>CM059601.1:258361466-260861466 GCA_030412105.1 Cyclura pinguis | reverse complement strand
CAAGGCAACTTATAATACTTAAAATAAACATAGCTAAAAATTCACAGCACATCAAAGTTAAAAACGTAATTAAACTATCAAAAAAATTAAAACTTGTTAAAAATGTAAACAATTCGAAGAAAACAACAAATAGAAAATCAAGCTTGTAACCCTATCATAAAAAGAATGACTTATTTTTGAGACATCCATGCTGGCTTTTAGTGATTACGGCATTGCCTTCTAAGTTTGTAATTACTTAGAAAGCAATGCCTTAATCACAAAAAGCCAGCATGGATTTCTCAAAAATAAGTCATGCCAGACTAATCTTATCTCTTTTTATGATAGGGTTACAAGCTTGATAGATGAAGGGTGTGGATGCAGCATATCTTGACCTCAGTAAGGCCTTTGACAAAGTTCCCCATGACATTCTTGCGAAGAAGCTAGTAAAATGTGGGCTGGACAGGGCTACTGTTAGGTGGATTTATAATTCGTTGACTGACCAAACCCGAAGGGTGCTCACCAGTGGCTGCTTTTCGTCCTGGAGAGAAGTGACTAGCGGGGTGCCACAGGGTTCTGTCCTAGGCCCAGTGCTGTTCCATATCTACATCAACAATTTGGATGAAGGAATAGAGGGCATGCTCATCAAATTTGCAGATGACACCAAATTGGGAGGGGTTGCTAATACGCCAGAGGACAGGATCAAAATTCAAAATGACCTTGACGATTGGAGAGTTGGGCCAAAGCTAACAAAATGAATTTCAACAGAGAGAAATGTAAGGTCCTGCACTTAGACAGAAAAAATGGAATGCATAAATATAGGATGGGGGACGTGTGGCTGGATAGTAGTATATGTGAAAGGGATCTAGGGGTCTTGGTAGATCACAAGCTGAACATGAGTCAGCAGTGTGACATGGCAGCCAAGAAAGCCAACCAAGATTCTTGGTTGCATCAATAGGAGTACGGGGTCTAGATCGAGGGAGGTAATGGTACCACTTTATTCTGCATTGGTTAGGCCTCATTTGGAATACTGTGTCCAGTTCTGGGCATCTCAGTTTAAGAAGGATATCAACAAGCTGGAGCGTGTCAAGAGGAGGGTGACCAAAATGGTGAAGGGTCTGGAAGCCACGTCCTATGAAGAACGGCTTAGGGAGCTGGGTATGTTTAGTCTGCAGAAGAGAAGGTTAAGGGGGATGATAGGGGATAAAGGGGACATGATAGCCATGTTTAAATATTTGAAGGGATGTCATACTGAGGAGGGAGCGGGCTTGTTTTCTGCTGCTCCAGAGACTAAGACAAGGAGCAATGGATTCAAGCTGCAGGAAAGGAGATTCCACCTGAACCTCAGGAAGAACTTCCTGACGGTCAGAGCTGTCCGGCAGTGGAATATGTTGCCTCCGAGTGTGGTGGAGTCTCCCTCTTTGGAGGTTTTTAAGCAGATGCTGGATGACTATCTGTTGGGAATGCTTTGATGGGTGTTCCTGCATAGCAGAGGGTTGTACTTGATGGCCCCTGGGGTCTCTTCCAACTCTATGATTCTATGAAAATCTAGCACATGATGCAAAACTTGTTCCCCCTAAATAGTCAGTCCTCAAATACCTGCTGAAAAAAAATGCTCAGAGACAGCAAGGATGGTACCAGTCAAACCTCTGTGGGAAGGAAGTTCCAGAGCCTGGGAGCAGTCACTGAGATGGCCCTCTCCTATGTTTCCACACGTACCTGTGAGGGTGGTGGGACAAAGAGAAGGGGCATCCTAAAAGATCTCCAAATAAGGTTAAGTTCATATGGGAGAATACAGTCCCTCGACCTGAACTGTATAGCGTAAAACAATGCCTCCAAGTCCCATGCCAGCAAGGCAGCCCAGAAGGATACTATAGTTTATGGTACCAAAAACTGTCAAGAGGTCCCACAGAACTAATAGGGGCATACTCTCCCTGTCCAGTTCCTGGTGCATGTCATCCATCAAGATGACCAAAGCTGTCTCTGTCCCGTAGCCAGGCCTGAAAAGAGATTGAGATGGATCTAGATAATCTTCATCCAGAAATTCCTGAAGCTGGGAGGCTACCATATGCTCTAGTTCTTGCCCCAAAATGGAAGGTTGGAGACTGGAATTCTGAAGGAATTCTGGAAATTATGGTCCAGAAAAATAAAATGGCCTGGATCCTATTTGTAGATAGATCAATTCTAAATAGAACTGACCCATTTGAATCAGTTGTTGAATGGTGATTCAACATGTAGGTCAATCCTATTGATTCAGTGGGACTATTCTAGTTGGGCCTAACAACAATATTTGGGTCTATGCTTCCAGTTTAAAGTTTCCATTAAAATAGCTTTGCTAAGGAATACTTAGAAGGACAACATGCCTATTGTGTATAATAAGGCTTGCTCCCTAAGCTTAATGTCCTAAGATGTCTGCAAGACACATCAATCTTATTTGAAGACTAGACTAACTTTAAAGAGGGAAGACATGCTTACAGGAACATTCTCTCTTTTATTGTACATTCATTTCACCATAAAGCCAGACTAGGCACTTTTGCCCTGTGATTCTGCGTTCTTCTGCACTTTTGATAACTACATAGATAGAGCAATACAGTATATTCAGATGCTAATGTGCAGATGGGATGAAATAAAGATGCATTTCCTCCTGTCATATGAGCTTTTTATTATGTGCCATTATTAATTGCAGCCTCCAGACGCACAAGGCATTATTGAGAAGAGTTACGTGTTTGCTGAATTTGAAAGCAAAAGCTTGTAATAAGGAGAGTTGTCTGCTCTAAAGAATTGGTTTGCTCGAATCCATGATGATTACAAAAAGTTGGTGTACAGCCAGGATGTTCAAAACTGGGGTGATGGTAGTGATGGTGGAACTGGTCCTTCTCTTATCTACTTTTAGATGAAATCAGAACTGTTCCTATCATTAGCCCTGGACCAGGTAATTGGTCTGGAAAGCCAGTGTCATGTAGTGATTTAACCATTGAACTATGACTCCAGAGAGCATGGTTTGAATCCCTGCTTGGCCGTAGAAACCCACTGAGTTAGTTTGGGCAAGTCAACACTCTCAGCCTCAGAGGGAAGCAAAGACAAATCCCCTCAGAACAAATTTTGCCAAGAAAAAACAGTAACAGGTTTGCCTTAGAGTCACCATAAGTTAGAAACAATTGAAAGCACGCAACAACAACTGATTTGAGCTGTTATGATAAAGAGCATCAACATTTTAGTTATTAACTTTGTTATAGCCCTTGGGAAAGGGAACTATTTGTAGAATTTTATGCCTCATGTGCCAGAATAACTTTGCTGGCTTTGAGCATGATGGCCCTTGACTGGGCAAAGGAGAGGGATCCATTTGCTGTTCTGCTTTGGGCAGCAAAATATCTGAGGCTTATTCTGCTTGATATGCAACATGGATTGTTCCTACATTTTGTATTTTACATTAAGTAGTAGTGCTCCATTATACAGCTCACCATTAGTTGGTATTATGATTTATTTTCGTTCTTTGTGAAATATTTTGTTCCAAAATATCTATCTGGGGTTCAACTTTCCATGACAAGCAAATGGTTCTCCCACTGGTAGAGGTGATCATGAGAATCCTGCTCATCTAGGGCAGTGACACCAACAGTTATAGTAACTAGGTCAGAGCAGATCTGAGCTATTTTATCTGCAAAGTGGCATGCAAATTTTTCACAGTGAGCAGTGGAGTAGTCTATGTTCACTTCTTGGGAACCAGAATGCAATAGACCTTGACCACACGAAACAGCTCTGATGGACCAAGCCTTGCAGATTCACTGGTGGTAGAAAAGAATAATTTCTTTGCTGCCCATACTGCCGTAGAGTAGATCTTCAAATAGGTTCTAGTCCATGTTCAGCCAGACTTGCTCCTAATCTTCTACCAAAATTGTAGTCTCCATCTCACTTGTTTCACTGTATTCCCCGTTTCCTGAAAAACCAGAGGGCTGTTGTGGCTGCTCCATGAGAAGGGAAACTCAGGAGTGATAATGTCCACTGACTTGGCCATTTTCCCATTCCAGACGTCAACAAGAGCTTCAGTGGAACAACCCATGGAATGTTAGGCCATTTCTGAACTACACTGTTATAGAGCTATTATTCCCCATTCAACATCCTATGGAATCCTGGGGTTTGCAGTTTAGGGGGAGGCATTTAGAATTCTCAGACAGAGAGCTCTTTGGTCTCAGTAAACTACAAACCCCTAAATTCCACAAGATGTTGAAAGTGGAATAATAGCACTATAACCGTGTAGTGTGGAAACGGCTTAACTGTACAATACTAATGGATTTCATAGAATAGCATAGGTAATGCTTCTGCAAAATAACAAGTCAACACTTGGAACATTACTTAAAAATATAATATTCCATTATTTTTCTTAAAGATTTTTAGCTTTTCCAAACTGGGATTTTCCTTGACACCTCTCTCTTGTTCCCCAATAGTCCTGTTTAGACATTGTTCAAATACTTTTCTTACTCTAATTGAGACTGGCAAAGGAACCAGTCCACAGTATTTATCTATTAATTAATTCATTATATTGTCTCTTCATATTCTCATCTCTAGCACCCCAACTAGGACTTCAGAAACCTGGCTTGCTTACTTGTTTGTTAAAAATCTTTTATTGAGCTGCATTTTTAAAATACAAAATTGGGTAGCATTCAAGAGAAAAGAGTTGGGGGTGAGTGTTTTCCTGAACTGACATAAAGCTTACACAAATACTAATTACAGTCAGCTTTTGCTTCTGAAATATTTAGACATGTAGACAGATGTAGGCAGCTTGGTTGACGTTGTAGAAGATGCTGCTAATCTCCTTTATTCTTGATGAGTGTGCTTTTCACCATATTCCAATTCAGCTGAGTTTGTTTCATTTGCAACAACCCCTTTTCAAACTCAAATCCACCCACCCACCGTTCAAGGGCTATTACTTAGGTCACAAACATGTATGAAGTCCATATGGGCTCTTCCACCAGCCTGTAAAGAATTCTTTAACAGTCTAATTTGTTACTTTAAAAGAAACTGACAGAATTACTGGTTCTAGCTGCCTGAATTTGATTAAGGATTAGGGATCTTGTTTGATCATTAAATAGTACAAAAAGCTGCAAAGCAACAGCTTCCCTCGGTCTGCCTGCAACCCCCTCAAAACCATAGTAAGGTAAACCCCTGAAGTGTCTAAAAACAGCCTTCACAAAATGAGAGTAAAAGAAGATCACAGTGATTTCTTCTTCTTTGTTGACCCATGTGATCAGAGACTGAAATAGAACCCGCAGCCTGTTGTAGTCATTGTCTAAACAGGGAGCTAATTATGCTCTGCCACATTGATCTGTTACAATGTTCTATAATTGAGCCTGAGAATAGTACTTGTATTAAGAAAAAATAGCTGCCCTTAATTGGACAGAAGTGTTTTTGAGCTGAAGGAAATAGCTACAGTTTAATGAATGAAAGCTCTGTTGTTGAGCCACTGCATGTATTTGTCACACTGCCTCCTTCTGTGACCCTGGTGAGAAAACTGCCACTTAGAGCGTAGGTGTACACTGAATGTGCATTTATTTTTGGAGAAACTGATACAAACAAACAAGCATGGAGTGGCATGTAGGCTGCAAGCAACAAGCTGTAAGTTGTGTGGCAGTTGCATTAATCATACTCTCTGTGGCCATCATGTTTCATGTATGTACCACTGCCTGAATTTTAAAAAGTTACCTTTTTGGACTACATAACTAAGAATGCCCCAGCCAGTCAGTAGAATCATAGAGCTGAAAAGACCACAAGGATCATCAAATACAACCTCCTGCCATGCAGGAATACACCATCTAAACATTCCCAACAAATGTCCACCCAACCTCTGTTTAAAACCTCCCAAGGAGGAGTCTCCACCACACACTGAGGCAACATATTCCACTGCCTAATTGTTCTTACCGTCAGGAAGTTCCTCCTAATGTTTAGATGGAATCTCTTCTCTTGACCTTTGAAGCCATTGCTCCATGTTCTAGTCTCTGGAGCTGCAGAAAACAAGCTTGTTCCATCTGGCATCCCTTCAGATATTTAAGCATGACTATCATATCACCTCTTAATCTTCTCTTCTCCAGGCTGAACATACCCTATTTGCTGGTGTATAAGACATACTTTTTTTCTTAAAAAATACCCTTTGAAAATGGGGTGTGTCTTACACACCAGCAAATATGGTAACACTAAAAACATAGGGAATGAACTGGGAGCCAAAGTTCTCCTTGCCCAAGCAAATAGGAAGGGAAGGGGTAGTGGAATCCAGCTGAAGCACTCCTTACCTTCTCCTCTCCTGTGCATTTTGACTCTTCTAGGGCCCAAGAAAAATTGTGCAGCACTCTTTTCATTTCCCTTCTCTCCTGGTGCAACACTCTTTTCATTCCTCTCCTCTCCTGGGGCAACACTCCTTTCATTCCCCTCACCAGGAAACTAAATTTTTTTTCCCCTGAAAAATACCCCTTGAAAATGGGGTGTGTCTTATATGCCGATGCATCTAATACATCAGCAAATATGGCACCCAGCTCCCTAAGCTGCTTCTAATAGGGCATGGTTTCCAAACCTTCTACCATTTTTGTCACTTTCCTCTGGACATGTTCCAGCTTGTCAATATCCTTCCTGAATTCTGGTGTCAAGAACTGGATGTAGTATTTCAGGTGGAGTCTGACCAAAGCAGAATAGAGTAATACTATCACTTCGCTTGACCTAGACATTATACTCCTATTGATGCAGTCTAGAATTACATTGGCTTTTTTTAAAGATGCTGTATCACACTACTGACTCTTGTACAACTTGTGCTTTAATAAGATTCCTAGATCCTTTGCACATGTACTATGGTCAAGCCAGGTGTCACATATCTTATATCTGTGATTTCATTTTTTCTGCCCATGTGTTGTACCTTACACTTTTCCTTGTTCATTTTGTTAGTTTTTGCCAAGCTCTCTAATCTGTTAACATCATTTTGAATTCTGATCCTGTCCTTGGGGGTGTAAGCTACCACTCCTAATTGGTCTCATCTGCCAATTTGATAAGAATGTCCTCTATTCCCGCATCCAAATCATTTATAAAAATATTGAATAGCACTGGGTCCAGGGCAGAATCCTGTAGCACCGCACTAGTAACTTGTCTTCAGGATGAAGAAGAGCCGTTAGTGAGTATCCTTTGGCTTTGGCCAATCAACCAGTTACAAATCCACCTAACAGTAGCATTGTTTGCTTGTTTGCAAGAATATCATGGGGTACCTTGTCAAATGCCTTACTGAAGTCAAGATATGCTATGTCCACAGAATTTCCTTCATCTACCAAATTAGCAACAATATATTTAAAAAAAATGGAGAGAGATAAGATTTGTCCGGCATGACTTGTTTTTGGGAAACTCACGTTGGCTTTTATTGAGCAAATAGGAACCATTCTTGCAAAAAACCATTCTTGCAAAGAAGCTAGTAAAATGCGGGCTGGACAGGGCTACTGTTAGTTGGATTTGTAATTGTTGACCGACCGCACCCAAAGGGTGCTCACCAATGGCTGCTTTTCATCCTGGAGAGAAGTGACTAGTGGGGTGCCACAGGGTTCTGTCCTGGGCCCAGTGCTATTCAACATCTTCATCAATGACTTGGATGAAGGAATGGAGGGCATGCTGATCAAATTTGCAGATGATACCAAACAGGGAGGGGTTGCTAGCATATCAGAGGATAGGATCAAATTTCAGTACAACCTTGACAGATTGGAGAGCTGAGCCAAAGCTAACAAAATGAATTTCAACAGAGAGAAATGTAAGGTCCTGCACTTGGGCAGAAAAAATGAAAGTCACAAGTATAGGATGGGGGACGTGTGGCTGGATAGCAGTATGTGTGAAAAGGATCTACGAGTCTTGGTAGATCACAGGCTGAACACGAGTCAGCAGTGTGATGCGGCAGCCAAGAAAGCCAACATGATTCTTGGTTGCATCAATAGGAGTATGGTGTCTAGATCGAAGGAGGTAATGGTACCACTCTATTCTGCATTGGTTAGGCCTCATTTGGAATATTGTGTCCAGTTCTGGGCACCTCAGTTCAAGAAGGATGTTGACAAGCTGAAACCTGTCCAGAGGAGGGTGACCAAAATGGTGAAGGATCTGGAAGCCATGCCCTATGAAGAACGCCTTAGGGAGCTGGGTATGTTTAGTCTGCAGAAGAGAAGGTTAAGAGGGGACATGATAACCATGTTTAAATATTTGAAGGGATGTCATATTGGGGAGGGAGCAGGCTTGTTCTCTACCGCTCGAGAGACTAGAACAAGGAGCAATGGATTCAAGCTGCAGGAAAGGAGATTCCACTTGAACCTTAGGAAGAACTTCCTGACGGTCGGAGCTGTCCGGCAGTGGAATATGTTCCCTCAGAGTGTGGTTGAGTCTCCTTCTTTGGAGGTTTTTAAGCAGAGGCTGAATGGCCATCTGTTGGGAATGCTTTGATGGGTGTTCCTGCATAGCAAGGGGTTAGACTCAATGGCCCCGGGGTCTCTTCCAACTCTATGATTCTATGAGCATAGCATGCCTTTCTAAGTGCTTATAGACTGTCTGTTTAATGATCTGCTCTAGAATCTTTCCTGGTATTGATGTCAAGTAATTGTTTGGGTCCTCTTATTTGTCCCTTTTTGAAGATGAGGGCAATATTTGCCCTCCTCCAGTCTGCTGTGATATCTCCAGTTCTCCAGGAATTCTCAAGTGGAAAAAAAACAACAACAACACCATTTTTCCAAAACCTAGGTTTTGCAGAAGCTATACATGTTTTTGCCCTTTTTTCTTTCTAGTTTTAATTATTAATGATTTTCTTTAATTCAGTTTCCATTAATATGTGCTCAAAACAATGAAGATCATTTACTAAAAAATCAAACCACCAAAGAAAACCAGTGGCTGGAATCCTAGTGGTGCCATACACACGTGTAAAAATTCCCTTACACAGACAATGGTACTGTTTAGGCTATTTTTGTGAACTAGTGCAGAGCTGCACCAAGCACAACCAGTTTACCTGGATCTAAACCCTCTTCTTATTCCCAACTAGAGTGCAGCCATTGAAGCAATGGGATTTACCTATATATTGATTCTCCATTCAATAGTTGATTCAATAGGTCTATATTAGTTGGAACTAACAAAAAGGATTCCATTCAGAGAAGGAGAATATTTAAAAAATGTTCAAAAATTGTAAAACAAAACAAAAACAGAACCACTATGTTCTGGAATGTTGAGAAACCCTGACAAGAATGGTCCTGGACAGAAGATAGTCTTTGCAGTTCAGAACTTATTCTGCACAAAATTCAGATTTTGTTGTTCTGTGCAGAAAATGCTGTTACTGGGAAATTATTCTACATAAAATTTGCAGTGGTTGATGTGTACATAAGACAGCATTTTCTTCACTGGAAATACATTTTTGATAACGGGTTTTAATTTAAAATATTTTTATTCATTTTAAAATAAAATGAAGTATTTATTAATATCCTTATTCTATTAATGTTTACTGTTTCTTCAGGGAAATGTTACATTTGACACAGAAAAAACACAGGTGAACCATGTGTGTGAGTTTTGTGCAAAATAAATCCTGAATTGCAAATAGGCTTTGAACACTGTGCACTTGTAGCGGGAAGAAAATTGCTAAATTTACTCATTGCTTCCTTCAAGAAGAAAATCAGTGAAAAATTACATCCCTATCATGTAATTTCACAATCTTGGATGACATGTAACTGCAGTAGTCCCTCCACATTCACAAGGGTTGGGGGCACAGGACTCTCACAATAGTGAAAAATCACGAATAACTCCCCCTTCCCACAATTCCCCTTCAGAGCTCCCCATCCCATTCCTTTCCCTTTGGCCCCAATGTTGGGGAGGGAGGAGAAAAAAGATACAGTAAAGGGCTTACTGATACTTTCCTCTCAAAGAGAGAACAGCAGAATTCTTAGGTTCTAGTTACTTCTGGAGGCCATCTTGAGAAGGAAGGGATAGGAGCAAAGAGAGCACCTGACCAATCAGCAGCCATTACACGATAGAAAGTGCAGCCACATAGCAGGAAAGATGTACCTCCAGCAGTGGGGGGGGGGGGGTCTTTGCTTATCCAAAAAGAAAAAGCAGCCATTTTAAACACAAGCCTCCCAAGCCTGGGGTGAGGAATGCAAGGGAATGGGGAAGAAAAGGGGTGGGGGGAGGCAAGCATGTGCTTTGTGAATAATCAAATTGACAAAGGTCAAACCTGTGAATACAGAGGGAGGACTGTATTCATCAGTTCTTTCAATGTATCACTTCATTCACTAGGACTGCAGAAAGAGACACTGTGCTTTCTCCACAGAACAAGGGGACGATAAGTAGGCACACAGTAGCAGAGACTCATCCGGCTTCACAGTGTTGGTATTCCTCAAAAGGATAGTGTTGTCAGGGTGCAAGGTGTGCACCTCAGAGCATGTACAGAGTGCAGAAAATAAGCAGTGCCAAACCACTGCCAGTTGCTCCAAACTGGAAAAATTAGCCATGCAGACTTATTGCATAAAGGCTAAGTGCTGTTTATTTAAACAAAGCACAAGGTAAGCATAGGGCTTCAGCCAGCATGCCCAGAAGCAAAACAACAGGTACAAAAGCAGCATGGAAGACAAAGAGTATGACCACAAGCTATACCAAATGAGGCCTGAGGCAGTTTACAGAGCAAAACCGAAGCCTTTTAAGGGCTTAACCACACCCAGGTATACATCAGGTGATCCAATACACCCACAGCATACATCCTCCCCGTGCTGGATGCTTTCTCCTGAGGCAGGACCTTGCAAAGCTAGCATAACAAACCTTGCAGCTGTGCTGCCAGGGTCAAATGACCTCATCTTTCCAACCACCAGAAAAACCTCTTTGGACACACCACACTCACACTCTGAATGCCCTGACAGGTGTAGTACAATAATTGTGTAACAGCATAATCATAGATTTACACTACAGAAGCAAAAGGTAATATTTTGGCCATCAAGTTATGTAATTAAAAAAAAATTAAACTGATCATCATGCTAAAACAACTCAGGTTACAAACAAAAGAAGTAGGGTGGCCAGAATGGAAAACCTAGAGGGCTCCCATATCTTAAATGCTTGCATAAAAGAAGACATTTGAGCAGGTGTCTTATCTGGTTTCATGACAAGCAACACCTGCTCCAATTCCCTTCTCTACACAAACATTAAAGGCACAGGAGCCCTCTCCAGTTTTCACTCTAGCAACTCTAAACAAAAGTAAGTCACCACACTTCCTGTTAAAAGCCTTTTCTTCAGTAGTCAGTTTATTGCAAAAATCATGACTGGAATCCTATTGGTTAGTCCCAGTTGGAGTAGACCCATTGGATCAACTGTAGGATGAGAATCATATGGCTAAATACAATTATCTTAATGGGAGGCTCTTGTTTTAGTCCTGCCATCCTCACAGGAACATTTGGTGAGAATGCGAGAGAAAGCTTTCTAAGGTAGTGGTTCCTAAACTGGTTAGACAAGACCATTCCTGGTGGCTGGCAGACAAAGATGGGACCCTAAATCCTATTGTTTGTTCCAAGTTCTCTCTTGTCCTCCCCAAATATGCTTGCGAGAGTGATAGGATTGAGAGAGGACCCTTCCATTAAGATCTCAAAACCCAGGATGCCTCATGTTGGGAAATAGGTCCTTTGGATAGCTTACATCCAACTTCTATACGACTTTTCAGGTCATGACCAGAACTTTGAATTGTGTCTAGAAATTGACAGTCAGTGAAACCACTCTAATGATGCACTTCTACTCTCCATGCAACTGGCCCAGGAAAAACAACATGGCCACAGCATTTTAGACCCACTAAAGTTTCCAAAAACTATCAAAAATCTGCTTTAACAGACTAGTATGACTGTCCTTCTAAAGCTGATCTAGAAGCTGTACAGATATGTTTATGATTCCTACACCTACTGAGTGGAAAGATATGGCAGGATAGGCATAAGTGGAATCATTCTTCAGGTAGAATTACTCCTACAGACCTGTTGCTCACTATTGCCCTACTCTTGCTTTCTTCTTGGATTAGTTGTATGGGTGAACCTATCTAGTTAGGGATCATAGAGCAGTGGATAATCACAGTACTACATATGACCAACCTGTTCAAGCTATGCAACAATATCATTAGAATCAAGTAGGCCACTGTGAATGTATATCAGGTAATATGTTAATAGTACATTAAAATCTGAGGACCAAATAGTAGTGCAAAACAGAGCACTGCTGAACTTTTTAAATCTTCAGAGTTTTTTTTAATGTGAAAGTTGCTGCTTCCTATGCTATTAAAGAAGTAATGAAAAAACTCTCCTCCTACTGGGGTTATAACCATTTCCAGCTATTGCTTCTTGTCCTGCTGCCCCTTTTGTAGTTTACAGTTTGTTTGTTTGCTTTAAAACTGGCATAACTTTTCTATTATGTAGAAAAAATGGAATACAGAAATATAGGATGGGGGACACGTGGCTGGATAGCAGTGCGTATGAAAGGGATCTAGGAGTCCTAATAGACCACAAGCTGAACATGAGTCAGCAGTGTGACATGGCAGCCAAGAAAGCCAATGCAATTCTCGGCTGCATCAATAGGAGTATGGGGTCTAGATCGAGGGAGGTACTGGTACCACTCTACTCTGCTTTGGTTAGACCTCATCTTGAATACTGTATCCAGTTCTGGGCACCCCAATTCAAGAAGGACATGGTCAAGCTGGAGCAGGTCCAGAGGAGGGTGACCAAAATGGTGAAGGGCCTGGAAGCCATGCCCTATGAGGATAGACTTAGAGAGCTGGGTATGTTTAGTCTGCAGAAGAGAAGGGGACATGATAGCTATGTTTAAATATTTGAAGGGATACCATGTAGAGGAGGGAGTGGGCTTGTTTTCTGCCGCTCCAGAGACCAGGACAAGGAGCAATGAATTCAAGCTGCAGGAAAGGAGATTCCACCTGAACCTCAGGAAGAACTTCCTGACAGTCAGGGCTGTCCGGCAGTGGAATATGCTGCCTCGGAGTGTAGTGGAGTCTCCTTCCTTGGAGGTTTTTAAGCAGAGGCTGGATGGCCATCTGTCAGGAGTGCTTTGAGGGTATTCCTGTATGGCAGGGGGTTGGAGTGGATGGCCCGTGTGGTCTCTTCCAACTCTACATTTCTATGATTCTATGATTCTATGGGGTTCCAAGAATCAGGGATTTATTGATTGATTGATATCCCTCCATTCTCCTGACATGGGATTCAACATGGTTTACGATAATTTAAAAAAGATTAAATCAAAATGTTGGTTCACAAAATATAAAAAAAAAAATTAAACAACAATATTGTTTTAAAAACTTGATTAAAACCAGTTAAAGACATTCAAAACACAATTCTCAGTAAAAGATTACAAAAATACAGTGAACTATTTAGCACACACACTACTGCTCCATAATTAAAATTCAAAGGTATGCCTGAATAAAAACATTTTCACCTGCCAGTGGAAAAAGAGCAGGTAGGGGGCCAAGTGGACCTTCCATGGAAAGGAGTTCCACAGCCTAGGAGCAGCTACTGAGAAAGTTCCCTCCTGAGTTCTCACCAAAAACACCGGCAAAGGTAGTGGGACTGAGAGAAAGTCCTCAGATCATAAAACTCATGCTAGCTATGATCACATAGTGACTGTTATAATGGCATATTCCAATAATGTATTAGATTTTCCTCAGCCTGTTTCTGTACACTGATACACGTCAATGCCTGGATTTTATCAAATTCCCTGTTGAATGTGTCCGTACCTTTTAGAGCATACCCTGGAAAAAATGTCCTGAAATAAGAAAAAAACATTTTGTGGAAGTGGAACAAATGGTTCAGGCAACTATTGCTCCTGGTTCAGCGCAATAGTTTTAAGAAGTCTGATGCTTGAGATAAACTGGTAGGTTTGCACAGCCTTTAAAACTTTTCATATTAGCCTCCTGACAGCTGCCAGAGTGCAGAGAATTCCATTTGTTTTAAGAATTTGACACACACACACACACACACACACAGACTGTGGAAGAAAGCACTGTTTTTCTAAACAGAAATTAAGAAAAGACCTTTTTAAAAAAGACTGCAACTTTTCTGGAGAGCAAGAGACTGACTTGTTATGCCTCAAGGAAATGTAATTCAATATGCCAAGTAAACACCCTTCTCCTGAACTTGGCCATCAG
The DNA here is from genome assembly GCA_030412105.1 of Cyclura pinguis. NCBI lineage: Eukaryota > Metazoa > Chordata > Lepidosauria > Squamata > Iguanidae > Cyclura > Cyclura pinguis. Next base: position 260,847,338 of record CM059601.1, on the reverse strand, counting down.
CATTTCTGAAAACAAAATTCCAACTTTACACAATAAACCAATTTGCTTCTGGTTTTGGATTAAGAGACTTCGTCAAATAAAAGAATGGCCTTCACACTTCTTCCCCCCCAACCCTTTCCCTACCAGCTCAGATCTTACATCAGAATTCAAAATAACACTTGATTTGAAAATAACTTGCAGGCACGTCAATCAATCAAAGAAAGCCATCGCTGCAAAAGGGCCTGAGATAAGTTAGTCACAACAAAGACAACTATTTTCAGAGAGTACCCAGCATGCATACATTCTGCTTGCAGCTGCAGTCTGGCCTTAAAAAAAGAGCAGCAAGCTGATGTTGGAGAGTGTCCAGAAAGAGAATCAAAATGAATGCCATCAAGGGTCTTCTTCTAAGCAAGTGCATGAAAGTTGACTTCAGCTGTAAGTCTACCACAGCTGTCAGGGGAGGTTTGAGGTAAATGGGTTAAACAAACTGAGACCCTCAAATAAACTGCTAAGTTGGTGTTTAACACTAATAGAGGACAAACTGCTCATTGTTCAGACAAACATTCACAGTAACAACGTTTTGACCTGAGGGAACAGTGGTATGGCACTCAGCCGACCAAACTAATAGAAAAACAGTGTTTCTCAGACTGTTGGCTGTCTCTTCACGGTAAAGTGAAAGCCCTTCTCTTCTAGGAGGACTTGTGACTTTTGTGGCTATCTCCTTTTCTTCTAATGAATTGCACTGTCGACTTTAGTTGAGATTTGAAATTGCTACCCTGATTTCTGGGGATCCCGAGAGGGACACCTAAATGCTCTCTCAATTTTATAAGTTGGGGAAATTAGCTAAGAGCACAGCCTAGCAATACGAGAGGCAGGGTTACGTAGCGAGATCTTGAACCCTATGTTTACGGGGTCAAGCCGAGTCAAGGAGCACACAGAAGTTGAAATAATAAATGTTGTTTTGTTAAAACACAATCAAACAGTGTATGCAGCACACTCACACAGATAACTACGGAAATAAAGGTTGGAGTGGGATAGAGGGATTTTTAGAGGAGTTGTTGGTTTGGGTGATACTTCACCTGTCCCGAAGCCTGGTTGGAAGTGGAGAAGCTGGGGAGCGTGGATCTCAGCACGTGGAGCTGAGGGGAAGGCTCGCTGGACAAAGCGACAGCAAGGCGGGATGGAAGCCAAGAGTGATCCAAGGAAGCGCTCAAAGTCAGGGGTTTCTATAAGGAGAATTGTGACCGCAGGCTAGTTCGGACTTGGGGAAAACGATGGATTTGGGGCTGGAGACAAAGCCTCCGAAAGGTCAGAATTTGAATGATTGAATTATAACCGAATTGTCAATAGGATAGCCAGTATGCAAATACGGAGTACTTGAGCGTTGTATAACCAGATCATCAAGCTGCCAGCACGGGGCAGAGGATCTTTTGAAAGTTGCGTGCATACTTAATGAAAGTACTTGCCTTTGAGGTCTCCTGAAGCTGCGAGTCGGCTATTTCTGGCCTGCCTGTATTGTTTTGGAATATTACGGCGATTATCGGCCAAGCCTGTATGCATGCTTGTCCGGGGGCCTCGCAAGCACGTGGAGGGGAATGGGTATGTGAGTCCGAATTATTGATATCAAGAGATATTTTTTTATATCCCCCAAGCTTGGGCTAGCCAGGGCAGTAACAATCAAAATGTTATATTTTTGGATAACAGCTCCCAGAATCCCCAATTGTGCTTACTTATTACTTCCAGCAGAAATACCTGGTTATTCAAGGGTTAGAATCTCCTTTGTCCTCACTTCTATTTTGATACTCTTGCTGTTTCTATCTGGTTATTCAATCTTACCCCTCCCAATCTTTTTCTTTCTCAATGGTTTGTCTCTCCCTTTACCCTTGTACTAATTCAGCCTTTCTTTCTGCTCACACTCTCTGACAACAGGACCTTCCGGAGGGAAGCAACATATGGAGCTCCCTAAAGGCCTTTTGGCGAAATGGCTTGACTAGAGCATCCTCCCTGCTAGGGATGCTTAGGGAAGATTATGGAAGTATGCTATCTAGTGAATGAAGAAAGTATTGCAGGCTCCATTCATATTAATCTATTTAAAAAAAAAACCACACACAGATAATGTGGGTCCACACTGATAAGCTTTCTTTAGTATCCTTACATTTTGGGTGCACATTCCATTGTCTTGCAGATGTAGGGGAGAAGACATAGGATAGAGGAAAAACTATCTTTGCAAAATCTGGAAACCCCTTGCTACTACCCAGAATCAGGTCTCTCTCCCTTTCCTGCTGTTTTCCCCGCTTCTCTTTTCCCACCACTGGCTTCTTTCTTTCTTTCTTTCTTTCTTTCTTTCTTTCTTTCTTTCTTTCTTTCTTTCTTTCTTTCTTTCTTTCTGGATTATTGTTCAGCTTTTTCTTCTGCTCACAGTCACCTCCCCTCAACAACTGGCATCTCCTGGCTCAGCCCCAAGTCCTGCCTTGGTGGAGACCAGCCACAGCAAGCAACAGAGCTTTGTCCTCCCATTGATCAGGATGCAGCAGACTGATGTTTTCATCCCACCCATGGTCTCTGGTGTGACAATAAGAAGCATGGTCGCTGCCATAATTCTTCCTCACACCAGAGGCCATTGGCAGAAGTGGGGTGGAAATATCTCAATTTCTCACAATTGTTACTGCCCAATAAGGCAGGATCGGGAGACTTTTATAGTTCATACATATTCCCTACACTATTGCTACAGTTGTGAATATACAGGGATCATGACTGTGAATCAGTTACAGATTCATAGCTGGGTTATGCATTGATAACTGCAATTGTGGGGAATCTAAAGTGCAAGCCAAAGTACAAGAAATTAGAAAGCAGGGACTGCCACAACACCAACCAGAGGTAGCAGAGATGTTATTTTGTAGCAAAAAAAATGGCCTTGGCTATGCTGTTATAGCTAGCTGTAATTCAGCCCAGCTGGCCTAATTTTCCCAGCATTTCCCTTTTAAGGCAGGCCACACATTTGCCTATGCCTTTGTTGCTGTTGTTTCAGTCTGCAGGAATGAGGTAATAGCTCAGCTTCCAAATCCCACTTTTCAAGAGCTACATGGGATGGTCTGCACTCTGCTTCCAGAGCAGAGCTGTGGACTTGCTCTGCCTATGATTGAAGCTTATTATCTAGGCTCACCTCTTACCCTTCCTTGTCTGTGAAGAACTTGATGTAGGATGTGACAACACCATATGGAGTTGCCTATAGGGTCTGCCAGGGTTGCATAGTAGTTAGAGCGGTGGACTGAGACTGAAATTCAGAGTGAAGAAGTAATGTTGTTACTTTGGTAAATAGTCTTTTTTTTTGACAGGTGGGTATAACAAGGTAAATGGAATTACAGTTATCCCCCTCCCACTTCATGGATTCAACATTTGCCGATTTGATTATTCTCAGGTATTTTATTTTCTTGATTTTATTTAAGAAATTCTTACTTTATTTGCCCCTGCAAATAAAGTAATAATAACAACATCATGTTCTCTCCAGGAATCTCCAGGCCCTCCAGTGTGATTCTATGGTCAATTTTTAAAAATTTATCTTAGTTTATGCTGCCTTATTTTAATATAAGCCAGGAGTTCAACATTTTAAACCAATCAATCAATCACTATGGGCATGGTAGAGTCTGAAATTGGCTCAGAATTGGATTTTAAACAGATCAACAGGAAGTGAGCAGAAGTCACTCCTGTTCACTTCCTGGTTCAAAAAAGAATGGCCCAAGAGACCCTAAACATTGTGGAAATGCCCACACATTCTCTAGGTGGAATTTTGGGACAAAATTTTTGAAAAAAAAAATTGCTGACGGTCTGGAGGGACTCCTAGGGACTGGAGCCTTTAAATGTGTTGGAAATCATAGATAATAAAATCGTAGAGTTGGAAGAGATGACAAGGGCCATTGAGTCCAACTCCCTGCCATGCAGAAATACCATCAAAGCACTCCCAACAGATGGTCATCCAGCCTCTGTTTAAAAACCTCCAAAGAAGGAGACTCCACCACACTCTGAGGCAGTGTATTCTACTGTTGAACTGCTCTTACCATCAGGAAGTTCTTCCTAATGTTTAGGTAGAATTTCTTTTCCTGTAGTTTTAATCCATCAATATCCTAGTCTTTAGAGCAGCAGAAAATAAGCTTGCTTCATTTTCAGTATGACATCCTTTCAAATATTTAAAGATGGCTAGAGGCCATTTTGGAGCAAAATAAGGGGGGCTGAGTGCCCATGCAACCCACCCCTACTCTACTCCATTGCTCAGAACTGGTCATCCATCCCCGGAATGAATAGATATAGGCACCCAAACAGAGTCCCTGTTTCCCAACACTAGGATATGGGGGAAACTCACCCAAACAATTTTAGTCTATGCTTACTTATTTCATTTTATTCCCTCCCCATTTGTTCATATCAATCTAGGATAACTTTTTTTGGAAAGCTTCTGTATTTCTCTGCATTTCAAGAGAAAAACAGGGGCAGATCCCTGGCTGTGGAAATGATTGTTTGATTGTAAAGGAATGTGAGTTTGTCTCAGACTTTTAAAAGTACTTTAATATATTGAGTATAGAGCCATGGCTACATGCAAGTGTATATATGTATCCCAGGATAAATATTAACTGGCTGACTTCAACATTTATGATGATTTTCAGTAACACCAAGGGCGTAACTGCAGGAGCAGAAATGGAACAACTACAAAAGATCTTCAGTTTAATGTGATGTCTCTGGTGGCATGAAACTGAACAGATATAAAACTTTTAAAAGCTGTAGAACAATGGGAGGATGAATTTGAAAACAACTATGTTAGGTGTTATATTGGCCACTTATCAGTAAGGACAATAAACCAAAAGCAGGTGGAAATGTCATCACTCTATAGATGGAAATACGGGAAAGTAATTTAATGTATTTTATACATCTTCCAGTGCTATGTCCATCTGATATTATAGCAAGATTATAACTACAACTGCAGTTCTGAAATGTCATAAAAATAACCTAGCATTCCTCATAAGTGTATTACAATGTCTAGGTCTGTGCATGTGTCATATTCTAAAAACTAAAAAGCAATGTAAATCCACTTGGGCTTCCTTCAGTGGCAGCTGGTGACTTAAATGTCAGTGGAGTGGTGAATCCTTTTCAGGGTTTAATCTAGAATCTAAAGTAGCTGTCCAAGGTGCTGATTTCTATCTCTGAAACAGGTTGAATAGTTTCTTTAAAGTTTCTGCTAAAATCCAAGGCAAGTCTCCTCCCCTGTGGATATAGAAGCTATTAGCTACCACTTACTTCCCTAACCTCGTACACTCTGTGTGTTTGACTACAATGCCTATCATACGAGTCAGAATGTTGGAAGTTATAGTCCAAAACATGTGGAGAACAAGACTGAAGAAACTATACTAAGGCACCCTTGGATATAAACCTCTGCCTATATTTTTGACTGGTATGGGCTTTTTTATTTTAATGCTACTGTGTATACCTGCCCTAGAAAGGTCTTACCATTTCAGGCCCTTTCTTGACATACTCTTGATGATAACTGGCAAAGGATTTTGTGAGTTGCAACAATATCCGGCATCCCAAAGTTGGGGACTGCTGCTCTTAATACAGGTTGTGCATTGGTCTGGGGGCAAAGTGGAAAGCTCATTGCCTGACCTGCGACTCCTTACCTACCTTCTGAACATTGAAATTATATGTATATAGCAGGGCTTTCCAAATGGTGTGCCGCAACACATTAGTGTGTCGCCTGAAGTGTGTAGGTGTGTCACTTACAATCTTGGAAATGTATATTATTGTTTATAAATCATATATTTTTAAAAGCATATGAAAGGTTTTTATGAGATATGTTGTGTCCCTATACAATTTGCTATTACAATTTATGCATGTGTCTGTATCTCTTACAAGGAGTTAGTTTAACCTCTGGCTTGCTAGTAAAACTGAATTTACTGCGTCACGAAATGATGCATGTCTAAAAAGTGCATCACCAACATAAAAAGTTTGGAAAGCTCTGGTATGTAAGTTTATCTGCATAATTGGAACCCCATTTTGTGCATCAATGTGTGTCTGTATTTAGAGCAACTTGTAGACCACAAGAAAAGCAAGAAACCATTTCTAATGTAAAGAAACAGAAGACTAAATCCTATTGCTAGCTCTGATGTGGTTACTGCTTGGAAGGGAAACGACCAGGAAATGCCAGGTGCTGTAGGCTGTGTATCTACCATTCAACTCCTGATTCAATGGTAGTGCTGGTTGGAATTAACCAACAGGATTCCAGCCCAAGGTTTGCTTGCTTTTGGCCTGAAATGAAAATCTAATTCTTCCAGAGTTCTTGCATTCACAGCTTCTTCATGTACTTTCACAAGTTATTGTTCCCTGGCAGGGCAGTGGTTAAATGCCGGTACTGCAGCCATGAGGTTGTGAGTTCAATCCTGCCAGGCTCCAGGTTGACTAAGCCTCCCATACTTCCGCAGATTGGTAAAATGAGTACCCAGCTTGTTGGGGGAAATTAGCTTACACTTAGAGATCACTTAGCTGATAAGCAGTATAGAAATACACATGCTATTGCTAGTCCCTGCTTTCCAATCTACATACAGTGGGTCTTCAGTATCTGCTAGGGTTTGGTTCCAGAACTACCGTGGATACCAAAATTTCTGGATTCTTAAGTGCCATTACATACAATGGTGTAGTAAAATGACCTCCCTTATATAAAATGGCCAAATCAAAGTTTAGTTTTTGGATTTTTTGGGGGGAGAGTATATTTTCAAGCCATGATTAATTGAATATGTGGATACAGATTCTGTAGATATGGAGCGCCAACTGTAGTTATCAGATTATAATCCAAAAATCTCTACCAAATCTATGCGTATAATGAAGCAAAAAAAAAAAAAAAAAAAAAAGAGAGAGAGAGAGAGAGAGAAGTTAACTTCTTCTGGCCTATTTTGCCCCCAGTCCTTGTGTCCAACCCATTGTGCAGCATACAGGCAGAAGAAGTTTAAGCATTTTAATTTCTCTCTCTCTTTCTCTCCATCCACTAGTCTCTCTTTGAGGCATATTAAATTCTATGCATGATTGTTGCTGCATGCAATCATTATTTAAACTTGATATTGATAAGTCTGCTAAGTTTCCATGCAGCCACATCTGGAACTACTGATCTACAGTAATCCCAGTGGTTCTCACTGTTGGGAATGCCATAACAGTGGATGTTATATTGGTAAAACTTTTGCTTTTCATGAGACAGCAGAGCCTGACCTTAAAAGAAGGTCAAGAAAATTTTCTTAATTTCTCTTTTGAGCAGATGAAGAAACAAAATGCCCTGCCAAGATTTCACAGGAGGAAACATGGTTCATCTCAGATATTCTTTGATTGATGAGTGCATTTAAGGAATAGGCAGCTGAAGACTTTAATCCATCTGGAGCAAATTTTTATTGTTATGTGCCTTCAAGTCAATGCCAAATCATGGCCACCCTATTATAGGGTTGTCTTGGCAAGATTTACTCAGATGACGTTGGCCATTGCCTTCCTCTGAGCACCTGGCATTCCCTGGTTATTTCCCTTCCAAGCAGTAACCAAGCCTAACCCTGCTTAGCTTCTGAGATCAGACAGGATCTAGTGCTGTCTTGGTATGACGCATATCTGGAGCAACTACTGATGCTCAAATGCCATATTCTTTGTATAGAGATTTTCAGGCTGCCATCAAACTCATTGGCAGCCACTGGATTCCAAGTACGTCACAAGTACCATCATCATCTATGTCTGCCTCAGCTGTCTCAACCATACCTTCCCCTGGTCATGGGTTTATCTGTTAGCACTGCATGGGCCTGGGAAACTGTCTCAATTTTGAAATTGCCCATAGTGCTTCTATACACTGTTATTCCAAAACACTGTAAGAAATGAAGATCCTAAGTGGTTTCTCAGACTCTGCCATTGTCACCAAATTTTCTTGTGGCCGTTGTGGAGCTATTTCCAAACACTCCAACCCAATTTATAACCCTAGGAAGAAGCTTTCTTTTTCAAAATTGTTTGTAATTACTGGTCCCAAACACAACTCAGACAAGGATAGAAGGGCAAAAACCATAGGTGTGGATCCCTATACATCCACAGGAAAGCTCTGTTGTGGAAGATTTTAGAGGTTACTCCTCCAACCAGGATTCCTCCAGGTATATTGAACTACATTTTCCCATCACACTTGGTCAGCACAGGCTGGCTAGGGGTAGGATTGCCAGTTCTTGGCCTTGAGTCTCCAGTTTTCATGGATCGTTTACAGGCAGGAAGCCAAAGTACAAATCCTCCAGTTCTGGTGGGCTCAACTCTAGGCAAGAGGAAAAAGATGGGGTGCAAATCTCCAGCTCAGCTAGTAGAGCAGAAGCTTGATACAATACAATAACAAAAAAAAATATATTTTTTTGCTGTGTTACCAGGCCGTACAACCCCACATTCAGATATGGTTCAATTGGCAAAATATGATTTAACTGCCAAAATATATTAATTAGCACTAATATAAAACATGCCCTGCTATGACTGTATGGTCAGGCTGGACAAGAGGAAAAGACTGGCTGAACATGTGCGCTGCAAATTACATCAGAAAACACCTCCAGGCATAGCCAGGTCATAGTCGCTCAGGAAACTCCAGAGATAATAGGCTTGCAGATAGCCTTAATGGCTAAGCCTTTTGGACAATAGTGTCAGGAATATTCCCACAAGATCACTGATTGTCTTAGCTCCTCCAAGCAAATCTTTCCTTTGTTCTCAAACCTGACAAGAACCGAGCTATCGGAACAGCCATTAGCCCTTTGTCACCTAACACTAATAGCATAAGCCCATTCCAGACCTCATTGTCCACTCTGTGAACTCCATTGTTTACTTTGCCGGAAAACCATTCGCACCCTTCCCCTTCAGGCAAAAACTGGGTATATAAACTGTCATGGGCTTCCAGGACCTGGACTCAGACTCAGAGTCTGAGACAGCAGAACCTGCTTTCAGCCTTGGCACAGAGACTGTTACAGAAGCACCTGCAGAGCAGACAGTACTACCACCCACCCCAGAGACAGAGCAGGGGGCTGTGCCAGCTCCAGCAGGAAGCCCTGCTCATTCTGACACAGAAAATGACCTATCCATACCTACCTTCACCCAGCGTAGACCCCAAATGGGTGTCCTGTGTTGTTCCCATCAAATTTATGCCAAACAGCAATTAATCAAGCACCACCTGCACTGATTTTGGAACCTATAAGAATTGAGCCTTTCCCCCTCTAGCTTTTGTCGATAATTAACTGACCGGTTCTCCTGTGCTTCTGTTTGCTACCCTTGCCTGTTGTTTCTGCCTTTGACTTGTGTTTGTATTGCCTGCCTCTGATTTATGGCCATTGTTGCGACCATTATCGCTTGTCATTTGCAAAGCTGTTTCTTTGCTTAAGTAAACTGACCACTTAAGTTACTGCTGAGTTTCTGACCTGTGTTTGTTATCAGCTTCGCCTGGCTGCCAGCCCAGACCAAGCTTGGACATAAACCCATGTAAACCGATTGCTGGTCGCCACTCTGCTACTCCAATTCCTGACTGTGTACTGTCCTTAGACTTGTGTCCAAGCTACATTGCTTCTTCGCTGCTCTTCTGGATTGGAAAATATCACCCATTTTGCCCTGAAATCTTGCTATCTCAAACTTTCCTCCTTTTTCCTTCAGTTAGCCTTGTGTGATTGTGTGACTGCTTGTATCCTATGTGTGTGATTGGAATTCCCCCAATAAAAACAAAATTTAGTTTACTTTTGGATCTCTGGCTGGTTCTTCCCTGCAAAAGTACTGGTAAACACAGATGTAAAAGATTTTGTTAGGTTACCCACCTCTTGCAGGCCTCCTATTTGAGCTAATAATTCCCCATCATTTCACAGAGGTATTGGCATTGCAGGTAGACCCCTGAGTCACCCATGTTTTCGAGTAACAGCTGCAATTTGCCAAGACTCTCTGGGCGTGTAATTAGCTTCCTCCTTTCTCCCCGGTTGCTGTGGCACCAGGTCTCATCTTCCACTCTGCTCTGCATCCTTCTGGCTAGAAGTGAGTAGGCTAGACTAAATGTTTCTTATCCAATCACTCTAAGTAGGTGAGAAGGAATGCTTTCCTTATTTCACGTTGATTTGAGAACAACCTCTTTAGGTTGTTCTTTCTGTCTTAATACCCACACAGGAAATATATTCCCTACGTGTGTGTTTGAATGACAGGTTACTGTGTTGGAACTTAATCCATAACACTTAATGACATCATCAGGGGCTCTCCCTATCTCTCAGGTTTTGCCCAGAAACCTCAGGTCCTGGGACAATCCTGAACTGGCAACCCTAACTGGGGTGATGAGAAAATGTAGTCCAATGTAACTGGACAGTGTAAGGTTGAGGGCAGTTGTTTTAGATAACAAAAGATACACACTAAGTTCATAGCAGAAAATGGACGGGCATATTTAAATTATGAGGCTGTGGAAATCAGCCAGCCTTGGAAATGCATTGCAAAAGCAGAACTGAAAGTTTCTTGCGAGCTCAAAGTACCTACAGCTGGAAATATACTTCAGCTAAAATTAGAGTGGGTTGGAGCATTTCGAACAACATTGGAGAAACAGTACCATAGGCCTTGTGTGGCCACCTGCTATGGCTTAAAGAACAAAGAAGAATGGAATGAAAAATGGAAAGTGGTGTTTTTTAAATTCATAGGTAGTAAAGTAGGCCTTCAAAGACTTCTTGCCCTTTGTCTAGAAGGAAGTGAAATTCAATGGAGTTGTCAGAATTTCAAACCCTATCTTGTTCAACAAACCCTGTCATTTTTATTTTTATTTTATTTTTTTATGAAAGACTAATAACTGTTGGCTTTGTAATGGAAAAATGAGCCGGAAATCACCCACTGAGCTGACAAAAAATGTCAAACAGCTTAGAGTGTTGAAATCAGCAGTGCTCCAAAAGTATGAGGTAATGTTTATCCAGGTCTAACTGGGGCTTCTTCTTCAGATGTTGAGGTATGTGTATTTGTACACGTGTATTTGCATGAATAGGCACACATGTGGATAGAGAGAATCACAACTACTTTTACTGTTCAAAAAAAAAGGAAAAAGGAGAATATGAACATAAACAGAGTGAAGTTCATCAGATCCTTAAAGCAGAGCTGAAATAGATGTTCACTGCAAAGTTCATGTCAGTTGAAGCTGCTCGAATCTGGGTGAACAGTTCTCACTGAAACAGAGCTACAAGCACAAAGCCCTTGGGTCTTCTTGACAGAACAAAAACCTAAGCAACAAAAGAAATAAACAGAGGGACCAATATGCTCAAACTCATCACAGCATATTGCACAGCAATTAAAAGGAGACATGTAGAAGCAAGTAATAATCAGGAGAGCCAACAGGGGACCGGGAAAGGATAAATCTATTAATGACAGTCAGCAATGATAGTTAAGAGTCAGTTTCCTGTTTGAGATGGTCCCTGGCAAACTGCCCACCTACATCAGCGCTTTCTCCTGGCACGCTTACCTGGTAGCAGCACATGTGTACCAGTGCTACAGTGGAGTTCCTATATTAATTTCACACTATGCTCCTGCATTGCTTTGGGGGAAATGTGGGACCACAGCATTGAAGGAGTGTGGGAAAATTAAAATGGCAATCCACAGCCCTAGCTTCCTGAAACAAAAGATTTGCCAGTCCCTGGCAGCTGCTCAAGAATGCGAAGTGCAGATGCTGCTTAAAGAGAGAATACACATTCAGAGGCAATGTACCCTTTGATGCTAGCTGCTGGAGGACAGACCATAGAGAAGGGCTATTCCTCTTGGATTCCCTATCAGAAAAACAACAATAGCTTAGGTGAGCCTTTCCTGTTCATAGATGTGTGAACACACACAAACATATAGCCAAGAGAATTAGTTTCATTTGAAAAAACTGTGCTTCACAACAAGTGTTCGGTTTCAGAGCTTATTATCCATTCACATATATCAATATATCACACATGCATAGATTTCACCTATACTGATTTGTATATGAGTAACCAGTCATGTAGGAACAGGGAGGCGGGGGAGTGCTTCGCCCCGGGTGGCAAAATTTTGGGGGCATCCAGGCTTGTAGCCACACCCCTGCATGCTCTGGCCATGCCCCCATGCACCACAGCCATGCCCCACGCTCCGTAGCCATGCCTACGCACACTGTCGCCATGCCCCCACGCACTGTAGCCCAGCCCCCATCCTGCCACCACTCCACACACTCCAAGCTCTGCCACTGTGAGTAACTACAGAACAGCTCCATCAGTGCAGATCAGATTTAGAGTATGTCTACAGCAGTTTAATACTACTAGTGCACTACCCCTAATTTACAGCACTAGAGCTCTCTCGCAGAGAACTCTAAATTACAAATCCCAAGATTTCATAGGATGGAACCATGAGAATCATAGTGCTCATAGTACAGTTACAGAAAATTACAGTAAGGCTATACCTGTCTAGTATAGATACACAGTTAGATGTGAAGGTTCTCTATCATCTTGGAATCTCAAAATTATATTTGTACATTTGCAGGTGGCAGCCAGATGTGCCTCATTTCGTCTGTCATTAGGTATCTTCAAATATATGTCTACATCAAACCACATTTATAAACCACCATAACTAGTTAATCTTGCCTATCTTTGGCAGCACACCTGGTGTCTTGGTGGAGAGTTCATTTGAGCCATCAGCATTGCATGAGATGGGCTGGTACAGTACAAAACTGTGAAATCTACATACCTGGGATATCACCTCTGTCTCCAAATTAGTGGATTAGACCAATGACCTATCTATTTCAGCCTTGAACAAACTGACCTATGAGGTCACATACTGACCACTTGCCAGATATTATAGTCAATGGTGCGAGGGTAAAGGGAGAGCTGCAGACACTCATCATGAAGATCCGTATGTATACATCTTCAAGATAAGTCCAAAAATTCAGGCAGCAGTGCTGATCCTTGTGGCCCCAGTGGGCATCAAGGAAGGTGACAGTACTAGTCAGTGACAAACACTGGTTTTCCCAGCCTGCCTGCTGGGTGCAAAAGAAAGCAACAGAAGAAGAGTTCCATATGAGTTCCATGCTGCCTGGAAGTGAGGCACTGCCCCAGCTGAGTCTTTCTAGGGTTCCAAGATCTTAGGGTCTGACTCCTCTTCTCAAGTTCTCTAGATGAAGGCCAGGTATTTCAGAGGGAGAGAAGTGCCTTCAAAATAATATACATTAATTAAATCACCAGGGGCTGCTTGTTGCATTCTGGGATTGTTCTTATACCTCAGGTTTTTGCTGTGAAGTCTGGGATGCTTCTAGCCTGGTAAGCTTAGGCCATGACATCTGTCACCTACATCCCTAAGTACCTTACAGGTCTTCCCAGTAACTGGTTTTGGTCCCATGTGAAGCTGCCAAAGTTGTGATTAAAAGTATCCCAGAGAACAAGCATATAAATCATAAAGTCACATCACCATCAAACAGAGACCATGACTTGAAGGAGGGTAGATGAAAAGAAGACCAAAGCCTAAATGAAGGATGCCTGCTTGAGAGAGTGCTTTTGTGCTTCTGCATTTGACCTGTTCAGACATTTCCTGATCCAGGTTGGCTCAGGCAAGCCCTGCCCATAAAGCCTACCAGGCTGTAACTTGATTGGCTAGTTTTTGTGTCAGATTGTGGTGCACACGAGAAGTATGTGAGCTCCTGGGAAAGAGAAGCTGGTACTTGAGAGAAGATAGCACTATGACTATCCAGCATGGTCAACAAAATGGACCCCCAGATAAGTCTGCACAGACTTATCAACAAAACAGCTCTAATGTTTTCATCTCCAGCAACAGCAGATATTTTAAAAATCCAGTAAGTCTAAATTTTCCAATCAAGACTAAGCTTCTCTAAAATATGTTGCACTGTGACAAGTGAATAGGAGGTCAACTAACAAGACCAGGCGAATAGGTGTTTTGTGTGGGATTGGTGGGATAGACAGAACAAGGTTACCTTGTGTCTTTCAGGTTAAGGCTGATTGATTTTCACCTGAACCATCTGGAACTTTGCTTGTGTGTTTTTGTGTGTTTGGAGCCATGTACTTGGCCTGATCGTGTGGCCTAAGGAGGCTGGGCTTCTGTTGAGAACAAATGGGTCATTGGCTAGGCTGGGTCCCTGCAATCATGCTAAACGGGCTACGTTCTACTTGTGTAGTGATTTGCCTTAATGTATCACAAACTGTGGAGGCCTAATTTACCCTATAATCTCCAACAATGATTGTGAATGGATGTTCCAGGAGAAAAGTATAAAAATGCCAAAAAGAAATGTGGGTTGAGCTCCCCCTGGAGTTAATGCCATTATCTCTGAAATTATGTCAATATCACCATTGGCTAAGGCCTAAACAAGTTATTAACCGCCATTGCAGAGAATGACCACTAGCGACAAAGTGCAGCCCAGAAAGTGCTTGACCTGCTATCCTTATTTTTGCCATCCCCATCAAATAGCCAAAAAAAGGTTGATGAAGCCTTTAGCAGTCTGCCATACGTGGCTAGTGCCATGTGTGTGCCTACAATGGTATAAACATGTATTCATCAGCTGTCTCACTCAAGGACCTTAATTCTCTGCGTTATTTCAATATTCCATACGGTTAAGGTAATATACTCAGGAAGGAAGCAAACAATGACTGAAGAATTTAGCGCTGGGCTAAAATAGCATTGCATTTTCATGCCCTGCCCCATCTGATGTAAAACTGAAACACAATTTCGAGCAAGAGAGCAAAAATTAATTGCGTTCCTCTCAGGTCTCTATCTGATAATCTCTGCCATTTTGTTTTCTCTAGAATGCCCCAATGTCCTCTGACGACATTGTTCTAAGTGCTTTCTGGTGGAAAGACAGTGGCAGTTGCCAGCTCAACAGTTAGAAGGAATGCCAGTAAATTTTCCCCTGACTCCTACCCTTAACATTCAAAAGTGGGAAGATAATTTGGCCCCTGAATTTACTCTCAGCCATGTTGATTGAAAGACTGCCTTTCTGAATTCCTAATAAAGGTAGGTTATAGATATTTTCAATCTTAAAGGGCAGGCATAAGTGTCAGGTACATGAATGTCAGAGAAACCTCTCAGAATTTCGTGATACATATGGCTCAGATTGTTCACTTGGCATTTATAAGAAGGTGTTATCAAAGCTGGGTGGAGGAGAGTATGGTGGGCATATGTGGATTCTGTAAGTAGTCCAGACAAGTTTATTTTGATTTATATGACAAAGTTCATGGGCATCAGCTTCAGGAACTGTCACAACCTTATCCTAAGGCTGTGACCTCTTTCACAACAATAACAATAAATTAGAAAGGGATAAAATCAACATGGAAAAACAAGTCAGGTAGGTAAAACATTGGAGAAAATAGTCAGAAATTTCAGCCAAAGTTTGCATATGCTTAGGGGAGTGAGTCAAAACAAAGGAAAGAGATCTCCAATAACATGCTAGGTTCTTTTGACCCTCTTCCCTTCGGTTACCTCTGATCATGAACTATAATCAGAAAACAGCTCCAGTCCCCTTGAGATAACCGGTCAGATGATGACCAAGATATGCTGTGATTGCAAAGAGCCTCTAAGTATCACAAGGACAAAGTCTCATTTTAAAAGGTAGAAAGAAAGGAAGAGGGGGGAGAAAAAGCCATTAGATCAAATTTTTCATGTCTATGAGAGAATTCTTTCAAATAAAATAGTGCATTGGGTTTTCCCCCTTCTTTTCTTCTGCCCTAACAGAGGAGTCTTCCTGAAGCATTTATGGTATGTGAAGCATTGGAAAAATAAGCCTGAACAGAAAAAGATACACAGATGTTTTCTATGTTTGGAGGTGAGGGTTTTTCCTTTCTTTTTTTTGCCCAGGGGTGTAGGCTTCTTCCTTTTGTGTTCATAGCCACCTTCGTCTGCCCCATGCTGCAGCATTGGGATCATTTGTTGAATTTTAGCTCCTCATTTTCACGTACAGAATATATGATTTTGTTGTACAGTGCCTGCAACTGGTTTGCAAAAGGACTTAATCACAAATAACTCATTATTTCTAACCAATGGTTTGTGATTCATTTATTTCTTCAATAATTAAGGAGTAACCACATTGTGTTATGATCGTAATGTAGTGAAAGATAAGTTCACTCTCTTTCTGGTACAGCTATAAGTTTTTTAGGGGTATAGATTCACTAAATCAGAGTGGCCAGGAATCACACTGTAAAAGTTCTATGTTGGTACTGTGCATCATGATGTTGCATGAAAATAAATCCAGTTTAGTTCCTTTTGAGAAATAAAAACACGAAATGCTACTTTGAAATTTGGAGCATTGAAATTATGGGAGCATTGTGGGTACATTCAGACTGGTTAAAAAGACCAGAGTATCATATTATGTTCCTCTTCTTTCCAATTTTATTTTAGAGATCGATACACATTTGATTTATCCCTGAATATTTTCTGGTACTTCCCAGTATGATCAGAAACTTTTTTATACTGTTATCTCTATCTTATGGCCCCTCAGGGGTTGCCTATACCCAGTTTACGTTTAACAGAGGTGCCATACTAGATAAAGAGAAGATGGGGAACATTCTTCTCCTTCTCGCTTTCAGTAGAGACAATCTGGAGTACCTTTAAATTTTGACTTGCCCTATGAAATCAGTTCTGTACTAGCTTAAAACTTAGGCAGCCACTGCACTTCAGTGGGGCAGGCGAGGAAATGCCAGACATTTAGGGGTTAGTTTTCACTCCCAAGGCCCACTTCAGCCACAACGAAAACTACAATAAGGGGATTTTCCTTATAAAACTAGAAGTGATCAATATACTTTTAGTTTTTTACATTTACAACTTTCTGAAGTACATTCCCAGTGTTGTAGAACCCCGTTGTGAAGGAGCAAAATGAGTTCCTGTGCTGTGTTATAGCACATAGCTGGAAGTTTCCAGGAGAAGAAATGTCGGTGGTGAAGGTTTGGGAAATGGAGCTTAGGACTACCCAAAAAATAAAAGGGGGTGGGTTTGCTCTGGAGAGCATAGACCACAGTGCATGGACCACAGGTTCTGGCAGCTTGTAGTTGCCATGTTAGTATGGCCGTGAGTCTAGTCAACATGCTGAGCGTATTTTGAGGCTAGGGTTCAGTGCCTTGGATATTCAAAATATAGATGAAACCTAGAGCAGATTTGTGATCTTACTGACATGGAAAGACCCATCCTTGTACTAGGGAAGCAAACATGGTGGTGAATCTAGCTCTCTTGGATATACTAAGGGCCTTTCCACACTACACTGTTATAGTGCTATTATTCTACTTTCAACATCTTATGAAATCCTGGGGTTTGCAGTTTAGGGAGGGGCCTTTAGAATTCTCAGCCAGAGAGCTCTTTGACTCCAGTAAACTTCAAACCCCAGAATTTCATGGGATGTTGAAAGTGGAATAGTAACCCTATAATAGTATAGCATGGAAAGGCCCTAAGTTACTGCAAAAGGACTGTTTACTTATTTCCCTGTTATACATCTGTGAGGGAGAAATTTTCCAAGATTTGGTTCAAGTTTCAGCCTGCAACCAGGAGCATGGGAAACAGGTCTTCTTTTGGGGACTGTTTTGAGGGTCTTTTTCTGAGCCAGGTCTTTCTTTTCATGGATGAAAATAGCACAAACCAAACTTAGTGTATTATTAATCATATCTGCCATGAGGAAGGGCCATATGTGATATGCTCTGTGATGTTCAGGTCTCAGATATATTGAAGGAGCATGCTCAAGATTTTAAAGAGCTTCCAGGCAGAAGCACCTTTAGACACATGGGAGAGCAAAATGAACAAAAAAGTTTGATTTTTTTCCAAATTTATGTAGGTCCAGAAGGTACAATGCACTAAGCTCATCCAAAATGGGAGGAATTTAGTTTGTAGCTGTGTTCAAAAATATGTTGAAGAGGTTCAGGGTTTTTGTTTTTTAAAGAGCTGAGGGAGAATGGCTATGTTAGCCAAAAAATGCATTAAGGAAATATGTTTTGTTTTTTATCCTGGTATGACGGATGAACAACGTGCCAAAGGAACAGCAGTGTGTGTGCATTTTGTGACTATGTCGACGTGTGTGTCTATGTTTATGTGGGGGTGGGGACATGGGTGGTCCCGACAACTTTCAGTTTCCTTAAGACTGGAGGTTGCTTTTAAACAGAATGCTGATCCTACAGCCCTTTCATTAAGCTCATTTCCTTGTGCTTGTATTTAATACTCTGCTAGTAAAGATGTACAGTACCAGGCCCACATATTCACTTGAGCCGAAGCTCACTGAGACTGTTGGCCCATAATTTATTCCAGATAACATCTGCAAAAATAAACAAGGTTGTGCTAAGCTTTTGAATCAGTCCAGGGGCAGGCAACTGTGGGCCACCACAAGTTTTGGGACTGTAAATCTTAGCAACCCTAGCCAGCTTAGGCAATAGAGAAGGACTTTGGAAGCTGCAGTCCAGAGGGCCACAGTCATCTAAAATTATATTTGCAGCAGTGATAGTACTTCACTGGCAACTAATTTTGAAAGTTCCAAGTAATCTGTGTGTCTTATACTAATGATATAAATGACTTGCAATGTTGGTCACTCTTGTTTTATTTTATTTTTTATTTTATTTTAATCCCATCTTTCCACTAAAAAAAGTAGCTAACAGTAAATTAAATTTAAAAGAATTCTTAACTGGAATATAAAAACAAATGTTGTTAAAACCATTACTAAAAACACACAAGTGAAAGACAGTGTCCATGTAGTAAGACTCACATTAACAGCAGGTTGGATAACATGGTAAGAGTATTACTGAATGAAACATTTTTGTATGCCAGCAGCAGGACAGCTGAGGGACAGCGAACACAGAAGTTTCCACAGTTTTGAAGTGGTCATCAATAAGGCCTTCTTAAATGTTTCCATCAGAAATGCTTTTGGGGGGGTTGAAATGAGAAAGAACAGCCTCCTTTGAAGATCTTAAAATTAACCTTGGCTCATATTGAGCCTAGGTTCGGCCCCTGCCCCATCTTGTGAGATGCAGGGAAGCAGTACTTTACCTATGGCAACCTAGCCCTTTTAATGAACTGAATCAGAAACATTTTGGCTCACACTTCACATTCTTAACAACTACAGTAGGCCAACCTTTGCATCCAGGATGCACCAATTAGTCTTTTTCCATTCTATGGCAGGTGTCCTGTTAGTGGCATATGCAGAGATAAGTTAACATTACACGCATGTGTTTCTTTTTGTTCAATGCAGAGGTTGGTATTCTCTTCCTCCCTCTGACCCAGCAAATGCTCTACCCAGGGCCTATCACAGGATTACTGCACACACACCCAAATGTTCTGTACCTAGTAGAGAACCATGGGGGATTGGAAGAGCATCTGGCTATGTCCCTGTAGCTAGACACAAAATTATTACAACATCCTCTGAGACCTCCAGAAAACCTCAGTGGAAAATGTAATCACTTGTGCCTGTCTACAGGGACACAGCCAGATACTTCTCCAATCCCTGCTCTTACTTTCACCAGGAATGGAATGGCTGGGAATGGGACTATAGCGACTTTATGGTAAGTCCAGGCTTCATGAGTGGCCAGCTGTAGTGTAGTTTGCAATGTGGAAGTGCTACACTATGTTGGATACAGGATTGTGGGCTCATGTCTGTTTTCCATGCATTTCCTCACAAACCCATTCTGTTCCATATCTGTAAGCCAGCATTTTTTTACTGCATGAAAATTTGCATTACATTTCACATAGATATTTTCTTCATCAGTACATTTGGAATGCAATTTTCTTTAACATATTCACTCTCCTTTTTTCATACAACAATCTCCAATACAGGTAAGATTTGTATGGAACTTTCTCTAATGTACGTAATGATGTACACAGTTTTTGAGTTGATAGCTACATCAAAAAATTGGAGATGTGTGAGGTCTGAAGGATATCTGCCTCAATGTGCATATTACTTGAAGAATATCAAATAAGAAGAGTTCTGAAAAGTTACCTTTTTGGACAAGAACTCCAAGAATCCTGCAACCAGCCTGGGTCACTGGCTATGCTTTTTGTTGGAGTGTGAGAGCTATAATACAAAAAAAAAGTAACATTTTCCAACTTCTAGAATTAGATCTATTCAATTTCAAATGAAGGCTGAACAAAATCCTCCAACCCTGCTTCTTTTAGCGGCACGCCCCTAACTTGGCTAATAACAGCCAAGATCCAAGAGGAAGGTACCTTGTTTAATGTCAATAACTATGCCCATACCAGCCCTATACTGAATCATACAACTGATTGGGTAACACATGCCTGCTCTTTTTGTGAAACAGTTGATAGAAACCAAGTCAAAACGTGGTGGGGACACACTTACACAGCTTCTTAAGAAGTGCGACCTCTTGGGTAACAGTTTGCCAGCAGAAACTCTACTTGTACAACTAAAACTGGATGCAGCCCTTGTGCAACATCTTAAAAAGTGCAGCTAACAATGTAAGGGTACATAATGCTGGCATATAACACCAAGAGGATTCTACCCATAGATAGCACAATCAGTGTACATGACGTTTGACATGGTGAAATCAAGCAGACCCCTGTAGTTTGTAATAGCTGGAAACAGCAAGAAGGCGGGTCCAAGTAAGTGGGAGGCGGTGAGAGATGAATGTAAGCAAATGTAATTATGTACAGACTTAAAGGATAGACTAGAGACAGCAACCACATCAAAATTACAACATTCAGAAGCTGCAAGCAGGAGGGTGCCTGGTGGGGAGTTCATATATCCATATGAGTCACATCGTCAAACGTGAAAAGAACAGAAGGAAAGATTAAAGAAGACACCATCATATTTACACCATCAACTAAGTTGCCTAGGGCTATGCACCACTGTATTTCTCTGTCTCTTCTCATACCCCACCCTACCCACTCACATTGCATCTGCTATAAATGATTGCCTATCTTCTAAGGATTGGAGAAACAGGTAAAAAAAACATCATTGTGTCTCACGTTAGAACATCCACCCAATTATGCTGAATTTGGAAGACTGATTCATAATATTATTGCTTGGATGCTAGCAAGTAAATAATTAATATGTAGTTTTGTAATGTTCAGAATGTCCCAGATATCCAGATGATGCAAAGCAACATTTTTTCAAAATTCAAAAATATGTATTTGAACCTCACATGTATGTGAAATTTTCTTTGATCTCAAACCGTAAGCACAGAACATGGCTACTCCAGAATTTCACCTTGGGGTAGAATTTGCTATAACCTCTGTCATCTTCATCCCCTGAATATTCACTCAGGCGTAAATCTTACTGAATACTTACTCTAAAGTGAGTCCTTGACATGATTACTCAGAAGGAAATTCCAGTTAGTTTGGTGGAGGTTACTCCAAAATAATTGTGCTTAGTAATGGATTCTAAGAGTGGCATCCATTTGGTGACTTACACTTACATAAGTACAACTTATGCATGCATAAGTCTGTTTTAGAAAGGGATGCAGAAAGCTATTCATTTGGTTTTTGCTCTGTCCAGAAACCTCCCATCACCTAGCAGATGTCAGACCTCTAGAGGGGTCCCTGAGGAAGTCAGTTACCAGTGAATAGACAAAAGAGTGATTCAGTCTGTGAAGATTCGTTTGCTCTGAGCTCCTCCTTCCTGAGGGAAGGAAAAGGCAGAAATATTCCATTTGATAGTGCACCTTCATTTTTCCTTCCAGCTGAGCTAAGATCAGCCGCCTCTACATGGTCTCTATTGCTTCCCCCATCTCTCCCCCACACTGGTAAGCAACAACAGCAGGTCCACTTCGGGGGGTTGACAGCTGCTGGGTGGTGGGAAGATGTAGAATTACATGTGTGAAGGTACTCGCAGAGGAAGGATCTCAACCTATGACTGCAGGCATGCTTTCTCAGATATAACTCTCAAAGAATGTGATACGACTTAATCCCAGGAAAGTGTAAATAAAATGGAAGCCTAAAGTCATTTCTGTACTATACTGTTATAGTGCTATTATTCCATTTTCAACATCCCATGGAATTCTGGGGTTTGTAGTTTACTGAAGCCGAAGAGCTCTCTGGCTGAGAATTCGAAATGCCCCTCCCTAAACTGCAAACTCCAGGATTTCATAGGATGTTGAAAGTGGAACAATAGCACAGGGTAGTACGGAAATGGCCTGTCTCCCTTCTAGTGTTTTGCTAATCTTTCTGCTTTCGACAGAAATTACTTAAGAGTGTGGTTTGTCTCATTTGGTAGATAATGAGACATGCTTCCAAACATAGTGTGGCTTTCCA
Organism: Cyclura pinguis; assembly: GCA_030412105.1. NCBI lineage: Eukaryota > Metazoa > Chordata > Lepidosauria > Squamata > Iguanidae > Cyclura > Cyclura pinguis. Next base: position 260,825,156 of record CM059601.1, on the reverse strand, counting down.
AAAGTTTCTTATCAGTGTGGGTTCATTTTGTACCAACTCCAGGGTCTAGAGCAGATCTCCATGGGGAAAATTGATGTTGTCAAGTAGTACATATGCCCACATCAGAATTTGGCTCAGGATGTCTAGTCTAATCTAGTCACTGAAGCCCAGAACAAGCCACTGGGGTTTATCAGCTACTCTACCAAATAGGCTGCTTTAAAAGTTAAATCAGAAACATTTGAGTCAACAATACTTTTATTTCAGCAAAGTGCAAATTAGAAGAAAAATGGGGGAAACTGACAAGAGGTTGCATAACCGAGTGCAAACATAAAGACTGTGGCTGTCATCGCTGTTAACTGCAAAGGGTTCAACATACGGTTCATTTTCAGCCTGTCAGTTTACACTATCCACACTGTATCGAATGCCTATATCCAATTATGTTCATCCAAACTTGGATCGTCTTGTCTGGAGAAAACCATGGATGCCTGAAATGTACCAGAAGTCTGATTGTAAGCCAGCAGTGAAATGTTGCCAAGTCTCCGCAGGTCAAGAGAAGTCAATCCAAGTTAGCCATTTATCTTTCTACATGATCGGCATCTTGCTTTACACTGGCAAATTGTCAGCATGCTCAGTCACTGCAATACAGCATTCTTTGTCTGTAACAGGTTTGGTTAGGATGCCAAAGTTTGCCTAAGCTTTTCAATTTGCATGACATTGCTTATTTACACTCCTAACAAGAGGCAAAACAAATATGCAAAAAGCTCTACATTTGTAGTTGGCTATTTCATTATTTAGACACCACTTAAGAACTGGTTTATTGGATCACATAGAGGTTCAGCTAGATCAGTATTCTGTTTTGAAGCAAGGGCAAGCAGGACATGAACTCAAGAGTCTTTTTCTCCCTTTTCAACCCTGAGGAACCTTCATCTTTCTTCCACTTCTCACTCCCCCCCACAAAAAACTTTGAAGCCCCTTGAAGAGAACATTCCTGTTGCCACCTGACCAACTCTAGTCCCTGCCCAGACAGACAAGATGCCAGTCGCTACTATACTCAAGAGTCCCATTGGTCCTGGGTTTCTAGGAACTAAGCAATACCCGTGAGTGGAGGTTGGGGTTTTTTTTAAAAAATGCCATTCTATATCCCAACTGAATTTTTGAGAAATGGTCTATTCAGCCCTGCTATTTCTTTTCCTTAAAGTTTAAAAAATAAGGCCTGCCCTTTGCTTGAAATCTGAGCTTTGTAACATTAGATGTACAAATGCAGAAGGGCTAACGGCTGCTTTTGTAGTAGCTGACTTAATTGAAATGCTACACAGTACAGATCTGGAATTTTTTTTCTCTATGTACAAAAATCATTATTTAATTTTGCCTTCCTGAATGTGCTTGTATGTATCTGAGGCATTAATGGCTAGTGTTTTGCGGGGTGGAGGGAACTCACCACATCTCCCCAGTGCACTGTCGAAAGAATCTCTTCTTCTTTCAGACCTGTCTCTGAGCTGGGGAACAGTGAGCGGGGAAGGACACTGGTGAGACGCTGAGCTCAGATGGTCAATTTTGATATGTCAAACCTCTATTTTGATGTTGAGCCAAGTCGTTAATCAGCTGATCACACTGGTGAATCAACCACCCGCCAGAATAGCTTAAAGAATGGTTCACAGGAGATGTACAAATCAAATACTGGTATTACAAGTTGTATCAGGAAATAGTTTTGTCAGAGCAGAGTGGACAGGAGAGAAAGGGGGAAAGTGTTAAATCGTCATCTGTTATTGTAATCACCACTGCCTTCAAACATGCACATGTTAGTAAAATTACACATACGCATAGCCTCATTATTTTGCTTTAGGTGAGATTTCCTTGCTACTATTGTTAACTAAAGGTGAAAACTTCAGAGGGTTGTGGTCCAAGGTAGGAAGTATCTTTCAGGAGAAAGAGGAATTTATTACCACACAGGGGAATAGAAAGAGGAATTGACTACTTTACTTGCTGTCTGATCATTCTGTTACATGCATACCCAATAAACGGAAAGATGACTGTGTGAATTGCCTTAAGAGGAAGTGCATCATATTTGAGGTGATGTCAGATTGATGTGAAAGCCCTCTTTTAATGGAGATTGGATGGGCATCTCTCAGAAGGGTGATTTTTGCATATTATTCCATGGCAGAGAGTTGGACTAGATGTACCTTGTGATCCTTTCCAACCCTATGATTCCAGATACTACAAATGTGCATTTCATTTGTCCAGACTTGCAAATCCTGTTCCCAAAGCATGTGCTATTTGTTACTGCCCTGGCTAGTCCGAGCTTTGGGGATATTAAAAGATATCCTCTTGATATCATAATTCGGCTTCACTTCTCTATTCCCCTCCACATGCTTGCGAGGCCACCGGACAAGCACGCAAACAAGCTCTGCCGTTAATTGCCGTAATATTCCTGGACAATACAGGCAGGCCAGAAATAGCTGACTCACTGCTTTAGGAGACCTCCAGGCAAGTACTCTAATTAGGTATGCACGCAACCTACAAAAGAGCCTCTGCCCCGCACTGGCAGCTTGATGGGTAGACTGTACAATACCCAAGTACTGTCCGTTTGCATACTGGCTACTCTATTGAGAACCGCTATGATAACTCAATCATTCAGATTCTGACCTTTCGAAGGCTTTGTCTCCAACTCCAAATCTACTGTTTTCCCCCAAGTACAGCATAGCCTGCAGTCACATTCTCCTTATAAAAACCCTTGATTCTGAGACCTTCCTTGGATCGCTCCCGAGTTTCATCCTGCCTTGCTGCTGCTTTGCCTGGCGAGCCTCCCCTCAGCTCCACGTGCTGAGCTACACCGCACCCTAGCTTCGCTCTCTATTTTTCCAGGCTTCAGGACAGGTGAAGTATCACCCAAACCAGCAACTCCTCTAAAAATCCCTCTATACCACTCCAACCTTTATTTTCTTTAGTTATCTTGTATGAGTGTGTCGCATACACTGTTTTGCTTGTGTATTTAATAAAATATCATTTATTGCTTCAACTTCTGTGTGCTACTTGACTCGACCCGACCCGACCCCGTAGACATAGGGTTCAAGATCTCGCTACTTTACCCTGCCTCTCGTAACGCTAAGCAGTGCTCTGAGCTAATTTTCCCCACCTTTAGTAGAGCACATTTTGGTGTCCCTCCCGGGACCCCCAGTACACAGGGTAACAGATTTCCACAATAAGTATACACTAATTTAGACAAAAAAGTTGGGACTCTAATAGGGAAAGAGTGTATGAAATATGTACGGATTTGGACACCACAACTGATGCACTCAGATATCCAATATATAAAAGTCAAAGTTTGCTTGTCTGTGTCAGGCAAAGACCTCATACGATTGTCTGCCTGAGAAGATTCTATGGAATCCTGGGATTTGCCGTTAAGGGAGGGGCCTTTAGAATTCTCAGTCAGAGAGCTTTTGGGCCTCAGTCAACTGTGACTGTCTTGAATAGGCCAGTTGCGATAGAGATGAAGCCTAGCAGCAAAGAGGAGGGCAGTGTATTTCCTCAGGAGCCCAGCCTCTGCATGTTAATAACTCTGAATACAGATAGGATTGGGGAATATGGGGGGAAGTTACAGGTACTGGACAAGACAATTTGGGGAATTAGAGACAGAGGATCTCAAATCTTTCTAACAAGTATTACCTATGAGAAAATAAAATCCCAGGCAACACCAGATATATATGCTAGTCTACCAATAAAACAAAATGGCATTTTAATGCACATGACCAAGACCATTTGATTTAAACATGTATATACAGGGATATTATCATTCTTGTGGCCAGGTTATCTGAAAGTCTGCCTTTATTTGTATTTATTTCAGAACATTTATATTCTGCTTATTCTCTAATGAGTTCCAGGGGGCTTATATTAAAATAATATGCAACAATTTAAAACATCTCTCTGTAATATAAGTGAAATTATTCACAAAAGGCCTTTTTAAAAAGTAACTCTTTACTACCTTCTAAAAGGTTGTTAGTGAAAACACCAGACATAAGTGTAAATGAGTGAATCAGACATATCACAAACACATGTCTCTGCTTAAAGAGTGAAACCTTCTGAACTGGGCTCAAGGTCCATTAGAGTGCTTGTTAGCTGTCTTGGACACCATTTGGGAGAAAGGCAGGGTATAAATATAATAAATAAAATAAAATAAATAAAATGCTGGCCACTATGAAAGGGGATATTGGTGGCCAGCAACTCCTGTATTCGTAATAGCATACGGCACTTTAGGGACCTCTTCCACTCATGCCCTGCAAGAACCGAGTGAGAGTTCTTTCTCTATAACTTGAATATGGAGAAAGCTTGGTTAATGGGAAAAAGAGGCCCTTTTCGCATGCCATTTTCCATGTGAAAGAGGGCCTGGAGCATCGCGTGATTGTAAGGAGCAATCTGCATGATGCACTCACAATCGTGCGATGCTCCAGGGGCCAGGAGGTGCCGATCACGCACCTTTTCATTTTTGGCTAGAAGCTGAAAATGGTGCGCGATCATGCATTGCTCCCAGGCCCCGTGCGCACTTACCTGGCATGTGTAGCCTCCAGAGCTGTGCCGGTCGCACTTCCTGCCCCAGAGCAGCCTGGGAAACTCCCAGGCTGCACTGCAGAAGGAAGAGGCGGGGCTCTCAAGTGAGCAGGCAGCTCGTGCAGAGCCAAAGGACCCCGGATGCGAGAGCTTCTCACTGGAGGCTGCTCGCACGATCCCCGCACCCCATCGCTGGAAGAAGGTAAGGTGCGGAAAGGGCCAGAGAAAGGGCCTTATTTGCAGCTGCACCTAAATTCTAGGATTGTTTTCCCCAGTAGGAACAATTGGCCACCTTAGTGATGGTGTTTCTTTGGATTCTTTAGTTTCTTTGGATGATAAATACTTCCTATCCAAGCACTCATTTTATCCAACAGACATTTAGTTTTTTTAAACACCCAGTATTTCTATTTTATTATATTGTATATTTTTGGTGCTGTTGGGTAGAAAAATTACTGTATTTTATTATTGGTTTTAATTGTTATTAGCTGCCTTGAGTGTTGCATTAAGCACCAGAAGGGTAGGATATACATGGCTGCATAAATGAAAGCATGATATTTATTCTTTATTCTTTACTATTTAAAGCATTTATCCAACATCTCTCTCTCTGTCAGGGCCCATGAGATGATGCACAACAGATGAAAAACATTTACAGTATCAAACATACAAATAAAAACCTTTTAAAACAGACTAAAACATTGCCTCGAAACAGTTTTTAAACCAACAATGGTTAATATAGTGTCCCCTGGTTTTAAGGACCAAAGGTCATATTGTGTTAAGTGATATGTCCAGTGGGGAGTTTTGGTGCTTTTTAAAATTTTGAGCCATCTAATCTTAGCTGGTACCAAAGTTTGGTGGAAAAACAACTAGGTCACATGTGCAAAGTGCTATAAAAAACATAATAGCATTTAAAAAATAACATGGTTGGATGATATGAGCTCCTTTGTTTTAATATAACACAATCCACAGCCTGGAAAATCTGGCTGGGGACTTCTGGGAGTTGTAGTCCAAAAAAGTAACTGTCCCATGCAATACACATAGATGGAGGCCCAATTTGGTGTATCATTCAGGTTTCCTTCTCATTCAACCTGCCTCTCTCTATGTTTGTCAGTGTCATAACTTCTGTGAGCCAGAGTTTTTGCTCAGTTGATAAGGTCACAGATGAATTTGGATCCACTGTTTAAAACCTGTAAATGATATAATTCCAGGTCTTCTGATGTAGACAGTTTGGGCTTGTATCTCTGCAAATCTGGCAGATCTATAGAGGAGAATAAAAGATGTTGTTTAAATGAACATTCTGGATGATTTAAAATACTTTGACAACTATCTGTATTTTTATTTAGAAAATGAATCATGAAGAAGTAAAGTGAAAAAGTAACATCTGTCACCAATCAATAGCCTTGCAGGAAAATTAATATGGTATTTCGTTTTTCTCTTGAAATTTACTGATTTTGTTGTGCGTGTGTTTTTTCTTCATTCCATGCCATTCATTGAGATCAGATGCTTTTCAGTCTGAGTGTGTCAGATCTTGGACACATAAGTAATAAAGTCCTGAAGGGCCAATGGCAAGGGAACAATGGAATGTGTAACAATATAATCAGGAGCAAAAATCTATATTTAATGTGCAATGCTGCAGTGCAATGAAGTATGATGGGTTTCAAGCTTCTTTGTTCTATTAGGCTAGGTTATATGTCTACTAGGGTGTTTGGATGTTGTTTTTTTAAAATCTGGTGCCATTTAATCTTAGCCAGAGTTTTTCATTTTACTTTTTTTAAAATGTTTTTCTTTGTTTCTGACTTTGAAAAATAATTTCTGACTTTGGAGATGAGTGAGCAAGTACAAATGGATAAAACAGGCCACACACCACCCTCGGTAAGTGCTAAGCAGAGCCAATTACTTTTTAAGACGGATGGCCTCTTCATCTTTCACAGTGAACACAGCGGTCGTTTTCTTGTTAACAAAAGCTGTCATGGAATTCAATAGCAACCATTTTATTGCAGGGATTTTAGTCCTAATGAAATTGTTGCTTTTGCAAGATGGGATGAAGAGAAAGACACCTTTGAGTACTTTCCAGCAAATTCCAGTTTCTTGCTCACTGTAGTAAATGCCATGTTATGTGGTAATTCCAGAGTTCCAGTTTATAGTGATGTTTAAATCCCCCCCAAATGTGCTAAAGCTCCCTCAAGGGGGCTTTGCAAAATCTAGGTCAGCAGAGTCAGAAGCTTAGGAATAAAAGAAAGAGGATTCCTTTGTCCAAAAGAGAGAAAGAAACAGCAAAGTCCAAAGACAGAAATGGGACACTTGACCTGCAGTCCTCCAAAAAGCCCAGGTTGTGTGTAGGTCTGAGGTTGGGCAGAAAGCCAAAGGAGACCACTGTGGTCTCTGATCCTGTCCCAAGGTGCCACCCACCTGGATTGTGTGATGTCCAGGTTCCCAAAGAGAACACAATAAAGGAGTTTCATGCCAATAATGTCGGCCTTCTTCCTTAGCAGCTTGTCAGTACCCATAAATAAAAAAGTATTTCATTTACAGCAAAAAAGTAATCCCACAATTTCTGTGAAATTGACTTAATTCCCTGAAATGCATTAGTTTTCCATGAAAAAAAAATCAATTTTTTATTTTAAAAAAGAAAGCTTTCTCAAAGGACTGAATTACAGCCAGGCACATAGGTCATTTCCACACTAGCCTGTTATAGCGCGATTATTCCACTTTCAACATCCTCTGGAATCCAGTCGGCCCCTCCTGAAACTGCAAACCCCAGGATTCCAGAGGATGTTGAAAGTGGAATCATTGCGCTATAACAGGCTAGTGCGGAAATGGCCATACATTCCTGTTTCCTTGCCAGGTGATTACCATCTCTGTGGTGTGGTTGTCATGTATTCTTTATAGAGAAGAGCCCTCTGCCTCAAGGCATCTTCTACCAGTTGTTCTCAGCTAAGGAAACTCTAGAGGTTGTTAGCCTTTGTTTCCCAGAATCCTTCATTGTGGGCATCTGAAATCTGAAGTCCAAAAACATCTGGACCACTGTCCCAGTTGAGAATTACTATTTTATCTGAAGGACTATTAGGCCCAGTTGGAAGATAACCAGAAGAAGCTTGGAATGAGAAAACTTGAAGATGCTGGTTCACAGTTAACACCCAGATAGAAGATAGAGCAAGAGAGACCCAGACCATCTGGTCACATCCTAACTATGGCAAGATGTATTGTAAAATGTATTGCATCTCTGGAGAGCCAGCATGGTGTAGTGGTTTGAACACTGAACTATAACCCCTGGAGACCAGGGTTCAATTCCCCACTTAGCCATAAAAACCCACTGGGTGGCCTTGGGCATGTCACACACTTTCAGTCCCAGAAAACCCTATGATAGGTTCCTCCTAAGGTCACCATAAGCTGGAAATGACATGAAGGCACACAACAACAACAACGACAACAACGACAACAACTGCATCTCTGTGTTATATAGTTTAATTTCTATATCACAATTTTCACAATATCACAAGAGCCCCAGTGGCGCAGGCGCAGTGGTTAAATGCCGGTATTTCAGCCACAACTTTGTGAGTTTGATCTGGCAGGGCTCCAGGTTGATTCAGCCTTCCATCCTTCCATAGATCAGTAAAATGAGCACCCAGCTTGTTGGGGACAATCAGCTAAAAACATTGTAAACCACTTAGGGAGTGCTTAGCACTGATAAGCAGTATAGAAATGTAACTGCTATAGCTATTGCTAATTTTTATATTATTACTAAGTTTACACCTAAATATATAAATGTGTTTGAGAAAAATTCATGGGAATCTGTATCATCTTTTGTCCCTTTCTGTTATTGCATTTCTCTTATTTGATGATATGCGCAAACTATTTGTAAGTCCATTTTGTCCCTCTGACAAGAGACCTGCGAGTAGCAACCATTTTTCTGTGCTGCAGAGAATAGACTTAGTTGACCTTGGAAATGCTTTATTAGGAAATCTCTATACTAAAATCAATCTAAATTATAGTTATCAAAATAAGTCAGACTCTATAAAAATGAATAAACTGTTTAGTTTCTTCATACATTTGTTTGTTTCCACAATAATGCTATGCAATGGTAAACTTCCTTTAAAACAGTGGTTCTCAATATTTTGGGTTCACAGATTCTTTTGAGGATCTGAGGCAAAATAGGTACTCCTTAAAAATACACAACTAAACACAAAATTTTGCATACAATAAAATTTATTGCATTTTAAATTGTTTTTCTTCATATGGGCTAGTGTGGAATAAAAGAAAAATCCCTTGCAATGAACACTTGAAACATTTAATTTTTTGCTTCAGAATTCACTGTTGCAGGAAGAATTCAAAGTATCAAAAAGGAATTTTTTAAAAAAATCATCTTCTTGCACACAGTCCACAGACCCCAAAACTTCTGCTTTAGACCGAGAGTAAGAACCATGATAGACCTTGCATTTTGTTGAACTGATGTCTAGTTAAATGGATGCAAAATACTGAGCACACAAAATGACAAAAATTGTGGAATAAGGATTTAAAATTTACATTGAACATTGGCTTAAAAGAAAATTACTTTTGAAATGCTTCATCGCTGGCACATAACCCCTTTGCAGTTATATAAAAGCTGTAACAAAGATCAAGGAAGTTACTGGAAATGTAAAGAAGAGAGGGGAACCTTTTATCATATGTGATGGTCATGCAAAGTAGCAAAGAAATACTGGAAACAAATTTAATCTAATTACTGAAATTTAAAATGTTTCTTTGGAAATGAAACCAGAAATGTACCTGTTAAATATAATTGATAAAGATTTAGAAATCAAAATAAATAGCAAACTACTATTATATATGATAACTACAGTAAGGATCATATTTGCTCAAAAATGGAAAGAACAGGAGATACCCCAAATAAATGATTGGTCATTAAAAATGTTAGATATGATTGAAATGGAAAAGCTTACAGTTCTGGTAAAAGGGGAAACATTACAAGATTTTGAATATGTTACTAAAAGATGTTTAAACATCTGATAAATTTAATTATAATAATATTTGTATTTGAGTGGAAGAGATTTGACTTCTGTATTGTGATAAGAGGATATATGATGAAATTCTTAAGATTAATAGTAGAAGTTTTGTATAGAAATTTATTTTTCTTAATTAATAGAAGATGTCACTAGACATATTTATAAAGATTATTTCAAGGTTTAAAAAATGTATAAATGGAACATATATATGAAGGAGGAGGATGGAAGAATGTGTAAATATTTGTTAAATGAAGAATTTATATATGTATTTGTTTTTATATATATAATAACATTATTTTTTTAAAAAAAAGAATGTTGGACTGTTAACTCCCAGCCTTCCTTCCCACTGACCATGCTGGCCAGGTTTCCTTGGGGTTGCAGTCCAACATTGGCCCATATTCTAAATCACCTATTTAGATACACATACATCTTTTGGGCTGGCTCCACCCAACCTTCTTTACCAGGCAGCAGCTGCTCCAAGAGATAGAGGTCTGTTCTGCTGGCAATTGGGGTGCAGGAAGAGGACATTCCCAGTCCCTTCCCGCCAGAAACTGAGGCTGCAACAAGGAAATTGCAACAGGGCAGTGATAGAGTTAATGCATGTTTCAGTGGCCTAAAAACTCCTCATATCTTATCCACCTATCTTAACCTTTCTTAGACTGATATTCTTAGAGATCACTCCACCTCTTCTGTCTGTCTGTTTTTTATTCTTTCACTGGCCCTTTCCACATGTGTGGGGGGGAAACGGGCAAAAACGCCCGAAAACGGAGCTTACCTGAAGCCGGGTAAGTCCGTCACCACGCGGAGCTCGCCAGCTGGAAGCCTGCCCCTGGCAGATCTGCAGGCACACACTTGCACACGCCTGCAAATCCGCGTCGGAGCCGGGCGATGGAGCAGCACGGGGCTGCGCGCTCCATGCTTTTTAAAAACCTCTTGAAAGAGGTTTTTAAAAAACACGCCGCGTGGCTAGTTCCGGCCGCTCCTGAGTGGATTCTGGTGTGGAACTACAAAAAGTAGTCCATGCCAGTCCACTCTACGGTGCAGAAGACCTCCGTCAGAGGTCGCTCTGCACCATTTCAGAAGCCCAGGGTGGAAATGGCCACTGATGCAAAAGTAAAACTAATACTTAGTCTTCTTCCCAGTGGTGCATCTAGCATAAACAGTGCCTAGGGAGAGCATGGAAGTTGCACCCCTACTTCTTACTTCTACCCCCACACTCCACACCTATATGCATGGCTTTTTTGCTCCCCCCCCCCGGCACTGGCGCCCAGGGCACGTGTCCTATTTGCCCCTCCCTATATATGCCTCTGCCTTTTCCTGTTTTAGCTCAGCTTACCCTAACACCCTTAAAGAACTTTTCTATCTCTAATGGAGTTTCTATAATAAAAGTTCACTATTTCCTATCACTGTTGGTGTTAATGCTCTTTAATCAAAGTAGCTACTTGCTGCCTGCACACACACCCTCTATCAGCTCACAAATGGAGAGGTGAAAACACCCTCCTCCATGCACCCCAACCAGCAGCAGAATGGATCTCCTTCTCTGCTGGAGCAGCTGCTACATGTCAAGTGGGCTGGGGGCTGTTGGCTGTTAAGGTGTGTTGTGACTCCGTAGGATTAGTTAATATGGAGCAGCTACAGATCTGTAAATCTAGGTTACGAGTCTGTAATTGCAACACAGAATTCCTAGCAATATCAGAAGGGCAACATGATTTCCACTCCTGTTTTAGAGAACTGAAGAAACAAAAGATTTTGTAAAAGATTGTCTCATTGTCGGCCCTTGAATTCCATACAGTCGGCTATAACACCCTAAGGAAAAGAGGAAAACAATTGCCTTTGGAAGCAGTCCTTTTAGTTCTGAAAGGGGATCTCAAAGCCAGTGCACTAACTCAATCATAGACTGTGGGGGAAAGGAGTCAAATGATCAGGCACACTGAGGTTGTTTCAGAAATTATTTATTCAGGATTGTTATCCTAAACTAACCACCTTACCAAATTTTTGTTTTCATTGGGTCACTCTTTTGCCAACATTGCAGATTATTTTCAGACCACTGTGCATGTCTGCTGAGAATTATGAACCTAACCTACTTAAGGTTCTGATTATGTATTATTTATATTGTTGGTTAAACAACTGAAACAGGGTCAAGAAGCAGGGCTTTGGCTATTCAGAAACTCACCCCCACCTCAAATCTCTACATTGATTTGGATTTATCCACTTGCCACATGATCATTCCAAGTACAAAATGATCACATGAATTCACCCTTTCATTCTGCTTTTGCAAAATTATATCAAATAGTATTGTGGAGCAAGGGCTGACAGAGTTGGAATGCTAGAACATTTTCATTAGCAAGGATGTTAACATTATCTGCCACCCCTTCTAGCTTCCCAGTTCCCTCTAAACCTAGTTGCAGTTCTCACAGAAAACAGGGTAAAATGGGTTTTAGCAGAAGCAACATATTATTGTGAACTACTCCCATTGTCATCTAAACGAATTTGAGGTGGTTTGAACAAGCAATTAAATTGCATTAGCTTTACATAATCCTGATGAAGAGGAAAACTGCTAGGAGTTTTTTATTGAAATGCCTCTGCATATTTGGACTCTCATACAATCACAGAATCATAGAGCTGGAAGGACAATCGAGTCCAACTCCCTGCCATGCAGGAATACACCATCAAAGCACTCCCAAGAGATGACCACCCAGCCTATGTTTAAAAAAAGAAAGACAAAAAGAAAAATCCAAAGAAGAAGACTCCACCATACTCTGAGGCAGCATATTCCATTGCGGAACTGCTCTTACCCTCAGGAAGTTCTTCCTAATGTTTAGATGGAATCTCTTTTCCTGAAGCTTGAAGGCACCACTCCGTGTCCTAGGCCATTTCTGCACTAGACTGTTCAGTGCTTATAATTCCATTTTCAACATCCTATGGAATCTTGGGGTTTGCAGTTTAGGGAGGGGATTTCTTCCTTCTGCAAGTGAAAGAAGAAGGTTGTCACTTGGAGGACAGAGAGTGAAGATAAATGTTTTCAATCTGTTTTTTTCTATTAAAAATGATCTAGCCATGTCCATCAATATAAGCTGACTCCATGTTCAAAAAGATATCTGACTGAAGATAGATATTTAAGTGACAAAAATAAAAGTCTTCACAGCAATGACCAATGGATTCATTTATATTAAAATATTTATATCCCATCCTATATTGCAAGATCTCTGGATGGCATACAGAAAAATGAATATAAAATAATATACAAAGATTTAATCTTAAAATGATGAAGAATAAGAATAAATGTCTGAGAGCATATCAAACAATTTAGCAATCACAGCAAGTCAAAGCAATTTAAAAGCTGTACAGATTTTGGCAAAATCACAAGAATACAAGGAATTGATTAAAACTCACGTTTCAACCTAGTGACAAAAAGAAGCCAATGTCAGTTTCAACCAGGCCTCCAACAAGAGATCATTCCATAACTAGGATGTCATAGCAGAAAAGATCCTCTCTTGTGCTCATACAGCATATGGCTTGTATTGGTACAATGCAGAAGAGGGCCCCTTGAGCAGACTTCAGTTCTCAAGCATGCAGGGATTCTGAAATGTGTGCCTTTCCAGTCTTGAAATGCAACTGGTTTTGTGCAAGCAAGGGAACAAGCAAGGGAACCACAATGTCACTAGTTAAATCCCAAGAAACAAGGGCCGTTTCTGCACTACACTGTTACAGTGCTGTTATTCCATTTTCAACATCCTGTGGAATTATAAAGTTTATAGTTTACTGGGGCCAAAGAGCTCTCTGGCTGATAATTCTAAATGCCCCTCCCTAAACTGCAAACCCCAGAATTCCATAGGATGTTGAAAGTGGAATAATGGCACTATAACCGTGCAGTGCGAAAATGGCCTTGGATACAACTGAAAACCACATAAAATGCAGTTCATTTTTTAAATGCCAATTTGACTTCCTGAAACAATACATGTAATGAAATGTGGATATCCTTTGGTATAATTTCTCCGAATTTTGAGGAGAGATTGTCAGTTGAAAAAAAAACAAAACACGAATAGGTATATGAAGGAAAAGTGCACATAAAAATGGCCAGAGTAGTGAAAATTCCATTCATTCCATTTACCTATCTTCTTTTCTCCAGGAAGGACAAAGGCTTTGGTTCTCCCTTCTGTGAGATGTCTCATAACCACAACAAGATACAGATTGGTCCAAGGTTACCCATGGATCTTTGTGGCTGAGTGGTAGTTTGAACCCAGGAACTCCCCAACACACCCAGTACAAATCCAGTGCTTTAAGCACACTGCCACAGTGCCTGTTTTTGGAAGTATATCTTTAATAATTCTTGCTTCAAGTCCCCTAGTTCCTAAGATAGTTGAGTAGGTATGAGTAAAACTGTCAGTTTTTCTTTCTTCCCCACCAGATTTTTTTTTTAAAAAACCAACCACCCTAAGTCCTTTCCATCCTGACCAAAAAAATTATTAAGTTTTTCTTGAAAACATTAGCAAAAACATTCCTAGAACTGAGTGATGTTTGGTTTTTTAAAAATTGTTTGTTTCACTGGTGGTTTCATGTTGTTTTGTGGGCCATTTATTGTAAGGACATTAATCCATATAGTGTAAGAAATGATTAATGGTTTTTTACTTTTTCCTATTTATTTGTTTAATCATCCAAGAGTGTCCAGTGTGGGTACATATTGTAACAGAATGTCTCATTTGCGGTAATTAAATTAAAATAAATTAAAATAAATAATTTCTCACTGTTGGCGAAAAGGCGGGATATAAATAAAGTGACTGATTGATAAAGCACACTGTTCAAAAAAAATTAAAGCAAAAAGCATCACATGACACAAGGACGTCAGCAATAAAGGCTCAGTGCAAGATTACATCCCCTTGGATGAACAAATATACTTTTAATTGTTTAAAACCTTAGCAACATGAGGCCCAGTCATAATTCCTTGTGGAGACAATCCCATAATGGTCACAGTGTCAAATAGGAGTCCCCCAGCAGCAACTTGTGAACTCACCCCTCTGTGAAGGACTGGAACCAATGCAAAACAGTGCTCCAAAGTCCCATCCCAGAAACAATAGCTGTTTATAATTAGCAGTGGGTAGTTTATACAATACAGATGTAACAACAGATATTTGTGTTTCTCCTTGATCCAGCAAGGTCGAACATGTAATGCAATCAGGATGTATGTGCTGGTTCTCCCGGACCTCTTAGTGGCTGTCAAGAACACAGTATTCTTCAGGGTCAAATGTTAGGAGTGGAACTTGGAGGCACTGTTTTGCAGTGCTTCCAAGTCCTTTCTGGTGGGGTGAGTTCAGACCTTGTTACTGGGGATTCCCATGTAACACTTTGACCATCACCCTATGGCATCCCTATTCCTCCCATGATATTTGATGTACATAATCAAAAAACCACTAGGAAAGATCATTTGATGTACTGGAGTTCAGTGCCCCACTATCCTGGTGACATCCAACATTTCTTTCAATTTAAATCCAATGAAGCTGTTCTTGTTCTCAGTATCTGATGTTGGTAATGGATTAGATGAGGAAGGTGAACTAACACAAGTTTAATCTGGACAGGACAAATGTATGCCTGGTCACAGAATACATCCGGAGCTGGGTGGCATCACACTCTCTTTGAACATTCCAGTATACAGATGTGATAATGGGGTTTCCCATTATCCAGGCTTCAGTGCTGAAGGGGGATAGTTCTCCCTTCAGGCATATAAAGGGTTAATGAAATGTTGTGGTTAGATTACATTTTATTAGGGTTTGCATCATAGAAGACATCCAAATCATCAACAAGGGGCATGGGTGCCGGTAGAGACAGGATAGGCTGTCTCCTGGCCCTCCCCTGAAAATGACCAACTGCTGTGAGTAACTTAGAATGCATCTAGTTAGTTGTATTAGGTCTTTTGTTATTTTTGGGAAGTTTGGCTGATCTTGAGAATCTATCTGTTCTTATAACTACTTGTAACTATTTAGTGTACCTGAAAGGGGGGGAGCCTTTTCATGAGTATTATTTTCTTGTTTACCTTGCGTGCCGTAAAATAAATGC
Organism: Cyclura pinguis; assembly: GCA_030412105.1. Classification (NCBI taxonomy): domain Eukaryota; kingdom Metazoa; phylum Chordata; class Lepidosauria; order Squamata; family Iguanidae; genus Cyclura; species Cyclura pinguis. The sequence goes on along the minus strand of CM059601.1, from coordinate 260,809,587 downwards.
TTTCCGTAAAACTTCTGTTTCCCGTTCATTCCCATGTGTCCCTTGGCAACATGCGTACCTAGGATTCCTCTCACCCAGAAAAGGGGAGGTGAGGGAAGGAAAAGAACTGTAAGCATAGAGACTGTTAATCCCCGGGCAATGTCCCACTGTGTTGCTATAAAACAGGGTTGAGCAGTGGTGGTGGCATCTTGGAATTAAGAGAATTTGGGGTAGCTCCTATTCAAGGCAGAAGTCAGCACTGAGTGGGGGTAGGATCCCCTTATTTTCCCCAATCTCCATAACAGGTTGGATATGATCCTGGACTCAGTCTTAAATTAGGATGCAAGATTTTTTAATGAGAATTTTTTATATTATTAAAAATATCCAAAAGTATATCAACATGCATATATTTCATTTTTAACACATATTTTCAATTTAAAATACATGAATAAATTTCCTTGTCACTCCCTCCCATCTATTTTCCATTTTGTTGGTTTTCATTTGGGTTTGTAGCTTGTATTTAATATTATTTGTTCCTACATAATTATTCTCCTTGTATTGTTCTCACCAATTTTCAAATATTTGGCATTTGAAAACTAAAGTCTTGTAATACTTTAGATGTCTTTGAAATAAATCTGTCTTTCAATAACTCCTTTTTTACTTCCTTCCTTTTTAATATAGTCCAAAATCAGCTTCTATTCACTATCAAATTGTTGCATTCATTTTTCTTTTATCAATATTGTCAACTTTTCCATCTCTATCATGTCCATAACTTTTTACAGCCAGTCATCTGTTAAAAATTTCTCTTTGGTTTTCCATTTTTACACATAATTTAGTCTTGCTGAGGTGACTGCATATGGCTCCAACTTAGGCCCTTTTTGCACGCCAGTCCTGTTACGAAATGGCCTCGGGAGTGCTGCAGAATTGTGAGGACCATTCCACATGATGTCCTCACAATCGCACAACGCTCCCGAGACCATTAGGTGGCAATCGTGCATTATATCATTTTCGGCTTGTTGCCGAAAATGATGCTCGACTGCACGTCTCGCCCATGCCCCACCCGCACTTGCCTTGTGTGCGGAGCCTCCAGACGTGCGGCCATCGTGTTTCCTTCCCCCAGTGCAGCCTGGGAAAGTATCTGGCTGCGCTGCAGAAGGAAGGGGCGGAGCCCTCACGCTTCCTTCTGCCCAGCACGGAGCTGGTGCAGAGGGGAAGCAGAGGGGACACGAGTGCTTCTCGCAAGAGGCTTCTTGTGTGATCCCCTTGTGACGATACCAGAATGAGGTAAGGTATGAAAAGGGCCTTAGAATTGTTTTAATGCTGAATAATTGTCAATCATGTTTAACAAATATAACTCTGGTTGCAGATTGAATTCAATACCAAAAATTCTGGATATTATCATGCATATCTGTTTCCAACACTTTTTTACTTCTGCCCATGACCACTACATATGGGAAAAGGTCCTTTTTTCTTTATACTTCTAGCAGGTTCCTTCTTCTTTTTTGTATATTTGAGATAATTTAGCTGGCATCAAAAAAACAGGATGTAAATTTTTGATGGTAGTCTGGAGTCAATTTGCACAGATAAATTTAGTGTACCATTTGGGTTCATTCCTGAAGATGTCAAGCCTGGTCATAGTGACATACATCTTAAATATATCTTGGTTGAGCTAGTGTAACAGAGTTTCCTTTGAAAAGTTTGGAAATTTCACTGGGACCTGAATGCTGTGGCCACATTATTGACTAAGGATGGTTATAGGATCATCTAATCTGTTTATTACAACAACTTCATTGGCTACTAGTCAATTTCTGGTCACCCATTCTGTTTATGACCTATAAAGCTTTAAATAACTCAGGATCAGAGTATTTGAAATAATCTGTTTTCCCACATGAGCCTGCTCAGGTCTCAAGATCTTAGGGAGAGAAATTTATCTTGTTCCCATAGGCCTTGGAACCAGTGGCAAGCAGTGGTAAATCCATTATTCCTTCTTTTATGGGAGTTATCCAATTGTGCTGAGCCCATATGATTTACCACCACAAATAGCTCCCATGCTGCATGAAATAATGGTGCCATCACCAACTTGGCTTAGATCTATGTTTGGTGCAAACATGAAGAAGGGCTTTATTGGTGGCTACTCCCAGGTTTTGGAGCTCCCTGGTAATGTAAGTCTACATTAGGCCCTTCTCTGTGGACCATAGGGCACCAAGACATGACCTTTCTGTCCAAACAGGCCCTTGATATTTAAGCTGGAATATTGTTGGAGAGGGCTTCAATTGGATGGATAGTGCTGCTTCTTTATTATTGATGTGTTTCCATGTTTTTTAAAAATCTGGCTTTGTATCTTAATTGCATTAGTTTTTATTTGAATTTATTGTTGTTAGCTGCCTTAAGTATCATTTCAGATAAAAAGGGGTAACATAAATAAAATTAAATGTGTATGCATTTAATGGGGAATATACATAGTTCTGCCACTAGCAGAAGCATCCCTGGAGCAGAGTTCCATTTAAACCACTCCAGTTTATGTTTAGGGATATTGGGACAATTTCTACCAGCTCCCCTTTGCAGCTCCCGTCTAATCTGTAGAGTTACTCTGGAACTGAGGAGGGGGGGTATTGGAGGCTTCAGAAGCAGAGGGAAGTAGCAAAAATCAACTTCTTTTCCATTCTACCAGCTTCAGTGGTATCAACCCTTTGCAAATATGTAAAACCCTCTTCTGTCCATTGGAGGAAGATACTTCATTCAATACAACTGGTGGTTCCTATGTGAGGCAGTGAATCTGTTGGGGTTACCCTTCATATGTAGGGGGTGATGGTATAGTGAGTGACTTTTGGTAGTATTAATATTAGTTCTTTCTCTAATGGGCATCTAGCAAGTATGTACCAAGTGCACATTCCATAGCCTCCGGTTCTCAAAACATTCTCTAGCGAAGGAGATAGCAGCTATGTCATCTTGACCTGTGGCGGGGAAAGAATGGAACCCTTATCTCCCCGTGTGAAGCTGTGCTGCTTAATATTACAGACTGTGTGAATTTTTGGGCACTTCTCTTCTTTGACATTTGTGCTTCACTGCTCTGCTCGTTTTCAATAAATCTGTTATGCAATTTTATTGATCTGTGCACGAGTCTGATCCTGACAGAAAGGAGAGAAGTCCCAAAATGCATCAATCAACTGATGTTCCTGACAACCCTTCAGAAGAGGACCAGGACTTAGCTGACACTGAAGGGGCTGGTGCCAGTGAATTGCCTCCTGATGCAAAACCCAAAGTCCGGCTGTCTCTACCGTCTGCCACCCCCACTGGTGGCCACACATGGGCCTGGGGAGAGAGGCCAAGGAACACGGTGAGACAATGCAGAAGAGCTGCCAGATGGGACACCTCTGAACAGGAACTGGCGCTCATGGATGAACTACTAAACAAAGAAGAAGAGAAGGAGAGAAAAGATGAAGAGATATTGGAACTCAGGGCCCTGATCTGTGAAATGCGCGCCATGGGACCAAGGTTGGGCAGAACCCCGGCCAGAGAACAGCAGATTCCGGCCGCAGGACCTCCAGCAGCCATTCCTCCTCCAGATGGTCAACCAGCCCAGCCAGTGGAACCAGCGGTTCCCGTTTTACCTCCTGCTGCCCCAAGGAACATCGGTGAGTTAAAGGCTTCATTTAACGGAAGTGGAGAAAAGCTTTCTTTTTTCCTAACCATGGCCTTCAATTATATGCTGGATTATGGGCACCTATTCCAGGATGATGCCGCCAGAATCAGATATATCAGTCAACGAATGAAAGGCTTGGCAGCCGATTGGGTTGCCAATCTATATGATTCCCGAGCCCCAGAGACAGAGAATTTGCAGCTGTTTATGAACCATCTCCGTGAGCGCTTTGAGGACCCGCACCTACAAGAAAAAGCTAGATACCAGCTGAAAAAACTGAGACAAGGCCGAAATGATGTAGGAGAGTACTCCAGAGAATTCCGAAACCTGGCTGCAAAAGTTTCCTGGTCTGACGAAGTCTTGAAAGAATTATACAAAGATGGCTTAAACCCTGCAGTGTTGCATGGCTGTTTGACGCAAGGCGACCCCCAGACACTGCTAGGGTGGATTAAACTCACCACGGAAATTGAAGGGATAACTCAATCTGTACAACTGACTCAACAAAGGCAAGCCCAGGAACTGGGAACTCGCAGAGCCCCATGCAGATCCACATTCCTCAGTAGTGAGGAACGAAACCGGCGGCTCCGCCAAGGAACCTGCTTCTCTTATGGAAAACCTGGACATCTCTCCAGCAACTGCCCTGAAAACAGAGATGCAAGCACAAGCACCTCCAAAGATCCAAGACCTGATACAGCTAAAGGGAAATTCACCCCTCGTAAATCTGACACTCCCAAGCCAAGCTCCAAATGCAACTTCAAAGAAGCAGCTGCAGGAATTTGCCCCGCACAGAAGGATGACGCTTCTTCTTCTTCGGAGCAAGATTCTGAAAGCAGCTGCAAGGATTGGGACACTGCCATCTCAGCAAATGTAAGTACTCGTAAAACCCCACATTTGTTTGCAACTGTAACCTTGGCGGGGAAGGATGGCAAACTGTGAATCCATAGAGCATTAATTGATTTTGGATGTTCCAGAAGCCTATTACACCCAGATTTGGCTACGGAACTTGCTGTGCATTATCAACACCTAGAAACCCCTATAAAACTGACTCAAATGGATGGAACCCCAATGTCAGGTGGAGCTATCGGACGGATCTCCACACCCCTATCCTTCCAAATTGGCAACCACAAATGTAAAATGCGTTTCCTGGTGCCTAAAGCAGTTCAATTCCAAGTAGTGTTAGGAATTGATTGGCTATGGAAGTACAACCCGAACATAGACTGGAAGGCTGGGAAACTGCTGGACAATAAATCTTTGGCTGAAGCCGCACAGCTCCCAGCACTTTCATTAACCCCTGAAGAACTCTCACGCATTCCTGCACACTATCAAGATTTGCAGAAAGCTTTCCATGAACATGAAGCTAATGAACTGCCCCCCCATAGGGAGTTCGACTGCAAGTTGACTTTAATTGAAGGTGCAAAACTCCCCAAGCCGAAAATGTACCCCATGGGCTGGCAAGAACTCTCTGCTTTGAAAAAGTTTTTAAATGAGAACTTACAAAGGAAATTTATAAAACCATCCTCAGCCCCCACGGCCAGCCCAGTATTTTTCCGCAAAAGAAAAGACCCAAATGCTGACCCCCGTCTGATTGTGAATTACAACCTCATCAATCAGATTATCATGCCAAATTGTTACCTGATTCCTCTTACCTGTACTGTCCTGGATCATTTAATTCAGGGCACATTTTTCACTAAGCTGTATCTCAAAGAAGCTTTCCACAGAATTCGAATGCACCCTGACAGTGAATTGTTAACCACCTTCTCCACACCTTTGGGAAATTTTCAATGGACTCTTTTGCCTTTTGGATTACTATCTGGGCCCTCAGTTTTTCAAATGTTTCTCAACTCCCTTTTTCACGATTTGTTGTATGAAGGGGTACTTATTTATTTGGATGATATTTTAATTTATGCTGACTCTTTGGACAAACACACGGCCTTGGACAGAACTGTATTGCAACGCTTAATTGACAATGGACTTGTTGCCAATTTAAATAAGCGTCAATTTGATACCCAATCCTTCGATTATCTGGGCTATCGCATTTGCAATAACACTCTAAACATGGACCCTGCTAAAATTGAGACCATACTCAATTGGCCGGTCCCCAAAACTCTCAAACAACTCCAACAATTCCTTGGCTTTGCCAACTTTTACCGCAACTTCATTGAAGACTTTGCCACCCTTGTGTTGCCTCTTACCGATTTACTTAAGAAGCCTAGGGGTGCCAAGGCCACACGTAACCACAGACTTTCTTGCCTCAAGTTTTTATATGAACTTCAAAAAAATTAACCAAAGTACCCATCCCCAAAATGGATTCTGCATCCTGGATAGCTTCTTTAAAGTTTGGATTAAAATGTGCAGGGACATGGAAGCCATTGGCCATTATTCTCATGAAGTCACAATATTTGGGGATTTGAGCTAGCCTTTTCTGCCCTCTAAAACTGTACCTCAGTTCTTCTAAAATTTTGATAATTTGGTCTTAGTGAAACCTGGAGGCTCATTTTTTTCCCCCTCGGTTTCAAAAAGGAGACGCTTTCAGGATACAGATCTGGATTTGTGTGGTATGAGGTGCTGTGGGGGAGGACCTGTTCTTGCTGTCCTCCAGCAGAGAAAAGGCCAGTGTTGATGATGGCAGGTACAACGTGGCATGACAGTAGGCATTTGCGGTGGAGCTGGGGTGGGGTGGGGTTATTAGCTCTGCCGGCCCTTCATTTCCTTTGGGATAACACTTCACAATGGAGCAGAGGGTGGAGGATGGAGCAGAGCAGCGGGGAACAGACAGCAGCAGCAGTAGTGGTCTTTGGAAGGTGCTAGCAGGAAAAATGTTGGGTTTCTGCTTGCTTACCAGTGTGGCCAACAGTTCTATGGCAGGTGGTGTTTAGGGGGGGATCCGGCTCATTAAGGGCAGTTAATGCTTAGAGGGAGGACTCAGGAAGTTGGGGGCTGTTATCATTGCATTTGTATTAGGCGCAGCTGTGACATCGTCCCCCCCTGCACCCAGTTGTTTAATTCCATTATTCAGTAATAGAGGGCTTCTGGGGCCTGCTGAGGCCTTGTCACGGCCAGGCGGCTTTAGTTCCCGCTGTAGCATTTCAGACAGGTAGATCAGCCCCACTAGAACCATTTCTGCACTACACTGTTATAGTGCTATGATTCCACTTTCAACCTCCTGTGGAATTCTGGGGTTTGTAGTTTACTGAGGCCAAAGAGCTCTCTGGCTGAGAATTCTAAAGGCCCCTCTTTAAACTGCAAACCCCAGCATTCCATTGGATTTTGAAAGTGGGATAACAGCACTATAACAGTGTAGTGCGGAAATGCAATAGGACTCCTCCCATTTTTTGTCAGGCCTCTTGGCCTGTGTCGGCCCTTAGGGCCCCATACATCTCAGAGCAGGTCTCTTGGTAACTCACAGGACCTTTGGCGGGACTAGCAGGCTGGGCTAGGCCACAGCAACTACACAGGGCCAGTAGACACCACCAGGCAATGGCAATTGGTAGGCTCTTTGGAGGCCCAGTAGGCCCCTGCTAGGCTGCGGTGACTTGTTCAGCCCTTTGGAGACCCAGGAGGCCCTTGCTAGGCTGCAGCAACTGGAGGCCGTTTGGAAGCACAGTAGGCCCCACTGGGCTACAGCAGCTCTTTAGTCCTTTTGGCCCCACTAGGCCAGGTTCTTTCAGAGGACGAACTGGATTGTTTATAGCTACACAGGTCAGTCTTGTTATTCCCAGCAACAGACTGTTTGCTTTTAAGACTAGATCTTCATAACACACATGGAAAAAAAGCACTCACTTATCCCATTTCCAGCCCTATGTCATGTGCTAAACATTCAGATCAATAGAGCAGCAGAAGAACATCAAAGAATAATCTCAAATGGTTTTTCATGTCCTCATATTTTTCCGTTTTATCTTTTAAAAAAGCTGTGGCATTTTTATCCTTTCCCATCTTTTCCAAAAGGAGGGAATATTTGGCAGGTGTTTGCATCCAAAGAAATTATGTGGTTTTATGCAGTTCCATCAGGCACATCATCATCCATTATTGAATGACTGGGTTACAGCAACAGGGACCAATGCTCAACTTCTTTTGAGAATAATATCCCCAGATGGATTTAAGCAGATAAATAGGAGGTGGAAACTCTTTTATGAAAAGCCCAATAGGTTTAACACATACTTTGGCTTTGGATGACACTGGCACTGAGAATTCTCATCCATTACCTGTGAAGTGTGATTTGTCTGGGATTTCTCTCACCTTTCTAGAATGAAGACTTAAACTTTTCTATCATTTCACCGTACTGTGCTCAGAAAAAAAATTGCATAGAATCACCAACTAACGTAAGAGACTAAGAAAAAGTATTGCATGTTTTGAGGCATTCATGTATAATATTGTTGTTGGGGGTTTCTTGCCATTTCCTTTGCTGGTTAACTAACATTTGTTCACAGTCCAGTATTACATTTCCTATCAGAAAAGCCAAAGAGGGGGAGTCTTGTTCCTGGGATTGAAACCCAACAAAATGGCAGCCACAGTGGACAAATATGGCTTCTGAATCATAAAAGTAGACATGCAGAAAGATCACAACTTACCACATCCCAGCTCTGCTCACAATTCAAATAATTTCCAGATATGTCAAGCTTTTTACCTTGCCACAAGTCTGTGCTGTGCTGGAAACAGATAAGTGATACCACGGTGAGAAAGTTCATCAAGGGGAAAGTTCATCAATTTTCTTGAGTGAGTAGTTTCATTGAGCAGATCTCGGAAGGACCTTGCCTATGGGTTACAACCCGAACAGGGGCAGATCTATTATTAAGTAGAGTGAAGCAACTGCCTCAGGCAGCAAATGCTGAAGGGCAGCAGTGGCAGCCTCCTGGCTATTCTTCCTGGTCTTCCCAGATTTTCCTCTTTGTTGGAGGATAAAGCTGTGTGTGCCACACAACCTGGGCTATTTCCGCATGAGACTGTTATAGTGCTATGATTCCACTTTCAACATCCTATGGAATCCTGGGGTTTGCAGTTTCGGGAGGGGCCGGGCGACCTCTCCCGAAACTGCAAACCCCAAGATTCCATAGGATGTTGAAAGTGGAATCATAGCGCTGTAACAGTCTCATGCGGAAATGGCTCTGTTCTAGGACCTCTTGGCTACTCTTCTGCTTTCATCGGTATTCAAGTAAGATAATGCTGCCAATCCAGTCAGCTTCTGAATGTAAATTGAACAGCAGGATGGTGGGGGCAGGGGAAGGGTTGCCATCTTGCCCTTTGCCTGAGGCAGCAAAAGCTCTTGAACCAGCTGAGAATACCAAAACGTGGCAAATCTCTTATCCCTAAGAGACCTGAAGCCTAACGTAGAGGCAGATCGTTGAAGGTATAGGCCATTTCCACACTATACTGTTATAGTGCTATTATTCCACTTTCAGCATCTTATGGAATCCTGGGACTTGCAGTTTAGGGAGGGGCATTTAGAATTCTCAGCCAGAGAGCTCTTTGGCCTCAGGAAACTACAAACCTCAGAATTCCACAGGATGTTGAAAGTGGAATAATAGCACTATAGCAGTGTAGTGCGGAAATGGCCATAGAATCAAAGTACTGCAATGCACTTTACACGGGGCTGTCCTTGAACAGTGTTTGAGAGCTGCAGCTAGTGCAATATTTCCCTCTTTCTTTCTTTCTTTCTTTCTTTCTTTCTTTCTTTCTTTCTTTCTTTCTTTCTTTCAATTGCTAGACTGTTGTTGGGAGTGCATCTTCGAAACCGTGGTCTTGTAAGATTGAGAGCTGAGAGATGCTATATAAATCCCACAAACAAACACACAAATTTGTATTTGTAAAGGTGAAGGTTTTCATGGCCAGAATCCATAGGTTGTTGTGGGTTTTCCCGCAGGCCAACTGTAACATATGCAAAATGCTTCCTCCCACCCGGGGACTACACAAGTATATATACTCTGTCTCACTTCCGTGCCACCAGATCCTCTGAAGATGCCAGCCACAGATGCAGGAGAAACGTCAGGAGAAAATTTGTATTTCTTACATTGATATTCCACCCTTCCCTCCAGGAGATCAAGATGGTATACATGGGCTTCCTCTAAGTTGTCACCCTCACAACAGCCCTATGAAGTCGATTAGGCTAAGAGGTAGCAACTGGCTGAAGGTCAACTAGGAATCTACTTGGCCAAATTGGAAATTTGGACTAATCTAACCACTAGACTGTGCTGGCTATCTGACATTTTGGGCAGGACCCATTTCCACTGCAAGCAGGAAAGAAAAGGTCACTAAAGCCTGGAAGATCTGACAGACGCAGGGATATTAGATATTCTGACAATTTCACATTGGCTGGAATCCATTCTGTCTGCAAAGCAGCTTGACACTGAGTCAGCAGGAGTCACTCGAACTGCTGAGTCACAGAACATAAATGAAGAAGATAGATTGGCAAAAGCTAAGCAAAGACAAAATTGCTTACAATTTGGTTCTTAGTTTTAAAATGACAAAGGGATTCCTGCCCCGATGAGTCTAGAAATCCAAGAGGAGAAGCCCATATCTAACTAAGCAGGGTTGGGCCAAGATATTTTTGTGCTGCCTAGATGAGGAGCAGCAAATATTGCCCTCACTTGCCCACCCACCTTAAAGCCAGATGAGCTATTTTGCTACACATTTGAACAAATCCTGGGACTGCTTTCTCCATCTTTGGCAATACAAATACAATTATAAATCAATTAACTAACAATTTACTGTCCTTTCATGACACTGCAGATCTTCCTTGAGAAAAGACCAGCCAAACTGTTGCTGAGGGAGAGCAGCAAATGTTAGTTTGTTAATTAATTAATTATCCTGGCTTTCTCCCAGTTTGGGATCCAGGTTAAAACAGAATGCAACTTTATAGACTCCATTCTTCATAATAAAAATAATTTCAAAATTAAATTAGCTATTATGTATTTAAAAACAGTGCTAATTTAAAACAGCTGAAGAGACTTAAAGCATGATGATGAGACAACAAATATGGCACACACACACACACCCCATTAAAAGACCAGCATTAAATCAGTTAACAGTCAAAGGCCCTTACAAATAAAAAGGTCTTTGGCCATTTCTGCCCTACACGGTTATAGTGCTATTATTTCACTTTCAACATTCTGTGGAATTCTGGGGTTTGTAGTTTACTGAGGCCAAAGAGCTCTCTGGCTGAGAATCCTAAATGTCCCTCTCTAAACTCTAAACCCCAGGATTCTGTAGGATGCTGAAAGTGGAATAATAGCACTATAACAGTGTAATATGGAAAAGAAAACAGGGGTGTGTGTGGTCAACCTAATCTCCAGTGAGAGTGAGTTCCACTGCCTGGGAGCAGCCACCAAGAAATCTCTCTTATGTGTCCTCATCAATTTTTTTCTGTGACAGCGGAGGAAGAGGGAGAAAGTCTTTTGCAAAGGAATTTAAAACTCAGGCAGTCTTATATAGGGAAATTCATAGTGTGTACACACTACCCAATTATAACAGTGTGATATCACTTTAAGTGCCACAGCTCCATCCTGTAGAATTCTGGGATTTGTAGTCTGTTGAAGTGCCAGTTTTGATCTATACAGCCATATACAGCTTCAGTCCAGACCGTCTCACAATATAAACCTGCTTCAGTTTTAAGATCATTGGGAGAGAACTATCTTTCTATCTCACTACCATCACAGGCATATTTCATGAGAACACTGGAGAGAGCCTTCCCGGTGGCTGTTCCTAGACTGTAAAATTCCCTCCCATGGGAAGCCAGGTTGGCTCCCACTCTGTTCTCTTTCTGCTGGAAGCTGAAACCATTTCTGTTTATCCAGGCCTTTGGCTGTTAACTGCCTGTTGCAGAAGTTATTTTAATTGGAGTATGTATTATGTTGTTGTTGTTGTTGTTATTAAACAGAGTGTTAAAAACTGTTTTAAATGTGATTGCTTGTTTAATTTTAACTTTGGTACTAGCCATTGTTTTAACTGTATTTTGTTTTAATTCAGACTGTGAGCTGTCTTGGATACCACATTGGGAGAAAGGTGGAGTATACATTTAATAAATAAATAAATATTTAGAATTCACTACACATCTGAGAATATTAAGTCCCTTACCAAACTATAATCCCCAGGATTCCCTAGGCTGGAACTATGATAGATAAAGTGGAATAAAACTGCTATAATTGTGTAGTGTGGATGCAACGTCCCTGAAAGTTTCTAAACAGTTTCCAAAGGCAAACCCATGCAGAGTGTGCTGCAACAGTCTATATGGGATATAATCAAAGCATGTGCCACCTTAGCCAGTTCTGACCTATGCAGGATGGTGCCCCACACTTCCTAAAATCAAGGACCATAGTATTCTAGGCCAATCAAGTTATTCTGGCACATCTCCCACACCTTCCAACATTTCACAGATTAAAACTAGAACACGAGTGGCCAAGAAACATCAGAGTGCAGTCAAGATGGTAAAAGTTATTAATGAGGAAGAGCACAAAAACTAGGAGGTGCTGCATAAGGCCCTTTCCACAGCACTCTCCCATTCTGCCATGGGGAAGGGAGAAGAACAGGACTGTGACAACGCTTCTGCATGATGTCACTGTGGTCCCACTCCTCTCCCATCCCCAGGAGGTGTGATTGCAGGTTAAATCATTGATGGGTTTTTCTCGTCAATGACCTGCGATTGCACCACCATCTCGCACTTATCTATCCTGTGGAAGGGCAGGAAGCATGATGGTGCCCCAGCGCAGCCTGAGAAAGTACCTGGCAGTGCTGCAGAAGGAAGTGGCATGTCCATTGCATTCCCTTCTGTAGGGAGCCGGTCCCATGTAGAGGGGAGTGCTGCCATTGCGCTCCCTTCCTGTCAGAGCCACTGCCAGGATTGCCACCAGATGCCGCCACAATCAGGGAAGCTATGGAAAGGCCTAAGTTTGCTTTTGCCTGAAACTTCTGGGAAGAGGAAGACTCCACCCCTCCTCTTCTCTTCTCCCAACGAGGTAGCTGAGTGTAAACTACTTTTGCACTTTGAGCTCAGTTTGCAGCAACTGAAGGAAGAAAAGGAAAAGTGGGAAGAGGAGAAAGGAACTATGGTATTTTAAAAGCAGCTGAGAAAGAGGGGTGACAGAGAATTAATCAGAACTTTCCCTGGAACAGTTGGAGGTTATGCATGGCTCCATCACTGTGAGTGAAAACACCACTGTAACAAATTGAATAATTAAAATTTGTTGCCCTTTCCTGACATCCAGGATCTACTGCCTGAAGGAGTTGCCTCACTGTGCCTCATGATAGGGCTGATCCTGCAAGGCATGAACTTTTATTGGACCAATTTCAGTCAGTGAGGCTATTCAGCCTTTCAAAATTCATAAAACTCTTCAGCGGGCAAATCCCAAAGCTCAAATGCTTGCATTAGCTAAGAAATGCTGTACATTTAGGAGCAATTATAAGATCAAATTCCCTGGACTTTGAAAAATAATTGGAAGATTTTCAGTGCTTATATAACATGAATAAAATGACTGAATAATGTTGTTGTTGGAAAAGAAATCATATACTTGCTCCCAGATTTTTCTTGTAAATGATTTACATTATGAAAAAAAAATGGCTGCGCCAACATTCAAAGCATGATAGAAAGAGCAAAGATAAATTAGAGAACAGATATTAAAATGATAGGTAAGAAAGAAAAGGTATTGAAGAAAGTTGGACATTCAGATTTTAAATCTTTACAACTGTTCCCTATTTAAGCATCACAAAAGTTTCTCACTGAAATATCCCCAAGCAGAGAGAGAAAGGTCTCTTTCTGGTACATGTCAATTTCATGTGCTCATTCATAAGTCTGTGCCATCAGTGTATGAAACTTTGGGTCCAACTGCACACTACAGCACCTATCACACAGCTGAAGTTCACATTTTCTTTTACTCTAAAGTATACATATAGAATTCCAGTCTGGATGGGACTAGCATGCACTGCTGAGGAAGATGTAATTGCCCCCTCAAGTTCATTTTTGCTGCAGAGGTTTTCTCCCTTCTTTTTAGCCCCTCTTTTCAGGGAGAGGAATTTGCAGATAAAAACCAGATGTGGGGAGGTTTAAACTGCTCCTACCTTTCTGTGCTGGCCTAGACCCGGACTAGAGTGGCATGTGCTTATTTTAGAGGGTTTGTTTTTTAAAGATGATATTTAACTGTACAATGCATGTCTAATGAACTGTGCAGTTTGATTTTCATTGTGAATGTATTTTTCATAGAATAGAAAGGAACTAGTCATTTAGGTATTCCTGTCTGAGAAGCCATGTGGTATAGTGGTTTGAGCATTGAACTATGACCCTGAAGACTCTGGAAACCACCGGGTGACCTTGGGCAAGTCACACTCTCTCAATCTCAGAGGAAGGCAAAGGCAAACTTCTGAACAAATTTTGCCAAGAAAACTGTGATATGTTCACCCTAGGGTTGTAAACGACTTGAAGACACATAACGACAACAATCTGAGGGGCAAGGGATCTGACACTTGGTGGAAAGATAGAGGTGGGGAAAAAAGAAAGAATGAAAAGAGCAGAAAGAAAAAGAAATTTTCCCACCATTTTGGCAGGAGACTCAACCCCCCCCAAAAAACCCAGCCATAAGCAGTTACTAGGTACCTGAAAAAGAGTTAAATGATAGACAATACAACTGAGAATCCAATTCAATTTTAGTCCTAACTAGAGTAGCGAAGTAAAATGAATGGCACTTGTTAATCAATGGTAACATATGTCCCCTTGATTTCAGTTAGTCTAGTTTAGTTGGGATTAAGATTGCAATTGCCAGAGAGACAAATGTGGAAGTGATAGGATAAGAGCTGTTCACTAGTGGAACAGATTGCCGCAGGAAGTGGCAGGGGTCTCCATCTTTGGAGGTCTAAACACAGAGGATGGATGGCCACCTCTCAGGAGTGCTTTACTTGTGTATTCCTTCAGAGCAGGGGTTGGACTGGATGACCCTTCCAACTCTATGGTTCTATAACAGCTTCTGAAACCTGAAGGAAAAGTCATAGGAGCAGTCAGTTTAGAAGCCGGGGGGAAAAAGTGAAACCCACGACTGACAATAATCACAGATTTGTCTTGGCAATATTTATCAAGAGGAGTTTTGCCATCGCCTTTCTCTAAGGCTGAGAATGTACGACTTGCAGGTCACCCTGGGGTTTCCATAACTGAGCAGGGATCCAAACCCTGGTCTCCCACAATCCCAGTCCAACGCTCTAAACATGACATCACGCTGACTCTCTTATCTGGAATTTCTCAATCTGTTCAAGGACAATGCTGGCATCTGAACACAGGTCTATCCCAAGACTTGATTTTGCATTTTATCCTTAGAAATTACTATGGTTTAGTCACTGGCCAAATCAATACAGCAAAATGAGGCTGTCAGGGGACATACTGCAACCATACATCAACCAAACGAATCATAGGTGTCTGTTCACATTGTATTATTTTAATTTTAAATATGGCAATAGAAAATTTGTTGCTGACATCTATCCATCCATCTGTCCATTTAATTAAAAAGATGTGTATGTCACTCTTTGGGACTAATAATCGCAGAGTGCTTAACACTCAAATAAACATATACCATTAAAATGATAAAATATACAATTAAAACAATGAAATAAAACCAGAGAGGCAGTAAAACCACTGTAATGGAATCAGTGGGATCAGAAACCAATCTTTTTTTTTAAAATTAAAGACTGTGTGAAACAGTTCTCAGCAGCATGGTAAATAAATTAGCTCTCTTATTTTTACTGTGACTGTTTCGATACATTGTAAAAATATAGTTTCAGTTCAAGCAATGAAGACTGGGAAAAATATTAGTATTAAGAATAACAATGTAACAATAACTATAGCATTATGTTGTTATTAATACTAATACTAGTGTCTGTCATTTTTGATTGTTTTACAACATAACAAAATAGGCACAGAAACAATAAGAAATCTAATTTATTTGTTATATTGCTGAGAATTGTTAATAATCAGGGCTTAGGAAAGTTACTTTTTGGATTATATTTCCCAGAATTCCTCAGCCCAGCTTTACAACTGCTTGAGGGATTCTGGGAGTTGTAATCCAAGAAAGTCTCTCCCTCACCCCAGTTTTAGCCATGATGTATACATAGGATTAATGAGTGTGCAAATTGTAATTCAAGTGCATATCACACATTAAACATGTAATCTCATTTTCTATCTGGTAGAACCATGCATGTAATTTCATTACTATACTACGACATAGAGAATATAAACTCTTTCTTAATGATTTGAAATACAGTTACTGCCCACACACATGGTAACACTGTTTTCTGTTCTTCCATCTCAGCCACTTACATTTTAGAACCCCCAAGAGGGAGTTAAGAAATTGGACTAATTGCTTAACAAATTGTCATGTTAAACCCAAGCCATTTTAAAATGATATCATACCAAGTCATTTCCTTTCCCCGTCTGCTTTCAGTCTTCCGTGCTTTAGATTGCCCAGGCTAATTAATTTAAAAAATTGATAGCATGAATGGGTGCCAGGATGAAATTGCATTTACTGAATTGTAGCTTTGAGCCAGGTGTTTAATTTATAGACAAGTTTCTGAAAGCAGCCACTTCAAATGGAACTTTAAACTGCCAACCTAATGGGCCACACCAAAATTATATCCACATTCCTTCATGTTCCTTTTACGTACATCCTTGCCATATTGCTTTGTTGAAATCTTTCTATTACTGAATTTGCATTAACAATCCAGCCATAAATTTCAGTTCAGTTCTATATAGTTTTGTTCAGTTAGACTAAACTGTTTTTCAATGGTATACATTTTTGCTGTTAACGTTTTTTTAATGTATGCATGGCTTTGTGCATATTTTACTACAAAATCTACTTCTTCATGGTTTTGCGAGCTTTGTCTTGCAACAAGTCATGGGGGGCAAAATGGATCCGTTCATCGAGAATTTCAGATCCAACAAATTCTTTACTACTGACTAGGAATGTAAGTACTCAATATTTAATATTTAAGATATTTCTATATCAACTCCCAGCCCACAAGGGCCTGATGCTTTGAACAAATAAAAGCAATTAGAACAGTATGGCTGAGATGGATAAATTGACAACATCAATCAGAGAAGAATCTTTAACAGAATTTAGATCTCAATTGGATAAGGTTTTAACTTATTTAAGAGTCATTGGGGATAGAAATGCAACATTGGGTTTTCAATAATAAGAACAACAGTAAGGCTCATGGTAATTACCTTATTTTCATATTTTTATACAGTTACTTATATTTTTAAAATATACATATTTTACCAAATGTTACTAAACATTTGCTAACTATTAATATTGTATTATCATTTAAAATATTATTTGGTAGATACTTTCCATATTAAGGTAACAAAAGTAGCAAATCTTTCTATATGAAACTTTTATACAAGTATAGTAACAATAATAATAACATTGCATAATGTTTTTAAATTTGGAAGAATTTTAACATTTTGTATTTAGATCTGCCTTCTGAAGTTTTGGGAATAATTTTCTTTTGTGTAATTGCCTTCGTAGTTAATAGTTTGTGGTTAGATTGTGTAGTTAGTTGTTAGTAGTGTTTTCCTATATTTTATACATTAGATTCTACTATTTTAGCGACAGTTTTTACTGTACTTGAAAACTGTTTTAATAAAAATATTTCTTAAAAAAAGAAATTAAAACAGTACAAAGATAAAACATTTTAAAAACACATTCATATATCTTTTGAAATTTCTTAAAGCAATCTAGAAACAATCCTCATGTACAGAGCAATATCTGAAATGCTCAAAGTATTTGAATATTTCGTCTTTACATTCGTGAACAAATAATTTCCACACATTTTTCCGGCTACAAAAGAAAACAAGTATTTCTGCACAGCTCTCTCTCTCGGTATTCACAGCACCTGACGTGTTTCAGGAAATTATTCTATGCAGAAATAAATGTGGGGATTTTATGTGAAAAGCAATTTTGTATCAGAACTTTATGTGGCTTTCTAGACACATTTCATTTTTGTTTGGAAAAAAAGTGTAGGTTTTGTGTGAAACAGATTTTTCATGAGGAGAGGGAAAAAAACACTTTCTAGAAACTCATCTGTGTTTTGTTTTGTTTTTTTGTGGGGGTGCAAAATAAGAGTACAAACATGATTTTTACACCAAAAAAAATGTGTGTTTCTGGAAAGATTTTTTTTTTTTTGCATTTAAAAATCTCTTTCTGTCTCTTTCTCTCTCATACACAGAGACACACACACATTTCCACAGAAATCCACACAATTTTTTTGTGTAATTCTCCCCTAATTTTGCAGAAAAATTTGTGTTTCTCAAAAGTTTTTTGCATAAAAAAAAAATCTGTTTTGCACACAAAAATTTTTCATGCAAAAACCACTGTTTTATGACGGGCAAATTTTTGTGCAAATTTGATGTTTGTCTCATACACTGACACATACACACACACAATCTGGAAACACTTTTTTGGCATGAAAAATATGTTTTTCATCACAATTGTTCTGCATAAAACTCACATGTTTTTTTGCACAGAATAGTTTCCTGAAACATTTTGGGATGTGAAATATCAGATCAAAACTGCACAAAATTCTGAATACTAAGTGTTTTTTCTTGGCTGGATTTCTCAACTGTCCTGAAATTTACTTACTAGCCAGGAAACAAATACAGGAAAATATTCTTTCCATCCCTACTACTGACAAATATGAAAAAATCTGTAACTATAGGGAGAGGCAGATCAACTTGTACACCTTTCTCCTCTATCAGTAAGTATTCTTTTAGAGGAGGAAGGGAAGGTGAATTAGATCCCACTGAGGAAGAAGGTGCTTGAAATTCCTTCAAATAGCACTACCCTACTTTGTTCCTCTTTTCAGTGGCCCTTATTTGACCCTGACTAGATGGAATGCTACTGCCAGGTATCTATAAATCTGAATTGGGCAATTAGAGTGGTCTTGGGGAGGGAGAAAAGTTTCATCCCAGACCTGGAAATACATCAACCTTAAAAACAAAAAACAAAAATAAAAGTGGACAGAAATACCACTCTATTTTTTTTTCCTGTTTTAAATTCTGTGGTTGTGGGATATGAAAGGTTCTGCACCCTTTTTAACCGTACACACACACACACACACACACACTTTTTTGACAAAAATCTGAGGGCACTAGGCTGCAGAAATATCCTTTGACCTGCAATGTGTATTTTCCCATCCCTTGATATATGATAAAGATGTCTAGGGTACAGATGGAATTAAGTGGGTTTCAGAGTAAAAATTTCGTACTTTCACTTCAGTGGAATGACAGGGAAGGTCATAATGGAGACAATGATGGCACAGAATCCAACAGAAAACTTAACATGAGGTAGACTTCTCTACAGATCTTCATGGATAGCAATGTGAGGGCCAATAATTTAGTAGTAGGGACATGTTATGTGACTCCCTCCCTCCTAAAAATAGTCAAGATGATGCTGAAATACAAAATGAAGTCAAAAAGAAATCCTAAGAAAGAAAGGGTTGTAGTAGCAGAAGGTTTCAGTTATCCTGGGTAAATCCATAGTAGTCACAATTAAAGTCCCATGGAGGCTGTGGTGAGTGTACACCTAAGCCCCATCCTGAACACCACCATGTTCCCAGTAGCATTTGAGATTTTTTTTCATGTTGAACTGACTGGAAACAGTGATCATTGTGCGGCATCATGATGCTGCTGCAGCTGATGATGATTATGATCACCCTATCCAAGAGATTACCCGTGGGATTAGCTTTGCTCAGTGAAGGAGGTTATTGCAAAAAAGAAGCTGTGCACAAAAAAACAGAAGCCTTGATCAAAAGTGGAGAACATACTTGCACAAAAGAAATGTAAGAGACAATAAAGGATGCAGAAGAAGTATTTGAGAACATAGCATCATAAAAATTAAGGCCAGCCATTTAAAAAAAAAACGTTAAATGTATCAGAATCGGGAAACCAGCTAGCAAAACAGTTGGACATCTTTCTAGTTGGATTCTTGGATGACAGGAGAGTTTAAAGCATGCTAAAGAATGACAGGGAATTCATGACTGCGTAAGTTTGCCTTCTCTACTTCCTTGCCAAAGTGACTTCGGTCAGCTGGTAATAAAAGTAGGCCTCCAAAGGGAGATCTAACCATCCCTGAAGTGGTAATCCTGTGTCTAGCCTGTACCACTTCAGAGAGTTGGAGGGGAGGTGGCATAGTCTTACATATAGAGTGATCTTTACCTATAAAGAAGAAGTCAGGAATAAGGGTTATAATATAAGCTTCTTCCTTACACATATTTTTCTGTGTGCCGTTTTTAAAATGGAGATTATCCCATCGCCAGCCCAGATGTAGCCCAGATACATGTTTATCACCTCAGCAAAAACTAGGCTTTTGTCTGCAATGCAAATGCACCCTATTGTAATCATTTACGCTATAAACACCTGTCGGGGATTGCACAGCTCTAAGTGAATCATGTTGTAGAATATGTTGAAGGATAGGCTCAGTGACCCTTGATGAACTTTCTGGTGTTTTGACTTTCCAGTTCCATAACTGAATGATCACCTAGGAAAACCATTTCACTGTAAACTAGGCTTCTATGTAAATAATTCAAGTGCACACCACCATCCCTGAGATAAGAGCTACAAATTCCATTGTGAAAGACCACCCAAATCATCCTTTATTTTGTTCATGCTTTCTGTGTTATATCTCACAAGCAAATTGTAAAAAGGTAGAGCAGGAATTCTCTGTAAATGTTGCGTATATCCCCAGTCCAACTTTGTTTTCCATTTGGTTATTCATATTCTTAAAATCCAAGTAAGCAAGTGAAGATTTGGCAAATGAGAATGGACAAACACAAAAGAAGATCTCCTAAAAGGTAAAATCTGTTTACCTTTCTGGGGGGGAACTGTCAGCAATGTGATCATCATGAAATATTAAACTGCAAATGGTTCACTGTTAAAATGGAGAGGAAAAACCAAGACACATAGAAACTTGCCTTTGCGCTCTAAATTTGGAAATGAAGTTTTAGATGTAGACCTACAGAGGCCCTTATTGCACTAAGCTCTGATCCCGCGTCATCCTGATCCCATTTTTTAAAATACATTTTTAAGCATTATAGAGCAAAAGTGCAATAGTGTACTGGTTGTCAGGCCGTTACAACATTGTTGTGTTAGTACAACTTCCAAAGAAAGAAAGAAAGAAAGAAAGAAAGAAAGAAAGAAAGAAAGAAAGAAAGAAAGAAAGAAAGAAATGCCCAATTGGGGCAGTGGGGTGGGGTGAAGGCAGGGCAAAGGAGGACACTGTAATGTGGAAGGAACACCAGTGGCAATACCACTACCCATCAGCTGAAGGGTCCAGAAAAGAATGTTCCTAACTCGATGGCATCACGCAAATGGTGATGCTGGGATTGTGATGCTACAACATGCTAACAGCATCTAGTACAGAAATGGCCCAAATCACACCTTGCTACTGCCCCTACCACTACTTGCTACTGCCAGATCACCATTCCCACCAGCCACCAGACTGCCCTCATGTTCCTCAACAAAATCCAGCAAAGGAGATGAAGGGGAACGGAGAGCTTATAACCACACTGGCTCCAGCCACCCCCACCCCCCACACTCTGTATCATGGTATGAAGCATGATGTGGCACATCAATACTGGCCTCTTACTCATTGGCAGCCAGCAAAGATGTCTTTTCACACATAACCCTATGCAGCATGGACATGGAGCTGGGTTTTTTCCAGTAAGGTTCAGGGAGAAATAAAGGTTTGTTTTGGGTTTTGGTTTAGTTTCTGGTTCGTTTTGTCTTGCTGCCAGGAGCTAGGCTGGATAAAGATACTATGTGTGCCCGATATTATGCAGTTTGATTTTATAAATTAACATTATACCACATGACTGAACAGTGGTTTGGGGACAAATGAAGGTGGACACTGTCACTGAACACAAGAAACTGAAGGAAACTGGTTTCAACAAGAGCTAAGAAAATAGGTGATAGAAGTAAGCTGCTGAAACTGAATGCATTTAGGAGTAAATCTTACTCTCTCCCTCTCTCTCTCCCCCT
Source organism: Cyclura pinguis (assembly GCA_030412105.1). NCBI lineage: Eukaryota > Metazoa > Chordata > Lepidosauria > Squamata > Iguanidae > Cyclura > Cyclura pinguis. Next base: position 260,787,970 of record CM059601.1, on the reverse strand, counting down.
CTCTCTCTCTCTGGACCAACCCGTGAGAGATGGTTGTGTATCTCACAAGCTGAGTAAAGTGAATTTGGCAAACAGAAGGTGAACAACAACTAGTCCTGCACAACCACACAAGGTCTAGCAGAGGAATTAAAAACTGACCATTGTTTTGTTAAAATATAGTAGGAAACATTCAAATATGAATATAAAGGCTTATAGTATATTTATTGGTGAGAGGTTCTGTAAACATGGGCTCTTCAAACATGGGAGGAAAGACGGAGAACTGCGTACAACAAAATGCCGGACGAATAAATTCAGATAAAATGCAGATAGAGACTAAAAGTTTCAAGAAGAGAGAGGCTGTGGCTAAGATCAACAGACTGAAAGTTACATAACCATGCAATGCCTAAACTTCTAGAATGACATGCAAACTAACAACTTGTGAGCATGCAGAAGTTGCTCACTCCAACACAACTGTACAAACATTGATATAAATATTGATTTAATGGCAAGCGAGTGTGAAGTCTGGAAGCAAGATATAAAAAACAAGGAGGAAAACCAGTAGACTATAAACTCTTCCTCTAATTTTCATAAAGTCTTCATCTAATTTTTGGCCAAAGTAACATAGTGGCCGTTCATAATAAATGACACACAATTTTCACATACAGCCAAAAATATAGGAAACTTCAAGACACCCTTGACCCTAACACAAGGACAGAACTGAAATAGCCCTTTGTGATGATGTTGGCTAGGGGATTCTGGGAGTTAGAGTCCTTTTTCTGGGTTCTTATTCATTATAAATGGAATTATTCCAGTTTTACAAAATGCTACTTCACCCTGGGAAAGTGATTACACAAATAGGTGAGAACTTTTGTTTCAGTTGATTTTATATCAGAATTTACTCAAACTGAGGAGTGGGAGAAAATCGAAATGTGAGGGGAAAGTGAAACAGACAGATTTACCCATTTGCCATGGATGGATGAGAGGTTTTCCCCCCACTCCCCAATTTTTTATTGCGAAGAATTTGCCGAAGTCTAAGTATGGCAGAAAACAAAAGTGACACATTTGCCTTTTCCATACAAAAGCTCCTTGCAATTCTCTGACATGTTAAGAAACCATTTTCATTTAACTAGGATGAAGTTTCAGGGCATGATGAGTCGCTGTCTTGGACAGGACCCAAAGCATTCCTAAGAGTAGTTCAGGATGCCAAAATCACTGGAAAAAGTCAACACGTTGACTGTGCCACATGAAAAATGGATCTTTGAATTGGACTTGATTACATGGTACACAACACTGTAGTTAACACCCTCCTTATCCCAGCAATCTGCAGTTCATTACATCAGCATGATGTTCTGAGGGACACAGACAATTCACACAGGCATAAGAGCATCAGACCATTCACTTGGAGTGGATTGCCTTTTTAAATCAGTTATCCTCTCCCCTCCAAATCTTCCCTCCAAATTTTTCTTTTTTTGTCATTTCAAGAATGCTCTGAGGGGAAAAAAAAAAGACACTGAAGTAAATCTGTATCAAAAGGTCAAAAAGATATGAGGCATCTTATGAGAGAGATTCTTACTTGCTGCTGCAGAGACTGGCATGAGGTATGGCATTCTACAGTCTTTTGAAGTATTGCCAGTGTAAATAGCTTAAAGTAAGAATTTTAGTCCACATAACAAAGTATAGAAAATGAAGGGAGACGTGCATTGAAGGATACAGTCAGTGAGGTTCACAGACAATGCAAGCATAGTTTAACTTTTAGGTTTTTTTAAAAAAAGGATTCTGCAAGCTGCCATTTCAATTCAATACTTTGTATATGAACTTATCTTTACATGACAGTAAAACTCTTACTGACTTTACATTCAGATCGACAAACATGCTGTTTATTACTACCATCATTCCAGCGCAGAAATTGAAACAATTTGGGATGAAAAGTTCAGGGGCAAAGTCTTGTCTCAGACGATAATAAAAATGAAGAGTTTCTAAATTCAGTTTCATAAGGGTCAGACTGCTACACACAAAGTCAGTCCTAGGACATTTCTGCACTAGCCTGTTATAGCGCTATTATTCCACTTTCAGCATCCTGTGGAATCCTGGGGTTTGCAATTTAGGGAGGGGCTCCCTCCCTAAACTGCAAACTCCAGGATTCCATAGGATGCTGAAAGTGGAATAATAGCACTATAACAGGCTAGAACGGAAATGACCCTAGAAAAAGTTCCTCTCTTTGGACATTGGACCCTGAACTAAACTCCAATGTAATTCATAGCATGCAGCAATGCAAGGTAAGCAACTGTTCACAAACAAACAGAAGAGGTCTCAGTCCAAAGTGGGATCCTATCATGGGTGTGGGAGGTACAGATGCTTTACTTCATTGCTGGGGTTCTGATCGAGATGGAGGAGAGAAGTTCACCTGCAAGTTGCATAATGGAAAGATCCTCTGTTTAAACAGAAAATTTTCCCCAATTCATGTTATAGGTGTGGAGGTTGGGATTTTATGAAAGGAGAGCAGCTTAGAAAAGTCCTTTTTTTTTTTTAGAAAAAAAAAAAGAAAATAACTCCTAGAACCCCTCGTCTAGCATGACCATGACCCACAGCCTTCCTGATCTGCATCAGGAACACAACAACAGACAATGAATGAAAGCATCTGTATCCCTCATGATAGGATTCCAGTTTGGACTGGAGCTTCCACACATACTTTGGAGCAAGAAAAATGAGTTTACATTGCTGCATGTGACATATCAATAATAATGCGTATTTCAGTTACTGGTGATACTGGCTGAGGAGTTCTGGGAGCTGTAGTCTAAAAAAGAAACTTTTCCAACTATGCCGTAGAACAGCTCTTCTGATGAAGAAGGCTGCATAGAATCTAGATGTCCCAGTTGTGCCTGTGAAAAGGTCCATGGCCCTAAGTTTATTGCTAGCAGTAAACCCCCAAACGGGGTGTTCTATGGTGGGGAGGGGTAACGGGCCTGCCTCCTCCTGTCCAGTAGGAAGAGGATGCCCGAAGATCATCTAGCTGTCACCACCCACTGATTTTACCACTTTCTTGTTTCTCAGTAACTCAGACAGAAGTTACTGAGGGTTTGCCTTGCCTTTTCCACCTCTGCCTCTGCAGAGACTTTCTCTCTTCCCCCACTGTGATGAGAATCCTATATGCATAGGTGTGCACACACCAAGCAAAAGTATGTGAAGAGAGTGTAGAAAAGAGGAAAATATTTTATTTTAAGGAAGCAATCTTACATTAGCAAAAGGTTATCTTATACATGAAGGCACCTTTTTCAGGCATTGCTTAGCAGTAGTTACAAAAACAGTGTTGAGTCACATTCAGCTGAGGTTACAAAGAAATGTAAGCCCTAATGTGACTAGTTGAAAATTCCTATTCTGCTCACTGGGAGTCTGGACTCCCTTGTCCAGCCTACAACCAAGCTTCCCTAGCTGAGGCAGACAGCCTCAGTCCCAAAGTTATCTCTCTTTTGTCTCTCTGTGCCTTGTGGCATCCCAAGGTTTTATAATCTCTCACCTAGAAGCATCTCTAAGCTTTCACGTTTCTGTCCTAACGGATCATCCTCACTGGGAAGTTGTCTCTTGTGATCTCTGTTGCTCCTCTGTGATGCTGACTACAATAAATGTGACTTAAACCAAACTTCATTAACCCTTGGTTTTGCCTGATGGGGAGACTATACCCCTCAGCTATGTTCCCCACATAATGGGAGAGCCCGTTATCACAGGTAGATGTGCTCCTCTATTCATTGGAGATGCCCCAGAATCACTCCCCACACTCTAGCCTGAGTCTGGAGTAACCAGACTTTGGAAAAGTTACTTTGTTGAAATACAGCTTCCAGAATCTCTCGAATTTGGGGAGTTATATTCCAAAAAGGTAGCTTTCCCAAGCTCTAGGCATGGCTAATACCTCCTCCTCTATAAGAATGAGGGAGGGATTGAAAAAAAAATCCCCAAAGACGTATATCAGACAGGAGGAAGAAAACCCACCACACCCAACCCCACCTGTCCTAACAGGTGCGACCCACTTTGCAATTCCTCGCCCCCACACAGGATTTCACTGTGACATATTTGAAGTGCTTGCTTAGTGAAGTATAATAGTTCATGCACCGGTCTTTGATCCTCTTCAGTTAAGGCTGTCAAAAAGAGTATTTGTTCTTTCCCCTGCTCTTCCTATATGTCTTGCTTCAGAAAAAATGATAGCTCAAACAGCAATACAGGAGAGAAGATCAAGTCTAGTGCAGACTTGCAGCCAAGTGGTTCATCATCCCACTGGACTACAATGATTTTTATTGACTGGCTGGATGATAAGGGCTTTCCAACACACTTTTAGGGATATCTGATTTTTTCTGTTATCCTGAGATTGGCGACGTGAGCCAAAATTCCGCTCTCCATCTCTCAACTGCTATCATTGGACGAACTCCAAAATATACCTAAATCTAAGTGCAATTCTACGTCACACCTTGGCTAACGTAAGTCTTTCCCCATTCGGTCTACGGTCATAGGAGGAATGGTACCAAGGCACTGCATATCAGCCTTTCCCCATGAGGCATCATCACATGGAGAACTGTACCTGTTATGCCAAGTTATTCGAGCAAGTTCCTCTTCAAACAACAGCAAGGCGTCCAAGAACATATAGCAAAGAAAACAAGGGCAGGGAAAAATTCCTAGGATGTTTTGAATAGGTTACAATTTGTAGATCGAGTTTTTTTTTTAAAAAAAAACTAATAGAGCATTTTGTGGCTCAAAGCTAGTACATATTCAAGAGTGACAAGGCAGCTTAGAAAGACTACTGCAACTCTTTCATGGAGGATAGGGTGATCAACGGCATTAAATAAATAAATAAATAAATAAACCACCTTCGTTATTTAGCACTGGGTCCCAAAATGATTTAAAACAAAAACAAAACAAACACACACACACACACACACACACACAAATGAAAATATAGTATGTTATATAGTTAAAAGAGAATTTTAATAGTTATAATACTGAAAACACAGTTGAAATAAAAACTGTTTAAAAGCACATAAACAACGACAACAATTAAGAAACACAGCAGCTATTCACTATACATCCTGTTCCATATCCTCCAGCATCTCACAGACGAAGACTGGGACATGGGCGGCCAAGCATCATGAGAGTGGGATCAAGAGGGAGAAAGTTATTGATAAGGAAGGACATACAAGTTTTGAGAGGCTGGAACAGTTTGCTTTTGCCTGAGCCTACTAGGAAGGGCAAGATTCCACCCCCACCTCTCCTCCCACTTACATTAATTGAGTGCAAACTACTTTTGCCCTTTGAACCCAGGTTGCACAAAGAGGAGTAAGGTCGTGACAAAGGAGCAAAGTGGGAAGAACACAGCGAAATCAAGGCTTTTTAGAAGCAGCCGAAAAAGTGGGACAACAGCAGATTGATTGAGACTGTTCCTTCCAAATCAGGATAGTTAGAAGACATGCTATTCTTCAAAGGCAGTTAAAGACCAAAGGCCCACTTCAATAGGAAGGTATTTGTCTGCTGGCAGATGGACCACAGGGAGCGGCCAAATAACCCACCCATAGAAGGGAGTTCCACAGCCTGGGAACAGATACCAAAGCGGTCTTCTTATGACTTTGTTTTTGTTGTTGTGCTCTTTCAAGTTGGTTCCAACTTATGGCAACTCTAAGGTGAAACAATCATGGGGTTTTCTAGGCCTGAGAGTGTGTGATGTGCCCAAGGTCACCCAGTGGGTTTCCATGGCCGAGCAGGGGATTGAACCCTAATCTCCAGGCTTGTACTCCAACACTCAAACCACCTCATATGTCATGACTATCCTATCATATATCAAGTGTCAGAAGGAGTGTGCCTTTCCATACCACTTGGTGGGGAAGATGAGAGAGAAGGTGCTATTGCATTAATGTGCCCCACTTATCTGAGTGTGTCTGTCAATTTTTATTATTTTTTAAATTGTGCTCCTAAATACCACCAAATACTCTCTAGGAGGTGTGTAGGGCATTTCTTCACTTTTTTTTCACCCCCCAGGGCTATTTGAAGCCAGGAGATGCCAAAAAAGGGAATGGAATTGACTTCTGAGTTATATTCTGTTGCAAGAAAGGGCCTCTCCTTGGCATAAAATGGTCCAGAGGATCAAAAACATGGCAAAAATGTGCCCCACATTGTGTTTGAGGGCATTTGGGAGTGAAATTTTGAATTTTTTCTGAAGGGGAGGTACAACAGGGGTTCATTCTTCCAAGATCACCTGTGGATTCAGTGAGGCCCCTAGACAGTTGTCTGTTCCTATGGTAGGCCAACATGTTTCTTCTTCTGTTGTTATGGGACAGTGCAACTCAGATCTGCTTTACCTGAATGAACAGTTTCAAAGGTTTTGTTCCTTCCGGATGAGATTACTAGCATCTTTGTGCATTTCTTTTAAAACAATTTGGGACTTTTTGTGGAAAATTCATTTGTGCAAAAACCTCCTTTTTTGTACAAAACCAAGACTTTTGTGCAAAAAATACACTGTTTCTCTCAGCAGTTGACCATTTTCCCAATGGAATGTCAAGATTGGTTGAGACACCCTTTCTCATCAAGGATGAGAAATTTGCAAGCATTCTTTACATTTACACACTGATCATACATTCCATTAGAGAAGTGCTGCTCAAAGTGGTGGTCCATGGTCTGTTGCTGGTTTCCAAGTCATCTCATCTTGGAGCTTCCAGGAAAGAAAAAAGCAATTATACCCATGGGTGCAAATATGGTGCTGGTTCCTGGCACATCGGTGGAAAATGCTGCCCCACCCCACATTCAATAATGTAATGAGCACCAACTTAGACGACCATCCTCTGTCAGCAGGGACACATGGTCAGCTGAGATCTGTACAGCTCAGCTAATGGAAGTAGAAATCTTCCTCCTCTGTCACCTCTGTGATTTTAGGAGGATAGGTCAACCAATCTGTGCCAGAAGCTTGTTTGCTACCATAACCACCAGATAAAGATAAATTCCAAAGCCTAGAAATATTATTTTTTGTCACTACAACTCAGAACACGCATGCTGGCTAAGGGATTTGGAGCACTGTCATGCAAAAAAAGGAACTTTGTCAAGACCTAATAAGTTCCATGTCTTCCACTTTTCTTGGAAGAACATTTTTCTCTCTGAAAATGGATACTTTCTCGGTCAGAAATGAAAACTGCCTCTATAGGGTGTATTTTCAGCTGATAATATGTTGCTTTTACTTCATGTCTTACCTAAAGTTTGGTGGCAGGATTTATGCCCCATCTCCCTATTCCTCTTCAGAATGCCACAGGTGCATTTGTTAGCGTAAAGAACAAAACTGTAAATAGCATCCCCTTTTGTGACATACCACAACAACTTTTAAATAGGCTCTCCTTGATTTCTCAGACTCCTTATTCAAAAAGGCACTATTGTGCTCCATCTAACCTGATCCTAGAAACACTGCCAACCTGTCAATTCATCAGCACTACAAAACGGATGGTTAATCTTTTCAGCTGACTTGAGCCGTTTCCTGAAGCTCAGGTAAAACCCAAATGTTTAGCTCCTATAAGGCCCAAACTTCCCTTTTGACTTTCACTGATTAACTAGAAGAGGCCATGCTCTCTCCTTAAAGCTTCAATCAGTGATTTCTCTTGCTGTACATTTTTCCTCTTTTGTTGAAATGTTATCCAGTCATTTCAACTGAATGGAGCATTATTTCCAGTATTATAATAGGAGCACTTAAGTCAGTCTGTTCAGGCTTGCAATTAAGTATACCAAGTATTTACTTATTATGATGTGTGTTGCATCTTAAAGTTCAGTCTCCCTCTTTCCCTCCCCCCTCGTCCTTCCTTCCTTCCTTCCTTCCTTCCTTCCTTCCTTCCTTCCTTCCTTCCTTCCTTCCTTCCTTCCTTCCTTCACATCAAATGACTCTGACTAGTGTTAGACTGTGCAGGCTGTACTGAAACACTAACAGTTGATAGATAATGCCTGAAATCCTGCATCAGGAGAGTATGATATCATGTAACTGTGTCTCCCAATTGCATGTCCCAAAACCCACCTTGTTAGCAATGAAGGGCCCCAACAACAACAACGCAACTACATCCATTTTGTCAGACAGTGGCAGGATCAGCAGGGATGCATGCCAGAATTTTTCCTATAGCTGGACCCATTGCAACAGGCATCAAATGGACCTTTGGGGGTCCTCAAGATGTCCCTATAGATGACACCCTTGCAGTGCTTCCAGTTACAGGGAAAAAACTGGACACATCACTGCTGATCCATCTCATCCCATTCTCTGACAACACAAAGTGCCCATGTTGTGGATGAGGGGGCTGCACTGTATACAAGGTGGTGCTGAGTGGGGTTTGTTGTTGTATAGTTGGAACAGAATTCCCACCTCTACAATGACAAAGAAAGAAAGAAAGAAAGAAAGAAAGAAAGAAAGAAAGAAAGAAAGAAAGAGGGAGTTGTGATGCTATGATTCCAACTTATGCCATCCTAATTCACTAACAGGGTCCCAGCCAATATCTCACTGCAGGTTCTGTAAAAATAATTACACACACAGGAAAAGAAATAAATCCCTTACTATTCTGTCCATTGATTGTCTTTTTATTTAAGACTATTTTGTTATACCACCTTGATTCAGCTCAAAAGAGCATCAGGTCAATTCTGCATGAATAAAATCTGTCTGCTTGTTTGTGTTTGGCTGCTTGTTTGTTGTTGCGTGCCTTCATTTCTGACTTAAGGTGAAATCTGCCGTGGGGTTTCTTGGCAATATTTGTTGGGAGGAGGTTTGCTGTTGTTTTCCTTTCAGGCTGGAAGACTTGCCCAAGGTTGCCCAGTGAGTTTCTGAACAAGGGTTCAAATCTTGGGCCATTTCTGCACTACATTGTTATAGTGTTATTATTTCACTTTCAACATCCTGTTGAATTCTGGGGTTTGTAGTTTACTAAGGCTAAAGACCACTCTGGCTGAGAATTCTAAATGCCCCTCTCTAAACTACAATCCCCAGAATTCCACAGGATGTTAAAAGTGGAATAATAGCACTATAACAATGTAGTGTGGAAATGGTCTCCTAGAGTCCCACATTCAAATCACTACACCAGGCTGCAAAGTTCTCTTACTGGGCAGCTCTATGCTCTTATTTACTTAGAAGTCAACTTCTTTGTATTCAGTGACATGATACACTCAAGAACAACCCGTTGCTGTGGCAGGATGACAACTTTGTGTAGAAAGGGCCCAAGATGAATAAAGATCAGAGAATCAAGGATCCTATCACACAACACTGTCATTGTGCTATGATTCCACTTAAACTGCCATGGCTTCATCCTATGGGATCCTGGTTCTTGCAGTTTAGGGAGGGGCATTTAGAATTCCCAGCCAGAGAGCTCTTTGGCCTCAGTAAACTACAAACCCCAGAATTCCACAGGATGTTGACATGGCAGTCAAAGTGGAGCAACAGCGCTATAACAATGTAGCGTGATAGGGCTACAAGACTTTTGAGGAATGATTTAGGAAGCTGGGGATGTTTAGCTTGGAGAAGAGGAGAGGAGAGGAGAGGAGAGGAGAGGAGAGGAGAGGAGAGGAGAGGAAAAGCAAGACATGATAGACATCTTTATATATCTGAATGGATGTCATGTAGAAGATGGAGGTAGCTTGTTTTCTGCTGATGCAGATACTAGACCTGATAGATTCAAATTACAAAAAGAAAAAAAAGATTCCACATAAACATTAGAAAGAATTTTTTTGCTGTGAGAACTGACCAACAATAACATGGGCTGCCCTAGAATGTGGTAAACTCTCTAACTTTGAAAGTCTTTAGACAGAGGTTGGTTGGGCATATTTCAGGAGTGCTTTAGTTGTGTCTTCCTGCATGACAGGGGTTGGACCAGATGGTCCTTGTGGTCTCTTCCAGTTCTAAGATTCTTTGATTCTATGGTTCTGTTAGTGGTGCTCTCAGGTTAGTTGTAAAAATAAAAAATTGTATGAAATTTGGAATATAATGACAGAAAAAAAGTGCAACGATCAATATGCCTAGTTTGCATAATTGTAGGGCAATATGCATAGTTAGAATAATTTCCATAATATGAAAATTTGAAGTCCCAAGTTGAAGAAGTGCAATATGGCCACCCTAAACGTCTGAGAGTGCTACTTTCCCTTAGTTAAGTAAAATAGTCTGTAATAGTACTGCCCTGAATATAAATAAAGAAAAAAACAACCCTGCCTCAATTTGTGTGTTAGACACCGTATTACAAATGGAATTTATTCCTTGTAGAACTCATTCTGACAACCTTGAATACTGTGCTTTTATTAACAGGGTTTTTTTTAAAAAGTCTGGAGACACAGCTGCAATGTGACACAAACCTGCTGTATCCCAAGTGATCCCACTTTCCTTGCTGTTTGACAGTGGTCTAGAGCCTCAAAAGATATATTTTACTTAGCTTAGAAACAGAACAGTAATTACAGCTCAGTACTGAATAGCAGCAGAACACCTGTAAGAAGACATCATTTTGTAAAAATCAATTTTATTACACCAAATACCAGGGACACTTAGAATTACTCTGTTCCTTTCGAATTCGAATTCCAAATTGTGATGAACCCAATAATCCCTTTTTATATATGAGTTCAGAAGTACTCAAGCTTCCTTTATCACAAACAGCTGACCTAACCTCCACGTCTCTTCAGAAACAAAAACAGATGGTTTCTTCATTCGCTTTTAGCTGCTCTCCTCCTCAAACTGAGGATACCAGACTTATGATGTTATACAGCTTTCTCTTCTCTTCCCTGCCCACACTTTTACTGGCTTTTGGATCTTTTAACAGCAGCCAGAGATAAAGAAATATAGCAGGTGAGCCGTAATGGAGTGGGGGGGGGGCAGAGAGCTTCTCTAGATCAGTTTCTGCATGGTGAGGGACAAGAGCACAACCAGAAGCAGCAATAGGCCCCTCACAATTGTTGTTGTGTGCCTTTCTGTCATTTCTGACTTATGGAGACCCTAAGGGAAACCTATCACAGGATTTTCATGGCAGGATTTGTTACAAGGGGCTTTGTGTGGGGGGCTTCCCTGTGGCAGAGAGAGCATGATTCACCACAAGTCACCAATGGGTTTCCATAGATGAGTACAGATTCAAACTCTGATCTTCCAAAGTCGTAGGTGGAATCTACATGAAGGCTCTATCCCAGCTCTGCTTCATACTCTTGCTGCCCCAGTTCGACCTCTTTATTGACAACACACCTGTTTGAATCCAAACAAAAATCGGTTTGGAAAGCCACACAGGACCCCCGTTATGAAGCCATATTGGTACAAGGGGATTTTTCTACTGTGTGCATGTGTTCACCATATTGATTTACTTCTGGTCACATGACCACAGCAGCTGCAGGAAGAGAGGTTGGACTCTTGCAACACATGTGCATATTTGCATATTCGCTTAAAAAATAGCCTTTGTTTTCCTTTCATTCTGATTGCCCACCTGTGCTTCTATAAAATGAAACCAGTAGAGAAAGGGGAGGTGAAATGCCACCTGCAAATGAGTGCAACATTATGCATATGAAGGTTCATATACAAACATCAAATCCAAAAGAGAGACGGGGGGAGGGCAACACTCAGATGAGATGTATTGCAGTTCTATTTAAATTATAAAAATCCTTTTTCATTTGGCATTTGCATACTTACATTAATTTATGACAATCTATGCAGATTGGTGTTCCCTTCTCTGATGATGAATATCCTCTTTTCATGATGTGTATGTGGGCACCATGAGAGCCAGCATAGTGTAGTGGTTTGAGCATTGGACTACAACTCTGGAGGCCAGTGTTTGAATCCCTGCTCAGCCATAGAAACCCACTGGGTGAGCTCAGGCAGGTCATACTGTTTCAGTGTCAGAGGAAGGCAAAGGCAAATCCTCTCTGAACAAATCTTGCTAAGAAAATCTTTTGATAAGTGTGACAAACCCTAGGGGCGTGTGGCCAGCAAAGCAGCCCCTAGCAACAGAAGGTAATTTAATTTGATTGGTCCTCTAACTAAAGAACCCAGTTTGGCCAGAGGAAGGAGCTACATGGGTGAGTCAGCAGAACAGATAAATACCAGAAACAGGGTCTAGAGGGGGAGTGCCTTCAGTAAGGGAAGAGAGAGTTGAGTAAAGGCTTCAGTCAACCAGAAAGAAAGAGGTTGCCTGAAATTTAGTGTTGATCTGCTCAAAAGTCTAAAGAGAAAAGACAGAGGAGAGACCAAACTAATATTCAGGCCCTTTCCATAGCTTACCTGATTCCAGCATGGGCACGCGGGGATCATGCGAGCAGCCTCTTGCAAGAGGCACTTGCATCCCCTCTGCTCCTGCTCCACAGCAGCTTCCTGCTGGCCAGCAGGCAGCATGAGGGCTCCGCCTCTTCCTTCCGCAGTACTTCCTTCCGGGTACTTTCCCAGGCTGCGCTGGGGGAGGAAGTGCGAGGGCTGCATCTCCGGAGGCTCCTCACTCAAGGTAAGTGTGTGTGGGGGCCCAGAGTGACACGCGATCATGCATCATTTTCAGCAAGAAGCTGAAAATGATATATTGCACGATCGGTGCCTGCTGGCCCCGACAGCGTTGTGCAATTGCGAGGACATCATGTGGAACAATCACGCAATCGCATGACACTCCGGAGGCCCTTTCGCATGAGAAATGGCATGAGAAAAGGTCCTGAGTTAGGTCATAAGCATTGACCTTAGGAAAATAAGTCTATGTGTAAAGAGAAAGCCAAAGGCCTGTTAAACTAGAGAAGTATTTGCCTGTGAATATATGGAAGTTCTTTGCTGTTTGAGAACATTGATTTATCCAATAGCTTTTCCTTGTTAATTTCTTAAAATAAAGATTTTATTCTAGTTGTTTAATAACAGCAGCCTCAGAACAGTGTTTCTTCAATTTTAGCTCATTTACACATGCTACCACAAGTGACACATTCATTTGAGATTAACCTGAAAAAGCATTGCCCTATATCCACGAGGGTTGTGGGCTTAGGGAAAGCAGAAGTGTGATTAAGTGTGGAGTGGGAGCCAAGGGGTGGTAATTATATAAAAAGGTGCTGCTTCTCCAGGGAGGGAGAACAGAAGGCAGGGCCTGGTCTGTTCTAGCCCTGGCTGGCCCAGATTTCCACACGACAAAGTGGTGTCAGAGTAGTGGGATTCGATTAAAAGAATCCAGTGTTGAATTAGATCCAGTAGGGGATCTTAGGGTCAGTGCAACTCAGAAATGACTTGAAGGCACACACAACAACAACAACAAGGTGAACACCCCAAATGTGATTTGGGAAGGAACACACACATCCATCTGAGACCACCTTGCATTCTGGGTGACTACACCTGGATCACATCAATTTTTTTTACCTCATCTGTTTTTTCAGGCCTTCTTTGGTTTTCTGTTTCTTGAAGGCAACCTAGACTAACATCTGAACATGAAATTTGTTAGCCTGGAAGAGGATCAGTCTCTGAAAAAAAGATTACCCAAGCCAGAAAATAAATACTTTTAAACAGAGCCTGACCTTCTTCCTGGGAAATTTAGAGTCTGAGCAAGATATGCCTCCAGTAAGCCAGGACAAATGTTCTTGGATAAGCTTGGTATAAAATCAATAACACTGTGGGCTGAAGAGACAGTGAAGTGTAATCTGTTTACTTAGGGCTAGAAGGTAAAGTATCTATCAGTTTAGCTGTCTTGTACACTTGATTTTAAAAAAGAAAAAGAAAATAAAGTTCTTTAAGTTGCTTTTAGAAAGACATTTGTGATTTTTGATATGTTTTTCCAAAAAGAAAAAATGCTTGAAACAAACACAATTCTCACCTTCTCTCTATTCTGAGCCCCATATAGCATTATCACACAGTGGCACAAGCATCGCTGCTTTATGTGTCTGTCACACACAAAGGAATGGAGGAAAAAATTTTGATTTGACACTTCTGATAAAAGTACTTTTTTGCCCTTCCTGGGAGTCATCATGGTTTAAATATGGTTCGTTTCAAGAACTTGCACATTTGTAAGTCTTGTAAGACATTTTGGAGAAATAAAGTGTACACAAAACAATCTACACATTGTAAAATGGGCATGATTAAAATATGTAGAATTAAATAAATGTGCATAAACATGCTTTGCCCAATGGGGTAAAATGAGTAAATGCACCTATTAGGAAAAAATGCATTTTAAATGCACATCTATTTCCATGGGATAAAAAACACAGTCTCTTAACCTGCTACAAAAAAGAAAAGATAGGAAGAAAATGCAGGTAGGATTCAGAGAAACACAGTGAAATCACAACTGAATGCTTTTCACAGCACTATCCATACCACAATAAGTAGCATTAATCTAGCAGAAATTGCTGATGGTGAGCTTATGTCTGAAGCCAGGAAATCTACAGTCACATTTTATCCTCTGCCAGCCATGCTCCTCCCTGGATCTGGGATGACATTCCAGTACATGGATTCTTTCTATGTGACCTCAGGCCTCTGACATGTCTGGAAAGGTGTGAGAAATAGCTTATGGCAGCTTTCATACCAGTAAAACAGCATTTGAAGGGGGTCTCCAAAGTAAAATACAGACTTCCGTGCCATTTCTGCCAAGAAAGTGTGTAAAGGAGTGTGACATGGGTGCATATTTTACTTGGAAAGATGATGGCATAAGGAAATTACTTAGCTATTAAACCAGACCTTACACAAGGCCTCTATAAAGTGATGGTCTGATCCTTGTCATTGAATTTAAACTATTCCTCCTTTGCCAGGACAGATAGTGAACCAGAGGATATTGAGATATTTGTGATAACCATTTTTAGCAGGAAGGCAAACCATTTTTTTTAAAAAAGTATATATTTTGTTTAGTTTAGGCTCAGATTCAGCTTCAGTTAAAGTTGTTTCAGAATAGTTCCAATAATTGCTAAGTATTATAAAATCTGTCTCGTATCTAAGCGCCAGAGGGCTTGTTTCATATCTATATTGAATACGATGCCAAAAATCCCATATTTGGTGGGAAAGATCCTTTAAAAAAAATGAGTCTGAGCTGCAGGACTGAGTGAGGCCATTTCCACACTAGACTGTTGTAGTGCTATTATTCCACTTTCAACATCCTATGGAATCCTGGGGTTTGCATTTAGGGAGGGGCATTTAGAATTCTCAGCCAGAGAGCTCTTTGGCCTCGGTAAACTACAAACCTCAGAATTCCACAGGATGATGAAAGTGGAATAATAGCACTATAACAGTCTAGCGTGGAAATGGCCTGAGTGTGATAAGGGAGGGGAAGAGGAAAACCAAAGTGCTTGGAACTAGGTCATGCAGTCCAGGAGCCATGAGAGGCCAGGTATTCCAACATAAATGTATATGAGATTGTAGCCCAAGTGAGACACCCTAAAAGACTGTTGGAGATGGACCAGTTTCTTTATAACTGTCATTTTGAATTACATGTATTTCAGCAAATTTCTGTTTCTTGGAGATGAAGGTGTTGTACCTTCAGGTATTGTCCTTGGAGGGGTGAGAGCCACTCCCTGTGTGCTAGACCCTTGCCCTTCCTGGCTTATCGAACAGGCAGAGGGGGAGCTGGTGAAGGGGGCAGTCAATGTCTCCTCACAACAAGGCAGCATTTCAGCTTCCTTAAAGAAGGCAGTTGTGAGGTCTTTGTTGGGGGAAAAAACAACAACTCCCAATCCCTTTATAATAGATAATAATAAGCCAGTGTCCAACCTATCATTTTGGGGCAAGACATTGGAGCATATGGTGGCCTCCCACCTCCAGGGGTTTCTGGACAAAATGGATTATCTAGATCCATTTCAATATGATTTCAAGTGTGATAGATGAGGGGTCAGAGGTTGAAGAGCAATTTATTTTGCCTAAAACAGGGACCTTACAGCTGGTGTCTGTGATAGAGCAAACTATCTTGCTGGCACCTCCATCATCTGAAGGACAAGCTGAAGCAGAGATTTTACAGCCAGTGCCTGAGGGAGAAGGGGTCAGTGATAATTTCAGGTAATTAGATTCACCTTTCCCCTCAACCTTCAGTCACAGAGGAGGTAAAACAGAGCTGTTCAGAAGGAAGCTGTTTTGCTGAGGTTGAAAAACAGGAGACTGATTAGAAACACCTGTTCTCCTCTGCTATTTATGTCTGTCAGTGTGGCTTGCCTTTTGCTTGTGGCAAATTGCTATCCAACTCCCTCCAATCTTGCATTCCTGCTCCGTGTCTTTGTGAACTTCGGCATTCCTGACTTGTTGGACCAGCTTTGACTTCAGCTTTCAGCTCAGTGTTTCTACTGGATTTATAGCTCTGGACTCTCCCTGCTACTTCCATCTTCTTGGCAAGTATGGTCACATTCCTTCCCTTGCTGGCAGATAAGCACGGGCTGGGAGTTAAACTCTGACATCGAGCCTGGCTATAAAACAGAGACAGCTTTTGTCACCTTTTGTTACCTAGGCAGGATAATGGACAGGGGGAGTGTGTCCCTGTTGGTTCTGCTGGACCTCTCAGTGGCTTTTGATACCATCATCCACGGTGTCCTTCTGGGCTGTCTTGCTGGGATGGGACCTGGTGGCATTGTTTTACAGTGGCTCCATTGATTCCTGGAGGGGCAAACCCAGAAGGTGGTGCTGGTGGTCTCCTGTCCAACCCCTTGGCCATTGGTCTGTGGGGTCTCTCAGCATTCTGTTTTGTCCTTCATGCTACTTAACAATGCATGAAACCACTAGGAGGGGTCATTTGGAGTTTTGGGGTACTATCAATATGTGTATTACACCAACCTCTACCACTTTATGGTGAACTGGATTTGAACATGATAATGCCATCATGTGAATCTACAGAATCCTAGAACTGTAGAGATGGAAGGGATCCTAGATCATCTAAATCAACTTCTTATCAGTGTAGGAACCTGTCATTATGCTATGGCTCTTTTTGTGTTCCATTCTAACTCCAGCTCAAATAGGATATTTCATTCCCAGAAAAGTTGTTGAAAAAGTGAACAAAAAATATCAGAGGTCTGAAATACTTCCTTTACAAGGGAAAACTAAAGTGTCTGTGGTCTCTGCAATTATTTGGATATTGTTGTTGCTATTTGCCATCGACTTTGGTAACCCTATGGTGACCCTATGAGAGATCTGCAAGAGCCCTGGTTATTAATTGCCCGGCTCAGGTCTTACAAACTCAGGGCTGTGGCTCCAATCCACCCATAGTGTGGTCTTCCTCTTTTCCAATCACCTGGACAAGCCTTCTGAAGTGAAGATAAATTATTACTGTGACTAAGCATTTGAGAATTACTGTTGCCAGAGCTGAGTATCGGTTGTTCTGGAGCATTGCAGGGTCAAATGCTTCCATAGAAAGAGTTTTTCAATTCTAAAAAAAGTCTTAAAAACAAATGGAGTGATGAGAGGAATAGATATTCTATGAATCTAACCAATTTTGATATATGGTTACTTTTAATTTCATTACAGCTGTCAAGTATTTTTTTGATATGATTAAGACGTATTTAGGGTGCATGCCAAAAACAGATATGGATTTTCATGAAGACAGATGTTTGTGCTTCATGTAACCTCTGTTTGGATAATATGGATAACATGTTTTCAGAGAAATGCATATCTAAGTTAAATGAAATCAATACTTTGGCATTTAGGTAGAACACAACCTTATGAACACCCACTTCCTAATTGTCAAACTCATATGTCATCAATTTCCACGGTCCCTTATTGCTGTTTCGAAAACTTTGCAACCCTAGGTTGCAATTCAGGACAGCAAAATTTCAGTAACCAGTTTGGCACACATAACCAAGTGTTCAGCTTTCTTTAACCTTTTTGAAAAATTAATGTAATGCACATTCACAGGACACTTCTTTGAAGGCAGTTGCCACATAGCCAGGCTCAAAGTGATGGAACAGTTGTTGTTGCTGTTGTTATGTGCTTCAAGTCATTTCTGACTTATGGCAACCCTAAGGTGAACCTATCATGGGGTCTTCTGGGCTGAGAATATCTGATGCACCTAAGGTCATCCAATGGGTTTCCATGGCTGAGCAAGAAATCTAACCCTAGTTGCCAGGGTCATAGTCCAATGCTCAGACCACTACACCATGCTGTCTCTCAACTGAATAGTACTCATCCCTAAGGCTGGATTATTAATGGTGCAACTGGAATAAACAGTCCAGGATCCACTATGGCTAGGGGCCCTGTGTTGCTGCTGACCCGGTGTACTTCCTGTACTGTTATGCTGTCAACTCAGAAATGCTCCAAGGGAGAGGAGATATGCCTGTCCCTCCAGCCTATATCCTAGATGCACTGTGAGTGAAGATGCAGGCATTACACTGATGTTGTCTCTGAGGCCATTTCTGCACTAGACTGTTATAGCGCTATTATTCCACTTTCAACATCTTATGGAATCCTGGGGTTTGCAGTTTAGAGAGGGGCACCTTTGGGCTCAGTAAACTGAAAACCCCAGAATTCCTCAGGATGTTGAAAGTGAAGTAATAGCACTATAACAATGTAGTGCAGAAAGGCCTCTGAAATTCTTCGGGTGAGTGACTGCATCAGAAAAAGTAACATGATTATTTTCAAAGATTCTAAGTCTCCCTTCGCTACCTCCATCCTTCATCACATTTATTAGTGGACAGAAAGTAACTGGCTACTGTCTTGTTTGGACAAGAGTACACCAGAACTTGGAAGCAACTAGTTATAACAAAAACAATCAAACTAGCTGCTAACACAGTTAATTCTTTGCTCCAATAACAAAGGTACAACTTGATTACATTATGATTGCAGCTTAACCCAAGGTAACATCACACCTTTTGTGGCAGAGCTGTAACTGTTGGGATGGGGAACATTCCTGCCCAGTGAAACCAGTGAGGAAGAGGAGATTTAATTGTGTCTGCTCTAGGGATCCTATGGGCGAGTGGCATAAATTTGGATCCAGTGCATCCAAACTTGCCCTTCCCACTCTTTGAACAATCTATGTTGAGGTCAACTGTCAGTGGAAATTCTGTCAGCAGCAAATTTACACAGCCACAGGAGTGGCCAGTGACTTTCGTATCAGGAGTACAGTGAATGGACATTGGTTTTATTCCATACTTTAAAGGAGAGATTCAAAGGACAGAATCTATTTGCAGCTATGGTTCAGTTTCTAGGCTCCTATAAAGTTTGGAGTAAGACCCACAGCACATTCACCTCACTCCTCACAAGGTACTGCAAAACTCTGAGTAGGCATAACTAGGGGAGATATCTATGCATGCATGCACGCATGCACACATTGGGGGATGGAGAGGTGGAACTCCTCTCTAGTGTCCCATGCCCCCACAAGTCAGTACATCTGGCATGTACAATTCCTGTGTCCCTTACACATGTCAAATATACACAATCAGAGAAGTACAGATGGATTATAGAGTGAAGAGTCAAGAACCAACTCTGACATGTTGCCTGCAGGCCAGATTCAATTTGCATCATGGACTCCACATATAGATGGGTGGGTTCGACACATCCAGAAAAAAATGTGCACTTTTTAAAAGTGTGCAAAGAAAAATGTGTGCATTTTGAATGTGTGCAAAATACAGTAATCCCTCCACATTCACTAGGATTGGGGCACAGGACCCCTGTAAAAGTGAAAAAAAACATGGATAACTCTAGGCTCTCCCAAACCATATTTAACACACAAAAAAGTATGTTCACCAAATTCAACCCACTATGGATTACTTTGAGGCATCAGGTTTTCTTCACAAGGCAGAAGTGGCTGGCTGGTGGGGCTTATTGCCACCTCCACTGCTGCCCCACACCATTTTTAATGGGGACATACAAGCCTTGTTCTCAGTTTCTCAGTCTATGAGGCTTGCAGTCCCTATTAAAAATGGCATAGGAAGGCAGCAGAGGTGACAGCAAATAATCTGTGAATAATCAAATCCGCAAAAGTAAAACCCGCATATGTAGAGGGCTGACTGCACAGGTTAATCAGTGCTTTGATCACTGGAGGTATTGTGTTCAAGTAATGCATGAAATTTAAAATCTGTGCATAAATTTGACAAAAATATCCCCCAATATAGAATTAATCCCATTTTAAAACATGACTTTAACATGAACCAGGTAAGGGAAGAAGTCTGAGAACACGGGTTTTATAAATGTGCTCCTCCCTAGTTTAAGCGTGAAGTTTTCTCTACCCAAATATCTCCCGGTTTTGCCTGTGAAATTGAACGGAACATAATTGTCCTCTTTCCCCAGACAGAAATCTTACAATCTGCAGCAAACAAATAGAGGCATGAGGAAGAAGGCTGATAGGTTGTGAATGAGTGCTGAGGCTTGAGTGTAGAGCAATGAAGTTGCAGGTAAAAATAAGATCAGGGTGGTCTAAGAAAAGCTTTGGGTCTCATCTGAAAAATAACACACAACACATGACAAATTTCCCAACAACCCTATTGTTCTTTATTGATCAAAGGAGCAGCAAAGCCATCAAGCCAAAGGTTCCTGGAAGTGTGGGATCTATGGCAAGGTTACTTGGGGTTTACTGTATCTAATGGACCAGAACGCTGAACAAAAGGGCAGGATATTGTAAACACAGAGTGTGTATAAATGTGGTAAAGGTGGGTGGTTGTTAACAGGGAAAGAGAAGGGATTGGTTTGGTCCCACAAGCTTTGTGGTGAGTCCCAATGTCTGATATTATCTGACAGCAACGTAAAATGCCTTTACTTTGATCTTTCCGCAGGGGAAATCCAGCTAATGTTGCAATTGGAAAGCTTGTGTGTTCCTTTTATTTCATTACCTGTCACAGAGTTGTAGAAACAATGTGTTTTGCTTTAAATTAATGCCTTTTCTTGATAAAAATGACTCTGAATACCCCAGCTCCCACCTTCTACTATGAGGTCAGTTCCCTGACTCTTGCTTAAATGAGGTAGTTGGGAGTGAGGGGTGGATTTATAGCTACTTCTGAGACTTGTGGCAAAACAAGTGTCCTTCTTTAACTACCTCATAACTAAATCTGATGCACTGGTGACCTATCTGAAAGGAGCTGGTGGTCTCCCAGGCAAGTGGTACACACATAAGTGGGCACCCCAAGAAAATGTCATTAACCGGTGCCTTTCAAGAACAACATCAGCAAACCATCCAAAAGTCAAAAAACAAGTTTAGAAAATCGTTGTCATTTTGCAGACTTGAACTAAGGGGCTGGAAAATGTGTGACCCTTAGATGGACCACAGCGTCATCCTTCTTCACCATAGGGTTGACTAGAGTTGCTAAGAGCTGCAACCTTGCAACATTTGGAAAGCTATGTACTCTTCAGTCCTGCCTGTAGGAACTAGTCATATATTTGTCCAGAATCCTGCTACTACTTGGGAGCAGCTACACACTGGGAATATGGAATGGGATTTAATTTGCTGTTTCCTCAAAGGTTAGGTGCAGTAGTATACCAGTATACAGCAGGGTTGGAAACCCTGCAGCCCTCCAGATGTTGTTGGATTCCAACTCCCATCAACCCCATGCAGAATGGTCAGTGGTCAGTCATTGTTATCCAACAACTTCTGGAGGGCCACCAGCTTCCATTTCTGATTTAGAGAGAAGCTTGTGCCTTTCTGTGGGCTGCAACAACGGTTTACTAAACTGGGAAGCATCACAGTTCATGCTATGGTCTCATAGCCCATGATTGTTATGCAGAGTGACCTGACTTCATTCTCTGGCATCTGTAACTGAAAGGACTGGGAAGAAGGACATTGAATTAATATATTATTAGCTAAGGAAAACAAGAGTTTGATCAGCTCAATAATCTCAAATACTCTCAATGGGAGTTGAGTAAAAAATAAATGCTGGGCCTTAATTAACAATGCATTTCTATTGTTTATTGGACAACATCCTTGGAGGCTATATGATAAATATCTCCCTCTCCCTAGGGCCAGAAGCAGAACTATTGAAGGAAGGAAGCCAATTTCAAATCCTTAATCCCTGGCCACTCCCCATGAAAAGATTTGTAGCTCTTATCTTCTTGAGATTGGACCTTTGATGTCAAAGCCATTGATGGTTTTTGGTTTGGTTTGCTATTTTGCAATTTGTATGGAAAGGAAGGCAGCATCATATAGCAATTTAACTGTCAGATTTAGGACTCTGGGAGACCAGATTCTGAATCATCACTCAGTGGGTGACCTTGGGCAAGTTACTCTCTGTCAGCCTCACCAGAAGGCAACGGTGAACCTCCTCTGAATACATCTGCACAAGAAAATGTGAGGAGAGCATCACCACAAGTCAGAGCTGAAGGCCATCACAAAAACAAATGAAAATGGCATGCTTCATGCAGGTGTTACTAGGCAAGAAATGTGCAAATTTCAGAACAGGGTTAGGACCAAGGGAGTGGAAACAAATGAAAAATAATTTAGGTCCTTTTTGCTCCTTGCTTAGTTGGCACCATAGTAACAAGCATTTATTCTTAGCTTTTATTCCTACTGCACAAGGAGCTGGAGGACTGGTATGAAGAAGGCACTTCTCCCTGATCCTCACTACACCATGTGTCATTTTATTTGGCCATGTATTAGGCAGCCACACTGTAACCTTCCAAGAAGGAAAATTGGGATTTTTCTGCCTGTTGTGTGTGTAGAGAATTCTTCAGAATCATTAATCATTAATGTCAGCAATTTATGCAGGAGGGGTGATTCTGAAGGTCATGTATTAGAGCTATAAAAATTTTGATTTACCCTACAGGGGAAATAATGTATCTCAAAATAATGTATCATGTCACACTGGAGAGAGAATATCCTCTGGTCGTATCCCAGTGCTAGTATAAGGATTCCCAATCATGAGAGCCCTTCCTTATTTTTTTTCCCTACCTGCAAAGAACTCAAGGGAGTAGGGTGGGAAAGGAAAACTTTGGGAAAAGGGAGGGAAATTTAAAGTGAATCAAGATATTAAGAGCTGACAAGAAAAAGAGAAGGATGGGAAAAAGGAGAACTAGTGGGAGATTGTCTTTCTTATTAAGACTCTTTGTGCCACTGAGGAGCTGAAAATCAATTCCTCTGATTATAACTGTGAGTTTTATATAATATATTTGAGAGACGGTCTCAACATGAGTTTCACCGTAGATCCTTTGGCCTTGTCCTGGTGATGCAGTGGCACTATGAACCCACCAGAACTAAGAGAATTTATGTAATGATGAAAGTTATTATGAAATCTGAGAATGAAAAGAGGACTGCCTAAATGGCATGGAATCCTGCAGCTGTGGTGCAAAAGGAATGTTAGATGCAGCTGCCAACTTCTGCAGCAACATAGCTGGATCCAAAACAGCCAGATATCTCTTCATGCATGTACCTTCCTTGGCCACAGAGGGAACAATCAGGTAGTTCTCCCCAATAATCTACTATTAATTCCAAATTATGAAGTCTGAAAGAGAACAGCAGTCATTTTAATTTTCTGTTTTTTTATCTGCAGTAGTATTCAAAGACACAGCCACATTCCTCTGTTTCACTTAGTTTCAGAGGTGCTACAGGATCCTTTTATATCTTTTTCTTTATCTGTCATCTGTTTTAAGAAATAATCTTGTTCCTGATTAAAGCCAGCTGCACAAAAAACCTGTTTTCTAGCCCACATTTTATTTTCCTGCTGCACCAAATGTGTCTAGCAGCACATTAGAATAATAAATGGAAAGCACACTGAAGGCACCATACAGCAGAGGTAGATTATGGATATGGAGCATGTTACCGCTGTTTGTAGCCCAAGCTTGTGGGATATTAAGATATCATTTGATATCAATAATTTGGCCTTCTGTATCCATTCCTCTCCACGTGCTTGCAAGGCCCCCAGACAAGCACGCACACAGGCGCGGCTGACAATAGCCGAATCATTCAAATCCTACTCTAGGCAGGCCAGTCATTGCCTAAGGCAGCTTCAGGAGACCTCAAGGCAAGTACCACATTATGTATGCACGCTACTTACAAAAGATCCCCTGCCCCACGCGGGCAGCTTGATGAGCGGACTATACAACTCTCAAGCACTCCACGTTTGCATACTGGCTCCTCTATTGACAATCTGGTCATAACTCAATCATCTAAAGTACTGACCTTTCGGAGGCTTTGCCTCCAGCCCCAAACTCATTGTTATCCCCAAGTACGGACTAGCCTTTGGCCACAATTTTCCCTATAAGAACCCCTGACTTTGAGCGTCTCGTCGGATCGCTCGTGACTTGCCTTCCAAATTGCTGTCTCTCCATTTGACGAGCCTCCCCTCAGCCCCACGTGCTGAGAATCCACGCTCCCCGGCTTCTTTGCTTTTACCGGGCTTCAGGACAGGTATAGTATTTCCCATACCAAACCTGCTCTCAAAATCCCTCTATCCAACTCCTACCTTTTATTTCTATAGTTCTTCGTGTGAGTGTGTTGCATACACGTGTTTGACTGTATTTCAATAAAACATTTAGTATTATTAACTTC
Organism: Cyclura pinguis; assembly: GCA_030412105.1. Taxonomy (NCBI): domain Eukaryota; kingdom Metazoa; phylum Chordata; class Lepidosauria; order Squamata; family Iguanidae; genus Cyclura; species Cyclura pinguis. Next base: position 260,763,662 of record CM059601.1, on the reverse strand, counting down.
TGCCTTATCATCGACTCGGCCTGACCCCGTAGACATAGGGTTCAAGATCTCGCTACGTTACCCTGCCTCTCGCATTGCAAACTTGTGCTCTTTGCTAATTCTCTCCCCATTGTTGTGAGCACATTTAGGTGTCCCTCCCGGGACCCCCTGAAATCAGGGTAACAAGCAAACACAGTTTATCTGTTATATTGAACATGTGTTTGCGCTGCATGTGCAGTCATTTAAATGGTTCCGAGATGTTGTACCTGGTTTATACCTGACCTGTATCTTATTAAGGGTACACATTTTTTAAATCTGTTTTTATCTGCATCTGCTTTAATCTTCTAGTAAGCAAGTGTTCATGACAGCAGGAAGGTTCAGGGAGCTGTAGTCCAAAATGTAAGTTTTCCAAGTTTCAGAAATTCCTACATTCAGAGGTAGGGTAGAAGAATAAGAGATGTGCATTCCATCAAAGGGATGGTTGCTCCACCCCTGGGTGTGGCCTCTGGAAGCTCCGCCCCAGGCCCTGGAACCCAAGACAAGAGACAATAATTGGCAGAAGAGAACAGCCATGGAGGTCACAGCTGTCCTGCAGGATCTACCACCAAAGGTGATCTAATAGTAGGTTGCCAGGGCCCCCTCTGCAACATACAATGGGTAAAAACAATTTTAAAAATACACGAATCTTAAGGAGTTGTCATTTTGGTATGACTACGTAAAGTGGTGTGTTGGCTAAGAACAAGGATGAAGACACTGAAATGGAAAAGGCAGTTGCTGCTTGCTAATCTCCTGAGCTGAGGAAGAGAACCCCAACCATCTGAGATTTGGGACTGAAAAATAAAAGTGTCACAAACTGTTACGACTGAGAAGGCCAGCTCAGCCAGGCCTTTGAAAAATTCCCAGCCCTTTCCTGCTTTTTGACAGCTTCTTTAGATGTCACGTGGCAAGACAGGCGCTTTGCTACAGCAAATGCCAGGTGGTAAAGAGGAAAATCATAACACGTGTGACCATCTGCTGCAACATCCAGATTCAAAGATCACGTGTTTCATGTTAATGTCCTGGATTGCTGATGGCCTTTTGGATACCTAGGCATAACTATTGCCTCCCCTCTCTCCCCTTTTGAACTATCTCTTGCACCCAGCCACCTCACTTTTCCCACAGTCCTAACAGCCCAGCACCTGTCTTTATTCTCTTACCTGTTTCTGTTTGTTTTAAGTGGCAGAAGCAAGTTCTCATACTGGTCTTCATGGAGCTTGCAGAAGTAACTCTTTGTAGCAGGATGGGTATGCTGTCAGAGTTTTTTTGCAAGCTGTAGTCCAAAGAAGCTGTTTCCAGGCTCTGAAACTTTCTCCTTAGGGAGGCTAGATTGTTGTCCTTCATTGGTCTTCTCTCCAGAGGGATTCTTTCACACACCACCCAATTATAGCACTATGAAACCAAATGGTATGACTTTATGGGTTGTACAGTGGCTATTTGCAAACTTCCACTACTTCATCTAAGACCAAGGTGTGTAAGCTATGACTCTTGGATGCTCCTAGGACTGTTTCACACCATACAGTTATAGAGGTATGATTCCACTCTGTCCAGTTTCTCCCTCCTCCTCCCACTTGCCCCCTTTGTCCTCAGTTGCTGCAAATGGAGTTCAAAGTGTAAAAACAGTTCATTCTCAACAAACTTAGCAGGGGACAAAGGAGAGGACGGACAGAATCTTGAGCCATTTCCGCACAAGACTGTTATAGTGCTATTATTCCACTTCCAACATCCTATGGAATCCTGGGGTTTGCAGTTTAGAGAGGGGCCTCCCTTTGAGCCCCCTCCCTAACTGCAAACCCCAGGATTCCATAGGATGTTGAAAGTGAAATAATAGCACTATAACAGTCTAGTGCAGAACTGGCCTTGCTCTTCCCAGTAGGCCCAGACAAAAACCTTTGCTGCATTGTCTCCTAACATGTGTTTTTCCTCAGTAATAACCTTTGCCATCTTGACCACATTCTGATGTTGGTTGTCCACATGTGTCCTAGTTCTCATCTGTGAAATGTTTGAGGGTATGTAAAGTCCTTCCCAGAACTATGGAGTGCCCCTGCTGGTCAGTGTCACTCTATGTTTATTCTGAAAGCCATATCCAGTTGACCTATTTTGTGCTTTGGAGGTGTATCTAGAAATGATATATTCTCATTTGTTTGTTTGTTTGTCTCCCTAGTGAGGGGTGTTTTTCTTTGCCAGAATCACAATCCTCTGCTCTGTTGTTCCAAAGAAATGTGGCTTTGATGCACTGTTTCTCTCAGACAGCTATTTAGAAGGAATCCAAGTAAACAGCTTGATCCAGCAGTTCAGGTAACATGATTTAAAAGTAAAATTCTGCAAAAGGCATTTTAAGATTTTGACACTGGCTCAAGGGTGGGCAGCCAACTTAGGATGCCTTGTCCTTTGTTTCTATTTACCGATTTCTTTTGAAGAGCTACTATTTTCTTTTAAAGGCTGTCAGCTATGTGGTCCTCATCAGCTGAGAGTTTCCCACCAGTTACTCCGTGTGCCAGCTGGCTCATGTAATCCCAGACTTTTCTTGGCAAGTGGTCAAATACAACACACATTTTAAACAGCTGGATTAACCTTGGGATTCTGGCTAGAACCTTTCATCTCTTTTTCAGAGATAAATGGCTGACATTTAATTATGCTTTAATTGAATATATATATATATATATAGAGAGAGAGAGAGAGAGAGAGGGAGACAGAGAGAGAGAGACAGAGAGAGAGTCAATACCTCATTGAACGTGTTTGCAGCTGATCTGTGGCACAGAAGTCCAGATTGTGGGAAAACATGATGTTTAATTGAACAACCTCATTAATTTTAACTACACTTGCAATGCATTTATGCTTCTGGGTTATAACTTCACATAGGAAACCCAAAACAATGAATCTGGGGGCCTTTGCTTTGCTAATTGGCTTATTTTGCAAGTGGGGGAGGGAAGAACCCCTTGCTTTATCTGCAATAGAGAAGCCTATTAAAACAGCCTGGAATGGTGAGTGCCTTTATCTTTTTCATTAGCACAGAGGTTACTGTTATTTTCTCTCCACAACTACAATTGAAATGGCAGTAGTCTTCCTGATAATTTCATAGTCTACATTGCAATACAATTTGCTATGTTTCAAATGAAGTCAACATGTTTATCCCAAGAAAAATGGAAACTTTGTTAACTGCAATAACCAGATGTTTTGCACATATTAGTGGCAAAGCAGGCTGCAGTTCTGCATGTAGTTAAAAACAAAAACAAGAACAACAAAAGCCAGTGGGAGCTAAACCATCCCTACTGTGGACACTGGAAGGGCCAACCCTACCATTAAACAGAGCCAGTCATCTCAAGCAACAGATGAGGGAAGTAAAGAGCAGCAGAGTGGTCCTGCAGAACAGAGCTGAAGGTTGCATGAAGCCCTGCTTGCATTCTTCTTTGCAGTCCTTAATGCTGCATCCCTTGGGTACAGTAGAGTGGCCACATCTTGGGGATCTGAGCTGCATACCCTCCAAAAATATGATTGTTTCCCTTTTTCTCTTTCATAATCAGACATGACCAGGAATGTACTTCTAGCATTTTTTTTTAAAAAAGAGGGGTCTAAAACACTAGAGAGACCCACCCTGGTGTAGTGGTTTGAGTGCTGGACTACAACCCAGGAGACCAGAGTTCAATTCCCTGCTTGGTCATAGAAACCCACTGGGTGACCTTGTCACTTGTCACACACTCTCAGTCCCAGAAGACTCCATAATAGATTCATCTTAGTGTTGCCATAAGTCAGAAAATGATTTGAAGGCACACACAACAACAGCAACAACAACACACTAGAACTCTTTCCCCCTCAATACATGCACACTGGATCATACTGAACCAATTCTCTGTTCCCTTCTCTATATGGGAACTGACGTGTCTGGAAGCTTCTAGGAACATTAGTTCTCTCTTTTCACCCAATTGGTTTTTCAGTGGGGAAAGTGTAGGGGAACAACTAGGAGGAACCCCATATACACAAGTAGGGCCATGAGAGATTATGTGTGCCCTGCATGTCTCACTCTTGATATTGAAATAAAATTCATCTGCCTTCTCCTATTTATTTCTGTGCATGGAATTGTGAGGAAAACGTTACCATTCACTTCCAGCAGCAAAATACCCAAGAACTCCCTGCACACAGTGAGTCCTAGGGTAGAAGACAAGGAGAATTCAATATGGGTAAGATACTCGGCATAGTTTAAAGGCATCTTCTTGGACTTTGCTATTTGTTGTTTTTATTTGCTGTCAGGTCAACTTTGCCTTATGGTGATCCTAAGAATGAAAGATCTCCTTGGCATCACTTGCTCTCCTCAGGTCTTTTAAGCTTAGCACTGTGGCTGAGTTTGAGATTGGGTCCATCTACCTGTAATGTGATCTTCCTTTTATCCTACTACATATCCTCCAACTTCTTACAGGTGAAAACTGTGAAACATGGCCAAGCAACATCACAGTGTGATCAAAAATGGAAAAAGCTACTAATAAGGAAGAATCCACAAGCTATGAGAGGCTTCAGCAGTGTGCTGCAGTTGGGGCGCACTGGGAAGGACAAAAATCTGTCCCCCTCCTTCCCCCCCTCTGAGATAATTGAATACAAATTATTTTTGTACTATGTACTTTGGACTTAGTTTGCAGCAATGGAAATCATCCAGGATAAAGGGGAGTAAGTAGAAGGAAATGAGAGAAACTGGGCCCTTTTAAAAGCAGCTGAAAAAGTGGGATGACAGAGAATTAATTAGAACTGTCCCCTCAAATCGTCACATTTGAAGGGTATGCTGTTGACTTCCATTTTACTGAGCTTTATCCCCTGTTAGAATCATTGAAATGTAGAGCTGGAAGAGACCACAGGGGCCATCCAGTCCAACCCCCTGCCATGCAGGAACACCCTCAAAGCACTCCCGACAGATGGCCATCCAGCCCCTGCTTAAACACCTCCAAAGAAGGAGACTCCACTACACTCCGAGGCTGTTCCAGCAAATCACATTATTTCTTGACATGTCCAAAGTATGACAATGCAAAATTTGTCATCTTGACTTCTACTCAGAGTTTGTGCCTGAATTCCTCTAGGACCCATTCACTGGTCTTTTAAGTAAGGTTAAATAAGATAAGGTTAAAACTCTGTTCAGAAGTTCAGTTTTGAAAGTGAGGAAAGAGAAACAGGAGCATAAATGCTGTTCCCCTTTCCCTCCATGCCTAATGTCCCTGCATTGATGATGAAGGTCTGTAATGAATACAAAGGTGTGGGCACTATACATGCTCAGTCTGCTCTTGTTGTGTGCCTTCAAGTCATTTCTGACTTATGTGGAGTGCATGTCATCAACTCTCCCTATCCAGTTTTAAAATTGAATAGCCAGAGGGCCAATACTGCAACATCAAAAAGCCACTTCTTAAAAAAAAGTCAGACATTTGAAAATATTTAAGTCAGACAGTTGAAAGTTACTTCCATTTGTACATAACACATAGAATAATATTATTCCCCTGCCTTTTTGGAAGCCACCTTGAGTCCCAGTCTTAGAGAAGGCGGGATATAAATAATGTGACAGAAATGAGGGATCCCCATCACTAACACAGTTCTAATTTTTATAAACTATGGAATTACCTTATTAATGTGCAGGCCTAATGGGGAAAACCAAACTTTACAGCAAGGGAATCAACCCAAAATATAGATGCCCGAAGAGAATAGTCACCTGTGGTCTGCAACATACCGGTAGAAAGAAAGTCAACTTTTGGATGTGCGGACTATGCAAAAGAAATCTCAAGTCAAAATTTGGTTATCAGGCTGTCAACGATATTTCATGGAGAAATGTATCATTCTCATTTATTAACCATTGACAGGAACAGAAGCCAGGACCAACAGGGGTGGGGGTGGGGGTGGTAAACTGGTACAGTCCAGAGGATGACCCACAACCTGACTTTGTCCCATATGTTTTTGTCCCACAGCAGCCAAGTAAAGGGGCTTCAACCTGGAATAAGGTTTCCAGTTATCCCTTATTATAAGGGATGACTCTTATCTAAGACCCTAAAAACTTCTCTCTTGTAGAACTGGCAAAGATCCCTTATTATAAGAGATGTCCCCTATTTAGGGTTGGAAAGCTTTCCCTCTTGTATAGATCAAAAAAGATGTCAAAAAAATCCTTCATTTGGGAGTATGGGCCTTTCGTAAAGACAGAAAATGTGAGCATAATATAATTTATAAACAACATGCTAATTTTGTGGACAATATCTTAATTTTACAGAGAAACACATGGCTAAACTAACTGAAATTGATATTTTCAGCTGGCATTTAGGTAGAACATGGAATTATCAATAGCTACGTCCTGATAGTCAACCCTGCATATCATGGCATGTCAACTCATATTGCTATTTTGAATATCCGGCAAGACTGCCATGGGAGCAAAGGATGAAAATCCTCCTGCCTCCAACTGAGTGAGGGTCCAGGTTGCTCCAGGCACCAGAGACCTCTCTCAATCCCTCCAACCAACCCACTCAATGTTCACTTTGCTGCCTCCCTCACACTACCCACCGACCCACCTATCCTCTGGCTCAGCTGCTTCCCTTCCTTACCACTCGTAGCCTGCAGGTGCACCCTCTTGGAAACATCATGACCAGAAAGTATCTGGAATGTCTCCCATTTCAGGAAGTCAGGGAGGTTGGGAGCAGATCCCTTCCTTGGATCACACCCGCCCTTTCATGCACAGCTGGATCTCCTTTCCTGCTTATCCCAAAGCAATGACCCTGGTCCAAAGGCACTTGCTTGGCCAGACAGCCCATGGTCAACCACCAGCAGTCCCTACTTCTCATGCAGATCTACAGCCGATCAACACCTGTGGCCCATAAAATCTGTTTTGCTTGGAGCTCAAGTCTGTTCTTAGCAACCCTGATGGTAGCCATGCATAGTGTGTTCCTTTGGGTTGAGTTCTAAATGACAAATGGTAGGGGGGGAAGGATTACTACCAGATGAAAGCACAATCTTTCCCATGATTGGTAGGATGTTTGTATGTTTATACTAGGGAGGTGTGATGGATCTCCTCTCTAGGCTGGCCCTGCAGTTCCAATCCTTAGGCTCCTGTCACTCACCTTACCCCTTTCCTCCTCTTAATGCCTCCCTGGATTGGGTTATTGGACTTCAAACTGACCCCTGTGTGGACCAGTGGATGTGTTGTTCTGTGGGTTTGCTGTAATGAGCGTGATCAGACTCTCTACCAAACTTAATAGGAACAGACACCTGAGAAAAAAAAAGAATAAACAAGTGGAAGTTTATTAAGACACATTTCAATAACACATTAACCCCTGAACTATTTAATCATTTGCTGCTCCCTAAAACCTTATTCAGTTCTTCCCCCTGGCTGACTGTCCTATCTCTATTACAGCTGTTCCCTATCTCTGGCCATTTCCATACTACACTGTTATAGTGCTGTTATTCCACCTTCAACGTCGTATGGAATCCTGGGGTTTGCAGTTTAGAGAGGTGCATTTAGAATTCTCAGCCAGGGAGCTTTTTGGCCTCAGTAAACTACAAACCCCAGAATTCTACAGGGTGTTGAAAGTAGAATAATAGCACTATAATAGTGTAGGGCATAAATGGTCTCTGTAACATTTTCCCCCTATCTCTAAGTCATCTTTTCCCTGTCTGCCTCATGTCAAAAACAAGCCTCAGTTTTGTATCATTTTTCCCCCATAGGACCCCCTTCACAGCATTCCCTGAGCTATGATTGGGTGTCACAACGCAGGCTTGCTCAGCAGTTCCGTTCATAGGAGGGAGAGAAATTTCCTTGGCATCAACAGTCTTGATGAAACTAGTATTGTTATACCTCTTGAGGCTGGTTGCAAGAAAATGGAACCTTCATTTTGAGCATTTGTGATGCTTATGTGGTGTTTGAGAAATAGCATGTGCACAAAATAACTCACATATTTTAATATGCAATTGGATAAACTGTGCTTAATTGAAAAAAAATCCAGAGATGCACTTTGGCAAGTGAGGGAAAGTTGCATAATGGGGATAATGTGTAAATAAATGCACAAATTAGGGGTAAAATGTTTTAAATGTGCACAAATTTCAGTGTGGGAAGAAAACACAAAGTCTTGCAATCTAATATGAAGCAACGATGGGAAGAAAATGCAGCTGGGATTCAGAGAAACTCAATGAAATTCAGACTGAGAGATTTTCACATTCCTGGTTTACACATTGATGAGATGAAGGAAAAGATAATTTCTGGATGCAGTAGGATTTTGGTCCAGATTGACAAATGAAATTTAAATGTTCTGCACATCAACAGCAGCTGGGCCTTCTCTGTAAATATGAGTTGAATGTCATGCAGTTAATATTGGATTCTTTAATAATCTTAAATGATTTTGCTGTAAAAGAGACAAGACCCAACTAGGAAAAATAATTTCTCTTTTTAAAAATATGATTGAGTTACATTCATAAAATCCAGTGTTTTAACTTCAAGCCTTTTAGCTTGGTTTACATCTGTTCCTGTATCAGCCACAATGCTCAGAACTCGTCTCTTATTCTTTTATGACTCTTTCTTTAAAAAAAAATGTGGTGGAGAATAACTTTCCATGTTACAATTCAGAGCCTGTCTGCTCTTTTCTCCAGGCTCAGACAGATGTCAGGGTATCCCTCAGGGAGGAACGATTCTAAGGAATGAATTTGATATTCTTTCAGATTAAGTCATTTGTATGTCCATTTAATGGTAAAAATGTGCTCGTAAAAATAATTTAATAAAAATGAAATTGAGACATGGCAATATTGCCATGCCTCATGGAAAACTCCCACAGGATTTAGTGAAAGTTTGTGTATGGAAAGATGGCTGTATTTCTTCTTCTCAAGGCATAATTCCTCAGAGTACAGTCATACCAGTTTAAAAAAAGAAGTAAAAAGGGCTGTGTCTTTTAAATATCTAAGACTGTGATCCCCAGCTCTCATACTTGGAAGCAAGATTCAGTGAAGCCAGTGGGATTTACCTGCAAGAAAACATGACTTGAATTTGTTTCTTGTGGAGAGAACCTTTAACGGCCTTGAATACCATGAGACCATTTACTTCAGGATTCCTCCAGAACTGAAAATGTTATGAAAACACAATCAATCAGTGCATTTTTGCAGAGAAATGCAAACACTTGGTGCTGAGTTTGGAACTCTTTCTTTAAAAAAAGAATAGAAAGTAAAAGAAAAAAGCATTGAATGGCATCTTGCTGAACACTTATGAATGTGTAAGCTAGACTTAACATATTTGTAAATGTTTGGTAGTCTTGTTTGTGATTTACTGTTGCCACAATTGCAAATGTCCCTCCAAACCTACCCTAACATGGAGCAGCTAAACTGAGCAACAGAGGTCTGTTCTGCTGCTAATAGGAGCACAGTAGAATGAGGTTTCCAGCCTTCTCCCACAAGCAGTCTGGGGTACAACAAACAGAAGCAGGACCCCTGCTGCAATTCCTTATTCCACGTCATACCAAGCTCTGAGTATCATTGATAAAAATGGCAATGAAACTTACATACATCCAACAGTGGTAGTGTATCCTTTTCATTTTTCATTTCACGTTTCTGTTTAGAGAAGAATTTCACCCCATTGGCTAACGCAAGAATTTTGGAAGGGGGTGAATAAAGAATTTCTGTATACAAATAAAACACTAGCTACTTAGGCCATTTCTGCTCTACACTGTTATAGTGCTATTATTCCACTTTCAACATCCCATGGAATTCTGGGGTTTGTAGTTTACTGAGGCCGAAGAGCTCCTTGGATGAGAATTCTAAATGCCCTCCCTATGCTGCAAACCTCAGGATTCCATAGGATATCAAAAGTGGAATAATAACATTGTAACAGTGTAGTGCAGAAACGGCCTAAGTCACATATAAGTAGTAATGTAACGCTCCTGGCCTAACCCCCCGCCCAACCTACCGTAGCAGCCAGCAACCAGACTGGGAGAATGTCTGTCCAGGTGGTGCACAGAATCTAGAAGGATATTTCCAGCCCTCTCCCACCAGTGAGTGAGGCTGCGACAAGGAATTGCAACAGGGGTCCTGCTTCTGATGGTCACAGCCTCACTCAGTGGTGGGAGGGGGCTCGAAATGTCATCCTCATTGCCAGATGGACAGACCTCCTTCACCCAGTCCAGCTACCAACTGTTAAGGTGGGCTGGGGGGCATTTACATCATCTTATAGTAAGACTACATCATCTTACTGAATGAAGAGCAGTTACAGATCCATAACTCTAGTTTACGAATTCTTAACTGCAAAACTGAATGACATTTTTAAAGTGAACTGGAGGATGGTTTTGCTAGGCAAGGACTTGTACTTTTAAATGTATCACCATTGCTGTCTTCAGGCACTCCTCTTCTGGGGTACACCGAACACACAAGGTAGGGGTGTAGGCGCAAGATCAAGGCCCCTTCTCACACAATTCCATTACCCCCTAGATGCAGAAAGAAGCTCTGTAAAAAAGGAAGCTTCCTCTATCAGTGAATTAGCATTCTGATTTTGCAGGGTTCCAGTTTTCAGCTCATGAATTTTCTATATTATACATCAGCTCAAGATTGACATGTTCATTTATTCAGTGTTTAAGGCAAGCCCATATAAAATGAAGCATGGGACTTTACTAATAATTGGATCAATACTCAAAGACCAATATTTAATTCAGTCTTATCTATTTAAAATCAAACAAGGAACTTTGGTCAGACCCTGCCTGGAATAATGTATCCAGTTCTGGGCACCACTGTTCAGAAGGAATATTGACAAACTGAAACGTGTTCAGACAAGGGCAACCAAAATGGTAGAAGGCCTGGAAACCATGCCATATGAGGACAAGCTTAGGGACCTGGGAATGTTTAGCCTGGAGAAGAGAAGGTTAAGAGGCCACATGATGGCTTTGTTTCAGTATTTGAAGGGATGTCGTATGAAGGATGGAACAAGCCTGCTTTCTGCTGTTCCAGAGACTAGGACATAGAGCAATGGCTTCAAACTTCAGGAGAAGAGATTCCATCTAAACATTAAGAAGAACTTCCTGATGGTAAGAACAGCTCAACAGTGGAATGCACTGACTCAGAGTGTGGTGGAGTCTCCTTCTTTGGAGGTTTTTAAATAGAAGCTGGATATGCCATCTGTTGGGAATGCTTTGATGGTGTATTCCTGCATGATGGGGGTTGCTCTTGATGGCCCAATTCTATGATTTTATGCTTCTAATTTTCTTTGTAATTGGGTCAATAAACTAAAATGGAAATGAATTTCTGCTTTTGTCAACCTGGTATCTTCCAGGTTAGACTGCATGTCCCATCATCCATATAACTGGGGCAGGTGGAAGTTGAAGTCAACAACCTCTGGAAGGGGAAAGGGGAAAGATGATCTATTTAGATAGAATCATCCAGAAATTAATGGAAATAGCTATCAGCATGTATTTCTAAAATACTATCTCATCCTACAAGTCTCCAAATATTCAGACAATGTGAGGTTTGGATAAACTACAGAGATGGAAACCATCTTGACAAGGTCATCAGGTCTTAAATATTGGATTGTGATACTTCTCCAGTTAGCTGTTTGTTTCTTAAAGCCTTTTGCAGCTTAATCCAGAACATTTTTGGAATGAGACTGAGAGCTTCATTGTACACAAAAACCTATTGCTTTTGCAATTGAACTGAAGAGCACTAGACCTGGCTGTAGTCAAAAGTGAGGAATACAAGGCAAGAAGAAGCTGAAGGCAATCTAGTGGCAACAGACTGCAGTAATGCATCTCAGGGGGCCAATCTGACTTGGAATATTAACCCTAGATTCTGGAAATCTCTTGATCAAAACGTCTGTCTTGGATCCAGTTTCTTTGGATCCAATTCTTCTTTGCTTGCTACTGTCATTACAGCTCATTGCTTGCTGTCTTCCTCTGGGCTCCACTCATACCACAATCCAAAATGGGAAGAAGTAGCAAGTAAACATTGCTGCTCCTTGCTCTATGCTCCTGCCACTGCTTCTGCATTTTAGAAGGACCGGGGGCTGCGTCGCAAGAGGAGGAGCAGAAGGCTCTGAATATCAGCAGAAAACCTTTTGCTAGATTGTGGGCAAAATCATAGGTGCCTGATGCTACCAGACTCTATGCCACCGTGGGAAATGTTTGTATGTGCCATAGACCAAGTGTGAGCAACTTCCATAGGTCTCAAGGCACACATGCCGTCTTGGAAGGCCACACATACATACTCCCCCTGCCTACACACACACACACTGCAAGTAACCCAAAAGGTCCATCTTTTTTCAACCTCTAGGAAACATGAAGGGAAAGAGACCTCAAGTTATTTGAGGCACTACAGGGTCCCTTATTCAAAAACACCAAAGTGATCAGAAGTCACTTTTGACTTCGAAAAAAACTTTCTGGGTCTAAAGCAGCTCAGCTCCACCACAATCATGCATTATGAAAAGGACCCCCACATCCCTTGCATACCCTGCAGCAATTCACAGATGAATACTGGGACACTTGTGGCTAAGCAATATCAGAGTGTGGTCAAGATGGCAAAACTTATTAATGAGGAAGCACACACAAACTGAGGCCCTTTTTGCATGGCATTCGTCATGCAAAAGGGCCTCCGGAGCATCACGTGATTGCGAGCAGCTTTTCAGATGATGTCCTCACAACTGCGCGACACTGCTGGGGCCAGCAGGTGCCAATCGTGCACTATATCATTTTTGACTTTTAGCCGAAAATGATGCACAATCGCGCATCACTCTGGGGCCCCAAGCGCACTTACCTTGCATGCGGAGCTCCAGAGCCGTGGCCCTTGTGCTTCCTCCCTCAGCGCAGCCTGAGAAAATACCTGGCTGCGCTGCAGAAGGGAAGAGACAGAGCCCTCAAGTTGCCTGCTCTCCAGCAGGCAACTCCTGCAGAGCAGAAGCAGTGGGGATGCGAGACCCTCACGGAAGAGGCCGCTCACGTGATCCCCACGCGACCGCGCCGGATGCAGGTAAGTTGCGGAAAGGGCCTAAGAGAGGCTACAACAGTGTGCTTTTGCCTGAGGCTACTGAGAAGGCCAGGCTTCTGCTCCTTTTGCTCCTCAACCCTCTTTCCAGCTAAGTTACTAACTCAGTTTGCAGGAACTGAAGGCCAAAGGGGAAAAGTGGGAGGAGAGGGAAACAGATATTTTAAACCCTGAAAAAACTGAAACTGAAACTGAAAAAAATAGAATGAAAGAGGATTAATTGGGAGTGTCCTTGCCAAACTGGGATGGTTGGTGGGGTTTGAGGAAGCATTCACTCGCCGTTCTGGTGACAAATTCTTTTTGCAGAAATGTTGGAGGTGCAGGACTACAAAAGCAGCCTTGAGGACTATGTGTAGCCCATGGGCCAGCCACCTGATTGGCTCTGGCCTATCTTGCTGAGAGGTTTACTTGGCAGTTCTCAAACTTTTTACCTCCAGAAGTCTTAGCCTTCATTAATTAGCCCCCAGACACCATGGGAACTAAAATCTGAAACATCTGGAAGAGCAAAGGTCCAAGAAGCACTGCCTTAGACCACTGGCTGTTTTTGTAATTTCCATCTCTGGACAGAGTTGGGAAGTGATGTTAGGACCCATCTCACATCACTTTGGTCTTCTACATTTTCGCACTTGGGGTTTTGGTTGTGATGCTGAGCCTATGCTGCAGAAGAACAAGTTGAGTATTCAGAATCTGAGCATTAGGCCTCTCAAGGCTACATCAGCAACATTTGCTGGGTCTTAAGAGCATGCTAATATTTATCTAGTTAGAGATACGGAGGGATTTCTGCAATTCTTTTGAAATTTGAGGGATACTTTTACTATTGATGAGATGTGGAGGGATAGGAAAATGCTAGAAGCAAGAATCCTTTGATATCCCTCCAATAAATGCAGTGCAGATAGGGCTTAATAAAAGCAGCTCACATTGTTACATACCTCACTGTTACATTGAAGGAAACCAGACCACCCTCTAGTGGGACAGAAATGCATTTCACCTTTCCATGTTTTCTCTTTTTTGAACTGTGAGCAAGGCAACCAGCACATTTCTCTTTGGGCAAATTTTACAAAGGATTGGGAAATTTTACAGAGGATGCAGAGGATTCTTAGAAACTTCCTAGACAAAGGGTTCATTCAGATCTGTTATACTTTTGTTTTCCTCAAGGCATATTATATACCAGTAAGTGAGTTTCTCCAGAGTAGCCTTCCCCAGTGTGGAGACCTCTAGGTGTATGCAGCTACAGCATCCATCCTTCCCTGGAAGAATAGTCATGGCTAGAGATGATGGGCATTGTAGTCACACCATATGGAAGACTATGCTATTTAAAGAGAGTGATCTGTTCCTGTAGCTGAAATATTTTAAACTAAGACTTAAATGTTTGAAATTCTCTTTCCAGTTGCATTATTAGTTAGATTAGTACCAGCAAGGACACTTTAAAAAAAACAACTCACCAGTTAGATTTCCCTCCCCAAGGCTACTTATTGCTTCCTCCTTTTCAACTGATGAGTTATGACCTTGACTAATGGTGGTTGTGCCAGAAATGTCACATCTATCTTCTGGAGAGAGAGAGAGAGAGAGAGAGGGAGAGGGAGAGGGAGAGGGAGAGGGAGAGAAAGAAATTAAAAAAAAGTTAGCTGTAAAGAAAAATGTGGCTTATGGAACAAGGAAGAAAGAAGCAGGAAGAAGGAAAAGCACAGATGTAGATGGAGGGATGGATTAGAAGTAGGTTGTAGGTTGAAGCTTAAATGGATTCTGGATCTCCATACTGTGTCAGTTTTGCAGAGACATTCCTCATTAATCCTCTGTGACCCCACTTTTTTGTAATGACTAAGCCAAGGTATAGGAAATTTTTGACTAGCTCACTGTCTACATTCTTTGCTTTAAATCTATGTAAATCATTGTAGTCATAGAATCATAGAATCAGAGTTGGAAAAGACCACAGGGCCTATCCAGTCCAACCCCTTGCCATGCAGGAACACATATCAAAGCATTCCCAAGAGATGAACATCCAGCCTCTGCTTAAAAACTTCCAAAGAAGGAGACTCCACCACACTCCAAGGCAGCATATTCCACTGCTGGACAGCTCTGACTGTCAGGATTTATTATAGTCATTATTTTTGTTTTCCTAATGTTCAACTGTAAACCTGCCATCATACTTTCTGCCTTAGTCTTCGCTATTTTCTGCTGGTAGTATAGTGTCATCTGCATATCTTAAATTGTTGATGTTCCTTCCTCCAGTTTTCACACTTCCTTCCTCACAGGCTGTGCATACGATATGTTCATTGTACAAGTTAAGCAAACAGAGTGATAAAATGCAGCCTAACCTGGCCCCCTTGCCAGTTCTGTTTCTCCATACTCTGTCCAAACAATGGCCTCTTATTCTAAGTACAGATTATACATTAGGTCGGATAATCAATTGTTACAGTAAGCCCATTTCTTTAAGAATGATCCATAGTTTTTCATGCTCTATAGAATCGAAGCTTTTGCTATAACCTATAAAGCATGGCTGATTTTCTTCTGAAATTCTTTGGTGTACTCCATTATCATACATTTGCAATATGATCCCTATTGCTTCTTCCTTTCCTGAACCTACCTGGGACATCTGGCATTTGTTACTCCATATATGGTAAACATATTTGTTATAGAATTTTGAGCAATTCTACATGTTAGAATTTCATGTTAAATTAATATAATGGTTCGGTGGTTACTGCAATCCCAGGTCTTCCCTTTCTTAGAGATTGGAATGCATATAGAGTGTTTCCAATCTATGGGCTATTCTTTTGTTTTCCATATTTTCTGACAGATTTTAGTATAAATTTTAGTGGATTCCATCTCTGATGCTTGAAAGAGCTTTACTGGTATCTCATCTGTTCCTGGTGATTTATTTCTCCCAAATGCTTTGAGTGTAGCTTCTACTTCACATTCTAAAATTGTGGATTCATCTTCAAATGGTTCTTCCTTAAATTAATCTGTCATCCTTTCATCTCTTTTATATTGTTCTTCAGTGGATTGTTTCCACTGCCTTTTTAGTTCTTATCGATCATGCAGAGTGTTCCCCTATTGGTCATAGAGCATCCCCACTCTTGGTTTAAATTTGCCTTTGATTTCTTGGATCTTGTGGAAGAAGTCTCTTATTCTACCTTTTTTGTTATCATCTTCTGTTTTTACATATTGATTGTTATAGTTGTTCTCTTTTTCCCTGCACACAAATCATTGAACAGCTGTATTCAAGGTTCTGACCCTACGTCTGACTTCTTTTCCTTTTGCTTCTCATCTGTCATTAACTGCTTGAAGAGTTTCATGCGTCATCAAGTGAGGCTTTCCTTTCTTTTTGGCTGCAGATAGTGCTTTTTTGCATTTTTCTCTGACAATTTTGGCATGATGGTTGGTTTAGTGTTCTTCTTTACTCCATTTTTTGATATTAGCAGTTAATGATCTGTTCCACAATCTGCTCCTGATCTTGTTTCTGCAGCAAGAATAGAGCTTCTCCATGTTTTGTTTCCAATGATGTAGTCTATCTGCTTTCTATATTGGCCATCAGGTGATGTCCACATGTACAGTCACTTTTGGCTTGCTTGAAGAATGTATTTGCAATGAACAAACTGTTGGGCTCACAAAATTCAGTCAGTTGCTCTCCTGCTTTGTTTCTTGATCCTAGGCCAAATTTTCCTACAATCTTTGATTCTGCTCTATTTCCTATGTTGGAATTCCAATTACCTATGATTAACAACAAATCCTGTATTACTGTGTGATCAGTTTCCTCCTGAAGAATCTCTCTTCTTCTTCCTGTTCTTCTTCTTCCATAGTCGGAGCATAAACTTAGATTGTGGATATATGGATAGGTTTTCCCTGAAGTCTAATTGATATGATTTGGTCAGATTTTGCATTATATTCTTTGACTGCTTCTGCTACATCTCTCTTAACTATTAATACCACCCCATTTCTTTTAGATTTTCATTTCCTGAGTTAAAAGCTATGTGTTTATCTGACTCCAAACATCCCAAGCCTGTACACTCAAGCTTGCTCACACCAAGTACTGCAATGTTTATACATTCCATTTCTTGTTTTACTGTATTTAGCTTCCTCTGATTGATACTTTTCACATTCTATGTTCCTATTATAGACTTTGTGCAGCTTCAGACTTTCCTTTCATCTGTGAGCACATCACCAGCTGAATGTCCTTTTGACTTCAATCCAGTTACATCATCAGCTTCAGCACTACTCCTATGCGTACCCAATAGCTTGTTGAACACCATCCAACCTAGCAGTCTGATCTTCTGGCACTATCTTTTTTTTTTTCATTTTGGATTGTCTCCTCATAGGATTTTCAAGGCAGAAGGCTTCAGCAGTGATTTACCATTGCCTTCTTCTGTGTAGTACTAACAAGTGTTAGCTATGGTGCCATTGCCGTTGTTTCTGAGAGATTCTCCACCACTGTCATTCCCCATTACTGCTGCTGCCCAATAGCTGTTTGACACGTTTAATTTGGCTTCTCAGCAAAAGCCTGTATGCGATTGGAGACCCTACCAGTAGCCAGGCTGCTGCCAACATTCCCTCTTGCCTCGCAGGAACACACAATCCCACCACCACAGAAAGGTAGTGTCATGGTGGGTTAATAAATATATGAGGTCAGTAAAAAAATCTCATGGCATGATTCACCAGCTCATTAGCATGCACTGCAGGAGTGAAATGGTTGAGTGATGTGCGTGCAATACCCCTGGAATGCAAATTATGTGAATCATGAATTCTCTTCCCAAGAATGTTGACAAGCAGGCAAGATTCCTTTATCTTGCAGAACTCCTGTCAGGTTAAGCACTGCTGGCCAGCCTGCTGGAAGGAGTTCGATACCTACATCTAGATATGAGCTCAGCCATTCTGAAAGACTGTTCCCCACCACTGCAGTTACAGGAATGAGAATGGTAGTTGATTCCTGGCAACCAAAAACATTGCAAGGCCAAAGGAATGACCCAACTGCAGGACTATCTACTCTTTAAAACTAAGGCTCATCTCCTGTTTGGTGGTTATGCCAGCGTAACAATTCTGGCACAAGCAACAGCCGCATGGTGGCAGCAGGAGCTTAGAAGGGCCTTGAGTGCAGCTCTGGTTAGGGAAGACAGGCAATGTCATAGATGTTGTGAGGGGAAGGCTGGAGGCTCTGAGCATTAGGGATGTAAATCTCACTAAATTTCATTCTCACAGAAAAGAAAGAATAACATCACAATTTCTCTCCTTGCTGCAAGAAAGTCAACCAACACTGTGCTATTTTCAAAGACTATTTGCAGTTCAGTCCTTATTCCATGCATAAAAATGCAATGGTCTTTTTTTGTGTGTGTGCAGAAAATTCAGAAAACTTTTTTTTCTGCATACAAGTCTTGTTTTCTGCACAGAAAAGGCTGCTTTACATGCAAAATAATTCCTAAACTGTGAAGATTCTCTCTGGTCTGGGATTCTCCATATCAGGGTTTCCTGACACTCAAGAAGCCCATTTTTCAACCATTTTTACCAAATTTTTGAATATCCTTTCCAACTCTACTGAGCAGCCTCTTCCTCCATGTGCTGCCTTTGGGGGTAAAGGAAAGTCTTCAGGGCATAGGTGCTCAGAGAAGCTTGGCACCTATGCTTTAGAGACAAACATACAAAAGGACTGGAAAAATAGAATGCTTGGAACTGGCAGACTGCACTTCGCACAAAACAATGATGTCACCAACAACATTGTGTGCCTTTCCTCACTGCTACTGCACAACTCTGGAAAAAGTGCAGCCACTATTGTAATGGAATGTTTCATTAGCTTTGTGCACCAAAACAGGATTCTGGCCAGTAGTAGTTTTTCCTAATGCTGTTATTCATGTTGAAAGGTTGAATAGCACCTGGTTAAGGACCTACTATGCAGCATAGGCATTTGCTATCCCATTATACTACTGCAATTTCGTAACTGTAAAGTTTGGACATCTGGACTCCACTAACAGAAATGGCACTGCTCCCTTTTGGTCACAAGGTCAGTTCAATTTTCCAGTAAAGGCAGGAGTGGTCCCGCTGTAATTGTACATTCATATTTTTAAGTGTCCCAAGGAACTGGTTTTTTTTTTTTTTTTGCAAAGTCTTTTCCTTGCAAAAATTTTCCATGATGTGACTTGTACCATACTGTCAGATATTTTCCCCAGATATTCCAACACCACATTCCACATTTTATACCACGATGGCTGCATTTTCAATTGTTCAACAAAAATTGGCACAATCCATGAATAACTAACCGTGCAGTCTTAGGCTTAAATGCAATTGCTGGTTCCAACTGTAATAGACCCTTTGAATCAGTTGTTAAATAGTAACTCAATATTTGTCCCATTGATTCAATGTGTTTCCTCTAGTTGGGACTAACAACAGGATCTGAGCTTTATTCTTGAGAGAAATTACAACAGAGAGAATGTACCATTGTGTTCAACAGGGTGTTCTAGGTAAGGAAAGGGATGGAATTTAGTTTGGTTAATATTTTAATATGGATTACCTGAATTCTCATGTCCTGAGAAATCTGAGTGCAATTATCCTTCAGTTTTTGTCTTTTGCTGAATTTTGCAATACAGTTCTCTGAGAGGAGAAAATGTATATAAAAACAGAACAGAATGTAGTTCATGTGGAAAACATGTAGGGGGTCTTAGTAGAGGACAAACTAAACATGAATCAAGGGTGTGATGTCATGGCCAAAAAACCCAATGTGATTCTGGGGTATAGGAGTATAATGTCCAGGAGTATATTGTCCAGACTGAGGGAAGTACTAGTGCCACTTTATTCTGCTTTACTCAAACCTCACCTAAAACAGTGTGTCGTCTAGTTTTGGGCACCACAATTCAAGGAAGATATTGAAAAGCTGAATTGTGTCTAGAGAAGGGCAACCAAGATGATCAAATTTCTGGAAACCAAGCCTTATCAGGAATGACTGGGAGAACTGGCTATGTTTAGTCTGAAGAAGAGAGAATTAAGAGGTGACATGACAGCCATCTTTCAATATCTGAAGGGTTGTCATGTAGAAGATGGAGTCAGCTTGTTTTCTGTTGTTCCAGAATCTAGAACATGAGCCAGCGGATTCAGTTTACAAGAGAAGAGAATCGGCCTAAACATCAGGGAAAATTTCTTTACTGTGAGATCTGTTCAACAGTGGAACAAACCGCCTTGGTGGGTGTGGACTCTCCATTTTTGGATTGTCTTTAAACTGAGGTTGGATAGGCCTCTTTCAGGAGCATTTTACTTGTGTATTCCTGCATGTCAGGGGATTGGACTAAGTGTTTTTTGTGGTCCCATTGAACTCTATTATTCTAAGATTCTATGTATGGTTACAACTATAGAAAGGATCATTGTAATTTCAACAAAAACGTAAGAAATTACATAGAGCCAGTGCAGTGTAATGATTTGAGCATTGGACTATGACTCTGGAGACCAGAGTTTGAATCTCTGCTTGGCTATGGAAACCCACTGGGAGACCTTGGCCAAGTCACACTCTTTCAGCCTCAGAGAAAGGCCAAGGCAAAAACTCCCTCTGAAGAAATCTTGCCAAGAAAATCTCATGATAGGATTGCTATAAGTCAGAAACTACTTAAAAGCAAACAACACTCACATAAGACATAACATCCTAGCGGGGAGGACTGGCAAGGTGACCTGGATGATGGATGGAAGAAGGGACCTTTGTGACAGCCTGTTTCCATGTTCAGTCTCCAGTCAAACTGTCTGCTGGTGATAGACCACTAGGGCCCATAATCCCTCAATTTCTTTATCTTTGAACTGGACTGGGGCTAGATTAGGGAACTCAGGCCCTTTCCACACCATACCTCTGTGGCAGATT
Source organism: Cyclura pinguis (assembly GCA_030412105.1). Lineage (NCBI taxonomy): Eukaryota > Metazoa > Chordata > Lepidosauria > Squamata > Iguanidae > Cyclura > Cyclura pinguis. The sequence goes on along the minus strand of CM059601.1, from coordinate 260,742,874 downwards.
GTTCCATTACAATCCCAGCATTGCCATTTCCATGATGGTGTCAGGTTAGGAATGCTCTCTACCACACCCTTTTGCCTTAAGCAGATGAGTAGTGTTATCGCCACTGGTGTTGGTGTTCCTTCCTCACTACACCATCATTGGCCAGTCCCTTTCCCCACCTTTTCCACACTCAACAGCTCCTGACTGGTCAGGTTTATTTTTTTGGTAAGCCACACTAAGGCAGCTATGGTGTAATGTCACAACATGCCAATACACTATTGTAGTTTTGCACTACAATGCTAAAAAATGTATTTAAAATATAAAAAAAATTAACCCGAAGGAGAAATTTAAAATAAACATGGAGAAGTGTTAGTTTCCAAACTTGCCATGCCACAGGAGTCACTGAGGGAGGGACAAGCTGGGCACACCCACACCCTACTCACTCCTGGATTTGTGACAACAGGAAGTGCTATCAAGTGCTATTATGGAACTGCACTGACATGGCTGACAGGCTTGTAGTGCTAGAGGAGGCTCTTAATGGATTTTTTCTGGAAATGATAGAAAACTTATTTGCAATGCTTGGGAACAAGATAGCAGCAGGATAGTGACAATGTTGTGTGGTAGCATGGCTCCTGGACCAGGAATAACCTGTTGCTGTGGCGGGACGGTGGCATCGTGCAGAAAGGGCCATATTTTTGTGAAGAAAATAGGCTGTTTTTAAAAAGGTGACTCCTGTGGTCCCTTCTAGCTTTTAAGATTCTATGATTCTAAAAATGTGCACATCAGGGAAAATGGCATACAGAATGGCATACACTGAGAAAAGTGTTTGCAAAATATATTTATTAGGAGAATTAATATGCTAAATGCATATGGCAGACTTAAAAAAAACTGATTCAGAAACAGGTCTGTGCTCAGAACTTGTACTTCTGCTATTTAAAGACAATGGGTGGAATCGTACATTGCTTGCTTTGTTGCCTATGCATAACTAAATAGTGTCTCCCAATCCAACCCCTAAAAACATACTTTACCAGACATCAGCCACAGTGAGAAGAGGTCTTTTCTGATGGTGACTTGGGGCATGAATGGCATCTTGCTCCATCAATGAGCAAGGCTGCAATCAAGGGATTGCAACAGGGGTTCTGTTTCTAACTGTTGCAGCCTTGCTCACTGGCAAGAAGGTGGTAGAAATGTCATCCTCTTGCACCCCGATTGCCAGCAGAACAGATCTTCTCTCCATGTGGCTGCTGTCCTATCATCAAGTAGGTTTGGGAGAGGAATTACAATCATGGCAATAGTGCCCCAGTCATGACTACATAGAGATCGTGTATACAGAGCAGTGATGGATGCATAATTGTGGTACTGAATGCCAACTAATATTTAAAAATAAAAATAATTTATATAAGGAGTAATCTTGGTGAGCAGAGCATTAAACTTCTGTGCTGTGCTGAATGAAGGATCTTTCCTCCTCAAGCCCATTGCCTAACACATTTTCTGTTCCCCTCTCTTCCCCTCTGAGAAGCACACCCTGCCCTCTGGGGACAAGTCTTGCCTTCTGCTCTTAGGAAAAGTTTTAGAATGCTCCTCTTATATACAGTGAGGACAGGCTGCTGAGCAGACTTCAACCCTTCTTCAAGCCTGTTGTCTAACCTGTTTGCTGTTCCCCTCTGAGAAATGCTCCCACACTTTGGGCTTGAGACAGATCATCATGTGACCAGTAGGCAAAAAGAGATGGAAGCATTCTTCAAAGTTGTAAGGTTTTTGGCTGACTGTGTCATGTTATAGCAAGTCAGTCACTAAAAATGTACATGTCATGAATCGAGTCAGGTCAGTGCATCATTTATTGCCGAGTCAAGTCCAAGTCAAGTCATTGAAGAGACTTCAGCCTGATTTGAGTCCAAGTCAATCAATTTGAGTCTACATCAATGATCAGGGTATATTACTACTATATTGAAAGCATATTTTAAGGAATAAGACTGTATACGCATTAACCTTTCAACAGAGTGTACATAGGCCATAATAACATTAAGCATAAGGGGTCTGTGCAATGAAAGGCAATGTGCACTTCACCTGTTTTAAACACGTAACTAAGGTTGCACTGTTTGCCCTGCTCCATGGACTTACCAACAGAGATGCTTTGCTTATTACATTCTCACATGCATAAGTGAATCATTTCAAAATTTTTCTGACCATTTATGAGGGTTTTTTTTTTTTTTTTACATATTTCAATGATTTCCAACACTTCAGGAATTTTTTGTGAAAAAGTTTGTTTTTTCAAAACACATTTAGAGGGTAAATTTGGTTTTGTGGGGAAACCTTAGGAGAGAGCACTTGGAGGGAGCCAAACCAACATTTTCAGTGCAACAACTAGTGTATTTTGAGGGGGGAGAAAACACTTTCTGTCCAAAAATGTTTTATTTACAAAAGAATCTCTCACCAAAAAGGTACCAAAATGCAAAAAAAAAAAAAAAAAAAAAAAAAAAAAAAAAAAAAAAGCCTTTAAAGTTCAGATAATTTTTCAAGACAACTAAGATACATCAAGAGGGACCAGATTTTTCACTGAACAGAAATTAGCTTTGGTTGATTGCTTTTTAAGAGAAATGCTAAGGCTCATTCTTTTACTTATTGCGACCACAACTGCATCAATGTGGGAAAACTATAAAACAGCAGTTCCAGTAGCCAATCCCAGTCTGGAGCCTCTTTTCACAATTCATCGGGAGTACAGAACTAATAACTCCGTTGAGAGTCTGCAATAATGCTCATTAAGAGAAACAAGAGCTGATTGAGGAGACTGGAAGCCACTGAGGTCAGATTGTGTTTCAGGAAGCTGATGATATTCTGAAATCCTGGAACCTGGTAAGGTCACTCATCTTTAGTGGCAACAATATTACTGCTCCCTAAGGTTTTAAATCATCCACTGATCATTGATAATACGTTCTCCTTCCTATGCTCACAGCTTGGCTTAATGTGATTTGATCCATTAGTTGAGTGCAGTATATGAATTAGAGTTTAGTAAAACTCTTTGGGATTAGAGCTTGTGTGGCACAACAGTAAGGAACAGAGTCACAAGTTCAAATTTCACCTCAGTCTTAAACTCACCAAGTGGTTTTTAAAAACTTACTACCTGCAACATCTTGCTCAAACACATCTGGAAAGTGGGGATAAAAATATTAGCCTAGTTTACAGGGCAAACAGATGTCCAGTGACCATATTATTTGGATGACATTTTTTGCTTTTTAATGTTTACAGAAGCTGCTTTGGATTCACATAATTTTTTCTTTCCCTCCCTCCCTTTTTAAATATTTAGCTTAACACAAAGAATCAGAGGCCCTTTCCACAGGAGGTCCGCATCCTGGTATAGGGACAGGAGAGGAGTGGGATCACGACACTCCTGCATGACATTGTTGAAGTCCTGTCCTTCTCCCGTCGGCAGCTGGTGCAATCCCAGAGTAAATCATTGATGGGATTTCTCTATCAAAGACCCCCAATCGCACAACCGTCCTGCACTTACTCGGCCTGTGGAAGCGCCAGAAGCATGATGGAGGCACTTCCTGCCCCAGTGCAGCCTGGGAAAAAGCCTGGCTGTGCTGCAGAAGGAAAAGGTATGTCCATCACACCTCCTTCAGCAGGGAGCCGGTCAGTGCAGAGGAGAGCATAAATGTCTGTGCTCTCATCCTGGCAAAGCTGCCGCTGGGATGACGCCAGAGACAGATAAGCTGCAGAAAGGGCCAGAGAATTATGGAATCTATGATTCTATTTAAAAAAGCTATGCCTGAGCTAAGCACCTCTGCTGCTAGAGGATTGCTTTTCCAAAGAGTGTTATGTGTATTAAAATCAGTAACAAGTAACATTTTCTTCTTAAAAACTAGCTGGATAATTTCAGTTTCAATACAATATGTTCATTACTTAAGGGTGAAAAGATTATTGCATGTTTTGAACTTCCTTAAGGTGTTGTAGAAATGATCATCATTATGAGTTCAATCCAGATTTAGTGTCTACTTGTAATACACAGTTATAGCAGTTTTGGTACTGCTTTGAACATTATTGATCCATCCTATGGAAACCTTGGATTTGTAGTTTGGTAAGGTACTGGGCATATTCTACCATAAAGCTGTAGTGTTGTGCTTCAGTGGAATGGGCTAGATATTTCTAGAAAAAAATTCTCAGTAACTTATCAAAATTACAAATCTTAAGATTCTGGGAGGGGGCTTAGAGCAGTATCACACTGCTGTAACTGTGTAATGTAGCTACAGTCTAAGTTCATGACAGTGTAGTTCCATTGCAATCAGTTCAAATCAATGGAGCTTAAGTTAAGTTAGCTAAGTTAATAAGTTAGCCTGAATTCAGCCCTATGTTCATTATTCAGTTACCCATTAAGAAGCATTCTTATTGTTGTTGGCAGCCATCCTGTTAGTGACTTATGAAGTCCAACTATCATAAGAAACTTTTTGAGTCATTGCAGAAGTTAGCATTCTGTACCTTCAACCCACCTTTTCCTGCAGGAACCCCCTCTCCATGGCCATTTAGTGACCAGTGGAGAGCAGGAAGCACCGGAGAAGTATCTGGCTATGCCTTTATGTCCCAGACATTTTGGTAGATTATGTCCTTATTCTTCCATTTGTCAGATGCATTTCTGATGCTCCCTACTCTCCTCCAGTCAGTAAATGGTTGTGGGGTGGGGGTCTCCTACAAGCAAAAAAAGAGGTTGGGGGAGATGAGAGGAGAGATGTACTACAGTCCAGCATGGAGAACATTTACCCTAAGTCTCCATGATTCAGGAGCTCAGCCATTATTAAGAATTATCAAATGGTAGCCATAGTGTCTGAGTGCAAAATTCTGAAAAACAGTGGATATTGATAGAGTACTGAGTTATTGATGCAGGACATTTGAAACAAGAAAAGACTTTCACTAGAGAATGGTGAATAACATCACTCACCTTTATTTCAGTGGGTGTAAAACTGAGGGTGAGTCTTCAGGCTGTTTTCACACTAGACTGTTACAGTGCTATTATTCCACTTTCAACATCCTACGGAACGCTGGGGTTTGCAGTTTAGGGAAGGGACCCCAGGATTCTATAGGATGTGGAATACACATCCATAAGATGTGGAATACTAGCACTATAACAGTCTAGTGCAGAAATGGCCTCAGTCTGATGTCAATCCCTTTATGATTTTGTAACCAAGACTCTGGAAACCTTCCCTGTTGGTCACCTTTTGCTCTCTCACTGACAGTTTTGCTACTCAGAATCTATTCTCACAAATCTAAAAAGTATAATGCTTTTTTGTTTCCTCTGAGTTCTCACACTACAATTTATTGTTTAGGGAAAATTATATCCTTGGACAAAGGACTTATTACAGGACATCATTCCTGTCAAGAATACAAGACCAACTTGCCATCCCAATCACTTCTCATGGGAAATATACACTTGCAGAGAAGAGAGGACCCGGCTGTAGCCATGAAAACAAAACAAAGTTCCTAAATAATCTAGAAAAGGCTGCATTTTTTAAAAAATGATGTTTTCCTTCACTCTGCAGCTGAACTTTTAAAAACATATCATTCCTTTTTCCAAATCATGTTTCAATCTTTTCCTTTTTTTCCAAGGTACTTGGAAAAACCCAAATGACATGTTGCTTCTGGATGTGAGATTGCTTTGATTGGGATTTTTTTTTTTCTGGTGCCTGACATCTTGTGTTTAGAAATTCAAACTCTCTTGGTCCAATCAAAAGCATTAGGAAAATCTAATGTGGTAATAAAAAAGTAGAATCTGAGCAAAGGCTATCATTTTCAGAATGTGAGGAATGCTGGATTTGGGGCTTCCCCAACCCTGATTCTGTACTTTATAAAAGGTTCACCATACAGATGGTAGGAATATACACAATTCCACCCTGAGCAAAAGCAATAAAGCAGTGACATCAGTTCATTTAGCAAGCCATCAACTGGTTTCAGGTGCTATTGTAGAGCTGCACACGGAAATAAAACGTGGAAAATTATGCCTTATTAAGGATATAACATTTCATCAGCTTAAGGTCTTTTGGCAGGCAGGATTCAATGGGTGGCCTGCCATGCCCATCAGTTCTGGAAGGAATCCAAGCAACAACAGATTAGGTAGGGAGGGTGTTTGCCACTGACATCATTGTGGCATGTTAGGGCCTAGCTCCTAATGCTTTTTGTCAGCCTTTAGGCTATGAACTGGTTCTTTCTCTATTGTCTCCTCTTTATGTTACTTATGAAAGAAGCAAGCATGGGTAATTCTGTGCATTTTTCTGGGGAGGGGGCCCATAGTTTACATGAGATGCTCAAAGAGGCACATTATCCCAAAAAGGTTAAAGATCACTGCACCAACTTGCTAGCAGAGAATTCCAACTACCTCTCCAAGCAATAAATCCCAAGATTCCCTGGGATGGAGCCATGACCGTTAAAGCAAACTGCTATAAATGTTTAGTGTAGGCACACACTTATTCTTGGGTGCTGGATATTCCACATAGCTAAGGGATTTCTATTATAAGAGCTATTTTTTCCTATCTTCCTGTCCTAGGCATATTGCTTGTCCAGCGAAGCACTGAAGACATCTGAGCAGCCTATTAGATTCTTACTCACAGACTCTGCATTATTTCCAGAGTTGTTGAAAATGAGCCAATTTGTGACCTTGAAGCTGAAGTCTCTCCATCTAGGTCTTCTAGACTCCCATGCAGATGTAACATAATTTAGGCAGCTTGGGATTTTATCCCAAGGATCTGGGAGACCTAGAAATAAGAATCTGGCATGAAACTACCAAAGCCTGACAAATTAGGGGTTTTGTGTGAATTCAGTATGATCTGGTCTCATCTGCACCATTTCAGCTAATGTGCAGATTGGAACAGAGTCTTTGTGCTTCACCAATTTTGAAATGCAATTTTTAACATACCACAGAAATGATATATCACAATAGATAGCATTGAATGCTGTGATATACTCTGAGAGAAAATATGTTCAAAAAAACTTATGACAATAAATACAGTTTTTGTGATTTTTTTTAAGAAAAGAAAATACAGCTAGACATATCAAAACTAAGAGACACCAAAAGTGAAGAAATGGGTCCTTTCCTAACCAGATAAAGCTTAATGGATGTATATCAAGTTCTGTACTCAAGGAAGCAGTAAATCAGCCCGGATGTTGCAATACTAAGGAGAGCTCCTGGTGAGCAACTACCTCTAATAAGCTCTGAGATGGAACTGAAACCTTCTTGTGCTTCAGTCTAGAAGTCCCCTTTTGGATTCCACTCCTTGCTTGCAAAGTGCTGAGCCTTAAATGGGCAAGGCCTCTCTCATTCCTTTCTTCCCTCAATAATTCATGTTCACCATGCTGTCTGTTCTCATATTAGCTCCATGGATCATGGAGTTCTTGGAGGTGGATGTGCAGACTCATTGCTAATGCTGAGCATCAGGGCCACGGTCATTGGTTTACACTTGGAAATCTTTGATATGAGAGTCTCTAACATCTGGTGGTTAAGAATTTCCAGTTTTGTAGCAGGGCCCAGGTTTGGTGCTTCCTCTTTTGGTATCACTAATTCCTCAGCCTCTTGAGTCCATGCCCAAATCATGGCTGGACATAAGCTAATGTCAACATTAAAATTAATGTTCTGGCCTTTCCTTTGTGTATGGCAGTTGCCCTTTCAATCTAGCATAAGGACAAAATCAGATATTAGTTAAGTATAACTAATGTGCCCGATATAGAAAGGGGATTTTCATTGGGACTACACAATGCAGAGGGAAAATGTAATCCTTCCTTCCCCCAGCCCAATTCAGCCAACACTCTGCTTCCTAATGCATCCCAATTCCACTGGTGCTAATAGGAGTTCTCCTTCTTCTTCCCCACCTAGGCGGATTTTCATCAGGATTGCAACTGGAGAAAGAATGCCTGTTAACCTAGTGAACACGGAGAGTTCTCACACAGGGGATGAGAAAACAGATCAAGACATGGTTGCTAACTATGTAAGGAAACATAGGAAGCATAAGAACATTACCATCAAGTCAGCTTCAACTTATGGTGACCATATGCCTGAGAAACCTCTTAAGTCACCCTGTTATCAACAACCCTGATCAGGTGCTCAGGGCTGTGGCTTCCTTGATTGAGTTTATCCACCTGTTGTGTGGTCTTCCTCTTCCCTTTTTGCCTTCTACTTTGCCAAGCATCATTGTCTTTTCTAATGAGTCGTCTTCTCATGATATGTCCAAAGTATAACAGTCTTAGTCATCTTGGCTTCTAGGGAGAATTCAGGCTTGATTTGCTCTAGGGCCCATTTTATTTGTCTTTTTGTCAGCCGAGGCAATCTGTAGAACTCTCCTCCAGCACCACATTTTAAATGAGTCAATTCTCTTCCTATCAGTTTTCTTAACTGTGCAGCTTTCACAACTATACATAGAAATGGAAATACAATGGCATGGGTAATCCTAACTTCCATACTCAGTTATATATCTTAACACTTCAGGATCTTGTCTAGCTTCTTCAAAGCTACCCTTGCAAAGTCCTAGTCTTCTGATTTTTTAACTGCAGTCTCCATTTTGATTAATGTCTGAACCAAGGTATAGGAAATCTTTGACTGTCTCAATGTCTTCATCATCTACTTTAACATTATGTAAATCACCTGTAGTCATTTTTTTTGTTTTTTTAACGTTCAACCGTAGAAATGCCTTTCTTCTTTCTTCCTTGACTTTCCATATGAAGCAGCTTTTACTGCTCCACTGATCCATCTAGCCCAGATTTTCAACTCTGAGTGGTAGTAATGGTTCTCCTGAGCTTCAGGCAGAGGATTCTCTCCTAGTTCTACCTGGAGAGCCCTACTATTCCTGATGATGGTCCTCATGAGTACTAACCAGGTACAATAAACCAATTGTATATGTGGGGGTCCCATTCCAGGAGAACCTGTGTAATACCAAAAGTGTGCGTTTCAAGTCCCATTCTCGTCCATGGATGCAACAGGCATGCCCCCGCCCTCCGTAGGTGCATGCCCACCGTGTCCATTGACTAGAATGGGAACAACACTTTGTGCAACTTTGCATTCACGTATGCATCAGAAGAGGGCACACTGTTTAACCTTGCTTAGCTCTGAAATTAGATGGGCTCAGATATGATCAAAGTGGGATGGCAGTATATACATTAAATAAATTATACATATTTAATTTATCAACATACATGACTTGATAGAAATAAAATGCATTTTAACCAATTAATTTATATTTGCTGTATAATAAATCATTTACACATGCAAACTGCACACCTTACATTTTAACTTATTTATACATTTATAAACTAACATAATATATAGCTTGACTCTAAAGATGGAGAGATCTGTGACTACTCTAGATCATTCTGAAATAATGCCCCACGTGAAAGAAACACAAAGCCTCAAGACATTTAAAGATGTTTCATAACAAGAAATACAGTAGTTTACTGTATTTCTAACAAATACTGTATTACAAACAATGGCCTTCTTCAAGGGCTATTATAAGTCAGAGTAGAGTCAGGTGGGGGAAATAATACACATATGTTAATCACTTTCAACAAGATATCACCTAAATAAATGCAAAAGTTATGACTATGCAGATATGAATTGTTTCACACCTGAAATAAAATATAAGAAAATTAAACCAAATAGAGATACATAATATAAAACTGGAGTCTCTGTGTACTTGAGAGATGGAGTAGTGTTTGAGTGTTGGACTATGACTCAGGAGACCAGGTCTGATTCCCGCCTCAGGCATGGAAATCTACTGGGTGACTCAGAGCAAGTCACACTCTCTCAGCCTCTGAGAAACACAAGGGCAACCCCCCTCTGAATGAACCCTGCCAAGAAAACCCTGTGATAGTTCACCTTGGAGTCTCCATAGGTTGGAAATGACTTGAAGGCACAGAACACAATGCAACCCTCTGTACTTACAAAACTATATGAAAAATCAAACTGTTTACATCCTCACATTTAGTTTTATTGGTCCATTCCAGTTTCTACTGATTTTATTTTGAAAGGCTGACCTGAAACAAGTGATGGAGGTGCCACATACATTACAGTTGGCATCCTAGGAATTATACGCCTGTGCAGGAACATTTTTGGACTGAAACCCTGGCCCATTCATGCTATAAAATTATAGTGTTATATTCCACTTTAACTACCATAGCAAAGCTCTGTGGAATCCTGAGATTTGGATTCCAGAATCCTAGAAGTGAATCTCAAAACTTTCAAGTGGAAAGTTTTTATTTTCACCTAACTAAATTACAAAGGTGTGCATCCAAAAAGCTCCTTTCCAATGAAAAGGGTTCTCTGACTTGCCCTTTGAGTTCTAGAACCAAGGAAAAAATGAAAGTGAGCAGCCAAGGGGCACATTTAAAATCAAAGAGGTTTTTCTGACTTGCCTTTTGGGGACATATCAGTGGAACAATCTTTGGAGCCAGCCTGGGACACATCTATCTTTTGCTTAGAGAAGAGACAGAACTCACAGCAATATCTTGGTCAGGAACAGTCTTGGCTGGCCAATGCAAACCTATAGATTGCCGGTAGCGCCATGGGTGGTTCAGCCATGACATGACTGATGGGTAGGTCTCAGACTTCCCAGCCTCAACACAACCCTCTGTTGTGTTTTGCTCCTCTGCAGATCATTTCATATAGTTAAGAAAGGGGGGTCCCAGTTGTCCCAACTCCTATGTCCTCCCTGTTTCTTCTGTGAAAAAACCTAGAATAGAAGGAAGAACTGAACTAGCATTTTTAAGGAAATCTCTGATTTTTTTTATTTTATACATAGGAGTTTTTTTTAAAGGTACATGTTGACATGGTCTTCCCCACCCCCGCTTACAACCTAAAGTAGTCCAATCCACATTATCACCTCAGAATTGTTCCACCTTATTCTTCTGCAAGTGTAGACAAGGCAGCATTTCCATTGGTATCTACTCTCAGAGCAGAATTTTCAAGCAAGTGAATTGTGACCTTTCATTTTGATATTTTACAGTCAGTGTTCCATTTGGCAGATCAGCTTTAAAAAGGGTTTGAGCTAGGGAGGGAAAGATGCAAAGATTTATTAACTCAGTAACTCTTTCTTTCAGCTTTAGATTTATACATTCTAGTGATGTGGGAGAACAGATGTATACAGCCAACAATTTGTACTAGGTGCAAATTTCTTTTTCAGTAGCCTCCAGCTAAACTGAGGTAATAAAAATTTATAGCATATGGATATACTTTCATGGTATGTTTCCATAAGAATATATACATAATAACATCTACATTGATATTAAAAGTGGAAATAACTTTAAATTGTTACCAATCTAAGCTATAACTTAAGCATGTTCAAAGAAACCATTTCATAATTCAACTTAGAAATACTGAGCCAAAATCTGGTACCCTGCTCATAAGCATGTTTTCTCAAGAATAAATTACATTGAAATGCATGGTACACTAAATCACCCATTTGAAAGGACAGGGATGGAAGGTGAAAAGTATCTAGGGTCAGAATGCATGGTGGACTTCTTGGAGGAATGGCAGAATCCAGCTGAGTAGCAGCCTTCCATGTTACCCCTAAACCAGTCCTGGATGGCTCAAAAGCTTTTTGGGGGGAGGTGCAGAGGACTGCAGATAGGAGCAGGAAAGATTCTGAAAGACCAAACTCTTACTGTTACAGTTCCCAGACAGTTACTCACAATATCTCCTTTATACCTTTCTGAAAACATGGAACATATTCATGAGCTCATATCTTTCAGATAGTGACTGGTGTTTGGTTCAAGTTCCTTCAACTTGTCTGTCCTTAGGATACGTATAGGGTTGTTGGAGGGCAACATGATGGGTAAACTTGTATTTCTTAGATAACAGTTCTGTTGTGATCCCCATGACAGTGGATAGGACTGGCCCATGACAAAGAACATCCACATTCATCAAGTCAAGATGCCCAAGCCTAGCCGAGTTGTTTCAGCACTGGAAGCATAGGCTGAGATCCTATTCAGTGCTGATAGCATGGAAGACTCTACCAGTGTCCTTCTAGGCATCCCCTTCAGCCCTTGCAAGCAACTTCACCTTGGAAGTCTGGGAGAATGATGTTTCTTTCTCAAACAGTGTCCATAAGCTCCCATCTCCAGGTCATGGATTGTCCCTGGTGATTTTTCCTCAAGATGAGGTTGTACATGTGGCCAGTCATGACTCACAAAGAGATACAAGATACCTCCTTCTGCAAAGAACAAATAAGTACATACATCTGTATAATGAGAGATGACACTAGACTATGGCCATTTCCGCACGGGGTGAGGGAATCGCCCTGCGCCGCTACTTACTGGACTTTTCGGCTCCCCGGTCCAGTCCACACCGTTCCGGAGCAGTGCGTGCTCGTCGATACGCACTGCTCCGGCGTCCCAAATGGCGGCTTCCGGTGGGTCGAGGGTCTCAACCAACCGCTGAAGCTCGCCAGCCTAAAGCCCGCCCCAGGCAGATCGCAGTCTCTCACTGGGGCAAGCCTGCAAATCTGCATAAGGGAGCAGGCTTGCAGTGGCGCGCTCCATGCTTCTGAAAGACCTGTTTTTAGCGGTCTTTCAAAAGCACGCTGGACGACCACTTGGGGTCGTTACAGAGCTGGCTGAGGTGCGGATCTACGTTAAGTAGGTCCAACCCAGTCCACTCCCAGGTGCAGACTTCCTCCTTGGAGGACGGACTGCGCTGTTTTAAAAACCCCGTGCGGAAATGGCCTGTATCATTAATAGATTCTGGCCATAAAATAGCATGAGTTAAGTCTTATCCAGACTACCTGAAATCTTTATGAACTTGCCAGAGTCTTAAGATCCTGAGGGGAGGGTTTATCTCAGTCCCACCACCCAGGTCTTTCTGGTGAGGACACCAGAGAGATCCTTCTCGGTGGCTCTACCCAGGCTGTGGAATTTCCTTCCAAAGGAGATCAGGCTGCCTGCCCCACTCTCTGTTCTCCTTTCTCTAGCTGGCAAAGACCTTCCTAGATAGTTACTGATCATCTGTTTGCAGGGAGTTCCTTTTATGGAGACTGCTACTGTATTTTTAACTTGTTTTTTTTTAATGATTTTACACTTTTAAAAATTTAATACCATTTTGTTTACTTTTGTTGTAACTTTTTTATTTTCTGGTTTTGAGCTTTTTCCTGTTTTAGCATTGTTGTAAGCCATGGGGGAGGGGGGAGTAGAGGAATAGGAGTAGTTGCTGTGGTTTTTACTGCCTCAGGAAGTAAAAATAAAACAACACTACATTTGGTAGCTAATAAATTGCCGCCTTTTCATGAAATCCTGACTACTGACAGCGAAAAACAAAATCTTGTTATCATTAAGCTCATGGGGGTGGCAGGGAATAGGATTGCCAGGTGAGGACAAATCTTAAGGCCCTTAAATTTCATGGCCAAAACCCTAAGACCAAGGAACAGCTCCTTGTCATGTCAGAGGAAGCATGATGTTACAAGACTGATGTCACAAGAGCTGTCTATGGTGACGTCATTAAGCATAATACATTAACGATCAAACACAGGTGCGTGGAATGAGCCGGTCAAGTTAAAAACACTAGCTCTTATCAAATGAAGAAAATAAATACACACACACCTTTCATGGTAGCAGTCTTGACTGAGATTCCTTCCTCTTGCCATGAGAACCAGAGAATAGGAGCCAGACCTTCAGATCTGGCAGCCTCCTGTGTGGACATTGTATCCTCCAGCAAACCTGGCTGAAATTAGAAGCACTGGAGTATTATTTTTCCCTACCAGGTGATCAGATGGGATGTGGAGAAATGTGGATGCAGAACTCCGAGGATGCAGCAGCACAGGACACACAGAGAGCAGCCAAAGGCTATAGTCACGATGTAGCTATTGGGGAGTGTGTGCAAATGAGTGCATTGCTCCCCCAAATAAGAATTCAGTCCGCAGATTTCTAGCATTCCAGTAACTTAAAGCTTCAGTAAAACATACAGAGTTGAGGCATCCAGAGAAAAAGGTCAGGCAAAATTACCGAGAAAATACAAACACAGCAAATATATAGTTTCTAAGTGTCAATGATTTTCACAGTCTCACATTCTGTGATGCTAGAAATTTGGGGCTAAAGGAATGAAGGAAATAGCTGCTGCACAATCAATAAGCTTCTATACAGTTATCTGTTTCATGGGGGAATGGGCAACTATTACCCTGATTTCTGGGGATCCCGGGAGGGACACCTAAATGTGCTCAAACAATGGGGAGGGAATTAGCACAGAGCACAAGCTGGCAATGCGAGAGGCAGGGTAACGTAGCGAGATCTTGAACCCTATGTCTACGGGGTCAGGCCGAGTCAAGGATGAGGCAGATGTTGAAATAATAATAATTTCTTTTATTGAAATACAATCACACAAGTGTATGCAACACACTCACACAAGTAGCTATAGAAATAAAGGTAGGAGCAGATAGTGGGATTTTTTAGAGGAGGTTTGGCATGGGAAATACTATACCTGTCCTGAAGCCCGGTTAGAAGCGGAGAAGCTGGGGAGCGTGGATCTCAGCACGTGGAGCTGAGGGGAAGGCTCGCTGGACAAAGCGACAGCAAGGCTGAGGAAGCGCTCAAAGTCAGGGGTTCTTATAGGGAAAATTGTGGCCGCAGGTTAGTCCGTACTTGGGGAAAACAATAGATTTGGGGCTGGAGACAAAGCCTCCGAAAGGTCAGTATTTTGAATGATTGAGTTATAGCCAAATTGTCAATAGAGTAGCCAGTATGCAAACGCGGAGTGCTTGAGCGTTGTATAATCCGCTCATCAAGCTGCCTGTGTGGGGCAGGGGATCTTTTGTGAGTTGCGTGCATACATAATGTGGTACTTGCCTTGAGGTCTCCTGAAGCTGCATTAGGCAATGACTGGCCTGCCTAGAATAGGATTTGAATGATTCGGCTATTGTCGGCTGCGCCTGTGTGCGTGCTTGTCCGGGGGCCTCGCAAGCACATGGAGAGGAATGGGTACAGAAGGCCGAGTTATTGATATCAAAATGATATCTTAATATCCCACAAGCTCGGGCTAGCAATGGCGGTAACACAACCATAACACATGCTACTTGCCTTCTTTTTGATATATAAAAAAGGACTGGAATTAAAAATCCAAAGTCACCTGTCTAAATACAGTAAACTTACATGATGCCATTTCTCAGACTTTCCTCTTGCCTGCCCTCCAAAAGCAGAAGAATACATCCCCACCTCATGAACACAAAATACACAGATGCACATGAACACTTTTGTGGGTGGCAAATGATCCTCCATTAAAGCCTGGAGGGTAAAATTTTCAGAACATATTCAGTAAAAGATTGCTAACATAGTGCAGTGGTTTGAGCATTGAACTAGGACTCTAGGAGACAAGGCTCCAAATTCCCACTCAGTTATTGAAACCCACTGGGTTATCTTGGGCAAGTCATACTTTCGCAGCCTCAGAGGAAAGCAACATCAAACCTCCTCTGAAAAATCTTCCCAGGAAATTCCTACGATAGGATCACTTTAGGGTCACTATAAATCAAAAGCAACTTTAAGGCACACAACAACAAAATCAGTAAAAATATCAACAGCATGTGGAATAGCTGGGGAAGAAAGAGAGACCAATTCCATTCCAGGAATGGAGACATATAGAAGTCTGAATGGACAAAGTTAAGTGGATAGTTGTAAGTTTTTCTCTCTCTCCCATAATCTTCCTTTCATATTGGGGTCATCAGACACACACACACACACACACACACACACACACACACACAATATGCAGGGGATTCGGAAAAGGCAAAAAGAAATAAATCTTCACTCAACACATCTTTAACTTAGAAAATTCATGATCACAAATGTATTCTATTATTACCAGTTTGGACTAATTGGTTGATTAATTGCTTGCTTGATGGATTGTGTTTTTCTTCCACTGCACTGCCAAAAAAAGACTACTCAAATGGTTTACCTATGATCAACACAGATAAGACAATCTCTATCTACACACTTATAAACCGAAACAATACAACACAAAAGGAAAAAGGTATAGAGAGTGAAAAGGTAAGTAGTCTTTCCACTGGGTTGGTGGGATTACTTGCATCTTATCATACTTTCCTGTGCAACTGCTGGCTGGAATAGCAGCTGGTGGTAACTTTAAAGGGCTTTAAAGAGAGGTTAGATAAATTCATGGAGGAAAAATTCCTGCCTCTGTACTGCACACATCTGCACTCTGTCTGGGCTGGAGTGAAACTTCATTTGTATCCAGCTATATGCACTGGCAAAGTCAACTGGTTTGGAGGCATTATACCAGTAGCTGAGTGGAAATAAATATATATATAAGCTAACATTAAACCATCTTAACTAAGAAGGAGTTGGGATCATGCTGACACCTCTACCACTGCAGTCTTCTTGATTCCATAATTATGTCATTCACACAGATCTCTGCTTGAAAGTTCTAGACTCAAAGATGATGTATTGAATCATACTACCAAAAAAAAAAAAAAAAAAAAAAAAAAAAAAAAAAAAATCTCTGGTAACCGAAAGATAAAAGAATTATTCTCTAAAATATGTTGAACAATGTGTGGAATAAATCACAAAGAATTCCTTGGCTGCTTCTTTCTTGGTAATATCTGCTTTATGCATGCCTGTTCTCTTAAGAACTCAATTTTTGAATATGAAAAACCATTTCAGACTGAGATGGAAAAGTATGTGTGTATGTTCCTTGTGTTTGCCATTCTGTCCACCTTAAGCATTTTTTTTTTCTTCCAAAAAAATTGCTTCTCAAGTTCCCTTTTCATTTTGTAAACGTTTGAAATTTTTCTTATGGCTGCAAATGTGATTGCAGCTATAAATTCCTCACTCCATATTTAAAATCCCTTTGACATGTGACAAGGAGTTGGAAATATATAAATATTGAGTTTTATGTACTTTTTCCGTGTTATCCACATCTGCAGTTCCATTATAATTCATCATCTGTAACATAAACAAAGGAAAATTGATCAGAAACATTAAGTCCAAGAAGCATTCCTTTCAACATGAAGTTGGACTGTCTGGCTCAAAAGGCCAAGAGCACAACCCTGTGGGTTGCAGCATTAGTGCTGACATTGCACGCAGGATCATCTTCAAGCTTGCGTGTCTCTATTGCACAGAGACTGCAATGTCTGATGTGACCGTTTTGCTTTCTACTAACAGCCAACAAATGTGCAAATACACTGGTGGAAAATGGAGCAAAACATACATGGTGTCGTGTCCTGCCTTGGAGACCCCGGCAGCGAGGAATTCGAGGCAGAAGTTTCCCCAGAGGCAGGAGTTTCCTCAGAGGCTTGCTCAGGAGAAGATAACAAGCAACAGCAGGGGCTGGAGCAAGAGGAACAAATATCAGAGGATGAGGCAACACAGACACTTACTGTGCAAGAGAGACAATGTCAGAGAGAGAGGTTGTGCCGCTCAGTGCGTTTAAGTTACAAACGAGCCCTAATGAAGGAACACCTGTGGTGACAGCATCAGCAGATAAAAGGCTTTCGGCTGGCTTTTTCCTTTCAGTGTCAGCAACTGATCTGTACAGTTGTGGAAGCCCTGTGCTGTGTTCTCTTGTATCTGGACTACTGCCCTGTGCTGTGTTCTCTTGTATCTGGACTACTGCCCTGTGCTGTGTTCTCTTCTATCTGGACTACCTTGAACCTCTGCCTGTTTGACTATGACTTGGATTTGCACTTTGGATTTGTTTGCTTCAGAACCTAAACTCTGTTTGGACATTTTTCCCACTCTTGCCTTGTGAGTAAACCCTGCTCTGCTGTTTGGTGATTGTCTGCTCTGCCCTGTACGCGACACATGAAGCAATGATGGCACTGAGCTGTAGTAGCATAAGAAGTTTCCTCCTGGATCAAACCAACAGCCCAGGAGGACCAACACCAGGATTACCGAAGGTGTAGTCAAATCTTCCATCTTAACTACTGCACACACAGCCAGTTGCATGCCCATGTGTGCTACCCCTGGGTTGACTTACAACTTGAAGCAGGTAACCACAATTATATGATGTGCAGAGGATCACTACAAGCTGTGCAGTAATGGCAAGTGCATGCAACTAGGGACCTTTCAGCAGCACCCTCCCATCCTGCAATGGAGACGGGAAAAGGACAGGACCATGACAATGCTTCTGCATGACATTGTCATAGTCCCATCCTTCTCCCATCCCTAGGTAGTGTGATTGTGGATTAAATCATTGATGGATTTTCCCCATCAGTGATACCATCCCAGACTTACCTGTCCTGCAGAAGCTGCAGAAATGCAATAGCTGCACTTCCTGCCCCACTGCAGCCTGGGAAAGTACCTTGCTGTGCTGCAGAAGGAAGAGGCATGGCCACAGGGAGTCTGCTGGTGCTGAAGGGAACGCTCTCATTGTGCTCCCCTCCCAGCAGAGCCACTGCTGGGATCCCCACCAGACAACTTCAGGAAAAGGTAGGCTGCAGAAAGGGCCTAAGTAACAACTAATGACACAGATGTGGTTCCTCCACCCCTATAGCTTGTAGAAGATTGAAATTCTTTGCCTTATACCTGGGCCATTTCCACACTAGACTGTTATAGTGCCATTATTCCATTTTCAACATTCTACGGAATCCTGGGGTTTGCAAACCCCAGGATTCCATAGGATGTTGAAAGCAGAATAATAGCGCTATAACAGTTTATTGCAGAAATGGCCCTGGTGGTCTGAATCTGTCTGGATTTGCTGGGAGTTGCCATCTTGGTCACTTAGGCTCCCAGGTTTGCCCAGTCCTATCCACTCCCTTCAGTACTGCTAAGCTTTGGTCTATCAGGAAATTAACAGGAAAACAAGTTGCAGCTTTATACTATTTTTTATTCTAATAACACAGATAAATATGCTGTCCTCAGCAGCATAGCTCACATAGACCTTGAATCAGTCTAGGCACATTCTTATAACAAACTTACACCTCTATTAGAATTACATAGCAAAGTGTTACACTCCCTCTCCTAGTGTGTCTGTTTAACATTATCTCTACACCAGCATTTGGTTGGGTATTAGATAACAATCTTCATCAAGAAAGGAACATCCTACCATGTGTAGGAGTTTGGGGTATCAGCGTTTGCTTGGCAGTAGCAGCTTAAAGGTGGACCCACTTGCCAAGAGCAAAATCTGAGCCTTTGCTGCTCAAAAGGCTTCTATTTTATATGCTCTCAAACTTTTGCTTAGCCAGTCAGCTGAATCAATCTACATTCCTCCCTTGCTGTCTCATTCCATCAAAATAGGGGTCTGGGGTAAGGGTAGGAGTCATTACCATCCTACCTGTCAGTGTATAGCCAGTGTACATACAGAGGTTTATTCTCTTTAAAATTTACTGGTGTCTCCTTTTCTTGAGTGCAAGTGTGCAGGTGTTTTGCTAGCATTAGGCAAGTAACCTTATAGTTTGGGGCTTGTTATCGCTATAAGCACTTATTTACCTTCATCTTCCTTCACTCTTACCTTTATTTAAACTTAGACTGGCCCCGTGCCCAGGCCTAACATGCATCTATATTCATAATATGCAGCTATAGGGTACAGGAGCTTAAACAGATCAAACAGAAATCCAAAGAGCAGCTCAGCCTGTTACACAAGGATGTATGGGCCAAGTAGCAAGACCGGGCCAAGCACCAGCACTCCAGCCACTGCCCAAAAATGCTGCTTGGGCTGCAAAGATCCACCTGATTGAACACTCTTCCTGGTGTGCTACAGGTGACACATGCAAGCATGAACACCTGCTATGCCTGTGACATCACTTTAAGGTTCTTGAGGAAGGAGGTATCCAGTTCTCCTTACACAACAGCCCCCTACACATGTGCACCTTACTTGTCAGCTTTAGAAGCACTCCCCCATAGCCATTTAGTAGCCAGCAGTGACATCATCTTTGTGCTTCCAAATGCAGCAGGACACTTTCTGGATACTCCTGTCCTCTCTCAGCATTAAATGATTGTCAGTTGGGAAGCAGCTACCTGACATTTCCACTCCCCCTTGTGAAAATGATTTCCAATATGAGGTGGATTTGAGAAAGGGCTCCTTTTTCTGCTTCTCATGCTCATGGGAAGAGGTGGGAACGTGAGGTAGCTACTTCTCAATCACAAGGGGATCCCACTGGCTACTGCCTGGTAAATGGAGTTTGCGGAGGATCACACTAGAATTCACTACTGAGCAATGTTGTGATGGTGCTACATAGCACACAATGGTCATATAGGACTCTAGCGATAATTTTTACACAGAAAAACCAGCATTTTTTTTCACAGTAAACAAAATATTTCTCCTTGTGGAAGAAAAACACATATATTTTTCCTGGGGAAAAAAATCCAGATGCAAAGAATACAGTGACTGCTGCTTGAGGAATCCTTCCATGTTCTATATGGGCAGATAAATGAGCAATATAATATGTAGCCAGGCAATGATTTAATTCTGTCATTGCTATAAGTTTGAAGACTTGAAATCTCATCACGACACAGATTAATTACTCATTTCTGTTCAACTGATAATAGGTGTCCCTTCAAGATGCACATGGGAACCTTTCACTATTTAATCTGCCAAAGAAATATAGGAGCATTGCAAAAGGAAGTCCCGCCATTATCTGTGACATCATGCAAAAACTGTGGTAGGTAAAGTATACACAGTGTCATAAAATACTTCAGACCAAAACCCACATGCTTTTTTTAATCATTAAGGCTCCCCTCAACTATGCCAAACTGTATAATCCCATTGAATTTATTTTGATTTCTACAATGAATCACAGAAGCAATCCCAGGAGATTCAGTTAAAGCAATAAAATATTGGGAAGGACTCTTAGCTTAATGCCAGAGTGCAAGCTTTCCTTTCATAAGGCCATAAGTTCAAACTACAGCATTGTGGATCCTTGGCATCCGCATACGCTTGATCACATTTCAGTGTGCTTACCACATGCATTGGCCTGTTCCCATGCAACTTACCACAGCAGTAAAACCACACCTCTCCAGACCATGAATGACAGATGTACTGGTACGTGTGGTAAGTGCATTTAAATATAATCTGCCCTGTATGGGAGGTTTCCACAGACAACAACACACATCTTGATCATGCTTTACAGAGACATCTACCTCAGATCTTGAAGGCTCTACAGATAGAACAAGCACAAGTGATTTAAAAGTCTGGAAATATTAATTTTTGTAAAAAAAAAAAAGCCACTGTTCCCAAAATCAAGTAACTTCCCCAAGCTCTGATTAGGCTAGGTTAGAGGTTTTAAACAGGTGGTCCATGGACCACTTGGCACATTCATGAATTAATTTCACATTGAGCCTACAAACTGGAGGCAAAAGTGTGGTTTCGTTTCCTTGTTTCCTTCCTGCGGCTTTGAAAATTGTTTGCCTTGCATTTTCATCAGGAGATGATTCATAGCCTTCAGCAAATTGTCCCACAAAGATTAAGAACCACTTGGTCTACCTATCCTAGTAGTCTGACTCAATATAGCACAGGTTTATGTGTTCATTAAGTGCTCTATAGTAGTGTTAAGCACTTCATGTCTTAATTGACTATCCCATGAAGTGTATCTCTAAGATTTAATCAGTACAAAATGCTCTCCTGCATCCGTAAGCAGATATTTATTTTATTTATTTTATTTCTATGCCACCTACTAGCACATCGTTCTCAGAAAGCAGCTCACATTATCAAAATTTAAAACATAAGATGTAACAGATATAACAGAAATATAAGATATAACAGACATTTTTATTATTTAATTATATATTTATTTTTATTTCAACAGGCATTCAATATATGATATGGCCTGGCTGATGAAAGGTGCTGGCTATGCACTATGCGGAACTTATGAATGTTTGTGTTTTAATTATGTATTTTCACTTTGTTTTAATTCTTATTTGATGGTTTAAATTTGTGTTTTAACTTTTGTATACCATGATTTTTAACTATTTTTTAATTACTATAAGCTGCTTTGAGTCCTTACCAGAAAAAAAGTGAGATATAAATAAACAACAGCAACAATATGGCCTAATGCCCTCCAGATATATGTAACTCCCATAATTCCAAGTGAATGAAAACTGTTCACCTAAACATAAACTTATCAAGGGATTAAATTCTATCATACATGGCTCACATGGAGAGACAAAAGGTTTAAAAACCTTACCATATATATTTACCAGCTCAACTATACCACATCCTACAACTGTTCCAATTTGGCAGGGACAGTCCTGGTTAATCCCACTTTTGTAGCTGCTTTTAAAATGTTGCAGTTTCTTTCTCTTTCTCCCATTTTCCCCTTTGTCCTCAACTTATTTCAATTGCTGCAAATTAAGTTCAAAGTGCAAAAGTAGTTTGCACTAAATTCAGCATGGGGTGAGCAGAGGAGAGGCAGAGTCTTGCCCCTTCCCATAGGATAAGGCAATAGTAAAGTCCTGCAGCCTCTCCTATCTTTGTGTTCCTCACCACCAATGAGGTTTGCCAGTTTCATCACACTTTGATGTTACCTGGGGACACCTATTTTTATCTGTGGAATGATGGAGGTTATGCAGGTGCCCACCTTTGATGTAGAAGATGGACGGGTAATTCATGGCTCATCAGATTTTATTGGATAGCAGTGGTGAGGGACCACTGGAGCTTCGTTTCAACACTATATGCAGATCTGGAAGGTCACCAGTTTCTCATCCCTGATCTAGAGTTTCAATTCTCTCACTAACACTGGATTTAACAAAAACCAGGATTATTTTGACTGATGTAATTACACTGGTGTAGGTATCAGTGGCATAGATGGCAACCTATGTGATGGCATTGGTGGCAGATCACTGGGTGAGGTAAAATAGCCACAGGTACTGCCACAATAGAAATGTGGAGAAGGCAAAAAAGCCACCGCTGTAAAGAGAGGAAGCTACCCTTCTGGCTCCTGAGTTCTGCCAACAGACATGGTTGAGTCTATTGTCCCCAACACAACCACTACATATGATTCCACAGAGAACTTTACATTGGTATGAGAGACCCTCACACTGGCATCAAACACCATCAAGATTATATAGACATTTTTCATCGCCACTCTTGAGCTAGACCACTTGTCTATCAAGTATCATTTTGCCATCAACTCCCAATGATTGTAATGACCACTGTAAAGATAATCGCTTGCTGGAACTTTTTGCAGCTGCAATCCTTCGCTTACCTCAATCCCAGCATATGTATAAAAATCTCTCAATTTAGGGTACACTGTGTGCATCTGATGAATTAGTCCACAAATGTCTATGCCAAATAAAACATCTTTGTCATCTGGGTGTGTGCTTTTAAAATGTTTTACACTACTTTAACCAGTTTTAATCTGTTTCCTGTTTACTTCTTAAACTGTTTAAGGCACATTTGGCCTTTTAAAATCATTTTATTGTTTACATGGTTTCAAGTTGGTCAAGCTGATCTTACCTGGAAATCTTTAGATAGAAGCCAGATATAAATATCTTAATACATATAAAATAAATTTTGTTGGTTTTACTTTTTAATGAAATTGTTCAGCTTTTTGGCTGAGTGTACACTAGCCAACCAGAGAGAAATCAGGTGATGTATGTATGTATATATACAGTTCTCCCTCCACATTTGCAGGTTTCACTTCTGCAGATTTGATTATTCATGGAAGTGCCCGCTGCCCCCCCCTTCTCCCCCTGACACTTTGGGCCCTCTGCATGGCAGGAGTGTGCAGGGTGTCCGAGGCCTGGGCTTGTGCAGGCAGCCAGGAGTGGGCCTGCAGGGGTGTGCGCGTCTGGTGATCACCGCGTCTCTGCACGCCCTGGGGCCTGCGCTCACGTGGGTGGCCAGGAGAAGGCCCACAGGAGTGTACAGGGCCAGCGATTGCCACGTCCCTGCGCGCCCCAGGGCCTGCGCTCACGTGGGTGGCCAGCAGTGGGCCCACAGGGACATGTAGAGCCGGCGATCACCACATCCATGCACACCCTGGGGCCTGGGCTCCCACAGGCACTCCAGAGCAGGCCCACAGGGGCTGCAGGGCTGGCTAATGCTGCCTCCTGCAGGTCTTGGGCCTGTGCGCTCTGGAGGAGGTCCACAGGATTGTGCAGGACCGGGACTGCAGCCTCCCTGCATGCCCCAGGGGTCCCCCGTTCCCTGCGGCATGCAGGAGCATGGAGGGAAAGCACCAGCACGATTTTTTGACATTGGCAAGGGTTCTCTGTCTCTATCCTTTGCGAATGTGAAGGACCTACTGTGTTTATATATATGTGTGTGTGTGTGTGTGTGTGTGTGTACACAAATAGATAGGTAGATGTATGGAAGATAACATATAGAACAGTTTCTTACCATGCACAACAGCAAGCACAGTTTTGCGAATAAAAGTAAACAGGAAACACACTGTTTTATTTAGACAGGATTTTGGCTATTAATTGGGGAGTGGTAATTTTAATGTGGGGAGTGGCAATTTTATCCTGTTGTATTTTAATTGTATTTTATCTATTTTAATTGCTTAGTATTTTAATTGAATAGTTTAACATAATAGTTTAATTTTTTTTCAAACTATTGTGACTGTTTTTAGCTGTATTTTGTTTTAGTCTGTATTGTGAGCCAGCTTCGGTTAAAGATGTGGAATAAATAAATAAATAAGCAAGCAAGCAGGAGACAGGAAACTACAGACATTGTCAGATTCCTTGGAAGTGCCTTATACAGGTGTGCAAATGTCATACAGACCATTTATATTCTTGTGAATGCTGAAAAATGCTGTATATGAAGAGACCTGGAGAGATATATTTCAAGTTCATGAAAAAGACAGCCTAGCCTGAGGGAGGGAGGGAGGGAGGGAGGGAGGGAGGGAGAAAGAAAGAAAGAAAGAAAGAAAGAAAGAAAGAAAGAAAGAAAGAAAGAAAGAAAGAAAGCTTCTTCATGCTCAGTGTATTTTTCTCAATTGCTCTTATTCATGTGGGTGTAACCTCCAAAGTAGAGGATATATGCTTTAGTCATTTAATAGGGGAGCACAATAGAACAAGATCAAATACTTGGCTAATTAAATCAGCATCTCAAGCATATATACGCACCCATGGTCTGTAACAGTGCATACAGTTATACACAACAGTCTACTGAAAATCAAGAAGAATTAAAGCTTGCATAACTGTGGACAAGATTTCAGCAACAGTCTGGAAACTCTGGTCTCTATCTGAGATCTGAATTCTTCATGGAGTGTTTATAATCTGAATCAAATGACTGTCTCAAGAAGCTGGAAAGCCAAAGGTAGATTAGGAATGCTATTACCTGGAATGAATTACAAAATCAGCTTTCCAGATTCTTAGACCAAGCAAAACATGAAAAGAAGCTGATTTTCCATTGTCATCTGCTACTGAATATTTATCGCTACCCCTGGCTCATTGCAGTTCAAGCCTGGCAACTCAGTCAGACTAGCTGAAAGGTCAAAAGTGTGCTTAACCTGAAAGAGCCTTATGCTCTCAGCTAAAGTTTCCATTCAATGGTGGATAAGCTTGGAAAAGTTATCTTTTTTTGACTAAGACTCCTAGACTCTTCCAGTTAGCATGGGACACCAGCCATACTGGCTCAGGAATTATCCTAGGAGCTGCAGTCCCCTAAAAACAACTTTTCCAAGACCTATGGTATATGCAAGTGTGGAAATATGGTCCAAGATCTTGGATCAGAAGCTGTCCACTAGCCAGTAAATAACTGTACTGGGGACTGTTGTCATTGTTTTTGTGTGCCTTCGTGTCATTTCTGACTTTTGGTGACCTTCAGGCAAACCTGTCACTGGGTTTTCTGGGGCTGTGTGACACACCCAGGGTCACCCAGTGGATTTCCATGGCCAAGAATGGAACCCTGATCTCCAGTGTTGTAGTTTACCTAGGAGTCTCCAGATGCCCTTGCTCTCCCAGGGCAAAGGAATTGCAAAAGGAGGTACAAGATACTTCCATTTACTGTGCCCTTTAAAGTACCTTAGGTTACACCAGTGTAATGCACTAACAGAATTCTGTCCATAGAATTCCAGTACTTACCAACAACTCTACAATGTGGTACCACTCTGTTCTGCTTTGGTTAGGCCTCATTTGGAATTCTGTGTCTGGGCACCTCAGTTCAAGAAGGATATCGACAAGCTGGAGCGTGTCCAGAGGAGGGCGACCAAAATGGTGAAGGGTCTGGAAGCCATGCCCTATGAGGAACGGCTTAGGGAGTTGGGTATGTTTAGTCTGCAGAAGAGAAGGTTAAGAGGGGGCATGATAGCCATGTTTAAATATTTGAAGGGATGTCATGTCAAGGAGGGAGCGGGCTTGTTTTCCGCTGCTCCAGAGATTAGGACAAGGAGCAATGGATTCAAGCTGCAGGAAAGGAGATTCCATCTGAACCTCAGGAAGAACTTCCTGATGATCAGAGCTGTCCGGCACTGGAATATGCTTCCTGGGAGTGTGGTGGAGTCTCCTTCTTTGGAGGTTTTTAAGCAGAAGCTGGATGGCCATCTGTTGGGAGTGCTTTGATGTGTGTTCCTGCATGGCAGGGTGTTGGACTGGATGGCCCCTGTGGTCTCTTCCAACTCTAAGATTCTGTGATTCTATGATTCTATGGACTCTTAAGTATTTTGGGCTCCAGTTTATATCTGAAATATATTGGCTAAATGCTAGTTTGAGATCATGTCCCCCAAGAAAAAGCTCTGAAAATATCCCCATTAGTATGATTAAGATTAAAAGTGTGTGAGGGTGGGATCAGGCATGGTAATAAAATAGGATGTTTGAGTGTGTTGCCTGAAATTTATTAGCTCAGGAGCTCTAACACAACTGCATTCTTATGCAAAATTCTTGGGAAGCTGCCAGACAGTATTAACACAGCAAAAAAGCATTTATACTAGTCCATGACCACTGCCTGTGATATGTATCATTTCTTGCAAATGTCTTGCAGGAAGAGGTCACTGGAGGGCAACTATAAGAAAATGCCCTTTTAAATTAATTGTGTGCCTTTCCCTCCGAAGTAATGAGGTGTCAGGCAAAATGGAATATTTACCACGTGAAAACAAATGTGAGCAGCGCCAGTACAGTCAGTTTGCAGCAAACAGGATGGGATTTTGGTCCTCTGGAAAATTCCCACCCAAAAGCTATATTAAAAAAGACAAACTGATATCTTTTTTAAAAAATCCACAAAACATTATTGCAATTATAAAAGCAGTTCTGGTCAAATCTGCTGCAAAGATAAAACTAAGAAAACCCACAAAGAAATTCTCACGCCTCTCTCCCTTACAGGGAACTTGCACAGACAAGGTACCAGTGGATAGGACCTAATTGGGATTGATCCAGCCGGGAGGGATGGTTCCCTGCTTGCGTGTCTAGCCAGATAGGCTCACTTGAAAAATCAGAATCAGAGAACAAAAGACGGATGGCAGTGAGGGAGACTTGTAAGCTACCAAGTTCTAAATAAAGGGAAAACAAAGAACAACAGATAGCTTTCCAGTCTTTTCTTGATGCCCTGGTGGCCCAAAGTGGCAGCACCTCATCGACAGTAGTAGAATGAGGCTCTCCTCATGTTTGGACTATAGGCCATTAATAGCTGGAACACCATCAACAAGGGAGATCCTTTGTGGAGGGTTAATAGTGGGAAGGGTTTCACACAGTCCCTTGCCTCAATGTCCCTTTGTCCCAAAATACTCCAATGTTGAGTCTTAAGGAGGCATCTCCTCATGTTTGTCTGAAGGGCAGCAGAAACCTCAGCACAATCAGAGGGGAAGTTCAGAAACACTGAGCTTAAGAAGGACTAAGTGCTTCTTCCTCATCGCTTCTTAAATTTGCAAGTAACTTCTTCCGAAGCATTTTTATGCCTTTAGAAACCTATTGGTTTTTCATGCAATATATTTTCAAGTTAATGTGTAAATTAGCTGTATATGACCTGACCAGGGATGAGACCAGTATGATGTAGTGGTCTGAGTTTTAGACTAGGTCTCCTGGAGAGGAGGATTTGCATTCCTGCTCAGCCATAGAGACCCACTTTGGTAAATCACACTGTCTCATTGTCTGCAAAAAGCAACAGCAAACCCCCCTGAATAAATCCTGCCAAGAAAACCCTAGGAAAGGGTCTCCATAAATCAAAGGCAACTTGAAGGCACATAATAACACAAGGGATGGAAAAGAATTTTGTGGTTTTAAGACACTCCCTGAGGTTACCCACTTCACACCTTCCAAGACTTTTTGAGAGGCAAAGCACACCCGGCCTCCAAACTCTGCCTGTTTCTAAGACTTGTAGTACAAGTCTTTTCCATTTTCCTCAGCCCTTCAGATATCTGAACACCAGAGGTTTATCTAGTGTAAACAGCACCTAGGGCAAGCATGGAAGTTGTGACCTTTCTTACTTTTACCTCAATCCCTACATGCACAGTTTTTTGCCTCCCCTGGCATTGGCGGTCAGGGCACGTACCCTACTTGCCCCACCCTAGATACACCTCTGCTGAACACATTGCCAGCTCTCTTCTCAATCATCTCTCCTCCAGGTTTAACTGCATTTGGTCTTTCAAATTGTTGTTCATAAGGAGTGCCTTCTAGACCTCCCTCAGCACTTTTCTAAAATTCTTCTAGTGACAACAAAATTCCACAATCAAAGGCAAGGGATGGAAAAATTAATGTAAACTCAAGTCAACTATGGGGCTAAAATGAATGACATTTCTCAAACTTGAGTGCTCTTGAGCAGCTTGCTTCTGCAAATAAATACCCTTTCTTATTTGAACAAAGGATAATCCTCCAAGCCACTTTGATGGGGGGTTTAAGGGGCAAGCACCCTGTTTCCTCAAAATTCCTGCAGGTTGCCATGGCTGGGACATCCCCATCACTGAGGAAACAGAGGTCTTGGTGAAATGGTTAAACAAACACACAGTTATTGTTGAGCTTTGGAAAAGGATATTAGATTACATACCAGGAAAGCAAGCCATGTCTGTCTTCGGCCTTCAAGAACCTTTTGAGAGACTGTTTTCCTATAGTGCAGAGCTTAGTTTTGATTACAAAGCACCCAGAAGTTTAGTTTATTTATCCAAGCATTATTCTAATATCAACTTAGTGGGCCCAATTGTGCCTTCAATTACACAAGCAGCTCAATGGGAAATTCACTGCTACAGCTCAGAATGTGGATTTTATTCTTCTTCATTGCCAAGTAAGTTATTTATATGCTGAGATGTTTTAGGCTGCTTTCAGAAGGAAAATGCTTGACATTTCAATAATGGAATTGCTTGTTTTATAGCACTCGATTAATGGCTAAAAGCATGTTGTATGTTAGTAAAATCAGCCATGACAGGGGAAGAAAGATAGTTAGTTGTAAGCAACTGGAGAAAACAGCAGGAAGTGAAAGGCAATAGGTAAATACTGAAGATGAAGAATTCTGGACACTAACAGATCAAACAATGGTATGTTGAGACTGGAGTAAATCAGCAGGAGGAGAAATCTTGCTACATGAAGATGCAGAAAGAAGAAAATAGAGGCTACCAGAAAAAAGCTTGCCTTGCTTACATCCTCATTTCTACCTTGAATTCCTTCCTGATTAACTTTTTTTCTGCACAGAAATTTGTACACATTTTTGTGTGCACTTTCAAAATACATTTAGGCCATTTCCTCACGACAATGCTCTTCCACATCATCCCACTGCAATCCCAGCAGCGCCTCTGCGGGGATGGGAGCGTGTTCCCAATGGCTACCAGCAGGCTAGTGCGGAAATGGCCCAAGACACAGTGGAGCTGAAAGCCGCTAGAACTGATGAGTTGATATGGATCAATACAGCTGCCTTACCTTCTCAGATTCTCCTTTGGGGTAGGCTGTGGTGTGGTACACCTGCACTTCAAAATTTACCACTACACCACTGCTGCTGCTAGAAAGGCTTTTTGTGGTTAGCTGGTGCCTTTGTGTTGCAGAAACAGCTGCATGTCATAAAGCAGCTACAGACCTTAGGCTGTAACCTATTGCCTGTACTTCACTTTGCAGAGGAGGGGGAAGAGAGGGAGCATTGTTCATGCTTTGTGATTCAGAAATATGATCAGCATCACATTTGCGAAATCAATGAAGCAATTAAATTGTTACTACACAGTGAGGTTCTGTCATGTTTCTTTCTCTTATGTGCTCTTTATTCAAAGAAACTGAAATGTGTGCCTCTATCTGTGTGTGTCTGATCATTATTGCTGATATCTGAACCATTTATCTAATGCACTTTCCCCCAAAATATGTGCTGTCTTTTATTGAAAGCGTGCAACTGCCAGAGGTTGCAGGGTCATATTGCCCTCCCTCTTCTAAAACTCAATGATCCACACTACTCCTTCCACCAAATTCCCCAGCTGTGATTTATTTTTAAATCTTTAAAAAAATACCTTCTTGTTTACCTTCTGGTTTTTAATAGTGGCCCCTCATAAATCAACTGAGGGTCAAAAACATAGGGAAACTGTCCCACAGCTCCATAAATGGGGATATTTGGGGGCCCTCTGAAGGTTCAAAATGGCCGTGGGGGCCACAGAAAGCCTATGAGACATGTTTGGCCCACCCTTGACATACTTGTCCCACTGCCAGTTGTAAGAGTTCTTAAAGGTGGGAAGTAATGTAAATGCTGCAAAATTTTGAAACATTGGTAACATGAAGACTGCAACACCCTAACACCTTCATTTAGTGACTACTTCATA
Source organism: Cyclura pinguis (assembly GCA_030412105.1). Lineage (NCBI taxonomy): Eukaryota > Metazoa > Chordata > Lepidosauria > Squamata > Iguanidae > Cyclura > Cyclura pinguis. Next base: position 260,712,338 of record CM059601.1, on the reverse strand, counting down.
TTACAAAGAAGATTTTGTGACTGGTGATGGAAATCCAAATCTTACACACTAGATCTTAGTGATGTATGTCCTCTGTGAAGAGTCTTTTTGTTGCTGTGAATGTCTAGCCAGAGATCACACCAGCTCAGAATCATTAAAAATAGAACCTACATCTAAAAATGCTTCGTTTTTATTTGGAAACTTGTTGCATCCTAAATTCAGCTCTAAAGTTTCCAGGACCCAATGAATGGGGTCAAAACCATAGACTTTACTGGAAATCCACATCTGTCATCCAGACTCCAAACTTTCTTACATTTGCCTAATAATTTTGGCTAGCTCTCAGTACTGCAGTTACAGATTTGTAACCTAGAGAGTTACAGATCTATAACTGCTCTGTATTCAATAAGACTGTATAGGCCATTTCTTAATGATGTTGCTGTCACATGATGGGGACACGCTGGCAGCACTCCATGAGTTGTGCTTTCACACAATGTCATCACAGTCCCATTGCCAACGCGCCTCCACCTGTCGTGATTGTGGAATATTTGCTTAATGGAAAAAAATCCATTAAATGCTCACAATTACACAATATTCCCATCATGACTGACCATGCGGAAGGGTTGGAAGTGGAATCACATGCTTCCTTCCCAGCACAGCACAGGAAAGAGGCCAGCTGCGCTACGGAAAGAAGGAGCGTGTCACCCGCAGTCCCTTCCACAGGAAGCCATCTTGGTATGGAGGGGAGCATTCACGTCGCGTTCCCTTCCTGGCAAAGGCATTGCCAGGACCACAACGGGCAGTGCAGAAATGGCCATAGTCTTACTGTAAGTCTACAAGAATGCCACCACAGTTCCCCTTAGCAGCCAGCAAACAGATTGAGTGAAGGAGGTCTGTTCAGCTTCTGATTGGGGTGCAAGAAGGATAGCATTCTCATCAACTCCCACCAGTGAGCAAGGCTTCTAGAATAAGAAACAGAACCCCTACCTAAAGTCCTTACTGCATCCTCACTTGGTGGTCCTTAAGGTGGGGTTTTATGGTGGGCTCTTAAGGTGGACTGGGGACATCAAACTAGGAGATGTTACAGGTACCTAATTAAATAGTCAGTTTAAAATAAATATGTTCATAATTAATAGTTAAAACTGTTTTCTACAATTCCTTAATCTGCCTTAACATACTATGTCCCAGCATTCAAGCAGAAGTCAAAAAAGTTCTGTTTTAAAATCTTTACAGTAACCAAGATGTCTCAGATTTATTGCATAAATGTGTAATATGACCCTAAAGATACATGAGCATCAAAATTTATTTTCCATCTATTGAGAAATGACTGAGCAATATGTAGATTCCCATGAGATCCATGCACACTTTCGGAGAATTGCCATATTCTAGTTCCTCAGATCTAAGAATCTATTATGCAAACTACTCTGATTTGCATTTTAATTATGCACATTATTATTAGGTACATTAATTGCTGCATTTTTCTTTCTTTCGCTATGTTTCAAATCTCATATCATTTTTTACAGTTACAACTGATCTGAGAGAACCACTGCTCAGTAATGTTTAAAGTGCTGGACTTGGAAGGGGAAGAACAGAGTTCAAATTTGCTACTTAGATATGGAAGTAACCATGTGACTAAAGACCCCACTACCTCTCAATAAACCTGCTTTATGGAATTGCTGTGGGGATTGAGAGGAAGAGGGAAACCATGTAAAGTGGACATACACATTCCTAGTGTATTGAAGATAAAAGAATAACAATAATAATATTAATATTTTGTCATGTATAGACACTTCCAGTGGTATTATCCATTTTTTCACTGATAACAAAATGGTACAGACTCATAAAAATACCACAGGAAGCCCCTGAGAGTGACTGTCACTGATTCACAGGGCAAAATGCAGAAGAACGCAAGGACATAAGGCAACAATAGAAGGGGGAAAGCATGGCTTCAGAGATAGAGAATAAAGAATTTATTGTGAATAGAAAACAGGCTACTTCAACTATCTTTCTTCTATTTGTTTTCTTAGCAAAGTGTACATGCTAACCAGTTCATCCACGCTAGGATGTGTATTCTCCCATCCATTCATTGTTTGTTAATTCCATTTGAGGTAATGACAAAATGTTGTACTTATTACATTTCCATTCCCTGCCATCTCATTAATTACATTGTCCCCCGAACTACATATATAAATATCTGGCAAGTGCATCAACTCTCCATAGATCTGATGAAGTGGGCTGTGGTCCACAAAATGTTATGCCAAATAAAACTTGTTAGTCTTTAGGGATAGATTGAGGGCACATCCAAACTGATCTAAAGGACCAGAAAGTCCCAGATTTTGTTCTTTCCAGTTTTGGTTTGGAGATCCAAACATGTTTGTTTATCCCAGAAAATGTTTTTGTCAGCTCCTGGTATGACTAGAGACTTTTTATACCAGCTGCCCAGGGCAGTTTATTTTAACACAATATTAACTCAGAAAAAAGAGGAACAAAATCTGAGACTTTTCAATCATTTTAGATGCTGTTGGACAGATCAGCATGGATACTAGATCCTGTTGTTTTGGTTACAAAAGGCTAACATGGTTACCCCCTTAAAAACACTGAAGGTGTTTTTGGTGCAAGAAAAGAAAATCAATATAATAAATGCCAGCCCAATATGGAAAATCTATTACACACACCCACACAGCAGCACTGTTGTACTTCTCTTTGACATAAATGCTTTCTACGTCCTCATCCTTTTAGCTCTTTGTTTGTTTCCCCGACAAACAGGGGTTCTCACTGTAGAAGTAAATGGCATTCATCTTTATGTACATTTAACTTAGTAGGACATATGTGAGCAAACAGTTCAAATGTCCACAATGTATTCCAAAAAAAAAATAAAACTGGAGCTAGTCCATCAAGAAAGACTTCATATTTGCCTTATCAGTTTGGATCTATTTCTTCAAAATCTGAATATTCACATAAAGCATCTACATTAAGATGCTTCTCTCAGTCCTCTTTTCTTGCCTTTTCCCGGCTCCTTCTTTCCTCAGAGTAGCATCTTCTGGTGGCTGTTTCAGGGAGTAGAGCACAGGAACAAGGTTCTGCACTGTTCCTCTTGTCCTGGAGGACCTCTGCTGCTGTTGCCACCTTGCCTCCTTCACTGTGCTCCTACCTTGCTCCACCTCCATTCCTCCCCCTGCTCTCCATCCTCTCATGTCTCTGTAACATGCCTCTCTCATGTTCTTTGTACTCTGTTGCTACATCTATTTCCCCTTCATTTCCCCTTGCGACGCCACATTTCCCTCCTTTGTACCTTGTCCTGCTTGCTCTTGGTACCCTGTCTCTTCTCAACCTCTCCTCCTTCCTCTCCCCTCCCTCTCTCTCTTGCCTCGGTTTCTATTCCTCCTCCTTCCAGGGCACAACTTCCCTCCTTTCTCCCCACTCACTGCTTAGCAACTCACTCTCCTGTCCCATTCTCTCTCTCACCTCAACCCTTGCGGTGAACCCTTCCCTTGCTTCTTGTACTCTGCCTCTCACATTACACAGTCTCCTATCTCTTCTTTTCCTTCCCTCACATCACTTCGTGGTGTGTCCTCCTTGCTTCTCGCACTCCACTGCTCACAGTACTTGCTTTCCAGAGCATCCATCACTAGCTTCATATCACTTGCTCTCACTTCCCTCACATCTGAAATTCCCAGGTGGATTTGTTTCTTGCAGGAAACTTGGACAGAAGAGTGTCTCCTCATTCTGCCCCATATTTTGGCTTCTATAAGAAAAGCTTGGAATCTGGGCAAAATGATGGTCCAAACAGGCATAAAAGGGGTAAAACCCAGATATCCAGGAGTTATGGCATCCCCCAACACTACAGCAGCTTCTAAACTTGAAAATGATCATATGTGATTATACACCTGGACTTTTGGTGCAAAATGCTCCATTAACACAATTATGCAATGATGCTTTGGTGTCAGCAGTTGTGCAGAACAGTTGCACAGTTGTATGAGGGCCTATACAACCAGTCACATAAGCCCTTTGTACAAATGTTTATGCAATATAGGAAGCCCCCGCCTTTTGATGCCACGTTACTTGATGACTCACTTCCAAATTAAGGACAAGTTCCATTAATTTAATGGGGGTTCTGCTCTTTCATCAGTTCTTCTTGCCTACAAAGGATCAATTGGAACCACTCACACATACACACACACACACACACTACTCACAAAGCAAGCTAGGAGTGGGAAAAGTGTGCTAAGCCGACTGAGAGACTTTGGAAGCAGCTTGCATGTGGTTGATCCCAAGTGAGTCTCCATAAGTCCTCCATGCTCCCTACAGTACAGCATATGGGTTCCACTTTTCAACCAATTCCATTTTCTGACAGTGCTCCAGTCCCTAACCTGTCAGATCAGTGGGGGAAGCCTGTAAAACAGTATTGGATGCTTTGCCTGAACTAATTCTGGAAATGCCACTGAAAATAATGACATAATTAGATACAGACGCAGGAAAGGAAACCTGAGGTATTCTGGTTGTCAATTATCTCTTCCTCCTGTTATCCCTTATCACTGTCTACGCTGGCTGAGGATGATCGAAACTGGAGGGCCACTGGTTTCACAACCCAGTGATATGCCTATATTCTAGCAATCTTCTACAACAGCTGGGAGAACAGTGCTTAATAGATTATTAGCACTTTTACAAATAATAGTAGAGGGAAAGAAGCAGACTGCCAAGTTTTAATTCTAAGAATGGCAAACAGTTCTCACATATTTTAGTACACTGTTATTGCCACAATAAACATTCATCAAGTTTCACACTGTAGCAAAGGCTCAGCTTTAAAACTTTCATTCTGGATGATCTGGGGGTGGTACAAAAATAGATGGTGCTCTCCAAATTTGGTAAAGACATTTTTGTTTTCCAGTTATTTTTCTCCCCCAGATTTGCTTTGGACAGCATTTCATACCATGGAACATGTATCCCAAGGAAGAGTTTAAACTCTCCAGATCTGTGTGGGTGTCATTAGCATTGCCATAAATATGAAACATGAAGAAAATCATTACATGAAATACGAATAACATTTTAATGGCTGCACAGTGGACAAAAACCAACAGCTGTAGATTTACCCATCATAGTATCTTAGTATCAGGAAAAGCTGTCTCCTATCATATTTCTGTTAAAGTCGCAGGCACCCTGGTGGAGGAAGGGGTGGGGACAAGTGATAATCCCAGATTCCAGTCTTCATTTTCCAGGAGGTAAATCTGTCTGGAAGAATGAGCTCAACTCTAACACCAAGGGTTAGAACACAGTCTTTTGTTGCCCACACAGCAGTGACTATGAGAAATTCAACCTGTCATAAGAATATTATGACCTAAATTCAGTTGTTTGACAACTCAAGTAGACCCACTGAATCAATGGGAACTTGGTAAATCAAATTGTACATAAATTTCACTGATAGACTGCCTTTTCATACTATACATTTATAGCACTGTGATTCCACTTTGACTGCCATAGCAACATCCTACATAATCCTAGGAACTGTAGTTATGTGAGGAACTAGAGGTTGCTGACTGAGAACCCTAAATACTCATCCTAAACTGAAAATCTCAGGGTTCCGTAGGATGGAGACATGGTAGTTAAAGTGGAATCATAGTGGTATAACTGTATAGTGTGAATAGGTCCTAGGCTTACTCACTGGGACTAACAGTGGATTTCCTAGAAGACAAACCCTGTTAAATTAGGCATCTAAGGTATATATAGACCAGGACTGACCATCCGCAGCCTTCAGGATGTTGCTAGATGGCAACTTCCAGTAGCCCTAGTATGCTGGTTAGGGCTAAGCAAAGTTATAGGAACCACACATCTGTAAGGCTACAGTTCTTCACCCTGATCAAGTTCTGTTCTTTGTTCCTACCTGTAGTCTACAAGAGAGGGTGTTGCCATCCAACAATTGGCACATAGCCCATTGAATCTGGGAGCTTTGCTTAACAATTCTGGAGATATTGAAAGCATGGAAACACGTGATTTGGAATGTCACAGTATAAACATCTGGAACTATGTCCAGCGCTAAAAGTGTTGTTGTTGTTGTTTTCTTTGTGAAGTTCTCCCTAGCCAGGAAGAGTTTCATCTCTACATGTCATGCAGTTCTTAAAGTATAGGAGCCCACTAGAAAAATTGTGACAACCTAAAAATATAGCATTATTTATTTATTTATCCCTTCCTTCCTTCCTTCCTTCCTTCATTCATTCATAAATTCAACTACAAGGTAATATTGTTTATAATATTTTATTTTATTTATACTTTATTTTATTATTTTATTGTATTGTATGTACATTTGTATTTTATAATATTTTTATTTTGTTGCTATTTTACTGTCAGTTGTCTGTTCCACTTTATTTAGGAAACTAACAATAAAATACAAATAATAATGTTATAATTTTGTAATTTAATTATAATTAATTTAATTTAATTTTAATTTAACCATTTTAATCATAACTAAATTATCATTAAAATGCTTAAATTGTTAAATGAATATAAAAAATAATTAAAAAGTTCAGCTCTCATCCTGCTTTCACTCTGACAGGTTTTATTAGCATTGTTCAGATGGCACCTTTTGAATCTGCCCATGTAGTTGTGGCTTTAATAGTACAAAAATAATTAAAAACATCAAAATCAAAACTCGTCAGATGAGAACATCCGTAAAATGTATAAATAAAATGGAAAAAATAAACTTACTATTAACTGCCATGAATTTGCCAACTGTGCTTCATGTTACAGTAGATGGTAATTTGGGGTTAAGATTAAAATTTGGTTTTAAGAACTAAAGTCATTTCTGCCCTACACTGTTACAGTGCTATTATCCCACTTTCAACATCCTATGGAATTGCAGTTTAGGGTGGGGGATTTTGACTACTTAGACAGCTCTTTGGCCACAGGATGTTGAAAGTGGAATAATAGCACTGTCACAGTGTAGGGCAGAAATGACCTTAGTCTTTCATGTATACACATCCCATGCTGCTCATCCCTGGTCAACACTGCAAAAAAAGTAACTCAAAATAGTTGGAAGTCTCCACAGCCTTTGGATATGCTGGTACAGGATGATGAGAACTGCAGTTCCACCTTCCAAGCAAACGCTAGTTTGGGGAAGTCAGACCTTCAGAAAGCAGTCAGAAGAACGGTGGAAGTTGCAACATTAAATATTTACATTGAGAGACTGGCAGTTTTATTTACAGTTCCTTTCTAATTATGTCCAATGTGAAATTTTCCTTTTTTTATTATTTTATTTTTGCAGTAGCATCCATACACTGGGTCAACATTTTCAGCGAGCTATCTACCACAATCTCAAAATCCCATTCTTAGTCAGTACAAGTTCAGATCTCATCCCATTTTCTCTTCGATAGGTTTTATCACCATTGTGTTCTTTTTTTGGAAGGAGGGGGAGAATTTTGAATTTCCCCATGTAGTTGTGCCTTTAATAGCAGTGCCATGTGCAGACAGTAATGAATGATTGGCCAAGATCATACATTGGAAGGTGTAGCTACAGAAATGTAGCTTCATCTCCTGGAGCCAAAGCTCCCTATCTTTTCAGTTGTGCACCCCCTTCTTATCCACCCTACACATCACCATTTCTGTGTTGCTGGAGAGCAGGAGGATAACCAAGCATACATCCAGCTCTTTCCCTATAGCTGAGCACCATACAACAGGCATAATACTAACTCTCCTGCTTTCCAGTAACATGGAAATGGCTGTGTTGGAGGTTTGTACAGCTGAAAAGGCTTTAGGGGAACTTTTGGTCATTGCATGTGCATTGACCATAAAAGTTAATTACAATGGTGTAAGGCAGACTTAGGACATCATAATTACTGAACATGATGCCACCAAATTATATTTATTTTACACTGATTTCTCTATCTCAGTTTTTAAATGAATATGTAATTTGGTGTGAAACTCTTGCCATGGTTCTACCATCCCCTAATTAGTCTAGGCCCAGGACAGATCTTTTTCAGACAGAATGGGAGCCAAAAAATCTATTTCCAGGTAATCTCCTGTTAGGAAAAAAAAAGGCTTTTCCTAGGTCTAAAATGGTCAAGGAATCAAAATGTGGTGAAAATGACAGGACATTGCTCTTGGGGGTGGTACTTTCCTTACCTTTGTTCTAAGGATTATTGAGGGATGCTTAGTGATATAAGGATTCTTGATTGAAGTTACAAAAATATAAATATATGGGCTTTCATTCATCATTTCCCATAATGGTATAATGCTTTTAAATCTGCAATGGTAGCAATAGTAGCATAATTTCACTTTATTGGACATTTTCATAATTCCTGAATATTTCCGTTTTGTGGCTTTTTGCTTGACTGTTAATATATTTTTTTTTAACGAAAGTCTTGCTAAGGTTCCTTTTACTAGCTTTACGATGTGCACAGATCCTTTAAAGCTTTGGTGGTGGCAACGTTGGCATCACTCAAATGTCATTTTTATCCCTTTCAATGAGCTACATAGTTGAAGTGAAGCATGACACAAACAGAGAGAGAGAGAGACAGCAATGATCAAATGTCATGGCTGAACAGATCATCTGAAAATGAATGCTAAGGCTGCCCTTTTCTGGATTGACAGAAAGAAAAAAACATTCCCCTTTCTTCCCCCACTGTCTAAAACTAGGTATCAATAGAGTATAGCCAAGATGATACTAATGAGTGTAAAAGGGTGGAGTGATGCAAGGGTGGAGTGATATTCTCTTCAGAAACATTATACTCTCTGGTAGTTTAAGCTCTCTAAGGATCTGAAGTCTGTTATTGTTCCTCTTGGGAGGTCCATTTATACTTAACACACATCTGGCTTAATTAGGCTGACAGCTGCGGCAGGTTCTGTTGGACAAGCTCCAGACGTGAGGGTGCATTAGCATTTGTCTAATGGTTTAACTTTTCATAATCTGATCTCCTCGGCAGAAACGAATTAGCAAGAGAAAATTTATCACTTGCTAACCTGTTATGTGCACATGGCATGCGTATCATAAGTCACAGTAAGGTACAAATCCATGTCACATAGAACCCTGAAATGCATAAATATTCATATGAATGTATATGTTTTTCTGTGTTGAAGCAAAGCAATGAGCAAAATATTATATAGAAAGTTCAGCTTCACATGTAATGAATTTGTTCTTTTGAGTTATCAGTTACCTAGGATGTCCTTAACAGATGGAAGAATTAGGCCAGAACTAACAAGGATAAAAGCTGAAATTTTTTAGTCAGGAAAAAAGAATCAGAGGCACAAATATAGGATGAGTGACAGAAATATGTGCAAAAGGGATCTAATGGTCTTAGTAGACTACAAGCTAAGCATGAGTCAACAGTACAATGCTCCACCAAAACAAACCAACAAAAAGCCAATACAGTTCTAGGCTGTATTAACAGAACTGTAGTGTCCCAATCAAAGGAAAGTATGATTCTATTCTACTGTTACTCTGATTCCTGGGGGTCCCGGGAGGGACACCTAAATGCGCTCTCAATTTTATAAGTTGGGGAAATTAGCCAAGAGCACTGCCTAGCAATACGAGAGGCAGGGTAACGTAGCGAGATCTTGAACCCTATGTTTACGGGGTCAGGCCGAGTCAAGGAGCACACAGAAGTTGAAACAATAAATGATGTTTTATTAAAACACAATCAAACAATGTATGCAGCACACTCACATAGATAACTAAGGAAATAAAGGCTGGAGTGGGATAGAGAGATTTTTAGAGGAGTTGTTGGCTTGGGTGATACCTCACCTGTCCTGAAGCCCGGTTAGAAGCGGAGAAGCTGGGGAGCGTGGATCTCAGCATGTGGAGCTGAGGCGAAGGCTCGCTGGACAAAGCGACAGCTGGGCGGGATGGAAGCCAAGAGCGATCCAAGGGAGCGCTCAAAGTCAGGGGTTTTTATAAGGAGAATTGTGACCGCAGGCTAGGTTGGACTTGGGGAAGACAATAGATTTGGGGCTGGAGACAAAGCCTCCGAAAGGTCAGAATTTGAATGATTGGATTATAGCCAAATTGTCAATAGGGTAGCCAGTATGCAAACGCGGAGTACTTGAGCATTGTATAGTCAGATCATCAAGCTGCCAGCACGGGGCAGAGGATCTTTTGAAAGTTGCGTGCGTACCTAATTGAGGTACTTGCCTTGAGGTCTCCTAAAGCTGCGAGTCGGCTGTTTCTGGCCTGCCTGTATTGTGTTGGAATATTATGGCTATTATCGGCCGAGCCTGTACGCGTGCTTGTCCGGGGGCCTTGCAAGCACGTGGAGGGGAATGGGTATGTGAGTCCGAATTATTGATATCAAGAGATATCTTTTTATATCCCCCAAGCTCGGGCTAGCCAGGGCAGTAACACTACTTTTGTGACAGTTCACCTGGAGTACTGTGAACAAATCTGGGCATCCCTGTTTAATACATTATTGACAAGTTGGAACATGTCCTGAAAAAGGGCAATCAAAATAGTTTAGGGTCTAGAAATTTCTAGGAGAAATGGTTGAGGGAATTGTGAATGTTTAGATATGAGAAGAGAGGACTGAGGGCCTTGTCATACTACACAGTTATAACATTATGATTTCACTTTAACTGTCATGGTTCCAACCTATGGAATCCTAGTATTTGCTGTTGGGAGGAGGGATTTAGAATTCTCAGCCAGAGACCTATTTATGTTACACAGAGAGGATTGCGCACAAGTGATTTTCATCACAATGCATTTTTGCAAGAAATGAATTATTCACAAAAAGTCCCAAAACTGTGAAAAATTACCAACAAGTGCAAAAATTCTCATAGTCTTTTCCAATGGGATAAAAACCTTTGAAATTAGTCATCCCCTCATACAAGAATGAAATAAGCAAAAGTTTACAAAACTATATATATACTTAGAATCAATGAATTCCAGTTCTATAATTCTTGCTTGACTGTAAGAAGTGAGTGCAGTTCACAGTCCTTCTATACCAAAAAATCTGTTCCTGGTTATCTCAAATACTGAAATATTTATTTCACTAGTATAATGTTGCTGCTGTTATTGTTAAATGTTTGCAAGTCAGAAATCCTATGCACCTGTGCATTAGCATTAGCGAGAACATAGAAAATCATGTTCTTTTGCTATCTCATTTGATTTTTCAATACCAGGAAAATACAAGCAGGAATCAGTTTGTGGAAAATGCATCCACTAAATCAACTTGCCGTAATATTGTTTGCAGGCACAGTTAAAAATGCTCTTTCTGTTAACTACAGTGTTGCATCAGTAGTGTTGCACTTCTTTGCAACTACAGAGGCAGCATACAACCATAAAACCCCTTGGCTATTTTATGTGTGTGAGAACTTCCAATTTATCTACTTACTGTAGTGCCTTAGGAGATTTATCACCTACCTAGATTCTTTTATTTCCCATCATGGATTCCTCTTACCTTCAAAGTATCCTTGGTTTTGTCCCAATCTCCGCTTACATTCATGACTGCAAACTTTCTTTCCCAAGCCAGGGACATCACTAGAACCCCACCATCATGTGCTGAGCCTTCAGATTGGTGGGACCCTAAATGCAGTCACTGGTCAAAATGTAAAAGAATCTTACAGAAAAGCCTCCAATGTCCCCTGCCTTTCACTTTTTCTTTTGTCTGCCTCCCTCCCTCTCAACTTTTTTTTTAAATATCCAAGAAATTTATTGAATATTTGCTAAGAGTACAATCTGTGAAGAAATATTAGTGTAATTCCTAGAAACCTCACTGACAGACATACTGAATGCTTTGCCAATCTTGACTTGTTAAGATATGAAAATATTAAGAACAGCATTTAGACAATGCCTGGTTTATTGCGAGGGAAGAAACTAAATGTTCAGTCAGAGGCACCTTCCCTTTTAGGAGATAAAGCAAGACACTGCAGCTGATGGTTTCTTCAAAATCTGGTCTCATATAATCTTGAAAATATATTCCAAGTAGCTTCTTGTTTAGTTTCAATACCAGACACCCTGTTAGTTGAAGGTGTCTCCACCAGTTTGGTGTATACGTAATTGCCACCTATACTTTCATCTCGAGCAGTTTAATCTTCTGTTTTTGCCAACATCTCCTCAGCATCATCATCTCCATCTACTTCAGCATTCTCACACTTCAGTCTTTCCAACTGTCTTGCAAGCTCAACTTTTAGAAAAATTGGACGTACTGAGAAGGAAGCTACATTGCACCCAGCATCTTAGTTTCTGCAGAGGGCCTCTAAATGATCCCATATTGATCCAGAAGCACAACAGAAATAGCAAAGTGTAAGTGCAGTTTCCTCTGTAGTATATCTGACCTCTTCTAAAAGTTAAAGAGAGAGGGAAGATGGCACTGCTTGGGGAAGCGAGAAAAGCAAGTGAAGAAACAAAAAGGGAGAGAGAGATGAAGAGAAAATAGGGCAGAAGGAAAGTATTATGGGGAGGGGACAAAAGGCAGAGAGAAAAAGAGGTGCCAGGGAAAGAAGGTTGGGAGGGAGAGAAAAGACACAAGAGAAAGTATGGACTACCAGGGAGAAAAACTGGGGAGGTGAAGTTCTCAGCAGTGTGTGAGGCCTCCAGAAGAGAGGTCTACAAATGATTTTTTAAGAAAGGAGGAGGAGGAGGTGGGATATAATGACATGCTAAAGCCACTGATGACTGAAATGCTCATCATCTGAGTGGTCAGGTGATGCCCTGGGCCCCAGTAATGCTGATCATCGGTGGTTTCAAAATGACATTATGATTGTTAATTTTAAAAGTAACTTCCAAAGATTTCTCTCTTGTCTAGAGCCCTCTCAGCTCTGGCAGTGCTGCTACTTTCAGCTCTGTACCTTCAGCTGTCTAGAGGTTCCTCAGATGTCCCTCCCTTATGCCTGGAATGCTTCTCAGAACGTCTTTGTGAAGTCATCTCTTAGCACTTAATTACATACAAAACCCACCTATGCCAAACTAGGTGTAACTGACAAAAACACAACACTTTCTCTGTCATTTTTGCTTCTATTTCCCTACTACTCCTCTATTATTGTCCTATCCTATATAAGATTACAGATTGTAAGCCCCTTGGGGCAGAGATCTGATCTCCTGTCCTTTGTCCAATTTTATGTACACTTCTTTCTCTCACTCTCTGACACCTCTAGGCATATAGCTGATTGCCCTGATGCAGCAAGTGGGAATATACATGAAGAAGCAATCATCAGTTTATGCCTTATCTGCTTGAGAAACAACATGTTTTTGTTGCCTACATAGTTCCACCCAATTCAATTGAGAAAATTTTCTGTGGTCTTGAGCTATGCCATTCCTCTGGCTCCCTCTCCAGTATGAATGCCAATTTTCTAATAGGGCTGCATGAATGCATAGCTGCACTGGGTCAAGATGTTTGTGTGTACTTTTAAAACTATATAGAGCAGATGTGTATCCTACAGTTCAGAGCACAAGAACTAGACCAAATGCCTATCTAGTTTAGTGTTTGGTTCCTGCAGAGCATACTCTCCAACATTTCACAGACAGAAACCAGGACACATGTGGCCAATCAACATCAGAGTGTGGTCAAGATGGTAAAAGTTCTTAATGGGACAGAACACACAAGCTAGGAGAGGCTGTGACAGTTTGCTTCCCACCCCTCTCCTTGCTGGACTAATTCAGTGCAAATTAATCTGAAGCCTGAGGCATACTCAGCAACCTAGACCTCAGAGCTAGAAACTGGATGAGAATCAGTAAGGAAAGTGTAAAACTGGGAACAAGGCTCAAGCCCTTCAACTTCTAGGAAGAAGAAATCTTCATCAGCCCTTGTTCTGCACTCTGTTTATGTGCTGCACCGCTAAGCTTGAGCCCTTCATCTCCAAAGAACTGAATTGGATGAACATACTCATTATCTGCCATAAAGCATATAGTTCTAGTTTAAGAACTGGACCCTAAACATACATACTGAAGATAAATTCCAACCAAATCGTATGTGTAACTGCAGATAATGGAACAAAAGCATCTATAAGCTTTAACAGGGTGTATGATTGCTCTAATAACTTGGGTATATTAACCCCAGAAATGGAAAACAACAGGTTCAACTATCTGGAATTCACAAACACTGTGAACTGAATACCTCCTAAATTCCTTCTTCAGATTCTATTATGAAAGTATTTTCTAGTTCAAACAAAGGACTAGTTGTCAAGACACCTGATAGGTTCAGATTTTTTTTAAAAAAAAAGTTTGGTATTTTGGTAAAGAAGGTTACCCTCGGTTACATCAGTCATAACTTGTTCTTGTAGAAATATACATGGAAAAATGATCAATCAGTTTCTTCTATAATAATGCAGGTGGCTAAATGCCATTTCAAAAAAGTGAACTTTTAGTCACTCACATTGTTGTATGACACAATTTACAGATCTTTTATTGTTGAAACTTCCTAATATAGGGAAAAGCCCCAAACACCTGGACATGAGGAAAGGCACAAGAGATTCAGGGGGTGGGCAAAGTTGCATCTCTTTCAGGTATCCCACCATATTCCAGGAATGCTGACTCCTTCTGAAGACTAGCTGAGAGGGGATAATAACAGACATGACCTTCACTGAGAAAGTAATTTGTTCATGTCAGAGGCTCATTCTGTTACCACCCCTTACATACAACATCCTGTGGGATAGCAAAAATGGCTTGAAATATTATATAAAAATTGGACACCTATGGCTGGGAAACACGTGGTCAGTAGGACACTCACTGTATGCCTGGGCTAGGTCAGCATGTCCTCAGCATGGCCAGGTCATAAGGTCAAGAAGAGTTAAGCAGAGAAGCCCAGAGTGAATGGACTTCCAGTAATCCTGTCAACAACCTGACATCTGAAAACAGTAATCAATGAAACTGCCCAGGTGCGGCAGGCAAGCACCCCTGCTGTGTGCATTCACTACCAAAACCTTCCCCATTCACCTTACCCAACCAAGACATTAAGACTCCCATCAACGTTTTGTTACCCAAAGTAAGATAATCAGTCGGTTCTGGACCCCTTTTGTTTACGCTGCCAGAGAGCAATTAACACTCACCCCTTCAGGGTAGGAAAAAGGGTATAATTACCCCAGCTCCAGCCCAGGTAATTCTGCAACATGCTAGCACTTTGGGCATCACACTGCACCCCAGATTTTTGTTCCTCTCTGCTGCCCTCAAACTCTAGTTTGAGCCACTCTGCTCCAGGATTGGTAAATACCACACTCTACAGTCGAAATCTCTCTTTATTCAAACGTTCATGCTTCTCCCACATTAATTGATTCAAAATACTTTGTAAATAAGTAAATTAGACTAGAGAAACAACTCCATGTTTTGATGCTTGAAACAGGGTTTTTTTTAAAAAAAATTACTTGTTTTCTTTGGCAGACTCAAGCATTTTTACTATATATATCTACTTTTTATTATATCTTATGCCTTTGTTGTTCCAAGTTATTGATTTGGTTTTTCTTTAAACTAGGTCACCATCAATCTATAATTTTATTAAATTGTTATACTGATATATACTGACACAGATATAATCTGCCATAGGAAGGCTGCAGTCAGAAATCTGCCCTTCAGAAATGCTCCAGTTATGAAATTAGTTTGGGGATTTGGCACAAGAGCTTTTAAAACAGAGAAATACCATGGGTGCCTATGCTGCATTTCTTTTTCTTTAAATTTGTTTCAAAAACTAAAGCACAGCTGGCCTCTAGACATTCTCCACCCCATTTTAAGAAAGAGTAATATCATGGGGAGGGACTACTTCATTCAATTTCTCCAGGGGAAGGAGACATTTTTGAACAGTTTCCAGAGGGGGGACAGATCATTAATAGATCATTAACAGTTCATCATCATTAGCAGATACAGAAGCAAAGCCCTTTTTTGTTCCTTTCCTTTCCTTTCCTTTCCTTTCCTTTCCTTTCCTTTCCTTTCCTTTCCTTTCCTTTCCTTTCCTTCTTCTTAGTTTTTCTTTTTTCTGCTCTAATCTGGAAGTGACAACAGTAACAATTGCAGTGGCTGTCCAGTGGCTAACCACCATAATATTTTGACCTAGAAATGTCCTGAACATGAGGTGGTAGTGAGCATGGTGACAATGGCAGCCTCCACAAAAAAGTATCAAGGAGACTCCTTTTTCTATTGGAACGGGAAAGAAAGAATAATCTCAGAAAGTTTCTCAGAGGAAAAATATCTTTTGAAATTTAAGACTTAAATTTTAATTTTTAATCTTTTTTTTTTTTTTAAAAAACATGCTGAAGAGATTTAACAGCACCTATCCAGTATCATTTTGGATTGTCTCATCATAGGGTTTCCATGGTAAAAGCCATTCAAAAGGGGTTTACTGGTGCCTCATTCTGTGGAACGCTAATAAGAGTTAGCCATGGTGTCATTGTTGTTGTCCCTGAGAGATCCTCTGCCAGTCTCTCTCACACACAAACACCCCACTATTTCTGCTGCCCAGTAGACTCAATCAAGAAAGGCACACCCTGAATCTGCAAGACCTGAGCAGGGTTGTTGATGGTAGAATGACTTGGAGAACTCTCATTCATAGGGTTGCCATAAGTCAAAGTTGACTTGACAGCACTTAACAACAAGTCCAATACTATATTCAGGTAAAGCAAATTGGTGCCAGTTTAGAAGGCTCTGTGCAAAACCTTCCTGGTTCAGGACACAATGTTTTTCATATTTCTCTCAGAAGGTGCATTAAACAAAATCTCAAAAATGTCTTCGTATTTACATTTGACGAACTTTCTGCAAGAGTTCACAAATGAGAGAAAGACGGAGTCAGGAAGAGCAGGCTCAGCCAGAACACTGTGTTACCCTTAGGAAGGCGAGAATGTCTCAAAGCAAGAGATGAACCTGCTTGAACCTTTCGCCTTTCCTTCCATCACAGGAATCATCTCAGCATGGCAGCTTACCAGAAATGCACACTGCTATAGTTCAGTCAGGTACAAGGAGCCTGGCTTTGTCTGGTATTTTATTGCTTGGCTGCCTCAAATCAGATTTCATTCCAGAGATATGACTGTGACTCAGCTGAATGTGGAATAATGAGTTTAGACCAGTCTTCCCCAAAGTGGTGCCCTCCAGATGGGTTAGGGATGTAAAGAATGCTTCAGATTTTCTCATCCTTCAGATACCCCTTTCAGAAAATAGACAACTATATAAAAGGTTTTTTCATTTAAAAAAAGCTGAAGTTATTTTGGTCGACAACTGATATTTTTTGTGAATATTTGTCAAAAATTAACTGAGCTGAAATTCTCACCTATTCTGGCTAAGGTCCCAGAAATATTTCACTGGCTGCTGCAGGAAACAGAATACCACAAATCATAGGGATCTTTGGTTAGATTCAGAAGGAGTCTTAATTTCTTAAAACTCCATTATGTACATAAACTCTTGGAGGATGCCTGAATAGGCTGAAGGCACCAGATTCTATCTGATCTTGGAAAGTAAGTGGGATTGTACCTGGTTAATACTTAGATGAGTGACCACAAAGGAATAACAGATGCTGTAGCTTTTGTTTCACTGGAAGACAATGCTATACCATCTGTGAGTGCTCCTTGCCTAAGAAAACCCTTTGAAATTCATAGTAACACCATAAGTTGACAGGCAACTTGAAGGCATACTCACAGAGAGAGAATTAAAATTAGAACTGACAAGACTGTATTGATGCCATAAACTAGAAATATGATGATAATATCAACTTTGGTTATAAAAATATTTAATCCTTTCTTCTGGCTTACAATGTTCTGCTCATTTGAATGCAACTGTGTATACCAGGAGTCAGCAAGCTTTTAGGTCCAAGAGCCATTTTTTGGCAACCTGGACAAGAGACTGGAAGCGACAACAGTCAAGCCTAACTAGATATGTGCCAGTTGGTTACCTCTTCCCACAATGAGGCTTAACAAATTAATTTGTTTGTTTAAAAGACACTATCAACCTCAGAGGAAAAAACAACAACAAAGTTTAATTTAACTAGTTATTTATCATTCCATTTCCCCTTCCCCCTATACAGGATCAACAAGTAAATTTGGTTAACAGTACTATTCCTGTGGCTCAATGAATAAGATGTTTTGCCTTGGTCATCTCAGTAGGAGGAGGATGTTTTGAAAGCACGAGGGTTGTTAGAGATGACATGGATCAAAATTAGGATCCCTGGCCCCTTTATGTAAAACATGTGTTGTAGTACTCTTTGCAGACCACATTTCTTCATTCTAGGTGAATGGCAAGTAGAGGATGTCATTAATTGACTGTGCAGAAAAATGCACTATATATGCACAGAGGCACTCAAAATACATATGATTAAGAATTTTCCATGCTTGACTCACCAACCTATCTTTGTAGCTACTAATTGTTGGACTTCAGTATTGCAGTGGTTCAGTGTCCTCTTGTTGGAATGAGTATCTCATTCTACATTTATCTCTTCAAGTTCAGGCAAACAACCCAGTGTCTGGAGAGAAAGTGAACAGTATATGTGTTGGTAGGGGTGGGGATAGGGAGTGGGACGGAAAGAAGACACACGCAGGTCCATGAGTTACATTAACAGATTGTTAAATCTCATACTTTAGGACAGCCTTCCTTAACCTGTCAGTTTAAGATGCCTAGCACCACAAATCTGACCTTCTCTGTAGTAGTCTAACATATCTAGAAAGTGCAAGTTGGGAAAGGCAACTTTAAAATAGCAGAATGAGAGCCTCTGAAAGAGACAGTAACAAAATGTGACATCAGAGGTTCATGCTAACAACTCATAGACTGTTGGAATCTTCTGTAAATCCCATGGCTTGTTTGGGAAACCAAGTTAAAGGTCAAATTAATTATTTAGTCCAATGACTTAAATCACTTTTGTTACTAACGTTAATTACACTTAATCAACATCCCCATTTAAAACATGCAACATTAATAAATTAATTTTGAGGACTAGCATTTCAGGTTATCTCTTTGGTCTACCACAAGCTGTCACATTCCTTTAATGACTGGACATTTACTTCTGGTTTTTCAAAATCTCTTTTGGAGAGTGTTGTGGAGGTAAGTCAAGGTGCAGGGAGCCCCCAGAGACTTGTTTTAAAAGATAATTGTTGGTCTGGGAGTCTTCCGAGAGAGGTTCTTCTCCACTTTTCTGCAAAATTATATCACCCAGAATGCAAAAAGCCTTGTGTGCTCCCTGCAGCATTCCCATTTCTGAGGAATACAAAGTTTCCTTTTAACTGCCAAAATTAACTGCAGATTGTCTTAGCTCCCCTGAGAGGCCTTCTCCTAAAGCATTGGACATCTATTTGAAAAAAATGAGGTGAGAACAAAGCCTATGCACAACAGAGATTAGATCAAGAGGCTTCAATAAAGTAGCACTTCTCCCAACTTTCTAGCATTTTGAAGCCAGATCAAAGGCATATTTTCCAGAAATAAGCCTAAGAGCTCCATGGCATTTAAATCCAAGAAGACGTGTAAGTGGTTGTAGCATCAGAATGAAGCTTTTAATGGGTTCTTTCTTCTTTCCCTCTTCACTATCCACTCCCCTGACTTTGTTGTCATTGTTTTTGCTATTTGCCATCAAGCCAACTTCAAGTTACGGTGACCCTATGAATGAGAATCTTCTAAGCTTCTTGGTCATCAACTGCCCTGCTGAGGTCTTGCAGACTATGACTTCCTTGACTAAACAAATACACCTGTAGTGTCCCAACTTTTCCAACTGTCTTCCACTTTATCAAGCATTATAATCTTTTCCAGTGAGTAATGTTGTTTCGTGGTATGTCCAAAGTACAAAAGCTTCAGTTTAGTCATCTTCACTTCTAGTGAGAGTTCAGGTTTGATTTGTCCTAAGATCCATTCATTTGTCTTTTTAATAGTCTATGCTATCTGTAGAATTATTCTCCAGCGTCACATTCCAAATGAGCTGATTTTCTTTCTCTCAGCTTTCTTCCCTGCCCAGCTTTCATAACCATACATACAAATCAGAAATACTATGGCTTGGATGATTCTGACTTTGATATTTAATGATAAGTCTTTACACTTGAGGAATTTATCTAGTTCCTTCATGGCTGCCTTTCCAACTCTTAGCCTTCTTCTGATTTCTTGACTACAGTCAGCACTTTGGTTAATGACTGAGCCAAGGTGTAGCAATTTGTTTAACAATTTCAGTGGCTTTATCACTTTCTTGACTCTCTGACTCTACTTCAATTATAAGAACCTTGAGATAGGAATATCTGTTTTTTTGCTTGTGTTTTATGCTGAAATTAATTTATTTTGAACATTTTTAATTCTACATTGTTTTAAAACTTTTCAGCTGAGAGGCTACTAAATTAGTGACTTAATCATGCATGATATGGATGGGATTTGGGGGAAAGGAATCATAGCTATTTCCACATTACACTGTTATAGTGCTACTATTCCATTTTCAACATCCTGTGGAATTCTGAGGTTTGTAATTTACTGTGGCCAAAGCGCTCTCTGGCTAAGAATTCTAAATGCTTCTCCCTAAACTACAAACCCCAGAATTCCACAGGATGTTGAAAGTGGAATAATAGCTCTATAACAATGTAGTACAGAAATGGCCTATGTGTGCAGCCTTGAGTTTTTGCAACAGCCCAAATCCAAGTGTGAATCTGGATCTAGTAATGACTTCAGAGGTCTGTGTGTGTTTAACTAGATGGTAATTCACCTCATCATAGTTTTGTTTGACATCATCCTCTCTGTTTAATGAACTAAAATATAGTTTTGAATTCTTTTCTTCCATGACAGCCTGAATGCACAAACAGAATCCATTATCTCTACCTGTAGGCAGGAGATTGTTTTGGTTTGAATAAGACAGACAGTGCCATCAGTATCTGAGAGCTCCACAACTGCCATCTACCACAAATTCTTTGCATCCCTTATTTTTGTCATAGTGTTGAACTGTTAATAGCCCATTCCATGAAGCAGGTGGCAAAGGAGACTAAGGTAAAGGATACAACACGGAAAAGAGACAGTGTCATTATAATTATCACCACAGCATGCTGTATGATGGAAGAAAACAATTCCATTTACATGAAATAGGGAACAGCAAGGAACACGAAACCTAAGTTTGCCTGTAAGTTATGCAAATTAGACTTCTGGAAAAGGTAAGGCCAACATATCATAAGCCACCACATTGCTATAGCACCTCATAGGAATATGTGCTGCTAGGTGGGTAAGAGAATTGTGTGGCCACAATAGAGACTGCTAAGCCCCCAGGGACCTCCAGGTTCCTCCCTATGAACCCCATTTACTTATAGCTAATCACTATTTCTGGATTCTTAAAAACACAATTTCTGTAAATTAAAAACTGGGTCCCAAAGCGGCTTCTGGGGCATAATTTCCCATGAGGATGAATTTCTGGAGGGTTGATGCTGGGGCCATCTCACAAGGGGTGGTGGGGTGGCATGAAGTCCACAGGCTGCACTCTGTCCATCCCTGCTGTAATAGAACAGCTGCATATTACAAACTTGCATTAAGACCAACTTTTAAGGCTAGTTCTCTAGCAGAGGTACATGAAAAGTGGTATAAGGTACTAGGGGGAAGACACTGATGGGAAATGAGAGAGAAAATGACTGCGGGTTACAGTAATGTAGGAAGACAGTGTGGGTGCCAACAAAAAGGAAGCCTACAAGCAGATACATTAGTAGTTATTGAGTACCGTGTAAGCATGCAAAGGTTGTTAATTCTAACAGGCATAACTACAGGTGAGACTATCAAAGGGTTCTAAGTGTACAAAGACAAGCTAAACTTTAGGAACCATGTCCATCTCTGCAGCTATGCTTAGCAATTTTCATCTGATTATTCCTTAGTCCTTTCAACTATTCAATCAATTCATCATCTGCCTCTCAGTAAATATGTATATATAATTCAATATGAGAGGTTTTTTCCCCCAAAAAACAAAATTGAATTGCAAGAGTGCAATTTAATGTATAACACTACTCTTAATCAGAAGAGCTGTCTTAACTCCCTATTACAGTGACACACCAGCACCAATATAATAATTAACAAAGTATGCTCATGACTTTTTAAAATTACTCAATATATTAAACAGCAGATGATTAATCAGCTAAGCACTCTGAGTCACCTTATTACAACTGTACCTTGTAA
Source organism: Cyclura pinguis (assembly GCA_030412105.1). Taxonomy (NCBI): domain Eukaryota; kingdom Metazoa; phylum Chordata; class Lepidosauria; order Squamata; family Iguanidae; genus Cyclura; species Cyclura pinguis. Next base: position 260,690,365 of record CM059601.1, on the reverse strand, counting down.
AAAGCAAAATAAAATCAGCCAGATTGTGCTGCTAACAGCTCTCTCCAATCAGTAAATACTTGGACAGCATGCTCAGGCTTTGGATAAGTTTCCAGACACTGAAAATTCTTTTTTGTCTCAGCCTATCATGCTAATCCTCACCCCCTTTTTAAATTATCATTTTCCATTGCCTCTCCCAATCCTCTCTGCCACTTCTTGCTGTGAAAGTCCCTCATGAAATTTCCTTCCTTCACTTTTGCCACCTTTGGAATCCATTTGGAGAATCTGTTAGAACTGTTTCCTGGCTTCTCCTAATTGCCTTGATAGACGGGCTATAGGGGTGCTAAATCCAGGCCCATTGACGCTTTCTGATCTTTTCGGAGTTAAATCAAAAAGGAAATTCTCCCAGGGGTGGTTTCTGCTTTGAATGGAGCATTGTCACAGGAGTAGCATCCCCTGACAGCAGAAAAGAGTGCCACTGGTGAAATTCTTCTTTCTTAGCAAATCTTAAAAGAAACACAAATAATGTGTTTAGACTGAGATCCAGGAGCAGTCACATAGCCAAAGTTTTGTGGCTTTGCTCCATCTCCTGATCTGACCTTTGAAACAGAAACAGGCACCCCTGCTGAGTCCTGTTGCAACTGCTCACCATACTCTTTTTGCTGGCAAGAGGGGGCTGGAAGTGCCTCCCTTCAGCACTCCACTCACCAGCACTGAAAAACTCTGTCCCTCAGTGCAGCTAGCTGGATTTTAAGGTGGGTTTCAGGAGCACTTACAATTGTGTCCATGGTACCATGGTTCTAAATGTGAATAGGAAACAGTTACAAGGTCATAAATTGAACTTACACCCTTGTAATTGACATAAAGGGTGCCAGTCTTAATTTATATCCTACCTTTCTCCCAATATAAGATCCAAACCCTCCAACTCTTCCAGTTTGGTAGACAGTCCCAATTAGTTCTCCGTCATCCCACTTGTCCAGACACCTTTAAAATATCCCTGTTTCCTTATCCTCCTCCCACTTTCCCTCTGTTCTCAGCTTACTTCAGTTTGCACAAACTGAGTTCAAAATGCAGGGATAGTTCACCGTCAATGAACCCAAGCAGGGGGAGAGGAGAAGAGGGGGTAGAGTCTTATACTTCCCAGTAGGCTTTCGGCAAATGCGAATTGCTGCAGCACCTCCTAGGCTCACTAATATCTTTTGCTGTCTTCACCATCCTATGATGTTGCTTGGCCATGTGTGTCCCAGTTTTCATCAGTGAAATGTCAGAAAGTATGAGAACCCAAGGTGGCTCACAATCTGAGTTAAAAGAATATATACACTTAAAACAATGGCAAGTTTAAAGGTTTTAAAAAAAACCAATCATATTTAAAACACTAATCTAAAATTGTTTTTAAGGGCAGTTATAATACAATGATACTGATAAAAATACAATGAACCTTAGTTCAAAGACCTCCGGTAACAGATACTTAACACTCAAGGGCCTGGGTAAACAGAAAAGTCTTCACTTGCAGGGAGAGAAGGGGTCATTGTAGCCTCCCATGGGAGGAAATTTCCATGGTCCGGGAACAACCATCAAGAAGGCTCCCTCCTATGTCCTCATCAAATGTGCCTGTGATGATAGTGGGATGGAGAGCTAATCCTTCCCCAACAGTCTTAAAATGCAGGCACGATCATATTGGGAGATGCAAATAATCTGGACCCAAAAACTTGAGTATTTCAAATTTGAATCCAGATCTCTTTTGATTTTTTTTTTTATGTTGGATTTAAAGAATAATTATAAAGAAATTGAAGAAAAAGAAGAGGAGGGAGAAAAAGAAAAAAGGAATTATTGAGATATGAACATGGGCTAGGCATATACATTAATCTCGTAGTTGCCGTTTTGTTCTTTCAGGTCATTTCTGACTTATGGCAACCCTAAGGTGAACCTATCATGGGGTTTTCTTGTAAGGATTTGTTCAGATGTTTGCCTTCCTCTGAGGCTGAGAGAATGTGGCTAGCCCAAGGTTTCTGTGGCTGAGGAGGGATCCAGACCCTGGTCTCTACAATCATAGTCCAACGTTCAAACTACTGCACCATGCAGGCTCTGAATACATTAATATAACCTGGCTATATTTCCAAAAATATATTTTCTTGAAGCTGATGTCTGTAAAATACATATTCAGGAGAAGCTAAAGGAGTAAGAATGTTACATGGTGAATGTTTTTCTTTCCAGCCTTGGAATGTCTTTCAGCAACAATAAGAGCATACAGGTTTCAACTACATTGACCATCCATTAAATTCTACACCACAGGGATATAATTTAAAAGAACATGCATATCTACAAATGCCAAAGATTTTTTTTGTGACAGAAAATTAATATGTTATTATATATCCAGTCAGAAAGGAGCAGACACTGAACATACCATATATCACAGGGAAGCATTATCTATTCTAGAGTTTCAACATTTGGTTCAAGCAGACAGTTTCTTTCTAAAAAGGCTGGATGGTGACTTGATACATCTGAAACATCAGTTATTGCTGACCTAAACACAGTTTTAGGTCTAAAGAATTTGGATCTCCTTCATCTGGCATGCTGGAACTATAAGCTATACCCAGTCCCTGGATTCTCCAGGCGTGTGTGTGTGTATGTATGTTTTAAAGTCAGACATCACATTGTGTGAAAGACTTTAGCTTTAGATCATGGTGAACTACTGTAAGAATAGATATAGGGCTTGAAAAAGATACTTTTTTAGACTTTAGCGCCCATGTTGGTTGGATGATTCTGGAAGTATTGTTATCACTGAAATAGAGAATTGTGGTTATGTGCCTTCAAGTTGTTTCCTACTTTTGGTGACCCTAAGGCAAATGTATCACAGGGTTTTCTGAGGCTGAGAGTATGTGATGCACCCAAGGTTTCCATGGTCTAGCAGGGAATCAAACCATGGTCTCCGGTGTCATAGTCCAATGCTCAGACCCTATACCTTACTGGACAATACTGGCATATGTTCCCTATGCCTCTCCCCTGATAAAACAGCCTATAGACAAAAAATGTGGGTCTAGATATGGCAGAAGGTTGTGGATGCTCCTACTCTTGCTGATGTGGCAGCTGGGTTAAATAGCCAGCTGGATGATAGATTCCCATATCAGTCCTGCAAATGATTCCTACAGGTTGCCATGCTCTAACATAATGTAACCTGGGTACAAATCAAGCAGACTAATGTGTTATGAAACTTAATTCATATTTCTTGTAATGCCCCAAACTATGAAAAATCCTGAGAGAGGGCAGAAGACTGCACTTAGATATGAAAATTTGATTAATTTGAACAGGTTTATCTGCTAAGTCCCTTGGCTTTAGTTAACAATTAGCAGCTTTCACATCCATTAGAACCAGGTCATGTTTAATAGCAATGACTAACAAGCATACCCAGAGCTGCTGCACTCTTAAATAATTCCTTGGTGAGCTATTTTCACCTTCCAAATGATTGAGAGAAGGGGAATGAAGGGATAAGCAGATAAGCTTAATTTTGCAAAGCTAGATTCCACTTTCCACAGCCCAGCCTTTATGGATCTGAGCTTCTATCTGCTTTGTCAAATGGAAGTTTAATAAACGAGCCGAACTAATTAACTCGACCTATTCTTTTTTGTGAGTATCTTTGCAATGCTTTCTTTTCTAAAACATACCGCCACATCTTGAAGAAGAACAGAGCTTGACATAATTTTAGTTATCAAATGCTGGTAATTGACGCAGAGACAGGCTATGCTTTACACGAGGTTATAATTGATCCAGTTCAATGACCTCAGAGGCTGCTCTTCTGAGAAATGGGTGACTTGGGTTTTGATGCTTTGTCAGCTACTTCAATGGACATAAATTACAAATGAGGTACTAATGAAGTTTTTCATCACCAGTTTACCTTGTGAGATCAGTCTTTCAGCTTCAATTTAGAGGACACTTGGGGCTTGGGTGGGAGGCGAAGGGGATTGGAAACTCCTCTGAGCAGTTATAAATTAGATGCAGATAATCAAAAGATCTTCTCTGAGCTTAACAAGATTTTTGTGCCAGCCTGAAAACCTCTGCATCACAAAAGAAGGAGAAAGAGAAGAAGGAAAGCAAATAAAACAGAATATACCTTGAAAGTAAACAGAGGGGAAAAGCCACTGGCTTGCTAAATCCATTCAATCCTTTTCCCAATTAATATAAATAGTAAGCAAAGAGATGAATGTGCATAATACTTAGAGGAAGTGAGAGAATTTCCTGATTCAGATCAGACAAGGATTACAATTATGAGAATCAAATTGAGTCCAGAATTTAAGGTATCTGATGGTGGAACTGGTAAAAGATCCTTTTTTCAGACCACAACTTTCAAAATCCCATACAGCATTGGGAATGCTGGCTGGGGAACTGTGCTCCAGAAAGAGGAACTTTTCTCAAGCTCTGGACAGAGCGCATTGAGAGAGTGAGACAGAATGAGAGCTCTATTGCAAAGTTGGCAGCCATGGCCCTGTCACCACACAAGAAGCCAGAACAGGAGGTGCAGAGAACAGATTTCTGCCAGGTTTTCTCCTGGCAATTCTCATTTTGGGGGGAAATTTCAGTGGTTACAGCTAGTGTTGCCAGGTTTTCAGAACAGCAATAAGGGTCAGTTGGAATTCATGACATGCAGGGTTGACAATCAAGGAAGTAGCTGTTAAAAAGCTTGTGTTCAGTTTACCTTTCTATGTATTTGTCTGTCAAGTTAACACACTGTCTACATTCAGAAATTAGATGATGCACACATTTCAGTTTTTAAGGAGGGCCTTTACCTGAAAAAAAGAGATTTTTTTTGAAACTTATTTAGTATATATTAAAGTAAAAGCTTTCCAACTCTCAAATAGGGGACATCCCTTATAATAAGTGGCAACTGCCTGCCCTAAAAGAGAGAAGCTTTCTGGCTCTCAAATAAGGGATATCCCTCATAATAAGAGATGCTTGGCAACCTTAGTTACAACTGGAAATTTGCATGCCCGCCCCAGAGCTGCTCTCTATCAGAGGTACACCTCCATGCCATCCTAATTGCCATCCAAGGAAGGTGAGATTGCTCTGCCCCTTACAGAATCTGATCATCAAGTGGCGCTAAACAGTGGGTAAAAATGCTGGAACCTCTTAAGGAAATGAGCATATCCTCAATTACTTTTCCATTGTTGTAGTCTTTAATAGGACATGCAGCAGCCTGCAACACCAGAAGGACACTAAACACATGATTAAAATGATTTCATACTTTCCCTCAGATGGATTAGGATTACATCAGCCCCTTTATAATGTTCTTCCTTGCCAAAGATTATATAAATGCTTTAAAAAAAAATAAAGGAAATCAGCAAGTACAATCTGCATACCACAAAGATGATGATCATTGGACCTAATGTCATTTATTTATTTAGCTACCTGCCTACAAACCTGCTAGAACCCTAAGAGGGCTTTCTTTCAGTCCCATCACCATCCCAGGCTCACTTGGTGAGTACATGCGAGGGAGACTTCTCGGTGGCTGTTCCCACCCTGTGGAACTCTCTTCCGTGGGAGGCAAAACAGTTTCTCTTTAAAGCAGGTTTTTATGTGAGCTAGAGAGCTTTTATTTATTTATTAACCTGTTTTTAACACTGCACATTGTTATAAGTTTTTATAATTTTATATGTTTTTAATGTTGTTAATTGTTTTAAATGTTTTTAATGTTTTTAACTTATTTTTGGAAGCTGCCTTGAGTCCCATTCTGGGAGAAACAGTGGCATGGAAATATAATAAATAAACAAACAAACCTGAAGTGCATTTGGCATGGCCCATGACCTTACAAGGCCTTCTGTTTTCCTTTCTTCCTCCCTTTTTTTTTGAAACCTCAGGATCTTGCCAGCAGTATCTTACAGAGCCCTTTCTCATTTTCCAATCTTTTATAAACCTCAGGAATTTAGCAGCAGTGCCTTAGTTCTCTCCTGTATTCCTCCTGCCCTGGGAAGCTTAGTCATGGGCCATTTCTGCACTAGAGTGTTATAGCGCTATGGCCCCTCCCAAAACTGCAAACCCCAGGATTCTGTAGGATATTGAAAGTGGAATCATAGCGCTATAACACTCTAGTGCGGAAATGGCCATGGTGGCATGAAATAGGACAGTACCTTCTAACACGCACACCTGACTCTTTTACCTCAAAAATTCAGATAGGATTCAGATAGCTGGCTTCCATTATGAAGCCTCAGGAAGGTTAGCAGCAGTGCCTCAAAGAATCCTTATTTTACAACCCTTAAAACAAATATATATTGGCTTATGGCAGGTCAATGGCTTACAGCAGGTCCCTTTTTCACTTTTAGGTAGCTAATCATTGGGAATAGGGGTTGAAACTGGCCACTGGGGCTTGGCCAATAAAAAATACAGTGGCTGGAATCCTGTTGGTGGCATATTTGAGTGTAACTGGACTTACACAAACATGTTGTTTGTTTGACATTACACAAGGAGTTTGTCACTTTATGATACCAATAGAACTTTAAGATTATCTGGAGAGGCTCTCATCAATGTCCCATCACCCTCTCAGGTGCATTTGGTGGGAACAAGGGAAGGGACCTTCTCAGTGGCTGCTCCCAGACTCTAGAACTCCCTTCCTAGAGAGGCCAAGATGGCCCCTTCCTTGCTCTCCTTTCAATGGCAGGTTGAGACTTTTCTGTGCTGTCAGGTTTTTATAAATTAACTGGATATGGGCTTGTGGTGCTCCCCAGCTTTGTTTTAAAGTGGTATAGTTTTAATGTATTTTAATGTATTTAATATTTTTAATATTAATACTTTTCAACATGTAATTGTTTTAACTTTATAAATGGTTTAATTCTTTTTTTAAATTTTTATATTTATACTTTCACAAATGTTTTAATTTGTTCTGTCTTGTTCTCCCACTGTTGGAAGAAAGGCAAGATATAAATGAATGAATGGATAGATAAATAGATAGACAGATAGATAGACAAGTAAGTAAATAAATAATCATGCAGCTATCAACCCAGGAGATGTTCAGGTAGCACACATCCCAGCCAGAGTTTTGCATCTGGGGGAAATGGAAAGAGATCGGTCTCCTGATCCCCAGTGACTCATTGGAAATCTGAGAAAATCAGCTCATTCCTCTCCTCTCAGGAAGGCATTAATCAGGTGGCTCCCTGATTAATGTATCCAAAACTGACGTCTACCTTGGAGTGGCAGAGCTACATATGTCGAGGAACATGTTCCACATGTCTTGATATATGATTTTGTCCCCTATCAAATTTTGAGGTATCTACTACAATTTCTTGGTAGGATGTTTTAATAGGTTATGGCAGTTCCCCCTTTTGCTTCTAGAAAGTCATCTATTACGAAATCTTTATTATTATACAGATGTAGAACTTGGAAATAACAATGATACCTGCGAGCCATTAATTTTGGGAGATAAAGCAGTAACATTATTTTTGAAGTAACCGGTTTTTTTTCTTGCAAAGTGATGCAATGACTAGTAAACTTTTTGCATATATGTATTAATGTTTATTTGGGGGGGATGGGAGTTAGGACTTTCTCTATTTTTTTATTCAGATATTTGTAAAAAAAAATACTGAAAAAAAATCAAGAGGCCTTTTTTTAATGTAACTACAAATAATGACAAGTTAATTTTTTAAAAATTATAATGCTCTAAGCCCTAATTTAATGCATGTTTCCTCTTGCTCTTCAGACAAAAAGGCTCCCAAAGCAGCTTCCAAATAAATGAAAAAAACAAAACAAGAGAGTCCCTGCCCTCAAGCACACAGTTTAAATGATATGACACTAAAGGAAAGGAGGGATGGGGAAGGAAGAGGCAAAAAGCAAACAGTTGTAAAGAACTTAGTTCTCCAAGCTATACTTCTTTGTAGATCACTTTGCTTTTGCTTTGGATTCCATTTGGGGGAAAGGTGGGATATAAATTTAATAAATAAAATAAATAAATATCCCAATGAAATATCATATCTAGTTAAAAGGATCTTTGGCTGCAGGATATGAAAAAGACCTTCCTGCTTGAGAATAATTCTGCAATATCAGTAAGGTTACACCACCACAATTTCCTTGTTAACCTGAATTCTAACTTACATTAGAAGACAGCCACCCAGGTTGCTCATGCTTAAACATCTATGCACCAATCCTGTTGTCTACTTTCTCTCTAACTTCCTATAACATCCTGAAATCCTGGTGGGAAGTAGAGGGACAAACAACATAGGGTTGAGTCATATGTTGGAAAAGGATTGCTGTGACATTTGCCCCAATTAAAATACTTTCGATGAGCATGTGGGGAAAGCACCTGGGGAATGACTTGGAAAGTCATGATGTAATCCCCAAGGAACAGTAAGGCTGAGTCATGGTAATATGAAATCCTGGCAAGGGGTTGCATCAGCCATAGTCCCTAGCTGATGAGCTATCACCCAATGTGTATATAAGAGGTGAGCTCAGTCAGTTCTCTGTCTCCCTAACTCTTGCTGACACCAAAACTCTGTCCGAGCAAACCTCTGCCTGATGATGATGATGGGATGCTGAACCTTTGACTGAGGATCTGCGAATCCTGCCTGTATAGATGTATATATTGAAACTTAAAGAATAAAAGCCTCCAGGTATTTTTTGGATGACAACACTGTGTGCTAGTGTTTCTAACTGGTGGGTAGTTTGGGGTCAGAGCTAATGCTGTATGTTCACATTCTGCTGCTGCTCACGCTTGTGGCTGTATTTTGATACTCTGCTGTGTGTTTATTGCTTGCCTCTGAGCCACGTTTTTGTTCAGAGCGCAGCTGTTCCAGGGAGGATTTTGTGCTAGGTGCTTAAATCCATCCCCTGTCATCATACCAGTGGGAATTAAGACAATCTCCTCATCTCTTGATTCAGCAACTTTAAAGTAAAGATGGAACTTCCAAGTTGCAGTCATGCCCTGTTCCTCAAATTACTGTGATTGAAATAAAGAGGTGTGTGGTTGAACATGGCCTCTAGATCTGACTCTAACACTTGGCAAAGTGAGGTGGCTGTCTCAGTCACCAGGCCCATACTGATGGTGAGGAGCAATGGTTAGGTAGAAGGGAGAGCAGCATGGGCCAGGAGGTTTCCTTGTGTCCCCTAAGCTAGCCTACTGTTCCTGTGACCATGCTGTCTCATGACAAGTCTTGGAAACAGTATCAATTCAATCAGCTTCTGTACATGGAAAAGGAGGCAACGTTTTGTTTCTCATGTCAAGCAGGAAAATGTTTTAGGCCATTTCCACACCTTACCTGGTCCCATTGTTCTCCCACTGCGATCCTGGCAGCACCTCTGCAAGGAAGGGAGACAATGGGAATGCTTCCCTCCACAGCTGGCCAGCTCCTTGAAGAAGGGAGCGTGAATGACACGTGCCTGCCTTCTGCAGCACAGCCAGGCTATTTCCCAAGCTACACTGGGAAAGGAAGTGCCTCCATCATGCTTCCTTCCCTTCTGCATGGCTGGAAAGGATGGGAGCATTGTGTGATTGCGAGTGCTTAACGGATTTATTCTGTTAAGCAAATATCCCATGGTTGCAATAGGGGGGCAGGATGGCAGCAGGACCACAACGATGTCATGCAGAAGCATGCGTCCCCATTGTGGGACGGCCTTAATGTGTGGAAGTGGCCCTAAACTGCATCTATGGCTTAGCAACTGCTGTACCCCTTCCAACTGTAACTATATGGCAGACATAGTCCCAATGAATGCTCTGTTGTCCCACTTCTTCAGCTGGATTTTAAATGTCCCATTTTCTCTCACCTCCTCCCATTTTCCCCTTTACCTCCATTGCCACAAACTGAATTCAAAGTGCAAAAGTAGTTTGCATTCAATTAACTCAGTAAGGACATAAGAAAAAAGAGGAGGTGGAATTTTGTCCTCTCCAGTTGTGTCAGGCAAAGTAAACTGCTGCAGTTTCTCCTTTGTTCAGAGGGGGTTTGCCGTTTCCTTCCTCTGGTGCTGAGAGAGTATGAATTGACCAAGGTTACCCACCCAATCCCTAGCCAAGCAGGGATTCAAATTCTGGTCTCCCCATGTCCTAAGCCAATACTTAAACCACTACACTGGTTAAGTAAATTTATTTACCTAACTTTAAAGTGAATAATGAAGACACTGAAAGAGTTAAAGATTTTGGCAACTTCCATGTTGGAATGTCATCATGCAGCCTGGTTCTTTTGCTAGCTCTGCTAAAGGAAAAGGCATTGGATGTGATAGAAGCCAGTTTGTTACCTTGGAAACTGGCTAAAATTGCCTCCCTGGAACAGGACACTCAAAGGATTACCCACATGGTTTGGATTCCCAATATTGGTACCTAGGAGACATAGAAGGTGTCCCGGGAAGTGCAGGCAAATCAGAGAAGACTGGGAAGACACACAATCCCCACTACATACCACCAGCCATTTTTCGGCATCAGCAATTCAAAACCAACTTTCTTAATTTCCAATTAATATAAGATTGTACATTTAAGGAAACCCTCCACCTGATGGGAACAGTTAACTTCACCACTAATACTTCTGCAACTCTTTAACAATGAGAACAGCATGGTAGAATTGAGTTAAAGATTAAAACTTCAAGAACCCTTAAATGTACTTAGATGTGCTTGGAGGTTTTAAATTCCTTAATTTCTACTGATAGACTCTTTTTAACATAAAATATTTAAAGGCAAGAACAAAAATGTGTTTACCCTGTACAGATAAGTGTCAAGGACACTGCCATCAAGTGGAAAACAAGAAGTGAACTGGCTGTGAACTTAGGACTGACCTGAGTTTCATCTTCCCAGAGAGCGCATATTTACCTGTAGCTGGAAAGAATTCTATGGAGAGATGTACTGACATCTAGAGGTATAATGGAATAACTGCAATATAAAATATTTCTTTTAAGTATAGAGATTGATAGCTGTCAGAATGGCTTCAGGGCTGAGATCCAAGCAGACACAACCAGCAACTGTACAACAATTTGGCAGAGATTAAACAATTGAGTAGATGTGAATCAAATGAGAGTAGATCTGAAACAAGATCTGAAGCCTGAACTTAAGGATACAAGACAGTCTTTGACACAGACAACAACAGTGATAAAATAGATGAATGAAAAAAATGGAATTTGCTGGAAGATTAAACACTGAGATTGGAAGAAGTGAGGGAGAAATTATCTATGGGCCAAGAACAGAACTAAGATGTGATGGCTTTATATGACCTCAATGAATGGGAGAGATGCATTAGATTTAGAGGAATACTGAAGATGCAAAATGAAGATACATATGCAAGAATGACTGATGCTTTGGCTGATCTCCTGAAAGACAGAGAGTAGACCTTTGCTGAGAATTGAATAAAGTGGACAGATTAGATTCCTAGGTGTTTTGACAGAGAAATTTGCCTAGAGAGGTGATTGTCTACTTTATGAAAAGACAGATGAGAGATCAAGCCCTCCAGCAATATTATTTACATAAAATGCAGATTGATCGAATTGGATGATGAAATTGTATGACCTAGCAGAAATGAACAATATTTTTCGTTTTGTTTAAAGAAGAATCATTGAGTAATTTTAAGAAAGATTGGAATATTGCATATTTGAGAGTATTGGGAGGAAACTTCAGTTCTGGAGATTTAAAAGTTATTAGTTTTGCCAACAAGTAGAAGTATATTCTAGTTGTATAATGTTAAAGAAGTAGACTTAATATTTATCTTATAATCATCAGTTGAGGGACTGGAAATCATGTCTGTTCTTCCAGTCTTGTTTTAGTTTAGTTTAGTCTTAGTTTTGTGACTTGCTGCCCCTGCCCCACTTTTTTATGTTTTCTGATTTGTTTCCTCATTTGTTTTATGTATCTAAATTTTGTGTTCAATAATTTTTTTTTAAAATAAAGAGTTACAGATTTCCAATAACTTGGCTCAATCATAAATCAAAATGGTGATTATAGTCAAGAAATCAGGAGAATAGGACTTAGTAGGGCAGCTATGAAAATACTAGAAAAAAATCCTCAAATATTAAGGCATATAATTGAGTACTAAAGTCAGGATTGTCCATGCCATAATATTTTTGATTTTCATTTATGGTTGTAAAAACTGGACAATGAAGAAAGCTAATAGGGAGAAAATCAACCAAGTTGAAATGTGTTGGTGGAGGAGAATTATTGGGTGCTGTGCATTGCCCCCCCCCCAAAAAAAGTGTTCAAGACTGAACTCTCCCTAAAAGGCCATTTCTGCACTCAAAAGCCCCTCCCTAAACTGCAAACCCCAGGATTCCATAGGATGTTGAAAGTGGAATAATAGCACTATAACAGTCTATGCGGAAATAGTCAAAGTTAAAATGACTATACTGAAACTATAGTACTTTGGACATATCGAGAGACAATGTAACTCCTTAGAAAATACAATAAAGCTTGGTAAGCTGGAAGGCAGTAGGAAAAGGGAAAGACTGCATTAAAGTTGGATGTACTCGGTCAAGAAAGACATGGCCCTGAACTGACAGAAATAACAACTGTGTGATTTGGATGTGAAAATTGCCCACAATCGTTCTGTTTGGTGGTTTTCTTTTGTTTTGTTTTTAAAAATGGGGCTTGGGGGACAGGTGAAGGATTTTAGGGGCTGCAGAAGTGTGGTCAAAGGACCACATGTAGCCAAGGACTGCATTTTCTCTGTCTCTCATCTAGTCCACAGTTGTTGACCATTTGCCTAATGGAAGTAGAACAGCATGACATGAGGTCAATTCATAATTTAACAAACTGACAAAGTGAAAATCCACTATGAACAGGGAATGCTGGTATACTTATTGCAACAACATCATGGGATGTTTTCATTGCTTGTTTCAAAATCTCATCAGCATCCTTGTCTCACCCAAGTTCTGTATCAGGCTGTACAATCCCCTTTTTCCCTTTCCTTGTGGATATGCATGTATTTTATCTGACATGCAGTTTTCCTAGCGCACACAATTTTCTGCATTTTGTTTGCATTTTCAGACAGATGCATGTTTTGTCATGCATACTTACTTGCACACAGTGCAGAAAAGAAAAGGGGAGAGAAACTGTCTTTGCAATTTCCTTTTGGCAACAGGAAAGTAAAAAAGGGGGCAGGACTGTTCTCTGTTGCCTCAGAGGGTAGAACCAGGTCTCATGGTTTTAAATTAGAGGAAGGTAGATTGCAACTGAACATTAGAAGGAACTTCTTGACAGTTAAGAGCAGTTTAACAATGGAACCAATTGCCTAGATTGGTGATGGGATCTCTTTCTCTGGATATCTACAGAAAGAAGCTGGACAGCTACCTGCTGGGGATGATTTAGCTGGATATCCTGCACTGAGCTGGGGTTGGATTTGGTGGCCCATGAGACCCCTTCTAGCTGTATGATTCAATGATTCTAAGATACACTTTCATTTATCATCTCACAGATCCCAAAAAGGATTGTTCATTTTTTAAAAAATCTCAGTTAGTACAATATCATTTCCATTCCTACCTACAACCAAGTGTAAGCTTGTGTGAGAGCCAGTGCGGTTTGAGTATTGGACTATGCTCTGGAGACCCAGGTTTGAATCCCTGCTCAGCTACTGGATGACTTTGGGAAAGGTGCACTCTCTTAGGCCATTTCTTCACTAGACTGTTATAGTGTTATTATTCTACTTTCAACATCCTATGGAATCCTGGGATTTGTAGTTTAGAAAGGGGCCTTTGACAGGCCTTTGAGGCCTTTGGAACAATAACACTATAACAGTCTAGAGCGGAAATGGCCTTAGCCTCAGAAGAAGGCAAAGGCAAACCTCCTCTAAACAAATCTCGCCAAGAAAACCCCATGACACTTTTTTCTTAGGGTCTCCCTAAGTTGGAAATGACTTGAAGGAACACAACAACTAAACTTGTGTACCTGAATCACACAAATATTGTATTTTTTCCACCTTTACTTCTTCTCCCTGCCTTCCTGTATTGTTTCCCCTGTGTGCAGTCCTATAGTAGGACCTGTCCTCTTATAGTCTGTAAAAGGATCATACACATCGATGGAACTATATCAACAACATATCCACCTCATGATTTAATCAGATACAGATATGCCATAATAAATGTGTTCACCTTTAAGGTGCCACAAGATTTTTTGCTGACCTTCACTGGATCTGAAGGTCTTCTGGTGTTCTTCAAAATCTTTTAAGTACCCTTATAGTTACCGATGTCACAGACTTACCAAGCCAAAGATAATCTCTGAGCTTCTGGTTATTCCCACAACTGTATGTGTGCATCTCAATCCTCCAGGGTTTGCTTACTTGGAGACAACCTCCATGACCCTAACAGTTTAATGTAGCATGAAGGACAAACAAAATTTGCTAACTGGTTACACATTGCCAGGACAGTAATTGCTTCATGAGGGTTAGAGTCAATGAAATTGCTGTTTAATATGGCTGCCAAGAGCCATATGGCCCAGTGAAGTGGAGAAAGGAGTGATAGCGAAAGGAAAAAGAGACTTGGTGCTTTTTTTGTAAAGAATCCAAAAGCAGTGTTAAAACTCTGAGATTACATGTTCCTATGGTGGCTCTGCCTCTGCAGGTTCAGCACTGATTGAGGTTCCACTTAGCAATAATGAGGCCACAACCTTTCATTGGTTACAGCTGAAGATTCTTGGCTCTAGCATGGATCCTGATTCAGGAACTTGTCAACCTGCCCGCTGACAGATAGAAACCAATTATTCAGCCCACTGCTATATATGGAAACCAACTCCCAGCCCACCTGCTGGGGTAAACCTTTGAAATGAAGACTTGGGATTCCAAATAGCAATAGCAGTTACATGTCTATACCACTTATCAGTGCTAAGCACTCTCTAAGCAGGTTATAATGTGTAAGCTAATTGCCCCCAACAAGCTGGGTACTCATTTTACCAACCTACGGAAGGATGGACGGCTGAGTCAACCTGGAGCCCTGCAGGATCGAACCCACAACGTTGTGGATGCAGTATCAGCATTTAACCACTGCGCCACTAGGGCACATGGATGTAAGCCACTGCATGGCTCCCCACCACCTGAGGATGGGGCAGACCACCTGTCCTTGAGCTGGGCATGACCCTGGTAGCCCGCATCTTCAAGGTCCCATCCTGGGAGATCCAACTAGGTCTGACAAGACCCATACCTCGTTGTTGTGTGCCTTCAAGTCATTTCCAACTTATGGCAACCCTAAGGCAACCCTTTCATGGGGTTTTCTGAGGCTGAAGAGTGTGTGACACACTCAAGATCACCTGTGGGTTTTCATGGTTGAGTGAAAAATTGACCCCTGGTCTCCAAGGTGCTCACTGGTTCTTTATGCCTTATCTGCTCCAAAGGGATCCACACTGCATGCTGAAAATTACCACAAGTTGTGGCAAATTTAAATGCGTTATAAAGACTCACAAGTGGTACAAACAAAGCCATAAAATTCTGAAAGGGAGGGAGCGGGTGAAGCTTTGTGGTGACACCTGAGGGGAGTGCAGAACACTGGCCTTTAGCCAGTTCGCAGACTGGATTTAAGCCTCTGCTTCAGTTCCTCCAGTCTGTCCCATAAAGCAATAGGATGGTCCCAACTGGCAGATTTTCCTGCCTTTCTGCAGACCAGCAAACTGCAAAGGCTTGTAGAAGCAGAAGAGTCCACCAATGGGGAAAATAGCTCTTGTTTTGCTCTTTCTGATTGTGACCCACAGAGGGTGCTCCCTGGTAAATAAGAGAATGCTCTTGCCACTGCTATTTCCTGGTTCATGTTGCTGTTTTGTGTCTTCTCCCAACATTTTTGTCTTGAGTTCTGAAAGCTGCCCTTCTGGTACCCCACATGGCCACCTGAAGATATTTTGCTGCCTGAGGCAGAGTTGCAAATGGCAACTCCCCCTCCTGCTTGTAAAAATTTTTACAGTTTTGTGTGTGCATGTATTGATGTATGTTTGTGTGTGAAGAGATCTCTTCGTAAAATGCCAGAGGCACTAGCAGTTGTGAGGCATATAAATATTTTAAATAAATAAGGAAGATATCAAGGTCAACTAAATTCTTCTGATACATTAGGCAAAAATTGTCACAAGCCTTTCTTCCCCTTTTGTGTGGTAAAAATAAAGCATGTTAAACAACTATTGATTTTTCTGCAATTTCCTGACATGCAAAATCAGCCACATGAAGGTAGCTTCCTTTTGCTGCCTAACTCTCAAATGCAGCTGCTTACAGTGCGTTCCTATATGTCTACTCAGAGGTAAGCCCCATTGAGTTCAGTGGGGCTTACTCATCAGTAAATGAGTGTTCAATCACCACCTGAGACTGCCTTATTGGAGAACAAGTCCACTGGCTTGGACCACCCAATTGGTTGGCCTGAGAAAGTCTTCTCTCAGCTAAGCTTTGGCACAGTAATAATGGCTGCATTCCTTAGGCCTAGCTGAGCAGCTGGGTTTTCTCTCTCCTGAACCAGAGCCTGGGTGTTCTTGTATTATTTTTCAAAGGCCAGAGTATGAATCAGAGACTTGGGCTAAGAACAGGGGCAGGTGGTAACATTTGGAAAAGCATAATCATGCATCGGAGGGGTGTGTGTGTTGTCCTCCCTTTATTTATTAATTTAGAGGATCTATAACTTATATCCAAAGCAGCATACATATAAAAAATTAACCACTGAAATACTGAAACCAGCACTTTCAAAATAATGAGCCATCACGTATCAACAATGCAGCAGACGTGGGGGAGAAAGTCAGCAAGTAGCATAATGTAATTAAAACAAGGTGAGCACTCCTAATGTTTCAACGTGATAGATAAATAAAGGGATCTCTTGAACCAGTATGGGAAAGGTGTTGCAAAAATGAGGCACCTCTTTTCAGAAGCCACCTGTCTTAAGATGGTTATTAGCTGACAGATCCTTGAGGCTCTTTCTTCCACAAAATGGCCCTGGAAACGAGAATAATCAGTTTCATCACGTTGTTGCTGCGTGCCTTTAAGTCATTTCTGATTTACAGCAACCCTAAGGTTTTCTGGGGCTGAGAGTTTGTGTGACGACCAAGGTCACCCAGTGGCTTTCCATGTCTGAGTGGGGAATCAAACTCTGGTCTCCAGAGTTGTAGTCCTCTGGTCAAAGTACTACATCATACTGGCTCTCTTAACCATACACATATATTAAATCAATATTTTAAATGAGAGAGTGTATGCTTGAATTGGGGAGGTATATCTTTCATCATACCTGCTAGATTACAAATTTAGTATTAGTAAATCATCAAAGCAAAATAATCAACATCAACCTGGGCAGCATTGGGAAAATTTCCTAGTATATTACAATTTAAATAATTTATCTGTCTCTGTATGCTGTACGAAGAAACCTACATGCTTGATCACAAAATTAGAAAGTTTGGTTTGTTATCCAATAGAGCAGTGGTTCTTAATCTGGAGTCCAGAGACCCCTGGAGGTCCACAGAGCCCTCACAGGGGGTCTGTAGAGCCCTGCTGCTGAATACTGACAGCAGTGGCAGCAACAAGGATGCAGCAGCGGGAGTATGTGTGTGTGTGCAGATGCCACAACTGGTTGGGTCTGCCACTCTGTCCTTTTTGTCAAGGATATGGCTGCAGGAGGTGTGGGGGCCAAGAGACACAGCAGTAGGCATGTGTGCATGCCCAAACTGATCCCTCATTTGCAAACAAGAGAGCAGTTTGGGCATGCACACACACACCCTGTTGCCATGTCCCTGATGAAAGGAACACAGTGGCAGGTGTGCGCACATGCCCAAGCTGCTTTCTCATTTGCAAACAATGGAGCAGTTTTTGGGACCTGCACACACACACATGTGCTGCCACATTCCTGGCAAGAGGGACATGGCAATGTGTATGTGTACACACTCAAACTATGACTCCGGAGACCAAACTATGACTCTGGTTTGAATTCCCACTCAGCCATGGAAACCCACTGGGTGACTTCAGGCAGGTCATATTTTCTCAGCCTCAAAGAAAGGCAAAGGCAACAAATCTTGCCAAGAAAGCCCCCATGATAAGTTAGTCTTAGTCAATTTTCAAAGGGGAGAAACATGATGGCTAGAAAGAACCTCCTCTGCCAGTGGCATTTTGTTGTTGTGTGCCTTCAATACACTTCTGACTTATGGGAATCCTAAAGTGAACTTATCGCAGGGCTTTCTTGGGAAGATTTGTTCAGAGTAGGGTTGCCTTTGCCCTTCTCTGAGGCGGAGAGAATGTGACTTGCCCAAGGTCACCCAGTGTCTGAGGGGGGATTTTAACCCTAGTTTCCAGAAGCCATAAATAAATAAATAAATAAATAAATAAATATTTAAATCTTGAGTTGAGTCTTGGGGGGTCCTGGCAACAGATTATATTTACAGGGGGTCCTTGGTAAAAAAACGGTTAAGAACCACTGCAACAGAGCAAAACAAACACAGTAGTAACATCATGGACCCAGTCTACTAAGTGTTTCAGGTACTTCCTGAGCAAACATATCACATTTCTGCATTTTATTTTATTTTTTTCCAGAATACATATTTACCAACTGTGTCTCATCAAAGCTAATGTTTACACATGCAGTTTTTCATGTTAGTTTGAGACCAATTAATAAGCTCTAGATTGGCAGGAGGGGGGTGTACATTACTGGTTGTGGTCCATTTTGCATGGTCTCTGGTATGCAACAAATTTTAAGGATTGTATGAGCTACTGCTCACATGTTTCTTTCATTCAAATCATAAATTAAATTATCAACAGCAGCTCAGGAAACACCAGCTAAATTTCAGGGATATAGTTACACAAACAGAATGCCATATGAAAACAAAATAGTACAGCAAATTGGAGTCCTAAGCAATTTTTCAAGTCAGGAAAAGAGGAAAAGTTTGTCTAAGCAAGTGTGTTTTCATTGGATATTTTAAACTCGCTGCATTTTCTGCTTCCAAATGGCATAGGAGAGGTTGTTCCAGAACTGTGATGCCATCGCTGAGGAGGCCCACTTTTATGATATTACATGGCAACACAGAGCTGAAACAAGATTAAATGTCAGTGCCCCTGCCCTAGTGAGGATGTACAATACCCTTTGCCAATCAAGTTCTTTGGTGTCATCCAATTAAGTGTATCAAACTCCATTTACCAGAAAGATGAGTTCTAAAGTCTTTATTAGCATCATGGCTAAATGTTAACCGCTGCGCAGTTGGATAAAGGAGCTACTGTGTGTTCAATATGTGTATGTGTACAGTTGGCCCCTCACATTTGTGCATTTGACTTTCATAGATTTGATTATTTTTGATTTTCTTCAACCCTTGCCTCTCCAGGTGCTTCTTTTCTGGGAGAACCTTCCCCCGCAGTGGCTCCGATCAGGGCACACAGTCCTTTAAAAAACTCCACCTCTGCTCCTCCCCCTTCTCCTCCTCCTCTTCCTCCTCCTTCTCCAGCCACTGCTTGTCTAGCTAAGGGTGGCTCAAAGCCTAATTTCTCAGCCCCACAAATCTTCTCCCAAAGCCCCTCACACACCCAACGAAGGAGATGGGCAAGAGAGAGGAACAAGGACATATCTAGGGTGGGGCAAGTAGGGCACATGCCCTGGGTGCCAATGCCAGAGGGGCGCAAAAATTCCATGCCAGAAAATTTAGAGAAGGAGGAGGTGGCAGCAGCTCCGGAGGTAGGAGCACAAGTTCTGTACTTGCCCTAGGCACTGTTTATGCTAGACATGCCCATGGAGAGGAAGTATAGGACCACCATGCTGATCCACCCCCTTTCTGTCTCCTGACCTGGTTTGGACACTGGGTGCCCATTCTCCCCACCATACCTCATGTGTCTTCCCACAGACACACGCACATTTTGGTAGTTGTGATTTTTCCACTTTTGTGAAGGTCCTGCACCCCTGACCTTTGTGAATGTGGAGAGTCAACTGTATGTGTTTTCAAATCACTGGTCAACTTATGGCATGAATTTCATAGGATTTTCTCAGGCAAGGAATCCTCAGAGGTGGTTTTGCCAGTCCTGCTAGATAGTTTCACTTTAGCCTGGAAGTTTAAGGATACAGAGATAGCTGGGAACATACCAGAAGAGAAAACTTTCCTGTTTGCAAAATTTTTGTTCTGTTCTCAAATCTGTTAGGATGGGAGATGGGTCACACCTCTGCAACTCCATTTCCTTTGTTTGATTTCTGCCCTGTATAAGCCTCGGAACTCATCATGCAGTTGTGGGGAGGTGTGTGCTAGGCCAGTGGATCCATTATCCAGTCAGAGAGATCCATAGAGAGTTTTTTTTCAGTCGTTTTAAATTTTAAATAAAATACAGATACCAAGATATTCTATCACACTGAACCAATATGACACTGAACTATGTAAGATTTATCTGAATCAAAGATCTTTCCAGAGACTGTTTTGCATAGCTGAAGGTTGGTAAGCCACACTATTATTACTGCTGTGGTTAATAGAAGGACAGCAGGCTTCATAAACAAAATTGTCTATTGTATTATTTCTAGATTTTCTAATATAAGCCATCAATTTTTCCATGAGAGTTTCCCTAAAGTTTATTTATGACATTGAAAATTGGGGGAACTTTATAGTCATGCTAAAATAGGGCTATAACTATCCTAGCTGCTAAGCGTAGGTAGTGATAAGGTGAGACATTCTTATTGTCTCCCATAAAACAATTCAGTACTAGGCTAGGGTATGGAGTTACTTGCTGATCCGTAATTTTAGAAATATCTTTTAAGACTAAGTACGAGGGTTGGCTGGTGACAGGACAAAGCTATATGTAGTGTTGGCCGTGGGATAATCTGGGTAGAGTTCAGTCCTTAGGAGTCCAATTCTAGCACTTGCTGATGGAAAGCATCCCTCAGCACATGATGCTTTCCTCTGATGTAGACGAACTGCTGCACTGATTTAGCATCAGTAAACCTTATCTTACAGCACTGATGTGTATCAGTTTTTGGTATCAAGGAGTCTTGGAGAGCCCTAGATTTATAGCCAATTCCAGCTTAGCATACTTCCTGTCCCTGGTATTAAAATGCAATAGAACATAGTGAATAACTATGATATTTTTTCATGAAACCCAAAGTTGATGGTTGAGGCAATCAGTGCACTTTGTCTAACAGTAGAACTGGTAGAGCTCTGTAACAATATTCCATTGCATATCCTTCAGCATTTCACAGCTGAAAACCAGGCCATGTGTGGCTAAGCAAAATCAGAGGATGATCAAGATGGCAAAAGTTGTTAAAGAGAAAGAAAACAAAAGCTAGGAGAGGTTCCTGCAATTTGCTTTTTTGGAGAGGGTTGTCTATAGGCTGTATGTGGACCCGGTCCCCTTTTTTCCCAGCCCCTCAGTCCCACTTGCATTTGGGAGGCAAATTTTCAGTTTTTTTGTCTCTACTGAAACTGCCAAAAACACACAAAAACCACTCATAGATGTGTTAGTTTGGCTTCCCTCTGTGAACCCCCCAACTTCCTAAGGCCCTTTTTAAGCCAAAAAAAGGGGGGGGGACTGAAAATGGCAACCAGAACTTGTGTGACATCACTCTGGTGTGGCATGACATGCTAGTTTGGCCACTGGAACATGTTAATCTCAACCTTCTATTTGCATACCTCGATGTAGATAATAGAGAGCAGATAGACCGGTTAATTGACTCAGTTGATACAAGAGAAAGTTAATAGATTCTCATGAGTTTATTCCATTCAGAAAATCAAAACAGAAGAAGATTTAAAAGATTGAGCTTTAGGATCTTGAAAGGGAAAAAATCCCCACGGATCAAGATGATGAAAAAAATTCTAAAATTTTAATGATCACTGTCTGAATAGAGGAGCTCTTTTCAGTTAGTTTGTGTTCTTTAGCTTTTGGGGCTCTGTTCTATTTGGCATGCACCATTCACAAACTACATTTTTTTCCCAAGGAATTATAATTGCTGAGTTTTATTCCAACACATTCCAAAACATCCTTGTAAAAAGGCATTTCAAATCAAGTGAACAGCATGTCCTAGACAAAAATATGTTGCAAAGTAAATATAAAGAAAAACAAGAATGCTACCCTAATACCTTTCTAGGTCATTTTGGAAGAAAACCTGGCAAATGACAAAGAGAGAGAGAGAAATCATTGGCTTCTGACTATTTTTATGCAATAAAGGATATGCCTTCTGGCTTTCTGTCATCCAGTGGAAATTCCCAGGCCCTCAGGCCTCAATGATATTTTCTTTTTCATATTTATAACTGAAACCACAAAATAAGAACTCAGAATAGTTACTTTTGTGGACTATGACTCCTAGCATCCCTCAGCAGGCATGGTTACTGGCCATGTTGGCTGGGTGGCCCTGGGAAGTGTAATCCAAAAAGAAACTTTCCCAAACCCTGAACAAAATACAACGCTCCAGAAAGTCTAAAGAGCTGTGATGCCAGATTTATTCTTGGTTGATTCCACACATTTCTCCATTATTCCCATGCTCATAATATTTATTCTCCAAAGCTTCACGACAATTTCAATAATGCTGGTGCAGGGTGTCCTAGGAATGGGGCAGGATCCAAGGAAATGGCAGCAGATGGAACAACTGTTTTGGATTCTCTGTTAAATGTGAGAGGACACTACTGATCTACATTTCTTCAGGATTCAAGGGCTCATACAGCTTTGGGGCTGGAGTAATCCCATTCCTGGAATCTCAAGAGTATAAGGACTGGCTTTAGAAATTTCATGAGAACTCAATTCATGGAATCTCCTACTGATCAATGAGACAGAATAACCTGTGCTTAGAAGCAGCAAGTACCAGGGATGCCAGGCTCTGGTAGGGCATAGCAGTCACAGGAGAGTCAGAATGAGAAAAGTGGTAGTAAAAATGTTTCAAACATTCCAAAGCCGTTCATGGAAAATAATCAGGCAGTAAGACCAAAGCCAACCAAGTAGGAAGATAAATTGTTTAACCAACCCAAAGGATCGGAAGTTCAAGAAAGCTAAACACACACAATGTTGTCAATCAGTTATCGGCAATGAAGACTCTCATCTGCTGCTGAGAGATTTATAACTGCCTGACCTTGATAGCCGGGTAGCTAATTGTGTGGTGTCCAGTGTTTAAATTGGTGTACAAAGCATAGGCTCCAACTTTGCTTTTGTTCAGCTTGCTCTTGTTGCACAAACAGTGCTCTCCTCAACGTCTATCCGGTGTGGCTGAAGTGGAGGCTCATTGTTCAGAGAAGGTATGTGCCCTGGTGGCACAGTAGTTAAATGCCAGTACTGCAGCCACAAGGTTGTGAGTTCGATCCTGCTGGCCTCCAGGTCGACTTAGCCTTCCATCCTTCCGCAGGTCAGTAAAATGAGTACCCAGCTTGTTGGGGGCAATTAGCTAACACGTTGTAAACTGCTTAGAGAGCACTCAGCTGATAAGCAGTATAGAAATACACGTGCTATTGCTATTGTTTGTTTCCACTCTCGATTGTGGATAGAGGTAGTTTTCTCAGGCTGTAGGCCCCTCCTGGACTGACTACTTTATGTTGGATTCCTCAGATCCTACAAAGGGCGGTATGACAGAGAGAGGAACTTTTACCAGTTCTTGCTCTTTGCAAGCCCCTCTCCCCAAACTGTTTGGAGAGAGGACTTTCCAGAATGGTATGGGAGATTGTTTAGGAAGCTGAAGGGGGAAGGGATCCAAACTGCAACCTGTCTCCTTTCCATCATTAGGTGTTTTCACCAGATTATCAGCCCTTCTCTGAACAGAAGAGGCTTCTCCATTCAGAGGTCTACTTTGGATGTAAGCTGCAGTGTTCTTAAAATATGTCATACAGTAGAGTCTCGATTATCCGTCCTTCGGTCATCCGACATTCCGGATTATCCAACGTCGCGGCTGCTTGGTGGCATGGCTGTAGGCATTTCCGCGCCCCCAGACACGCCCCCAAATATGGCGGCCGAGACGAGCAAGGAGAGAAGGGTGAGTGAAGCCTCGCCCCAAAACACGGCCCCAAGCGCGGCGGCAGCGGCGGCAGTGAGCAGGGCAAGTACCTCCAGGCCCCAAAACAAGGGCCAAAGCATGGCAACGGGGAAGGCGACGGGCACAGCCAGGCTTTTCTTAGACCCTCCGGATTATCCGACATTTTCGGCTATCCGACTATCAGCCCGCCCGTTTATGTCGGATAATCGAGACTCTACTGTACATGCTTCTGTCCAGTGTATCTGAAAACTGATAGTATCCTTTGATCTCAAAGTATCATTTTTGTGGAGAAAATGTGTTTTCTGTGCTGAAAATGCCATTTTTCACATACACAAACCATGTGAATTTTTTTATGCAGCATATAACTCTTGAACTTTGAAGAGTTTAATCCGTCCAGGATTCTCCTCAATGGGAGTATTGATTCTCCTCAATACTCAGGAAACCCCTTTTTCTTCTGGGATGTGAATATTTCTGGATATTTTCTCATCTTGGTTAGGCATAGGCATTGTGGGTGGGGCCAGTCCTTTCTGCATGCAAAACATCTCCCGAATTGTAATTGGATGAAGGAGGTTCCTTCTATCTCTCTTTTTTGTCTCTCTTCTAAATCCAGCTGTTTGTGGTTCAGAATGTTGCACGTTGTGTTTTAACAGTGTTCCTAGATGATTCCAGCAAATCTCATTTTAAAACGTCCCATGCATATTGTTGTTGTTGTGTGCCTTCAAGTCATTCCAATTTATGGTGACCCTACCATGAAGTTTTCCTGGAAAGATTTGTTCAGAGAAGGTTTACCTTTGTCTTCCTCTGAGGCTGAGAGAATGTGGCTTCTCCAAAGTCCTCCCGTGGGTTTCCATGGCCAAGCTAGAATTCAAACAAAGTGATTAATTTGCATTAATAACCCCAGGATCCCTGCAAGATATCCTGTTCATTTTCTGGTTCAGTTCCTACTGAGACCTCAACAATACCCTTTCTTTTTGATATAACATGAGTTTAAAGTCATTTGCCTTGATATAAGAGGCAGCCAACATAAGCAATATATTCAGTGACTGCCATCTTTATAAGCAGCTATCCATAGTGGCAAGTTTATATAGGCCCTTTCCGCATGCAGTTATTAAGGCGGGCCAATGCATCTTGCCACCGAGGTCTTCTGCACGTTGGAGCGGACTAGGCTTGGTTTATTTATCTTCGTTCCGCGTGTAATTCCGACTAAATGCACCCCCATGTGGTGGTAAAGTGCGTTTTTGAATACCGGAAGAAATCGGTTTTCCAATTTTCCAGATTGATCCGATTCATACTTTCACAGTGGTGCAGACACGTACATTCGCAAATTGGTGGTCAAGGGAGGGCTCATGGGAGGGGCCAGGGGGTAGTTTGGACTTACGCACGTAAAGCGTACGCAATGACGTACTAAACCATGCCCCCCCCCAAAAGAGCCAATCACAGCCGATGGGGCGGGGTGAGGGGAGTAGCGGGAGTGGCCACGGTGGAGGCAGTGTGGATTCATGAACTCGCACTCCTCCGAATCAGAATGGAACATACACAGTAGCTGTGAGGAAGGAAATGAGGGAAAGTCCACCTTGTTTCGAGCCCAGAAAATCCGGTAAGAAACGGCATGAACCAATTCACCAGCCTCGTGTGGAAAAGGCCATAGTGTTAGTCAAGCGCACTGTGATTCACCCTGAACACATTGCACCTGTACATGTGAGTGTGTATTATACAACTGACTTTACTCATCATTGGAATAATGCCATGTAACTGTTCTTTAACCAGACTTATTCTGGTAAGACTTGTGCATTTAGCTATTGTAATGAAATTCCCTCAAGGGAAAATGTAGACAGTGCTAAATTTCTGTGGCTTGCCTCTACATAATTTGGATTAAGAATATAGGAAGCTGTCTTATGTCAGGTCAGAATTTGAAACTGTTATATTTTGGGATTAAAGTTGTAGTCCCCAAAAATAACACTTTCAACTTCTGTTTTCCAGAGGGTCTCCACAGTCTGTCAGAAGTATTTCATAATATTTATTCCTTGATGTTTTTAAACTAGAATGGAGCCTGTCACCTATTAAGGGTAAAAATACACTTTCTCTTCACATATTGAAATTAAGGTATTTTTTAAAGAGCTTAGAAAAGTTACATTTCAGACTACTATTCCCAGAATCCCTTAAATATTGGCCATGTTGGCTGAGTAGTTCTGGAACAAACTTTTCCAAGTAACTTTTCCAAACTCTGATTTATTTATTTTTTTAAATAATGTGCTTATGAAATCCACCTATCCGCTGGCCATCTCCTAATTTTCAGTATGAAAAGCCTCCTTTTATTTACTAACAATCAAAGCAATAAACAACTTTATCAATAAAATTAGTTTCCTTGCTGCTGGTCATCTGTATAGACTGGTGAGCCAACTTAGGCAAGTAAGCACTTTTAAAATGTTGGAGAAATAGCTTTAAAAAAAAAATAAGGAAATGTTGTACTCCAGCTCCACCACATGGCATTACTAAAACCTACAGTTCACATGCTCACCGTTGCAAATATAACAGTATGCCAGTGCTAAATAAGAGTTTGGAAAAGTTACTTTGGGGGAACTTGTGACTCCACAAATCTACCAGCTAGGATGGCCACTGACCAAGGCAACTTTTTCAATTTCTGCCTTAAACTTTTGACATTCTTCAACCAGACAAAACTATTTCAAATGTGGTCCTGCCACTCCCTAACAAACACAGTGCAAATTCTGAGAAACATGACAAAAGCTTTTAATAAAAGAAGACAAGGCTAGTGCTTTGCGGATTGTGTTTGCATTCCTTTTGCTATTACAAACTGGAATTAATCTGGGTGAGAGTTAGGAGTGAGGAGCTATCATGAATTCACCTTAAAGAAAACTACTAGGGGAACACTGGCAACTGGACACACATTAGAGAACTGCATAAGAAATACTAGGTAACCATATTGTGGTTTTGCATGTGGTTGTCTTTGAAGAACAGAGGGTCAGCAAATGGCCTTGGGCAAGGTTCATGAACCTTGGAATAGGGTTAAGGGGGGACTGAAGCCCCTCCAAGACTAGAGTAGGAGTCTGAGCAACCCCTGAAATGATCTGGCAAAATTGGGCCACTGGAAGTAGCTGAGACTCTTCTAGAAGCATCAGTCAGAAGTGTACTATATGATCAAGCACTGTGAAATATTCAGACATTGATTGTCATTGAACCACTCCAACTAAAACAAAGGCTCCCTATAACACACCCTATCTGCACTTACTTGGGAGTAAGCTACACTGAACACATAGGACATTTCTGCACTACACTGTTATAGTGCTGTTATTCCACTTTCAACATCCTATGGAAACCTGGGGTTTGCCGTTTAGGGAGGGGCATTTAGAATTCTCAACCCGAGAGTTCCTTGGCCTCAGTAAACTGCAAACGCTAGAATTCCACAGGCTGTAGGACAGTGTAGGGTGGAAATGGCCACTTTTATGTGTATTACACTAGTAAGTATCTTTAAGAATGTTTCGGTGATGATGGATAGGGAAAGTAATTTGCCCCTCCCCTGCAAGTACTTACAACCAGTCAAAATTAATAACAAACTGCCCACCAACATTGAGCCCCCTCTCCACAATGAACACAGTTCCAGGTTCCTTGGCAAGGTACCTCCCAGGGGGTTTCCTCTTACACTGGTTGACCCCCTCTCAGGTCGGGTGGTAGTCAGAGGCTAAATCTGGATGCTTTTCTTTCAATTCCTCACAATGATATGGATCAAAGCATGTCTTGTCAGTACTCAGATATTTTATGGGGGGCCAAATAATTACTGGACACAATTCAAAATATTGGTTTTAACCTGTAAACTGTCTAGGACAAAAGTACAGAAGGTCTTAGTTCCATAATCACTTGTAAGTTGTTGTGATCTTTGTCAGTGGCCTGATTGAGTGAGTAGAGATTAGTGGCAGATGCATCTTCGTTTTGTTATGTTAAGTACTCAGTTATAAGTTTAATCTGTCTCACTTTCTGCATTAAAAAAAACACATTAAAGACCTAAACCTAACTGTTAGTCCCAACTATGTAGAATCGCTCAATCAGCTCCTGAATGGTAAATCAACACTGAGGCAATTCCATTTGATTCAATCAAACTACTGTAGCTGGAAAGGGTAACTGGATTTAGGCTAAAGTTTGCATTTAATTCATATACTTTCTTTCCAAAACACACATTTTGGTAAGGATTTCCGACTAAAGCATCCATTCTGCATGCATTTTTGAGCCAAGAATTGCATCACCAAAAAAGTGAAGCCAGGATGAAGGATTATTGCATTCTTATGTGTGTGTTTGTGCAGGAAGTGGGGGAATAAGATCAGTTCACTTAAAAATACCACCTGAAGAAATTATTCAAGATCCCTAACTGTAGTAGAGGGTGAAACCAAGTATGCAACAGTCTTTTTAACTGAGGCACCTTCAGTTATGGAATTTCTTCTCTTTCTCAGTCTTTGATGTTATGTGCCTTCAAGTCATTTCTGACATTATGGTGACCCTAAGACAAACTTATCATAGGGTTTTCTCAGTGAGGATTTCTTCAGAGGGGGTTTGCCATTGCCTTCATCTGAAGCTGAGAGAGTGTGACTTTCTCAAGCTCAATCAGAGAGTTTCCATGGCTGAATGGTGATTTGAACCCTGATCTCCAGAATATTCAAACCACTATACCATGCTCGCTTCATTTCAGTCTATCCATGCTGAATTGCCTTTTAAACGTTTTGAAAAAAAGTTCTATTTGCCCACAATACAGTTTTAATGTCTTTTCAATTGGCTTTTACTGACTCTCAGTTTGATCTGATGCTGTTAAAAATCCCGCTGTTTTATTGTTTGTATTGGTATTTATTGTGCAATCATTATGTTTTAAGCCCTTTGAAAATATTTTATTGAATGATGGGGAAAAATTAAGTGAATCCATGATGGACGGAGTATAGTTTATGAATAAATTCTTGCATGGTTTGTGTTCAAATATTTAGGACTATCTGCTAATCCTCTTTAAGCCTATGGGTAGGATGTCAAGGTTTTGCATGTCGTTGTGGACTCCCTCATTTTCCTTCTGTTCCAAAATCTGAGCTCAAGCCTGTGATGTATTTTCCAAATATAACAAATGCAACCAATATGTGCTTCACAGCTGTGAAGGGGGGGAGACTTTCTCTTTCTCTTTTAAGAAGGGGGGGGAGGGAAAAAAGGATTATGCAAAGATGTGGCTCATGTTCTGCATTTGCACAATACTTTTCTGATTTCATTGCTCCAAGACAGAACTTTATGACTTAAGCTAGATTTACTAAAAAAAAGTTGGTGCTTCACCACTGCAGGCAAAATGGGATTTACAGTATACACAAATTCTCAGACAGTTCCTTTAAACTTACGGAAACTCCCATAATGAGAGTTTTACCGACGTCCTCGCCAAAATTTTCCTGCTGAATTGGCTGGATCCAAAAGCAAGTCTGGGGCTTAACGTGATTTTCCTACTGTCTCTTGCGTGAAGAAACGTCTTATTTCACCCATGAGCATTACCTATAAAGCAATTGTAATGAGATGTATAGAAATCCATCTCTCTCTACTTAATGGATTTAATCAAGATCTACAGTGGAGTGAGATCACCTTTGGCAAAAATCTATTCAGGTGCAGGCTTCTATTGTTCCCTCAAACTGTGTAACAGAAGTTCTCCTGTAGGCTAAGCTCAAATAACCTCAGCTTTTCTTTCCAGCTCTTTAAAGAGCGAGCCATATACCTTTCTAGTCACAATAATTGCAGTGGGTGTATACAAAGAAGCAAAATGAGAATCAGTCTAATGTTTCTTTTGAAATAATGAAATCTCTAGCACCAAACCCTGTTGGCATGATCCACGAACAGTAAGAGCTTTCCATACCCCGAAGATGAATGGCTGTCTTGCACAGAGAAGACTTCTACATGCAATGATGACAGTAACACCCAGGACCACAGGATCCAGCATTCATGTTCCCTGGGGATTTGCAACGGAAGCCAGAACAGATGCACCAAGATTTCTACAATCTGAATTACTTGGACAAGATAATTGTTCTGCATACATGGCACTCATAGTTAATGGAGAAAGAGGAAAGACGTAAGACTGTGTTTCCCAAATGACTATTTTGTTACCACCCCTTACATATCCCATCCTGCAGGATAGCAAATTTGGCAAGAAATATCATTTTATAAAACTGGACACTTATGACTGTAAAAGCATGTGGAAGCAGGACACTGGTCAGGTCAGGATGGCCTCAGCATGGCCAGGTAATAAGTTCAAGAAGATTAGGCAGGAAAGCCCAGCGTTAATGGGCGTCCAATAATCCTCTCAATACCACAGACAACCAAGACAACAGTAAATGAAACTGATCACGTATGGCAGGCAAGCACCCCTGCTGTGCTCATCTCCTACGGTCCTTCCCCATTCACCTTACCCAACCAAGACATTAAGAGGTTGTCAGGACTCCCATCAATGCTTTGTCACCCAAAGTAAGACAATCAGCCCATTCTAGAACTTCCTTTTTTTTTTTACTCTGCCAGAGAACTATTAATATTCAACCCTTCAAGGAAGGAAAAAGAGTATTTAAACCCTAATTCTGACACCAGCAATTTATAGTATGTTGGGCATCATTCCGCACGTTGGTCCCCAGATTCCCATGCTCTGGGCTACCCTTGGGCTGTGGTCTGAGCCACTTTTTCTGGAATAATAAATATCACCCTCTGCACTCAAAATCTCTCTCTCTATCCAACCTCTCTCTTCTCTCTCTTCATTAGCCTTGTGTAGTTCGTTAGACTGCTTGATATGTTGTGCGTGTGTTGGTTGATTTCCAATAAAAACACCCTGTTTAAACCTTTAACTGGAGTCCTACAATTACCCGTATTTGCTGGTGTATTAGATGCACTGACATATAAGACACATCCCACTTTTCAAGGGATATTTTTCAGGAAAAACTTTTTTTAGCTCTCTGGTAAGCAAAATGCACAGGAGGGGAGGGGGAGGTAAGGAAAAAGTGTGGGAACTATCTGTGTTCCTATAGATCACGCTTCCACTACCCTCTCCCTTCCTGTTTTGCCTGGGCAGGGAAAACTCCTTTCACTCCCCTTCCCTTCCCTATGGTTTTAGACCTATCGTATTTGCTTGTGTATAAGACACATCCCATTTTCAGAGGGTATTTTTAAAGAAAAAAGTGTGTCTTATATGCCAGCAAATACGGTAGTACTGGTATACACCAGTGAAAAGATCCTGCCACTACTCCCCTCTCACCGGCCTCCTTTGAGGTGTAATTCTCTCAGTTTCTAAGGAGACACTGGCACTACTAGTGGGCCTCAAGGTCCCTCACCTTTTGGGGTAACAGTTTGCTGGAAATTTTTTCATCTTTCCTAGATTAAAACTGCGGGCAGTTATCACTTTATGCACAGTAAAATCCACTGGCTGAGATCCTGCATGGGACATGTAGCTATACCGATCTCCCTTAAAAGCCAGGCAGCCATGCTAAGTAAAGAAGTCCTGCAGTCCTCATGAGCAGGGCACTGGAGGATGATGTTAATAGCCCATCCTGATAGCAAGCTACAGTGTGATGACCAAAAACAGGGAATCACCCTATGGCCCTCTAAGGGCAAGGAGCTGGATGCATTATCCTTCAGTGCCCTTCTCACCAGCATCACAGGCATTTGCAGTCATGGCAACAGGGCCACAATTGTTAATATGAATATAGAACAGCTATGAGATCATAAATCTATTTTGTTAGAAGTGCAACAATGCTTTGCATTGAAGAGTCAGGAATGCCTCTTAATGGGCAGCAGCAATAGGGTGAGATAGTTTGAGTGACTCACAGTGTCCTCCCTTCTTGTTCTACCTTTCCTGATCCCTCTGTGATGTAAACTGATACTCTTAGAGATTTTCTTCACATTTTCTCTTCCCATGAGTCTCTTCCCAGCTCTTCCCTAGAATGTAGCTAGATTAGAATAACACCCTGATTAGCTTTCCTGTCTAAGGCCATTTCCGCAGCACACTCTTATAGCACGATGATTGCACTTTCCACCTCCTATGGAATCCTGGGGTTTGCAGTTCCAGGAGGGGCCGGCCGGAACTGCAAACCCCAGGATACCATAGGAGGTGGAAAGTGGAATCATCGCGCTATAAGAGTGTCCTGCGGAAATGGCCTTAGAATGGAGTTTGTGTAATAAAGCCTTAGTTTGTTTCTGTAAGCCATTGGCGTCTTTGCTTCTTAATCAGAATCTTTGCTCTGCTGCAGACATACAATCTCTATCATATTTACTGTCTAACAGGATGCCAGCCACTGTTATTCTCGGTTGTTTCCCAGAACAAGGAACAGACTGTCCTGCTTCCATGCAAGTGATAGCCCAGTTAATGTCTCTTCTTTTGAACATGGGAAAGTTATTTTTTGCAGCAGGTCCCAGAATTCTCCAAGCCAGTATATTTGAAAAATGTGGACACTTTAGATGCGGCTGTGCCTGGATATTGCAGTTCATCTTTTTTCAGTCCCTTTCAGATTCTAAGACATAGCCATGTTAATGTATTGCAGCATAAAGAGATACAAAGGCATTTTGCAGCACTTTTGAGATTAAGAAAAAGAAATTTCTATCATAAACTTTCATGGATTCCTGTCCCCTTCACCAGATGTATGGAGTAAAGTCTATGTGGATCTGAATATTTTAGCTTAAAGTTTACATGGGTTTATCTACACAGCAGAACCATAGCATTTTGATACTACTTTAAATGCCATGATTTCATCCTATGAAATCATGGGACTTGGGGCTTCGCAGGGTCCTTAAAATTCTCACTATTTTTTGGAGGAGTGCACTAAAAAACTCTTAGTCCCTCAAACTATGAGTCCAAGGATTCTGTAGGATGAAACCAGGGTAGGTAAATTGGTTTTGAGCTGCTATAATCATGTAGTGTACCTACATCCCTCCTGCACTTTACAGGCAATAAAGATATTAATTGTACAGTCTTATATATTGGGCTTACAATGTGAACTCCATATATCTATACTTTAGTCCAAATCCCAAGGCAAAACAGGAGGCAGTTGTTTGTCATCTCATCCTGCCTGCACTTTTTAAAATGATTTGCACTGAGTAACTTGCCTACAGTTCAGACAGAAGTTAATACACTTACAGCCCAGGTGAGACTTACATGCCATAGATCTCTGAGCCAAGGTAAAATGTCCCCTCTACTTTGACTGAAACTATATTCTGCTAATGGTAAAAACATTTTAAATTGTGATTTAGCTAGTTGAAACTAGCTATACACTGTCATATGTATGAATTCACAAACTTCATGAACATCTATGCAAGGTTTTTCATTTCTTGCCTATTCGTGTTTTACTGTTATATGTTAAAAATCCTTTTTCCATGCTCCACACTACATTGAAAAGCCTTTTCACTGCTCTTTGTTGATTTCAATCTGTAGCAAAACCAAATTGCATGGAGTGTGCATTCATATGCATTACTTATGGGAGAGGTGCTGTCACTAGCACTCTGAACTTTCTAGCAGTTGCTCCAATTCAGCACTGTTTATATATTTTGCACTTTCACTGCCCCAGACAGACATCTGGTTAAGTACTCTCTGCCAGCTATGACCCTGAAAAGTTATAGGGTTTGAATGTGTATGTGTTGTTTTTGCCTCAGTGTCATCATTCTCTGCTTTTGCTGAAGCTCACGCATGCTGATTTGTCACTTGTTTTTCTTGGCAATGCAACCTATAATTACAGAAGTGACAGCATCTCCTAATTTAAGTTGTATCCACATCCTGTTGTGTCTCAGGTATTCACGAATGTGGAGAATTTAGAAAACAAAGATGAATCTGCATGGTTTACTTCAGCAGGCAATAAATGCTCGGAATGGGGCATTTTATCACACACTTCAATATGGCAAGAGGTTAAGCTGGTGACGCAGGCAGATAAATTGATGTCTAATCTTAGAAAAATTATGCCTAGCTGGGTTCCCTGAGTTGATATTGCACAGTTATAGCAGCTGAGCCTGTGCTGGTCTATCAGCGGCAGCAAATGGAGCGGAGCCATCTAGCTCTTCCTTCTAGGATAATTGCAGACCACAGTTACAAGAGATGGATGCATCCATCCTGGTTTCTTGTTTTTCCAGTCTTCTTTGTTTCATTCTGGACACCTAGCTGGCACCACCCATTGGCTTCATTTGGTTGCCAAGCAAAAATGTGATTTTTTTATTAAAATCTTTGGGGACAAATTGATCTTTTCAACATATAAATAAGCATGGTTTTAAACTGTTTTAACCTTTTAGCCTGTGTAACTGTTTATTTTTTAAATGTTTTTGGTCTGTTTATATTATTTTTATCATTTTGAATTCTATATTGTCTTAAACTGGACAGGGGGAGTGCGTCCCTGTTGGTTCTGCTGGACCTCTCAGTGCCTTTCAATACTATCAACTATGGTATCCTTCTGGGTTGCCTCTCTGGGATGGGACTTGGGGGCACTGTTCTGCAAACTCAGAAGATGGTGCTGGGGGACTCCTGTTCAGTGCCCTAGTTGTTGGTCTGCACGATCCCTTAGGGTTCCGTTTGGTTCCTCATTCTGTTTAACATCTACATGAAACTGCTGGGAGAGGTCACCCAAAGTTTGGGGGTTCAACATCACCAGTATGCTGATGACACCCAATTCTATCTCTCCTTTCCACCTGATTCCAAGGGAGCTATTTCAGTATTGAAGCATTATCTGCTGTCGGTAGTCAACTGGATGAGGGCAGTGACAGACCTTGGAGTGTGTGGAGGGGGTCAGGAGGGGGTCGGGGCTACGGCGTGAGGAGTGTGACCACTGTGCACAGGGGCATGGCCAGGGCACATGGGGGCGTGGCTGGAGAACATGGGGGCATGGCCAGGTGCGCGGGGGCATGGCTATGGGCCGGGACGCCCAAAAAACATTGCTGCCCTGGGCAAACCGCTCCCCTACCCCCCTGTCTCTACGCAACTGGATGAGGGCAAACAAATTGAAATTTAATCCAGACAAGACAAAGGTCCTCCTAGTCAGTCAAAAGGCAGAACAGGTAACAGTGACTCTGCCTGTGCTGGATGGGGTTACATACCGTGTGAAACTCCAAGGTCACAGTTGAGTGTTCTCCTGGTTTCAAGTCTGAGCCTGGACGCCCAGGTTTCAACAGTGGCCAGGAGAGTGTTTGCACAGCTAAAACTAGTGCACCAGCTGCACCCATTTCTTGAGACATCAGATCTGGCTACAGGGACACATGCCTTGATTACATCCCGTTTGGATTACCGCAACACACTCTACACAGGGCCTTTAAAAACTGTTTGGAAACTTCAAGCAGGTCCAAAATGCTGTGGGAAGAATGCTGACTGGGGCCAGTTACAGAGACTTTATAACATGTTAAAATAGCTTCCCTGGCTGCTGTTTCAAGTCTGGGCAGAATTCAAAGTGCTGGTTGTGGTCTACAAAAACCTATATGGCCTAAGTCCAGGCTATCTGAAAACTACATCTCCCCATATGAACCTGCCGGAATTTTAACGTCTACAGAGGGAATTTTTCTCTTGGTCCCATAACCATCACAGGCTTGCTTGCTAAGGACACAAGAAAGAGTATTCTCAAGGGCTGCTCCCACCCTCTGGAACTCCCTTTTGGAGGAATCTAGGCTAGCCGCTCCCTGTTTTCCTTTCATCAGCAGGCAAAGATGTTTTTGTTTAAGCGGGCTTTTAATGTGCAAGCAGAGATGCTTCTCATTGGGATGTGTGTTTTATTTATTTTTTAAAAACTTTTTAAATGATTTTAAACTGTTTACTATAGGATTTTTATGGTTAAAGAGTATTGGGAGCTGCCTTGGTTCCCACTCTGGGAGAAAGGCAGCATACAAAAGAAATAAATCAGTAATTCTTAACCTGCAGTTGGTGGCCTCCTGGGTGTCCATGGGGCTCTCACAGGGTGTCTGCAAAGCCCTGCCGCTGGACATCAACTGCAGCAGCAGCAGCAACAAGGAGGCAACAGCAGGGGATGGGTGGGGAAGTGTTGAAATTGCTCTCTCATTTGCAAACAAGGGAGCAGTTTGGGCACATACACATGCCTGCCACCACATCCCTTTTGTCAGGGATGCAGTAGCAGGGGGTGTCGGTACCAAGGGACATGGCAGCAGGCCAAACGACTCTCTCATTTGCAAACAAGGGAGCAGTTTTGGCACCCACACAACTACCGCCAATGCTATGTCTTTGACGAAAGGGACACAGCAGCTGGTATGCGGTCATGTGTGAACTATGATTCTGGACGCCAGGGTTTGAGTCCCCACCCAGCCATAAAAATCCACTGAGTGACCTCGGGCAAGTCACATTTTCTCAGCCTCCGAGAAAAGCAAAGGCAATAAATCTTACCGAGAAAACCTCCATGATCTTAGGGTCACCACAAGTCAGTTTTCAAAGGGGAGAGACTTGATGGCTAGAAAGAGCCTCCCCCTGTCAGCTGCACTTTGTTGTTGTGTGGCTTCAAGACTTGTGGCAACCCTATCACAGAGGGTTTTTGTTTGTTTGGCAAGACTTGTTCAGAGGGGGGTTGGCTTTGTCTGTCTCTGAGGCTGAGAGAATGTGATTTGCCCGAGGTCACCCAGTGTCTGAAGGGGGATTTGAATAAATATTGAACATTTAAATCTAAATTTAAATATTTAAATCTTGAGTTAAGTCTTGGGGGTCCTCAGCAACAAATTATATTTACAGGGGGTCACTGGTAAAGAAAAGGTTAAGAAACACTGAAATAAATGAATCAATGTTTAAATGGATTCTTCTGAGAGTTCACACTAAAGGTTGGGATACAAATATTTTAAATAAATAAATAGTCCTATCTCCAAATCAATTGGATTTTTCTTAAAAAGAATCTACTTGAAATTATATTTCAGACAGGATGGGTGGCGGTGTTAGTCTATTCTAGAAAAGGCAATGAAAGAACTGTAATTTTCATGCTCTGTGGCCCACTTCATCAGATGTAATTTGTCTGCATTTTTGTGCGTGTTTCTCCCAATACGTGCCTTTGCCTGCATAGAATTTTGCCTAACCTAGATAGATAGATAGATAGATAGATAGATAGATAGATAGATAGATATATTGCAAGTAATTTTCCCAGTAGGAATGCATTTTACATGCTGGTTTTTGCTCATAGTCATCCTTGTGCAACTGGGTGACTATGACATCCATGACAGAGAGAGAGTTGAGACAGCAAACAGGCATTCAATCTATAGCAATTGTAGTAGTGAAAAGATGAAGTTGTTAATTAGACTAATTAGAAATCCAAAAGAAGGTTTTTGTGTCAAAGGGCTTCACTTGGGACTGGAGTTAAACAAACACCAGATTAGAGCCCAGTCACATAACCTGTTTAACCCAAAGTAAGTCTCCTTGCAATGAATGTTGTAAATAAGTTGCATATAGAGTTCTAGACCTAGTTTTGACACCATGATGTTAAACATTAATTTGTTCTGTAAATGGCACCAGCAAAATGGTCTGTTATTCATATTTGTGAAGTGAGTCCAAGCCTCTCGTAGCTAACCTTCTTTGAATTATACTTCCTGGGGGTTTTTTGGGGTTTTTTTTGCCTCAGAGCAATGTTAGCAGATTAAAAGCACAGGGACTGTGAGCACAAGGGAAACTAGATGGCCCATCTACACTAAACTCTGCAACCAGTGGTAGAAGAGTAAATGATGTATTATCTTCACACACACACACACACATACCCGCACAAAAACACAATAATCCAGAGGAACCAATTCTGCCATAAGTGAAAACTTTGTTGCTGCTTCTGTGAACTAAAGGATCTGCCCTCTCAACTGGAATTCCTATTGGCCTACAGGCTGGTTATCACAACTTGCTGACATGGTGCGACTGAACAAAGGCACAACCCAAGTTTTGATCTCACACCTTAATGCCAATGGAATTCTGCTGAGCCATTTCTCAGAAAAGAGCAGGAATGTTTCATAAATGAGTGCCCCACATTCTGCCACTGGGGAGATGAAGGAAAGCTGGGTCATTGACTGTCTTCAGAGAATGATAAGCATTCTTTCACATCAAAAAGGAAACTGGCAGACATCATTACACATGTCAGCTCTATATAATAAAGCAAATGTTCAGCTAGTACTCCAGAGGCAAATGACACTTTTTATCTGCTTGTTAGGCCCCTTGAAATAGAAGTTTATGCTAAAGCCACTTAATAGCTAAGTATAACCCTCTGGATTATCTGTCCAGCAAGTCAAATGCTCTGCATAGGCACATGGTCTCTGCGGAATGACTGGCTTTTCTTCAGGAGTGTATCTCTTCTACTGTTTTATTTCTTTAGGTAAAGCATTCTGTGTCTCTGGTAAAAATAAGGCAGGATTTTGAGAGGCAGAAGGGGAAATAAGCTGCACACCAGTTCAAAAACAAGTTGGTTTCGCTTTAAGAAAGAGCTGATTAATGTAGCTTTTGTTCAGTTCCATATTTATATGCAGAACAGGATGCAAAGCTTTCCCAAGCAAATGAGAAGTCCTTTGGATCCAAAAAGGTGCCCTTTGGATGTGTTGGACTACAATGTCCATCATCCCACCATGGTTGTTGTAGTTCAGCACATCTGGATATATAGTCTGACACATCTGGATCTGGTGCCCAAAGAGACCTGTTTAGGGGTATTTACCATCCGTACCCCTTTGTGAAATGGGGCAACAAATCAAGAAATATCTATTCCCAAAACTGAGATTTAGTGACACATTGTTATTTATTTAAATCATCACACTGTGGTTTGGAAAATTCAGAACAGTTGTTCTGATGAACTTCAGGGAACATCAGAAATAGCTTGAATAAAAAAGTTTTAAACCACATGTGATAACATACAAATTCTGATCATATTTGTCACAGATTATTTGACTCTTTCTCCCTATATCTTGTTGTACTAGATCCTTATTCCACTAATGGCCTATACCACACCATTTCATGTTTTGGTTATTTCCAAGGGAAATGGGTATGAGTAATGCAGCAATAGTGGAGTGTCAGCCCCAGCAGTGCCCAAGCATTCAAATACACTTGTGTTCCATTTCGCGTCTCATTTCAACCAATCTAATCCCATAGATTTGTACGAGGAAAATATAACTACTCATTGCACAAGATTCTATTACCACTCCAAGCTATTCAAGAACAGCTAGTGAGGCTGAAGTTTAATGCACAACTGAGAAAAAGATTCACTGGATGTAATGAGATTTGCTTCCAAGTAAAAATTCACAGGACTCATGCAGAGGTCTGCCAGCATCATATATGACTCATTTCCCTAGGAGCAGCCATCCCGATCCTCCCGGCAAGACTGGCCAGTGTGCATGGGAGAGATAATGTCAGGAATTGGTATCTGAGTGGTGCAGCAGGACTTTTAAAATTGTTTGGCTCTACCTGCAGGACATTGCTTTAGGTAGCAAAATGTCTTCACTGGCATTGTTTCGTCCATCAGTCTACGGCACTTTCCACACCAGGCAATTAGAACGGGGCAGTGCGTCCTCTTACGGAGGTTGTCTGCACCTTGGAGTGGACTAGGAGTGGACTACTTACCGGAGATCCGCACCTCAGTCCACTCCAAAACAACCCCAAGTGGTCCTCCAGCGTGTTTTCTAAAGGCCGCAAAAAACAGGTCTTTATTTTCCTGGAACGCGCTATTGCGTTCCTCCTCCCTTATGCAGATTTGCAGGCTCGCACCAATGCGAGCCTGCGATCTGCAGAGGGCGAGCTTTAGGCGTGGCAAGCTTCAGTGGTTGGTCGGGACCCACAACCAACCGGAAGCCGCCATTTTGGAAACCAGAGCAGTGCGGATCTACAGACCTCGCACTGCTCCGATTTGCCCTGGACCAAGAAGGAGCCTTGCGGAAGGGCTTCAGGGACAGTCTGCGTTGCTTCGGACCCCAGAAGAAGCAGTAGGTAACGGCACGGAGCGATTCCCTCGCCTCGTGCGGAAAGGGCCTATAACTTTCAGCCCCATTCATGGGAAAGGTGGGAAAGTAAACTAAACTAAAATAATTGTGCTCAGAAGAGACCTTAGGAGAACTTAGAAATTTTAAAAATAAAGACTATAAAGATGCTCAATGAAATGCATAGACTCTTTGGCTAAGCTAAAAGAGCTATATTACATAGACCTTAACAATGATTTGTGTTGGCTGTTATGTATTTTATTTGCTTTAGGAAATTCTAAATTTCAGAGAATTCGTAACACTGGTGAGTGTTCAAATTATTTATCTGTGGTTTCGTATTACTGTTTCCAAAATTGCTGACAATAAGACAATAACATCTATAAAATTATAAAGCAAAAAGACAACTGACCAATAAAACCAGACAACCCCATTTGTATCATAATAGCAATTTAATTTTCAAAAAGATATAA
This sequence comes from Cyclura pinguis, assembly GCA_030412105.1. Taxonomy (NCBI): domain Eukaryota; kingdom Metazoa; phylum Chordata; class Lepidosauria; order Squamata; family Iguanidae; genus Cyclura; species Cyclura pinguis. The sequence goes on along the minus strand of CM059601.1, from coordinate 260,650,235 downwards.
AAAGACAGTAAAAAAAAATTAAAACTTGATATCCATTTCTACTGTTATGATACCAGGAGAAACTCAGTGGAGAAAGCATTGCTACCAGTGAGAAAGTTGTCTCCCTAGTCACTCACCTCAGAAAGCACAGATCTTGGAGAGTAATTTTTTAAATAATATTTTTATTGAAAAAAGAAACAATAAATTAAATCTTTTAAAAAAGAAAAAAGTTATATCATCAAAAGTTAATCTTCCTTGAAATTTAACATTTATCTTTGAACCCCCACCTCTTATTCCATTTTTTTTGCATTTCCCCCAAATTACATCCTCTTTTAGTCTTTGTCTTACAACCGCCTTTATATATATTATCTTTTTATTATTAATGTTTCATATACACATTTAAACCAATATTAATACATTTAAACAATAAAAACAAATAAACATCCTTTAAATACAGTTATTAATCTTATATTGTCCACTTTCTATTTTCTATTACTTCAGTAAATCTTATCCTTCCTTATATTTGATCCAACCAGTCACACATTTCCATTCTCTTCTGAAGTGTTGTATAGAGCTATCTTTTAACAAACTATAAGCTTCTCTATCTCTTTCATTTCCGTAACTCTGAGTTTCCATTCTTCCATAGTTGTGCCTATTTTCTCTTCCCAGTGCTGGGTGTAACATAGTCTAGCTGCTGTTATCAGCTATAAGATTATCTTTTTGTTCTTTTTCAGTTCTTCCTGAGGTCCTATCATGGTTAGTAAGTATATTTCAGGTTTCATTTCAAACTTGAGATTTATGACCTTTTGAATTGTATCGTAGACGTTTTTCCAAAACCTCTTAGTGAACTGGCACATCCACCACATATGATAGTGTGTGCCCAATATATCTTCACATTTCCAACATGGCCCATTCCCTTTTTTTGTTATCTTTTTCAGTTTTCTAGGGGGAGAGTTACTTTTATAAAAGCAATTCATTATTATTGTGGTGTCACATACCCCTTACCACTGTTATAGTTACAATGTCAAAAGTGGAATGATTATTAGAGGTCATGGATATGGCCACTATGGATAAATTTACAATCTTGATAAGAGATGGATCTATAGACAGATAAATATTTAAAAACTTGGGAATCGTTGATTATCTCAGAAACAATCATTCTGAATTAACAGTAGTCAGCTTTTCAGATTAAAAGTTAACTCTCTTTGAATATTATATAACTTTATGGATAAAACAGACTTATGTTAGAATTAGACAATTAGTTTAAAAATTGTTAAAGACCTATAATTATATGTTTAACAGAATACCTAATGACACTTAGGGGGAAGTTCTATGTTACTATTTTCTTATAAGTATGTATATAATTATTATTGATCTTGATTTTCTTGATTTTCTTTTTTTTTCTTTTTCCTAATCTATGAATGTTTTATTTCTGTAATTATTTCTAAAAAAAAATAAAAATAAAAAAAAAGTAACTATTTCCCACTTCTCAAAGAGAACTAAATAGTTACACTAAAATGACCTTAGCATAGAATAGAGATGGGAAAAGTATGGCCCATGGCCCATCTGTGCCCCCCCAGGGCTATTTGCGGGGGGAGCCAGGGGTCAAAAATATGGAGAAAGGTTCATGAGGGGAGAGGCTATCCTTTACATATGCACAACCCAAGCTGCTTAGGATTTTATAAACAAGCGCCAGACTTTTCTTCTGTGCTCAGAAACACACTTGTAGTCAGTGAAGAAATTGAACTCTTGAGACTGATTTCAACTAGCTGGCCCTACTTCGGCCCTGCAAATCCTTCAGTATTATGCCATGCACACTTCCCCATCACTTCCCATTATTGAGCCCTCTCTCCTGTAATCTCAACTGGTTGTTTTGCTAACTGTACTTTGTAAATAAATAGATATAGTGATATTAGACTGAAATCCTCTTGGCAACTTACACCAGAGTAATTATCTGTAATGATGGTGTGTAAGGCATCTTGTGGAGCAGAGTGGTAGTGGCCCTGAGGAATGGCAGAGAAAGCTATTTCTGTGAGGAAAGCTCTCCTGCCAGCTTCCAAACAATTCATAAGCAGGTAGGGCAGCTTTCCTTCCCACCTCCTGCCACAATTGTGGCTCCTGTGATCCCTTGCTTCTGCCCCGCGCCATCACCACCTGCACGTATGCTGCGTAGTTACCCCTGCCAACAAGATTATGGTTTATGCTTTTCTAAAAAATGCTACTCTGACCTATTTGTTTTGATAAAAGTGTTCACACTCATTCCTAAAAATTACTCTAAAACTATATTCAAGGAGCACATTAAATTGTATGTCAAAGAACCCACATTGAGCTCAGAAAGAGCTAATGGGGCTAAATTACTTCCCAAAGGGCTGAACTGACAACTTTGCCATTTTAACCTTCTTAAAAATGACAATTACAAAGGAGCAAACCATGGCATCATCCCCACAAACAGAGACCTACATTAATTGCAACTACACATGTACTAGCTAAAAAGGTAGCATTTGTTACTTCTTCTCCTAAGAAATCAGCTGTGGAGCAAAAAGTATATGGAGAAGTGTTTCATGCATGCACTGAAGTTGCATCTTCAGTTATTACTGGTGAACATTGATAAGAAACTGTTGAAACTGTCCACATAGCAAGAATCATTCAAGGTTATGTTGAAGGGGTTGCCAAGAGATTGGCACATATATCCATATGTGGTGGAATTGTGAAGGTGTACAGAAATTTTGGCAAATGGTGTTTGAAGAGATAAAACAGATAACAGGAATTGATTTATAAATATGTCAGAGTATAGCGTTATTATCTATATTTGATAAGGTTAATTGTACCCAGACAATGAAGGAGTTAATTACAAATTTATTAACTGCATCAAGGCTAATTATATCGAGAAAATGGAAGCTCAAGAAGATTTTCAAATAATGGATTGGTATAAAGAAGTGTGGAAAATCGCGATCAATGACAAGTTAACATGTCAAATCAAGGTTCAAAAAGGGATAATGAAAAGGAAGGACTTTGAAGCAATATGGAAAATATTTGTGGAAAAGGCTTTAACAAAAGAGGGAAGTGTCACACCTCCACAAGAAGAATTACAATTTTGGAAAGCAGAGTAAGCTGAAATATAATTGGCTCTGGGAATAGGTTCACATTTAGGGTTAGGGTTTATGGTTAATAACAGGATCATATATAGTATTAGCAATAGGTTAAATATAGTTGAAAAGAATAGATTTAAGAATGAAATTACTATAGCAATAATGAGTACAAGGAGAAGGAGATTTAGATACACGAAATAAAAATATATAATCAATATGATATATAATAGGTTGAATAAGTATATGATGATAAAGGATCTGGAGAGAAATAGTAATGTAAGCTATTTGTGTTGTAATTTTTCTCTTTTTCACATTTATGTTATTCACATGGTGTTTTTGTTTTATTCTGTTAGGTATTGTTCCTTTTTCTTTATAATAAAAAAAATTAAAAAAAAAAGAAACTGTCCACATAGCTTGATATTCCAAGGTCATCATTCTAACAGTGCAGATTTGTACAGGCATGGTAATAAAACAAAGGGTTGTTGTTATATGACTCAGGTTCACGCTAATTTATGGTAACCCCATGATAGGATTTTCTTTTCAAAATTTATTCAGAAGAATTTTTCAGCTACCTTCCTCTTAGGCTGAGAAACTGTGACTAGCCCAAGGTCACTCAGTGAATTTCCATGGCTGAACAGAATCCTACTCCAAGACTACACTATGCTGGCTCCATTAATTAATGCCTGCAATAGACCCTAACTTATGGTGACCCTTGTCATAGGGTTTTCTTGGCATGATTTATTCCAAGGGGGTTTGCCATTGCCTTCCTTCTAGGCTGAGAAAGTATAGCCTGCCAACGTCACCCAAAGGGTTTATGTAACTGAGCGTGGATCTGAATCCTGGTCTTCTGGAAATCTAGTCCAACATACAACTCATACTACACCGCATTGGCTCTCAACATAGGGCTGTATTGTACTATGAAGATTGTTGGTAAACATGTGGTTTTGTCCAGGAAAAAATGTGGTGGCAAGTTGGTTGAATTGCTAAAGCCAAAAATGCATTTTAATTTGGATGCAAGGGCTGACAAATGCTGAATATGAGGTCACATCACAAATCTTATATTACTAAACATTACAGACAAGACGGAAAATATAATGTAGCCTGCTGTTTTCAATGGCAGCTCATATAATCTGATCTTTGCCTCCAGATGGACCTAGTGCTATAGCTTTTTCACCATTTTTTTTTTTAGCAGCAATTATCTCCCCTAGCCAGCACAATGTAGCAGTTAGAGTTTCATACCACGTCAGGGTCACACCTGAGGAAAGAGATTTTTGTACTACTACTTCCAGATTCTTCCACTGGCTGATAGAATCTGGAAGCTGTAGTCCCAAAAAGAAACTTTTCCAAGCTATGGAGTGGGTAAACTAAGGTTCAAACCCCACTAAAGCATGAAGTTAGTTGGGTGATCTTGCATTAGTTGCTAGTAACTACCACACAGCTGAAAGTATCTCACAGTTTTATTTTGGGTGAGGACAACCCCATGTACCATTCTAAACTTATAAGAGCAAAAATGGGATATAAATGGAATGGGGTGGGAGGAATCAGATAACTTTGGCTCATGTCATATGAGATGAATAAAAGTGATGTCCATCTTAACTGGATAGCCCCATCCAAAGCACAACTGCTGCATGAGATATTCTTAAGATACTGTATGAGATACCAGCCCCTATGGACATCGTCCCCAGAACAGCCATGGTTTGCAAAAATGTGAGAAGCCCAGCTCTTTTTAGGCTTTTGTCTTTCCAGCTGAACATTTGAACTGACTTGGGCCTCCCTTTATGAAACTCCTTAGGCCCTAAATGTCAACTAAAGCTGAAAGGAATGCATGCAGACAAAACATAGATAAGATCTTTAGATATATCCCTCTTTCCTACAAAAAAGGTCCTGTAGGATATTGCTGTAAATTTGGTAATAATATAATGCCTTCTAACTTCCACAGTATGTCTGAAAGCTGCTTTGTGTCAGACAGACCACACACACACACATGTACACATACACACACAGAGGGCTGTTGTGGGAAAAGTATCCCCTTTAGCTGGAATGACTTTTGTTGAAATCTCTTTGAAGATTTGAGTAGCATACAATGGTTTGAAAGATGTTTTGTGTGGTTTCCACCCCATCTTTTAAATGGAGCCTTTGCACAGTGTGCACAGTGCTCATATGGGTACAACACAGAGAAACTGAAACAGATACAATTTACCTATATTTTGCTGCTCTTTAGAAAGGTCCTTTCAAACTAGAGAGTTGTCAAAAATATTTGCACCTTTTCTTGTCTTTGGTGAGAAAGTATGTCTGCAGGTGTTGTACAATTTTCAATGATTTTCCCATTTCAGGATGCAAGCAAACAAAATGTTTGCCCCTAAACATTGTATTTTGCACAAAATATCTTTCTGCACAAAAAGATGTTTACTGGAATCCTACGTGACCATTGCATACTACATAGCACTATAATGACATTGCTACACAGTGAATTCTGGCATGATCCCCCTAAGCCCTACTTATCGATAAGCTGCCATTGGGATTGCTGGGAGTCTATTCCCTTACCAATCGAAAAGTAGCTGTCTGACATTCCCACACCCTCCCATGATCAATCTCCAGCATGACAAGCAGAAAAAGGACCCCTGTCACAAATCGCCCTCATGCCAGAAATCACTTGTGCTAAAGTTGCTGGGAATGTCAGTCAGCTGCTTCCCAATTGACAGGGGAACAGACTTCCATTGATCCCAGTGTCTGCTTACTAGGAAGTGGGCTTTAAGGGACTTTCACAGTCACCCTGTAACCCTTAAACTAGGGGCTGTGTAGTGATCATGAATATGTAGCGGTTGTGTATGCATAACTGTAGGTTATGCTTTTGCATTGCCCAGGAAGATTCCAGCTGTCAAATACAATAATATTTTCGCAATTCTTGCACAAAATATGATGTTTTGACACAAATAAAAATTTCACAAAATGGCCAAAAATACAGAAGTGGAAAAGAAGTTACCAGACCTCCTATACTACAAATAAGAGTTTTGCAGCAGTTTAGTATTGCAAGGCATGCCTGTTATTGTCTGATAGCATGACTTGGACTCTATTTAGTTAATCTGAAAGGTTATAGAACATTGTAATAATATAAGCATAAATATTGCTTTTTCTACCCAGATCTATCTGGATCTAATTTTATTCATCCTGTGCATGTATATATAAATGATTCTATTGTGATGACCTAATAAATAAATAGTGAGAAGTGGTTACGAATATTTAGAGCAGGGTATGCAAATCCTATGGCCTTTCAGGTGTTGCTGAACTCCAACTCTCTCCATTCCTCACCACTGCCTCACTGGCTAGGGTTGCTGGGACTTGCAGTCTAACAATATCCTAAAGACTGCATGGTTCCCAACCCTCGGTTAGAGAATGAAGATTAATGCAAATTAGCATGGTTAATTTGGCCCCTCCCTAAACTGCAAACCCCAGGATTCCATAGAATGTTGAAAGTGGAATAATCGCGCTATAAAAGTGTAGTGCAGAAATGGCCTTTCTTTCATGTCTTCATAATTCTCACAAAGTGGCCAAAAATGCAGAAGTGGAAAAGAAGTTACCAGACTTTCTGTAGTGCTGTTTCTACCCCTTGTGAGTTATTTGATTCTCTAGCTAATTAGTGGTCATGTAGCCATTGTGATTATGTCACCCTTAAGTTGTAACTTATTGCTCTGTACATTTAGTTGTGAGACGATATCATTGTGCGCAAACAAGGACATCTTAAACCTGAAACGCTCCATAGAATCATACGGTTGGAAAGGACCATAAGAGCTATCAAGTCTATTCCCCTGCCATGCAGGAACACATAATTAAAACACTCCCAAAAGATAGCCATCCAAGAAAACAACGAAAAAAACGAAAACTCTATCACTCTCCAAGGCAGGCTATTCCATTGTTGGACAGCTCTTAGAATAAAGAAGCTGTTCCTAATGTCAATTTTGTTGCGTTTCCTCAGATGCTGCGTGTATTTTCATCTCATTTTGCTTGTATCTGGCTGCAAGACTTTGCTTGCTCTTCCGCATTTTCTGTACGCGTTTTTCTTAAGCTTTGCATTTTGTGCACATTTCCCATTCTTTAAAGCAAGATATTTGTTGCCGCCATTGCTAGCCTGAGCTTGTGGGATATTAAGATATCATTTTGATATCAATAATTCGGCCTTCTGTACCCATTCCTCTCCATGTGCTTGCGAGGCCCCCGGACAAGCAAGCACACAGGCGCGGCCGACAATAGCCGAACCATTCACATTCCGATCTAGGCAGGCCAGTCATTGCCTAAGGCAGCTTCAGGAGACCTCAAGGCAAGTACCACATTATGTATGCACACTACTTACAAAAAGATCCCCTGCCCCACACAGGCAGCTTGATGAGCGGACTATACAACTCTCAAGCACTCCGCGTTTGCATACTGGCTACTCTATTGACAATCTGGCTATAACTCAATCACCTAAAGTACTGACCTTTCGGAGGCTTTGTCTCCAGCCCAAAACTCATTGTCTTCCCCAAGTACGGACTAGCCTGTGGCCACAATTTTCCCTACAAGAACCCCTGACTTTGAGTGCTTCCTCGGATCGCTCTTGGCTTCCATCCCACCTTGCTGTCGCTTTGTCCAGTGAGCCTTCCCCTCAGCCCCACGTACTGAGAATCCATGCTCCCCAGCTTTTTTGCTTTTAACCGGGCTTCAGGACAGGTATAGTATTTCCCATACCAAACCTCCTCTAAAAATCCCACTATCTGCTCCTACCTTTATTTCTACAGCTACTTGTGTGAGTGCGTTGCATACACTTGTTTGATTGTGCTTAAATAAAACAATTATTATCATTTTAACATCTGCCTCATCCTTGACTTGGTCTGACCCCGTAGACATAGGGTTCAAGATCTTGCTATGTTACCCTGCCTCTCGCATTGCCAATTTGTGCTCTGTGCTAATTCCCTCCCCATTGTTTGAGCACATTTAGGAGTCCCTCCTGGGACCCCCAGAAATCAGGGTAACAAATTTCCATATATTTTTCAAGAGTATGCATTTTTAGCCACTCACATTTTAAAAATGTGAAGTGGACATGTTATTTCTCTGAAATGCACTGCACTCCTCAGAAACGTGCAGATGTCCAAACTTCAAATCTAATGAAATTCTTTTCCATCCCTAGAAAAGACACATCATCAATGCCAAGGTAACATCTTTACCCACCACTACAAGACAGGGAGCAAGACAGGTAGTACCAACTCTATTCCCTTCATTTGTTCTGAGTGCAAAAGCACTCTGACGTGTAGAAACCTAAAAGAAAATTCCAACTAAAAATATCCAGTAATGGCCTCAAAAGAACTATTTTTTTAAAAAACATTTTCACCATTATCCATCCTGGCCTCCCACCACTCAAAATGCATCCCTCTTTTTGTCAGATTTTTGGTATGTTGTGTGGGAAGGTGATGTCACTGTGCAATGTATCAGACTGCCATCAATGATGTCATTGTTCAGTGAATCAGATTGCTTTACAAGGAGACATTGGCACTGGGGACATGTCCCCAATAGGAGTGGGAAAGAATTAATTGCATTTGAGATTCTCAGTGAAAACATCTATTGCGAGACAAAGTGCTCCTTGCTGATCAAGAAAATAGATAGACAGATAGACTGATAGATAGATACATAGATAGATACATAGACAGATCAATTTTTAAAAATTAATATAAAGCTTTTGTTAAAATGCTTCTCATTTTACACCTTTATACCAATGTTCCATCCATAAAAAATAGAGTGGGGTTCTTAGCCTACAATTTAATTTTTTAAAGGGGAAAAATAGACTTTATCACCACAAGAGAGCACTGGTGCTCCATTTTTTATGTCCAAACATTTTCCATGCATGTTTAATATAAAAATTCAAGTATTTTTCGTCTGTAGAATGTATTTCAAAATACAATGAAATACAATGAAATCTGTTCTAGTGACTGTGTCAGAGTCAGTGTGGTGTAGTGGTCTGAGTGTTGAACAATGACTCTAGAGATCAAGATTTAAACACCAGCTCAGCCATTGAAACCTGCTGATTGACCATGGGCAAGTGTCACACTCTTTCAGCCTCAGATTCACTCCAAACAAATCTTGCCAAGAAACAGATTTGCCTTAGGGTTGCCGTAAGTTGGAAACAACTTGAAGGCACACAACAACAACAATCTATATGTGTGAATGTACTTTTATTATTCAAGGATAAATGGATGGAGAATGAGTAATTCAAGACAACTCTCATCAGTCAGTTCCTTCAAAACTCAACAAATTTATCATGAACACCCACTGTGAACTGTGTCTTTCTTACACTGTTAAGTTACACTTCAGTTATGTATATCATTAGATTCTTCCATCGGCAACTCTTTTCCCCAGAAATATCCCTCTGGTTCTTTTTGCTCATTCTAAGTTCCAGATATACATTTCCAAGGTAAATGTGCATCCAAAACACTGCTATAGATACATAAATGCTGGTAGTGAAAGCTCTAGGAGAAAATTAAGGCTCAAGTTGGACAGTTCAAGTCCCCTATAGTCCACACACACATATATATGCATACCTTGTCTGCTACACAGAACTACATTCCAGATGTACTTTGAATTGGAAAAAACAGCATGTCAGGCTATTACCCACAGCTGGAGCCATTTGGTCCTAAAGCATATTTATAAGTTTGTATTGGTTTGAACATTAAAACATCTTTGAAATCTTTGAAAGGTGGGAGTGAACAGACCCCATCTACCAGCATGCAGCTTGTTCACAGTAATCAGTGATAGGTAGTGGCTTCCACGTCAGTAGGGCAGTAAATCCACCTTGAGTTCTAAGCCATTTCCGCACTAGACTGTTATAGCGCTATGATTCCACTTTCAACATCCTATGGAATCCTGGGGTTTGCAGTTTCAGGAGAGGTCGGCTGGCCCCTCCCGAAACTGCAAACCCCAGGATTCCATAGGATGTTGCAAGTGGAATCATAGCACTATAACAGTCTAGTGTGGAAATGGCCCTAGTCTCCAAAAATTCCAAAGGAGCTAACCCAGGTGCTGAACTTGTTCAGGGAATATGGTTCAGCAACTCAGATAGCTTTTATGGAGAACAGCTTAACTGCCTCACTGCCCCTGGAGTCCTGACTTGCTGTTTCATGCAAATAGAGCCATTGCCAGGCTGAGAAAAGGGCAAGTCAACATTTTTAAAAATTATGATGATGACAAGTGTCCTAACTGTCATTTGCAAAATACTGATAGATACCAGGCCTTCACATTATGCTGTTTTCCAGGCTGATGAGTGAGCTTTTGCCTCCTCCTGTGCTAGCAATTAAAATTGCTGCAGGGGCTGAAAAACATGGGCAGCATTTTAAATGCAGTAATTGTTCTGACCAGTCAAATGAGAGATGCCCCTTCTCAAAACACAGGCAGGGAAGACATTAGGACTAAAAGACATGACACATAGGCTCCAACTGTCTCTAGTGAGCATCACAGTCCATATATTATGGTATTACACGGGCCTTCTTTTATGCCTCAGGCAAAACACTGTGCCTATTTTGTTCCTGTATTTCCTTTGTTTAAAATGTAGGCAGCTGAGGATAGCAATGTTAAGCTCCTATGTTGAAAGACAGATAAGATATACATTAATTTCTGTTGTTGTTGCTGTCGTATGTACCTTCTGACTTATGGCAACCCAAAGACATACCTATCACCAGTTTTTCTTGGCAAGATTTGTTCAGAGGGAGTTTGGGATTGCCTTCCTCTGAGGCTGAGAGAGTGTGACTTGCCCAAGGTCACATACTGGGTTCCCATGGCTGAGTGGGGATTTGATTCCTGGTGTCCAGAGTCATAGTCCAGTGCTCAAAAGACTACACCACACTAGCTTTCTTTACATTAAATAGATAAATAAAAATATTGCTTTCAAATGTTATTTAAATACTGCCTTAAAATACTACAGGTATATTATCTCAGTTAACAAAGTAGACGTTTTCCTGCGTATTACTTCTTTAACAGGAAATTTGGTAGCGGAAGCCAAAATAACATGTAAAGGATAGGGATAGGTTCCTATGCTACAAAAAAGAAGAGCAGTTCAATACCTTTCAGTGAAGTTTTCATCCAAAGCTGACAAGAAGCACATGTAAAATGAAACAATTAGGTCAGGTAAAGCTTGAATAAATAAATAAATAAACATTTTGAACTTTCTGGAGACCACTTGAATTCTTCTTCCAAAATGCACCCAGGGATGGCTTTTTCTTTCAACTGCCTCCATTTTTCTTACAATTTCCATTTTGGTGGCCAGACTTATAGATCTGTGCTTCTTTAACATGCTGAGAATATCTACTAAGGCAGCCTTATCTGATTTTTCCTTTTTGTTCTATGTTTTGCTGTTCACACAAGTTCAGTAGGGGAGCCTAGAGGCAGTTGTTGTTTATCGTGCCTGTTGTAGGCAGGCACACATGGCTACAGTAAAATTCTGTTCTTCTCCCCAGCTCAAGCTTTTTTGCATTGTTTACTGTAGACATACTGCCGCGACCAGACACCAAAAGTGTATGTTTCTCTAGCCTCTTTCACTATTCTTCCAAGGCTGATGCTGTTAAAAAAAAACCTTCCAGCTAGACTGAGGTTAAGATGGAAAGAGGTGCTGGGTGGGTATAAAAAGACTTTGTAAAAAAAAAAAGAAGTTTGTCAGAGACTTTTTAAATTGGACTCTTATGTACTTTAAAAACAAATACTGCTTTAAAAAGTTAGTTGCATGTCAGCTGTTGGCTTATGATGACCCTGTATGTTTACTATGTTAGGAATGTAATAACACTAAGTACTCAAGAGTTAAAAATGTTGGAGACAGCAAGTGTAATAGGGCTAAATGGGTTAAGTGACCAAGAGTCTTCTCATCTCTTATCCACATATCCTGACCTCTCTATATTCCACGCAGATATGCTTAGGGATCTCTCCAACTCTTCTCCTCCAACTTCTTCTCTGTCAGGTTTCATCCTAAAGAGAAACCAGTTTATCTCAGGATTAGGTTAGCACCATACAGAACTTTTGTATCTTAAATGGAGTTTCCACAGTAAAGTCTTCATTTTGCATTTTGGTCTATTAGGGCCTTTCCTCCATAATCAGGTTTTCTAGCTGTTGCACACACCCTCCATCATTCTAGATCTAAATTTAACACTCAAATCACTTTTGGCAGTGGTTATAATGCCAGGTGACAAGTAGTGATGACAGGGACTGGCAAACTGCTAAAATAATTAAGGGAAATCAAAAGATGTTTAAAATAACACATACATCGAACAGTTACTAACTGTGGCATGAGTCTCTAAATATTAGGGAAACCCATGATTGTGATATAACTAATTCGATGAGACAGAGTTGAATGCTCTTTGTTTTGTTTCTTCCTCCTTAAAAAAGAGAGAAAAGGTTTATTTTCTTTTCCCATTACCTCATAAAAGTTTCACATTGTTTGTATTTCATTAAAGTTAAAGGAGAAGGCAGTTATTGAAAATGTCCTAAACATTATGGTTTGTTTACTTAAAAACAAACAAGCATTCATATGGCTGTCAATGGCTACTATAGAAAGAAGAAAATGGCCAAATAGAGACTTTAAAAAATTCCTACCAAGGCAGAAAAGAAGGGAGGAGATCAGGGGTAGGAAGATGGTAGGTGCTGCTTCCTTTTGAGTCTGTCCTCAAAGAAGTAGACCTGCCAGCCTGTGTTACAGCAGAAAGAAAAACAGAAGGGGAAGAAAAAATGGAATTTAACCGTCTTTTTAAGACTAACTGATTCATATTTTAGCTCCACAATTTGTGGATATCAGTCCGTTTCCTCAGATGCAATGACTGGGGATGTGGATTGATATCTACAAATGTTCATGCTAAAATATAAATCAGTTTGTCTTCAAGAGGTTATGGATTCCTTTGCCCTCTCAAGTTGCCTGTTGACTCGTGGCGACCCCCTGAATTTCATAGGGTTTTCTTAAGGAAGGAATAGGCAGAGGTGGTTTTGCCAGTTCCTTCCTCTGAAATATAGCCTCTGATGTTGGTAGTCTCCCATTCAAGTTCTAATCAGGGCTGACCTTGCTTAGCTTCCAAGATCAGACAGGATGTGGTGCCTTTAGGGCATTTAGGGCCAGGAGTGATAATTTTTCCTTGTTCAGAATGCAGGGTGGTGAGCATAGCCAAGATCTCAAGAGTTTGAGGGAGGGTATTATCCAAGGCTTATATTGTAGGGCTCCCATATTGGGATTTTAATTTAATTTAATATTGGGATTTAATTTGGGATTTAATCTGGCCATTCTACCCAATACCAGTTAGCGTATATGGGACACTAAGCAATGGCCCACAGGCTGGAAATGCTCAATCTACATTCCAGTGTCCAAAAAATGGAACAGCAGGGATTGGAATAACCACCAGGCCGTTGGAGAAATCCCCAATGCTAGCAAAGTGGTGCTCAAAAGAGAGAGGGTGACTTTGACCATATATGGAGTGAAAAATGCCAGATGTCCAAACTAGGTTCAGGAAAGAAAGAGGCACTATGGATCATATTGCAAACATACATTGGATAATGGAGTGCATCAAAGAATTTCAGAAGAAAATCAACCTGTGCCTTATAGATTACAGCAAAGCCTTTGATTGTGTAGTTCATGAAAACTGTGCTCTTAAAGAAATGGGTGTACCACAACATTTTTGATTGCCCTGTTACATAGCTTATACTCAGGACAAGAGATCACTATCAAGTCAGAATAGAGAGTCAATTAATAGTTTGCCATTGGCGGGGGGGGGGTGTGTGTCAAAAAAAGACTGCATTTTATCACCCCTATCTAATTTATACACTAAACATACTGTAAAACGAATGCTGGATTAGACTTGGAGGAAGAAAATGTGAAAACTGGAGGAGGAACATCAAGATACAGATGATAATACAGTTCTCCCTCCACATTTGCGGGTTTCACTTTTGCTAATTTGATTATTTGCGGGGTGCGGGGGGAGGAAGGTCCAGGGAGGGTGATCGCCAGTTCCTGGTGCTCCTTCCGCCACCCCTGCTGCCACTGCGGGTGCTGGTGCACCTGCCTCGGCAGCAGGACGGTTCAGGGAGGGCGATCACCAGTTTCCTGCACTCTTCCTCCTGCCGCTGGTGCAGTCATGCCTTGTGCGGGTGGCAAGACAGTGAAGGGAAGGTGATCGCCTGTTCCCTGCCTCCCTGGCCCCCCGCCTGGGTGGGTGCACTGTCTGGGCAGAAAGAAACCTGTAGGGAGGGTGCCTTATTCGTGATTATTTGACATTCGCAAGGGATCTGTGTCCCTATCCTTTGTGAATGAGGAGGGCCTACTGTATACTACTAGCAAAAAATAGTAAAGACTTGCAATGACTGTTGAAGAAAGATAAGGAAGAAAGTGTAAAGGACAGGTTATTGTTTATTCATTTGTTTTTTCTAGCATGATTGCACATACAAAGTTCAATAAAAGAAAATTTTAGAAGCTAGGCCAGCCATTAGTCCTAACATGTACCAGGTATAGCGCCTTGACTCTGGATTTAATCTGACCAATCTGGTCACATGAGAACCCTACAATATGAACCTTGGATAACATCCTCCCAACTCTTGAAAATCTCCACTGGACTCATGATTCTGCAGGAAAGAAAAAGATGCTGAAGAAGGAAAACTATAACTCATATTTGAGGTCAAATGAAAAGGAAAAAAGGAGGGGAAGAATGTATTCTGCAGTCCCTTTAACGCTGACTGATATTTTACCATGAGCTTTTGTGGATATCAATTCACTTCCTCAGTAATTACATCTGAGGAAGTGGATTGATACCCACAAATTCTCACGATAAAATATAAATCAGGGCTGCTGGAGTCCTTGTTTTGTCCCTCTCTCTTTTTTCGTACACTGCAGAGATGTGTGGGTCTACTTCCGTGAGTGGGGACAGTTTCACTTTCAGAAGAAAGCTGCAGCTACCATCATCTACAAACATCTCCCTCTGTCTCTCCCTTTTTTTACCCAATGAAATTGCAAGGAAGGGAGGAAGAGAAGGGAGGGGACAAAATCGGCTTCAGTTAATCGACTTCACTTAATACAGGATGTAAGTGTCTGCTGCTTCTCCATTCATGATCTTTGCAACCTATTCCTCCTTCTCCTTTCTGGTGCCTCACTGAGAAAGGGGACCACGAGGAGCCATCATTACACCCCCTTTTTTAAGCAGCCAGGGTCAGAGCACCACCCCCACCCCCCTGGGGTCTGCCATTGAGCAGAGGACAATTACTCCTGGGTCTTATGGTAGCCACAGCTGCTAGTCATTATGAGTTTATATATGATTATCTTTAGTCATATCCCACCTTTTCCCCTGGGCTTAAGGCAGCTAACATGACTCCAAAACCAATTTTTGGTGATCAAGAGTGGGAGCATGCTATTTTGTTTCACTGTGGCCCTGCATTTCAGGCTCTCAGAAGCATCTAGAGTACATGTGTCAAACACAAGGCCTGCGGGCTGAATCTGGCCGGCTAGGCCATTTCATGTGGCCCTCGCACCTCACCTGCAGCTCCGGCACTCCCCTCCCCAGCAAACCTGATCCCCACATTGCAGGCCCCTGGGGCTGCCAGTATTCTGAAGAGGGGCCCAGCAGCCAGTACTTGTGATCTACTTCTACTTCTGACTGCTTCTCTGTCCAAGTCTCATTGTCAGAGTGTTGCCATGGGTTACCATGGCAATGCTCCACGTGGCGCACAAGAGGTGGACAGAGGAGCAGTCAGAAATAGAAGGAGAACGCGAGTGCTGGCTGCTGGACCCCTCTTCAGAATACCAGCAGCCAGGGACCCGCAATGTAGGGATTAGGCTTACCTGGTACAGAGAGGGGCAAGGGGGCAGAAAGAGGCACAGAGGAGGGGGAGCAGAAAGAGGAACAGAGAGAGTCTGGGGGGCAGAAAGAGGCACAGAGAGGATCTCAACTGTGACCAAAAAATTAAAACAAAGTTAATGTAATAAAAAGCACTCAGTAATATTTGTCTGATGATTAAAAAAAAATTCTGTTTTCAAAACTCATTTTTCAGTAAATTGTACAATAGTTATACACTTGAATCTGCTTGCCATTATTTTTTTTCTAGACTTCTAGTTTCAGAGCTAGTTATTACTAAAACCAGTAATAATCTAATGCAGACACAATTATTATGATAAAAAAAAGTAGATACATTTATATAGTCTTACAGATACAACCGGCCCTTTGAGGGCAACCATAATTCTGATGCCGTCCAAGATGAAATTGAGTTTGAACACCCCTGATCTAGAGGAACACAGTGGAAAAGGAATGCTGGATAAATAGCCCTTTGGTTTGATTCAACACTAGATAGTCCTCTGATAGGACCGAAGCACTAGACAGGCCTTTGATCTGATCCACCATAGCTCTTTGCATGTTACGTTCTTAGGTCCCAAGTACATGCTGCAGACAGGAATCTGCTGAGCCAAACTCCAAGAGACAAAACAGTTTCTTCTAGAAAAAGACAGCAATTATCCCACATCAAAAGGTTTCAGAACTCTGATCCTAGAATGTTGTCTGTCTTAGTAGCAAAGACACTTTTCCTTGCTTGCCCTCATTATAAGTTATCCTGGTCCTGCAGTCTGCAATATTATTTGACCCCAAGGGCAATGAAGAATTTATAACAGACAGAACATTCATTTTTCATTTGATTCCCTCCCTGTAGCAGTGACTAGCAACAACAAACTCCCTTTCCACAAATCTAGTGAACAGTTTGCTTATTATGAACTCTAGTGAAAGGTCTTGCTTATTATGAACTCTCAATTTCAAGGGGTTATGATTTTGTCCTTACGATTTGCTGCAAGCTGATGATAATCGCTCCTCCAAAATTATGCTGCCTCTGAAGGAACTTGGTAATAAGTGATACACATGCAGAAACTTACTGACACTGCACTGATTTCCCCATACCTTCCAGAGAGCTTATACCAGCTTCTGTAATATGGAGCTCTTGAAATGTTTTGAAATCCCATTTACTCCCATTAGCCGTAGCTGCCATGACCAATGTTCAGGGATGATGGGAGTTGTAGCCCAGAATATCCAAATACCAGTTTAAGGATTCATGCCCTCGACTGTCCTGATTTGACAAAGGCAGTCCTAACTAATCCTCTGCCATCCTGCTTTTTCAGCTGCTTTTAAAATATCCCATTTCTCTCTACTCCTCCTACCACTTTCCCCCTTTCATGCTGCCTTACTTCAATTACTGCAAACTGAGGTCAAAATGAAAACATAGTTTGTACTCAATTCAGCAGTGAGAGAAAAGGTAGAATCTTGCCTTTCCCAGGAGAGTTACGATAACTCAGGGCTTTCCAAATGGTGTGCTACGACACGTTGGTGTGTCACCAGAAGTGTGTAGGTGTGTCACCATCAATCTTGGAAATGTATGTTGTTATTTATAAATCATATATTTTTAAAAATATATGAAAAGTTTTCATGAGATATGTTGTGTCCCCATATATTTCGTTATTACAATTTATGTATGTGTCTGTATCTCTTACAAGAGGTTAGTTTAACCTCTGGTTTGCTAGAAAAACTGAATTACTGTGTCACGAAATGATGCATGTCTAAAAAAGTGTGGTCATTTCCGCACTAGCCTATTATAGCGCTATTATTCCACTTTCAACATCCTATGGAATCCTGGGGTTTGCAGTTTAGAGAGTGGCCATTGTGGGCACTCCCTAGACTGCAAACCCCAGGGTTCCATAGGATGTTGAAAGTGGAATAATAGCGCTATAACAGGCTAGTGCAGAAATGGCCTGTGTCACCAACATGAAAAGTTTGGAAAGCTCTGCAGTAACTAATGCAGTCTCTCCTGGCTTGTCTCAGCTTACTCATTAATAACTTTCACAATCCTGACCACACTCTTATGTTGCTTGGCCACATATGTCCTCGTTTTTAATCTGTGAAATGTTGGACGGTATGTTGGTTTATAATTATGAAGGAGATTTTAAAAGAATTTATTACTTTGATCCAAAGAAATACTTCGGCTTGGGAACAGGCTAACTAAATGGTATGTTTCTCTTTTTAAATTAGTATTTGTCCCAACTGTGGAACAAAAAAAAAAATGCTTTTTAAAATTGAATTTCAAAAGCATTTTGAAAATATGTGAGACCAGCTCCAGGGTAGGAAAAGTGCAGCCTGTAGGTGTGTGTCTTTCCCCAAGGCCATGTTGATGCCACCACCAAAAAATGTTCACATTTTGTTTGAAATTTTGTCTATAGAGTGGGGTGGAGCAATTTCACCACATTTTTTGCCCACACAGAGCAGCTGTCTTTGCCTCAAGATAAATCAGAAATCAAAAAAAATTTTTTTTATTTACTTCAGCTATTTTGTCATTATCAGCCACTGGGTAGAGGGCAGAAGAGATCACAAATAAGAGTCTTGTTGTGTGCCTTCAAGTTGTTTCTGACATATGGTGATCCTAAGGAAAACCTGTGACAGGGTTTTCTCAGCAAGATTCGTTCAGAGGGCATTTGCTGTTGCTTTCCTCTGTGGCTGAAAGAATGTGACTTGTCCAAGGTCACTGAGTGGGCTTTTGTGGATGAGCAGAGATTCGAACCCTGGTCTCCCAGAATCCTGGTTCAATGCTTAAACCACTGCACCACCTTGATTATTGCAAATGAATCTACCAAAGACTGAAACAGAAAGGCAATGGGGTGCTTCAAATTAGGGCCATTATCTCAAACAACTCTCTGGAAACTAAACATCCATCTGATCCTTTCTTTGTAAACTACATTCTAAAAATTGCTTGTGTGGCCTTTATCTATCTATCTATCTAGCTAGCTAGCTATTCATTCCTCCCTCCCCCCCCCCATCTCTGTTCTCCAATAGCAGGTAATAGAGAGGCAGCACAGGTTACCTGATTGGTGGTGATTATTTCAGAATCCAGCCAGGCTTAGTTATTGTCAGAGTGGGAGTTCTCAGCAGGCTGTGGAACTGCTGCAGTAAATACCACCCCATGCTCCCAGCAAAGAAATGACCCCCTACCCACTAGATTTTATATTGTATGTGTTCAGCTAACAACATCTAACTGCATGCTGTGTGGTTTTATTTGCTGTTCCACATAACAAGGATTCAGAATCTCTAATCGTTAAAAGATAGACTTGCCAGTGAAATTCATTCTGAAAGCATCCTGGTAAATCTGAAGCCTGAACTGGAAATTCTGGAGTGAAATCTGGAGTTAAGGGTAGATTTTACCCCAGATGTACATTGGATTGGGGAGGTTTTATTGCTATCAAATTTTTATCAGAGAGCACTATGCATTTTATGATACATGCCCCACTATGACTCTACCTTTCCATGGTGGTGTGATTGCATGCATGCTATGCTGCTAGTAGTAGTGTTGCTGGGGTAGGGTCTCCCATGCTGACATGGCTTTTGCTGAGGAGCGAGACTGTTGGAAAATTCTAGCATTCTCTCCCTACCCTCTTATTCTATGACAAATGGGACTTAGGTATCATAGGGTTAATTTTCCTTTGCATGTAAAGTGCTCTGGCCTTTCACCTGAAGCCTCAACTGTTGCTCTGTGTTATTTAAAATGACTGGCTATGGTACCCAGAACATGTGACCCAGCATACACCCTGGAGTCAGTCATTGGCCTTCCATAGAAGATCAAGCCTCTCTCTCTCTGACCCTTTTGCAATCTTGCTTCTAGCATCTTCTCTCTGCCATACTAGCCTCTCCACCAAGAATTTAGTGAGTTAAGAATGAAGTTACTATCTTCCCTAATCCTTTTGTTAGTTAGCTAGGATCTAGTTTCTCCAATGCATATGTAATTTTAAAGTTTAAGTTGAAGCTGAAACTGCCTGCCCTGTTTTGCTTTCAAGTCAGCCTCCAGTTCAGAGAAGCCACACAGAGACTGGAACATGCTTTTTCTGAAACTCTGCTAAAAGAAGGCAAATTCCTAACAGCTTTAGCTTTCATAGAATTTCCGCAAAGGGCTAATACCCTGGGAAAGTCTAACTCCCAACACAGACTAAATGTGCCAAACAGCTACTGGGCAATAACCATAGCAAGGGGTGACACTGGTGGAAGATCTCTCAGAGACAACAGCAGTGGCACCATAGTGAATACTTGTTAGTAGTATGCAGAAAGAAGCATGGTAAACCTCCTTTGAATGTCTTTTATCATGAAAATCCTATGATGAGACAAGCCAAAATGAAACAAAAGATAGTGCCAGAGTATGAGACTCTCAGGTCAGATGGCACACATCAAGCTATTGGGGAAGAGCAGAGGACAACTGCAAGTAGTGCAGTAGTGCTGTGGCACTACTGAGCTCAAGCCAAAAGAATGATGTTACCCCAAAATGTTCAGCTGTTGATGTGCTCAGAGGCCAAAGGAAAGTCTGAAACTGCACAACACAAATTATAGGAACATGGAATGTGAGAAGCATGAACCTGGGGAAGCTAGGTGTAGTGAAACACAAAATGCAACATAAAAACATTGCAATACTTGGGGAGAGCAAGCTAAAGGGGACAGGAATGGGGTATTTTGAGTCTGATAAGTACACAGTGTTTTATTCAGGAAATGAAAATGTAGGAAGAAATGGGGTGGCATTTATATTGAGGAGAGATACAGCAAAAGCAGTCAAAGGATAAAACACAAAGTCTGACCAAATCATATCAAGAAGGCTTCAGGGAAAACCCATTAATATAACCACAATCCAAGTTTATGTTCCAACTACAGAGACAGAAGATAAATATCACATTTTTTTTCTTAGCACTGGGGTAACCAGAAAAATGGACAAATTTACCACATCTATTATTGTAATGAACAGGAGAGGGACCAGCATTTATAATGTTAAATTTCCTTCTACTAAGATGTGCCTATTTTACTAATGATGTATTTCCCCCTGTAATGACTGAATATGAACAGATGTGTTTAACACACATGGTTAATTACAGGGTTATTTATTATTTTAACCTGACTAATGGTGTCAAACTGTCAGTGTTCAAAAGAGCTATTACAATATTTTATTGGACATAGGATACTAACAGAAAGTAGCAGGGGGGAGTTCTATCTGGAAAAAAACCATTTATGTTTCAGAAATACAAACAGACAATCACATAGCCATTCCTGCATCCCAATTATATTCATCTGATTAAGTGGCACAAGTACTCATTTATTTAAGTAGTTGTCTCTTTGGTACACCATACTAATCTTCAGATAGCAGTTCAAGTATAACTGGGCCCAGTGCCCAGTCAGTTTTCTAATATATGTTCAAACAATAACACTGCTACCATCACAAAATATGTATCGTCCCAAACTGAACATTTAAAATGAAGGAAAGAATTATATATTTTGATGCCAATTACATCTCTGCAAATAATAAAATAAAATAAAATAATACAGGGCCATTGCACATAGAATTATTTGCCCTCAGAGGCCAATGGATATTTGTCAAAGGTCACAAAGTCATTAAAGAAAGTCATATTATCATTTGTTTATTAGTTGAAATAATGAAAGCATGTGTCCTTACAAATCCCAAAGTAAAGGTAGATCATCCTTCCAAGTCCTAAAACATTCATGAGTTTCAAAAGTAAACTGCTGAGTTAGACTAGTGGAGAAGAAATTTGTTGGATTCCCATTTCCACATGCAAATAGTTTATTTCATGCCTCCTGAGACTGTGAGAGTGGAACAGAGCACACCTCAGCCTCAGAAATCTGTACTTTTGCAAGTCTTGAGTCATGTTTAGGAGGAGAGAGTTGACACCAAACCAATCATACCTTTCAAAAATGACTAAAGTATGACTAAAAATGTGCACAAATTTTGAGTTTAAAAAAGCATGGAAATAAAAAAGCATTATTTAAGAAAAAGTGCATGGCGTAGCAGTTTGCGCATCGGACTATGACCCTGGGGACCAATATTCAACTCCCCTCTCAGCCATGGAAACCTACCAGGTAGCCTTGGACACATCACATATTCTAAGCCCTCAAAAAACCCTGTGATAAGGTTGTCTTAGGGTCACCATAAGTTGGAAATGACTTGAAGTCACACAACAACAAACACAAAGTTTACCTGTATGCAATGAGGCTTTACTTCTGAGTAGATACATATGAAATTGCTCCACTGTGTTGGGAAAACAGATCACTAGTGGGAGATGGTTAAGGGATGGGAATGTACCTCTGAAGCAGAACTCAAGAAAGTTATGTTTGAGATCCAGTGTGGTGTAACGCTTTGAGTGTTGGAGACCAGGGTTCAATTTCGCACTTGGCCATGGAAACCCACTGGGTGACCTTTGTTGTGTCATACACTCTCAGTCCCAGTAAACCCTGTGATAGGGTCACCCTTAGATTGCCGTAAGTCAGAAACGACTTGATGGCAACAAAACTCCTATGAGTTATTGGTTTGGCCCGGTGCGTGGGGAAACTCTAGGGAAGGGGATGTAATTGTTAGTTAAATTCAGGAAGGGAGGTGTTGCTGGAGCTGTTGACAAGTCTAAGGTGTAGGTCCTTCCCACCTTGAATAAAGTAGTGGTATCTTCAGTTATGTATCCAGGAAGGAACAAAAGGGGTAATTTCTTCATGGTGTAATTTCTAAATTGCATTTAAATGTATTTAGTATTTTTATTAAGGGCTTTAAAGTCTCTGTCCAAATGTTTCAGTACAACTGAGAAGCATGAGAGTCTTGCAATCAAGTACTGCACTGGCATCTCATTGGAACTTTGGGGACAGTGCAAATGTGTCTAATTTAAGGTGCAATTTGTTGTATTGCTGTTAAATATATTTATCACGATTTAAATTGTGATTGTGCTTGCAATATTCAATTATAGTTTGCCCCACAGAACCCAGAACAAGCTACAGTGGCACTTCTCAGGACTACTATTATGGGAAGTATGTCAAGATAGCAGCCAGAAATTTGATTCTGCCTGTGCAGCCTCTGAATCTAAACAATAGAAGGAGAGAGGGCCAGGTTAAGCTAATCTGCCATCATACTAATTGCCTCGTCCCCTGCCAAAACTACTGCAGAAGCTCAAACTGTCATTTGAAATGGACAGTTAAATGGTTTTCTCACAAGTAACACCTGAAAATGAATGGATAATTTGGACAGTTTTGCCATGGCCCTAGTTCCAACCAATCCTGTTCTGATAATTTCACCAGTATTTATCCCCCTAGCTTTTTATGGAAGATAAGGCAGGGTCAAAAATAAGTTGACAATTTAATTTAATTTAATTTAATTTAATTTAATTTAATTTAATTGGCTCACAGGTGCCTTTAACAGCATGGAGTGAAAAAAGAAAAATTCTTCAGGAGTGCAGGAATTTCACCTCTGTACAAATTCCCTCAGTAAAGGAGGACATGAGATCAAGTGTGCTGCAGTGGTTTGAGCACTGGACTATGAACCTGGAAGCCAGGGCTTGATTCCTTGCTAAGCCATGGAAACTCACTGGGTAATCTTGGGTGCATCACACGCTCTCAGCCCCATAAAAATCCCTAGAGAGCTTTGACTTGGGTTATCATAAGTTGGAAACAACTTGAAGGCACAGAACAACAAAAGATGACACGATGCAGAAAGTTTGAATAATGAGTATGTACCTTAAATAATAAATGCAGAAAGAAACAGGAGTCTGTATCCTTTTGCAAAGATTAAAGGAAGATAATTATTTCATTGTGTTCACTGTTGTGATTTAATGACTTATTTTGAAGTGGAAGACCAAGGGCAAAACCCTTGCTGAAAGGCAAAGTTTTATTTTTATGAAGCAGTTGTTCTCTTCTGAGAACATAATCTCTGTTAAAGAAAAGCTAATCCAGACACTAAATACTTCTAAATAATTGTCCTTATTATTTGTGTGGAAACAATTAACTAAAATACCTAATTATGTTAATATAGATTAGTGGATTGATTTTTTTTTAAAAAATCAAAACTTTTATTTAAAAGCTTCACACTGAAATATCATCCCTGTGACTACCTTATTCAGTGTAAATAAATGCTGCATCATTTAAATGGGCATCACTGATTTGTCTCCTAAGATGTCATCCTGGAAATATCATAGCCTCCAGTATTCTAGTTCTGGCCATCATTTTATGATGCATGTTTTCCAAAATGTACACCAATACTGCCATGTTGGTTTGCGTACTACAACCTTCCCAATGTCCTCCACAGATAGTAACAATGGTAAATAGAGATAGTAGGTGTTTGTTTCATTTTCATGCTGCCCCAAAGCCAAAGTTCTCTGGGCACTTCACAAAATAGAGTTAAAACTAACAACAACAACAACCCCACCTTTCCCCCAGTTTGAGACTAAAGGCAGCTTACAACATCTGAAACACAGGCCATTTCCACACTACACTGTTATAGTGCTATTATTCCACTTTCAACATCCTATGGAATCCTGGGGTTTGCACTTTAGGGAGGGGCATTTAGAATTCTCAGCCAGGGAGCTCTTTGGAATTCCAGAGGATGTTGAAAGTGGAACAATAGCACTTTAACAATGTAGTGCGGAAATGGCCATAGTTAAAAATTATCAAAAAATAATGTTAAAAAGCTATTTAACCATCGTAAAATTAAAACCAGTTAAAAAAAATTACTAAAACAACAACAACTAAAAGTCCAGCACATTATACAAGACTTGCTTCCCCTGAAAAATCAGCTCTCTGACGGAATAAAAAGGGTTTTACCAACTTGAGGAAAGGTAGCAAGGAGGGTGCCAGTCTAGTTCGTCTGGGGAGGGAGTTCCAGAGCCTCGGAGCAGCCACGGAGAAGGCCCTCTCCTGTGTTCACACCAGATATTTCTATGAGGGTAGTGAGATAGTAAACAGGGCCTCTCCAGAAAAATGTCAAAACATGGGCTGGTTCCTATGAGAGAGTACAGTCCATCAAATAACCAGGACCTGAACTGCATAGGGCTTTATAGGTCATCACTAGCACTTTGAATTCTGCCTGGAAATGAATGGGAAGCCTGTGGAGCTGTTGCAACAAGTGAGTTGTCTGCTCCCTGTAGCCAGCTGCCATTAACAATGTGGCTGCAGCTCTTTCAACCAGCTGACATTTCGAAGCACTCTTCAAAAGAAGGGCCACATAAAAAATATGAAAACATATATTGTAGCATAAATATATACCTAAGTTAAAGAATAAAACCCAAATCAAATCAACAGCAGCACTAAGATCTAAAAAGAACGTGTTTTTTTTTTTTTAGTTGTAAGGAGTAAAGAACCTGGGAGAATTAATCTGCTCATAAGCAGACAAGGGACTTTATCACATGAGGCAGGTAAATAACACTTACAACAAGATAATAGCATCTTTGGCTGGGACTTATTACATTATCTTGTTCCTCTTCCGCTGTTTTGCTGGTTGGAGACCGTTTGGAAAGCATTTGTTTTACAAAGGAGGTCATTAATGGATTTTCCATTAATGACCTCCTTTGCACAACAGAAGAGGAATGATGTCATGAGTGAAAAGTCCCAGACAAAAATGTTATTATCTTACTGTAAATGTATCTGCCATGTGTGATAAAGCCCAAGAGTTGAGCAGGATCACACTTAATATCTATCTTGTCCATCATCCTGTTTTCCTTCAGTGATCAATCAGATGACTATAGGAAGCCTCAAAGCAAAATTTGATCAGGGCAAGCCCAAGATGCTTTGCTTCCCAAGATGAAATACACGACTATGGAAAGCCTCAAAGCAAAATTTGATCAGGGCAAGCCCAAGATTCTTTGCTTCCCAAGACGAAGTACAATATGGCATCCATGCTCCTGTTCTATATGCATCACTGATTAGTGATTGGATCACTAGCTGAATACTGCATATCTGAAATTCAACATATCTGAAATTAGCACACCATATTAGAAGAATAGGACGGAGCATACTGTGCACATAACACTGTTCTCCAGCAAAGAGGAATGACAGCAAGTGAAGAAGAAGAGATGGGGGGACGCTGTTGCTGTGCCCCCAAAGACATCTGACAATTGAGATGGTTGCTTCATTCCTTTCAATGGCCCTGGACATAACAATCAAATCCATGAGGATGTCTTTGAAGTAATATGTTTAGAATTGGAGCATTAATATGTAATATTCTGTTTTTAATCTCTCAGAAATCCAACATGTGGAACAAAGCTTGTGCCTCCCCAAACTGCACTTAATCTCATCTGTACCCAGAACAGATGTTCCTTTTGGTATGGTATCCTGAGATAGAATGATCTATCTAGTCCAAGATCATCTAATAAGCTTTATGGCTGGACAGATCTAATAAACAGCAGGTCTGATTTCCATAAAATGACTATTTCAGTCTTACAAACCAGGAATAGGAATCATGTGGCCCTCCAGATGTTGTTGAACCAGAGCTCTCAATATTCCTCAACACTAGGGTCATTTCCACACTAGACTGTTATAGTGCTATTATTCCACTTTCAACATCCTATGGAATGCTGGAGTTTGCAGTTTAGGGAGGGGCCTGAGGCCTGATATTTCCAGGATGGCATTTTAGGTGACAAATCAGTGATGCCCATTTAAATGAAGTAATATTTATTTAGACTAAATAAGGTAGTCACACTCTAGTGTGGAAATGGCCTAGCTTTGCTGGCTAGGGATGCTAGGACCTCTCCCCTAACCCTTTAAGATATATTCTGCTAATCTTCTCATTCCAGTATACTTAAAGTTGTTTACTGTCATTAATCTGAACAATAATTTTATGAGGGTCTTTCCATTCTCTGAATGTTTAAGATTTATTTACCCATTTCTGCGAAAGTTACAACATTCTGTGAAACATTTTCTCTGTGCTTGCTTTATATTGTTTTATATCTATATTGTTATAAACACTGAGTATGCTTTTCTATCCTCCAGACATCTTTATTTTATAAACTTACCTGCAAATGGTCTTCTGTTATTTTGTAGTCACGTGAGTTTACTGGTTCATCTTTTCCCACCTAATGTTCCTCGGCACTCTTTACAACAGCTTCCTTTCTGCAACAGAATTACTAATTTGTTTAATTTAATTGGTATAAAACCTGTATATTTGTATGGAAAAAACTAAAAAAAAAAAGCTTTCTGTGCTATAAAGATAAGTATAAAAATCAATGAATGGAAGGAGGATACGTCTACTGTACAAAAAAATTAATAATTTTTTTTATTCATTTAAGTAAAGCACTAACCACAATTGCTGCTCACATGTCCTTCAAATAATAAGTCTAAAACAAATTAAAAAAAGATCTCTCTGGCTGGAAATTCAGTTTTCCAGGTTTTGCATCAAACAAGAAATCACATACATATATTTTTTTCCCAGTCTGGTTCTTAACCAACTTTGTGAGTGCTGCTTTTAATACATAGGGATTGTAGTCCACCCAAATGTTTTCAAAACTCTGCTCTGAACAGAAAACACTCTACAGTAGCTGTGAAGAGCCCACTAGTACGTATCATGGCCTAAATCCTATTAATTATTCCCAGCTAGAGTAGACCTACTGAATCAATTTTTTGAGTAGTGAGTCAACACACAGGTAAATTCCATTGATTTAGTAGACCTATACCTTGAAGGCACCAGACCCTTTCCATTTCCGCACTAGACTGTTATAGCACTATTATTCCACTTTCAACATCCTATGGAATCCTGGGGTTTGCAGTTGCTGGCCACTCCTGAAACTACAAACCCCAGGATTCCATAGGATGTTGAAAGTGGAATAATAGCACCATAACAGTCTAGTGAGGAAATGGCCCCTGTCTGATCTAGGAAGCTAAGCAAGATCAGCTTTGATTAGTACTTGGGTGGGAGACTGCCAACAAATATTAGATACTATAGGTTATATTTCAGAGGAAGGAACTGGCAAACCCACCTCTGAGTTATTCCTTGCCTAAGAAAACCCTATGAAATTCATGGGGGCTCTGTAAGTCAACAGGCAATTTAAAGGCACACACCTACACCAACAAATATGTTAATACTGCACCTAACTCAAGAGCACTCAGATCCAAACCGAAAGATGCACAAAGCTCAAAGCACACAACTCAACATGATCCAGGGAGACTTCTAGGAAAAGAACTTAATAAATGCCATGGGAAAAAAAATCAGCCATCAGCCTATCAGATTCAGCATTCTGTCCCCATTCTTGCCAATCATATGGCCATGGGAAACATACTAGGAGCAAATATGGTCACTCATCTACTTCTCCAGGTGTTTACCAGCAATTGGTATCAGGAGGTTTACTAGCCCTGACACTGGGGCCCTTTCCACACAGTCCTCCCAACCTGCCATGGGGATGGGAGAAGGACGGGACCACAATGATAGTTCTGCATGATGTTGTTGCAGTTCTGGCCCTTTTCGCGCGCCATTTCTCATGTGAAATGGCCTCCAGAACATCACGCAATTGCGAGGACTGTTTCACATTACATCCTCACAATCGTGCAACGCTCCTGAGGCCTGTAGGTGGCCATAGCGCAATATATCAGTTTTGGCTTCTTGCCAAGAATGATGCGCAATTGTGCATTGCTCCCGGGCCCCACACGCACTTACCTTGCATGCGGAGCCTCCAGAGATGTGGCCATCATGCTTCCTCCCCCAGCGCAGCCTGGCTGCACTATGGAAGGAAGAGACAGAGCCCTCACGTTTCCTTCCGGCCAGCACGGAGCTGGTGCGGAGGAGAAGCAGAGGGGACGCGAGTGCATCTCGCAAGAGACTTCTTGCGTGATCTCTGCGCGCCCACGTCGGGAAAAGGTAAGATGCGAAAAGGGCCTCTGTCCTTCTCCCACCCCCAGGCTGTGCAATCACAGATTAAATCATTGACAGTTTTTTCCCATCAATGATCCGCAATCATGTCATTATCCCAGACTTTTCTGGCCTGTGGAAGCCGTAGAAGCGCAACGGCTGTGCTTCCTCTGCCAGCGCAGCCTGGGAAAGTCCCCGGCTGCACTGCAGAAGGAAGAGGCATGTCCATCACACTTCCTTTACTGTGGAGCCAGTTGGTGCAGAGGCAAGTGCTCCCGTCGTGGTCCCCTCCCAGCAGAACCAATGCCAGGGTCTCTACCGGATGTCTGCATGAAAAGATAGGGTGTGGAAAAGGCCTGGGTCAAATATGTTGCAGAAGTTTAGTGTGCTTCAGTATGTTCTTCTCAGTGGCTCTCCTTGCTCTCTGAGAATTAAAACACATATGCTATAAATCCTCCCACACTGCATCCAACCTTCACTGGTCTCTCGTACAGAGTAAGAAAAGGTGCAGCAGAACTTCCTGAAAATGCTCATCTTAGGGCTTTTTCACACTGCATAATTATAGTACTATAATTCCACTTTAACTGCCATGGTTCCATCTCATGGAATCCTAGCATTTGCAGTTTAAGGAGAGGTATTTAGAATTCTCCGCCAGAGAGCTCTAGGGTCCAAGACAAAATTTTTACTAGGTCGAAGGTAGAAATATTGGGTCATTGGTCATTAAAAGGAGGCTTCACAGTAGAAAACAGGTTTA
The DNA here is from genome assembly GCA_030412105.1 of Cyclura pinguis. Lineage (NCBI taxonomy): Eukaryota > Metazoa > Chordata > Lepidosauria > Squamata > Iguanidae > Cyclura > Cyclura pinguis. The sequence continues at coordinate 260,620,778 of CM059601.1, read as the reverse complement.
AAAATAACCTCCAATATAATGCATTTTCCATTAGAAAGTATGTTGTGAAGTTTTCCAAAAAGGTTTTTTTTTCCCCATAAACAAATTGTGCAATTAAATTCAACTCAGATTGTGCAGGTCATCCTGCTATAATGGTTTGACCTGTTATAAAGTTCAGTGCACTTTAATTTCTCTGCAGAGTCGCAGACAAATTAAAATAACATCCCAAATCCACAGAACAGTGATATGTTAGCTGAAGCACCTCATTTGGGTGCCAGATTGCATTGCCCTATTATAAAATTTCTGTTACTGTTCTGATTTTGCTTTATCTTTCTTTCTTTTCTTTTTTTTAAACAAATTGGTCTTTTCAAAAGCTCTAAAGCGGCAGGTCAATGGAAGAGTATTATTTACCTCGTGACCTTGCTTGGCTTTCCCTACTTTCTGCAATCATCAAGAGACAGATGTCAAACTGTGAAAGACCTTTTTGCTTAAATGGTATTTAGTACTGCAGGACAGGCAGCATCTTGCTTAGCGCATTGGGGTCACCTATAGTTTTGCCCCTTAATTTGGCTACCTGGCAGAACTTTTTTTTCCCCCTCTTAGACATTTCTCTCTGCCATCTTCCTCTCTTTTCCGCTGTTTTGCTTTGGAAATAGTTGTTCATTGCTTGTGCACAGGAAACTCTGTGCAGGCTGTTGTATGATAGGATGAATGTTTCCCCACACAATAAGAATTTGAATCATAAATCTGCATGTGTACCAGCCTTCTTTTCCTTCTGGAAAAAAAAAAGAGTATACCTCTGAGAGATATCTAATGATAATCATACTACAGTCAATCAGCTAATGAAGTATCTTCTTGAGAATCCATTAACAGAATTACTGCTTGAACGGGTATATGAAACAATGTCAGCCCTGCTATCTAAGACAGATGAGAATTGAAAGTGTCACTAATCTTCCATGCAGTATTCTTGGTTTTATAATGAATGCATTTAAGGCACTAGTTGTAATGTGTGAAAAGATCTTTGGTGTTCTGGAAACAACTGAATCTGCAAGGAATGTTACTTGGAGAATTTTTAGCATGCTATGTCAGCTAGGATTTTAAATTATAGTTGCTGGAAAGAGTTCTCTGTTTATCGTTAATTTAAAATCTGTAAACCCTATGTTTCTATCTAGACTTCCAAGGCCTTTATAACCCATCCATCCATGGAGAAATATTTTGTAAAAATATGGGACTTCACTGTATCAAATAAGATCATATGGCACATTCATGTAGAGCATCTGCCTATCTCCACCATAACTCCAAGATCAAAATCACATCTCATATTCATGTAGAGGGTCTGTTTGTCTGTCACCACCCTAACTCCAAGACTAAGGCCATTTCCACACTACACTGTTACAGTGCTATTATTCCACTTTCAACATCCTGTGGAATTCTGAGGTTTGCAGTTTACTGAAGCCAAAGAGCTCTCTGCCTGAGGATTCTAAAGGCCCCTCCCTAAACTGCAAACCCCAGGATTCCATAGGATGTTGAAAGTGGAATAATAGCACTATAACAGTGTAATGCAGAAATGGCCTATGAAAGCTAGCCACCTGAAATTTGACTTGCATACTAAGGGGATCCTGGGAGTGTGCAGCTCTGGGTTATTTTTTGTTTAATATGTAAACTCTCTTAGACACTACACATCCCTAATCTTCACTGTAGACAAGGCAGGGGATAGTCCTAGGGGGATCATTGATTTACAGGGAGTCTAGACAATACCATAGCCTGTTAGCTTCTGCAGGGCCCAGACTTTTTCAAACAGTCCAGAGAGACTGAGAAAGTTCTTGCTGCCTTCTTCATGTGAGAAAATAAGTAGAGAGAGAGAGGATGAATAGGCACAGGTGGGACTGGATGTAGAAAAGGAAAATAGTGAGAAAGGAAAAACAATGCAAGTGTGGGGGTGGGTGGGGAATTGCTCAGGAAGAGAGAGACCACAGGCGAGGGAGGGGTCTGTCCCCATGCCTTTTGATGCACTGATGTTGCACAAACACCATATATATATATATATATATATATATATATATATATATATATATATTTTAAAGCCTTTGTCAGAAGCCAGACAGCCATGGCAGTGACTAGGAATGGGTGAAGATGGGTGCCACACTTTAAAGCAACCTCATCTACAAAAAACAAACTCTCTCCTCCAGACATTTCTCCTCCTTCATTCACAGTAAGATTATTATCCAGAAAAGCATAACAGATCCCAGTGACTTCAGCTGGTAACCTGAAACATGGTAATCTTCCTATCAGTGTTGCACTATTGAGAAGAAAAGGATAAAACTGAAACGAAGTCAAACATTTAACAAAGTCTGAGAAATATTTCTGTTAAGAACAGAGTAAAAAATGGAGTTGCCGCCTATTCCAACAGAGTTGCAAATAGATTTGTATCACAAAAAGCAATTCATGAAAAAAAAACTGTAAAGAAGGCTGACTGGAGGAGAGGTAAAGAAGCCCATTCCTTCAATGTACTAGAACCATTCATTGGCTGCTGACAGTGACATAAAGGCAATCAACTTATTAACATAGATGTTAATTACAAGATCAAGCACTGCAACATCATTTTACTAGGAGCGCTCTCTCTCTCTCTCTGTAAAAGCCATCTGGTTACTTCATTCAGCAAGCAGATAGTAATATGCTCTAGGGAAGAGTTTGTTGCATACATTAAGAAAAGAAAATACATACTGACACCTGGCACCAACAGAAGAAATCATTGCAATTTCAGATAACAGAAGAGGGTGAACTGGCCACACTGATAATAATTCGCATTTATCTTTGATTATCAAAACAACAGTTTCTGTTATTTTATAATGTCTTCACTACTCTTGAAGCCTATGGTTTCTTCACAGGTGAGGACTTAAGAACATAACGAGACCTCTGCTGCATCAGATGGAAGAGGCATACATACAGGATGAAGAGATTTGGAGTATGTTTCAGGTTCATGTACTATCACGCCCTCTTGTTGTTCTTGTGTGCTTTCAAGTCATTTCTGACTTATGGTGACCCTAAGGCAAATGTATTATGAGGTTTTCTTGGCAGGATTTATATCAGAGTGGATTTTGCTTTTGCCTTCTTCTGAGGCTGAGAGAATGTGACTTGCCCAAGGTCACCCAGTGCATTTATATGGATGAGTGGGAATTCAAATCCTTGTCTCCAGAGTTACAGTCCAATGCTCACAGCACAACACCATGCTGGCTCTTCTTCTTACCTGTGAAAATTCTCTCCCTACCCATCTTCCATAATTTACTTTATTTATAAACTTGTGTTACGTCTGTAATCTGCATTAGTGCCAGCAATGGTTAATGCAACTCAGAATTGCAGTCAGAAAGCCTAGTTATGGGGAAATCTGGTACATACACTAACCATTACTGCAATAGATACAGATAGTTCTGTACAATTTTAAAGAACAATAGAACAATAGAATTAAAAACATATAAAAAGTTAACGTTAAAATAGAAATTTCCAATAATAATAATAATAATAATAATAATAATAATAATAATAATAGCAGCAGCAGCAGCAGCAGCAGCAGCAGCAGCAGCAACCATGATAGGTTTTGTTTCTATTCTATTCTATTGTCTCCTATCCTATTCTATTCAGACACTTAGATTTGATGGTTGCTCCTCGGGAGTCCGTTTTTAGTGTGTGTGTGTGTGTGTACGTGTGTGTGTGTATCTGTATCTGTGGTGGGATATAAAAATGAGAATTCTAAGTATTTGGATAACAGTGAATTCAGCTGGCTGATTTTTGAGGAAAGAGGATAGGTAAGGTTATTAGTTTTCATGAATTATAACTGAATAAAGCAGAAAACTTCAAAAGAGTGCACTCAAGAGAAACCCAGTTACTGCTGAAAATCAAAACTGAAATTATTGTGTTCAATCATAGACCATTTATATTAAGGGAGAGAAATCTGCATTTGTTTATATTCCTGTTCCTTACTGTTGATTTCTACCGTGAGGTACTAATATTTTGTGAAGAACAAAATGAAACTTAAAGCTGTGTTGCTGAATAGAATAAAAGTCTAGAAGTCACGCAACAGAGAGTGAAGGTGATAGCAAAAGAAACCTCTAACTTTTTGAAAATTCTAGTCATAATAACTGAAGGGAATGGGGTACAGGTTACAATAGATAGCTACAAAGAAAGACAAAAATATTGGGTCAATTTGAAGGATTTCAAGACAGCAGGCACTGATGACTCACACCTGAGGGTGCTGAAGTAACCAGCGGTTGTTAGCATCTGAACCATTAGCAACCGTATTTCAAAATCTGCAGAGGAGAGTATAAATCCCCAGTGACTCAGAAATAATGAACATGCCATATTTTTTTTTCTCAAGTAAAAGAAAGATTTTGGGAATTACAGATCAGATCAGTGCACAAAACCCCAGTATCTGGAAAATAGTCTGAAAAGGGAAAACAGAGGTGTAATAAAAAAAAATAATAACATGGAACAGAGTCAAAAATTAGGGGTCGGAAGAGTTTGGGCACCAATCATTAGTTTCGGTAGTTCGGTAGAAACAAGAAGTTTCGGTAGGAAAAGGTTTTCATAGATAATGGCAAATTTTTCCCCTAACTAATGCATTTTAACTAAAAAGCATGTTGTGATGCGTCAAAATAGTAAATCAATATGAAATATAATGAAATATAACGTTTTCCAGATGCAAGATAGTTGTGTAAAGTAAATAATAATGACTGGAAGGTAAATGCATATTGTGCCTGGTTGTTAAACAGAGGCTAGATGGAAGTGCTGGACCTGTTGGAAGTACTTTGACTGTGGCCATTTCCACACCACCTTTGAGGCCCCTCCCTAAACTGCAAACCTCAGGATTCCACAGGATGTTGAAAGTGGAATAATAGCACTATAACAGTCTAGTGCGGAAATGGCATGTGCATTCCTACACGGGACAGGTTGGACTCAATGGCCCTTGTGGTCTCTTCCAGTTATATGATTCTATCTTACTGTAAGGATCTGAACTGTTAACAAAGCCTAAAACGCCCTGATTTCTCTGGAAACTTGTAGAAAAACTGCTGAAATATTCCTTACAATATGTTATTTTCAAAACCCAAGATCACTAAATTTCCTTTTCTCTGATGAAGCACGGAAGGTCTATATGGTGTCAGCATATGTGTCAAAACTGAGAATAAATTTTCACTCACAGGTACAGGTGCACCTAAGGTGAGCATTCAAAAATGTACATGCACAGAAAAGCTTCCTTGTACATGTACAATATTTTAGTTAGCTGATGAAGTGTTAGTGTTAGGTTTTGGCAGAATTCTTCCACATCTTTCCATCTGATTGCCTAAACTGTGTTTCTAAATGCTGAACTGCAGTACTAGAAAACTGGGGACAGGAAAATTTTATCTACGGGGCAGAATTCTTATTTGGGGGAACAATTTCCCAGTGATGTACACTCGAGTCAATTGACTCGGACTTAAGTTGGACTTAAGTCACTTCAGTGACTCAACTCGGACTCGGCTCGGCAATAAATGATGCACTGACTTGACTTGACTTGACTTGAGACTTGTATATATTTAGTGACTGACTTGCTGCCCGTGGTTCAGTAACATAACACATTCATCCAGAAACCTTACAGCTTTGAACAATGTTTCCATCTCTTTTTGTCTATTGGTCACATGGCAATCTGTCTCTAGCCCAAAATGTGGGTGCACTTCTCAGAGGGGAAAAGCAAATGGGTTAGGCAACAGGCTTGAGGCAGGCTTGAGGTCTGCTCAGCTACCTGTCCCCACTACATTTTGGAGGCGCCTTCCAAAACTTTTCCTAAGAGCAAAAGACAAGACTTACACCCAGAATGCAGGGTGCATTTCTCAGAAGAAAACAGCAAATGTGTTAGGCAACAGGCTTGAGGAGGAAGGATCCCTCCTAAGCTTTTGAAGCTTCAGTAATGGGGAGTAAGAAGGACCTGTTCCCCACTTCTGAAAAATCCTCCCGCTTCAGAAATGGGAACTAAGAAGGATCCTGTCCTCCACTTCCAAAGCTGCAGATGGCAAAATCACAAATGTGGAGAGCCTACTCTACTTAAATTGTTAAAACTGACTTCATGTGACTCTGTCCATAAATTCTGGAATATAGGTTGGGGTTAAAAAGTGGGTTCCCAGACTTGAGATTTGACTTGAGACTTGACTTGAAAGTATCCTCAAGGACTTGAGACTTGAGGATAGAGACTTGAAATTTGACTTGAGACTTGGAGTAAAAGACTTAAATATATCATTGCAATTTCCTCATTTACCACCCCCCCCCCCATTACTACACTCTTCTACGAAAAAGCTCTAATTGCTACAATATAGGAATAAAACAGATGGTTACTAGAAACTCAGGGCGTTATGAAGTATAGTGTAAGTCCGGGAAGGACAACTTCAGCCCTCAGATGTTGTTGGCCTGCAACTTCCATTATCCTCTTCTACTAGCTATAATACCTACAGCTGATGGGAGTTACAATCCAATAGCATCTGAAGAGCTGCCTGTTCCTCACCCCTAGTCAAACAATTTTATTTATTCATCCGTTCATTTATTTCTCTCAATACAGAGTCCAAAGCAGCTTACAACAAATTAAAACTAAATACATCTAAAACAAAATATTAAACTATTCTATTGAAAACATTAAATTGAAACAGTTTCAAAACACATTAAAACATAGTAAAAATAATAAAGTGTCACACACTTCATTAAAAGACCCTCCTCCTACCATACTATGTTAAAAGCCAAAGTCCTGCCTAAATACAAAAGTCTTTGCCTACCTATGGAGAGAGACCAGACAAGGGACCAACTCAGCCTCCCATGGGATCCTTGTAGGAAAGCAGATTAGAGATATCCCTTGAAAAAAGAATCAAGTATGCATGCAAATGTTTCTCTAAGCACCTCTGGATCACATCTTGTATATGCCCCCCCTTTCTTGTCATTGTACACCAGTGCACTGTTTTCAGACATGATCGCTAGTTCTGAGATAGCTTGAGATCAGCCAACAATATCAGATCTTTGGGGAAATATTAGACTCTGTTGACTGGAACTAGTTAATTCACTTGAAGTGTGCCAAAAACATTGTCTCTTTTGGACCTGGAGTAGATTGCATAGTACAACAGTGAAAGCTTATTTTGAATGCATTTGAAAAGGCACTTGTTTCACACCTGAAATAACATGATCAGCTTACTACACAGAATCATAGTGTTGGAAAAGACCCCAGGGGCTGTGTAGTTCAATATCTGTGCTATGCAGGGAACACTCCCAAAAGTTGGCCATCTAAACCTCTGTTTAAAAATCTCCAAAGAAGAGACCGCCATTCTCTGAGGCAGTCGATTCCACTGCTGAACAGCTCTTACTGTCAAGAAGATTTTCCTAACATTTGCATGGAATCTCTTTTCTTGCCTTTTGAATCCATTGGTTTGTGTCTTAAAGCACTCTTCTTCTTTCACATGCCATCCCTTTGGTAGAAAGATGACTGTATCATATCACATTCTCAGTCTTCTCATCTCCAAGGTAAGCATTCATAGGTCCCTAAGCTATTTTTCATACGGCTTGGTTTCCAGACCTTTAAAGGCCTCTGGGACTGTCATCCAACATGGCACCATTGTTACAGCAAAAAGTTATCTGGAGATGGAACCAGGAGTTGAGTGTCTAGAACTTGACCAAAGAAAACTTGTTCAGAACATTGAGAAGTTTGGGGCAATTTGTTGATAGCCAATATAAGAGGCTAAATAAGAGACACTGTGAATCTCGGTTAGAGTAGACCTATTGAATCAATGTGAGTGATTTACCAAAGGCTGATTTAGCAAGTTCCCACTGATTCAGTGGCTATATTCCATCTGGGACTAACAACTGCATTTACTTGAAAGATTCTATTTTCATCCATAAACTTAGAAGAATTGTTTTGTCAAACATGACATTGTCTTTGTAACTTTTGAAGGTACATGTCCCAGTTACTTTAGTGGAGCTTTCTCCTAAGTAACTACATATAGGATTGTACCTTAGTGCACAATTCGATGCATGCTTATTTGAATGTTGATCCCATTTTCTTCATTGGTCTTGCTTCCTAAATTTGTTTCTGGGCTAAACATCAACCTTCAGACACTGATTTTCATTTACCTCATAGACTGATTTCAGTAACATATTTATTCATTCTTAGAAATGTGCAGGGAGACCTTTGGCAAAAGGATACACAGCAGCAATGATTTTCACAAAGCACATGAGAGAGAGGGAGAGGGAATAGCTTCTAGGAGGCTTCAACACATAGCAGGCAGCTGTGTGTACAGGATTCAAAATATTGCTGGTTTTAACCAGACAGTATCGGTAACAATGCTAAGCAATTATTACTGATGTAGTAGTTCCATACACATGGCAGAAGCAGTTCTTCTTTGTAGCAACAACTAAGAAATAATAGTTCAGGCAGAAATCATACCAGTCAAAGCCCTGTGTATACATGCGATTGCTGAATACCTGCTCCTAACTGCTGGCAACAGCAGTGGTGGCTAGCCAGTCGACAATGCAGTTGCACGGATCTGAGTAAAGCACCTTCTGACTCCATTACTGCCACTGTATGGTATCCAGTTATGGTTACATTGATTGTGCCACAGCAATGGTTAGAAGTTTCTTCTAGAAAGTGACTTCAGCATCAACCACTAATGCCAAGCCACCTGGTTATGATCATTATATTTTAGGTCTTCCCAGAGATGGTGATATTGGTGTTTCAAAGCACCAGTGCTCAGAGCTCTTAAAATGCTGCTCCAATCACTGAGTTGTGAGCTTTATTTTTTGCTTTTGCTTCAGTCTCATCCCACCCCTCCTGCATCTACCAATTCATTTGAGGATACCAAAAACAGCCAGTCAGAGGCAGGGAAGGGAGATAAGGAAACAAACAGCTAAAGGTATCCACTTACTGGGACAGGAATTCTAAACAGCCAGTGAGAGGCAGACATGGAAAAGAGAAGAAGGTTGAGTCAAACAGCCAAAGGAAGAACTCCCAGATTTCAATGAGGCTGCTTCCCTGGGAATTCTTGGCAAACCAGCAAGGTTTTTGGCTCCTGTTGCAATTCAGTCTGTCCCTGAGTACTAGAATGGAAGCAATCAAAAAAGTTTTTTCCCCTGCTTCTCCAATTGGCCTTACTAGTTTCAACAGCAGATTTATTATTTTATGTCTCATTCCTTATCACTTCTTCTAAGTCAGGGCATCTGCTCTTTTTCTGCCAAGACTTGCTTTTTTAAACTGAGCCTTCAGCTACCTTGAAGACCAGGGTTCAATTCCCTGCTCAGCCATGAAAACCCATTTGGTGACCTTGGGCACATTACACACTCTCAGCCCCAGAAAATCCTGTTGATAGTTTTGCCTTAGGATCACTATAAGTTGCAAATGACTTGAAGGCATACAGACAACAACAACTTCACCATATATTTCATAGTGTATGAAAACTGACTCACTAAGTCAATTTGGCCATCTCTTTTTCCTTCTCTGACCCATAACATCTTCAGTACAGGTTCTGGGTTATATATGTGTGATCAGAATGAAATGGCATAGTGATGAGGCGATGAAACTGATTATATCACTTCAAACTGCCAGTGAGATATGCCATTTTTTCATTTATATTTTTCTAAAATTTCCTGTTAGCATAAAACTAAACGAAGCATGAAGCGGTCTGGCTAGAACATTTTCATTAATGTGTGTTTGGTTTCACATGCCAACAGACTCTTATGTTGGTAAACATTTAGAAATGATAACCCTCACTTCGCACTTGACGTGGAATACTCTGTTCTCCATCTCTGCTGAATGTGTTGTGGTCTAAATGTATTGAGAGGAAAAATGATTTCTTCCTTCTAAAAGTGTTCACCCTTCCACTCCTTCTCACTGGTGAATATTTATAGAGGAAAACTTCTGGCAAAGGGAAGTAGGAGAGGCCAGCCCCACACCCAAATTTCTTTATGGGTGGTTATAGAACATCCATTGTAGAAAACAAACTAAAATCCCAGTTCACATTTCTTGGATCACATTTGCTGTTATTTCTCCCCCATTTTCTTCCTTGCTGATATCTTATCCACACTCTTATTATAAAAGATTTTTTGTTGTTGTTTGCCTTCAGGTCATTTTTGACTTATATTAACCCTTAGGCAAAACTATTATGGGGTTTTCTTGGCAAGCCTTGTTCAGAGGGGAGTTGCCTTTTGAGAGTGTGGCTTGCCCAAGGTCACCCGGTGGATCTCCAAAGCTGAGCAGGGATTCAAACCTTGATCCCCAGAGTTATAGTCCAATGCTCAAACTACTCCACCACCCTGGCTCTCTTCTTAAATGGTACTTCTGTGTCATTCTTAGCAAGGCGATGCTTTCAACACAGCTCTTCACAAAGTCCCTTTTGGGAGTCAGCTTGGGGTGATTTGCTACTGCAGAGAGATGCTGAGATGATGTCCTACACTAGGGTTGCCAGAGTGAAACTGGAGATGGCTCCTATACCTTTAAAGGATGTGTAGAAGAGGGAATTTCAGCAGGTGTTGCTTTGTTATCTGGTTGGCTCACAAGCAACATCTTCTGCATTCCCATTTCTACACAACTATTAAATGAATAGGAGCTGTCTACAGTTTTCAATCTAGCAACCTTAACTGTACACAAACCTGGCCATACGAAAAGAAAGGAGAATATAATAAATTAATAGATAATAAACAATTTTCTCTTTCCCAGTATCACATAGGAAAGGAAAGGGAAAATTTCCATTTTTTCTCGCACACTCTTGTGTGTGTGTTTGTGTCTTCAAGTTGCCTATCGATGCCAACCGATTGTCCCTCCATAATGCTCATGGATTATAGCACATTAACAACTCTTGCATCGTCTTGGACAAACGAGGCATAACCGGCTGCAAGCCATTTGCACCAAAAAAGCCTTCCAAGAATTGTCACACTTCTGTTGATCATGAATAAATAATATTTCCAAAACTGCATGCCCTGCCAGTAACTGTGTGTGCATATGTGCCTCCAAGTTGCACATTGACTTATGGCAACCCCATGAATTTCACAAAGTTTTCTTAGGCAAGAAATATTCAGAGGTGGTTTTGCCTATTACTTCCTCTGAAATATAGCTTACAGCACCTGGTATTCATTGGTGGTCTCCTATCCAAGTACAGACCAGGGCTGACTCTGCTTAGTTAACAGGGTTCATAGCCACCTGGGGCTCACTATTTAGCACAGAGCTTTCCAAACTTTTCATTTTGGTGACACTCTTTGTTAGACATGCATCATTTTGCAACACAGTAATTCAGTTTTACTAGCAAAGTGGAGGTTAAACTAACCCCTTAAAAGAGATACAGACACATACATGAATTGTAACAACAAAATGTATCTCATGAAAACCTTTCATATATTTTTTAAAATATATGATTTATAAATATAATTTATAAATATATGATGTATAAATAATAACATACATATCCAAGATTGTAGGCGACACACTTACTGACATCAGGCGACACACTAACGTGTTCCAGCACACCATTTGCAAAGCCCTGATTTAGCAAGTGAAGAGGCTGCCTTGGGCAGTAAATTTTGGATGTCACAAAAGTGCATTGTTTTTTTTTACTATTGTTATTTCAAAACAGAAGGAATCATCAGTCTGTGACACCTTTAAGTCTAAACCAATTTATTTCACCACGAGCTTTCATTGACTACCGCCCACATCAAACTTTCCTGGACTATGGCCTACTCCATTTTTCCTGCCCAGGAGGAAACCAAGCGCTTGTACGATTTATTTATTTTCGCCTCATGTGGCTGGCCCTGAGAGTGGTGGGAACTGGCATTTGTTACTCTGCCTCAGGCTTTGGGATGTGTGAGCGTGGTGAAGCGTGCTTGGTGAATTCTTTGGCGCTCCAATTACAACGACGCTGTACTTTTTTCTTCCCCTCCTCCTGCGCTGTAGAAGACAAGAGTGAGGGGCCCGGCATTGTTAAGCCATTTCTGCACTAGAGTGTTCTAGTGGTATTCTTGCACTTTCAACATCCTATGGAATCCTGGGGTTTGCAGTTTAGGGAGGGGCACTCCCTAAACTGCAAACCCCAGGATTCCACAGGATGTCGAAAGTGCAGGAATACCACTGGAACACTCCAGTGCAGAAATGGCCCTGCAGACGAGACTGCCCGCCTCGTGCCCCGAGGGAGCCTGCGCCGAGCGGAGAAAAAGGCTTGGTTGTGCGGCGCTCTCTCCCTGAGAGACAAAAGGCGCGCTGTAGCCGAGGAGCGAACCGCCGCCGCTCCAGCTTCCACCCTGGACTGAGGGAAGCTGTCGCCAGCCGCTCCTCTTCGCCCGGGACAGCTGCGAAGAGGCGCTCCAGCTCCTCACGGGCATCGACGGCGGCGGGACGAGGCAGACTCGGCGTGTGAGGTACGTGCTGGGCTATTTTGGCGGCAACGGAACGTCGCCCTGTGGACGAAAGGGAAAACGGGGTGAAGGTAGGGGGTGTTGCGGGCGCGCTCGCTGTCCTCTTAGCCGAGGAAGGGGAAGACGAGGGCGGCTCTTCCCTGTCCCTTCGCCCCCGGGAGGAGGAGCAGCCTCGGCCGCCGCAGGTAAAGCCCGGTTGCGCCGGTGTTTGCTTCAGTTTGAATCTCGAAACAGCTTCTTTACTAAGGAGTAAGACCCGCTGGGCTCAGTGGGGGCTTACTTCCAAGTGAACGTGCTTAGGATGGCCCTGCGCGCAGGCATGCATGCGTTCATCCTGAGGATATTCTCTCATCTTGAAAGAAAGGCGGGATATAAATTAAATAAACACCTCGCTTGACCCACTCCCCGTCCTTCTAGACGGGCACTCTCCAGCGGCATGGGCAGCAAGTCGTTGCTAGTTTCTTTTCTTACAGGGTCTTCCCTGTATCGCATACAACTTTCCTACAGCGTTCAGCAAACTCAAATGCGTTTCATTTCGCAATATTCGGGTTAACCCTCTTGCATGCCGCACTAGATTGTTATAGCGCTATTATTCCACTTTGAACCTCCTATGGAATCCTGGGGTTTGCAGTTTAGGGAGGGACCCCTTCCTAAACAGCAAACCGCAGGATTCCATGAGAGGTTGAAAGTGGAATAATAGCGCTATAACAGTCTAGTGCACCAAACCATCCCAGCTCTGTTCTCCTCCATCACTTGGTTGTTCACTATACCTCAGTCATGACAAAAACATGGTGCTTGTTCTTCTTGGAAGCACACTTTTTCAGAACTTTTCCAGTATTCTCATGATACACACAATATCCATTGCCCTTTCTGTTCAGTTTCCGCCAGCTGATGGGCTACTCCATGTTTTGTCAAGTACAGTCAGCCTTCCATATTTGTGGGTCTCACTTTTGTGGATTTGATTATTCATAGATTATTTGCTGCCACCTCTGCTGCCTCCCTATGCCATTTTTAAATAGGGACTGCAAGCCTGGTGAGACTGAGGCCATTGCCGCACTAGACTGTTATAGCGCTATTATTCTACTTTCAACATCCTATGGAATCCTGGGGTTTGCACTTTCGGGAGGGGCTGGCTGGCCCCTCCCGAAACTGCACACCCCAGGATTTCATAGGATGTTGAAAGTGGAATAATAGCGCTATAACAGTCTAGTGCGAAAATGGACTGAGAAACTAAGAACGAGGCTTGTAAGTCCCTATTAAAAATGGTGCGAGGCGGCAGTAGGGGTGGCGGTAAGCCCTGCAAACCCCCACTTCTGCTTTGCCAAGGAAGGTGATGCCTCAAAGGAATCCATGGTGGGTTGAATATGGTGATCATACCCTTTTTGTGTGTTAAATATGGTTTGGGAGGGGCTAGAGTTATTCACCGTTTTTCCACTTTCACTGGGGTCCTGTGCCTCTAACCCTAGCGAATGTGGAGGGATGATGACCTATACCCACAGGATCGTTTTTAAGGTCCCCCCAAACATTTTTGTTGGCTTACATTTGGTTGTAGTGAAGTTGTTAGCTTCCTTGAACACTACTTTTTTTTTTTTTAGTGGAAAGGAGGATTGAACTTTGTAATAACAAAATAACACACACACCTTGCTACTACACATGCAGCAGGCAGCTTTGTCATTTATATCGCCTTCCACTAACCACACCAAAGAGGAGACTTTGAAGTGAAGGGGGAGTAACTGAAATCAGCACAGTCTTTTAGCACCACAGTCTTTTAGCACCTTAAAGACTGACCATTTTTATTTAGCTTAAGCTCTTATGGGCTCCAGGCTACTTCACCAGATCATGATGTGTCGTCCTGGAGTCCCTGAAAGATGATGCAGAATGAACATTCTTAGTCTTTCAAGTTCTACAAGACTCCATTTGGCTTTTGAGGGTGTTTTTTTATTTATTTAATTTTGTTATACATCTAGAGCAGCTTCATGCAGCACTTATAAATTGATAGGAAGCCTATTCATCTCCTGCGGGCATGCCTCTCTGCACATACCTGGGCGTACACACTCTTTAAACACTTTCTCTATAGCCCCACGTCATGTTCATTTAACTGTATAGCAAGAGCCATTCTCTGTGCCTTGTCTCATGTGCTGCTGCCTTCCTCAGCTGTGCAGTTTTCTTCTGTAGGCATTTCTAGGTCATGTTCAGTACATTCCCTCTCATTTTCATATGCATTTCAACAAATCTTCATATATGGTCTCCATCATTTCCACATATCATCCCATTCCTAACGTATAGCTCAATTTTATATATGTCTGTTGAGAAGTAAATCTTACTGCCTTCAATGTGCCTTGCTACTAAGTATAAAATTGCAGCTGTACAGTGACCATATTAGTCTGAGGAGTTCAGAAATCATTAAATAACTCATTAATTCATTCCTCCTCTCCCCCCAGTCTTTTCCCCAAGTCAAATGTATTTGGAGGCAGAGTTTCTTTGCTTTTAATAATGGTTCAATATGGTATTGGGGGAGATGTGGGAATATAGAATGCATTTAATATGACAAAATTAAAAAGCACAGAAGGGATATGACATAATTTGTTTTCTCCAAGAAAGAAGCTGCAGGTGTTAATATAGTTTTTCTAGTGTTGTGTGTATGTCAGTTTGAATGCAACTCAAACTGTTAGGAATGACAAAAATTAAGGAAGTTTTGTATTTATTTATATTTGGCATTGACTGATATTGTGTATTAGCAGATACTGAACGTGAATGCATGATTGCGCTTGTTTAAGCTAACCTGGCTGATGAGTTAGAAGATTACTTTGTTAAAAGTATTGAGTTACTGCATCCTATATGTAATTTATTGTATCTGACAGCAAATCATGCACTGGATTCCTAAAGCTGATTAGTCCTTGAATCTTTATATACACATATACTCTTGATATTTATATGCATACTCTTGATATTTCATTAAATAGTTGAATAGGCAAATTGCTTCAAAATGCTGAATTTCTATTGGTGTTTTGTTAATTTTATTTCTTATAAAAAGACATGCCCTGTTTTGCCCAATCACAGCAACAGAATGAGATGAATTGAAAGCTATGTGTATATTTAGTGAAGGCTGTTGGAGACATTAAGTCATCACTTGACATTGCTGTTTGCATGATGAAAGTATACGTATGAATGTACCCATGGTGCCAAAGAAAGGGAATTCATATATCTTTTACTGGGGAAGTGGCACTGCTTTGTCCATACTGAAGGACCCTGAAAGAGGTAACTAAGCTAGTTTCAAAAAGTGTTCTGTTATATTCACCTAGCTTGAGAATATATGAACTTCAAAGTTTGTCAGTATGGAAGGATGTTAACAAAAATTTGTTCCTTTTATGAGGACTACCTTTAATATTTGACATATCTTGTTTTGTGAGTTAACTACTCTAAATTTCCTAATAAATCTGTCTTTTCTGTTTCAGGGCTCAGTCTTTAACCAGATTTTTGACTGGTTCAAGATGCCAATTGATTGTCCATCCATAGTGTTCATGGCTTATGACAAATTAACAACTCTTGCATCGTCTTGGACAAATTAGGTATAACCAGCTGCAAATCATTTGCACTGAAAACATCTTTTCAAGCATTGCTATAGTTCTGTTGATCATGTCTAAATAATACTTCTAAAATTGCATGCCCTACCAGTATCTTTGTGTGTATGTGCCTTCAAATTGTCCATCGATGTAATGGCAGCTCCATGAATTTCATAGGGTTTTCTTAGGCAAGGAATACTCAGAGGTGGTTTTGCCAATTCCTTCGTTTGCAAGATAGCCTACAGCACCTGATATTTGTCTCTCATCCAAGTACTAACCAGAGCTGACCCTGCTTAGCAGATGGGATCTGGTGCCTTTAGAGTATTTAAGTTAGATAAGTCTAAACATTGGACGTTAAAGGGAAAGAAAGAATTAAATTACCTAAATAAGAATATCCAAAAACAGAGAAGTCTCACTAAAAATAGAGAGGGGCCAACTAACTTTCAGTAACCCTACTGTTTAGTGCTTCTGGTGATTGAAGAAGGTTTTTCCATCAAACTGTATTTGCATAACATAAATAATTTGTGAGAATTTCCTTTGTAATGGAATTGGACAGTGAAGATGAAAAAAAGAGAGGGTTTGCTAGCAGGAAGGTGGGAGGAGGGAAAGAGCCTGTTGCCAGGTCAAGTGAAGAGCGATAAAGATGTCTGTGAAAACATCAACAAGATTCTCTTAGCTGTTTAATTTTCTTTACAAATCATTTCTCCTTTTGCACCTCTATATCCAAGTAGACATTAAGGCAGAGTGATATAGCAAACTAGGATTAAGTCAGGATAACAATAAACCACAGTTAATTCAAATTAAGATTCATAAGCCAATTTCACACCATGATTTCAGATTCTAGTTTGTAACCCTTGAACAAACCATAATTCGTAAGCCTATCTGGGTTTGGATGTATAAACAAGCTGAAATTAAACAATTTGATTTAGCCATTGTGCTTGAACCAAGCTTATTTACAATAGTAAAGGAGGAACACTCTGATTCAAACATCTCCTTTCTGCTTCGGTTATGATTATGGCCATTTCTCCTCTACACTGTTATAGTGCTATTATTCCACTTTCAACATCCTATGGAATTCTGGGGTTTGTAGTTTACTGAAGCCAAAGAGTTCTCTGGCTGAGAATTCTAAATGCCCCTCCCTAAACTACAAACCCCAGGATTCCACAGGATGTTGAAAGTGGAATAATAGCACTATAACAGTGTAGTGCGGAAATGGCCTAAGTTATTTAAGAGTGATTCAAAGAGCCATTCTGTGGGGGATGGAGAAACCAAAGTACAGAGAGCCTTTTTTCCCTAAATGCTGCAAGCAAAATATCAGCAGGGCATTCAAGGGGGAGCAACACCTTTTTCATGTTTTTATTGGACCTTTTATATACATTTGCTTTTAAAAAATTAATTCCCACCCACTGATTCCAGTAGGAAGAAAATAAAATACACTGCGTCCAGGGCTGAGGTAATCACTTTCCTTTCCCCCATGCTAGGATGTTTCAGGGGAAGAGGAGACCTTTGGATTTTAAGAATCCACAACCTCTCTCAAAATGTACCTTTTGACCTTTCTGTAGGTGCAGGCAAGATATTTATGCAGTGAGATCTCCTCCTTTGAGGGTAAACATTATTCTCTTGCCTAAGAGAGGAAAATCTGAAGGTCCTATGATATGTGGAGCACCCTCCCAAGGACCTTAGGGCTATCTTCCTAAAACATTGAAATTAATAGGAATGTGCGACTTTCTCTGTTTAATTTGTGACTTGTTTTATTGCAGTATTCCTTAAAACCATTGTAAATTTGGGCTACATTTACAGTGATACTCCTACTCTTTTTCTTTCTCATGCAGTGTTACATAGATGCAAATGTATTGCATCCATCATTTCCATACTAAGGCTTCTTTCTCAGACTTTTGAAAAATGATAATGTGTAGAGAATTTGATAGATTTAATCTTCTGAATGATAAAAAAATAATGATGGCTTTGTCGTAATTTTACTGTATACACTCATGTATATGTTAACTTCATGTTTAAGTCAAAGGCAGGTTTGGGGGCCAAAATTATGGATTTTGATAAGACCCATGGATAGGTCAAGGGTCATTCCATGGAGAAGAGAAAGCGTCAGCACTGCCTCAGAGGACCAGCCATCCCTGGCTGCAACCCACCTAGGCATTTAAAAACACCTTTCACCACTCTACTCAGAGAAGGGGCTGTTTCTTGTTTTGATAAAAGCTGAAGTACAGTATTAACTCTTATCAAAAAAGGAACCACCTCCTTGTCTGAGTAGAATGGTGAAAGGTGAGCAGTTAACCTGTCCCAGGGGAACCTAAAAGAAGCAACAACCTCCTCTGTCTTCTCAGTGCTGCTTTGAGAGGAAGCACCAACAAGTCACTGCTGCCAATGCCATTTTCCTTCCCAGGCATTCAAAAAGGCCAGAAGCAGTGCCTCAGTAGAAAGTATAGAAGGTTGGTTCTTCTTTTAGGTTGTCCTGGGACGGACAAATCTCTCGTCTTTTGCCACTCTACTCAGAAAAGAGGCTGGTTCCTTTTTTTTTTTATAAGAGTTAAAGTACAGTACTTACATTGACCTATGGATAAGTCAACCCAGGTTTTTGGGGTCAATTTTTGCCTAAAATATCTAAACATATACATGAGTATATATGGTATATCAGTTTCTTGGGTATTAAAAAAACCACAAAAAATCATGCCAGGTGACTTCAACTTTTATTCCAGTAGAGGTCACTGTAGCTTGCAAGGCAAAAGGTTAACAGTACTTTTAACAGCTAGTTCAGAAATTCAGACTTGATTGTGATGCATATGTGTTGTCATAAATTTCATTTCTACCGCTTTTTATTTTCATCAAATGAACACTGTAGATAATTTCGACTAATTTAAACTAAAAAAAAGTATGCTTTGAAAGAGTTCACAGTTTCTCTTCTTTCTAACATTTACAAGCATCTGAGTAAAGTTTAATGAACTTTTGGCAGGTGGGGGGGGGCAGAATATTATTTTTCAAATCTGCTTGTTGCAAATAAGAAACCTTAAGTGTCTGTGTGCTGGAGAGTAGAGAGTGAAGTAAGATGCAAAGAACTTATGCTTAACAGATGCTTAAGAGCTAATTAAAAAAACATATACACAAACTCAGAAGAAGTTGATCCTGTGGTGATCCCGGTACAGCAATATCCTAGGAAAAGTGTGGGGATTTGAGGTGAGATAACGACCACAGGTGTTGATTAGCATCAATATGAGCACCATGGTTGTAGCATCACAAGGAGTATCTAGTTTTCAGTTATTTCCAAGCCATTCAGAAGGGTATCTCAGGCAGTTGTTAATCTCTGCATTTAAAGGGATAAACTTTGCTAGAATTGTTAAGACAATCTCTAACTCCTTTAACTGTCTCCTCTTACTTGTTCAAGTTGACTCATTTTTTCTTAGCAAGATTATCTTGGCTATAGGGTTTTCTTGGCAAGATTTATTCAGAGGGGGCTTATTACTGCCTTCTTCTTAGGGCCTTTCTGCACTACCCTGTTATAGTGCTATTATTCCACTTTCAACATCCTATGGAATTCTGGGGTTTGCAGTTTAGGGAGGGGCATTTAGAATTCTCAACCAGAGAGCTCTTTGGCCTCAGGAAATGGGTACTAGTTATAGTAGCACTGTAACAGTGTAGGGCAGAAAGGCCCTTAGGCTAAGAGAATGCGACTAACCCAAGGTTGTCCAGTAGGTTTCCCATGGCTGAGTGAGGATTTGAACCCTGGTCTCATGGAGTCCAAGTTCATCACTCAAACCAGTATGCTATGCTGACTCCCACTCCTCTATATTACATTATATTTTATCATGTTTTACTTCTCAGTCTTTGCTCCCTGGTGCTTTACTATTCTAGAAGATTTATCTATATTCAGAAGATTTATCCATATCTGTATCTATAGATATATATCTGTATAGATATAGAGATAGATAGATAGATAGATATGTTCATTCTATATTCATTCTAAACAGAAACTGATAAAGAATTAACGGCAGCAAATACATAAAAGGAAATAAATGCCTCACAATTCCTATTTAGTCAGTCACGAGTTGGTCTTTCATTTGTAATCTGCAGCTGTTGAATATTAGAAAGAAACTGCTGTCCAAATAGTTTTTAGTTCCAGCAAAAAGAAGGAGAGAATCTTATAAACAGGCACTTAGTTTCTAGAAGCCAGAAGGCTCAACCACCCTGAGAAACTATAAGGAAGGGCTTGGTATAAATCTTCATGATCTGCTTGTGCCCTATCATTGCCATATTGCCTATTTTTTATGTTTTCACATACCCAATTTTAAATGTGCATATCTAAATGTGAACAGTTCAGTCATAACATGTGTAATATTGGTGAAAAAAAAATTAAAGATTTGGGTTAGTATGATGTGATGTGTGCTATCCCACATTAATGTGACCCAACACAAGTGCTGTGTGCCTGAGAGGGCAGGTTACAGCAAAATGAGAACAGATTCAGATCCAGCCAGGGCTCACCAGATTGGAAATTATGCACAGCTCTCTACCTCCCTCTCTCATTCTCTCTCTTTTTTCACTTTCTTTCTCTCCCTCTTTTCTCCACTTTTTTGAGCTGGCTAAAACCCCACTCTGAATAAATTTATTCAGGGAACGTTGCTGACTAAGCCAAAAGCGGAGTTTAAAAGATCGACACATTGCTTCTGACTTGAGATGAAGGTTGATATTTTCATTCAAAAGGAAGTCCTGATCTTAATGTTCTTTAAGCTAATTTTAAGCATGGAAACTGTTGTGAATGCCATAAACTTTTTGAAGAATATATTGGAGATTTTCTGTTTTACAGATAAGGAGTTTGCATTCTGACTTCAGTATTTTAAGACAACCAAAAATTGAAAAATTGATACTGCTCACCACCAAGACAGATACTGAGAGAGAGAGAGAGAAAGAGAGAGATACATGCTATGTTTCTTATACACTTGGCCCTCCACATTTGCTAGGGTTAGGGATACAGGACCCTTGCAAAAGTGAAAAATTCACAAATTACAAAATTTGTGTGTCTTTGGGAAGGGGGCTGAGGCACAGGTGGGGAAAGTGGGCATCCAGGGTCTAAACCAGGTCAGGGAAAGGAGATGGTTGGCATGGTGATCCTGTACTTCGGCTCTCTTGCCCATCTCCTTCCTTGGGTGTGTGTGGGGCATGGATACAGGGTTTGTAATGCTGATAATTTGGGCAGTGAGCCATCCTTGGCTGGCCAGGCAGAGACTGGTAGAGGAAGAGGAGGACCAGAGGTAGGTTTTTAAAGGAGTAGATGACCTGATTGGAGCCACCAAGGGGGAAGGTTCCTCCAAAAAAGAAGCACCTGAGGTGGGAGGGCGGGGGTTGGAGAAAGTCGCAAATAATCAAATCCATGAATGTCAACCCCGCAAATGTAGAGGGCTGACTGTATTTCTAAAAGACAAGGTGGAATGCATTTGAAACCTAAAGTCAGGATCCAGTGGAATTGTTCTACTGACAGAGTAACTTCTGTCCCCAGAACTGGAAAGAAGTGTAATCTCTGTCTCCCTCTGTGTTTCCATCAAAACTAAATCCAGCAGGCTGGGAAAACCACTAGAGCAGGTTTTAGGTGGCATTGGAGCTGGCACAGAAAGGATTTAAGCAGATATAGATATTGATGAATGAGGTATTAAAAAAATGACATGACATTTTAGATGAGCAAAATTTAAACACATGTAAATTTTTCTGGAAATAAGACTCACATTAAGCTTTTCACCTCTTATAGTGTTAGTACAGCACCAGCTAGTTTGTCATAGATTAAAATTAGCTCTACTTGTGTTGCCAGTGAAAGGCAGTGGAATGTGAGATGTGGCCAAACATGTAAACAAGTCCAGCCACGCCTAAAATATCTTCCACTCTCGATACAAGTGGAGAAGGTCCTTCAGTCAAGCAGAAAGAGTCTGATCCTAGTTAATTCAGCAGTTTGTATTTTTAAAAATTCTACTAAGGTAAGTTGTTTAGGTATATTTGGCTGTATAAATGTTGTTAACTGTAACACAGCTAATACAGTACATTACCTATTTTCTACTTGTGACTTTGATTCTAATTCTATTAATCTGCAGTTGGACTCTTGATAGCTTAACTTTAAGCACCAAGTATGAAATTGACTGTTTTAAATAGTTGTAGACCAGTAAGAGGTAAACATGTTAAAGCTTTTGCACAGGAAATTAACTTTGCTTTAATTTAATTATATGCTGCATAGTAGATTGGCATTATCAAAATGAGCAATGTTTCAAAGAACAGATTCTGTCCTTGGCACAGTCTGATTGTCATAGTATAAACTGCCCCCCCCTTTTTTTTTGCCTGCTAGGAAATCTTGACTTCTTTTACTTGCCAGGTTTGTCTGTTTCTTCCCCAAAATGGTTTTGACTGCATAAGTAACTCATTTATTGATTAAAGTATTGCTGCTTAATAAAGGATTTTTAATTTCATCTTTCTATTTTTTATTCCTTGCACATTATATGTTTATAATGCACTATACAAATATTTATGAGATATATTTTACTATGCTGTTTGTGGTAGATGGCCTGCGTTTAAGCTCCACTGATACAACAATTTCTATTAAATTCCAAGTCTTACATTTGTATATAGAGGTGATTTGTTTGTAAAAGCCTGTTTTCATGTACATATCATTCTTTCTTGATCATTTTAGCAGTTTAAGGCATAATGGAGCAAGGAAACAAAGAAGAATTTGCTGTATATTGTAACTGGGATGGAGCGGGACTGGGCATCTAGACCCCAAAAACTAATTCTTTCCATAGGAGTTGTTCAGGAAATGGCTTCTTCTAGACTTCCCTTTGCCTATTTCATGGCTCTGGCAATTCAGCGATGTTCATGCTTTGCCTTTCAAAAAAGATATTCTTTCATTCATTGATGTAAAATACTTCATCATACCTGTAGAGAGGTGGTACAGGAATACCTGGCCACACTGGATGAATTCAAGTCTCCAGGGCCGGATGAATTGCATCCTAGGATATTAAAAGAACTGGCAGAGGTCATTTCGGAACCGCTTGCTATAATCTTTGAGAAATCTTGGAGGACAGGAGAAGTTCCAGCAGACTGGAAGAGGGCAAATGTTGTCCCCATCTTCAAGAAGGGAAAAAAAGAGGACCCAAATAATTATCGCCCAGTCAGCCTGACATCAGTACCCGGAAAGATTCTGGAGCAGATCATTAAGCAGTCAGTTTCTAATCACTTAGAAAGCAACGCGGTAATCACGAGAAGTCAACATGGATTTCTCAAAAATAAGTCATGCCAGACTAATCTTATCTCTTTTTATGATAGAGTTACTAGCTTGGTAGATGAAGGGAATGCTGTGGATGTAGCATATCTCGATTTCAGTAAGGCCTTTGACAAAGTTCCCCATGAGATTCTTGCAAAGAAGCTAGTAAAATGCGGGCTGGACAGGGCTACTGTTAGTTGGATTTGTAATTGGTTAACCGACCGAACCCAAAGGGTGATCACGAATGGCTGCTTTTCATCCTGGAGAGAAGTGACTAGCGGGGTGCCACATGGTTCTGTCCTGGGCCCAGTGCTGTTCAATATCTTCATCAACGACTTGGATGAAGGAATAGAGGGCATGCTCATCAAATTTGCCAATGACACTAAATTGGGAGGGGTTGCTAATACGCCAGAGGACAGGATCAAAATTCAGAATGACCTGGATAGATTGGAGAGCTGGGCCAAAGCTAACAAAATGAAATTCAACAGAGAGAAGTGCAAGGTCCTACACTTAGGCAGAAAAAATGGAATACAGAAATATAGGATGGGGGACATGTGGCTGGATAGCAGTACGTGTGAAAGGGATCTAGGAGTTTTAATAGACCACAAGCTGAACATGAGTCAGCAGTGTGATGTGGCAGCCAAGAAAGCCATTGCAATTCTCGGCTGCATCAATAGGAGTATGGTGTCTAGATCGAGGGAGGTACTGAGTAGGTACTCTACTCTGCTTTGGTTAGACCTCATCTTGAATACTGTGTCCAGTTCTGGGCACCCCAATTCAAGAAGGACATGGTCAGGCTGGAGCAGGTCCAGAGGAGGGCAACCAAAATGGTGAGAGGCCTGGAAGCCATGCCCTATGAGGATAGACTTAGAGAGCTGGGTATGTTCAGTCTGCAGAAGAGAAGGTTAAGAGGGGACGTGATAGCCATGTTTAAATATTTGAAGGGATGCCATGTAGAGGAAGGAGAGGGCTTGTTTTCTGCTGCTCCAGAGACCAGAACAAGGAGCAATGGATTCAAGCTGCAGGAAAGGAGATTCCACCTGAACCTCAGGAAGAACTTCCTGACAGCCAGGGCTGTCCGGCAGTGGAATATGCTGCCTTGGAGTGTGGTGGAGTCTCCTTCTTTGGAGGTTTTTAAGCAGAGGCTGGATGACCATCTGTCGGGAGTGCTTTGAGGGTGTTCCTGCATGGCAGGGGGTTGGACTGGATGGCCCGTGTGGTCTCTTCCAACTCTACATTTCTCTGATTCTGTGATTCCGTCTATAGAAAAGTACAGAAAAGTGCAGAAAAGACCTTAAAAGATTAAAAACAGCAGCAGTAGACATGCAACAGGGCAAAAGACTTTGAATTACCATTCTCTGGTCCTCTGCTGGCCATAATCAGGACCCTACAGATTGTAAGGAACACCTAAATGTAGTATTGACTGGGAAGTTTTGGTTACAGGGCCTTAGCCATTAGTGGTTTGCCTCAATAAGGTCCAGACTTCATCTGAGGCCTTGTCTAAATTTCTTCTCCCAGGCACTGCCAGCTGCCTGAAGAGTGGAGCAGTCATCTAGTATGGCTCAACTGCTCTACTTTATAGAGGGCAGTCCTCTATTTCAAAGTATCCTCTATTTGAGGGGCTGTCTCAAGTTCAAATCCTGCTGAAAGGTAAAGAACCCTAAGAAGAGAAGTCCAGTGCCTTGAAGTTGGACCTCAGTAATTAGCACCTGTCCAGCAGACTTGGCAGACATATATCACATAGTTCACAGTAGTATTCCCCACTAGGAGGAGAGGTGTTGTATTTATATTTAAACAATAGTAATTGTTTCTGTATTTGTATCATTTGTTATTATGTGCCTTCAAGTTGTTTCCAGCCTATGACAACCCTAAGGCAAACTCATCATGGGGCTTTCTTGGCAGAATTTGTTCAGAGGAGGGTTTTGTTTGCCTTCACCTGTTATATCTTCACTAATGTAAATTAATATATGGCCAGAATCCTATTGGTTAATCCCAGCTAGAGCAGACTCACTGAATCAGTTGTTGCTTGGAGAGTCAACGTGTAAGTAAATCTCACTGATGCAGTGGGTCCACTCTAGTTGTAACTTAACAATAGGATTTAGAACCATGTAATTTTTATGCAAATCTATTGTCTTTCATTTTCTTTGGTGGGGAATGATGTTTAAACAGTCATCTTGCTTGAAGCCTCACAGTCCATCTCTTCTCTGTTCATTCCTTCTGGAAACAAAAGCCACAACCAAGAAGGAAAGGAGGAACATAAGTCCCTGGTGTAAATGGAACTGGACTCTTACAGGAATATGACCCAAGGAGGCAGGGATTTCCATATGGCAAGTCCTGGCCAGTATCAGGATCTTTGTCCAGCGCCACAGTCACACGCACTGATTTTTCTTCTAAACTAGCTGTCTACTTGTTCAGAACTGAAGCAGTGGCTGATGTGCAAGATGGAAGTTGTAGCAGATAGTGTTGTTAGCATATGCAGAAGGATGGAATGAGGAAGCCTTATTTTAGATTTTTAGAGGTTACAAAGCTTGTGCAGAGAACTGTGCAGATTGAATCAACATGTGGAAGGGCTTTCTGCAGCCCTCACACATTGATTGTCTCTTCTGCGCAGTACGTGGAGCTGTTCATGAACAGGATAGTCATGTAATGTGTCACCCAAAAAAGGAGTTACACATCAGGAAAAAAGACCAAAAGATAGCACAGATTTGCATAAAATTTGCATATGCTAATTCATATGCATATAGAGGCAAACATTAGAAATAAATATAATAATCTAAATAGCAATTCAAAACATCTCATTGCAGTAGATGATAATGTGACAAATGACCTTTTGCCTGCTGTTAACTTTTGACAAGGTACTTCAGGACTCCTGTTTTCCCTTCTAAATGTTCTTTCTCTTTAAATTAGACTTGTGCTGGACAACTTGTGAATGATGAACTCTTCAAATATAGGTTTATGGTCTTGATGGGTACAAATCAAAGCCTAGAATTTTTTCCTGCCAAAAAAAGGTACTAGATGACCAAAAAGTTAATATGTTTTAAACGTTTAGAGCCTTTCTGTCTTTCTTTCTGTCTTTCTGTCTGTCTTTCTGTCTGTCTGTCTGTCTGTCTTTCTTTCTTTCTTTCTTCAGTAATTTCTGACTTGAAAAATAATTGAAACAGCCCAATCTTGCTTAAACAGAGAATAGCATTTCCCAAGAATATATTGTATTTGAGAGCCTCTAGTTTAAAAGTGTGTTGTCAAAGGTGCTTAATAATCAAATCCCATTCTTTTATGAAGCAGAGCATTGATAAAGGTAGAATTGCACCTGCTGTGGTCTGAAATGCTGTAAGACATTATTAATCTGCTGCTACAGTAAAATAAAATGGAATATAAACCATATTTAATAAGAAATATAATTAACATCAAACATGAATTTAAATTTCTTGCAAATAATGTCAGTACAAGTCTTGTCCATGTTGGAACAATGTGACTTCCTTAAAAAATGCATATTAAATAGTCTATGTTTAATAGCTTTATGTGTAGAGTAGAATTTGTATCACTTATGGAAAACATGTTAAAAAATGAAAAAGTACTCATTTACATGTGTACCATTTGCTTACTGTCTACTCATTCTTTCCAGCTATGTCTGAGCAAAGTTCATAGTTAATAAAACTCCTGATCTCTTATTTAATTAGGATTTATTTATCAAATAATAGCATGAGCTACATATTTCTACTTAGAAGTAAACCCCATAGAGTTTATTCCCAGGTAAGTAAGCATAGGGATCTGGCACTCCTGTGGTCCCTGGTAGACAGTCGTATGGGCCATAGGCATTTTTGTATCTTCTATCCCAGAGGGAGAGAGAGAAGCCCACTTCTGAAGAATGAGAACTAAATGTAGATGTCCTCCCAGACCCTGTGGAAACCTCTGCAGCTCTTGCCCTTCTGATATAAGAGGTTAAAAGGGAACAGGTTAATGATCATGCCATGCAGTTCCACGGGCTTCCTATGTTTATAACATGGCTTCAGGTTAGAGGGAGAATTATGTCAGCCCTGGTTCTTCCCACCTCCTTTTTTTAAACAAAAAAAGTGAAAACATAACTCTTAACCACTTTGTTGAAATGTAAGTGTACTTTCCCACCTGAATGTTACAGCTTTCTTCCCTCTCTGTGAAGATTTATATATCATACAAGATTTAGAGACCCAGCACAGTGTAGTGCTTTGAGCATTGGACTATGACTCTGCAGACCAGGGTTTAAGTCCCCCCTTGGCCATGGAAATAGACTGTATAACCTTAGGCAAGGCACAGTGTCTTAATCTTAGAAGAAGACAAAGGCAACTCCTCCAGAACAAACCTTGCCAAGAAAACCCTGTGATAGAGTTGTCAACTTGAAGGCACAAAAACAGCAATACAAGATTTATACAATCTACAGGGAGGATTTTTGCTTTTCATTGTCACCTCAAAAATGCTGAAAAAGCTTAAAATCTAAAATCTAAAACAGCAGGGGAAAGCAGCTTTGAGTTTGTTGTACAAAGAAAAGCAGTGTGTCAAAATAAGTGGAGGCAGAGCAAAATGGAAAGAACGTGATAATTTCTTAGTACTAGTATTGCATCTAATCTTGGAACCCAATCAGAGGCATCTGTGGTTAGTTCTTGGATGTGAAACCACCAGTGAATACCAGGTATTGTAGCTACATTTCAGAGGAAGAAACTGGCAAAACCACTTCTGAGTATTCAGGCCCTTGAGTGTCGCGTAAATGTGAGTGCGTCATGCAGACTGCTCCTCACAGTTACGTGATGCTCCAAAAGGCCCTTTCGCTTCAAAAACGCCGTGCGAAAAGGGCCTTTGTTATGCTTCATTCCGGTAAGATGGCTTTAGCAACTATGGTTTGAATTTAGTTTGTTCGAAACTAACCATAGTTAATATTTAGCACCATCCGGACAAAACAAAAACAGATTTCAAAGTCTTACTTCTGGCTGTGCAGGAATAGAAAAGGAAAGCAGGGATCTTGTCCCTGATCAAACGCATTGCATGCCGAATCCTTCTTGCTATGTGCAGACTGAGAAGGTTTGCTCTGGATAATTACACAGCAACTGGATAAAAGCATTTTCCCCCTGATTCAGTAAAAGTTACTGGATTTCCAGTCAGCATTGAGAGCAGCAGAGTAGTGGTTCATAAACTTGCTAGTGCTCCCAGCAGACCCTTCTGGCATTAGTTCTTGGAGAATGTTTCTCTGCCTTTTGTTGCTGGGAGCACAACCTGCTTAGCAGAGCTGTGTGCCCGAGGACCAAACCAAATATGATGCCAGAGATCTGCGAATGCATCTCCTGATGTTTTTTTATATATGTGCCCCTAAAAGCAGCTGCAGAAGAATGGGTGAATTCAGGCCATAGTACAAAGGAAAGGGGTTTACTATGATGATTTCCAGTGCAAATAGTCTTTCTCTCCTGATCGTTGTTAGCATTGTTTGTTTTTAAATCTGTTTTGAATCTGGCAACTTGTGTTCCATACCTGCAGTTCCAGGCAGCAATCTAGGTGCTGTATTCTGGACTGATTTGACATTTCTGAATATTCCAGTGCAAGTACAATGGATTGGAAATAGTCTCATCTGGATGTCACTAGGGCATGGATGATAGTGACCAGGCTGTTTCTGTCCAGGAGTAGCTGTATGTGATGTTTCATCCTAAGCCAGTGTGGAACTGCAGATGATATTTCAGACTTCAGACTTTGTGCCCTAGATGCCAGCTGTAGCAGGAAGGGGGACCTGGGATTTCTTTGCTTTCCTTACAGTTGTAATGCCCTGCTTCTTTCCTTTACTCTCCACCATGTCTCCACCAGCTGTTTTGCAAGGGATGAGGATGTATCAATCCATATTAATTTGATTCCAGAGTATCATCAGGAACATTTAGAGCAGAAGCAGGCACCAATAAGGGTTGGGGGAACAAATAGGCCTCCAGGGGAATTTGGTGGGCTGTCAGATTTGGGAAGGGATATCAAAACGCTCTCTCTATACTCTATGGGGTGTAGGGAACAATCTCACCTTGTTTTCATAGGGGCTGGATCACATTATGCCCCAAAGAGGCCTTTTTTGAAATAGGCAGTGACTGAGAAGTCAATTCTGAATGTGATAAATTTTTTGTTAAGCAGAAGAAGCAAGACGTGAGAAGTACTGTACTCAGAGCTAGTTCTTATTAGGACGGCTGAATGACCTAGGGTTTCATTTTACAAGTTTACAAATGGGTGCTCAATAGAAGTATATGACAGCTGTGATGTGATAGAACATAGTGCATAAATAATGCAAAAAAGAATCTTTTCAATGAAGAAATAAAAAAAATCTAAATTTTCTGGTTTTTATTTCTCTCTTCTCTCCTAAAGCCTTTAAAACCTTTTACTCTGCACTCTGCTAGCAGTCTGATGCTGATGGTTTATCAGAACATGCTTTAAATAGAGAAGATTCACTGTTGTTAATTCAAAATACCTAACAGCTGCTGCAGCTATTATTAACCAGCAATGTTGTCTCAATACTTTCTGAAAGAGTCATCAAAGAAACACATTGCCACCTACAAACTTTAGCAGCTAGAAATCAACTTTTATTTATGAGTTTTTAAATTTCCATGTTTGAATTAACTAACATTGTTATATTAATTTTCAAAGAAGTCACTGTGTTAGTCTCTTGCAGCATAAAAAGGAGGAAGGGAGAAGGAGTAAGAAAGAAATGTGATAGTACCTTTAAGACTAACTGGTTTTTATTTTCACATGAGCTTTTGTGGGTATAAACCTCCTTTTTTCAGATGAATTTTTAATATATTCAAAGAAAGTCCAAGCTTCTAAAATATATGGGTATAGTAAATTAATGATGGAAAGCTGATGTCTAAAAGATATATTTTGTACATGACTACAGAATGGCATTAAATTTCAATGCAGTTTTCATAAAGTTGTGGTTGGAAAACAAAATTTCATACACAAGAGTTGAATCAATGCACCAACAATAGCTTCCCTGGCTGAGATTTACAAATCATGTTACACTGGTTTTGCAGATTCCTTATTCCTACAGTACAGGTGGGTATTCTGATATGGTTGATTTGTAATACTGAGTAAGTCTGTGTTCATACAGACATTTTAAAGCAGAATACTTTAATCTGGACCCCTGTATTTCTTTGTATATGAAA
Source organism: Cyclura pinguis (assembly GCA_030412105.1). Taxonomy (NCBI): domain Eukaryota; kingdom Metazoa; phylum Chordata; class Lepidosauria; order Squamata; family Iguanidae; genus Cyclura; species Cyclura pinguis. Next base: position 260,590,443 of record CM059601.1, on the reverse strand, counting down.
ATTAAAGTAAAGTACTACCAAGTTCCTGTACAGTTCTCATTTATTGCAATGGGACTACTTCAGAAGATTGTACATTTATATGCATGATTGAAAAAAAAAACACACTTCCAGTTACCAAGCCCATGCAAAGCTGTATTCACATTTAGCTGTATGTGGAAATAAAATAAAATAAAAAAGAGGTATGGGAGTAATGATCTTAAGATTTTATTATTAGTATTAAGTGGTGCAGTGTGCAATGAATGCTTAATTTTTTTTCAAGTCCTAGGCTATTATTTTTTATTCTGGCTTGGAGAAAAAAAATTATTACTATTTCTTTAAAACTGTGTATAGTTAAAGCCACTTTCCTTTTATAGGAACAGATGCTCAAAACCTATGTTACCAACTTTATTTTAATTAAACATAAGTGACCATGAAGAAATGCAAGAACTGAGGAAAATAGGAGTATCTCTCATATAAATATAGTTTTATTTATTTGGGATCATATCATAGGGGGTTGAATATTTTCATATGTAAGGATCAATGGATTAACCTTATGCAGAGCAACACTGGCAAATTTTTTACTGGTACTATATGTCCGGTTTGTCTTTTTCTTTCTGTGGTAGGAGCCAAAGTAGTTCTTTTCCAACTATAAATTACAGTAAAGAACTTCAGCTTTCTGAGGTTTATAGCTTAGTTTTAAATATCTGATGATTCAGAATATAAGAATCCAAAAGCTAAGAAGGCATCAAAGACTGCTTTCTGAGGAAACCTACATAGGGGCCTGATGCCTATGTGTAAATGCAGAATAACCCATTACAGTGCCATGCTAATTAATCTTTTGGGAGAGGGTAATTTTAAGTAGATAAATAGGAGGAAAAGAAGTAAGGAATATCTCACCTTTTTTTCACCCACTTGTTCCATCCCATGCTCATTCTAAATAGTTAAAACATGGTTCAGAATACAAACTTGTACATGGGAGTACATTCCCTCCCTTTCTTTTAATATTAGAACCCACAGCCACTGAGTGAAGCTGAAGTGCATATGAACTCAGAACAATTAAAAGAAAGTCCTTCGCATTGTATGGTTTGCTGGTGATTACCAGCTTGGAGTCTGAAGTTTACTGAAGGCTACCAGCTTGGATGGCTTTCAAAAGTGATTTGATACATTTGTGAAGTGTACAGCCATCCATAGCTATTAGTGATTATGACTGTATCAAACTCAGTATTGCTACTGTTCGTAAATTAAAGGGTGGTATTGATCGGTTCAAGAGCCACTGAGGTGTAGTGGTTTGAACTATAGCCCTAGAAACCAGGGTTCTGTTCCCCATTGGGCCATGAAAACCCACTGGGTGATCTTGTGAGTGTCACACAGTCTCTGCCCCAGAAAACCCCATGATATCTTCACCCTAGGGTCACCAGTAGGTTACCATGGCCAAGCAGGGAATTGAACCCAGCTATATGCTTGGGTCTGATCCAGCAGGACTCTTCAATCAACCAGAGCATTTTGAGCTGGTACCTTAGTAACTGGTTCAGTTTTAATATCCTTAGTTGATAGATGAAGTGTTTTAATAGATATAATCTGAGATAAGCCAGTCTCCTGCAAAAAAAAAAGTGACCCTTTTTAAGAAACTAAATGTTGAAACCATAATGATATTCATAATTACATAATTTTCCTTTTTCACTAGCAGATGGTACGTGAACAGTATACTACAACAACACCAGGTACAAACCTACAGAGGCCAGAAACTCAGTATGTCTATAATGTTGGCATCTATGGCTGGAGAAAACGTTGCCTTTACCTATTTGTCCTCCTCCTGATCATCATCCTAGTTGTGAATCTTGCTTTGACAATTTGGATCCTTAAAGTGATGTGGTTTTCTTCAGTAAGTATCTTAACTTTCATGCACCAGTTTTTTTTAAAAAATAATATATAAAATCCAGTTAAGCCCCCCACCCAGTGGTGCCAGTCTTCTGACAACAGTTGGATGGCATTCTGTTACTGAAATACGCAAGTTCAAGACTGCCTTATACTGGCATACAATTTTTGTCATTGTGGAGGCTTTTCAACTTCTGCAGCCAGCAGAACCACCACCATCTTGCCCTAGGACTCATGGTTTTGTTGAAACAGCTCCCCTGAATGGCCATTCTAAGAATAGTGGTGAGCATGGGGTTGGATTAGAGAATTATCTGGCTGTGTTCCTGTAGCAGAGTTAGACTGATTGTATCATCTACTGAGATTTCTAGAAGACTCCAGCAGATCTCAGCAGGAGATGCCATCAGTTTGTGTCTGGTTATGCATCTCTGACCCCACTCCCACCCACGCCACAACTGTCTACCAGTCATGGAATGGCTGTTCAGCCAGGCTATCACAGCAAAAGTATGAGTCCTGGGAGTAGTGAGTGGGGGGCCATAGAAGAATTCCATCTGCAGAACTCAGTTCTGGACGGTGTTAATCAGATCTCAACCAGAATGAGTAACTTCTGCTTCTTAGTAATGGAAAAAAAAAGCAATGAATCTTTTTGTCCCAATATGTTACACTGACAAGAAGAAAACAGAATCCCAGTGTCAAAACACTCTCACACACAACAGAATTGCTGTGACAATTTTTGTCACCACCATTTTTTTTTTGTCTATAGAAAAAACTATACATGACCAAGTAGTTTAGGAATTGCTAGAAAAAGAGAGCAAGAACAGTTCAAAATGTAAAGGCAATATAATCTATATACACATGCCAGAGAAGGGAGAGGCAGGTTTTGGGGAGCTGCAGTGTGCATGGAAAGCACACTGCCCAAAAGATAAATTGAGAGCTTTTCCACACTGCACTATTATAGTGTATGGTGATTATTCCACTTTCAACATTCTGGGGAGTTCTGGGGTTTGTAGTTTATGGAGGCCAAAGAGCTTTCTGGTTGAGAATTCTAAAGGCCCCTTCTAAACAGCAAAGCCCAGGATTCCATAGAATGTTGAAAATGGAATAATAGCACTATAACATTGTATTGCAGAAAGGCCCTTAATGATGACAGTTTTTAGCATTCCAGTTTCCTTCGTCGTCTTGGACCTTCCTACGAAGAATCTGGAGAATATTAAATTCCTGGCTGGTGCAGTACAAAGAAGAAGAAGACGAGCTAGCTGTAAAGTCCTCTAAGCCAGGAGTAAAAGAATAAGTTGTCAAGATTCTCTGGCCAAAATCCTGAATTCTGGGGGGATTGCAAGTGTGGTTTCAGTTTAAAAGCAGCAAGGCCTAGAACAGGCAGTCGTTTCAACAAGGAAAAAAAGGAAAGCTTAGGGAGTGATTTCAGCAAAAGACCCCTGGAAACATATTTCAGAGCTCTCAGTGCCCGTGCCTAGAGCAGAGTATCTTTTAAATTTGGGGCCGTTTTTAAAAAAGATTTGAAAGACAGAAAGTACCTCTAAAAGGAAAAAAAGGCTTTCAAGACAAAGATAACAGTTTTTTAAGAAATGGTAGTAATTAATCAGACCACCACTTGTTTAAGAAAGACGTGTAGAGCTAATGATCCTTTCCTGAAAGGTGGGCCTTCCTGTCCATAATGTACTGTTTGCCAACTTCAGGATGGCATGTTGGGAGAGACAGCCTAGGAGTATTCAGCATTTCAATATTTTAATCAGTATTCTTGACAGACCTGGTTTGGTAAATAATGGATCCACATTCTTTCTGAAATAGGTGCTGGCTACAAGGTTCGACTAGGAGAGGCTTTCCCAGCCAACTCTTCTCTCTTTAGCTAGATAGTTAAAGAGGTTCCATTTTAGAACATGCACACATAAACACTTGACTCTTGGCAGGTGTCCTACACAAATGAAGACAGTTCACAACTATGGATTCTGGAACAAAATGTGACTCCAAGGGACTAAAGTGCATGAAGATTAGTCCTACTCAGTCCCGGGAGGTAGAAAAATACTTTCATCAAGAGTGTAGAATCCAGTATTTCTTCCCATCCCTGCTTTTGAGGCTAGCTCACTATGTTTATACATAGTTTATACATATATACATTTTTCATTCATTCTTTTATTTCTCTTTTTCATCAAAGATGTTTCTTTTGAGGAAGTTATTTAGCATTTGGTGAGTTGAGTCTAATATGTATGTGTCCATCCATCATTTGGGGAAGACGGGCATCATATTCTGAAAATCTCTTGAGTAAAAAGCTTGTAATTTTTATCATTACAGAGTGGAATGGGATACTTACAAGTTCATAGTGAAGGAGTCCGTCTAGAAGGGGAGTCAGAATTTTTATATCCTTTATATGTCAAAGAAGTTCACTCTAGAAAGGTAAGTTAGGTTGTGATGCTATTCACCCTTTTTTCTGTAGATGTCTCATTAAGTTTGGTGGGATTTACAGCAAAGTATCACACCCAGAAAGGGGCTCTAAGTCATACAATCACTGGACAATCTAAAAAAATGCAAATTGCCATATAAAAGTTTGCTTGGGTTACACTCAGCATTTTGGCAGACATTCTCAACTAATGATACATGTAGCATTGGTGTGAAGCAGAAGTAATATCATGTCTAACCCCAGCTGTTAGTCTCAACTAGATTAGACCCTTTAATCAATTTAAATTTGGTAAGCTAATACTTGTATATTTATACTTAATACTTATTGTTTTCATCAATGACTTGGATGAAGGAATAGAGGGCATGCTCATCAAATTTGCAGATGACACCAAATTGGGAGGGGTTGCTAATATGCCAGAGGACAGGATCAAAATTCAAAATGACCTGGATAGATTGGAGAGCTGGGCCAAGGCTAACAAAATGAAATTCAACAGAGAGAAGTGTAAGGTCCTACACTTAGGTAGAAAAAATGGAATGCAGAAATATAGGATGGGGGACACGTGGCTGGATAGCAGTACATGTGAAAGGGATCTAGGAGTCCTAATAGACCACAAGCTGAACATGAGTCAGCAGTGTGATGCGGCAGCCAAGAAAGCCAATGCAATTCTCGGCTGCATCAATAGGAGTATGGTGTCTAGATCAAGGGAGGTACTGGTACCGCTCTACTCTGCTTTGGTCAGACCTCATCTTGAATACTGTGTCCAGTTCTGGGCAACCCCATTTCAAGAAGGACATGGTCAAGCTGGAGCAGGTCCAGAGGAGGGCAACCAGAATGGTGAGAGGCCTGGAAGCCATGCCCTATGAGGATAGACTTAGAGAGCTGGGTATGTTCAGTCTGCAGAAGAGAAGGTTAAGAGGGGACATGATAGCCATGTTTAAATATTTGAGGGGATGCCATGTAGAGGAGGAAGAGGGCTTGTTTTCTGCCACTCCAGAGACCAGGACAAGGAGCAATGGATTCAAGCTGCAGGAAAGGAGATTCCACCTGAACCTCAGGAAGAACTTCCTGACAGTCAGGGCTGTCCGGCAGTGGAATATGCTGCCTTGGAGTGTAGTGGAGTCTCCTTCCTTGGAGGTTTTTAAGCAGAGGCTGGATGGCCATCTGTCGGGAGTGCTTTGAGGGTGTTCCTGCATGGCAGGGGGTTGGACTGGATGGCCCGTGTGGTCTCTTCCAACTCTACATTTCTATGATTCTATGATTCTATGGTTGTATTCAAAATCCATTGAATCAGTGGGTCTGAAATTTAGTTTGTCTTTAAAATTTAGCATGAACGATAAATACAAGAAGAAAATGTATTAATTGCCATTTTTGGACAAAGTGGGACTAACATGATAGGTTCTTTGATAGAGTAATTGGTGACAACCAAGATATGAAGGGTTGAGAATAACTATTACATTGTGAAACAACTTAGTGAACTTCAGTAAATCAGGATCTGATGTGGATTTCTGTCTCTGTACTTTGACTCACGGGACAACACAAACCAAAACCAAAAGTGACCTTACTAGGAACCTTGAAGTATGCATTATCAAAGCAAAATGAAATGGCTACCCTTCCAGATGTTGAATCACAGCTCCCACCATGCTTCGCCATTAGTTGTACTGTCTAGGACTGATGAGAGTTGCTATTCAACCTCTGGAGGACCACGTCTTCCCTAGCCGTGTATCAATAGCTCAAGCTAAAGAAGACAGTGAGAACTCAGTTAAGAATTAGGGTAGGAATGTTGCAGATCAAAAGATTAAAATAATGTATTAAAAGGATGTATAATTGAAAGAATGTATAATTGAGGAGCATATAGTGTAGGAAACAGTAGCTCTAGCTAAAGAAGACAGTGAGAACTCAATTCAGAACTAGAGTAGGGATATTCCAGATAAAAGGTTAAAGGATGTTACACAGAGCCCTTTGCTGCCATGTCCCATTTGCTCTGCCTCAAAGCCCAGTAATTTCTGTACTTTGGAGCAGAGCATGAGGACAAGGTAGGCAGGGGGTACTGATCATGAGCAGCTTCTGTTCCAGTGAGTCTCTCCTGCAAGGACTAGATTTGGAATAAGATCAGGGTAGGAACTAGATGGTGTTGTGATCTGAGTGTTAGACTATGCCTCTAGGAGACCAGGGTTTGAATCTCTGCTCTGTCATGGAAACCCATTGAGTGACAGTGGCCAACTCATACTTTCTCAGCCTTAGAGAAAGGCAACAACAAACCTGTGGCCAAAATCCTAGGATAAAGCTTCCCATAAGTCAGAGCCTGAAGACATATAACAACAAAGATGTGTGGAAAATACTAAATGTGCATCTCTTTTTCCTAAATTTTAGGATGAATCACTACATTTGCAATCTAATCATAATGTGATTTTAAATGCACGCAATGATGATGGGAATGTCACAGGCAGATTACGTGTGGGTAGGTTTAATTTGTGTTTCTTTAATTTGCAATTTAAAAGTTTTGAATCTGCAAACTAGTGCGCACATTCTGGGTCACAATCTTGTGTATAGCCAAGGTGCTGTAGAAATAGCCCCCAAATAGCTAAATTAACTGAAGAAAGCAAGACATTTATTTTATGTCTGTATTGGAAAATAATAATAAAAAGTTCTGTTTGCTTTGATCTTTATATTCGCATTCACAAAGTTGTTTTAAACACTTCATTTTTCAGAAGGGTATCCATATCCAATATCTAATCATTTTTATGTGCAACATATATGTTACCTTGATAATGGTTAGATACAGATTATTTAGCAATTAAGTACGCAAATTTAGGCATACCTACATATTTCCTATATTGGGAAAAAGGTAGGATATCAATGAATAAAATAATAGTAACACCAACAACACTCACCTTACTGAATGTAGTGGGATTTACTTCTATGTGAGTATGAAAAAGATAGCACTATAAGAAGATATTCTGTTAGTTATATGAAATTTGGTATTCTAATAAGGGATCAAAGGGCTGAGCAAGTCCCCTACTTCATTTTTCCCTTTCACTCCCATCTTCACATTTTTATGTCCTGAGTCATGCCTAGCTCATCCTTTGGTTTTGAAAATGCTACTTTTCAAATTTGTGAAAGTCAGCAAGTCCATAATCAGATGTTAAGCTTAAGAGTGCAGTCCTACACATCTAATTAGCAGTAAGTATTCCTAGTAAGTGGGTAGAGGACTGCAGTCCTGCTAACTACTTCTTGGTTGATGTAGGTTACCCCACTCCAGTATTCCAGGGATTTGTACTATACATGTGCCCATTAATTACTGTTTTTTCTTTCTTTCCTGGTAACTTTATGGACCAGCAGTTGCTGGCTCATGTACCAAAATGAGACCATGAACCACCACTTTGAGCAGCAAGCACTGTTACACTATGCAGACATGTATATTATTGATAATTTCATATGTATCTTAAGATGTGATTCTGTTCTTTATAGGTCCTGACATGGTACATTTTGATGGTCAGCACTTTCAGATCAACTCAGTGAACCTGGGTAGAAAACCTCTTTTTACAGTGAATGAAGACGAAGTTGTAGTGGGTACTGATAGACTTCGAGTCACAGGTTGGCAATCAAATCTGAAAATATTCTATATGTTAAAAGCCTTCATCTGAAGAGCTTTACTGGAAAGAAATAGCTAATCATTAATTAATATATTAATTAGGATCAGTTTACCAAAAGAAGTTTCTGTTGTATTTTATTTATTGTTGGGCTACTATTTTAGGAGAAAATGTTGTTCATTAATTATTCCGGATTTTACCCATACAGAACTTTGGTGGGACCATTTTGTTTTGTGTGATCAATGGGAAAATGAGTTATTGATCTGATACCTAATGGCCACTGAACAGCTTTCTGTTTGCTGTGTTCCAGGCCCAGAAGGAGCTCTTTGTGAACATTCCATAGAAACACCACTTATCAAAGGTGTTAAGGGTCTGAGTAGTGTTAAAGAGCTGAGGTAAGCATGGCATTTATTTAGTTGTTTACGTGCATGTGGGCTTACTTAAAATATGTTCATTCCACTGGTGTTTTTGTATGCTTTCAGATTGTTTCCAACTTATGGAGACCTTAAGATGAAACTATCATGGGGTTTTCTTGGCAAAATTTGGTTGGATTTAATTTGTCTTTGCCTTCCTCTGAGGCTGGGAAAGAATATGACTTTCTGAAGGTCACCCAGTGGGTTTCCTTGGCCAAGTGGGCATTCAGACCCTGGCATCCCAAACTCCTAGTCCAACACTCAAATCATTAGACTACATTGACTCTCAAAAGGCTTCCACTGTAGTTTACAGTTTCTGCCTGCAGGCTTACTGTCCTAAAATACGCAGTACAAAGGGGGAAAGAAAGTGGGAGAGAAGAACAAAAGAAAGTATTGTAAGGATTTGTGATGAACTAACACTTGGCTAAGATCTGGTATTCATTAAATTATATAATGTGATCACTCAAGTAAAAAGCTGAGGATTCAATGCTAAGATGCTAACTTAAAGACTCAAATCCTTGAGGACTTGAGGAATTACTAAAAAATATTCATGTTCTATATCATCAATATTTAGCTATGATAACTAGTTACCCTTCAAAATCTGTGAGTTCTTTTTCGAAACAAATTTTTCTGGTGTGTTGGTGTTTCATGGTGTATATGAATTATACAGTAACTTATATACTTACAGGTTGGGTAATGTTTTAAAGTTTTTTGAGACTTACTCCTTTCAGTAAGGCAGAATTAGACATGATGGCAAACTAAGCCTTCTTTCTTTCCTATGTCCATAATATATAATTATGGGGAGACTCGCCACAATATCACCATGCTGTACACTTCCCTACTCCAGTTCCACATTTTTGGCACATTATTCTACAACTACATATTACTGGGGAAGTCATTGACAAATCTATACATGTCGCCAAATCTAGTTTTGCCAGCTGAGCAGAATTCAGAAAATTGTCTAGTTTAGAAAGTTTATGCCAAAGTAAAAAGCATACACCAAAATATTAGGCTACTCTTCCAAGTTAAAAGGGAAGGGAGGCAATTTCTGCTGAGATTAAGAAACAAGAAACTGTTTTTGGAAAACAGCTCTTCAACTGGTGCCCTAGATCCTACTATTCGCAGGGCTTTTAGTGTCAAGAAAGAAACAGCTGCACACCACTTCATTTTCATGAACTGGGGTATTTTTCTTGTTTGTACTATATGCAGTATGATATTTATTGCTGACCACGTGTGAGTCATTTTGTCTGAGGAATAGGAACATAAGGCTTTCACAAAGGCCTTTTCTGTTTCCATAAGCCCTTGGCTTTCAGTCCTAGTGTTGAGTTTCATGAAAGACTGATTTATGAGGAAGGAGGCTGTTGTGCAAATGCTCCTGAGAAAGAGAGATGTGGGTTGCTGCTACACATTTTTCTCCTGATCTTTTCAAAATCCATCCGACTTAGAAAGAATTGTGCTAAATTCCTTTCCTGTTGGCATGGTGGTTTGTGCACATTAATTTCAACTCAATAGCTTCACTCCTGCAATTACCATGCCAAAAGTCTGTTTCTCTCCCTAGACTAGCACACACACATAGACACACACCCTCACCTTGAATATTTTGAACATAACCTGATTTTAGTAGCAGTTAGTGCCTCTCACCAATGTATTTTGCATTGATTTCACATGGTTGCTGTGCTCATGGTCACTGTGGTGAGTTCACCACCTACTCGCCAACTTTCTGATGTTGACCTACTCTCTATTAGCTGGGCTCGTCCTTGAATGGCAGACATGCAATCCACTTCAAGAGTTTCCTAGACCCTTCAATAGTCTGTGCTCCACTGGTAGAGCCTTCAAGAGTTTAGTACAGGAGTGGGCAGCCGTCAGGAGTTATGGGGCTGCACTGCCCCCCCCAGGGGACCTTGGAGGCCAAGACCCCTAGAATGGCCCACCAACACCCCCTTTTGTAACCACCATCATATTGTAGGCCCAGAAGAAGCACTTTCTCCAACAGGAAGTGACAAAAAGATTGGGGGCAAAAAAAGAAAAAAAGAAAAAAAGAATTAAATTGAAAGGTGGATCTGGGGAATGCATGTGGCCAAAGCCCATATTTTCCACATCATCACCTCCATGATGAAGCAGCATTGTATTCATGGAGAATACACAAACACAACGCAAACAATACTACAGTAGTTTCTGTCACATAAGCCAAGTGCAAATGTAGTGTGTTACATATTAAACACCATCAATATTTCAAAATGTTGTGAACATGACAAGCCACCTAATCATAAAAACGTCATAGTTGACTTCTTTTCCACTAAAAGCTCTGAGAATTGTAGTATCTGAAGTACCTGTTGCACTTTACTTTGTATTCCAGATTCTTTTTGTTTACTTAATGTTTGTGCTACAATGAAAATATTTTGCAGCTCCTGTTGAATTGTGTACATCAAGTTATAACATGATCAACTAAATCTGTTTCAGTTCCAGGCACTGTACAGATCCATTCTCCATCTGTGTGAGCATTCATAAGTGTGAATGCACACAGGACCACTTAAACAACTACAGTTACTCCTGTAGTAACATATTATTATCCCCTTACGGTAATGGCCTTTTGAGATCTCCAGACATCAGAAGTTCTCAAGAAAAGTCATCCATCCATCAAGAATGGCCCCAGCTTGAATTGAAACCAGCCAGTGCTCTTGCATACTTTTCTGGATTTCAGTCAGAATCAGGAGATTACTGTTCTCCAAACAAACACAGGAGGAGAGAAAAATCAATCCCATCTTTTTGAAACAGTAGAAGGAACATTCTCACTTTAGCAGTTACCTCTTCCATATTGTATTTCTTTTTTCTGTGTATGTACAAGTATATATCTCTGTCCTAGAGATCTGCATGGTAGAGAAGTCTAACTTTGGCTGAATTGTGTGCATATTGATGCACTTTCTGTTGTGGTCTCAAAGTGAAAAGTCTGCAGTGCTTTTCTGCCACCTTGTGGCATTACCACTGTTCAAGGTGCTTCCATGAACTGTTATTTTTCCTATAGCAAGTAATCACTTTACTTGATATTAAGCTTACAAATTGTGAATTACACCTGAAATTCTCTTTTCAAAACTAGTAATTTTAATACTTAAGGTATATCCAGTTTCTAGAATATATTTTAGTGGATTTGATATATTTAATTAATTTGAAGAACTTTTTTGAGCCACCTTTTGATGAGAATTGCGTTTTCCTTCTTTAGATATACTCTGAGAACTGAACATTTAGGACACAACAGAAGAATTTAGGACACAAGAATATTTATTTATTAAAGATTTAGATAATCTTTCTTCAGGAATTGGTTATGCTAAATTTGATACTTCTCAGCTCTTGTTGGCTTACCACCAAAAGTCCATTTAAAAGTTGTTCTCTGACCTTTCTAATGTTAACTGCCAGCAGTCTTGTTCCATTTTAGTTTCAGTGGATCATGGCTCTTTTGCACAAACTCTGCTTGTTCCTAATTGTATCTCACCACATAAGAAGAACAAACTCTTCTTCCCAGTGAGTTTTATTCACAACATATCAGGACACACACATTGCATCCTTTAACTCTTCCATGTTATTCACTTTACACATGGAGTTGGCAGCATTTCTGAAAATTCTATTTTAAGAGTCCTAGATTTCAACATATTATCTTATAACTAAACTTTGGCTTCCAGGACCGCATATCTATATTTTCTGATCTTCCAATCTCATCAATACAGACATATACCACAACCATTAGTTTCTTGTGGGTAACACCTATCTGCACTCTCTGCATTGTCACAATAGGCAAATCACAAAGCAGTCAACATGTATATTTTAAGATCCTCTCCCATTTTTCTGCACTTGCACTCTGTACTCCCACAGATGTATTCACTGCATGAATGGATATCAGTCCATCCTTTTCTCAGAGATTGTTTCTCCTGTGTGATGCCCTCGTGCTCCAAGACTGTTCCCATATTCTGAAACAGATTAGTAATTGCTTGAATGGTGCTTCTCCATGAAGAAGTCCCTGAAGTTTTGCTCTATATACATTTCTGCCTCTCTTAGTTTCTTCAGTTAACTACCATGGTCTCAGTAGAGCTTAATGTTTGAACTGACTGTATCAAGCACATATCCCTCCAACATTTGCTTATTAGGCAAAAATGATAGATGGGACACAAATAGCTTCCACCCACCCACCCACTATTTGCATTATATTACTCTTGTATATGTTGGATTGCCTTCTGTATTTTGTATCATCTTTTATATACTGGTTTACCCTTGGTATTATTAGATACTTACTTTTCTTTCACTTATAACATAAGCAGGCTGATGTGAACTTAATGGAAGGGTCAGGAGTATATTACTTATTCTAATGTTATTGTACTGCAACTCTCATCATCCCTACCCAACTTAGTGGTAAAGGAGGATGGCAGTTGCAGTGCAGTGACATCTAGTGGGCCACACATTCCCTATCACTGACCTGAAGACTAGTTTTATGTTCACTCCCCAACCCCTGACTCTGTTTCTGTTACCTTGTTAGCATACTCTGTTTGGAACTGTGTGCTGAAAGAGGGGCTTTCACAAGTTCTAAATACTCTCCAGGGCTTGTATCTCATTTCATGCTGTAGCCAATTATATTCCTTGAAGCTAGCTTCTAAAAAGGGATGTATGGCACTTTGAGATCCTAGGGCTATTAAGTCAGACTGCATGATTCACCTTCTACAGCTATGCAAGGACTGTGGCTCAAGCCACCACAGATCACAGAATGCTAACTTAGCTAGCTTGCACTTTTGTGAAGGTAGGAACAAAGACAGCATTGGTTCCATTTTTTATCAAGTTGGAGTGCCTGAGCCATTGCTTGAGGTGGAGAAAAGGGGAATACACATGCATGCTTTCGTAATGGATAAATGGATTGCAAGTCTGTGAATGTTTTGATCTGGGTGGTACATATGTGTAAGAGATCAAAAGTTTAATAGTAATTCCAGTTCAGACAGTTTATGTGTGTGGAGCAGCACCATCTTGCCAGGGAGGTTTTCGTGGATGTTTGCAGTGCGGTTGTGTGTCCTTCTTACAAGTGACGGAGTGATCATCTGGGTTGGTGGAACAAATTTTGACATGATTTGATGACTTCCCTTTCTGTGAAATGGGTAGTCTGTTGGGGTTAAAAATTGTGGATCAAAAAGGTTGTCTTGGTGCTTAGTCTCTACCTTTGCCTTGTATTCAGGTTCTTGAGTAACTTGTTTTTTAGTATTGATGGACAACCACCAGCACGCATAGCAGCCATATTGTGACATCTATGACACTAGGAATTCCCAGTCTAGAAAAGTATTGCCTCCACTGAAATAACCATTTTCAAATTCCCACTTTATTGAGATAATTACAATTTCCCGTCTTGTGTTTACATGCAGACTTGAGTCACCAACTCGGGCACTACGCATGAATGCTCCACGAGGGATTCAAATAAAAGCACAAGCTGGAACGATTGAGGGTCTTTCTCATTTGGATATCAAGCTCCATAGCAGCAATGGCATGGTGAGATTGTAGTTCTTTATTAACATACAATCCATTTACTGTTGTTGCCATAGTGAAGATGTTGCCATTTGCTTTCATTTGGGTTGTGTTATTGCCTATTTTTAGATCTTGCTGATCTAGACTAGACTCCTTTTGGTGCACTTTGTAAGAATGCATGGCAGAAGATAGAAAAAGGTTGTGGGTGTGGTGGCCATATAGGAAATAAGGCATTGGAGAAACAGGTTGCATGGAGTCAGTAGAGTTTGGCCAGAATTCAGGTAGGGATGTGTGTACATATCCCATTTGTGTGCAGATCTCCTTTTCCAGATGCTTCTGGTATTATCATCCACTCCATGCAGTGCCCAAAGCCTTCCTCGCAACATATTGTGAAGCCCCAAAGCTGTCACACAGGCATTCCATGCTTCAATGTGAGCAGGCAGGATCAGAGAAACATCTGGCAAGCCCCCCTCCCACATCCAGACACACAATCATTACAGAAGTGTTGGGACCCCCCTAGATCTCAGCAAGGATGTCATCATTGTGTATCTAGCTATAGAGAGGGCAGCCAGACCTTCTCTGATCCTGCCTGCTTGCCATGAAGAATAGAATGGCCATATTAGGTGTGTCAGAGGCTTTACAGTAAATGTGAGAGGTGATACGTGGTTCAGTATAGCATAGTTCCACATGCGGAAATTTTACACTATACTGACATGTTGAATTGGAGGCTTTTGCCTGTTTTCTCTTGCCTCTGCTTCACTAGTGTCGTGCACCAGTAGGATTCTGGTGTTTACATCACTTTCAGATGAAAGCCTTTACTACATAAAGACATTTTTTTTTCTGTTTTAGATTCTGGCCTAACTAGTTTGGGATTGTCATGAGGAGCTAACTGATCATTTGCAGTTTCTCTGATTCCATTTTACATAAATATATATTCAGGATCTTGATGATGAAATTGAGTCTAGACAAAATGCAGAAAACGTTTCATATAGAAACGTTAGCACTTTAGCACTGTTGAAAGGCAAATTGAAATTTGAAGTGTTCATGTGGTAGTACTGCATTCCCACCTAAAATCAATTATATTTTCATGTATTTCATGTCTCTGCAATCATAGGGCAGTTTGCATTACATTAGCTTGCATTCCATACATCGGATGGAGGAACTTGATACTGCTGATGATAAAGTATTTGGTGACAAATTGTTCTTGGATTTCATCTCTGCATCTCATGTCCACTGCACATCTTGGTTGTTTATTCATTTGCACAATACCAGTGACCACCCAAAGCAAAACAATAATAATACCGAGTGAGGGTAATCCATCAGTCTCTCAGCCAAGTGTTATATTAAAACTGTAATGTAAGCTGTAATATCATAATTGTTAAATTATAAAGAGTTTGGCTCCAGTTCACAGCCAGACACATTTTTATTACGTCTTTAGTAATTACTTCTGTACCCACTAGGTTCCCTTAAATAATGTCCTAGATATAAAACTTGCAAACAGATTTAAAACAATTTTAAAAGCCAGTTTAAAAACCAGAGGCCATACAGCGTAACATCTGTCAAAAGCTCAGCAGAGAGGGAACTAGCCTCACTTCCCTTGGGAGAGTTCCATGACTGGGGTGCTGCTACAGAGAACGTTCTGTTTCATCTACTCACCAGTCCAGCCTCTCTGGCTTTGGGGACATGCAGCAGGGCCTCCGCTGAGGACCTCAAATTCCAGGCAAATTTATAGAGCAGGAGGTGGTCTTTCTTCCCCCAGATATCCTGGCCCCAAGCCATTTAGGGCTTATCTGCCAAAATTTGTTTTTGTTGTGTGCCTTCTAGTTGTTTCTGACTTACGGCAACCCTAAGGAGAACATATAGTGGGGTTTTCTGGGGCTGAGTGTGTGTGACTTGCCCAAAGTCACCCACTGGTTTCCATGGCTGAGCAGGGAATCAAACCCTGGTCCCCAGGCCTGTAGCCTGACACTCAAACCGCTACACCATGCTGGATCTTGAATTTGGCTTGAAAACAAATTAGAAGTTAGCTCAGTTACTTCAAATGCATTCCACTGCTAGTGGCCTTTGATGAGGATTTTCATTTACATGTACAATTCAGTGTAGGGCTAGCCCCTTTTTTGGCAGTGGGCTTAGGAGAAACTGAGTACAGTGGCAATACTCTGGACTATGCATTTAAAGAATACCTCCAAATTTTCTCATCCTCAACACCTTGAGACATCCTATCATCATCATCATCATCATCATCAAATTTATTTCTATCCTGCCTCTCCACATGGATCGAGGCGACGAACATGAATACATTAAATACATTAAAAACATTAAAACATACCCAATTCTCCCCACCCACCAACGCACCTAAAACAACCCCTTAAAACACACAATAATTAAGTCAGTCAATTAACTATTAACAAAACAGCAAGACAATTGATCAAATCAAAATATTAGTCAGCAACTGAGGATTTTTTTTTCCATTTTGGAACTTTTGTGGAACTTTTTTTGAAGGCCCCCCCCCCCCGAAAACAGTGTTCTACACAAAATAATTTCAATTGTGCAAATGAAAGTTTTGTAGTCAAATCCCGAATCTATGCTTCTACAAAACCTAAAAAGGTGGAAAAACTCCCATAATCTCATCCAGCAGGAAGAAATTTGAATTTCTTTTGCTCTTGCATGCAAGTACAAAATGATGAAAGATTTAACATACTTATTCTGAATAATACTGGGCCACACATCATAATGCCCCAGTGCATCACTAGTCTGTGGGCACTGTATGAAATTAAAAGGATGGCTAGTCATGGGAACCTGGCACTGCTCAGAGTGCCAGGAGAAACATTTATGGCACAGAAGAGCATCAGCAGAGGCTTTCTTATGGTATTGGGGCCCTGGGATGTGCTCAGGGATGGGAGGAATTTATCCCTACCCTACTTCAGTGGGACCTGGATTAGCACTGAAAGCCATATTTATTATTTTTTATTTAAAGTATTTCTGTATTGTCTCCCAGCCCACAGGGCTCCTGAGGCAATAGAAAAACTACACATGAATTAAAACAATTAAAAAACATTTTCAGTCCATTAAAATGCTCTTTCAAAACTCCTAAAAATAATCCCAGAATCCAGTTTTGCAATAGTTAAAACAGCAATATTGAAATCTGAAACACTGAAACATTTATATCTACTTCTTGGCCAGAAACTGTTCCAGATTCTCATAGTGAAATACAAGCATATCACACAACTCATATAATGAAGCTATACATTCTACAGTATTAATTCCAGACCTGTTTAGGTATTAGGGTTAACTTGGATACACGAGGAGAAGAAGACAGCTAGCCCCCACCATCTCCCATGAGAGTGATAGTCTGTAGAGAACAACCACTAGGTGCAGAGGATCTCTATGTGATCCAGCACCCTAAAAAAAAATCAGTTTCCTTTGCGTGCTGCACATGTAAAGGACATACGCCTCTTCAAACAACTGTGCTCCTCGTATATAGAGCAAGGAGAGGGGTGGTCCTATCAGGTGCCTCGTGTTTATTTTCACCCTATCTGGACACTTCATCTAGTGTGATAGTGATTACAGCATCAGATTGTAACTGGAGAAATCCACATTCAAGTCTCAACTCAGGGATTAAGTTCAATAAAATTCACTGCTTTTCAATCTAGTTTACTTCCAGGCTTGTTGTGAAGTTAAAATGAAATGAAAAGTCACTCACCACCTTCAGCTCCCTTGGAGGAAAAAAGAAAAATAAATGTAAAAATGAAAGAGGATAGCAAAGGCACCTCTAGTGTTTACGTTTTGGAAATCAATTCCACGCGCACAAGAAGGGTTAAGACAGCAGGTCTGAGAAGAGTCTGTTCAACTTTAACCAATTCAAGCACAAAGAAATTTCTGCTGAGTAAGCCTGTTTCAGTATGGACTCATCCAGACTGTATATAGTATTTTACTTGTAAATAAGTAGAAGAATATAGTTATCTTCAAAATATCATTTCCAAATTTGATACTACAGTCCTCCCTCCACATTTACTAGGGTTAGGGACACAGGACCCCTGTGAAAGTGGAAAAACTGTGAATAACTCTAGCCCTCCCCCCCCCAACAATATTTAACACACAAAAAGGTATGATTGCCGTACTCAACCCACCACCATGGATTCCTCTGAGGCATCAGGGTTCCTTCATAAGGCAGAAGTGGGGAGCTGGTGAGGCTTGGCGCCCCCTCCACTGCTGCCCCACACCATTTTTAAGAGGGACTTACAAGCCTCGTTTGCAATTTCTCAGTCTCATGAGGCTTGCAGTCCCTATTAAAAATGGCATAGGGAGGCAGCAGAGGTGACAACTAATCCGTGAATAATCAAATCCGCAGAAGTGAAACCCGCAAATGTGGAGGGCTGACTGTATGACTTCCAGAAGGAAAGGGGGGAGGGGAGAACTCTGAATGTATGTGAGAAGTCTGCTGTTATCTCCATCTGTTGTAAAACTTTAAAAAAATGGTCTAAAATATTATTCCTTGATTTAAAAAAATCCTTCCATTTCGAAGGAAATTGTATCAAGAAACATAGCTGAATAGACCTTGAGATACATGGCTGAGAAACAGTGAACAGCTGAACTGTTCTTGTAGTAATTTACTCCTACATGAACAATTAAGTCTGTGTCTTTCTTCCATGTAGCTTATGCTTGATGCAGAGACTTTGCGGCTTCCCAAATTGCCTCAAGGAACAAGCGGAGAATCTGGCACAGATCAACTCTATGAAGTTTGTGTTTGCCTAGATGGACGGCTATACTTAGCACTCGCTGATGAGGTTTCTAATTGCCTAGCATACAGTAATGTTTGTCAATAAAATCACTCTGAAGACAACACTTCTTGTGGCCTTTTTTTTTTTTAACCAGGGTTTGTTGCACTGAACATTACTGAGAGCAGGGAAATCAGAATTCCGTGCACTAGCAGTATTTACTGAGCTGAGCAGGAAAGTAGTAACTTTAATATTTAAAATAAATCCTCCTCGCCAAAAATATATATTTAAGCAGCAATTCTCACACGTACATCCACTGTTGTTATAGTATCCTGTGGATGTGGATTTACTGATTTTCAGTATTTTAAAAGATAAAAGCATTTGGTGAAGATTAACAGAAAATATCTGTAATCTGGTTTACACATTTTAATTCAGTTTGGAAAGCACAGCTGATTTAAATTATTGCTGGAATACCTAACAGAACAGTACACTCTCTTCATATATAAATAGTTCATCTGTGTAGTGAAGTATGAAGACAGTGAACTGTTCTTCAAATGTTGCGTCAATGCTCTATCATACGGCTGAGTGATTTTCATTTGTCTCTTGAGACAGCAGAACATCCAGTGTATTAACAAAATTTGCTTCTGACTTAATATGCCCATATCAACTAGACAAGAGGGCTCTGTAACTCTGTATGTTGCCACACCTCATAGGGTGACTGCCTCCATACCATACCCTACAGATGTGGAAAGGAATACATACTTAATACGGCTGCTGTCCTATACAGATTTTGCTATTGTTGTTGTTGTTGTTATTTCTATAGCACCATCAGTGTACATGGCATGTCACAGAATAAAATAACAAAAAAGGCAGACTACCCTTCAAAATGCACACAATCAGAAAAATGTACTTAACTTTTATAACAGGATGAGGCATGTGAAGTGATGTAATCCATTAAAAATCTATTAAAAATGCTATATAAAGAACAATCTGTCTTATTTCCCCTTGCAGCTCAAGAGCAGAATGGATTTTCCTAGCTCACTTCCATTGTGTCATGCTCAGGCATGTGTGCAATACACAATATCCTGCACATGAACACAGTCGGCATGTTTCTCATGACCACATAGGCAGGATATCCATGGTCAGTTCCTGTGACAGTGAGGAAACAACACACTAATCGTAGCCACAGGTGACCTCAGAATTCAGGAAAGAACTATACAAGAGGAAGCACACACACTCCTGACACTAGCACTTTCACAAGGGTCCAAGAGCAAACAGGAGGCCAGTGCAGATGGAACAGACTTAGCATGGTGCACTGTGATTCACTGTCTCCCACTAGAAGCTTCCACATCTATTTTCAGGACAGCCCTACAAAGAGTAATTCATTAAATCAGTAGGTGACCCAAGTATGAGTAATGGTACTTGATGATGTCCTAACAAGATAACAGGATCCTATATTGTGAAGATGCTCTTCAGGGAGTACATCCCCATCTAGAAAAGCTAAGCCATTGTACGTTGTCTGTGACCAGCCTACCATCAACATTATTAGTCACTAAAGGAATGCTTCATAGGTTCCAGTTCTGATGAAAATGAAAAATAAAGTAGCAGTAAATGTTGATTGTTAGTGATACACTGTATGGGCCCCTCCTCTCATAACAAAGAAGTTGTTTCAGCTTTGGGTATCACTATTGTTGTGTGCCTTCAGGTTGTTTCCGGCTTATGACAACCCTAAGGCAAACTTAATGTGTTTTCTGAAGGATGAGAGTATGTGATACACCCAAGGTCATTCAGTGGGTTTCCATGGCTGAGCGGTGAATCAAACCCTGGTCTCTGGGGTCACAGCCCAATGCTCAAACCACTACACCATCCTGTCTCTCATTTCACTATTAACTGTATTAAATTCTATAAGGAAATAATGTGTGTTTTAAAAAATGGGTGTCCTATATTACACTCATTCTTATGCTTTAAGAGGAAAGGAGAAATAGTAATTATTTCAGTCCAAAGGGATAGCCCTAAACAAAAACAAATTGATGACCTAACACATTTACCGTATAGCTCAGATGTACCTGTCGCTTCTCCCAGAAGTTTCTGAAGTTACATTTTAAACAATTTGTTTCATTCCAATGTGTTCATGTTCTGAAACAGCCTCCATCAAAAAAAAAAAAAAGTTATTGGCGAGGTACCATTGGCCCTTCCCTAAAAGAAAACAAAACAGTAAGGCAATGATTATTGCAGATTTTATTACTGAAAATCTAGGCAAGAATGGTGGGGAAGATGCCATGATTGATTCCTCACTTAAGTGAAAAACACTTCCCTCTTGTACACACTTAAAATTACCAGTGGAAGAAGGCTTGTTTAAAAAACAACACACCATTCTGAAGAATGTTTGAGTTTATTATTAAAATTATTGTATGGCACTTAGCAGCAGAAATAATCACATGGCTTTGCAATCAGAAGTAATAAAGATTTCAAAGCCTAGAATCTGTTGAGATACTTTCCATGTTGGAAGCCCTTTATTATTTACACTTAACTGAAGAACTTTTTATCAACATTATCAACATTATTTTTGTTTGTATTGCAATAATTTTGGTTGTAATCTAAGCTCATGTTCCTCCTTTTTATTTTACATTCCTTCAGTGAAATTAAAGTTTCAGTGTACTAATCAAATAAATAATTACAACAGCTTATAATGGAACATAATACTAACTGCAGCAGATTTATTGTACAAGTTCTCATGATTTTTTTTTACAAATATTGAATAATTTACATGGCATTATCAAAAAGTATTACAATTTACAAAAGAAAGTATGAACTAAAAATCAGACATCTCATGTGCCACAGTGTGAGACAAAAGAAAAAAAGCATAACATTGCAGCACCATTTAATATGTAATTTAAAAAAATCCCACTGTATACCAAAATATTTACCAAGTTCTCTACTGGTTTCAATTATGGCTCATGAAAACATATGAACAAAACAAAAAGCTGAGCAAGATAACTTCTGAAAAGATGAGTTTTGGTGTCAGTTTCAAACACTGTAAGTGAAGTATTTTGCCAGGTAACGCACATGCAATTCCCCATGGAAGATGGAAAAATGTCAAAAAGAAAAGAAACCCGCCACAAAATAGGTTATAAGGGAAGTTTTCTTTTGAAGCCATTCAATGTTCAAGATTACAATACTGTGCTGTATCAAAGGCCCTTGGTAACCTTCAATAATCTGTGGTGTAAAACTGCATTAAATCTGTAACAAGATTCTGCAGACAAGTATTAACTCTGATAGAAATAAATATCCATGGCAAGACAAATGTGTGCAGGATACTCTAGAGCAACTTGTATTCAAAAAATATTGAATCTCTTAAACAGGCTAATATACCCAGTTTTATATTAGTACACTGAAAAATGCCATCAACTGGAAACATAAAATTGATTGGATGCAATCCAAGGAAATATATATATATCTACACACACACACACGTTAACACACAGATTTTACCAACCACAGTTCTAAGCTTTGGTTATATAAAGTGCAGTTCAGCCCTATGAATTCTATCACTGTACCATGTACATATAACCATGTTTACAGCTCAGTCTCCAAATTTTTAAATAGTTCTTACAGTTTTGATAATAAAAGGCTCAGTTTTTTTTTAAAAAAGAAATTATGTAAATTAAATTTCTGTCTTACATAGTTGAGGGTTGGACAAGATGTTCAGCAACAGACTTAAAGCTGTCACTAAACTGCTGCAAAGCACACAAAGGACACAATTTGCATTAGAAAAGTGGTAGGACAGCAGAGATTTTCTTAATCTTACACCTACCTCCTTCCTACCCTCCTGCAAACTCCTCTCCCCAAACTACTTCCCCAGGTCAAAGAACCTGATGCTCATTTGGTGTGTCAATGGAGATGAGAGACTGCAGGGAGAAAAGTGATGGACCATGCAACTATTCAAAACGCCTCTCAACACTTTTCTTTCGAAAATCATGCCTCTCTCCACTGCTTTAATTCTATTCAGCAAAGCATGTTCAGTAACGATGCAGATTCCCAGACTCAAGTCCATCATAGAACATCCACAGATTGGCCCAGATCATTACTGAAACACATATACTGCATTTATAAGCTGCTGGAATCTATAGCCTCCAAACTACAGTAGCTGCACAAGTAAATCTCATTTTATCCCATCACATTCAGTATACAGTTCTTGCTAGCAAAAGCTGAACTCAGGTGTGCTCTTACCACATCTGTGGTTGTGGTCTTCTCGAGGCATAAGAGAATGACTTCCACTGCTATCACGCAAAGGCATACTGCTGATTGCATGACACATATCAAGAGTAAAATGCCACCAACAAGTAGCTTAGATCAAAATTGTGGCTGGAAATGTAGCCTATGTGTGTGTGTGTGTGTGTGCGCGCGCGCCCATGAATTCACTATAACTTTAACCTCTTTCTCATACTTTTTGCTGTATGAAGTTTTCAAGTTTTACTATAATACATGCTGTACACTCCATCACTCTCATAGCAACCTCAGAAGTGAACCTGTCGTTTGGAATCTGGGGGAAAGGGAGGAGGTCTGGATAACGAGTTTTTAAGCTATCTACTCCATATGCTTCCAGCGTGTGGACATCATTTGTAAGACCTTCAAGTTGCTGGCTGTACTCCTCAATTTTTTGTGCTAGAGCAGCTGGTTTCACGTCTTTATCTGACTTCCCCCTTACAGCATAATCAGCAGCAATCAATGCTAACTTGGTAGACAAGTAACATTTAAAACACACCCATTCATTAGCGTTCTTATGAAGATCATTTCTTGCAGCTGAAAAGTTTGCTCTAGCTTGCCTCAACCACCTACGTGCTTCAACAGGATTTCCAACAGACTTGAATGTAGGCGGCACAAAAAAACGCTGGGAATATGAAGGACCCGTTGAAGATGGGCATTTTTCTTTAGACTGTTGTCTTTCAGATTTGTGACTTGTAGCTTCCTGATTCCATGAAGTGTAAAATCTCTGAAATGAAAATTTGTCTGACTGAAATCGAGAAGCTGAGGATGAAAATGTTCGTCTGGAGGTTCTATCTGCATTTTGGTCTATAAATGCCTGCTTTTCTAACCTATTGATCTCATTTTGTAAATGCTTGAAAACCTCATTGGCTATATCAAGGTTCTCTGCATTTTTGTCTGGATGCCACTTAAGATACAATCTTCTTATAATCTTTTTCCTTTCAGATTCTGGAAGTTTCCAGGCTTGCTCCACTACTGATGTAACTTCTCGTAGAATTTCTGTCAGAGAATTTGCTTTAATCTTTTTTGGGGAATGATGCTTAGATGATGATGATGAAGAAGATGACGATGATGACTTGTGACTCTCTCTTCCAGGAAACAGAGGAGGAATAGTGCGTGTTCCATGGGCTGGAAACTCTGTAGGACTCGTTGGAGTAGATGGTGCACTATCTCTGTTCTGAGAACTTTCATCAGGCCTTGAGAATTTGTATAAGTCAAGAGAGCTTACTATTTTGTATTCACTGTATCCAATGTCGATCTGATAAATTTTCCCTAAGAAACTGGAATTTTCCTCATCTTCCCTTTCTACTTCCTGTACTATGATAGCATATGTATAGGTTGGATGATATGATCCATAGATATCACCTCCTTCAGCATCAACAAGGTAACCAACATATTCACCTGGATAAAAAACATTCATTGGATCCATGAGAAGGGTATAGTGAATTTCTGGTGGTATAGGAGTTCCAGGCATAGGTAATTCAAGTTTTGAAGGCTCTGAAGAGTCATACTTCACACCTAAACTGTCAAGCTTCTCACTAATCCTGTAAATATCATTACAGCCCAACATGGCAATTAAATAGGAAGTATCAGAAATTAGATTATCAGTTGCAGATTTCAAAGTCATTGCTAATGCTAGAAGGAAATTGATGTCTTTGCTATCTGAGTGCTGGATATAGAGCAATATTACAGCATTTCCATATCTCTTTAAAAAGGCGAATGTTTCACTTTTGCTATGAGGTATAGGAGCAAACCCTTTAACTCTCAATGTTGTCTGCAGCTTCTCAAAACAAGAAACTTTTAAGCCTTCTCTCAAGGTCTTGCAAAGTTTTATGGCTTTTTCTTCATTGGCTAGGAAAGCATTGTCATTTTCATGCTTCATAATTCTAATAAGTCCTGTGATGAACTGTTCAGAAGACAACAGTAATTGGAGTCTCCCCTGAAGAGAACAAAGTGCCCCAAACTGGCAGATTTTTGGCGACTCTTCATCCAACTGCTCCTCAAGAATACTGCTGAGGAGACGAGGTCTAAGCTTCTGAGGAAACAGCATTATCAATTTTGTGTGGAAACCATGGTCTTTTCCTAAGTAACACTGGCTAAGATCAACCAACATTTGGACACCTATATTTCCTTGTATTCTACTTTTATAATGAGGTGCATCATCAAAAACTAAAATGCTTGATTTTACCAATCTTCCATCTTGACTTGGAAGATAAAGAGCCAAATCTCTTACATTTTCAAGTTCATTTCTAACCTTTACAGAATCGTTTTGAAGGCTTTTAAACAGACCAGAAACAACTCGTTTGACAGTACGCATTTCATTAGGATCGAGCTGTTTTCCTTCAGAGTTCTTGAATATACGACTAAGAACCTCAACATACTGTTTTGTTGAAATCACATCTTCAGTGCCTAAGTGTTTAAATAATTGGTGGAATGTACCAAGTTCTAAGGGAAGCTTGTACAAGTAAGGTTTAAAATCAGATTCATATTCAAGATTTATTACCACTTCTTCAGGCTTCAAGAGCTTCCAGCCTTCTTCAACCATCACAAAGGCAACCCCGCGAAGCTGAAACCGGAATTCTCTTTTCTCTGTACTAAGAAACTCATAGATGCTCCTTAAAACCTTAGCTCTTGTTTTCACCATATCCTCATCCAAGGTTGTTATATTACATATATTTCTGCAGTTATTTATTACTTTGTCTAACGGAGGATCCAAGTTGACATTAAGCATAGTCAAAACCTGCTCGAGTTGTTCCTGAGGACCAAGATTGCTTCCTTCTTGCTCTTTGATACTTAAAGGTGTTGCTTTCTCTGGAAGAATAGGACATGAAGTCCACAGAAGCTGCAAAACATCCGTCTGTTTGAATTTAGGGTTAACTTGGGCTCCACTGAATTTTATAAGAGGAAGTGTTCCATTAACCTCTTGATACTGTGGATGGAATCTTACAATTTCTGCAGGAGCCCGTTCAGGACACAGGAATGCAATTGAAGATAATTCTTTAAGAAAGTTTCCAGAAAATAAATCAGTTCTTTCTTGAAAAATGTGATGAAGGAGGACATCCACTGTATTTTGCAAGGTATCCTTAGTCCAATTTTCAGTGTTAGCTCTCATGCTGATTTCTTTAGCAAACTGCAGTAACTGCTGCTGGGAAATTACATATTTCAGTCCCATATTTCGGAGGAATGCTACCCATGATGTGAGGAACGCAGCACGATTTTTTGGTTTTGTGAGCTGTTCCAGTTTCTTAAAGAAATCTTGAGGTATGAAGAGTTTTTCAGGGAGCATAACTTCAAAGACTCTTACAGTCCTGTCATAAAAATGCTTTGCAGGTTTCAATCTATTACATGAATCATGAATTATCAAGAAACTCTCTAACTTTTCAAACAGTTGCTCCTTTATTTCTGAAGATTCTTCAATGCTAGATAGCCTGTTCTTTAAGTAAATAAGGTGTTCTAGTTTCGCATCATAAGACAGACTTTCAATCTTTGGTAAAAGGTGCTTCAAATAAACTTCAAGGTCATCTACAGGAACGCAACCTAGCAGAGTGTACAAATCTTTTAGATGGATTTTCTCTTCAAGAAAGGCAGCTGAAGTTGATTGTGTCCATCTATCCACTTCAACTGAGGGAATACTTCTTGTCAGTACATAACATGATCCACATTTTGAAATGCTTATGTAGCGTCCACTTATAGATTTATAACATGGAAGGGACCTCAAAATTTTAATGTCATCCTGAGATGTTAGATGGTTTAGGTTACAATTGAAGTACATCAAGAGGGCTTCAAAGTCATTCTCAGCTAGTTTTTCTGTTTTAAACATTGATGTCTGTACCATGTAATGAATAGCTCTTAAAATGCTTGGAGGATTATCTATATTTGCTGTATGTCCAGACAACAAGGGCACTAGAGCATTGTCCTTGGAGCAAATTTTGTTCAGCGCAAGTTGAATGCAACCAGTTTTCATTAAAGCATGGAAAACTTTATCAGTTTGAGAATTTGGGAAGAGAGCTATATGCATGAGACTGAGAGGAAGCAAGACATCACAGTCTGGTACAACAAGCTGATTAGAGGAGACAGTAAATTTTGTACCTGGAAGCAAAGCCCAATCTTTCAGTGTATCAACAACATCTTCAAATGTTGGCTTTACATCATCCTGCTCATCCTTGGCATGTAGGGATTCACTGATGAAATGCCATGTGTTTTTAAGCCACGATTCACTGGCAAAGTTCTCCTTCCATCTTATACAACCCTTGGCTTTGTATTCTCTTGGTAAGACAGATGACAACAAATCAGCAAAGCTGCTGATATCAAATACTTTTGCCACATTGCATTTAAGTAAAATACTGCTGTATTTCAAATAGAGTGTGTTCATAAACAGATCTTTACGAGATGGAATCAGTTCATGATAGGTTGTTAAAAACTTTGGACGTTTTGAATCAAAAACTTGCAGCACACTATCAAGTGTAATGAGCAGAGGCAATCCTTCAATAATGATTTCATTTTCTTCTGCATCTTTGAAACAATAGTCAACAAGAAGTTTTAGACTATGGAAAAGTTTCAAATTTGTCTGCTGAAGACGGCAAGGCAGCTTCCCAATATGGCAATTAGAATCCGGAGAGGAAAATGTCAACAAAAATGATCGAACATCAGCAGGAGTCACATAAGTCACAGGAATGTCTGCATCCACAAGACAGTGATAAAGATTTGCAGTTTCATCACAGCTGTAAATCAAGTTAAAGCCAATTTCTAAAAGGAGATGTTTTAGTCTGTACACATTTTCTGCTACTGTCTTGCGTGTTGTGATGTTGTACTCCACATTTTTGAGTTGATGCAATTCATCTTGTAACAGATTGTCAAAGAATGGCCTAGTTTTGTTTGCAGTAGACATATTAACCCAAGTAATGATAACTGCAGAATGCAAATCAGAGCCATCCACATTTGGTGCTCGAACAACAGGCAGAAGACGTTTTGATTCCTCATGAATGCAACTGTAAACTGCTTTCACTAAACAATACCAATCAGGTTGTAGATCAAGCCTATTAACTGGGAAAAATGATAGAAACTTTTTCAAAGTGTCTTTTACAGCATGCATGGACGTGTTCTGTAGTACCGATACTGTTGGATCAGTTCCCTGAAAGTAGCGTTTTTTCAACTGAATCAGAAGTTCAACATAAGCTGGTGCTATCAGTGCTGTCATTAAACTGTTATTCCAGTCACTTCGCACTCCAACTCCATTATCATCACGCCACAGATTTCGTCTGGCAGAATCTAGGGCAAAGTGTCCGTTTACATGAAATGGTAACCCAGTTTCCAAAGACAAAGGCAAGAAACAAAACGCCCGATGGGGTTTTTTATAATTGTGAGTAATGCATGCAGCAACTCCTCCTCGAGGAAAAAGAGTGATGTCCTCATTCTTGTGTGCTGATATAACACTCTTAGATACTTTCTCAATGGATGAAAAACCTGACCTGTTACAAATTAACCAGGAAGTAAGGTTACCTTCAGAGTCTTCAGTATCCATAGTGTAAGTGATTTGTTGCACAGGTATTTCACTGAGCTGCTTCTTCTTAGTTACACTGTCAATTACAGAAGCATGAAATTGTTTTCGTTTTAGTCTGTCCCCATCAGTAACCTTGCCAGTGACAGAATATAACACATTAAGTGCTCCTGTTGTTTTTTCTATTTCACAAATAGAAATTTTTTCCATGTGGTTCAAAAACATCAAAAGTTCTGCTCCATCTGAACGCAACTTATCAAGAAGGTTTTGCACCATTCTATCAGAGCATGGCACTGAGGAGATTTCTGAAACTTTTGCCATTTCTCCATTTCGGAGTGGAAATCTAAACATGGTGCAGTTTTCTAGTTTAAAGTGATCTCCTAAATAGAGATTCAATACATCAGAGAACTGTGTTCTGAAATCAGCATCCAAGTCTCTAAACATGCGTCCAGGACTAATTGATGTTGCTCCTGGTGCATATCTAGCATGAGGATCAAAGATACAAAGTATATCATTGCCAGAAATGAAGGACGGACAGTCTGTTATGTGATACACAGAATTGAATCCTATACCATATTGACCAGTTTTACATGGATTGCCTTCTTTAGTACCTTTCCCAAGGTTCTGAATTCCTCTAATGTCATCTTCAGTAAAAGGTTGATTATTGTAAACACACAGTGCAGGCCCTTGAAGTGGGGACCACTTTTCATCAAATATTCTATCCACTGGATGTTGTCGAGGATCAAACACAAAGCAGACTTCTGTAGCTTTTGCATCATCAGCATTCTGAAGAAGTTCTTTCAACATTTCTTTTTCTGAAGGATATGCGTTAAGAATGCTTTTAATTCTGCTTGTCAGTTTTTCTTTTTGACCAAACTCAGTCCCAAGTGTAGTGAAACAGATATTAGATGCGTACCGTTCTAAAGCTTTATGTCGCTTGGGTATTGCACCAAGCTTTACTGCTACTTCTCTTGGAATATCAGCATGGCAATATTTTACACTTGTATCTTTAACTTTTATCCAAGGACAGTCATTATAACACAGTGAATTAGCAGGCAAAAGGGCAAGGCAAGTATCTGGTAACAAAATTTCACCATACTTTTTTTCACAATGTTCTTGTTTCTTTTCTCTAATGAGACTCCATATTCCTTCACTGATTATTCTCCTACAAAGCTGAAAATTTTCTTCAGTCAATGGTTTATTTCCTGTTTCCTGACTGACTGCCTCAAGTACTTGAGCAAAATCTTCCACTGTAAAAGCCTGACGCACACCTACACTTTCAAACAATTCACGAAAACTATTTCTGTATTTATTAGGCAACTGATGGAGATAGGGTGCTGCCTCAAAGTTTAAATGAAAAGACACCTTTGTGGGATCAACATACCCATTTTCAACTAGAATGAAACTGCAGTTTTTCAACTCCTCTATAATGAGAGTTTTTGTTGTTCCATTCTGGAGGAGTGCTTCATGAAGATATTTGTAGCAAGCATTAGTAATGTTTTCCTGGTACAAAGTAATACCATCAAAATGTCTTGCAACTTCTTTCAACTGGTTTATTACCATAGTGACAGTTGGTTTCTTTAGCAAGCCTAAAAAATCTTTGACTGCCAGGGAGATGTTCCCACATCCTTTAAAAGAATGGGAATTTTCATTAAGAATTGGTTTCAACAGACAAACGATATCCTGATAATCAGCAGTAAAAAGGTCCATTGCTGAAAACATTGTTTCAGGTCCAAAATCATTGCCCTTCCAGTTCAAGGAGAAACCTGCTGGTTTTGTGAGAAATGGCAGGAAAGGTATAGTTTGAAATTTTGCAACAAATTCTTTAGCTCTAGGATCTCTGCACTTCAGTTTTTCATCTATGAGAGTTAATAGTATACTACTCCGGAGACAAGCTGCAGCATGATCAGTCATATTGATTTCCTCTACAGATTCTGCACGTTCAGTCAGATCTTCCCATAAAATATCATCTTTAGCCATGCCTAACTGAACTAATTTGACCAAAATTACTGGATTAAGGTAATCCTGACCAGTGCCATGGGGAAATCTTCCATCTTCTTTGTCATACAACTTTGCAACTCTGCCTTCAGGATGGATCAGCCTAGAAGGTTCTACTAGGGGATGATCAGGCAAAGAACAAGGAATACATGGAGTAATACAAAGAATTTCTGAGAACTCACCAACCTTTTCACTTAGTACATAGTGCATTAAAGGATCACGGAGGTCTGCTTCAATCTCTTGAATATTTGGGAAAAATACTTCAAAGAAGAACTGTTTTTCTGAAAAAGTATTCTCTAATAACACTTGTTTACATCCCGCTTCTTCAAAACCTGCTTTCACCCAAGAGGGAAGGTCTACAGCACACAGATTTTTTGAGCCTGTTTTTTTGAGATATTTCAGAAAAATCTGAAAGGCTGAAGTCCCTATGTCTGGACGTTTCAACAATGAATCATCTAAGAATCTCACATTTTTCATGGATACCCAAGACGAACCATCAGAAAACACTCTGATTCCTTCTTTACCTTTCACGTGAGCTATTTCCTCATAAAATCCTTGACATATCACTGAAAAATCATCATGTACCAAGTCAGGATCAGGCCACACTGCATAGTAACTGTAATCCTCTAGCTCACCACAAACTGCCATGTTGCGTAAAACCACAAGAGCTTCCAAATAGGCTTTTACTATAACATGTCGCATGAATACTGTGTTCCACCTTCCTTTTGTGTCAGTTTTCCATATTTCTTTTCTATTTGATGTAACAGCAAAAGAACCATTGATGTGAACAGGAAGGCCTGTCTTGATTCGAAGGGGTAAATAGCAGAACACTTCTCCTAAGTTGCTGCAGTTGGGTTTTACTGTCCATTTTTGATCCTGTTTTTCAGACAACATAACCCCTACCGAACCACATGGAACAAGTCCTAGCCTTCTACCACTTTCCTGTAAGGAGAATTTTAAGGCCTCCCCTGTATCCATACAAGAACATATAAGCCATGTCGTAGTATCTACAGTTTTCTGTGGTAATTCATCAACAGGCCTTTTTGTCTGTCCAGATTTAGCCATTTCAAAGAAAGAAACTGTGTCATCTTCTGGACCTCTAAAAACTGGAGAATGCAAATCAGCAATTCGTCTGAATACATGATGAAATTCTTCTACTGTTATTTGCAATATGCATGATGACTTTGGTGATTCAGAAGGAAGCTTTTTTGTGCTACTACTGCAGGTTTTCATGACTTTAGCAGCTTCCTTTAGTATACTTGTGACAGGGGTCGTTATTGCTTTTGACATACATAGATTTTTTTTAATAGTTACAGTCTCTTGAGCTGCACCAGGATTGGTTTCCTCAGTTTTCAAGTACTTCAAAACCATTGAGTTTACACACTGTGTAAAGATTATCAATCTATGCCCACAAATGCTGAACTCATCCACAAGAGAATAGATGTCGGCAGTATTGTAGGAAGTACTGCTAACTTCACTCACTTTAGCTTCCTGTTGAGTCCTAAATGAAAGTCTAAAAAGTGTCCCTTTATAACTGTAAGGTGCCTCCACAGTCAATGGAAGCTGGCAACCAAAGACACCTATGAATGGCTTGAACTGATTAGGAAACTTTCTAAGTCTTTTCTGTTGTTTACTCCAATTAATTTTGATCCCAGGATTAGATTTATCTCTTATATGTTTACTGAGATGATTGATGTTTGGATCAAACATGATCATGAACTCTCTGCTCATAATGATGGGAATATCAGTGATGTGATAAACAGAGTTAAAACCCAAGCCAAATTTTCCAACTTTGTCAACTTCTGCTCTTTTTAGAGACTCACCTAACCGAGTTATATTTAGAAAGTCAGCATCAGAAAATTCAGAATTGTTGAAAGACCACAGAGCTGGTCCATGAGAAGCTGCCATGCCTGGATCCAGAAGGTTTTCTCTTATATCATTATTTCTTCTCATGTCAATCAAAAAATTGCATTCTGTTGCATTAGCATCATCCGCATTTTGAAGCAGCTCTTTGAAGATATCAGATACAGAAGGGTACTCCTCTAAAATGTTTTTAATTCGTACTGTGAGAGGTTCTCTCTGACCTGACTGTTCAAATCCCATATTTTCTGGATTAATCAATCTGGTACTGAGGCATGGCACATTCAACCACTCTGCAGTTTTCATGGGAATGTCTTCATGAACTAAAATTATTGGCTCCACAGCATCTTCGAGCAAATCATTTAAGTCATCAACTTTGATATCACAATAGCAGCATTCATGGATTGGTTTCATGTTGAGTCTGTAAGGTTTTTTGCTACAGTGTATTGGAACAGGTGTATTTAGACTGGCTGGGATCTGACATCTGTACAGCCACCTTATAATACTCAACATAATATGAAGATTTTGCTTACTCTCATCTTCAGTGAGGGACTGTTCACTTTTGAGGTATATTTTCTGAATTACCATGGAAACATGATCTGGGGTCAGCTGTTCAATTGATCCACAAGATTTGAACAACTGATGGAATTTAGCCATGGTTTTTGGCACATTATGCAAATATGGCTGGAGATCAAGATCATGTACTGATTTTATCACTGCTTGGGAAAGTGAACAAAAAGTTTTCCCAGTCCAAACCCAGGGAAATTTCAAGGTTTTAAAAGCTTCTTTTCCTTCATCTAAGTGATCATGCATAAAACCATATATCTCAAGCAAGATGTGCTGAAATTGATAGTAATCTTCATCACTAAATTTTTTGGAACTGTGCCAATCTACTACCACTTTAAAGTGTTTTAACATGGATTTTATGCTAGGTTTGATTGAGATTCCTAGTGCCTTTTCAACACTTGGTTGGACACTTTCAACAAGGGGGACAGAGGAGCCAACCAATGTTGCTTGAGATAAATCACACATTTCTGGTGGTGAACACAGATTGCAATGATCGCCTTTCCAAATTAATGAACTTGGATAATTTGGAGGTCTTTCTTTGCATGCTGGAATCCATTTAATTTTTTTCAATGTTGCTTTTGTTTCAGGTGAATGCAATAATGAACAACTTTTGTTCAAAATCATTAACAAAGTTCTAGCTTTTCTTTTAAGTGCATCATGATTTGTACCTGCATAGTCTTTCAAGTTTTCAATTTTATGGGCTACACGCAAAATGTCTCTCTCTTCCAAGCTGCCCTCACTTTTTAGGCCTATAAGTCTCAAGGAATGAAGAATATCTGGAGAGGCTTTAAAAGTAGGAGGAGGGAAGCAGTGTTCTTCCTCACCATAGAATAGATTCTGCAATACTTCCACTTCAGGATCAAAAAGTTCACTGGCCGATACCATTTTTCCTTCTGGAATCTGAATAAATTTTAGAGGTGCCAGCCAATCCAGCACTTCTGCATTTTCATTTTTTAAGGAAGTTAGATTTTCCAGAATCCAGAGCATAATTTTTGTTGTTTCATCATTACCATAAAAGTCACTTTGAATGTCAGTTAAAATGAACTTTATGCAGTCTGTGCTCCTCAGCTGTTCAGTTTTTAGTATTTTTACTAAACGGATGGTAGCTTCATCACTGCTATCAACTAGTGAAACAGACAATTTTATATCAGGTGGAATTTTGGCAGTGTGATGCAGTACTTTACAACCTTTCAAGGAAGTAAAAGCAATGTCTTCATCGAGTGAATGTTCAATTTTTCTAAATATCATTAGCTCATGAATGATTTTCTTCTCTTTTTCAGTAACGTCTGTTAAACTAGCAAGGAAACTCCTAAGAGCATTTTTGTATGACGTGGGAAATGCTGCAATCTTACTTGTCAGTTTCTGTAAGGAAAGCTTTTCCATGATCTGCAAAACTACGCTAGGCAAGGGAGCATGTATATATTTTTTTAAAAGTGGATGTTGTATAGCAGAGTCTAATTTCTTAATCACAATCCCACCAAGTTGCTCAATAATCTCAGGTAAAAATTCTGGAAGCTGAGTTTCAGATCCATCATCTAGAATAATCGGTGATGGCATCCTTAACCTAATAAGTTCCACTACTTCTTCACCTTCATCCAGTAATGTCTTTGGAATAAGTGGCATGTCATCAAACATGGACAAGTCTCCAGAGAAATGTATGTAGAGATTCTTCCACACCATTTTAAGCCAAGAAACAGGTGGCTGGCTTTTATCTTCAGAAAGTGGAAACCACTGCACCATTATCTCTCTTCTAGGCCATAAAGCATTCATCACGTCTTTGATGAGCCGTGCAAATCGTTCAGGATTCAGAAGCTGCAGCTGAGTGCATGGTCTTCCTGAAATAAAAATAAAATCTCTTATAACTGAAGAATAATCAGGAATAATACAGTGTAATCAAAAGACAAACAGAACACAGCTATTTAAATGTTTCCTAGAGAATAGATCTGATATTCCAATTATCTGGTTCATCTTACCAAAAAATAAAAAAGGAGGGGGGGATGAAATACATTTGGGCAATCTGATCATTGTGGCCCATGTTTAGTTGCAGTGGCAGAGTGCTAAATCCTATTACTAGTCACAACTAGACTTTAAGCAATAGGATTCACCTTGATTCTTAATTTTCCATTCAGCAAGTGATTCAATGAGTTTATTTATTTATATATTGAATTTATATCCTGCCTTTCTCCCAAATGGGATCTAAATAGTACTAGCAACTGGTTTTAGACAACTGTTAATCCTACTCTTTCAAACTAGGTGAAACCATCTTCTATCCGGAAATTTAGGAAACCTGGACACTTGCCTTTATTAGAAGCTAATGACTACTGTGGTCCACAAAGCACCATGGGGCAATGTTTGAAGGGAAACCTACGTCTCTCTGTCAAATGAACACCTTAGTGTGATGTGAATTTTGAGTGCATTGGGCAGCCTGAGACTAATACCATCAGGTGGCTAGAATCTATCAAGCCTGCACTCCTAGCAGGGTTGCCCAAAATAGAATGCTCAGAGGAGGTATGATGCACCCATCGTCTTTAGGAATAAAACCCACTTCAACAGAACTAAAATGACAGGTCTAATCGTGAGGGTGGCAGAGAAACTCCAGAAACAATACTACTGAACAATAGTGTCAGAACTGGTGTCAGAATACTGGTGGGAGGTCTCTCATGGACAATAGCAGTGGCACTACAAGCTGACACTGGTTAATGATGAACAAAAAAAAAAAAAAAAAAAGAACTGATAAGCCACTTCTGAACATCTTCTATGTTTATGATCAGACAATCCAAAATGAAGCAAGACATACTGCTGGATGATGATAGCCCCAGGTTGGAAGGCGTTCCATCAGCTACCGGGGACGACCAAAGGAGAAGCATGAATAGCCCTGTGTCTAATGACACAAACAGACTCAAGCCAAAAGGATGTTCCCCTGCTGTTATGCTCAGATGCAAAAGGAAAGTCAGAACGTGTACAATGTATATAACAAGAACATGGAATATGATAAGCACTGATTAGGACAAGCTAGAAACTATAGAACAAGACACAGAACACATAAACATTGCAATATTTGGTAAGTGAACTAAAAGAGGACTGGAAGAGGACATTTTCAATTAGATAATTACACACTGTTTTCCTTTGGAAATGACAGTCTGAAAAAAAAAAGGAGCGGCATTAATAGTGAAGCTTGATATTACATAATTAACCAGGGGCTATAATGCAACATCTGATAAAATAATATCAAAAAGAATGCACAGGGAATCTGTTAAGAGCCATTATCCAAATGTATGCTTCAACTATAGAGTCAGAAGAGAAAGAAACCAAAGGAGTCCTCACTAGCACCTGGAAAAAAAAACCTGATCACATATTGAAATAGGATATATTGATAATCACAACTGATTGGAAAACTGAAGTAGGAAGCAGAATAGAATCACATACTGCTAGAGAATTTAGTCTAGGATTAATAAATGAAGTAGGATATCAACTGCCTGTATTTTGCAAAACTAACAGTTTGTTTACTACAAACACATTTGAATAAGCCAACGAACAGATGACAGAATACATGCTGTAGACTTCTCAAGATGTCCAAAATGGAAATCAAACAGGTTATATAACTGGAAGCAGAAGACGGAGAACAGGTTGTTCACCTGTAACCGTGGTTTTCCGAGTGATCATCTGTGAACTCACACAAATGGGTCAACTGAGCCTGTGCAGTGCTTCATTTGGAATCTTTTACAGTTGTCCCTCCACTTTCAAGAGGGTTCAGGGTGCAGAACCCGCATGAAAGTGGAAAGACCATGAAAACTCCCCCCTCCCCCTCTCATTCCCTTCCAGGCCTTCCCCTTTCCCATTCCCATGCAAATGGGAAGGGAATAAGGGGTGAAGGAAGGCTCACACAAGCCTTTTCCCCCCCTGGAGCTCCCCCTGCAATTCCTATGCATCTTGCCCTATTGCAGAGAACTCGCGTGAGCCCTCCCCATCCATTCCTTTCCATTTTGCCTCAGTACAAGTTCTCTGCAAACTTGGGGCAAAATGCATAGGAATGGAAGGGGGAGCTCTGGAAGGGAGAAAGGAAGGCTCGTACAAACCTTTCCCCATCCCCTTTCCCTTCTGTTTTGCATGGGAATGGAAAAGAGGGGCCTCCAGAAGTGGGAAAGGAAGGCTCATGCAAGCTTCCCCCCACCCCTTTCCATTTTGACTCAGCATGAGTTCTTTGTGCTGGAGCAAAATGCATGGGAATGGGAGGAGGAGAATGGGGGGAGGCACATATGCTCACAAATAATCACATTCACAAACTTCAAACTCATGAATGTGGAGGGAGAACTGTAGAGCTACTATGCAAGCATTTTGATAGCCCCTCTTGCACTGGTACATATGACCAATCATGTTCAAACCTTCAGTTCTTTTTCATCCACCACCACAGCAGGTGCAATTAACTCATTTGTGTGAGTCAGCGATACCATGAAGAAGAAACCCCATTATCTCTGCTAAAAACAAGATGTAAAGCAAATTCTGACACAGACCATGAATTACAAATATCAAACATTTCAGGGAAGAACATCAAACCAATCATAGCACAAAAATACAATCCATGAAGAATTTTAAGAATATGTGAAAACAAATTTGCACTACTAAACCTAACAGAGCACAAACCAAAAGAACTGTCAACCAAAACCAGGAATTTTATCAGAGAAGAATGGAAAGAAGATTATATCTATAGCCAAGAAGATGGGAAAGGAGGGTCATCAGCAGATGACTAATGAAACTCTTCAAACTGTTAAGGACAGATGAGAAACAAACATACCAGAATGCAACTGTTCAGTCACCTGTATGTACACACAGCAAGAACTATTACAAAAACAATTGCAAAGAAACAAGAAAACAATGAAGGCAGAACAAGATACCTCTTCCACAAAATCTGAGAAATCAAAGAGAAGTTTAAATGCTCAACAGGGGATCAGATTTTATGATCAGAACAAAATAAAAATACAACAGTAGGAACAAAATGAAGAACTATACAGAAGAGATGAAAGACTGAAAAATTATTTTGAAAAAGAACTGTTTGATAAGAAAAAAAGGACTTCAGAAGTGAAATGGGAGCTGCTCCCAAAGTACTTGAAAGAAAGAAATCATCAGGAACAGAGATGGCAAACCAATAGACCTGTTCCAAGCTGTAGAGGGAGAATCCACACAAATTCTAATAAAATTCTGCCAACAAATATGGAAAACAAAATAGCATCCCTCAGCCTGCAAATGTAAAATATGCATTCCAATCCCAAAGCCAGAGGATGATTGTAGTAATGATCTGACTACTGTACCCGTCCCACAGAAGCAAACTGCTTCTGAACATTGTACAACGTAGACTATATAGAGAATGAGAAATGCCAGAAATCCAAGCTGGGTTCAGAAAAGGAAGAGGCATAGGACTCATATTGCAAACATATGTTGGCTAGTGGAGCAGACCAAATAATTTCAGAAGAAAATCACTCTGTGCTTCATATATTAGAGCAAAGCCTTTGAATAGATCATGAAAAAGAAAATACGGCATGACAATGGATGAAAGTGACCACATGTACCCAACTATAAGTCAAGAAAACTTGGGCTGACGTATCCATGGGTCAATGCTACTTCCACAGCAATTGAGGCTGGCCTGCTCAGCTCAGGGGAGAAGGAAGGAGGAAGCTGAGGCTGCTGAAAAGGCCCTACAGCCTTCCTCTGCATGCCTCAAGCTGGGAGAAGTTTGCTGGGTAGCTTTTCAATGTTCCATTCTCTCAACTCCACCCATTGTTAAGCAGCAGTTTCCCTAGAGGTCCCTGAAAAACCATCCAGTGACCACCCCAGATCAGGCCCCTGGGGGGAGGGGATCAAGGGAGTGGATTGTCCAGGCAGTGGGCATCAGATTAGCATTCTTAGGTCTTGTAAAGCAGGTTGCTTGTGTGCTCATCAGAAGTGGGGGATCATAAAGAATGCTTGTCATGTGGCACACTTCACCACCACTGACACCACCACCCCAGAAGCTTGAAGCTGTTGTGTGCACAAGGTTTTTGGACAGAGCACAAGGGCAAAAGAATAGCCCTCTGTGCCTTGTCCAAAAAGAGATTTGTGCAGATGGAAGCCAATAACTCTGCTCTCTGAAAACGGGGGCTCACAAAGCAATAATCAAAAAGGGACTTGTGTGCATGGAAGTCAGTAACTCTTTCAGACAGTGCTTTGTGATCTCCTGCTTTCAGGGAGCAGAGTTATGATTTCCATGTACACAAGCCCCTTTTTGGATAGTGCTTTGTGATTGCCTATGGACTGTGCCTTAATCAAGGAACAAAGATCTCACATAACCGTAAAAAAATCCTCTATACCTTGGTTCAGATACCAATCAAAATGGACACTGCAGTCAAGATTATAGCACTGAATGCGGGGAAATGAGAAGAGCTGACAGGAAGAAAATCAACTGATTTGAAATATGGTACTGGAGGAAGGTTCTACTGACTGCCCAAAAGACAAATAAATGGAGGTAAGAGCAAATCAAGCCTGAAATCTCACTAGAAGCCAAAATAATTTAACTGAGGCGCTTGTTCTTTGGACATATCATCAGGTGACATGACTGACTTAAAAAAAAAAAACAATAGTGGAATGTCCTAGGAAAAGATAAATACTTCTTTAAGGTGGGTTGATTTAATCAAGGAAGCCCCTTTCTTATATAAAGTCTTTTAATTTTTTGAAAAAGATTTTAGATGATCATTAGCACTGAAAAAAGAAAAGGAAATCAGCATGGTGTTGTGGTTTGAGCATTTGGACCACACCCCTGGAGACCAGGGTTCAATTCCCCACTCGGCCATGGAAACCGACTGGGTGATCTTGGGCATGTCACACACTCTCAGCCCCAGAAAATCCTGTGATAGGTTCGTCTTTTATGCCATACATAAAAAAAAAAAACAACTTGAAGGCACACCACAACAACAACAATAGTTTCGTCTTTCTAAGCATCCTCCGGCTTTGCTCCTGAAAGTGGAAGCAAACTCAAGATTATAACCATTTAGTTAATGAAGACTTACTCTCAACCAAAAGCAGTATGTCAGTCTTTAATGTGCTGAAGACTCTGATGTTTATCATATAATCCTAAAAAAATTTACTTTACATCCCACCAAAATTTAATTGTAGGCTAATACAATCTAAACACATTCCCACAGAACTTACTGGGACTTGCTTTTGTAAACACGCATAGCATTGCATTGCAAGCATCAGAAAAAACTTACAGCAACTTAAAGACCACATACGGTAGCATGAACTTCAATTCACTTCTTTGGACAAATGAAGTGCCATCTAGAATTTCAGATAGGTGTGTCTGTGGATGAAACATGTTTGTACATGCACATACATGTACTTCATCAAATACAAAGAACACATGGTTGGGTTGGGAGCTATAAGGTCAGAAAGAAATTAAATGCAAGATGTACTGCAAGTGTTAATCTAACATATAGAAATCAAAGTTTGTCTGTGTCAGGTGAAGGCCTCATATGATTGGTTGTGTCAGGTGAAGACCTCATATGATTGGCTGCCTGAGAAGATTCTATGGAATCCTGGGGTTTGCAGTTTAAGGAGGGGCCTTTAGAATTCTCAGCCAGAGAATTGGCTGGTTGCTATGGAGACAAGGCTTAGCAGCAAGGAGGGGGGCAGTGTATTTCCTCAGGAATCGAACCTCTGTATGTTAATAACTCTGAAAACCCTTGGCAATGGGTAGCTAACGAATACATAGCATATGATGATATTTCTCACTCTAACTTCTCTTTCAAGCAAGCATACAATCTGTTTGGCCATCTGAACGTTGTTGAACTTCAAATCGCAATATTCCTGCTGGCTAAGGTTTCTGGGAGTTGC
Organism: Cyclura pinguis; assembly: GCA_030412105.1. NCBI lineage: Eukaryota > Metazoa > Chordata > Lepidosauria > Squamata > Iguanidae > Cyclura > Cyclura pinguis. The sequence goes on along the minus strand of CM059601.1, from coordinate 260,549,917 downwards.
AAGTCAATATCACCTGAAGAGCCATGCAATTCCCACTCCTCATTTAAAGCTTCTGTACTCAATACTGGCAACATTAATGACCAATTGTCTTGTAAGACTGAAGTGTTCTTCCACAGATTTTGAATACTGCTATTTCTAATGTCAGATTTTCACCCATTTATTCTTCTTCACAGAAACTGAACAATACCTATTTGGAATACAGCACTCCTGACAGAAGATGCTATATGACACATTATAACATGAGCTTCCTGATATTCTAAGTGACATTATTAGGACCTGGAGTTTTGGGGCCAGAGTTCATATGTGTCAAAGTTAGCACTGCTTTGTTGCTGAGTCTGGTCCACAAGTTTAGATTCTTGTTGTCTACTGGTGCAAGGGAACAGCTGATTAAGGCTGGGAGCTGTCTACAAGCAAACACAGGTCTGTCGTCCAAAGTTTGTGAGAGGGAATTTTCATTCTGAAGGATATACTGTAGTTCACTAACCCTGAGTACCAAGTACAAGCAGGGGTACAATCAAAGAAATAAGTTAACACATTGGAGCAGTTGCAGCTGGGAAACGTAGGCGACAAGTTGTGTTCTAGCATTTCTTCTTAGGTCTGTGCTCTAGTATCAATCTGTATTGTAAATTACATTTTGTAACTTCACTGTATGTACACAATCTCTACAACACAAAACAATGGAATCTCTTTTTGCACCTTTACCCATGAAATCCAAAGGCGCGTATCTTATGTCTAAATTTTTATCTCCTGCATGCAGCCGTCATTCCAATCATGCAAATACACTTGTGCATATGCATCCTTTCCAAAACATCTTTTAACTCAATACACCACCACAAATCTGCATGCCATTTGATATTCCTTGTGAATTTTGAGAAGATGTGAAGAAAGAGAAACACATATCTACTGGAGATGTGTTTCTTTCAAATTTAAAAATGGAAGTGCTTCAACTTTTCAAGGCATATTTCATCCACTCCCTTTTCTACTGACCCCTGTTTTAGTCCAGATTGTTGCTCTGATGGAAGAAGAAATAGTAGACTGAACATCTGCTTCTGACACTATCTGTTTATGGAGAAGATTAAAATTTAAGTTCACTAAAATTATATTACACTAAAAAACTATGATAAAGTTACACCTAGATTCCAGTTTTAACAATGCTAGTATATCATGATACAGTTATACCTCTACTGTTCTTGAAACTTTAAGTGAGCATGTGTTCTCAAGAAAACTTGAAATTGAAAGCTGGATTGGCAGTTTTCCTTTACATTGGATTTTCTACACTATCATGCTTATCCTATTCATCTTTATGAATAAAAGACAATGCAGTATTTCAGATTAAGACAGAGTCTCTTTTGGGTTAGCTTACTACTTTGAATTTTGGAAATTTTCTTACAGATAAACTGACTACCTTTGTTTTTCAAGTCAGTGGGGCCAGCTCAACATCTGCTTCAGTTTTCATGTTTTCATCCTGATGTTTACATTTTTGATACAAGCTAAATTTAGATCCAAGTGGATTTAAAGGGTCCTTAAAGATACATCTCTCACAAACGAACACTGTTTTCAATTTTGATTAAAATGAAAAGCATATATATAAAATAGTAGGAACCACATATTTCACAGCATTAATTGGACATCTGTACACGGCCTTATGTAAGTCAGCAAAATCATGTCGTTTTTTTCAAAAATGCTTTAAGTAGTATTAGTATATGTAAATTAAATTTGCTAAAGCACATATGGACCAGGGAGTAACCATTGCAAATCTGGACAAGCAGAACACCCAATAACCAAATCCACACAAATACTAGACTTCAACTCAGCAGTTACTCAGACAGCAGTCCTACCTGAAAATCCCCAGAGGAGTTGCTGGGCTAGAACATAATGAAATGCATTTTGAGGAGGAAAAACGCTACTTTTGCTACTTAACAAAAGGATTAAATTAACGAAGTAACATTACCCTTTCTCTATATTTTAGGGAGTTTTGATTTCATTCTCTCTAGGCTACTCTGAATATGTACTCAAGAATAATTTTGCGATGGATAGGTTATACTGTCAATCAATGTAATAAAACTATATAAGTACTATTCTTGACATTTTTCAAAAAGAAAACATGCCATTCTTCTCCATATAAAAATCTGAAGGTGTATTTATTTATATTACTATGCAGAGAAAACACTGACAAAGTATGTGACCATGGGAATATCATGGCCTCAGGAATACATCAAATGGTTTCTTTTAAAATATTCCCTTTCCTTTGATTTGTATCTATTCTTGTAGTATTCAATGTCCTGATCATTGGCACCATATGTACTTCAGTTTAGTGCAGTTTCCTTTTATCACAATGAGTAATATGTACACATTTTACCTCTGCTTTTGGCAGCTTCTTTCAAAGCAGACAAAATGTGAGGCTTCAAGTCATCAGCAAGTAATCTTCCTTCAAAACCTGGGAAGAGGGACCTAGTATGTCATCAAAAACAGAGTATCAATCATCGAAATAATCTGTGTTATTTTTCAAAGCCACAAAAACAATAAATGTAATAATACTGGATTTTCTGCCCATAGAATTTTGAATAAAAAGCTTTATTCCTCTCCTTGCTCACACCTTTCTTTCTTACACCAGAGGAGGAATCCTATGGCCCTCCAGCCACTGTTGGTCTGCAAGGCAGATCATCATATCATCCACATTGACACAACCCCTCCCAATCCCTAGAATATCTTCAAATCCACAAAGAGCTATTACTTGTGAATTTTGTAAACAAATACAGAGTTCCCCTACAAGGAGCGGCAATAAAGATGGTATAGAAGCACAGACCAACACTGGCAGTATGAGAAATGTATGAATGCATTTTAAATGTTACTTAATATTTAAAAAGCAGCACGGCAACCAAATAAACGGCAGGATTTTCACATGTTAAGTTTCACTCTTTTCACGTATACAGCCAGCCAAGGTCTCCATGAAAACTGTCCTTTCCCACAGCTGTTATCTGCTCCAGTAGAGAATGCAATGCTAATTCACTCCAAAGGAAAACAAGATTTTAACTGGAATAATTATACAGGGAAAATCATACAGGGGAAAGTGGTTAACAGTCCCCACCCCCATGCATCCCTTGGTCCCAATACTTATTGGATCCTAAAAGCAAATAGATATATGAATGGCATCCCCTTATTTCTTACATAGTTTCATCCTGAGTGGGCGGACAAGCAGATTAGCAAAATGTTCACAAAATGGGAGAACATGGTTATAAAGATAGGTGGTATATGTGGCTGTAAAGATAGGCTGTAACTGAATGTGTGGTTAGGTGCTGGCCCCAATTTCTTTCCCATACTCTTGCCCCTTGTAATTTCTTTCCCTTCATAATTTGTGCTTGCTCCTCAAAGCCCCAATTTGTGTACACTGCCGCAGCTGCCACCTCTCACTTGCTTCTTCTGTGCTACTCATAATGTGATACCAACCAAATGGCAGGAACATTTGTGACAGCAAGACCTAAAAATGAGTGGGTCTCATTTTGTATAAAAAACCCAAAAGAAGTGTTGAGAATGTCTCTCAAAACACTGCAATATCACTCCACTAGTTATCCTTTTCTCACACTCAGTATGCCCACATCAATTCTGCACCACTTCTTCCCAGCATGACACATTTTTCCTCTCCCTAGTTTGCATTTTCCTTCAGTGGTGAGTGGGGCATTTTGTTGTAAGTGGGACAGCTCAGATAGTAAGTGGGCATTAGAACACTATCTAATGCCATAAAGGCAGTTACTATGCCTGCCTACTGCAGAGAACAGAAGTGCAATTCCCTAACAAAATCCATGAGGAAAGGGTCATTTGGGGGCTTTCTTCCAGCTATAAGGTTGAGGGGTACATTTTCCCCTCCTTCTAAGCCTCCATATTCTCTCCCCAGCCTGCACAGGCAAAGCTGTTGTAGAGCAGAAAGAACACAGACAAGCTTGCAGAGCTGTGTGATAACAATACACAATTAACCTGGTTTATCATATGAATTTTAACTAAAATACACCACTGCAAAATAGAGTATATATGTGTATTATACCTTGGGTAACTTTCCGAAGTTATGTAAATTGCATCCTGATCTGATGCAGATGAAGAGAATGAAATAAAACTTCCATTTTGTAAGGGCAAAAGCTCAAGTCCAATGAGCTCATTATAGTTTCCATCACTAAGCACAAAGTCTAGGATATGAAGCTTTTCATCAGCAGGTCCCTTATGTCCAGATTTTCTTAACACTTGACGTACTGTACCAGGGGTCACTTTTTTCACAGGTTCTGTATTAGAAGCAATGAGGTCAACTGCTTTAGCGATATTGTCTGGTACTTTAGCAACTTCTTTCCCTGAGTCCTGGAGGTAGTTTAATACAGCTTGGGTATATTCCAAGCTTTCATCCATTTCTGAGAAGTATACTTCATCCACCTTTATCCATTTATTACTAATGGAGTAAATAACTTCATTCTGGAATAACTCTTTCAAAAGAGGTTCTATAATTGACTCCCAGTGAACTTTTATTTTGTTCTTTTGTGGCCACAGTCTGTAAATTCTGTCAGCTGACAGAGGGAAATCTGAATTCTCTTCTGTTGCCATTCGCTTAATTGCCTCCAATATAAGGGTTGCAAAAGCTTTGGGGACCATACTGACCACAAGAAGCTCATTCCATAAGGCTGCTGGATCTCGCCACTGATCAAGGTCTCTCCATTTGATACTTCTTCTATTATCAGTAAGGCCAAAAAACCCACTAACATGAACTGGGAGACCTGTCTTACTTTCTTCACCAGGTGGTAAAGGTAGAAAACAAAATGCTCTACCTGAAAATTCTGCAAAAGCTCCTTTCCCCTCTCCATTGCTTTTCAGAGACATAGCTATTCCAATAGTTGGGATATACTTCAAATCATCTGCCAAACAATCCAGTTCACTACATATTCCTCTTCCCCCAACACTGTTACATACCAACCAGGATGTCTTCTGTGCATCTTTAATACTCTCATCTTCTAAAACAATGTTTATGTGGTATGTCACACATGTTATGCTATTACTTGGAATGCCTTTACAATACTGATTTATTGCACTTCCCAGAATCTTGATAGAGTTGGGTCTCTCATGCTTCAAAGCTTTGTTCTCACTGGTAGTAACTCTAAAAATCAGTCGTTCCGTCCCATCAGCTTCTCTAACATGTAAGGAAACATCTTGCACACTTTTAAGGAACAGAAGAACTGTGTCTGCATCTGCTCTGAATGAGTCAAACAATTCTAAAACTTTTTCCTTGTTATAAATATTGCTACTCAGCTGGGAAGGCTGCTGGCGAAGAGGAAAACGGAAGAATGTACCAGGGAAATGTCCACTTTTGAATGTTTCCTTAGTGCTTCCAAAGACTCCAATGAAAGGTGTAAACTGGTCAGTCAACTCATTAATTTCTTTGATGTCATCTTTGAGATTCCAACATTGACCTGATTCATTGGGTCCAAAAAGTGTTTGATGTGGATCCAGCATTCCAATTTGGTCACCACTGAATATACTGGGGACATCTACAAAATAAAAGCAAAAGTAAGTACAGCACCACAGCATCATATTTGCAATCACAGAAAAAAGTCCTTAAAGGTTCTTGACTATTTCCTATAAAACAAACTAGCACACAAACTAAAAGTGTGAAGAAGAAATTGTTAAAACTGTGAGGAAGGTTCAGCACCACAACACCCACATTCCTTTTCAATGTTCTGGTTAATAATATTTAATTTCTTCGTTGAAAGTACACCCTCGTTTTTTAAAAGCCAAACTACCACTGATGGACAACATTCATTTCTGTTAAATAGCTCATGTACAAAACAACAAACTACTGTACTTTTTAAACTCAAACTCCGTGCACACATGGAGCATATAACCTTTCAAAACACAACATTACATTTTATTTATTTAAAAAAATCTTTGCTACAATACCTGTAATATGGTAAACTGAATTAAAACCAATGCCAAATCTTCCAACTTTAAGAGGATCATCTTTCTTTCTGCTTCTTGCTATCTCCTGAATACCATGCCAGTCTTCGGGGGTAAAAACAGCATTGTTGTATACATAAAGTGCAGGACCTATACAGAAAAAAGCAATGATTTTTTAAAATGTGAAGACATTAGGAAACATGGCAACACAGTTTTATATAGAACAAAACTACTAAACAATGCAAAAATACTAAATCAAACTTGTGGACTTTGATTTCAGTTGATTCTGTAATTCTGAGTCTTACTAATGTGAGGTTTCTTCTAGTCACTTGTGACTAACCTTCTTTCCATAAAACCTTCCGTAAATCTAGGCTAGCAACAAAACAAACAGATTTAGCTCACATTGCAGGCTTAAAACATGTCAGCTTAATGAACAAACTGAAGGACCATGGAAAAAAAAGATATGAAAGAGGTATCTTACCTTGGTATTGAGCCATGTCTTTAGACCAGAGAGACTCAGTCCCATACTGAGTCTCATCATATAGAAATCTAACTTCTGTAGCACCAGCATCTTCTGCATTCTGAATCAATTCCTGAAAACAAAGCAAATGTATTGCTGAAGTAATTAAATGACATGATAGCCATGTTTAAATATTTGAAGGGATGTCATGTTGAAAATGAAGCAAGCTTGTTTTCTACTGCTCCAGAGATTATAAAACAGAGCAAATGGATTTCAAAGTACAGGAAAAGAGATTTCACTTAAGCATCAGGAAAAATTTCCTAATGGTAACAGCTGTTCAACAGTGGAATATGCTGCCTCAGAGTGTGGTGGAGTCACCTTTGGAGGTTTCTAAACAGAGGTTGGATGGCCATTTACCGGGAGTGCTTTGAGTTTGTGTTCCTGTATGGCAGGGGGCTGGGCTCAATGATTCTATGATTCTAAATCACATCACAACATACCTAGATTGCTGCACTGTAGTGATTATTTTTAAAGCCTACGGTGTAATTTAGGACAGCATCTGTTCTTTTATGGTCTTGAAATTTCCAGAAATTTTACATTTCGAAGAAATATCAAGTTCATCAACCAAATTATATGCCCAGTTCAGACATGACAAACCATGAATTGTCATTATATACACAAGCCACAACAAGCCTGAGGCTTGCAAACTCTCCATTTTCTTTCCTAGCTCTTCATGCATAAGAGATTAGAAGATGAATATGTGAATTGAAACCAAGTCTAGTCCAATACCCTAGTTTTAAAAAATACAATTTGCACAATTGATATATTTCAACAAAATGGGAAATCCACTTATTACAATCTTTGTGGTAGAGTCTCCTTCTTTGGAGGTTTTTAAGCAGAGGCTGGATGGCCATCTGTCGAGAGTGCTTTGATGTGTGTTCCTGCATGGCAGGGGGTTGGACTAGATGGCCCTGGTGGTTTCTTCCAATTCTATGATTCTATGACTCAATGACTCGTTGCAAATAAAAATTTCTAAAATTCTTGCCAGGTGTACAGAAAGAAAGAAGTAGAGAAGGTCAACTCTAACCAAAATTTACAACTTTAAAAATAAATCACAATTTTACTGCATCTGACCCAGACCATAATGTTAAAGCAGCAGGGAAACTAAAACCCATAACAATATTTAATAACAAAATTCCAAGTTGATTAATGCACAAAGTACTATCTAATATGCCCATAGCAACATAGCCACACAATTTCTTCAGACATCCTGATTTTCCAACTACTTTGTAGCTCCTCAAATGCTTTACAATCTAAAATATTCATAATGATATTTGGAAGTTCATGAGTTATAGGAGAGGATCTTTTTTTATATACTTTATATCAGAAAGTGCATCTATGTCTCTAAATCAAAACCTGAACAATAAATGGAGAAGTAACCCAAGAACACTGTCCTTTATAAAGATATGTGGGTCATCCCCAGTCTCACTTCTTTCAAGTCTTATTTCCATGTACTAATTAACTGATTCTAAGTGCAATATGAATAATCTTTTATGACTACAGCAGGTGTCAGGTTAACATGTTTTCTCTCTCCCAGCATACCTACTATACCTATTGGAAGGATTTGCTTCTATATTTGCTTCTATATATATATATGCAGTTTAGCATTGTGACGGATCCTGTACCATGGTCACTCTTACCTACCATTTGATGAAAAAGCCAGATTCACAACCCAAAGAAACCATAGATAAGATGAAATTACATGAACTTTGTTAAGTTCAGTTGAAACTGGCAAGCTGTAATTAACCAACCAGAGAAACAAATTTTTCCTAATGGGTGCAGAAGATGAAAAGGAGAAGACAAGGACATCTTTTCTGTGTCTTGTTTAGTGTGCTTTATCATGTCATGTAAACCGGGTAATTCAGTAATAAAGGAATAAATGAGTAAATGCATCTTCTGTGTAGTGGCTCCTGACATTCTTCAAGAATTTTGCTTCTTCAACAAATTTAGCAAATTTATTAGTGAGAGATAAAGAAACAAAACACTGTAAACAGGGACAGTAAGACAGACATTCAATGAGAGACCTGAGGTCCTGGGAAAAAAAACTGAGAAAAATCAGAAAATAAAAACATTTTTTTCCCCAAAGCTTCTCCTCTACTTTTTTTTTTAGTGGAAAATTGCAAAAAAATGTTTATGGAATATTTTCTTTTAAAATGACAGATAAAATGTTTAAGTTCACATATTCTGTGCCCCCAACTCATTTTTTCAAACTGTATAAGAGAAAGACTTTTACGTAAGACTATGCACTCTATACGATCATTACAAATCCTGGTCTCAGGTTTCTTCCTACAGTTCTTTTTTAAGCGAACGGGTGCATTGCCTGCCTGCAAAGAGAAAATAATTTCTTCTGTTGTACAGATATTGATGTTTTCTGTTTTTATTGTGGCTTTTCCCCCTGTTTTTCAACCTAGCAAAACCTGAAAGGTTCTTTATAGTTGTGGACTTCATTATAAAAAATAATGGCCAGATCCTGTCTTATCAGATACCTACAATGATGGTATTCCACTGTCATAACTACTTATGTCAATTCCACTCACCCAAAAACCTAACTCTTAAGTCAGGCAGCACCTCAACTAAAGGGCTTGGAAATAATGACTGCAGCACTCTCCAGGTCACAGAAGAGGCGGACCACTGAGACAGCAGCTGGAGAGACCTGTCAGGGTTCTGCCACCACTACTCATCTCAGTGCATCCTATTACTGGGGACAGTGCTGCAGCCATCATTTTCCAGCATCTTGGAAATACTTCAGCTGCGGCACTACCTGGCTTAAGAGGAAAATTTTGGGGTGTCACATTCAGTCATTAATGACCGTACAGGTGAATTCTAAAACTTAAAGGATCAGAAATCTGGTTTACAATCTAGTAAATTCAGTCTGTAATTATATGCTGAAGAAACTATACTTTTAATATATCAAACCTCATAATTTTAATTTTATTTTAAATATAATTTTATATATATTTTTATATAATTTTATATAATAAAATTAAAATTAATTTTAAATATATTTATTATATAAACCAATTTATATATTGTGCTTTTTAAGTTACTAAATTGAGTTTCTATCTGTAAAGGATGCTAATACTGCATTTATTTATCGTCCTGAAAATTTCCTTTTTTCCAAGGGGGAAAAAAAGCATGAAAAAACAAGTTTCTTATGTAGCTTCAAAATTTCCACACACTTTACATCCCTACTCATAACCCTGAAAAAAAATCACCCTTACTGACTACCGTATGTTTTACCTTAAGAATCTGCCCTCCTTCTGGATATCTTCTTAAAATATCTTTAAGGAAGTCAACGAGTGGCGGAGTTGTTTGTCCAAAACGACCTAGATATGTACAAGAAGAAAATATATCTATTCCCTTCTTTAAGAAGAACCAAATGAAGTTGTTATAACATTGTATCATTTCACGATTTCAGATTCTTTCTGCAAATTTATAATTTACAGATTACATGCTAAGGCTACAATTGGACACATAATTAAGAGTATGTTCTACTGACCTCAGTAGGTATTGTTTCTGAGCAAAAAAGCACAGGCTTGTTCTACTTAAAACTTAACTCTTATATGTTATGTCATACAAAATTCAAACAAGTCAACAGATTCTGTTAAGAGGTGGAGTCTCAAGTCTAACCAGATCTCTGAAGCATTCAAAGAGGATGTTTGAAGTACCTACATCTTATTCACACATTGTGCCAAATCATGTTTCAGCAATGCTATGTACCAGCCTGGATTAGCTCAAGCAAAGAGTTAGACTCATGTACTCCTTCCACATGGCCAGAAGGGAAAAGCCAGCAGAGTTTAATTTCACTTTCTACAGAAGGTAGTTTGTCATTATGCCCCAGAAATAATGGCTGAAAATGAACTCTGTTTAGTTAAAAAAGTCAGCTAAAAAACAGACTGAAGATGATTTGTTTATAAACAGACCAGTATTTGTTTTAAATGATAGCTTTTAAATAAGAAGAAACAAATAACTGGGAGCACCCAATGGAATCCACAGCTATCTTTGTCTTTTTTTGGGATCGAGACAACCTAAGAAGATTCACAGCCCTCCGTCACAAGAAACAAGACTGTAAACCATCCCCCTCCTCCCAGATGTTCCCAGAGAAAGATGACAGTTGTTAATCTATCTAGCAGGACACTCACCTCACCGGAAAGACAACTTTTAAACAGGAGTTTAACTTTTGTTCCTGCTCCTCCCCATGATCCCATTCACATGAGACTGGACTTATTCCAGTTTCGTCAAGAATATTAAATTTCACCAGTATTTCAGAGGGACTGCATCTACATCTTCACATTAAAAAGTGATTTTTAGAACCCCTCCCAATGTATATCCCCTTCTCCCACAGATCTAGTTATAACAGTTTTCAAGAGGTTGGTTCCTCAACAATTAGAAAGGTTAGAAAACACAGCCTCACAACCTTGGAACAACATGAATTATAAGGAACAACAAGCTCTTTGGGAACTATCTTTAGATTCTTCCATTGCTACCAACATAGTAGACAAATGAGGGGGCTATTGTAGTTCATGACAGCATAGCTTATAAAAATGAGATATTTCAGAATCTTTCAGACAGGTCAGCATATAGCCTGTGTAAGGATAATTCCATGGAGGCTATTACCAAAATGGTTAAAATCACTGTGGATTAGGATCCAAATTTGGGCTACTTTTCAGAAGGAGAACAATTTTTATGGTAAAATCTAACCTCTTCACACCTGTATTTATGTATTATCAAAAATATATATGGGGTTTTTTTATGGTCCACAAACTGGTCCACATATATACATATATGGACTCTTCCGATTTCATTAACAAAATAACACCACTGGGGTTGGAGGAGGAAAATTTGCTAGTTGCTACAGATGAGATCAAGAGGAGGCTTTGAAAAGCATACAGCAAACTTGAGGACAGGAGAGAAGTGAGACATCCTCCCTCTTACTTCCTAACCTCTCCATAGCCTTTAAAAACAGCTTTGAAAAAAAAACTACTTTAGGTTTGAAAACACCTTTTATTGCCAGATAAAAGGAGTGGCCATGGGATGCCCTACGGCCTATGAATGAAGAAGTCTGAAAGTGAAGTTGCCTGTCTTGGAAGTTGGTTTGAAAAACAACTGGTAGTTTTGCTCAGATTTTTAGATGATTTTTTTCTCTATTTGGAAAGGGGTGCAACTGATCCCATAGAATTCTGTAAGTGGATAAATTCTAGGAACACCAATATACAATTTGATATAGAATTCAGCAATTCAAAAATCTATGTTTTGGATTTTTAAAGTAAAAAACAAAAACAGGAACAAAACAGCGGATCACCTCACAACCTCCCCATATATAAAACCTACAGATGCCTATACTCATTTAAGAGTTGACAGCTCACATTCCAGATCACTTAGATGCAATATCCCTTATGGGCAGTTCCTTAGATTGAAATGGAACTATTCCAATAAAATTGACTTCAGCAAAGAAGTCTGTATATTGACCAATCAATTAACTGATGAAGGGTATCCATGTGATGTGCTGGTTCAGGGTTTACGTAGCATTTCAAAAACCATGTTCTAAACTACTAAAAAAACCATCTAGGCCACAATCCAGTTGTCTCAATTGCATTCTCATCTTCAATCATATCACCAACAGTTTACAGGATTCCATCAAAAAACACTGGCACATAATTCAACACATACCGGGTTGTCAAGAAAAGTCCCAGATTTCATGTAAAAGAACCAAAAATGCCACAGATATTTTGGCGAATAGTAATTTCAGGAAAGAAAAAACAACATCCATGATCACTTTGATGGGTGCAGCCAGAAGCATAGGATACCACCCCTGTGGCCATTGTGTCTCTTGAAGTCTCCAACGTAAGTATCTCCAATGTGTCTCCAATGTAACTGAATTTAAAACTATCCTAACAAACAGAAGTACACTTTAGCCCACTTTACCACTTGCAACAGAAGTTCTGTCACCTACATTACACAATGCAAGTGTCTAAAGACACATGAGGAAAGACACGACAACCTCTCAAAAAATGTATAGGAAAACACCTTTCAAATATAAGAAACAAAAAAAAATCAGTTCTCCTTTGATAAGTTGTTTCTTTGAATACCAGCATCCTGCAACAGACCTTAAATTTGGGGCTACAGAAAAATAACAATAATGGGACGATTCTATAAAAAAAGAAGCAGATTGGATTTTAACATTAAAATCTTTGGTTCCTAGAGAACTATATGAAGAACTTGCTCTCTTTCCACTTTGGCAAATTCACTCAGAACTTTTTCTAGCCTGGTTGCATGGTACATCCATAAAGGCTATCTCACTCCGCCCTGAATAGTTAAGAATTAAGAGTAAGTGTTAGGTTAGTTTTGAGTTAACTGTACACTCTTAAATACATATGCTTGAGAGTGAATGATAGGTGGTGTAAAAAAGAACAGGATGAACTTTACTGATAATGTGGCAATGCCAAATTTTATTTGATTTTGAGAAAAAGTTACAGATCATACCAAGCATATTTTAATAACAGATTACAAAATAAAATTGAAATAATTAATTTTGAATAGTTCTTCTGCATATGTTTTCTGATGCTGTGCTAGAAAGCCTTAACTGTGTGAAGCTCATTGATAGCAAAAAGTATTTCAGGCATGGATGGATATACAGTAACATGAAACATGTGTTGTTCGCACAGGTTACACAGCTGGTGATAAATGAATTATGTATACAAGAAGAAATAAGATGAAAAATTATATAACATCAGAGGTAGATTGTGACTAAAGTTGTCAAACTTACTTAAGTTGGACACACTACCTTTTCAAATGGGCCAGTGAAACCTAACTGTAAATAACTCAGGTTTCAATCCTACTGGTGTTACATTAAAGTAAGCTCAATAAATTCAGCGGAACTATAATGAAGCAATTGCACTGTCAAGGCTAAATCCAACTGCTAACCATAACTTGGGCAGAATGAATGAATGAATGGGATTTATATGTTTTATTTCCACCAAGCAACTGATCCAGAGGATCTGCTTTTGTTGAAATTCACAATTGGATTTAGACCCTTATCTGAATTTAGGGCCAAATGTAAACATTTATGATACTAGATGGATTCGGACTTGGTCCCAATTATATTAGATTCATACAAATCAGTGGATCTAGCCCAATGTTAGAAAATCAACAGAAGAAATTTTTATTATAAATGTTTACAAAGGAATATGCTCTTTCAGCGTAGCAGGATTTAACTCTGATCAGACATGTGTAGGGTTGTGCATTAAAAACTTCAAACTATGACATACATTAATAACATTTAATATGAAGTGTATTGTGTAAGAATTACGAAACGGAATATATCTAATATATTTAAAACTAACATCTTAAAAAAGCCAATAAAATAAATCCTGATTGAAATTATATTTAATTATATATATGATATTTAACTGTTAGTCTAGTATTTGATATCTAATAATGTATTGATAAAGAATCAGCTCATACAATGCAATCCTAAGCATGTCTACTAAAAAAGAGATTCCACTGAGTTCAATGAAATTGAGTCAGTAAGTGTGCTTAGGATTGCAACAGAGACTGCAAAGATGACACTGGCTAGTTAGTAGAAATAGACAATACTACCTGTAAATGAACAGTTGAATAAGGCTATAAGATGGGTGAAACAGATAAAGCTATTGATATAAAATGGAAAATTATTTAACTCACCAATTTAACTACTAAATAAATGGAGTTCATTTATAATATAAAGGAATATACTGTAATTTTATTTCAATATATAGAAATCTATTTTTGTAATGTTAATAATTTAACTTAAAAGGAATATATACAGACATGAGTAATAACAGGAAATAAGAAATGGGGAGAGTAAAGGGATTATTTACTATACCTCCTCCTTTTAGTCCCTTTGACAAAAGATTTAGAAATACATGATTCTGAGAAGTTTGAAGGTCCCCAACCTCAACACAATCTGATAACTGAAAGGAAAAGAGAATTTTTGTTATGTTGGGCATGCTTGAATGTGCTACGTACCAAAAAGTACAATAAACTGCTTCTACCTTGATTATGCCAATCAGCAACTTGCCACAGTTAAAGGTACCAAGTCAAAAATTCATCATGATACACATTACATCTTGATAACACAATGACATGATATCTGGTGTCTGTACGAGAAAAGAGAGTCTGTACTTGTTTTGTTTTTTTTTAAAAAAAGCAACAGGACATTCTACCAGCGCGCTGAAAATGTCAATGGGCATACTCATATGTAACAGTAGAGCATGACTTACTGTTATGTGGATTCATGTCTGTAAGCCTCTTTTTTTCTCACCTCCCTTTTTCCCATACAGCTAGGAGGATGTTACTTAACCAAGTTTAATTTCACTTTTCCCTAGCTCTTAGCTTGTCATTGCACACTAACCTGGAATTTTGTTTTTTAACAAAATCATGTGTTGGTACTTTTCTCGTTTAGCAAGTGACTGGAGTTCATGTGAAATCACATGTTCCCATGTAAAAGTTAGTGAGAAAAGTAAAACTAAACTTAGCTGGACCCCTCCTGATGACCAGCTGGCTTGCAGAGGCTCATCCGCATGGTGCTATATCAAGGTTTAATGTGTATTATTGGATTTTAAAATACATTTTTTTAAAAAAGGAGGGTCACTATATATGCAAAGTGAAAAGTGTTTCTGTTTCATAACAGATTCCTCCTTATCTATCAAATCAATCTAACTGGTTCAATAAAAAGTAAACAACTTAAATATCTTTATACAGAAAAAAATCAATTAGAAATCCAGAAGACCCTCATAAAGTGGAACACACTTACCCATATTCTTTTATTTAATCCAAATAAGTACACTCTCACTATAGGAGGCTCCAGCATCTGTTGTAGAAGTCCTGCTCCTCACCACTACAACCTAAAATCTGAAGAATTTTGCCACTGCCTTCAAGATTTCCATGATGGTATTTTTCTACTCACTGTGAAATCCTTCTTATTACGACTAAAGACAAGGGAACAGGCCCTATGGAGTAACAGTACTGTAGCAAACAAATTCAATGCCACATGAGTAGGGGAACTGCCCCTCTCCTCCCTTTCCTGTCCCTACACACACCACAAATGTACTCTGGAGGCTTCCATGATTCTCAGGAGCAAGTTTAGGATATGCACAGGGAATGATATGCAGAGAAGAAAGGAAAAATGCAACAATTCACTGTTACGAATGATTAGTATACTGATTCCCAAGACCACAGACTGAAAACACAGCAGTCTGTAGTGAGTCAATATATGATCTTTACATGACATACAAGGAAGAAGCCATGTTGGGCTGAAGTAATTTAGGGGATTACATAGCCAAACCCAACATCTTGAATTATGCTTGGAGAGCAGTATTTATTATCATATTTAAACTTTTAATTTCTTTCATCTTTCTTTACAACATCAAACACATGGAAAGGTACTCCTAATAGGAGTTTCTACTATACTTATTTGTCTGAAAATTAATAGATCAAACTTACATTGCTCTGTGCATGCGCTACAAGAGTGCCAGAAATAGGTTTGTGACTAATACTTGTTAATATAGTTGGCCCTCTACATTTGTGGATTTAACTTTCAAGAATCTGATTATTTGAGTTTCTCCAGCCCTGCCTACCCACCCCTCAACAACCTCAAACACTTCTTTTTGAGGGGAACTGTCCCTTTCAGCAGCTCGGATCAGGCTACTCTGCTCTTTAAAAACCCATCTCCGGTCCTACTCCTACTCCTCCACCAGCCGTTGCCCAGCCAGCTAAGGGCGGCTTGCAGCCTGATTTCTCAGCACCACAAACCCTCTCCCAATACCCCGACACATACCCAAGGAAGGAGATGGACAAAGGCGAGGAAGTATAGGGCCACCATGCTGACTCATCCCCTTTCCCCCTCTTTTCTCTGACCTGGTTTGGAACCTGGGTGCCTGTTACCCCCACCAGTGCCTTGGCCCCCTTCCCGCAGGCGCACACACACACACACACACAAACTTTGATATTCAAATTCTTCCACTTTTGCAAGGGTCCTGCACCTCTAACCCTAGAGAACATGTAGGGCCAACTGTATTTGTAAGCTGGTCTAAGATTTTTTTTTAAAACAAACAGCAGGGTTTAAATATTCTAATAAATAAATGAATAATTCTTGTAGAGCAGGGAAGGAAGTGCTGAAATTATTCATTCTTGAATGCAGGAAAAAAACAAGCAAAGAAACATCCCTAGCCAGAAAGAAAACTGCCAAGAAACCTCAGAGGCTTACCTCTCTTCCTTGATAGTACAGGCGCTGTTCAGCTACAGGGAAACCTGTCTCTGGATAAATTAACTCTTTTATCTCTCCCACAGACACTGAAGAAAGCACCTCAAATGTCCTGAAGCCCACATAGTCATGAAGCACAGTCACTGTGGCTGACCTACACCAACAATAAAAACAAAGGAAGTCTTATTAGAACGAACAGCAAAAAGGAAACAGAAAGTCTAAGACAAATTGAATAACCAGTTTTAATTCTACTAAATGTTTTTATTTTCTTTCCAATCTCAGAGTACTTCAAATACAAAAAAAGATTTACAGGCTAGGCTTGTGCATAAGAACTACATTTCTTGACAAGGTCAAAGATCAGCCAACCCTAGCATTCTGTAGGATGACTGATCTTTAGGGTATAATAGTGAATGCCACCTCCTTTGTTGTTTTTAGCATTTTTTCTCAAAGCATATTGTCTCTTGTGTTACTATTCATAAATATCTCCATTATCGGATTTAAAAAAAAAAGATCAAAGGTAACAGTCTTCTTCATATTTTGCATCAATGGCTTAAATGTAATATTATACCAACAGACTTCCTTTAACAGTGTAGTATCCTTCCTCTTCCCTTTGAAACCCTCCATGGAGGCAAAAAACTTACTCAAAGGTATTCCCAGACCTCTAAACATATTTCAAGCATCCTCATGGAGCTGCAGATGGGTGAGGAAATTGCTCCCAATTCTACTTGCAGAAGCCATTTGTTTCAATGGAACACTGCAAATGGATCTAGCCTACTGAATTTAAGTATGCACAATGTAAAAAAGTACCTCATTTTCCCTATCCCAAACCTGTAATTATTTAGCAGAATGATCCCAAATTCCAATATTGTGAGTAAAAGAAAAATATTTCTATATTCAGATTGTCAACAACCCACACTTTAATAAGGTTGAGGAGCTGTCTAACTCCATGCAGTACTAATGTCAAAACCCCCAAGTTCTTTTGCTTCTATTTGTAGCGAAAATACTCCATCCTCTTGATCATTTCCTTTGTCTTTTCTATAGATATACCAGTTGTTTCTGACTTACGCAACCCTAAGGTGAACCTATCCTGGGATTTTCTGGTTCTCGGGCTGAGTGTGTATGACACACTCAAGTTCACCTTGTAGGTTTCCATGGCTGAGCAAGGAATCGAAGCCTGGTCTTCAGGGTCACAGTACAAAACTCAAACCATACCAGCTCTCGGATACACAATACTTTGTAAAATTGTTCTTGAATGATGGCAGCTAAAGTGGTACTCAATATTCTAAATGGAATACACCTAACATTTATACAATATAGTTATGATACTTGCTATTTAAATCTTTTGGTTTGTAATCCGTAGAAAAGAATTTACCCTTTTCACTGACAGAGTACACTCAGTTGACACTTTCAGTGAACCTACTACACTAAAAGTCAAAGTTTGTGAGTTTGTTTGTCTGCATCAGGCAGGCGAAGACCTCACACGATTGGCTGTGTGAAGATTCTATGGATTCCTGGGGTTGGCAGTTTAGGGAGGGACCTTTAGCATTCTCAGCCAGAGAGCTCAAGCTGGTTGCTGTGAAGATGAGGCCTACCAGCTAGGAGGAGGCCAGCGTATTTCCTCAGAAACCAAAATTCTGTTATGTTAACAACTCTGAAGACAGATTGGATTGGGGAATATGGGGATAAGTTACAGGTACTGGAATAGGTTGGTTGCTATGAAGATGAGGCCTAGCAGCAAGGAGGAGAATAGCGTATTCCCTCGGGAACCCAAACAGGGATGTAAAGAACTCTGAATACAGATTGCACTGGGAAATACAGGTAAAAGTTACAGGTACTGGACAAGACAGTTTGGTGTGGCAATGTCGGGTAAATACGCTAGTTCTGCTATATAACATCAAGATCTTCCTGACTGTTACAGAAGTTACAGAAGGAAGCTAGCTCAGTGGGTGTCCATGGTTGAGCAGAAATTGGACCCTTGTCTCCAACGTCATAGTCCAATGCTCAAACCACTATACCATACTTTTCTTAAGCAAAGAATATTCAAATATTGCTTTGCCAGTTCCATCCTCTGAAATATATAGCCTAATGCCCCTGGTATTTGCTGGCAATTACCCATCCAAATACTAATTTGATCTGACCCTGCTTGGTTTCCAAAATCATATAGAATCTGGTGCCTTTAGGGCATCTAGGCCACAAAGGAAACTGCTGCATGCCAAATCTCAACATTAGTCCACATAGCTTCTTATGGCCAAAACTGACAATAGAGATCTTCTGCAGGTAAAACTTGTACTCTATCACTGAGCTTCACACATTCTAATGGTGGGTACCAGTAGAGCACTTTTCTATTTATACAGTGGTCCTAGGTGAAAAGGAATGCCATGCAGGCGAGTAGCAGATGGCAGAGGTGAATAGGTCATTCCATCCCACTTCTGTACCCAGCAGAGAAACTAAATAGGTACCACAGGAGGGAAGCCCCGTGTCCATGCTCGGTCAAATAATGATGATGATGATGATGATGATGCAGTGAGCTACTGCATGTAGGATGAAAATCTCTGGCCCTGCTCTTCCAGTCCCCTCCCAGGCCTGCTACATTTGTGGTCTTACTTATAAGGCCCACAGAACAATTTCACTCTGTCTGATCATCTTAGAGACAAAGAGAAGTGTCAATGAGCACCTCAGAAGAAAGAAGAAAGTAAAACCAAAAGAGGTTGAACAGTGAGAAGAAAATGTGCAGGATCATAACAAGGACTAGTAGAATAACTGATCAAGGATAATTCACACATTCTGTCGCAATAAAATCTCAGCCGCTCATCTATCACGTTTCCTTTGGTGAATGATATACCGTAACATTTATTCAGGAACCTAATAACATTAACTTGTATATGTATAAACAGGGAAGGGAAAAATAATCTCGTGGTGCCTTCAGGACTCACCAATTTATAGCCACAACATATGAAAGAGAGGCATTTGTCAGTAGTAGAAAATATTAATAAAGTCACTTCAGAATTATCAGTTTGTACCTGCCCTAAAATTTGCTTATCAATGGTAAGCAGGATACACAGACATACGTAACACGCATGTGCATCTTCTACCCACGAGCCCTCTACAGAATATTACCAATATAAACATGAAGGAAACACAGTAACCTTTTCAGAGGAAATCCTATTGTCATTGCTACAGTAATCCTCTGCCTATCACACGCAGGGTAAATTATCAGATGTGCAAATCACCCCTGTCCCACAGGCCTACTTTTTTCCCATCGGAATTTTCTTAGAAACACCTCATCTATACTCCTCTGTTTATTTGTTTTCCCAAAGTCTAAAGCATCTCTTTTGCTCCACTGACACTACTATTGCCTTCAACGCTCTCTTAACCATCTTGTCCTTATCACTCTTCCCAGTTTGGGCAGAAATGTCGCGGGGTTGTGTGAGACACCAACAAAAGCTGAGAAGCAAATAAAGGAAAGCTGTGCGGTTCATGTAGGAAACATCTGTGCCATGTTCCCATCCACCATCAGCAGCCCTCCTTCCTTTTAGAAAACGCAGGTAACTGGGGACCAGCGTATATTTCCTCTCTCCCCGCCAAAAGAAAAAAGCATTCTGCACCGCCCTAAAAGCACCTAATTTTTACGCAGCTCTAATTATTGTTGTGCCAATGGAGTCCACATGCTGCTAAAACGCATTGTGTGGGGTGTGAAGATGCACGCTGACACACACACACACACACACACTATCACCATGGTTATTTCCGCACTGGACTGTTATAGTGCTATTATTCCACTTTCAACATCCTGTGGAATCCTGGGGTTTGCAGTTTAGGAAGGGGCAAGGGCCCTTGAAAGTGGGATAATAGCACTATAACAGCACAGCGCGGAAACGGCCCTTCACTGCCCACTACTGGGAGCCCGTTATCTCGCGCCATAATAAAGCTCTAACACCTAGAAGCGCCACAGCAGAAAGGATTATCCTTTGTTTTTGCCACAAAAATACCCCGATGCCCCACCCGCAGTTATTCCTCGGAGCCGAGCCCAACACACAATACCGGGCTTCGCGCCCACCCCGCTTTAGCCCGGCTGCTTCCCGAGAGAGCCGCTCCGAGGCTCCTCGTTTTGAAGGGCGCGGTTTGAATGCAAACGGCCAGGAGCCAGAGCCGCTCAAGACCTCCCCCCGCCCTCCACCTCAGTCCCCCTTTCTTTGAGGCTGGGAACAGCCCGCCTTTCCCATCCCGACCCCCGGCCTCGCACTCACATGCCCCTTCCCGCCTCCGGCCTCCACCGCGGGCCAGGCCCTCTGCTCTGTAACGGGGGGCGGCTGGAAGGCGCCGCCGCGCTCGCGGCCGCCCGAAAAACCGTTAGCTGCGGCATCCACCAGGCCTCGCCGCCCGCCCGGCCGCGGCAACCCACACGGCGCGGCGCCGGTTCCGCACATGGAGAAGGGGCGGGACTCGGCCGCCCGTCCTGAGGCGGATGGGCAGCGCCGGCGGCCCAGCGAGCGAGCGAGCCAGCGAGGGAGAGGACGAAGCGAGGCGGTTCGCGGCCGCGGGGGCGGGGACGGAGAAGCGGAGAGAAAAAGCTGGGCGGCTCCGCCGAGCTGCAGCCGCTCGCGGTCGAGCGGTGGCGGGAGAGGAAGGGTGAGAGAGGGCGCCGCGGTTCCCCGTCCCCCGCGGCCGTGTTTTTTCTAGACTGCGGCAAGCGCAGTTCGTCCGTGGAGGCACTCAGAGGGTGGGGGAAGACGCGGCACAATCCTGCCCGAGGACTGTTCCCCAGAGTGATAGCACTGCTCATTGTTCTCGTCATGACATGCTCACAGTTTTAGGCCGCTATGCTGTTAAAGTGCTACGATCCCGCTTTCGACGTCCTTTGGAATCCTGGGGCCTGCAGTTTAGGGAGGGGCATTGTGAATTCTCAGCCCGAGAGCTCTTTGGCCTCAGGACACTACACACCCCAGAATTCCACAGGATGTCGAAAGTGGGGTAATAGCACCGGAATTGTGCAGTGTGGAAACGGCCTTCGCTAAGCCACGCGTTCCTTTGCTGATGCTGCGGACTGCGGTCGGTATCTGAGAACAAAGAGTCCTGCGGCTCCTTTAAGACACCAGCGTCTTGTTTTGCGGCAACAGAACAACACGGTTACCCATTTGAAAATAGATACGCGAGCCTACTGTAATCATTCCTGAATTGGCAAGCTTAAGGGCGCACACAAGTGCTCTTCCCCGTAGAAGGAGGCAAATTTTCCTCAATGCCCTCCTGAATTCCTCTAAGGATAGATCAGCCTGTGTTCTGTCAGTCAAACCAGTCACACCAGTGAGAGCCTGCACTGGAGCAAATGTATGAAAAACATCATGGAACCAGGCCCCCCCCCCCCCCCGCTGTCATCTTTCTCTTCAGGAAAGAGCTTCAACTTCTCACACTTGCAAAGAAGCAAGATTTCTTGTTAAAGACCTTTGGGCACCTCACGCATTCTCAGCCCCACAAAACCCTGTGAAAGATTCGTCTTAGGGTTACCGTGAGTAACAACGTACCACAAACCTTATGAAAAATATGTTCCCTTGTTTTCTAGTTGGTTCCAGAGATAATTTAGTACAGTATTGTCTCTATGTGTGGTGGAATGTAAGATTTAATGAGCAACCCTACTGTGTGCTTATCTACAAAATAAATCCTGCTATCTTTTGTGGGATTTATGTGCAATGGGAACGTTCAAGGTTTTGAAGTAACACAGAACTCTGAAGTATTACAGTATGCACGACAATATGGAATCAATTTATGATGTTAGCAAAAGCAGGAAAATGTCAATTCTAGAGACAGCACAGGAGTAGAAACAATGTGTAACACCACACTACTGTCGCATGCCTTCAAGTCATTCCGAATTTATGGTGACCCTAAGGCAAACTAAAGCTATCAGAGTGTTTTCTTGGCAAAGTTTGTTCAGAGGGTTTGCCTTTGCCTTTGGCTTCCTCTGAGGCCAAGAAAGTGTGGCTTGCCCGAAGTCGCCCAGCGGGTTTGCATTGCCAAGTGGGTATTTGAACCCTGCTCTCAATGGTCGTAAGGCCTTTCCGCCCTAATAGTGTTATAGTGCTATTATTCCACTTTCAACATTCTGTGGAATTCTGGGGTATGTAGCTTACTGAGGCCAAAGAGCTCTGTAGCTCAGAATTCTAAATGCCCCTCCCTAAACTTGCAAACCCCAGGATTCCATAGGATGTTGAAAGTGCAATAATAGCGCTATAGCAGTGTAGCTTGGAAAGGTCCATAGTCCCAACACTCAAACCGCTACCCTGTGCTGCCTCTCCACACTACATATAGTAATCCCTTTTCTTCATATTTATATAATTTATGAGGAAATTTCTATGATGTTCACGTCCACAAAACTATTTCCAAAGGGAAATAGTGTCATAAATTTTGCACTGGTGGTACTTATTATGTGTTTGGTTCTGTGACTGCGTAATAAAGAATTCTTGTACAAAAGGAAATTCTTATCATGTCATAGTTGTTCCTTATCTGATAAAATAGTTAGGTTCAAATCTCAAACAGAATACAATGTTGAAGCACTGGCACTTGTATAAAGTTTAAAAACAGTGCATGAAATATTTGTAAGATTTTTACTTAAATTACAAAAAAAAAATCAGAACAGATTCCTTGTCAACAATTTATAATCCAAGAAAATACACCAGTTTAATAAACAAAACAAACTGTACATTTTTACCTTCACCCAAAAATAAAAACTCATTTTAAAGTGTACTCATTCAAAGTGAAACCACAAGGGAAATTAAGTAAGTAGAATGTGATTTGCTCAAGTGGATTTTTCCAAGCTACTGAATATAAACAAAGAAGTTCACTCACACCAACTGCCATGGGAATTGCAAGTGACAAAGCAGCTATTAAAGCAGTTCTAAAGTTCACGTTTAATTTTTTCTTTAAAGAAAGGGTATCAACCAGTTCTTCAGGTCATCATAAACAGTCTCAAAGAGTACAAAGGAGCAAGATGAACCAAGAAAGCTGCTAAATGTAATGGCCAACTCTATCTGGCATTCTATATGTTCATTATCACCTGTTAAATGGGCAGCATGTAACTCTCGGAGCCCTGCTTTGCCATGAAGTATCCTACGTAGCTCAGGCAAACCTACACAAGTAGGAATAAGTGAAGTTAGTGTTGACGACTTCTTGACTTAGCTCAGGCAATAATTTCCTGTACTAGTCTGAAAATGTTGTTTCCTGCGTAAAATCTCTGACCAAAGCAAGAATTATTTGCATAGCCACGCACTGAAAACTTGCCTGTACGTTCTTGCAAAGCTCACCCCTTATCTAAGATACCAGCTTTTACCCAGGAAAAGGTGGAGAAGATGTGTTTGAATTGACTTGGTCATCTGTTTTTCTCCATCTCTAGCTGGCAAGATTATGAGCAGACAGCAGCTGAGCAGCGTACAAATACAGCAACTGGTCAATATAAGGACTGCTGTCTCTCATATCACTCTTTTCTGTTGTGAGTAGGACACAGCCTCAAGATACAATCACTATCCACTCACATGTTACTTTTTCTGGGACACTGCAACAATTTCTGTTTTCTCAGTAACTCATAATACTTTTAAGTAGCTCAATATTTTAATTCAAAAGCAAGACATTGGATAGCTCACTACTTGGAAGAGTTAAAAGTTTTAGCATATTTAAGAGTTTAGTGGAAATATTAGAATATGAAACAAGGCATGTTTATCCTTGCTATAAATAAAACACAGCCCAACTGAAATGAAAGAATGCTTTCTAATGATTATTTCAAATTCGAACTGAAAAAATAGTGGCAGTGACTTCAAGATAAAAATATGTGATTAACAGTCAAGCAATACTTTTATTAGGACTAACTGAAATGCTCTCCCGAGTGTGTAAACAAGTGAGGTCTCCAGAGATTTTCATCAGGTTAGCCTGTTAGGAATCTGTGTGTTTCACCCAAGCCATACATATGAGTCCTCCCTGCCCTGAAATGAAAACCAGCCATTGTCACTTCATGTCAAGTGTGTGTAAGTTTGGCTGTGTGTAAGTTTGTTTGTTTGTTTATTTGTTTATACCCAGCTTTCTCCTGACGGTGGGACTCAAGGCAGCTAACAAGATTAAAACAGAACAAATTAAAACATCCATGAAAGTATAAAATTTTAAAAAAGAATTAATATATAAAGTTAAAACAATTGCCTGTTAAAATGTTACTATTCAAAATATCAAACACATTTAAAAACTTAAAATTATACCACTTTAAAAGCTGCACAGCATCACAAGCCCACAAGTCTATTTATAAAAGCCTTCTGGCACAAAAATGTCTTCACCTGCCTTCAAAAAGACAACAGGGATGGGCCCATCCTGGCCTCTCTAGAAAGGGAGTTCTAGAGTCTAGGAACAGCCACAGAGAAGGCCCTCTCCCTTGTTTCCAGCAAACAAGGTAGGGTGGTAGGACATAGAGAAGGGACTCTCCAGATGATTTTAGGGTTCGACAGGGCTCATAAAAGGAGATACAATCTTTCAACTAACCTGGACCCAAGCTGTGTAGGGCTTTATAGGTCAAAACCAGTACTTTGAATTGTGCCCAGAAATGGACCAGCAGCCAGTGGAGTTGTTGCAATAGGGGAGTTATGTGTTCCCTGTAGTCAGCCCCAGCTAACGTGGCTGCAGCTCTTTGGGCCAACTGTAGTTTCTGAGCACTTTTCAAAGGCACCTCCATGTAGAGTACATTACAGTAATCCAAATAGGATGTAACCAAGGCATGTACCACTGTGGCCAGATCTGATGCCTCCAGAAACGGGTGCCGTTTGCGTACCAGCTTTCACTATGCAAAAGCACTCCTGGTCACTGCTGAAACCTGGGTCTCCAAATTCAGGGCTGAATCCAGGAGTATCCGCAAAACTACAACCCTATGTTTTCAGGCTTATGTAACCCCATCTAACACAGGCTGAATCCCTGTTCCCAAATCTGTTTTTCAACTGACCAGGAGCATCTCTGTCTTGTCTGGATTAAGCTTCAATTTGTTTGTCCTCATCCAGTCCACTACAGCTACCAGTTTAGCACAGGAACAGCTTAAGATAACTGAATCTCCACCTGTAGGGAATTCCATCACCAGGACTGCCAACATCTCAAGAAAGCTGTGGCATGTGTGGTTGTTCTACGGGCCGTGCTAATAAAGGGTACCACAGTAAAGCCTCTACAGTCTTAAATCTCTTGGATTGGTTAGTTGTTGTTATGTGCCTCCAAGTCAACTCTGACTTATTCAGAGAAGGTTTGCTAACACTACCTTTCTCCAATGCTATGAGTTGCCCAAGGTCACCCAGTTTTAAAAGATAGTTAACTTAAGTGCCTTTAAAATTAAAATAATAAATTATTTTTGTTGTGTGTCCTCAAGTCATTTCCAACTTATGGGACTAAGGGAAACCTATCATGGGGTTTTCTGAAGCTAAGAGTGCATGACAAACTCAAGGTCACCCAGTGGGTTTCCATGGCCGAGTGGGAAATTGAACCCCTGGTCTCCAGGGTTGTAGTCAAACACTCAAACCACTGGCTTTCAGGTTATTCCCCCCCCCCCCACACACACACTTTTTTTTGCACCACCCAATCCAAATTCTAGAGAATTCAAAAGCATTTTGCTTGGTCCTAATAAAGTTGTTGCCTGTCTGAGGAATGTTACTGTCTGAGCAATGTTACTGTTTTTCTAGTTAATTGACATGACCATCTTTCCCCTGCTCCCACTCTTCTTAATGATTGTCTAGAAACTATCTGCAACACTGTTGCAAGGATAACCAGTCTTTTAGAACTCTCAAGTCTTTAGAGCTCCCCAATCATTAATAGCTTGGTAGCACCATTTCAGGCAGTATGCATTTTTGCGTGAGGTGAGAATGGTGTGTGACAAAATTCCCCTATCAGTACCACTGTTAAAAGCACAGGAAACCTAATATGAATAAATAGCTCCCCCAGACAGACAGGCAGGCAGAACCAGCATAGTGTAGTAGTATCTGCACTACGCTGTTATAATGCTATTATTCCACTTTCAACATAGCAATAACAATAGCAGTTACATGTCTATACTGCTTATCAGTGCTGAGCACTCTCTAAGCCATTTACTATGTGTTAGCTAATTGCCCCCCAACAAGCTTGGTACTCATTTTACCGACCTATGGAAGGATGGAAAACTGAGTCGGCCTGGAGCCCTGCAGGGCTGAACTCACAACATTGTGGCTACAGTACCAGCATTTAACCACTGCACCACCAGAATTCACATCCTGTGGAATCCTGGGGTTTGCAGTTTAGGGAGGGGAATTTAGAATTCTCAGCCAAAGAGCTCTTTGGCCTCAGTAAACTACAAACCCCAGGATTCCACAGGATGTTGTAAGTGGGATAATAGCACTATAACAGTGTAGTACAGAAAGGCCCCTATGACTCTGGAGACCAGGGTTTGTATCTCCACTTGGCCATGGAAACTCCCTGGGTGACCCTGGGTAAAATCACACTCCCTCACCCTCAGCGGAAGGCAACGGCAAACCTCTTTTGGACAAATTTTGCCAAGAAAACTGACAGCTTTCCGGAAGAGTTATTGTAACAACTTAAAGATATACAATAAAAATAGCATAATTTTAATGTTTGATAGTGGTGGTTTTGTAAAACTAGAAGTTAAAGGTAGAAATTTCTTTCTACAGAAATGCCCTTACAGCCAGATTTCTCCTTTCAGATTATTTCATGCCATTTTTAAATGTGTGCACAAGTACCTTCAGTTTATAGCAAACTCCATGAATTTCACTGTGTTTTCTTAAATAACACTTTAAAAAAAGCAACACTGTATCTGAATCCAATAATCCTTTGGTGCTCTCTTAAGACTGGCCTGGTTTGAATTAAAATCTGTTTTGGCCACTGCTGTGGAAAAACCCATCCTGAATCATGATCTTGAACTATAACCAAGAATTACTAGATCAGAGTACTCTGCAATTTTGTGGCCTTTATCATAAAACCAAAAGACCAATGACCTTTTGTTGGTGTTATAAACAACTTTGATGCTAAATGACTAGGTGTTTTTGCACTTACTCTGAGACAGCAGTAAACGGCTGCTTCTTAAGTATTATCGGATATGCCTACCAACAAACAGGGCAGGGTTAAATAAATGTGACCAGTCTGAACAAATAATTGGGGCTTAGTAATGCAACACAACATCTACTGCAGTAAGAGACCTACAATTGCAGCTGCTAAGACTCTGCAGTGCTGGCAGGAAAATGCCAGTGACTCAGCAACCACATTTAACTATTGGACAATCCACTGCTATTATAGAACTTTTTGTACCACAGTAAGTAATGCATATATTTCTGGTGCACCCTAATTGATTTCTAATGTCATGGGGTGGAAAGGTTTTACAAATGCTTAAGTCATTTATTAGAATAACCTACAGGCTGGTTAATATTCCATCAAGTAACAGAAATGGCTACGTGCATCTTTCAGATTTCGAGAATGTAAGAAGAGACACGGGATCAGATTGAAGACCTATCTAATCTAGCATTTGGTTCAAATAGTAGCAAAGAAATTGCCTGTAGGAACTCCACAAGCAGGACTTGAGTGCAAATACACCCAATGTTTTGGTTTTCCAGCAACCGAAGTTTGCCTGAAGGTACTGGCTTAAGTCAGTTCTAAATTGAATTCCTTAGTCCCAGCTAGAGTAAATAGGCTGAATCAATGTAAAGTTGGTAAGTTCCCATTGCTTCAATGGGTCTACTACAGTTGGGAATAACAATTGGACTTAAGCTTCAGGAAATTGTTATGCTTCCCAGCAGCTACAGATGGGTAACTAAATCTCAGGACAAGCAGTGCTGGAGGAAGATAAAAGTTTGATTGTATTATGTGAGGTGGCTTTAAAACCTATGAACCCATTCCCCATGGCAATTGTTTGTATGAGTGTTGTATTTGTGCAATGTCAACACAGAAAAAGACAGGAGGGAGGGGAGGGGACTAGGGAGACACACACTTGAACTCATCATATTGTTTGGAGCAAAGTAGTGAGCAGAGTGCCAGCATCATGACTCATGAGCCTTCTTGCTTCATAAGCCCTGGCAGCAACAGTACAGGACTCAGAAATAAAGCTTCCGAAGGCTGGCTGTGAGCTTTCCACAAGCTACAGCATCAGCAGTGTGACATCTGTTAAAAATAGTATTACGTGCAAAAGAAATATATATGTATGAACGATATACAGCAGGTACATAACGTATGTAGTGATAGATTTAAGGAGGCTCTCTATGGGCCATTTAAGTGGAGCACAATACTTAGCAAAGGGCACTGTTTGAAACAAAGTTGCAAAACATTTTTGGTTCAAATGAGGTAACATGGTTTGTTCGCACATATATTCTCTGTCAATATTGGTGCTGCCTTATATTATAGTGGTCTATTTATTGGATATTCTTATACACACCAGGAGGAGGCACACTCTGAAACCTGAAGGGCCACGCTGCTGGATTTTGGCGCCCCTGGAGCTCCAGGGGGCCATAGCTGTGCCATCATGGCTGCTATTTTGGCAACCAAAAGGGAAAGTGCATCACTTCCCTTTTGGATGGGGGTGTGGGTGTCAGCCCAGTTAGTTAAATATACTTAAGTAGCTGATATAGGTATCTAGGTATACTTACCTAAGTAGCTGGTCTAGCATCTTGTCCATAATTTTAGAAATCTTAAAAATTTAGATTCAAAAACTGTCTGGTCTACTGTTTGAAGGCACTGTACATTTGCATACCAAAACAATGATGTTTACAGGGTGAAACCAACCTACGTGAAATTGCACAATGTAGGATGTTTAATAGGCATACTTCAAGCTAGATGGGTCCTGAAACCATTACCCACATTTCAGTTATGTGGAAGCAATGTCTTTAGTAAGAAAAGGGAGGAATGGAATGGTGAAGATGAACCCAGTTATGTCCATTTAAAAAAAAGAGAAAAATGTTTTTGAGGCTGCCTGAAAGATGTAGGTTGGCATTCCACCATACTTCAAACACTGTATAGAACAGTGGTATTCTTGGGTATGTGTGAGGCCATTTCTGCACTAGACTGTTATAGTGCTATTATTCCACTTTCAACATGCTATGGAATCCCCCCCTAAACTGCAAATCCCAGGATACCATAGGATATGGAATAATAGCACTATAAGAAGTGGAATAATAGCACTATAACAGTCCAGTATGGAAATGACCTGAGTTCATATTCTCCTAACAACAGATATTGTTCCTGCTAGAGAAAGCCAACTTTATTAGTGAGTCTATTTATTCAGTCTACTATAAATTTGTGACCACTGAGAATACAGAAATACAGATATATATCATGTAATCCAGAGAGGAAAAATATGTTTTCTTTCTAAATTTCAGGGAAGGTGGAAAAAATCTTGTACTCTTAAATTCTAGTGTTGTAAGGGACATGTGAAATTTCCAGGGAGAGGCAAACGCTGACTTACAGATGAAGCTAGTTTGCCATCATCATTTAAAATAGCCTATCCTTTAAGAAGTATGCTAGGCAACATTCTATTAGAACGCAAACAAAAAATATGGAGCATGTGAAATGTCCAAACCCAAGTATGGTTAATAGACTGACCCTATGCTGACAATCCAGGAGGAGATGTAGAATAACTTAACATTATAATGGTGCATTTATAAAATAACATGTTTTGTTTGTGGTACCAAGTTATAAGAAGGAACAACAGTACCCAATAGACATGTGCACTGACCAATGATTACACCCCCAATTCAGATAACAGCCTGATCTGTTGTTGTTGTGCACCTTCAAGTCATTTTTGACTTCTGGCGACTCTGAGGTCAACTGATCAAGGGGTTTTCTGGGGGGCTGACAGTGTGTCACACACCCAAGGTCAGTCAGTGAGTTTCCGTGGCTGAACGGGAAATTTGAACCCTGGCCTTCAGGGCTGTAGTCCAATGCTCAGTGATATTGGCTCTCTCAAAAGGCTGGTTTATCCAGACCAGTTTGAAAGCTGCTTGATGTGTTTCAGTCTCAAATCTTAAAATGAAATTCAGAAATCCAAATCTTCATGCCACCCACTGGATATCACCACCCACAAAAGGTCAAGAAACAAAACTAAATGTGGCATGATATTACTTCTGTGTGCCTCAAGTATGTTTCTGTGTGCCCATTGGGGGACACATGCCAAGAAACTGAACCCACTTCAGTGAGGTCCCTCAGTGCTGCATTAGATTTTCTCCCACTAGACCACGGTTTCTTTCACTGCTCACTAGCTGTTCACCAACACTGCTGGTACATTTTGGGCCCTGCTTCTTGTCCACATTGACAGAGTTGTTCTATAGCAAGTTTAAAAAAAAATCACCGAAATGTCAGAACACATCACAAAAGGTAAGTGCGTTGCTTACACAAATGTATACAAAGCTTCAATGAAAGCTGGCTCACAGTTACTGAGAAAGAGGGTAATGAAAGAACCAGGCAGCAATGCCAGGCCAGGCCACTACCTCTTTGTGAACTGACATTGAGCATTTCCCTGCCCTTACTTGCCTCTATTCTGTTGTACTGTGATTGGCCAAATTCCACTGCAGTGAAAAGAGGGCAGCTGTGCTCCCCTTCTCAACATGGATTTAAGTTCTCATGCAAAGGGCTTCATCACATTCAGTCCACGCTTCAGAATTTGTTTCGAAAAAGAATTCTACGTTTTGAAGAATGTTTTCATGATTTCTGTTCCACCCAAAATCATACCCTTTTCATACCGCTGACGAGATGGTACATTTTGATTTTTTTTAAAATTTTGAATAACATATATAATAAATAATTCTAGCCCTGCTGCTTGTTAGCCCATTTTTCACATTGCAGGTTTTATCCACTGAGTTGATATACACAATAAAAACTGATAAATCAAAATGCTGGCAAGAGGTAACTGATGGCAATGTAAGTCTAAACTTTAAAAATCATTAACTAGCTTATTGGTTTTAATTAAAATTGATAGTTAATGAGCTTGGGAACTCTTTCACTAGTTTTATTGAGAAAGAACAGTGTGATAAAAGCCAAGAATCCCCACCGTACTAACCCCTTTCCCAACAGCCTGGCATCCAGAAAATAAATTATTGGAATCCAAGTAAATAAGAGAAATTGCAGTATTTGCAAATATTAATTTGTGTATTTTGTTAACTGTTGTGGAATTGGAGAAGGAATTATGTTATAGTTTGGATTACAGGTGTTCATTCTCAGATCCCGACTACATGTTGCAATTACCTACTCTGATTTCCCCAAATCTTCTTTGTTAATTCAGTTTAGTTATGAGAGGCTTCCAGTTTGATTAAAATAGTGTTATCTAAACTCCGTTTCTCCCCATGGAGCAAATAACAGTGGAGAGGGACTGTGCATAGAACTGAACTTCTAGATTAAGGAATAATTGAGACAAATGCCTTTAAACTTTTGTTCTCGATAATACAAATTGTTTGTTCTCTGCCGTGAGCTCTGAAGTTTTGTGTTTCTATACTCCCACTCCACTCCCACCAGCGGAAGAGAGAGAAATGAGGTTATCAGGATTCCATTACAACCCTCTAAGTCAGATGGTCATAATTACATAAATATAACAATAGGTTCTGGCAGCTGTGCAGTTACTGCCCCAATAATAAATAGCTACTGCGTGAAAGTGAACAATGGAATAATTACGAACTGAGACATCATTTTTGAAATGGAATGAAGACCTGGCTGGAGGTCTATGATGACACATTCCTATACTAGTCACACTTAAATCATGTAAACTACAGTTGGTCCTCCACATTCACTAGGGTTAGTGGAACAGGCCCTATACAAAAGTGGGAAAAATGTAAATATTAAAATGCATGTGTGTCTCTGGAAATGGGGGCAAGGCATGGAGGCAGAGAACAGGCACCCAGGGTCCAAACCAGGTCAGAGAAAGGAGAGGAAAAGAGGGTGGGTTGGCATGGTGGCATTCTGATATCCTTCCTTGGGTGTGTAGGGGGGTATCAGGAGATGGTTTGTGATCCTGAGAAATCAGGCTGTGAGGCCTCCTTAGCTGGCCAGGCAGTGGCTGGTGGAGGACCAGAGGTGGGTTTTTAAGGACTGCGTAGCCTGATCGGAGACATCGTGAAGGAAGGTTCCCTTGCAAAGGAGCTCTTGAGGTTGGCGGGCAGGGGTTGGAGAAACTCGCAAATAATCAAATCTGTGAAAGTGAAACATGCAAATGTGGAGCGCTGACTGTACTGCCAAAATGTTTCAAATCTGAATGAGATTTCAGCTATTATTTCTGACTTTTATTTGGAGAACTGAGGATGTGCTTTCAAAAGCTGTTGGAAGGTCCTGAAATGGCAAGGACTCTAGGTCAGTGGTAAAGCACATGCCCTGCATATAGAAGTCTCAGATTCAGTCCCTGACGTCCACAGTTAATTGCATCAGATAACCAAGGACAGGAAAGTTCTCTGCTGGCAGACCTACTGCTCAAGAAAACACAGAGGTGGATGGACAGCCAGACCAAGTGTAAGGCAGCTTCTCATGCAAAAGAAACCCTTTCCATTAATGCTTTGTACTGGGAAGATTTCAAGATACCTGTTGTGTGCTTCAGATTCTGATAAACCCTGACTCCAGAATTTGAATTGGGTTGATTTAAGAGATATTTACGTTGAAGCAATGCACCTCTCTAGTGGACTGAATCTGAGTGTGAACACTCTTTGTTCTTTCTTTTCTAACCGCTCTGGCTTTTAATCACTGTGTATAGCCTTTTCATACTACGTAATAGTACAAGGATTCAATTTTAAGTGCCATGACAGCATCCTATGGGGTCTGTAGTTTGGTAAGGCACTACTGCTTGCTGGATAAAAATTCTTAACATCCCTCTCTAACTACATATGCCAGTTTTCCAAAGGATAGGACCATGGCAAGTGGAAATGGAACTATAGTACTATAGTTATGTAATATGACAGTGTCCTTGAGGTCTTGTGATCTACAGTGCTTTGGAGCAAGAAATGTGAAGTAATATGTTACAGGTTCTATGCTCTTTGGTAGGTTTCTTTTTCAAGAGCAGGAATGGTAACATTGCAGCAACTGAAGAAAGCTGAGGACAGAGTGACTCAAATGCAGTGGTGTACCTAGGTCTGGCAGCACCCAGGGCTAACGTGGAAGTTGTGCCCCTAGGTGCTGCTGTGCCGCCACGGCACAAGGCCAGGAACGACACTGGCGATGATAGGTGCAGTGGGCGTGGCAGCAACCGGGGGTAGCAGTGATGTGTTCAGGGGAGGTGTTGAGCGGGGAGATGGTGGGCATGGTGGGCAGTGGGTGGACAGGGGTTGGCAGCGGCAGGTGTGGGGGGGGCAGCGAGCAGGTGCAGGAGGGAGATGAGTTAGCACAGGTTAGCAGTGGCAGGTGCGAGATGGCGATGGGCAGGCGCCCATTGCCTCACCCTAGATCTGCCTCTGCTCAAATGACAAATATCAGGCTGAGACAAAGCTTGGATTGTGACTTTCAAAATATCTCAGCCACACAGACAGTGGGATATAACTCAGAAAGTAATTTTTTTCCCCAATCTCTGGACTAAGATTTAGATACATCCCCAAGATTCAGTGATCTGAACCTCAGCATCTCAAGCAGTTCATGACGTTCTACAGCATCATGATGATGATAGCCAGCTGAACAAAGCAAGGTAACATGGCAATCCTATTTATAATTAAACAAGACTAGTTTTCATGGTGTTACCCTACTGATGTCCACTTTACTACTCTGGAATGAACGGTTTAATAACTGTAGAGTCGAAGGCTTTCACGGGCAGAATCCATTGGTTCTTGTGGGTTTTTCAGGCTTCGAGACGTGTTCTGGTTGTATTTTCTCCTGACGTTTCGCCTGCATCTGTGGCTGGCATTTTCAGAGGAAGATGTCAGCCACAGATGCAGGCGAAACGTCAGGAGAAAATACAACCAGAACATGGTCTCAAAGCCCGAAAAACCCACAAGAACCGATTTAATAACTGTTTCAGCTTACCTACCCTTAAATTCATGGTTTATCAGAATGTAGTAATTATAATAAGATTGCTTCATTCTTGTTTGAGTCAAGAAAACAAAAGTTAATTCATAAGGTGAAATGTACAAATCCTGTATAAAGCTTTAGTAATCCAATTACTGAAGTTTAGAAAGGCTGAAGTGGCCTGTTCACGGCTCTGCGTAAGTGGAACACTGCAGACTGAGCAAGAGAATTTGCAGAGTCGAATTCAATAGATAATACTACTGAGTTTATGTAACAATGCAGCATCCAACTAGGCCATTTCCGCACTGCACTCTTATAGCGCGATTATTTCACTTTCAACATCCTATGGAATCCTGGGGTTTGCAGTTTAGGGAGGGGCTGGCTGGCCCCTCCCTAAACTGCAAACCCCAGGATTCCATAGGATGTTGAAAGTGGAATAATTGCGCTATAAGAGTGTAGTGTGGAAATAGCCTTAGTGTCCCTCTGCTGAGGGAAGAACAGGAGAAGGGTGATTTTTATATGTGTGTGATTCGTTTTTCCCCTGAAACCTCCATGTCTCCCCCAAATCTACTCGAAAGGGTTGAGGATCCTCAAAAACAGATCCTAGGGTTAGGCTGGGCTGTAGTGGTTTGAGTGTTAGACTAGGCCAGAGTTCAAAACTCGCTCAGTCATGGAAGCCCATGACACTGGGCAAGTCACACTCCCTCAGCCATAGAGGAAGGCAATGAACAAACCTCATCTGAATTCCTTAACTCCTAGAAAACCCTATGATGGAATCACCAGAAGTTGGAGTCAGCTTGAAGGCACACTGATGTTGTTGTGCTTTCAATTATTTCTGATGTAAGGCGACCCTAAGACAAATCTATCACAGGATTTTCTTGGCACTATTGGTTCAAAGGGAATTTACACTTACCTTCCTTTAAGACTGAGGGAGTGTGATTTGCACAAGGTCATCCAGTGGATTTCCATGACTAAGTGGGCATTCAAACCCTGGTCGCTCAGTGTCCTAGTCCAATGTTCAAACCACTATACCATGCTGGTTCTCTTGCAACAACAGAAACAAGGGCTGTGGTATGCAAGATGTAAGGGAAAACATTAAACATACACTGCCAGCTATGTTCTACCATTCTACTAGCCGAAGGATACTACAGAGCTTTCCAAACTGTGTGTCGTGACACATTAGCATGTTGGCTGCAGTGTGTAGGTGTGTCGCGCAAACGTAACAGGTGGAAGGCTGCCTTTCCTGCCGCTGCCCCAGGCTGAGGAAGACTCCAGCAATGGTGGCAGCAGGTCAGGCCCAAATGGAAGGGTTGCCTCTCCCACCAGTGCTGCCTTGGGCTGAAGAAGACCCCAGCAAGGGTAGGCCAGGCTTGGATGGGGGAGCTGCCTCTCCTGCTGCTGCCCCGGGCTGAGGAAGACCCCGGTGATGGTGGCAGTGGGCCAGGCCCAGGTGGAGGAGCTGCTTCTCCCACCACTGCTACCCTGAGCCGAGGAAGACCCTGGCAAGAGTGGTGGCAGCAGTGGTGGGCCAGGCTTGGGTGGAGGGGCTACCTCTACCGCCACCGCTGTAGCCACGCTCGGCTGAGGAAGACCCCAGTGAGGGCAGTGGAGGGCCAGGATCAGCTGGATGGGCTGCCTCCACTTACTGAATTACTGTGTCACAAAATGATGTATGTCTAAAAAGTGTGTCACCAACATGAAAAGTTTGGAAAGCTCTGGGATACTAGTTGGATACCATCTTAAGAAGTTAATGCCACATGTGAAGGTCTTTCAAACATCTGTTCAAAAATCTATGTGAATACAGTACTAAACCACTCTTTAAAAAGTAGACTTGCCTTATATTCAGCATTTTTCCAGAAAGTGCAAAAGCGAATATCCATCGATAGTACTACTGATGGATATGGATTTTTACCAAGTAATATAGTCCAAAGGACCTCATCCCAAGGACTTTATATCTTGACTGTAGGAAGGAAACAAAAGGAAGATATAAAAAGGAAGACAGAAGTGATGATAACTGAGAAAGAATATGAATGATAGAAGGGGGCAATTAAATATGAACAGTTCAATTCTTAGCAATAACATTTACATTGTCTTATCCATCTGCAATAGCAGTGTAATGCTTTTGTACCACAACTATTATGTTGCCATACAGATGGCAGCTTGTGCTCTGATGTGACAAGGAAGCTACATCCGCAGGACCTTTTGGTGTGACTATGAAATTCCTGGATCTGAAAAGTCAGCAAGCTCTACCACCATACAAAGTTACAAACTGACATTGTTGCTCTTGGAGAGCCTTGTTTTCATTTATACAACCCATTTTGAAACACTAGGTATCCTAGTTATGTGTTATTGTTATTGATCTTTAAATCATATCATATCACTAAATTTTAAAATCATATCATCATTCACCTATAATCCTTGAACATGGATGCATATATTAACATTTGGACTACCTGATAGTGACTGTTACAACCATTGCATATTGCTTGCCCAAAGTGCTGAAATCATAATTCAGGTCTCTTGAGCAATATTTCTGTGTAACTTGCTACTTGCCAATAGAAGAATTACTAAAAGCAGTGGACATGAAGTACTGTATGAGGAAAAAAGACATTGATGGGGCCATTTGTTTAGGAAGGTTCTATTTTGGTTTGTTTGTCTTTGCTACATGCGTGCTGTTTTGACTGGAAGTCTGTGTACATTATCTCATTCCACGCTTTAAAAGATCCCAGTTCACGCTGGGATGAAGGCCATTTCCACACTATACTGTTATAGCACTATTATTCCACTTTCAACATCCTATGGAATCCTTGGGTTTGCAGTTTAGGGAGAGGCATTTAGAATTCTCAGCCAGAGAGCTCTTTGGCCCCAGTAAACTACAAAGCCCATAATTCGACAGGATGCTGAAAGTGGAATAATAGCACTGTAACAATGTAGTGTGGAAATGGCCTAAAGCTGATGGTGGTTAGGGACAGCTGGGGATAGCTGCCAGGACTGACACGTGTAAGTTAAAAGTGCCTTGTACCTGTGCCAGCCTTCGATTTTCTTTTATGAAAGAAACCACAGTATTTTGGATATACATAAGCACTTGCCTTTCTTCACATCAAAGAAAAGATCAAGGAAACCATTCTGCATAACCAATGCTATGGGCAGCCAGTGGCTCAATGCCACAGATGGTATGATTCCCCTCAGATCAATTATACATCTGAGGAGTTATCCAGTCAAGACTTTCCACACACATTCTTTTCATATAATTTTGGCAAGGGCAACGAGCATGGAAACCATAACCAGCAAAAGCCAGCAGGCCAATATAAAAGATAAGGTTGGTGAATATAGCAGGAGAAGGCAACTGTGGCACTCTGGATGTCCCTGACTTCCCCAGGCCTCCGTGAAGTGGGAAAAATGTGGGACTTGTAGTCCATAGAAGAGACTTTCAAGCTGACTACCAAATAACAGTTTGACATTATGTACAATCCAATACTTGTACTTTTCACATCTTTCCCACAGAAAGTAGAATGCAAGTAAAATTAGATCATTTTCATAAGTCTAGTTTTATTTTGATGTCTTACATTAATTAACTAATTTACCTGAGGCTATTAGTCTCGGTCTTCATCCTTTCAGTGGCCATGATTTCTTCCTGCCAGGTGACCAAAGCAGACAAAGAGGCAGTTTTTGCAAATGTTCATCAGCTTCTCATCTTACATAAAGAAGCAGCTCTAACTGACCACACTGAACTGTTTGCGCATTTTTTCATCCCTTATCTCCAAAAGAAAACCATATTTCTCACTTCCTCCTCTTTATCTGCTTTCCTTCAAATCTTTTTCTTTTAAGCAGCTCTTCAGAGGGCTTGGCTTTCTCGGATTCAGCTACAGATTAAATAGACTGGCACTGTTAACAGGAACATTATAGCGGCTGGTACCACAGTTTCAAGGAAAATCACATCATTTTCTTTTTTTTAACGTGGGTGAATGTTGTCCATTCAAGGTGGGAGTGTAGATGTAGTTTTGTTATTTCCTGGAGTGAAAAATGCAATGATGGAGCTTGAACCCACTCACTTTCTTCCTTCTATGTGGTTAATGGCCACGTCTTACCATCACATCTGGGCTCCTAAAGGGTAAAAAAGAAAATGAGTAAGGCAGGAGACTGACATGAATACAGGGAGAAACTGCACTGAAGGGTATGGAAAAGTCATTTCCTCTAAGACAGAGCTGCAGTTCCTGGCTATTATGAGTCATGTTACTAATTATACATTCCTCTGTATGGTTGTCATGCTTGAAAGCCCAGGAAGCCTAGCAAGAAAAGAGTTAAGTGCTTTCCTTTTCTTCTGATGAAGTAATTTCAAGAGAAAGTAAGTATCTGCTTACTGAAGAAATTTATCGGTATTTCTCTAAAGGGAGTATTCTACTTTCTTATTGTCCCAGCTTTCCATCTGATATGCTCTGATGCCTCTTCTGAAGTTCTGCTATCCAACTGAACGATTCTTTGAGAGAAAATAATTATAGTGGGGGAATATGCAGGCTTCTTCTTGTTGTTGTGTACCTTCAAGTCATTTCTGACTTATGGTCACCCTAAGGTAAACCTACTGTAAGGTTTTCTAGGGCTGAGAGTATGTGATGTGCCCAAAGTCATGCAGTGGGTTTCCATGGCTGAACAGGGAACTGAATGCTGGTTTCCAGGGTCGTAGTCCACTGCTCAAACACCACATTGGCTCTCAAAGGCTTCTAGCCTGATCTAATTCTGTTTACTTAGAATTAAGTCCCACTGATTTTAATGATTTCTTTCAAGTAAGGGCACCTAGGACTAAAAACTAAAAGCTGGAAAATGCAGTCTGTTCTATCTCTTTGCATTAATATGCATGTGAATTATAAACATTTGCTAGAGATTAACTTCACACATTTAGTCTATGGTGGCTTATAGACAACCAATCCCTGATAAGATAATATTATGCATTATGACTTTAATGATGAGAGATTTCATTCTTTCCATGTACACACACAGACTACACCCTGCAGAATGACTTTTTGGGGATAACTCAGTGCAAGACTACTCCAGGGTTGCCATTAAATTCAGGAGCAATCAAAAGAGCTAAAAAAGGGCTAAATCCACTTGTCAGTACAACCTAAAATAGATCCAATAAATCATTGGGACTTCCATAAGTGTTGCTTTACCAAATTCCTATTGAGTCAATAGATTTACTTAAGTTGGCACCAATGAATGAACGCAGCCTAAGAGAGGAAATCTTGTGGCTGTCCAGATATTGCTGGACTATAGCTCCCAGCATTCCTCACTATTGAGCATGCTGGCTAAGGCTGCTGGGAATTACAGTCTAACAATAGTTGGAGGGCTGCATGGTTGTCACCTCAAATTTAACCCAATGAGACAAAAGGTGGTATATATGATACAAGCCAAGCTTGAAATGTGGTCATATAGCAGAAAACCATATTCCCTTACCATCCAAACTACTATTCAGTAGATTCTCTTCTAGCTTTAAAGCATGTCGCCTCCACCATTTTATGTTTTACCATTTGTGGACAGACAGGAAGTAATATGGATGTTACTTGTAACACACCACTTTTCAGGGTAATTAGAGCATAACAATAATCATTTGGTAAAATAATGTTAACTGTTATTTTTAAAAAATGATGGAATTAGTAATGTATACTCATCATTTTTAAGTCATTACTTTCAGAGGACATGTGGTAGGATTTTTTTGGCCTTTTAAAATTCATGTATATAAAAGGTAAGGTGCTAGTGCTAGGCATGCTCTGGAGTTGAGAGGGCCATATCATCCCATTTTGGACTTCTCCAGAGCTTGTTGCAGCTGTCATTTTGGGTGATACATTACTTTCAGTCACCTTTTGGGTCATTGTGTGGATGTGTGGATCTTTGAAGCTGGGGACTGCCTCAAAGAGAGCCAGCATGATATAGTGGTTTGAGCATTGAACTATAACCCATGGTTCGATTCCCCACTCAGCCATGGAAACCCACTGGGCGACCTTGGGCATGTCACACTCTCAGCTGCAGAAACCCCTGTGATATGGTGACCCTAAGGCAACCGTAAGTTGGTAATGACTTGAAAGCATGCAATAACAACTGCCACAAAGCAGCATTTTACAGCCCTGCAAAGGGATGTATAATCAATTTTAACAGCTTCTTTGGTCAAAAAATAATTACTTCCTTGGCAAAAATGTTATGGGATTCTTTGGAAGATTGGTGATTGCTCTGAGGGCCATACTGGACCAATCCACCCAAAGGCAACATGAATTCCACCCTCTGCATAATTCCCACTTCTACTATAATAATGAGATTTAAATTAACATTCCAAACTCTGCTTACAGTAGGGTTGCCAGGTGAAATAAGGGATAGGGCTCCCATCCTTTTAGTGGTTTTGCAGAAGAGGGAATTTCATCAGATATTACTTACCATACAAATACCATCTTCTGATATTCCAACTTCTATACAACAACCACTTACACAAGTCCCATTAATTACAATGAGTCTCCTTCGTCTGTGACTAACATTAGATTTAAATCTCTGTGGGTTTTTTTTAAAGTTTAAAAGAGAGTTATCTTGGCCATTATTATTCTAAGAATTTGTTCATGTTCTGGAACTTTGGATGAAACTACACCGCTCATTAAAACTACTGCCAGAACCCCTGGGTCAGAGCAAAGTAACACCAGACTGGCAGCATTGCCAGCAGTAATGAGTATACCATTCATTCATGGGTTGGTGAATCACCTCTCAATGTCTCTCTGTCATAATGATCTGGCCACCAGCCAACCAGCCTTTAGCAAGTTTCAGTCCCACTGAAACCCCATCCCTTTTTACTGCATGCATCAAAGGGAGATGACCCAATAATGAGAAGATAAAAATGAGTGTTTTACTGAGGATGGGAAATACTTTTGGCATAATTTACAGAGGAATTTGTTTAAACAAATATAAGTAATCAAGAAAGATTTAGGGTTAAAAACAAGAGGTACAAAGACGCTAGAGAAGTTTAGCCATGGGATTGAAGCTTTCCTTCCATAGAAAAAAGGAGTTTGCCATCTGTCCTCTAGGCCTCAGTTTAGTATAAAAACTGTATTAGATTCCAAAGTGGGATGGTTTCCAGCAATTGATTCCCAAGAAAGGTTTCATTCACAGTAAAAGAAAAAAAAAAAAGCTTTATAACAAATTTCAAAAGGGCAGCCATGTCAGTCTGTTGAAGCAAAGCGATAAAGAGTTTCATGGCATTTTTAAGATTAAGGCCATGTATCTTTTTCTGCACATTTGTTTTTTCTAATCAAATCATTGTCCAGACTGTGTTGAGAAGGGTTATAACCTATTTACTGTTGAAAGTGAAATATTTCATTTTAGTTTAATAGGCATGCAGTGACACAGAAAATAAGGAGTGCCTAGGGAGGGAGCAGTAGCATAAAACAACTAAGGTGGCTGAATTTTCCCTGTTTTAGTCACATAGATGTAAATTGATAGAACAGAATCTTGTTGATACCTGGAAGTTCCCCTTACATATGCAGTTTTTTTGTCTGTTGTATAATGGATATATTCATTTCATTGTTGCGTAACAGAAGTTCCACAGTTGTAACTATTTTGTATGGGCCTAAATCCTATTGTTAGCCCATTTCTGCACTACACTGTTACAGTGCTATTATTTCACTTTCAATATCCTATGAAATCCTGAGATTTGCAGTTTAAAGAGGGGCCTTTAGAATTCTCAGCCAGAGAGCATTTTGGCCTCAGTAAACTACAAACCCCAGAATTCCACTGGATGTTGAAAGTGGAATAATAGCACTATAACAGTGTAGTACAGAAATGGCCTTTGGCACACCTAGAGTAGACCCACTGAATCATTGGATTTACCTACATTTTGACTCAACTGTTGATTCACTGTTGATCCAGTGTGTCTTCTCCAGCTGGGATTAACCAACAGGATTCCAGCCATGCAGATGATTGTTCTGAGAGGGTGCGTAATAGGGATGGGCCAACCAAATCCTTGGATCCTTGAATCCTTGGCAAGGATTCGAGATTTGTGGATCTGAATCCCCGCATCAAAATAGGCAAACCAAATCTTTCGAATCCACCAACCAAAAAATACAGATCTCATGCTCCCTGCTCCTTTCCTGTCTGCCGCCGGTGCGATCCTGCCTGGGGTGGGTGGGAGAAGGTTGTCAGGGGGGCAATCTTG
Source organism: Cyclura pinguis (assembly GCA_030412105.1). Classification (NCBI taxonomy): domain Eukaryota; kingdom Metazoa; phylum Chordata; class Lepidosauria; order Squamata; family Iguanidae; genus Cyclura; species Cyclura pinguis. The sequence goes on along the minus strand of CM059601.1, from coordinate 260,507,104 downwards.
CGCTCCCTGCTCTTCTCCTGCCCGCCACCAGCGGGATCCTGCCCGGGATCCAGAAAGTTTCCCTGAAAATGAAAACTATTATTTAATTTGTTTTTCATTAAACAAAGATGTCAAATTCTGCTTCAAAAACACCTTTCAGTATAGGTGCTTTCTTTCCCTTGCTTTTAAAACCCTTTTTTAAAAAAGAATTCGAAAGATTCGAGATTTGTGAGATTCGTGGATTCCCAGAACCTTCCAGAATCCATGGATTTCCAGAACCTTCATGGATTCCCAGAACCTTTCTAGATTTGGAAAATTCTGGATTCGTCCCAAACCTAGTGCACAACTATTTGTCGGGTCTTTCAATACAGCACTGAAAAAATACCCAGGGTCCTCCTTCCATTGCACAATGGGATAATAGGCAGATGAGTTTGCTATCTGGTATATGCATCTGCCAAGCAATTGCACAGTGTCAGTATTCAGCATAAGGGTGGCGTAACAAACCTACCATATAACTACATGACATTTACATTACAGAAACATGATGTAGGATCTCAGCCAAACTCTTCGTTTCTTTCTTTCCTGCTTTTTTCCAGCAATCCACTAGTTAGTAGTTCTTGCAGTATCCTAACTATTCTGTCCTCAGATGGAATTCCTATAATAAACATTACGTCTTTTCTTTCTCCCAAGCCATTCTCTTGCTCTGTAGTGAAACCTCATATTTTTCTGTTTTACTACACTTGCTCCTTTGTTTACAACTCTGGAGGCTTTTCCAATTGCCCGATAAACTATTTTACAAAGGCCATTTCCACACTAGACTGTTATAGTGTTATTATTCCACTTTCAACATCCTATGGAATCCTCAGGTTTGCAGTTTAGGGAGGGGCCAAGTGGAATAATAACACTATAACAATCTGGGGTGGAAATGGCCAAAATCAGAGATTGGAAAAGTTCTCTGCTTGGATTACAGCTTCCAGAATCCCACAGCCACCTAGGCATTCTAAGTGTTGTAATCCCAAAAAAAAGAACTTTCCCAAGCTCCATTCAAACTGCTGTAAAGAAACAAAATCACAGAGTAGTCTGACATCTGCGTGACTGCAAATCAGAAGTAAAATATTTGTTTGTCAAGAAAAATGCCTCAAGACTCAAGAGAGGACAATCGAAATGAAAGCTGCTCAAATATTCATTGTTAATAAGCCAGAGAAAATCTTCAGCCACATGGGGCCCTGGGAGATTCTCAGCTGTGTACCATTTGCCGACATAAGAGGTATGGCATGCAAGAAACATGTGATGACAGGGTGTTCATATTTAGCCATGAAATTTAGCTGAGTGGCTCTCTCCTTTTGATGTAAGAATTCCATATGCAATCTGAAACTTACACCACACGGAAAATGTATCGCTAGGAAAATTGCAGAAGAATGAAAATTAAGATTGTGACTTTGCTGCACACTTGAGAAGCATTTTTCATAAGAGACCACCACTACCCCTACCATGAAGCTGTTCCATTTGCCTCTTTGTGTTCTTTAGCACTATCTCAAGAATGGCAGGCTGCATGTGCAACAGATGTTATTAATGACAGCAACTGAATCTGGGTGGTATTTTTAAAGAGTCTCTGAGTGTATAATAAGTCCTCACTTGGAGATTCCCCTCACCCCATAGTTTCCTTTCTTTTAAGAAATGTATATTGTTGATACCATATAATGAGAGACATAATTCAGTTGTTAGTTGACTCTTAGGTGTTAGACTGGAAACAGAGCTGAAACTGAGAGTTTTGGGAAGTTACTTTATATATTACAGTTCTCACAGTCCCCACAGTAACACAGCTACTGGACATACTCTCTCAGGAATTCTGGGAGTTGTAACCCCAAAAAGTAAGTTCTTCAACCTCTGCTCAACATTTTGGTAGCTCCTTCACCTTGTGGCTCACGCTGTAAGGACCGGGACCTGTTTCTTTTTCTTTTTTTGAAAGACTGTCTTCTGTCACACAACCTTGCCTCCATCTTAACAGTCATCATCAAGGTCTTCCTTCAAGTCCCCCTTCCATGATCCGAAGCTGGATCTTTCTCATTCATGGAACCTTGTCTTGGGAATGCCTTTTTCGGAGATACAAAACATCAGCTCTGATGTCCTTTCAGATTCAAGAAAACACTTTATCTGACCAGACTATCCCAGCTGTTGTACTGCTGACTTCAGTTGTCTTTTCATGACTTCTGTTGGATTTTATAATCCGGCAATGGCTGCTGATTTTGCAGTTTTCATGCATTGATTACATAATTTCTACTGTTGTGGCATGTAATAATCTACTAAAGGAATAAGTGCAGTGGGATATTTATTTTATTGGCACATGGGATTGCCCTGACACTGCAAGATTAGGGGTGTAATTCTTTGCTACTGTTGTTCGCAAAAGAAACAATGAGTAATTTTAACAACTTTCTTCCCATTGCCAGAAACTATTTGAAAACTGTGCAGTTATTGAAGACTACTAGCAGTTTGAGACTTATTCTGCACAAAATTTTTGTTGGGTTTTTTGTTTTTGCTTTTGCAGAGAAAACAGTAATATTTTTCTGTGCATAAAATGTTGTCTTCTACACGAAAGCAAAATTTACACTCTTTATTTTAGAAAGCAGCATTTTCTGCATTGCTATTGCTGTGTGCCTTCAAATTGTTTCAGACTTATCATAAAGCAAATCTGTTGTGGGGTTTTCTTGGCAAGATTTGTTTGGAGAGGATTTTTCTTTGCCCCCTGTGAGGCTAAGAGGCCAAGGCCAACTTCAACCAGTGGGTTTCCATGGCCAAGTGAGTATTCGAACTCTCGTCTCCAGAGCTATATTCCAACATTCAAACCAACGTCATCATGATGGCTCTCTATTCTATTTCTGCAGAGGAAACACCACGTCTGCACAGAAAATGTTGTTTTCAGTACAAAGAAGCCAGATAAGAATTTTGCTCAGAATTAATTTTAAACTGATCATTCTCATCTGGGATTCTCTTACATGAGAAACACATTTTGGGGCCATTTTTCAAATGTTCTTTCCATCTCTATGCAAGATAGAACCTTGTGGAAAGATGAGGTCCACTTTGGTAGGTCATCGAGAACTACGGCCATATGAACATAATGAACAATTTTATTTCAAATATGTCATTTCTGCTGAAATAATGAAATTAAACTGAGTACTAATAATGGATTAAATTTGGAACCATACTGCATTTTACAGCTTTTTTTATATTATAGTCTTTTCACTAGCAAGTTTAGTATTCTCACTGTTCATACTGGGTGTGAACTGTTCATACTGTTCATACAGCTCAGATTTTTTTTGGGTGGTGATGGTAATGGCTGTGAGACACACACACTTAAAACATGTAGGGCCTTCCTGGACTACATAACTATTGCACTATGATTCCACTTTAACTATCATGGCTGCTTCCAATAGAATCCTAGGGTTTGTAGTCTTGGGAGGTACAGGAGCTTTCTGGCTGAGAATTCTAAATTTCCCTCCTAAACTGCAAATCCTATTATTCCGTTGAACAGAATCATGACAGTTAAAGTGGAATCATAGTGCAATCGTTATGTAGTGAGAAAGGCCCATAGTTTAAAGCAAAAATATTTATTTTTTGGTGAAGCTGCCCATTCCATCCAGAAAATTTCCATACAATATAACTATTTACAGTTAGGGACCGTAAACAAGCAGATCCCTAGATGGCACAGGATAGAATTTTAGTTAGTGGAATTTTTTTATTGGCCAAAATGTTTCAAAAGCCACAAGCTATTCCACTAGGTATGACAGAAAGTTCCTATCTCTTGCCCACATTTCCAACATTTGTTAGAACACGTATTTGTCATTTTCGCCAATCCTTTGTAAGTTTTTGTATTGTATAATTGTAAGGTTTTTTCCCTTTCTTTTTGCTGTATTTATTTTTTCTTTTTGTCTTTTTTTTTTACTGTTTAATGTCTGTGTATTTTAAAGAATAAAGTCTTTTTTTAATAAAAAAAAAAGAAAAGAAAAAAAAGCCACAAGCACTGGAATGTGTATCACTCCTTGGGAGTCATAAAACTTCACTGAGTGTTGAGTTTGTGCAGTAAACAGGCACAGAGTGCTGTGGGTAGTCTAGACAATGATTTCCTTAGAAGCTGTAGTTTTGCATTAGAAAGCAAACTTCTACACATTTATATATATTTTGTGGGTTAGCAACACAGAAAAACTACACAATATAGTCTTTTAGGTCTAAACGGGATATTTTTCTTCCAGAAAACATGTATTTTGTGGTTTCAACAGGACAGAAAGATGTGATTCTATGAGATTATATTGTAGCACTAAGCAGGCCATACAATTACTTTGGAAGTTGTCTCCTACTGATTCAGATTGGTCCATCTAGCCAATTATTGTCAGGTCTGACTGGCAGAGGCACTCCAACGCTTCAGACAGGATTATCTCCTAGCCTAGAGCTGGAGATCCTTAGTCTTTCCTGGTGTTCCCCCCTTCCCCCCGCCTACCAAGTACTAACCAGAGCCAATCTTCTCAGTTTCCAAAAACAAATAGACTCGGTGTATTCAGGGTGGTACCAGGTCTTCAAAAATCACTGTGGAACAGTCGTTTAAGTGTTGGACTAGGACAGCTGTTGAAACTCACTGGATGACCTTGGGCAAGTTACACTCTCTCAGCCTAAGAGGGGGGCAACGACAAACCTTGTCTGAATAAATCTTGCTAAGAATATACTATAGTAAGATCCCCATAAGTGGAAATCAATGTGAAAGCATATAAAAACAACAATGTCTTCATCTCCACCAACATCAGAGTACATACCAATGCCAATAAACATAAGCAATTAGTCATACACAGATGTCTGGCTTTCAGGAGTTTCTGACCACATCCTAAGAATGTGCATGTAACGAGTCCACATTCAGTCTTACATTCTAGTCCCAGAGTGGTCAACTGTGATGTGTCAAAAGGCCAATTTGGCACACTGGGATCCTCAAGCACGCGCGCACACACACGCACGCACACACACATGCATGCACATATGGCTAGAAGCCAATGTCAATTTTTTTCTTTTTCCTTTTTTTAAAGACCTTTGTGTGAATCTTGTTGGGTAGTTATGAATGTGTAAGCACCATAGTTAAGATGTGATGCAGTGAATGCCATCCCAATCCCTGGCCTAGGGGTGATAGGAGTTGTAGTTGAACATACCTGGAGGAAACCAGCCTGGGCAAGGCTAAGCTATCAAGCTAAGCTAAGCTATTAAGCTAAAGTAGCTTAAACAAAAATCTGTCCCTATGCTCTGCATTGGCTCCAGCTGCCAGGCTAGGCAGAGAAAAGCTATGATCCAGTGAGATTTTTCTGCTGATAGAATTTCAGATCTTCTTTTCCTTTCAGATTTTTCCTTTCCTTATAAGGTTCCCCCTTGCATCTTTAAAATCTGCTGCAGTGGGCTGAAAAAACCTCCAGGGCAATTTCTTAGGACAGCAGGTGGCTGCTAGCACAACTTTGGATTTAGGCCAATGTATCTGGGTCAATGTCTCTCATGTCCCATGGGACCTTCCTCCACTTCCTTGTTCTTAGTGACACACATCCCAGCTGCTCCCTTCCAAAGTTATCAGTGCATCACTTTTTTCTACCTTTTAGTGAACTCAGTGCCCACAGACCCAACCAGCTGCTGCTGCTCATGCATATGGACAAACTCAAGGTTATCATTCCATCTAATTCTGAAGAGAGAACCAGGAAAAGATGATGACATTATTGGGGTGATTTTTGTACAAGGCTTTTATAGTGAATCAGGTATGTTAGCTTTGGTACGTGGGGAGCCAATTGCATGACACAAGCAAGTGTCGCTGTTCCATTTTTCTCCTGGTGTAACGCCAGGGTTTGGGTTTTTTGGTTTGTTTTTTATTTTGCCACCAAAAATATTCAGCCCAGGTCACTAAATTGTGCAGATTTTTCAATCTATGTGAATTATCCCTTTGCAAGCATTTCAATTTATGGATTGGACAGCTGTATTCAAGGCACATAGTGAGAGGGAGTGATTACTCAAGGTCTGCCCCAGCTCCCACATTCTCACTTCACTTCCAATATGGAGGTGGAGAGAAGGACTGGCTGTGCCATGGATAAAGTCTTCCCTGGGGGTTGCCATGATCTCCTCAATCCTTCTTTTGGTTTGGTTTTTAAATCTTGGGCGCTTTCCTACAACAGCAGCACAGCTCATTTTTGGAATATATTGAAGGGATGTCTCACCAAGGCAATTATGACAGTAGAAATTAAAAAGCAGGAAATTTAGGGTGGGAAAAGGTGACAGAAGAACAGTCAAATAAGGATGAGGGCAGGAAAATGTGTTGGAAGGTACTGGGCAGCCATCAAAAACTCCACCCCACCGCCATGAGAAAGCTATAGTGCAAATAATAGCCGTAATTACAGCATCAAAACTGAATGCAAAAGGCAGCATTACAGTTGCAGCGGCATAACAGTACTACCAGGTGATGCAGAGGTCTTCTTTGCCTGCCTCTTTAGTGGAGGCTAGTATGAAAAGGTCCTAGGCATTCAAGCTGATGCAACCTCAAGACTACACATTATTAGATTTGAGAGAAAAGAAAATGAGCTAGATTTATTGATGATGGAAAACCAAAAGAAGAGAATCGCCAAATTTTATAAATTACTGTTGAAAAGAGAAATGGAATCAGAAGTAGTTAAAGAAACAATGGTTAGGTGGGCATAGAATATGGGACACTCAATTGAATTAGAAACTTGGGAGAGAGCGTGGAAAACTGATATAAAATTTACACCAAACTTAAATTTAAGAGAAAATTTTTATAAAATGTTACATAGATGGTACATGACCCCAGAAAGATTACAAAAAATAACAAAAACTGGGAATGCAAAGTGTTGGAAATGTGATGAAAAGACGGGGTCCTTTTTTCATATGTGGTGGACCTGCAGGATAGCAAAAAAATTTTGGAAGAGGATACATGATGAAATTCAAAGAATTTGTAATTTGAATTTTGAGATGAAACCGGAGTTTTACTTGTTAAATATATTAGGGCAACAAAGGGAGATAAGAAGCCATCAGAATATTTGCGCAAAATTGGAAAGAAAGGAAATATATTGATATAGAAGAATGGAAGTTAAAAGTTTTGGATATGGTAGAGATAGAAAAACTAGCATTTTCTTTGAAGAATAAACCTGTCCAGAACTTTGAAAGGGAATGGAGAGGAGTTATGGACTGGATAAAGATATAAATGTATAAGAAGTGAAGAAAAAAATAATGTAATTGTTCTTTTCCCTAATAAGCGGAAATTATGTTTGTATGTAATGGAGACAAGCAGATTCAACTGGAAAATTTAAGCTTGGAAGTGGGGAGGGTTTTTTTTTTTCGAAATTAAATTTTCAATAAACATATTTTTTTTTAAAAAAACTAGACATTATTAGCTAGGCAGGTGATAATCACTCTGTAGCTGTCACAATAAAAGGGGTGTTTTGACTGTGTAAGTATATATGTACTTCTTTGTGACCTGCTCTTTGTAGTCACATGAACATAAATGCATCATGAAGTTCAGTGCAGTCAATAGCATTAATTTTTCATGGTGAGTTAATGCAGCAGACATTGAATTTGCTGGGAGCAACTGAAATGGTGGTGTGCACGTTATAGCAATAAAGAAAAAATAGCATCTTATAAAGTTGCGTACACACCAGAGTCTTTTAGCTCTGACAGAGCATTGCATTTCCTAGGGTAGATGCTAAAACAGAAATTAAACACGACAAAATAGTTCCTATAGAGCTGCCTGTTACCCTGACCTGTAATGGCCTTTCTCATGGCATCTTCTTTCTATCATGTTTATTCACAAAAAAAATTCCATTGAGCAAAGGTTGTTTCCAGTGTTTATTGAAAGGTTTTTATTTCCTGGTTCTGTCCTGAAAGGTATTACGTCTTATATGGCTAGAGGATTACTGACGAATAGTCCCCTAATTTCCTTTTAAACAAACTTTCTAATATACCCTAATATCAAATCTTGGTTTTTGCTGATTGAGCACTGATGATGTAATTATTATTTCCTTGCATGTTTCAATATTTCAATATAAAACATCCAGTACGAACAATTTGTTACGAATTTCAAATGGGCCATATTACAGATACAGTGATGGGCTCATTCATTATTTCCTTTGATAATAATTTTAAAAAAGAAAAAGGTGAGGGACGGAACAAATTTGTCAGTAATAACATCCCTTCACAAACTGAGATTTGCCTAAGGAAGAGGAACGATCGTACTAATATTATGATTAACATTGTCTGTGGTGGAGACCAAATATTATAAAATCTGGAATTCCTTTTCTTTTTACATTGAAATATTGCAGTTTGGCTATTAAAAAAAACCTCTAAGGGCCCTTTCACATTCCACAATTATAGCAATATGATTCCACTTTACATGCCAAAGCAACATCCTATGGAATGCTGGAGTTTGGAGTGGCATTAAAGATCTCTTGTGGAGAGTTCTAAATACTGCTTTCTAAACTGCAAATCCCAGGATTCCATGGGATGTTGCCAAGGCATTTAAAGTGGGATCTTAGTGCTATAACTACTTTGAAAGATCAGAAACTGACAAAAGAGCACTGGAGAAAGCATCACTCCTTCTGCAGCCACAAGCAAAGCCATTAAACAACAAGGCTTTAATTGATGCTTTCATTGCAATAACAAGCAAACTAATGAGATTGCCATAAATGAAATGTGGGGGGAAAATGAGAGAACCACATTGAAAACACTAGAATGTAAATGTTTCTAAATTATATATGTATTGAAAAGTTAGTGAGCAAACTATGGGACTGGAAGTGGATAATTCAGAAGCAACCAATAGACGCTACAGAGTAATAATAATTTCATTATTGTGGCACCTATAAACTTGCTTGTAAGTGGGAGCGTAAGCTATAACTGTGAACTGAGACAAATTTATTTATCTAGCCTTCCTTTCCATACCCAAAGTGGCTTACAATATATGCTGAAAATCAGCTAAATCAGCTAAAAATCAGTTAAAAATCAAACCGTAAAAAACAATTAACTATATTAAAACAGCTTAAAAAGAGCTTAAAAGCATTTAAAACATAATAAATGAAGAAAAATATACAAAAAGTACAATTAAAAGACCTTTCTGCAGCAGCCAGTCAATGGCCAAAAGCCTGTCTAAACGAAAAATTCTGCTAGCAGAAAGCAAGCAGGGAACCAATCTAGCTTCCAATGGGAAAAAGGGAAAACAGTAAACAACCTGGGAGCAGCCATGGAGAAGACCGTCTCTTGCATCTTGGATAAATATGCCTGAGAAGATAGCAAGAGCAAAAAAAAAAAAAAAAAAAGCCTTCCTCTCAGGATCACAGAACCCAGGTGGGTTCACGAAGGGAGGTACAATAATCTCCTGTCCCAAATAATATCAAAATCACAGATAAGAAATCAGTCCACCACCTCATTTATACCTTGCCTCAAGATGGCTTACAAAATTTTAAAAAAAGGAAAAAAGAACATATGAAGTTTAAAAATCATGCAGTTTATGACACCCTCTCCAATAAAATTAAATAATATTACATTGTCCATAGAATTAAAACTTTAAAAACAGTAGTGTCAGAGTATAGAATAGAAGCACAAGGTACAAAACAATTGTCTCTAGCTGTAGAGTCAGAGCTAAAAGACTTACTTTTTGCACCATAACTCCCGGAAATCTCCATGCTGGGTTGGGACATTCTGAGCGTTTTAGTTCAGAAAGCAACTTTTTCCTAAGCTCTGGAACCAATGTATGGAGCAGCTTGTCAAAGTGGGGGATTATTCTGTCTCTTTTGTTCAAGGTCATGAAAAGCACAAGATCCTCTTAAATGGTTCATAGGAACAGTGCCATATTCTCTATTTATTCACTTTTACTCGGTCATTTCCCCCTTGGTTCACCCCAGAAGTAGATTGTTTCTATTAATGTATGAATTTGTAAAACTAAGGGCTTTATCACACAAGACAGGTAAATTACACTTATAGCAAGATTATAGTGTCTTTGGCTGGGGCTTATCATATGATGTCATTTCTCTTTTGTTGTTCTCCCAGTGCGAGACCATTTGGAAAGCATTTCTTTTACAAAGAATCTTTTACACAAACAGATTAATCTGGTAATGACCTCCTTTGTAAAAAAACAAAAAAACAAAACACTTTCCAAACAGTCTCCCTCTGGAAGAACAGAAGAGAAATGATGTCTTGTGATAATTCTCAGCCAAGGATGCTATTATCCTGCTGTAAGTGTGATTTACCTACCATGTGTGATAAAGCCTGAAGAAAAAAGGCAGATAATATGTGAAGACCACAGTATTTGTTTCACATATAAAGAATAATCGATGCCATAGTATTTTTGATTTCTATGTATGGTTGTAAAAGCTGAAAAGAGAAGAAAACTGATAGGAAGAAAACCAACTCGTTTGAAAGGTGGTACTGGAAAAGAGTTCTGCAGATAGCGTGGATTGCAAAAAAGACGAATGAATGGAACGCTGCAGCAAATGAGGCCTGAACTCTCATTTGGACCAAAGATGACTAAACTGAGGCTGTTGTACTTTGGACACATCATGAGATGATGTAACTCATTGGAAAAGGTTATAATGGTTGGTAAAGTGCAAACAGTAGGAAAAGAGAGAGACGGCACTACAGCTGGACTGACTCAATCAAGGACTGTGCAAGACCTGAGCAGGGCAACTGATGACCAGAGATCTTGGACGTTTCTCATTCAGAGGGTGGCTATAAGTGGGATAACACATCCTAGGCCCTGCAATAGTTATGAGAAAGATGGCAAGTGGATGAAATAGTTCAAAGCTCAATCAATCAATCAATCAACCAATCAATCAAAGGGTACTTGTTCTCTCTGGAAGACATCAGATGGACCAATTTCGCTCTCCTGTTGGGACAATGGGGAGACCCAACTCTACTGCTGGCAGGGGGACAAAATTCAGATGTCCTCTTAAAGAGCTTTGGAGATACATGAGTTTTGGAGATACATGTTAAAAAAAGCGATCCCAAAAGTTGTAGAGCTATTTGTCTGCTTCCTGGATTTCCCCCAAAGTTCAAAAACGACTATGGTGAGCAAAGGACTGGTAAGCACCAGCGTGTGGAAAAGCTGCTTTTGGACCAAAGTTCCCAGAATTCTCCAACTGAGATGGCTGCTGCTCATGCCAGCTGGGCAATTCTGGGTCTTGTAGTCTTAAAAAAAATAGTAATTTATCTCAGTTCTAGCACCATGACATACTGTCTTCTAAACCACTGCATCAACCTACGAGGAAGGCAATGGCAAATCTTCCAAGAAAACCCTATAATAGCATCACTATAAGTCAGAGTCAACCGGAAAACAAATAATAATATTACAAGGTTTGTCCTCACAGGCACGCTATGAGGTGGACAATGCTGAGACAAAGGGACTCCAAGGTCACTCAGTAAGTTTTGCGATTGGGTAGAAATTTGAAACCAGGTCTCCCTGATCAAAAAACAACCAAGTAGCCATTCCACTGTACTGGATTTCTCATTAGGAATGAATTTAAAGAGCAGTGGCCATCCTGGTTGTGGGATTCAGGGTATCCGAAGTCCAAAAAAGTAACTTTCCCATGCTATGGGCTAGAGTTAAGCAATACTGTAAACATTTACACACACACACACACACACCAAAGAACAAAAAAATCTTTATACTCATTCAACCCATAGCCAATTATATTTGCCTGGAATCAAGTTTCCTCTGCAGTTATTGTTCACTCAATGTCTTTAAAGAACAACAGTGATAGGTATTCAAACAATAAATAACTAGCAAGAGACGGATGTTCAGCAGTGTTCTTTGGAGATGCAGAAATTAAAGTAAGGTCTTTTTTCTGACTGTTGTGTCACATGCATTTAAACAGGGCCAGTCCCTATTTCTAGAATGACACCAGACCCTTCCCAGTCCTATTTTACCCAGACAAAATCAGGACAAAAGTCAAACAAGGCAGTACTGGAGTAACCTCATGCTGCTCTCCCTTGTATTAGTAGTCATTTTCAGTGGGGCCCCAGGATTAAATGAGATTTGAAAAAAAAAGTCTTACAGACAAATGAGAGATGCTGCTCTTTGATTCATCGCTTACCAAATGATTTTGTTACAGGATACAGTTAGACTAACAGCAATTTGACAGTGTATGGGATGAGAGCAAGTAGGTCAGCTGCAATTAAAATGTTCATTACCGAGCAATTGTCTCCATACATGCCAGAAACACTATCTTTTCTTCACCTGTTATAAGAATACATAATTTCATGCCTATCTGCAGATGGAGGAAAGTATTAGCTGAAAAACAGCTGCAAGGATATATGGTACCAGGTTCTCATGTGAGGAAAATTCTAAAGTAGATTGTTTTATGAAGACCCAAAACCTCAGGACCTCATGCTGTATCAGTCATACTTGACATCTGCTTTGTAAGAAAATCTGCAAGGATGAGGATAAATCATTCCTAATATCAGTGCATTAAAAATACTTTTTACTAAAAACAAGAGTTCCCACTGTTACGTCCAGCTGTGTAATGAATATGTTTAGTCACCGGTGATGTCAGTGCCTGTTGTTTCACACAAAGGCTGCAGCATGATATCAGTGCTCAGGGGAGCAATCTGCTAGAGCCTACTGCTGTACTAAATAGGCTACACAGGACCAGTGTATCAAAGGGTTAAGTCACACACCCACAGAAAAGCTTGTTCACACATCTGTAGAGTGAAATACAAACCGGAGAAACAAAACCCTACCTTTTTTTATCCATCCCCAAATGAACTGCACTTTTTAAGGAAAAAAAAACATCTAGAGTCACAGACAAAACTGCAGCCCACTTGCTAAAATTAATCAGTAATTTCCAGGGCATAAAGGACAATGTAAGCAACAAAATCTCACCCATGCAACTGCAGTGACGGAGCAGTTTTGTTCCAAGCCAGTACTTACATCAGCAGATGAACAGTCTGCACCAGCACAAGCCAGCCACTGTATCTGATGGTTTCTCTCTAAACAGCATCCAGGTATTGGCTAGAATGTTATATCATTTCTTCCATTGGTTGTTTGGATTTGGTTGCATCTGCAACTTGAGGGGCGTGCATGGCTTTTGTAAAATCAGCTGTTTTTGAAGAGCCATGCGTGATCACTGCTGCAGCCCAAGCCTATCTAAAGTAGTTCAATGCAGCAAACACTCTAGCTCCCCCTTCCTTTCTTTTTTTCCTCGTCCTCTTTTTAAAAGGGCTATGGTACCACTAGGCTTAGACAACTGTACAGATTACATGCGAATTGGAACATCTGTTACTTTAAGGTTGCAAGGGCAAGATTCACCAAAAGGACAACATTAATGATTTAAAATCAGTATATCCATATATGAATAACTATACAATTCTTTAAAATCTTTTATACTATTTTCTTTAAAAAAAAGTGGCAGAAAAAAATATTTTACAGTAATTAAGCTTTCTCCTTCTTTCTGTTTTGGAGGAATTATTTTCAACATGGATAGCAGAACATAATTAACAGTTTAGATTTCTTAGACTGCAATCTTATACTCATTTACCTGGAAGTAAGTTTCAGCGAATTCAATGAGATTTGCCCCTGAGTGCATGGGGCTGCAATCCCATCACCGCTAGCTAGGCTGACAGTAAGTCCCATGGAATTCTTTGGACCTTTTTTCTGAGGAGAACTGCATAGGCTTGCACTGCTATAACTACAACACATTGTTTGGAAATTTAAATGCTCCAGAATGGTGCTGCATTGGTGGTGGTCTGTGGAACAGTGCTGGTCTGCAGCAAGTTTCTAGAAAAGAATGAAAACAGTTGTCACTATCAGCACAAATAGGATAGCATCCCTAGCACATTAGAAAAAGATAAATGTTGTTCTCCCACACCACTTAGCTTAGGAAGTTCTGTTTCCAAGGCTAACAAGGGCAAGCCCTCCAACATCTCACAGATGAAAGCCATGTAGCCAAGCAACATCAAGATAATCAATAATTATCAGCTAGTCCCCAATACTTTTGGTGGGGGGCAAGGTGCTGGAGCATGTGGTGGCTTCCCATCTCTGGTGTATTTGGATGAGACTGATTATCTGGATCCATTTCAATCTGGCTTCAGGCCTGGTTATAAAACAGAAACAGCTTTGGCCACCTTGGTGGATGACCTTTGTTGGGAACTGGGCTGGATGTGTCCCTGTCGGTTCTGCTAGACTTTTCAATGGCATTCAAAAACATGAACCATGGCATTCTTCTGGATTGCCTTTCTGGGATGGGACTTGGAGACACTGTTCTTCAGTGGCTCCATTCCTTCCTGGAGGGGCAAACTGAAGAGGTGATGCTGAGGGACATGTTTGACTTCTTGGCCATTGATCTGTGTGGGTCTCTGTTTTGTCTCCCATGCTATTTAACATATACATGAAGACGTTGGAAGAAGTTGTCCAGAATTTGGGGCTCAAGTGTCACAATTATGGTGATGATACCCAGCACTATCTCTCTTTTCCACCTTGGTCAAAGAACATGGTCTCTGTTCTAAACCTGTGTGTACCAGCAGTGTTGGACTAGATGAAGGTGAACATGCTGAAATTCAAACCAGACAAACAGAGGTGTTTCTGGTCTGTAATAAGTCAAGTCAGGGGTAGGGATGTGCTGAATGGGGCTTCACTCCCCTGAAGATATGGGTCCACAGTTTGGATGTACTCCTGAATTCAGCCCTGAACCTGAATACTCAGGTTTCTGCAATAGTAGGAATGTATTTGCATATTAAAGCTAACGCACCAGCTGTGAGATGACAAAGTTGACCATGCAGACACATCTCTTAGTTAAATCCCAAATGGATTACTGTAATGAACTGTATGTGGAGCTGCCTTTGAAGTGTGTTTGGAAAAAGCTGCAGCCAGATTGTTAATGGGTGTTGACTACAGGGAGCACACAACTCTTATGTTGAAACAGCTCCATTGGCTGATGGTCTATTTCTGGACATAATACTGAGGCAATGGAAGTAGAAAATAAAGGCTGATATAAAAATGTAAAGAAGCTATTTTGCTACTTTGTTCTTATTAGCATTAGGTGCTGAAATGATTAGCAAGTGCTTTGCTGTAATATTCTAAAATACTGAAAATACTCCATCTGGGAACTGTAGAGATGAGCTCACGGGCGGGACAATAAACAGGACAGGTCAACCTGGAGACAGGAACCAGCTAGAAGGCTAATGAACTGCAGCTGCCAAGTGGACACCTGGACAGGTAGAAAATGGATAAAGGCTTTGCTTGAGTAAATAAAAGATAAGGCCATAATGAGGGACATCAAAAGATTCCTGAGTAGATGGAGCCAAAACTGACATAACTAAAGAAAGGAAGCCAACATGTCAGCCTGTCCTGGGAACCTGTTACAGAAGGGGATGTAAGCCAAAGATGACGAAGGAGCATATTCAGTGTCTTGACCAATGAGAGTGAATTATAAAGAATCAATCAAATGATGGATCATGAAACTTGTAACCAATCAGATGTTATTGGCAAAATGTATTTAAAGGATTGTAACCCCTTTGTCTGGGTCCTGGATTTGCCCAAGGCCTAGGACCATTACTGCCCAGTAATCAATAAAGATTCTGTTGGAAAGACACTCAACTGGTGTTAGTTCTTTTGAGTGTGCCAGGCACAGACCTGAGAGAGCTTCTGTCTATCTGGATGTGACAATGCAAAATCCTGATTATGTATAAAGCCCTATGCACCACAGGTGCAGGCTATCTGAAGGACTGTATCTTCCCATCATGAGAACCAGTATGGTGTAGTGGTTTGAGCACTGGACCACAACCCTGGTCTGCAGACCAGGGTTCGATTCCCCACTCAGCCATGGGAACTCACTGGGTGACCTTCGGTGCATCACACAGGACCTTTCTGCACTACATTGCTATAGTGCTATTATTCCACTTTCAACAGCCTATGGACTTCCGGGGTTTGCAGTTTGGGGGGGGGGGCTTTAGAATTCTCAGCCAGAGAGCTCTTTGGCCTCAGTAACCTACAAACCCCAGAATTCCACAGGATGTTGAAAGTGGAATAATAGCACTATAACAGCGTAGTGCAGAAAGGCCCACACTCTCAGCCCCAGAAAACCAGTGTGATAGAGTTGCCCTTGGGTTGCCATAAATCAGAAATTACTTGAAGGCTCACAACAATAACATATTCCTATGAGAGCTTGACCAAGTTATCGGATCTCCATCCCATTGCCTTCACAGCTATGTTTGGTGGGAACACAGGATAGGATTTTCTTTGTAGCTGCTCCCTCACTTTGGAACTCCTTCTCTAGGGAAGTCTGGATGCCTCCTTCTTAAGACATTTCTATTCCAACAAGCCTTTCAAAACTGATTGTTAACAAGAGAAGGATTTTTTAATGGTAGGGTACTGTTTTTAATCTTTGTTTTAAAGTAATAGTTTAAACTGTTTCAATTCTGCTGTTAGTTTAATATTGTTTTAATCTCAACATTTGTATGTTTTTAAGCTGTACTTACTTTTAGCATAGTTTTCTGACTTTAAAAGTCCCTTGTTGGGAGAATGGCAAGATATAAAGAAAATGATGGATGGATGATGATGGGTCATTGTGTGGTCCAGATGGCAACATATCTTCATAAAGAAAACACAAGCTATGAGAGGCTACAACAGTTTGCTTTTGCCTGAGCCTACTGAGAAGGGCAAGATTCTACCTCTCCTCTCCTTCCCACTCTGCAGAGTTAAGTACGCAAAATACTTTTGTACTTTCTGTTCAATCGTCAGCAATTGAGGTAAGCTGAGGACAAAGGAGGAAAGTAGAAAGGGGAGAGAGAAACTGGAACATTTGATAGCTGAAAAAGTAGGATGACAGAGGATTAATTGGGACAGTCACTGCTAAATCAGGACAGTTGGAGGGCAGAAGTGTCAAACTGGGACCAAATCAGATCGTCTATCCATCTAGCTCAGTATTTGCTACAGTTACCAGCAGCAGGTAAACAGGATTGAACTTTCGGACCTTCAGATTCTTTCCCAATCAAATCTGGAAATGCCAGGCATCAAAACCAAGACATTTTATATGGGGATTGACACTGATTTTATAGCTTACCACAGCACCCTTCTATGCTTAATGAAGTAGGGAGAGTATCTTATAATCTAATACCATTTTCAGAGTCTTTTTTAGCGTCTTAAAATATAGACTCATTTGTGAATACAGTCTGGTTTTTATTTTAATATCTTAAAAGAAGCAGTCTATATTCACAAATGCAAACATGTGTCTGTATTCAATTGCTGGTAGAAACTAGAGTAGATCCACTGAATCAATGGAATTCACTTAAACACTGATTTAACATTCAGCAATTCAGTCCATTTCAAGCTGGCATGGTGTAGTACTTTGAGAGTAGTAGACTAGGATCTGAGGAGTAGAGTTCAAATCCCCACTTCACCATGGAAGCCAACTGCATGACTTTCAGCAAGTCACATACTCTCAGCTGCAGAGGACGGCAATGGCAAAACCCTTCTGAACAAATCTTGCCAAAGAAACCTCATGATAGGGTTGCCAGAAGTTGGAAATGACTTGAAGTTACACAACAACAACAAATTGACTCCCTATTTTACTGTAGTTGGTTCTGGCAACTGTATTTAGGCCGTGAGTATAGACTCTTCAGCCAGCCAGACCATGTTTTTTTCACACAATCTGCTATCAGTCAAGGCCCATGGAGGTGGCATCACCCACATCTCCTACTGGGGTCTATGTAGTGTTTATAATTCCATTATCACCGAAACGAATTTCCATGTTCAGATTCTTCTGTATAGCAGTTGCAGGATCCAAATGGAAAGAACGACTAAAGGTATGGTAGAGGAAGAATGTTGGAGAACACAACCATATGACTCTTTTTCAGAGTAGGAGCAACGATAGACTGCCAGGTTAACAGGCAAACTCTTGTTGTTCTGGCAAGTGAATGAGGCGAGGATGAGGTTTAAAGTTTTTCTGACATTACTTGATTGTAACAACTGTCTGAGTAGATCACATTAGAAATGTATCATGTAATATGGGGTTTTTTTTAAGTCTAAAGCACTTTAAAAATAACTACCTAATTCAAAACAAATAAGCAACAAAAGAAAAATGCAAGCATAAGAGTCAGAGAATGATGCCAGCTCCCTTTTCTGTGGCTATCAGCTGAATTTAAATGCTGCATTAGGTGGTAATACTTTTGTCTGTAGGTTTGTGTGAAGGGGATGGGATTGTTTTTAGACTCTTCTTGGCAAGGCCATGTGGGTTATTAAGGTGAGCTAGACTGCTGAAAAGAGCTGTAGATGCAGAGCCTGGAAAACTTATTTTGCTTGAACTACAACTCCCAGAATCCTCTCAAGATTGTAATCCAAAAATATTATTTTATCCAAAGCCAATGTGAACATCCTAGAAAGGTAGGACAGTTAATAAACTGAGTCAACAGTACTAAAGGACAAATGGACAGGACACATTTCAGGTTGTTTTGCTTTCCTTTATTGGTTTCATTGACAGAGAAGCTGTATGATAGAGGACTTTGGAGAGATACCCTTAATTTGAACAAAACCCTTGACCTCTCCATGTTATGTCTGTTTATAATAGAGGTTTATTTCTCTCTCTTGTAAAATCAGAGTGGCAACTAAAATCTTCTTCATTCATTTTTTCTTTTCTTTTTTTAGTTTTTAATTTTAGAACAATAACCAATACATTACAACATTTATAAAATCATTGTGTACAGACAATTCATTATGAGACAGCAGCCAAACACAACCGTTATTTCATATTTAAAAGGGATGAAGGGCTTCAGCCTGTCCTAGTTAGCGTGTTTCTCCTCATCAACAACTTTGCCATCTTAAACACACTCTGAGTTTGCCTGGCCAGATGTGTTCTGCTTTTCACCTGTGAAATGTTGGAGAGTATGCATTTTCACTGCAGAAAAGGCACATGGTCAGCAATGTTTAGAAAAGGGACAAAACCTTAATAAATAATGTTTGTTGTTTTTTCATTCCAGTATCTGCAATGTCATGAAAAAGAGAAGCATTCTTTTTCTCTTGCACATTTTAGTGCCCTTGCGGTACTAAGCCTATGCAGCTAATAAAGTCAGAACACAGCTTCAAATACTGCTGTTTGGACTTTGTCCACAAGAGGTCCCTGTAGGACTATGAAAAATTAATCTGTGTGCAAAGATAAAAAGACTAAATCCAATTTTTAGTCCCAACTAACTAATGCAAACCCACTGACTCAATGGAAACTCTGGTTCGTCAACATGTATGTAATTCTTATTAATTCAGTGGGTCTAATAGAAGTGAGATTAATGTTTGGATTTAATCCAAAGATTATTCACCTAAAGCCAATAAATAAAATAAGCAGCCTTTTCACCATGCAGATATACTATTGTAAACATTTTCACATAATTTTGATAATTAATCTTCATCCATGTATAGTTGCAGTAGCTTCTATATGGGAAGGAAACCTTAATTTTTTTGTAAAAGAATATCTGTAGAAGCTGCGTCAGAGCCACTACTTGTAAAATGACATGCAATGCACCTTCATTTCAGTGCAATCACTGCCGATGTTTAAAAATTAAGCCATACTCATGATGGCATTTTGGCTTGTTTCCAGTCGCCTTTGGCTAAGGTGCCACGCAGGCGACATTTACGATGATGGCTAAAAAGAGATAGGCAAAATGATTCCACTTTCAACATTCTATAGAATCCTGGGGTTTGCAGTTTCGAGAGGGGCCGGCTGACCCCTCCCGAAACTGCAAACCCCAGGATTCCATAGAATGTTGAAAGTGGAATCATAGTGCTATAACAGGCTAGTGCAGAAATGGCCATGGTGTAGTGGTTTGAACGTTAGACTACAATCCTGGAAACCAGGGTTTGATTTCCTGGTTGGCCATGGAAACTCACTGGGTGACCTTGGGCATGTCGTACACTGTCAGCCCCAGAAAATCCCAAAATAGGTTCACCTTAGGGTCACCGTATGTCAGAAACTACTTGAAGGCATACGATAACAAAGAGACACACATCAACATTTAAAAAAACACACACATTGATAGCAACTCATGGGTCAAATGCAATCAGGCATTTTAAACATGTTTAGCAGAGAAGATGTTTTCATCATTTAAAAGTCATCCCAACGTAAGTCATCTTCTAGGATAACAATAATAACAGTAGGATAACAATTCTACCTGTTAATAAAACCTCTGACAGAGAGACTCCTTTTTACAGAGTATTAATATACCCACTCAGCTCCACTTCTTCCTTGTCCTCTATCTAGCTGAAAGTTTTTTTAGTAGAATTGACATTGGGGGGATGGTGAAAGAGGGCTGAAGAAACACAGACTTGTGGGATTGAGTTGCAGCAACATGTCTGCAGTAAACAATACAATTAACAAAGCTTGAGCTGGGAAAGAGCAGAATTCCACTCTAACCAGTTCTACTGTAGCCATGTAGTGCCTACCTAAAACAGACAAGGTAAACAGCAGCTGCCTCCAGAATCCTTTAATGAACGTTCATAAACAGCAAAACAGAGGGGAGTGCAGATAAGTCTGACTCACCAGCTCCTAAAGAGGCACAGACCCATAAATCTGACCACTAAAATGAAAGTCATATGAAAAGTGGAGACTGGAGAAAGAAAAAATTATCCCCAGATGCATTTTGGAAGAAGCTATCCAGTGGTCTCTAGAAGGTCCAAAATGTTTTTACACTTGGCCCTTCACATTCGCTAGGGTTAGGGACACAGGACCCTTGCAAAAGTGAAAAATACGCAAATAACAAAATTTGTGTGTCTGTGAGAAAGGGGCTGAGGCACAGGTGAAGAGAGTGGGTACCCAAAGTCTAAACGAGGTCAGGAAAAGGAGCTGGTTGGCATGGTGGTCCTGTACTTCCTCTCTCTTGCCCATCTCCTTCCTTGGGTATGTGTGGGGCATGGCTACAGGGTTTGTGGTGCTGAGAATTTGGGCAGAGAACTGTCTTCAGCTGGCCAGGCAGAGACAGATGGGGAAAGAGGAGGACCAGAGGTGGGTTTCTAAAGGGCTATATGTCCTGATTGGAGCCACCAAGAGGGAAGGTTCCCCCAAAAAAGAAGCACCTGAGGTGGGAGGACGAGAGTTGGAGAAACTTGCAAATAATCAAATCTGTGAATGTCAAACCCGCAAATGTGGAGGGCTGACTTTATTTACTTTTGCAAGGCTTACCTGACCAAGTTGTTTAATTTCATGTGCACATTATTGATTTTGAATAATACATTTTCTGAAACATATTGAACTGCCCTTTTTTTTTTTTTTGGAACAGAACCTATCCCTATTATTTCCATGTTATTTCTGTGGGCCTTTCCACCTTACACTGTGATAGGGCTATTATTCCACTTTCAACATCCTATGGAATCCTGGGGTTTGCAGTTTAGAGAGGGGCTTTTAGAATTCTCAGCCAGAGAGCTCTTTGGCCTTAGGAAACTACAAACCCCTGAATTCCACAGGATGTTGAAAGTGGAATAATCGCACTATAAGAGTGTAGGATGGAAAGGCCTGCCTCTGGAACCAAATATTCTGTTAAAGAAGCAATGTCCAGGAGTACATCCACATCATTATCTGAGGCATACCTGTACTCAGGACTGGGCTACATTACTGGAAAGGTGAGAAGGTACAAAAAGCTTGATCTTCTACTGCAGTGCTGAACAAAATGTTTTCCTGGGTCACATTCCTGGGTCCATGACTGTTTTGGCAATCCTTCAACATTTCAGACTTCCTGGATCACCATTTTTCTATCTTCTCCCCAGAAGATAAATTGTGTTTCAGAGAAAGGAACTGGCAAACCATTTCTGAGTATTCCTTGCCTAAGAAAACCCTAGGAAATTCATAGGAAATTCACCCCAAGTCCATAAATGACTTGAAGGCACACACACACATGCTCCTAATTCCAGCTAGAGGCCATATGTGCATAGTAATAGTTCACACTATCCATGTGTATAATTCCACACAGACACATTGTTTAGTGAAAGTTTGTAGAATGATGATGATTGGCTAAAAGAGGGCAGCGCCCTATTTGTTCCTATACACACTAAATACCAAGAGACCTTTCACACAACACAATCATAGCACTATGATTCCATTTTAAGGTCATTTCCACACTAGCCTGTTATAGTGCAATGATTCCACTTTCAACATCCTCTGGAATCCTGGGGTTTGCAGTTTCGGGACTGCAAACCCCAGGATCGTAGAGGATGTTGAAAGTGGAATCATCATGCTATAACAGGCTAGTGAGGAAATGGCCTAACTCTCATGGTAACCTCCTATGGAAACTTGGAATTTGCAGTTTATGGAGGGGGATTTAGAATTCTAGCCAGAGAGTAATAGTGCCTCACCTAACTACAAATCCCAGGATTTCATAGGATACAGCTACGGCATGCATCATAGTGCCATAACTGAATAGTCTGAAGGGAATCATAGTGCTATAACAGAGCAGTGTGAAGTCCCCTAGTCAGCATAATTCCAGCTTCTTTTAAAGAGGTACACATGAGAAGGCCAGCTTCTGTGAACAGGCACTGTTATAATAGAGTTAATTTGATTCCCTTTTCCCTATTTCAATTAACCTGGCAGTCCGTACCATGCAGTCCAAGTTGGAAATAACAAAGGAAAACACCCTTGACAATAACGTGTCTTCTATAATTATCAGAGGGATTTATTAAAGTCTGAGGACCCAACTACCTGTTACATTGCAACCATATGTCATATTGTCCCATCAGCTAAGGTAACCACTTAGCCATTTCCCCTAAGAGGAAGTCCCTAACCAAAAAAGAAGAAGAAGAAGAAAACATAATGAAATGAGCATGTGCTTATTTATATAGAAAAGGTCAAATTATAAATAATGTCTAAAGTAGGGGAAAAAAATAGAAAAATAGGGGGAAAAAATGGACAGAATTCACAATTGTAGTAATGAATGCATAAGCTAAAGATGTCCATCTGGTTCATATTCATGGTCCTTGTAACTTTCAATTGTTTAGGGAATACTTGGGGACCACAAAATTCCCCCATCCTCATTTACCAGGCAGCAGCTGCTCCAAGCAACAGGAATTTGTTCTCCTGACAATTAGGAAGCAGTTGACTGATGTTTACACCCCCATCCCCACAAGCAATATCTGCTTTGAGGGGGGAATCTTGCTTCTGACTGTTATACCAGAGGTTCAGGGCCACATTCAGGTTTCTGTAGGCCCTAGACATTGATGGATTTGACTTCCTGTTTTGCCCTGATGTTCCACTAGGGATGTTTTTGTCTCTTTTTGTAAACCCTAAAATTTCTGTAGGCACTAGGCACTGTCCGTAAAGTGCCTAATGAATAAGGTGGCCCTGCAGAGATCGCTCATGTGAGGTGCTGGAAATGTTGCCAGCTGTTACTCAGGGCCTTATCACACTACACTATTATAGCACTCTTATTCCACTATAACTGCCATGGCAATATTGCATGGAATCATGGGATCTGCAGTTTAGGGAGAGGTATTTAGAATTCTCAGCCAGAGAGCTCCAGTGTTTCACCCAACTACAAACCCTGGAATTCCACAGGGTACAGCCAGGGCAATCAAAGTGGAATAATAGCGCTATAACAGTGTAGTGTGATAGGGACCTCAGTAAGTGAAGTTTAGTGGGGTTGGGCAAGAAGATGCTATACAGCTATGTAACTAAGGGAACTGCATAACTGAACAGGTTATCTAGAATTTGGCCAATATCTCATACTGAGGTAACCAGGAAAACTATGTGCCTGCTCTGTCTGCTGCCTAGCTGCAACTCTGAGGCCTCTGTTCTTCTTTCTTGTAGTTATTCAGCACTGCAAGAGGAGCCTCTCCTGAGGATGTCATGGTCCAGGAAGCCTTATGTGTGGAGATATCATTTGTCAGCCTGGACCTAAGTCATACAGGGCTATATAGGTCATAATCAGCACTTTGAATTGTGCCCAGAAGTAGACTGGGGGCCAGTGGAGCTGGAGTTAATAGGGAAATTGTACAGTCCCTATAAATAACCCCAGTTAACACTCTGGTTGCTGATCTTTGTACCAGCTGAAGGTTCCAAACAGTCTTCAAGGGCAGCCCCATGGTGCAGTAATCCAAACGGACTAACACTTTACTCTTTAAAGCAGGGCTTTCCAAATGGTGTGTCGCAACACATAAGTGTGTCTCCTGTAGCACGTTGGTGTGTCGCCTCCCTGGCCGAGAAGGACCCCCACACACACCAAAGCCTGGCCCTCTGCTGTTGCTCTCACTGGGGCCTTTCCCTGGCAAGAGCAACAGCAGTGGGCAAGGACTGGGTGAGAGAGGTCTGTCTTTCCCCCTGCCAGCGCTCTTGCTGGGGCCTTTCCTGGTGAGGGTGACGGTAGCAGGCCAGGATTTGGGGGGGGGGGCTGCCTTTCCCCACCCTAGATATGCCTCTGGGTACCTCCGGTTTCCTAGTAAAACTGAGTTACTGTGTCACAAAATGATGCATGTCAAAAAAGTGTGTCACCAACATGAAAAGTTTGGAAAGCTCTGCTCTAAAGTAAGACATATGGTCACACTATCAACAGAATCTTCTCCATTTCAAAGTAACTTTGGGAGGGGATGTTTTGTAGTGAAGAAGGACAAAGGAAGGGAGCACTTAACACTTCTGCCTACGACTTGCTTTCCCTCTCAAACTCTGTCCTTCCCCATGTGGTTTCCCCCCTACCAGTGCACAAGACCAGGAATCTCTTGAGAGGAAAAGCAGTTCACATGTAATATAACACGTAGTCAGCCTCTAAGCATGAGCCTATCGTGCCAAATATTTTAAAAGACTTTCCCTAAGTTAGTGCTTGTTGTGGTTAAGCAACTAGGAAACAAATTTAAATTTTTATTCAACATGTATCTTCTGGGTAAAACAGAAATTGTACACACACGTGTGTGTGTGTAAATTCACCATAAAACCAAATAGGAAAAATACTATAATGTTTCACAAACACATACACACACACACAAGTTTCAGGGATCAGAAGGCTTGTAAAATGTGGGCACATAAGTTTAAAATAGTGTTGAATTAACTTTTCGAAAACAGAAGTAGATTACCACAAGTAAGTGAGCAGAGTACAGATAACATCTGTTCATAATATGCCTGGCAGCATTGCAAACAACATCCCTGCTAGGTCTGCAAAGTGTAAACACAGAATTCTTCTCCAAAGTTAAGGCTAAAAAGCAACCCAGAAAACAAATACAAGCGCATCACAAAAATGCCATCTAATTACTATCTAGTTACTGAAAATACATATACAGTTCTGAGTTCCCTATTCATATTTTTGTTTTGTAAAAAATACCTGGCCTTCAAATATTTATTTTCCCCAGCTGCAGAACACATGACTGAGTGAAAACGTCTTTCTCACAAAGAGAGTTGCCCTCAAGTCTGCATTAAGGATAGAGAAATACAATGAACAGGAATCACGAGTGTTATCTGGCACCACTGAGACACCATTAGTGATGGCACCAACTTGGATGGTTTTAAAAGAAGTGTGACAAACCAAAATTTCCCCAGCTTCCTATATGAAAAATGCTTAAACAGAGAACACTGCCCAGACATGTCAGTTAGTTGGAAACACCAAACTCTGCATCTGTATAACTTTTCCAGGTTGACTCAGGTTTCCAGAAAGACACCTGGTTGAGTGTACAACCAGATCTTCCAAGACTATCGATTGGGCCATTCCTTTGGTTACAAAAGAAATTCCTTTTGTCCTCATGTGGATACCGAAATGTGAGTTCTTGCAGCATATTTCCTTGAGTTCTCCCACTTGTTGTCACCTCCATGCTGTCACCTGCATTCATTTAATTCCTTTGGGGGGAGGACGAGGGTCTATCTGTAGTGATTTCTTGGATCTGTACTAGGTTCTTCCCAAGGAGGTTTGGCCTTTTGTTTTGTTTTTGTTTGATTGTTTTGTTTTGTTTTTTTCCACAGGGATATGGTTTCCTGGGTTGGTCTGTGGCTTGAAGAGCAAGTTTTCTCCTCCCTGTTTTTTTTTAAAGAAATATTCTTAAAGTTGTAGTATCACAGTGTAAAAGTGACATTTCACTGATGTACTGATGCATGACAACACTTAAAAGAGAAGGAAGGAGAAGACTTTTTAAATTCCAATAGGTTTCTGAATTAGACAGAAACCTTATCAATAGTGGGAATAAATGTTGCAATTGGCACTATGAATTATATTAAAAAATACAGTCAACTCTTCACATTTGCTAGAGTTAGGGGCACAGGACACTCATGAAATTGGAAAAACTGAGAATAACTCTAGGCCCTCCCAAACCATATTTAACACACACAAAAAGTCTGATCACCATATTCAACCCACCATGGCTTCCTTTGAGGCATCAGGGTTCCTTCACAAGGCAGAAGTGGGTGGTTGGTGGTGCTTACTGACACGTCCACTGCTGCCCCACACCATTTTTAATAGGGACATACAAGCCTTGTTCTCTACGAGGCTTGCAGTCCCTATTAAAAATGGCATAGGGAGGCACCAGAAGTAACAGGGAATAATCAGTGATAACTTTTTTTAAAATGAGAAATGCAGTGAAAAATAACATAACCTCCCAGTACACTTGTCCTATCTAGAATGGAATTCGAAACTAACTTGTTTCTCTTGCCTCTTTTTGGTGTTGATTTCATCCCTGTGCTGGAATACTTATTAGGAACATTAACCTTGTTGTCAAGATTTTTGAAAAAAAAGTTCTGGTAAATGAGGTTTATCCTCCAAAAGCATCCATTCTTACATATCCAGAACATAATAGATATTAAATATGAAAACAGTGGCAGCCTATTTATGAGGAAGGTGGATATCTACCAACCTCTCCTACCCCACAGGCTTGGTTGTGCAGATATTTGTCACAAGGGAATTAGACATATTAATAGACAATAATAGGATGGATGGCTATTAATCTTAACGGCTAATATTTCCTCCAGGATCAGAAGCAATATGTTTCCCAATCCTAGGTTGTTTTTTGTTTTGTTTTGTTTCTGTTTAGTTGTTTAGTTCATACGTAGCAGGATGCTGTAGTATCAATGCCTTACTTGTTGGTTTCCCAAGAGATACCTGGTTAACCACTATACAAAGTGCTTGCCTAGAAGGGGCATTGGTCTTCCTAGCCTGAAGATCATCTTTCAATTTCACTTCTTTTTAAAAGGGACTCTGTGCATTTCCATGCGTTGGAAATCTGTTGTTCTTGTGTGCCTTCAAGTCATTTCTGACTTATGGTGATCCTAAGGCAAATGTATCATGAGGTTTTCTTAGCAGAATTTGTTCATAGGTGGTTTACCCTTGTTTTCTTCTGAGGCTCAGAGGGTCTGACTTGCCCACAGTCACCCAATGGGTTTCCATGGCTGAATGGGGATTAGAACCCTGGTCTCTCAATGTCATAGAATCATCGAGTTGGAAGAGACCACAAGGGCCACCAAGTCCAACCTCCTTCCATGTAGGAATACATCATCAAAGCATTCCCAACAGATAGCCATCCAACCTCTGTTTAAAAATCTCCAAAGGAGGAGACTCCTCCACACTCTGAGGCAACGTATTCCATGGATGAACTGCACTTACCATCAGGAAATTCTTCCTTATCCAACACTTAAACCGCTAACTACACCATGCTGGCTCTCTTTTGGAAATATACAATAGAAAATAGTTTGAGGGAGCAAGAACATAAAGCAACTGTTCTCTTAACAAACAATTGACTCTTGAGCAGAGCTTGGAAAAGTCATTTTTTAAAAATTATAGTTCACAGAATTCCCCAGCCAGCATGGCCACTTGCCACTGGCTATGCCGGTTGAGAAATTTTGAGAGCTGAGGTTCAAAAAAGTAATCTTAGAAAGCTCTGCCCTGTCCACTTGATTGACATTGTTATTGTTTCGATGAAGATATTTTACACAAATGTCTGTTTTTCTCTTCAGTGGGAGGAGCACAAGAGAATATTGTGTTACAGTGGAAAACCAACCAACCATGGTCTGCTGCATATTCAATTCAAAGGGTGTGGATTTTGGCACCAACAGCAATACTCACAGAAAGAATTCATTGGATGAAGAAACTGGTTACACAGGACTCCTTTTATTCCACTTGGAATTCTTTCATTACTTCTGTGAATCAACAGATAGAAGATAAGCATCAGCATCAATCATTTTGGAAAGAATGGATTTGTTGAAATACAGATAAAATACATTGCTATTGCACATATACAGAATGGACTTGCATCAGGGCCTTTTAAAAAAATAATTCTACTGGTTACTTTTTAATTTTTTAAAATTGTTTCTTCATGTCATCTTCTTCTGTGAATCTATGTTAGAATTATAATTCAAAGTTTGAAAAATGGATGAAGATAACTTAGTTTTTAAATAAAAATTGGACAAACTTATGGTTAAATCAGGATATAAAATATAGAAGGGTCCATAAAGACATAACCTTCAACCATAAAAATCACAGTCAGAGGGGAAGTTACGAGCTCAGTTATCCACAAGGACAAAACATCCAGTATACTAAGAATTCAGTCAGACTTCAACTGTATTGTCTCCAAAGGTATCAGGCTGAATCAAAGACAAGATTGTCAACCTATAAGATGTCGAATTCTTCACAGCAGACAATTCCCGATTCAAGGTACTCCAAGTTTACTAAAATATTAACCACTTAGAACAGTTCTTCCAGATAGTATTTTGCTGATGCTATATATTGTACTGACCAGCCATTTACAGCATTGATAGTCAACCCACAGCCTTCAAAATGTTGTTGATGTGCAACTCCCATGAGTCCTAGTCAACATAGCCAATGATGAAGGATACTGTGAGTGGCAGTCCAACAACATTACGCCACCCCTGCTTTAGAGTCTACACTGAGAAGTAAGGTACACTTAGTTCAATGAGATTTCTCTCAGCATCAGAAAGTGTGTATGGTACTGCTGGCTTAATCAGTTTAATGGGTAAAATATTCAGTACCAAAGAAAACATCATGAGCTGAAGTCTACTGTTACTTTACCACTTGATTGCATCATTGGAAGGTGTTTGAGGAAATAACAAGATGTTTTAGACACTTTCCCTCTTGCAAACTTTTTATAAAAATCACAGTTTGAGTCTACGATAAGACTTCGCACATGCCCCCTCCAAAATGATTTGAATATTTCTTTTTAATGACAACTGTTGTAGTGAAGCAAATTACAACTTTCAAATACAGCATATATATCCTGCATTAGACAGACTGCATGTAGTACATAACAGTTCTACAAATATGAATTCCATGTTTGGCGTGTGGAATTTAGCAATTCTAAGGCCCTTTCTGCACTACACCTTTATAATGCTATTATTCCACTTTCAACTTCCTATGGACTCCTGGGGTTTGCAGCTTAGGGAGGGGCATTTAGAATTCTCTGCCACAAAGCTCTTGGGCCTCAGTAAACTACAAACGCCAGAATTCCACAGGATGTTGAAGCAGAATAATAGCACTATACCGATGTAGTGCAAAAATGGCCTAATTTTCACTGTTCATTTAAGTAACTGTTGTGACAAAGCTTAGAAAGGTTACTTTTTGACAACAACTCCCAGAATTCCCCAAACTAGTTACAGGTTTCTGTGAATTGTAGTACTTTTCTCAGCTCTGTATTAGAGACCTGTGTTCTACAACAAGATCTCTGGACTTCTCAGAGGCCATTTCTGCACGACACTCTTATAGCACGATGATTCGACTTTCAACCTCCAATGGAATCCTGGGGTTTGCAGTTTCGGGAGGGGCCGGCTGGCCCCTCCCGGAACTGCAAACCCCAGGATTCCATAGGAGGTTGAAAGTCGAATCATTGCGCTATAAGAGTGTCGTGCGGAAATGTTTAGAGTGAACTGTCGTAGTTGTTGTTGGTCCCTTCAGGTCAGTTCCAATTTATGGGAACCCAAAGGTTGAACCTATAATGGGACTTTCTGGAGCCGTGTGTCTGTGAAACACCCAAGATCACCTAGTGGATTTCCATTGTCAAGTGGGTAATCAAACTCTGGTCTCCAGGGACGTATTCCAAAGCTCAAACCACTATACCACACTGGCTTATTTGGTAAACTGCTACCAGGTAGAAATGCTGAACTAACAGCTGCACTATACTGAGTAGACAGCCAGTGTAGTATAGGGGATTGAGTGTTGAACTAGGGTGATTTCTGCACTAGAGGCAATTAGTGCGATATACTGTTACAGTTGTGGCGTTGCCATTTGCGTGATGCTGTCAGGTTAGGAACACTGTTTTCTGCACCCTTCCACCTTCAGCGGATGAGGAGCGGTGTCGCCACCAGTGTTTCTTCTGCACCACGGCGTCCTTGGACGCTCCCTGTCCCTGCCTTTACCCCGCCTCACTGCGCCTGATTGGTCAGGGCTTTTGTTTGTTTGTTTTTCTTTGGACGCTGCACTAAATATGGCAGTACATTACTACCTTTTCATGCTATAAGGCCTAAAAATGTATTTAAAAAATAAAGTTTTAACTCAAAGGAGACCTATAAAATAAACACGGAGGGGTGATAGATTTTGAAGTTACCTTGCCATGGGAGTCACTGAAGGAGGGACAAATTGGGCACACCCACAGACGAACCACTGCTGGATTCATGATGACTAGAAGCGCTATCAAGTGCTATAATAGTACTGCACTTAGCTGGCTGACGGGACCGAAGTGCTATAGGAGGTGCTTAATGGATTTTTTCTGGAAATAGAGTAGAGAGGTTTGGTGACACTTGGATAGCAGTGACGTTGTGTGGTAGCATGGCTCCTGACCTGGAAACAACTAGCTGCTATGCCAGTATAGCAACATCACGTGAAAATGGCCTGGGACTCTGGGACTCTCCCTGCTCAGTCGTGGCAATCCATTAGACAACCTTGGGCAAGTCACACTCTCTCAGACAAAAGTAAAGGCAAAGCCCGTCTAAACAAATCTTGCCAAGAAAAGTCTGTTATAGGTTTTAGGGTCACTGTAAGTGAGAAATTACTTGAAGACGCACAACTATGATACTGAGATATCCGAGACACAGCATAACGAATGTTTTACGTTTCCCATATAAATACTTCTATAAGGAAATACGTCAGCACTGCAGAACCTAAGGGAAAATAAGAACAATTTTTAGCTACTGGTTCAGAAGAAGATATTAAGTTATCCTATTGCTAGAGAGGGAAAGAAATACTTTTTTCTAAAACAAAGGTTGAAATTAAAATAAAGCATTTAAATTGCAGGCTCATAGCCATCACCATAAAATTGCTGCTTGTTGAACAAGAAAGCACAAATCTGAAGGAGATTGTATGGTTCACAGAAAAGAGGGCCAGATGTTATTTCTAATATAAATGGTGTTGAGTGCTAGCACAGAGCTGTTTTTTGAAAGTCTGGCCACTTGCAGAAACTTGCAGTAATATAATTTGGAGTAACATCATTGAGTGTTAAAAAAAATCCTTTGTCTTACACAGATCAGCCATCTGACAGTCATGAAAGCATAACGCTAATTAAGAGGGGGAAACCAATGAAGAATAAAAGCCCATTTTTTTAAAAAAAAAACCACGAGTATACAAATAATGTTACTGTCAAGTAGAAATGACTGAGCTAGAGAAAGAATGCATAAAGGAACATTTTTCTGAGGTGTAATTTCTTAGGTGCTAGAAATTCCTTTGGCTATTTAGTCTACATACTGTTATGGATTTCAACTGCAAAATGAAATAAATTGCAAGCTTTCTGCACCTGAAATCTGTGGTTCTTTTGATTTTTTATTTCAAAAAGTGTTATAACCATTAGAAAAAAAAATCATATTAGCACAAATAGCCCAAGAGGAAAAGACTCAAGTGTGAGCATGCAAAAGGCAGATGCGGCGGAGCTCAGAAAAGTTTCGTTTGGACTACAAATATCACGCTGGCGGGAGGTTC
Organism: Cyclura pinguis; assembly: GCA_030412105.1. NCBI lineage: Eukaryota > Metazoa > Chordata > Lepidosauria > Squamata > Iguanidae > Cyclura > Cyclura pinguis. Next base: position 260,475,268 of record CM059601.1, on the reverse strand, counting down.
TGTTACCATACCTTGCACCCCCATCCTGCCAGATAGCAAAGATTGGTGGGGAATATCATTTTTACATAAATTGAACATATTTATGACTGGAAAATACACGATCAAAGCAATGCTGATTTGAGACATGCCAGTACTCAGTGGAGAGCTCTTGCCAGGTCAGACTGACCTCAGACCTGGCTAGGCCATAAAGTTCGAAGAGGATTAGGTGGAAAAGTTCTGGCATAGGGGTTCAAGCTAATCTCTCTCTTCTAATCTCAAATCTTTGCATTTTCGAAACAAGCCTGATGAGACAATTAGGGACCATCCCTTTTCATCTCAACCAGGGACTTTTCCTATACCGTCTCTACTGGTCTAAACTTCAAAAGGTTATCATGATTCCCATAGATTCTATCAATCTGGTGCCAAAGCAATCTCCTATTCCAGAGCCCTTTTGGTCAGTACCATGAGAAAGTGTTGAGCTTGGCCAGAACACCTCTTCAAGGAAAAAGGTAGTTAAGCCCTGATTTTGGCCCCAGCAATTTGAAGTATGTAGCAGTTAGCATTTTGGATGTCCTAGGCCACTGTCAATCTGTGCTACCTTCAGACACTGAGCTCCCTTGCTTCATCCTGTTTCTTTAGGATTGACAACTATCACCCTCTTTCACCCCCACCTCTCTCTATTCAACCTTTCACGCCTTATTTTCCAATAGCCTTTGATGGTTCTTGAGAGTATCTGTTTTCTTGTGTGTGCGTATGCTTGTGAATTCCAAATAAAAATACCTTATTTACTGGAGCCTCTCTGCAGTTAGTACTGGTATACGAAAGTGAAAAGATCCTACTATTGCCCTCCTCTCACAGGCCTCCTTTGCACCATAATTTTCCCAAATTCCAAAGAGATGCTTTTAGGGTAACAGTTCTAGGAACTGTAGTCAAAAGTATTCTGGGAATAGTAGTCCAAAAAGTGCCTTTCTGAACCACAGTGTAAAGACCTTTGAAAACTTAGGTATAATTTTTATAGGAAGTCTGAAATGTGTTTGATGGGCATTTGTGTTGGATTAAAAAGGGTGACAAGATAACTGTTTTTGAGGCTTCTCCAAGTTTCCAATAACTTTTATTCTAAAACTAGGCTTTATCTTATTTTAGATTCATTGCTCCCTATGTGGGAGATCTTCTGCAGTCCTCTGTAATTTTGACTATTCAGATGTCTGAGGAGTGAAATTTAACTTCTACTAGACGCAAAGGCCCATGGGAGATTAGAGCTAGTTTTTTTTTATCACCCTTTCCTGCCCATTGTGGGCAATAAAAAATGGAGCTGTTATAGCCCTGGGTTTCCAGTTATGGTGAAATCAAAACAGATTAAGAGAGATGAGCTGTGTCCCTTTAAAGACTGATGTCAGAGATTTTTCTGCAGTCCCTTTTTGTACTAAACATGAGGACCTGCTAATGGACAATGCTCTCCTCTCAGAGAGATAAGCCCTTCAGAAGAAACATTGGCCATTTCCACACTAGCCTGTTATAGTGCTATTATTCTACTTTCAATATCCTATGGAATCCTGGGGTTTACAGTTTAGGCCCCTCTCTAAACTGCAAACCCCAGGATTCCATAGAATGTTGAAAATGGAATAATAGCACTATATCAGGCTAGTGCGGAAATGGCCACTGTCTTCTCTGGAAGAAAGAGCACAACCTAACCAATGGGCCTTGGATGATAAACTAGAAAGGACGCTAGAGGAACACCAGCAAACAAGAGTCAATATAATATTCCCCTGCTACAGAATTTATTGCAAAACAGTATCTATTAACAAGGCAAACAGCAAGAGATGTTTATGAACAAATTGCTTCCATGAATAAGAAAGTAGATCTGTTAGTGCCGTCTGTTGAAGAATTTACTCAGAAGTATTTGGGATTTTCATATAAATTTTTGGAGCCTAATTCAAAAGAACAAACTGAAGCAGATCAATCAGGGAAACAATCTATGGCTAACTTGAAACTGGGCCAGCCTCTGATTAGAGATAAAAAGTCTATTACCTTAAATTGTTCCAGAAATGTATAATATATTTCTTGAGTGAACTTTTACAAATGGAGACCACTTTTGTTGATTTAACTAATGTTAATGTTACCCATTCTGTTGGCAGCAAAGCAGGGGCAAAAAGAGACTTATTAATGTTCGAGCAACCTACAGTTCCACGTGTTACTTTAAATGAAATTGTTTTACAAGTATATCAAGTGACACCAATCCAAGTATTTCTTGAAATGATTGTACAACTATTCTTTACCCGTATCGCTATTACAGCTCAGATTTCTAGAAAGGAAGGCAAGTTGTTATACATTATTTCTCTGACTGTCAGTGATAAACCTCCATTCCAGTTAGAGATCCAAAAAGAATCTTAGCCAAAGAGATTAATGCTAGTGAGTGTATCCAGGATCACATATATAATACTTTGATGCCAGTTTAATTGCCTTGGTTGCATTGTATGGAATTCTAGAATTAGTGGTTTGATGAAACATAATAGTTCTTTGGCAGAGCCCCCTGTGCAAACTATAAATCACAGCTTTCCATAGGATGGCGCTGTTAAGGGGGGGGTCAAAGTGCTATGACTGCGTAGCATGAAAGAGGCCTAAGAATATGCCCAAGAGGGATTTCAGTTCACTAACAGGAAATTATTTCTTTGACTCTGTGGGAAAAAGTGAGAAGAAATGTTCAAGCTCAGATAACAAGCTAGTTAGAGCAACTTAGGGACACATTTGATTCCTTGGTTCCTTAATCTGAACAACTTTTAGAGACAGCCCATCTCAAATTAAAAATGAATCTTAAAGATTTGTTTCCCTGCTTTGCCTCAGGTAAAGTGATGGAAATGATAAGTGAATATCCAGCTATATTGACCCAGGATCCTGACTCTACCATATTTGATCAATTTTCATATTACAAGATAAATCTGATAAAATGAGGGAGAGAATACTAAAGCAATAAGCGTCATAGACTTGGGGCCTTTCTGCACTACACTGTTACAGTGCTATTATTCCACTTTCAACGTCCTGTGGAATTCTGGGGTTTGTAGTTTGGTGGGGCCAAAGAGCTCTCTGGCTGACAGTTCTAAATGCCGCTCCCTAAACTGCAAACCCCAGGATTCCATAGTATGTTGAAAGTGGAATAAAGTGTTACTCTAATGGCACACCCTATCCTGGGGACTACAATTTTGATATCAAATATGCTCACCATGCCAGGGAGGTTGCCCGGATGGGCATGTAGGCAAAAACAGTCGAACGACCGAGGACTAGGTCAGGCCAGAAAAATCCCCTGTCACGTAGCCCAAGGAGACCTCAAGCTATGCAAACTCACAAAAACAAAGGGTCCTCAGCCAAAGAGGAGCCAGCTTGAGGGAATTATCGTGTTTTCCCCAGGTTGATCACCTGTGACTCCTGAAAAATCCTACGAGGCGAGCCCCTCTACATAAATTTACACTACAACTATTGCAACCGAAGATCCTGAAACACTGACAACACATCATAAATCCATCATGCAAACCAAGTTGCCTTTGATGAACAATCTTTCCTTTGCTATGACTATTGTCCTCCCTGAGAAAGGATTTGCCCTCGAGGTACATTCTGCCCTACAAGTAGTCCTACTTTTTCAGAATTTCTCTGGAGAACTCCCTGCCATGCTAGCAAACCATCACTCTGTTAGTTGAGTAATCCCATCAGCCGTTTCTTTGCTGAGTTCCATTTTGCTTGCTGTTTCCCGGACCAAAGACTTCTGGATTGGTACAGTATTACCCCAAAACCCTTATGTCTCCCTCTCTCTCTTAATTTTCACCTCTTTCTAAATTTCTGTAGTCTTGTATGCTTGTGGGATTGAGGGCAGCTGAGTGATTGTATGTATTTTAACATTTATTTAAATAAAATACTTAAATTTGAACAGTTAGCCTGATTCTCTGTGATCCAACTCTGTAAAGCTGGGCTCAAGATCCTTAATTGCCCTGCCCTCTGTGCATTGCTACAACAGTGTTCATAGCTAATTTTCCCCACAAGTGATAATTTTGACAGGCGTTGGGAATTCCCTAAGGGACCCCCAGCAAGCAGGGTAACAACAGCACTATAACAGCCTAGTGTGGAAAGGCCCTTAGACAATGTGGCGCAAGAGAATTTGTCATCAGGTATGAGATTGGAAGATAAGCCAATAACACCCTCAAGTACAATAAAGAATGCCTCAATAAAACATCTTAATATGTCTCCAGATTCAAAATCTACCAATTGACATTTAAAAGACCCCCTAATGTATACATTGAAAGTGACATCATTTAACATCAATGGTTTTGTTCTTAAATAATAGTGTCCTATTATAGTTTCCTAATAGTCAATAGATTGCTTGTATTAGAGCCTTAAGCCATTTCCGCACTACACCCTTATAGCGCAATTATTCCGCTTTCAACATCCTATGGAGTCCTGGGGGTTGCAGTTTAGGGAGGGGCCGGCAGGCCCCTCCCTAAACTGCAACCCCCAGGATTCCATAGGATGTTGAAAGCGGAATAATCGCGCTATAAGGGTGTAGTGCGGAAATGGCCTTAGAAAGGAACTGTAAATTTTGACTTAAATACCAGTAAAAAGGTACCCAACAACCCCTCCTCATTAAGATGCATCTTTGAAAAATTTAGTTAAATAGGTCCTTGGCATGAGGTTTTTCCCTAATAATATGATTTTATGTACTATTCAACTAGGCTGCACTATATATTGGTATCACAGAACTGGAGATTGTTGATTAAAAATGATTGAACCTGGGCTATTACCACTTCTAGTCATGCTTCCGTGCATGTTCATGTGCCTTCCAGTTGCCTGTCAACTTATTCCTTGCATTTTCTTAGGCAAGGAATACTCAGAGTTGCTTCTGTCAGTTCCTTTCTCTGAAATATAGCCTACAGCACCCGGTAGTTGTTGGCCCACGCAAACCATAATTAAGAGGCAGAATGCCAGTTCCAAAATTTTCTTTTGGACCCTAAACCAACTTTTACTAGACAAACAAGATTCAAGAAAAAAGATCTACAAGATAATAAGTAAAAATCTTATATAAGGTAATTCTTCATCTGATTCTTCGTCTTCATCTGCCATATCACTGTGGGACTCTCTGAAAGCTCTAGTAACAGATGAATGTGTATTAGAACTGGTTTTCATCAAATGTCTCTTAAGAACTGCTAGGAATGTTTGTTAATTGATATACATGTATTAGAATCCAAACATTAAGTAACTGGGTGCCATAATGTTCTTCTGGAATTAAGTAAAAAGTGATCAGTGTTAAAATTATTAGAGATAAATAATACATATCATGATCTTTAGAAAGTTCATCAAAATTATTATAAATTTAACAAGAAAGATTCAGAACTATTTGCTAATTGCATTTGTTTGCAAAACATGAAACATGAAATTAAGGTACTCAGAAATAGTATTGGTGAAAGAGTTCATCAAACAGAGGAAATCAGTATGTTGATTTCAATGATTTCAATATTTTAATGTTGATTTCAATATTGAAATCAATATGTTGATTTTTAAGTGTATTTATACATCCATTAATCCTGATGAATCTCTGTTTAACTCCTTTTTCTATAATGTGTTCCTAAAAAATTTTTTGATTGTCATGCCCTGCTTCCAGAGCATGGACTCTGACTCAGAGTCTGAAGCAGAGGGCATGCCAGAGGCTGTAACAGAAGGCATGCCAGGGCCTGCTGTACAGAGAGAGGATGCAGTGCCAGAAACAAAATAGGGGATGGTGCCAGCTCCAACAGAGAGTCCTGCCTCTTCAGATACAGAAGAAAGCTTCCCTTAAGACAGGTGTGCTCTTTCAGTTTAATGGCAAATGGCTCTATAGCTAATGCAAGCAGTAAGGAAGAGAGAGGACATTCCTGTTTTTTGCTCCCAAGAATCTGAAAATAGAGAATCAAGATGTTAGTTAACACCATAGTTAACACCACTGGTTGTTGTTCAGCTTCTGTCTTGCCAATCTGATTACTGTCCTAGAGAGATCTACTACTATCACTCATATTTTCCAAGCTCATCAGCAAATAGATTTAACAGATATCTGTGGTGTTGTAGGCACCACAGTTGCAAGGATGGTTGCATTGTAGGAGTTATGAGGTACCTTCTGACCCCAATGACAATTCCAATGGATTGCAGAACATAAAAACAACTGGTTGTGTGTGAAGAGAGTGTGTTTCACTCAAATACCCAAAGCCAGAAAACACAAGGTGGAAGCAAAGTGAAATGAAAACAGTTAAAAACAGGTGAAATACAGCTTGTACTGGGAGGTATTTTGTGACCCTAAGGAATTCTCATGTTCCCTACCGATAACAAAAGTACATTCCTTCAAGCTTGCTACATCATGATTTATGGATAAATGTCACAGTACATTTTTTGTTGTCCCAATATGGTGCATCTAGAAACCAAAACCACTAAACTGAGGGTATGGTACTTTGGACATATCATGAGACAACATGACTCATTAGAAAAGATTATAATGCTTAGTGAAGTGGAAAGCAGTAAGAAAAGAAAAGGACCATATTATGGAAGGAGATATTCAATCAAGGAAGTCACAGCATTGAGTTAACAAGAACTAAGCAGGATGGTTGATAACTCGCACATCAGTTATCTGGGGACATTGTCTACAACTGTGCAGATGAAAATGTCATAGAATGGCACATAATTGTAGATCTAGTTCTCTGCAGATCCTGTTTTAGACTTACTAAATGAGGGTTATTTGTTTGTTTGTTTGTTTTTATTTCAATATTCCCTTTGTGCTCTTCCCTTCTCCCCTCCAATTAAATAAACCAAACATTGTTTGTCTGTCTTTTCCCAGATGCTCCTGGAAGAGTCCCAAGTACAAACTTAAACCAATTCACAATCTAAGAGACTTCAGCCTCCACCCATTTTCCCTACTAAGATTTCTAAGGCTTGAACATCACCTGTTTCACCTTTCCTTTTTTGTCATTTGCTTGATAAACACTTCTGGAGAACCAAAAACTTGAACATCATTTTGTGAGCATCTAATGAAGTACTGCACTAATACAGTTTTTGGCATATGAAAAGGGAAGTACATAGAATCATAGAATCATAGAGCTGGAACAGACCACAAGGGCCATTGAGTCCAACCCCCTCCCATGCAGGAATAAATCAAAGCATTCCCAACAGATGGCCACCAAGTCTGTTTAAAAACCTCCAAAGAAAGAGACTCCACCACACTCTGAGGCAGCGTATTCCACTGTCGGAATGCTCTTATCATCAGGAAGCTCTTCCTAATATTTAGATGGATCCCACTCATCACCGCACTCTTCCTCCTTCACCCCATGAAAAAATGTCATTATTTTATGGTGAAATAACCTCTATGGCAGAAAGAAGAACCATGTGGCTCTTCAGCTGTTGCAGACTGCAGCTCCCAGTATCCACTGGTTCTTGCTGACTAGGACTGCTGGAAGTAATAGTTCAAAACCATCTGGAGAGCCATATGATTCCCACTCCGGTTTGAAGTGATAACATACTCTGTGTTCTAAGAGTGTATGGTAAAGAAATTCAGTGAACACGCTGCAACACATGCTCAGTGGTGGGTTCTTTGACTATTATTACATTGGCAGAAGTCCAAATTTCCATGGGCTGTAATGCAGTAATTCTACCTCTTCCAATACATAGCAGAGAGTTTGTCCCACAAATGGCTTGCGGAAATTTTCAAGCACATTTCAAACTTCCTATTAAAGTTTTAAAGGAATGAAATCACTTAAAATCACATATTCAGACTGCAGCAATATTTTGAAAAGTAGCATAGGAAAGCTAAAACGGCGGAGGGGGGGATATGCTATTGCCACTTATTGTGAATTAGAAACTTGTGTTTGTATACCAAGGGTGAGAATTGTATAATCCTCTGAATGTTGTTTAACTGCAACTTCCAGTATTCCTGGCTATTAACGATGCTGGATAGGGTTGCTGGGAGTTGCAGTCTGGCAACATCTGGAGGCTCACCTAATTCTCAGCCCTGTTGTATATGTTTGAGATTTGCATAAAAACTAACAAACTGTACTTCTTTCATTTCATGGCTGGCTAAAATGTTGACATTTTTGAAAATCTGTATCCAAATACATTGTTGTTGTTTTGTGCCTTCAAGTCTTTGCTGGCTTAGGGCAACCCTAAGGCAGTGGTGGGGTATATAGGGTATCAGTGGGTTTACAAGGGTCTGCAGCTTCAGAAGTGGGAAATAGGATTCATTGTACTCCCTATTTCCAAAGCTGGAGGCTTTTTTGGGAGTGTGGAATAGGATCCTTCTTACTCCCTGTTACTGAACCTTCAAAAGGTGTAGAAGGAAGGATCGTTCCTCCGCAGGTCTGCTGCATAACATATTTGCTGTTCTCCTCTGGGAAACACACCCTGTGCTCTTGAGGCGAATCTTGCCTTCAGCTATCAGGAAAAGTTTTAGAAGGCAGACTATGGAAAGACTGCCGAGCAGACCTCAATTCTGCCTCAAGCCCATTGCCTAATGCATTTGCTGTTCACCTCCAGGAAATGCACCCTTGCTGGGGCTTGAGACAGATAGTCATGTGACCAGTAGGCAAAAAGAGACAGAAGCATTGCTCAAAGTCATAAAGTTTCTGGATGGATGGATTACATTACCGAACCAAGGGCAGCAAATCAGTCACTAAAAATATACAAGTCATGAGTTGAATCAAGTCACTGTACCATTTAAAGTCATGAATCGAGTCAAGTCAGTGTAGCATTTATTGTTGAATTGAGTCTAAGTTGAGTCACCAAAGTCACTTGAGTGACTCAAGTCCCATTCGAGTCCAAGTCAATCAACTTCAGTCTACATCACTGGATCTATCTAATTTTTAGCTGGAATTTTCTTCCTTGTACTTTCAGTCCATTGGGTCCCATCCTTTGGTGCAGTAGAAAACAAGCTTGCGCCATCTTCTATAGTGCTATTCAAAGTAGGGGCCCCTAGACTGGTGCCTGTCTCCAATCCAGTCTGCCAGTGTCTGGTTTGTTTCCAGGAAAGAAAGAAATGTTTTTAACCAGTGGGCACAAATGTGGTGCTGGTCCCTGACATACTGGCAAAAAAATCAATTGCCAGTCTCCCACACCAGATAGCCTAAGAAGCACTGCTCTACATAGCAGTCCTGTGATGGCTGTCATATCATTTTTCAACAGTTATGACTGCTATAGTCCCATTATAATCCCATTATGACTGGATTGCAACCCCATAATAATATTTTAGGCAACTCCTACTTGGAAGGAGGAAGCTGTAGAATGCTGGTGTCAAGGGGAGGAGGAAAGCAAGTAGAAAGCACCAGTTACTGTAGTAGAGCTGGTGGAAGACAGTCACAACAGTTAATACTCTACAATGAGCGTTTTTTCTTTCACCTGCATACCTGTATTGAGTGCTCTCTCCTGGCACCTGGAACTGTTGAGCAGAGATTAATGTTAAGTGTTTGAGTCTGGAGTCCCAAGACAAGGTTCTGCGCTGGAGCGTTTTTTGGACTGCTGCTCCACTAATCCCCCATTAGGCAGATTGGCTTAGCACCCTATATGTGAAATTTGCATTCATTAATGTGGATGATGGATGAATAACTAAAAGCCTGTTTTAATTTCAACCAATGCAATCTGTGCCTTGACAAACTTTGCCTTAATTGTAATGTAATTTAAGGTGCGTCAATTTTCTGACACTAAATCTTTCATGTTGTGAACTACTTTTGGCAAGAGAACTTAACGCTGCAGGAAAAAAAATGTACACAGTTGTGCTTTGTTTGGTAATTTCCAAACATCTGGACACCTGTTTTGAATTTACAAAATTGGATTGGATTCAGCTCATCCTAAAGGCAGAGAAATTATCATCTGAATCCAACTATGATAAATTGACTAAATAATAATGTATGCAGAACTGCAGATGTTTTCTTTCAAGAGAGGTAAAGAGAATGGTTGCCAGTAATTGGATTATTGACAAAGTCAACTTACTGCTATTTTAAAAAGTGAATTGAAATTGTATGGTGGTTCGAACCAGTTTCTCAGTAAAATTGTGGCAGATTTTTGTTAAATAGGTGAAGCAAGTATACGAATGAGTTGTTTTCCCCATGATAATCACTGTGAAATTGTGGAGCATAATTGTGAACCACAAGGATTCAATTAATCACACATTTATTTCAGATTCCCATAGATTTTTTTTAAAAGAAACATATGTAGAGCAGGATTTAATATATGCCACAGGACATCCCTGGAATATATTAATATTCCCTTGAGCAGGTAAAGAACAGTTTTCCCTTGTGATTGAATAATTTAATACACCAGGAACAAAGGGAAAGGCCTTTCAAATTTTAGAAGTTGTCTCCTACCTAAATAGAATAGTATCTTTCTGTCTCTTTTTAAGGACATAAAGTCAGGTGTAGACATGGTGGAGGTTGCAGTGCATGGGGGGGCAGGAGGGGGGCATGGCCATGGTGCATGGGGGTGTGGCCATGGCACTTGGGGGTGTGGCTACAAGCCAGGATGCCACATTGCTGCCTGGGGCAAATTACCCCCATTGCCCCCTCCGTCCCTATGTGACTGGGTGTAGGTAAATGGGGTGGGGGGAGGGATGAGTTAAATCTGATTGTTAGTCCTGACTGAGGTATACCCACTGAATTAGTGGGAACTCTGAAAGTCAAAACTTATGTAAACTCTATGGATTCAACAGTCTTGCTCTAGTAATTGGATTTAGCCCCCCGTGCATTCCGAACATTTTGGACTACATCTCCCATCAGCCCTTGCTAGTATGCCCAAAGCAAGGGATTAAAGGTAGAGAAGTGAAGGTTCAGAGGAAAATAAATCAGAAAAATAAAAGGGAAACAGTTTGTTTCATTTTCCCCCCAAAAGACAATTTTTACTTCTACTGAAGATATATATCATACTCAATCCTAGATGCATCTCTATTAGTGGGTGTCACCATCTTCATGACAGAAGCATATAGGGGGGGTCTTTCTTCAAAGCTTTTTACCTGAGTACAGAATTCAGTATGCTCAGTTGAGTTAAACCTTATAGCAAAACATGCCACTAGTCTAGTCCTTAAAATTGTGGCTAAATGAGGCCAATTTGCTTCAGTATTTTATTTTATTTTATTTTGTATAATTTTTATTGAAAGTTTATCTCGAAAATAACCCCCCCTTCCATGCTTAAATCTTCCAGTTGAAATTGCTTATTTCCATTCCATTACAAACATAGGCCATTTCCACATGGGGTAATAAAAACGGTGCAGTGCGTCCTCCACAGAGGACGTCTCCACCTTGGAGCGGACTGGGGCTGGACTACTTACTGTAGATCCGCACCTCAGTCTGCTCCGGAATGACCCCAAGTGGTCCTCCAGCATGCTTTTGAAAGACCTGATTTTTCTGGTCTTTCAAAAGCACGGAGTGCGCCACTGCGAGCCTGCTCCCTTGTGCAGATTCGCAGGCTCGCACCAATGCGAGCCTGCGATCTGCCGAGGGTGGGCTTTAGGCTGGTGAGCTTCAGCAGTTGGTCGAGACCCCCAAACAACTGGAAACCGCCATTTTGGACGCCAGAGCAGAGCGGATCGACGACCACGCACTGCTCCGGAGTAGCCTGGACCGGACTGGGGAGCTAGAAGATCTGGTAAGTAGCGGTGCAGGGCGATTCCCTCGCCCCATGCGAAAATGGCCATAATTTCCATCTTACAGAGAGAAGAACGGTTACATTGTTTCTTCTTTGATTTCTCATACATTTATATCCTTACCCAATCCAATATTCTTTTCCATTCTTTCTCAAAGTTCTGGATAGATTTATTCTTCAAAGAAAATGCTAACTTTTCCATCTCTATCATATCCAGAACTTTTAACTTCCATTCTTCTATATCAATATGTTTCTTTTCTTTCCAGTGCTGCGCATATGTCAACTTTGCTGCAGTTATTAGATATAATAATATCTTCTGATGACTTCTTATTTCCCTTTGTTGCCCTAGCATATTTAACAAATAAAGCTCTGGTTTCATTTCAAAATTCAGCTTACAAATTCTTTGGATTTCGTCATGTACCCCCTTCCAAAAATTTTTTGCTATCTTACATGTCCACCACATATGGAAAAAAGACTCCGTCTTTCAGTATTTTGTTTTGTTATGACCCAGTTTTCAAATTCTGTTCTCATTTGCTTTTCCTGCTTCTAAGATGGCAAAGTCTATGATACACCTGCTCAGACAGCATAGGGTGCAGCAGTTTGGATCTCTTTTTGTAGTATAGCATATATTCACAATTTCACTAGTATAAAACTAAGGCTTTTACATCTTTACATATGCTAAAATCATGAAAAATTTATATACTGATTTGAATTATGGATGAAGCATTTTGTGCTGTTGCGGCAATAAAACTGGGTTTGAACTGAAAATATGTGTTGTATATATTTCAAGTTTCCTTGAAATTTCCTCCAAAATGAAAGCCAAGTTGGGGGGGAGACCCCTGTCCCCCTCACAGCTAACCCTTCCTTCTATAGGGGAGGGGGTTTCTTGACTTAAAAGTATCTATAAATTTTACATTTCTAATCAGGGAATACATAGTCAAAAATATCTTTAGTCAAGGTGTTAACTCTAGCATTAAATGTAGCATTAAGGATTGAGGTGCTTTTCTTTCATCACTTTTCCAGGAGACCTCATGGATCATAGCGTGGAAACATTAGCTGTTCCCCCCTCCAACCTTCTCCTCCACTTCCAGCTATATCCTGCCTGGAACAACTAGGAGCACAGGTAGATGCAGTGTTGATAGGCCACTGTTCAAAACAGAGATAGAGAAACAGAAAGAAAATTGCCCTCTAGCCAGAACAGACAACAGAATATCATAAATCAGTGATGTCATTCACAGATAATTCCAGACAGTACCAGATCTTGTGATTTTCAGGTATATGGAAATATGCTTTGGAAGGTAAGAGGTTTCACCATTTCCCCCATATCCACTTGATAAACACAGCCACCTTATTATGTCTGAATTCCTTTCTCTAGTGTGTTATTGTATCGTGAGCGGCATTGTTTTTGTTGTTATTTGCCGTCAAGTCAACTTCAACGTATGGTGACTCTGTAAATGAGAGATCTCCATATCAACCGCCCAACTCATTTCTTGCAAACTCAGGGCTGTGGCTTTCTTGACTGAATCTGCGCTGTTTATTGGTTCCCCTTCCTTTCATCACAAATCCTGCATCTCAATGTAAGGCACTTTCTACAAGACTTCAAACAAATAATTTACAGAGAACTGGGTTATACACAGCTGTTTAGAAAAGTTTATACATTGTTCTCATCCCAGAGAAAATATGCAGCAGCTGTGATGTTAATGGAAGATGGTCCAGATTCTTGTTCCACTGTTTATGGCCTACTAACGCTCTCCTTCCAGATACTTTGTCATTTGAAAAAAGTAATATTTACAAAGGCGTAGGCTTAAATCTAATTGCTAATTGCAAGAAGAGTAGAGCCACTGAATAAATGAGAACTTTGTAAAACAACACTTATTCAAGTTCCCTTAATTTAAGTTCCCTTAATTCAATTCTAATTGGAAATAACAATAGGATTTAGAGCATGGCCTTTAAACATGTTCACCAAAGTTATACTTGCAAGGAATATATAGAGATTCTGTGGTTTGTTGAAATGGAAATTAATAGTTTATTGAATAGGTTTTACCATTTCAGCAGTCACGTAGGAACATGGGGGTTGGGGCAGGGGGGACTGTTCGCCCCGGGCAGTAATGTTTCTGGGGTGTCCCCACCCATAGCCATGCCCCCGCACACTCTGGCCATGCCCCTGCGCACTCAGCCATGCCTCCACGCAGTGGCCATTTCCCTCGTGCTGTAGCCCCCCGCCCGCCCCCCCCTCCACACACTTCAAGCACCACCACTGCATTTCAGAGCTAGGAGTAGTTGCTCAGGAATAATTAGAATGGAGTATCTGTTATAGATCCATTCACCATAACAATATTGCAAAGGTTTGGAACTGTACCAAGGCAAACCCCTGGTGTTCTGATGCAGCTTGAAGCCCATTCATTGCCTCCTGCCCTTGGCATCCTTCTTTATGACCCCAACACACACTCATCACTACAGGTAAAGAAGAGCAGAGAGTGCTATGGCAGACAAAGGGAAGACCTCATTCACACTACAGAATTACAGTGTGTTTCTTCCACTTCACCTGCAATGGTTCTGTCCTATGGAATCCTGGGATTGGCAGTTTAGGGAGGGACATTTCGTATTCTCAGCCAGAGTGCTCTGGAGCCTCACCAGTGGTGGAGCTTGGAGTGTGTGGAGAGGGGGTGGGAGGGAGCGGGGCTACAGAGTGAGGGGCGTGACCAGTGTGCACAGGGGCACGGCTGCGGTGCATGGGGGCGTGGCCAGGGTGTGCGGGGGCGTGGCCAGGGCATGTGCGGGTGTGGCCAGGGCATGCGGGGGCATGGCTGTGGGCTGGGACACCCCAGAAACATTGCTGCCTGGGGCGAATCGCCCTCTCTGTCCCCACATCCCTATGCGTCTGAGCCTCACCAAACTAGGGAAAAAATATTTACAGCGTTCGGTATATTCCGCAAATGGTTTTCAAAACAAAACCACCAACACTATTTTCTCCTCCTCCTCCTCCTCTACCACCATCATCAACATATTAATGTTTTTAAAAATTTCCATTACAACTATAGCACAGTCTTTCCAGGCAAAAAAAAAAATACTATATGCTGTTTTCTCATCCACAATGGAATGACATTGATGGGGACTATGAACAATTATACCTCTCCAAATTCAGCAGCACTGAATTTTCTTTTGGTGGTAACTTTCTTGATTTTGGCAGAAAGAATAAAATTATTTAAAAAGAAACTACCTCAGTAGAGAGTGAAACAGTTCCAAACCTTTGCAATATTATTATGGTGAATGGATCTATTCATCAGCTTTCTAGTACAAAAGATTCCATCCTTCTCTACTAGAGCTTGGGGGCAGAGTATCCAAAAGACTGCTTCTTTCCACATAAGCCTGCCCTAAATTGAGACCCTCAGAGGAGGCCCTGCTGTGTTTCTCAACACCTCCTAAACTTAGGCTAGTATAAACAACAGGGCCTTCTCTGTAGCAGCACCCTGTCTGTGGAGCTCCCTGTGTAAGGAAGCTAGGCTGGCTCCATTTCTTTCAAGTTTCCCATAGGCAGCAAAAACAGTGCTGTCTCACATAATGTTTGAAATTGCTCTGTTTTAAAATTGTATTTTAAGATTGTTTATAGACTGCTTAAAAAAGTTTTTAAAAGAGTGTTTAATTTTTTTTAAAAAAATTATCTTTGTATTGTTCTAATTGTTTTCATTTGATCATCATCTCAGGAGCCTCTGTGGGCTGTGCGATAACATAGAAGTATCTTAAATAAATGAAGAGGTACTGTCCACTTCTAACTGCATCTAATGCAGGGGTACATAGCTTCCAATGGTCAGAGGTCTACGTTTTGCCATCTGGATTTACTGTGGGCTTTCCCAAGCCTGGAAATACCTATTATTATTGTTGTTGTTGTTGTTGTTGTTGTTGTATTTTTTAAAAATATTTTTATTAAAAACACTTTTAACTGATATAAAAATATAAGGAAAATACACATCAAACATCTAAATATATACTGCATATACTCTAAACTAAACAAACAGCTAATTGAATTATCACACTAACTACATACTAACTACAAAAATTCAAAAAGAGGTAAAAAAGGTTACATGCTTAATTTCCGACTGACTCCTTAAAGAATGATTATTAATTAAAGCTTATTCTACTTCTTCAAAGGACTATCAAAATATCCTTACTTAAAAGATCATCTCATAATTACATAAAGTTTAACTACTTTTATACTTATCAAATAGTCATTGGTGTAATGCTGTAGTGGTTTGAGCGATGAACTACGACCCTGGAAACCAGGGTTTCATTACCCGCTCAGCCATGGAAACCCACTGGGTGACCTTAGGCATGTCACACACTCTCAACCACAGAAAATCCATGATAGGGTCGCTTTAGGGCCGCTGTAAGTCAGAAATGACTTGAAGCCACATAACAACAGCAAATTATTATAAAATATGCATATTGTTCTACAATAACAATTCTAGCTGTGTTGATCAAAACCTGTTGCTGCATGTCTCCCCCAGATTAAATTAAAATTTAAACACCAAATGGAAATGGCCAGAAGAGGTAAGGGCAGCCTGTTTTTACATACTTCCATCTTTCCCGAAGACTTCAAGATTGGAAAAATTAGTACTTCGGTTAAATTTTATTAAGCTAAAATTCAGCCAGATTTGATATATAGGTAGCTGAGGCAGGAGTGGCTTAAATACCCCAAAGGCACCAGATACCATCTGATCTTGGAAGCTAAGCAGAGTCAGCCTCGATCCGTAGTTGGATGAGAGACCACAAATGAATTCCAGGCGCTTTAGGCTATATTTCAGAGCATAACCACTTCTGAGCATTCCTTGCTTTAAAAAAACCCTATGAAATTCATGGGGTTGGCATAAGTCAAAAGGCAATGTGAAGGCACATACATACAGAGGAGAGATAGAAGGCTCACAGGACACAAAGATGCCAACTCCTGATGTTATACTACCACATCCATTTTAAAAATCAAGAGACAGTGTGGAGCAAAGTTAATTTTCTCTTACATGTGCTCTGTAGAAATGAGGTATCCTGAAACAAAGGATATTAAAGCAAGCTCATATATGAATTTTGAAAGCACCAGCTTTCCATATTTTGATTCTGTAATACTGCATTTCTGTGATGTCTGGTGGTAATAAAAGTCTACTGTAATATAACCTCTATTGTGATAGTGTAATCACATATTAAAGAGGATTCATATCAAAGAAACCAGAATATAGAGCTTCCACAAGTCATCTTATGTATCTGCTCTCATTTGTTTCATCTTCTAACTATTTAAAGGGGTCTTTGTTTTCTGATTTCCCCCTTATACTTCTTTGTACTAGGTTCCCTTTGTTGCTTTTGCAATAATTTTTCTTCTGCCTTGCAAGATGTTTCATGATCCTCACTTGAAAGTTAGTATGTTAAGATAATAATAATCAATATAATTATAAAACAGCCTTTGAATTTCATGATTTTTAATAATGTGGTTGGGAATGGTGTAATTGTTGTTTTCATGTCAGGAACAGGTTTTAATGGCTGCTGTAGGTACTTTTTGAAAGAGCTGGCATGCCTATTCTTGGAAGTGCCTTACACATTTTTAGCTGCTCTTTTCTTCTAGAAAAGTTTGGTATTCTTTATGTTGTCTCTACAAAAAGATTTCAAATTTTCCCCCTTCTGGATGTACAGGGCTACTGCTGCCATCATTCCCAGCCAGGATTACTAGCTTCCCCCTGGTTGATGGGAAAAATGGAGATTGTAGTCCAACACCTATGGAGGAAGCACAGAGCTTGGAAAAGTTATTCTGGACAATTTTCAAAATACCTCCTGTCAGCATAGCTGGTGGTTGTTCTAGCTTGGGGATCCTGTGAGTTGTAGTAAAAGAAACTTCTTCAAGCTCTGAGGATATCAGATTGATGAAAGCTACTCTCAGATGCCATGGTGTTATGTGTTCTTGCAATAATATCAATTTAATCCTTAACTTTTCTCATTAATGTTAGTACTTTCAGTCTCCTAATTAAAATAACTGTGTGTCATAGATATATTTGCTCTCTTTTAAACAGACCAGTGAAGAGGAAATATGCTAGATACCTCTAGGGACAACAGAGTGCCTGACCAGTCACAATGACCAAGGGCATTTCCAAATGGTGGAGGGAGGCTCTGGAAATATCAAGCATTTTCAGTTCTTTTTGTTCTGAGTGTACGTGTATATTCACAAGTTGCCACCCAGGCTTCTTCTTAAAATATGCTGGGTTTCTCTCATTCCTTCCTTGTTTCTTTGTTCTTCCTCTTCCCACTGACCTTAAGTCACATCCAGTCTCACAGAATATTTATGAAACTGATTTTCATCAATTTCCATTGAGCCCTTTTAAAAATTATTATTTAGGAGTCAGAGTCAAAGTGTTAAAGTGCTTTACCAATATTATATTACTTAGCCATGAGAAGAGCCAGCGTGGTTTGACCATTAGACTACCGCACTTGCAGCACGAGGGAATTAGAACGGGCCAGTGTGTCCTATCACGGAGGTCGTCTGCACCTTGGAGCGGACTAGGTCCGGACTATTTACCTTAGTTCCGCACCTCAGTCCGTTCCGAAATGCCCCCAAGTGGTCCTCCAGCGCGCTTTTTGAAGAATGGAAGAAAATTGGTCTTTTATTTTTTGAGCGCGCCATTGCGTTCCTGCTTACTTGTGCGCCAATGCGAGCCTGCGATCTGCGGAGGGTGGGCTGTAGGCGTGGCGAGCTTCAGCGGTTGGTCCGGACCCGGAAACAACCGGAAGTTGCCATTTTGTCAGCCGGAGCAGTGCGGATCTAAGACCTTGCACTGCTCCGATTCACCCTGGACCAAAAGGAGGAGCCCTGCAGAAGGGCTTAAGGGAGAGTCCGCATTACCGCGGATCCAGAAGAAGCAGTAAGTAATGGCACGGAGCGATTCCCTTGTGCGGAAATGGCCTACAACTTTGGAGACCAGTGTTCCATTTCCCACTCAGCCATAGAAACCCACTGGGTGACTTTGGGCACATCACACATTCTCAGCTCCCCAAAAACCCAGTTATAGGGTCGCTTTAGGGTCACCATAAGTTGGGAACAACTTGAAGGCACACAACAACAACAGACATTAGAATCATTTTGTTTTAGTGCTAACACTCCTCTTTCCCTCACTTGATCTCTGTTGAATCTGTAATTTGGAAAAAATAGCAATGTTTACTGGCAGCGGCCATCTTTACTGCTTCCAAGATAGTGCAAGCAGCCAGTCAAATTTCATTTAAGAAAGTGTTGGGTTAATTTAAACCAACCTGGGGAATGGGAGTGAAAAGTCCTTGGTAATGCTGGGATCTCTCAGACAATATTTTGGAAGGAAAAAACCTTACATTGATCTCCCAGATGAAATTGGTTTGTATAGGAACAAAGCATATGACTTCAAAGACTTTTCCTCCTCATCTAGAGGTGTTCTAAGCCATGCATCTTTCATCTGATGGAACTCTCTTTTCTACACCAGCATTAAAGATAGAGGAATCTTGTTCTCTCTTTCATCTGGTTATCCTTGTTATCACTCTATTAAAGATGTCTTTGTTGATTCACTGACAGCTTGAACCCTGGGCCATTTCTGCACTACCTGTTATAGTGCTATTAGTCCACTTTCAACATCCTATGGAATCCTGGGGTTTGCAGTTGAAGGAGGAGCATTTAGAATTCTCAGCCAGAGAGCTCTTTGGCCTCAGTAAACTACAAACCCCAGAATTCCACAGGATGTTGAAAGTTGATTAATAGCACTATACCAGGGTAGAGCAGAAAGGCCCTCAGTCTCAGAGGAAGACAAAGACAAACCCCCTTTGATCAAATCTTTTCAGGAAAACCCAGTGTGGCTGTGTCTTCGTAGCCAGGAACAGAACATTTACGCAAATTTTTAAGGTCCTCAGCAGTCCTCTGTAGGTCTCACTGGCTGAGGTAGTAATTTTGGGTCTGATTACAGGGATATAGCCAGATATTTCTACAGTCCTCTCCAGAGGCATGTCTAATGTAAACAGTGCCTAGGGCAAGTGTGGAAGTTGTGCCCCTACCTCCAGGGCTGCTACTGCAGCCTCCTTTTCTTCCTCTTCTTCCTCCACTTCTGGCAGGGCTTTTTTGCACCCCTCTGACATTGGCACCAGGGCATGTGCCCTACTTGTCCCCCTCTAGATACGCCTCTGATCACTTCCCCACTCTCCTCCAGGCAGAAATGGCTGTGGCTTCAGAGGCTCTATGATAGGTAGGGGGAGACTGGTTACTGTAGAGGGGAGAAAGGAATACCATCCTCCGAAACAGCCAAAAATAGCCACACAGAGGTATGGTTAGCTTACATCTACATATGCCACTGACAGGATACCAGACAGTATGTGCACTTTGTGTAGCTTTTGAAATACACTCAAAAATATGCTAGAGTTTGCTCAGGTTGCCTGGGAAAGCATCCGTTCAAAAATGAAGATAAATATCAACGAACTCTAACCAACAAACAGTATCAGCAACCAATATTTTCATTTCGTCACTTAAAATGTTTTGAACAGATAGTTTAAAATTTCTTTGACTACAATTTAAACAAACAAGAAAAATTACAGCTCCCTCTAGCACCTCTGTAATGGAATCTTAAATATCTTCCCACAAGGTATCAAAGAACAGCATCATTAACTGTAATTACAAGTCATTTTGAATTAAAGGGAAGTAAATAACATTTATGTCCTAATGTTCAGCTTCCACTGTAGGCTGTGCTTAAGTAAATAACTTGGCAAAGTGAAGACAGGGTATGTGAAATCTGTGCTGCCATGATTGCAAATGGCAAATTCAGAGAATCTAGCTCGGTTTCTTTCTGACAGAAAATACTAGTCTCCTTTCCTGTGGAAATATTTCTGTAAACATAGATGGCACCATGGTGGCCAAAATGTTCCATTCTGTTCAGTCACCTCGTTTTTCCCTCATAGTGTACTAATTTCTCAGATGTGTAGTTTTCCTGCCACCTATATGTCACAGTAAATCATTGTAATATTTATTTATAAATGTATTAACACCCAGTCAGTCTATTCTTAGCATGACTAGTGGGAAGACTAATGAAAGATTATTAACTCATCTCTTTTAAAGCAAACATAAGACTGACATCCTGTTTGTGAATTATGAATGGGTAAGTCAGACTTATGCCATTACAAATTCACTTCTATGGTCATTGTGTAGGTTGGAATTCTGTTCTGACCACATGATAATCAAAATCCTCCCTCAACATGGCCATTTTCATATTGTCAGAGAGAGGGAGATGAGCAGAGATGCTTTCCGTTATTTTCTTGTAGCTGGATGCATTGCAAGGACATAATGTGCAGATAGCTTGCAAGGACCTCCAGCGGTCTCTGTAGAGGGAGGTACTTTTGGGAGATATAGGCATGGGATACACTTATATGCCTAGATGCAGCAGAAATGTCACTGGAGAAACTGGAGAAATGACACAGATTGTTTGGCACCTGTTCCAGGCCACTTAGCCTCATAACCCATATTCTGTTTTGTAACTTAAATGTAAGCTGTTGACCGTTACTTTACTCCATGGCAGGACTCGCAGTGCATTTGCATAGTTAAAGCTAGCGTATCAGCCGCACCCATTGCTGGAGATGCTCCAGTGTGACCACAGTGATACACGGTTTAGTTATATCTGATTTGGATTACTGTAACATGTTCTGTCTGGGGTTGCCTTTGAAGAATGTTCAGAATCTCTGCTATACACAATAACTGTTGGTTGGAACTTGTTACAAGAAACATAACAACTCCCTTGTTACAACAACGCCAGTGAGGTCCAGTTTATTTCTGAGCATAGTTCAAAGTACTGATTATGATCTATGCAGCTCAGGCCCAGGCTATCTGAAAGACTAAATTCTCCCATACAAATGTGCTTTGGCTTTGAGGCCTTCCCTGACAGCTTTGGTTGGAGCTTGGTGAGGACGCAACAGAAGGTACACCCTCCAACATTTGTCATATGAAAAACAGGACATGTGTGGTCAAAATCACAAAAGTTATAGATGAAGAAGAAAACGGGTAGGGGAGATAATAGCGGTTTGCTTTTGCTTGAGGTGACTGGGAAGAGCAAGAATCACCCCGTCTGTCCTCTCCCCCTGCTGAGTTTGTTGAATGTGAACTACTTTTGCATTTTGAATTCAGTCTGCAGGAACGAAAGTAAACTGAGAACAAAGGGAGAAAGTAGGAGGAGAAAGGAATAGGGACATTTTAGTTGACTGGCAGTTGCAAAAGGGACTTCTAATGTATTGTAGCTGCTTTTTTAAAAAGCATTTTTACTTTTTAAAAACTGAGTAGTGTTTTAATTCTGTGTTAATAGTTTCCTGTCCCTGTTTTGGTCTTGTCATTCACCACCTTAAGTTCCAGTCTTGGGAGAATGTCAAAATATGTGTCAAACACATAAATACACTAATTATGAGCTATGAAAATGAAATATGGAAACATGTTTTGCAAAAGAAAACATTAATGCTTTATACAGTCTTGATTTTTGAATGTTGTAACTAGTTGAGAATTGGAAGCAGCTCAGTGGGGGAAGAAAGGCAATTGTCACAGAAATGTGTAATTGTAAGCTGTCTTGAATCCTTGATGGGCAAAAATGGGATAAAAATAAATAAAAACAGTAAAATAAATGTAGAGGTAGGAGATGATATGAGACAAGTAAGGATGTTAACTCTGTCCCAATGGACAATATTGCCAGTTGTAGATGCTGGTTGCATGTCCTAAATATCTCTCCAAAGCCAGGAAGGCATGAAACACCTCCTTGTAAAAACAAAGATGAATGAGATGATAAGTGTCCTCTATCAAGTATTAGAAGAACTCAGACTGCAAGTCTGAAGCCATGGCTACAGGGCTTATGTTTTGATAGGTATGCATCACACATGTAACATTTACATAAGAATACAGGAATCACTTGTAGGAAAGATCATATGGCTAGAACAGGGCTTTCCAAATGGTGTGCCTTGACACATTAGTGTGTCACCTGAAGTGTGTAGGTTTGTCGCCTACAATCTTGGAAATATATGTTATTATTTATAAATCATATATTTTAAAAAAAATATATGAAAGATTTTCATGAGATATGTTGTGTCCCCATATATTCTGTTATTACAATGTTATGTATGCATCTGTATCTCTTACAAGGGGTTAGTTTAACCTCCAATTTGCTAGTAAAACTGAATTTACTGTGTTGTGAAATGATGCATATCTAAAAAGCGTGTCACCAACATCAAAAGTTTGCAAAGCTCTGGGCTACAAAGTAATGTACGGATCTGTTCTGTTTTCTTAAAGACTTATTTAGAGAGCTAGTATGCTTTTAAAAAACAGCTGTTATGTGACCATCTCAGTAGCTTTTAGTGTACAGGAGAATTAGGAAATTTCATTTACTTCAGTGGAAAAGGCTTTGAGGGCGGCTTTCATGAGATCAATAAGAATTAAGACAATCCCTGCCCTCAGCTTTACAGCCTGAAAGATACAGGACAAAAGCAAAAGGGACGCAGAGGAAGGAGGCAGGAAAACAATAAAGCACACATTCATACAAAGTTCCTAGAATAGCTGGCTTGAAGGAAAGAGCTATTAAGAAGATCTCTCTCTGCCAAAAAAGCTATATCAGCAATAGAGCTAATGGAGTGACCCTGCCTCCAAATCCTTACTTCTGCTGCAACCTGATGGAATGACTGATGCTAGGTGACAGATAAGGGTACCAATAGGTGACAGATAAGGGTGCCAAGAGCCTGAGGGAGACAGTATCTCACCAGAGCTGACGGAGTGGCCCTTCTTCCTCTCTTTCTTTCTGTTGCAGCATGAATCCTGTCTTCTAAAAAAGACCATACCTAGTTTAGTTTCACTGTTTCCAGTCTAGCTTTCTGGTACCCCAACCTTAACTCCTGTGTTGTGTGCACTTTTTTGTTTAACCTTTTCAAAACTCAGATATTTTCCTACGAATTCTTTATGTCGAGGAAGTGGCTTTAATACAGCTCTAGATAGAGGCTCATAAACTCTATAGGCTTTATTTTTTCCATGTGCGTGTAAATGAAAACACTGCATGTTTTTAGCCTTTGTATGTTTTGCATTAAACTTAAAATTGTGAACAGTATTATTTTTAAACAGATTGAGCTGAAATGTAATAAATATCTCATTTATTTTGTTTCTGAAATTTGGAACACTAGCCAGCCAAAGGTAAGTATTTTAGGGCTGAGTGGGGGTGTTAAAAATCTTCTTAAATGCCTCTCATTGAATTCAATGCACTTAATAAGCATGTTTTACTAGAGGGCTTTCTTGTTTGTATGCACTGTGCAGTTGAGCTGTTTCTGTTTGTTTTAGCCTTATTTTGCCTGTGCTTTAAAACAATTTCATATAGTACAATAGCAACCCTGGGATTACTACACGAAGTGTGAGAAGATAGTAGTGATAAATGATTCAGTATTCCAATTCAGAGGCAGGTTGTTAGAGAGAAAATTATTATTTGCATTAGCCTAATAAGCTCTGCATGCTTGCATTTAAGTAAAAACAAAGACCAAACCATTTCAGGTATTCTTTGTTCTATCTAAAACATTAAAGGGAAGGTGAAGGTTATACTTTGATTTTTATATTTCTTATAATTTTAGTATTCATAATAGTGTTGTGTGCTTACAAAAAACTTACAAAAATCTGGAGCCCAGCAGTCTAGCCAGCCCAGTTCCTTGTTATCCCATTTTCTTTCCAAATGGCTCAGTTATTAAGTAATAAAAGGGGTTTTTTGCATCTATATTTTTTGACCAAACATTGTGGAATACTTTCCAAAATGGGTCATGGTTATTTATGCCATCTAACACATAGGGGAAGCTGAGGTTACTTTTTTTTTTTTTAAGCCCTGTAATGAGATCATATCAGATAGAAATGGAATTACAGGGTAATCAGAGTCTAGGACCTTCTGCCCAGCCATTCATCCCCTTACCCTGAATATATGTTAGATGCTGTGTGTTGTTTTTTTCCCCAAGTGATGCTAAAATAATAGTACTTCATGAAATTCTGTAAAAGTTATTTGTTATCCTTTTTTTCTGTCAAAATACCCATCGATAATGCTGGAGGACTCCTGTTCTCTTTGCTGTTAGTCTGTAGACTTCGCTTTAGCCTGTAGGGCTCTGTTTTGTCCACCATGCTATTTAACATACATATTAAACTTCTGGGAGGGGTTATCTGAACTTTGGCAGTTTAGTGTCACCAGTATGCTAATGACTCCCAATTCTATTTCTCCTTTCCATCTAACTCCCAGGAAACTGTTTTGTTGCTAAACCAGTGTTTCCTGTTAGTAATGGCCTGTGTGAGGGCAAACAAATTGATAATTGAACAAAACACAACAGAAATACTACTGGTTGGTCCTTAGATAGAATAAAGATTCAATTTGTATTGGATGGGGCTACACTCCCCCATGCTACAATCTCAGGGTCATAGCTTTGGTTTACTTTTGGACTCAGCCCTGAGCCTGGATGCCCAGGTTTCAATGGTGGCCAGAAGCGTGGTTGCACAATTCAAGTTGCTGTGCCAGTTGCACCCATGGAGATGTTAGATCTGACTACAGTGACATATGCCTTGGGACTCCCTTTGGAAACTGTTTGGAAACTTCAGTGGGTCCAAAATGCTACTGCCAGAATGCCGACCAATTCTGGTTGTGCGTATGCATGTGTCTTCAAGTCTCCTGTTGACTTATGGCAACCCCATTCATTTCAGATTCCTTGTCTAATTTTCTTAGACAAGGAATACTCAGAGGTGGTTCTGCCAGTTCCTTCCTCTAAAATACAGCCTATAGCTCTTGGTATGCCATTCAAATGCATTTTTGCATTTGGACTGCCATTCAAATAGTAACCAGGTCTGATCTTGCTTAGCTTCCAAGATCACATAGAATCTGATGCCTTTATAGTATGATAGCATGATGAAAAAAAAAGGACAAAAAAAAAGTCCATTTCTCCACATGCCACACGGTAATTTTATATAACTGCATCATGGCTTCGTTATTCCCTCCTAAAAAAAAAAGAAGCAGCAGCTTCAGATGCCTCCATTCCTTGGAAGGCAACCCTTTTAATATGTTTGATTGGCCTTCTGCACCTTTTCTAGCTTGACAATATTCTTTTTGAAAAGAGATTGTACACAGTATTCCAGATATGACCTTACTTCAGATTTGTACATAAAGCAATTACAATCCCAGCAGTTTTATATTCAGTTCCTTTTCTAATGATACTGAGTTTAGATAATATATATGGCATTCTCTTCTCCAACACCTGATATGGTGTGTTAGGCAGGCTGAAAGTTAGACGTGGTTGGTGAGCATTACAAAGAGATTCAGACTAGTTCTACATCTAAATCTAACAAGTATTTGTTGTTGTTCTGTGCCTTCAAGTTGTTTCCGACTTATGGAGACCTTGTTACCACACCTTACACCCCACATCCTGATGGATACAAAACTGGTAAACATTTCATTTTCCTATAACACTAGACAGTCATGGCAGGAAAACATGTGGTAGTGTGACACAGGCTGTAAGCATATGCTAGGTCAGGATGACTTCAGCATGGCCAGGTCGTAAATTCAAGAGGATTAGACAGAAACCCCTGACATTAATGGGATTGGGATAATCCTTTCAACAACCCAACCTCTAAATATAATAGAAGGCAAAACTGCCCAGGTGAGGCAGTCAAGCATCCCGGCTGTGCACATATCCTACAGAAACATTTCCTATTTTCCTCACCCAACAAAGACATTAAGAGATTGTCATGACTCCAACCAATGCTTTGTCACCTGAAGTTAAGACAATCGGCCCATTCTGGACCCCTTTGTCCATTTGTGGGAAATTATTGCTTTGTCCATGTTCCCTCCTTCAGCAGAGGTGGATCTAGGGTGGGGCAACTGGGGTGCATGCCCCAGGTGCCAATGTTAGGGGGGCACACAAAAGAGGAATCCCTCTACCCTCCCACCGCCACTTGCCCTGCCCACCTCTGCCCGCTGCCACTGGCCCTGCCCACTTCTGCTGCTCACCCTGCCCACTTCCGCCTGCCACTTGCCCTGTCCACCTCCACTTGCCCCTCCTCCACTCACTGCCGCTCTCCTTACCCACTTCGGCCACTTGCCTCACCCACTTCTGCTCATTGCTCGCCCTACCCCCACTGCTCGCTTTGCCCCCTTACCCTGGGCACTGTTAAACCTTGGTACACTATTGTCCTTTAGGACAGGAAATAGCATATAAAAACCCCAGCTCCAGCCCAGGTAATTTGCAGTACTTGGATGTAATACATTGTGCCCAGACCTCTGTTCGCTCTTGCTAGCCTCAAACTCTCCTTTGAGCCACTCTGCTTCAACCTTCTGCTTCAGAACCAGTAAATATCGCCTCTTCCACCTAATTTCTCTCTGTCCAAACTTTCTCTCCTTTTCATTCAATAGACTTGTATGGTTTGTGAGATTGCTTGGTTTCTTGTGTTTGTCAATTAACTGGAGTCCTCTCTATAGTTAGTACTAGTATATATAGGTGAAAAGATCCTGCCATTACCCTCTTCTCTCAGGCCTCCTTCAAGCTAATAATTCCCCAAAGGAGGTGCTGGCACTGCAGGTGGACCTCAAGGTCCCCCATCTTTTAGAGTAACAACCTTAAGGAGAAACTATCATAGGTTTTTCTGGGGTTGAGCATGTGTATGATGCACCCAAGGTCACTGACTGGTTGTCCATGGCTGAGCAGGGATTCAAAGCCTGATCTCCAGGTTCATAGTCCAATATTTAAACCACTACGTCATGCTGGCTGCAAAAAGAAGAGGCTGTGTCTTGCTACCTTGCCTGATCCTTGCCCAGTTACTGTGTAGGATGATATTTATTGCTCACATAATTTCCTCCCTGAAGGAAAAATGGGTACACTTCTTTGTTGTTGCAAAGATGGGGCTCTGAGCAGCTTCAGACAAAGATGACATGTGTTTCCCATTCCTGTGCTTACACATATTCAAATTAATCCTTTTATGCCAGCATGCTACTCCTAGTGTAAGGACAGCTTATGCATCTCTCTAGGCAAAACTGATGTGAAATTTCTGTTCCAAATCACACATGACAGAAGTCCACAGATAAATAAATAAATAGTGAGGTGTTTTACATCTTGCTTGCATGCAAGCCAGAGTGCCATAGTACCACGAGTATTGGACTAGCATGTCAAACTCAATTTCATCTCAAGTTGCATCAGCATTATGGTTGCCCTCAAATGGCCAGTCGTATCTGTAAGATTATATAAATGTATCTACTCTTTTAGCATATTAAATAATTGCCTCTGCATTCAATTATTACTGGTTTTAGTAATAACTAGCTCTGAAACTAGAAGTCTAGGAAAAATAATGGCAAGCAGATATTCAAGTGTACAACTTGAAAAATGAGTTTTGAACATAGTTATTTTTTAATCATCAGACAAATATTACCAAGCACTGTTTATTACATTATCTTTGTTTAACTTTTTGGTCCCAGTTGAGACCCTCTCTGTGCCTCTTTCAGCCCCCCAGACCCTCTCTGTGACTCTTTCTGCCCCCTTGCCCCTCTCTGTACCTGGCGAGCCCAATCCCCACATTGTGGGCCCCTGGCTGCCGGTATTCTGAAGAGAGGCCCAGTAGCCAACACTCATGATCTACTTCTGACTGCTCCTCGTCCAACTCTCATGAGCCGCACAAAGCATTGCCATGGTAAGCTGTGGCAACGCTTTGATAGTGACACTTGGACAGAGGAGCAGTCAAAAGTAGAAGTAGATCACGAATGCTGGCTACTAGGCCTCTCTTCAGAATACTGACAGCCAGGTGCCCCTAATGTGATTGGGCTCGTCAGGTGGGATGGGGGAGTGCTGCAGCTGCAGGAGAAGTGCGAGGGCCACATGAAATGGCCTGGTGGGCTGGATTTGGCCCGCGGGCCTTGTGTTTGACACATGTGAATTAGAGTGTCTAGACTCTCATACTCTCATATGCATATCAAATCATACTCTCTCACCCTTAAAGGAGAGCAATGGCAAACTAGATTAAGGCTTGGCAACAAGACTTTATGACAAGGTTGCCGTAAATCAGAATAGACTTGAAAGCACATGACAACAATATAGGCAGGAAGGAAAACAAAAAGATCAACACCTAGCAGTAGGATAAAGCTTCCTTGGCATAGATTAGCAAGAAAGGGTGGATAGATCAAGGGATGGACTCAGTTCACATGCAGAAGCATTAATTAACAGTCTTGCACAAGTCTCACACTAGTAGCCGTGATAAGCGAAACAATGCCAGGGTTCCCAGGAGGTTGTCTAACCATTTTAATTCAGTCAGGTCACACTTAAGGCTGTATGGATATTTACTCAGGAGTCCCATTTTAAATCAGTGGAGTATACTTTTGAATAGATAGGCACGGAGTTGGCCTACATATGTGTTTCATGTCAAACAAACTCCCTTCCATCTGAAGTCAGAGCTGACGAACAATGTGTAGACTAACCTATTTTAATGTGAAGCCTCTTCAGTACTCAAACCGAGTGTGGGAATCTGGGTGCGTGTATGTATATGGGGAAGGGCAATTCTTTTGGTATCTTCTGTGGTAATTCTTGGCAGCTGTTACAAATCATCCTACCAGTCTGTCACCGAGCTCTCGTGTGGAGAAATTTTGGTTGGAGAGAGGGCTGGCAATAAATAGCCTTCCCCAAAAGGGTGATCAAATAACTTTGTTAAAATGAGGACATTTAA
Source organism: Cyclura pinguis (assembly GCA_030412105.1). Classification (NCBI taxonomy): domain Eukaryota; kingdom Metazoa; phylum Chordata; class Lepidosauria; order Squamata; family Iguanidae; genus Cyclura; species Cyclura pinguis. The sequence continues at coordinate 260,445,957 of CM059601.1, read as the reverse complement.
AACGCACAGTCTTTCTTTCGCCACTGCCTATGAAAATTCCACAGAGCAGAAAACTTTGAGGACCTTTTCTTGTACTGTTTACAACAGCTAACTCAATTAAAAGCCACACAGAGTCCTGTTGCAGTTCAGCTGTGTTTCCCTACAGGCTGTATTATAGCTCTCCAACCAGTCCCACAACGCTCAGAATGATGTCATGGGATCAGTTCAGCGAGATGAAAGGCTTCAAGCGGAACCCGCTGGCACTAGGGAAAGCTTCCAACACACAATCCACGAAGAGCACAGCTTGAGAACAAAAAAGAAAAAAAGAAAAGAGAGTCTACAGATATCCAACCATTCAGCTCCAGGAATGTCTTTCCCTCTCTTATAACAAAAAAAGTAGGCTAGATGGACCTATGGGGATGAAACGTATTTGAAAAAAAAGCAAAGCAAAGCAAGCAGAGAACGGAACGCAACTACCTGCTGAAAAGAAAGTTCTTTCTCTCGTCTCCAAAGCCCAAGCCTTTGATGTATGGCAGCAGATCACTGATCAGATTACAGGCATTTGGTTTCACTGCTCGTCTGCCTTTGATCTGCGTGCTTAATTTTATTTTCCTGGATTTGAAGTTTGCCTGGGCTTGTGCTGACATACTTTAAAAAAAAAAAAAGAAAGAAAAGAAAAAGCAGATGAAGGCATTTAATACAGAAGCTCTGGCAGACTGAAATTCATTTGCAGGAAAGGGTGGCTATTGGATAAGCGTCAGCACACATCAGGTACTGTATTTTAAAAAATTTTCTTTAAACGAATATCAGTATGATTTTGTTTGGTTTTTGTAAATGGGAAGACTGATGATATGAAACTTCCATCCAGCTATTTATGCTTTGCAATTAGCATCTGAATGTAGAAAATATTTTCGTAGCAGCCCAAGTTGAAAGATCCATTGTGCGTTATTTTCTTGAGAATAAAAGAACTCCAAGCATGTTTCGAGAAAAAGGTGACAGTATTTACAATGGTAAACTCTGTTTTGTGTTAGACGACTTCTTTTTTTAAAATGCATAGCTAAATATGTAGATTTTCAGAGTTGTTTAGATTCACAGAATAGACGAAAGGGTCGTCTCATCAACTGCATACATTTTTGCAACTTGTTTGATATAAATGGCATGTGTTGAATTGAAATTATCTGTGGATCATAGCCTGAAGTTACAATCTTATATTTTTTGGATTCCCTTCATATCAGTGAGACTCAAATGTAAGCAAATGTGTTTAGAAGTGAGTTTTTGGTCTTGTTCAAAATGTGCAGAGAGTAGTACTATTTTAACACTGCAATTCTAAGGGTGTTTACCCTGAAATCAGTCCCACTGAGTTCGGTGAAGCTTACTCACTACTGCCTAGGACTGTAGTCTAGAGTGTGGATGCCTTATATTGTTGCAGGATTGCCTACTCCAGCTCCAATCCAACGGTTTGTGTATTCTCACCCTTGCACAAGGTCAGATTCGCCAACTGACTGAATTGCCAGAACAGCTCCACATGTGGTTGGAGATGCTGCAGATGCTAAATTGAATGGTGAAACTCTTTCATATCCTTGAAATCTGCATGAATGATGGGTGCTCTTATGTATGCCAGAAAACTACATGTAAAATACTATGGAATGCAATATGCACATACATAACTTCATGGCCAATAAATGTGCATTTATTAAAAATCTGGCATTTTTGTAGCAATAGCTCAATTCTGTGCATATTTACTTTGAAGCAGGTCCATCTGATCTTCAAAGCTAAGCAGGATCAGCTCTGGTTAGTAATTGGATGGGGAACTGCCAATGAATACCAGATGCTGTAAGCTATATTTTGTAGGAAGGAGCTGGCAGAACCAACTCTTGGGTAGTCCTTGCCTAAGAAACCACTATGAAATTCATGGAGTTGCCATAAGTTGACAGGTGACTTGGAAGCACATATACCCACACAGGGTTTATCTTGTAATGAGTTGAGACTGCAATCTAAGGCTGCCTATAGATATTGAAAGGTTGTATTTGTGATGTGCTCCCTATAGGGACAGGATATTGACATACTTTAAAATTCACTAAATTATTTTTTGGAAACAAGAAAAACTGTGGGCTGTATTATATGCTCATTCATGTGTTAACCAGACACTACCTCCACTCTGACATTTGAAAAGAGACTAGAAAATCTTTAAACAAAAACCAAATTGTCGAAACAATTTGAAATTTGAATCAGATTACAAATGCCTGGTGGTTGTTTTTGATTTTGGTAGTAGTTTTTAAAGCCTATAAAACTCAGGACATGTTGAGGATTTTCTAATGTTAACATATTTTAGTACTGGGAATCTGTTAAAGCTACCTAACTATACTAAATCTTGGAAGCTAAGCAGGGTCAGCCCTGGTTACTACTTAGATGAGAAACCTCCAAGGAATACCAAGTGGTGTAGGCTATACTTCAGAGGAAGGGACTTGTAAAACCACCTCTGATTATTCCTTGCCTAAGAAAACCATGAAATTAAGTTGACAGACAATTTGCTATTCTATGAACATAAAGGGAAGCTTTAAAAATGTGTTATCTAGAGTTGCTGGTGTATGCATGAAAACTCTATACAAGCAGATCAGTACCCTAATCATCTCTTCACACATTTGAATCCAAAAAGTAAAGTCTCTTAATGTTTTCAATTGCTTATAGTGAAAACCACAACTTACAAGTATTATGGTTCACTATTTGAATGTGGAATTACTATTTGAATTTTGAATTTCGTACTGTACCTGTTATCACAGTAGCTTCATTATCAGCATAAATACTGGCTCTAGTTTTTGTTCTGTGTTTATTGAGGTATTTATTGAAGGAAACAGCATAATCAGTTCTCAAATGTTTATTGTGATAGCTTGTTTGTTGGATTTAGTGCCTGAGAAAGGTAAAAGTTCTGCCAAAGGACTATATTATCTTCATTTAATAGCCACAACTGAAGTGATTTAGGCATTTATGCATGACTTGTGCCGTTGTTTGATTTACCAGCTTTCTTCTTAAGTAGCCCATTCAGGTAACTTGTTATTACTAATTCAAGCCACTTACCCCCTTTTAAAGTAAATTTTTCATAAGATTGCTTTTGGCTCTTATCATTGGTATGCATACATTAAAATTATTCAAATTTCAACATTTAGTCTAACAACATGAATCTTGCAATTCTTATCATAACTGCTTCTGTTTTAACTGTGTAGTGATTCATGATAAATATTACCTTTAATATTTCTAATACTTTTCACTTTTTCTTTGTTCTTGATATTTTCTTCTTTCAACAGCTTACCGCTCTTTTGTTTTAGAACTATTTAAACCTGCCACTCTTCATTCAATCCTTTTTAATTTGTTCATCATCTTCATTATTAAACCATTTAAATATTTTGTAGACTCCCATAAAACAAGATATGAAGGAATACCCCTACAATATATTACTCCAGGACCATCCAAAATTATAGCATGATGAATAAAAACTATTAATGCACAATAGTCACATATTATCAGTTCATTAGACTCTGGCAAATCTATAGTGTTCCTAACTGTGTCAATACACATACATTGATTAGATTAGGTAATTCTCACATGTCACCTCTAGCCCACTTGAATTTTTTAAAAAAGAAGAAGCTTGCTTCTTCAAAAAAAACCTAATAAATATAATTACCCCAGACAAGTGGGACAGCATCATTTTATTATAATGAATTTTTAAAGATAAGGCATCATTTTATTATAATGAATTTTAAAAGATATGACAAGATATTAAACAACTAGAAAATGGAGGAACTGAGAATGGAGTAAACAGGGCAAGCTGACTGTAATTAAGATCCAGAGACCTAGTATGCTGGAGTGGCTTGAATGGTGGACCGAGGCCATTTCCGCACAAGACTGTTATAGTGCTATTATTCCGCTTTCAACATCTTATGGAATCCTGGGGTTTGCAGTTTAGAGAGGAAATGTGCGGAAATGGTCTGAGAGTCCAGGTTTTGAAACCCCATTTGTTCATGGAAACCCACAGAGTGACTTTGGGCAAGTCCTACCCTCACATCCTCAGAGGAAGGCAATAGCAAACTTTCTCTGACCAAATCTTCCTAAGAAAACCCCAATGATAGGTTCATCTTCAGGTTGCCAGAAACTGGAAATGACTTGATAGCATAGAACAACAAAATTACCCATCCAATTATCTTGTATTTTAAAGAAGGCATTCCACCTCAACGAGGGCGGTTACTTTTGTGTGCACAGTACCAGGTCACCTATCAATGAATGGTCACATAATATTTTATTATATTTTAAAGCTTTGTTGTTGTTATGTGTCTTCGAGTCATTTCTGACATGGCAACCCTGAAGCAGAGTTTCCTTGGTAGAACTTATTTGGAGGGGAAGGTTGCCCTTGCCTTCCTCTAAGGTTGAGAGAGTGTGACTTTCCCAAGGTCACCTGGTAGGTTTCCATGGCCAAGCAGGGATTTCAACCCTGGTCTCCCAATGTTCTTGTCCAGCACGCAAACCACTATACCATTTTGGTTCTCTATTTATCACTTATCAAAATATATACTATTTTCACATAAATGCAGACGTATACTTTTGGGGTACTTCTGTTGATATCTGTTCATATGAGAAATCCAGGCTGTCAATCAGTTACAATGTAACCCTCTAAATGTCTAGTCAGAAATAATTCCTATTGAGTTCAATGGTACTTATTCCTGGGTATGCATTCCAAATTTTACTCAGAAGCGGTTATTTGTTCTGGGATGGGGAAACCACTCTTAATTTCTTTTTCTTTTATTATTCCTGCAATACATCAGAATCAACTTACCTTAAACATAAAGACTGCTTTAACTTGCAAGTGGCGTATATAAATTTGCCATAGTTGCTTATAATTGGCTTCCATGAAGTAATCAACAAAAGCTTTAGTTTATTGATCTATCAGCTTAAGGCTGCAATTTTGATAGATATAATTCCACGAGTCTCACAAAGGTTCTAATCCATGCAACACATCACTGTAAATTTCTGGCTATACCAATATAGCGACCGCAATTCAGCACAGACTAAGAAACAGTTACTGACATTAGTAGGCTTAAGTGTGCTTAACTCTACTGAATTGTGGCCTCCAATTTTCACATACAAGTAGTCCTGCCACAAGCACCACAGTTCTAATTGTGACATAAACTACCCAGTTATACATTTTAACTGTCAATGATGTGGACTCAAGTCCATTGACTTGGATTCAAGTCAAACTTAAGTCACTTGAGTGACTTGACTCAGACTTGACTTGGCAAAAATTATACACTGACTTAACTCGACTTGAGACTTGCATATTTTTAGTGACTGACTTGCTGCACTTGGTTCAGTAACTTAACACATTCATCCAGAAACTTTACAACTTATTGGTCACGTGATGATTTGTCTCAAGCCCAAAATGTGGACACATTTCTCAGAGGAAACAACAAATGGGTTAGGCAATCGGCTTGAGGTGGGGTTGGGGTCTGTTCAGCAGCCTGTCTCTGCTATGTATAGGAGGAGCTTTCTAAAATTTTCCTAAGAACAGAAGGCAAGACTCGTGCCCAAAGTGCAGGGTACGTATCTCAGAGGGGAACAGAAAATGTGTTAGGCAGTGGACTTGAGGAAGAAGGATCCTTCCTTCTAAAGCTCTTGAAGCTTTAGTAATAGAGAATAAGAATGATCCTATTTCCCACTCTGGAAATAGCTGCCAGCTTTGCAAATGGGAAGTAAGAAGGATCCTATTCCCCACTTCTGAACCTGCAGATGGCAAAATCACAAAAGTAGAGAGACAACTCACTTAAATTGTTAAAACTGACTTTATTCTACTCTGTCCAGAAATTCTGGAATACAGGTTGGGATATAAAGTTGGCTCCCAGACTTGAGACTTGACTTGAAAGTATCTTGCAAGGACTTGAGACTCGACTTGAAGTTAGAGACTTGAGACTTGACTTGAGATTTGGAGTAAAAGACTTAAATGCATCACTGTTAACTGTTAGTCCTAAAACGACACAAAAGAGAATAAAAACTTATGACTGGAAGAAAAGACCCTAGAATTCCTTCATCTTGACCCAAGTGAATTTTAATCTGTTTAAAATATTTGACAATAAGAGCTACGTTCAACAGGATAGGCTAAGAAGGCCAGTGACCTGGTCACTGTGCGGCGTTGTAAAAGTTCTTCATTTGTAGCCTATTTCATAAGTATTTGCTGCTCTGGAAGTGTATTCTTAGACTTACAGCAATGATAAGAATCAATAAAAATACATGTCAAAAATCCATAAAGCATAAAAGTGTAAAAACCAGATTTAAAGCAAGGGCAGCCCCGAGGAAGTGAAAAGTCCTTGTCTCTGAGGAGGGTATTCTTATAGCCAAGGTGCCACCACTCAAAAGTTCCTTTGTCCTTCAACTGCCGTACTTCAATTGGTGTGGCAACCCAAAGAAGGACTTCATGTCTATTTCGGCACAGAGTTCCAATCCATCACACATTTTGTTCCCAGGTCCTAAGGTCTTGAAAAGTAAAGACTGATTCAAATTGTGCATGGAAAGAAAGTAGAAGTCAGTAAAGGTAGCAAAATAGTATCATAATCTTCCCATCCTGCCCTGTCGCAGTTATCAGTTTGGCATAGTCTACAGTCAGCCCTCCACATTTGCAGGTTTCACTTTTGCAGATTTGATTATTCACAGGTTATGTGCTGTCACCTCTGATGCCTCCCTATGCCATTTTCAATAGGGACTGCAAGCCTCACGAGACTGAGAAACTGAGAATGAGGCTTATAAGTCTCTTTTAAAAATATGGGGCAGCAGTGGAGGTGGCAGTAAGCCCCACTAGACACCCACTTCTGCCTTGTGAAGGAACCGTGATGCCTCAATGGAATCCACAGTGGGTTGAATATAGTAATCATACTTTTTTGTGTCTTAAATATGGTTTAGGAGGGCCTAGAGTTAGTCATGGTTTTTCTGCTTTCATGGGGGTCCTGTGTAAACCCTGGCAAATGTGGAGAGCTGACTGTACTTCACAATGTTGCTCTGAGAATAAAGCCGTACATTCTCAGTTTTTTGATGGGAGAGTGAGATACAAATGTGATAAATAATCATATAAATGTGAGAACTAGAAATATAGGCAGAACAATCAGGAGCACCACAAAAAAGCAGTAACAAAGCACAAAGACTGTAGCGGTATAGCCATTAATGGGCTTGATTCAGAAAGGATTTAGTAATAATACCTGGCACTTATAATACTTTAGATTTTCAAAGTGCTATACAAACATCCATTAATCCTCTCCACAAACTTTTCAACAAAACTGACTTCAAGAAACACGAACATATACTATTTATTTGCTCAACAGATGGGAGCAGTTATTGATTCCTTTCTACAATCAATCTGTCTCTGATGATGCCATAAACATATTTTAGAACTAAAAATTACTAAAACACTTTGTAATATAATATTGACATCAGCTTCCAACAGCTGTCATAACATGGGCAGATCTGTCTTGAGGGCTGTCTCAGTCATGAAGCCACACAAATGATATTCCAATTTTTTTTTAATGATAGGGCCTAGTTCTGTTAACTTCGCAAATGTTAAAATATTTTTTGCTTTTCCACATGCAATTAAAATTAGGCAATAAAATAGAAAAGTAATAGTATATAAACTGCTTTTGCACAGGACTCTTCTTGGAGAAGCAGTTCTTCTTCTGCAACTCATCTAGTGCTATTAAGTCAATTGTTCTACCCATGCATTTCATCTCCAATCTTAAGGAACCTTTCCCTTTCTTTTCTAGTTTCAGGGGTAAGTGGCATTATTATGTTGGCAAAATAGCAACAGCTACACACAAGAGAGGTATCAGCAGGGTTTGCAAAAGTTTTTTAAAAATCCCGAACAATCTTTAACAGAGAACAGCAAAACGGTCTCATGATAACTAGTAGACGTAGCATGCTAACTGACTGTTGAAAAAGAGAAAACTGAAAGCCAAGATGACTGACATGGAGTCTTTTGGAAAAGAACATGCTTGCCTAACTGGAATTGTGAAAAGAAGAACTCATCACTACAACATTTTTGGAAGATTCTACTTGTTGAGTTTCTAAATAATATCTGCATATGCCTGGGACATATTTGCAATGTCCTTGTCATAGTAAAAATAACCTGTTGGTGTCAGATGGATTGTGGTCCTTTCCCACAATCTGCTGCTGGTAGATTTATTAAGAATCCAAGCATTCTTAATTTGAGCAGCCTAATTAAAGGAACAGATCCCCCACCCCCACTTGCTCTTAATGACTTGGGAAACAGAAATGCTTGTAATCAACTGCAAATTACCATAAGGTCTGTCAGCTGAACTTAGTCTATTCCTTTAACATCTTTGAGTTAAAGTACTGTTTCCTGGACACAGACAGAGACAAGCATATATTTCCCTTTTTCTTGTTCTCTGTTTACTTAACATTTTCAGAGCTCATCCCTCATATTACCTCAATCTAGGTTACTGTAAGGACCGAACTACATATTATGCTATTTGTTGTGTGCCTTCATGTCATTTCCGACTTACAGCGACTCTAAGGCAGGGTTTTTTTGGAGATGAGAGAGTACATGGTTTTAAAAAACACACACATAACAATGCAACATCTACTTTGAAGGAAAAGCAGCTGATGAAGAGCTGGTTTTGGTGGAGAGCAGTGATGTAAAGGTGTTCAAAGCCAGGAAGCTTGTTTGATCTGTTGCCTAGTGGCATCTTGTCCTCTGAGTTCCACCAAGTGTTCCTACCTTTTTTCTCTCCTGCTTTCCCTCTCACTAAGCACCATAATTGAATGGTTTGCTCCTCATTCAACGTAGACTGTAACCTGTGTCTTCTGCCCACTTCTCTTTTCTATATGGTGCAGCACAGAGAGACTTGGACTGAGCATGAGTCTCATTGCTCATCTGAATTCTCCCTCTAGACAGTGCAGTCAGCAAAGATTCAGTCCAGTGGTTCAAATTGTCCCTGCCCATCAAAGAGCGTTAGCAAAAGGTAGCAGAAGCCACTTCCTGAACTTGATTTGGTAAAGAATAGTTGCCACCACTTCTGATTTCTCCATTTGGAAGCCTATATCTAGTAATGTATCCTCTTTCTTTCTCTGTATGGGGCACCAGGAATTATTGGTGCCAGCAAAGCCATCCAGAGGGAGAGAGAAAAGGAGGGAGTAGGTGATAGACCATTGCTTGGTCAGTTATCCTGTCTCTTAGGAAATATAATGATGGAGAATTTGATTCACAGCAGGGCCTTTTCACACCACTGTGTGCCTTCTAAAGCTGACGTATAAGTAAGCAACTGAGGGGATAAGGTGGTTTCTGCATCCATTACCAACCTTGGATGCTGAACTAAGGCTGTTTTCACACTGCACAATTATAGCAGTTCAATGCTGTTTTAATTGACATGGCTCCTTCCTAGGAATCCTGGGATTTGTAGTTTGAGGAGGTAGTTCAAATTCTGTTGAAGAGAACTCTAATCCACTCCCCTGTGTTATAGCCCTACAGCTGTCTAGGAGAGAACTCTAAGTACCTCAACAAGCTACAAAACCCAGGATTCCATGGGATAGAGTAATGACAATTAAAGTGATGTCAAACTTTTCCAGCTGTGTAGTGTTGACATACTCTTAATAGACAACAAGCCAGGAGGCAGAAACACCTTAGCCAAGGTGAGAAAAAGAGGGGAAGGAAGAAATGTTGGTGCTGTGGGGGAAAGGAATCTAGAGAACTTCCTGACTGCGAGGCTGCCCATCCTAGTCTCCTGCAGCCTCTGTAGCAAGGGAGGGTAACAGAAGAGAGTTTGCTAGTTAACTCTCTCTCTTCACCAGCAACGACTTGTAGAAGTACAGGATGTGGGATATGTGGCTCTGCAGTACTGTGTGTGAAAAGGACTTTGGTATTATTGTTGATCATAAATTGAACATGAGCCAGCAGCATGATGCTATGGTAAAGAAGGTGAATGTTATTTTAACCTGCATCAATAGAAGCCTAGTTTCCAAGTCAAAGGAAGTGATCGTCATGCTATGTTCTCCATTGGTCAAGCTTCATCTGGAGTACTGGTTCAGTTCTGGGTGCCTCCTGTGTGGGGATGCTTTAGCTGGAGATCCTGCACTGAGCAGGGGGTTGGACTCAGTGGTCCAGGAGGCCCCTTTCAGCTTAATAATTCTGTGATCAGTTACATTCTTGTGTTTACTCATACAAATATAAGATGCATCATAGAATCATAGAATAATAGAGTTGGAAGAGACCACAGAGGTCATCTAGTCCAACCCTCTGCCATGCAGGAACACATGCCAAACCACTCTCAACAGATGGCCATCCAGCATCTGTTCAAAAACCTCCGAAGAAGGAGACTCTACCACACTCTGAGGCAGCATATTCCACTGCCGGACAGCTCTGACCATTAGGAAGTTCTTCCTGAGGTTCAGGTGGAATCTCCTGTCCTGCAGCTTGAATCCATTGTTCCTTGTCCTAGTCTCTGGAGCAGTGGAAAACAACCCTATTCCCTCATCGATATGACATCCTTTCAAATATTTAAACCCGGCTATCATGTCCTCTTTTAGCCTTCTTAATCATATAAGTGACCTTGTTACTTCATACGTTTTGACCACCAGTGAGAAATAGAAATAGCAGTCATTCAGTTTAGGAAGAAGGAGGAAAGAAGATACAAATATTTGTTCTCAGAAACAATGTAAGTTAAGAAATGTTAGATGACAGCATTATACATTACAGTGCGGAAGTTGAGCATAGGAACAAGCGAAGTGTTCATGCCTGACAAGTCAGTGATATTATCTGGAATGTGGGCATTGGTTATTGAAAAAAGACTACCAGAGGGGTCATAATGTTAGTCTTGTTTCTGCAAAAGGAGTCCTGTGGCACCTTAGAAAACCTTCATTAAAACATAAACTTTCAGTGACTCACACAATGAAAAGTTATTGGCCGCAATAACTTTTGTGCACATTACGGACATTATGTTTAAAAACATTAAACATTAAGAGGACATTATGTTTAAAAAACCATCAAGGGATTAGAAGAAATGTCTGAAAACAATGGAGATGAACTGGTTAGAAACAAAAAGAAACAAACTAGACAAACAACAATTAGAACAAGTTACATAAAGCTACTTTTCAGGTAAAGATGGATTTAGAGAAATACAGATGAGGTGCTAACAGCCTAGCCTTATAAAGGTTACAGTCCTATACTACATTCTTTGTAGTAAGCACTAGTAAAAATATTTTTGAGTAGCTATGCATGAAAATTTTTTTAACTCTTCATAGAATCAGGTTGTTAATGTGGGAAAACTATTGAAATGTGTATTCAATTTAAGTTTTATTATATGGAAGATTTATTCACTAATTAAAGCCTTATGTGTGAAAATTCCATAACATTGTGTCATCCAGCCCAGGGTCTCAGAATACAGAATACCTGGCAGGAGAACATTTAAGTCATTATTAGGTCTAATGTCAGATAAAAGAAAGGCACGAAATGAATAGTTTCTTGTACTCTGCTCCAGAGAACCCTATATGACCTGTGAAATGAAACCAATGTAGAAGAGAGATGGGTTCATTGTGGAGTGTATTAGCAGTTCATATGGGGTAATAGCAAGACCTAATTCAAAGTAGCATGTGGTTGTGAGGAGGTGGATATAATCTGGAATGCACTATTGTCTACAGTGTTGGGGTTACATGGCAAGTTAGTTGAGTATTCCTTAAAAACAAATTGAAGGGAAAAGGTTTCCTAGAGGTAGAATGTCTAAAATCCACTGGAGATCCATGACACTCTAGTATTATTTATTAGTTATATTTGGACGTGAGTCTGCATCTCACAAGTCCCTATCCAACAACCTAACCACTGTAAAACACACTGGCTTGTGATAAGCAGTGTTAGTCCCATTTCCATGGCTAAGACACTGGTTGTGCAATCTAATCCATGTCATTGCTGCCCCTACATAATGAAAGATCTCATTTCAATCCATCTTACTAGAGAGAGAATGAAACTTGGATCTCCATGAGAAGTCATGTTTTCTCAGCTCATCTTAATGTCTGTTTCCATGGGCTACCCCCTAAGCTTTAATGTAATATATTGTAGCTCTACATCATGCAAGAAGACTCATCAACAAGATTCCCCACTGAAGGTTGTTTCCAATGAGTTAATATTTCTTTCAGTTAGCAATAAAGTAGTTGATTAAAAAAAATTATGTAAATGACCTATATTTGATTCATATACCAGGCGCATGACACAGCCTTCTGTACACAACCATGAAATATTATTATCATACACAAGAGCAGGTTAAGATTAGAATAGCCTAGGCCATCTGAGGCAGTATTTGTAGAAGGCAGATGGCATTCCCAGAACATGATGGCTCTCACGCTGCAGAAATACATAATGCAGTTTATCACTCTAGATAAAAACCTAGTTTCAACTCATATTTCCTCTCTACAATCTGTTCTGCAGGGGCTGTGTAACTCCATTTAGATCCGACTCTCACCTTTTACATCTCTTAATAGTCTGTTTATTAATTTATTATATTTATATCCTGCCTTTCAGCCAGGAAGTTCAGGGTAGCTTACTGCTTATATCCTATTTTCCCTCTAAGTTCCTCCTCACCCCTTTATTGCCCATGGAAACCTTGCGAGATAGGTTAGACCACAGGGTTTCTTGGCACATGCTGTGGTAAATGAGTAGCGCATGGTCACCCAATGTGTTTCACAGAACTTGAACCAAAATCCCGATCTAAGTGTAAAGACTGTAATATATGTGATCATTAACACAGCATTAAAGAACATTGCAATTAATAAACATAATCTGTTCATTAAGAACAGGTATTGTAATAAATGCTTTTGTTGCAGCAGTCTTATCAGCCGTCTCTATTATGGCACAATCCTGTACAAGTCTTATGCAGATAGAAATCTGACTCTAATTTAGGATTTGCCAAGTCACGTCTATCCCAGACCCTAGGAGTTAAAGGCCCAAGTCTGAGATTAAGGGACGATCTCTCGTGCTGTCGGAAGGTGTGGGTACTGCTGCTACTAAGGTGATTTTACAAGGGTAGTAGCCAGTGATAATGTGATTAGGCATGCTACATTAAGCATTCAACCACAGATGCAGAGTAAACCATTCAGTTTTTTTAAATATACATACACACTTTCAAAATAGCACTCTTGCCCTGAGATTCCTCTCCCTTGCACTGAGGACCAGGGAAGAGGGTCTAGGGGCCTGAGAGCTGGAACCCTAATGTCACTGTAACAAGACTTTACTCCTGGGTTTGCTTACATAGAATTGTTCCATTAATGTAATCCTACATTGGTTTTCATTGCAAAATGCCTCCTGGCAAGGCTATGAAAGGGACCCATGAACTGTCTAATGCATGAGCTATTGACAGTCCTGGCCACATCAGAAAAATGAGCGTCAAGGGCTGAGAAAGTCACTTTATTAGATTACATGGTGGCCGGAGGATTCTGGGAGTTGCAGTCTAAAGAAGTAACTTCCTCTCCCCCCCCTCATGATTTCCCCTCAAATTTCAATGAAGAGTTAATTAGTCCTCTCTTCCAGTTAACAAAAAATCTTTCAAGACCATTCAACAAAAACAGCATCCTGGGCCCCAGTTATTAAAACTTCCTTTCAGCTTCACTGAAATTCTTAAAACAGAGGAGCAAAGGGACCGCAACGGCTCCTTCCCTCCCCAACTGTCTCCTCCTCAGCTTTTGAGCGTTGCCGCCTTCGGGGAAGGTCACGTGGCGCGGCGGTGGCGATTGGCTTGTGCTTCCCCGCCGCGGATGGGGGCGGGGGAGCGGCGGACGGTTGCCTAGGTGACGGGAGAGCGCCGCGGGACGGAGAGGAAGAGGCGGCGGAGGCCGGCAGAAGTCCAAGCGGCGGGAGACGCGTCGGTTTGCGTGAGAGGTCTCCGCGGCGGCTGTGCGGGGGACCTTCGGCTTTCGAGGGTCGCGGCGAGCCCACCGTCTCTTAACCTTCCTCCCCTGCATGTCTTCTCTCTCGTGGTTCTTTTTACATGGACTGCGTGACGCCGTGCTGCGTCCCCCCCGCCGGACTGAGGGGCGGACCATGATGGTGAGGCTGAGGGAAGCCACCTGGAGTTGAGGGGTGGCGAGCGGCGGGGAAAAAAGACTTGCCATTTCGTTTCATGGGGCGCCGGCAGAGAGGCGGAGGAAGGAGAGGCGAGGGCATCGGGGGGCAGCCTTAGTGCAAGAGGTTGGCTTCGCTGTGGGGTGCGTGCGCGTGCGTGCGTATATGTATCTATATATCTATATCTGTATATCTATATCTATATATGTATATTATACAAGACGGTGGAGAGCCTGAGCGGAGGACAGGACTGTTCAGTGGTGTTGGGAATATCAGCCCAGGAAAGACGGTTTGGGTTCAAGGAGGAGTTCTCAGGCCGCACTAGGCTGTTACAGCGCTATTATTCCACTTTCAACATCCTATGGAATCCTGGGGTTTGCAGTTTAGGGAGGGGCCTCAAAGGAAGAGCAAAGGGCCCTCCCTAAAGTGCAAACCTCAGGATTCCATAGGATGTTGAAAGTGGAATAATCGCTCTGTAACAACCTAGTGCGGAAATGGCTGAAGAGTCCCAGGCCTGCTTCACATTCATAAGGTCTTCGAATGGGAAACTAAGCAGGGGCAGCCCTGGTTAGTACTTGGGTGGGTGACTCCCAAGGAATACGACGTGCTGTAGGCTGTGTTTCAGAGAAGGGAACTGGTAAAACCACCTCTGAGCTTTCCTTGCTTAAGAAAACCCTATGGAATGAATGGGGTTGCCATAAGTTGACAGTGCGTGCATGCACACACAAGTCTTGGGAGGGCCTTTTCTGAGGTGTCACCTGAAGTTCAGATTTTCCAGTGGAGAAAAACATTTGGGGGGCATAGAAAGGGCAAAGTATATTTCTAGATTGCTGATCTTCTGCTCACGTTAGAGGCAAAGTGCAATGTCATAATTAAAAAAAAAAAAAGGCAAGGCTGCAAAAATGCTTGGGAAACACGTGTATGCCAGGCACTTCACTTTACCCATCTCTGACCTATCCAGAAGATAATTGTGTGAATGAGTTTGTATATATGAAAAATACCCTTCCTTTAAGTAATGACAAGTCTAGAAAGGCAGAGGCAGTGGAGGGCAAGCTCTTCATTTTGTGGCGGTTGTTGTCTTCTGTGCCTTTCTGGAGACACAACAACTCCTTCCTTTGAGAAGTCTGCATGGGCTTTTAAGTCTTTCTGTGGCCTTGATGGGTTTAATTCCATGCTACTATTTTTATTTTATTTTATTGCGATTTTTTCTATTAATATTTAGGACGTTTTCTTACGTAATTCCACTCAACCTCTCTGTTCCTTACGGGTATGTTTCTTATGTGTGTGTAGTACAGTATAATCCTGTACATATTTGTTGTTGTTAACTGCTGTCAAATTGATTCCAACTTACGGGTGACTGTATGAATGAGAGACCTCCGAGTCAAGCTATCATCAATAGTTCTGCTCATTCTTGCATATGCAGGGCCATGGCTCCCTTGACTGAGTCTATCCATCAGTAATGTGCTCTTCCTCTTGTCCTACTGCCTTATGAAGCATTACTGTTTTTTCTGGAGAGTCGTGTATTCTCATATGTCCAAAGTAGAACAGTCTCAGTTTAGCCTCTAGGCTTGATTTGCTCTAAGCTTTTTGTGTTTTTAGCAGTCCAGGATACCTGTAGACCTCTTCTCCAGCATCACATTTCAGAGGAGTTGATTTTCTTCCTATCAGCTTTCTTCACTGTCTAGCTTTCACAGCCATAGATAAAAGTTGGAAATATGATGGCATGGTCAATCCTAACTGAAGTATTCAGTAATATATCTTTATACTTCATGATTTTGTATAGTTTCTTCATAGTTGCCATTTCAAGCACTAATCTTCTGATTTCTTGACTGAAGCAAGGTGTGGAAACTCTTGAACTATCTCAGTGTCTTCATTTTCTGCTTTTAAGTTATGTAAATAATCCATGGTCATTGTTTTTGTTTTCTTAAAACTCAATTGTAAATCTGTCTTTGCACTTTCTTCCTTAACTTTCTTCAGTACAACAGGCCCTCGGTATCCACTATAGTTTGGTTTTAGGACCCCCATGAATATCAAAATTAATGGATGTTCAAGTCCCATTATGTACAGTGGTATAGTAAAATGGCATCCCTTATATAAAATAGTGAAATCAAAGTTTGCTTTTTGGGTATTTATTTATTTATTGGAGTATTTTCAAGCCATGCTTAGTTGAATCCATGGATACAGAATCCACGGATATGTAGGGCTGACTGTAATAGTTCCAAGTCTTTGCTATTTTCTTCTGGTTGTATAATGTCATTTGCATGTCTTAGAATGTTGAAGTTCTTTACTCCAACTTTCACGTGTCCTCCCTCCAAGTCTAATCCTCCTATATATATGATATGTTCAGCAAACAAGTTAAACAGATAGGATAATAAAATGAAGACTTGCCTGACCCCCTTGCCAGTTGGAAAGGTGGAAGAGGCAACAAGGGAGTCAACTTTTTTTAGATCTGATCCTAACCAGCAGTGATTACTGGTTAATGGTGTGAAAGAGGCAGGATCCTTAGGTGGGAGTGACCATATTCTCCTGGAATTTGTCATACACTGGAAAGGGGAAGTCATGCTCATTCTAAACTTTTAAGAAGCTGATTTTGGTAAACTTAGGGAAATACTAGATGTGATCCCATGGTTAGAAATACTAGAAGAGAAGGGAGTTCGTGATGGGTGGGAGTTTCTTAAGAGTGAGATACTGAAGGCACAGTTTCAAATGGGTCCAGAAATGGGAAGTATCTTAAGAAATATCTTAAGAAGTCTGAAAAACTTCCAGCTGAGCTAAGATTTAAAAGGGACATGTACAAGAAATGGAAAAAGGGGAAAATCAAAGGGCTATTCATTTGAATAGCTAGCATGTGTAGGGAGAAAGCCAGAAGAGCTAAAGCATAGAATAAACTGAGGCTTACTAAAGAAGTTAAAAACAATAAAAAGGGTTTTTTGGGTTATGTCCATAGGACAAGGAAATGGTAGGGGCACTGTGTGGAAAAGATGGCAAATTGCTACCAGGAGACAAAGAGGAGGCAGAACTGCACCTCAGTCTTTTCCCAAAAGGGAAACTGCTCGAACTGTGGAAAATGGAACAGATGACGCAGAAGGGGAAATGCACTACCAAATTGGTATAGAGGTAGTAAAGGAATTCAGAAGCCCCTCCACATTCGCAAGGGTTAGGGGCATAGAACCCTCACAAAAGTGAAAAAATTGCAAAGAACTCCCAACCCCATGATTCCCCTCCAGAGCTCTCACTTCCCATTCCTTTGCCTCTGGCCCTAGTGTTGGTGTGGAGGGAGAAAAAAGACATAGTAAAGGGCTTACTGGTACTTTCCCCTCAAAGGGAGAAGAGCAGAGTTCTTGGGTTCTGTTACTTCTAGTGGCCGTCTTGAAAAGGGAAGGGTAGGAGCAAAGAGAACACCTGACTACTCAGCAGCCATTACACAGCAGAAAGTGCAGCCACATGGGAGAGAGAGGACACACCTCCAGCAGTGGAAGGGTGGCTTTGCTCATCCAGAAAGAAAAAATGGCCATTTTAAACACAAGACTGGCAAGCCTGGGATGAGGAATTAAAGGGAATGGGAGGAGGAAAATGAGGGGGAGGCAACCACGTGCCTCGCAAATAATCAAATTCATGAAGGTCAAACCTGTGAATGTAGAGGGAGGACTGTACCTTGCTGCTCTAAATGAATTGAAGTCTTTAGGGCCAAATGAACTACATCCAAGAATATTAAAACAACTGGCAGAAGTAATCTTAGAGTGATTGACAATAGTCTTTGAGACTTACTGGAGAATGAGAGAAGTCCCAACAGACTAGAGCAAGGCAAATGTTGTTCCCATCTTCAAAAAAGGGAAGAAAGAGGACCCAAACAATTATTGCACAGGCAAGCTAACTCCAATACTGGCAAAGATTCTAGAGGAAATCATTAAACAAATCATTTGTAAGCACTTAGAAAGGAATGCTGTGATCAGTAAAATTCAAGATGAGTTTCTCAAAAACAAGTTATCCCACACTAATTATTTTTTTTTATAGAGTTCCAGACTTGATAGATGAAGGCAATGCTGTGGGTACCACATATCTTGATTTCAGTAAAGCCTGTGACAGTGTCCCCCATGACATTCTTGCAAGCAGGCTAGTAAAATGTGGGCTAGACAATGCTGTTGTTAGGTGATTTTGTAACTGGTTGATCAACCAAACCCAAAGCGTGCTCATCAATGGCTCCTCTTCATCCTGGAGACTAGTGAGGCGCCACAGTGCTATTCAGTATCTTTATAAATGACTTGGATGAGGGAATAGAGGGCATGCTTACCAAATTTGCAGATGACACCAAATGAGGAGGGGTAGCTAATACCCCAGAGGATAGGATCAGAATGCAAAATTACCTTGACAGGTTGGAGAGCTGAGCCAAAACTAACAAAATTTCAACAGGGAGAAATGTAAGGTACTACACTTGGGCAGAAAAAATGAAATGCACAGATATAGGATGGGTGAGAGCTGACTTGACCACAGTATATGTGAAAGAAATCTAGGAGTTTTAGTAGACCACAAGCTGAACTCCTAAGTAATGCATCCTCCTGCCTGGGTTCCCCAGCAGTTGGTGTGTATGTTGCCTCTGAAACTGATTCCAGGTCCTCCCAAACTTATTTGTTAGAAAAAGACTTCAAAAGGTAGTAGAACTTGCATGTGGTGGTGGTGGTGGTGGTGGTGGTGGTGGTTGTTGTTGTGTGCCTTCAAGTTGTTTCTGGTTTATGGTGACTCTATGCAAACCTATCAAGGGATCTGCTGAGGCTGAGAGTGCATGGTGCGTCCAAAGTCACCCAGTGGGTTTCCATGGAAGAGCAGGGAATCAAACTTTGGTCTCCAGGACTGTAGTCCAATGCTCAGACGACCACACCATGCTGGCTCCCTTTGTATCTGCTGACCCTCCAAATGTTGTTTAGCTACAGCTTCAGTAATTTCTCTCCATTGGCTAGACTGGCCAAGGTTAATGAGAGTTGCAGTTCAGTAACATTTGAATGATTCCCATCCCTGTACTATGGACACTGGGCATTTTCTGGTTTTGGCAGTGTATTAGGCCTCTCTACACATCTACATCACACTTACTTGACATCACTGTAAATAGCACCCCCCCATTCAAAGTCAATTGAATAGTCACTTGGTCCCTTGCATTTGAATATGAATATAAAGGAGAAGAAAAATCTCTTATTCACCTTGCTGTATCTTCTACTTCAGGGATCTGTGGTCTTTGTGTAACCCTCAGAGCTGAGCCTCAAATAACACTGAGAAACCTGAGGACGTTGCAAAATTTACCCCTTCACATGGCTCCTGCAGGCATAGAAGTGCTTATAAATATTTTTTTTAAGTACACTTTTTCAAAAAAGGTCACACAAAATTGGGAGGACGGCAAGCCACTGTAGTGTGGTGGTTTGAGCATTGGACAAGAGCACTGAGAGACCAGGGTTCAAATCTCCACTTGGCCATGGAAACCTACTGGCTGACCTTGGGCAAGTCATACTCTCTCAGCCTCAGAGGTAGGCAAAGGCAAACCCACTATGAACAAATCTTGCCAATAAAATCCTGTGACAGGTTTACCATCAGTCTGAAATGACTTGAAGGCACACAACAATAACAACAACAACTGCAGGGGGTGGTCCTCCAGGGTCCTATGGGAGGCCAGAGCAGCCTCCTGACATCCCCAGTAGTTGCTCACCCCATATTCTACACTTGGATTTTGAGCAAGAAGAGCATTTTCTTGAGTTCTAAGATTTATAATAAAGTATCACCTCCAACTAATTCTTTTATAATCGTGGGGGGAGGGAGTGTATGGTAACAGTTTTGAGTAGAAAAACAGCAATATTAAGGCTTCTCCCTTTCATTTACCCTAAGCCCAGTGCATACTCAAAGTGATAGTTTGTACACCAGTGCCAGTCTGTGAGTCATCTTTTCAGCAAAGTAAGAAGCAATTATAGCCATTGGGCACAAATAAGGTACCTGACGCAGTAGAAAGTAAATGCCAGTCCCTCACATCAGCCTGAGAAGCACTGCCTTAGCCGATCCAATGCATGAGTTTTCAGCTTCTTGCAACTGCTTTTGATTTAAAAAAAAAAAATTAAAGGAGAAGCACCCAATATTTCAGCCCAATGGCTAATTTTGAAATTACTTGTCATTGCATGTTACTGAGAAGTAGAAATGCAAGGATTAGAAAGGAGTATAGAATAAACTTGACAGGGAGGACATATTGCTGGTAAAATGGGTAAAGTTGAAACAGATAGTAGACATTCGTTTCCACTATTAATAATGCTACCCTTTGTGCCAGCGGTTCTCAGACTTTGGTATCCTGGTGTTGTGGACTTCAGGTCCCAGAAGTCCCAGGCAGCTAAGGCAATGGTCATTCATTCTGGGAGCTGAAGACCAAAACATCTGGAGTACCAAAGACTGAGAACCACTGTTCTGAACCGTTCCTTGATTCAGAAAGCAACCAGTTTGCTTATTTTGCTTTAGAAAGTACCATACATTTTGATAGCACTAATTAATAACAAAAGCTATTTCCTTTTCAGTTACTAGTTTTTCTGTATGCACTGAAAATACTGTCTCTAACAGTAAGCCACCTTCCATCACCTTCCACGTCCATTGGGTGTTCATTGTTTTGTGCCTTCAAGTCGGCTCTGACTTATCTTTTTGGAAAGATTTTTTCAGAGAGGTTTACCACTGTCTTCATCTGAGGCTGAGATTATGTGATTTGCTCAGGTTCACCCGCTGGATTTCCATGGCTGAGCAGAGATTCAGACCCAAGTCTCCCAGAGTCCCAGTGCAACATGCATTCTACTACACCATGCTAGCTTGCATGTGGATGCAAATCCCTTGCTATTTATTTATTTGTCTGTGAGTTTCTGTCAGGTGTGATATGGAACAGAAATCTCACACCCATTTTCTGTGGAGAGATGCACAACCTGTCCTTAGATCAGGAGCAGCACATGGCTGGGCGTCCACAGCTAGATGGCAATTCAAATGCAGCTCCCCCAGAGTCCTAGTGCAACGCTTAAAGCACTACACCATACTGAGGCTGGATGTTCACATTGTTAATAATATGGGCTAAATAAAGTTTAGGTTTTTAAAGTTCTAACACTTTTTCCAAAGATGAATGTTAATTATTGTAAAATATGCAAAATAAAAATGAGAAGTAGACCATCTGAAAAATTAAGAAGTATTCATACATTCTTTTCAACTAAAACAGGACCATGTCAAGTTAAACTACATATTTACTCTTTGAGGAAAAACAATACTGCAGCGTGAAAGTCAGTCAATGTTTTGGGAATCATGTATTTGAGAGCAGTAAGAAGAATACATATCCAAGATACCTGTCCTGATAGCATTAAAGTGGTTTCATCTGATTGTTTACTAGAAAAGCTGGAGCAGTATAGTGGCTAGAGTGTTAGACTAAGACTCTGGGGGACTAGAAATTGAATCCCTGTTCAGCCATAGAAACCCACTGCTGACTTCAGGCAAGTCACACTCAGAGGAAGGCAATGGCAAAAATCTTATCTGAACAAATCTTTTCAAGAAAACCTCATGCTATGTTTGTCTTAGGGTTGCCGTAAGTCAGAAAAGATTTGGAAGCACATAACAAAAACAAAAGATCCTTTAATAAGTCTCTCTCAGGGTTAGTTTACCTAAAGTAGTCCTTAACACCTTTCTGGTTGTTACATTGACTGCTATTGCATATAAATGGTCACACGGATGTTTTCATTATGCTACAGTTTGGAATTTAGGAAAAACATTTATTATATACCATATTTTCATTTGCTAGACAATGACTTCACACTAAAGCTTGCATGTTGATGTTACCACCCCTTGGTGTTTTTTAACATCTTTGTATTGCTAAATAAAAACTTCTGTAAATATTAATGTTAAAAAGTAGAAAGAAAATGGGCTACTTCTAGAGTTTGTGAATACAACAACTCTGGATATACTTTTATCTCTATTACACAGGAAAAGACAGAAGGAATGGCTTGTTTCCAGCTGACTTCATTACAGTACTACTTGATAGCAGCAGAGAACAAATTTGCCCAATAGTAGTCTATTATTAAGTGCAGCAAGGTCTGTTTTTAAGCCAGAACTGTTTGAACTGGAGACTGAAACAGGAAACATGTATTTGGCACAGTTTTGTTTCTTTTAAGACTTGCTTGTAGGAGAGTTGGTCAGTTATTTGCAGGCTCCAAGTTCTTTAGTTTCTAGTCTAATTTTTGAATGTGAAGAGTACCATGTTATTACTGCATATTCTGACACAGAAATTGTATTGCATGCTACATTGGATATTATTTCTACATATATTAGTTAACCTATCTCCTGGGATGTTTTTGTGAATTGGACAATGCCTGTAAAACCTGTGTAATTTTTTTTAAAAAAATTGATACATATCTGCTGTAAAGTACTGATGAGAATTTGCAGCTGTTGAGGCTGTACAGGTTCTCTGAAATGTAATATCCAGATGTTCACAAGCTTCTTTCTTTGGAAGTTCCAGCAGTCATAAAGTTTAGCTTGGAGTCTTTCGATCAATTACACTCTTCTGGAGGCCGCATAGTTCTTCAATGTATAAATGAGGCAATTGGCTTAGCACTACAAAATGAGCAGATGTGCTACACTAGTATATGATTCATGCCAGATGAAATGCTTAATTTTTAAAGGCTGATGCTGCATTTTAGCATGTGAAATTCCTGGCAATGTTAGCAGGAAAACATTAGATTTGCCATTCAATAGAAAAATACTCAAGTTGCGTAAGAAAAAAAAATATTCTGTAGAAAAGCTGACAAAAATATGTGTGGTTTTAGAATCGTGTGTACACATAGTTCTTAAGGTTAAGTAATTTTTTTCTTTTTATATTATATGGGGTGATTTTTTTTTTTTGAACAGGGATAATTGGGTACAGAGGTAGATTTTATTATATTTGCATTCTACCATTAGTTTTTGATTGAAAATCTTATGCCATATACAATGTGTAAAATACAAATGGACCAAAGGAGATCAATGGAATGGAGCTTCCTGTCCGTCCTTTCCCTACTGCCTGTAGAGTGACTGGACAGTGGTGGAAACAGAACAGAGAGAAGCCAAGTAGTAGTTGAATCTGATGGAAGGAGGCTCACTGTCTCTTTACAGTCTGGAAAGTGCCTGATGAGTAGAGGTGATTTTTATCTGTTTTAATTTGAGTGGTAATTCTGTTAACATCTTGTTAGGCAATCCAAGCTGTGGGATGGAATCAGATAGATAAGTAAATGTATAATCACCAGATTCAGCAACTAATCTGTATACCATCTACATATGATGAGATTTTTGGGAGAAGAATTCAGCTTTTTGCTGTTGAATGTCTTCTCCAAAGAGACCTGTCCAGACCTTACATATTTCACTGGGCTAATGTTTGTTTGTTTGTTTGTTTGTTTGTTTTTAGACATTCCAGCGACTTGTTTAAGTGTGTTTTTGCTGCTTTTTATTACATAATCTTAAAATGCAAGCTTTTTCCCTGTAGTATAGTATAGGGTTTTTTAAAAAAATCTTATTGTTACATATCGGATTGTTAACATTATGCTAGTTCTATTCTTGGCAGATTTGGATTTTTCAGTGGGTGGAAAAGGGCAGGAAAGATGTTGGCTGAGAAACTTTATTAGGGATGAGTAATATAAATCACTAGATGTGGAGAAAAGTAACCTCTCTGTTGAATAGTTTATTTGTACAACTGAACATGCATCTGAATGTAAGTTCAATGCACATGCATATCTGCATGTGCAGATGTGTCTGCATGCACAGTGGCACCACAGGCACAATGGTGTTTTCATAACTTTGAACTGATTGCGGATATTCCACATCAGGTACATATGTCCAACTGTTTCCATAAGGAAATGTAATACATGTGTAAGACACCACTAAGATTCAAACCGCTCACTTACAGATGGGCATGTAAGTTCTAAACATGCATTACCAATGCACTGCATTATGATGATCTTATGAAAGCTTTGTTAAAACTGAAAGTAGCTATTAACTGTACATTACAGTTTGCCCAAGTTGCTTTGTTACCAGTGGTAATAGTGATTTGCTTTTTCTAGTTGGAGCAAATGTTGTTCTTGTTTGCCTTCAAGTCATTTCTGACTTATGGTGATCCTAAGGCAAATGTATCACAGGGTTTTCTGGGGCTGAGAGTGTGTGACATGCCAGGGTCACCCAGTGGGTTTCCATGGCTGAGCAGAGAACTGAACTCTGCCCTCCAGGGTTGTAATCTAATACTCAAACCACTACACCCTACTGGCTCTCTTTGGGACGGACATACCCAGAAACAAAGCATGTTGCCATGTAAATTAGACATGTTGCTGTGGCAAAAATGAGATGGAGAGCATTTGGACCAGACCATGTGGAACTGTGTTGCATATCCAGGTTATTCATTGGAAATAACAATCCTAGCATGCCCTGAACCAAGGGGTGGACAACTGAAAGGTCTGTACATTTCAGCTAGTGTACAGTATTGGGAATATATTTGGAGTATATCACCATTCCTTACACAGCATCACTTTGCAGACTTACGTATAGCAGTTCTTTTTAAATAGTACCCCAAATCACACCAAATGGCATATGATTATCACACCAAATGGTATATGATTAAATTCCTTTTTTGAAAAAAAAATGTTCTGAAACAATACTTGAAAATGAGATTTGATCCATGGCAGACTGGACTGAATCCCATCCTGGGAGAACAGTAGGATCTAAATTCAAATAAATAAATACATAAATGAATAAAAGAGGGTATGGAAGTACGACATAAGTGGCAACTGGGCTGAATTTTAAAGAAGTTGGTGGTTGTGATCATAAATAAGATGTTCTATATCCCTTTCCTTTTACTTTCCCCATCCTTTCCCAACCCAGTCCAGCCCAGTCCAGGTAGTGCAACACTGAAATGAGACTCAGTTGCTCATGCTTCGTTATGTCTAGTTGTGTAGTATGGTCACAGTGTGCATCTTCTGTTCACAGGATTTAAGATTATTTTCTTTGTTTACAGATTTAATACATTATTAAAAGGAAAGATTTCAGAAATGGATATAGAAAGGTCTCAGTGCTGGTCCTTTGTAGTGAATCTGCTGATATTTCTGATACATTATGTAAGTATATAAGCAACACTTTTGACTATGTATTGTGAATTTATGTTGCAATATGTTACACAAGTATATTCTCTTCTACTATGAGTAACTAAAGTAACATACCTGAATTGTTAATTTGTGGCTCAAAGGAATAATCAATTTTGTGGCTCAGGATATTAAATAAGTTTAGCTTGTGGGGGAAATCCTGTATGAGTATGTTCCCTTGAAATTAGTCATATTACCTCCAAATAACAGTATGGTGTTAGCCATAGTCTGAGATGTCACAAAAGTGTATTGCCTGGTTGGCCTAACTTTAAAATGTCTGCAAAATGTTTATGATAACGAGGTTTCAATTATTTTAGGTCTGGATTTTTCCAAGCTTGGATATTGTATCAATAATTTTCTCCTTAGAAGATATTAGCCTGATTTCCATTGGTAGTCCTAACTAGAATAGACCCACTGAATCAATAGGGATTTGATAAATCTTATACACACCTACTGGGGACTACGTCCCAATTAATTCAGCAGAACATTGCTGTGTGGACATGTATAGGACTGTATAGTTAGATAAACAGAAGCATCAGTAGAATTACTATTCTCTTGTTTTTAGTCAAGTCCTGTAATTTGTGAAACGAGTAGCTGCAGAGAACAGGAGTTCAGAGATCATGATGGAAACTGTATGTTGTGTGAACAGTGTGGACCTGGAATGGAACTGTCTAAGGTATGTATATTGATATGAGTGCTCTGTAAATCATTTGCTTGATGTTATCTATTTTTGCCACTAGTATAATTAACTTGAATACTTTTCTGCTATGTATGTATATATATTGAGCCACTGTTGGTGGTGAACCAGCACTTGTAAATGCAAAGTAACTGTTTTGAAAATCTAATGTTTACAATGTGACTCACTGGCAAAGTTATTTTTATGGCATGATGAGGGTTGAGATGTGAAGAGGGATTTAACATTTTTGAAGTAACATCTAAAGTTGTTCTTTTCTTTTGAAAAAGGTAAAATGTGTGGTTCTTATATCCTTGGCTAAGAGGGATTTTTTTAAACAAAGCTTTGTGGTTTCTGACTGCTTTGAAAAGATTTGCTAAAAAAATCCATGAGCTTAAAAGTTACAGGAAGATTTGAGAACAATACAATCTTTCTTCACTACTTGTTTTTGTTCTTGTTTAAGATAACAGAGCTTTTCCATAACATTTTTGAATGGCATAACTGCATTTAATCATTCTTGTGCGTGCTTCTTGCATAGTAAGAATATTTCATGCTAAAATGCACACTTACATTTGTTATCTACTGCAGAATTGGCTTGGAAACATACTGTGCACGAGTTGGCAGGCTTTGGTTCAAGGTTGTTGTTGTTGTGTGCCTTCAAGGGGTTCTCAACTTATGGTGACCCTCAGAGGGCCCTATCATGATGTTTCCTAGTAAGATTTGTTCAAAGGAGGGAGATTGCCTTTGCCTTCCTCTGAGGCTGAAAGAGTGTGACTTGTGCAAGTCACTTGGTGGGTTTCATGGCTGAGCAGGGATTCAGACCATGGTTTCTAGAGTTATTGTCCAATACTCAGACTACTACACCAAGCTGCTTCAGGGTATTCATTCTTTAAGCAAATACTTTTTTTAAAGAAAAACTTCTATAAGAGACAGTGCTGTACACAGTTAAGCTAATAGGAACTGTCTGCAAAGCTTGGGACATGATCTGAAAAGCTATGTTACATGGTGTTCATTGGAATTTGCCCCTTTTTACTTAGTAGGATGGAGTTAACTGATAATTTTGTAGAATAAATCAATAGATGATGTCCCACTGGTAAGCTGTATGTTCTCAGAGTGGAAAAGAGAAAGAACAGTTGATAGTAACCGTCAGGTCAGAAATACTGAAACATCTCTGTAAGTGCCAGGTCCAATAGATGGGGAATTTCCAGTTCACTGCCAGTAAAAGACAAGCTGTGGTATATATAAAGACAATAAGGTTCTTATGTTGCAAGGACCTTTTGTCACCACAGCATTATGATAACAGACTAGTCTCTGGGTCACAAGGGATGGTTTGGTTAGTGGCTGCATCAATTTTAGAGGAAAAAGCTGACCAAAAATTCTGGGATCTCCTCTAAATTTACACTGTTGAACACGATAAACAAAGTTGAAAACTTTTATGATACCAGGCTACTTATTATTGATTATGTGAATAGCAAAATAGATAATATGTACCCCTGCAATCCCATTCAAATCTGTGGAATGATTTGCTCTTTGTCAAATTAGTTACCATGTTACGGTTTTGTTTTGTTTTGTTTTTGCATTACAATTGCCTTTGATTTTGCTGTGTGTTTGAAATTTTGCTGACTTGCTTTTTGTGTTCATCCTTTAACAACACAAAATATAATGTGTCTTATTATTTTTGCTTTGTAGTTCATTTACTATGTAAACTGATTTTTAAAAAGCTCGGCAGTTAGTATTTCAATACCCATGCTTGTGTTGCAAGAGTTAGTATTAAGTACCAGTGATCAAAACATATGGTTACTTAAATAACTCTGTCACAAATGTAATCCAAGTTAGTCTGAGTTTAATCTGATTAACAGATTGTTAATAAACAGAAGAAATAGTGATCATATTTATATGAGGTAATGAGAACTAGGTTACTGCATGTCTCCTGTATGTTTCTTCATATTTCTGGAGTAGATTTACAGAGCAATCTTATACGAGTGTGTTGAGAAGCAAGTCCCACTCTTTTTAATAGGCTTTATTCGCAAGTAGATATGTATAAAATTTCAGTCTTTTATTTTTGAACATGAAAGCCTGTTTTCTGAAGTGGACTTACCAATGAATATTAGTCTATATAAGACATGAAGAAATTAGTTGTGTATTCCGTATTATTATGTGTGTGTTGTTGATTCTCACACTGGAGGTATAAAATGCATTTTTTATTCATTTCAGTGATGTTTGCTTTCTTAGTAAAATCAAAATGTAGTCATATTTTCTTGTTTTTACTTTTTTCTTCACTTGAATTCCTAATCTGAAAGTTTTCAAGTCAAGAATTTGTATTCCTTATCCTGTTTTTTTGTGCTACCTTCATTTATTTGTTTATTTAAAAGTATAGGTGAATCATTCATCCCAAGAATATCCCTTCTTTGTAATAGAGCCCATCCTATACAGACTCATGCATCAATATGTTTTTAGAACTTGCAGAATTCTCAGACCAAAAAGTATTGAATGATTTATTTGATAAGATAATTATGACTTATTTTTATCATAATAATCTGAGTTATAATAAATAACTGTTATAATAAATCCTGTTGCTTTGTCTGAAATAGAGTAGATTCATTGAATCAGTTGCTGAATAGTGAGTCAACACATAGATAAATCCAATTGATTCAGTGGCTGCACTCTAGTAAGAGTTAACAACAGCATGTTATATTTATGTTTGCATTTATTTATATCTCACTGTTTCCCAAAATTGGGATGCAAAGTGGCTCACAATTTAAAAGAACAATACAAATTAAAAACGTACAAAAAAGTAAACATCAGAATAGAATTAAATTATTAACAGTATTAAAACAGTTCAAACCTCAAGTTAAAAGAATAAAGTTCTATTTAAGAAGATGAAAAAAGCTATTTAAAACAGTTCAATTAAAAGTATACAGCATTCCACAGCCCATTCTTTAGAAATGTTCTGTTGTAAAACCTGTCACAATAAAAGGGTTTTAGCCTGCTGATGAAGGAAAACAAGGAGGGGACCACGCTAGCCTCCTTGGGAAGAGAGTTTCTGAGTTTAGAGGCAGCCACCAAGAAGACACTCTCTCATGTCCCCATCAACCCTGCTTGTAATGGTAGTGGGACTGATAGAAGGGCCTTTCCTGATGATCTCAGGGTCCAGGCAGGGTCATAGAAAGAGATAACAGTCTGCCAGATAGCCTGGCCCTGGCCCATATAGGGCTTTATAGGTCATATCCAGTACTTTAAATTGTGACCAGAAACAAACTGGCAGCCTGTGGAACTGTTTTAACAGGGGAGTAATATGGTCCTTGTAACCTGCTGTTAACAATCTGGCTGCAGCTCTTTAGATCAGCTGACGTTTCTGAATACTTTTCAAAGACAGTCTGAAGTAATGCATGTTGTAGTAGTCCATACAGAATGTAACTAAGGCATGTGCCACTGTGGGCAGATGTCACATCTCAAGGAATGAGTGTAGTTGGTGCGCAGGTTTTAAATGTGCGAAAGCACCTCTAGTCAGTGCAGATACCTGGGTCTCCATGTTCAAAGCTGAATCTGGGAGTACACCCAAACTGTGAACCTGTGTCTTCTAAGGGAGTGAAACCCCATCTAAACAAGCTGAATCAGTATTTAAGTGATTGTTTTTAAAGTGATATTCAGATTTTAATCTTGATCACTGTTCTTTATGGAAGACTGTAAATTATTCTGATCATCAGTCTTACGGTTTAGGAGGCCACAATTCCTCTACAATTCAAGATAGGAATCTATAATTTTCTAAAGGCTTTCAGTTACTCCAAACCTATTCCCTCTCCCATGACTATCAGCATGATCTTTTTTAGTATTATGAAGAAATGAAGAAACACATTTCTCATAGTAGGCAATATGCATGGAATGTTCTTGGGAAAAGTTGCTGAGAAGGGAGTGAAGAGATGACTCAGATTAGATTTCTTTAGAATTGTCTGACCATCTTTTGTGAAACCTTCCCCTGTGGTTGACTACCTCTTTTCATGTTTATCTTTGGATGGATGGTAGATACTAGCTGTTCAGCTCCTATTGCTTTAGAGTAATACTGTTAATAAATGTGCTAAGTACCAGAGTTGTTTTTTAGTCCACTAGCTAAGACTTAATGCTGAGATCTCCAAAAGTGGAGACCTCTCCTCCTGTTCTTTACATATTTCTTTCTCTAATAGTGAACGTGAGTGGCCATGAGCACAACTAAGACAGTGCTGTGTGTCGATGCACAACTAAGACAGTGTTGTGTGTCCCCCTGCCATTTATCTGACTTCCTAGACATGTGGAAATATGCAAATTCCTAAATGATTTCTTTAAAAACAATTATTTAAAAAAGAGCAGAGGAGACTTGTGTAGTTCTAGGACAAAGGCAATGTTAGGGAATAGAGATAAGAGGTTACTTGAAAAATGATATAAAGCAGAAACATCTAGATTCACACAGGATGTCAAATACACAAACTTTTTTTTCTGTTACCCTCTGGGCATTGTGTGTGTGCATATATGTGTATGATGATGGTAAGTGTCACATGATATTGCCAAGCTACAGCTATGATAAAATCCTGGATTCTGCCATAGTTTTCCATAGGATACTCTCATTTGTATTAGACAGGATGAAAAGACCAGATTTGCTAAAGTAAGCTAAACTTAATCTAGTTTCAGGCCTCCAAATACCACTGTTTTATTGCCTTCATGGAGCTATGAAGGGGGAGGGGTAAGCCCTTTTTCCTACTAGTTTGTTTATATTTTTACATTTTGTTTTATATCCTGTCTTTCAGGATACAAATCCTGCCAAGGATTGCCCACATCAGTCTTTGAAGAAAAGTTCATTAATAATTTCCAGTGAACTATTTATACTGTTCCCAGTTCTGTGTCCTTTAGACATATGTTAGGTCATCTTGTTTTCTTTTACCATAGCAGTCCCTCAAGAGTAACTCAGGAAACTGGTTTATTGTATGTACTACTTAAAACCTATCTTCTGTATCTTTGGCAAGCCTTTCAAAGAGAACTATTTTGAAGCAATTACTGGATAGCATTTTTTGTCTTTCCAAATTAGCTCTTTCAAACAACATACTTTGAAAACTGTGTCTAGCTACATTCCATATATTTCAGACTTTTCTTTTTCAGAAACAAATTGCTTCTGTTACCTTTAGTTCAGATAGCATTTTAGAGAACGATGTGGGAGATGTGGCTATCTTCCAAGATATTTCAAGATATTTATTCATGATATCAACATCCCCATTTACCACCATTTTTCAGAGCAGTATAAATACAGATATTCCTTTCATTTAACATTGAGGAGAATATAGGCTTATGAAATTATTTATGGGAAATATGTTTTCAGTTATGATGTTCTGATACTTATTAGCAAAAGGAAACCACAGTGAAGACTGAATGTTATCCCATGGGTATAAAGCCAACCTAACAGAACAGGAGGAGAGATAGCACTATGCTTCATTCCATATTGCCAGGCAGAACTTCGGACATGTTTCTTCCCATCTCTGTCTGGAGATTCAAGAAACTGGAAAGTGGCATGTTTTCAGTAAAGAAGCTGTCTGTGTTATAAGCCAATAGAAGAAGGATTTAAGGCAATAGAAGAGGTTTTTGAGAATCAAATTAGTGAAAAACTCACATATAGCAAAACTACTTTATATAATATTTTGAAATATTATTTTTGATTACATTTTTACTGCTTCTTTATTTTCAGATATACTTAATGCAACCCTACTGTTCTGTCTGTCTACTACTGGTCGGTCTGTCTGTCTGCCTGTCTGTCTATGTATATACATGGGATAACATTAAAAAGAGAAAATATCTCCAAAGTAGTTGGTAAACCATTCTTTCAAATTGTAACCTATTGGCCTGAATCCTACAGATTAGTACCAACTAGAGTAGACTCGTTGAATCAGTTACTGAATGATGAGTCAAAACATAGGTAGATTCATTGATTTAATGAATCTGCACTACTTGAGATTAAACAATAGTCTGGCTATTATGCACTGACAGCAACTAAGCATGATGGCCCACTTCAGATGGAAAGCAGAGACCACTTTGGGGGGAAAAAAAAGAAATGTCCAGTCTGAGGACAACTTTGTCGTTGTGGAAACATAGGCCCTTTTCGCATGGCATTTGCCATGCGAGAGGGTGCCTGGAGTGTTGCATGATTGTGACAATCACAATTGCGCAATGCTCCAGGGCCGGCAGGTGCCAATTGCACACCTTTTCATTTTCAGCTGGAAGCGAAAATAGTGCACAATCACACATTGCTCCCGGGCCCCGTGCACGCTTATCTGGCGTGCAGAGCCTCCGGAACTGTGCCAGTCTTGCTTCCTGTCCCAGTGCAGCCTGGGAAACTCCCAGGCTGCACTGTGGAAGGAAGAGGCGGGGCTCTCATGCCAGCGGGCAGCTCGTGCGGAGCTGAAGCAGCAGGGATGCGAGAGCCTTTTGCCGGAGGCTGCTCGCGCGATCCCCGCACCTCAGTGCCGAAGAAAGGTAAGGTGCGGAAAGGGCCATAGATAGGGAGCATCCATACAGAGAGTGCAGAGTTCTCTAGCTCACTGGGGCAATGTTATTGCAACAAAGAAGGCTGTTTACCACGTCAGGAGGTGGAGTTTGTATGTCTCCAGCAGTTCAAACAGTTTCCAAGAGAGCTGCGAGAGGACAAGTTCCAGACTCCATTGGGCTGTGGGAGCCCAAATTGGAGGATGCAGGTTTTTATACCCCTTTAAGAAACATTCAACAAGAGGGCACTGAAAATAGGAAAGCTTGCCTATCAAGTGAAACAGATGGAATATAGCAGTAAGGTAGCATTTAATGGATGAAAGCAAGAGGCCCTTTCCAGACAAAGAAGGGATAAAGTCCAAAAAAGCATGCACCTCCACATCTGGAGGTGCTTGCTGGGCAGACAAAAATGAAAGAAACTTGTCCCACTTGTAGATGTGGGATCTTTGAGCAGAAGACCTTAGAGTGGCCACTGGGATTCGATGAAGCAGTGTCAATAGGGAAGCTAAGGACAGATCCTTCAGGCCATCAACAATAACAACTATACTTTGTTACAAAATCATTCTTACAACTGAAATAGATTTTGGACTGAGTGACCATATTTTCTTTTAGTAGGCATTATACAATTTTATAATCTCCAATTAGTCAACACCATGCCCAAGTATTCTTTTAAAAACAAGGTGGGTGCCTAAAGCTTCCCAGTAGGCCAAAGCGGTCAAGTGAGAGTATTTCAGCTGTTACCTAAAGGCAAAATGAGTCATTATGTCTAGCAGACAACCAACACAGTGTTAGTAATTAAAAAAAAAAACTGGACTGAACTAGTTGTAGTATCAGAAACTTACAGAAAGAACAAGGAAAATTTTTTCCAAACAGATAGAAAAGAACTGGGAAATTATAACTTAAAAGGAAGGCTCAGTGAACAAACTCAAGGACCTAAATCTAATTGCTAGTTCCAATTAGAGTAAGCCAACTGAATGAACTGCTGAATGGTAAATCAACAGTTACATAAAGCTCATTGATTGAGTGGATCTACTTTAGTTGGAACTAGTAATTGGATTTAGGCCAAGGACTTTCATGCTGAAGGGTTAGATTTCCATCAGTCTTTACCATGAAAGGGATGGCAAACTGTAAGCTAGCATGTCAAAAGGAAACAGTTGCATTTGTCATCTAGGAATAAAATGTGTGCTTAAATATTGATTGATTTTACTTTTCCTTTTTTAAAATTCAGTCTACTCTGTTATCCTCAAACTCTTTCTTGTCCTACTATAACTGGAAACAAATTATGATGTAAGTTGGGGCAGTCATAAGCTGAACAAGTTAGTCATTGAGGTGGGAGTTCATTCCATAGAGTTGAGCCCAAAAAGATAAGCTTACTTAATGAATTATCTTGGTACCCCCTCCGTAAAAGAAAAATGAGCTCTGTTTTTAAACAATGCAAAACTGCTTCTGAAGTGATGGGTATTGGGAAGAAGAAATATGTCTCCATTGCTTGGTTATTGAGGATTCATGTTTTGCACCTCTTTGTGTAGGATAAAGGCAATGTTAGGACTTTTTTGGGTCAGATCTGTTTGGCTAGATGGCACTTGATATCATGTTCACTTGAGTATTAATATCACATGATGATGAAGTCTTTTCAAGCTTTCAAAATGGCATGAAAAAATAGCCAGTTGAATACAACAAAATTCACAAAAGAGCAACAAAAAAGTACAAAAGTTATCATACATACTTTCTAAACTCCACTGGCCTCTTCATCAGAAAAAGATGTTAAAAAAATCATAGAGTGACGATGATAGAGTCACAGGCCTACATTTTGTATTGGATGTTGTTTCTGTTGTAGTTCGGTTGTCCTGGAGGAATCTAAATCCAGACAAAGGCCACACCCCCTGTTGGCCATGTAGGGACCAGGTGCAATGGGCAATAAAATTTCAAATCCATTAGTAACAGAAAAGTAATTTCCCTTGAGATCCAGGCTGTCCTTGGGTTGTACCTTCAGAAGAAGTATAAAAACAGGTGAGAAAGAGAAGGCAAGGCTTTGTTGTGAATCTCCCACGCCCAGTGCAACTAAATTTTACAGTCTACTCCTACATCAACCTGTATGTCTACTGAGATCTTAATTAGAGGCCATCTCCCAAGTTATTCCCCTGTCTGAAATGAGGTGTGTCATGGCTGGGGAGAGAGCCTTCTCAGTTGGGGCACATTTACTTGTGGTATTCTTTCCCAGGGAGCTTTGCCTGGTCGCTGTCATTCCATAACTAGGCAAAGATTCTTTACTGCAATTGCCCAAACTACTTAATTGGTATTTCATGCTGCTATTTTTCAATTTGTCCATTTTATTCATAGTTAATTGTGGTTTTAATCTGTATGTGAACCAGAACTGAGAATGTATATTGAAGAATATATTGAATATATTCAATATATATTGAATGGATATTGAAGAGGGAATAAACTCCTTAGTTATTTGCACTCATATATTTGCATAATTGCTAAAATATGTATATACAAGCAACAGATCCTGAAACTCATGGGCTGCAATTAAATAATTTGAGAAAGTATAATAATCTTCTGTATTTGCAGGGAAGGGAAATTTGTGTGTTCGCCTTTTCTTACTGATGTTCAGCAAAATGTGTTAG
This sequence comes from Cyclura pinguis, assembly GCA_030412105.1. Taxonomy (NCBI): domain Eukaryota; kingdom Metazoa; phylum Chordata; class Lepidosauria; order Squamata; family Iguanidae; genus Cyclura; species Cyclura pinguis. The sequence continues at coordinate 260,410,941 of CM059601.1, read as the reverse complement.
TTAATTACAGACACTGTAACCCGTGTTATCAATTGGTGTTGCTAGTCATGCACTTTTGCAGCTTAATTATATCAAACTTCTATTTTTGCCGTTTGATCAAACTGTCTGAAAACTTCACATGTTCCAGCTTCTTAACGTTGACATACCTGCCTTAATGAAAAAATGGACAGCTCCATAATTCCTATAAGCCTATAATAATGTAGCAGTAGGAGTCCATGGAGCCCTTTATCATTGAAATGCTCAGTGGTTTCTCAAATAAAGTGGATGAATAAGCATTGCTTATAGAAGTAAAGGAGATTATTAGTAGTGAAAGGCACATTTGAACCTGCTGAAAGGATTGCTTTTGTCTCTAGAAGGTTCTTATTCTCAGAAATAATTACACTGAGTCTTTATTTCATCTTTAAAGTCTCCCTTTATTCACGCTTCTATATTTCTGAATAGTATGTTCTTGGTTTTTAATCCTTCCAGGAATGCGGCTTTGGGTATGGGGAAGATGCCCAGTGCATGACATGCAGGCCAAACAGATTCAAGGAGGATTGGGGCTTTCAGAAGTGCAAGCCATGTTTGGACTGTGCTATAGTAAATCGGTTTCAGAAAGCAAATTGTTCTGCTACCAGCAATGCCGTTTGTGGAGACTGCTTACCAGGGTGAGTTGCAGAAGGAGTCACAATAAAACTGCATATAAAGTATGTGCAGTCTTAGTACAGATCAATTTAGATTTAGAGAATCCTATGTTCTTTGTCTTGGCTTGCTCAGTTCATTTCTGCTGATGAAGACTGATACAAATATTTTTTCATTATTTTTTATTAGTAATGAATACGTCAGTGTCTTTAATATGTATAAAAATATCAATTATTCAATGGGGCTTGTGTCAGAATTACAGAATTCACAAACTACATGTACCTCTCTTGTTTCGCTAACTTATGATAAATTAATTACAAACTTTATATAATTCAGATTACTCAACAGTATCCTAAATTGATTTTCAAATTATTCTATTCCCTATGTGTTTGAAGTTCTTTTTAGTGTAATATATATGATTCTTTTAAAATCACTATACATGGGACTTTGTCAGACAGATGGCACTATCTTTGAATAGTGGGTGTCTCTACTGTGTAGACACAATACAATTGTTGTTGTGTGCCTTCAAGTCAATTTCAATTTATGGCAATCTTTAGGCAAATCTGTCATGGGATTTCTGGGGGCTGAGAGCGAGTGACACATCCAGGGTCACCCAGAAGAATCAAATCCTGGTTTCCATAGTCCAATGCCCAAACTACTACACCACACTGGCTCTTGTACTACAATTAGCAGGCAGTATTTTAAAAATATTCCAACCACAACTGAATATGGGACTCGCAGAGTAAAAATCTGACAGAGATTCTGTGTATGCTGCTTGGAAAAATGTTTGGGTTTGCATGTAGACACCAGTTACTCATTTTCTTAGATGCTGTTTTATGCAAGAAATTAAAAATACAGGCTCCATGTATGTCCTCATGTAACATTGTTGCAGCAGGGAGGGGATCCCTAGTTAAAAAAAAAAAGATATCCTCTGCTGGTGGCTCTCCACATTCCCTCAGAACGCCACTACATAATGATGTAGCATTGATAAACGGGAGGATTGTGCGCAAAATTAGCACCTGCTATTGTGAAGTGAATGGGGAGAAATGGTTAAAAAGTAAGTCAGTCTTGGCACATCTGTTCCTGGATATCAAACTGAAAGTTCTCAGTTGATCTGAATCTTAACCTCCCGTTCAGGTCCTACCCTTCTGCAATATTTCACTTATTTTATGACAGTGCTGTCCTCCTGTGCCTTTTTATCATATCTTGGAAATTAGGCCCCTTTTTCCGGCTATGTTAAGAATCTTTAGAGGTTGGATTTGAGAAATATATGATCTTTCTCTGTATTCCAGTTTCTACAGAAAGACAAAACTTGGGGGGTTCCAGGATATGGAGTGTGTTCCTTGTGGTGATCCTCCTCCTCCGCATGAACCTCACTGTAAGTGATTTCATATTAAAAATCAGGTATTTTGAGGCATAGTTTAAACTATTATAAAAATTCAGTTTGATTTGTTGCTGATTACCATTCCCAGAAAACCAAATGTTACGTCACTGAAGTCAACTTACCTTTTAAGAGGTAAAGAAATATTTGAGCGTATGGTACAACTTCTTCATCTGTTAAAATGTGGTAGCAAGATAATGGGATATGCTCCAGAGTTTAATGATTTTTGGTTCATATTGGTTTCACTGGAGAAACAAAGGAGATGCATATAGCTCTCCCACAATGATCACAAGGATTTAGAGTTCTTAACTTTTTAGGAATTGTGCCCATACTTTTTATTGGATCTGACACATACTGTGTCCCGTTATTAACAACTAAGTATTCCAAAGACAAACTCAGGTAGTATCTCTGCTTCCCTCCCTGTTTGCCATATTTTGCAGGCTGGGCTTGAAGCACACTTGACCTTTGTAAACATGGACACAGTAGGTGAGGTTGAGGATATGGTTTTCTGGACAAGGCCTACAAGCAAGGGATCTCTAAAGTTATGCCACAGGATTCATTAACTACTCAAAATAAGAGTTATCTGTTTATAGGCAGAAAGGCAGGGCTTACCAATGCAAAACAAGGACCAACACACGAAACATATACTCAGGAGCAAAAGAAACAGATATCATACAGTGCCTGGCTTCACTAACTGTAGTCTTTGATCGCTTGAATGTTAGAATAGCCAGTTCTGTATGGGACACAGACAGGTTTAAATCGAATCCACCACCTTCTCTCTCAAGGCTGATAACTTACTTACTCTCAAATTGACATGTCTGCTCTCTTCTCCTTTCTTCTCTGATGCTAACATGGCAGGAGAATCTCTCTTGTCAGACAGCTCTTCAGCCTAACTGCTGAACTTACCAGATCACTTTGTTACCTTTGGATAGCTTCAGTGGACTCCTTTCAATGGAGGCATGTAACTAGGGTGCAACATTTGTCAGATTCACCCAAGCACAAGAGAATGGTATCAACAGACTGGTATCAAACAATTTCCAAAGTTCACAGAAATATGAGAAGAGCATTATTAAAAAAAAAACTTGAAAGGAGAGAAACCCCCCCACTGCTCAGTGACCATGGAATGCTGTCTGGGGTTTTTTTGGGGGGGAGGGTGACCAGCAAACCACTTGAAGACTGGAATTGGATATTGTAGAGGAGGTGTAGTTGACTATAACAGAGCAATTCACCATACTACATATTGTGGCCGATCGCACTTGTAATGTTTGGAACAAGGTGGCATTGGTAATGCAGGACCTACTGCCTACTTCCTTTAAACAGAAACATCTTCTTTAAGGTTTCTAGACAACTGCCATTGCTTATGCCTTATAACACATTGTGTTATCCAATTATTTTCTGATATTTGGTATGGTTATATAACCGAGTTATGGTATAGTTCCTTCTCATTTATTTATGTCTAGTTCTTGTGTAAAGAAAATTTTTGAGGCACCATAGTGAAAATCCAATATAGAGCAAAAATGGTGAAATGATCACCTTAGAAGCAACACTTGTATAACAAGGTGCTGGAAATCTCACCCCTCCAGTGGCCAGTTCCATAGGCTATGTGGCATAATGAGATCTTAGTCCTCGTATACTGGTACTATGTAAATAATAAAACAGAATAAAACATGGATATAATAGTGTAGAAAAAAAATGTAAACTATGAACATAATTCTAGGCTATTAAAAAGCATACCGTACTTACTAATTTGCTTAACATTTCCTCTGTACATGAAGTAGGCGTTCTATACTGCTAATTCTGTATTTTAAGCATATGAAAGGGACAACTATTAAATACCTGTCTATATAAATTAATCACAATGTGTATGCTTTGGCAAATTTCTGTTTGCTCTTGAGGCTAAGCTGGGGAAACAGATTTCCTGAGCAAAAGTCCCATGATATGACTGGGACGTTAATGAGGACTGCAGAATGTGGGTAGCAGTTGATTATTACCCAGTTAGCTATAAATTTCTGGAATAGCTTTCATCTTCTCTCAGTCTGCAGACCTTTTAAAAGAGAGTTGTGGTTTAAATATTTACTCATGAAAAAACTAGTTGTAGGTTGTTAAAAGACCATCAGAAAGTTGAAAGGATTCCACAGTGGACAAGTAAGGAGTGTAAAAGGCCATGAGAATTGTAATTCTTCTTGAGTAAACTTTATAGAGTAAACATAGAACTCTGTGTGATTTGATAATAGCAAATGATGTTTTTGCACAAATTCATTTTAGATATCAAGTTCACAGAGGTATGCATCTTATTATGGGAAGATTTTGATTGTGTATTGGCAATGCGTTCTGTTTTGTAACACTGAAATTAAAAGAAAGAACATTGAATGAGGTATTATGTGTTTTGCTATGTTATGGGGACACTTTAAAACAAAGGAAAGAGCATGTACAAACAGAATAGCTAAGATATTAAAACAGTAAAATGCATATACTCTTCTTCCAGATGGGATTTAAGTTTTTTTTAAAAAAGTGATCAAAATCAAACACAGATATGCCAAATAATCATCAACCTATTGAAACGTAAGTTTTCCATGTCAGATCAAAGCTGCTAGCATAAACCAGATGGATGTGTGTGTGTGTGTGTGCGTGCTTTTAAGTCACCTGTCAATTTATGGTGATCCCATGAATTCCATAGAGTTTTCTTAGGCAAGGAATACTCAGAAGTGGTTTTGCCAGTCCCTTCCTCTGAAATATAGCCTACAGCACCTGATATTCATTGGCACTCTCCCATGCAAGTACTAGCCAAGGCTGATTCTGCTTAGCTTCCTAGATTAGACAGGATCTGGTGCCTTAGGCCCTGAATCAGATGTAGCAAAATGTAAAATTAGTAACATGTAACATCCTTCGTCTTCTTCAAGCACTAGATTTTTTTTATCAGCTACTAAGCATTTCCACATATATTTTGATAAGTATTCACATTCATAAGCACAGTTTAACCTTATGTTTTATCCTTCATCTAAATTTTTAGAAATGTTTTTGGAAGCCAGTTTAATTCAGTAGAGTTTTAAGATCTGGTCAAAAGCCTGTTGCTAGTCCAATTAGAGTGAACCCATTGAATCAATATAGGTTACATAACTGTTGATTTACCATTCAGCACTTGATTGAGTGGATCTCCTTCTGGCTGAGACTAGAAATTGGCAAGAGGCCACTGTGTTTTCTGTTTTATTCTTCTGTCCAAGCAAAGGGAGTTAAGGTAGCTCTTCACTGGACCATGTTGGCTTTCATAGGCTCTCCCAGTCACACAATTGTCATCAGCTGCTGATTGCTATACCATGGTTAGAGGTGATGAAATTGTGACCTGTGGGCTGCATGTGGACACCAACACTGCTTTTCAAGCCCTCCTGAAACCCTGAAATTTTTGAGTCTGGGTTTTTTGGTTTTTTTTGGCATGAAAATTTCCGCAAATGCCCCCAAACCACTGTTGCAATTTACTTGATCCAGATCACTACCACAACATAGGAAGAGGGAAAGTTTAACTCTGCTCCTACCGTGGTCCCAAGAGGAATCCTCTTTACACGTAATGGAGAGAATGAATACCATCATTCTTCAGTAAAGAAGCCTGTAATTTTAAAGAAGGCCTGTCTAATCCACGCACTGTCTTAAAATGTTAAATAAATTCAGTTTAATTTGGGATCTCATTAGGAAGCTCATTTTTACGGATGTTGCAATCGTGTTGTTAACCAAGTCGACTGAGACAGAAAACTTCATGGAAATCACAGAAACAAAACCATCACTGTGCAAGTCTTTCTACTGTTTGTACTGTAATTCAATCCAGCATTCTTATAATAGTTCCCATAAGAGTAAATGTCAATTGAAATGTTGATTTAAAACAGGGAAGTGATACTTGTTAATCAGTGCTAAATAAAGAATATAGTTTGAGAAGAATGTTAAATTGTTAGCAAGTTTTCAGAATGTAGGCTGAAAGCTTAGGAGTCACGGAGAAGAGTCTGAAATTGGTTTCCTGTTTATTAAATCTTCTGATAATCCCTCTGAAGAGGAAGCTGGAGAAATGATCCATCAACAGACTCAGCCAAATATATATCAAAATAGACTGTTTAGGAAGACATCCTCTCAGAGTAATTTAAATCATTTAAAAGACTCAAGGAGGGCTGCAGAGGAACCTATATATGCTATCCCATTGCAACCACCAAATGTAGAAAAGCAAATAAGTTTCCTTGGCTGTATTTCCTTTCTTAGAACTTTAAGACTTGGAGCAGTAGAATTCCTTGCCACAAATCTCAACTGTAATATCTTTGTCCACTGACACCAAAGTAAGCAGCCAGCCTTATATAATTCAGTGGATTATTCTAATAAGATCACATGGGATTGACAGTGCTACTAGAAGCAAGATAAAATTAATGGAACAATCACAAAGGAGATTGTTACAAAAGGAAATCAAATCTAATCCTCAGCTAAGATTGCACAAATATGCTATGATCACATATACTTGGCTTGCATTCCTAATACTTAGGAAATTTTACCCAGCTAATAAACTCCCAGTAGTTTTTCCCTCAGACCAGATTTCCTAACTTCACAACCCACTCAGTCTGTTATGCCTTGGAACAGGTGCTGGACAATAAGTTTCCTTTGTCCAGTCCCCAATTACAGTACACAGTTATAGTACTATATTTCACTTTAATTGTCATGGCAATATTCTGTGGAAACCTGTGCTTTCTAGTTTAGTGAGGCACTAGAACTTTCCAGACAAGAATTCTAAATATTTCTTCCTAAACTGCATATCCTAGGATTCCATGGGATGTTGCCATGACAGTTCAGGTGGAATGTAGTCCTATAGTTGGATAGTGTTAATAAGCCCTATTTCTTCCCATTGCTTCTAAAGAGCTATTTAATGAAGTTCCTTCTGGTCAGACCTCCACTGCCTGTTTGAATGTTCACCTCAATCTAATGATATGGCTGCCAATTCCTCGGCCACCATATTCAATTTCCAGGCCTTTCCTAGACTTTTCTTTTATTGCATTCAGACTGGCTTTCTTCTTTCCCAGCTCTGTTTTGTCAGTCACCATTCCTCAATTATGGTCTTCTATTCCTCAGCCAATAAACAGTAGCTTTCTAATAATTGTCTCATAATTTTTTCTTTCTTAAAATGGCTTTGACCAATCAAAACCCCTTTAAGCAGAACCTCTGACCAATAATGTTCCATATGAAGCTTCTAACTGCCAATCATACTTCTTGATGCTGCTCCCAAAAGAGACAGTTTCTTCCCCTAGTCTTTTTCAGTTGCCAGTTTGAAATGTTCCTGCCATAGCCACCTTGGCCAAAGCATGCACAACTATTTTGGGCCTAATGCAGTTTTCTGACATAAGCCATTTCCGCATTACACTGTTACAGTTCTACTTTCAACATCCCATGGAATCCTGGGGTTTGCAGTTTAGAGAAGGGCCTCATGGCCTCAGCCAGAGAGCTCTTTGGCCTCAGTAAACGACAAACCCCAGAATTCCACAGGATGGAATAATAGCACTAGAACAGCATAGTGTGGAAATGGCCATAATTACTTTGTAACTTCACTTAGTAATAGCAATAGCACGTGTATTTTTATACTGCTTATCAGCTAAGTGCTCTCTAAGCGGTTTACAATGTGTTAACTAATTGCCCCCAACAAACTGGGTACTTACTTTTACCAACCATTCACAGTATATAAACATCACAAATGCAAGCAAAGAAATTAAAAATACAATGTTTCTTAACAAAGGAGACATGAGATCTTAGCTAAAACCCATACTTCTGATTCAAAATACAGGAATGCATCTTGTGTACTGGGAATGACTAACGAAGAGAGTTGTGTTCAGTCAAAAGGCAGGTTAGGGATTCAGCCTTCTATGAGTGAGGCTGTGTTTTCTTTGAACGCTAAGTTTTGCGTATTGGGTGTATTCCTTGGAAAGGAAGAACAAAAAGGTTGATGATACTGAATTTAGGAAATCTGCATGGTTAGAGCCTTGAAATGGAATACAGGTAGAATTATAGATGTAAATAGATTATGCTGTATTTGGTATCAGGCAAGTTTCAAGTTACCTCTAGAACTGTTGGAAAATACAAATATTTAATCAGTGATTCCCCTGTTTTTGAAAATAGAAAATCCAATAGTTTTACAAGATAAGAAGCCTGGTAGTCACAATCCTTATTTCTTACTGATTTGGGGAGGTGATTATAGTTGTAAAGCCATAGAAAGTTATGCTAAAATGTCCTCTTCCATAAGATTAAATATAACTTCCAAGGTTCATACTCTAGTTGTAACAGGCAGAGTTTCTGATTTTGAATGTTATCCATAGGATGAGAAAGCATCTACATCTGTTTTAGGTTCATGAAATTTTTTTGTAATTTTCCTGCTGCCTTGGAACATAGTGGACTAGAATTCCCAATTAAGAATAGGAATTTTTTTTACAGCAATATAAAAGAGTGTGATATTTGATCTTAAGAAATGCGATGACAGATATAAGCATAGATGGAAGTTATTACCCAGATTTTATCTTTGCTCTTTATTTGTGATTTTTAAAAGCCTGATAAGGAGAACATGAGTTTTTAATGCTGCTGTTTTATTTATTCTCATATTCGATTTGGTTATTTGCATGCAACTTCAAACCAAACATAATTTATTTCATTATTGTTAACCACTTGAAAGCCTACAGTTTCTATCAAATGCCTAATAAATAAGGCATCAAATTTTGAAGTGGCACACAAAACAATCAGCAGTGAAATGGTCAGCTCCTGCCTATGGCAGGTCATCATACATAGAAAAGCATTTTTTTCTACAACTTTAAGCAACCAGCTGACAGAGTCATGGATAAATAAATTCATGCCCAAGATAACGCACAAATATTCCACCTTTGGGATCTCAACCTTTCCCTTTCACTTCTACTTTACCAGTGAATCTAGGGGGTAGGTAGTGCATAACTTAAGTAGTGCATAAACAGCATATAAAAGTGGAATAGAAGGGATAATCCAGGCCATACTGATTCACATGGCATTTATGAAAGGAAACTACTAGCTTCTACAGTTCTGAACAGAAGTATTGATAATGGGTTACAACAATTCCACCAAGAAGAGCCACACTGAAGATGTATCATGAATCAAAACAGATCAGTTAATTTGGTAATTAAGTTCCACTTAATTAAGCTATATAATAAACATGCTAGATATCAGACTATAGTAGGTAGACACATGTCTACTTATCTCTTGTAAACTCAGACCCCCTACTTGAAACTCTGCCATAAAAATTTAAAAGCACATCTTGGGCTTTTTGGAAGAGAAGGAATCTTTATTACTTAGAGATCTGTAAAGAAACATTCAGCTGTTGGTGTTTTCCCCCCCTAAATCAATATTGCAAATTTAGCCCTTGTTTTTCCCTTTAGGTCCACTAATCCCGTTTCCTGCCAATCAACAGCTTATAGCTTTTTCTGTCTTTTCTTCTTTTGTTTTCACTACTTTATAGACAAAAGGAGTCATACTTTAGAACTGTGTAAAATGGTATTAAGTGATCTGTTTCTCGACCCTAAATATGCTCACTAATAGAAAGAATAGATATCTATAGAAATGAAGATAGATTCTTATAGCAAAAAAGTAGATGATCTGATTGAACTTTTAGTTCTGTTTTGAATTTTAGGCCAGAATAATGTGTTACAATATATATGAAGTTGCTGTACCAAACAGGTATTGTAGGTGTATTCATGCTCCCGATCCCATAGCATCCAGTGCAACTTGAACATGCCATGATATCTACCATCCCTTTTGGAAGTCAGCGATGCAGTGTTTAGCTCCACATATTGATTGATTGATTGATTGGAAAGGCATACAGTTCCATAATGTTCCTCTTTATACATAGAGAGTGGTGATGTTCCCCCTTCCCTGCCACAGCAGTTACATTTTGAATTTTAGGAGTTGATGGCTATCATCCTGTAAAAATATTTGCCAAGTATCAAGTATGCTAAAGTGATTGTTATGTTTAACTGATCTGGCTTTGCAAAAAGGAAGCTTTAAGAGAACTGACACAACTGTATAAGCTTTTTCTTAAAGTGCCAGTTACTTCAGATCTATTTCTGATTAGGCTTCAAAATAAGATATTAAAACAAGTGAGAATAGCTTGATAATTTGATTTAATGTCCATTTTGACTTCTACTTTTTTTTTTTTTTTTGCTATTTTATAATGATTATAAAAGGTGTAACTCAAAATCAGTACATAGAATCATAGAGTTAGAAGGCCATCAGATCCAGCCCCTTGCTAATTGCAGGATCTCCAGCCCTCTACCTTTGGACTGAGCAGCCTTGAGCTCTGACAGAGCAGGGCTAGGGATCTTTGGCCCTCGAGAAACTTTGGCCTGCCATCCTTTACCAGCCCATCTATCTAGCATGGCTATTGACAAGCAGTTGGGGGAGTTGTAGCCCAAAGCCTGAAACCTGAGAATGTGCTATCAAAGGAAGAACTAGCTCTTGAAAAACAGGATAACTGGCCACCTGGCAGACTCCTGAGCTGGTCAAGATGACTGTGACAGGAGAGGTAGTGCCTCTTGGAATATCCTCCATATAAATAAACCAAACCAAACTGTTCTGGGCCAGTAGAACACAATTTTCCACCCTAGAGAGTTTGGCTTCCCTCAGGGTGTTTGCTTTTCCTGCAGAGAGTTTGTTCAGGGGAAAGACATGCACTGTCTCTTCCTCTCCCAGCCCCCACCCCATTGCCTGATGCAGAATCCGCTTTTTGCCTCCTTGTCCTGCTTGTACCACTGAGAGTCTGAGCATGTTAGGAGCTCCTTTGATCCTGTTGGGGGCCACTGACAGGACCCTGATTCTTATCTCCAGACCTACCTAACTGAGGGCCCTGCAGGAAGAACCTGTAAGCTCAAGCTGAGGAGAGGAGAGGTGGGGCGACAGCAAGAATTCTTCTGGGTGTGTGCAGAGCAATTCTTCTTGTCACCTCCCACCAAGAGGCCCCCCCGCCCACCCCCCACTGAGGTCTTCCAGAATGCCCTTTCCCAGCATCTTCTCCTCCTGCCCTGATGCCAGTCTTCTTTCCCACTCTCTGCTCCCCAGATCCTTCCAGGCATCTGGCCAAGGGCTCTACTTCTCTTCCTGCTAAAAACAAACAAAAACAAAAGTCAAAAGTCAGGTCATGCCAACTGCCCAGTTAGGCAGGGACAGTCCCAGTTAATCCTCTGCTACCCCACATTTGCTTTTAAAATGTCCCAGTTCTCTCTCCTGTTCTTACCTTCCCCCTTCATCCTCAGCTTCCTTTAATTGCTACAAACAGTTCAAAAGGCATGTGGCTGGCTACAATGCCTCTGAGCCTGTACAGAGTGTACCCACTCTCTCACACCACACAGGGGGCCACAGCTGGGACTGGAGGCTCCCTGAGAAGTCAGGGTGGCATAGGCATAGGCAGAATTACCTCCCCCTGCTGGCCTCCCCCATCCCCCTCCTGCCTCCATACACATGTCTGCCCTTGCTAGCCCCCACCTGCTGCATTTTGATTAACGACTAAGAGAATCTTGTAAAAATTTGAATGTCTTCATCATGCAATTCAAAGTTATATAAACCATCTGTGGTCGTTAATTTTTTCTTAATATCCAACTTTAACCCTGCTTTTGCCCTTTCTTCCTTAAATTTCATCAGTGGTTATTCTAGGTCTTTGCTGTTTTCTGCCAGTAATATAGTGTCATCTGCATACTGTAAATTCTTGAGGTTCTTTCCTCCACTTTTCATATCTCCTTCTTCCAGTTTCCATATGATATGTTATGCATATAAATTAAACAGATAAGGTGATACAATACAGCCTACTCTGAACTCTCTGTGGTTTGAAAATCATTCTGCTGGTTGAACACCATATTCTATCCTGAAAATGACCTCGTATCCAGACTGTGGGTAACACGTCAAGACCATCAAATGTTGTGGTGCACCCTTTTCTTTTGGAGCAATCCATAGTTTTTCAAGGTTTAAACATTTCAAAAGCTTTTTTGTATTTTATTTAAAGCACAGGCTCATTTTCTTTTGATTCTTTGGAGCACTCCACTAGCCAGCATATGTTTGGTATATAATCTTTTGTGCCTCTTCCTTTTCTGAAACCAGCTCAGATATCTGGCATTTCATGTTCTGTATATGTTAAACTCCTTTATTGTAAAATCTTGAACATCACTTTGGTTGCATAGGGGATGAGTGCTATCGTCTGCTGGTTACTACAGTCCCTGCTTGCCCCCATTTGGGGATAGGAAGGTACCGTATTGCCGGCGTACAAGACACACCAGCATATAAGATGCACCCCACTTATATGCCAGCAAATACTATTTGCTGACATATAAGATACACAAGCATAAAAGACACACCCAATTTTCAAACAGTATTTTTCAACAGAAAAAGCGAGTCTTATACGCCAGCAAATACAGTATATTGAGCATTTTCAGTTTGTCATTGTTTTGTTTTACATATTTGTTGGCAGATTTTTATTAGAATTTGAATGGATTCCATCTCTATGGCATAAAACAGCTCTATTAGTATGCCATCCGTTCCTCGTGACTTATTTCTCCCAAGTGCTTTGAGTATTCATTTCTCATTCTAAAATTGTACGTTATTCATCGAAAAGTTCTACTTTGAAGGAATCATCATTCTTCATTTTGTTGCTTCCGTCATCTTTGCATTTTGTCCTGATCATAGAATCATAGAGCTGGAAGAGACCACAAGGGCCATCCAGTCCAACTCCCTGCCATGCAGGAATCTACATCAAAGCACTCCCAACAGATGACCATCCAGCCTCTGCTTAAAAACCTCCAAAGAAGGAGAATCCACCACACTCTGAGGCAGCATATTCCACTGCCGGACAGCTCTGACCGTCAGGAAACCCTTTGTGAGGTTCAGGTGGAATCTCCTTTCCTGCAGCTTGAATCCATTGCTCCTTGTCCTAGTCTCTGGAGCAGCGGGAAACAAGTCTGCTTCCTCCTCAACAGAACATCCTTTCAAATATTTAAACATAGCTATCATGTCCCCTCTTAAGCTTCTCTTCTGCAGACTAAACATACCCAGTTCTCTAAGCCAGTCCTCATAGGGCATGGCTTCCAAACCCTTCACCATTTTGGTCGCCCTCCTTTGGTCACTTCAGCTTGTCGATACCCTTCTTGAATTAAGTTACCCTGAACTGGACACAGTATTCCAAATGAGATCTAACCAAAGCAGAATAGAGTGGTACCATTACCTCCCTTGATCTAGACACCCTACTCATATTGATGCAACCAAGATTATATAATGTGTTTTTCTGTTGATCATTCAGACCTCCATAATCTTCTTTTAAAAGTCCCTCTGATTTCTCAGATCTTGTGGAAGAAGTTTCTTGTTCTACCTTTTCTGTTGTTTTCTTCAGTTTCTTTACATTGATTATTATGATAGTTCTCTTTGTCCCTAAAATCAAGTTGCAAAACTGTTCATTCAGGATTATGACCCTTTTACTTTTGTTTGAAGAGTTTTAGCTGTCATCCATTTCACTTTTCTTTCTTTTTTGCTATAGTTGAAATCTTTCATCTAATAGTGTTCTTGGTTTCCATCCACAGTTCTTCTCATTCATAGTCAGTTCATGATAAATAAGTAGTTTTCTAATTATGAATAACGAGTTTATCAAAGCAATCTCTATCTTCTGTCCTTCCTCTCTGTCTTTCCCTTATCCTCTGTTAGCAGTTTTATTTTTACACTTGTACCTTTATGACCATGCATACACATGATTCTATTCACCTACATGTACACTGTCCTTTTAAATATTTGAAATAGAAAAAGTGCAAATGCACTAGACCAACAGTTTGTTCATCTCACACTGAAATGGAGTCTGACAAATGATGGGGTTCTGTTAGATCTGCTGGGCATCGAGCACAAGGCCGAGGAGGAAGTGAGGTGACAGAGTTTCTAAATTTGGACAATGCTAGAAGTTTTCATAAAGAAAAATGGACCCCCTCCAAATACCATGTGCTAGTTAACTTGCTTCCCTCGAATTCAGCAGCAGCATTTACTGAGGTAAAGTGAGCAATATAGCAGCTTGATAAAAGTTGCTAGGACTGAGGTACATTCGTTAGTAGCATGTTTTTATACTAAAATCTATACTATACTATACTATACTATACTATACTATAAAATATAAAATATATACTATACTATATAAAATTTAGGCGTGAAGGGCACTGATTGGTGAGAGCCATACATACCACATCACCCCACCATTATCTGAGAGTTCCGAGGCTTCTTGGATGTTTACATACCTGCATCTTCAGAATCTAAATTCTTCTCATGTTTTATCTCTATACTTCTGTTTGTTCTCACACTGTCTTCCGAAGATATCACACCTTTTCCCTCTGATCTTTCCCCTCCCATGCCAGATGCCCTCCAGCATTATCCGGATACCTTGAAGCCTTTGATCCTATGCCTGGATACAAACTGTAATTGATATTCAATACTTTGTTGCTGATTGTAATTGCCCATAGCTACAATGTTGCAATAGCTGTAGCACACTCTAATTCTCCTTCCTACAGGCTAAGGTAAGGAGGGTTTGCCAGTACTACCGCAGCAGGAACCAACCATCCTTACAAAAAGAGAGGAAGGAAAGACAGGTGTAAAGAAGGAGGCTGTGTATATGTCTGGTGGGGTAACAGATTTTTGCCTACGGTTTCACACACAACACACCCAAACTTCATATTCTTTGAAGATTGCACCCATTTTTTAAAAGAAAGTTTCTCTTGTTGAAGATGAAAGAGAAAATGTTTATAATCATTGTCACATTCTTTGCCTTTAAATTAACTCTACAAGCTTTTGCCAAGGTAGGATCAGGGTAAACACAGATTCTCCTATTCTTCTCTCCCTTTCCCTGCATTTTAAAATCATTTTGTGGAAGTGCTTTTGCAACAGCATAGTAGATTTGCAGGCTGAAACTATTACAGCTTTAATGCAGAAGTAAGCGTAAATGGCACAGCTGTTCTTCCTGAGAATGTCCTCACAAAATCAAAGCTTCATTTTTAATCCTTTCAGTAAAACTGTATACCTGTTGTAAAATAGTAAAACAAAATACCTATCACAAAGAATGTCCCATTTTGGCAGTATTCCTGGGGACTAATGCAAACTAGGTCATGGTGAGGGGCAGACAGTGCTGAATTCCTTATAGTTCACCATGCAAGCATAATACGCTTACACATATATGCCTTTAAAATAAATCACATGTGATCTTCCAGATATTGTTTGACTGTAGGTGCCATCATCCCTAGTCAGCCTAGCCAGTAAGATGAGAAGATAGGAATTTAAGTCCAAGAACATGTTGCAGGCCTCTTGTTCAAGAACATACTGAGAGTGCTTGGTTTAGGTGATACAGGTGTCGGTTTGTTGTTTTCCTAGGTTCTTCTGGACTTATATGTGGGTAATGAAACGAGGTTTTGCCTTGATTAGAATTTTTTTTTAAATGACAAATGACAGTTGGTTTTTAGGTAGCAAAGGGAGATTATGATGATTTTGAAAGAAAAACTTGTCATGAAAACGTGTCACTGATTATTTTCTGTGAGGTAAACTCTTATCTTGCTCTGTGATCACCACTTGTAGATTCCTCTGTCTGTAAATTCTCTTTCAAAGAAATAAAGCAAAGGCTAGATGACTGGCCAGACTGTTCACTGGACAGACCTTCTGTTTTTGCTGGTGTTCTCCCATTGTCTGCAAAAACCAGCACTAGGCTTGATACCTCCCTCCCCCTCACACACACTTAAAGAGATTGTTCACTAACAGCGGGCCTCTTTGTATCAAAATAAGAAAGAAGATAGCAACATTACATTTCTCAGCAGCTGTTATGCAGGAAGGAAAGGGGAAAGCAATGCATCAAAGCAAATGGAGAAATAAAAATGAGATGAAACTGAAGCTGAAACGAAATATAGAGAAACCATTTTTATAATAAGGATTTCCTAAATCCAAATAAAACCTAAAACAATTTTCAAGAAGTACTCATGAAGGGAAGAATTGCACACACAGTGAGAAGAACTGGTTTAAGAATTTTCCAGTTATGTTTTCCTTTGATATGAAGATAGCAGATGCTATCTTTATATCAGTCAGAACACACGTTAGAAGCTTTTAATGCCTGGATCACTACTAATGCATTTGCTCAGCCTTTCAAACCTCTTGGATGGAAAAGAGGTATATAAGAACATTAGACGGAGGTAACATGCTTGCATCTGTGTAATAATAACCTACTGTTCAAAATATCCCAAGTACTTTGTATAACTGAGTATCTAAGGTTTTGATAGATAATTGTCATATCACTTTAAAGTGAACATAAACATACGTCTATACTGACAAATGCAAAGTAAATGTACCCTAAGATAATAGAGGGCTGATTAAAGGATCTAGACAGATGCTTTTGTTGACCATTATCTGACCCTTAAAAATTTTAGTAAAATCTTTTCCAAGATCTGTTTATATTACCTCCATATTTAATTTTATTTTCCAAGAAAATGGAATACACAGAGGAGACCATTTTTACCACAAGTATTGATTACAGTATGCTATATTTAGGAAAACATCATTCTAGACCAGTGATTCTTAACTTGGTTTCCAAGGACCGTTAGGGATCTGCGGAACCCTGCTGCTTGATAACCAACAACTGCAGCAACAACAGGGATGCGGCAGCAGGGGTACAGGTGTCAAGGCTGCTCCCCCATTTGCAAACTAGGGAGCAGTTTGGGTCCTTGCACATGCCTGCCCCTGTGTTCCTTTTGTCAGGAATGTGGCAGCTGGGGTGTGGGTGCTGAGGGACACAGCAGCAGGCATATACGTGCACCCAAGCAGCAATGTCATTTGCAAATGAGGGAGCAATTTTGGCTCCCACAGCCCCCCACTGCCACATCCTTGACAAGAGGGACATGGTGCCAGGTATGTGTGCATGCTTAAACTGTGACTCTGGAATCCATGGTTTGAATCCCCATTCAGCCATGGAAGCCCACTGGGTGACTTTGGGCAAGTCATATTCTCTCAGCTGCAGACGAAGGGAAAGGCAACCCCCCTCTTAACAAATATTGCCAAAAACAACAACAACCCAACAACCCTGTAATAGGTTCACTTTAGGGTTGCCATAAGTCAGTAGTTATTTGAAGGTACATAAGAACAAAGTGCCACTGACAGGGAGCGGTTCTTTCTAACCATCATGTCTTTCCCCTTTGAAAACTGACTTAAGGTTTTTCTAAGCAAATCTGTTATGGGAGTTTTCTTGCCAAGATTTGTTGCCTTTGTCTTTCTCTGAGGCTGAAAAAAATTAAATATTTAAATCTTGGGGGTCCCTGGTAACAAATTATATATACGGGGGGGGGGGGGGGCTGTGAGAAAAAAGGTTAAGAACCACTGTTCTAGACTAATTTAATATATTGTTTCTCGTTGTCAGTATATCAGCATTTCTTCTACAACATTTGAGTTTTCAAAAAAATATGGAAAGCAAGATCTTTTCTATATGATCAATATTATTTAGTCAGGATAGTTATTTTGAATCAAGAATGCTTCTTCACACAGGCCAGAATTATGCAAATAGGACATACTAAGTACAACATTTTGCATTCTTTTCAACACCTAGGCAAGTTTCCCAGTGTGTTTCATTGATCTTATTAGGAGCAATAGTAAATTCAGGCAGAAAAACTAGAGGCTCTTCAATGAAACATAGCCTGCTATTATTATTTTTATTTTCTCTGTTTAGCATTTGAAATCTCACTGTCTTAAAAATAGAAAATTGATTCACAATTGTTCTTTTAAATAAGTGTTCTCATGGTTGCTCCCCAAAGCTGTTTGACCCCATTTGTCACCATCAGCACCCACCATTATTAAGAAGCTTTGTAGCAAAGACTCCAAAATACAGAAGTAAGGGCTTCTCTGTCACCTGGAGAGTTGTTTTATTTTGTGTGCATTATGCTGGTCTGCATCCCCCCATCGCACTTTTCTGTCTAGGCTTCTTCTTCTCTGAGCAGCAGAGGTCCTCAGAAGTACCTCTAGGACAAGCAACTAGGTCATGCTTTACCACTCAAATTTATTTTCTTCCAGCTGTTCTTCCAGTTTTCATTTAAAGTACCACCTCAGTGTTTTATTTTGTGACTGGACCTTGCCCTCCTGAAGAGACTTCAAATGAGTGAAAGCTCCCTCTCCGCTGCAGAGATCATTGTCCCATGACATCTTTCAAACAATTTGTTTTCATGGTATCTGCAAGTCAGCTATATATATACAGGTGTTCTCTCTGCTTATTAAACTTCATCTGGGCAGAGGGATGAAAATTTCCTCTGTATTAAAGCTCCACAGATAGAAAATGTTCCAGTGCATCATTTGTAAAGATTGCATCCCTTTTTCATTGGAATGTGCATTTGGCTTTTGTGTGGTACCCAGATATCTTATAATGTGGCAGTTTTCCAAGTTTTTATATCTATGTTTAATTCAAAAACTAAACTCCTCTTGAGTTTGAAATTCTTTCTGTAAACATACAGCTCTTAATTCCACTTACAAACAAGACTATGGAGATACCTTGTGATGGCATCTCCACTCCAAGCAGTGGCTTTCAGTTCCATTGGTCATGAGATCTTCTGCGTTGTCTGGCTGCAGTGAGTTTGAGTGACTGTACTGATGACAGTGACTCTGAGCCTTGTTGTTTGGACAAACATAGTAGTGCTGTAGGACTTCTGGGATGCTACAAGATTCTCCAAAACACCACTTGCTGTTTAATGGCTACATGAGGAAGTTATCCAGATGTTAGAAGAAGTCAGCCAGAGGTCTGAGCTAAGTTGTTCCCAATATATGGATAACACACAACCCTATCTCTCTTATTTCTGTCTACTTTTCCTGGACAGTCTGTGTAACTCTGGAATAGGTTTGGAAGCAGTTTGGTGTTGGAGGAAAGTGAAAAAGTTGGAAATTAATTCAGAAAAGATAAAGTACTGTGGCTGGGGAAGTCAACTGGCCTGGATGGAAGGATCTAGTCATTTCTATAAGGTTATAGTCCCTTGGAAAAAACGCATTCACAGCTCATATGTCTTTCTGATTGGCTGTGTTTGTGAAAGTACAAGTGATTGTGGTGGCTACTATCTTTGTACATTTATATTAGCTTAAGATTGTGGCTGGCATATCAGTATAACTAGAAATGTTGGACCTTCCTTCAGTTCCGTGTCCCTTGGATTCAGATAGACTAGACTATTATAATATGCTCTATATGGGGCTGCCTTGAAAGATGATTTAGAATCTTCAGCTAGATCAGAATGCATCTGTCTAAATGCTTGAAGGAATGAAGTGTTTGAACCAAATTGCTGCAATTCTATGTTGACTGTACCTGTTGCCTGCTTGCTTCTAAGCTCAATTTAAAGTATGTTATAAACATTTAAAGTGCTTAACATTTTGAGAACAGGTTGCTTCAACATATTACAGATGAACCTGACTTCTTGTTGTTGTTGTTGCTGCTGCTGCTGCTGCTGCTGTGGACCTTTAAGTTGTTTCTAACTTAGACTGACTCTAAGGTGAACCTATAATGCGGTTTTCTTGGCAAATTTTGTTTGGGGGAGGGTGCTTTATCTCCCTTTGAGGCTGAAAGAGTGTGACTTGCCCAAGGTCAACCAGTGGGTTCCCATGGCTGAGTGGGGTTTGAACCTTGGTCTCCTGAGCTATAGGCCAATGCTCAAACTACTACACTATGCTGAGTCTTTGAAACTGCCTGGTACTAAGATAATTATGGAAGCCCTACTCACAGGCTGATCAGTAGGGTTAGTCACATTAACAGGCATGAGAAACAGGGACTTCTTAATGGTGGCCCCATATTTATGGAACTGCTTCCCTCAACAAGTTAATTTTCATACACTCCTGTTTTTTTCTAGGTGAAAGGTTTTCTTAAAGATCTTTTAAAAGATTTTCAATTTCAATCCATCTTTAGCTTATAGTATGATTGGTATGATTGCAAATTATTACTTTCCTTGTGTGACAATGTTTCTAAAGTTTCTTGGGAATTGCTGTCTAATTGTTTTGAATGCTGATGTATTAAAAGATTTTTTATTGTTAATGTACCCTGCCTTAAGAAAACCTTTGATTTGAAGGTGGCATAGGAATCCTTGAAACGAAATCACTAAATGCGGGTTCCTTTAAAGTCTTGCTAAATTGCTTCCTATTATAAATTATAATTAATTATTATTCATGTTGCTGAGATTAATGCATACTTTGGTCACAGATGGATTCCCATAGGACATAATCAGTACTTGCCTTCCTTTTCCTCCCTCATTGCACATACAGGAAGCACACTACGCTATTATAGGGAAAGCTAGGTTTCTGATATCCCATCTACTCCTCCCCAGTCTACTTTATCAAAGATCATAGAGCAATATTTCTGGGCCAAACAGAAACAATAAGCTGGGTGGATATACCTGATGCATACCACAACTGTTCCATCCTCCCTAATGACATAATATGCATTTTCTGGTACATGAACTCACACATGCATGAACATACACATATCTAAGAGCAGGGGGAAAACTATGAGCACTATGATGATCTAAGTTTAGGGAAAGGTCATGTCAGTAGTCTGTAATGTTTAGTGTTACTCTCTGGGAAGGGAGAAGAAAGTGTTAATTTCAGCTAAGAAGTTTGATGTCAGTCCTTCTCTTGCCACCTTTGTGCACAAGTTAGTACTAGAACCAGCCTTTCATCTCTTGAGTCAATCCTATAATTAGTATCCTTCTTGCCAGAGGCTAAGTGAGTGTTTGTTTTAGGTACAGTATGTCTGCAAGATAGTTCACTTAATTATTACTTTTTATTAACAAATAGATTGCTGCCTAGTGATCAGATTTAGATGAACTTGCGATTTTTCAGAGGGAACAGGGTAATGATTGACCTATACTGAGTGGATACTTTTTGTGGCATATCCTATTTATTTTTACAGTTGTCCCTTAAAGCTTTTTAGACTACTTATGCACGGATGGTTTGAATTGAGAAAGCAAAACTTGATGTCAATTAGTGACATAGATACAACTTCTTAATAACTAGCTTGCATGGATCTTTTACATATATTTTGTTGCATTTGACTGCTGTGCTCTGAATGTATCAGCGGTTTTTCATTTGTGTTCACATAACAGTAACATAATTCAGGAAATATTATTTTTCTCAGTCTATACATATGTTTTCTAGGTCCTCCAATCTGTATCTGTAAAATTTCTAATAAAAAAAAATTGAACATATATAGAACAAAACAAAAAACAACCGACCAGCCAAACCAATATATAATAAAAACAAACAACAAATCAACCTACATATATAATTACACTAAACATACAAAAAAAATTATAAACATATATACCATACTTAAACTAAACTAATGATCAAATTATACTAAACAGCAACAACAACAAAACTACATTTAATTAAAAATGGCTCCTCCCCTTATTGCAAACAGCTCCAAAATAGGAAAATGTACTTAACTTCGATTCATTGCTTTCTACTGTTTTATATTTGTTGCTCCTTTTATTTATATTCTCAAACTATTTTAATTTCTGAATTTCCTAAATTTCTTACATTCCATAAATTTCCATTTCAGAAATCAATATTTTTAACTATATTGAAATACTATTATTTAATTCTGGTATATTATTGCTCTCTTTAATCAAATCAACTCTATCTTAAACATATTACAGCAACAACTTATAATCATATTTAATTTTTTCTCAGCATCTTTCTCAGGATAATAATATACTACAGCAGTTTAAAAAAAAAAGACACAGTATTGAGCAAGTTCAAAACCCTAAAATCACCAAATCACCATCATTTACCCTTAAACTGTTCAAAGTTTTGATGCAGAATGAAACTCCTTTGGTTCCAGCCACATAAAAGTTCTCCCTCTCTGAAAGTTTTGCAGCTGTGCAGCATTGCTGCCAGCCCCTGGGCCACCAAATTGACATTTTCAACACCTCCCTTAAGAGTATGCATCAGCTTGTTCCCGGTGCACTGGCTAACTCTGGAACAAGCAAACACAAAGTAGAAAGCAAAGCCCTAGAAAAGAATGACTTGTTTGATGGTCTTAGGAAAGGAACAGAATCTTTTGCTTTCAGCATCTGGATTTGGAACAGTGGGGCATGCCTGTGGTATGCCACTGGCCTGTTCAAAGGCAACCCAACATAAGGGGAAGAATCATACTATAGGGCAAGGGTGAGTAAAGTGCAGCATGGTTACATGCAAACCTTGCCGCCACCACCCCCCATGCGTGGCTCTTCAAGTCTTGGCGGGGAAAAAATGGAGTTGGGTGTGCAATTCGGGGGGGGGGGTGTCAAAGCGCTTCCAACAGCAAAATTCTACAGTCCCCCCACCTACCTCCAGAAATAAAAAGCTGGCCAAAAATCAGCAAAAATTCAAATTAGAAGTGACATGTCATCACTTACAGGTACATTGGATGTGCTAGTGTGGCCTGCCAGAGGAGAGGGAAACTGGCCCTTATTTTCTGCATCCATGCTACATGGCAGAGCTGTCCGTTTCATGCACTGAAGGGGAAAAAGCAAAAGTCATTACAGGATTCTTTTATTTCTTTCAGTCCCATAAATGACAATTCAAGCACTACAAGCAGTAGTACTTACGGAAATCTACATCAACAACTTCACAGGCAAAAAAATAACAAGGATTTGGCATGACAAAAGATCAAGAGAAACAACCCCAGTGTATTAGCTTCTGAAAACATGTAAAAATTTCTCTGTTCCCGCAAGCGTGCTCAGACAAAATTGAAGGACTATAATTTCCTGAAAAATTATCTTTGTAATCATAATGGCCAGTTAGGAGATCAAGCACTGCCAAAATATGGCAAAATCACTATATATTCTAACATTTAAAAGGCTATTATGCCAAGTCTACAAAATATACTGAATGAAAGAGGAAAACTGACTCCATCTGAATATCTTCCTTATGAGTTTTTTTCATTCTCTGTGTAAACTGGCAGCAAAAGAATAAATACCTTCCTTTTTGGGAAATTAAGGAAAAGTTGACTATGCTATATGAAGAGGGCAGAAAGGGAATTGCAAAGTTGCAAAGTTGAAAGGAGGCTTAGATTAATCACAAAGCATGACTAGATCAAAAACTTGCTTCCGTGTTATCCAAATTAAGCACACATATCGCAGGAGTGGTTCTTGAGTCCTTAGTATAGAATTAACATTACTACATATATTTTTTACACATCTCAAATTTTTAAAGAAAATGTTTCACATTTATGCTTCTTAATTCCATTATTTTCGTCCCCCACCTCAAATTCAGACAAGACAGACCCAGCAGAGAAAGGTGAACTTTGTCTGTGGAAGGAATTTTTCCATTAGCTGATAGTAAGAAATGAAAACAATTTTTAAAAACCTTCAAAGTAGGCCATAGTGATTAAGATTGATGGCAAATATACGTGATTTGTTTTGAGCTGTCAGTAAATTTAAATTGTAAAAAACTATGGAACTATAGAAATTCTATATTGGTAAAGTTAAGTGATTAAAAAATTACAGAGGAGTTCTGAGAGAAAGTTCTGAGAGAAAGAGGTTCCCTTAACTGAGTATAAAAAGACAAAGTTCTGTGCTCCCAAAGATCTATACACTTCTATCATGCATGCACCACACACAACTTTACTATAATTATTTGTGGAAAAGTAACGTCAACAGTTGTTGGACACTTGATTTTAAAGATGTCTAACATACTTCATGAACTTGATCAGTGGAGGCACATGGTGGTACCTATGACTACTGCTGTTCTGCCAGTAATTTTTGTTGAGAACATAACAAAAGCTGTGTGGGATCAAATCACAGGACTATTTAGTATATTATTCTGTTTGCACTGTGACCAACTAGCTACCTGTGGGAAGCTCACAAGCAGGTCATGAGTGTAATACCACTTTCCCATTTGTGTTCTAAAGTTCTCCTAATTCTGTCACTACTTGATTCTTCTTTGCATATAGATTTATCAAGAATGGGCTTATCTTTTTCTACATTCAGCATATTTTTGATAAAAATGTCATACAATTTATGAATGTCTTACAATTACAGTGGAAGGAAGTTGACATTTTAAAAAAATCAAATGTGGGAGAAAGTAAAATTGGCAGATTTGCCTGTCCCTTATGGAGGGTTGATACTTGCATTGTAATAATAATAAGTAGTCCACATGTAAAGTACGTTATGCTACACCTCAACACACATGTGTGTTATACCTCAATGAATGGCTACAAAGGACTGAGATAAAATATTGGAAACAGTGCCTCTCCAGTTACTTTCAGTGGTCTTAAAAATACTATCTATACTCAGTCTTAAACATTTCCAGCTCTTGTTGTTTTTAGTATGCTGAAAATAGTAGGCCCTCTTTACTTCTCTCCACATTCTGAATGCTTAGTTCATAGCATTCTAAGTTGTTAAAAGATCCTTGGATGGATTATTTTTGAAAACACTGACCTCCATTTGTGGATAAAGAGAAAATTATTTTCCAGCACATCTCAACTATTTTAACAATAGAAATAGAAAATATGTGTTGCATTCTTCATGTGTGTGGCCAGTGAATCCCTCTAGTTATTTGTCTGCCTAGAGACTTCCACATTCATAGAGCAAAGGTTTTTGTTTTTGGTTCTGAAGGAACTGTCTTTTATTTCAGCCTTATGTCAATTTGTTTCACAATTGCTCTCTTGTTCTTATTTAACATGGCGGCAAAATATTACATGAACATTTTTTAAAAAATGTGATTTTACATGTGATCAAGAGAAGCTGTGGAAAGTTACTTTTGCAGGTCCCATGCTTAGTCCTGTTTAATACAGTAGCTTGGGTAGGAAGTCTTTAAACTACTCATCCTAGTTGGTGATATCATTTGTTTGCCATTTTACTGTCTCCTGTCCTCAGCTACAAATTTCCAGATGCTGTAGGATGTGTTGGATCTCTCCCTCCAGTGCCTTAGAGATTGATTCATGCTTAGAGGGGGAGATCCCATCTCAGAAGCGCATTCTCAAGGCACTGAAGAAACCATCATACCTGGTGAGACCATAACTCAGGTGGTGGTGAGGGAGAATAAGGAAAATGGAGGGCATGCTGGGGTAAGCAGTGGATTCACAAATCTCCTGGTCCTGAGAATTGCCCTCAACCTAGCAATCCTGGAACTGGTATATATTAATTCCTTCATGTTGAATACAATGTAAGGGAATTTGTTGAAAAATGGAAAAAAAAACATCCAGGAAAGAAAAAGGAGACAGTAAAAATGCCACTTCTAAAAGATTGTGAGGGAGATTCCAGTTCTGTGATTGTATAGACTATGGAAAGCTCCCAGTGCTTTGCCTCTTACTGGTGTTTCAAGAAATGCTTAATGTGTGTTTAAAATGTGAAAAGGCAAGAGAATTTGTTCAAATCTGCCTCCAGAGTTTGTACTGAGAATCTATTTTTGCTGGCTTAGATACAGACCTGCTGTTCTGTGCATATATGTGCTCCATTGGTTCATAAAAAGGACTTGAAACCAGCAGAGACTTCAACTGGAGAGGAGAGAATTTTACTGATTTTCATCTGCATGCCCAGCTCCACCTTCTGTGCTTTTCCTACAGGTCCCATCTCCCTTATGCAGGTTTTTAGGAGCTGCATTAGAAGTGGGGAGGAAGTACCTCTTTTGTTTTCCAGGCACAAACATGTCCAACTAGTACTATGGCCACTCTGGTTCTAATCCATTATATTTGATAATTCTTCAGTTGTTCTGTGATCTTTTATGTCAGTTAATGGTTTCACTAGTTCTTGATAAAATGGGTTAACCAATTTATAGATTCTTTAACATGAACTTCAATGAAATTTGATTCCACAATAGAATATGCTATCCTTGACAAGGCTTATTGCAGGTATCAGTAGAATTGGATGTAACCCTTGCAGGCATTATCCAATAGAAGACAGTAATGCTAAAATGTGTAAAAATAAAAGCTAAGCTATATTAAGCATACCCATGTTACATTCTTTGCTGAAGCTATGGCTTCTTATATAGTGATTTGTCATTAAGAAATTCTTCTGATAGTATTTCTTGAGTGTTCCTTGATTCTGATTTTGCCTCACATAAAAAATGAGTACTTATTTATTTTTAGGCACTGCAAAAGTGAACCTGGTGAAAATTCCATCAACTGCTTCAAGCCCACGCGATACTGCTCTAGCTGCTGTGATATGCAGTGCACTGGCAACTGTACTTTTAGCTCTACTTATCTTATGTGTTATCTATTGCAAAAGGCAATTCATGGAAAAAAAGCCAGCATGTAAGTTTTTCATACTGTATATTTAATGTTGTTGTCTATATCAACTTTACCTTAAGATCTATCACCTGAGTAAATTTAGGTGCCAGTTTTCACCTCCTGGGATCCTCTGTGGACCACACAAGGTGCCAGTTTTTACCTCCTGGGATCCCCTGTGGACCACACAAGGTGCCAATTTTCACCTTCTGGGATCCTTTCTGGACCACACAAGGTGCCAGTTTTCACCTCCTGGGACCATACAAGCCTCTGTGGACTGTACAAGCCTCAGATTCTTCTGATCTACTTCTGATTTGAATTTCATTTTTTCTTTATTATTTGTTTTTACATTTTAGGGCCTTTTTTGGCGGTGGGAGGGCTTCCCCAGCCTGAAACACACACAACTACTAATTCTGAAAGTTTCTATGAGCCCAAACAGCATTGTTTCTTGAAACTTTTATTGGGGAGGAAGGTGGTGGCATGGGGGGAGGGGTCCAGAAGAGTCATCAGCTTCAGAAACAGTGTTTGGGGGTTGTCAGTGGCCTATGGGGCAAACGTAGCCCATCGCTAACCAAAATATATATGAGTCTCTACTATGCAGAGAAAATGATAGTAATTGAGTCTCAGTACTTGTCGTCTGAAGCTGGTTTGGAAAACGTTTTGTCCATTTTGAGCAGTTACATCAAAGAGGAATGTTGTGTGGAAGCTGGTCATTCAAATGAGTTGATTGTCTACCCAATCACTGTCAGTCCAGCAACCTTGTTAGTTTTGCCTAGGACATGGTCAAGACATCCAGAAGACTGTACATTTCTGTAGTACATCATGACCAACCAGAATTCTTGTTACAGTATGAAAACAGTTCCATGAATTAGCAGTGAGATAAAGGATAGCAAATGAACTTGGCTTCCTGTCCAGCAACCAACAGTAAGCTATGCCTGGATTTTTCACATGAAGAGAGAAGACAGATAAAAAATTCTTAACTGTCATTTATAAATGGTTTTCAGCTCTAGACTAGAATCAAACTGAAAGAACTTTAGTTTCCTATCTGATACTAGTCGATAGTTTTAGTCAAAATTTTAAAGCCGTTTGAAGTAGGCTGAGAACAAGAGTACACAAACAAAATTATATGGCTCATGTTATAAAAAACTCTTAGAATCTCTGGTCCAAGTTACGATTGCATGTGAATATGAAATTTTTACTAGATGTAATAAGCAAATAACATAAACACAAATAAAACCGTTTAACAATATCCATTGTCAATGTTCTTTGTTCTGAAGGGTCTATGAGGTCACAAGATGTTCACTACGAAGGCTCTGAACTTTCATGTTTTGACAGACCGCAGCTTAATGTGTATGCTCATAGAACGTGCTGCCAGTGTCAACGGGACCCATCGCAGATGCGTGGTAAATGCCTTTTCCTCATGGGACCTTTATGAGAGAAGACTTTGTCCAAGCACTGCATCCCAAAAGATGCAAGGATTCTAAATTTGTCTTCAGAATTCTTAGAGAAAACATACAGTATAAAAGTAGCAAAGAAGAAGTCTGACATTCAGAGTAGATACTGTTTCCCCTGAAATAATGAGGCTCCAGAGGAGAACTACCAGCACTGTAGTTGCTAAATATATTTATTTTTAAGGGATCGTCACTTAGCAGTGTTGATGCTTTAGTTACTATCTGATTACAGAAATACAGACTGTAGACAAAGTCTGTGAATTCAGATTCCTTGCATATTGCTGTACAGGCTGTTTGGCAGACAAACTGACTACCTGAAAAGGTGGTGGATTCTCTTTTATTGGAGATCGTTTTACCATAGATTTAACAGCTATCTATCAGCAGTCCTTTTGCTGTGGATTTCTACTGTGGAAGGAGACTGATTTAGATGAGTAGTAATGAAACCTTTTGCCCCACAGATGATAAGAGTCAGCACCAGTCCCGCTGTAACTTGGGATTTTTTGCTCCTTGTTATAATACTTATTTTCATATAGGAAATATCCAAGTGCTATCATGTATGGCTTTGTGAATGGAATAAAACTTTGATTTAACATGAAATCAAAATCGGAAAAGTAAAAATATAAAGATATTAAGCACACATAGGACTGGATGTGACAACAAAGTACACACTGAGATAGAGGTGCACGCTTTAATATGTGACATGGATGGATCATGTTACCGGTGTATATGTGCAAACATACATTAACGTCTTGCTCCATTCACAATTAAGTGGGAGCGGGGGCAGGGGCTAATAGTTGTGATGCTGTGCGTAGGTCTTACTTCCATGAGGTTTTTGAACAGCCCATACTCTGAACAAAGCATAAATACTCTGTAATTCTACAAAACAACTTTAAAAGTTTATAACTGGGTTGCTACCAGTAGCTGGTTATACTCTTGTTAATTCATATATTATCTAACCTTTAACCTAGATTTCCAGTACTATGTTTTATTCTATAGTCTAGCAAGTAGTATTTCTTGATCTGTACTGTTTGTTAAAATAAATCTTCATTTTGTTTAGGCCCAGTGCATTTGATTCCATCACTGTGCTGTGATGAAACATGTAGCTTGGAACACAGTTGTCATAGCTGTCCATTTCACTCTCAAAACTCACTTCATGAAAGGTATTTGGCACATGCTATCTATTTTCTGTGTTAGTGGGCTTGAGCTCAAACCACCTGTCTTCTGTGTTAGTAATTCTCTTTTTTTAAAAAAAACAAAAAAAACTTATTGCTGATGTACATATTCCAGAAGAGTAAAGTTATAGACTTCTAACTTCTGACAAATGTTTTCTGTCAGGTTCATGGGAAAATATTCTTTACTGTGGTCATTGTGCATCACATATATGGTCTCTGCCACTATGCATATCCTTGCTTTGGAACCTTTTAGAGCTTAAAATTCTGGCAGTAGCCTCATTCCTTTTACCACATAAATCCTGTCTTGAAACTACTATCAGTTCGGTTTCAGCCATCATAATATTAGCATATGTAGGACCTTTCTCTGAGGCATTTTTCAAGAGGTATATGTCACGTGGAGGAGGGTATACTTGCATTCACGGACATGACTACTGTTTCTTTTGTTTGAGAAAGTAATACCAGTGTTACCTGTAGACACTCCCTCACTATAATAGGCAAGGCCATCAGAACACAACTGAAGATCCTTCTGTAACAAGAGGCATTTAATTCTGTGGAATGTTTTCCTAAGATATCTGCTCCATCAGTTTATAAGACTCCAACTTTCTGGCAATATTATTGGTTTTGCTAGGAAAAGCTACGTTAGGTCCAGATGCTCTGCCCCTTTGGGCTGCTAGTTCCAGTACCAAGGCTTCAGAACAACAATATTTTGTCAGGGGAACCTGTAACCTGAAGATGTGTACCACAAACAAATGGGTGTGCTTATCAAATAATGGAAAGCAAAATAGGAAAAGTTGAACATGAAAAGGCCTTGTTGAAACAGCTGGTTGTGATAAAGTTCCATCTTTTTTCAGAGATTTTTGATCTAGATGCTTCTCTGGTTCTGCTCCTTAAATGTACGGCTGTTTCACAGATTCCTGGATGATTCATTAAATAACTGAAGAAGAGATAGGCAAGGAATCAGTTCCAAAAGAAATTCCTTGAGCAACTTTGGTTCAGGAACACACTTATAGCTGAACAAGCTACAGCCTGGGTTCTGTGTAGACCTCAGATCCCTTTCTACAGGCCACCTGCTCGAGCTTTCTGCTTCTCATGAAGGTGGCAGCACAGATTTGTCATGGCAGGATTGATTGTGTTTTCATCACTCATGGTTAGTCAAGTCAAAGCAGGTTTGTGCATCTTTTGTAATGGTTACCAGTTTCCTGCTTGATTGGACACACTTTTTAAGTAAAAGAGAAGTTGTATTGTACTGAACTTTCAAGTGGTCTGCCTCACAGCTTGGAGAATTCAACCATGAAGGAGTCACCCAAGAACATCCTGTTGTTTTAGAAGATACCAGGAAGCCATCAAATAGTTCTTGTATCACTAAGCAAAAGATGTTTTGTTTATACAAACAATGCCAAGGTTCTCAAGCATGTTTAGTTCCATTCTTGAAGTTTTTCATTTTGTTTAACTTTAGCCAGTGCTAGTTTGGCCTTCTCATCTTCTCGAAATGCAACTGACTGCAATTTCTCCTTAGCCTTGGACTGTCAGGAGTCAGGCCCAGGGTCCTACATCAAGCAGGCAGAATGTAATACTTCACTCTCATAGATCTGTGTCTTTCCCCCTATCCATGCTGGAGAACTGCCAATTTTTGGTTGGAGCCCTCACTTCTGCAGCTTACCAAGGGGGAAGAGAGGCAATTCAAATGATAAGGAAACTGCTGTTCTCAACTTGGAGAGGAGAAGAAGTGTGAGTGCACTCACAGGTTGAGTGTCCCTTCCCTTTCCTTTCCCTCAGAGTCTGAAGCAGCCTCACCTACATCATCTGAATTTTCTTCCCTCCCCTTCCTCCACTGGTAAGGAGAAGCAGCAGTCCTCCCAAGACTTGAGAGCTGCCTGGGGGGGAGTGTTGGACAGGACAAAAAGATCTAGGGAAAACCTGCGTATGTCACTAACATGCCTCCTTTTGTTTGCTTTTTCACATTGCTAGAGATTAAAAAGTCCAAGTCAGTGCCATCCTGGGTATGCATCTTTATAGAAGTATTGTTTGTGAGTCCACGGAGTCATGCTACTGTGCTATTACAATTAACGAGAAATCTTTTTAAATTACTAGATTTAATCTTGCTTCATTAGATTTTTTTTTTTAGTCATCACTGAAACTGTCTTGTCTAATGGCAGTAATCGCAGCAAAAAGAATCGATGTTCAGGATAGGTTAGGCTTTCTCAGTCTAGCAAAGGGATAAGGTGGCCCTTAAACTAGATATCATTGCCTAAGGTAGTTCTGCTCAGAACCTTCTATCCAGAATGTCTCTCAATAGTGCAATGGACATGGCACATGTTGATGCATGCCACAACTTGGCCTTTTATATTGATAGTACATTCTCACACAAAGGAAACCAGCACCTTTTTATTTGTCACTGGGGACCCAGAAAGAAGGTACCAGTTTCTTCTCAATGTTTTGCAAAATGGGATGCGAAAGCAGTTGCCTTACTAGTCATCTGAACTGTCTTTGCCTCATAAATTTTGTAGCCTTTCTGCTTGAGCTGTCTGTGTCTTTGCAGCATTTCTGAGCAATGTGCCACTGTCTGCTGTCTATATGATTTCAGCCTTCCAGGTCTACTCAGTCCTCTCGCCCTGACATCTGCATGTGAACAGATGCTGCTATTGGCAGAGCAGTGCTCTCATCTCTTCTTTTGTGATGTACCTTCCCACGTGCCAGGGAAGAAACTTTTTATTCATCTGTATGTGTGACACAGGGATTACAATGAATGATAGGTTGCTTACCTTGTGTCATTCCTTTATTGTTAAGAATGGTGTTGTGGTCTGATTGAACTAAACCCTGGGGCTTATACAATAAAGAGGAAAGAAAAGTGCTCCTACCAAACCTGTAAGCTCTGGAATAGGAATGAGGAACTCCTCTGCAACTGCGGAGTACCTTGCAAGTTGAGGAGGTGTTTGAGGAGTGCCCTTATTTTTTTTTTTTAAAAAACTTTTAATTAAATAATAATATTAAAGAAATACTCTCTTTGTCTTTTGGTCCCTCCCTTTCTCACACATTCTTCCTAGTAGCCCAGTACCTAATTTTATCAAGCTAACAGTGGCTAGATATTAGCTTTTTGCTGTATTTGGGCTTTACAAATTCTCTTCTCACCTCTGCCTTTGAAGATGATCTGCTTTTAGAGAGTAGCCATCCTGGTCTGTGTCTGGAGAGCTGAAAAAGTGGAGAAGGCAAGGAGGAGGTAGTGCTAGACAGAGACTGTGTGTCTGGTTCACCTTCCTTGCCAAAACTGGTGCTGTTGGGCTTTACTTGCCTTTTTTTCCAAGCCCCTTTCCACCACCATTGCGAGAAAGTGAAGCAGCAGAGGCAGCACTGAGCAAGTCACTCCTTTTCTTCTGCTGCAAGGAAGATGAAGGAGTTGAGCATCCTTGGCTAGCTCTCAAGGGCACCTCTGTTCTGCTTCATGTTTAGCAGGTGTCTCCCTAGTCTTCAAAACCAGGTCCTCTTGTCCTTGTCCTTATCACTGCTTAAATTTTGCTTCCTGAATCTTAGTGGCATTTTTTAAAGCTAGAGGAGATACCTGCCAGAGCTGTAGAAGGGTTTGAGGCAGGCTTTTGCGTAGGTATGGAGCTCATATATGTGAATGCATAGATGATCACTCAAAGAACCACAATTACTCAGAAGCAACCTGTCCTTACCTTTGTACCTGAAAGAAAGTTTGAAAGAGGGCCAGCTCTTGTGCCCTGAATTCTAAGAGGTTAAATAACATAGCTGTTTCTAAGTAGATGTCCATAGTTGATTCTTTATTCTCTTTGACTGTGAAGTGATTGCCTAGTAGTTGATGAGAAAAGTAACATAAGTACTAATTCTAAAAGGAACTTTGCTTGTAAGATCACCACTGCCACTAATCAACATTGTAAGGACCTTTATGTGTAATAATTCACTCACTTAAGTCTGGGGGCGAGGATGGGGCAAAATGAATGTTTAAAGTATTACTTCTGTTGCTGGGATGTTGCAGTTTGCAGCAGTGAAATTATTTTATTTTGTCTCTTGAGAAAATGTAAATCCTTTTGTCATTCTAAGGTGGGCTTTCAGCCTATTGGAAATGATAGTGTGTGGTATGTAGAAGGAACTCTGTTTGAATTATCTGCTGTACCAGAAGTGAAATAAGATCATTAATTCTTACTTCAATTTTTGGTTTTCATGTTATGTTTGAGCATTGTTAAAATTGGCCCTTCTTTCCCATCATTTTTTGCAGAGGTTCAAGTTCAGTTGGGGAAATGATTCCAGCGTTTCTTGGTTCTCTGTCACATTCTGCCTGTGGGGATCTTTCAGATGCTTGGCCGCTTATCCAAAATCCAGCTTGTTGTGATAGTATTTCTTTCTGTGAATCATATCCTGAGTTAATAGGAGAAGATGAAAATTCTTTCAGCCTAGAAACTGAAAAAACAGCCATTGTGGATTCCGATAATGAACAGGATCTAACTATATTAACATCTTCAAAGTCTCATTTTGGAAGCCTGCCAGAGTCAAGTGAACTTCCTAACAAGACTTACTGTATCACAACTTCATTAAGCCAGTTTATGGCTGCTGAACCACTGACAACAACAGTGCATGATAGAATAGTTAGCGATTCCGCAAACTGATGAACAGGTAAGATGAAAGTTAATAGTTGTCTGGGAAACAAGAGTATTGTGCACTTTCTCAGATTTTTTTTCCCCTTTGTCTAGTTAAAATGCATGTCTCAAAGTGGCTCAATTACCAATTCTTATGTAGTGTGAACTCCACGTCCTTTCAAAAAAAAAGAAAAAAAAAGAAAGAGATTTCTGCAAGTGCAAATAGACTCCTGCTGCCATATTTGAAAGTTTGTTTCTTGTGCTAATTTGAAACACAAACCAGTGTGTTATACTTTCAGCACAATTAACAGAGGATAAAAGGAAAGAGGTGATAGCGACTTTTGTTTTTGCAAAGTTTGGGATAAACATGATTTATAGTGCCGTCCTGTACTTGTACTTCAAGGTAAGTGTTCATAGAATTGCAGGCTAATATTTTTTAAATGTTAAAGGTGCAAAGGTGTCTTACTTTGGTTTACAAAATTTGATGTAGAAAGCATCATCCATTACTGAGCCCATGCTGGCCGAGCTTCAGGGAAGGGAATCACCCCAGGTCTGAATGGACCAGGGGGAGTCAGCCTGAAATTCCAGCTCTAGAAAGTGGTATTCACCACTATTTGGTTAGGGATAGCTCAGAATACTGCCCTTGCTTCACATGTCAGTCTAATCTTGTAAAATGCAACATCTCGAAAATATTTGGTCTATTTTTCAAACCTGTTTTGAAAATCTAATTTTAATTGTCTGTTCATCCAGTCATTGTTCTGTTTAATGTTAAGTGACCCAGACATGCTCTAGTTTTGCACAGTTTGCCAAAAATAGCAACTAGCGGCCCAGAACGAGGACAAGTGCCTATATATGTACATGAGGACATGAATCTAACGGATGGTCCCTGTCAGCCTCTACAGATGCAACACGTGCCTCGCAGTTTATGGGCTGTCAAGGAACGTCTGGACCCAAGCTGAAGAGGGCTTTTATAGATCATAAGCAGCATTGGTTATGACCTATAAAACCTTATTTGGCGTAGGCCCAGACTGTCTCCCTCTATGAGCCTGCCAGTATCTTAAGATCCTCAGGGGAGGGCTTTCCCTCACTTCCACCACCATTACAGGCCCATCTGATGAGGCCTTGTGGAATTTCCTTCCACAGGAGGCTAGGCTGCCCCCCGCCCCTCTCCATTTGCCAGCATGCAAAGACCTTTTTGTTCAAACAGGCATTTGATGATTAATTGGTTACAGGGAGTCTTTTTATGATGCGTGTATGTGAGTGTGTGTGCACACACTGCATTTTTAACTTAATTTTTAGGTTTCAGATGTTTTTATACTTTCTGAAATTTAGAGCTTGTTTTAGTTGATGATTTGCGTTTTAATTTTTTTTATTATCAGCTTTTTACCTTATGTTGTTCCTTTTGTAAGCTGCCTTGGTTCCCATGCTGGAGGGGGTTACGAGTGTTTTTTGCCTTTTGAGGATTATTTTACTTCAGGGCTGTCCCTCCCCCCCACCAGAAAAAATAGTATGCACAAAAACCTTGGACTTCTGCCGTCAAAACTTTTGTTTTGGGCAAGCCCCCCCTCCCAATTTTTGTACAGAAAATAGCATGTTATTACCAAAGAACACTTTTTTTTCACACCAAAAAATATATATATTTTTTTTGCACTGTACCTTTTTAAAAAATCCTGAAATCCTAAAACATCTCATGCTAGCTGGCTGTCTTCTCGATTGAGTGTCTGAATGGAGCTGTCTTTTTTCACTGAGAGTAAGAAAAATTGTAAGCATTCTTTACATCCCCAGAAAGCATCAGGAAACCTAGGTAAAATCTAACATTGGTGGTATCATCAGGACACAAAACTGTAACACCTTGAGAGCAAAAAGAAAAATATTATATTGCTTTGGTTGTTGTTGTTATGCGCCTTCAAGTCATTTCCAACTTATGGCAACCCTATCATAGAGTTTTGTAGGGCTAAGGCCATTTCCGCGCCAGCCTGTTATGGTGCGATGATTCCACTTTCAACATCCTCAGGAATCCTGGGTTTGCAGTTTCCCCACCTGAAACTGCAAACCCCAGGATTCCAGAGGATGTTGAAAGTGGAATCATTGCGCTATAACAGGCTAGTGTGGAAATGGCCTAAGAGTGTCCGATGCATCCAGGGTCACCTAGTGGGCTTCCATGGCAGAGCGGGGATCAAGCCCTGGTTTCAGCTCTCCAACCACTACCACACTGGCTTACCCTGTGGGAAAAGGTCTGAAGATATTTTATTTTCATTGTTTTCCGCTAAACAGTTGTCAGGAAAAACAAATCTTCTTTTGTATGATAAATCTATATTTGGCATACAAAAACACTTCTTTGGCTGGAATAGTAAAAAATGGATAACAAGAGCACCCTTTTATAATAGTAACAGTAACTTTTTGAACAGGGTTTTATGCATTTGATTAACACTTGCCATCTTGTTTTTTTGTTTTGTTTTGTTTTTTAAGGAATCTAAAAGGACGTTCCTTGGCAGCCCATAAACTGAATGCTTCCCTACATGCCTCTCCTCTAATGCTTGTGAATGGAATGTGGCCTGGATCTTGATGTTACAAGGCTTCAGAAACAGCTGAAATAAATTGGCAGCATTTCAAAGTTCTTGGGCAGTTGTGTTTGAGACACAGCAGCTGTATGGGAAAACTTCAAGGGGAAGCATGGTGAAAGACCAAAGAGCTCCATGCTTCTCTCTGCCACTTTCTTTCTCTCTCTCTTAAACAGCAGGATTATGTGTGTCTTTCATTGACACAGAAATATTAGACTAGTCTCACAGCTAAGCAGATTATGTAAATATAACAAGCAACGGAATAGTATGTTTGTTTGTGTGTGGCTGCTAATAGCAGCAGATGTGTGTTGAAGGGTGTCTGTTATTTGTTGGCAAAAGGAAGCATTTAATAAGATTTCCAATAAGCTGTGTAGATTCAGTGTAGAATGTGCCATAAATCTAATGCTGCAGAGAATCCCTTAAAAAAAAAAGGAATACTGTACATTCAAGATTTTATGCTTCCTTATGTATGTTGATTGTGAATTTGTAAACTATGATATCTGACAGTTGCAGTCCTTTATGCATAAATGTTTGCTGGAGGGCAGGAGAAGTTGCTGTGAAAATTGCAGTCTCTCTCTGCACAGCTTTTTGCAGTGTAATTCTGTATATGTTTTACTCAGAATTATGTCCCAACTGCTTCACTGATGCTTACTTTCAGATAAATGTGTATAGGATTACAACTCTAATCTAAGATTACAGCAACTTTCCACCATTAAGGTTTATCCTTGCAAAAATATATTAACATCAGTTTTCAATTAAATAATTCTCCCATAAATTTTTGTATGTCCATAATGGCATGCCAAAGTTGGTGGCATTATCTGACCATTTATTTCTTTGTTTAGTTACACTGAACTCTTAAAGTATCAGTAGGACTTAAAAGTACTCACTGTTGTCTAAATTGTACTCCGTATTTTTTAGGTTTGAAACAAAGAATGAGATTTAGTCAAAGATAATGAAGTTAATGGGAAAAGTAATTTATACTAAAACAAAAAAATCTATCTTGCGCTATAGGCTTCCCCCACTTACTTGACAGGTTAGGGACCAGAGTGCTGTCAGAATTTGCTGAAAAGGGGAACTCATGCGCTGCACTGTAGGGAGCATGAATGACATAGGGAGGCTCACTTGTTACCAACCATGCACATGCTGCTTGCAAAGTTTCTCAGCCAGTTTAGCACCTTTCTTCCCCTCTCAGTTCACTTTGCAAGCAGCGCACACATGTAAACGGTTCCAAGCAAGCCTCTTTAGGCAAGAAGAATTGATGAAAGAGTAGAAAACTCTGTCGGATTAATGGAACATGTCCTTAATTTGGAAGCGTTGAAAGAGCAAGTCATCAGATAACAGGGTATCGGTGCAGGGGAGCTTCCTGTGTGTTAATTTTACATTGAAAGGGGGCGCTAATTTAGAGCTGTTAGTTCTGACCTCGCATTTTAATATATGTTATCTTACTGAACAAAAAACCTTACCAGAATTTAAGTAAAAAGTCCCACCCATGATTTTAATATAACTTCTCCCACAACAGTTGTTGGTTTTGAGTTTAGAAGAGAAGGAAGATGCTGTATTTTTTTTTTCAAAAACTCCATTTCTCACCCATAAACACCCTCAGTGAAAAAGAATGGGTGATGTTAGAAAGTAAAACACGTGGAAAGGATGCAGGAAACAAAGAACTTCAACTGTAAATATGAATGATAAATTTGTCTGACCCCCATCAACCATGCTTCACAAGAACAATTCTCAGAAATCTTTTTAAAGAAACAGATACAGACCAACAGTTGTCTTTTGAAACCTAAACGTTTGATTCCACCAGAGCCTCTAAAGAATCTCAAGCATGTCTCAGATAATCTGTGTCTTTTATCAATCATGATACTCCCACCAGTATTGAAGATGCATTGGATAGCATGAAAAAGATGTGGAGAATCTAAGGAAAACTCACTTATGGAGGAGGACACTTCCATGTTGCATGTATTCAGAAATCTGGCAACATCCTCCAAAATACTTAGATTCAGTATTATTGATATAGCTTTTTTGGGTAGAGGAATCCCTTCTGTCTCTGGTAGCTTTTTTTTTTTTGGTTCCTGGAAACTCAGTACTGCAGCTGTCATCAGTACAGCTGGTACTTTTTACATTCAGCTTTCAACAACTCTTCTAGCATAGATATAGAAAAGAAAGGCAGGAATGAAAATTTGGGTAAGGATAGGAAAAAGTATCATTTACTGGCTTGCCTGAGGGTAGAATGGATTATGTTGTACTTGTAGCAATGACAATTGTCAACCTAAAGACTTTTAAGGAAAGAAAAATTTAGATGGTGATTATCTGTTTCATAAGGCTGAGACACTGCTGTGAGGAAAACAGCACTGTCCAACCTCTTGTTTTCTGATTATCTTCATATCTAGACCTCCTCAGTTGTCTTCAATGGGTCCACTTTGAAGTGAGAGTGTAGATCAGAGCTTTCCAAACTTTTCATGTTGGTGACACACTTGTTAGACATACATCGTTTCGCAACATAGTAATTCAGTTTTACTAGCAAACCAGAGGTTAAACTAACCCCTTATAAGAGATACAGGCACATATATAAATTGTAATAACAAAATGGATGGGGACACAACATATCTCATGAAAACCTTTCATATACTTTTAAAAATGTATGATTTATAAATAATAACATACATTTTCAAGATTGTGGGTGACAGACCTACACACTTCAGGCGACACACTAACGCATCACGGCACATCATTTGGACAGCCCTGGTGTAGATTCTTGTCCTCCTGTTAAAACACTCAATATTGAAATAAGCGCTTGTACTCACATTCATGTGTGATAACATATAATTTAACATAATCAGTATTAGTGCATTGAAATATGCAATCTTTTACCCACTAACTTGTAAGTAAGCCCCACTGAACTCAATGGAACTTCTTTCAGAGGAGATATGCGTACGGTTGCACTGCTATACGTTACACTGCATGGCAAGTACATTGAGTTTATATGATTAAATAATTTAAGGCTGCATTTCTTTGTGCACGTACTTTAGAAGCAAGATTTCTTGAATTCAGTGCAATTTTGTTTCCAGCAAACATGAATAGGATAAGGCTTCTCTGTCAGAAAACTGTTGTTACAGAATGTGTGTTGTTTTTATACAGTAGAAAAACAAGCAAATAACATGTACACTTTTTGCGTGAAGAAATTTTATTTGTGTAAACTTTGTAAATAAAATAATCCAACATGCATTTCAATATTCTGCAAAACAGTTGATAGAATAGAGACTACTGTTTACCTTATGAAACCTGCTTTCAAAATCATTTTTTGTCATGTTTGTTTCCTAAGGCATATGTTTCCTCTTGGAATTTACACTTTGTATAATTGAGCTTCTCCACCAGCAATGATTAAGATCAAATGTTACAAATGAAACAAGAATAGGATTTTAAAATGTGTACATTATGTAAATACAGTTTACAAAATGTTTGATTTAACCAAATTGGTCTTGATTATGTTGCCTATGGCAAGCAATGATGTATAAGCCAATAGAAAACATACACAGCCTTTTTTAAACAAAAAAGTTTTTCCAGTATTTTATATGCAGAAATTCAAGTTTGTGTGTGTGGGTGTAAATTACAACCATGTGTACATCTTTTTTATATTTGTTAATAAATAGTCATTAAAATATTGTTGGTATGTGTTTCATGTTTTAAATAATTATATAAATAATGATGAAATGCTTTAAGCAAGCTTTTTTAACAGAGAATATTATTACAAATGCACATATACTTCTTAGTCTACTATATTTTTATTTTTTGTTTTTTAGGCTGCCTTAAAATCTATTCATGCTTTCTTTGCTGCTTTTTCAAGGTCTTGTGTGAAAAATACTGAGAAATGATACTTGTAAATTTTAAGTCAGGATTGATCTTCAAGACTGAAAGGAAAAATACGTATATATTTAGAATATATTCACCTCACACACCTTGGTGGTCACTTATTATCATACTTATTACCATATAAAAATGCAGATAGTGATAGAACTGTGTATACAATAGTAGAACCAGGGTAAGGGCATCTCAATCTGCTTGAGCATTTATTACTGCACTTTAATTGCAGTAAGTAAGCTCAGCAATAGCTTTGGAGCGTGCATCAGCATGTTTAGTACCTTAGTGTAGTCTGTACAACTGGAGCTGTGGCATTTTCTTGGGCCCTTAACCATCTCTCAACCAAATCTGCTCTGAGAGGCCCTTATTCTACCCAGATAGATCTGGCAGTTCCCCATCTGATATGGAGCCCT
The DNA here is from genome assembly GCA_030412105.1 of Cyclura pinguis. Lineage (NCBI taxonomy): Eukaryota > Metazoa > Chordata > Lepidosauria > Squamata > Iguanidae > Cyclura > Cyclura pinguis. Next base: position 260,370,654 of record CM059601.1, on the reverse strand, counting down.
GTCTTTACCACACAGCTCTGCCTCTCCCCCTATAACATCACCTTTGTCTAAAAGGTGGGGGTTTTCAGTGTTTAGTTAGAACCACTTAATAATTTTATGGTGGTGTGTTTTCTGTGGACAATTCAGGCCGAGTCAATATTTACAAAGATAAAATGTAACATTTATTAAGATGATAATAAGGAAGTGTATTAGAGTTCATGTGAAGTTGAGTGTTGATGTATTTCTTCAGTGTACTCTTGAGACAGTATTAACAGTTAATTCCCTGCTCAAGAACTGTGCAATCATGTCTTTACACTTTCACAAAAGGCACAATTATCATACAACAGCACTTTGGTTAAACTCCCACCAAAAGCTTAACCCCCAACCATAAGCCCCTCCCAACACAGTACTGGGTTGGGTTTCTCTGCTGAGGTGCTATTCAGGTTGCCTAGCAACCTGCTTTCAGGCTGGACTGGCACTCCAAATAGCAAAATCCCCTAGAACTTTGTCACAGTTTCATAAGGTTGTTGTGATGATAAAATGAGTCTAAGGCCCTTTCCGCATGTGTGGGGGGAGAACAGCTGAAAACAGAGCTTACCGGCTTTGTTTTCCAGCTGGCCGAGTCCGTCACCACGAGGAGCAGCGCGAGTTCACTGCTCCGCAGTCCTCCGCGTCCCAAATGGCGGCTTCCGGTTGGTGGAGGCTCTCCACCAACCGGAGAAGCTCGCCAGCCGCAAGCCCGCCCCTGGCAGATCTGCAGGCACGCACTTGCGCGTACCTGCAAATCTGCTCCGGAGCCGGGCGATGGAGCAGCACGGGGTTGCGCTCTCCGTGATTTTTAAAAACCTCTAAAAAGAGGTTTTTAAAAAACACGCCACGCAACCAGTTCTGTTCGCTCCGGAGTGAACTGAGGTATGGAACTACAGAAAGTAGTCCACCTCGGTCCACTCTAGGGTGCAGAAGACCTCCGTTAGAGGTCGCTCTGCACCGTTTTACTAGCCTGGTGCGGAAATGGCCTAAGATTATGAATGTTGTCTTGAGAACCTTGGAAGGGCAAGATAGAATGTCATTCATAAATACTGGGCCAGTCAACCTGCACACTATGTAGCTTTCAGGAATGGTGTTTGCAAACTGGGAACTCAAAAGTGTCTCAATGAGATACGATATAGTAGCAGCTGCTTCTGAACAAAACACTTGTGTAATCATCACTGAAGAAAACATCACTGCACTCAGGACTGGAAGAACTATTGGCCAGTTTTGTTTTGTTTTTGATTTTGTTAAAAGTAGAAACAGAAATAAATAGAAATACACTTGAAAAAGAAAAAGATACAAAAGATACAAAACAAATTATCAAACATCAGTACAATATTGATACGTCAATATAATACAGTAACAATAGGAATAACATAACAATAATTAACAATTCTAGCTAAAAAGGGGAAAAATTTCTCCTTCTGATGAAGTTTCAGCATTACTTACTAGTAAAATAGCATCATCCTTTCCATAACTAATAAGAGAAAATAAAAAATATGACTGAAGACTGAAGTAGTAACACTAGATAGAACAGTGACATTATTAGCACTATTAAATTATTCCTTTTATACAGTTACCTAACTTGACCTCTAATTCCCTTACATCGTGATGTTCATTTATCACAAGTACTATTCTATTTAAAAAAAACAAAACAGTTTCCTTCTTCCTCCCCCGAAATACACGACTTCAGGGAAATATTGGTCAGTCTTAAAAGTCCCTTTCTTGGGCAAGATATGGAAATTGTAGTTCTACTATGTTAGACATGACTAGAGAAACTTGATTACTTGGATACATTTCAGACTAGTTTCGGTATTGAAACAGTCTTGGCTGCCCTGAGGAATAAGTGGAATGAGGAGTGTTTTCTGCCGAATCTTTTAGCAGACATTACTGCTGTTGTTATTTTGGATAGGCTTTCTGGGATGGAGACTTTGGAAGTTACTTGGAAGGATAGTTAATACAATGGGTTTTGGCCTCAAACTTATGGCATTTACAATACAAGATGTCTCGATATCTATTTTATCCTTCATGTTATTTAACATACGCATGAAGCTGCTGAGTGAACCCATTTGAGGAGCTGAAGTTAGATGTTGTCAATATCTTGGAACCAAAATACCAGAAAGTCTGTTTCCATGCTAGCCTGTCCCAACTTTACAATCTTCAGTTGGATCCCTGCTGGATTTTTACCACCAAGTGAAACTGTGGCATCACCTCAAATTTGAAACTCTTCTCATTAAGGGGCTTATACTAGTTCCGTCACTGTTTAGCCCCTTTGAGGGCAGTAAACATTTGTTTTGCTCACCATTATTATTATCAATTATTATTAGTTCCTTTGTCACGTTGTCTTTGTTCTGCTGTTGAGTGCACTATTGTAATTATTCTTAAAGTTTGTATTGTGCACTGATTTTGAGGGCTTATTGCCCACAAATGATATAACAATATTTTAATAAATCACATGGACTTATGATACCCAATTCTGTTTTTTCCAGCCAAGGTAGTGAAAATTCTGAAAATAGTAATGGACTTAATGACAATAAATAAATTCAGTCCTTCTGATGAATCAACAGTTTCATAGTAGGGCTGTGCAAAGTCTCCCAAATTTAGCAATTGGAACTGAGGCATTATTCACTTCAGACCAAGCTGGATGTAATTGGACCAAATTTGAACCAGAATCCAAACTGAAATTAGGAAAACCATATTTTTTGCAGTGGCCATTGATTTGCATTGGAAAACCCAAACAGCAATAAATTCTTCGTCTTTTCACAAAACTATGTAAATCTGGAGAATTAATTTGATATCCTGCTAGAGATACATGCCAGTGTAACTTTGGCTTGTGTCTACCTTTTTGTCATTGCAGAAAGAGGAATTAACTATCTCACAGAATGACTCCAGTCCCTTCAAAACCCACATATCTCATGCACACACACCCATCATTTAATGGCCAGTGGAGAACAGGTGCAGCAGAGAATTATCAAACTAAGTGCCTATACCTGGAACCAGAACAAGTAAGTCCTCCAGTACCTGGGGTCTTCTGGCAGTCCTAGAGGATTGCTTGATAGATGAACATCCAGCTGTAGGGACATAATTAGATGCTTCTCATCTGCATACTCGTCTCCACCAGCCAGTACATGGCTGTGGAAGAGGCTCTTTGCAGGAGCAATGTGAGCCTTGCAGGAGGGGGAGAGAATATGATGGAAACTTGGTACCGTACCTCCTCATTCAAGATCTCCATCATTGTATTCCCCTTAGAAGAAATTAACCATACCAAACTACAGACAAACGAGAGTTTTGTGCTGATCACATTTCAAGTTTGCTTTAAAAATGAAGTGAAATAAGTCCCTTCCAGGATGGGTTTGGATACATGTACATGGCATATTGACTAGAGGATCGAACAGTGATTTCTATATCTGAAAGAGCCATCACAGAGGCAACACTATAGATTAGACTTCTCTAGCAATTTTCATACCTCAGATACAGTATTTTTTGCCTTGAAAATGTGGAGTTCTCGTACTATATTAAACAGATGCAGAATAATTACTATTTTGTCTTTTAATGCGCAGTCCACTAGTGAAGCATTTATTGTCCAAGTTGAGCTCTGCATATTTTACATCTCTTCTTCATTTAGAGCAGTTTGAAGGTTACAACTATGCATTCCATAAAGTCCCTCCCCAAAGCAATATCTCCCATAGATTAAATTAATCCTCTTTCCCTACCCTCCTCTGAGCCCTATGACTGAGGTTTAGATTAGTACCTGAAGCACATTCCAATTCAGTCACTGCTCTTAAAAAAAAAAAGACAAAAACAAAGACCCCTTATTGAGGCTAGTGTGCACTCTTTGCAAGAGAATGTGACTGGTGTACTTGCATAACAAAGGAGCACAATGTACACTCTATGTTAGCAGGGTGCAATGTAATCTATACTTGGTTTAGGCATGAGTGCTGGCAAACCATTCTTGGCCTTTGCGCGGCACAGAAGCTCCTTTGATTGTGTTCAGCAGTGCAGTCCTTTCCATGGAATCAAATTATTGCAGGTGGATTTGCCTGCAGCCCTGCTGTTTTTCACATCAGTACTAAATGATGGGTTTAGAGGAAATGTTCTGTAATAGCATATGCACAGGAGGCAAGGCATGGGAGCTAATTGAGACCATATTAAGAATTGGAACAAGGAACATAATTTAATCAACATACAGAATATTACAATTTGCCTATAATTTTATTTTGACTATAATTTTATTTTGTCCTTTTGGGGTGGGAGGGTAGAAGAGTTGGTGCTCTTCTAAAAATGAAAATTAGTCTCCTACATTAGGATGTTCTAATACTTTAAATAGGTGCAAGGATGAATTGAATTAATACTTTTAATTCTCAGTCCTGGGAAAATAAAAGCTCAAATTGATGTTCAACTCTGAGAGATGGCTATCTAACCTTTGGTTGAAAACCTCCAAAGAAAGAGATTTCACCACTTTTCAAGGTAGTCCGAGGTAGAACCTCTTTTCTTGTAATTTGAATCCATTCATTTGTGTTCTAATCTTTGGAGCAGGAGGAAACAAGCTTGCTTCGTCTTCTACATAATGTTCCTCCAAATATTAAATGTTGGCTATCGTATAATCTCTTCTCCTGGGTAAATATACCTAGCTCCCTTAGCCGTTCCTCATAGGGTTTGAGTTCCAGTCCTTTTACCATTTTGGTTGCTCTCCTCTGGAGATGTTTCAGCTTGTCAAAGTCCCTCTTGAACTGAGCATAGTATTCCAGACAAGATCTAATCAAAGTAGTATTTTGGAAGCAGTTGTTCTATTTATATAATTATTTAAAGTATACCCTGCTTTTCCCCCAACAGACAAATCAACAATGTAGTTTTTTAAAAACACAGCTGAAATCAATCATAATAATATAAGAGGTTTTTGTTTTTAAAAAATAAATCTTTGCCTGCTTGCAAAAGGAGAGCTCTGGTAGGTCTGTTCTACCCGGTGCAAATGCAATTGTGTTGTGCCTTTGCAGATGCTAGCCAGAGCTGTGATCCTGGACCACTTACAGTGGGCCCTCTGTATCTGCTAGGGATTGGTTCTAGGACCTTCCATGGATACCAAAATTCATGGATGCTCAAGGCCCATTATGTACAGTGGTGTAGTAAAATTTTGTCCCTTATATAAAATGGCAAAATCAATGTTAGCTGAATCTATGGATACAGAATCCACAGGTATGGAGGGCCAACTGTGTAGGAACAAATCAATTAAATTAGTTAAAACCAGCAAAGTTAAAATGTCAATTAGAAATTTTCTAACAAAAGGGCTTACTTATTTAAATTAAAACTTTATTTATTTATTGACTTTGGCATATTAACTTAGTTCCAGAACTAAGTAATTAAGAAATTAGTTAAAGGAATGTATATGCTGAAGAATTACACTTCATCATATCTTCTTTTGTAAATGCAAATGGCTGTAGGAATCTCTATATATTTTTGTTCATGAATAGGATATCATACTTAAGACAATTCAAAAGCTAAAAAATTTTAAGCCAACAAGTAGAACAAGCAGCTTTGAAGTGGTTGATCTATGCATTCAGGTGGGCCCCCTGTACTCTGCTTTAGATATCACGAACAGATTCCCCATCTATCCCAGGAAACTAAATTTTGAAGTTCTTACCCCTGGGACTTTTGCTGGAATCTACATTGTTATCAACAAGCTAAAGGAAAGGGGAGGGTAAAGACATGAGATTGTAAGGTGGGGAGAAAAAGAAAAAGGGATTTGATGGATGGATGAGAAATGAGGTTTTCAGGTATTATTGTAGCTGCATGGACAGTTGGAGTAAAATCACCAGTGGCATTTTCTGCTTCATTCTGTTAAAGTCTTTAGGACAAGCTTTTAAGCTAAAGTGGCAATTAAACATGAAGGTAATAGTTAATTTCCCCCTTTTTTAGCATGAATCTAATTGAATTAGATTTTTTAGCTTGATTTTTTAAAGCAAAGTAATTGATTTACTAAACATATTAACTCTCCTGTCTCTATCCTATACTATGGCTATACACATTACCTGTATAAGTTGATGAAATAAGCCTGTGTGGTACTACAGAATGTAATATATGGAACAACATTTATGAAGAGTCTCCATTTTCTGTAATAAGAAACAAAGCCTTCTACAACCAAACAAGGCAGAATTTTCCCAGACAGAAGAGGATTTTATATTGCCAAAAGCAAGGGGATGCATCTCCAAAAAGGGTACAGAGGAAGATATCAAATTTACATCAAGTACGATCGTTTACATATCCTCACCACAGAGGAGAGGAGAAGATAACCTGTGTGCCTGCTGCTCAATCTAGCTGTTCAGGTATTGACCAGCACCTTTAGTACTCCTGCACTCCCTATATGTTGTTTTTATAAGTTGTATTATTCCTTCTAATCAGAGTATACAGTAATAGATGCGTTCTGCTACTGTAGAATTTCATATCGATTTCAAACATTGTTAATTTTGAATTATAATATTATCTCCAAATTTCCTCTTTAAATATGTTATTATTAGATTCCATTCTGTTTCATATACATCCTTTGTAACTTCCATGAGAGATTTTGATAGTTTATCACAGTCTTTCATCTCCATAAGCTTCACAAGCCATTAGTCAGGATCTGGAATTTGGACACTTTTCCAATATCTCGCATAAACAATTCTAGGTTTGTCTAGGTGGACAAACAAGTTGTTAAATTAAGCTAGAGAAAATTGTACAAAATGCTCATGAATTAATAGAAGTATCTTTAACTTTGCATAAAATAAACCCCAAAAAGGTAGGCAGGAAATAAATTAGAAATTTATTTTGTGAACGACGAAAGAGTTATTTGACTCATGGAAACATGGGAAAGTAGATGAATTTGGAAGCTGAAGACAGAAACACAATTCAGTATAATAGTGATGTTAATTTATTTGATAAGAAGACTACATAATTGTGATATATAATAAATGTATAATATAAATATGAAAAAAGATACATTTAGGACACTAAATGGTTTATTGCATGAGGAGCTGTCAGCAATAGAATAAACAGAAGTAAACAGGGGAAAAAAAGACTCCTGCATTCACTTCTCTATGTCCTTTATATTTAAACTGGACTTGGACTAGAAACAAAATAGAACACATCTATATGCAGGACTATCATCTGTGTAATACAGGTGTGGTGTAGTGATTTGAGTGTTTGTCTACAACCCTAGAGACTACAGTTTGATTCTCCACTCAGCCATGGAATTCCACGGGGCGATCTTGGGCATGTCACACACTCTCAGCCCCAGAAAAGCCCTGTACTTGGTTTGCCTTAGGGTTTCTGTAAGTTGGAAATGACTTGAAGGCACACAACAACAATGTAGGGATGGGCAAAATCTCTGGACCTGGGAGCCCATAAGTCACTTTTGGTTTTTGAAAGAGGGTAATCTAAACCTTCCTGCCTGTCAGAACAGCATTTCAATGGCCAACTGTACTTCCTAGAGCAGGGGTGTCAAACTCAATTTCATCTTGGGCCACATCAGCACTATGGTTGCCCTGAAAGGGCTGGTTATGTCTGTAAGACTATATAAATGTATCTACTCTTTTAACATATTAAATAATTTCCCCTGCTTTCCATTATTATTGGTTTCAGTAATAACTAGCTCTGAAACTAGAAGTCTAAGAAAAATAATGGCAAGCAGATATTCAAGTGTACAACTATTGTACAATTTATTGAAAAATGGGTTTTGAAAACAGAAAGTTATTTTTTTTAATCATCAGACAAATATTACCAAGCACTGTTCATTACATTAGCTTTGTCTAACTTTTTGGTCCCAGTTGAGACCCTCTCTGTGCCTCTTCAGCCCCCCAGACCCTCACTGTGCCTCTTTCTGCTTCCCCCACTCTCCTGTGGTTCTTTCTGCTCCCCTGCCCCTCTCTGCACCTGGCGAGTCTGATCTCCACATTGTAGGCCCCCTGCTGCCGGTATTCTGAAGAGTATTCTGTCCAACTGTCTTCTGTCTGAAGAGTATTCTGTCCGACTCTCGTGAGCCGTGTGGAGTGTTGCCATGGTAATCCGTGGCAACGCTCTGATGGCAAGACTTGGACTGAGGAGCAGTCAGAAGTAGAAGTAGATTGTGAGTGCAGCTTGCTGGGCCCCTCTTCAGAATACGGGCAGTCGGGGGCCTGCAATGTGGGGATTGGGCCCTCCAGGTGGGGGTAGTGCCGCAGCTGCAGGAGAGGTGTAAGGGCTACATGAAATGGCCTAGTGGGCCAGATTTGGCCTGCGGGCCTTGTGTTTGACACATGTGTCATAGAGGCTCCTGAGGTGTAACTGGCCATTTTTTGCATCAGTGAGCTAAACTAGGGGGCCAGACTTTGCTCACTCCAGTGTAAAGCATTGCACACAGCAATCCTAGCAGAGAATGCATTTTCTTCAGTTTTCACAAAGTTGGAAACAGTTATTACTTGTTAAAACATTCTCAGTATTGAAGTAGTGCCCTTCTAGTTTCATTCTTCTCCTGACCGAAAAGCAAACAACAAATCATGTTTAAAACCAAACTCTCTCCATTTGACAAGTGTCTGAACTGAATATGAAGGCCCAGAGAGAAATTCTCTCTGATTTCAAGAACATTCTATACAATCATTCAGAATTCAAAGGGATGAGAACAGAGATAGCTTTAGATGTGACTGAGCTGATTAGTGTCAAGGCATCAAAAAACGCAAGTTCAAAGGCATCATCAGTGTAGGGCTATGTTAGAAAGGATGCTTTTAAAAGCCCAAGAAAGCAAGCTCTCAGCCTTCACCAGGCAGATAAAAAGAGGATTAGAGACTCTTGCTGTTCTTTGAACCTCAAAAAAAAGTCATGCTGGGAAACAAAATGGGGCAGAATACAAAAGGATCTCAAGCTAAAAGCTGTTACTACACTAATTTTATTTCATTTTTAAATTAATTAATCTGCTCATAAATGACATCAATGACAGTAGGTCTCCAAATTCTGAGATGCAGCAAAATGCTTTGCCATGAAAAGAACTGTGAATGGAAGATCGCATGGCATGGTCACAGGTAGCAAATGGGTACATATAGTTCTATCAGCATCTTGAAATGGATGCCGCAAAGAAAGGAATGCACATCATTGCCTACTATACCATACTAAACAGTTGCATGTATAAAATCTTGTACTTGTGCACATAGAATCATAGAGTTGGAAGAGACCACTGAGACCATCGAGTCCAACCACCTGCCATACAGGAACATCCATCAAAGCATTCCCAACAGATGGCCATCCAGCCTCTGCTTAAAAACCCCCAAAGAAGGAGACCCCACCACACTCTGAGGCAGCACATTCCACTGCCAGACAGTTCTGCCCATCAGAAAGTTCTTCCTGAGGTTCAGGTGGAATCTCCTTTCCTGCAGCTTGAATCCGTTGCTACTTGTCCTAGTCTCTGGAGCCGCAGAAAACAAGCCCTCCCCCTGCTCGACATAACATCCCTTCAAATATTTAAACATGACTATCATGTCCCCTCTTAACCTTCTCTTCTGCAGACTAAACATACCCAGTTCTCTAAGCCATTCCTCATAGGGCATGGCTTCCAGACCCTTCACCATTTTGGTCACCCCCTCCTCTGGACACGCTCCAGCTTGTCGATATCCTTCTTGAATTGAGGTGCCCAGAACTGGACACAGTACTCCAAACGAGGTCTAGCCAATGTAGAAGAGAGTGGTATCATTACCTCCCTCGATCTAGACACCATATTCCTATTGATGCAACCAAGAATTGCATTGGCTTTCTTGGCTGCTGCATCACACTGCTGACTCATGTTTGTCAGCAATCTCTCCCTGCTGTGCCACAGACAGCAAGGGAGGAGAGAGGTCAGGAATACTTTCAGGGAGAGTCCAAATATACCAAAACACCAGGAAAACACAAGTTGACCCAGGTCAAGGTCCAGTCCAGAGGTTCAGGAGGCAGAGATCCATCCGGAGGGTTTCAGGGAGCAGGAGACATGAAGGTCATGAGTGCTTGCTAATAATTTGCTGCAAGCAAGGAGCAGCCATGCCGGCAGACTTAAATAGCCCCTGTGAGCAGGTGCTGCTTGTTATTGCTTCCTCAGCCTAGTCCATGCTGCCTCCCTCTGAGCAGCCCGTTTCAGCCTTCTGTGTGACTGAGAGCTGATGGGCACAGCTGGCTGCAACTCCTCTGCATCACTGCTGTTTCCCTCTCTGTCAAGAGCTGGTTAGGGCAACTCTGTCTCTATTTGACCTTCCAGTGCAGGAGATGTTTGCAGGTTGACTTGCTTCCTCCCTGGCTTGGCCCCATGCACAATCAGTTGCTCTTCAATCACCGCAGCATCTTCTATCACAATGTTCAGCTTCTGATCTACCAAGACCTCTAGATCCCTTTAGCACATACTGTTATCCAGCCACATGTCCCCCATCCTATATTTGTGCATTCCATTTTTTCTGCCTAAGTTCAGGACCTTACATTTCTCTCTGTTGAAATTCATTTTATTAGCTTTGGCCCAGCTCTCCAATCTGTCAAGGTCATTTTGAATTTTGATCCTGTCCTCTGGCGTATTAGCAATTCCACCCAATTTGGTGTCATCTGCAAATTTGATCAGCATGCTCTCTACTCTTTCATTCAAGTCGTTGATGAAGATGTTGAATAGCTCTGGGCCCAAGACAGAACCTTGTGGCACCCAACTTGTCACTTCTCTCCAGGATGAAAAGCAGCCATTGGTGAGCACCCTTTGGGTTCCGCCGGTCAATCAATTACAAATCAACCCAACAGTAGTCCTGTCCAGTCTGCATTTTACTAGCTTCTTTGCAAGAATGTCGTGGGGAACTTTGTCAAAGTCCTTACTGAAATCAAGATATGCTATGTCCACAGCATTCCCTTCATCTATCAAGCTTGTAACTCTATCGTAAAAAGAGATAAAATTAGTCTGACACAATTTATTTCTGAGAAATCCATGTTGACTTTCAGTGATTACGGCATTGCTTTCTAAGTAATTACAAACTGACTGTTTAATGATCTGCTCTAGGATCTTTCCTGGTATTGATGTCAGGCTGACCAGTTGATAATTATTTGGGTCCTCTTTTTTTCCCTTCTTGAAGATGGGGACGACATTTGCCCTCTTCCACTCTGCTGAGACTTCTCCTGTTCTCCATATCTTTTCCCATTAGGGCAGAGTATTTGCTGATGAAGTAATACTTCAACTGTATGCACGTTGAAGGGGATTTAGAAATTAGAAGACCAGGTTTCATAGACCTTTACTTCTGCCACACTGGTGTGGCAGTTCCCCAATCTGATAAGGTACCCTGTCTTTACCACACAGCACTGTCTCCTCCCTTTTAACCTCTGTGTAAAAGGGTATGGGTGTTCAATGTTTATTTATATCCCCTTAATAATTTTATGGTAGCGTGTTTTCTGCATCACTTTATATACTGTATACAACTCAACCAAGTCCGTATTTACAAAAATAAACTGTAACATTTATTTAGATAACAATAAGAATAAAGTAGCATTTCAGATTTCAAATGCAGGTCAAGGTTGATACATTTCCTCAGTGCACTTTTTAAAGGGTTCACTTATATCTTTAGACTCTCATATAAAGCACAAATAACATATAACAGCCCTTTAGCTACACTCTCACTAAAGATTCAACACTCAATCTAGGTCACACTCTCTGACCAGATTCTGCTAAGGTTCAATTAGTTTTCTGCTTCTCACTAGGCTTCCACTGAGAATTAAACCTCCCAACACAGCCACACTCTCTTGGCTGACTGAGGGCATCTACTCCCTAGCTCCTTTCTAAGTTCTCACTGAAGGCATGAATACCCACAGGTACTTGGCTTTATATAAACCCTCAGCCACCAGCCCCTCCCACATACTACTGGGTTGAGTTTGTTTCCTGAGGTGCTATTCTGGTTGCTTAGCAACCTGCCTTTAGACTGCACAGGCACTTCAGATAGCCGCACTCCTCGAACTTTGTCACAGGAGGTCTGGTGAATCAAAGACCCAACTTTATTTAGAAAAAGAAATGCATTTCTGTCTTCCACCCTGCCAGACCAGAATCTGAACAGAATGAGAATCCTGAATCCTAAGTCCTTACATCCTGATATAGTTTGCCCAGGTTGCACTGGGAAAATTCCATTAAAGTAACAAACACAGTAGAAGTCAAAACTAGGCACCTAGGCGTCAGTTGGTCATGTACAGCATTTTTAAAGGAACAACAAAATATGCTATGTAACCTTCACAGTGTCAGCTTGCTTTTTTGGAGGAATTTCCTTAGCACCAGCATACCCAAATAACAGAGATGCCAGCACTTTGGGGATTAGCACATGCAAAGCCATTTTTTGTTCCTCCTTCAGTGTTTATTCAGATGTAAATCCCATTAAATTTAATGGTGCCTCTTCCATCAATAGCAGAGGAGGGCTGCAAGACAGTATTCAAAACTTTTAAGCACAGATGGGTGGGAGGAAGCATGTGATAGCTGTCCCTGAACTTCAGAACATCCAGTAATGGCCTGCAGTGATCAAATGAATATGATGACAAAGCTCTTTTTCTGCTAAGGTCTTGTTGGAACCCAATGTTAACCTCATGCTATGCTGGCATAATTCCATGGGCCTGAAAGAGGCATCAACACTGGAGAGATGAGAGTACAGCTGTGTCCATGCATGCATAACCCAAGGGAATGCTGTGTAAGGAGGTCTCCAAGACCCCTTTAGGTAAGCCAGTAAAATGTCCGACTTCTTTTATAACTGGCCAGATACACAAGTGTAAATCACCAATAGGATTCTAGTCTGCAAAACCAGCCTTATCAGATGGTTAAGGTACACAGTGAACACTCTTCATCACCATCGGACAATATAATTTATCATCTGTGCCATATTAGTGGGGGGGGAAAAGGTTACTTGACTGTATGTCCCTAACCTGATTTTTTTTAAAAAAGTGAGGAGAAAGAAACCAGAAAAGAGGGAGGCCTCTTGTTTTGAAAATCTACCCATGTCTCTTATTTCCATAGCCTTCCACCACAAATGCATGTACACGTTCAGAAAAAAATACTTACCACATCCTTTGTGCTACTGTGCACTTTTAGCATGCAAATAGAGGATTGTATGCATACTCATGTAAAGAATTCCCTGTTCACTAGGAAGCATTCTTCTCCAAAACTCTTTTTGCCATGGTAGCATTCTGCATGCTAGCAGACTTTAAAAAAAAATAAGAGAAAGAATACATACACACAGTCCTACACCTGCTTTCTGTCCTAGATGGGCAATATCATTTACTTTTCTAATCCTGAGACCATCTCTATTCCAAAGCAGTTTGAAAGGAAACATTCCAGAAGAAAATCTGTCTGCCAGATGAAGTTTCCAGAAATGGAACTTTGTTGATCAAAAGTTTACTTCATTTAGAGTCAGCTGTCTTCATTACCTCCAGGTCAAAGTCTTTTTCTTCAACCACACACCTCCCCTTACAGTAAGTGGTAATGATTTCAAAAGAAAAAAAGAAACAGAGAAAAAGAAAAACTGGATAAAGAGGTCACTTAGAATCCAAATGGCATACTGTGTTTTCCTGAACAGTAAGTTAAAACATGTTACCTTTTCTGCAAGACAAAAGCATGCAGGGCGGATTACTCAGGTTTGGAAAAATTAAGTATAATTGTACCCGGAGGCCTGGAAATCCCGTAAGATACTGTAGTGCACACAGTTTACTCTTAACAGAAACACCCCATTTCATTTGTCTCTGGAAATAACTACTTTGCTGCATGTCACCGTGAAAAATTACTACTAGCATCTATTAAGTGGTCAGAGTTTGTTTGTTTGTTTGTTTGTTTGTTTGTTTGTTTTTTTGGCTTTATCTATATTATATATAGAGTGAATGGAACCAGAGTGGTAAACAGAATTTCTTCATTTGCACCTTGACAGTACAATTCTCTTTATAGCTTTTCAGAAATAAGTCCCATTTAGTCCTTTTCTGTATTAATGTTAGAGGCACACCCTAAGCAGTAGGGTATAATGGTTAAAATGTTGCATGTCTTGTAACTTTACTGTATTCTGCCAAAGTTTTTTTTTTCAAGCTGGCATTCATCCACTCATGGTATAAATTACTACCTGTTCAACTAAATATACACTGAGGGCATACATTTAAAAACATTCTGCCCACTAAAATTTAACTCAGTTAAAAACATTAATTAAAAAATTGAAAAATTGTATACAATTTTTGCTGGTGCTGCCAATAATGGCATCATATAAATAATGTAAGACTGGTCATATAAGGATAGCTGCCATAATGTCTTGAGGTGAATTTATTTTCTTTATTTTTTTTTAAAAAATAATTTCCTAGCTCATGTAGCTTCTCAGTTGGATCAAAGAAGATCACACAATCGTTACTAATACGGTAGAACACTCCAAGACAGTAAGCCATGTTAATCTAGAGTCTCGTCCACCTCACTACAGTTTGGAATGTTAATACAGAAAGCCTAATTAATTATGATGTTAGTTAGAGGATCCAAATCCTAATTTATTTTACGTTATCGTTAGAAGGGAAATGTACCCATTGAATTAAACAACTGAGATCCTACATCAGGAGATCTATGTGTATCATGCAGCTACATCTCCCAACGGAGCTTACAAGGTGAGTTTGTAGAGGGAGAACTGTGCCTCCCCCTTCCTAAGCTCACCTTGTCCTCCCTCCCAACAAGGCCGTTCATGTGTTGTTGGAGAGCAGGGGGGTTAAGCAGTCACTCATCCAGCTATTTTCCTATAGCTGGATGCGCTGTGACAGACATTTGCAAGGACCACCTGTGCTGTTCACAAGTAAGTTGGTGGGGGCATTCACTGTTGCATGTTCAGAACAGAATTCCAACCTATGCAACAACCATAAAAGTGAATTGTGATGGCATAAGTGTGACTCATGGCACCATAATTAACTAAAGTATTAAAAGCTGTGAAAGAACTTCTAGAAAATGGCATACATTTCTGTGGTGGACAATGTTGCTACTTATTGGCTCAATCTGTTGACAATTCTTTTTGTATTTTAAGGTCTGCTCCAGATGAGGCAAATGTGTTGGGAGGATGCAATATTTGTTGTTCTAATACTCAGGGTTTTTCTTTTCTTTTCTTTTCTTTTCTTAATATTTAAAAGACATTGCTGCTACTCCTATTTTCTGGTAAATTCCAGCATCAGCTGCAACATTTTATTCCCACATTTGAACAGTTGAGCAAGATACACTGGAATAAAAAAAGTGTTCCTCCCTTTCTTTCCAAACAGAGCAGACACATGGAAATGTGTGGAACTTGTATGTCACATTAAATCAGCATGTCTACTTTGGTTGGGACTAGCAATTAAGTTTAGCTTGATGTTTTTTTACCCAGCTAGGGAGCATTGATCTAGTGCAATAATAAAACTTTCCCTTCTCTTTTAGAGTGTTACATGCAATGAAGTTTTGTATTTTTCAGGAAATATTAAAGCATACCAGTCTCCACCAGCAATCTGAAGGGGTCACAGCCCACACATCACCACTTGGGTCTCCTGCATGAACTGGATCTGAGACTGCTGAATACTATGCAGTGCAGTTGAAAGAAGAATTTGTGGATGACACCACCAAAAAAAATCCTCTCTCTCACCTTGGGCAAGCTGGCCTTTGTTAAAGCTGAGCTTGGACTGCTTTATCTGGTCTCTGGAATAGTGATCAGAGAGCTTCCAAATCCCAGAGAAAGGAAAATAGCCCAGCTTCAACATTTCAGTTTTTAAAATAGAGGCGAAAATAATTCACACTTAATATTGATTTAGCAAATTTTTGAAGAAATTCTCTTGACCTATTCTAAGGAAATTATTGTACCTCGTTTTGTCCAGACTTCAATATAAAGTAGCAGCCGTAAGAAAATCATTTGGAAACAGCAAAAGCTGATCCAGCTACTGCAGAGAAAAGTGTCAGCCATAAGTAACATGGATCTCTGAATTGACTGGATCTAATCTTTGGGGAAATGAGGCTGTAATTAAAATGTAATTCTTTATAGATACACACATAGAGGATTCAAATTTGATTTCCTGTCCTACTTAACTGGACCATGGAGTGCCTTTAAAAGGGTCTAACCCAATGGATACAGGGGGCTAAAGCACTGTTCTGCCCCCTCATGTTGATATTTTCTCCTCCAGTTTTTCCCAAACCAGGACTTAATAAGCTGCCCTGTTGTTGAGCTCCTCTGTTCACTTAATCTTCTTGTTCACTCAGGGCATCTCTCTCTCAACACTCTCCTCCTATCTTCTTCACAGACCTGTTTGCCTTGTTCTCTCACCTAAGATTGTCTCAGAGTACAATTCCCAGTGTTGGCCAGAGGGATGTTTTGAAAAGTAATTCAGGATAGTTATTGTTTGAAAGCTCTGACAGTACCTACATATCATAATAGTTCATTTTCTTTTAAAAAATTAGCTCTATCTTGTTTCTCAGAAGAAACTAGGAGAGTTACTTAAAAACCATCCAAATGCTATAAGCCTCTGGCCTGCGGTACAAAAGATTCTCCGGCTCTTTACCTCACTGTCACCTCAGCACCCTTAACAGAACACGAGGCAGCCATATCACCACTATTCCATGTCAACCAATTAAACTGAAGGCAAACACATCCCTAAATAAAGTCTACAGTTAGTTACACCTGAAAGCGTGTTATTCCTTATTGAATTACAGTTGCAATATAATACAGTTATGCCCTCATTGTTGGGAAAAAATTAATTACAACTAGCTGTTTCTAGGCAGTTTCTTCCACGCTCTGGCAATGTCCACCTATGTATGAACAGCTCCACTCATTTAGGTGATACTGTGGCCAGTATTCTGCACGGGATAAGTAAAACGGTGCAGTGTGTCCTCCACGGAGGACGTCTGCACCTTGGAGTGGACTGGGTCTGGACTACTTACCGTAGATCCGCACCTCAGTCCACTCCGGAACGACCCCAAGTGGTGCTGCAGCGTGTTTTGGAAAGACATGATTTTTCCGGTCTTTCAAAAGGCCGGCGCGCGCCATTGCATGCCTGCTCTCTGACGCAGATTCGCAGGCTCGCACCAATGCGAGCCTGCGATCTGCGGACGGCGGGCGTTAGGCCGGCGAGCTTCAGCGGTTGGTCGAGACCCACCACCAACCGGAAGCCGCCATTTTGGACACCGGAGCAATGCGCATCTACGACCACGCACCGCTCCGCCTCACCCCGGACCGGGCTGGACGGCCAGAAGATCCGGTGAGTAGTGGCAGGGAGCGAGTCCCTCGCCGTGTGAGGAAATGGCCTGAGTCTTTTAAAAGGAGAACGAACAGATGGTTATTCAATTTTTTTAGTACTTTGGTTTTACTTCCAGAGAGACTTAGACCAGGAAGAGGCACTGGCAGAATTTTCTGCCTCAGATTTGGATAATAGGCGTATCACCCTTAACACATGAGGGAAACCTTGAGGTGAGCCTCAACAATAAACTAAATGTACACAAATGCCAGCAAGGCAGTAGTTTGCACCCCCCCCACACATTTTTTTTTTACTGGTCTTCCATTTGTATGATCTGCCTCAGTTTCAACTATTCAAAATGGCTTCCTCTTGTTGCTGGGTGGAGGGTGTAAGCACAGTTAATTCACAACCGTTTTGATGTCTTTTTGAAGAAAGAAGCATGGATCAGTGATGATGAACCCACAAGGGAAAGAGCTAGAAAGGAGACCCTCAGCTCTTATTAAGATAATAATAGATCAAAACTCAAATAGAGACTTCATGAATTATAGCTGCTGTTTAATATTTCCTTTACTTATTTTCCTGATCAAATTTCTAGGCTGGGATGTGCTGGTGCAAGAGCAACAAGAGACTCAAGAAGCACCATTACAAACAAACAGGAGGGGTGACCTCAGGGTATTGGAAAAAATATTTATACACACACACGCGTGCACATACACACATATATGTGTGTGTGTGTGTGTATACCTGTCTAAAGGTTGCCTTGAGGAGAGTGGAATTTCCCTCTCTTAAAGGGAAAGCAGAAGCTACTATTGCTTGTGAGGAAGAAATGATAGTTGGAAACAAGTGAAACAAATGTAAAGAACATGAATCCTCTCTGTGGGTGACTTCTGTTTTTGTTGTTTTATATCCATGGGCCACATAGGTAGCAAAGTAAAAGTATTCCTGAACTGAAGAATGAAATGTATCTCACAAGTAAAGTAGCTAGCTATTCTGGGTTGAATATTGAATATTCAGGAAAAAGAGTATGATCCTTCCCACCTTACTAGTTAAAAGGTAATGTGTGGTAGCTCTTCTGTCTTTTCTGTCTACTCTATTGTGGGTGGACGGGTGCAAAAGAAAAAGATGGAAGAAGTGGTAGGAGAGCATAGAAGAGTTACAAATGAAAGTGGGTAATATGTGGACATGTCCCCTACTGGTTTCTGGGCCCCTCTGAAAAGATGGTTCCAAATTACATGGGAAACTCTGCAGATGTAGGAGGCTGTCCACTAGAAGTGGCCACACTACACAGTTTTAGTACTTTGATTCCACTTTAACTGCCATGGCTCCCTCCTGTGGAATCCTGGGATTTGCTGTTTTATAAGGTATTTTGATTTCTCAGTCAGAGAGCTCCTTTAGTATCCCATGAAACTTCAAACCCCGGGATTACATGTTAGCATCAGAGCAGTTAAAGTGGAATCAAAGTGCTATAATTTTGTAGTGTGAAAGGGCTAGCCACGCTACAAGTATAGACAGTTAGGAAAACTGAGGCCAGAGAGCTGACACTCTCATGTGTAGCAGGACTAATATAAATATATATAAAACTTTCTACATACACGTATTAAAAATTTTCACAATACGTGCAAACAGAAGAAAAAAAAGCTACATGAAAAATTATAAAGATTATGTTTCTCACTATTTAAAGGGAAACTCTTGTGACAAAAGTCTGAAACCAGGACTGAAAAGAAATAAGTTGCTGTTTAGCTTAAGTCTTTGGATATTCTTTAAAAATGCACAGATAAAGATACAAGAACATGCTGCTTCAGGTAGTTTTAGTGATTGTCCAGCAGCTGCTAAAATGTATATATGTCATATATACATGTAGATGTTCAGAACATGTAAAGTCACATTTAGGACCGTCTGTCCTACAGCTGTTTTAGGTCAGCTTAATTGTCAAGGCTTTTTTTTTTTTCCGGTTTTCAGATCTGTAATTGAGTAAGGATGTTAACCCCAGGCCTTTTTAAAAGAATTGTATTTTAATGAGGTAAAAAAGTGATTATTAAACCAGTACAAGGCAGTAGTTTGCATCCCATTGTAAATGTAAGTGGCTGCTTCAAGTCTCCAGAACCAGAAAGTCTAACATTTTGCAGATGAAAACCAAGACACAAGCTAGCAAGAGCTGCAGCATTTTGCTTTTGCCTGAACCTTTTGGGAAGGAGAAGACTCCTTCACCTCTCTTATTGCCCCACCTGAGTTAATTGAGTGCCAAACTACTCGGGGAATTTTAACTCAGTTTTCAGAAACTGAAGTAAGCTAAGGACAAAGACAAAGGCCATTTCCGCGCTAGACTGTTATAGTGCTATGATTCCACTTTCAACATCCTATGGAATCCTGGGGTTTGCAGTTCTGGGAGGGGCCGGCTGGCCCCTCCCAGAACTGCAAACCCCAGTATTCCATAGGATGTTGAAAGTGGAATCATAATGCTATAACAGTCTAGTGCGGAAACGCGCAAAGAGTGAAATGAGGAGAAAGAGACCGGGACATTTTAAAATTTGGATGACAGAGGATTAATTGGAACTGTTCCTGCCAAATTGGGGCAGTTGAAGTCTGCGACGGCACAATGTTTCATCTGTAGAAGGAAGTGGTAAAAGGAATCCATGGTAAGAGTTTTGTCGATTTTAGATTGTTTATTCATGGCATTAAAGCAAATGCAACTCGAATCACGAGTCTTTCGGATGTCTAATGTTGTAAATGGAGAAAAATGAGCTTAGAGTCTGTTTCCAGCTTTCATTAATCCTTTCATAAGACTTCAATCAAATTACATTGCTTTCTGATGTTGTTTTAACCTTTATCGGCCATGAGAGCTTTAATTGGCTGTTCATTTGGCTCTTTTCTTAGAAGCTAATGCACCATTATTGGCACTGGAAAAGAAACTCTTTGCCAGTCAAAACAGTCAGATTTTCAAAAATGACAAAACCATATTACCAATCCCTTCTGCTATTTCCAACACAGAGATCCTTCATAGATTATTTTTAGGGCCACTTAATGCTATAAGGGGAAGCCAAAACCTGGATGAATCAGGAGCACAATCAGAGTTCTATTCAGCATGTGAAACATGCCCTAAAGGAAATCTGTGTCCCTCAAAGTACTTGTCTAGTGGTATCTCCTTCCTGACTTTCAGATTTCTCATCAAAACTACATTTTCTGTGAAGGCCTGACTTACAAATGTCTCTGCTTTGATTCTGAGCTACAGCGAAGCTCTCTTTTATCTTTTCCCTACAGACTGTTGTCAAATTTTCTGCTGCAGGCTCCTTGGCCTGACTATATGCTTGCTTTCTTATAGTGTAAAGTGCCAATTCAGTGATGGGTATTACCATACAAACTCTAAATAATTCAGTAATCAATGTAGTAATTTCTTCCAATTTTCCCAATAGGATGCATATTTTTACAGGCACTAGAGTATGCATCTCCTCACATGTTCCTTTTGCACAGTTGTTACAAGGATGCTTAAGATTCATTAAGACCTTTTGCACATTAAATATTCAATTTCCACCACTCATTGTAGTGTATAAGAAAAACATAAAGGAATCCAGTAATATCTATGACACTGATTGGGAAAAAGGAATGTTTAGCATTAGATTTCATGGACAACAGTTTGCTTCCTCAGCCACAACAGTAGTCCATGAATGCTTACACTAGAAATGTATTTATTTTTCTCCAGTTAGTCTCAAAGATGCTATCACTGTGGTTCTTAACCTTTTCTTTACTGTGGACCCCCTGAAAATATAATTTGTTGCCTGAGACTCCCAAGACCTAACTTAAGATTCGAATACTTAAATTTAAATATTCAAATATTTATGTAAAAATTCAAGTATTTATTTATTAAAGGCTTTCTGGGATTCAAATCCCTGCTTGGACACTGGGTGACCTTGGGGCAAGTCACATTCTTTCAACCACAGGGGAAGGCAAAGGCAACCCTCCTCTTAACAAATCTTGCCCCAAACCCCCTCTGTGGTAGGTTCACATTAGTGTTGCCATAAGTCAGAAGTCACTTGAAGGCAAATGAGGGAGCAGTTTTGGCATCTGCACCCCCCTCTGCTGCCATGTCTCCGTTGTTGTTTTTGGTGGTGGTGTCCAGCAGGAGGGCTTCATGGACCTCTTGTGAGGGCTGTTTGGACCCCTGGGGTCCATGGACGGAAGTTAAGAACCACTGTGCTATTTGATTCCTTTGTGTCTTCTAATGCAAAAATGGACTAACATGGCAGTCTCTTTGAATAGTTTGTAATGTAGGTAGTGTGAATATCAGCATGGGATCCAGACATCTGCTTTATCCAAAGAGTGGGTATGGCCAGTGGCATTTTTCACACTTTTCTTTCAGTAGCGAGTTCCCAATTGCATACGACAAATAGGTTTTGCAGCTTTTTCTATTCATTTTGCTATGTGACACGACGGCAAAACACAGAAGCCTAAATTCTTCACTGATATTCAGAGCCAGTTGCATGGCTGTTTTCATTATCACTGTAAGTATCGCAGTTTTAGAATGCATCTGGTTGCATTTGTTTTGTGGCATTTCATTTGTTCATCTGCATTTATTTATTTTTAATTAGAATTTTAAAGATTTTGCAGAAGGGAATAAACTCAACAAACAATGCATTTGAGATCCAGTATAGTGAGGGGCATCATGTTAGTGGTTCATAACTAACAAGGGAGCAATTTCAGCACTCACCCATACATCTGCTACCGCATCCCTGTTGCTGCCACTGCTGGTGGCGTCCAGCAGCTTGTGGACCCCCTGTGAGGGTTCCATGGACCGCCAGAGATCTCTGGACCTCAGGTTAAGAACCAATACTTTAGGGTATTTAGGCTTATCTCTCTGAAACTCAACATTGGAGGATGGGGGAGAGAAAAGAGTGGTATTTTAATTTGTATAACTAACCAACTTGTATCATGTTGAGTAGAATTTGGAGTTGTCTTAGGTTTCTCTAGTAGTCCTTACTCTTCAATTTAATTTTTTCCATTAGCATGATGTCACAAATTCTATCTTGTTGTTGTTGTGTGCCTTCAAGTCATTTCTATCATAGCAAATCTATCATAGGGTTTTCTTGACAAGGTTTTCTCAGAGGGGGTTTGCCTTTGACCTCCCTCTGAGACACATGCAAGGTGTTCTTCTTCTGGAATTGCAAGCTGATATTTTTGTTTTGTTAATGTTCTCAGTAAGTATTTAAAAGCGGTAAAATTAGAGATGTATGAACTGCTTATCCTAATCCATTCTAAGCAATTGGCAATATAAATGTTGCAAACAGAATTGGAGACTGGAAAAGTTACTTATTTGGACTACAGCTCTCTGCATTCCCTAGTCTGAATGGCCAATGCTATTTTCCAAGCCTTAGATCAGAATGTGACTCAAAATTAATATAAAATCTTTATGAGAAGGTCATTTCCCAGAAGCCCTAGAAATTGTACTTGGCTCCCACCCACCTGAACAATAGTTCAACAATTAGGTATCATGCCACAGTTAAGCACTACAACTAACCCAACAGGAAGTTAGTATTTTTCTTGGATTAACTGCAGGTGTAACCTGTTATGCTTGTCACAACAACCTTTAAGTCATCCATCAGCAAATGACAGAGAGACACGGCCATCATTTAAAAGTACTTGTTTTATCAAGCTGCTCTTAGAACTGAAAAGTGAATAGAATGACAGTGACTGAACTTGTGCAGAGCTCTCTGGTGTGGTGCCTGTTTCTTCAGTATGACTTGCTCAGGAGAACCTTTTAGGAGGCGGTGCTCCTTGTTTGCCTGAACCACTTAAGATCTCCATACTGTCAAAGCTTTATATATCCCAATTCTATTCAGTGAACATTTGATCTTTTCAGGTTGAAAAATGCATGATTCTTATGAAGGCTAACAGCTTGATTCTTCAGCTAGTGTAATTATGATTGTGTGCGCTCAGCAGCTCATATCAGGAGAAACCTGGCGTAGGGACAGACTTCTGTCAGTTACCATGCTGCCTCTTCCATTGTAATTCTTTTTTTAAAAAATTGCTGAAGTATTGTTTATTTACTACATTTTTATTCAGCAGCCGAGATCCTACATCACAGATGTAGTTATGAATGCATAACTAGGTATCATTATAGATAGGTGTGCGTGTTGTGTGGGAAGTGGGTACAAAAGTAAAGGAAGGCAGGCTGAGAAAGATTTGAGTAAAGCTTGCTTGGGCTAGCCCCGGGCACAGACAAACCAGGCCTGCTTTCTTTTCTCCTTCACTGGAGTAGCAGTGCTGCTTTTAATCTTATTATCACATCCTGACTCCCTCCTCACACTTAATCACAACCCTCCATTCCCTAAAACTTGCAACCTTTGTGGATAAAAGGCAAAGCTTATTAATGGTTACTCCAAAAAGGAATGGATAACCTGTGGAAGTGTGTTATTAAAAATAAAACTAAAGAAAATACTCTGTTGAGGCTGCACTTATAGAAAAATAGAATGAAATCTTTATTAAAATAACCAAGAAGGAAAAAGGTAGTGTAGATTCAAGAATATTCAAACAAAATAACACTTTTTAAAAAGATATTTAACTATATCCTTCAAAACACCACAGTATTTACCAGCAGAGCTTTCACACACATCCCTCTAGTTCTCCTAGCCCAAGGTCTGTTTCCTCACTCAGGATTCCACTCTCTGAGCCTTTCAGAAGTGGCTTGGTTACTTCTCTGCCCCCGCTCTAGGCCACTGAGAAGCTAACCCTCTCCCAGAAAACTCTCTTTTGGTTTACTGGATCCTCTGACTTAGAGTTCTATGACTCTCACTGAAGGACAAAAGATACTAAACCATGCTCCCAGTTTATATGCTTTCTGCTGTCTCACCCATAGCCCCTCCCTTTGGCTAGGGCTGGGTTTTTATCAGGCAGAGAGCCAATCTGATTACATTACCTTTTGTTACTAGGGCTGCTCTGCTAGCCACATCCCTGGACTCTGTCACAATCATCTCCTGAACTGACTCCCCAGACCTACCTTAACAGCCAACAGCTGCACCAAGCAATAGAGGTCTTTCTACTGGTGATTGGGACACTGCAAGATGACAGTTTCAGCCCCCTCCCGCTAATGAACTCCATTATGACAAGTAGTTGCAACAGGGGTCCTACTTCTACTTGCTGCACCAGAGATTGTTGGCAAGGGCTTGGTGTGGCCCCTGGTTATTAAGGTAGCCTGGGAGGGATGGCATTTGTGATTGTGGCAATAGTGTCACGATCATAAACAGGAATACTAAGCGGTTATGGTCTAGCTTACAAATTTGTAACTGCTCAACAGGATGCCAGCCACTATTCTTGTCCTGCCTTTCCTCCAACGAGTACGTGAGATTGTTTATTTATTAATTGAATAATATATAGAATTTTTAAAAACTGATAGTGGAGAAGCAACAACAGTAGCCAGTAACATCCCACTTCAGCACACAAAAGCTACTTTAATTATCCAGGTTCCAATTTATCACCAAAAAACGTAAATGTGTTCCCATAAATGTGATGTCACAATTAATAAGGCCCTGTCTCTTGTTCTCCTGTCATGCTTTTGAATATGAGTAAATATGGAGCAGGACCTCATTTTACACCTAAATCTGCATACAACACATTATTACCAAGTTTAATGTTTTCTTTTTATCCATAGGAAGGAAGAGAAGCTATTCATCAAGGCAAGAAAGTAAAGAGACACTAACAAGAGTGGGGGTTAACTACATTCTACTGTTACTGTAGTTTCTAGTCCGAACTTGAGGTATATTAGATATCATTTGATATCAAGAATTTGGCCTTCACTACCCATTCCTCTCCATGTGCTGGCGAGGCCCCCAGACAAGCACGCACACGGGCACAGCCGAAAATAGCTGAAATATTCAAAAAAAAACCCAGGCAGGCCAGTAATTGCCGAACTGCAGCTTTAGGAGACCTCCAGGCAAGTACCTTCTTAAGATCACATTATGTATGCACGCTGTTTACAAAAGATCCCCTGCCCCAAGCAGGCAGCTTGATGAGCCAAATATCCAACTCTCAAGCACTCCGCATTTGCATACTGTCTACGCCATTGACAACGCTGTCATAATTCAATCATCTAAAGTACTGACCTTTCGGAGGCTTTGTCTCCAGCCCGAAACCCATTGTTTTCCCTGGGAACGGACTAGCCTACAGGCACATTTTCCGCTATAAGATCCCCTGATTTTGAGCGTCTCTGTGGATCGCTCTGACTTCCATCCCGCCTTGCTGTCGCTCCGCTCGACGTGCCTTCCCCTCAGCTTCTACGTGCTGAGAATCTCTGCTCCAGCTGACTTTTCTTCTGACTACCCTGGCTTCAGGATCAGGTGTAGTATTTCCCCAGAAAATCCCTCTTAAAATCCTCTATCCAACTCCTACCTTTCTTTCACTAGGTCTGGGTGAGTGGTTGCATACATACGTATTGACTGTGTTTCAAAATAAAGGAAAACGATTATTATTTACTTCTCTTTGATTATCGACCCCGTAGACATTGGGTTCAAGATCTCGCTAGGTTGCCCTGCCTCTTGCATTGCTTAGCTTGTGCTCTTGCTAATTCCCATTCCCCAGTATTTTGAGCACATTGAGGTGTCCCTCACAGGACCCCAGAAATCAGGATAACACTACATTACTACATTAACTACTATTGATTATCTCAGTAAGCTCAGTCTCTAATAGTTTAATTCACGCTCCTTTTCTGGCTAACCTTTTCCTGAGTTCTTTTCCTTGGTCAAACTAGAATGAGGCAAAATTCTGAATACAGTCAATATTTGTTATTGTGTGCCCTCAAATTGTTTCCTACTTACGGTAACTCTAAGGTGAACCTATCACAGGATTGGTTTTCTGGGGCTGAGAGTGTGTGACATGCCCAAGGTCACCTAATGGTTTCCATGCTGAGTGGAATTTGAACCCTGTTCTCTAGGGTTGTAATCCAGCACTCAGACAACTACACCACACTGGCTTATCTTACCTGTCTAAAAAGAGACTGTGAGATGTAGCAGTTAAGAGTGTTGTTACAGGCTGAATGCTATTTTGGGTATATGTTTTGCAAAATTTAAACTGCTGAAACCTGAATATTAAGGACATAGGTGTGTTCGTTCAGAGTGAAAAAGCTGACTGTCTTTGTAAGAGATATAAGCTTACCAGCTAGTTCTGATTATTCAGCCACCTACACCAGAATAAAGATAAAGTCTGACAGAGAAAGTAATAAAGGGACCAGAGAATAGAGAAGAAACTGAAATGGTGTACTACATTGATATAGTAATGTTAATCAGTCTAAAGCAATCATCTGCTGGCAGACAGCCAACATGGTGATGCTTAGTCATTGGTAACTTCGTGGCCTTGTATAGATGGCCAGTGGAATCTCATTTCTTCTTCACGATCTCTGTGAAGCATACAAATGGATCTTGTGCCTGCGATTAGACAGATAAATTCTGGAGATAGTATTAAAAACTCTCTCCTTGGAGACAAAAGGGAACTTATTTGCAACAGCCACCACCACAATCAGATACAGCTGCCTGTGGCAGCTTTTATGCTGCTGATGCTGTTTCTGGCTGGCAAATATCCTTAAAACACTAGTAAGAGAGGAGAAAGAAACTTGTCTCTAAATATTATGTAGACTATACTGAATATATACTTCTTATCTGAATAGATAAATGGCTGCTAAAGAAATACGTAACAGATTCCACTAATGTATTGCACTGCCTATGTGTTTCATATAAAGATGACATATAGATAGATGTTAGACTACATGACCTCATAGTGATGTTTGTGAAGGTGCTAATATGATGGAAGACATGCGGAGCCTTACATGTAAAGTCAATGATAACCTATGTGCCTAAATAATGAGAAGTTTACACTCTTTCCCAAGGGGAGTAGTGTGTATGTGTGTGTGTATTTATATATAATAATATTTAAAAGTCAAAGTTTGTTTGTCTATGCCAGGCGAAGACCTCATATGTGCTGTGTCAGGCAAAGACCTCATATGATTGGCTGCCTAAGAAGATTCTATGGAATTCTGGGGTTTGTAGTTTAGGTAAGGGCCTTTAGAATTCTCAGCCAGAGAGTTCTTGGGCCTCAGTCAACTGTGTGTGTCTTGAATGGGCTGGTTGCTGTGGAAATGAGGCCTAGCAACAAGGAGGAGGGCAGTATATTCCCTCAGGAACCCAACCTCTATATGTTAATAACTCTGAATACAGACTGGATTGGGAAATATGGGGAAAAGCTACAGGTACTGGACAAGACAGTTTGGGGAATTAAGAGACACAGGATCTCAAATCTTTCTAACAAGTATTACCTATGAGAAGACAAAATCCTGGGCAATGCTGGGTATATATGCTAGTAAATTAATAAAATAGCCTGAAAAAGAATAATAAGCTGCTTGCTCATTCTTCCACTTTAAAACATTCTTGCTTAAGTGGAGCATTGATGCTAAACTGTTTAGACTATACTGTTGTTCACAAACTGGAAGCCCAGGTCACCAGAAGATGGCAAGAAGGATCTCCAAACTGAGAAGGTTAGCTGACAAATGGCAAAGAATCCTCAGACCCTCAGTCTAAAGGGAAACCATGCCTGCTTCGGTGCTGAAGTAGGGCTAGGGAGAGCTAATTCAAATCCCAACTCAGCTTCTGAAGCTCACTGCACACCTTGGGCCAGCCCCGGCGTTTTTAACCCAGCCTATCTCAAAAGGTTTTTGTGAAGATAAAAGCGTGGGGTTAGAAACATGTATGCTGCCCTTCACTTTTTTGAAGAAGGGATGGATAAGAATGTCATAAATTAAATTAGATGTATATAATAATAATAATAATAATAACAACAACAACAATAATAACAACAACAACAACAATGTTTGTTCATAACACCCTTTCCACCAAATATGTATTAGAAATTCTAAAATAAACCTCCACAAAGTCTACTTTCCTGATGCTTTGTCTGCTTCAATATCTAAGACATCTGAAGAAAAATATTTTCAATTGTTTCATCTGAAATGTTGTATAATGTATGTAAAACCTTAGCCTTGATCTTTGAGATTTTTTTTTATTATTCATAAGTAATAATAACCAACAAAGAAATTCCAGTGCAAGGACTTTCAAGACTTTATGACAGGTTTAATTAACTTACTGACAAGGACAAAGAAAGCTGTTACGTGTTGAGAAAGTTAATGAAAACTGGATTATGTGCTGTCTGTTCGAGGGAAAGTTATACTGATGCCTTTTGTATGGAAGCAAGAGAGACAGAGACCTTTGGCCCTTGCATTCATACTGCAAGGCGCGCTGGCCTTTCAGTGGTTGGAGTGGCAGGGAACAAACAACCTGGCCTTTAACCTCAGGGCATCACTTTGAAGGCGGTGAAAGTTTTACTTTTGTGTAAATCAGAACAGAGTTGACCTTACTAAGGGCTGACAGCTTCCCACCCTCAATCTTGCACATTGTCAGAATTTATTAAGGAAGATGAGTTTTTAAAACACACACACATTAACAGTGCAGTCTCGTACATGATGACTGTAAAGTCCCACTGAGTTCAGTGGGGCTTACTGGGGGTGTAGGGTTACAGAGCCTGAATGTCATTTACTTTTTCTGTGGAAACACAGGCATTGTCTTTGTTGGTATTAAGGATGGAGACAGTATTAGAAGATATTCAAATTAGAGGTGAAACATGGGTTTCCTGAATGTTGGGAGCCCTGAAGAAGAAAATTAAAAATGAGAATCTTTGCAGTTCAGAACTGCAAAACAGCATTTGTGTGTGTGTGTTTGTGTACGCATGCATACATGCGGGTTTCCCATGCAGAAAACATGATTTTCTGCTAGAAAGGGATTCTCCAGAAAAAATGTCGGCAGGGGGGCTCAATACAACCATGTGCATTTTTTAATGAAGAACAAATCCTGAATAGTCTTGAAAACTGCACAGTGTTTGAGAACTTTTTGAGAAGAATAGCAATTTTATTGTTGTTGTTGCCTGAAGGAATGAAAATTAGGAAGATTTACATCCCTGGTTAGGCTGTGGTTCCCAGATTTTCCCAGTGCACAACACACATAAAATAGTCTCCAATTATTTTTTAATAATAAATAGAATTATTTTCCCGAATCACTTCTACTTAATACATCTTGTCAGGAATACTACTTGGAATATTGCTAGATTTAACCCTGATAACCCTGAGAAAGACATATAAAATTGTAGTAAATACCTCATAAACTCCCTAAACGGCATCCTTCTGTTCAGTCATTCATTCAGCTTCTATGTATCTTCAAGTTATATGCTGAGAGGGTGGGATTCGTCAAGATTATTCCACTGAGAAAAGTGCTTCTCCCAGTGCAATGGGAAGAGGGACAGGAGAGACTCTGTTACCCTGTATTCTGGGGGTCCCAGGAGGGACACCTAAATAACCTTGCAATTACACAAATTGGGGAAATTAGTCAAGAGCACTGATCGGCAGAACGAGAGGCAGGGCAACGCAGTGGAATCTTGTAACCCAGTGTTTACGGGGTCAGGCCAAGTCAAGAAGCAGACCGGTTTGAAAGTAATGAATGATCTTTATTAAAGACAGGCACACAATGTAAGCAACACACGCACACACAGATAACTAAGGAAAATAAAGGTGTGAGTAAGATAGCAGGATTTTCAGAGGGATAGTTGATTCGGGTGATACGAAACCTGTTCCTGAAGCCCGGAAGAAGATGGAGAGCGAGGCTGGGGTTCGATGTATCTCAGCACGTGGAGCTGAGGGGAAGCTCGCCAAGCGATGCAGCAGCAAGGCGGTCTGGAACTCGGGAGCGATCCGAGGAAGCGCTCAAAGTCAGGGGTTTTTATAAGGAGAATTGTGACCGCAGGCTGGGTCGGACTTGGGGAGAACAATAGATTTGGAGCTGGAGACAAAGCCTCCGAAAGGTCAGAATTTGAATGATTGAGTTAGAGCCAAATTGTTAGTAGGATAGCCGGTATGCAAACGTGGAGTACTTGAGCGTAGTATAGTCCAATCATCAATCTGCCAGTGCAGGGCAGAGGATCTTTTGAGAGCTGTGTGCATACCCAATGAAGGTACTTGCCTTGAGATCTCCTAAAGTGGCGAGTCGGCTGTTTCTGGCCTGCCTGTATTGTTTCGGAATATTACGGCGATTATCAGCCGAGCCTGTATGCGTGCTTGTCCAGGGGCCTCGCAAGTACGTGGAAGGGATGTGTGAAGCTGAATTATTGATATCAAAAGATATCATTTTATATCCTTCAAAGCTCTGGCTAGCCAGGGCAGTAACAACTCCCTTCCCCTGCAGCCCCCAAATGCCCTCATAATCTGCCCCAACAGGATGGAAAATATGGAAAAATTCCTGTTTTGACTGTTGAATGAAGAGGAAGTTTGAGATGAGGATAAAAACAGGCAAAGCAATCCACCACGTGCACTCATTCTCCACAGAACTTTAGAAACATTTGTTTCTATTAACACGTTGATGTTAAATCATCGAAGACATTTAATTTGTTGACGTTAACATATTGGCAGCTTTCTGTAACATTAATCTGTTAATTTTGTTAGCTAAATCATTAAACAGTTAAACTATTAGAAAGCATTTTAAAATTATTTAAACAGTCCACTAAAAATTTTATGTGTCAGGAAATGTTAATTGTTGATTATTAATGATTAAAATATCAAATTTCAAAATGGTTGTTGGCATTATTACTATTATTATGAGTAGCAGTAATATCTTTATACTTCGATTTTTCCCTGAGATCAGAACTCAGGTGGCTTACAAATGAAAATGATTATGACATAGTTATAAACAGATGAAAATCAACACTGAAATAGAGTTAAATTGTTAATCATATTAAAACAATTAAAACATACAAATGAGCAAGCAGTTAAGCAGACATTTTAGCAAACATTACAATAAATTTAATGTTCCAAGCTCTGATTCAACCAATTTTGTTGCCTGAAGAGGACTGACATGTAGAGATGATAATTGGTGTACATTAGACTTGAAGGAATGAGATGTGAAAATTGGGGGAAGGAACATCAACAATTTAAGATATGCAGATGACACCATACTACTGGCAGAAAACAGGAAAGACTTGGAACAATTACTGAAGAAAGTAAAGGCAGAAAGTGCAAAGGCAGGTTAACAGTGGCACATTAAGAAAACAAAAATAATGACTACAGACGATTTACGTAACCTTAAAGTAGACAATGAAGACATTGAAATAGTTGAAGAGTTTCCATACCTTGGCTCAGTATTAATCAGAATGGAGAATGTAGTCAGGAAATCAGAATACTAGGACTTGAAAAGGCAGCTGTGAAGGAACTAGACAAGATCCTGAAGTGTAAAGATGCATAATTGAATACTAAAGTTAGGATTGTCCATGCATCATATTTTCAATTTCTATGTGTGGCTGTGAAAACTAGACAGTGAAGAAAGCTGATAGGAAGAAAATCAACTCATTTGAAATGTGGTGCTGGAAGAGAGTCCTACAGATATTCTAGACTTCTAAAAAGATGAATGAATGGGTCCTAGAGCAAATCAAGCCTGAACTCTCCATAGAAGCCAAGATGATTAAACTGAGGCTTTCATACTTTGGCCATATCATGAGAAGGCATGACTCCCTAGAAAAGACAATACTGCTTGGTAAGGTAGAAGGCAGTAGGAAAAGAGGAAGATTGCATTACAGATGAATAGACTCAATCAAGGAATTCAGATCCCTGAATCTGTAAGACCTGAGCAGGGTGGTTGATGATAGGGTAACTTGGAAGTCTCTCATCCATAGGGTCACCATAAGTCAAAGTCGACTTGGCAGCAGTTAACAACAACAACAACGAGAGAACCTAAACTTTGCATTAACAGATCTAAAATGTCTTATTTTCAGCTTCAGTGTAACAATAGACCATTGCACTTCAGGCAGGAGCTGAGTCATAGCATAAGGCAAGCTATAAAACATTAACACCAGCTCAAGAGCCTGGAAGGGTGTGCCTGGAAAGCACACCTGTGCTTTATTTACTTGGGTTTGGGAGGATTCCCCCTCCCCTCCATTTATATTCAGCACGTTCAAAAGCATCTAGCAGGCAGCAAGGCCAAAGGTGCAGAGAACATGTTAATCCAAAACTGGCTTTGAATCTAGCAGCTCCTCTTTCCTTCAGTACTATCAGCCAGCGGCAGACATATACAGTTAAAACAAGAAAGGTATAATTAGCATTCCCTCTCTATAATCTGCCTCTTTCTCTCAAGGTGCAATTGGTTTATACCTTGGCATGTAAATTACTAGTTACAGATGTTTAAACTGGTCACATCAAAGATCTTGTCTGAAAGAACATCAAAGGAGACTCCTTCAAAATTAGTACTAAAATGAGATGCTCCCTTTAAAAAAAAAAAGGAAAGAAAGAAGAAAAGAAGGAAAGAAGGAAAGAAAGAGAGAAGAGATTCTGTGAGCTTTTGCTCTGGCAAATTGGAATTTCAGTGGCATAGGCTGGCATACCAAGCCAAAAAGAGCCTATTAGCTGCCAAATATTGTAGCCCACCTGATTGGCTCAGGAGATAACAAGTTTCACAGCCCTGTTACAGATCTACAGCTTTTTCCTAACCCTACACAGGGGTTATTCTTTCTTTTTAGTTATTTCACCTTCCAACCCACTCTCCAGATGACAGTTTCATCTGGCGAATCACAATTTGCTTCTCAAATGCAATTTTTTCACACAATAGCCAAAACTAAGCAACAAGACAGAAATCAACAACATTTTCTAAACATACTATCAAGAGTGGCTCCTGCCTGTGTCAGCACAACAGTGTTGATGACCAGCGCTATCATCAAACATGCATCCTCAGTGGGTGGGTTGAACTTCTTGCTGCTCTGTGACCTTTTGCTTTCCTGATGTATGAACCAGGTGGTTGCACCTAACCTCACTTGCAGTGTTGCAAGGGGTGCTTGTTTGTACTTTTGAGAGCTCTTTTACTTTCTCAACTACAATTGGTGCCACAAAGAAACTGCTAGTTGAGTTGTGTGTTTGATCAAACTCCCCTATTCTGGCAGAACTGTTCTTCTCCCTATCCAGTCCAATGAAGGACCGTTACTATGTGGGAGCTCTGTGGTTACATTAGAACTCCTGTATCTTCGTGAATTACTGTTCGTATTTGGCAATAACATTTTCTCTTGGGATTACAATACAATAAAAGCACCATATCCCATATAGGTTTTTTAGTAGCAATTCTTTCCTCTTCCAGCAACGGCACAGCTATGTGAGGTTTTGTATGAGTGTGTGTTCCAGTGAACTGTATTTTCAAATTTGATAGTAATTAGGGCTGCCACCTTTATTAGGTTTATTCAGTGGTATGAGTCAGCAACAGTATATTTGTGACGCCCACTTTTAATTAGTGTAGTAATGACTTAAGGGCACATTCTTCTTGGGGCTACAATTCTACAACATATGTTGTAGAATGGAAAAACCCCTAGAACTCAGCGAGACTTAATTTTTGAGTAAAGATGGATACGATTGACCTGTTTGGATTTTTTTTTTTTAAATTCTGGTTTCTTTCTTCAACATGGCATGGGAATAAAATATTACTATTACTTTTCTTCTGACAATGTATGCTATATTTTGATTACATTGTAAGTGATCTTAACATTTTCTTACAGGCGGAGACAAGAAACCTGTGGCCCTCCAGATGTAGTAGACAATAGCTTGTCTGAGCACTAGCTCATGGGTTTTGAAAGCCAACAACATTTGATGGGTGCTCCTCCCATACCTCCTTCAAGGTCTTAACTTGTTTGGGACTTACACAAACTGCTAATTCATCAGTGGAATGGGCTCAATCAATTAAAGCAGGGGTGCAGTTCTTTTTCAGATGTTATTGTAGTGAGAGTCCCTGCAGCACTAGCCAGCATGAGAGTTGCGGTCCTACAACATTTAGAAAGCTACAACATCCCTCCCCACAACTATAATATTTTAGTTGACTACTTATATCTTAATATTTTAATTAAAATTACTTACTGTAAAATCCTTCAATTTAATTAAAAATACCACCTGTTATTATCCTTCTGGAGGCTTGTCACTATAACAAGCTGTTTCTGTGTGAAGCTGATTTTTCCCCTATGGCCATTTCCACACTACACTGTTATAGTGCTATTATTCCACTTTTGACATCCTATAGAATCCTGGGACTCGCAGTTTAGGGAGAGGCATTTAAAATTCTAAGCCAGAGAGCTCTTTGGCCTCAGTAAACTACAAAGTCCAGAATTCCATAGGAGGTTGAAAGTGGAATAACAACACTATAACACTGTAGTGCAGAAATGACCTATGATTCAAAGTTTGCTGGGTTAGGTCTAGGGAGTGACTATAGGCAGAAATGTGTTCATATAATACTAGTATTTCTGGGCTAACTTTAGAAAAGCCAGGAAAAGGAAGGGGGAAGAAAACAGTGGAGTTTACATCTCTCAGGACCTTGTGTCTGCCCCTCCTGGCAAAGATCACAAGACGAGCCGGGCTGCATGAGACTTATGACTTATAAAGCCCTATATGGCTCAGATCCAGGATATCTTTTCATCATATGAGACTGCCCAGTCTATTACTGGTGACAAACACCAGTTTAGATCCAAGACAGCCTCCTTAGATTGAGGTGGAAAGAATGAATAAACCTTAGTATTATCCACATATTGATCGGCACTGCATCTCAAAATTTCAGACAATCTCTCCCAGCAATTTCATGAATATATTAAATAGCACGGAGAACAAAAGAGAATCGCGAGGGACTCAAAGACCAAGGGTCGAACAGGAATTCCCTCGCACCACTTTCTGGATTTGCCCTCTAGGAATAGTGGCTCCAAGTCTCATCCCAGTAAGGCAGCCCAGAAGGACACCTTAGCCAATGGTATCAAAAGCCACTGGGAGGTCCAGCAAAGTCAACAGGGACACACTTCCCCTGTCTAGTTCCTGGCAAATGTCATCCACCAGGAAGACCAAATCTGTCTCTTTTCCATAGCCAGGCCTGAAACCAGATTGAAATGGATCTAGATAATCCATTTTATCTATAAACCCCTGGAGCTGAGAGGCCACCACACATTCCAACACCTTGTCTCAAAACGGTATGATAGACACTGGCCAATAATTATCCATTACTAGTGTATATACCTGGCGTTGCCCAGGATTTCATTTTCTCATAGGTAATAGTTGTTAGAAAGATTTGAGATCCTGTATCTCTAATTCCCCAAATTGTCTTGTCCAGTACCTGTAACTTTCCCCCATATTCTGTATTCAGAGTTATTAAAATACAGAGGTTAGGTTCCTGAGGGAACTGCCCTCCTCCTTGCTGCTAGGCCTCATCTCCATAGCAACCAGCCAGGCCCAAGAGCTCTCTGGCTGAGAATTCTAAAGGCCCCTCCCTAAACTGCAAACCCTAGGATTCCATAGAATCCTCTCAGGCAGCCAATCATATGAGGTCTTCACCTCATACAGCCAATCATATGAGCTCAGGTCTTCATCTGATACTGACAAACACACAAACGTTGACTTTTATACGTTAGATAAACATACCTAACCATAACTGTTTCATATTCACAGTTGCTACATAATCACAATTTTGACACAATTGCCACCACCATAACTCTTCCCTCAATCTATTTTACCAGACATCCGCTGCATAGGGAGAAGGCAGCCCATTCTACCAGATATCAGAGCATGGTTGAATGATGTTTCTGTCAGGCTAGGGAGAACTGGGCCAGGAATAGTTACTTAGCTAAGCATAAACTGATAACAAGATTCCAGCTAGGGTTTTCCCCCAGCAAATAAGGAGTACTGGAATGTATAAAGAACTCTAGCCACAGATCTTATCTAATTCTATATTCAGTTTCCCAGAGCGACCAACGAGATTTGTATGGGAAACCCAGAGAAGAGTGCTGTTGGATAAGCTGTGTCTGTGTGGTAAATAAATGCATAGAAAAACATCCCAAAGCAGGTCACGAGTTCAATAGCTTCAGCCTGCAATTGTTCTCTACAGGTGGTACTCACAGACATTCTGCCTCTGATTCCAGAGATAGCGTATTGCCCTATAGGGACATCTTATTTAACAACTGCAGTAGCTTTTGAGATTTTTGCCAGGTGCTTCACACACATTTTCAAGCACAACTTTTTGAAAACGTCGTGGCTAAAATAGCGCAGGTTCATAGAAAGGTGAATTCTGCAGCCAAGCTGCCATTTGTGGCTTTTCTATGTTCTGGCAATGGATTCCACTTCTTTCAGCATACCAAGGGGAGTACAGAAAAAGGCAAAGATAAACGATGAAGAATGAATTTTTTCAAAGCTTACATTGCCCTTTCAGCCTCTTTATTCTGTGAATGGAACATTGTCTCTCCCGAGGGGAAGTGTACCATATCAGTGTCACGATGCTCTACCTCTCTGCCAGTGAAAATCTGGCCCAGCTGTTCTGCTCAAGCTGCTTGCTTTAAATTCAAATTTCAGATAGTGAAAGGTTCAAATAGTGATGCAAGTTGTGAAAGAAAAGGCTAATTTTTGAACTATATTGCAGAACAGGACCTGCATGGATGATGGGTGGTGAAACACAACAGACTGTTACTGTAACTAGCAAATATCTGTTCTTTCTTTAACTTGCACCGTTGCTCCTAAGCTTGCAAAAACATATACAGGTGCTTGCTTGATTTATGCCCTTTCTAACAGACTATTCACAAAGCGTAAAAGGCTAAGCAGCTGTTTAAATCTTTGCAGGATATTTGCCATTGTTCCTGTTAGCTTTGCAGCTGTATCAACTGATGGCTACAGAAGGAAATTTTAACATGTATATAAAAACAGCCAACAGAGAAGAGCATTACCAGTTGGAAAACTTCAAAGCTTTTCTAAATTTTTTAAAGAACAGCCAGCTGCTTTGAATAACTGTATGAATCATAATATTCCTCCACATGTTTTTACACGTATATAATTAATTGATTACAGAAGAGCTTTGAACCCTCCTGCTGTGCAGCCTTCCTAAGAAGAGTCCAATTTATGAAATCCTGTCGCAAAGCAGCGAACCCTTTTATTTTGTGCACATTTTAAACACATGCCTGTGAACAGTTGCAATGAATTCAGTAGACTACTCTTGCCTGTAAGCATTAATAATGGAAAAGATTTGTAGGATTAAGATAACCCCCCCTCTTTTTTTTAGCGCTCTGTCAATAAAATGTCAATGCAGCAAGGTAACCACTTGAAAAGGGGGGGGGGTATAAGAAACTTGCCTTGGTGTTCCCTTTTACCTGTGCCAGAAACTTTGGTGTGTACAAGCAGTAACACAGTTTTCACAGCACAGGCATAAACATTATCAATTGCTTATTATATTTCTCTTTCATAGAATCATAGAATCATAGAGTTGGAAGAGACCCCTGGGGCCATCCAGTCCAACCCCCTGCTATGCAGGAACACCCGTCAAAGCATTCCCAATAGGTGGCCATCCAGCCTCTGCTTAAAAACCTCCAAAGAAGGAGACTCTACCACATTCCAAGGCAGCATTTTCCACTGTGAGTCAGCTCTGACCGTCAGGAAGCTCTTCCTGAGGTTTAAGTGGAATCTCTTTTCCTGCAGCTTGAATCCATTGCTCCTTGTCCTAATCTCTGGAGCAGCGGAAAACAAGCCCCCTCCCTCCTCAACATGACATCCCTTCAAATATTTAAACATGGATATCATGTCCCCTCTTAACCTTCTCTTCTGCAGACTAAACATACCCTAAGCCTAAGTTTATCAGTTTATCATACCCTAAGCCGCTTCTCATAGGGCATGGCTTCCAGATCACCATTTTGGTCACCCTCTTCTCTGGACACGCTCCAGCTTGTCGATATCCTTTTTGAATTGAGGTGCCCAGAACTGGACACAGTACTCCAAATGAGGTCTAACCAATGCAGAAGAGAGTGGTATCATTACCTCCCTCAATCTAGACACCATACTCCTATTGATGCAACCACGAATCGCGTTGGCTTTCTTGGCTGCTGCATCACACTACTGACTCGTGTTCAGCTTGTGATCTACCAAGACTCCTAGATCCCTTTCACGTGTACTGTTATCTGTGCTGTTATGTATTTCTAAAATCAGGTAATCCTATGAAGATTTTCTTAAGAACAATTCATTGCAATCACTACAGGAAGTCTTCACCTTTTAACACACTGTTATCTCATGACTCAGTGTTTTGATACTTCCAAATTAATTAGTGCCATTAATTCGATGGGGATTCTGTTCTTTTATCAGTTCTTCTTGCTTATGGAGGCTTGCTTGAAACCACTCATGTGCACTGCTTGCAAAGCAAGGTGAGTGGAGGGAAAAGGATGCTAAGCTGGCTGAGAGACTTTGCAAGCAGCACACATGCGGTTGGTCCATAGTGAGCCTCTGTATGTCCTTCATCCTCCCTACAGTACAGTACACGAGTTCCTGCATTTAAGTCAATTCCGTTTACTGACAGAGCTTCTGGCCCTAACCT
This sequence comes from Cyclura pinguis, assembly GCA_030412105.1. NCBI lineage: Eukaryota > Metazoa > Chordata > Lepidosauria > Squamata > Iguanidae > Cyclura > Cyclura pinguis. The sequence continues at coordinate 260,332,060 of CM059601.1, read as the reverse complement.
GTCAGAGAAGTGGGCGAAGCTTGTAAGTGAGAAAGCTGGTACATTTTAGTGCACGTGCTATTCTGAGAAACTCAGTGGTTTGTTGTAGTTGTATGCCTACAAATCCTTTCTAATTATCCTAAGGCAACCTTGTCATGGGGTTTCTTAGCAAGATTTGTTGAGATTAGGTTTGTTTTTGCCTTCTTCTGAGGTTGGCAGAGTTTGACTCACCTAAGGTCATCCAGTTGGTTTTCATGTCTGAGTGAAGACTTGAACCCTGATGTTTAGAGTTGTAGCCCAACACTTAAACCATTGCGCATACTGGCTCTCAAACTCAGTGGCACTGTGGTTCAAATCCCATTTTGCAGTAGGGAGAAGTGCTCGGTGGGTGGGCTCTGTTCTTCGGTAGTCCATGAGTGACATTATTTAGAGGTTTCACATAAAATATGTTGGAAAGGTAAATTTAATTTATACGCAAGAGGCAGGGACCTCTATGACATTCAGGCAAGCCTTTCTTTTCTAGTGATTTGCACTGTTGTTTTTCAAAGGCTGTAATAAACTGTAATATAAACACCTGGTTTGCAATAAACACCTTTTAGCACTGCCTCGCATCAATTATTCTGATATCATAATTTATTTTGTAGAGGATTTGGGTATGTTATAAAAGTTGTTAGTCCACCTGTATTCTCCTGAGACTCCGATGGAAAGTGTTACAACAATTTTCCTTCTGGAGCTGAAGTTGTGTCGTAATGTATTTTAGTTTAAAAAGAGACCCCATCTCTTCAAAAGGCCTTAGATCTTAACAGTATGGTTCAATCAACCCAAAATTGATTCTAAAGGGAGAGATTTAAGCACATGCTTACTTAATCTGCTGAAATCAGTGGGATGCTAAAAAAAATTTCCTGCCTACAACAGTCTAGTTTGCAGGTGATCTAATGATGCAGCTTTGACTTTGTATTTCATGCTGTGACTTAATGGTTTGTATACTAGTACCCTGGAATTCTAAACAAAATGAAGGACAGAATAAAAATACTTCAAATACGTAAGCAAAACAAAACAAATGTAGTTAAAATGAGATGCAGCTGGTCATGGTCTTAATTTTTGCCTCAGCTCTCATGTTTTCCAGAAAAAAGCAAAACGAAACAGCAAAGTATGATTGGCTCTACTCCTATGAAAATGTGTAAATAATAAAGGGAAAGAATACTTATGACAACAGCTCTTCAATTCTTGACAGGGCCTTGGGAGCAGCAGAAAAAGGATGGTCAAAGAGGCAAACTCCTTGGTCACTTTATTGTTCTAGAAAGGGCTGGAAAGGAAAGGGAGGTCATTCACATTATCCTAAGGTGGATACAGATTCCTTAGCTGAAGGCAACTTATATCCTACTGTCAAATAGTTCTTACAGTAAAGAAATGCTTCCTAAAGTTTAGGTTGAATTTCTTTTCTTGTAATTCAAGTCCATCAAAGCTTTCTCCATCTTCCGCATGACGTCCTGTCAGATATTTAAAGACGGCTGTTGTGTCACTCCCCTCAGTCTTCCCTCCTCCCAGCTAATCACTTCCCTAAGTCATTCCTCTTAGGGCTTGATTTCCAGATCTTGAATTGTCTTGTTTGCTCTTCTCTGGCCACATTTTAGCTTGCCAATATCTTTTTTGGACACTGGTGTGCAGAACTGGACATAATATTCCGGCTGAGGTCTGACCAAAGCTGAATAGAGTGGCACTACTCCTTCCCTTGACCTGATCATTATAATCTTGTTGATGCAACCCGGAATTGCATTGCCTTTTTTGGCCACCATATCAGACCACTGACTCATGTTTAGCTTGTGGTCTACTAAGACCCCAGATCCTTTTCACGTGCTTTCAACTCAGTGTCACCCCTCTTATATTTGTGCATTTCACTTTTCCAGCTTAGATATAGTACCTTACACTAATCCCTACTGAAATTCACTTTGTTGATCTTGGCTCAGATCTCTAAACTGTCTTTTGATAGTTTTGAATTGAGAACCTGTTTTCTTGCCCCCCTCCCCCACAATTTGGTGTCATCTGCAAATTTAATAAGGGTACCTTCTGTTCCATCATCCAAGTCATTTCTAAAGATCCTAAACAACACCGTGGACAGGACAAAACCCTAAGGCAAGCCCTTTTCACTTCTCTCCAGGATGAAGAGCAAACATTGGCTTGGGTCCAGACTATCTGAAAGACCATATCTCTTTATATAAGCCAGTGCAAGCTTTCAGATCTGCAGGGTAGGGCGTTATCTCAGTCCCACTACCTTTGCTGGCGCATTTGGTGAAAGCTCAGGCAAAAGCCTTCTCAGTGGCTGCTGTCAGGCCGTGGAACTCCCTTCTGCAAAAGGTCCACATGGCCCCTGCCCTGCTCTCTTTCTGCTGGCAAATGAGAACATTTTTATTCAGCCAGGCGTTCGAATGTTAACTATGGAGCAGTACTGTGTGCATGTAAAGTGGTGTGCTGCGTTTTTAATCTTTTATTGGAAATTATGTTTTAAATAGTCTTTTAAATGCTTTAGCTGTTTTTAATCATATTTTAAAAATAGCTGTTTCATGCTTTTCAAACTTTAGCAAACTAATGTTTTAGCTTTTTTCTTTTTTATTGTATAAGCTGCTTTGAATCCCATCTTGGGAGAAAGGTGGGATATAAATTCAGCAAATAAATAAACCAATCAGTAGGTATTATCTATGTTTGGTCTGTCAACCAATTACAGATCTATCTAACTGTAGCAATATCCGGTCCATATTTCACCAGCTTGTCTGCAAAAATATTGCGGGTGACCTTGTCAAACGCCTGATCTACAAAGCCTGTAACTCTGTGAAAAAAAGAGAGAGATAAGTTTGTCCTAACATGTTTTCGAGAAACCCATGCTGGCGCTTTGTAATGACAGTATCCCTTTCTAAGTGCGCACAGACTGTCTGTTTAATGATCTGTTCCAGAACCTTTCCTGGCATTGACATAAAACTAACTGGTCAGTAGTTGCTCAGGTCCTCTTTTATGCTCTTTTTGAAGATGGGGACAACATTTGCCCTCTTCCAGTTTTCTGGGCCTTTCATGCCTCCCAAGAATTCTCAAAGACTATTGCCAATGGCTCTGAGATTACATCTGCCAGCTCCTTTAGTACTCTGGATGCAACTCATCCAGCCCTGGAGACTTGAATTCATTCAGAGTAGCTAGGTATTCCTTGCCCACTTCTTTCTCTATTCTAGACTGTGGTCTCCTTACTGCATGATTTATTCTATTTTAGATCACTGTTTTCCTTTTGGGAGAAGTCTGCAGCAAACAAAGTAATGAACAGTTTGGCATTCTCTTGGTCCCCTGTTAACATTTTATCATCTTCTCTAGTTCTGATCTGTGAAGACTTTCAGCATTAGGAACACAAAGAATGTGAGATTAAAATAGCTAGAAAGCAAGAGCACTACACACATAGTCATAACAAACCATTGAGTGGCAAAATGGGGAAATGTGTTTATGAAGCTTAGGAATAAACTCTTCAAAACAAACAAAGCCCAGACCTTTGATTAGGCACTTGTAGAATTTTTAAAATTGAAGAGCTTTGGGGAATTCCAGGGAAGAAATAAGACTTTTCCTCCTCCTTGCATGAGGTAATCTCAGCCAGTGTTCACCTTCTGGCCTGAAATGCAGACCCACAAGGCAAACAAAACATACAATTACTGCTTTCATTCCTTCTTTCAGCTACTTGGTATTTTGAAACACGCTGTACATTTTGCCTCAGTACCAATTTCTTTGGTAGGTTGCCCTCCACCCCTTCTTTTAATTCCTGTTCACTTCAGTGTATCTGGAACACATCCAGTTGGCTTCATAGGCTGCGTTGAATAAGAAGGCAACAAACAGAGAAAGAAAGAAAGAAGTATGTTTATTCAGCCTCAAATGTTACAAGTATCTAGTTAAGGACATACTTTGGTGCTGTTGATTTAAGTCTGTTGCAACACCCACCGCCAACAAAAAACACTTCACCAAAACCTTTGTCTTTGAATGTTATATATAGAGGCTTCTTTGCCTTTTTAATGGTAGGTTTTTCTAATGAGTAAGAGGCACCTGTTGTGGGGGGGAGGGGAGGGAAGAGCACTTTTTCCCTCTCAAAAAAGTTTTGTCACTCTTCTTTCTAAGCACCAGAAACTATATTCTGCTAGTATTAAAGTGTGTGTGCATCATGCCCAATGTGGCTCAGTGAGTCTGTTTGTCATATAAGTGGCGGCAGCCTGTTTGCTTATTTCTATCATTTAAATGGTTCCCTGTAAGAAAGACTTTTCATGCATCTTGAACTCATCTACAAGAGGTCATTAAATTGCACGACAGCATGCATACATATGCAAACACTAAGCCTGACAGCACAATGAGAAAACTGGTTACTCAGCTCCATCATCACATTCCACAATACGAAAAGTTTGACTCTCAACAATTAATAACAGGAAAGCTCCGGTTTGATGTCTTCCCCATTTTGTTTGTGCATCTTGCCAGTTCAGAAAGGCCCATGTCGTCCTGAAGCTTCCATGTTGTTTGTCCATAGCTGTAACACTGCCAAAGCTAGTGGTCCAAGGCAGTAACACTTGATTGCCAGGTCCAGTGAGCAACCTTAGCCCATCTTCTTTGGCATGGAGATGAATAACCTACAACCTGAATGTGGAGACACTTGATATGCTAAGCCAAGTTCCACGACAAATAACTACAATTAGGACATCTGAACACTTACTGATTGGCAATATTGAGCGCTGTGTGTGCCTTATTGTTTGGCCCACTATATTTGAACGGTGTCTTCCTATAAGTGTTTGTACGATCTTGTTGTCTTTCCCACATATTTCTCTAAGCACTTGCATTGTATAACATAGATGACAAAGCTGCTTTTACGTGGGGTAAAATGAGCTACAGTGTACCTTTATTTGTTAGTATGGTTTGTAAATTGAGTCACTTTTGGAGGCATGCCTGCAATAGGCACAACGGCCACAGGGGTGTTATCCTATGGGTCTGGCTTCACCCATCAGTGTTCCTGAATGTTCATTTTTGTTCCCTGAAATTGCTATTCACCAAAATATCTGTTTTTGGTTTTAAATGAGATTTCAGGCTTTTCTTGATGACTTGGTGTGTGTTGAATTATGTGCCGATTTTTTTGAGGAAGTTTGTAAACTGTTGGAGATATGATCAAAGGTGAGAGTGCAATTGAGATAGTTGGATTGTGCTCTGTCTTTGTCTTTTTAATTCAGAACATGGTTTTTGAGATGCCTTGTATGAACTCTGAACCACCACATCATGTAGCTACCTTCTCTCAATTAACTGATTCGTCAATATATAGGCTTCTTTTCTGAAGTCACTTTTGCTGGAACAGTTTCAGAACTGCCCATAAGGGATATTGCATCTAAGCAATCTGAAATGTGAGTGATCACATCTTAAGCAGGTTTTGGCAACTGTAGGTTTTCTGTGTAGAGAGGCTGCGAGGTGTTCCCCCAGTTGAGGTGGGACGTGGGGATGGGGGTGGAGCAAATCACCCCAGGCAGCAATGTTTTTGGGGTGTCCCAGCCCATAGCCATGCCTACCCTGGCCACACCCACATGCACCGCGGCCACACCCCTGTGCACAGTGGCCATGCCTCCTTGCACTGTAGCGCCCCTGTCCCCTCTCCACACACTCCAAGCTCCTTGCCACTGTGTTCCCTTGCTTTTTTTTTTAACTTTTAAATCCAAACAGTAGATTTCTGAATTACTGAATTCTATATCAACTTTTACATTGGTGTATGATGGCCATTGCACTCCCTCTCCAAATACAAAAAAAGACCCCTCCACCATCTAAAAATCTGATCCAAAATACCAGTTGTTTTTCAAACCAATTTCCAGGAAGGCAATTTCATTTTCAAACCTCTCCAAGTATCAGCCATAGGACATCTCCTGACTTTTATGTGCCAATAAAAATTGTTTTCAAACCTGAAGTAATTTTTGCCAAGGCTATTTCAGCCAGAGAGGCTAGGAAGTGAGAGGGAGGATGTCTTACTTCCCTCTTATCTAAAACTTGTTGTATGATGGTCAAAGCCTCCTCTTGTGTTGTACAGCTGCCTCTTGTGTTGTATTGTTGTAAAGAGATCTCACATCCATGGTAACTTGCAAATCTCCCTCCTCCAACCTCAGAGTTTTTATTGTTGTTTGTTTGTTGTTAAAGAAATCTGAAGAGTTCATGTATGTATGATGGAATTTGGGTACAAAGGGTTTTTAAAAATGGTCCACAAATTGAGCAAGTGGTTCTGAGACTAAGCTGCAACTTGAAACTATTGGGTGGCCTGGAAGGGGAATTAGCCCTTTACATACTTTTGGTAACATATAAAATACAGGTGTCCTAGGGTTAGGTTTTACCAAAAAATGTTGTTCTTTTTCCAATCAGTAGCCCAACCCTACGATATTTTATGTAGGTATTATATAATTATGTCTTATATTTTTATTTTTAATTTTACATCTAAATTTGTATTTGTTTTTATGTAGCCTCTTAGGAAGACCACTGAAATATATACATAGGCTAAAATGTGTTGGGCTTTTTCCAAGATAAACAATAAAAAGCAGCCATCCACTTGGCACTTGGAGATGTATCTCCTTTTTTTCCTCCATTTTCCTGCCCAGAAGAAAGCCTCCCAGAACCTCATATTCTCAAATCCAACTCAGAACCTCTAACCAGGCTACTATCCTTGTGCTCCATCACCACGACTTTCAGTCAAGTGGATACCGTACAGTGGTTTAGGAATTCTTGTTCTGTCCAATCTATAGATTTAGCCTGTTGCCTGGTCTCAGCAAACTAAGGATAGATAGCATGCTCTCTTCTCCCTTCTTTGCTATACTGCTTTCCCCCTTCAAATTAGTCTCCTTTCCTTTTGAGATTTATATATGTCTTAACTTCAAGCATTTTTATTCACTTGTTAACTAAAAAGGTCCCAAAACAACTTACAGAGATCAGAAACAAGACAATCCATGTCCACAGGCTCTCAGTCTTAAAAGACATATTGCAGAAGGAAAACAGATAGAGGAAAGGGGAAGAGCCAGGCATTAAACTGTTAGTTATGAAGCTCAGCAACTGATGGAATCAAACTTAAGGAAAATACAGGGGCTGCTTTTTCTTAGCATTGCTAGTTTTAACTGGATGTACATGGATGTCTGTTGGAATTGTATAATGGAGTAGTGCCTGGTGGCTGCTTCCTCTCCTAATAGTCTTGACAGTGGCAACTGGAAGGTAATTTCTGAACTTTTAAGCAAAGGTTCATAAAAAGGCATTTTGAGCTTAATAAAACCTGTTTTCTGGATTGCCTTTAGATCTCAGTTCCATCATCCTACCTGGAAACCTTATGTCAGTGCTCCACAGAAGTAATACATACTAGCACTTGCTGATACAACCAAGATACTAATCTCTGAACCAGCTGAACCAGACAATCTGTCTTCTTACAGGAAAGAAGCCAGGGCAAGTCCTCTAGTACTTGGTTACTTCCCCAATTATCTATTGCAATGGTTCTCAAACCTTGGTCCTCTTGATGGAGTTCAGTTCCCAGAATTCCTGGCTGTCAGCCAAGCTGGCTAGCGCCTGGGGCAGCTGAAGTCCAAAGCACCCAAAGTACCAAAGTTTGGGAACCACTGATCTACTGTCTCTGTGGAAGATCTACCAGGAAATGCTACTACCAGGTACACAGGTGACTGTGCAAGTGTGTTATCACCTAGCTCACTTCACTGTTTGAATTCAAACTCTGTCAAGCCAAAAGTAGCTGTGGCAACAGTTTTTATTTATGTTAAGCCAGCTGTGGAAGCTCGCTATTGTCTAATCTAGGCATTTTCTGAGCACTAGCACCAGCACTTGCTAAGGAAGTTGATTAGTAGATGAATTAACTTTGGGTTCAGTAGAAAGAAAGGATGTTATTCTAAAAAAACATATACGTCTAAATGAGAAGGGCACAGAATTGCCAACTAGAACTTTTCATCCTTGAACACCACTTTGATATGCACCAATTAGCTAGTGATGATATTTAGCTGAACTTCTTGAAAAGTTTCATCTGCAATAGTAATCTGATCCAGGGGATTGGGTTACTGGAAGGGGGAAAAAACCTCACACATTGCAGTGCGTACCAAATCCATTTGTAACTGATGGAACAGCACTGAAGCAGGAACAGCCAATTGGAAAGCGAATGTCTGTTTCGCTGTAAAAGAAAAGACATTGGTCCTTGTAAAAATGGGAATCGGTAGAAAAAGGGGACTTAGTAGAAAAATGATTGATGAATTCTAGAGGTAGAGAACTCTAGTATTTCTTAATCTACTCTAGTCCATTCTAAATTATTGTACATCTGAAGAATGATTACATCATGCATTTCCAAAACTCCCATTGTTTGGGAGTTGTTTGGGAGTGAAGAATTGAGGTGTCTGAATAGACAGTAAATTAATCAACTTCTACTAGCTCCTACACCCAAACCTTTAACAGCAACTGATACACAAACATTGGTAGCTAATAAGACATACCCTGAAAGCTATGCGAATTTGCATTCACTGTTTCTGCATATCAAGATACAGTTAAAAATTTTCTCGGCCACTGTGCAAACATATGCTGAAAAACCATGTTCATTTCTCATTTGTAACTATGCTTTGTTGTCTATTATCTTAAAAACACAACTAAATAGAAATGAGTATAATAGTATAATAATAGAAGTGGTATGTACCCTTCTCCTCAAGAGTCTTCAGGAACATGTGAATTGGGAGAGGGTCTTCACTGAACATACCCCCTCACCAGTGGGGTATGCCTTGCACAGACATGGAAATACATAGTTATAGTGGTACAGAGCTCATTCAAGTTGTTGGGAACAGTTGTAGGGATACAGCTTCCTTTTCACAGAGCGGTCTCCTACCATGCAGCACAAAGGGCATGGCCAGAATGTGTGACTCTGCTCACTCCTCCAACATTCACTGTGTGAGAAAGGGGGGCTAGTAAGAACAGATTTCCAAGTATGTAGATGATGTGCAAGGTACACCTATTTTGAAGGCATAGACAAGACATTTTGTAATAAAACAAACATTTTATCCTCTAGGTAAAAACCTTTATTTTATACAAGTATTTTCACATTTGTTAATCAAGATTTGGCAATACAGTCCACAGATGTACCATGTACACTATTGATCGTAATATCTTTTTAATGAATCTTTACCACAGTATCTAATTTTCTTCTCTGTTATTCAGAATCCATAAAGAATGTTTCAAAGTCTTGATCTAAGTCTGAAATAAGGGCATCCACAAAGTCTTCCAGTGATGGGCACTTCTGAAGCATACCTAAGGAAAACAACCCAGGGAGATGCTCAGGGCTGAAAGAATTTTGCTAGTAACAAAGCTCTAACCTGAAAGTAACGTGAGCCACATTGAACCACCCAAATATAAATGTCAAAAACCTCTACCAAGAAGCATAGAATCAGTTTATATGGGAATTGATTCAGAAATACCATAGAAACCTAATTTTCTCCATCTTTCTTAAACAGCAAGATTTTACACAATGCATGCAGCTGGAAACAAACCCCAAATAGCTTGCATATTGTATATAATGAGGCCTTATTACTACCATTACTATTTCAGTTTCTCCCCATCTCAACACCTCCGTTCCAGTACTAAATATTTAATATGTATATGTGTTTATCTTTTTAATTCAAAGTTTACAAACATAACATAATACAATCTTATTCAATTTACTTTATATGCAACTTCTTCTTATAGTACCCCACTCCTCCAATATATCAAATTCTTCCTTGTTATGTGTTTTCACCAAACTACATACTCATTTATAATCTTCTTATCGTAACCTACTTCTTTTCCTTTTAGCAATTTTCTTTTCCTACCCTTATATCTAGCTTAACTTATATATACATAAATAAGTCTCTGTCATTTTATATTCACTTTTTATATCACTTTAATGTCTACTTCTAACAAAATCCAAAAGCAACTTCCATTGTCTTTCAAGCTGTTGAACTGAATTCCCTTTTATTGAATATGTATGTGCATGTATTAAGGAAGTGGGGTACAGTCATTTCACCTCACCCCTTTGCTGCATCCTTGTTGACTGGCCCCAATGCTACTGGAGAGCAATGCTATTGCTGTTGCTGCTGCATTAAGGATAACTAAAATCTAGCCGAGCCCTTTAATAAGTTTCTGCAAGAGTCAACTAGTTTGATTAGGCTTTTCTGCATGTACATTAATAGTTCCAAAGAACCAACACCTCAGCAGGAAGAAAAAGAGTCCAGATCTTGAGGCAATTTAAAGCTGTTACTAAAAAGACCTCCTTGCTAGGATATTAGCACATCATGATCTTAATTAAGTCTAAAATATGCGTTTTGCAAGTGACAACAAGAACATACAAAGAGACAACTGATGAGTGGTTCAAATTTTTAAAAAAAAAACTAATAAAAAACCAGAATTAAAATATATTCAATGATATTTTCATCATCAAAGGGATTGTAAGAAGCATTCTGAAGATCTGGCTCTGCTTATTACTGGGCTGTATGCTGACCACAAGATTTAGTTCAGCCATTAATTCAGTGCTTTGGAAAATGGCCATTTCTACTTGGGCCAATTTAGAGCTAGTCTGCTTTGATTTTGGTCCAAAACACTAGTCAAGATTGAGAAATCCAAAGGTTTGTGCCTTCCAATGACTAACTTTTGAAGTCCAAAAATAGCTATAAACTTGTCAGAATTGGAGACTGGAGCAATCATGACAATCCCTTAGAAGAGCCTTATGCCTTCCATGTTGAAGATAATAGGTATAGGTGGTTATATTATGTGCGTTTAAATTTGATTTTTTTAAAAAAAGGTAGGGGGGGAGACTGAAAAATAACATTTATTTCTTGGCAGAATAAATTTGTTAGCATAGTTGTCTAATCTGAAAGAAGCAAAATTTCAGCTCAATATATTCTGGGAATTTTGGACAAGACCAGGGGAGAGGAATTGCGGTGAGTTTAAAGGCGGGGGGGGGGGGACACTTTTCATCCTGTGGCATTTCCACAAATGTGAAAAACCAAAAAAATCTGTGGCTGGAAATCTACATCTGATCTTACGGATGATTTTTAATGTTAAACTGGGTCAGGGGATGACTTGCAACATATTTAAAAGGTAAATAGCTGCTCCTGTGAGCAATCCAAGAAGTCATAAGGCTGTACAATGCTCACCCCTGTTGTAGGAAAAAGGAACAGCAGAATTTGGATATATCTACAAACTCCAGTACGTTGACAGTGGGTTGAACCATGGTTTCCTGGCACGCTAATACTACTTAACACCACCCATTTTACCATAACTTCTTTCTGGTTCCCAGGTAGCATCACACTACAATCCAATAACTTTCTCCACCATTCATATGGTTATATACTCATCTTATCTTTAGGCAATATCTTTCTTCTCAACTTTGTTACGTTTGTTAAAACCAAACTTGTACCTCATCACCATACCCACAAGTTTTGCATTTCCATTATAGTTCACACACGCTTGCTCATATGTATAAACATTTGTTCCTGGGCATTTCACTCCATTCATCTGATGAAGTAGATTTACTCTACAAAATCTTATGCTACAGATTTCCCTCTCTCAGTCTCAAAGGTGCTGCAATATCCTTTTGCAAAGGATGACTCAGACTTATACAGCTATATCTGGATTGTTCTTCAATGACAGCTATACCAGTGGCCTTAAACAGCACACCTATAAAGTTTCAGTATGGGTGCAACAGTTTATATGGAGGTGGCTGGCAGGGGGTAGAACAATTTACCATTGCTGAGGGGAGGAGCAATGTGTACAAAAATGGCACGAGTCATAGAAATGTCCCATGAAATAAACTGCCAAATTTCATAAGGATAGGTCTGGGGTTATGGCATTATGATGGTTAAAACCAGTCTAAAGCTTTTTAAATAGTGAAGTATAGAAGCTGTGGAATAATTTGTCCCTATCCTTGCCCCAACACATCTCATCTGTATTAGCCAGCCTGCTTAGCTGTGCCTACAGCCCAACAGCACTAGTCTCACAAGGAAAGAAAGTAAGTATTACTAGTTGGTAGCGTTTTAAACGTGCATTTTGAGAAACTGAGAAGATGAACATTCTGACAGATGAACTAAAGAAATGGAATCTAAACATTTTTAGGAACTGGAACTTAGGATGTTGCTGCCAACTGACGGAGTCCTATTGTGGTTTTACATTAGTGTGAGTATCATTGTGCAAACCACTGCAATTTCTTGGAGACTTGGCAAGGATGCCATCCCATTCACGGTTGCTCAAGGGCTTTGACTCTGACATAAACTCTTCAGAAAACTCTTGAGGTAGCAGCACTGGATGCATGCACTGGACACAATCCAATACTGCAGCACAGCTGTATTTTCACAATTTTAGGCTACACACACACACACACACACAGAGCCAGCATGGTTTAGTAGTTTGAGCATTGTGACTATGACCCTGGAGACCAGAATTCAATTCCTCGCTTGTCCATGGAAACCCACTGGGTGACCTTGGGCACATCACACACGCTCAGTCCCAGAAAACTCCGTGATAGATTTGCCTTGAAGCTGCCTTAAGTTGGAAATGACTTGAAGGCAGGTAAAAACAAACAAAGACACACAAATGGCTAGAATCCTATTGGGGGCATACTTCAATGTTGTGAAATGAGAAGTCTGGCAAGCCTGGGTGGAGCCAGAGAATCACAGCTTCACAGTGCTGCTGCTGGTGGTGGTGGGGGTAATAGAACAGAGGTTTGTCTGTTGAACTGTCAAAGGGATCCAATTAGAAACAGGGATGGGGCCATTTAGGAAAGGAGGAGTTGTTGAGATCTGAACTGGGGAGCCCTAGGATTAAAACTGTGAGGTCAATCTGGATAAGGGATCATCACTTATACAAGTATTCTAGTGCAAGTGGCCGCATTTTTTAGGACACTGCATCCTGATTACAGCAATGCAAGCCAAGGTTTTCCACTGTGCTTTCATGAGCCCCTACAACACTTTAGGTTTTCTCTGGAACTGATGCTCCTACTCCTTTCCCTTCAGCAGAATAAAAAAGCAAATTGGAGGTCTACCATTCAGACTAGCAGAGTGGTACATACTACAAGAGGAGCTGAAAGCCAGTGGGGATGGAGGAGCTAGGTTCTGATGGAACGCCACATTCAAAACCACTCCCCCAGCTGCGAAGCTCACATTACAATTTACGAAATGATGAGAAAAGCTATGAAGAGGTATTCAGCACTGCCATTACTTGCATCCCCTTCCTTTCTCTCTTTTGTCCCTGGTAGGTTCTCTCTTTAAACACTGTCAGTGCTTTTGACCACTTGTGTTTTATGCACTGAAAGGTCTCTTGCATCACCCTCCCTCACTTTTCAAAACCTGAAATAACACATTAAGAATATTCCATGATCACTTTGACAAAGAAACACAGAGGAAAGAGTAGCCCACACTGTAGCTGAGCTGAAAACTTCAAAATACAAACTCAGACTGATCAAAGCTCTACCAGTCCACACCCGCCAGACTGAAAAACCCAAGGATCAAATGGTGATGGTACTAACTATCCCCTATAGACTATAAAGTTTTATGTATTAAAAAATAGAAAACATAGCTATTGACTTCCAAAGGAGATCTAATGAAGTCAGCTGCCATTTTTAAAGCTGTGAACTTATTTTATAAGTATAACCTGACTGTGATTCCAACTCAGCACCTCCCAAGCCTAAGGCAGCTAGAGATCATCTCCTTTGAAGTATTACACCTTCAACATTTCAACACTTAAGATGACCACACCTTTTTCTGGAAATGGTTTCAATCACCAACAATTGGAACACTGAAAACACTGTTGCAAAAACCTGGTTTTTTTTCTCTCTTCTAAAACTTCTTAGTTGTTTTGGCTCCATTAGTTTTATTTACTAGTGGTTACTGCCGCTTATAGCTATGGCTTGAAACAACCACTAAAACACCAAAGTGTATAACCTTTAAGTGAATATTCAACTAATACGTAACATGTGATTAAAACCAACAAATACAACTTTCATTATCAAAATATCCAGGAGCAACTGGGAACAGCTTCCACATTTAGTATTTACTATAGTGAACCTTTGGTCCACTAGATGTTTTGGACCACAGTTCCCACAGTTCCTTACCACTGGTCATGCTACAAGCAGACAGCTGCATCCCCATTTCAACATTTTGGTGTTTTTTTTTAAATCGGTATTCAGTTTTTTGAACTGCGTGTCTGGCTCTTGTGGAGGAAGAAAGAAATGACCAACTATTACTGTCCTTGTGGCAAGAGTGGTAGCTACCACAACAGAAAGAAGTGATGAAGATCCATCTGTATTCTTCTGGGAATGGATGCAAACCGAAAAAGCGCTGGTAAAGATGCCAACTTCCTATGCGCCCACATCCAGAAAAATAATCACAATACTTGAATGCATCCTGGTTTTGATTAAACTGATTTTGATTAAACTAATTGCTAATTTATTTATGACAATTTTAAGAATGCTGAACTACATGCTCAGTTTAGCAAATATAATCTAAAATGTAAATGAAAGGTGGCATGGGTAGGATGTTTCATTTGCAGTTGGCTTTAGAGCAAAAACAGCAGTCTTTGCCCAAATGTTTACAGGGGAAAAACAGTCAGGGGGAATAAAGCAGTGACAATATTTATATTACCTTGAACCATGAGTATGGGCTCTTTTCCACCACCATGTGCCAGCATTTCTCTGCGATAACGTTCACCCATTGCTCTGAAGGAAGAGATGATTTTATTAAGCCACCTGTAATCAACAACTCATTCAGCTTCCTGTCACACCTGTCTCAAAGTTCCTCACTAAACTGACACAGATAAAGATCTAATGAAGTCTGGCACCTTAAACTCGCATGTCTGTTCTAGAAAGGCTTTCTATAAAGTTATACTAGAGCACACTAAGCTTGATAGATTAGAGATATAAACAAGGTATGACAGACTCCTACACTTTTCTGGTGCTGTTTTACAACCTGTTTACCCCAGATAGTAAGTTTTCCTTGTGCAAAGCATGGAAAAGGGTAACTTTTTGTTATCAGAACTTAGAAAATGATAAGAAACCCCAGATTTAAATGTTTATATTTCACAATAAGCTCTTTTTCCAAAAATAAGCAGTGAGAGGGCAACTCCAATTTAACAACTGTGGTTTTGGTTTAAAAAAATTAGATGTTATTTATGGACAAGAAATTCTCTTTGTGACATCAGTGGGTTAACGGCATTAAAAAAATGATGATTGGCACATACATCATTACATGGGAACTGTATTTCTGTAAGCAGATAGGCATCCAGGCAGGTGCAAGTCCCCATGTTAATTCAAGGGTAATGTCACGGAATTTCAATCTGCCTCCAGTCTGGAAAAAACATAAGCAGGCACAGATCCTTCATCTCAGTTGTCATAGTAGGAAGAGGGGCCCCCTGTGCATGTGGTTCATACCTTCAGCTGCAGGAAACTCTCTAGCTCCCCACAGAATTTTCTGTCTGAACCTTTCATTAATCTGAAGCATTCCCCGTCGAGCTGGAGAAAGCTACTCATCAAGATCACAGTGATGAGTCTGAATGGAATGAGCTATGCTTATGTTTCCTTGTGATTAGAAGTGGAGGAAGTCTTTTTATCCTTTACATTTCTAAATGCTCACACACTATAGTGGCTTCCTATGACATTAACAGCTGACCACAATGGAACATTTCAGCACCTACAGCTTTTGTAGTCACAGCAATGCAGTGATGGGTGACTATGAAGAAGCATAGGAGGACTTGGTCACACGTATTATAAATACCTATATGTTATACACACACGCGCACACACCATGTTAGCAGAAACCATTATGGCAGTAATCTTAATAATCAGTAGTTCTGAAACAGTGATAATGAGATAGAGAAAAAAATGTTGTCTCTGGACACTGATAGTACTCCACTTCAATTTGCAACTCCACTGCTTTATACTCTACATGCTTCAAAATGAAAACAGATTAAAATGTTTGTTTCTATTTAAAAGCAAACAAAAGGATGGACGAGAACAAAGGTGGTGGACACTGTTTCAGTCTGCTAAATCTACATCCCTGTAAATGTCTCGTATGTGTGTATACACACATGGCTGAAATTTTAGCCTTATTTTCCCAGTCCCTACCTGCTGGTACACCCCGAAATTTGGATGGCGAGAATGAGGTGAACAACAAATGTTGTTTTTTCTGTATTTTACTCATATATGAACACAATGCTGTATTAGAAGAAAACTAAAAAAAGTAACTTTGTTAATATTTGTACCTGTTGAATGGATCTTGCACAAAACACTTTTTCCATACCATGGAAGCCACAGCCCTAGACATGAGGTAGGAATAATATTTGGCACCATAACCCACAAGATGGCTAAATCTGAGTTGCCAGGCCTATAGATGTGAAGGAGAGAAAAAAATACGGAATTGTGAAAATGTCTGTTTTGAAACTAAATGGTTTATAAAGATGATAGATTTGGAGACTATACATAATGGATGAGAAATCCATTTTTCCCCCCAAAGAATGAACAATGCAGAAAGTACTGAAGAGCAACTGAGAGAAAAATGCAGGTTTATTTCATTATAACCACAATGTTTCCTTTGGAGGATTAAAGGAAAACCACAATTTACATGTTACATGTGCCACTGCATTTTGTTTTCTGTATAGGTATACACAATGTCACACCTGGAAAAGGTAAGGCTGTAACAGTCTGCTAAAAAAAAGGGGGGGGGGGAGAAAAAAGAAAAAAAAAGAAAAGCAATCATGTCCTTGCTACTCTTAAAACAACTTCTTCTCACCTGTCAAAATACAAGTTTGGAGGTAGATGAGACAGATGCCTGCTATATAGTGTTCTTCAGTGGTTGGTTTGTATATTTATAGCAGATTACTATCACCAGTAATTCTACTGCTA
This sequence comes from Cyclura pinguis, assembly GCA_030412105.1. Classification (NCBI taxonomy): domain Eukaryota; kingdom Metazoa; phylum Chordata; class Lepidosauria; order Squamata; family Iguanidae; genus Cyclura; species Cyclura pinguis. Next base: position 260,315,163 of record CM059601.1, on the reverse strand, counting down.
CTTGTCCATAAACTATCTAGGTTTTATGATTCTTTGATTCTTTTTCCTTCTAAGTACTGCTATTAAATAGCACTGTATAGTGCTACTAAAGTTAACAATACTTTCTAGGATGAGGGGGATGTGATTTCACTGAATGAGTCCAGCTGAAAGAGTCACTGGATTGTCCAAGTTTCCATTCAATCCAAAGTGGAAACAATGAAATTGGCATCCTGAATCTTGCACAAAGGTTGTGGTGTATTCTGAACTTCCTAATAAGGAAGAGAGACTGGAGTGCATTTACAGAGGTTACTGGTAGAAATTACTGCTGGGTTTTCTTTTTATGTAAATCCAAAACACCAAAACCAAAACCAAGGCATATTTGATACAGAGAGCATTTCATCTGTTTGTTTTCAGTACATTAGAGTAACTTAATCTGAATTGGGATTTGAAATAGAACACACTCCTAAATACATAGTTTCTGCAACACCTGGATATTCTTGCAAGTGCCATTTCCAAACATTTGGTTGAATACTATTTCCTATACCTTGGCTCAATCATGAATCAAAATGATGACTGCAAGTCAAGAAATCAGAAGAAGATAAAAATGTGGAACAGCAGCTATGAAGGAAGTAAATAAAATTCTCAAGAGTAAAGATATATCATTAAATACTAAAGTCAGAATCGTCCATGCAATAGTATTTATCATTTGTGAGTATAGCTGTGAAAGTCAGCAAATGAAGAAAGCTGACAAGAAAGAAAATCAACTCATTTTGAATGTGATATCGTGGACTACCAAAAAGACAGATAAATGAAATCAAATTAAATCTTAATACTGACTAGAAGCCAACATGAGGTTATCATATTTTGGAACATCGTGGGGTGACATGAGTCACTGAAATATGTTCATTAAAGTGGAAGGCAGATGGAAAAGAGGAACACAATATTACAAATCGACTGATTCAATGAAGGACGCCAGAGTTTTGAGTTTGCAAAACCTGGGCGGCATTGTTGATGACCAGTTCCATCATTCTCCGTAAGTTGAAGCTGACAATAAACAACAAAATATCTAACCAAAGAAGTATGAAAGAATGCTTTTTCTGTCAATTTCAGGGTTTTTTTTCCTCCAAGAGCAGAAGATTGTTTTAATCTCTGCCAAACATCCTACCTTAAGGAAACCCTTTAAACGAGGCATGGACAATTGTGGAGATTGAAGAGGCCAAATTTTGATTCTATAGGGTGCCATTCCACCCAAAAAGAAACCATTTTCTGCTAGGTTGAGAGATTGCATGTGAGTTTTAAGCCATTAATAATTTAGCAGTTTTTGGAGGTGGGAGGATGGGCTCTGGTAGGAGTCAAGAGATATGAAAAAACGCCACCACGGAAGCATGGTCGGGAGAATGGGCACCCAGGTTCCACACCAAGTCAGGGAAAGAGGAGAGAAAGTGTGTGGGTTGGCATGGTGGCCCTATACTTCCTCTCTCTCATCCTTCTCCCTCCTTGTGTGTGTCTGTGGGAGGCATCAGGAGAGGATTTGTTGTGCTAAGAATCAGGATGTGAGCCATCCTTAACTGGCCAGGCAGTGGAGCAGGAGGAAGACCAGAGGCAGGTTTTAAAGGGCCGTATGGCCTGATGGACGCCGCCTAGAGGGAAGGTTCCCTCAGAAAAGAAGCACTTGCAGTGGGGGAAGCAGGGATTGCAGAAACTTGCAAATAATCAAATCCATGAACGTCAAACCCGCAAATGTGGAGGGACAACTGTAGTGGCTTTGGCTTAAGGCAGCAGTGAGTGAGTTTTTGGCCGGTGGTGGGTTTAGCCAGGGCGGGCATTGCATTAATATACACACATTTTCCCCTCACCCCCTACTTTCAGGAACACATCTTTTCCCCAATTCTCCCTGTTTCTGCCTGCAGTATGGAAAAGTTTAACTCTCCTCTCCCTGTATTTTGAAATCCCATCATACCAACATGGGAACAGGATGCTGAAGGCACAGGATGAGGATCAGAATACTGGTTAGAGACCATTTTAAGGCCTATTCTGTGGTGATGACATATAACTAGTTTTTTTCCCCCCTCCTCTCTCTACCACCACTTTATTTTTTATTCATCCTAGTTTTTATTTTCTACCACTGTTGCTTCCTTTCTAGTCTTGGTTTAGGCACTGGTCACTTTACTGGCCAGTGGGAACTAGATGGGGAAGTGGAAGTACATCCTCTTGGGGGCTGCACTCCAATTACAGATGTCTTTCCACATCTAAAGTTTTTTGAGTATTTTTTTTGTAAGTAACACCAGCTCTCTACATTCCAAGCAATTTTTAATATTCTCTCTCTCTCTCTCTCTGGTCTGAAAGGTGGCTAAACATAATTTTAAAAGCAAGTCATGTGGTACATATATTTAATACATATATTTAGTCTTCTCTATTGTTGTTGTTGTATGACTTCAAGCAGTTCCCAACTTATGCTGACCCTAGTCTTTACATGACTAAAATAATGTAAAAAGTAAGGCATTTGGTACATTAGCCTTTAATGTGCCAAATGCCTTACTTTTAACATTGTTTTACATACTTTACGTACATTATTAAGTACATTATTTAGTAAGACTTCGCATACATTATTTAGTAAGCACATTTAGTAAACACATTTAGTACCTTGGATTCCATCCTGGGTCTGAAATTGAATTCAATAAATGTCATCTTGTGTTGCCAGACATATATTGAACAAAAGGATGAGGAGAAAATGAAGATGTAAGCAGTAGTGGTAGTGGTATTTCAATTTCTTATTTCCAAATATCAACTTTAAGCCAGATCTCAAAACATGCTTACTCTGAAGCAGGTTTACCAGATAAACAGAATTTGTTTCCAATAAATATATTTAAAATATAGTTGTGTATAATATAGTTTACTTGTATCTTTGGACAGATTTTTGCACCACGTAACACTAACAACAATAACACATGTTTTTATCCCTTGACATCCTGCACTCCAACATTGGGTCTAATTATTCCGCAGAAATATCTTCAGTTTAATCTCAGAGTTCACAACATATAAGAGAGTTTTATAAAGCTTATGTATCAATTTACTCAAATATAGGTTTATACATTTTACATATCCTATCAGCACTAAGAAATACCTCTAAGAAAAGCAAAAATATATTGTTAATACATCAACAGAGAGGTGAAGATCACTAGCCAACTAATGAGTTCCCAAAGAGTGAATTCCATAGGAACATAGCTATGAAACAATAAAATTCTGTACTAAATTAAGGAGACTTCTTGAGGATATTAAATAGTGTTTGCAGCAGTCACCTTTGAACCTTGAAACTGTGCTTCTTGTGAACATTTCTAATTCACACTGGCACTTAATTTTCAAATCCATTTGATCTTTGTCACTGAATGATCTCATCTTTTTAACAATTAAAATAAGCCTCTTTTGTTTCAAATTTCACTTTGGAACCCTCCCTCCTGGGGCTACATATACAAATATGAAGAAAATACATCTCAGTGAAGGTCATGCTTCTAAGCTGCAAGCAAGCTGAAGAAGTCTTCAACTACATTATCTGCTCCTCTAAAGTATGTAATAAGACCTGAAAAAGCTGTAGGAAAACATTCCAGGAGTTTATTAAATAGTGGTGTGTTCTATAGCATAGCCCAGGGGTTATAATAACATGCCATCTGTAGGTCATGTTCCTGCCTGCTTTTTCATACAGTGCAACTGACAGAAATGAAAGTGCCTGGATGATGTACAAAATTAATAGTTAAAGATGCCTGCTCCTCATCAACATACCATCAACCCACTAAGAATTATCTTGTTTGAAAGTTTTCCAAAAACCTATACATGATTTTTATTAAAAAGAAGAAAAAGCTGACTGCTTTCTAGTGGCAAAGAGTCTTAAACAAGACACACACTGGCTATATTCTAGGAGGATAAAAGAAAATTTTAAGAGCATTACTACAGTTATGTACATTCAGTTTAGCACACAAAACCTTTGATGCAGACTGTAGCCACATGTTATCTAAAGGGTTTAGTTAAAACTTTAAAGCTGTTAACAGTCTACATTAGTCAATTTTGATAGAATTATTGAGCAAAATGTTAGAGAGCACTAAGTCAAATTCTGATCTGCCATCTGTTAAAGCAATAAGATTTTAAAGGGGAAGCTTAGCTGAATTTAATAGTGTAGACTGTAATACAGACAGTCTGGAGCTGTATTGAAAGCACTTGCATGGACATTTTCAACTGTCAAAAGGCTCCACCATCTTGGTGAACGCTTGAAAAGTATTTGTCTATCCAGGGAGCATGCTGCCTTCTCCCACCCCTATTTCAATTTGCCTTCAAATGCAAAAGACTATATAATACGATGTTTTCTTTCTATTTACCTTGTGATTCTTGATTAACTGGGATTGCTCGCAAATCAAGGAATAAAATAGAGTAATTTGGAGAGGAATCTCAAATTGACAACATGTTGTGATATGCCTTCAAATAGTTTCTGACTTATGATGATCCTAAGGCAAACTTATCCTGGGCTTTTCTTGTCGAGATTTGTTTAGAGGGGGTTTGCCTCTGCCTTCCTCTGAGGGCACATTATATATTGATATACTTTCTCCATGAAAATTATTTCTAAGAATTATATAAAACATTATACGTAAGATTATGTATAGGAACAGATCATTGTGATTGCTAGTCTTGGCTTCCTTTTTTCAGTTCTTTTTATGGGAGAGAGCACTTATATCAGTACTCTGCTTGACACTACGGCAGACTAGAAGAGATAAAATAATTTCCTTTGATTTACTATTGCTCATTGGTTTCTTCTGTTTTTATTGTTCTTTGCTTGGTCCTAATGAACTGGTAAAACTAATTTGGATTCCTTACAGGTTTTGTCTTTCTCACAGTTCAGGACCTTATAGCTCCATTTGTAATAAAAAAAACTAAAATTTAAAATATATCATTTGTAATTATTATCCAAATAAACTGTACTTTTCATACTCCAAATGATAATTTTATACAAAATTAAACTAGACATAAAACATTTTACAAACTGACTTTCAATCTGGAAATGGTATCAGTTCCCCCCCCCAATAAATAAATAAATAAACAAATAAACAGGTTTTTTCCACATGGCTTCAAAATTTCCAGAAATTTTACATCTCTATATGTGAGAACAGTCTCTAAAAGGAATACTTACCACAATCATTCAGCAATTCACACTTTACCAAAATCCTGCTATAACTACAAGCAAAGTTTACCTAATCAAATTCATATACACTACGGTACAGAAAGCAGAAATAAACAAAATGAGTCATACCAAAGACACATGCCTTGGGCAAGTGAATGAAAGTACATTCTAAAAAAGCAAGTTAAGGCACATGTAAATAAATAATAAAAGCCAAGGATGCTGCCAAGGAGCAATTCCCAGACCCCAAAGGGCAACATGTAAGCCCCTGACAATGAAGTAAAACCTGTTCATTCACCCAAACAGAAAACTGCCTCACTGTATCTGACCCCCTTTGGCTTTCCATGAAAGGAAAACAAAACTGCTTCCTGGACTTTGATCTGGAGATGTATTGTTTCTGATGCTATCAGTTGTGTGACTGTAGAGGCAAATAATTCACATCATTTACAATGAAATTAAATAGCATCCTTTCATGACTGCAATATTTTCTAATGCCCCATTGCATTGCATCGCATCTAATGCATTGTATGAAATGCTAACATTCTGCAATTAAGTTCTAATTTTCCTGGATGGATTTTCCTATGTAAGTCATGTAAAACATCACATTCCCTAAACTATTTTATAACCCAAAGCTGGTGTAGAATATCCTAAATATAGGAATTTTGCCTAATCCATAAATATCCTTCCTGACAAAAGGAAGGCAGCTGGGTCCCCAGGATAGCTTAAAAGTCATGATTAACCATATGGAGTTGCCAGATATGGAGACCTCTGAACAGGTGCAAGTTGCTGGAGAGTAACAGCAGCAGAAGGCTGTTGCATTCATGCCCTGCTTTTGACCTTTTACAAAAACATCTGGCTGACCACTGTGGGAAACATCATGTAGGACCTTCCCTCTGTATATACCTGCCCAAGAACTGAAATCTATTAGAGGGACTATCTTCTACGTCCCACAGGCAGAGGAACTCATTGTTGTAGAAGAGATGAGAGGAGTTTCTCTGCTTTGGAACCCTGGTTATGGAATGCCCTCCTCTTAGAGAGGGCCAGTGCTGGTGGTAAAACATCGCTTTTTATTCAAGCTTTCAGAGTCTAATTGATTTTTTTCAATTTGCATATATGTTAAGTGTTTACATTAGTCTAAATAACGCTGAGTGCTTTTAAACTCTCTTATTTTGGGTGTTAAATGGTTTAATATGCTTTTAGTATTTTAAAATTAAAACAACAGGATGCTTCAGGCTCATTTTATTGTATATCACCCTGAGTATTTTAATAAAAAGAAATAAACAAACCACTCAGTGGTACTGTAGTGGAAGAGCAGTTTTCTTCCAGAAGACTTCACTACAAAAATGTCCACCTTCCAGTATTATTTTACAGTGTCTGCACAAGACAAGGAATCAATCTTATAGTACTTCATCAACATATATACTAATATCCACAAGAGTGTCCACAGATCTGGAAAAAAAGAGCACCTCAAATTTCTATTCCTCTCAGGGAATGTGCTCTGATATTTCTAAAACAATAGGATGGAACCAGCCAACATAATGTGATGCCAGAAAACACCTTACCTAAGAGGAATAATCATTTATTTGAATGGATGCTAGAATATTAAAGAAGGTTATCATCTATACTGATGTGAATGGCATTAAAGTCCCATTGAAGCAAACTTATGTACTGTGGACAAGCTGGTCAACATTCTTTTGGTAACATTAAATGTGTATTATTAAATACAAAGGAGAATCTTGCCCTGTCTAGAAGGCAAACACTCTTTCTTGACAATCCTGTTGAAGAGTTTCTAATGTATCTAATGCCCTGAGATAAAAGTCTCCCAATGATTCAGAACCCTTGACACCAGGAACTATAAATGTTCTCCCTGCCTTGGCATAATGTATGGTTGCAAGCAGTCTGCTCTGGTTCTCTAGGCACTGGCTTCTCCCAAAGCTCACTCTATCTTCGTCTGAGGAAGAGACAAAATCTTGTTGTCTGTAGGAGTGTGTGGGCTAAAAAGCGGCATCAATGAGAGCAGTTGAACCTTGGACAAATGTGCTAGTCCACATCCTATGTCTGGGAGTGAGGGAGACTTACCCCTTTTGTGATTATGTCTGAATTCTAACCAGGGAAAGAGAAGTGGACACCAACCTTCTTAAGAGCTATGTGTTGAGCACTAAATTAGACTCTTGTTGTGAGTCCTGGGCTGGGTTTTGTGCTTCTCATTGTTCTTGGAACAACTGCAAAAGACCCTTTCCTTAATTGATCAGGAACGAGAATAGCTTACTGGGCTGGACGATGCTCCCTCACAGGCTAGAAGAGGGAGATATACTCAACCTCTTGGAGTCAGAGAGATTATACTCTGCATATTGTGGGACTTCTTACCAGCATCTCAAATGCCAGTGAGAATCTGGAAGCACTTCTGCAGATGAAGTTAGGCAGCGGTCCTCATGGTTTAGAAGAGATGTTCAAACCTACAAGGATTTCTACTCCAGGGATTCGCTCCATACTCTCTTGGGCCACTTTGACTAAATATACAGCTCACTCCTTGCAGACACTAAGGAGAAGGAGTAGGCTTGAATGCAGCAAAACAGTCTGGATACCATGTCTAAGATGCATGGGAGATACATAAAAGAACTCCTCAGAGCACATCTCCTCATTATTGGAGAAAGAAAAGACTTACGGTAACACCTATGGGTGTACGGGCTTAATATCTATGATATTAAAATGATTCCAAACCATTCACGTACATTCTTAAGCTGTATGTGAATGGTGAGATAGTAGATATTTTAGGTGGTATAAGTTTATGTGTGTATGGGTGCTTATCTGTATATATGCGTGTGTGTGTGTGTGTGTGTGTGTGTTTCTGTGTGAATAGATAGATATTTTCTGTACCTTAACCGTGCATATTTGAATTTATATTCCTCTCTGTTTTCTCTTTTTCCTTCTTTCCATATTTCTAATTTTTTTTCCTTCTTCTAACTTTTTCTTCTCTACATTGCTTTTTATGCTTTTTTTTTTATTTTTTGTTTAATTTTTTTTCTCTCCCTTAGTTGTATGAAATTATTTTTAAATGTTAAGATGAATAATGGAGGATTTGTATGTTTGTATGTAAATTTTAACTTTCATTCTCAATAAAAAATATGTAATTACAAATGATTCCAAGCCAGCTTTGGCCAAGGTAAAAATCAGATAATATGCCCTTTCCCTTTCTTTAAAAAAAAAAAGAGTGTGAAAGAGAGATGCCTTTTTCAGATGATCTACAAGGACTCTTCCACTGGGAGAGAGTGTATGATTTGACTGGGATGCTATACCCAGTTAAACTGCAATGCAGTTAAAACGCAAGATTATGGCTGATCTTCGAAGCTAAGCAGGGTCATCCCTAGTTAGTAATTGGATAGGAAGCCACAAACAAGTGTTGGGTGCTACAGGCTACATTTCAGAGGAAGGAAGAACAGGTTGCTTACTTGTAACTGTGGTTCTTCGAGTAGTCATCTGTGCCCTCACATAATGGGAATCTTCGCACATGCGCAGTAGCTTTTCGGAAAGTTCCAGAGCTGAGCAGCTTGGTGGGAACCCCTCCCCTATCCGGTACTGAGCATCCTCAGTCTCGCCAAGCTAACGGTCTCTCCTTAGTTTTGAAGTCCACTGAAGCAAGACCTGAAAGAGGGGAGGCTGGGTGTGTGTGTGTGAGGGCACAGATGACCACTCGAAGAACCACAGTTACAGGTAAGCAACCTGTTCTTCTTCATCGTGGTCTCTGTACCTCACACAATGGGAGACTGAGTAGCAGGTCAGGTCCTAGAGGACAGAAGGCAGCACCGCACGACCAAAGCGAGCATCACGCCAGGCCCTGCAGTCAAGGCGGTAGTGGCAGATGAAGGTCGAAGGCCGCGACCATGTAGCCATATGACAAAGCTCCTGTAGGTCAACTCCCTTGAGAAGGGCTGCTGAGACCATCGCCCTGGTAGAATGGGCCCAAAGCAAAGCCGGGGGAGGTTGCCTGGCAAGTTCATAGGCAAGGTGAATTGTCTGGGCAACTGATTTGGAAAACTGTTGAGAGGAGACTTTATGACCTTTCCGACACCCACTGTAGTACACAAAAAGGTGGGGAGTCTGACGGAAGGTGGAGGACTGTTGAAGGTAAAAGGCAAGCGCACGGCGCATGTCGAGCGAGTGAAGAGAGCGCTCGAGGGGCGATGCAGGGTCTGGATAGAAAGTAGGTAGAATCAAGTCTTGATTTATATGGAAATCGGAGATTACTTTACGAAGAAAAGAAAGATCAGGATGGAGGAGCACTTTGTCCTGGTGCAACACCAGGAACGGCTCATCACAATGCAACGCAGTTAGTTCTCTTGCCCACCTGACTGAAGTGACGGCGACCAAGAACACCATCTTCATAGTGAGGAGGCAGTCATCAGACGCAGCCATCTGTTCAAAGGGATGGCGCATGAGTTGGGACACGACAAGCAACAGTGACCATGGAGGAAGCGGTGGAGTGACAGGAGGATACAGGTGTTGCGGGCCATTGAGGAATTGCTTCACTGTAGTGTTCCAGAAAAGGGCAGAAGAAGGAGAACCCTGTGGCTGATAGGCCACAATTGCAGAGAGATAAACTTTCAGGGAGGAGAAGGTGAGGCCCTGATCCCGTAGCACCAGGAGGAAATGAAGCACTGTGGACAGGGAGGTAGGAGAAGCAGGCTCATCACGGGAAATGGCAAAGGTCACAAACTTCTTCCATTTGTACTCGTAGGACCTACAAGTCAATTCTTTCCTCGCAGCCGTGAGAACAGCTTGGATAGCGGGGGAGTCTAGAATGTTATCCTCTAAGCATGCAGGTAGAGAAGAGGGAGGTCCGGGTGCAGTACCCGACCACCCAAATGAGAGAGGTGGTCCGGCGCGTTCTGGAGCCTCATGGTGTGGCCCCGCACCATAGCAAGGAGAGGAACGAAGCAGTGCTGCCTCAGCCAGAAGGGAGCGACAAGGATTGCGTCTGACTTGTCTGTCACGATCTTTGCCACCACTCAACCTAGGAGAGGAAACGGTGGAAAGATGTAAAGAAACTCTCTGTTCTAAGGAAACTGGAACGCATCGCCGAGAGAGCCGGGGCCCAGGTCGGCTCTCGAGCAATAACGGGGACACTTCCTGTTGCGATTGGTTGTGAAGAGATCGATGGTTGGAGTGCCCCATCGGGACACTATCCGCTGGAAGGCGGCATCAGACAGGGACCATTCATGATGACACACTGTGTCCCTGCTCAGTGTGTCCGCTGTCACACTGTCCCGCCCTGCAAGGTGGACCGCAACAGGGTGTATTTGTAGTGGAATGCACCAGTCCCAGATGCATAGAGCCAGATGGAGCAGAGTGGAAGAGTGAGTGCCTCCTTGCTGATTCACGTAACAGACAGCTGTCGTGTTGTCTGATAGGAACTGGATGGTCCATCCAACAATGAGGTTTTGAAAAGCCCGAAGCGCTTTGAAAATCGCCAGTACCTCCAACGCGTTGATATGAAGACACAACTCCAGGCTGGCCCAGTGGCCTTGGACTGCACAACCATGACAGTGAGCTCCCCAACTCAGGAGAAAGTCATGACAGTGAGAGTCGGATGGGGCTCCCGAAACGGTATCCTCGATAAGAGATGGCTTGGGGACAGCCACCAACGAAGTGAGTCTTGCACTGGACGAGGCACCCAAAGAACACAACGTTGATTGTTGAGGAGAGGGTTGAAACATCGGAGAAACCAGTGCTGGAGAGGGTAAGCATGAAGGCGGGAGGAATAGGTGACTGCTGTTGTCGCAGCCACGTAGCCTAGGAGCTGCTGAATGTTGCGGGCGGAAATGGACGGATTGCATAGGACAGTGGCCGCAGCCTATAGCAGAGTCCGTGCACGCCTCAAAGGTAAGAAGGCGCTGGCTTGAGTGGAGTCGAGGGTGGCCCCGATGAAATCTAGGACACGCAAGGGCTTGAGGTGGGATTTCTTGGGGTTCACTCTGAGTCCGAGATCGGAAAGGAGGGAGAGGGCAATATGGATGTCCTCATATAGCTTTTGTCTGCAGCCACCAGGAGCCAGTCATCCAAATAGGGGTAGATCAGAACATTCTTCATGCGGAGGTAAGACACCGCAGGGGCTAAGCACTTTGTGAAGACGCAGGGGGCGGTGGAGAGGCCGAAGAGAAGAACCTTGTATTGGCAGCAGATGCCATCAATCGCAAAGCAGAGGTACCTCCTGTGCTGGGGGCGAATGGAAATGTGGAAGTACGCGTCCTATAGATCGATGGATGCAAACCAATCCCAGCACCTCAGAAAAGGTAGAATCGAGGACAGGGTGACCATCTTGAACTTCCGGGGGGCAATGAAGTAGTTCACCCTCCTGAGGTTCAGAATGGGTCGGAGCGTGCCATCCAATTTGGGTACTGTGAAGTACCAGGAGAGGAAGCCCGTGGATTTTGCTGCGGGCAGAAGTCGTTCTATGGCCCTTTTGAGAAGGAGGGTCTCTACCTCTTCGAGGAGGGCCGGGTTGGCAGGGGTAGAGTAGAAGATGCCGAGAGGAGAAGTACTTCAAAACTCGATGGTGTAACCAAGACGAACTATGGTCAAAACCCATGAGTCCGAAATGATGTTGCACCAGATGTAGCGGTGGGCCAGTCCTGTGGTTCTGGCGAGGCGGTTGGGTAGGTGGAAGAGGGGCAGAGGCGGCGACCTGCAATGGGAGTCAAAAACGAGATTTGGCAGTTGAGGAAGATTTCTTGGAAGACAGTTGGCGACGTCTAAAGGAACGGTGGGAAAAGGCCAGTAAGGAAGATTGGAGATAAGCAGTGAGGAAAGCATGACCTGTAAGAGTAGGAGTAGGAAGGGCACCTCCAGGAAGAACGTGACAAAGGTGGCCTTCTAGGCTGGGCTGAGGGGTGAAGCTGTCAGACGAGCTTTCACAAGTTGGTCCATCGCCTCGTCTGTAGTGGCATGGAACAATCCTTGGCTGTAAAAGGGCAGGTCCTCAATATGCTTTTGGCTATCCTCGGTTAAACCAGAGGACTGGAGCCAAGCAAAACGGCAGAGAGCAATTGCACTGACCATCACGCACGCCACACCCTCAACAGCATCTCGAGAGGACAAAATCTGTTGATTCGAAAGGGTCATAGACTCCTTAAAATATTGAACAGCAGTCGCCCTGTGATCGTCCGGCAGGTGGGAGAGGAAGGGAAAGAATCTATCCCAGATGTTGCATTGAAAGGCCACCAGACAAGCTTGAGTATTGGCGATCCTGGCGATCAATGAAGAAGCAGAATAGAAGTGACAGCTGAAGACATCTAAACCGTGGCCCTCGCGATCAGGTAGCATCATATGAGCCCTTATGCCCCCTTTAGTTTGAGACAACTCAAGAACAATCGAATTTGGAGTCGGATGACTGAAGAGGAAATCAACGTCTTTCTTCTGGGTGTGGTAGAGATGCTCCAGGTGGTGAGGGATTCGTTGAAGCGAAACTGGCTGGGCCCAAGGATGCTTTAAAACCTCCTGCAGGACGGGTAGAAACAGAATCGGAGCCGTCGACAGGGGGTGAGTATTGACATAGTAGAAGACCGGGTCCTGTACAGTAGGAGCAGGTCCAGAGATGTCGAGGCCCCAGGCAGTGGCCATGTGGATTAAGATGTCCGAGAACTTCTTGACGTCCTCAGGAGCAGAATCAGGAGACGGGTCTCCAAACGCTAGAGGCGGTGAGGTGTGAGATTGCAGTGTGGAATCCGTAGAATCACCATCGGAATCATAAGAACCAGAAGAAGGAGATGATAAGTGAAGGGATTGAGAATGATGATGTCAGGCTGGTCCCGTCGCAGAAAGAACAGCAGATGGAGCAGAAGCCAGTAGAACAGTCAGGGCTGGTAGCGAGACTGGAATCTGCACCGGTACGAGGCCAGTATGTGAATCAGTACCAAAGTCAATGCCGATGAAATGGGTAGTATGGTCGGGATCAGTGCAACGACAGACTGTGTAGACAACGAAGCTGACAGAGATGTTGGCAGAGTGGACGCAGGTTGAGTATCCGGTGGAGGCTGTGACACTGTGGCTGTCACTTGAGGAGGAGGTGACACGGCCTGACGTTGAGGTGATGGATCTCGTGACCAGTGGCGAGACCGAGAGCGGCAGTAGTAGGCCGATCGGGACCAAGAATGGGATCTGGTGTGGCGATACCGAGGGGAACGCCTGTAACGAGATCCCGAAAGGGACTGTGTTGGAGAGCGTGAACGTCGAGGGCGGTAAAGAGACCAATGACGAACATCGGGATAGTACCGACTGCAGTAGGCCAGAGAGTAAGAGTGGTAGGAGCCAGGCTGCTCTCTCCAAAGATGTTCGTGGCTGTACCTGGTGATATAGGAGGCTGAGGAAAAGGGCAAATCCAACCTTGCCAGTGAAGGCTTATAAGTGGTGCGATTTCTACCCCGTTCACTACGCCCCGGAGAGCGAGCCACACTAAGCTGCGGTCGGTCTTGGGAAACAGCCCGAGGAGCATCCGAAGCAGATGGATGGTTGAACTCAGGATGGCCAGGAGAGAGAGTCGGAGCCATTGGAGTTTGCAGGCAGCCATCTCCCGATTGGCCAGAGGTCACAGGCAAGGAAGCCATTGGCAAGGATCGAAGATCCAAGTTGGAAACCAGATCCACAGTAGCTGGGACCGACAGTACCGGGAGCTGAGTAGCATCCCGTACTGGCGAAAGGGTGGGAGCATCCTCCTCCTCAATGGTGGACGTCACAGGCTGCATTGGTAGAGGAGTCGGTAAGGGACCGAGAGAGGCAGGTCAAGTAGCCGACAGACGGGTAGCAGGAGAAGGAGAGCGGTGCTTCTCCTTTCTCTTCTTCTTTTCCTTGTTGGAGGAAACAGAAAAATGGTGTGACGAGGCGCGTTTACGCTCTGCCAAGGTAGGGACCTTGTGAGCTTGTTGCGAGGTTGAAGTGGCATTTCCAGCGACTTGGACAGTAGGCATCTTGGAGAGCTTCGGAATCTTAGGCAGAGACCAAACCGGCGTCAAGGTTGACGAGGCTGCCGTCAGTACTGGTACCGAGGCTGTCGATACCGAAGGAGTGGATGCTACCGATAACTTCGGGGCCGAAGTAGAAGACATCATGGAAGGCGCCAATGGTGAACAGAGCGGTATTCGAAGAAGACAAAATGACAGAAATATCCCAGGAAACTAAAGGTCAAGATTCCCTTTGATCTTGATTTTCACAGTGAATAATTAAAGGAAGAACCCATCCGTGGCCAATAGGAAAAGCAGTCCTAGGGAGTAGGCTTCACTACAGGTTAAAGGGAAACAATTTTTTTTTAATTTAAATACATTTAGTGGTAGGTTGAAGTGTGATATATTTATTGATTACATTTTTATCCTAACTTCATACTAAAAAATGGCACTTAAACCAGCTAGCATCATTAAAAAAATTAAATAATAAAATCATTGACATCATCATAATGATAACTATCCAAGCAGTTTAAATTGTGAGACTGAAGACCTTTAAGCTGTGATCTTTCTTTATGCTCTTCTTTTTTGTACTTTCTTTCCTTACAGTTTTCACAATGTATTTCAAATCAATGTTTTTCATGAAAGTTATACAAGTAAAAAAAACACAAAACAAAACAGAAAGTTCTGAAAAGAATATAAAAATGAAATAAACATTTAGCCAGAAATTAAATTAATTTTTTATTCAAGATACATAGTAGTAAGAAAAGTTCTCAGGATACATACTTGAAGTTTCTTAATTTTGAGTTTTCTGCTAACTCGGTTAGCAGAATGCTATGCTATGATCTTTTAACAGTGCAATCTTATGCATGCCTATTCCAAAGTGTTATCTGAAACTTGCTTACAAGTATAGGAGTTCAGTAAAAAAAATACAAGAAAAAGATATTTTAAAGTCAAGAATAGAAGAAAAAAAACAGTTAAAACAAAAACATGCCTGAGATTTTGAAAAGTGGGTGAAACAAGAAACTAACATTTCAGTTTATAACACTTCTCTGTTTTTATTACCAAGTCATAAATAAACCCGGCAAGACATGGGATATAAATATTTTTGCAGTAGTTTATACTAGAAAAGAGGAAAGGAATTTAACATGCAATTAACTACTTAGGTGTTTCTGGAAAGATTCCATATGGTCTTTGAAATATATATATATATATATATATATATATATATATATATATAAAAATAAAAATAAATAAAAATACACACACACATAAGGAATCTTGCCTTAATATTAACTGGACTGGTTAGTCACAACTAACTTGTGCCTCATTTTAATCCCATATATCTGCTCAGAAATAAACTTTATTTGAGGTCAAGAGAACTGATTTCTAGGTAAGTGAGGATAGGATTACAGCTTTATTTGGCTTGGGATC
This sequence comes from Cyclura pinguis, assembly GCA_030412105.1. Taxonomy (NCBI): domain Eukaryota; kingdom Metazoa; phylum Chordata; class Lepidosauria; order Squamata; family Iguanidae; genus Cyclura; species Cyclura pinguis. The sequence goes on along the minus strand of CM059601.1, from coordinate 260,299,659 downwards.
ATTTTCTGTAGTTTTCCTGTTTAAATGGAAAAATGAAAGGCTTACAAAAAGCCAAGATTCATGCGCTGATTTCAAAGTACCAACTTTTGTTATGGTTTTGAAATCTATGCTGAGTTTATGAAACCACCCCTATAAAGCAAGCACCGCAGACTATTTACAGAAAATTCCACAAAGGGTTTGTTACACATTCATTTAAATTTCCCCTTCCTTTGCTCAGTCTCTTAAATCTGGTTTTACAGTGTACTTTAAGATGACACAGTTGAAAGCTAATGTAAGGGTATACAATATGAATAAACAAAAGGCTTTTCCACTTTAGCTGAAACAGTTACAAGCATTCCAGAACTGAGAAAGGTTTTCAAGAGTGACTCTTACATTCTGACTTCTTAAAAAATATTCCTGTGCTCCTCAATTGAATGAAAGAGCCAAACTGACCACAACATGAATTAATATGAACCCTTTCTGCTTTCTATGTAACACTTACAATATTCAAAAGTTTCGCCCTAACAGATGAAAGTGCTCTTACCATCAGTGGTGTATGTAGGCTAACAGTTTCACCCTTAAGAAGTTATTAACAAAGTAAAACTCAAGTGCTTTAAAGTAGTACCTCAGGGCTTTTTTGAGGTGTTATTCTACAAATTTGTGCAACTCTGCCCCAGAAGCCTCTAGGCAGTGCAGCTGACTACCTTTCCCTAGGCTATTTTTAGGCCCAGGGAGATTTTTTTTTTTTTTTGGTGAAAACTAGAAATATCTGAGAGTCACTTCTAGTTTTGAAAAAAACCCCACGGCCTATCTAATACAGTCTGGGAGGTTAAAATGGAGCAAAACAGACACTGGGCCCTCTAGAACAGGGCTTTCCAAATGGTGTCCCATGAAATGTTACTGTGTTGCATGAAGTGTGTAGTAGTAGTAGTAGTAGTAGTAGTAGTAGTAGTAGTAGTAGTAATAATAGTAATAATAAAATTTATTTCTATCCCGCCTCTCCACATGGGTCGAGGTGGCAAACAACATGAATACATTAAATACATTAAAAACATTAAAACATACCTCAATCCTCCCCACCCACCAACCCACCTAAAACAACCCCTTAAAACACACAACAATTAACAGTCATCAATTAACTATTAACAAAACAGCAAGACAATTGATGGGAGGCGATGGAAATGCTAGTCTTGGAAGGCCTGTCGGAGGAGATCAGTCTTGACTGCTTTTTCAAAGCAGTCAAGACTGGTAATATGCCGGGTCTCCTCCGGCAGGCCATTCCATAACTTGGGAGCGATAGAAGAGTAGGTCCTCTGGGTAACCGCAGCCAGCCTAGTTCTGACTGGCTGCAGTAAATTCCTCCCAGACGACCTTAATGTGTGGGGTGGATTATATGGGAGAAGGCGATCCTGCAGGTAGGCTGGCCCCAAGCCATGAAGGGCTTTAAAGGTAATGACCAATACCTTGTACTGTGCCCGAAAACGAATAGGCAGCCAATGAAGAGACTTTAAAGTTGGTGTTATATGGTCAGGTTTAGGTCTACCGGTGACCAACCTGGCTGCCATATTCTGAACTAATTGAAGTTTCCGGACTAAGCACAGGGGTAGCCCTATGTAGAGCGCGTTGCAGAAGTCAAGCCGTGAAGTTACCAGCGCATGCACCACTGTTTTTAGGTGTTCCAGCTCCAGGAAGGGGCGCAGTTGGCGAATCAGCCAAAGCTGATAACAGGCACTCCTGGCCACCGCATCTATCCGAGCTGTCATCTGAAGTGGCGAATCCAGGAGCACCCCCAAGCTGCGAACACAGTCTTTCAGGGGAAGTGTGACCCCATCTAGGACTGGTTGACAGACCTCCACGTCTGGGCTAGGGCCCCTAACAGCAAGTACCTCTGTCTTATCTGGATTCAGCTTCAGTCTGTTTTTCCTCATCCAGTCCATTACTGCTTCAAGACATTCATTCAGAGGCGAGATGCCACCCTTAGTTGATGCTATTATCCAAGGCATGGAGAGATATATCTGGGTGTCATCAGTGTACTGATAGCACCTTGCTCCATGCCTCCTGATGATCTCTCCCAGCTGTTTCATGTAGATGTTAAATAGCATTGGGGACAAGACAGTGCCCTGAGGGACGCCAGATTTAAGCTCCTTTTTCGAGGAGCAGCTGTCCCCAAGCATCACCATCTGGTATCTACCTGAGACATAGGACCGGAACCACTTAAGCGCAGTGCCCCCGATCCTTAACCTTCTCAGGCGTTCTAGAAGGATACCATGGTCTATGGTATAGAAAGCCGCTGAGAGGTCCAAGAGTACCAGCAGAGTCACACTTCCCCTGTCGATACCTAGGCAAAGATCATCCACTAAGGTGACCATGGCAGTCTGGACTCCATATCCTGCCCTGAAGCCAGTTTCAAATGGGTCTAGATAATCTGTTTCATCCAAGACAACTTGGAGCTGAAGACCAACAGCCCTCTCCTTGCTTAAGAATGGAAGATGAGAGACTGGTCTATAGTTATTCATATAAAGGGGGGGGGGCTATGGAGGGCTTTTTTAGAAGCGGTCGTATAATTGCTTCTTTTAGACAAGCTGGAAAATTGCCCTCCCTAAGGGATGCATTAATAATGTATCTTAAATGGGTCTTAATTGCAACTCCTCCCTGGACGACCAGCCATGAAGGGCAGGGATCAAGAGGGCAAGTTGTCTTTCTTATATTTCCAAGGAGCTTGTCTACGTCCTCGGTACCACTGACTGAAACTGATCCAATACAATCCTGTTCACGGAATCGCTGGACACTCCACCTGTAACCCCTGCAATAACACCGGCATCCAAATCGACTCTTATTTGAGAGATTTTATCTGCGAAATGATTATTCAAAGCATCACAGCAAGCTACGCTAGATTCTAACAGCGAGTTTGGGGGAGTGGGTATCTGAGTCAGAGCCTTTACCACCCTAAACAGTTCTGCTGGACGGGAAGTCACAGACGCAATACATGCAGAGAGGAAAGTCTTCTTTGCTGCATCCATTGCCACTCCATAGGAATAAAGGAATTCTCTATAGCGTGTTCTGTCAGATAAGAGTCCAGATTTCCGCCAGTTGCACTCTAGTCGTTGTCCAACCTGCTTCATATTCCTGAGTTCTACTGTATATCAAGGTATACGATTTGAAGCAGGCCGGAAAGGATGCTTGGGAGTAATCGTGTCGAGAGCCCTAGTAAGATCACAATTCCAGGTATTAACTAGGGCTTCAACAGGATCACCGGTGATACCAACCATAAGACCCTCCAGGGCTTTCTGGAATCCAATAGGTTCCATTAACCTTCGAGGGTGGACCATTCTAATAGGTCCACCACCCCTGCAGGGGCGGACAGCAGCCATAAGTCTGACCCTGACCAGAAAGTGATCCATCCAGGACAATGTGGTAGCATTTATTATCTCCACCCATGGCTGTGCCTGTTCCGTACTGAAGACTGCATCGAGGGTATGATCTGCACAATGTGTTGGCCCAGAGACTAACTGGGATAGGCCCATGTTTGTCATAGATGCCATGAACTCCAGAGCTGCACCTGTCAACCCGGTCTCAAACGGGATACCGAAGAACCAAAAATCTGTGTAGGTGTGTTGCCTACAATCTTGGAAATGTATGTTATTATTTATAAATCATATATTTTTTAAAAATATATGAAAAGTTTTCTTGAGATATGCTGTGTCTCCATATATTTTGTTATTACAATTTATGTATATGTCTGTATCTCTTATAAGGGGTTAGTTTAACCTCCGATTTGCTAGTAAAACTGAATTACTGTGTCGCGAAATGATGCACGTCTAAAAAAGTATGTCATCAACATGAAAAGATTGGAAAGTTCTGCCCTAGAGAGTAGGGCTGGCTGTCTCCATAACTGGAGAGCTGGTAGAGTGTAATGGCCTGGCTACAGAAAGGTTTACCTCATAAGATCTGAGCAAAGGATCACTGGGGAGACTGGATTGGCCCTGACATCCTTTAGTCAATGGGAGAAGAGGGAGAACTGAAGGCTTTCTGAGAAGAAAAAGAGAGAGAGAGAGAGGCCATTGCTGCAGCTAACTATTCCATGTTGGAACAAGGAAAGGAATCCCAGGAAAGGCTTATAAGGAAAGCAGGGACCATCTAGTCAGACATGTTAGGTTTTCAGTTCTTTTGAAAGGGATTGGGGGAGTGGGGACAGTAAGCTGGAGTTGGAGAATAATCTTTCTTTTCTTTATGCCTGGGCCTAAGGATTTGGTCCTTCCTCTAGCAGGCAGAGGAAAGGTACACGGAGAGTCAATGTTTTAAGCTAGCCAAGTTGTTGATCTATCTCTTGTTAACTCTTAGTTTGCTATTTTTCTTTAATTTTTTTAATGGAAGAACTTGCACTTATAAAAAGCCTGCTCTGTTCCTTAAAGGAGAGTGGGAAGTTCTGGTCCCATGTCTCCATGGCAAGGTCTACCAGGAACCTGTAAAATATATTTTTTTCTTTCTTCCAGAAAATACACAGGGGAAGAGTGTTGAGCCCTTGCATTCTACAGGACCCAGAGAAGGGAGATCGGATCTCCAAGAAAGGATTTGATGGCAGCACTACTATTACTACTGCACTGGGAAGAGGTGGGCGAGTCTGGGCAAAACCTAGTCACGCACCGGCTTCCCTCTCCACTACTGGTATACAAAGACGGGCTGCAGATTGCAGTGTGGGCTCTGGGGCAGATGGCATGCTGTCTGAGGACCACATTTGGGCCATCTCTACTTTACAGCAAACCTATACTGTGCTGGTCCAAAGAAGAACTGTTGGTAAATGGTAGACTCTTCTCTTCTCAACCACAGCTATATCACAAACTGTCTATGAAATTCTGCTCAGTGTCATAAGTAGCTTATGGTACAGAGTCATTCTACATAACTACTTCTAAGTATTTCCATAGGTTGTACACCAGGGCTGAGAACATATGGCCCTCCATCTTCTGCTGGACTGCAACTCCCAAAAGACTCAGTCAGTGTAGCTGACAACCAGATGATGGCAGCTGTAGTCCCAAACTCCACGGAGTCAAAGGTTCCTCACCCCTGCTGTGCATGCAGCAACCTAGCCATATGTTGAGATCTGCAAGGTACCAAATACCTCATAACTCACCATATATCTGCAGTCCATATAGGGCTGTAAATTTTGTTCCCCACTACTCAAGAAACTGAGGGACTGTAATACAACACTGATACTAACCAAATCATCTGCTGACTATCTTAAAGCTGAGGTCTACTTACCAAAACAGATTCTTTTAAACATGGTCATCATTTACCACACTCTAGATGAAGATGGAGGAACAGAAAGATTTGTATATATTTGTCTCACTGCAGAACCCTGTTCTCAACCATGGAAGCACCAGATATTGCTGGACTTCATCTCCTAGGATCCTGACCACTGGCCATTTGAGGCTTCTGGGAATTCCAAGTTCAACAACATACTTCCCTGGTTGAGAACCCCTACAGTGATAGAAATGTACAACTACCAGAGGGATACATGCTAGGGCGTGTCTTGGTGTGTGTATGTTAATGTGTAGAAGGCAATCTTCAAGAAGAAGAGAGTGGATTTTAATCTTCTGCTCCTCTCCCTACTCTGAACAGTTTTGCAAGATTTTGACTTGTTCCTGTTTAGATTCACTCTCGTTTCTAAAGCGAAACCACAGAGTGAAAACATAAAATGAAAAAAGCCCACCACTATTCTGCTTGTGCAGCACATGGAATTTTAAACAAACAGACTTTACTATAAAAACAATATGGAATGCCTGATAGAGGATTTAGTTTTCAGTGAAGGAAGATGACTTTATTCTGTACATTAATATGTAGAAGACATTGGTTGCCTTTCATTTTCCTTTAAAACAAGAATCTACATTAAATATGGTACTCACAGTATTAGGAACATATGGCAATCCATAAAATTTCTCTTGCGTTTCCTTTAAAATGTCTGTGGTTGACTTCTCTAAAGGATGTTTCCCATGGTATATTTGGTCCAAAACAGCATAAAAGACCTAGACAGATAATATATGTTACACTTGACTGTCACTCAGGCTTGCCATTCAGCATGTGGTTAACCAATCCAGACACGCAACAGAATAAAAAAAGATTTAAACACATGCATTTCCTTGCTTTTCTTTAAGAAATGAATGCAGAACACCTTATGGAATGATTTTGTTGACAAATGCAATATTCTCATTGTATATATATAGGAAGCATAGTTTTTTTTTTTTTTTCAGAATGAGACTGGTATTTGCATAGGTCTCTCAGCCTGATCCTTAAAAATTGCCCTGTTGCATCATCTGTGTGTATAAATATGTCTGTTATAAAAGCATCCTCCTGCCTCCTCACAACTCTTAGGATCCCCAGCTCTGTGTAGATGCTACATATACAGATGCAGGATCATAGTCAAGGTTTCCATTTCTGGCACTCATGTAAAGTATTATGCAGGTATGTTCACACTTCGGCTTAGGTACGAACAAGTCAAGCAGAGAGGGAAATGGAAGAGAAACTTTTTGTTCTCTGATCCTCCAGATGTTTTTAGTTGTCTTTCAAAGTGTACTACAAACATGGTTGAAGGTAGATGGGGCCAGTGTCAGTGATATCATTCTAGTGCCAGTGCTATAATAATGTTGGACACAAAAGCACCTAGTTCTGGACTATATGCAAGGGGAGTTATCTTCAAGCGGTAGCATACACATCCCTAGGGACTACCACAGACAAATGTGCTACTGCTTCTCTAACTGAATTAGGGTCTGCTAGTGCACTCTTTTCCTCTCCTAATGTTACACTGGATTCAGGCCAAGAATATATTGACCAAAAAAAAAAAAACCACACCAACTCTGCAGTTCCCTTTCAAGCAATTCTTAAAATGCTGCCCCTAAAACACAAAGGCTGAAGGACCTGGTTTTCTCCTCCAAATTCTCCAAATGTTATAAACATGTGTGTTTAAAGACAAAATGAAGTGCTTTTTCTAAAGAGAGGAACTGTACTTTACATACTTTTAGGTCCCATGAGTTTGTCTCTCTCCCCCAATGAAATCAGCATAATTTTAAAATGCATAACATTGACTGGATTGTACCCAGCTATTCACAAGTTTTAAGAATGTTGTTTCTTGGCTCTAAGAACCACCAATTATCTACCCTTTGCTCTGTGGAACTTGGCAAAGAACATTACAGCATGACCTTGGTAGGACAAGCCACCCACGACTTTTTGGTCCTAATGTCTGCAAGGCTATAAAATCAAATACTTTCATCATGCTAAGAAAAACAAGATAGTATTTCTGACACAGGGAATCTGAGAAGAAGGTATTTCATATAATTTGGATTTAAAAAAAAGGCCTGCTGAGAGTCTTGGAAAAAAGGTTAAATTGCCATGAAGCTCCACAATTGTTACAGATGTATCAATAGCTTTGGCCTGAGACAATTTCATTCTAGGTTTTGATGGAACAAAAATGATTTGAGATCCCAAAGAGGAAGGGGGGTGTAATATTTTAAAGTGACTTCCCCATGTTAAAAAAAGTCCTCGCATATTAAAAAATTAATCCAAAAGGGACAGAAGCAGACTACATGTGGTGAAGTTGCCATTAAAATGAAAAAAAGTTTTTAAAATGCATCTCCTTCCCAAAGCAATCCAGTCTAGAAATGATTCTTTTGATGTGAAAAGGAAGAGCTAAGTAGCCTCCATTCAGAATTCCACATTCTCCCAGTCCAGCTGTGGCTTTGGAGTCATCTGAAAGGGAAAGAGCTAAGAATTCAAAGGTATAATTATCTAAGCCTTGATATCCTGCTGTGGCTTGGAAGAGACAGGCATTTTACCACAATTATGTTTCAGACTGTCCTTGTTCTTTGCAGGATGAGGTGGATGACCTAGGCCGAACACTGAGTCACCCTGCAATTTCCAACGAAAGCTTGCTGTTGAAGACACTGCTGTAGCTGCCAGCACAGAGACAGTGACTCTGCTATTATGGTTCTTGATGTCATGACACAAATGGGCTCAGTATTTTTCACAACAGTATGTTTTAAAAGCAGCAAATCTGAAGCAAGCTGTAGGCAGGGCAGTCTTCTTCCTCATGGGGACATTGTGATCAACTGAGAATACCCTTCATTGATCTGAGCCCAACTGTACACATAGCAAGGACACGAATAGAAGCATTCTATGTCTTTGCTTCTTGCTTGGAGCTTCTCCAAAGGTGGAGACTGGTAGACTTTTGGGAGGTGATACAAATTCTTTTTCTTTGAACTAGCATTTACCTGCTGTTTAGTGTTTTTTAGTCTAAATAAAGAATACAGTATAGATTTTCATATGCCACTCAAGCCAGGTACATAAAAAAGAGTCAGGAAGACAACGGTTAATCTTGTGATCAACCTCCATATAGTTTATCTGTGCAGTTCTGCTTACAATAACTTCAGATCTTACAGACCAGCTTCATTAGGCATGGATTAAAATGACCTGAAGCATGAAGTAACGATGAACAAACAAATGCATTTAAGGCTGATGGCATTACCATAAACAACATATAATTCTCCCTCTGGCAGTACATTTTAGATCTTTCACATGAAACATTTTCTTAATTATATACTGAGTACCACTGATAAACTCCACAAAAAAGGTCAATAGTTTAAAAGCTATTTTAATAATTTGAGAGGCCGAAACAGAAACCAAATGTGTTTTTGTAACAGAAGAGAACATATAATGAAAGCCTTATTAATTATTATGTTCCAGATGAACAAGAATCTCCTTTGAATAGAAAAAGTGTGTGGGAGGTGTGTGCTTATTATGGTTAAGGACTATATTCCATTTCTGTAACTGTCTAAAAAGGAATCAACTATAATTTAAAATGTCTGAGTGCAGTTCCTCTTTCAAATAAATTAGATTTGGGTTTGTTAAAAAAAATCCATGCTCAGATTTAGTTTGTGATTTTGCCAAAATGTATTCATTTATTACAGATTTGTGCTGGCTTATGCCCTCATCAGTGTCTTTACATCTAAAATATAAACATTTTCGAAGGATTACATTGCTCCTGTTTGCATGATTGGTTTCTGAAAAACACATGCCAGGTTAGCAAACCTTTCAAGTTCACTGCCAGAAAATTAAACTGGGCCTGCTTGCTCTCACTCTGGATGCTTATGTTCTAGACTTGTGGTTCCTAAGAAAAGGGGTATACTGCCTAAAACTGCAACACCGTTCACACTTAACTGGGACTGAGAATAGCAAATTCAGAAAGACATACATTCTGATTTTGGTAAAGCCCCACACATAATGGCCCCATCATCAGTCCAAGCGCTACAAACAGAACATCTAGATCAGTCGTTCTCTCTCTTTTCTAATTATTTTTATTAAAAGTCAGTGTTGGCATATTTACAAAGGCACATATTTGGATACAGAATAGTAACATAAGCAAACTTTATACATTACACATTATTCATTGAACAGGAGCAAAGAAAGATCAGTGGTTCTCAAACTTTGGTCCTCCAGATATTTTGGCCATCTCCCAGATGTCAGGAGAGTACAGTTAATGCTCAGGAATTCTGGGAGTTGAAGTCTAAAACATCTGGAGGACCAACGGTTGAGAAAACACTGAACTAAATACGGAATTTGTCATAAGCAACCAGGAACACTCTTTTTATTATTCCAACTGCACCTGTAATCTAGAAAGCAAAGATACATGCAGAGGTAACGGCTGGCTCATCTTTCCCGACTGTTAATAAAAAATGGGAACTAGTTGTGAAAATATGCGCTATGCCTTCTCACCCTGCCTTAACTGCTGTTCAGTGAAATGTTGATACTGACTTCCACCCTGTTTAATGATAACCAGGTTTCTTCTTCAACGAGGATCAGAAACTATGTTCATACTGCAATTAGAACCTAATTAAAAGGACAGCTGGTTACCACTGACCATGGTAGGAAGTTTATTCTTATCATGACTTAGCAGGAGGAGGAAATTAATGCAGGGAAGGGATAGGAATGGAAAATTTGCTCCTGAAATTAGTTACCTTTCTTAACCACATTTGAGAGAACCAGAATTAGGCTTACATCAGACCAGAGAATGATACAAAATCTTTTCTAAGGACCTTTTTTTCCCAAGCACTGGAGACCTTTTTCTGAAATGAATTCTAGCTTTTTACTGTCAAATGTTAAGGAAAGAACTGCATTTATCTGCATCTCTTTCTCTCTTCTAAATTGCATCACCATCTAAATAGCTGGGATGGATCAGACTGGCATTTTTAAACAAAGTAATATACTAAAAGAGTAATGATAGATATTTTTGAAGGTAAAATAATTTTTAAACTATAAGTAAAATAAACTGAAGTAAACTTCAGTAATAAAATTCTACTTATTTCAATGAAGTAATCTTTAAAATTATATTCTGCTAATATAAGCACTGGTTCCTCTTTATAGTGAGGTCAAACTCAAATGAAACCAATAAACATACCTGTAGTTGCATGTCAGCAGCAGCACAAACTTTTTTAGATTCGCAGAGTCTTGACACCATGTTTTTGGGCAATGGCTTCAACAAAAAAGACAAAAATCGGAAATGTTTCAAACAATTTTTACATGTAACAAGTGAAGAAACACAACAGGAGTTGCATGAAAGTCAAAGTGCTATGGGAGAACCTCACTCAAGACTCCCATCTTTCCTATCATCTGAATTGCCTTATGAAAAGGCATCCAATTGTGCTCTGTCTTGCTGTCCTACCTTTCATACAGGAAAAAGTTGGTGAAAACAGAAACACAGCCAGCTGCTTTCTGAGGCCAAGGTAAGCAAGTAGCAATTGACATGAAACAAAAAAATCACTTCTTACTTTAAAGAATAAAGGACTCTTCCCTTTTATTCCGCCTTAAAATGAATTAGGGGTAGGGTAGGGACAACAGAAGGAAGAACGGTGCCCTAAAGGAAGGGACCCAGATGAGAAAGAAGTTCTCAGAAAGTCACTCTCTACTGTAAATGAAAGGCAGTTCAGAGAAACTTTCTGGTTCAGACAATACGTTCTACCTTTCCAATGATACAGGGTATTGCAAGTTGAAGAGACCTTTTGCGCCAGTGGGAAAACACCTAAGGGCAATTATCTGCATGAGCACAGAGTTACTGAGTGCAAATAAGTACTCTAGTTTCTGACACAAATTCATAGTTTCCTAAAGAGTCTATGCTCAAGAGGGTATAAAAGAAAGTTACTGCAGGAACATACATAAACACTGCTTTATTAGGACAGAGTAGCACCGAAAACCACAACTATAAGCAACCCTGAGGAAACAGATTCTCTACATCTAGTTTCCTCCTTCTCACACATGTGTCCTGAGGTTATTGTACACATCTCCCTGTGCTCATGGCATTTAAGACATAGATTTGCTTATGGCAGGGTGGAAACTGAGCATGGCGTCCTATTTCCAGTGGCAGCCCTGTTTCTTATGATGAACAGGTCTGCTCTGAGTATTCGAGTGATGAAAGCTTCTAAAACATTTAAAAGCTCCTTTAGCTTCTAAAATGGAACACAGATGTCTGGCATTTACAAAGAACTCTTCGATCATGCCTAAAAGTTTTACAGCTGAAGTGTTTAAAAACTGTTTTACCGAGACTGACAAAACCTGACCACACACCAACATGTTCAGGTTCTGTATCAATTAAGACATCTAAAAAAAATCTATTCTGATTTTAACAGAACAAAAGTACTTGCATAAATGTTACTGAAAGCTAAGTAAAATGTTACTGACCTACTAGATAAGACACTGGAAGTGAAAGATGGATAAGAAGTGCTCCTAAATTGAAAGAGCCCTTCACATACTAGTTAGCCGAGCAAGATCTATAATTTTCCCATCCAGAAAATAGCAGTATAGTTTTGAAAATTTAGGAATGTTCTGTGTGCAAAGTTATAATTTTCCATAGCACCCCCTCCTTGTTTATTCCGCACTGTAGTAAAACTGCTATTCTGGGACTCAGCCCCCAGATATGGGCCCCCTGATTAGGAAAAAAAAATCTAACCAGAAGAACAGCCTTCCCCCCAGAATTTAAAGAATACATATGTAAACATGAAAAGACCAGACATAAAACGATAGACCACACACAGGCCTAATCAGCACAAACAGAGATAAAAGCAAGACAGGTGAACCAAAGGCTTTTCTATTTTTACTTCTTCTAATGAAAGAAATGTACAAGTAAAAAATGTAACGTACTCTCTCAGGCTGGTAATTACTACCTTGCTAGTTAATCCTTTGTTCTGCTTGGCTCTGCAGCTGTAGCCCATAATGGCGCAGGTGGCATACCTTGCTTAAAAGGAGCGGATGAGCTGGGGCATCCGAAATGCTCAAAGAAAACCAATTCATTTTGCCCTGGCCTGTAGTTCAGTTTGCATGGCAATATAATTAATCTGAATAACTGATTACAGGCAGAACTTGAGGCTAGAGATATAAATTGATGTCAACTTCCCACCTCTCCAGGCAAAAGAACTTCATGTCATAACAAGACAGTGGTGGTGCAGAATCATAGGTCCACCCAGTCCAACCCCCTGCCATGCACGAATACACAATCAAAACATTCCCTACAAATGACCATTCAGCCCCTGTTTAAAAATCTTCAAAGAAGGAAACTCCACCACACCCCAAGGCAGCATATTCGACCATTGAGCTGCTATTATTGCCAGGAAGTTCTTCCTAATGTTTAGTTGGAATCTCTTTTACTGAAGTTTGAAGCCACTGCTTCACGTCCTCATCTCTACAGCAGCAAAAAAGCTTACTCCGTCTTCCAGATGACATCCTTTCAAATATTTAAACACAGTTATCATGTCACCTCTTAATCTTCTCTTCTCAAGACTAAACATACTCAGCTCCCTAAACCACTCCTCATAAGGGCATGGTTTCCAGGGTATAAGCTATAGGCCTCATGGTGCAGCTCTTACTGAGTTTCAACTGCCTTCAGTCAACCTTTCTCGCCTTCCTTCCATTTTTCAGAAACTTCAGTTCCTATTTGGAATACAAATTTACTATTTGTTTATTATTTATTTAAACTAGTATGGTTTTCCTTTCAGAGCAAATGCTGTTCTGTGGCCATTTCCATAAATACATAAATGGCAATTATGTATAACAGTGTCATTACCACAAAACTAGATATTCACAGAAATGAACCAAAGCCATAAAAATAATAGTACCAAACAGGATAAAATAATTTTAAACCAGCAGAGCCAAAAGACCATAAGATATCATTTAAGATTTACTGTAAAAAGTGTGCTGGGACAGAAGCATTTTTGTAAAAAAAATTCAGTGTGAACTGATCTGGTGTATGCAAGGCCTCCCATGTGTATTGCATGGGAAGTACTTCAGGCACAGACTGAAGAAATAGAAGACCCTGGTTGCAATCTCACACACAATTAGATGAAAAGCAGGTCACATTTTTGAGTGAACATGGATAGCGTTGGACTGTAAGGTCTTCTAAGAATTCATTTTCACATGTCATGAAGATCATTAGATGACTTTACTCTGGGCACAATCCCACAGAAAAAAAAATTGCTGCTTTGAGGGTAAAAATGATTAGGAGAAACTAACATATGCCAATTTAGAGGACAGGCTAAAAACTGAAGCAAGCAAACAGGTAAGGTAAGATCAAATATGATGCTAAGCATCAAAACCAAGAATATCTGGGATTCTTCTGGGGAAAAAAAGGCTAAGTTCCATTCAGTGGCTGTATAGCACAGATTCATGCTAGTGTAGCAGCACCAGAGTTATGATTCTCTGGAGCTGGGAATGGATTGCATCTTTACACAGGCTATCATGCAACAGGTTGCACTTACCTGTTGTGCAGTGGTTAGGCTGCTTGCATAACCATGATTAGAATGCTACCCTTGTGAAATCTCCTAGAACGTGCATTTACATCAGCATGATCCACCACCAAAATTCTCATCATAATTTACACAAATACTAGATCTAAACAATATCCTAATAATCATCCACCAAAACCTTAAAAACATTTAAAACAATGATGAAAAAGAAAGTACAGTCCTCCCTCCATGTTCGTGATTTGACTTTTGCAAATTTGATTATTCATGTGGTGTACACATGCCCCCCTCTTTCCTGTGTGTTTTGCTAGGTGCAGAGAAGGAAGGCGAGTGCCTGGATAAAAGGCGAGGAAATGGGAGGAAGGCATGCACTCGTCTTCTTTCTCCCCTCCAGTGCCCCTGCTCCCATTCCCTTGCCTTTGGCCCCATAGGCAAGGGAATGGGGGGAAAGCTCCCACAAGCCTTCCTTTTCCCCTTCAGAGCTCCTCCTCCCATTCCTTTGCCTCTGGCCCTGGTGCAGAGAATTTCCACTGAGGCTATAAGCAAGAGAATGGGGAAGGGCTCACGCAAGCCTTCCCTCTCCCCTCTAGCGCTCCCTCCTCCCATTCCCTTGCTATTGGCCCCAGTGTACAAAAGGTAAAGGAATGGGAGGGGGATTGGGGGGTATTCAGTTTTTCCACTTTTGCGAGGGTTCTGCATCCCGAACCCTCACGAAAGTGCAGGGGCCACTGTATTATCAATTTAAGTTATATCGTTTTAAAACTTGCCTTTCAATCTATTCTTTGGAGTTAATTTCTGTTGAAGGAAAACAGTGTTGAGAAGAAAATAGAATGGTGTCTCAAAGGCATGTGAACCTAATGAGTTTTAGTGAAGAGACTGATTAAAGACAACTAGAGATTTACTATGTTTTCATTTCTTCCCCAGGACCTTACGTTTAAAGGACTACAAGGACAACAAGGTATATGCTTACGAAATAGAAAAAATATGTAGAAAGTAGAAAGACACTTTAGCACTGGATTTCAAAAGTCACTCATGAAATTTGATGGAGCTACATTCAGAAAATTTAAAAAATGTAAAAATGTTTCTTCAGACAGTGCAAAATTTATTTATATAATTCACTGTAAAATACAATGACAAACACCAGAGTACATTATCTTGAAAGGGTTAGGTGAGTTTATTAAGGGTAAATCTATCCATGACAGGCATCCATGACAGCTGCATAAAACCTCCATGTTCACAAGCAGCTAGATTACTCTAATGTGCTTTTTTAAGTGAGGATATCTTTGAAAAGTATAAGCTAAAGCTTTTTCAAATGTGGTGGCCAAACTATTGTCTGATGTACACTTTAGAAACTGTGTATCTTGACACAACTGTAATTACTTCCAGTTTGCTTCTGAGCTCAAGCTGTTAGTTTTGACCTACCAAACTCTAAATGAAAGACTGCCTCTTCCCAGATGAACTTGCCTGAAATTTGATGAGCACATGAGCGGCTAGATAAGACAGGGCTTTCTCTGTATAGCAGTACCTCAGCAGTGGAACTCTTTCTAGCTTTGCTTCATTCCTACTGAACTTCCAGCTAGCAATCAAGACTATATTGTCCTACATGAATCTTAAAATAGTTTTAGGATTGACTTTAGGGAATCCAGCAGAAAAAACCTCAACAACAAACACTTCTTTAACCTGGTCAGAAAGAATGGCGTCTTTTGAAAAATATTGTTCTAAAACAGAACTATTTTTAAAATCAACTTTTAGAAAGCCAGTGTTCATAAACAACAGGTTTAAAAAGTTTTTTGCTTTTTCTTTTGTGCATAACTTTGGGAGCCCTAGCAGGCTGGAGATGATAAATAAATATATTTAAGCAATAAATTATTTATGAATATGCTGGGAATAAACCACAGGGGAACGCTTTGCCTTCGTTCTCGATCTGTGACTTTCTCCCAAGCAGCTGGCTATTACTGCTGCAAATAAAGTGTTGGCTTGACGGATCTTTGGTCTGAGCCAGCAAACATCATCTTATGGTCTAAACTTCCTTTTCGCCATCTATGACACTGCCAAGGTTGCTGAACAGCTACAGTAGATTCTCCTTATGCTAATTTAATATATTCCTATAGTAGAAGTAGCTCTCACTACTCCACATCACAAAATATGAACACTGAAAAACTTGGCAGCAGCAAATGAATTTATTTTATTGGGCTCTAATTTTTAACACAGTTACAGCTAAATTGGCTCTTCAGGATAACTTTAATTTTTCACAGTTTTATATGTTGGCTCTTTCAAATCACATCAAAAAGAACCTCAGCCTCTGAAGTGTCAAGTGGTATCCTGTTTAAAAAAAGAACAAAATAGCAGAACTCTGCTAATTGGTATTTTGGTAAACCACAATCCCACAAAGCCTCACTGAATTGGAATCCAGGTTTGCAGTTCAGTGGAGCATACAGCAGAGAGTTCTTTGTTGTCAGGCAATGGGCAAAAGAAATGAATATGCACCTCAACAGGATACTAGAGGAGGAAATGTTTTTCTTAGATCAGTTAAAGTACTACTATGAATATCGAAGGAAGATGACATGAGCCATAAAGCGTAGGAAAAGTATACATGAAAATGATTCAAGCATCCATTTTGTGGCAGTTATAAAAAAAATGCCATTTGCTTGGTTGCAGTTCAGTATCTTACTAACACATGTTTTTTTCTGTGTAAGAAAAAATTAGTGTATGAAGCAGCACTGAGCAAGTTACAAACTGAGTGATCACTACGGCCCAAACAGCATTCAACATGAGTGTGTTGAATGACTCAAAACAAGAAGGAGACAGCTGTGGAGCAATATATTAAAGCCCGGCCTATGAAAACTGGGGTGGGGGGCAATAACAGAGATAAGCGGGGAAGGGTTTGGAGAGGCTCCCCAGCCTCTGTATCTATTAGATTAGCGTTCTTTAAAGGCACCTTAGAGTATATTAAAATGTGCTTTTTTTTAAAAAAAAATAAGAGATAATGTACATAATCTTAGTAAAACTGGAATTAAAATTGGCATTAAAAGACAACATAAAAGATAACATTGACCAAACATTACCTAGGTCAACAAAGCAAATACATGAATAACCAATTAATTAAGCAGGTGATTATAAAAATTACATTGTGTTCATGGCACATATCTTTCATAACTAGAATAATTTTGTGCAGCTCAGTTCCTTTATACACTCTCCACACACCTTACTTTAAAAGTGTCCCATAACATCCAAGTAGAGATCACTGGAGTTGAATTATTTAAGAAAGTATGCAAAGGGATCTCGTGGCACCTTGAGACGGAGAGGAAGCAGTTGGTAGTATAAGCTTGTATCTGATCAAGCAGACTTAGGGCCTTTCCGCACTACACCGTTATAGTGCTATTATTCCACTTCCATCATCATATGGAATTCTGGGGTTTGTAGTTTACTGAGAATTCTAAATGCCCTTCCCTAAACTGAAAATCCTAGGATTCCACAGGATGTTGAAAGTGGAATAACAGCACTATAGCGTAGTGTGGAAAGGCCCTTGATCTTGGTAGAGGGTATGGATAGTACAGTCTGCATCAGTTTCTGTCATCACACAAATGTTGTCATTCTTCAAGGCACGCCTTCCACTCATCGCAGTAGTGTTACGCTGGTGGAAGTGGGGGAAGATAATGTCGACAATGTGGCTCTCAAGGACGGTAACACTTTTGTAGTGTGAAAGGTGACTATACTAATATTCCAAGCTTGGTTTCTAAGCCAAAACCTTCCTCAAATAAGCAATATTATTATAATAAGCAATATTATTATAATAATAATATTCACACAACAGAATGAAAACAAAATAAGTCTGCTAGTACATCTGGGAAATAGCAATTTGTATATTATATTCTAAGTGTGCAATATCTCTTGCATTTTATTTTCAAAATCAGCAATCATAAAAAAAATTACCTTAGAATATATCCCACCGGATCTGGTGGGATTTACTTCAAAGTAAACATGCTAGGATTATATTCCAAATCTCCATATTGAATGTATTTCCCCTTTAAACCTATTTCAATCTAACCACCCAGCTCTATAAGGTTAGACAATGAGGCCAGAGTACAAGTTCCTCAGCAACATAGACACCTTCCTGAAAGCAATGTAAAATCTTTAGGTTCCTGGGATCTTTTTGCCTCTGCTAAACAGCATTGTGCAAACAAACTTCTTGAAACATACTGGGAAGTAACCATCCTACCAAGCCAGAAATCGTATGTGACTGACTTTGAAAATATTGCTCCATGTAACACATGGGATATTCTGAACTCCTACTGCTGCCTACAATTTCCTTCCCAGCACTCTGGAAATTCTAAAACATTCTTAAAAGATAAGAGAGTTACTGTTTCTAAAAGTTCAAATGGGGAGGTTATTTTTGATTGTTTCCAAGACAGCTTCAACTATGCAGCTTTTTTTGTGCTATGGTTAATGGCCTAAAGGGGGTCAAGAAATGTGAGGCCCAGGGCAAAACAAAAAGTTTCTCAAAGTAAATTTACATAACTGAACTGCTTAATTTTCTCCAACAGACTTGCTTTCTAGTTATACCTACCTGACCCGTTTTATAATGCCTTGCAAACTGGTTTACTACTCGATAGTCATTTGCAAAATATTCCATCAAGATAGAGGGAACTTCAGCAAAGTCAGTAGAACATCTTGTCCCTGTAGACAATAACACAGAAGCATTAACATGCAGGTAGCCATAATGTTTACACAAATTCTTCTCTCCTTCTCAAAGTACCCCTTAGTTTTCCATTTGCACTTTTGATGAACTGTGCTAAATCATTCATTAAGTAAATGTTTCATTTCTATAATGTTATTGTACTTATTGGCAGAGAAGCTAAATTATAATCCTGCATGCTTTACTGCAAATCACAAAGTAAAACACAATATTTAAACAGCTGGGTGAGGCACCCTATAAAGCTGTGGATCACACCCTTTATAAACGTAAACCAAGCTGCAGCCAATCTGGCCCCACATGAAACACCAAATCTTTAATTGCCTTAACCTGATACCCAGTTACAATAAAAATATCAAACTATGCTTGAGAATTTAATCCGTTACAAATATTATCATCCCCATCTGTCTGACGATTGCACACAATTATTGTTCATATTTGCTTTTAATGTTTGAGAGGCCAGCCATTTGAAGAGGGACTTTTTCCTGGTATTTTTAGAGAGATGATGATAAAATAATTTCTTACCACTGAAAATTCTTTTACCCAAATCCAGTCTTGCCTGCCTTGTGACCTGTACACTTTATAAACCTTTTCAGATTATCCATTTCTTAAGCAGTAAATAATCATTCTTGTTTGGTGTGCGCCATCTAGATTTCTCTCCTGAAGGAAACACTACTGTTGGGGAACCTGTTTTCTCTTCAGTACTAAGACCACTATAACTGTACTATAATAATGCTGTTTTTGCTGGATCATTGCAGCTTCTAGTACTAATAGCTGCATGAGTGTTGATGAGGAGCTACTGAGCAATGCCAAGTTGAAGACAAGGTTATAACTTTCCATTTCTAGCACTGGAAGGCAGATCTATCTTTGCTTGCTTCTTTTAAAAGAGGAAGGAAACTAGCAATCTCTTCCCATCCTCACTTCTAGAAAAGTTACATCATGACTAGGCCTGGAAGCAGATGAAAGGCCTTCCCACCATCCCACCTGTCTCTGTTATGCCCTCAGAAGGAGAGAAGAAGAAACAGGCAGAGCTCCATCAGGCTTAGGCCCAAAAGCAAATGAAAGGCCGTCCCTCCATCCCACGTGCCTCTGCCCTGGCCTGAGAGAGGGAGAAGATGTAGGCACAGCTCCATCACGCCTAGGCCCAGAAACAGATGAAAGCCCCTCCCACCATCCCAATTGCCACTGCCCTAGCTGCAGAGAGAGAGAGGAAGAGGCAGAGCCTGCTGGAATTAATCCCCTCTCCCACTACCATCCTCTTTTCCTTTTGCGACATGTCTCAATTACATTGTAAGCCTGAGGGCAGGGAACTGTTTTGTTGTTCTCTTATTTGTAAAGCACCATAAACTGTGATAGCGCTATATAAATAAAAGATGATGATATCTGAACATGTTTATCACTGGATCAGACATGTTAAGGGAATGCATACAGTTTATGCCATCCACATAGATCCTTCTGGGACCCTGTTGCTTTCGTTTGTCTTGGATTTCAGCTGCCTCCAATCAACTCTATACAGTCTAGCACAGAGCGGCTAGGGCAGATGTGAAAGTAAACCCAGAACAAAAGACACAGTTCAGAGCTTGACCACTTTCCATCCCTGAGCATCCAAATATCTTTTCAGGGCAGGAATAATCCTCAATTAAGATCATCTCTACTCTAGCACCTGTATCCAGTTGATTAATAGGAAGAAAGTTGGATTAAAAATGTTAAAAGGATCTGATGCCCAAGAGTTGGCAGGGCATGGGAAGGGAATGGCATGTTGTGAAGCTGAAATAACAGATTTTGAATTTTGGCTGCTAGCCCAAGCACCAAACCAAAAATCAGTACTGATTCTAAGAAGAAAATCCTTCTTAGGAAGGAGTTGTCAAGTTTGCTGGACCTACTTTTTGAAACTGAGAAATTAATCAGGCCCTGAATGCTAACCGTGAAAGTGAATATTTTGTTCTCTGAAGAATGAACACTCCAGGAATGCTAGTAAAGATGTAAAGGCTGAAAAAGAATAAAAGTTGGAAAAAATGTTTTTCTCACCCAAGACAATTTTTTCCAGCAAAAAATTTAGAACCTTTGAGAAGGACAACAAAAGTAAGTAAGCCTGGTAGCATGGATCTTCAATGCCCTTTGCACCAAATCCCTGAAGATCGACAGTAGTGAAGGAGACACAGATCATCTGCCTGGAACATGCACAAAGCCATAAAGAAGGAAGGGAGAAATTATGGACAACTACCTCTTAGGTAGCTGTCATCCGTCTCTATTTCTGTTCCTTCTGAAGAAAGAAACAGAAGAAGGGAAAAGATATCTAGCAAGGAAGATGTTAAGAGTGGCATGGTTATAAAAACTGCTACTCTTATTGCTCTTTGGATTCCAATCTTTTTGGGGTATTTTTCCTTTTCCTTTTGGGGAATGTAAAAGCATTCCCAAAGTCCTGTTGGGAACTGGTTGAAACTTCCTTACAAGATGGTTATAGGTGAACAAACTAAGACTAGATCCAGGCAAGATAGAGAAGCCATTAGACTGAAAAAAGCCTTGCTGGAGGACTTGGATTCAATCTGTTCTGGAAAGATTTGCTGTCCTTGAAAGATCAGCATTGCAACTTGGGAGCGCTCCTTGATCCTATACTATCTCTACATTTTAAGTAGTTGGGGTAAATTTCCACAACTAGTGCAGCAGCTGTGACCATTCCTGAGCCAGTCTGAACTGGCAACAGTTATTATTTGGTAAGATTCCAGTTAGATCATTGTAATACCACAACTTCAACATGTAGGTCTACCACTGAAGAGCATCAGGACACTCTACCTGGTATGCAACTACAGTACTGAGGTAGGAGCTGCATGGTATGAATATACCACTGCAATATCAAGGTACCTCCTAATTGGTTTCTGAGGTCAATTCAGCTTGTTTGTTTTAACCTTGAAATCCTGAAAGGCTTTTTTTTGGGCTGCTTGTCTTATTATAAACCTGTTCAGTTACTAAGAGCTGCAGCAGAGGCCCTTTTGAGGACATCTCTACAAGAAGGGGCCTACTGCAGATTTTTTCCTGTATGGTAAAAAAGATTTTTTACTGCATGGTTCCCAAATTGTGGAAAGCTCTTCCTTGGCCCCACACTCTCTTGGTTTTTTAAAGAAGGAATTATTTCCTTTATTTTGATCTTCAAAATTGTGTTTTAATGGTATTTTATACTTCAGTATACTTTCACTGTTTTCATGTACTATTCTTTTTATTTGAGCTGTACAGCGCATGAAAAGATGCTATATAAATAATATTAATAAGAATTACATTATTACTATTATGCTATTAATAATAAATTAATATAGTATAGAAGAAATTTTGAAATAATAATTTATTTTAAAGACTTGTAAGAAATAAATCTGAGCACTCGAATTGCATCACAACCAGATAAGCTGTATACTAACTATAAAATGTTTCTTTTTGAAAAGATGAAATACCTTATCAGCCCTTAAACCAGTACATTGGTTGCTCACCAGTCACATGTTGGTATTGAGTTCTTCCCAGCATGGAATGCATAGCATGACCCATTTCATGGAAAAGATTCTCCATCATTCCAGGAGTTAGCAGTGTTGGTGAATTGCTAGTGGAATGAGGCAAGCTTAGCATAAGGACAACAACAGGAATTTGGTACTCTCCATTTTCTCTTAGTCTGCCTCCACGTATAGTAAAGTGACAATCCTATTTTTGTAAAAACAAAAAAAGTCAGGGGAAAAAAAATCCAAGGTTTTACCATATCAGTATCATTTCAAACCACTAGCACAATTTCAGTCACAGAGTCTGCTTACAATTACAGAATTATCTGAAACTGAGCTATTGCACGGTACCGGAACAGATGCTGAATGTAGCTTTCTATATTTGGGCGACTGAAGTCTTTAGTTTAATTTCGCCATTTGGCAGTTTGTCTGCAAGTTTGTTGCTCCATTTAT
Source organism: Cyclura pinguis (assembly GCA_030412105.1). Classification (NCBI taxonomy): domain Eukaryota; kingdom Metazoa; phylum Chordata; class Lepidosauria; order Squamata; family Iguanidae; genus Cyclura; species Cyclura pinguis. The sequence goes on along the minus strand of CM059601.1, from coordinate 260,277,283 downwards.
TTTTTTTAACATTAGTACGCCGGAATAAAATTTGGTGCATCTGTTCTAGGCACAATTCTACATTTAAAATTCAAATACCAGCTCAAGCTTGTATTCATTTTAAAAGGGAAAGGGAGGAAAATGTAAAATGCCATGTGTGATGAAGTTGCTTTGGGGATAAGCTATTTAGAATGCAAGTGCAACTTGATGGTGGATCACTAGGCAACAGTAATAGTACCTTAAGAGTGAAACCCAGCACAGTGGAGTGCGTGAGAGGGGCTTATGGATGATAGGAATTATATATAAGGCAAAGAGTCCATTTTTAAAGAGAGCCTTCAGTGAGATCTTGGCCAGAGAGGGTGGAAGGGTCATGTCTAAGCAGTTGAGGAAAAAACACACGGAACTGATGTTTTAAAAACTGATGTATTCATTTATTTATTTAACCTGGTGTTTTATTTAATTTTGGCAATATTCAGAGTGTATGCTTAAGCTGAGTATCCCTGAAATGAATTTTAAACATCAACAACTTCCCAAAGTAAGTTATTATGGAGAAAAGGTTTCCAAAACCTCTATGATCTAAACCAAACTACTAGTAGGGACATGAAAATCTCCATCTCAGCTTCATTGTATTTCTCCAAATCTATCCACCTTTCTTTTTCACTCTTATATCAGAATACGAGACTTTGATTTTCATTCCTGCACTTCAGTTTGTACAATTTTGGCACATTCCTCATAATATGAACTTTTTTTTACATATTTTATCCTAATTTAAATATTCCTTCCACAAACTGAAATTTTGCTTTTGCAGTTTTTCCAATTATACTTTCTAGCATTTATATTTTAAAATGTATGCCATGTTTTGTGTACCCTTTATTTCTTTCAAATGCCCTATAACCCGCACAAATATACAAATTCTTCAGGCAAGGTATGTTTCGTCTTTGTCTTAGGAGGTGTGAAAATCTTAATTCCATCAACACTGCTGCATCCAACAACACTGCTGTAACACAGCCTGGGGATGTGGCTGGCAGAGCAGCCTAATTAACAGAGGGTAATGTAATGAGATTGGCTATGTCTGAGGACAAAAAACCCAGCCCTAGCCAGAGGGAGGGGCAGTGGGTGAGACAGCAGAAAGCATGTATACTGGGAGCATGATTTGGAATCTGGCTTTCTACAAAGAGATCTGTAGAGAGAACTCTATGTCAGGGCTCCAGTCAACCAAAGGGGCTTTTCTGGGAGAGGGTTATCTTATTAGTGACCATGTGTGAGGGCAGAGAAGAAACCAAACCACTTCTGCAAGGCCATTGAGTGGGGAAGCAGATCTTTATGCTAAGGGGAGCCAAAGGGGTATGAGTGAAAGCTCTGTTGGTGATCACTGTGGTGTTTTGAAGGAATTAGTTGACCATCTTAAAGGAACTGCTATTTTGTATGAATGTTCTTGAATCCACAATACCTTTTTCCTAGTTTTATGTTAATAAATAATTCATTCTATTTTTCCTAAGTTTTGCCTCAACAGATATTTTCTTCAGTTTTATTTTTAATAACATGCTACCACAGGTTATCTATCCTTTTCGAATAACCATCAATAAGCTTTGCTCTTCATCCAATAAGGCTGTGGGTTTTAGGAAAGCAGGGTTGTGAATAAGTGGAAAGTAGGGAGTCAGGGTGTGATAACAAGATTAAAAGGGGTACTGCTATTCTAGTGAGAGAGAAAAGAAAAGCAGGTCTGGTCTGTCTGTGCTCTGAGCTAGCACTAGGCTAGCCTTCCTCAAGCCTTCTTCATCACACTTGATAACTGCATCCCAAACTGTTAATCCCAACCAAAGTAAACCCCATGAAATGAGAACTTGTCCAATCAACACTTACATAAATTCCATTGATTCAGTGGGTTTGTTCTAGCTGGAACTAACAACTGGGATTACACCTATAACTGCATAAACTGTTACCTGATGAGGTTTGTCTGGTCTTTGAAAGAAATCACAGTAGATATACCCCAATAAACCTTCTTGCTCATGGACAACTGCCTGAAAAGAAAACATGAAAGTTCTAAGTGAAAGAAAAAACAAATGGTGATGTGACTTTATCTTTGAAAACACTACAAATGTGGCACCCTTAAATAAACTGAAAATATGGATGTATGCTTCACAGTGAAGCCTCCTTTCTTCCAATAATCCACAGCCTTCCACTGTTGCAGTTTTCAAAGAGACAGTAATGGTAGTTTGTCATAGTACAGAAAAGAAACCGGAAGGGGAAAAAATGAAAACCATCAGCATCTTTAAGACTTAACTGTGTCAGCAATTTTGTGTCAGTTTTTGTGAATTTCAGTCCACTTCCTCAGACACACTGATGGAGTTAATATTAAAGTACCAGATATACAGCAACGAATGCGGTTATGAGTGCAGGGTCAGAGTTTAACAGGTTACAAAAAGATACAAACCAGGACCTTGATATAAACATTCCTTTTTAATAATCTGGAGAACTTCTACAAATAATCTTTCAATTTCTGTAGAATTCAGTCTCCTAACATTGCCATCATAGAAACTTCAAGCACCCCGCTCAAAAGCAAAGTGGGTTTATTTGTAATTTTTGTGGACATTTAGGAATTAGAATTCTCACCAGTTTGCGAACATCTTCACACCACACCTCTCCCTTCTCAGGCTGCTCAGCATAAAGACAAATTCCTAAGAGTTTATTGAATAAGATGTTCAGTCCTTCCATGCATGCTCCAAGAGAGAAAAAGGGACAGTAGAGGCTAGGTTCAATGTTATACCTAAAACATACAGAACAAAAGCCATTGGTTACAAAAAATCATGTCACTACCCCAATTTCAATATTTTAATACTATCCAATCCATATATAAATGAATTCAGCACAACATCACAGTTGCTACAAACAGTGTACTTGCTCACATTCAACACCATGGCTGAAATTAGACATAATGTAAATTGCCTGGCCACCACCAAAACCAGCAAAGTATATAAATATCATTTGTTGTAATACCACTATACTTGTCTCACTTCAACAGCTGCTCTGATTTCAAGCAAGACTGATTTATCAGACTCCTATGAAGTGTGGTTAGAAGTTAAAAGAGAGAGACAAGAGAAGAGGAGAGAGAGGGCTCTATTTTGAGTGACTTGTGGTATATAATTTTTCATGGAAGAGTTATGCCTCTAGAGAATGTCTGTATCTTACAGGATTCAACTTATTTTACTATTATAGTATAGTCAGCCCTCCATATCTGCAGATTCAGATTCTGTATTCACCGATTCAACCAACCACATCTTGAAAATATTTAAAAAAAAATCCAAAAAGCAAACTTTGATTTTACCATGTAATATAAGGGATGCCATTTTACTATACCATTATACATAATGGGACTTGCGCATCCACAAAGTTTGGTATCCATGGGAGGTCCTGGAATCAAACCCTAGCAGATACTGAGGCTCACTATAAAAACTAAACAACTGAATAAGACCACATTTCCAATAAAGTTAATAAGAAACAATCTATACCAATTTCAGTTACAGAGTAAAGGCACCTACCAGCATATTTTTATGAAAATTAAAAATTCCACCATATTAACCAGCACAATCCTATATGGGTCTACTCATGTGTAAGTCCCACTGAGTTGAATGGGATTAATATCCAAGTAAATCAGTACAGGATTGAAACCTAAGAGTACTAGTATTCAAAACCTCTGAAAAGCCCTCTCCATCCATAGGTGGGAATGAAAGATTTTGACATCAAAGTGAGCAATATATTATCTCTAAAGCCTAAGCAACTTGTGTTAATGTCAGATATGAAATAATGCACTAGGAAACTGTTACAGTGTGAAAAATATAGCTATCCTTTCTGCCTGGTTTAATTATTTATAAATTAACTGATTATTGTTTTAACACAGGAGTCAAAGCCAACCTTTTAGAGCTTAATAGTTTTGCTATTATCATTTATGTAATCCTCAAAATACTACAAGTGTGTTATTCCTATGGAAATATTTATTAATATGACTGTTCCAAAGCAGGTTGTTAACTCCTTGGTCTTGAATTGGGCTGAGCAGCTAATACCCAGGAATATTTGTTTAAGACAAGCTACAGCAGATTATAAGACAAGTCAATTATGCCAGGATGAAGAATAACTCAAAAGATACTGTATGCCATGTCTCTAACTGTATATGATATGCTGGTTGACAATATTAATGCTGATAGCTATATTTAGTAAAATGTTTCAGAAGCCAGTTCCTTTTCAAGTATCTGCTTTCTAAAGCAAAAGCCTACATGTTAACAGATTTTACATAAGAATAATTTTTCTCATTACACATTAAATAAAAAGTTAAACATAAGATTTTTATTATGAGGAAATATCACGTATGCACTAATACACTTCATAAATCAAAGAGGACACTGAATTGTTCCATCTGAAATTTCATTTTGTAGTAAAAGGATAAACAGAGGGGGGAAATCCAAAGGCCCCATTTATGTAGCATTTGACTCACCAGTATTTTTATAGGAAAGGCACCAAGCCAACAAGAAATTAAACGGCACAAGAAGATTTGTTCACTCTTCATGAACAATGTGAAAACAGAGATGACAGCATTGCTAAAGGGTAAAACATGTAGTATGCCATTGTGAACAATTGTTTCAAAATCTGTATGACTTCACTGCATAGAAACAATGTGTGTGTGTCCACACGCGCAACTTCAAGTTGACCGTCAAAGCAAAGTACAGGCATAGAAAATGAATTTCATTGAAATTCTACATTTGAAAATAAGCTGCTGTGTATCATGACTGCCATCTCCTTTATTCAGAATGTTTTGAGAGACCTAGTTATTAAATGAAAGATTTTATTTACTCATTATCATTAAAGAAAAAGCATTCAGATCTGTACTATTATAAATTATTCACTTGGTAAAATGTCTTGTAGCATTCTTTAACCACAGTGTATAAGAGAAAGGAGAAGGTATTCTACCAAAATGGTAGAAATTTAACTAATAAAACAAAAACTTGGAGTTTGAGTATTCAGTTTCTTCAGATTTTGTTCAGACAGCCAAAACCAGAATATATGCCAAAGAAATGACTTGAAATCTTTTGTAGTGTTATTTATCATAATTCATTGTATTATCTTCACTTAAAATGTATACGCTGGATCCTAACCATGTTTTCTCATTTATTTATCATGCTAAATGTCACCTCTTTTTCTGCAAGGATAGGTCAGCGTCCATGGGATTATCCCAGTTTATGCTCACAACAATACTGTAAGGTAGGGTAGGCTAAGTGACCGAGTCAAGACCACCCAAAGAGTTTCTTTGACATGAGATGTTTTAAATAGTCTTCCCAATCCAAAATAAGCACTATATCCACTTCCCATTCTGACTCTCTAAACCTGCATTATTTCAGACTGTACACCCATAACAGTTAATTGAAGAAAGTGACAAACAAGGATTTAACATTTCCAGCTGTAATTCTTCCGAAACACCATTGCTGATAAGATCATTTCTCACCCCCACCTTTCTATGAAAGAACTGCAGGCATTTTTCAAAATTCAGAGACGGAGAAAAACTCTTCCTGTTTCTTGGTTTCTTCTGTGTTTTAACAGTTAGAAGAGTGCTGACTAGAAGAAACCTATTGCCACAGGCATATACCTTCTTCACATTTGATTTGCAGCCTCATACCTCTGAGTAAACAAGCAAAACAAGTGTTGGGGAATTCAATGGAGCCTCCTTGAAGATGTATGTTTGCTGTCTTAGCTGGAAAAGCAACTCTCAAATTATGGTAAATTCTTCCCTTCCCCTAGGTACAACTGACTACCCACATGAAAAACATTAGAAAGTTTACCAGTGTTGTCCAGGTTTACTCAGAAGTATGACCTACTGTAGTCAACAGAGCTCATTCCCAAATAATTATGATCAGAATTGCGGTCTCGTGACACACGCTAATGCTTCTTTACTCCAGAGTAAATCGCATTTTCTCCAAATGTGATTCTGCTCTACTGAGATGTACGGAATTGCACTACTGGTGGCCAAAATCCTCTAACTGCTACAACTGGTTATATGACATCACACAAATTCATCCCACTGTTGTGTCTCTAGTTGCTCAATTCTTATTCCAGTGGTTCTTAACTGGGGTCCACAAAAGGAGTCCACGAAACCCTGCTACTGGACACCAACAGCAGTGGCAGCAACAGGGACGCAGAAGCAGGGGGTTGCAGATGCTGAAACTGCTCCCTCATTGGCAAACAAGGGAGTAGTCTCGGTGTGTGTACATACCTGCCACCATGTCCATTTTGTTGGAGACACACCACCAGGGAGTTTGGACACCAAGGGACACAGTGGCAGGTGGGTGAGCACACCCAAACTGCTCCCTCATTTGCAAACAAGGGAGTAATTTCAGCACCCGCACACATACCTCCACTACTGCATCTCTGACAAAATGCACATGATGGCAGGTGTGTGTGCATGCCCAAAGTACGACTCTGGAGACCAAGGTTTGAATCCTCACTTGGCCATGGAAGCCTACTGGGTGATTTCAGGCAAGTCACATTCTCTCAGTCTCAGAGAAAGGCAAAGACAACAAATCTTGCCAAGAAAACCTCCATGACAGGTTCACCTCAGTGTTGCCATAAGTTAGTTTCAAACGGGAGAGACACAATGGCTAGAAAGAATCTCTCCCTGTCAGCAGCATCTTGTTGTTGTGTGCCTTCCAGTCAGTTCTGCTTGTGGCAACCCTAAGGTGAACAAATCACAGGAGGTTTTTTGGCAAGATTTGTTCGGAGGCAGTTTGCTTTAGCCTTCCTTTGAGGCTGAGAGAACGTAACCTGCCCAAGGTCACCCAGTATCTGAGCAGGGATTTGAATCCTAATCTCCAGAAGCCTTTAATAAATAAATAAATAGATATCCGACTATTTAAACAAGTATTTGAATATCTAAATCTAAATTTAAATATTTAAATCTTGAGTTAAGCCTTGCGAGACCCCGGCAACAAATTATATTTATAGGGGGTCCTCAGTAAAGAACAGGTTAAGAACCCCCAGACAATTTCTTACCTATCTGGTTGAACTGTGTTATGTCAATCACTATTTTTTAATCTGTATGTTGCCAAATTCCTTCTCCAGATTACAGGGCATTTTTTAATTAAAACACATATGTTTATTTAACCTTTTTTACAATGTAACCCGTCTTTTTGGTCTTAAAAAGTCCACAAGACATGGTAGCACACTGCAGACAACTAACTGTTTCTACCTCAAGTGTTTAAAATGTGCAGTGATTTGTCTATCTTGTCTGTATTCAATGCAGCTATTAAAACCTACACACAAAATGCATGCTCATCACAAAACATGCTTTTGAAAACTGTATTTCTAAATGTACAATGTAAATGATATTGCTCCCACCTCACAGCAAATCAAGGAGGTAGCTCATCTCTCCAAAAGAAAAACTTGAGAAAGCTATGCAAAATTCATAGTTGTACAAAGATGGCAAATTGATGCAAGAGCTCCTCCTGGTGTTTAAACATTAGAAACACTACTAAGGCCAGATCAAAACATGAAGCACTCACACTCAGACAACAGGGTTCACCTATCTTTTTCCTCACCCAGCTACAGGTCCAGAAAATTGATTCAAGGGAATCAATGTATCCTCCATAAATGGTGAACAAAAAGCCCTGAGCAGCACAAGTTCCAGTTCCTTCTGCCCAAATACAAGTGCCAGAAGTCATACTATTGACATTTGCTGTTGCTATAAAGTCAAAGGCTTTCACGGCCGGAATCCATAGGTTGTTGTGGGTATATCCGGGCTTTGAGGCCGTGTTCTATTAGTATTTTCTCCTGATGTTTCGCCTGCATCTGTGGCTGGCATCTTCAGAGGATCTGGTGGCACGGAAGTGAGACAGAGTATGTATATTTGTGTAGTCCCTGGATGGGAAGGAGCAATTTGTATGTATTACAGCTGGCCTGTGTGATGGCCTGTTGTTAAATGAGATATCCCCCAGGGCGTATGTTATCCCTGAGGGATATCCCATTTAACAACAGGCCATCACACAGGCCAGCTGTAACACATGCAAATTGCTCCCTCCCACCCAGGGACTACACAAATATACATACTCTGTTTCACTTCCGTGCCACCAGATCCCCTGAAGATGCCAGCCACAGATGCAGGCGAAACGTCAGGAGAAAATACTAATAGAACATGGCCTCAAAACCTAGAAAGCCCACAGCAGCCTATTTGCTGTTGCTGTCTGCCTTTCAAGTCATTGCCAATTTATGGTGACCCTAAGGTAAACTTATCAGGGGATTTTCTTGGCACGATTTATTCAGGAGGTCTGCCTTTGGCTTCCTCTGAGGCTGAGAGAATATGACTTGCTCATGATCATCCAATAGGTTTCCATGGATAAGCAGATATTGAAACCCTGGTCTTCAAGAATCCTAACCCAACACTCAAAACACTAAACTATGCTGACTCTTTAAGCACAGGTATGGGCATGTTATTAATGTAATCCAACAAACAGAAAAGGACTATGAAGTTCCTTTTTTCCAAAATCATTCATTTTGAAAAGTGATCTTATAGTTTTCAAGCCACATCTCACAAACACAGAAAGAAGTTTTTCTTCTTCTTTTTCTATTGTTTGTATTCATTCATTCACTCACTCACTCACTCACTCACTCACTCACTCACTCACTTATTTAGGATATTTTATATCACATCCCACTGACAAGGGCTCCTGAGGTGATGAACAAATAAAAAGATCAGAACAATAAAAAAAAGAAAACATTTTAAAAACATATTAAAATACCCTTTTAAAAACCATCTAAAAACAGTCCTAAAATGCAGTTTTAGAGTTAAGCAATTTTAAGCAGTGAAACTGGGACTCAAGGCATCTTACAATGTAAAAAAATAAAAAATAAAAATAAAACCATACAAAAAGTGAGCATTAAGATAGAATTAAATAATCACAGTATTAAAACAATTCTGATCTATACTTAAAAGAATAAAGTAGAATTAAAAAAATAAAAAGCTATTAAAAATTGTTATGTTTAAAACAATACAGCATGCTTTACCCTATTCTTTAAAAAGTTTCTGTTTTAAAAGGCTGTTGGAATAAAAAGGTTTTTGACTACTGATGGAAAAACAGCAGAGGGGGACCATTCTGGTCTCCTTGGGAAGGGAGTCCCAGAGCCTAGGGGTAGCCACCAAGAAGGCCCTTTCACGTGTCCCCATAAACTGTGCTTGTGATAATGGTGAAACTGAGACAAGTGTCTCTCCTGATCATCTCAGGGCCTGGGCAGCCTCATATGAAGAGAGAGCCTGGATCTGAGCCATATGGGGCTTTATAGGTCATAACCAGCACTTCCAATTATGTTCAGAAACAATCTGGCAGCCAGTGAAGCTGTTGTGACAGGGGGGTAGTATGGTCGCTGTAAACTACTGTACCACTCCGGCAGCAGCTCTTTGTATTAGCTGAAGTTCCCAAATGCTCTTCAAAGGTAGCCCCACATTACAGTAACTTAAACAGGATGTAACTAAGGCCAGCGTGGAATCTCATAGAAGAAGCAAAGTGGGCGCATAAGCTTTAAATGTGCACAAGCAGTCCTGGATACCACAGAAACCTAGGCCTCCAGGTTCAAAGCTGAGTGTATACCCAAACTGCAAGTAAGAGTGTAACCACATCCAACATAGACCAAATCCCTATTCCCGAATCTGCCTTTCAACTGACCAGGAGCACCTCTATCTCGTCTGAATTAAAGTTCCAATCTACTTGTGCTCATCCAGTCCATTGCTGAACAGAGATACCAGTTTAGAACCACGGCAGATTCTCTGGACTGAGGTGGAACAAAATAGGCTGCAAAGGCCTATCACCCACCATCATTGGTGTGGATAATCTCAGGGTCTGGGCTCAGGGACTTACAGTTTGCTAGACAGCCTGGTCCCAAGCCACATAAAGCTTTGTAGGTCACAACTCGCACTTTGAATTGTGCCCAGAAACAAATTTACAGCCAGTGGAGCTGTTTCAACAGGAAAGTAGAATGGTCCCTGTAACCTGCCCCAGTTAACACTATGGATGCAGTTCTTTCAACTAGATCAAATTTCTGAATACTCTTCATAGGCAGCCCCATGTTACAGTAATCCAAATGGGATGTAACTAAGGTATACGTAGCTGTGGGATATAAGGCATGTAGCCATGGCAAGATCCCATACCCAAAGTGCACACATGCACATTCAGGGGAAATGTAACACCATCTAACATCTATTCCCAGACCTGCCTTTCAGCTGATCGGGAGCAGCCCTATCCTTGTCTGGATTAAGTTTGAATTTGTTTGCCCTCATCCAGTTCAATACTGCTGACAAGCACCACTTTAGAATCAAGACAGTCTCCCTGGATTGAGATAGAAAGGAGGTTATACACCTACTGTGTGTATAACTTTTGACACAGCTTCATTTGAGCACAAGAGCAGAATATATATGTAAAAAGCTGGTGGAGCTATGTAGTTCTGATGTAAGCCCAAAGAGACACATAATACAATATGAGGAGAAAAGGAAAAATGATTTACTGCAGGAACTTACAGAAATCCTTTAAAAGACTCTTAAAGGTTGGAAATCCAGAAATATAATATTAGAATGCACATAAAGGGATAGAAGTTATTCCAAGAGAATGCTGTAACACTTACCTCTCAGCACGCAGGACACCACTATAATACGGATGATCCCAGGGCATCAATTTCTGAAATGAAAGAATCCAAGATTTTTAGTGCTTGACACAAATCAAATGACAAGTCAAATACACAGCTTTTCCTACACAGCAGCATTTCTACAATGACTACAGTTGGCCTTTCACATCTGTGGGTTTGATTTCCATGAATTTGATTATTTATTTATTCATTCATTCATTCATTCTCCAATCCCTGCTGCCTCCCACCCTAGGTACTTCTTTTCCAGAGCAGCTCCAATCAGTCCATACAGCCCTTTAAAAACCCACCCCTGGTCCTCCTCCTTCCCCAGCAGCTGCCTGGCCAGCTAAGGACAGCTCACAGCCTAATTTCTCAGCACCACAAAGCCCCTCCCCGATGCACCCACACACACACACAAGGAAGGAGATGAGCACAAGAGAGGAAATATAGGGCCACTATGCCAACCCACTCCCTTTCCCTCTTCTTTTCCTGACCAGTTTGGGATGCTGGGTGCCTGTTCTCCCCACCACACCTCACCTCCTTTCCTACTAGAAACACACACATTTTGATATTTGCAATTTTTCCACAGGGTCCTGTGCCCCTAGCCCTAGCAAATGTGGAGGGCCAAATGTATTATCACTCTAGTTTACATACTGGCCTTATAACCTTGTTACTTAGGCTAACACAGCACACTCTATATGTGAGGACACCTGACAAATGAATTCTTTGACTATGTAAAAGCTTTGGTTAGATAGATAACACTTTAGTGCCTTTATTATTAATGTTTACATTCATGACACAAACCAAAAATAGGAAAACATATCTGAAGCAAGGAAGAGCTAATAATCTAGTTAAATAAACCAATATCCTAATGTTCAGCAAGGCTAACGTAAAGTGGAACAACTGTTTTCACCTGCCAACCACAGACAGAGAAAGATATTAACAGATTAGCATTTCTGCGGGTGTTCGACAACCGAAAAGGCTCCACTAGGCTGAGAAGGCCTATCACACATCATCACTGGCTATGCTGGCTAGGGATATGAACGTGGCAAAAGTTGCCTACCTCTGTCCCAGATTTTGTAACCACCCACTGTACTAAGACACACTGATCTTCTAAAGGGTAACCCTATTGGCAAGGGCTATCCATAATACCGTAAATACAATTCAAGATGCTAATTCTGATCTATAGTCTCCGTGATAGCTTAGAACAAATTTCTGTGAGCAAGCTTTTACTGAAGCATTATTGTCTGTTTCAAAATCCTTTCGAGTTCTACAGAGTAATTTAATCATTAACTTTGTTAAATGGTTTTCCAATGGCATTTTCCAATGGCATTATGGTCTGTATGGACACCTAAATACAAGTGGCACATGTCATCTGCCCACTCTGTATGGTAGAAATGTCCTTCTTTTATACTACTTCTTATCTACTTATATCTACTTTTCTTACAAGAGAGCTATCTGCAGAAGCCATGCTATAAGTTAATAGACTGCTGCAGTTTACAAAGAAAAGCAGAGTTTTAACAGACGTATATCATTCACAACTAATACAAACACAGACAAATGCAAAAGGGCACACGAAAAGGAGCTCAAAGTCACCAGCTACTTCTCTGTGTCCTATTGTAATCTCCAACAGTGACTGAAAAAGCTCTCTCCAATCTACCACCATCTGTGTGTCAAATCTGGGAAGCAAGATACGCAGGGAGATTCTCCAGCTATCTCCCATAAAATTACTGCAGAGTGCTTGCCCTTGAAACATGTCCAAATTCAAACCTTGGCATCTTTTTAGAATAGTTTCAAAACTATTCTATCTGACTACCTGTCTGACTCAGCCTAACTTGAGTGAGTGACATGCATCAGTGCCTTTTAGGAGCATTGTGTCAGAAGATCTGGAGCCTGAATGAGAAATGTTGTGGTCTGATCTGTAACCTTTATCTAGTATGCTGTAAAGGGCTATTTATTATTTAAATAAAATAAAACAATGGTTATATATGTTCAGACCCCTGAGCCTTTTTCAGGCAAAGAAGACAGGCAGTGTGATGCTTGTATAGTATAATGCTCAGGCCAGGTATGAAACCAGAAGCCTCTGTATAATCTGTATAGTAGAATCTTCAAACTCTGGTTCCAAGTCAGGCTCACAGCTACTGTAACTGATAGCACAGACTTATAACTCCAGATCTGGATGCATGTACAGCTGCCAAGGAGCCAATAAAGCACTGAGAGTTACAAACTACCATTATGCCTCTGCTAAGCAATCAAAACAGACAAGTTGGGGTTTAAATAAAATTTAATCACATGATATTAAAACTTTAAGATTTCCACTTGCATTCATTTGTAAATTTTATTCATAGGCATTTGCTGTCACAAATTATACACCATGAGCCAGATCTATCAGAATAGTCATGCAAGAGCCAAGCAACTCTGAAAGCCATAGCTTGTGGAAAAAAAGCACTGGAGTTTACTAATTTTTAATTTGCATGCATGTAATTTTTCAGATCTGACCTCTGCCCTTTCAAGTCTGCATAAACTAATTGAACATAATGTTTAACATACTCGAGAGAGTACATTACATTTTCCATCTTATGGTTTGGCTTCTATATAAATCACTGTGTTTAAACCAATATTGTCCTTTCAGCACATAGTTCCTTTAGAGAACCAAGCTTGAAACCCAACTCTGCAGTAATATGAAGCCAAAAGAAAAAGGTTAGCTTGCACCAACAGATTACTGACATTATAGACATTATTCTCTCAAACTAGTCCCCAACTCATTTGAATTGTGAGGGGGACAGAAAGAAATGCATAATATAACTTACTGATTTGATAGGATTTAGTTTCGTTTTCATGCCTTCCATCATTTCAAAATCCTTTTGAGTTCTACAAAGTAATTTAATCATTAACTTTGTTAAATGGTTTTCCAAAATCTATGCATACTTTTAATAGACAGGTATTGTTCAGTACACAAATTTAAACATCAGTCAAGCAAAAAAATGAAGAAAATGAGCCAGAACAAGCTGTTTTGTCTTCAGTCTTCTTTTCAAGTCTAAGTAAGGGAACACTAAGCAATACAGAGAAATCAACTGTGGCCTCTCTTTTTTCGTCACTGGAAATTAAGACAACTTGCACAATTCTGGTCTTAAGGTATAGATGATTACATTTACCTCTCCACAAAACTATACGTCTTTTAATCAAAGTTTGCAGACAAATTTTTAGTAAATCCTTTTTCTATATTAAAAGTTTTTGCCTTGAAGCAAGGTATATCTGTTATCCTTACTTAGTTAGAGCAAATGAAAGAAAAAGACACTCACCGATTGAATAACTTATCTGAAAGCTTTGCAAGAAACTGCGTTACTCTTTCTTTAAAAAAACAGAATGTAAGAAAACAGTTATTGGTAACTAGAAATAACAAAAACACAACTGTAAACTTCATCCAAACACAACTGTAAACTTCATCCAAACACAACCGTAAACTTCATCCAAAATAAACTAATCTACTGAACAAAGTATAATTCAAAAGGCTATAATGCAAAACAGACTGAACGCAGTAATCATCTGGTTTTTCTTATAAAAGAATCCGTAAATAAAATCAAACTTCATAATATGTATATTCCTGTGTTCTTCTCAGTCTTTCAGTAAGAAAAGACCATTTTAAACATCACATAGACTACAATAGGTGACGATGGAAAAGTTAGGGATTCTTTCCTGACTACTGCAAGATTTCTTTTTTCCAGGTCTTGGAGCTGCCCAATAGTTTTTGTAACCCAGCACAGAACTTTAGAATTTAAGATTATACTGTTCACTGAAATTTTAAAATAACTTAAAGAGCTCAACAGGACAGGTTTTTTTTAATTTTATTTGATTATTATTTTTTATTAAAGACAGTTTTAATCTCTGTTCATAATCAAAGATAAAACATGTTCAAGAATAACCAAACATTACATTTAATAGATTATGAACCAATATGATTACTTCAACATAATTATTTCACTGAGACTTGTTTCCATGTAGGATGTTTAGTATAAAGAAGTAATTTACTTACAATGTTGAATATTGCATGAATTAAGGTTATCTGGCACTAAAAGAAATTTCACCATAGCAAAAATTACTAATCACATAAAGCAATCTGCACAGCAAGCATTTAGCATTGGTGCCCTGCATAGTTCACATTGTCTCCTCCTTTTTTGTAAACTGGTATTACCTGGAGTTTGTGCCATTGTTCCTTGAAGAGCCCGATGAGCAAAAGTATCATATCCAACTAACTGGGCCAGATGGTTTCTGCTGGTAAGCAGTTCCTCTAAACAGTTCAGTTGCTGAGCATTTGGGTAGAGAAAAACCTTGTAGGCAATTTCACGTACCTAATGTTAATTGAAATGAAAAGTAATGGATGGGCAGCAATCATGGGAAACTGATACAGTCACTAAAACTTTTGTGTTACGAAGCAAATATTACTTTGTTGTAAAGGGCAAAAAAAAGCACAGTGAAAAATTTCTTCTCTACACACATAATGCATCTCTAAAGTGCTTCCTGCATCATGAACTGTGTCAACCATATCACCTGGGAAGCATTAAGAAGAGAGCACTTGCACGTTTAAGGAATACCCTATACCTAGCCATAAAGTGCATGGTGAAGAAATTTTCAAGCAGACACATGTACCCCAGAAGGTGGGCACACAGTATTATCAACACCCACATTTAGTGTTCAGTGGTCAGCATATAAACAAGAAAAAGAAGTCAGCTGCATGGAAGTTGCCCGGGGTTTATTAACTCCAAATAAGGTGCACAGACTGGAAAGGAGTCCTTCAAAAAGAGAGGTCAAAGATGCATCTTTGATACTGAGGCCAAAACTACATGTGCTAGTGACAGCACCATTCCAACGATATAACAGGAGAGAAAGGTGGCCAGTTTAAAGAACGTAATACATGAAAAAAGTACACCCATCCTCTTACTTGCCACTTACATCCTGTCAGATTCCACCCCCACAGGAAGAAGAAGCCAGGAAGTAAACGAAGTAAGAGATTTAGCACACTTCTTTCTATCTCCTTTCTGACCTTAATGTTACACTTCTTACCCTCTCCACTATACTTCAGTAGGAAAGAGGCTGGTTTAGTTTGGGTCTGATTCACCTCACATTATATACAATACATCCATGTGCCATATTACCTGGGCAATTTATTCTGCTCATTGTAAAATGCCTCATAAGTAAGGATTATCATTTACAAACTGATTAATTAGTACATATACCTGCTGTACTCCAGCAGTAGACAGAAAGTACTGATATGTTTGTAGATCCCTAAGCAATCTGTAGTAGATTGACAAGAGTTTCCAATGTTTAACTGACTGACAAGAGCAAATAAAATGCTCCTACTCACCCCACCAATATTAAGTTGCTGAAAGATAACATTTTTCAGAAGTGGATTTGGGTATGAAAGGCCTTCTATGCTCGGTTATGGTATTGATCACAAATTCCTGGGCTAAGTGTAAGCAACCTGTTACATAATTCGTAGCATCTGTCTGTCTGCCTGAGCCATAATTTTGGCATTGGCTCCAGACAGAAGATCTCAGTGTTCTAGTTTCAAAAACAAAACAAGGTATCCCAGAAACCTGACAGCTACTCAGCTTTCCTGAAATATATTTACAACATACGTACCAGATCATCTGGACTATCTGCATTGAGACTACTGATTTGGGCATAATTGCCTTCAATTGCAAAGTTATGGCGAATATGTTCAGGTAGAATGTGCTTGTCAATCTTGTTTGGAAGATGAGATCCAATGAGAAATTCATTGCATAAATCCAGTATTTTGACATTGAGATTTACTGCTCTCCTACGCTGGAAAAGGGAAATTCACAGAATTGTCATTTCTTTAAAACACAGTTTCACTAGCACTTCTTTTCTTTTCTTTTTACATTGTCCTAGAACATGCAGCTCTTTCTAGTTTTGTTGCATTGAAAATCCCAGCAGCCCTAGTCAGTACAACCAATGATGAAGAATGCTTGGGGATGTATTTCAACAACACCAGGATGGCCATAAGATCTCCCAACCCTTTGCTAGAAGGGTAAGACATGGCCAACAAATTGATACAGCACATTCCTTATGAGAGATATTTGCAAGACAGAGTACCTTAATGTGCTTAATGCCACATTACTGTGATCAGGTATGACGTACAATATTGATTATAATAATTAATAAGATGATATTACTTAGATCAAAGCAGAGAAAGGTAAAGTGTGAATCCTGAACCCCACATTTGTGACACCGTATCACCAGCAGTCCCCCAAAACCCATTTTTTTTAGAAATCTGGGATAATATCTGCACGATTTTTCACCCACAAATGCCCTCAAAGGCAAATACAAAATGGTTTTGCTTTCTCGCCTACAAGATCATTCCCCTCATAATGCCCAACAATGAAAATAAAAAATGACGTGCCATTATTATGGGGCACACACAAAACACAGGATAGGTGACTGGGTGAAAATTGTCCCCCATCCCCCAAACAGTTGGGTTAAAAAAAAAAAATTTCAGATGCCTCAGTCAATATTTTCCACCTTAAAGTGGAAATAATTACCTTTTCTTCATCCATGTGAATACCACTGATCTCAAAATCAAACATGAAAAGTTCTGCCACACGCCTAAAAGGAATAAACTCATTAAGAGAAAACATCTGCAAGACAAGTATTGTTACTGTTTATCCTTTCTAAAGATTTGTTAAATTTTACATATCATTATGCTACAGAGCAAGTATTAATATATCAACTTAAAGTCAATTTAAGGAAACTAGGCCTCTCAGTAGCTGCAGGCAATAACAATGTTCAGAGAGAAAGTAAATTCTTAGAAAGTTTCCTATCTTTTAATCATACATAGATATTATCATGCTTTGTTCATGAACTTTGTACCAAACCATAAATCTTGGTCAGCTATGGCAACTAGGAAGGGAGGCAGGAAATATGAGGAGGCATCATAAAAGAAGAACAGAAGGCAGATTTCAAAGCATGCCCTTAAACAGTAAAAAAGTCAAGAGGAATTTAAGAAGACCAAGACAATTACAACATTAAGTATGTCAAGCCTGCCAAAGAAGATACAGGCACAGAACTTTGAAATAATCCCTTTGATTTCAGAAAAGGGAGAAGTTCTGAGACTGGGCTGCATAACGTAGCTGGAACCATGGAAGGTCCATCAAAACAGAAATCTGGATACACAAGAGTTCTATTGCAAGGCATATCACAACACTTGAAAGTATAGGCTATCAGGTTATTGTAGTCCATCTTTAAAACTAATCTTCGCAAGAAGTCAGACTTAAAAATATTATGTACTGAATTACAAAAATGGTTTCACAATTTCTGAATGATCTGTCATTGTCATAAAGTATGCTGACTACCAAACAGCCAACATTCTTAGTTTTAGAAGGAAATATCCACTAAAGAGGCAGAATGTGGCTGTTCTAAGGTTGTTGGACTGCAACTCCTAGAATCCCTAGCCAACGATGAAGACTGCTGAGAGTTTGTAGTCCAATGACATTAGAAGGACTGCATATTTCCCCCCCACACCCTTGTTGTTGTTGGCTTCAGTTGTTTCCAACTTATAGTAACCCTAATGTGACCCAATCATGGAGTCAAGATTTGTTCAGAGGTGGTTTGCCTTTGGCTTCCTCTGAAGCCGAGAAAATGTGACTTGCCCAAGGTCACTCAGTGAGTTTCCATGGTTGAATAGCAATCCGAACCCTAGTCTTTAGAGTTATAGTCCACTACTCAGGTCCAACACTCAGTCTGATATACCACACTGGCCTGCAACTGTGTCCTACCAGAACAAAATTAATCACGTGTACCTTGTTTCTGGATCAAGGGAACCCATAACATCCTTATCAGTCAACAATTTTCTCAGACTTTGGCAAAGATCTACATCAGTATTTAATCTAGAAATATAAAAAAGAAAGGACCCATTAGTAGCAATACAATAATTAACTTTCAAGTTAACTATTTCTATATTTTTGACATTTCATAAACTAAGTCAACTTGTTTTCAGGCATCACAGAATGTTAATAAAGCTATTACTGGCATGTTCACCACAATACTTAGGCACTGTTCATGGCTGATATAGTTCAACAAAAAAATAATGCCCTATGGTGTTTCCATGTTAGACATTTAGTGCTGAACTATCTACTTCACTTAAATCACTTTTTAGTCATATATACATTAAAGTCATCCTTTCACCATTCTCTTTTGTTTTTGTTGTGGTTCTTCCATCATATCAGAGACCACAGAAAGCCCAACCTTGTGGAGGGGGGGACAGGTAGCATATTCTCGTAAAGGTGAAGACAACTCCACTATCACCTGTTCATAGTTGCAGCCTTTTTCACTTGCTCCCATTAAAAAAGAATGCAGTACTTTTAATGAAACTCATCTGAACTGGGAGACAGTCAGTACAGGAGAAGGAAGTACACCCGTGAAAATGGCTGGCAGGGGAACACAAGCCTACCTTACACCAAGAACTCCAAGTACAAAATGGGTCTTACTGAATGGCAGGCCTCTATTACCCAACAGCCCTTTTCAGGCATGCAGCATTCCTGCCATGCATTACAGCAAACTACAGAAGAAGTGAGAGCAATGATTATTGTAATGAAATAAATTCTACATATACTTCTGATCCAAGGTAATGATTAAACTTTTTTTTAAAAAAAACACCTTCATGGACAATCAGACAATCACACTTCAAAGAGTATTTTGGGTTTTTTTTAAAGGTTCTCAGGGCAAGAAAAAGAAATGGCTGCTGAGGCGAATTGTACCTTCCCCTTCAGCAGTCATTGAGCTATGTGGATAGAACATGGTGAGATAAACAGACAAGAAAAGCGTAGTATCTCTAGTGGTGTGGAAAGCTGACTGCAATTCTGTTTTTAGCTTACAGAAGCAGAACAATGATTAATAGTGTTATGAGCCACCAGTCCGGAGGCAGCTCCACAGATGACAACTATGCCTACTATACTCGGAAACAGTTTTTACCAGACATCTTAACTTAGAAAAGAGAATCTCCTTCCCTCCATGTACTTCAGAATAGATGGAAACAAGAACAGCTTGCAGTTATTAAATAGATAAGCTCAACACAACAAATAAAACATACTTTTCTACCATAGTACCAATGCTTCTGCAGGCTTCTTCCGCAGCCTCTCTGAAAGCAGGATCAGGATGAGCGATTTTTACAAAATCCGCCTGATGCAATTAAAAAAAAAAGGGAAAGATAATAATAACAGGAAAGTTTTGATGGAATTCTCAAAAAAGTTGGAAATCCTAGCTAAGTCCACATGTGAATCTTTTTTGGATAAAAGCATACTGGGTCAAACCCAACAAAATGCTTCTGTAGGCAGAACAGGGAGGAAGACAGCCCCTCTTCTCTCCTGCAACCCCCCTCCCCCCACACAGTCTCAAAATCTGGTCCAGGGATTATGGGAGGATTTGTATAGAGTAAGGCCTGCAGAAAGAAGAAGAGGAGGGAGGAGAAATGTGCATGCAGTAAACAACATAATAAACATTAGTCAGCATATTTCTTTCAAGAACTTTGGTTAAATTGTTGCTTCTCATATAAACCAATCAAGGAAAACACCTTTCTTTATAATCATGTATAAAACTTCCATACCTGTTTGTTTAGCAAATGTCCGAGTTAAGAAACCATGTACTTTCTCTATTTAGAAAGTACAGTATTAAGAACTGTAATATGAAACAAATTCTGAAGAAAATATTTTTTACACTTAACCCACAAAAATTTCTTACCCACTTCCCCAAAGTGGTATCCTAAAACCAGAGTATATCCCACTGATTTTAGTGTGTAAGTAAATGAATCATAGGTTAAAAAGCAACACATTCTTTACCCCAGTGTTTTTAGCACTGCAACAAATGTCTGAAATTATAGTCAGCTCTTCGTATACACAGGTTCTGCATTCACGGATTCAACTAACCACAGCTTGAAAATATTTGGAAAAATGTTTTCCAAAATCCAACGCTGACTTTGCCATGCACCGAACATTAAGCTGATGTGCAGGCATACCCTGCTGTAGCCTCTCACCATTTCATGGATCCTTAGGCTCTCTTTGGCATTCAATGGAGTTGTTCACTACTCCATTTTACTATGCCATTGTATATAATGGTACCTGAGCACCCATGGATTTTGGTATCCACAGACCACTGTCATGCCAATCACAAAAAATACAACAGATTTGTCTGTTTCAGGGGAAGTACCACATCTGCAGTTGGGTTTGATAAAATTGTAAAATAAGAATTAATATACACACCTGCCAATAAGGTTCAACACTTAATATTAAAGTTATAAAAATGTCTTACTAGATCTGCTACTCTACACAAGGCATCTGACAGCTGATCAAAGATCATAACTGTCTCTTTTCCAGGAGATGTAATACAAGCTTTTTGGACTAGCCGTTCTGTTTCTTGTAGTGATTTTTCCTGAGCTTCTTGAAATCCTTCTGGACAGGTCAGCTCTGCTACACCAAACAAACCCTAAAAACAGAAAACAGAAGAGATATAATGAACGTAAACACTATACATTTTCTTTATTTTTCTGTTCCACAATGACTCTGAAAGTTGTAAAATTTAATTTAACCTCTCATTTTTGAAGGCTGAAATGTTGCACCTTTAAGTAGGTCCTGCCAAACTCAGTAGGTCCTGTACTTCTGAACAGCAATGCACAGAATTATACTGTCAATGTCAAATTTACACACATATTACAATAACATAATCCAGTAACAGCCGCAATCAAATTGACTGATTTAGGTACATGCAACTGGCCCAACAAAAGCAGATTTCCCTGTTCCTCACTCCCCATAGCAGCCCCTTCCTAAGCTTGTTACACAAAGGTTTGGGAGCTCCTGCTGAGTGGTATAAGCTGTATTATAGTAAACACATAAACAAACAGAGCCTTTCCATTTTCAGAAGAGAGGTTCTGGATACAACCCATTATTATTATGCTTGAAACATGCACAAGGACTCAATAGTTGAGTTGAGTTGAATCGAACCCTTTTTATGCATAAGGACTCAACAGTTTATTTGAATGCCCAAATTAATTTTCAAACATCTAAACCAAAAGAGCCCCAGATTTACAGCTGATGGGCTTCTATTGTCTTCAAGTGAATCCTTCTCCTTTTCAGACAGCCACTGAGCCAACGTGTTGTGACTACTGAATGCATTCAGTACACATTGGCCAACCTCCTCTTTGGGACTTTTCCTCCATGTGCACGTATGTGTGTGTTTGTATATGTGTGTGTGTGTGCTATTTGTCAATACAGGTACGCCTCAGTTAACAGAGCAGAATGAAACAGAAGTGTAGTTCAAGATGTTTGTCAGCAAACTGTTTATCCAGACTTACAATACACACATTTGAAATAAAATAACTAGGCCAGGTAAGGCTTGCATAAGTAAACAAAAACATTTTGAATCTTTTAGAGATGACTTGAAAGCTTCTTCCAAAATGCATCCAGGATTGATTTTTTTGTTTCAGCAACCTCCATTTTTCTTATGATTTTCATTCTAGGCCATAGATCTTAGCTTTTTTTATTAACATACTCAGTGTTGCAGTGGGACAGGGTAAGCTGTTTTCTCCTTTTCCTTCTGTTTCTTTTTTTTTCTTTTTTTTTTTTTTGCATTTATGTTAAGAATGGGGAGGCTGCCATTCACATGCCAGCTCTTTTGCATTCTTGGCAATTTTTACCTGCTTTTCTGGTAAAGGCTGAAAACACTACTTGGGAAAGTTTTATTGATCCAGTTCTAGATTTCAGATGAAATACATTTCACCCAAAATCAAGCACGGATAAATTTAGTGAATACATATATCAGAAAACTGATAAGAACTGGCAGACATGCTCTTCCAGCTTTAAGTACTATACAAGAAACAAATTATCAGCCTGATAAGCCTTCCCTCATATAAAGACGCAGTGATGAAAAACTACTCCTGCTGAGTTTTTCCCAGGGAGCTCTGCAAGGAGGAAAATATGGTAATCCTTCTCATATCAAGGACTATACTCCTGCCATAGGAGTATATTCTAATGTCATGCTGGCACATTCTAATGCCATGCTGAGATCTCAGTGGAAACTCACTCCACGAAACACATAAACAAACAATCAGCCTGCTACAGTGTCACTTGCTCCAGGCATTTGCTCAGAAGGATGGGCAAAATACTAAAACAAAGTGGTATAGCTATCGGAGTACTGCACAAGGACAGGACAGACAGCAGAAGAGTGCTGCTGGAGCAGACCAATGTCATCTCTAGTTCACCACGCCATTCTCATAGTTGTCAACGAAATCCCTATAGGCAGCCCACAGCAGGTCACGAGTGCAATCGTATTGTCCCACTCTTTTTCCCATTACCAATACAGAAAGGAATATGGTTGCAGCTGTTATGTGGTATTAAGCCAAGTTAGACTTCTAGTGACCTTCAACAGACTGTCATTAACAGCTGTGCTCTGGTCTTGCAAACTCAGAGTCATGTCTTCCTAAAATAAGTCAATCTACCTGTAATGCGGTCTTCCTTTTTTTCCTACTGCGTTCACCTTTACAATATTGTATTTTTCACTGAGTCATAAAATTCACTGGATCACCAGAAATCAACAGGCAATCTGAAGACAAAAAAACAGACACAGACACACGCACACATTGTTTCATGATGTGTCCAAAGCATGTTAGCCTCATTCTGGTTTCGAGTGAAAGTTCCGGTTTGATTTATTTACCTGTGATATCTACAGAACTCCTCACCAGCACCCCTTTTCGCTGTCTAACTATCACATCCATACACAGAAATTGGAAACACAATGGTATGGTTGATCCTGACTTGGTATTTATTGATGCATCTTTAAACCTGAACTGCCTCTGGTACATACATGATTAGCAGCCACTGATAAGCAATTTATGGAGGTTTATCACTATTATACTTGCACCATGGGCTATGTGAAGAAGTACTTCCATCTATCTCCCACAAGTGTGGTGCAGGGGTTTGAGTGCTGGATTACAACTCTGGAGACCAAGGTTTGAATCCTTGGCCATGGAAACCTACCAGGTGACCCTGGGCAAGCCACACTCTTTCAGCCTCAGAGGAAGGCAAAGGCAAAACCTCTCTGAACAGATCTTGACAAGAAAACTCTATGATAGGTTCGCTTTCGGGTCACCAAAAAAGCAGAAACAACTTGAAGGCAGACAGCAATTTTGCCCCTTTCAATAGTTAGCCTCAAGTTATAAGACTGTGAGAGGCAAACTGGAACTTTGCTAGATAACTGGTGACAGAAAAAGGAAGCACTTCTTCAAAAGGAACACAATCAAATTGTTCAATGTGCAATTACAAAATGTAATGCTGGCCACCAATTCCTTCTGAATAGAGGTGCAGAAGATTTAACTATGGCCATTTCTGCACTAGGCTGTTGCAGTGCTATTATTCCACTTTCAATGTCCTATGGAATCCTGGGGTTTGCAGTTTAAACTGCAAACCCCAGGACTCCATAGGACGTTGAAAGTGGAATAATAGCACTACAACAACCTACTGCGGAAATGGCCTATGTGGGTCATACCATTGTTCAGCCATGAAGCTTACTGAGCACTGACATGCATAAGTCACATGGGCCATTTCCGCACTACACTGTTACAGTGCTATTATCCCACTTTCAACACCCCGTGGAATTCTGGGGTCTGCAGCTCACTGAGGCCAAAGAGCTCTGTGGCTGAGAAGTCTAAATGCCCTTCCCTAAGCTGCAAACCCCAGGATTCCGCAGGATGTTGAAAGTGGAATAATAGCGCTATAACAGTATAGTGAGGAAACGACCACGATCTCTAGACTTCCCCTACTTTAGGGCGACGGCGTCCAGATATCACGCATTCCTCTAGCTCTTCCACTACAATGGATAAAACCACTCTGCCAACGCTCAGACACACTCTTTCGCACCAAATGCCCCCGGGCTTCGAGTCCTCGCGATGAAAAGAGGTCCGGGGGCTTAAACGGCAGACTGCTCTCCGAGTCACCAGGGGCGAGAACACACTCGAAGCCTCTCACCGTTTTCCTCCCCATCTCCCGCCCGTGCTGCTGCTGCTGGACATTGAAGGCAGCGCCCACCGGGGACCAGCTGGTGCTGACCCATCTCTTGCCGGGGGCGCCGCCGCCGCCGGCAACCGGGCCCGGCCCGCTTCGTCTCACGCCGCTCGCGGCACTCCGCACGACACGCCGCCAGCCGGCCAGCATGGCGACGGCCCGCCGCCAGCCCGGCCTCCCCCGGCCCGGGTCTGAGGGAGCGTTCGCCTCACTCCCCGCACGGAGGCAGACGAGCGAGCGGCCCACTGGCCGCGTCCTCCCTGCTCCGAATTCCGGCGACGGCCTCTGACGCGCTCAGAGCGCAAGGAGGGGCCTCGGCCGGCGTGTTTTTCTCCGCCCTTTTCTCCTCGCTGTGCTATGTTTCCCACGCTGCATAGGGCGGCTGGATGACCCGCTTTCGTCGTTGGTAATAGGGTTTTTTTTTTTGCTAGGACGCATGAAATTACATGAGGTTACTCTTTCTCGTCACGTTGGAGACAACAAGACGCAAGGTGCGTGTGCGTACCGTATGCACATACGTTCACACAAACCTATTATGCTTTAACCCTTTAAATCTAACGGAGTGGACCCAATACATCTGCTGTATAGAAGTCGACGTTTATATGTCTGTTTGTCTCAGTCAGGCGAAGACCTCCTAAGATTGGCTGCCTGAGAAGATTCTGTGGAATCCTGGGGTTTGCCGTTCAGGGAGGGGCGGTGAGCATTCTCAGGGAGAGCGCTCTCCTGCCTCCACCACTGTGCCTGCCAGTGAATAGGCTGGTTGCTGTGGAGATGAGGCCTGGCAGCAGGGAGGAGGGAAGTAGAGTCCCTCAGGAACCCAACCTTTGTATGTTAATAACTCTGAATACAGATTGGATTGGGGAATATGGGCTGCTTTGAGTCCCCTCTGGGAGAAAAGCGGCATAAAAATAAAGATAGTAATGTTAATAATGGGGAAAAGTAATAGGTACTGGACAAGACAGTTTGGAGAATAAGAGACACAGGATCTCAAATCTTTCTAACAAGTGTTACCTACGAGAAAATAAAATCCTGGGCCACACTGGGTATATACACTAGTTCTAATTCTAAAGTCTTCTACCACCAACTGAAGGCCTGTTGCTCCATTAAATACTAAATACTCCATTCTTCCTTGTCTCCGTCCATTCTTCTTTGTCCATAAAATGTCCTTCTTGGACATCTATATGGTGCTTCCCCCCCCCTCCACATTCCTCTTCAAAACCATCTTTTTCATAAATAATTTGATTTATTATCTTAGGGCCTTTCCGCACTACACTGTTATAGTGCTACTATTCCACTTTCAACATCCTGTGGAATTCTGGGGCTTGTAGCTTTCGGAGGCTAACGAACTCTCTGGTTGAGAATTCTAAATGCCCCTTCCTCAACTGCAAGCCCCAGGATTCCACAGGATGTTGAAAGTGGAATAATAGCAGTATAACAGTGTGGTGCGAAAAGGCCCTTAATCTTCATTTCCAGTTGTAACCAAGCTATGTGTATCTGTACACAGGTCCAATCAATCTGTTCTGATGGAGGGATCTCCCATTTTATTCTTATAAAAGAATGTATACAGTAAAGCAGAAAACAGAAAAAAGGCAGTAGAGCTCTGAGTTGAAAATGGAATGAGTGCACCAGTTAAGTAGGAATGATGCGGTAAAAAGGATTCTAGAAGATCAGCTCTCCAGACAGGAGGGCACAAGGGTACTCTATGGATAAAAGGTAGGTGTGGCTGGACTGGGACATTACACGCAGAAAAGAAGCTTGCTTCAGGTATTAATGATAGCTATCAAGTCACTTCTTCTCCAAGTTAAACATACCCAGCTCTCCCAGTTGTTCCTCAAAAGGCTTAGTTCCCAGACCTTAGATCATCTTGATCATCGTTTTCTATCCACATTCCAGCTTGTCAATGTCCTCCTTGAACTGTGGTTCCCAGAACTGGACAAGTTTTCCAGATGAATTATGATCAAAACAGAATACGATGGCACTATTACTTTTCTTGATGTGGACACTACACTCCTGTTGATGCAGCCCAGAAATGCATTGGGGTTGGTTTATTTGTTTTTTGGCCACGATCACACTATTGACACACATGATGGATTGGAATCTGTTGGTAGCTCTTGTTAATTTAGACATTTAGTTAATCTGGATTTGTTTTTCCTCCTGCTTCTTAACAGCTAGCAATGTGAATGAAACCAAATGTCATTTTTTAAAAAAATTAATTCTGAAGTTTCATTTAAACTCAGTCCAAATTTCAGTAAACTTTTTTTCCACAAAAGGTTTATAAAACCTAAGAGATTATTTCATCCCAAATTTTGGAAAGAAGAACTAATACCACAGTTAATACAATGGGTGGCATACTCATATGCATCTTGATTTTAAAAGCTCTTACATGCATGATTTTGCTGACATAATACACAAATACACAACTATAGTGGCCCCAAGAAGGGATGGTATCTTTGAAAAGCCCCACAAAATGGTACTGTCTCTTGCCTTATAGTACATAGAGGAAGGAATAAGTGAGCATCTTAGCAAGAAACCCGACAGGAAGCAACACTTCCCTCTTGTCAGTAAAGGTTGGACCAAACCTGTAGAAAATACTTTGTGATGTGGGTTGTTAAGCACACCTGTGGAGAGCCATGTGACTTTAGCTGAGTTATGCTGATGAGCAATCAGGGGAGAAGGTTGCATCAGGTGTGGGGAGAATGCAAAGGCTGGCAGGATTGCATCAGCTAGTGTGAGTATAAATGTAGCTGAGAGCTAGCCAACAAGTGCACATGGTGCTTGATGTGTCTGCTGGAGGCTCTGTCAGAAAGAGCAAGCAGGGGGATGCTGGAATGCTTTTGGAGATTCTTGTAAATATGTACACATTGTAACTGAAGAATAAATTGCCTCCTTGATGGAAGAGAACAATTGGTGTGGGTGAGTTTTTCCTGGCTACAGTGCATTGCTGCTAAGGTATTCTCTGTTGCTGGGTGCGCTTCCAAAGCTGTGGGAGGAATCTCTGCTATAATTTGGGCATGACAGCTCTGACAGAGGAGAATAAAAAGAAAAATTGTTCTCTGGGCTAAATCTTGGCAACCCTGCTGAGTGTAGAAGGAAGCTTCCTGGGTGATGGAAAAGGGCCTTTTTATGGAAAATTGACCTTGAGAAAGTTGATTAAAAATCTTTTTAACTATGGCTGCAAACTGAGTCAGACATTACAAAGTAAGCTCCAGTACCTTTGGGACATGCTTTTTTTTTTTACAATCAGGCTGTGAGACATGTTTCAATGTGCTTGTTAGGAAATGCCATTGCCAGATGTCAAATTAGTTTTAAGATTAATGATACATTCCATCTAGTTACATGATGGAAGACACCTCTTAAATTCTCAAAGAGTTCCCTACTACAGCCACTATAGTTTAGAGAACTATTTTTATGGCCTAAGAAGGCTTATCTTGAGTGTGTTATTTCCCCACCTCCTTGACAAAGTGAAACTAAAATATTAGCAGCTTTATTGAATAATAGAGGACACTCCATTTTAAAAATTCCTCTGGTCTGCTCACGTGTAGAAAGTTAAACAGCAAAAGTATTTAATGAGATCACTCTTATGAATGGCTACGTTCAAGCAAGTCAGTTGTTTGATTTAAACCCAGAACATTAGGGTCCATTCTAAACTTTTACAATGAGTTGTTCCTCCTCATCTTTGTTCTATGGTATTGTAGTGATCTTATTGTCCCCTCTCTCCCATGTATATCAGATTCAGGCAGTGGTGAAGTGGTTCATTCTGGTGTTCCCTATAGCCACACACCCCAAGGAGCAAGTAATCATGGAAAACAGATTTCACTAGAGCTGGGTTCCCCATGCTCTGATCTTCCAGGTGTTTTGGACTTCAGCTCTCTGAATCGTTGATCATTGGCCAAGGAAGCTGAGAATTCTGAGGGTTGAAGTCCAAAACATCTGGAGGACTAAAGTTTGAGAATCAATACACTAGAGTCTCCCCTGTATATGACCACCAGGAGACTCCAGTTGTGTTTTTATCTCAGCACACTAGAAAGTAATACTTCAACCTTAAAGTCAACAGGTGCTTAAATCTACTGCAAGCAAATCTTTTTTGTAAAGTGAATGAAATTTATTTGCCAATTCAAGACTGAGGCATTCCAAAATACTTTGCATTTCAGTAGGAATAAATTGTTCTGGGAAAATGCGTTTCCTCCTGTTGCTATAATCAGTATGGAAGCATGTGGTGGGGGGATTGATTAAACCTGACATGATGGGTGGAGGTACATTTTCTGCTTGATTCACAAATTGACTGTGGTGTGTGACAATTACAGCTAACCTCAGAGGGAACAAAGATGCATTAAGGATTGTGAGGGCAGATGATGTCACCATCCCAGCTAAACAAAAAGCCCAGTCACTTTGACCCTGGCCCACTACACCACATGATCCAAATCTGTGAAGAATGTACCACTTTAGGGGGAAAGCTAGAAAAAAAAGCAGCAATTGCTACCAAAGCAGGAGAACTTGAACTTTTTTTTCTTCACACAACAGAAAACCTAAAGTATTCCAGACTAACTAGGAAAGTTTTCCAGGTGTCATTAAACCCCCAAGTCCCTTGCCTTTAGATTCACATTTTGGCTGGAGAATAGTATCTGCATAAATTGTTCAGGTCCAGATCTGCCTGAACACAAATTTACAACGGATTCAGTAATACCCACACGTGAACATATTGCAGTGGATTGTGTGATATAATCCAAAACTGAGCCTATTCAGCTAAATTGGGTTGGAGCAAATCAGCCCAGTTGAAAAATAAACAACAACCCACTTATCACGCAGCCTGACCAATTTCCCTGCCTTTGGGATCCTTAAGCTTACACACGATGTTTCAAGCAAGGTTTTATATAAATTGCGAGATATGCCAGCTGGCCCACATTTCAGATTTATTCTTGAAAAAGAGGGGAAAAACCCATTGAAGGAACAACCTAAAATAAGTGAAAACTGTGTTTTCCATTAAGCAGTATATGGCAGAGGTGGCAAATGCACCTTTTGTGAGTTTTGTTTTCATACTAAATCTTGATACAAAAATTGAGCAGAGCCATATGCAGTTGGTATCACTCTTTAAAAAGAAATTCATGTGCTAAGAAGTGGTGTAGGTGCTGGTATCTCTGACGTGCTGAACAGAAGGAAGCCAGAGAAGACTGTGTCGTCATCTGGGTCTGCATATAACCCATTAGAGGTCTCCCCACCATAGGTCTCCAACCAGATCTGATCACCTTCCTTCAGTTCCAAGACGATTCCTCCCGAGGCCTGATCTTCAGCACCTTGGTACTTATCCGAAGTGTGGAGAATCCGATACCCATTTTTAACCAGAGCTACTCTGACATTTTTTACAAGAACAGTGATGTGGTAGGTGAAAAAGTAGACACCAGCGATCTGACAGGTGAATACTCCAGTGACTGTGTTATAATGGTTTAAGCTGTTATACATCACTTTGTCAAATTTGATGGGAGTATTTAAAGGGGGAAACTTAGTGCTGAGACCTACGCTGAAGGCACTTCTGGGGAGGATGGGGATACTACCACGATTTCCCTTGTCTCCTCTGTCTCCTTTCCAGCCCTTTTCACCCTGAATACCTTTATTGCCCTTTGGTCCTGGGGCTCCAGTTTCCCCTTGTGGACCAACATGGCCCATTGGTCCCATGGGACCCTTTAAACCCATTTCACCTTGGACTCCAATTTCACCTTTAGTTCCTTTGGGCCCAATAGGGCCAATGTCACCTTTTAAACCTTTTCGCCCCTGGAGTCCTTGCTCCCCCTTTTGACCCTTGTCTCCTACAGGTCCAGGCATTCCTGTTGGTCCAAATTTCCCTGGCCAGCCCCTCTCCCCTTTGCTTCCTTTGTTTCCTTTCTCTTCAACTCTGCCATCAGTGCCTGGAGAGGGAGGAGGGGGGGAGGAGGGAGGGGGAGGGGGAGAGGCAGAGGGGGGAGAGAGGGGGAGAGAGAGTTGTTGGCTCTTGGTTGTAAGCATATGTGCAACATAAAATAAAGAGGTATTTGTCATACATGTATTACCTAGCATGATGGTGGTACCAGTGCTGAGGATAGCCTTGGATTTTCAGAGTCCATTGGGAGAACAAAGGCGAAAAAGAGACTTTTGAAAATTTCATAACCCTTGCAGTTCAAGAAAGTGGAGAGAGAGCAGCATAAGGGGCCCTGGTTACCGAGGCAGACACATAGGAGGAAGTGGAAGAGTCCCAAGCTGCATTTTCATAGAATCAGAGAGTTGGAAGAGACCCCAAGGGCTATCGAGTCCAACCCCCTGCCATGCAGGAACACCCATCAAAACATTCCCAACAGATGGCCATCCAGCCTCTGCGTAAAAACCTCCAAAGAAGGACACTCTACCACACTCGTAGGCACAATATTCCACTGCCGGACAGCTCTGACTGTCAGAAAGTTCTTCCTGAGGTTCAGGTGGAATCTCCTTTCCTGCAGCTTGAATCCATTGCTCCTTGTTCTAGTCTCTGGAGCAACGGAAAACAAGCACACTCCCTCCTCGACATGATATCCCTTCAAATATTTAAACATGGCTATCATGTCCCCTCTTAACCTTCCCTTCTGCAGATTAAACATTCCTCAGCTCCTCTTAGGGCATGGCTTCCAGACCCTTCACCATTTTGGTCGCCCTTCTCTGCACACGTTCCAGTTTGTTGATTTCCTTCTTGAAATTATCATGGCCTGTTCAGTGCAGGAAGGCATTGGACTTCCACCTCTCTGTAATTTATTTGCTCTAGCTGTAAACTAACTTTCCTCCAGGTCCAGCAATCAACCCTTTAGAGAAAAATATGCCAGCTGTTTGGCAGAAGTTCCACTATGCTAGCAGAGTGTTGGATTGGCTGTCAGTCAGAAGTACAACTGGTGGAACCACTTCAGGATCATAGTGGCAGAATCATGGTTGCACAGGTGTTATAGGCTGGATGCTATATTTTCTGTGTAGTTTGCAAAATTTAAGGACTAGAACCTACTGTATTGGAAAAAATGAATGGCTATAAGCATACTCTGTGACCAGTGTCTTCATAGAGTTAATAGCATATCATGAAACCAATTCTGGGCATTCAGCCATCAAGTATCAACAATAGGGTAAATATAAAATAAAGTAAGGGAGTCTAGCTAAGAGAGAAAAATAAAAAAGTTTGCATGATTGGTACTATAGATCTGAGGCATACATGATGCAATCACTAAATGGCAGGTAGCCAGAATAATGATGATCACTTGAAGTCTTATGTGATCGGATAAGTAGCGACTTTGTACAAAAGGCCAGCATGAAGTTCTGGACTTGTATAGAAAATGTTGTTGCAGTTATTGGATATATTAAAGAAGTATAGCTATGTATGCAATGTGTAATAGATGTTATAAGGTAGGAAGCCATCAAGAGGGATGAGAGCATAGGATGTTGGGAGTGAGGGGTGATTGGTGGAATGTCTGAGAGGATTTTGAAAAGGCTGGTGGATGATGGTTGGGGAGTGAGAGTTAGGTCTGTCAGTTGGGTTTAGGAGTTTAAGTGGTTAGGAGAGTTAGTCAGGGTCAGAGATAAAGATTAGTTAGAGTTAGGATAAGGGTTAGTTAGGATATGAGTGAGAGATGTGTGTTAGAGTTAGCATCAGCCAGGATTTACATGTATTAAATAAGTAACCTGTGATGTTATCTTCAATTTGTTTAAGAAATCGTTATTCTTGTACTGAGCCTCTGAGAACATGACATGTTAGACAGCTTGGGTTCAGACATGATGTCTATGGTGGCAGCAGTTAATACAGGCTGGTGGTATCCAGTGGGGAGATAGGATGAAAAAAGTATCACACAGGAACCACCAGGGAATCTAAAAGGTCCCGACATTTGATGCCATAGTGGTGGCACAGGACGAGATCCTCACAGTGGTGGCAGAAGGGGAGATAAGTGAAAGCTCTCAAATTTGATATCATCAGTGGGATTAGTGGAAATCCTCATATTTTGTGGTAGAAGTGGGGTAGGAGGAAGTCCTCACGTTGGTAACAG
The DNA here is from genome assembly GCA_030412105.1 of Cyclura pinguis. Taxonomy (NCBI): domain Eukaryota; kingdom Metazoa; phylum Chordata; class Lepidosauria; order Squamata; family Iguanidae; genus Cyclura; species Cyclura pinguis. The sequence continues at coordinate 260,244,570 of CM059601.1, read as the reverse complement.
ATGGGGATAAGTGGAAGTCCTCACATTTTTGGTGGCAGTGGTGGGATTTGTGGAAATCCTCACAGCCAGTAAAATCTCAGTTCCAACTGGATGATGAGTAACTTTGAACAAACAGACTATTATAAGTTTTAGCTAATTGGCTAATAACAAAAGATGTATAAAACTTGTCACTAATTCATAAATAACAGAAGATCAGTGAACCGACAGACACAGATGAAGAGATAGGTAGAACTTGAAAGAGTATATAAGAAGCAGTTCCAAAAGAGAGAGAGTTTAAGCAGTTTGTAGCTGCTTCTACCATTGTTATATAGAGCTGTATATAAAATAGCTGCCTGCTGGGCTGTTCCAAAGGTATATACCGTACCTGATAATGCTGTCGATAATCAAGCTATTAGATAAATGCTGGCTATAGAAATTTTAACAGATGCCTCTTTTTGAGATGCCTGTGGAAATGTGTGTTTTTCTCCATGGCTGCCTGTTAGAGATGTACAGAATTTCTTGACAAATGAATGTTAGAATGTAGTGTAAATATTTAATTCCTTTAAAATGTAGCTTTATGTGACTGCTTCTTAGTCACGTTTCCTAAGATGAATATGATGTTTCAATTTGATGTAAGAAGTTTTATTCCAGACATGCAGTGTCAAGTTTATGACAAGAATGGTCCTAGATTAAGAAGCAGGGTGTATATTTGTTGCTGAACTGACACTGTTGATAAATAACCTAGAAGGTCACAAAGCTGCATGTCAATTTCTCCATGTCAAATACTTGGAAATTGCAATGTTTAAGATTACTTATGGGGAATGTTGACATTATTCCTGCCTGTTAGGACAATATTGCTGTCCATGAATTTGGAAGTTCTGGTGACAAAGCCATCTGGTCTAACAGATACAGACTAACAGATGCAAATTAAATAGAAATGGAGGAAAAACACCTACTTCGAGGGAAGGAGCACGCTTAACATTATATTCTACACTCATGGACAAGTCTCTATCAATGATGAAATTTTGCAGCAGTCTTGGACTTGGTAGAATGAATCTTCCTCCTATCAGAGTCACAGCAAGTAGGTGCATGCAATCCATTTCAGTTACCATTAGGCAGATGACTTTGTTGTTGGAGCATCTACCTTTTTCTTTTTAAAAACTGCTGATGTATTCAGTACTCACTTGTGTCAACATCCAGCCATCTGTTTCACTACCCCAGAGCATAGTATATGGCACAATTCAACATACAACAAAAAATGATATTTAAACATCACACGTTTTCTATGAAACCACTTGTCATCTCACCTGGTTCTCCTTTATCTCCTCTCACACCATCCGCACCTGGTTTTCCTGGGTATCCTGGCTCACCTAGCAGCAGAAAAGATAGTAAAGATGGTTTTTAATATATTGCTCTTTTATAATTTTTTAATTTTTGTAAAATAAAATTTTAATTTAATCTTGTTTTAAACTTCTGGAAGCCACTTTGCATCCCATTCTGAAAGAGAGGCAGGGCATAAATTAATTAAATAAATAAATGCATAAATAAATAGTATCTGTTAATCATTCCAAAGTGCTGGGGGCAACTCAGAAAAGATTCCCACCTTTCTAAGTGGACCCAGTACTGGGCAAGAGAAAATGGCCTCAAATGCTAATCTTAAGACTTTTTCACATTTCTATTGGTGCACACAGTCCTTCCGTTAACCTGGTCCCAAACTGCTTATAGTTTTAAAAGATTGTGGTGAGAATTCTGTTCTAGCCATAATCCATAATCATAAGAAATTCTTAAAATTATTTGATATCTTTTAAACCAGGAGGCAGTTTTTACAAAGCCAACCAACATTATTTAGTGGACATAATAACTTTTTCAGCATTTGAACAAGCAGGGGATTGGCAAATCCACATGGATGCTGATTTGGTTGTTGAGGGGGTTTTTTTTTTGGAAAGTTTGAGATACATTGCTGTATCTCAGTTTATTATCCGTTGACATATTCTTTTAAACTGTATTTCTTCTTTTCTTGTTTTAATTTCAATATATTTTCCCCCAAAAAATAAATTTAAAAAGTCCAAATGCATACCTCATATTGCATAGCCAATGTCTTGCTTTTGGCATGCTACAATTTTTATGACACCAGTTAATTCTCTGAGTACAATATGTGGATATGTTTCACCGAAGAGATTAGCCTGCCTAGAGGTTGAGGAAGTAAAGTTCCTATTCTCTTGATCCCTGTGGATTATCTACCTCACACAGATTTTGAAAACAAATCTATTTCTTTACCAGTAAAGTACTTTATTATAAAATTAAAAATTTGGCAGGGCCAGCAGAAGCTAAACATTTGTCCACATGTGGTCCACATACCCTTCAACTGTGCTGATTTTGCAGAGACGTTCCCAATTAATCCGCTGTCATCTCAGTTTTTGAATTGCTTTTGAAATGTTTCAGTTTCTCTCTTCTTCTCTCCCTTTCCCCTTTTGTCCTCAGTTGCTGTAGACTGAATTCATAGTGCAAGAGGAGTTCACACTCGGTCAACTCAGCAGAAGGGAGAGGAGAGGAAGGGCAGAATTTTGTCCTTCCCAGTAGACTCAGGCAAAAGCAAACTGCTGTAGCCGTTCCTACCCTATCTGTTCTTCCTCCATGATAACTCTTACTGTCTTGACCATACTTTGATTTCGCTGACCACATGTGTCCTGGTTTTCATCTGTGAAATATTTGAGGGTATGTGACCATCACTACTTCAAGAGCTCAACATTCAATTTTGTAGGATGTACAGCTCACAAACACACATACGTAATAGTAACTAGGCAGTTTGATACCTGGCTCTCCTTTTTCCCCCTTTGTTCCATCTCTTCCATGCTGGCCCGGTAAGCCATTGTGTCCAGGATTCCCAGGGATTCCAGCATACCTTTCGGCACAACTGCTCTCTCTTTGTATTTCCTCTGCTCTGATGGCAATGACCAGCAGAAGAAACCAGAGTTTCATATTTAATTTCAACTGCAAGAATGAATATTTTTTAAAAATGTGGCTAACAAAGTATGCAAAATAAATACTAGGTTATAACCATGTTTGCAATGGCATCTGAATGTTTTTCTTCAATGTCATCTGAATGCTTTTGAGAGAATAAGGCAATAGTTAGATAAATAAAGATAAAAAGAAAGTATGTACTATTCTTCTATACAGGCTCAAATTAGACATTAAAGTTATGTGTATTCCTTACAATTTCTATTTCCCCTATCCCTCAGTGGTTTCTTCAGAGGTATATGTTTCAGTGATCGGACTTGAAAACTAAGCTTATGTTTTTTTTTCTATGATTGATCACAAAACGAACCATGCTAAATGCAAAGCATGCAATTCAATATAATCATGTTTCTTTCACCACTTCAGGATCAATTCTTTAACAGCTTGAGCAGGATGAAGCTATTGTGGTCACATTTGGTTTCTGAACTTCCTGTAGACTAAAAGCACCACAAATAGTCCTGCCACCTCAGATGGGAGGGCACTGTAGGATCTTTTTTGAAAATAATTTGTTTTAAATTTTATGATTGACACTTAGTCCCTTTCCGCATGGGGGGGGGGAACGGCCGAAAACAGAGCTTACCGGCTTTGTTTTCCGGCCGGCCAAGTCCGTCGCCACGAGGAGCAGCGCGAGTTTGCTGCTCCGCAGTCCTCTGGCGTCCCAAATGGCGGCTTCCAGTTGGTGGAGGCTCTCCACCAACTGGAGAAGCTCGCCAGCTGGAAGCCCGCCCTGGCATATCTGCAGGCATGCACTTGCACGCGCCTGAAAATCTGCTCTGGAGCTGGGCGACGGAGCAGCATGGGGTTGCGCACTCCGTGATTTTTAAAAACCTCTGAAAAGAGGTTTTTAAAAAACACGCTGCGCGACCAGTTCCGGTCGCTCCGGAGTGGACTGAGGTATGGAACTACAGAATGTAGTCCGCCCCAGTCCACTCTACGGTGCAGAAGACCTCTGTGGGAGGTCGCTCTGCACCGTTTTACTAGCCTGGTGCGGAAATGGCCTTATTTTGGTTGGTCAAGAGAAAGAAGCACCTGATTATCACATCACCCTCAGAAGATCTACCTACTACATAGTAATAGATCAAATAAAAATTAAGGTCATTAGGACTGAATCAAGAAACAAGCTTGACTATGGTACAAGGGATTAGAATTTGGGCCAAGCATGATTCACATTATCGCAGATTTTCACTAGTTGAATCCCTGAAAGCGAGAAACCTCATCTAACACTGATATCCTTATAAACTCATTTTCCATTAGAACCTAATACCACATCTGCTTATTAAAAATTTAGAATCTTACTGTAGATTCCAGAATTGTCTTTGTTCTGTACCCCACCAACATTATGTTTGACACTGTTACACATATGCTGTGTATCCAACTCCTCTTTTCAAGGGTTATTGTCAGCTAAAAATATCTTGTTTTGATCTGCTTACTATAAATAAATATAAATATAAATAAAATATAATAAATAAACTGAATTTGCTCAGTAATTAAATTGAACTTTTTAAGCTCTCTGCGTGGGTATGCAAGAGTCTAAAACTGTTTAGTTAGGCACTTCTGTCCTGGATTTGAGTGGCTCTTCTCTGATTAACCTCTTAAAAGTAATTACTCTATTTCTGTGCTCCTTTGTTTCATCTTCTCCTAGCTTTCAAACAAAATATCTGCTGTGCCTTTTTAATGTTCATATATTCTGAACAGGTTTAGACTGTTACCTTGACATAAATCTCTGAAATCTGGCCATGGGTGTATGAAATTATTCAATGGCCAAATTGGAAGGTCTAATAAGTAGGCATGATTCAACAGTACAACAAAGGTACCAGATTGTATTACAACCCACCAAAATATATACAACAGCAAAGATGCATCATGTTCACAACACCATTTTAAAAAATAGTTGCATAAGGAATATTGGTTCATTTTATTCAAATCAACTAGTCATTGTCAAGTTTCATGTAGGATAAGTCTCAGGCTTAGAGGAAGTCTCTACACCTTTCCTCAAAAATGTTGGATTTTTAAAGGGAAAACCTTAAAAGTTTTAAATAGATTTATATAGCATTACTACATTTTATATAATAGTACTACTAAACTGCAGAAAATTAATAAATTATCTTATATGATCATTCTTACCATACAAGTGTCTGAAAACATGTTCATCTAATGTGAGTTTCTCTTCCAAAGCTTCTCCAGAGTACTTGAATCTGGGACAACTAACAACTTTATTTACAGCAACAGTAATTGATTTACGCATCATGAGATACAGAACCAATGGCTTAATTAGAAACAGATGAATCACATTAGAAAAAGGTCTACAGATCTAACTTTTTCTTGAGTCTATCCAGAACAACTGAAAGTCCAGAAGATACTTTGTTGGCATAATTTCAGAAGTGGGCTCTGCCTGGTAAGAGTGTTCCAAAGCTAGAAATCCTAACACTTGAGGTGGGTTGATTAGCTTCAAGAAAATAATACGTTAATGGTGTTTCTGTATTTTTCATTCTGATTTTAATTTTGTGTTCATTAATACCTGATTTTGAGGTTTTACTGGTTTGACCTGGATACATCAGTATGCTTGGTCATAGGATTGCATTAGAAACACCATATTGTCATGTAGTGAAATCTCTTAATAATCAAAGCCTTCCTATCTTGAATGTTTACAGATTGTTCCACTTGTAAAGACTGCACATAATGAAAATGACCACTGGGGATAAAGGGTCTAATTCTGTTATGGACTGGATCAAAATGATCAATTCTTATCTTTCATATTAAAGGATCTATTGTGAAGGACACTATACTGAGGTGGGGTATGAAATCCAGCATCTTGGATCAGATGCCAATTTTCAGTACTATATGCTTTATGGAAAATACAATGTTATTGTACTCTATTTTCCTGGAAATCTTGTTAGACCCTGAAAAAATTTCAGGCCTATAACATTTCTTGATCTGACTCCTGACTGGTGTTCCTCTGCAGAAAATCCTTTACCTTTATTTGATAATCATGTACAATCTTGTACAGTTGTATAGTGATATAGCAAGTCTAAATCTCCAAGGGCACCAGATCCTGTCTGCTCTTGAAAGCTAAGCAGGGTCAGCCCTGGTTAGTACTTGGATGGGAGACTGCCAGTAAATACCAAGTGCTGTAGGCCATATTTCAGAGGAAGGAGCTGGCAAAACCACCTCTGAGTATGCTGTGCCTAAGAAAACCCTATGAAATTCATGGGGTTGCCATAAGCTGACCAGAGACTTGGAAGACCCATACACATATTAATATCTTGAAATATTGTTAAAAGGCAGTTGTTTTGTTTGGGATTGATTTGATCCTCTCGCTTTTCCCCCTTTTTGTAACTCATAAAATAAAATTTACCACATTTATAAGACACAACATCCAAGAGGCATAGCTGTATAATCAATCTAATAAATCTAACATGGGGAGCCACAATATTTATTCACTTAGCGAACTCATCAGCTACACAGTTGTATTGTATTGCTGTGTAGATATGAACTACAAACCTGTCATAATACAATATATATTGCTTGAATGAATTTTGAAGCTGATCTGGATATATGCCATATATGAATTTGCTATATTTGGAAGAATTGGGCTCTGACACCTTTTAGTTGGAAGTAAAACCAATAACTAAACCTCAAATATTTTTTTAAAGTATGATCTCAAAAAGATCTAGTGGAAACCATGTTTTTGAAATCAAGTTTTGTCTTCTAAATGATATCTTAGCTCTTATCTAGCAACTACATATTGAGCAGAAATGTTCAAAAAGGTGAGTCAGGTGACCCCACAGTTTAGAAAGTTACATTACAAGTTGTAATTTACTCCATTATAGGACTTTTAGAGCTTGAGCTTAATACTAAATCCTCCTTGGTGGATTTTAGGGAGTACAGAAAAGACAGGAACTCTGATATATTTTCTTATCAGAAAATGTCTCTGCAGTCTTCACTACCTAAGATGATTTTTTACCATTTTTATAGTGTTAGAATTATTTGCAGGATTTTCCAATACTGATTTATTATCTAGAATATAATCAATGCATTCCCCTCTTTGTTCTTTTAGTACTCTAGAAATTTTTGCCACCACTATCTAGCAGGACATTTGTTGTGGTATGCCCTGAAGTCCTTTCCAACTTATGGTGACCCTGAGGTGACTCTATCACAAGGTTTTCTGGGGCTGAGGGTACGTGATGTGCCCAAGGTCAGTCAGTGGTTTCCGTGGCTGTGTGGGCAATTGAACTCTGGTCTCCAGGATCATAGTGCAATTTTCAAACCGCTGCAGCATGCCGGCTTTCAGCAGGACGTCATCTGAGAGGGCAATTTGCACTTGCATGCAAAGATCGTACATGAACATTAATGGGTTTAAATCAAGTCAAGTGTTGTAATTTGCAAAGATGCTCAGTTTCCAAACAGGAAAATAGGTTTTGCCTGAACATCTTTGTTTGAATCACAATCTTGCAAGCGATCAATAGTGCTGTCGCATAACGTTTAATGGCACCAGGGTCCATCCCTATGGTTTTGGCCTGGAAATCTCAGCATCTGGGATGATTGTGACCTGGCAACCCTATGTGTAGGGGTTATGCAGTGGTGGAAGATGCTCTGTTAGTACATTATATCACTGAATAATATTGGGCACAATATTAAGCAAACCAGAATTGTTTGGAGTCAACCCAACCACCAGTATTCATATTCACAAAACAGCCAAGAAAATGTCTCTGAAAGCTTGCTATGTCATTACACCACACCGGAAGAACAGTGTTGCTGGGAGTCACCACTATGATGCCCCATTTATGGAATGCCCTACCCTTGGAAATCCGATGGGTGCCTACATAGGTTCCTTTTCGGTGCCAGATCAAGACTTGAAGACTTTGGGGCCTAATTCACTTTTAAGATATACATGTGCTTTGGGGGGGGGGGGGACACTTTCAGCATATTAAAACTGTTTTAATTTGGTTTAGCAATTTAATATATTTCATACATAATAGAAAATCAGTGCAATGTCTTTTACGCTACCAGAATCTACTGTAGGACAGTGTCTTAACACTTTGCAGGAAAGTGAGTGGTTCACATATAAACAGTCAAAAAATAGGCAGTTAGATTAATACATAATTTAAAAATGCCCATATTTCCATTGATTAGATTGCCATCATGTGGTCATTTGAAATATTACAGAAAACTCATTATAAACAACATTTCAAAATCTCTGTTAGGGCAGTGTTTTTATAAACGAAATCAAGGGTTTTAAAAGCCAGAAAATTTTGAATATTTCATAACTCCTGATTGGGCAAAATAATAAACAAAGCAAGCAGGGACAGACAGGGGAATGACTGATGTTGAAGCCATGTTACAACTGTTTGGTGGAATGTAATTTTTCCAGTACTGTGATGGTTTCAGGTTGTACACAGCACTATTGGGATGAAGAATCAAGCAAAGGCTGATTCCTGCATTTTTGAGAATTTAAAAGCTGGAGCTTGGAAACATTGTGTTTTTGGACTTAATGTTCCCAGAATCTCCCTGGCTATGCTGTGGAGAGAATTTGGGGAGTTATAGTTCAGAGAACTGTTTTAAGTCTAAGTGAAATGCACAGGAGGAAAATCAAACTAGAAACTAGACCCAGAGCAGGGAAAGTGCAGTCTGTGGGGCAGACATGCCTCCCTTGTCCTGATTTTGCAGCCTCCTAAGTTCTCCAAGAGATCAGCCCAAACCCTAAAATTGCCAACTTTCCAGGTGCATACATCTGAAAACTAATTGTTTCCCACATCTGAGTTTAATTAAATAAGAATTAGATACTTGTGAATTTTTCTTTTCAGCCATGAATCCTATTGGCAGGGTTTGAGGTGTTCAGGGGACATCCCAGGGTGGGCATCTGAGTCTTCCTGAAATGGTTTTATGTTTTTGTACATCTCATTGTCAAGTAAGAGGATATGTGTAACGTGTTTTACAAGAGATGCTCCCTCAGGTGGTGAAATACGTCTGCTTATAATTCTTACCCACCTAGTTTACACTCCATATGTTGTGTTTTGTAGTGACTGGTCACTCGAAAGTAAACTCAGACTTTATTTACAAGTTTGATTTCTGAGGCACACTGGTTGTTATAAGAAGAAAAAGGGATTTATTTCAGCGAGCATACATTCCACTTAAACCTGAGGCAGACAAGACCCTGACAAAAACCAGTGCAATTCTAGGCTGCATCAACGGGCGTGCAGTGTTCAGATCAATTGAAATAGTAATCCCACTCTGTTCTGTTTTGATCAGACCTCATCTGGAGTATTGCATCCAGTTTTGGGCACCCCAGCTCAAGAAGGATATTGACAAACTGGAACATGTCCAGACAAGGGCAGTGGCAGAGCTTGGAGTGTGTGGGGGGGGGGGAGGGGAGGGCTACGGTGCGAGGGGCATGGCCACTGTACATGGAGGTGTGGCCACAGCATGCAGAGGCATGGCTACAGGCTGGGATGCCCCAGAAACATTGCCACCTGGGGCGAATCCCCCTCTCCCTACCCCCACGTTCCTACGTGACTGGACAATCAAGATGATCAAGGGTCTGGAAGCCAAGCCTTATGAGAAACAACTTAAGGAGTTGGGTATGTTTAGCTTGGAGAAGAGGGGACTGAGAGGTGACATGACAGCCATCTTTTAAGTATCTAAAGAGACGTCATGTAGATGGAGTGAGCTTGTTTTCTGCTTCTCCGGAGACTAGAATGATAAGCAAAGGATTAAAATTACAGGGAAAAAGATTCCAACTAAATATTAGGAAGAATAGGTGGTGTTCAGTATTGCATTTACAGATTTGTAACCTGTAACTGGTCTGTATTCAGTAAAACTATGTAGTTTTACTGGAAATCTATGTAAATTCTGTCCTGGTCCATTTTAAGAGCCAGCTGCTGGCTAGGGTGAAGGAGGTCCATTCGGCTTCTGACTGGGGTGCAAAGAGGACAATGTTTCTACCGTTTCCCACCAGTGAGTGAGCCTGTGACAAGGCTGATTTTTGCAGGTCACTTGCTGGCGGGAAAGGGGTGGAAACGTTCTCCTTGTACCCTGATCAGATACTGAACAAACCTTGTTCACAGCGGCTGCCTGTTAAGGTGGATGAGGAAGGAGTCAGGTTAAGAAAGATTTCTTAGCAATGTAGATATAACTAAGTAGCTGATCTAAGATTCTGGTGAACTTTACTATAAGAACTACTCAACAGCAGACTGTCTCAGTGGTGGACTTTCCCTCCTTGGAGGTTGGATGGGCATCTTTCATTAGTCTTTTATTTGTGCATGGCAGAGGGTTCAACTGGATAGTCCTTGCAGTCCCTTCCAACTTCCATGATTCTATGACATTTGGGGACTGCATACACTACCCACCGGACCTGGAAGCACTTTGCTTCCCCGTGCCCATTTTTTTTTTCAATAGAAAAGGCATGTGATACCCACCAAGGGTTGCAGCAGGTAAGTTTGCCAGGCTTTTGACCCCTTCCTACCAGGTTTTTAAAAGCCCAGTGGGATCTTTTTTCAAATCCAGAAGTGATTTTTAAAAATTAAATTTGGATGGTGGTGGCATAGGGCTCCCTCCTTAACATCTAATCTTACCAATATGAGTGGGAAATAGAAATGCTTGTAACATACCTTCTTTGATCATTTCTGCAGTATCAAGGGTTTTTAACTCAGATTCTCAATATTTCACAGCAGGTATTACTGAAAGGAAAACTGCTCACTCTCTCTCTTTATTTGCAAATCCATTGATGTGAAAGTAATTTTTTGGTGTCAGACTGGTACAGATATTTCAAATAATATTTTCAGTGAAGAAACAAAAGCACATCCTCCTACAGTATAGATCTGGAATACAGATCTCCCAATCTGTTTGAATTTGAAATGACAGTTCTGTTTAGGCATGGTCTAGTTCATTTCTTCAGCCTCGGATTCATTGCACTAAACTGAGTGAACCAAATAAAGAAAAACACAGTAATTTTGGCCATTAGATAGTGACCTTCAAATATTTAAAGCTCACATCCAGGATTTCATACATTATGAAAAAGTCATAAAAATTAAAACAGTACAATTAAACTGTCAGACACAGCTTAGAAATGTTAACTTATGCACATTAAAACATATCAAGTTAGATAAATGGAATGCATGTTTGTATATACATGTCCTGAAAAACAGATCTTTTAAAATGTAAAGATAAAAATACATATGAATGCTGACAACATAGATTATTTAACAGCAAATGCATATGAAGGTAAAAGGATCCTATACATTATACTTTAGCTGTCAACAGCTAACTTTTCTTCTGAAGCCATGATGCCTGGCTTGCAACATATGCAGTGGTATACAGCTCTTAAGATACATAAACCATACACAGATGAAGCAAAATAGTATAGAATACTTGTCAAGATAAAATATACAGGCAAGTTAAACAAGCAGCCCTAGTAAGTAGCAATAATTTTAAATTACATATTAATTTGGAAGGCGTCTCCAATATCATACACATTGAGAAGGAAGGCAGCTGACAATATATAGCATTTTATTATGGCTAATGTCCTTTGGCTCAAACTCCAAGCTAAAATCTAAACTACAGTTTTTTAAAAAAATGCTTCACACAGCAAAATGTGAAATATTTCAATTATTAAGCTCCTTCACTTTGAAATATTGAAGCCATTATTAAAGCTATCTCACTTATCTACAGGAAAATAAGAATCTAACAGCAAGCTAGAGAGCTTGAGTTTGGCGCTAGCTTAGAACAACAGAAACAAGTAAGAGTGTGCTTTTCTGCTTTTCATGTCTAAAGGCCAATGGTCAGTGCTTTATTGATGTGAGGCACCAATTGTGTTTTATAGCAGTAATGCAGTGGTTCCTAACTTTAGGTCCCCTGAGATGGTTGAACTACAGCTCCCACCATCCTCAACCAACATGTCCAGTGAGCAGGGATGATGGAAGTTAACTGTGCGTATGCTGTATTTTTATTATTATTACTCTATTTCAGTGGCCTTTTAAAACTATTTGATGATTTTAATAGGATTGTTTAATTGCTTTTCAGTTTTTTGTATTATCCATGGTTTTAATGTTTATGTTGTTCTAACTTCTGTTGTGAGCCACTTCAGGTCCTGCATTGGGAGAAAAGCAGGATATAAATTAAATAAATGGGATAAATAAAATAGACTGACAAAATGTCGGGGCTCAGATCAAGAACTATAGAACATGAGAAATAAAGCCAGCCAAGGGTTTCTATGGAGATGAAGGCTGGAATCCCACTGGTGCCTTATGGTAGTACAACATAACCACTTTTTGGAATGGAAAATAGCATCGGCAGGGCATCGGCAGTGAAAACCAGCTCCATTGCCAGAGAAAGCTGCCCTGCAGCTGCAAGAGATGGCAAGGCAGCATATTTCCTGATGGAGAAAGCTTTTGCTGCTGACTCTCCTGTCAGCATGGTGGTGGTGTTGTGTGTCTTCAAGTCATTTCCAACTTACAGCAACCCTAAGGCAAACCTGTTACAGGGTTTTCTGGGGCTAAGTGTGTGTGACATGTCTAAGGCCACCCAGTGGCTTTCCATGGCCAAGCAGGGAATTGAACCCAGGTCTCAGGTACCTACTCCAATGCTCAAACCAGTATACCATGCTGGCTCTCCCTCGTAGTGCCTGTGGGCATTTAATCCCTGATGTTGCACCTCTACCAGTGGCATAATTATGCCTGCCAACAGGATCACAGCCAATGAGTTTAATTCTGAGTGGGGCACAGCAGCGATACTGATATGTGCATCTCAGGTCAACTGTATTAGTTAAAATGACATGAAATTGATGAGACATTTTATCAAGGCAAGCAGAAGATGAGCTGTATTAGTCTTCATAAATGTACAGCTGATTTTCACACATATCTAGGCCAGGATGCCAAGAACCCCTCAACTAATTCTGCATGCCCAAAGGACTTTTGGGGGATGTTTCTTAAGCAGCTGCCCACTATGATGCAACTGGCAAACTTTTTTTTTTTAATTTGAGCACATTTGTAAAAGTAACTTGCAATAGTTGCTCTTGTGTGCCTTCAAGTCATTTCAGACTTGTGGCAACTCTGTCATGGCCTTTTTCTGGGGCTGAGAATGTGTGATGCACCCAAGGTTACCGAGTGGGTTTCCATGGCCAAGCAGGGAATCAAACCCTGGTCTCCAGGTCACAGTCCAATGCTCAAACCACTAGACCATGCTTGCAACACACCACAGAAATCCTTGAGGTGGAGGTACAGCTGGGAAATAATAATAATAATAATAATAATAATAATAATAATAATAATAATAGTAGTAGTAGTAGTAGTAGTAGTAGTAGTAGTAGTAGTACAAAATTACTGGGCAATCCTAGTTGGAAGTAGCTCTTTGGATCCTGTCTGTAACTACACTGAATTTCCTGGGTAAAGTCACTTTGGTTAAGAGGATTAACATTCACATCAAAACATCCTGTGAGAATATAAATCTGGATGTTTTTTCTGGCCTTCTTGGCTTCCAAAGTCACTTCAAAATCAAATTATTCCAAAACCAAAAACAATTTAAAACAAATAAACCAAATACTCCCATTATTAAAGCTGGTGCGCACTCTAACATGTAGCAACAATCACCTTTTTCATACAGAGCAAAATTAGACTGCAGAGGCTTGAGGGGAAGAAAAATGTTTGATAAATCAGTTTGTGCATATATAGTATTATGCAGAACATCATTCCTGAGTGACCTGGCTAATGATACAAATCTGTTTTTTAATAATGTTTGAGAATTTCCCAAAGAAAGTAACATCAGTGCAGGCGCAAGTTTGCTGCTCTACTGTCAGTGCTAAAACAGCAAGGTGGCCTAGAAAGAAAAGATACAGACTATGTGAAATGACCTAGAAATATCTGGAGTATTACCTTGGCTTCTGTACCCTCCTGTACTTTTGCAACTGTGCACTGCATTGGGGTAGGTGGGTGAGAGCTTTGAAAAGCCTTTTTTGAACAACTCTGAGAAATTGCAACTTTTTAAGTACAGCTCCCAGTGGCTATACTAGCTTGGGGTAAATTGGAGTTGTAATCAAAAAGATAACTTTTCCAAGCACAGCCAGGGTGGGGAAAAGGTGATGGAAGAATGGCCTCCTATTGCCACAGACTGCTTGGGTCTGTCAGCGAGCATCCATTTAGCCAAAGAGTACCTCTCCATGCACAACACTGAAAAGGGCTAAGCAAAGAGACCCTGGTGAGAGTGGTTCAATATCATGACTTCTCTATAGGCAGGATGAAGAACTGCAATTTTTAGCAACTCAGCAGTCATCTCATTGGATACCTAGGAATTGTATTTTTTGCACAGATTTGTTATCATGACATAGACCACCCCCCCAAGCTTCAGGGAGACAAAGCTATACCAAACATTGTTAAATGTTTTGAAATTTTAATGAACACAATTTCTATCACTTCTTCTAATATAGCCCTCACAAGCTGAGGGCCAACAGAAATGGAGAAACAAGAGGGAAGTACCAGTATGATAGGCAAAACAAAAGGGTTCTTTCAGACTACACAGTTACAGCTCTGTGGTGCCACTTTAACTGCCATAACTACAACCCATGGAATCCTGAGGTTTGTAGTCTGGTGAGGCCCTACAACCCTCTAGCAGAGACTTCTGAATATCTTCCCCTAAAACTGCAGGATTCCAGTGGCAGAACTAGAACTGTTATAGTGGAATAATAGTGCTATGATTGTATAGTCTGAAAGAGCTCTGAGAGTTACATAAGTACAATTTTTTCTTAAGCCAACAAATCTAAGGCAGTAACCTCCAATCACGTTAAAAAGCCCAGTTAGGATTCAGTACATTCAGTAGACAGAGACTTTCAATTGGAAAAACTGAAAATGAGGGTAGGATTAAAGATCTGTCTAGAAAAAGAGCACAGGGGTGAGAATATATACTTTGTTGAAGGTCATCTTTGCTTGAAATAATTTTCAAGTGATATTTTTATAATGTGAATGGAGCAAGGTGAATTGAGACAGTGGTTTTTAAAATCCTTGCTTACCTAACTAGCTGTACACATTCAGGGCTGGTACTCATGGCATCTGTTTTTGTATCAAATGCTGATCTCCACTGCAACAATTGTTAAATGATACTTTTAACAACTAAAAACCTGTTGTAAGTAAAATGCCAGTTTATAATTTCATATATTCAGTTCTTAGCTATTTCATTTGAAAATGTTAATATTGAAAATCAAGCAGTGAGGATCACAGCATGGTGGATAACTTGGTTGAGTAACAAAATCATTTTAAAGCCATTGCTGACCTACATGTACACAAGGCATGTCTAACATGCTTGTTTTAAAAAAAATATTTTCAGTTTAAAAATGCTTTTTAACAAAAGATCATTTTAAAGAGCATGAATAATTGCAAGCAATTATTTTAACTTACATCAATCTACAAATGTACCAGGTTGCTTTCTGTCAACATGTGCATGTTCTCAGAACATAAGCCCTTTTTGTCTATTACAGAAGCTGCCAATCGAGTCAACAATATTTTATCTTATGCATGTATACTGTAGCAAAATCCAGCCAAATTCTGAAATTTTTAATTTTCACTGAGTTCAATAAAAATATTTAAATTTTCCTATTGAAATAAATTTGACTGAAAAGTGTTGTCTTTGGCTGGATTCTGTAATCTGTATGGAGAGAGTAGAGAAAGGAAGTGAATGAACATGTCTGCTCAAAAAGGCAGTACCACTGAATTCAAAGGGATTAAGTTCTTAGCAAATATCACGCTTATAGTCAAAGACTCAGTTTACATTTCACCCTGTGATTAAGAAGCTTGGCTACAGCCCATTGTCTATCACATAATGCAACTGTTAAACTATATATTTGAACAGACTTTCCCAAGAACACAAACTTGTTTTCACAGTTAGAAAAAAATCCTGAATCATACTTTGTAAGAAAATGTCCCTGATCATCAACCTACTTTGTCAATAGAATTGACTCAAACTCAAGAAATCAAACATGAAATATGTCTGTTGTCCCAGTTTGCCCTACTGATTATGCATATGCATACTGGTATAAGTATTAATAATATATGACCATAAGGTAAAAGTGGAATGTGCTATAACAGCAGGGAAACAGTGGTGTGTGCCATAAACTTTAATTTATGATAGCAGAATATTCTGTAAAAGTTATCTTAAAAAACACCTTAAGTTCACAGAACAAAGCAAATCAAAACAAGATACCATTTTAATAACTCATAAATAGGCCACACTTGACCTGAGTTTTAATCAAAGTTCATTTCTGATGCCATCAGACAGCCCGTCTTGATATCACTGCAAAGAAATATTGCTGAACAGCCTTCTCTTGTATACAAGAAGAAAAATAAATCAAATATCATTTTGGAAACATTTGAGGGATCTTTTGTAGGAATCATACAAAACAGAATGTCTGTATTTATGGGATATAATTACCAAAAACACCTTCTCTCAACACTCTTCCAAATTTCTATTACTTTATATTACTCTTATTGTTTGTATAGTAGTGCCATTAAAATGCCATTAAAAAGAGGCTTCAGTTTTACATAGTGTAAAAGCAGGCATACTGGAAATCACAGAGGCAAGTTTCACAAGCGAAGTAGCTTCAGATAACAAAATAAAATGACACCAGTTTCTTGAAATGCATACAGTGCATGCAGCAAAATACCACTTTTGGTAAGAAATAGACCCATAATGCATTGGGTCCCTTCCTTCATTATATCAAATAGCATGTAAAAATGCATGTTTAGCTATTTACGTCACTAAATTAACAGTTTCTCCCATTTTGTGGGAAAAATGCTAAGGCTTTGCAGGAAGTCCTATTCCCACTTTGTTAAATTAATAGAAAGAGACAGCAAACTAAGACAAACAGGAAGGACTGAGGTTCAGCAGTTCTTGCATTAGCAGCAACTTGATCACATGAGATCCACTTGCCTGGTTGGTGCTTGCAGAGAAAATGATACCTCTCTTTGCCAACATGCAGTGCAGGGAAAAGAATTGCTTTCCTTCCTATTTCTAAATTTGGCCATCGATTCATTATTAAGACAGGCAAAATGACCTAGAGATTTTAACCATTCCTTTGGTTCAAATACAGTATAAACACTACCCCATTGTTCTAGGCTTGCAGCAATCTCCTCTTGTGACCAAGTGATGGGTTCCTCATTAGCAATGTTTATTGATACGCTTCAACATTTGCTTCAGATCACACCACAGCCTTCTTCACTGAACCGCCCATACTTCATCCTTCTCAACAAAGATTATGGCGGAAGGTTAAGAAAACCTTAACGCTTTCCTTCCAGAACAGAATTCATGGTTTTCCAGTTGAACCAATGAATTCTTTGCTGGCAAAAGGCTCTTCTTTACCACACAGTCTTTTAGATCAGGGACCTCTAGGCATTCATTTCTTGAATGGGGTCAGTTTGTTGAAAGTGTGCCAGAAAAGTGATGGCTTCCGTTTTGGCTCTGCCAGGGCAAACACCTGTTGCTGTGGAATGCTGGTGGGGACTGTGATGTGACGTTGGTGGATAGGATGTAAACTCTGGTGAGGCGGTGGCACTGGACACCCACTATAGCTGACACCTACAGAAAGAAGCATCAAGAACAGGTGTAAAACTGATGTACGGAAACAAATATCATAATTATGTGAAGGATTTACAGTTTAAGCTCTTTTGCACAAGATATGTTGCTCAAGACAAACTACTCCAAATGTCCATGGTACCGATGTAGATAAATACTGCATGTGAATTATCAACACTTGCAGCCAGGGGCCTTTCCACACTACACTGTTATAGTGCTATTATTCTACTTTCAATTTCCTGTGGAATTATGGGGTTTGTAGTTTACTGAAGTCAAAGAGCTCTCTGGCCGAGAATTCTAAATGCCCCTCCCTAAACTGCAAAGCCCAGGATTCCACAGAGTGTTGAAAGAGGAATCATAGCACTATAACAGTGTTGTGCAGAAGGGCCCCAGTAGTATCTGTAATGCCTTGCCATTACAGCCACCAAAAGCATGGATATTGCTATTTCATCAACCTGCAATTGCCTGGCTCATGTTTTTCCTACTCTGTCCAACAATGATACTACAGTTGTGCAGGAGAAAATGATTCTTTAAATATTCACCTTTCATCTTTCCATGCCTTGACTTCCGTGCATTGTCCATGGCTTGCTTCTTTTGATTTTCTGAGATCTCCATTCCTACATTTGGGAGTAAATTATTGATATTTAAATACTGTTTCAAATACTGGAGTACAGATTTAAAGCAAATACCATTTAAAACAGTGCTAGTTAAAATAATGGTCCATGTACCAGTGCTGGTCCATAGGCTATTGGCTGCTAGTCCACAGTGAGTTTTTTGGGAAATCGTGTAAATACAGTAATATTATGGTACAAATATGAAACTATTCTGTGGTCATATGAAAAAAATGGCTGGTGCTCTAACATCAGACAATAAACTTCATGCAATGATGGCACATTATGGTGTTTGGTGCACTTCAAAGGAGAAGCCACTGCTTAATAATAAATCATATACTACATGTCAGTGGTAGAGAATATAGGCTATAGCTCAATGGTAAAGTACGTTGTTGTTGTGTGCCTTCAAGTTGTTTCTGATTTATGGTGACCCTATCATCATAGAGTTTTCTTGGCATTTCTTCAAAGGAGGTTTGTCATTGCCATCCTTTAAGGTTGAGAGACTTTGACTTGCTCAAGATCACCTAGTGGGTTTTGATGGGTTCCTGTCCAAGCCTGCACAAAATTTGATAACCTCAGAGACCCCACTGTGTGCCTCAACATCTCATGAAGTTAGGACAGTACCCAGGCAGAACAGGGCTTTCTCTGTAGCAGCACCTCAGCAATGGACCTTTCTACCAAAAGAAGTTAGGCTGGCTCCATCTCTTTTAAGCTTCTGACACGTAGCCCAAACAGTGTTATCCTGCATGGCTTTTAATGTTTGAAATTGATCTATTTTAAAGAGTATTTGTATGTGTTTTAAAATATTTTTATTTGTTCACTGTCTCGGGAGCCCTTGGGAGATGAGATACAATCCAGAAATATCTAACTAACTAAATAAATAAATAAAGCCGTGATTTTGACACGGGCTTCTCAGAGATCTAGTCCAACCACTAAACTAAACTGATTCTCTAAAGTAAAACAGTGCTTTATTCTTCCTGTGTGCCTTCAAATCATTTCTGACCTGTGGGCACTCTAAGGTACGAATCCCTGCTTAGGCACAGAAACCCCCTGGGTGCCCTTGGGCAAGGTCACACTCTTTCAGCAAACTACCTCTGAACAAACCTTGCCAAGAAAACCAAGCAATAGGGTTGCCATAATCTGGAAATGACGTGAAGGCACACAGCAACAACATCTACCGCATAGTGTGGCCCAAGACCATAAAACAATGTAAACACACATGTATGTATGCATGTGCATACACATGTGTGCGCACACACACACACACACACAGAGGCTGCAATGCAGCATCTCCTCAGTGTCACATTTTTGACACTGTGCATGTGGAGATGCGCTACAGAGGCATGACCCAACCCCAACGCAGGACAGCAACGAAGAGCAACACACATCAATCACTACGTGCCATGGCAGAAGACACTTTATACCATGTCCAGCCACCATGCAAAATGCAAAACTGCCACTTGCAATGCACAGAGATAAGGCACAGAGGAACATGCTGTCTGTTTAACTCCATTTCCATCGCTATCAGCAGACTACATCCATTGTACAATGGTGATGTTTTTGTCCCATATGCATAGTGTGACTTTTGCATGGATATGTTTCTAACTGGATGGCAACCATTTTGTGCACAAGGTCTATACAAAGCCAATACAGTGCATGTAAACACACTAAATGCTTTATGCTGCAAGTTAGGTTTTTTTATTATCCTATACTGAAGACAGAGGTGACTGAGATTTAGCGATAACAGCTTGCCTTAAACAATGTAATGAATTCCTGGCAGAGACAAGAGATTGGAAAGGTTTTCCAATTCTTCACTTCATCTCCAAAGTAATTGTGTCTCTGTTTCATGAAGGGACAGGAAGACCTCCCCACACAAAAAAAATATGCCACCAAATCATTATCTTGAGCATGTCAAGGAACGCAGGGGGTGAGTCTGAGCACATGATCGATTTTTCTTGTTGCTGTTCTTGTTTCTTATTGTTGCTGACAAACTTCTGCCTGTTTCTTACTGCTTAGTTCTGCCATCAGTTCAAAGCAGTGGTGGGCAAACTGTGGCACCAGGGCTAATTCTGCCCCTGACCTAATCCCAAAAGCTCCCTGCAAGCCATCAGTTCACACTAGGAATGTAAAGGATATTGATACATCTTCTGATCTGCAACAAGAAGAGTGTTTCAACAGTTAAGGAACCCTATCAAAAAAAGTCAACTGCCATAAGGCTTTTCAAATTTTGAGGGTTTTTTCCCCCACACACTTTTTTTTTTGTTCAAAACCCTACATTTTTGCTTAAAATTCTAAATTTTCTGGAATAGAAAATAATGAACGGACCAGATCTAGCTGGTCAGTTTGAAGGATGTGGAAGCAAAAATGTAGATGTTAATTCAGAGCAAAGAAATGGAAAAGTGGCCTTGGAAATAATACCTTTGAAAAAATTTGAAAAGAAGAAGGTGAGATAATAAATATTTTGGTCAAGTTAAATTTATGTGGAAGGTCTTTGTTGTTAAAAAGTTTTGATTTGGAAGTGCAGCATAGATAATGTTTTATTTCTACACTGTCCAGAAAATTAATTTATTAAGATGGTGTTATTAGAGGGAGATGAACTATTGATAAAATTATTCTAATATAGATAGAAAAGGGCAAAAAAAGAAGATAAATGAATATGAGGTTATGTATAAATAGAAGTTGATAAGATAAAGAAAAATGAACTGTTTGAAGGGAGAAATGATTTTTAAAAAATTGTTAGATTTTATGGATTTTTTTAATATTAGAGGGGAAGAGATAGATTAAAAATAAGATAGGTACAAGGCAGTAGTTTATTATACAGAGAAAATATTATTTAGTAATAGCTACTAATATGGAGGTTAAAAAATATGACCATTACTGAGTCTATCATTGGTTGGAGATCTTAGTTGTGACTTGGTGTGCAACGAGTTAATTTGATTATTATGCACCAGGTCAGCTCAAGGCCATTGCACCTATTGAACAATTGGCTGTACAGCTGTGAAATCTGTGGTGTGCATAACTATACTGGGACATATTTACACTACACTAAAAATATATAAGATCTTGACCAAGATTTCCAAGATGCTACTTGCCCATTTCTTTGTCTTCTTGCACTCGTTTCCTCTCATTTGCAAAGGCCTCCAGCCACTTTTTCTTATCTCCTGGCTTTTTCCCACAGAATAGATGAACCTCTTCTGTAGCAGTATTTATAATCTTGAAAGCATTTTTTAAATTGATATTGAAGTCCTTGTCTCTGCCGTCCTCAATGTCCCGCACTTCCACCTCATCCATGTCCATTCGGCCCTTGTAATACAACATGTCCCTTCTCAGGAGATCCTTCTTGCAGAACACAAGCTGGTGGTCAAAGAGAAAGAAAGTCCTTTGCTGGCTTTTGCCTTGCTTGGAGATTTTAGTCAGTTCTCCTGAATGGATCAGTTCTGAGCTTCGGCCTAAGATGTCTTGCCCCTAGAACATTTGCAGTAAACAGAGAAAGGAAGACCTGAAATTATTTTCTTCAGTGATTACCATTAGCTTTGTTAGCAGCCTTGTAGTGGAGGCTTGGAAATATGTGTATCTTATCTGACTGGAGCCCTTTGGTTGCAACAAGTATGTTTCCTTTGTTTACAAAAATAGTAGGTTTAAACATTAAGCCCTATTCAGTTGTTCTCCATCACTGCACACGGGAGAAAGTAGGGTAAGTATGTTGATCCCCCTGCCTCCTATCTATCCCTGCAGCCACTGTGTGTTGGGGGATGAACAGGAAGACTCTTCTACTTGATGAGGTTCCCCATGAAATTTAGACTAGGATTCCAAATTGCAAAAGAAGCCTGTTACCCCAAAATGTAGGTGCCACAAGGGCCACCCTGCAATGCCAAATACCTCCTTGAAAAAGTGGAAATTAGCTCAAAATCAGGAGGCTGCGAGAGGGGGGCAACTCAGCGAGATCTTTTCTACCAGTGTTTACGGCCACACGCAGGAAAATAACCAGCCAGAGATTCAGAAGTAAGCTAAAAATGTGTTTTATTGAGGGGAATTCACTCGTGCATGCACACAAGATACACACAATCACATATTCACACAAGAGCTAGCTGAAAGAGAACGGGAGGAAAAATTATAGAGAGGCTGAGGGATCTGGGGAGATTTATAATTACCAGTCCAGAAGGGTAGTGAAGAGCAGAAATGTATGTTGGCTTAGGTAGGACCTAAGGACAGTTCTCATTCAGGAGCCAGACGGACAGAATGACAGGTAGACCTTCGAGAGACTGCACTAGGCATCCTGAAATCAGGGGTATTTGTACCCTGAAAATGGCTTGTGGCTGTGAAGGTTCCAGATGCAAGACAAAGGGAGCCTGTTGTGGACAATGAGTCTTTCACCTGTTGATGGGCTCAGTGCTTTGACTGACAAAGACATGATGGATGTTGTAATAGCTGTCTATTGTGGGTGCTGTGAGGAAAGAGGAAAGAATCCAGGTGCACAAGGGACTGGATATCTGTCAATCAGTGTCCTGGTGGGCTCCTCATAGTTGGATTCCCTGGAAAATTCCAGCTTCTATTTAAGCCTATTATCCACAGGAACGGTGTGTATTTGCCTGACAAATGACTGTCTTACTTGGAGGAAGTTTCGAGTTGACCTGTCCTCACATTTACAGTCAAATTCTTTCCCTTGCTCAGTTTGACCTCTCCATCACCTCTCAGGCTTGAATTTGATATCAGAGCCAATAAAATGTGTTGCCAATTATATATGATGCCAATTAGGTATGGTGCCCATCCAAACCATACTAATATCAGGGACCCCCAAAGCAGGGCCTTACAAGCCTACTAGAGTACAAAAGGCTCCTCTGCTACAAAAGTTTAGCTCCCAACACATGGGGCCTGCGCAAATGAGAATGAAGGCATAGGGTGAGTGCCACACCCAAGTTACCCAATGGTAAATGCTGTCAGGGAGAGAGGACAACTAGACAGGACTTAAGTCTTGTTCACTTTTTCTCAGTTTCAAGTATACAATTTGGAGATCATTCTGTTGTTGTCTGAAGGAATAACTATAATATGAACCAACACATACATTATGGTGGAGAGCTTTTTTCAGTAGCTGCCCCAGTGTTATAGAAATGTGCTTTGTGGAGTAATTTGGTAGTATCACTTGCTTTCTTTTGAAGGAAGGCAGTAATACTGTGGTACCATCTGGCTTTTGACAGCAGAGACTCTGCTGGTCTTAGCTGTGTTTTATATCATAAACCACTTTGTAAATAACTAAAAAATTCAAGTGCTGTAAATAAATGACTCCAAATAAATCAATGAGACTGTCATCAAGAAAAGCCTCCTGTAATCACATGGAGTAACAAAACAATGACACACAATAAAAAACGACTATTAAACTTTCTGTGTTTTTAAGCATTAAAATTTCTTGGAAGTGCATCCTTACCTCCCAGCTGACAATAGACACTTGCCAGCGAGCAATCTTGTCTATGCTTTCTAGCCTTCGCTTCCGTTCATTGATTAGGCAAGCTACATTCTTCATGGCTTCGTATGCTGCCTTTATGTCATTGTAGTCACTGCAAAATGAACACAGGCACAAATTATCATTTTAGATGACAATTTTAGCCCTATTCCAAAACCTAGAAATTTTAAATAAGGCAAATGCATAAAAAGAAGAAGTAAGGCAGGCCTGCCCTTCCTATCATAGATTCCACTAGTCCTACTAACATCGACAGTTACTTTCTGAATACCTCCTTTATGTGTAAAGACTCTCTGAAGGATTGCAAATTCAACATGCTAGATCATGCTAGATTCCTTCACTTAAGGAAGTCACACCCTCCACATGTGAAAGGTGACTGGAAAGGACAACAGAGGAAGAAGTAGCAGCACACTCCCTGTTGTCATGTATTTGCTCTGTTCAAGTTTTGGAATATCTGAAGAAGGCTGTTATTCACAGAGAGATGGGGCTGGTCATTGCAGGAAACAGAAAGCTAGGACCAATGGACTTTGGTAGCATTCCTAATGGCATTTCTGATGTCTTGATATCAAGAAACTTATTGCATATGGATATCAAATGTAAAAAGCAACACTTTGTATTGCATGTGCCTTCAAGTCACCCATCAAACTTATGGCGACCTCATGAATCTTCATAGGGCTTTTCAGAGGTGGTTTGCCAATTCCTCCCTCTGAAATATAGCCAACAGCATCTGGTATTCATTGGTGGTCTTGCATCTAGGTACTAACCTGGGCTGGCTTGGCTTGGCTTCCAAGATCAGACAGGATCTGGTAACTGTATTACTGTAGGCCTTTTTCCATCCACAAGTACGTGCTGGAACGATTCTTACCTTTAGTTACGCTGCCCAAATTTTGCTCATAACCAGGATGGGAAGCTGCTTTTAAAATCTGATTTTAGCATTAACCATAGATAAGGTTGGGGTTCTATTAACCTTTAATATGGCATCTTTAAGGGAGTTAGGGAGAAGGAATGCAAAATACTGCAGCCAATCCTAATCTCTTACTCATAGTTCTAAAGAGACTGGGAATATTATGTTACCTTAGCAATAAATCTCTCTAAAACTGGAGTATATAACCATGATTCATCCCTGCTCTAAATGTTAATGGGATTTTTAAAAATCTGTTAACCTCTTACATCAGAACCAACACAGATCCTGATTACACCACAATGTTTTGAGTTAATAATATAATTATCACCCTAGATCTAAACTCTGGATGATTTAGTGATAGTGGCCATGTAAGAAAACTGCTTGACAATGTTTCGGTTAAACTGGGTGCTTTTATTGAACAATTACCTTGCTTTGTTCACAGAATTTTAATGGGGTTTCGAGATGACTGACTTTTATCTGTAAGCTACCTCTTTTCTGACCACTTCTTCAAACTTTTTCTTAACTCCCTCCCCAATATTCTAAAGGAAGGAAGGACAGAATGGCTTCAACGTGCCTTTTGACTGGTAGTCCTAGGAACTGTGTCCATCTGGAAGCCACCTGAGATTACTGGCTTTATCAGATGAGGTAAGTAAATTTACAATTAGAGTAGGATAATTGCGCCTTTGGCTGGGACATGACATTGTTCCTCTTCTGTTATTCTCCCAGTGGGAGACCATTTTACAAAGGAGGTCATTAACAGCTTTTTTGTGTAATAAAAGAAACACATTTCAAATGGTCTCCCACTGGGAGAAGAACAGAAGAGAAAAGATGTCGTGCAGTAAGTCCCAGCCAAAGACACAATACTCTGCTGCAAGTGTGACTTACTTGCCTCGTGTGATAAAGCTCTGAATCTGGTATTTACAGAAGTAGAAGGTATTTATTTCTAAAATTCACAAGGCATTGCAAAAGGAAATTATTAAATTCTACACACAGCACTATCTCATAGAAAGTCTTATTGTGTATGTTTAGGATGTCAGATTTAATATTACAGTTTCTGCTGACAGCTAAGTAAAAGCTTCAGGGGACTATATATCTTAGACTAAATAGCACTAACATATTAAGATACCAAATAAATCTCTTAAATTTATCTCATGACAAAGTTAGAAAACAGTAGAATCAACTTTACCACTAGGTAACACTTAAATACAATATTGAATGAAACAGAAGATTACAGTAAATTTGTGAGTCTGTCTTTAAAAACAACAACAATATTGGATCAAGTATCAGTATTCCAAGTTTGACTTTCTTGAATAAGATCCAAGGTCTGATAATTGTTTTAATTTACTTTGAGAGAAAAGTACATTCTTATTCTATGTAAGTCTATGTATACACTGCAGAATAGATGTATTTAGTACTGCAATATAAACAGCTTGCCATGTCCTACCTGTTCTCTTCCCCACCCCCTGCTTTGACTTTTACTGTTTGTACAACTCAGTGAGTACAGCACAGAAACACACACACACACACACAGAGTCATGTGGGAGGAGGATGGGAAAGGGAGTCTATTTCTGCTGCTGCTAATCTGGGATCTTCACACTGAGCAGATACAATTGCTCAAACAGCAGCCTTTTTGTATGAACAAAGAGCAGCATTGAGCAGCTTAAATGAAGGGAAAACTCTGCCCCTTTCTACACAAATCAAAGACAGTTCTTTTCATTGCTGTTTCTGAGAAAGAGCTGAACAAATACTGAAGAAGAAAATTAGAGAGGAAGGAAGTAGACAACCAAGCAGCTCCCACACCCACTGAAGACCTGTTCAGTTGAATCATGAACAGGGCTGGGGGTTGGGGAGGGAAAACAACTATGGGAGGGGATTGTTGTACTGAAAAAAAATGTGGCATCAACAGTGTAACTTCCTGGATTGGTTGCACATTAACCAAAACTTTAAGGATTCATAACCTTAATTGAGTGTGTGAATGAGTTTATATCAAGAATTGTGCTAAAACTCTTGACCAAAGAAGATTCTACTCATCAAGCTGTAGCTGGAATTTTATTTTGATTCAGAGCAGGCTTTCCTGACTATCCCCTTGCAGATGCTTACTCAACACACAAGAAGATCAATTTTTTGTGAGGGGAGGGAAATATAAGGTGTATCATTGAGCTGATTCAAACAAACCAAGCAGGTACAGTCTTCCCATAGGACTTTATCAGATTTAAATACATAGAAGGGATCACTTACTCAAAAGCATTAGAAAACTTTCCTGCTGACATATTAGCATTACATGTGCAGAAAGATTTTGACATACAGCAGCTTTCACAAATACGATCTTACATGTTCTCTGTGGGGTGATAACCACCTCAGTAAATGCATCTTCAATTTATGCTACAATTTACTACACAACACAAATGTTCAAGGGTAGAACAAACAAAAAATGAACTTCACCATCATTGTCTGTGAATGCAGACAACTGGCTCCAAACAATGCAGAGCTTGCATTTTTCACTCATTCATTTAAGAAGCTGCTGTAGACTACATCATACCATTTGTCCACCTAGTCCAATATTATTTACTCTTAACTGTTATGGATCTCCAGATGTCATGTGGAGAAAGCCTTCCAGTTACAAGTAAGAGGTAGCTCCTGCTTGGAGATAACAAGGACTGAATTTGGGATCTTTTGCCTGCAAAGTATGTGCTCCATCAATGAAAGCATTTCCATAGATTTCCCTCTTTTATCTTCATAACAACCCTATATGGCAGCTAAGAGGCACTGGCTGGCCCAAGGCCATCTAGAACAGGCCCACCAGAGGATTTCGTGCAGCCCCTATCACTCGTGAGCCTGAGGGCCAAAAAAAGTTGCAGCAATTAGGTTGCTGATGGTTTTGGATGAACCCAGCTGGGCCGTTCTCTTCTCTTTCCCTCCGGGGGGCAGCAGAAAGACAAGCTGATGCTACCTTTTGCCCTTGTGCAAGATGGCAGCAGTTGCTTCTTCTCCGTCTGTTTCCCTTGGATGGGTGGTGAGGGCAGAAGTGCCTGGGGAAAAGATCATCTGGGGCTGGAGGGGGCAAGAAAGGAGGTGGTCTCCTCCTCCCTGAGCAAGCCAACATGGATTGTTACATGGTGAACTGGGACTCTCTGGGGGAAGTAGCTTATTACAGGTCAGTGTCCTCATTCACCCCCATCCCTCCTAAACTGTGTTGGAAAAAATTAAATTGCATTTAAAGATTGCATTTTAAAATGCAATTTAGGTCTGTTCTGGTGTGCACCCTCATAAATTCCACCCCCCCGACCTTCCTCATAAATAATACTATATTTCTGCTACCCCAAATTGTTCCCCTCCCTTTTGATCTTTTGCAAATCTTTTGCAAAGTACACACTGCTACCTTTCTTAAGACATAACTCTCTTGTCTTTCCAATAATCCTATTTACTGGTTTTGTGTAATCACAACTTGGCACATCTGCATTATCTCAGTCATCCTAACAACAGGTCAAGAGGGTAAGACAGTGGCCATTTCTGCCCTATACTATTACAGTGCTCTTATTCCACTTTCAACATGCTATGGAATCCTGGGGTTTGCAGTTTAGGCCTTTAGCATTCTCAGCCAGAGAGCTCTTTGGCCTCAGGAAACTACAAATCCCAGAATGCCACAGGATGCCGAAAGCAGAATAATAGCACTATAACAGTGTAGGACAGAAATGGCCAGTGTTGTCATTCCCCATGTTGTATATTGGTGGTAGTGGGTGAAATTTAAGGAAGGAGGTTTCCCTAAGATTGCCAGGTGAGTTTGTAGCAGAAGCAAGATTTGAACTTTTCAGCCATGGAAAGCCACTGGGTGACCTTGGGTGGATCACACACTCTCAGCCCCAGAAAACCAGTGATAGGTTTGCCTTAGGGTCGCCATAAGTCGGAAACAACTCGAAGGCACACAACAGCAATAATTCACCAGGTCTACTCTGGTGAGATAAAAGTTTACCCGAGTTCGAAAGCATTGTTTTTTAAGACTATAACTCCCAGAATTCCCCAATCAGTAATCATGCTACCTGGGGTTTTGGGAGGCTATAGTTCACCAAAAGGAACTTTTGTGAAGCTCTTATTTGAAAGAATGTCATGTAAAAGATGGTGCAGGCTTGTTTTCTGCTGCTTAAGAGATTAGAGACCTTTCCACACTGCGCTGTTATAGTGCTATTATTCCTCTTTCATCATCTTGTGGAATCCTGGGATTTGCAGTTTAGAGAGGGGTATTTAGAACTCTCGGCCAGAGAGCCCTTTGGCCTCAGGAAACTATAATCCCCAGAATTCCACAGGATGCTGAAAGCGGAATAATAGCACTATAACAGTGTAGTGTGGAAAGGCCCTAGGACACGGAGGAGGCTTCAAACTGCAGGAAAAGAAGTTCCACCTAAACATTAGGAAAAACTTCCCTAATTTCCCTTTTTTATAATATGATTTATTTTATTTGCAAAATAGTTTAATCATTAATTATACTATAATTTATTTTGCAAATAAAAAACATTATTATACCATTATTATAACTTTACTTGGAAAACGAGGCACTAAAAACCTATCTACGGCCTGAAGAAGTTTAGCCTATTTGATTTTGGCCTTTACCTACTGCCAAGTTGTGCAGGTCTGATCTAGAAGCTTTGTGGTTGACTAAGAATGGAGCCTAGGCCTCCTTTAAGTCAAACACTCTTAGCATTATGCCACACTGTCCAGGAAATTGATTAATACATCCCAACTTAAAAGATATTAATGCAGCTGATGGTCATGAATGTGTATCAGAGAGTCACAACTATGATATATATGAACATCTGTCATGTGGTCCTTGAAACACTTTGGAAATTTTTCTTTTCACTTGATTACTCAAATATTTTAAAAGCAATTCATCCATTCCATGGAGAGTTAACAACTGTGCTATACCATACATACTACATACCTGACACAGTGTGAGCCCTTATGTTAAAAAGCGCAAGCTACTTAAACCAGAGTCCTTGCACTGAAACTAGTTAATTCCACTGACTTAGGCCATTTCCACACTACACTGTTATAGTGCTATTATTCCACTTTCAACATCCTATGGAATCCTGGGGTGTGTAGTTTAGGGAAGGTTATTTTGATTTCTCAGCCAGAAAGCTCTTGGGCCTCAGTAAACTACAAACCCCAGAATTCCACAAGAAGTTAAAAGTGGAATAATAGCACTATAACAGTAGAGTGCAGACATGGCCTTAAGCAGGGCAAAGAGAAATGTACATTGTTTGTGGTGGGTTGCTGCATTTAGCCACCATCAGCCTAAACATCTGTGTTACCCTTCAACCAGTTACACTATCTTTTCATCCATGTATCAAGACAGTTTAGAGGCACTACTGGTCTTATACTCTCAGTGACAGTTCATGTGACAGTTCACGTATGTAGGCAAAACACAGAAACAGAACAAGAAGGCCACAGTTATTGTAGGATCTTCTAGCACCTATGAAGCTGAAAGAAAGAAGTTAGTTGCATAAGCTTTCATAGACTTAAGTCTACTTCATCAGAGGCATGGAGAGAAGTGGCTAAGAACAGGCCTTTATCACTACGGAAGAGCTGACTGTATGTGTGAATCGCAATAAAAATGCAAAAACTTATGGTCATGGTGTTGTATGGTATGGTGATGGTAAGATCTTGTACCTGTCTTCTCATCTGTGTTGTGTGTCCTCCTGTAGATAAGTAATTGTTTTAAGATTTGGAGGTTGTTGAAAGGCAAGTAAAGGCCTGCTCTTGGTGGCAGGTGACCTTGCCGCAAGCTGATGCCAACTCTGTCCACATATCTACTTGCAAAATGTCATCACAGGACCTAATCACATCACCCACATTATTAGAGATACTTTCACTTGCTCATCCTCTAGTGTGATATATGCCATCCTCTGACAAGAATGCCTTCAGTACTCTAGATTGGGCAAACAGGCCAGTCTCTCCACAACAGGATAAATGGACATAAATCAGACATTAAGAATGAGAATACTCAAAAACAAGTTGCAAAACACTTCAATCTTCTTGGGCATTCCATCTCAGACTCAGAACAGCAGTCTTTGAACAACAACAACAAAAACTACAAAGAAAGATTGGAAAGAGAAACCAGAAGAACTGGAATATATCCACAAACTTCAGTCCATTGACGATGGGTTTAACAGAGACAATGGTTTCGTGACATACTACGCATACTATAACACTAGTTAGCACCCCAGCCACATGCTGGCTCTCTTGGCCAGTTTACCATGTCTCTGTTCTGGTTCCCAGCTGGCATAAGACTGAATACCAATAACTGCCTCCACCATCCATATGCTTATATCACCTTGGCTTTGGGCAACATCCCTCCGCCTGCTTAGTCTCCCAATGGCCATAATTAAAACTGAACATCTCACCCCATCATGTTACCTACAAATTTTGCATTTCTACTGTCAGTCACAGATACAACCAGTTCATTCACAGTTATAAAGGTCTGTTCTCAGGCACTTCACTCCATGCATCTGATGAAGCAGATTTAAGGCTATGAAACCTTATGCTACCAACTTCTTCCTCTCAGTTAGTCTCAAAGGTGCTACAAGATCCCTTTGCATACTGATTCAGACAAACACAGCTATGTCTTTAAACAGCTACTGTGGGAGAATCTGGAAATGTCACCATTAAATACACAGACACAGACACAGACACAGACACACTGCTTATCTCACCTGTGTTCCTGAGTGGTATACTTAAGTAATTCTGCCAGCTGCAGAGGATATTTGCAGATTTTCTGAACAGGCGTAAGAAGAAAACCATCAATGGCGATATCAATCATTTGCTGTAGCAGGCGACAAGCCTCAAAGAAGTGGCGGTACTTGCTCTGTTTCATCAGGTTGGAGAGCTCAATGCAGGCACTGGGATGATTGTTGCAATACTCAGAATATATGGCAAAGCCTTCTTGCTAAAAGAAAAAGAGCAACATTTTTATTAATACAGTGGCCCCTCCACTTTCTTGAGGGTTTGTGGCACAGAACCTTCATGAAAATTGAAAAACTGTGAATAACTCTCCTCACCTCAGTGAGCAAGCAAGGGAATGCACACGCATGCCTTCTCTCTGTGTGCTCCCCTTCTCGTTTGCTTCGGGAACTCCCCCTCCCATTCCCTTGCTTTCTACCTGGGTATGCATGCCTTCCTTCTCCATGCCCAGGCAAAAGACAAGGGAATGGGAGGTGGAAGTTCCACACACACAGAAGATGAATGCATGCCTTCCCCTATCATTTTTCCTTTCCCATTCTGTTGCCTTTTGCCTGGGTAGGCATGCCTTCCTTCTCCACACCTTAGCAAAAGGCAAGCAAATGGGAGTAGGGGACCACGGGGGGGGGGGAGGGATGTGTGTGCCTTCCCTCATTCTCCCCCTCTCATACCCTTGCCTTTTGCCATTTTTCCATGTGCCCAGGCAAAAGGCAAGGGAATGGGAGGGGGACAATGGAGAGGAAAGCATGTGTGCACCCTTCTTCTCCGTGTACATGGCTCTCTTTCTCATTCCTTTGACTTTTGTCCAGGTGCAGAGAAGGAAGGCATGTGTGCCCAGGCAAAAGGCAAGGGAATGGGGGGGAAGGCATCTATGGGCCTTGCGAATAATCGAATTTGTGAAGGTTAAACTCGCAAATGTGGAAGCAAGACTCTACAGCTAAACAGTTCGTTTTCTTAAGTATCAAAAATATAAAAAAAATTCATGCTTTCTGATATACGAGAATAATAGAGACACATGTAACTGTACCTCTATCAGGTGTACGCTTGCTCACATGTAGGGCTAAAACTGGGGAAAAGAATGTGGGCACACACATAAGCCTTGTCCTAGACACCACTACACATTGCAAAAGAAGCTTGACCTTTGTTCACTGTCTGAAGAAATCTGTGTAAGACTCTTTGTCACCCCATTCAACTCCATGTGGTTAGAAAATAGTATATGGATTTTGTGCTCAACATAAGAAGGTCTGGAATGCTTTGACATTTAGCTTACGTGTGTAACATCTGTAGATCAAATTAATGTGGTAGAATTGATCAACTCACATGTTGAAGAAAGCAGGTTCCTATTTCACTTAAGTGTGGGTCTTCTTTGTTGTACTGCTTCTCTAGATCTTTTAAGAATTTCCTTTGGAATTTGTAAATGTCTTCAATATTTCCAAATATTGTGTTTAGCTGGACTGCAGTGAACATTCCTGTATGTTTACGACATTGCCGAATGTACCCCTAGAAATGATATGAGCAGGGATCTTACTTCTTATTGAAACAGACAAAAGAAATTAAAAATAAGGGTTGCAAAGTTGCAAAGGTTTTTTCTGACAACACCAAAACACTGAGACTTCCTTGCTTTTCCTTATTTGTGAGGACTGATAATGCTATATATTGTCCAAAAATGAAGCTGCATGGGCTAAATTCTAATTCATTATTGAACCAATGAGAAAAGGAGCCCAGAAGGCCAGTTTCTCCCACTTTCACCCCCTTCTCTTGTCTCTATTGGTTCTTCTTTACCCCACATTCCTTTCCATTTGATCTCTCTGCCCTTTTCCCCTATTTCCTCCACCTTCTCTCTGATTTCTTATCAGCCTGTTGGTAGAACACAAACTGAACATGAGTCAGCAGTGTACTGCAGCAGCTAAAAAGCTAATGTGATTCTGGGCTACAATAATAGGAGTACAGCATCTAAGTCAAGGGAAGTGATAGTACCACTGTGTTCTGCTTTGGTCAGACTCCATCTGGAATGCAGTGTCCAGTTCTGGGGACCACAGTTCAGGAAAGATATTGACAAGGTGGAATGTGTCCAGAGGAGGGTGACCAAAATGGTTGAAGGCCTGGAAACCATGCTCTATGAGCAACAACTTAGGGAGCTGGGGATGTTTAGCCTGGAGAAGAGAAGGTTAAGGGGTGACATGATGGCTATGTTTAAATATTGAAAGGCTCCATATGGAGGATGGAGCAAGCCTGTTTTCTGCTGTACCAGAGATTGGGATTTTGAGCAACAGCTTCAAACATGAGGAAAAGAGATTCCATCTAAATGTCAGGAAGAACTTTCTGACAGTCAGAGGAGTTCTACAGTAGAATACCTTCTTTGCAAGTTTTTAACCGAGGCTGCTGGCCAAATAAACACCAGCCAAAGGCCACAGTGAGTGAGGAGCCCATTTAACAACAGACCCCTCACTCCAAGACAAAGCGGTTTTTCCTGTAACAATACAGGTGTTTTTCTACTCTGGCACTTTATAGCTTACTTCACAGATGTCCTTGAGATGTTTGATGTAGATCCGTTCTGTATTCATTATTTCCTGAATAACGTTTGTTCTCATCTGATCCTTGTTTTCTGCTATTTTTTGACGGTGTTTCCCAGGTTCTGCATTTGGCTCTTCATCTTGGAGGCTACCACAATTTTCTGCTAGCTCTTCCTGGTTGACCCGAAGCTAAAACGATAAGAGATAAAAACAATTTGAGTTGTAGAAGCACAGATGTAGTGCACACAACATAGGAAATACAAAATTAGCTGTTACAAAGAAAGATATTTAAATTATTACTTAAAAACACACACACACACACAAGATACTACACACTGTGGCTTCAAGCCCCAGATAGAGGGACCAAAGGTAGAGGTTTCTTAGAATGCAACACCAGGTAAGAAACTCAGACAGCAGCTAAGCTCAAAATCTATTTTTTGGGGGGGCGGGTCAGTGTGGGGGGGGACTATATCTCCTGAACTAAACAGGAGATTTAGGAAGCTGCAGTCCAAAAAGAGAGAGCCACAGCCAGTCTGAGGAAGCAATACTGAATTATAAAAATATACACAATAATCTGACTTGGGATAAGATAGTCTGCTGTGTTGTCTATAGTTACTGAAATTGAATCTCTACTGAGTTAATTGAAATGGAAGAAAGTCTACAAACTGATGATTTTGCAAGGCATTCCAAGTATGACAGTCTCAAGCCATTTAGATGTGTTCACCAGAACCCTGAATTCACACTGTAAGTATATTGGCAGCCAGCACAGTTCTTTTAAAACTGGTATTATATGGTTTCTACATAATGTTCTGGTCAGGAATTCAAATGCTCATTTTGCACTAACTGCAGCTTCTGAGTTCACTCCAAGTGGTGGCACTTTGCAGTAATCTAACTGGGAAGTTACCAGCACATGCTACTGTGGCAAGATTATTCCTGCCCGAGAAAGGCTATAGCCAGTAGGCCACTTGAAACTGGTCCCAGTGACTCAGAGCCAGAGTCCACCGAAGCCTCCAGTGACAGAGATGGATCCAGAAGTGCTCCCAAGCTATGCTCCTGCTCTCTCAGGGGATTGCAACCCCATCTAGGGCAGATCACCTATCCAATTCCCATCAATCCACAGAATTTTTTCTCTTACTGCAAATACAACTTTGTTTTTTTGGCCTTCATCCAGCTCATTACAGCATCTGGGCACTGGTCCAGCATCGGGACAACCCTAGTTGATTTCAACAACAAGGAGAAGTTGAGTTCAATGTTTTGAACATTCTAATGGCACCCAACCTCTGAACTCGTAATGACCTCACCAGTAGCTTCAAACTGAATAGCATGAGGAATAAGATAGAATTCTGTGGCACCCCAAAGTTAATGGCCATGAGGCCAAACAGGAATCAGGAATCCCTTGGCACAATTCTCTGGAACAAGCCCAGTAGACTGTAGCAAAACCACCATACCACAGTGCATTGTACCCCATCCCCCAGAATCAGACCTATAGAATACCATGATCAATGGTATAAAAAACTGTGGGGAGATCCAGGAGGATCAATAGGGAAGTCTTCCTCCTTTCCTTCACTGAAACCAGGGATCCAGATTATCTGTTTCATCAAGTAGGCCCTAAACTGCCCCAAGCTGTTGGTTACATGATTGAACCACCTGTATCCAAAGGTGGTATTAGTAATGGAACAGCAGTGATCATATTTCTCTTCATCCAGGGAGGTTCTCTTTAGTAGAGGATGCTCCACAGCCTCCTTCAAATAGGTAACTGCATCCCCTGTTACATTTTTCATCCTATCCTTCCTGCAATGAGCTCAAGGTAGCACACAAGACTCTCCTTCTCCTCCTCACTTTATCCTTTTAAATCTTTCATCCTTTAAAAAATTTTTATAATCTTTTATCTTTAGCAAATCCATCTGTTTGAACTTTGTCTAGTGTCAGAGGTGAAAGAGATTAGAGATTTTAAATAAATCCTATCAAAAAATGAGCATTAAGAGATCATTTTGAAATAGATAAGATCAAAAAAGTGGTCAAAAGAGCAGTTTCCAATTAATATTAACCAACCTTCAATAGAAGAACCTTTTTAATCTTTATACTGTCAGTTTAGACTTTGCTATAGGCTTTTAAAAATGATTAATTATTTATGTTGTTAAGTAAAAAAAAAAAAGCCAAGAATCAGCAACTTGGAATGCTTAGTATCCCTAGGTATTTGGCTGGCAACAAATACAGTGCCCATTTCAAACCATTTTGGAGAAAGCCAATTGGTGATTTCAGTCAGTGTCACACTGAAACCACTGTTAACTTCCACTTAGGTCATTGTAAGAGCAGCGCAATTTACTAAGTGGACCTCAGGTTGCTTTCATGATTACAAAACACTTTTTGGAATTTTACCATACTTTGTTAATGCACGGATAAGTGTTCAGTGTATAAATGATAAAAATGATTGCAAAACTGGACAGCTTTAAAAAGGGGCTTAGACATATTCATGTAAGATGGGGATATCAACAGCTACTAGTTGTTTGGATATATCCCCTCTGCCATACCAGGATATTATATCTCTGTATGTCAGTTGCTGGACAACATGAGTGTGAGAGTGAAGTTAAACTCAGATCTTGTTCATAAACTTCACACAGGCAACTGGTTGACTACTTTGTGAACAGAATGCTGGATTAGATAGGCCCTTTTTTATGATTCAGCAGGGCTTTTCTTATGTTCCTCCCTGGTAAAAATTGGGTAACTGAAGATTTTAGAGGACACATTCAGGAAGGGCAGTACCAATGTGAATCCACTGACTCATGGCCCTTTCTCTCTCTCTTACCCTTTTATTCCCCTTTTTCTTTCAGAAACAGAAGTAAAAGTTAGCCTCAGACATCTTAAAGGCTGCCACTCAGCTTCATTCTGCGCCTATTTATCACGGTCTGTGGGATTTCTTCCCAAGAGCGTGCACACAGGACTTAGTATTATTTTTTGAATATCCCATCCAAGATAGAAATGGTAAAATTTAGAAGGAGGACAGAATATTAGCAAAGGCCTCAGAAAGTCTAGTTTAAACTGAACAGTTCTTACCACGAAAAGAATTTTCTCAATTACACTGGATGAGTTAACTAATGGATTCCATTGCTACATAAATGTTGACAAATGCCTTTTTAGTCTGGAAGCTGCTTACAGCAGAATCTGTTTCTTTCTTAGTATTCAGTTGCTACCTTAAATTATCTTCTTGTGAGTTCAGGAATAATAATGCAGTGTGCACAAACACTTAGGAAGGGCAGCCATACAGAAATCCAAAAGTAGGAAACTTGGGCCTTGCTACCAGGCGGCCTCAAGCTCCAACCTATAATCTGCTGCCATCTTGATGGGAAAGAAGGCTGTGCTGCTAAACATGATCAATGTACTGGCCCATACAAAGATGAGCACAAATTTGTGCAAAAGATGTAGAGATCTTGCTTTACTCACCCTGACAAAACTAGCAGGAAACCAGGCTTCCTTGTCCTCATTTCTTCCCCACCACCAGTCCTTGTTTGAAGCTTCAAGGACCTGGATGACATCCCCAGCTTTGAAGGCTAATTCCTGGTCATCCATGGTCACGTGATCCCAGAGTGCTTCTGCATAGACCATGCTCCCATCGCTTATCAACTGAAACATAAATATTTGGTGAAGAGCAAAGATTCTGCTGGGATGGCCAAACGCATGAAGTAGCTATGTGCTGATATAAGCAGCAGATGCAGAAACAGAAATACTGTGCTGATTTTCTTAAGCCTCAATACAGAAGCACTTTCAACATGATGATGAATAAAAATTTGGAAGTTGTCGATAAGAGAACAAGAGTTGATTATGAACACACAGATCTGATAGTTTCTGTGTGAGACTTTAAGTTAGCAGACAAGATTCACACCCAAGTCCTCTTTTTATTACCTCGTTAATGGCTAGCTGCTCCCCTCCAGGCTGCAAATACCTCGGGCTGGCTCGGCAGAGTTCCTCATAGCTGTAATCCTCCTCACTACCATTGTCATCCACTAAGGCAGAAGATTCACTACCACCATCTACAGCACCTGGCATGAAAGTGAAATGTTGAGTCATGAAGATATAGTCAAAGTCAGTGTCATGATTTTTTGAAAAAATAAATCTTATTAAATAGGGATCGAACTCTGATTTTCCCATTCTTTAATTACTTGCATGAACTATAAAAGTCTCACTGAAAGAAAGAAGGCAGAGAGAATTTTGAACCGACACTAAAAGTTGGTGCACATATTATGCTGAACCAATGCAACCTGAAAAATAATACTGCAGTATAGAGTGTGCATGGCCAGTGTTTCAACCAACCATACCATCTTCCAGAATACTTTATTCGAACTCTCCCTCCCTATAGTTAATCAGCCTTGTGTACCTACTGAGCTTATTCAGTCTTCACTGTGCTCTTTCAGAGTTTTACGTGCTTTAAAGGTTTTTTTCTTCCTTCAAAAGTGTTTTTCTTGTGCTCCCCCACACTATGAAATTCCCACAAGTCTCTTTCCTCATGTGCACAGATAGTGACATTTTGGCAGAGAATGAGTTCACTATCAGTATATCAACTGGTAGAACTTTGAACTTTATACAGCACACAGATTGGAGAATATATTTTTGAATGTTTATCCAATGTAAAAAACATGCAGTGTGAAAAGTTCAAAAACTAACAAGGACTATGCTAGACTTCCTCTAATGTGTTTAATACAGTCAGCCCTCAATATTGTAGGGTTTAATTTCCACAAATTTGATTGATTACTTGCAGATTATTTCCTGCTGCTTCTGCTGCTGCCCTACTACATTTGTGATAGGGACTGCAAGCTGCAAAAGACTGCGATTACGCAGTGAAGCCTATTAAAAATGGCATAGGTCAACAGTGGAGGTGGCAACTAGGAGAGGTAGGTGAGGGCAGGCCAGGCTGGAAGCCAACAGGGCAGCTGAAGCAGTAGCAGCATGCAGGGCCTGCTCCTCCTCTGGCTGCATGCCACATGCGTCTTTGTTCTTCCCAGGCAACAGCACCGATGCCAACAGCTGGGGCCTGCAAGGCTGAGGCAGCAGCAATGGCTCCAGGG
Organism: Cyclura pinguis; assembly: GCA_030412105.1. Lineage (NCBI taxonomy): Eukaryota > Metazoa > Chordata > Lepidosauria > Squamata > Iguanidae > Cyclura > Cyclura pinguis. Next base: position 260,205,754 of record CM059601.1, on the reverse strand, counting down.
AGCACGCTCAGTTTCCCTGCAGGAATCGCAGTGGTCCTGGTGGAACAGCTTCAGGAGAAGACAGTGCATCCCTGGCCTGCTACCACTGCCTTCATGGAGACGCTTCTGCCCAGAGCCACCACTTGCGTGCAGGGGGGAGAAAAGGTGGCAACAGCAGTTGGTGGAGAGGTGCAGCTCTGGGTCAGGGTGTAGCAGCAGTGGCAGCAGCCAGACTCGGGCACATCCCCCCCAAAGAAGAGGCTCCAGTGGAGCAGTGGCCACCTCCGTAGCCCAATTAGCAGGCAAAGGTGGCAAAGGCAGGTGGAAGGAGGCAGGTAAGGGTGGGGCAGGCTAGGCTGGAGGGGCTGCTGGGGCAGTGGCAGTGCATGAAACCTGCTCCTCCTCTTCCGCCTCCTGCTGTGAGTTGCATTTGTCTCTGTTTTGCATGGGCAATGCTGATGATGCCACTGGCTGGAACGTGTGAGGCTGGAGCGGCAGCTCCAGGGGACATGCTGTTTCCCCTGCAGAAGCGGCCACAGCTCTGGTGGAGTGACAGCAGGACAAGAAGGAGGTGATGGTGGAGGCCTGACCCTGATAACACCTTCATGGAGATGCCTCTGCCTGGAACCACCATTTGCATGCAAGAAGGAAAAGAACCGAGGTGGCAACAGAGAAGGATGGAGGTGCACAGCTTTGGGGCAGGGTGCAGCTATGGGCCAGGATGCAGCAATGGCAGCCCGACTTGGGTGTGTCCCCACAAAGAAGACGCCCCAGTGTCTTTAGCTGGGGTACCAGGCGAGGGCAGTGGGGATGGATGAGGAAAGGCCGTCAAGGGTGGGAGGGAGAGACGGGCAACAGTGGCATGGTCCAGTCCCTTTCACTGAGTGCCATTGCCTGGTTAAGAAAGAACAAGGGAAGGGACTGTTCAGGCAAAGGCAGCCCTCTCTCCTGCCCCATGCAGGTTCAGGCACACATGGCAGTTAGCCCTGGGCTAAGTCAGTAAGCTCCAGGCTCAGTCAGAGGATGCACTGGCCTGTGGGGCCGCTGCCCTTTCACTGTCACCCCAGCCACACAGGGAAGGAAAGGAAAGGGAAAGAGGGCTGCCACCCAGGAGGAACCATTTCCTCAGTGAAAAAACAAACTCTCATCAATCTGCTCCCTCCCTCCTGGCACCTACCTGCTGACCTGGCCAAGCTTGTTTGCAAGCGAGGGAGGAAGACAGCAAGTGTGTTAACTATGTTTGGGGGGGGGGGTAGGATATTCTTGCTTTTCTCCACTTTCACAAGGATCTTGTGTCCCTAACTCTTGCTAAAGTTGAGGGACCACTGTATTTACAGTGATTGAGCTGTGCATGTTAAACTGGCCTACCCAGTACCAAGATATTTGTGTTTATCATCTGTGAACGGCCATTGTTGACTATCATCATCAGTACTTTTTAGCATTCAGTTTCCCTTTGGCCTCCTTATAGTCCTAGCTCAAACCATGTGTACTGTATGTATACCTGATGTTCTGGATAAAATTCCATGCATCTGATGAAGTAGGCCACAGTCCACACAAAAGAAGCCTCACATTATAATAAATTTGTTAATCTTTCAGATGCCGCATGACTTTGGTTCTTATATACAGCACGTTTATTATACAAAGGGTCAAGCCCTCCAATTCAGAATTCAGAATTCTGCCAGCTAGGTCTACTACAGTCTATCCCCAACTGCTGAACTTCCTGTTCAACTTCTACACATCTAGCCACCCTTAAGTCACCTATGGAGGTCCTCCCCTGACTGCTTCCTCAACCTGAAATTTCAGTTGTGGTTCCAAAGATGTGGAATATTCTCCCTTGTCTGGTGCCCACACTGTCTGGAGCCCAAAGGGTGCCAAAGACTTTTTGTTGTTGTTCTTTCTGGGATTTTAAAATCAGTGTCCAACATGGCAATTTTAGCTCCTATATTTACTGCCGTAAATCATACTGCAATTTATTGTGCCACTATTTGTATAATTGAGTGGTTGTTTTTTTCTGGGTTAGATTTTTAAAATTTAATGCTGAACTTTAAAAACATTATTATAGTTCTGTTTTTAACGTATATTCTACTATATCTAAGGAACTTGTTTTATAGTAATCTAACAAACATAATCAATGGATAAATAGTGTTATCATTAGAAAGGCTTCCTATGGGAAAAGATGGTGATTATTCGCACTGTAGAAATACAAGAACAAAATAAGAAAGGCTAATGTGGTATACCAGTTAGTAGATTTGGACCTACCAAGTGTAGTGATGAACTGAACAGAGAGAACTGAAGCAAGTGAATCCATTAGACAATTTTAAAAAATATATCCTTGTACGACAGGTTTGTTGGTGTGATTCTCCTATAAGGCCAGGGAAATCAAGGAATAATATCATGTAAAGTACTTCTCAAACGGATTGTTTGGTCGTGGGAATGGGCCAATATTTTTTTGTTCTTGAAGTATTTCATGAAAAAGGGGAGTTTCACATTAGTTCAGGGATACCATACAGTTCCAAATGAAGGTAAAATTGTCACACTAAGCTTCCTTAAAGGAAATATTTCACAAAAAAATATAGATGATAGCCTTCACACAAAAATGAGAGCATGAATAATTGCAAGACTGGATAATTCCACTTCAGAGGCTAGAACAAGATGGTAACCTTATGTGACTTGTTCTTCTCACATTGTATGGGATTTGGGTAATCCCCGAAGGATCTACCCCCACCTTCTTCTTTCATGCCACTATGAGCAAATACAATCAGGCTTGTTAGGCCATGGGTAGACAACCCATATTACAGGTGCCAAAAGTGATATGGGCAATTGAAAGCCCAGGCAAGCTGCCTGGGACAAGGAACACGAAAGCCTGTGATGCTGGTTGAACCTGTGACCTAGGACTTCATTGGTGCTCTGCTCTTTAGAGCGACACAGTTACTAGCTCTCCAACTGAATAGTAAAGAAGGAAACCCACACAAAAAGCACAGAAAATCCCAGTGTAGTGGCAATGTCTTGTACTTTGGACATGCCCAAAAGTTAGCCACTAGGTCCTCATGACAACACACTATGACAAAGAGTGCCACACTCAACCAGTTGTCTCTTTCCTGCTTTTGCTGTTCTAAGTTCTATCCTTTCCAAGATTTTGCACTGGGTGAGACATAGCTTTAAAGATGAAACAAGAAGAACAGGAACACGGCTGAAACAAGATTTCCTTATGGATATTATTCCTCAAAAGGCCAGATCTGTCCATTCTTAGTCACTCAGACTAACACTATGGGCTTAACTCTTTAATTTCAAATTTGATTTAGAAAGCATGATCCCATTAATCTCTAATATAATATTTTACAGCATTAAGAAACATTCCTGGTATGTAGGATTATGAATCAAAATGGAAACTAATGAGCTTATAAAATTACATACTTTTACAGTATAGACACACAGAGTGGAAAGCCACATATATAGATTTACAAATTGCTCCCAAACTAGCATTGCATTTGGAAGATTCCCTCTGATTTCTTTTATACAACCATGGTAATGTAAATGTTGATTGATGCACAAGTATTTTACACAAGTGTTCTAAAAGGAGCACAGATACAGCTAGCTTACTATCTCTTGCTCTTTGCAGCCATTTCTCTATCATTTACTGCCAGGAGTAAATATACGGACATGAACAGGCAATTCCTATCTCTTTAATGGAATGTCAAAACTAAAAACAAAACAAAACCCAACACAGAACTGTTTTTTTTTCCACTTCATTTTATTTTGCTGTGTTGGTCTGCTAGTCTTGCTAGTACAAGCATTATTTTATATCAAGTCAAACATCACAACTGTAACAGCTTAAAATGCAAACGCCACAGAGAATAAATGGAATTCGTCTCCTACATAAACATACCTATCTGAAGACTCTCCAGACTCCAAAACCGGGCCATTTCCCCTCTGGCTACCATCCTGCCATCCAAAGATAAACCATATACAACGCAGAATTTGGTTTTTAATAGGAAAGGTTTACCCCTTTAAAAAAAAAAATCATCGTGGAGCAGGGAGGCTGCAAGCTACTGGAAATGCAGAAATAGCTTATTCATCGCTTTGAGCTTCTGTTTGTGCATTTCAGGCCAGAGTCTACTTCGAAACTGAGAGCTCACTCCCTGTTCAGTGTAGCTGTGAGTTTAGTGCCTTCAGTGACATCATGGGGTACCCTGAGGGAGGAAGTTACACACACACACACACACACACACACACACACACACAGCTCATCCACATAATGCATGCACACAGACTTCGAATGCCTTAAGTGCTTACAGAACAGATTTATTATTGTTTTTCTGAATTAGACTTTCACTGTCTATGCAGATGTATCCCTATTTATCTTTTGTCCGATTGAGAGGAAAAGGTTTGATTGCCAAATAGCTGGTTTCTTCTCCCTATCATGTGCTTAAAAAATGAATGACTTAGTACAGGTTGTGTTGCAACAACATTGTTTCAGACTGTAAATAGCAGTTGTAAGTTTTAAATTAGTACTAAATATTAAAAATATATGGATACAGATCTCTAATAAGGTGGTTTTTAACTGTGGGTGTTTTAGTGTTAATCATGGTTCAGTAATGATTTGAACCTGGATCTTTCAAGTCCCAGGCCAAAATTCAAACTACTTCATCAACTTGCTCCCCAAAAGTGCTTCACACTGCACAATTATAGCAGTTTAACTGCACTTTAGCTGTCATTCATCCATCTTACAAATCTGGGATTTGTAGTTTGGGAAGGTACTTAGAATTTTCTGCTAGATAGTTCTAGTCAACTCCCCTGAAATATGTCTCTAGAATTCTATACCAAAATTCCAAACACCCTGTTCTTGTTGTTGTGTGCCTTCAGATCATTTCCAACTTATAGAGACCCTAAGGTGAACCTATTGTGGTTTTTTTGGGGGCTGAGAGTATGTAACATGCCCAAGGTCAGGGAACTGAACGTTGGCCTCCAGGGTCATAGTCTAACACTCAGACCACTACACCACGCTGGCTGTCACAATATCAAGCTACAAATTCCATGATTTTGCAGGATAGAACCATGGTAGTTAAAGTGGTATCAAACTGCTATAATTCTATAATGTAGATGCATGCCTGGTCTACCTTTTCTATATTTCAACCCTGCTTGTTTTGGACTATGTATGTTATTTCCTCAGCCCTGTCACAGCTGACAGATGGGGTCTATAGGTCTCAGAATTCAATGAACTAAAACACATAGTGGTATAATTATACAACACTACTAATGGTATTGATGAGGGAAAAACACAGTGTTCAATCACATATTTTAACAACTAAGAAAATTAATTTAAAAACACTGAGATTTTGTTGTACAGACATGAGTAGTACAGTGGGCCCTCCTTACCTGCAATTTCTGGACCTGCAATTTCAAGCAACTGTGGAGCATTGCATCCTATACTTAAAATCACTGTGTGGTGTGTGCAGATGCACTGAAGGATCAATGTGCATGTTGCTATCATTGGACAACAGGACACGAGCATTTGCGATTTCTGGTGTTTGCGGGGATCTTATGGAGCATTTTAAGAATTTGTATTTATCTTAAAAATGTATATAGCCTGTTCTTCCATAACATGTAACTATGAGAAAACAAAGGATTGGAATACATATCCCTTTAGGGACCTCTCAACTTTACAATTCTATCATTCTAGTTCCAGAAAATAGGAGGAGTGCTCGTACAGAAAAGCTGGTACAGAAAATATGGCACTGGGATTACAATGAGATCAAGAGCAGCTTAACATAATACCAGAAATTTTAAAGCCTGGCAGCTGTTGTTGTTATTACTGTTGTTATTATTCTTTGGCTGGGCATTAAAATATATTAGAAGAAATACTAGGTGAGTGTTCTTTGGGAGAGGCATTCCAATGATAGGGTGCCATAACTGAGAAGACCTTACTCTATGAATCCCCAAGCTTCTTCCAAAAAGCACCTGCCTCAATCAAACTTTTCTAAAAGACTTCATAATCAGTTGTGTAATCTTCTAAGGACTGGATTGGAAAGAGGCAGAGAAAGAGTGTGGCATGGTTCCAGTACCCAGCCATAAACACTGTACTTCCATGTGTGAAATCAGCCTTAGCCATTCTCTTGAAAGGAGGAATGGGTTTTCACAAGTGCAGCTTAAAGTGTGCACAGAACTAGAACCTCTCCTCCCACCCCCGCAAGTATGTTTGTACTGGGGACACATAACGTTCTATAAAACCAAAACCATCACTTTAAAACTGTTGTATCTGTACACACTATAAGTACAGGGACTATTTTGGTATCCTGTTTACCCACCTACTTTTATGTGGCATGCAAGGTGTATGAGAAACTAGATGTGGGGAGGGAAATCAGTGACATCCAAAGCTGAATTGTTCCCTTGGCTGAATAAAGCAAATGACTTTGCCAGACTTCATCACATCAAAACCTAAACCATTTCTTTAAAGAACTGGACCTCAGTGTGCAACAATTCCTTCCTCAGGAACAGCACTATCAATTCTACACAAGGCCAGGGTGGTATTTTCCAATGCCCACCCAATGTGTAAGTTAATGTCTCTGAATAAGCTTGCCTGAGTATTTTTTTCCATTTGGGTCTCATCTTTTTAAAAGCGGTAAAATAAAAGTTCAGCTCTTCTTGGCAGAAAGTAAATTCAGTACTTGAAAAACTCAGCTGTTTTTTTTCAAAGGCGATGCAACTAGTTACGTCGGTCCTTTAATTGGGACATCACCTCTACCCCGCCTTGTACTACCGACTACATCAAAAGACCCTTGAGGCCCCTGCTGCATGCAAACAGTTTCAAAACACCCACAGAAGTCACGTGATTTCCTGGCTGCTGCTGGCTCAACGGGAGAGTGAGAAACCCAACACTGCACTGCAATCTCTATACTTCTCAGTTTCGAAAACCTGTATTTTACTATCTTATGAAAGTGGCTCGCCCAGCTTTGAAAAAATCAGAGCTTGAAAATGTTGTTTTTAAAGAATCCCAGAATCCTCTAGCCAGCAGGGCCAAAGGCATTAGTAGACAGGAGAGCCAGGCACGATCAGAATGGGAGTTCAGCCCCTTTCATCTTTCTAGCAGTGGCCAGTTCACTGCCTTTATGAAGCAGACTATGAGATGCCATAATCAATGGTATCAAAAGCCACTGAGAGATCTAAGAAGATCAACAGGGGTAGCACACGACCGATGAGAGCACCTCGATGATGGTGAAGCTGATAACAGCAGCAGAAGAAGCTTGGGTTACACACAACTGCAGTTTGTTTATCCGGTGTGGACGTGCCATCTCTACCATTAGGCAGAGGGAAGCAAACTGTTAACAGAGCAAATTTTGGGTATTGTGAAAGGGCAGAAAATTGTTATTTAATGTATTTTATGTAATTTACTATGATTCTACTTCACCGCCATGAATACAGAGAGATGACTTGTATGATTTCCTGCTTCCTGTGCCAAAACAACTTGGTTGGTTATGGTTATTAAACACCTTGACTAGTGGGGGTGGGTTGGGGGACAATTTGCTGTTAAACTCAGGCATGTCTTGGTGAACCCTTTGAAGTAAGCTGATAGATTGTTCCGCCTGCCTTTCCTGTTACCTTGTTATGGAATTATATGTAGTCATAAACTCAAGAGGTATTCCTAAACTCAGTTCACAATGCCCCATATATTCAAGGTTCCAGGGAGGCTAGGAATACACCTGACTTCCTTTGACTTTTGGTTGGCTGCTTTGGTTCAGTACCTGAAAATGTTACGTTTTAAAATTTTGGAAATCTGGATGGTGTGGTCCGAAAAAGTAACATTTCCAAGCAATTTTCTGGTTGCATTAAAACATATAACACTTAAATTGGGAAGTGCGAAAGAGGCAAGTTTTAAACATTTGGGGGGGTAGAGGTAGGATGCGCCTAACCCTACAGCCTACTCCCAACCTCTGAATCCTGACTCAGCACTGTGTTACTGGTCAGAAGACGCAGTACTGAATACACAATACAGTCTACCCTCTACATTCACTAGGGTTAAGAGCACAGGACCCCCACAAAAGTAGGAAAAATGCAAATAATTGAAGTGTGTGTGTGTCTGTGGGAAGGAGGCTGAGATATGCAGGGGGCAGGCACCTAGGGTCAGGGAAAAGAGAGGTAAAGGGGGTGGGTCAGCATGATAGCCCTATACTTCCTCTCTCACCTGTCTCCTTCCTTGGGTGTGTGGGGGGCACTAGGAGAAGGTTTGTGATGCTGAGAAATTGGGCTGCAATCCATCCACAGGTGGCCAGATAGTGGCTGGTAGAGGAGGAGGACCAGAGGCAGGTTTTTAAACAGCTGTGTGGCCTGATTAGAGCCCCCAAGGGGGAAGGTTACCCCATAAAAGAAGTTCTTGAGGTGGGGTGGGCAGAGGTTGGAGAAACTCGCAACTAAATCAAATCCATGAAAAGTTAAGCCCACCAATGTGGAGGACCAAATGTAATGTGAATACACGACAGCGACAGAATAAGGGAGATGCCAAGAACTGAGTTTTCGTTTTATCCCAGGGTTATTCTAGCTCTGCCTATGCAAATCAAAGTGATACTTTTTTCCACATATAATACAGCGGGGATGTTCTGAATGAACTGAAAACTCCTAAAGTTAAGAAAAGATTTTGGCTTTCAGGCCGGTATTAATGAAAATTTAGTTCTTGTGGAAGAAATGCTATCAAGTATCTGAGAAAAAAACAGTCTGAGAACATCTTCTGCTAAATGATTCACGGCTAGTAGTGAAGATAATGTGATAAGCAAGTGCCAAGATAAAACTGAGAGAAGAAAAAGCCCATGTATGCAAATGGTAGTGATTAATAAGTAAAAGCTTACATATGTTACCAAGGTACACACAATAGCAACATGAATACAAAAATGCCTTCTAATAAATTTAATTCCGGCAAAAGGCTATGCAACTTAATCCTAGCAAAAAGTGAGCTGTTTTACATATCAGGATGACTTAATGATAGGAAACTAGTAGGTTGGGGAAATCAGAGTACCTTACACTGATTTTGCATGCTAGAAGCAGGCAGTATAAATGTAACACAATCATAAAAGGAAGGACAGCTGCCAAAAGTGTCACTTTGCTCCTAACAATCTTTTCTATCTTGAATATTATTCCAACTGGCATGTACAACCTATTAAACTGGTCATTAATTAACATCCTATGTGTGTTTTGTTAGTGCAATATGCATACTCATAACACTTCCAAACAACCATAATGACTATATATCACACATCTACTTAATAAGTTCCCAGAACTTTATAAAGCTAACATTTTATAAAACATGTAATGTTTTGACATCAAATGCCATGTTCATTCACAAGAAAGAGGGGGGCAGGGAGCAATCAATAATCATTTACATCTATGCTAAACAGTCAATGAAACTCCTATCATTTAATAACTATCACTGCTTGTTTCTATTGTTCCTTTAAACTGACAGCAGGATTCAGCTGCTATCGATATTAATCACCACAAAAGCTGACATTCTATAACACTTTTACTTGTGACTGAAGCTGTCATTTCATGATAAAGTGCTTCAAATTTCATAAAATCTTTATATTTATAAAGTTCTTGGAACTGACAGACTGGATGAGTAACGGATGGTTGTCATACATAGATTCCAAACCTAGAAATGTTTTCTCAGAAATAAATTCCAGTGAGTGGGATTCAGGAAGGAGGAAAGGCAGGATGTAGGCCTAACTAATAAACAAACAATCAAAAAATAATGTAGGTGGTGGCATGGAGGACTGCAGGAGGAACTGATAAAAATTTCTTCTTCAAAAATTCTGCTCACAAAAACCTCTTTCAAATCAGAGTCTTCACTGGATACTGTATGTACTTCGGTTTCTACCCCCCTTTTCTATATTTTCATGAACTCAAAGCAGCTCCATAACATGAACTGAAATATTATTAAGACAAATTCATCTCAGTAGTTAATTATGACAACAATAGCAGTAGTAGCAGAAGTATCAAAAATAGCAGCAACAGATTTAAAATGGCCAAAAAAGCCATTTTCAAAAGTGTGTTCCTTGCAATTAACTTACACAGCACCCCCACCCTTTCCCTACTGGAATTGAAGTTGTACTCAATATCAACTTCCTTTCTGTTCTCCAAAACCCTTGACATTTAGTAAATTCCTGAAGACTTGCAGCTGAATCTACTCTTACCTCTCTCCCCGGTGATCTCAGTATTCTCAGAGAAGAGAATACTGATCAATCTTCTAAAGCCAGCCAGCAACTAGCAGCAAACTGGCCATATAACTAACACAAGTTTCTTAAATCTCTCATCTACAATACTATAGCCTGCTGCACAAGTTCTTGCCCGGCTCCTAATTCTTTCTATTTGCTTGTTTGTTTTTAAACATCTGGGTCTTCTCTGACAGAGCCCCTGAAGAGTGGATTGACATTTCGCTTTACTGAAAACAGAAGTAGAGGAGCAACATAAATTATGAAGACCACAAACATGGTTGAGCCAAACTGTAAGAACTCTAACTGAAACTGAAGTATTTTCTGAACACAAGCATTGTTAACCTATAAAAGAACAGGGGATGGACAGGACAAGATAGTTTTCCTGTGAGAGGTTGGTACTACAACCAAAGCACGAACACTACAACAGATTCCGGCAGCTTCTGGATAGCCTGCAAGTTTGTTTATTTATTTTGCATTAGCTCATAGTGAAACTCACCATGAGATGCTCTCATTTGTCGCTTGCATCCAACTCTGTCCAGACCGATGGGTGTGCTTTGCGAAAAGGTGAAGGGACGGAATCTGGCTGAGACAGCTTTGTAAGGAGGAACCTGATGTGCTGGTACTGGAGGGCGTGCAACTGGCTAAAAACAAGATGACAAAAGCAAGCTTGTTACCACAAATCCTACATGGAACCTTAACACCAAGCCATGCAAGAAGTGAAGTTATTTATTTAGACAACAGTGTTTGCTGCAGTGTAGTACAGTAAATCAATATTAAGGCTCTACATAATCCACATCATCCTATGTACTACAGGCTTATCACTTATCAGACAGGTTAGGGACCAGAGCACTTCCAGAAAGTGGAAATGGCCAAAAAGTGGAACTCATTAACATCAAATTCTTTCAGTTGGCTTGGCACCATTTCCTCCCCCCTCTGAACTCATTGTGCAAGTAGCACATGCATGGTCCCAAGTGAACCTCCGTAAGCAAGAACTAATGGAAGCCCACTGTTTTGATGCTTGGAATACAGGTAAGTTCCATTAATTTGACCAGGGGATCTGCTCTTTCTGTAGGCAAGGCTTGAGACCATGTGCACATGGGAGCAGTCTCAAGCAAGGCACCCCATGTTGAATTAATGGAATTTGTCCTTAATTTGGAAGCATTGAAAGAGGAGACATCAGAAAATGGGGCATCAAAAGGTAGGGCTTCCTGTACTCATTCTCTGAGAGCAAATCTTTACACAGTTAAAGAGCACAGGAAGACAAATGTTCAGAGGTGCAGGGAAAGCCAAGATTTATAGAAAAAGTGAGACAGGAAACCTAAGGTAAATGCTCCAAAGGTTTTTTTTTTAAAAAACCACCCAACCCCTCTCCTCAAAAAAGGATTTTCAGCTGCCATAGAATGCATAGAATTAACCACCTTTCACAAAGAGTTTGACTCATTATCTCTTTATATTTTATAATAAAATGACACTGTAATAAAATATAATAAAATGACATCTTGTACTTCATTTATGTTATTTCTAACTGGTATTGCTCATAGTCAAGTTTTTCATTAATAACGTAACACATAAAACTCTTAAAACTTTACCACCCTGACCTTCAGGTAGTCACTGCTTTTCAAGCACTTTTTATTTATTTTTTAAAAAAACTTTTAGCATTTATTAAAACTGAAATGATTCCTTTCTTGAAACTTTTGTCTCATTCTTTAGTACTACACAAGTGTCTGACATTACAGAGTTTCCTCTGCATTAAATTGTCAAGCAAATAAATGAAGTGTTAGCATTTGACTGGGTTTTTGGACTTAGAAAAGAAAAAACAAACTCCAGCAACAGTCAGTCTTTACAAACTCTTATAAAACTAAAAAAAATACTGCCCAGGTATCGGTGTATTTTCTGTAGTCCCCATATCCCATGAATCACCACTTCTCTGTTAAGAAAAAGTGGACTTTATGAATGTATTCTTCCTGAATTGTTTTATCCTTATTCTTGAAAAACCTGCTACACACTGACTTTTAGAATATTGGTCTCTCAAATCCCAGGATCTAAAGTGAAGGCTGAAGGCAAAGTTCAGTTCTAAAAACATCTAATAATCTCAGTTTTCAGTAGATCTTCTTGGCATACAAAAGCAGGTCTGCCTTGTCAATTGTGCATTCATTTAGACCTCACTTTACCACAAGATTTTCAGTTCACTTCCTTTCAAAGTAATAAGTTAATAAGCTGCTGAATGAAATCCATCTCTTGGGAATTTATTCCCACCCAGCTAAGCATCCCCCACCATTTTTTAAAGCAATAATAGTAGGAGCAGCAAGAATGTACCTACCTTCGGAACAGTTTGGTATATTTTAATACGTCTCTAGATTTCAAGCAAAACATACTTACATTCAATAAGGACAGAATTTTAAAACTGTCAATACAAACAGCAGACTTAGGGGATGCCAACTTATGACTACAGAGAAAGAGGAAGGGGGATCAAATGTGCAGGATACCCCTCCCTTTTTTAATCTTGTGCATTGCAGAAAATCTGGATTCGGGAGAAAAGACAACTTCACATCTTGCTGGAGAGATCAGTCATAAAATAACAAAATAACATTGATGGAATGAGTCTAGAGATCTCTCCATTCCCGGCTCATTTTTAAGTATAAACTGATGATAATTGGAATCTAAAAAACTAATAAACCAAAAGAGTTGATACTAAAGTATAAATTTCAGGATCTCATGCAGCAGTTTTGCCAAAGCAAAATCTCTGCTGATTTTTGTGAAGTAAACATCAAGCCTTTTTATTTGAGAACAGTTTTTTAAAAAGCACGCACACATTAAAAAGATTCCTGCTAGAAATATGAGCAGAGCAATTCCATAGAGAACTTATAAAAAAAAAAAGGCAAGGCACACCAAGATAATCATTCATACAGTGATAGTTGTGCTCAAAACAAGCTTATAATCATTCAGCATGAACTTCAGAGCCAATTTTGATGTTTACTAAGTCTGATCAGGCTCAGTTTTGTATCATCAGCTAATTAACAGTCTCTTTTCAAATCTACTGTCTACTATTATAAGTTTTTTGTGTAAATGCTAAAAAAGGTGCCTCCTGTTAAGTATTTCAGTGCTATGAAAAACTTTCCAAAGGTCTAAGAAACATTTTTGTTGTGTTAATACTGCTATCTATATCAACAATAGTTTGTATCTTTTATTAGACTGGCAACTCAAAAGCATATAGATACAACATTAAAACAGTTTAAATTTCAAAACATCAACACTCAAGGAAAGATAAAGTTAGTGTACAGTGCAAAGGAGGAATCATCCATAGACTAGTATTAGTTAATCTCATTTCATGCTTTTAGAAGAATACTATTTGATGATGATTTGGGAAAAGTAGAAGGAAGGAAAAGGAGCATCCACTATTTTCTAACTTGAAGGTTGCAGGCAAGGAAGGAGGATGGTCTTTTGATTTGAGTTTCACAGAGAGTGCATTTTATGTCTTACTTGTGTAAGGAGATCTGTTATTTCTTCTGTTTGGTTGTTCCCATAGAAACTGACCCCACCAATGACAGAGATGGGTCTTCTTTTGTGCCCTCTTTGGTTGGCTACTATACAGGTCACTGGTTGATCGGGAGGTGATCTGCACTCACTGTCATCATCCACACAGTCCACCTGCTGAGAGTCCACAGCAACAGAATCTTCTGGTATCGAGAAACTCCTAATTGACAACTGGCCATAATCCGACAGGGGCCGAGGCCGCGATCTCTTTCCAGAACCCCATCTTCTAGTTGTGACCTTCTGAGCATCTGTTCTTTCTTCATCTTGTAACGGGAGCCTCTTCCAGTGATCATCAGTAACAACCTTTTTTTAAATGTGAACAAGTCAAATAAGCCAATAGTACTTTAAAAAAGTTAAAACTACATCCTTCACATTTCGTTTTCCTGCATGGAGGGAAGGAGTTAAATATCTATCAAACACTCAAAAATTAAATTGTTACCCACATAAAACTAACCACAGCAAGATAAATAAAGCAAGGAGGAGTTTAGGAGCAAATTAAAACCACAGCTAAGAGGAATGTCATGGTTCATGATGAGTCATTGTAAGTGAGAGAAACCTGAATGCTACAATCAACAGATGCTTTTTATTACTAATTGATGTTAACAAAGTAAGCAAAATATTTTTTAAAGGGGGAGGGAATCTTAATTTAATTCATTCAGTTTATTTGCTGTGTTGTTTGATAACAACTACAGCAGCAGTAGTAATAGTAGGTATTTTAAAAACCACTGCACCATCAGGTGATCAACACATAAAACAATCTTCAAAATAATCACATCCTAGCCATGTTTCAAAATTCTGGTCTTTACTGGATAGGCAGGCAGTGTAACTTACTATACAATACAGATGATTGATCATGCAAGATGCTTTGACATGTTAAAAGGAAAGGGGATTCAGCTTCTGATAATTTTAATTCTCTCAATCTCTTACAAGCAAAATGTATCAGTATCACTGGAGAGAGATTAAGGGAGAAATAATAGTAATGATCCAATAGCACTATACATTTACACAACCAGATTAAAATACAATAACAAGACCCTCAAATATACTGCTCCCTGAGTATCACTATTATTTATTTCTCATATATAAATAACTGTTCAAACTACAAATAATTTCTAATGTAATACTTGGAATACTATTACTTGTAACGTGATTGATTTCTATAGGGCTTACAATATGCTGAAGAGCTGAGAATTTGAGGAATATACCACAAAGTCAATTTGTTAATACTTTTTACAGTGTGGGTGATAAATACCATTTTGTTCCACCCACAACAACTGACCTTTGCTCTACTACCTTCATCAAGATAAACATTCAAATACGGACAGCTTATTCATGTGCTAAACCGGCATTATACTGAATAGCAGGGAAGCTATGGTGAATTGCATCACTTTGTGCAGATGGTCATTGTTACATACTTCTTTTTTGAAACTGCTCTGGAAGAAAGCCAAGATACATACACAGTTAGAATTATAGGTTAAGTATCTCTTATCCAAAATGCTTGGGACCAGGAGTATTTTGGATTTTTTATTTTATTTTGGAATACCTGTATTTGCATCTACATAAAATACAGTACTGTAAAGGAGATCTTTGGGGAGCCTGAAAATGAATGAGCAAGAGAGTCACAGCGACCACCCTGAAGGTAGAAATGGGCAGCTAGCAAGCTCCTGGGAGATCAGTACTGTATTTTTTCTTTTCAAATACAGGTATGAGGTCCCTTATATTCTCATTTTCTCAGATCCTCAGTATCTCTCCAGCCCTGCACCTCATATACAACATAAATGGAGAACGAATGAGACGTGAGACTGGAGAGAGATGCAAGAATCTGTGAAATGTAGCAGGCACGGATTCGTGCCAAGCACTATGTCTGAATGCCTGCCATTTCACAGATCTTTGCTTCTCTCTCTAGTCTTGTGTCTCATCTGTTTGCTACTTGTGTTGTATATGAGATGTGAAGCTGGAGAGAAACTGAAGATGTAAGAGATGAACAAGCAGGAGCTCTACAGCTGCTCCCTCGAAGGCAGAAGCAGGCAGCTGGTGGCAAAAAGTTTCGGGTTTTGGAGGTTTTCAGCTTTCCGGGTAAGGGATGCTCAACCTGTAATGTTAAAAACAAACTGATTGTCCTAGTAGGCTCACTGAATCTTAGGCTCCAATACTTAATACAAGTACTAGCAAGTAAGTTCCCTTAAACACAATGGGACTTACTTCTAAGCTGACAGGCATAGGATTGTAACTGCTAAACCATTTTCTTGTCTTTCTTTAACAAGAATTTGCTGAAAATGATGTTTCAGTCAAGAAAGCCATGTTTTCTTATACTGTCTGATAGCTTTTGCAGCCCTACCCAATAGGGAAACAGAAATAGTACAATGAAGAGGGGATAGCAACAAGAGGGGTTCTCAAAAGCATGGGAACAAGGCTGCCATGCTGTCTACTTATCCATAACTAGAACAGGCTTTCTTGACATAGGCTTTTCTTCACAAAGAGAGAGAACCCTCATGGCTCCATTGTTTGTTTTCACAAGGATGTATATATATAAAAAAACCCTCCACAAATGAATGTTGAAGCATTTCTGGCATCAAGCCATAAGCCAGTTCATGACAAACAGAAAGGGTGTGTATAGACTGTCTTAGGGCCAATCTTCTAGCAATTTGACAGAAAGGAACAAAAGTTAAAGTAGGGAAGCATTCTAGCACTTAAGGAAACTACTGTTTAAAAATGCATTGTTTCATATGCTATTATTACAGTGAAACAAGACAGGAAAACAGCAAATTCTCACTCCTTGTACCACTCATGTTCTCCTCCTTCCCATCTTAAATGTTAACACCTTGTCCAGGCTATTCCAATGAGCCTATCATTTCTACGTGACCCGCATCAGATTGTGAACTTAAGCCACAGGTACCAGATTTCAAATGAAAAAGAGTCCTTTCTTTATCAGAGATTGGAATGCTAGTTTTTAGAAGCAATAGTAGTTTGAGCATTGGCCTAGGACTTTGAAGACTAGAGTTCAAATCTGCACTTGGCCATGGAAACCTACTGGGTGACCTTGGGCAAGTCACGCTCCTTCAGCCTCAGAAGAAGACAAATGCAAATCTCCTCTGAACAAAGCTTGCCAAAAAAACCTCATGAAAGGTTCACCTCAGGTTTGCCATAAAGTTGGAAACAAGTTGAAGGAACACAACAACAATGTTAATCATTACACTGATCACCCAACTCCTTATTGCAGTCCAAAAATAACTCACTAGATTACTTGTTACTAACATGGTTACCATTATTGTTACTATTTTGCTACTGAAAAAGGGAACAGAAAAGAAAAGATGTTCTCTGATTCTACTTGTCCTGAGTGGACAATCCTGACTAGACTCATCACCATCATCATCCACTTGCACAGATACAGTACAGCAGAGCATATGGCTGCCATATTCATTTCACACAGAAGCAGTCCCTCACTCAATCCCTCTTTTCTCCCTATCTCTTTTCTCCCAAAACAACAGCTAACGTCTTAACAGGCCACAGGCATACACAGAAACACCTCCTCCTCCTCTAAACTCATTCTTATAGCTCACACCAACCCAATCAGTACAGGTTTACAATCAGTGCACCTTTGCTGTCGTATGCAATACTCAGCCTGCAAGACAGCCCTACCTTATTCTTCTCCAAACAAACAAAAAACCTCTCCATGTACTCCCACCAACTTCTCTCTATGTGGAAATGGCAGCAGGCTCTTTATTTCTGACAAAAGGGAAGAAGGCAAAAGGGAAAGGCTTATCTTTTATTTATTTGTTGTAAAATTCCAACTAATTCAAGTCTTCATTGCAGGTCCTGCTTTCAGTGTGACTCCTCCTCCATTCTCTCTCCTCTTCCCCACCCTCCCTCCTTATTGGCTTCTTTGCTCCTCATCAGCAGCACCACACTGCACACCACACGGCAGAACAAGATAGCTAGCCACGTGAGCCTTCCTTCTCCTTTTCACTTTGCTCAGATTAATTCTGAATGCACCCAGTAATGAGAAACAGGCAAACCTTCTATTTTGTTACAATGAAAAGTAGTGAATTACAGACTTTGCCATTACACAGAGAAATGTAAAGTCCTACACTTAGGCAGAAAAAAGGGAATGCACAAATATAGGATGGGGGACGCGTGGCTGGACAACAGTACATGTGAAAGGGATCTAGGAGTCTTTGTAGATCACAAGCTGAACATGAGTCAGCAGTGTGATGAGGCAGCCAAGAAAGCCAACACGATTCTTGGTTGCATCAACAGGAGTATGGTGTCTAGATCGAGGGAGCTAATGGTACCACTCTATTCTGCTTTGGTTAGGCCTCATTTGGAATATTGTGTCCAGTTCTGGGCACCTCAATTCAAGAAGGATATTGACAAGCTGGAACGTGTCCAGAGGAGGGCAACCAAAATGATGAAGGGTCTGGAAGCCATGCCCTATGAGGAATGGTTTAGGGAGCTGGATATGTTTAGTCTGCAGAAGAGAAGGTTAAGAGGGGACATGATAGCTATGTTTAAATATTTGAAGGGATGTCATGTCGAGGAGGGAGTGGGCTTGTTTTCTGCTGCTCCAGAGACTAGGACAAGGAGCAATGGATTCAAGCTGCAGGAAAGGAGATTCCACCTGAACCTCAGGAGGAATTTCCTGATGGTCAGAACTGTCCAGCAGTGGAACTGTTGCCTTGGAGTGTGGTAGAATCTCCTTCTTTGGAGGTTTTTAAGCAGAGGCTGGATGGCCATCTGTTGGAAGTGCTTTGATGGGTGTTCCTGCATAGCAGGGGGCTTGACTTGATGGCCCCTGGGGTCTCTTCCAACTCTATGATTCTATGAAAAAGTGGTGCCATTGCAGCTTGTTCCACAAAAGTTAACTAGCTGCTCATTACAAGTAACTTATTATTTCCAAGCTCTGAACTTTATGTCGCCCCAAGGGTGTAAGCAAACAATAATGAAAACAAAATTACAATTATTTATGATAGGACGCAGTTGCCTCAGATTGAGTCCGACCAGGTCTACACTGATTGGCCGTAATTCTTCAGGCTTTCTGATAGAAGTCTTTCCCAGCCAAACCATAAGATGCCAGCAATTGAACCAGGGATATTCTACATGCAAGGATATGGACTATTGCTGATCTCTATAATATCTGCCACCACGCAGTCATTTGTGCATCTGATGAATGCACTTCAACGACATAAGCATAAGAATAGGGTTGCCAGGTGAAATAAAGGGTAGAACTCATGTCTCTTGAATTGTTGTGTAGAAGAAGGAATTTCAGCAACCAACATCTGCTGAAATTCCCTCTAAAACACAACCACTAAAAGGACAGGAGTCATGTCCCTCATATTACCTTGGAACTCTGATAAGAATAGAGAGAAAAACAGAAAGGACACACATCCTTCAAATGCACATGTTTGTGTTAGTGTATGAAGCATAAGTGATGACTTGCTGTGTGGGAATGAACCACCTCCAAATGAAAAGCTATTAACAGAACTTTGATAACACTTGAGAGATTATATTAGCCAATGGAGAATGGGTCAAACCTTCAGTGCAGTATAAGGAACTAATGAGATAAGGGAGTATGAAGGTGTTCACACGCAAACAAGCCCATAAGGAGAAACCATGAAATATAAATTGGGATTGAGAAACTCCTCGGATGCCTATGAGAATTCCAAATTATTTGTTCATTTATTTACTGGGTTTCTTTAGCTTGTGCACACCTTCATCAACTTTTCACATACAAATCTGAATGTGAAAAATCAATGAAAAATGTACAAAAATTATTTTAAGCCAGCCCAGTGGGCAGAACACTTTTAACAATTTTCTTTCTTAAGTGCGTGAACAAAACGAGTGGCAGTTTGCATCTCTATTCCTAATGTCGTATACTTTATTAGAAAAAAAAAAAGACTAGAAGAAATCTGTATGATCTACATATTTAATATAGCAAGAAAAGGAAAATGGAAACAAAATCTAAATCAAAAACAGCGTCCACCAAAGCTGCTACACTAAGTACACTTACAATGAGGTACATCCTACTGAATACAGTTAGACTTAATCCTCCTCATGCCTGAACCGGTTTGTATTATAAACTTACTGAGCCTCCAGCAAGAAAAAATGCATAGCTACACCTTCATGTTATAAATGCACAGAGATGTTCGTATTTAGTTGATCTGTCCAAAGGGACTAACCTCCTGGTAAAATATGTATAAGATTGCAAGTATTTTTACTCAAAAGTAAGTCCCACTATATCCAATGCACTGCTCTCTCTCTTGCATTATACTATGCTAAGTCATGCAACTTTTCAGTACACGTGGAGCTCCCCTGCCCACACAATGAAAAGTTGAATACAATCATTCTTGTACTGTTCCTATTTTATTCTATGAAAGAGTCACACATGCCTTGCATTTCTGATCTGTAGCACAGAAACAGTAATAATTTGCTTCCTATAAACCTACACTACTATGCAAACGGTAAAAAGAGAGAGAGAGATTGTTGCTTCTCACTGGCTAAGAACTGGCCCTTAAAATCATATACGTGAGCAAGCAACATACAAACTAAACAATCAGTTCAAAGAAACTTACCTTATCATCATATGCAGACCTAGAAGCCCTGCACAAACACTGAAACATCAAAGAACTGACTAAAGTCATTCTTCTGTCGTTTTAATTTTAATTTTACAAACGAGTCGGAAGAATGAACATGACTCTCGACGCTGCTAGCCAGGCAAAGTGCTCATTTCCATGACCTTGTACCCTTAAACTAAGGAAAGGACACGTCACATGTCCTTTTCTCATGTCCTATTCACTGTTGCCCTATCTTAAGCAATAAAACCTGGTGAACAATCGAAGAGATTATAATATGCTGCTACCCAAATTACAGTAGCAGAGCTAAAGTACACTCTGTCCCAGGTTTGCTGGATAAATATGTATATTCATTTGATTTTGATTTTTTAATTTTAAGTGTTTGACCATGAGTTACTGACAAAGAAATTAACAAGCTAAAAATTAAGAACCCCCAGTTCAATCTCGACTTGGCCATGAATTTACTAGGTGGGCTTAGGCAAGCCAGACGACATAGTTTTACATCTGTAGCCCTCTGTGATTTTCCATTGCTTCCTCCATTTTTTTTTTCTGGCCATCACAAAGTCTGTTATGCAGAAAAAGACAAGAATAATATAATATCTTTTGGTTGCTAGTGTTGCTAGAGCTACTTTCTTGAAGCCCCTGTCTGGCCAGTTTCTATTGAGACATGCCTGCCAAGTCTCAACAAGGCCGCTGTGTCATGGCATGTTTTCATGACTAAGCAGCCACACCAAGTTGGCCCTCCACATTCGCAGGTTTAACTTTCATGGATTTGATTATTTACAAATTTCTCCAATCCCGCCTCCCGCCACCTCAAGCACTTTTTTTCTGGGGGAACCTTCACTCTCAGTGGCTCCAATCAGGCTGTGCAGCCCTTTAAAAACTCACCTCTGGTCCTCCTCCTCCTCCTCCACCAGCCACTGCTCACACCCCAATTTCTCAGCACTATGAACCCTCTCCCAATACTCCCCATACCGAAGTAAGGATCCTGGGTGCCTGCTCTTCCCACACGCCTTGGCCTCCTTTCCCACAGACACAGACTCACATACACACACTTTGATATTTGAAGTTTTTCCACACTGGGGGGGTCCTGTGCCCCAATCCCAGCAAATATGGAGGGCCCACCATAAATTGTAGGGATGGGCCAACCAAATCCTTGAATCCTTGGCAGCGATTCGAGATTCGTGAATCCAAATTCCTGTGCCAAAATAGGCAAACTGAATCTTTTGAATCCGCCAACCAAATAGATTGTTGGACACTGGGACTCCTGAAAACCTGGGAGGCCAGACATACAAGGGAAGATAGTAAGTAGGTGAGTTTTTCCCTTGGAATAATAATGGCCTTTGCTAACAATTTCAGAAATTACATCTGGGCTCGTATTCTAAGATATTTAAATTGAACATTTAGTATTTAAGTTCAGCACTTGACTGGAAGCTACAGGCTTGAGATTTCAACGACAGCTGAAACATTTCTTTGCATAGCTCCCTTGCAAAGCTCTTTCAGACACAATTCTGGGGTTTCTAGTTTTACAAGGTGTCACAGCCTTCTCTGCCAAAGTGTGCTGGTGCATCATCAAACTACAAACCCCAGGATGCCAGAAGGAGCTATGCAAAGAAAATCCAGTTTTGACCTGGATTAGCTCTGTACTGTAGTATGTGGCCCTGTTTACACAGACAGGAAAATGTGGGATTAATCCACATTTTCCTGCCCGTGCAGAAAGGGCCTTCATGTCATTTTCAGTCTGGGGAGATCCTGAGGCAAAACTAGGACAATTGTCCTGGACACATTTCTTCAGAGGGAGGTTTGCCTTCGCTTAGGTTTTTGCTAAGGTTGAGAGAGTGTGTCTTGCTCAAGATTATCCTTCTTTCCCTTGCTTTTTAAGCCCTTTTTAAAAAAAGGATTCAAAGGATTTGAGATTTGTGAGATTCATGGATTCCCAGAACCTTCCAGGGATTCGGATCTGGATTCAGAAAATTCTGGATTCATCCCATCCCTAGTAAATTGAAAAAAGAGTAACATTCCATACTAACAACAAAGGAAAGCCAGAACAATTCATAAAGAAAAACTAGAAAGTTAACACATGATATCATTTGTAGAAAGGTATCCTGGAATATGGAAGAGTTACTTTGGCTGTCAGCCAGAAAATTTCTCACCAATTTAGTGTCAAGTTTTTGTTCTTGCATTTACAGTAGAAACTCAGCAGCAGCTGAGCCATGATTTCCACAGAACTTTTGATTTCTCTGAAATACAGGATTTACTCCACAGTTCTCTCTAGATATCTCCAGTATAAGCTTCATGCAAGCACTGATATCAAATAAACTTATGCTGAATAAAAAGGATTATCATTTGTTGTTGTTAGATGCCTTCAAATCTATAGCAGATTATGGTGGCCTTATCGTACTACGATTTTTCCACATGTTATCAGAATGTATGAACGGCATAAACTAACTCACAAACCAATGAATTTTTTATGGGTACTGTTTTTGACCATTATACAATTCTTCTACAAACCAACAGTAGCTTGGTAACCTGAGTTTTGACTGAGAAAAGCCAATTAATTTCTCACACAGCCCATCACAAAAGAAATCATGCCTTTGAGTTCTCTAACCCATAGCCTCATTTCCTTCTAATGTCCATCTCACTCCATTGATGCTAACACTGTAATCCTCTTTTCCCTCAGATCCACAGGATATTTTTCTCCAGTTTCAGTGGTTTGCCATATATTTATTGCTGATGTCTCGGTTTCAAGCTACTTGTTCCCTCTTTCTCATGAAACAAGGTGTGTATTTGTGTGCGCACATGCAGACATTGGCCCTTTCCGCACGGGGAAGTTAAGACGGGCCAAGGTGTCCTGTCACGGAGGTCGTCCGCACCTTGGATCGGACTAGGTTCGGACTATTTACCTTAGTTCCGCACCTAAGTCTGATCCAAGTGGTCCTCCAGCGTGCTGTGTGAAGACCAGAAAAAATCGGTGTTTCAATTTTCCGGAGTGCGCCATTTCGTTCCTGCTCAGTTGTACAGATGCGCAGATTCACACCAATGCGAGCCTGTGATCAGCAGAGGGTGGGCTGTGGGCGTGGCCAGCTTCAGTGGTTGGTCCGGACCCACAAACAACTGGAAGCCACCATTTTGTAAGCCTCATCAGTGCGGATCTGAAGACCTCGCACTGCTCCGCATCGCCCTGGAACGAACAGAGGAGCCCTGCGGAAGGGCTTAAGGGAGAGTCCGCGTTGCTTCGAGCCAAGAAGAAGTGGTGAGTAACGGCATGGAGTGATTCACTCGCCTTGTGCAGAAAGGGCCATTATTTGTGGTAATGCACATATATTGTTTGTGGTAAACAGAGAGAGAGAGAAGTCTAATCCACTCAGAACTGTCCACTGCCTATGCCTTTACTTCTGCTAAGGTTACCCTGTGATAAACCCTGGTATTTTCAGAATCCTGCAACATGTAAGTTGAAATTGCCTCTGAGCATGTGAAGTATGGATGTCAATAATTTCGAAGGTGCCTTGAGTCCCTATTTTGCAAAGAAGGTGTATATAAATGGATTAAATCTACTATAGAAACGTCAAAGTTTGTGAGTGAGCTTGTCTGTTTCAGGCAGGTGCAGACCTCATATGATTGGCTGGCTGTGAAGATTCTACGGAATCCTGGGGTTGGCAATTTAGAGAGAGGCCTTTAGAATTCTCAGCCAGAGAGCTCAGACCAGTTGCTATGGAGACGAGGCTGAGCAGCAAGGAGGAGGCCAGTGTCCTCAGGAACCCAACCTCTATATGTTAATAACTCTGAATAACTCTGATTGGATTGGGGAATATGGGGAAAAGTTACATGTATCAGACAAGACAGATTGGGGAATCAGAGACATAGGATCTCAAATCTGTGTATTTCAACTGCATCTAATTCCTAAGGTAAGGTAAGGTAATTCCTAAGCTATTTCTAACAAGTGTTACCAATGAGAAAATAAAATCCCAGGCAACACAGGATAAATACGCTAGTAAATATGTAAATATATATTTTTGTTGCTACTGAACATCTATAGCTCACCCATCTCCAGGCCTCCCGCCACCCCCCAGCATCCACAATCATGATTAGGGGTATGAACCAAGAGGGCAAATGACAATACTCTTGCAGAGGTCTGAACTTCCTGTCTTTCTTTACAGAAACTGAGCATCCTCCACACCTTCTTTGTCAACAGAAGATACAATCATATAACCTATTTCATGTCCACAACAATACATTTCACATCCTCCTCCCACATTCCATTTGAAGTTGTTGTTTCTGTTGTTGTGTGCCTTGAAGCTGTTTTCAACTTATGGCCACCTTAAGGCAAACCTGTCACAGGGTTTTCTTGGCAACATTTGTTCAGACTGGGTTTGTCTTTGCCTTCCTCTGAGACAGAGAGTATGACTAACCCAAAGTTATCCAGTGGTTTTCCATGGCTGGGCAGGGATTTGATTCCTAGTCTCCAGAGTCACAGTCCAATGTTCACGCTGGCTCTTTCAAGCAGTTCCTTATCAAGTGCATTCCCCAAATTCATCCATCACCACCACCAGAATCAAGTTCATAAATTCTGGTCTCCATCCACAGCCAAGTCTATCAATCGTAATATAATACAAGGGCTACCTATTTAGAAAGAATCCAGCTTTCTTCTCCAAGTGTGTCATAAGGATGCTTATGTACCTTTTACTGGTAAAGAAATTATTTATTATCAATTGTTTTTAATTAATCTGTTATTATGTATTTCTAATTAAACTGTTTTGATTATTTTTCTTTAATAGGAGTATATTGTTGTTATTATTCTGTTTGGATTTGTTGCAAAACCACTTTAAGCATTTTGTTCCTAGAAAAGTGGTATACAAATAAAGTTATTGACTGAATGTAGACCTGGATCTAATGGGATTTGTAGTAGAGCAGCAAGCATGTTTGCCTGCCAGCTACTTAATGACAACAGCAACAGAGTAGGTCCCCTATTTCCCTAAACTGTACCACAGAAACGTAGCAAAAGAGTGGAAGTTGTGACCAGGACTTGCTTTTTTGTTTTGCCTAGAGGAAATGTTGAGCTCTGTTTATTTCTGTTACTGGAATTCCTAAATTGAGTCGTCAAAATCTAATTCCTAGTCCCAACTAGAGTGGACTCTTGGATCAATGGAACATACATGTGTTGATTTATTAAGTCCCCACTGATTCAGTAGATCTACTCAAGTCAAGACCAACAGTTGAATTAAGGCTCCAGTTGATGGATTCTGGGATTTTAGAAGAAATCAAAGCAGATCCTGCAATCTTGAACTCCATGCTTTACAGCAGGTTCTTCCCCAAGTTTCAAAACAATTTCAACAAAACTGTCACTGCTTCACACACTATCCTTGGTGAAGTTTCATCATTCCGAGCACATTACAACATAGGTTATAAAGCTGACTTATACTGAGTTAGGCCGTTAGTTTATGTATTTTGGTACACCCAGAGATTGCAAAAACAAATGGAGAGGCCTTCTGCACACTGCCCATAGCCAACCCTTGCTTTATCTCACCAGTTTGCACACAGAAAGGCAGTAGTCTTAGGCAAAGTATCTTTCCCCACTCTGACGATGGAGATCCCTTTATCTAGAGATGCCAGGATTTGAACCTGAAATATGAGGCATGATATTAAAGTCACTGCCAAATGCTGAAATAAGCATGTGGTAATCAGCCTCAGTTGTTAAGTATGCAGGTCGTGTGTGTGTGTGAGACCTAGTTCTCTGTACTCCTGAAAATAATTATTTGAAAATCTTTTTTTCCTAAAGAAAACTGAAGGCTACTTGACCTGAATCGAGGAGATTCGGATCCTAAATTAAGTCTGTCTATGTCTACTTCTATAATCTCTTTGAACTCATATCATGCTGTCATCTAAAATTGGGCAGGAACCTCTGAATGTCATTTCCTTTTGATTTCTACCTAAAATAGTGAAAGAAATAATCAGAATACACATGCAGAATTCTAATGTTTCCCATTCACAGATGTACAATAGTTGAATGGGAAATGAAATACTTCCTTTATTGCTGGACTGTGTAACCTTTTCAAAATATTTCCTCCTTTGTGCATGAAGCATCAGAAATGTACCCAGTGCTTTGTATTAATAAAAGAAAATCCCTGCTGAAAGCTTCTAAAACTAGAGAAAAAGAACAGGAAGAAGTCAAGTAGATGGAAAAGATTTTTTTAAACAATTAATCTTGAATATCTATGTAATTACCTATTAGCCTTAAAATAAAAGTATAGAATTACAGCCTATGATCAGATCAGATTAATACCTAGCCACCTTTCCAGTGCCAAGCTTAGATGTTCTCATATTTGAAGTGAAAGGATAGATTTTTCCCCCTGTTCTTTCCATATACAGTTACTCTAGTCCAGAGCTATCCAAACTTTTCATGCTGGTGACACACTTTTTAGACATGCATCATTTCACAACACAGTAATTCAGTTTTACTAGCAAACCACGGGTTGAACTAATCCCTTGTAAGAGATACAGACACATATATAAATTGTAATAACGACATGTATGGGGACACAACATATCTCATGAAAATCTTTCATATATTTTTAAATATATATTATTTATAAATAATAACACACATTTCCAAGATCATTGTCATTTATGAGTAAAAATATGTAAGTATGTGCAAGAATTTAAAAAAATGAATAAAGCCAATAATTATCATTTTAATGAGATGTATGAGGTTGATAGGATGAACACAGCTTTTCAATATTTGGTGGAATATTAGATGAAGACACTCATGTTTTGTCATCAAGCATTTTTAAGCTTCCACGTTTCAGTGAGGAAAGACCCCAGTGAGGGTGGCAGTGGTAGGAAAGGGAGCCCCCTCACCTGATCCTGGCCCGCTGCCATCGCCCTCACCGAGGAAAGACCCTGGTGAGAGCAGCAGCAGGCCAGGTTGGGTGGAGGGGTCTTTTTCAACCTAGCGAGGTGACACACCAACACACCTCAGGCGACACACTAACATGTCGCGACACACCATTTGGAAAGCCCTGCTTTAGTCTAAAGCAAAGATTCTCAATCTTCAATCTTCCATTTTTTTATATTTTATTTTATTTTGTTTTAATTAATTAATTAATTAATTAATTTTGGATTTCATTGCCTAGAAACCTCAGCCCACATGGCCAATGCTCAGGAATTCTGGGAGACTGAAAGATGTGGAGGCCCAAATGCTGAGAATCGCTGCTCCACAGCAGATACACACAGCAAAGAGTACGGCACCCATCTGAAGTCTGCTATGGCCCAACTTCTTGATATTTTATGAGAAAAGTATGGAGTTCGTGGTCCTCCAGATGTTAATGAGCTATTACTCCCATTGTTCCTCCCCACTTCCTAGGTGGCTAGAACTGATAGGATCCAACTATAGGTGACCGTGATCCCTGAAATTCTATTTGTCACAGTAACTGGTGACAATAACAAACCAAATAAATCAGCACTTGCTTAATTACAGTTACACAAGACCTGTTATAAGTAGAACCCCACTGTAAATACTGTGTCTGTTATTGGTTAAGACAATTTTTGCAGATATAGGCCAATATCCTGTTGGTACACCATGAAGGTTTAACTACACCAGCGTTAAACAGGCACAGAAGCTAAAAAAGAAAAAAGGCAATAGAGAAATGGGCTGCTTTGAGCTGACATATGTTTTCTGGCTTCTCCCTGCACGCCTGCACAACTCCTGAAAAAAATTTCTATAGCACCAACTGGCCATAGACTGCTCTGCCAGACAAAAATCAACAGCACACAAAACCACAGTTTCTGTATTAAGCTTAAAGCCCCAACACCTCATTGCATATTATAAATCACAGCTTAGCTGCATAAGAGGCTATCTCAGTCAATATCTTGTGTCCATTACCTTGACAAGGTTTTGTGGTCAAATCCATTCAGATGCAATTTCAGTGACAGATCTGGTGGTTCCTGATTCTGCTAGTGTAAGAGCATCAAGTCAAGCTGAATTAAAAGTATTTCAAGGTTATCCAACAGAAGCTAACCAGTGTTGCCTTCTCTAAGAGGCTGTGCCCAGATGTTCTTCAGATCTTGTGCAGCATCAGGATCTTTTATGCAATCCTTTTTAAAGTCACAAACACATCCACCAGGGTTTTTCATGGCATATCATGCCTATGTTCTCTGCATTCTATTAGACAAAAGATATTCTCAGGCTAAATCTCACCACAGATTTTCCCCCACTTGGCCTCTCTGAGCACTTCAAGAATAGGGCTTCCCAAATAATCATCAGTGATCATCCTACAAAGCCTGTTTCTCCGGGTTTCACTGCTCAAGCCAGCCCTTCCTCTGCCAATTTTAGTTTCACTTTATACTCATTCTGATTCCCATGTACATTTCATTGTCCTTTCTTGGTTGAAGACTGTGCCAAGGAATGCAACGGTCTTAACATCCAAGCTGGTTACCACAGAGTGCAGGAAAAGAACAATGCTATCATTAACAGTGCAAGGCATTTTGTTTTTTGTTTTTCCTTTTGCTTTGGCTACTTCTCTAGTCTCCTGCAACTGGAACACCACCATTAAATTAATTTCTTTAAAGTTTCATTTTAGTTCGAAGAGAACAAAGAATCAACAGAAAGATCTGTAACCCAAGTTGCAGCAGTGGCCTTCCCTCCCACGCTTAAAATGGCTTAAAGCAGTTGTAATGAGAACAGTTGCTTATTATCTGTTCTAAGAAAAATACTTTTAAGAAGCCAGGAAATAATTTGATGTTAGCTGTGTAAATCTTATTCCATTTTTACTAAAATAATCAAAGCTTATTTTTTTCCCTATGCACTGTGGGAAGTACGGGAATGAAGTCTTACGGACATTTACTTTAGAATATCATAGACTATATTGTAATGGATGTGACTCATTTCTATACAGATGTCGGGTTTTCTACTTTTTTGATTTTTGACATCTGTATAATGTTATAATCTGATTATTACATTTGTATAGATCCTTGACATCTGTATAACATAGGGCTACAGTATTAAGGATAATTACTTGGGTATATGATACCACATATTGAAACAAATGGGACTCACGTCTATACAGGCATGATTTTTAAAAAACTTTTCAATCTTATTCTTGGCATCTATGTAACTTACAAGCGATTGTAAATACAGATTAGAATGTCACTAATTGCTTAAGGAATTTTGACAGTTATATACTGTTCCAACTCTATAAATCACAAGAGAGATCTAAAAGAGAGACTAATACTGATTTTAATATCATGGGTCATACTTAACAGTTAATGAAAATAACACTTAATGACAGGAAGGAAGGTGTTATCAGTCTCCTTGTTACAGAGGAGCAGCCTCCTAGAAGACATACTGATGGGACCTTTTAATGTTTCAGAAAACAAAAGATAAATCATGGGTGAACTTAGCCAAGTCATACTCTCTCAGCCTCTGAGGAAGGCAAAGGCAAACCGCTCTCTGAATAAATCTTGCAAAGAAAATTCCATGATTTTCTGCTTAGGTTTGTCATCAATCAGAAACACCTTGAAGGCACACAGCAACAATGTAAATTGCTTAGTAAACAACTGAGGACCAGTCTACTTGAAGCTATCCTTCCTTCCATATACTTCTTCCTGATTGTTAATGTTATCTGTGAAAAGTCTTCCTTTGGTGTTGCCATCTAACCTGGTGTGACAGACAGAATCAGTGATCAGTGGACATCTGATCCACTGATCCAATGGATCAGCGAAAAAGCATTTTCTGTAGTGACCTCTTCAGTCCAACGAAAGCCTCTAAGAAGGGTCCATTTGGATATCAGGCTTAGACCTTCTTTTGGTAGGCACTCAGTCCTATGTTGTGTTTTGGTTTCTTTTTCCTGACTTTTTCTCTTCTTTTTTTCTGGTTTGTTTGTTCGTTTAAGCTGGTTCTTAACGTTCTAATATTTTCATATTTTAACATTTTGACACTGTTTTTGGTTGATTGACTTGTTTTTATTGAAAAATTTGTGATTTTCTGGATTTTTTTTTAGTTCTATATTTCTAAAGTGCCCTAAGAGCACTGCCATTTGGGCAGTATATAAGAATTTTAGATAAACAAGTAAAGCCAATAATTCCTGAAATGAAACTTGAAGATTCTTGTATGGAAGAATCCTATTTTCCTTTGAGGGTGTAAAAGGTTTCAGGGAAGCTATTCATAAGTAGCAGGTGTATCCTCCCTTCCCTCACTAGTTTATCTAATTGCTTGACACAAGGCTGTTGCATGCATAGACCTGCTTCCTTTAGGATAGACATGTGGAGTATATGGCTCATCCAATCTTGGATTGCAGCTCTTAATATCCCTCACCACTGGTTATGTGGATTAAGTCTGATAGGAGTTGCAGTTCAGTGCCACCTGAAGGGTAACACATGCCTTGCTCTTACTTTGGGCACCCAACAGTTTCTTCATGCCCAGATCTAGGCGTCCTTCGGCTAGGAAGAGATATGTACCAGTAATCTAAATTCTGACAGTTGGGTCTGATGAGATACAGCGCACTTGGCTAAACTGAACTTGCACTGAACCATATACCACATGAGCAGGTTATAAGAAATTACTCCAAACTTTACCCCACTTCTAGCAAGTGAGGCACTGCAGTTATCAACATACCATATTAGATACCATAGATGGAGCATAGTCAGAGATGATCTAAGCAGTGATAAGCACGTTTACCATCCACACTTCTAAAAAATTGAAGAAGTCCAGATAATGCAGCTCCACCCTGTGAACTGGTAACTGGTAACTAGTCACTCTGACTAACGCTATGAATATTAAAATGCAGAGATACAACAAAAATTTACATACCTGGCCTGCTATGAGCCTTACATTTATTTTTTAAAAATGTGTTTGCTGGATGTGCAATTTAATTGATAAAAGAATAAAAGGATTAGTCAAATATCTAATCATACTTCCTGAGTCAAACTTGTCTACACATGATTATTTTTCTCTATAATTTAATGTTAGTGAAACAGATATAATGTATTACTTAAACATAAACTGGAAAGAGCTCAACTGAATTCTCATACCGATTATGAGCTCAGTCAGTGATTTGAGGTAAGTCACAAAGACAGCTGTGGTAATGAATGTAAAGAGTAGGAGTAGAAAGTTTATATAAAACACTGAATGCTTGAAAACCTTGGATAAAAGTTTAGGTGTTATTTTATATATTTCATGGTAATCTTCATTCATATTAAGCAGAACATAAAGATGCTAAAGCACTACGGTGTGCCTGTCATATATGAGAGGGTTCTATTCCATGAACCCCCACACAAAACAAAAAACCAAAAGTGACGCATCCCATTGTAGTCAGTGGATGCAACATGTGCACGCCTGCACCACTGCGGACCTGTCACATCCACTAACTATAATGGGATGCAATGTTTCACATGACCTCACATTCATGCCAGAAGAGGGTGCACTGTGTATGTATTTATATATGAATGTATGTATGTATACGTTACATGTGTGTATAAATATAAATACATATATGTGTGTAATATTTACACCCACAAACACATACAAACATGCACAGATACACAAAGGTGTGTACACTACCATTATCATGATCATCTTTATCACCATAATTCATGAAATGAAACTGAGATAATCCTTCCCAAACTGACATAACCATTCAGTATCACTGGTATACCCAGGTATAACACAGCCAGCAATCCCTAACAAAATCACCTGCCATACAGCTGGGATAACAACGTAAGAGCTTTCATATTCAGTGTGGGCTTCCCAAATCCCACAGAGAAATAGAACACCAATACAGCTCAGGTGTGAACCAATAAAAAATGTGTAAGTTTTACAAAAGAATGGTCAAATACTTCATCCTGCTCAAATAGCAATAGTGACAACATTAATACTTTCTCCAAACTAAATTTATTATCTTTACCTCATAAGACTACATTTACCAGAATTATACAATTAATGTGGTGCAGCTGGTGGGACTTCAGAGATGATGACAATAATGACATCAACATCATCATAATCTCTTCCAGATATGGCATTTCAAACTGATCTAGAAACCTATGAGAATTTTGCAGTTCTCTATTAGATTTTTTTAAAGACCAGCAATCTTAATAAGCACAATGGTGCTACTTAGACATACCTAAGCCAGTTTTCTAAATTGTTAGTAGTTTTTTTTTTAAAAGGGCATTGCTTCATCAACTTCTTTTCTGAACACTGGTGGGTCTGGGGACCAATTTGCTGCCACTGGGACCCTCTGGGCCCACCAAAATGGCCAAAACCTCAAAGAAAGAAACAAAGAAAGAATATATGTCAACAAACACACTTCTGGTTTTGAAAAGGCTTTTGTAAAAACTTAAAACACAGCAGGAGACCCCTGGTACAAATTTAAAATGTAAATCACTGCTCCTGGAGGCTTCCAGCAGAGTCAGTTCACCCTTTCTGCCAGAAAAATGTTGGTATAGAAAAGTGAGAGAGCTGGGAATTGCATGAGGCCCTAAGGGTGCACTTTGCTCACCTCTGCAAAATTATTTGGCTCTAGGTTTATCATTTTCTCACCAGTAGATGGCAGCTTGGGAACACAAATTACTGCCAGTCAGTTAATTTCCAAACTACTGTATGTAAGAAAATAAATCCAGAAGTGCTTTAATTTTCTATATTTTTCAAAGCATGAAATCACATCTTTGTCAATTATGAGAACAGTTTCAAAGCCAGCAGTTTAAATATTCTGTATTTCCCAGTGTCTCCATAGACCATTATTTGCAACTTGCCTCCAGAATGAGAATAGAGGATTTCCCAGTTTAAATTAAGTGTTTCTAGTTCACTGTTTACTGCAGAAAATTCAATCCAGATTTATGGCTTCTCCACCAAATCACATAGCAGTGAGTGTCAGCGAAAAAAACAAAGAGTGTAAACCAGAAAATATTGCAAACTGTAAACAAAACAGAAGGTTCTGGATTACAGCAAAATACAGGCCATGATCCTAGATCAAAACATGCAGAGCCTAATATTGTGCACACACATCTCTATGCCCTCCTAAGACAGCTGTAAGGGCTTGGAGCTGCTTCCTCAACTGTTTACTGGCTGGGAGAAGGTGGAAGAGAGATGATCAGGCAGAACTCATCCCAACTGTGATTGCGAATTGGGGGATGCAATTTCAGATCCAAGATAACAACCTCATTTTTTCCTCCCAAGCTGCAGAACTATCTTCCCCCAAGCTAAGGAACAGCCAAGGCAGCACCCCAGGAGTCCAACAGCTGTATTTGGAGGGATGTTTTTAAGTGCTGCAACAACCCAAAGCAGGCAAACACATGCACACCTCTGAAGTTATGCACACATACAGAGGATTCAGGCCATAAATTTTTGAGACACGAAGATGTGTTATTAATGAGTGAGACTATTCATAATGTATAGGTATATCTCAGTTAACAAAGCCTCTGACAAAGAAGCTCCTTTTTACAATGTGTTTTTATGCTCATGGATTCCTTTATATTCTTCCTTATCCTCTGCCATAGCTGGCAGTTTTTCAGCAGCATTGCCATTGAAAGGATGGTGACTGAAGCCTGGACAAACACAGTGTCAGATTGCCACAGTATGTCTGCAGTAAACAATGCAATAATCCTTGAACTGGGAAAGAATGGGATTCTGCTCTATCTGATCCTACTGTAGTCATGTGTGTTTACAACAGGTAAGGTAAATAATAGCTGTCTCCAGAATCTCTTGTGAGCATATGGCAACAAGAAAACAAAGAGAAAAGGGAGACAAATAAGACAGGCTCATTGGCTCCTCAAGCATGTTAAAAAAACCTCACAGATATGTAAGTCTGGACCACTATAATGGAAATTTTAAGAAAACTGGAGGCAGGTAAAAGAAAAAGTTATTCAGGATCCATTTTGGAAGAAGCCTTCAAATCATCTCCAGAAGGTTCAAAAGGTTTTTATTTACATATGCAAGGTTTACCTAACCTGGTTGTTTGTTTCCTGTGTGTATATTGTTATTATTAACATATTGTTAACTTTGAATTAAAAATGTTGATAAAGCATGTTGAACTGATAATCTTTTTTGAGGTGTAGGAATGTATCCCTATTGTTCTGTTATTCCTGTCCCTGGTACCAAATTTTCCATTAAAGAAGTAAGTAGTACGTCTACTTTGTTAACTGAGGCATATTTGTATACCACTATTTTAATACTCAGTCTTAGGCAGATTTCTTTCTTAGCCTTTGCATTCCATGCTGGGATAATTTTCAGAGTGACCAGGAATGGAAATCCCATTTAACTGCTGCAATAAATTTGCTAGGCACTTCAAGAAGAAAGTCACCCATATTCAGTCAAAACCTGATACCAAAGTTATTGCACATTGGAATTGGATATATTGGAAATGCCCAGTATACCATCTTCTTAGGTTCCTTGGGATGAGTTTTTGATACTACAGCCAGATGTGGTGGACGAGATGCCTGAATCTGTCCATCCCAATTGTATGAAAGAGTGACACGTGCATCTAGGCTAACAAGATCCAGTAGAGATGGACTGGTCACGTGGGTCCAAGCAGAGCTAAATGCCTCAGTGACCAGCAAGAGTAAACTCTCTCTCAAGGTGCCCCTCAAGACCCAAAGGTGAATGAGAACTACCAATCTATCACTAAAATCCCTTTGGGGGCAAGGTGCTCAGTGTGTAGTTGCTTTGGACAGTATTGGAGGAAACAGATCATCTGGATCTATTTCAGTTTGGTTTCAGCCTAAGGTTTAGTACCAAAACTGCCTTATAGTGCCAAGCTAAAATATGTCTCAAGGATCTTACCTTGAAATCTAAAGTAGATGGTTATACACTGTTTTACACTGTTCTTATATGTACACTCACCTGCTATCTTATGATATAGGGTGCTAGATAATATTTTAATTAATTAATTAATATCCTGTCAACTGAAGGTATCAGAAACTGAACCCAAGACTTTATGAATAAAACAGCTCATAAAAGCTTGTGCTCAAACAAGTGTTAAAATTTAAAGTACCACAGGTCCTCTGTGTTCTATCACTGTGCAATGCTTAAGGGACTATAAGTATTATATATAAAGGTGTATGTATAAATATTTGTGCACATCTGAATGATCTGCACATTTTATTCAAAGGACATAATTTGTGTGGGATTCACAAAGAGAAAAAAAGGTGTAAGTTGAAACCAAACTATTCTGCAGTCCTGACATTCATTCATCCATTAACATAGTGAAACATCTTTTAAGTGTTTTCATTCCTTTCTACCTGTCATGATGTGATTCAGCTATGGTATATGAGGCAGATTTTTCCCTTTACAATATCTGCATTATAAACTATTTTAATTTAACACATTCAATAGAACAAAATGCCTACTCAGTTACAGCTAATTATTACAATATATACCAGACTTTAGTGATGTATCTAAACAATAAAACTTTATGGTCATTCCCACACTACACTGTTATAGTGCTATTATTCCACTTTCAACATTCTGAGGAATTCTGGGGTCTTCTAGTTCACTGAGGCCAAAGAGCTCTCTGGCTGACAATTCTAAATGCCCCTCCCTAAACTGCAAGTCCCAGGATTCCAAAGGATGTTGAAAGTGGAATAATAGCGATATAACAGTGTAGTGCAGAAATCGCGTATGACCCAACTGGAGCAAAACCATTAAAGCAATGATTGACTGGTAAATCAACACTTAACATAAATCCCACTGATTCAATGCAATGGGTCTACTCTAGTTGGGACTAGCAGTTGGATTCAGGCCTGTGAAACAGGCTGCAAAATTGTTGAAAAAACATGATTTGTGCAATTCAGTTTGAGTGTTGGACTCTGACTCTGGAGACCAGGGTTCAAATCCCCACTCAGCCATGGAAACTCACTGGGTGACCTTGGGCAAGTCATACTGTCTAAGCCTCAGAGGAAAGCAGAGACAAATTCCCTCTGAACAAATCTTGCCAAGAAAACTCCATGATGGGCTCACCTTAGAATCACCATATGTGGGAAACAACCTGAAGGCACACATCAACAGCAGACACTATCAAAAGAAATCCTAACAAAACAACTTACAAACAGAAACACAAGAGGGATTATATGCTTTCCTGTTTTTTGTTAATCAGTGCTTTCACAATGCATTAAAGCTCTGAATCTTGTTGAGCCACAGCATTCCTGCAACATTTTATACACTACGACCAAACACTCATACCACATTGGATCCAGACAGTACTTCAAAGAAGACTCAGATAAGCAGCAAACAGAATTTTCAAAAGATTTACAGGTATATCAAGATCACATCTGTAGGAAAGGAAAACAGAAGTTGTAGGGGCAAGAAAAAAGCCTTAATTCATATAGATTTTTTTACAAAGTCCGTGCAGTAATGCAATCATGTAACTGTTAGTACATGTTGCAAGTCAAGAAAGAGGAAACAAAAGAAAGAGGAGAGTGTAACATGGGTTTGAAAACCACAGAAATGGGCAATACTGTTTCCTCTTCCTGCTCTTAAACGAGTGTCCTGTGTTACTTTTTGCTAAGGATATGGTACTTCTGGAGGCCTGAATATCCTAAAGGTACCAGATCCTGTCTGATATTGGAAACTAAACAGAGTCAGCCGTTGTTAGTACATGGATGGGAGACCACCAAGGAATGTCACGTGCTCTAGGCTATATTTCAGAGCAACGTACTAGCACAATCACTGCTGAGTATTCCTTGCCTAAGAAAACCCCATGGAATTCACGGAGTTGCCATAAGTCAATAGGTGACCTCAAGACACATACACACACATTGTACTTCATTCCAAAGGGTCTAAATACTGCTCTTGGAGTAAGCTACGAGAATTAAACACATGTCACTACAGTTACTTAATGCAGTTATTCTCTCAAGATTACGGTTTTTCTAAAGTACATCCAGGCTTCCTAGGAATGGTATGTAGTGTCAAAGGGCAGAGAGAAATCAGAGTGTTAAAGGAACATGTAGACCTTGGCTTACAAAGTTAAGTGGAGCAAACTGCTGTTGCAGGACACTTAAATTGTCTCTGAATAAAGTCCAGACCAATCTTCGTTTTGAACTTTCACTATACAAACTTTCAAGCCAACCAACAGTGCTGTCAAAATGAAATGTGTAAAGCCAGACATGAATGTCTATATTTATATGAGAAAGCACCCAAAGTGAAGTGGTTATATAGCAGAATCCATGATTCTGCAATATTTTAAGGAGAATCTTAATCCAAAATTTTCAGGTGCTATACACTAAGACTGTTGAGAGAATGTATAAGGAAAGCATCTGAAACAGTTAAGAAAAAGAATCAAACCATGGGAAAAGTATTATTAATGGAATTGAATTTAATCTCCATAGAATACAACAAAATATGTATTCCTTTTGAACCTAACCCTTTGCAGTTTTAAATAATTGCCAACATACAATGCCATTCAAACATAATCAAATTGCAACAGTTCATGACAACTTGTTCATCTGACATTGCGCAGACTTTTCCTAGCATCTGGGGGAATGACTTCAAGGTCACTTACCAGTTCATTACCACAATGCAGCTTGCACTCAACGATCCTTGTCAGGACTCCAGCCACAAACTCTCCTAGCTGGATCCTGCTCTTTCTTGATTCTCCTTTCACAAGGTGGTAAGTTTATAAAGTGCCACAAGACTGCCCTTGAAAATGTACACAAACAATTGCTATTCCAGTGTTTGCTTTATTAATAAGAACAGGAATGCAAAATAGTTTGGTATTCCCTTCACAACAGAATTCAGACTGAAATTTGATGCACACTTACTGGTGATAAGCCCCATCAAATTCGGGGGAGCACCTTCTGAGCAAATGCACCTAGCCCTGCAAAGCAGAGCAACATACACACACCTTGAGCCACCTGATATTATATTTCAGCAGCAGATAACGCTTACTCTACCAGGAAGTAAGGCATTGATGCTTGCCTTAAAGACATAGAATTTGCTTTCCTGCTTACCTCTTCCTTCTTTTCATCAGCACTTGGAGCTAAATTGAGACTCAGTTGAGAGTGGCTGCTGATGCCACTGTCTTCATTTGTATCATCGTAGTACACAGCTTGCACAGTGTCCTGGAAATAAACAGGACTCTTCCCCATCTTTGCAGAAGGCCCCTCCCCCCTTTCCTCACTTTCCATTGAGCTGAGTGACAAGGTGCTGTTCCGGTCAGGACAATGGAAATCCATATTGCACTTGACATTTTCAGTACTAGGGCTCTGAGGCTTGGGGACAGCAGGTCTAGCAGGGACAACAGGATGCACAGTGCTGCATGTAAAATGGCTGGAACTTTTGGACCTTTCAGAATCTTCATAGAACACTTCATTAGGAATTTGTCCAGTGTCCTTAAGAGGAGGTGATAAACAAATAGAATCTGAGAGTTTACCAGATGACATCCTATTGGTGTTCGCATCAAAGTTCAAAACTGTTGTCCCAACATTCTCAGAACTCTGGAACCTTGATCTGCAAACAGCTGAGTCTTGATTACATCGGGAAGGAAGACATCTCCGCCTGTCACTCTCAGTGCTGCTAGAAACCCGACGTGAATAATCATCATGTAACCTGCTATTTGGTCTTGTTCTCTGGTTCTGTTCACTGGAGGATGGAATCTCACTCTTAGGACTGTCTTTCTTCAATGCAACATCAGTAACATTGCTGACAAGTTTCAAAACTCTGTCAAAATCCTTTGCTCTAATTGGGCTTTTCCAGCGTTTTGATCTTCGCTCTGAGTTCCTGTTGGTTTTGTCTGAATCGGCTGAAGAAGTGCTTGTTGTCCTCTGTGGAGTTTGTGTTTCATTTACAACTCTGAGGTCAGTGAGGTTTGAGGTCGACTTCCTTTTGAATGAGCTTTTTTTTAGGAAGTTCAGGTTATCTGTGCTCTTGCTCTTCCTGTAGATGACTTTGTTGCTTTCAGAATCTTTCACCACAATTTCGCAAATCTGGGGTTCCTGGATGATAGGGGATACTGTCCTTGTACTGTCCTGATGATCCTGAATTTTATCAGTGTCTAATAAATTTATGCGACCAATCCCATAGGCACGCCTGATGCTGCGTGATCGATGAGTATTCCTTAGGAAGGAATCATCAATTTCCTCTCCATCTGAATTATCAGAAACTAAAGGATTATCTGCTGTACTCTGCAAATCATGTAGGGGTCCTGAATAAGAATACCTGTTAGTTTGAACTCTAATGATTGCACTGTTTGGGACATGCTTTTTCATATCATTGTCAGGTATGCTGTCATTTAAGTGATCTGAATCTTCTTTTCCTGGAAGTCCTTGGAGGACTGAAGATTTTAATTTCTTGAAAGATCCGATTTTTCTGATGGAAGACAATGCATTCCATGTTGAGGAGTTCCCCATAACTATTAGGGAGTGAGGCCTTTCCACGTTGGAACCAGACCTTTTTCGAGGAGTGGGAAAAAAGCGCATAATTTTGGAAGGGCTAGTTTTATCATCCTGGCTTTCATTTTCATAGTTGCTGCTCATGTCACATCTCCCATTATGACATAATGAGGTAGAATTATTCCTAGATTCTTTATTATCCATCACTATACAGGCAACAGAGGTGCCGTTTCCACAGCCATTCTGATACATGGTCATGTGGTCAGTGCACACATGAGGACAGAGGGAGCTATAGCTCACATCCAAAGCCTTATCCTCTTCATCCTCTCCAACGTGAAGCTTTTCTTCATTTGTGCATTTTTGGGGGTTATTGTGTTCACATCTGTTGTGTGAATTTAACTCTCCAGTAGTCTGTACTGCCTGCACCAAGAAAACAAAGCTGGCATTTAGCATTTTTCTCTACAGAAAAGAAGGATTCTTTGTACAAAATACAAGGAAATATTAAACAATATTAAACTGAAGAAAAACTTTGAGAATGACACTAATATTAACCTAGTTATAACAATAACGGAATGATATAACATTTCATTTCCTAAACACTACCAACTTCTAACTACTACTACTACTACTACTACTACCTACTATATTCATTCTGCTGGCTACTGGTACTAGATAGATTTCAAAGGACCAAAGATAGACCAAAAATGCTTTTTCTTCATTGATCTGAGAACTTATCAACCCTCCCCATGCTTAAATCATCATAATGATGGATTCTGCACTCAACTTAAATTTTACCCCTAACCAGCACAAGGAGCACAGTCCACTCTTTAATTCCATAAGGAGGTAAAAAAGATACACTGATCAACCTGAAACAGCTATTGGATTTCCTTTACCATCGGATGGTACTGTGCCAAAGTTTTGCCACCACCTTCTCAAAAAATCTACACGTGTGGTTCCTTTTGGCTTGTGGAACTCCTTGCTACATTTTTCTAAAAGGATCTTTATGTCTGCTGAAGCAACTTTGGCAGCATCAATCATACTTAAGGGGCCAAGAGGGAGAAAACAGAGACTGGACCTAGAATTACCCAAGCCAACTCCACTGGACCATCTGATGTATTCATGATGGCACAGTATGATCTGTGGTCCTGACCCAGCAAATAAACACTGAATGCATAGTGCAGAGTGAATGCAGGAGATTTTGAATCAAACACTTTGATCATCCTGGTTGGCTCTGCTGCTCCTTATTGGAAGGCACCCCTATCATGTGAACTTTCTGAGCTAATTTATAAACAGGAAGTAAATCCCCCTTAGCAACCATAGAAACTGAGACTAGGCAGCCTAAAGAAAACAAAAGGACAGAAAGCTACCCTATTCACAGCTTTTAATCTCCTCTAAACCACCCTGCAAACTTGCTGAAAGGCGAATATAAAGTCCTAAAATCAAAATAACTAATAAATTTGGCTAACACATTCGGCACATGCATGGCTTTTTTTTAATGTTTGTAGAATCTAAAATTTAATAAATACTAAAGAGAAAAGATGGAGGAAAGAGGATACTAACAAGCTAAAATTAAGCATCCCTCAGCTTATACAGACAAGCAGCAAATTAACTTTCTCCGTGGGTTACTAGAAATACAAACACTCATAGCATTTTCCAATCCCATTTTAATTTTTAGCTTAGAAGAAAAATACTCGTCATGGCTAGTGCACACTTTATAAAGGTATCTGAAAACTCCAGATATGCCCTCTCAATTAATCTCAGCTTTCAAGAGTCAATTCCCCCGTAGAGATTTTCATG
Organism: Cyclura pinguis; assembly: GCA_030412105.1. Classification (NCBI taxonomy): domain Eukaryota; kingdom Metazoa; phylum Chordata; class Lepidosauria; order Squamata; family Iguanidae; genus Cyclura; species Cyclura pinguis. Next base: position 260,164,368 of record CM059601.1, on the reverse strand, counting down.
TGAAGGTTGTCTTACCTGGGGCTTTAGCATCTTTTAACATCCCTCTTGTAATTTCATCTCCCTCCGTTACCTTGTTTAAACGATCACAGCCCAATCCACAACATAATCAAACAGAGACAATTACCCAGCTGACACCCAAGAATATGCTCAAACTTAAACACTCACAAAAAGCTACTTGAAATGAGCCTGGCATGGTATTTCAGATAACATTCAGTAGCTTCGCATTCAAGTACTCATCAGAATTCCTTTACTTCTAAAATGTACTCACTGGATCTTACAAGTTTTTTTTAAATATAGGGGTGGGAGCGGAAAAGGTGGGTTGGATTCATTTTAGTGGTTTTAATGAGAAAATATGAGAACCACGTTTAAAGCCAGAATCCTTAACACACTTTCAAGAAAAGCAATCCCACTGAACACAGGGAAACTTCCTTCTGATTAAACACCTACTTAATTACTTTTGTAAGTTGTGGGCGAGTTACCGAGTAGGATATTGGATTATAATTGTTGTAATTGGCACTGTTTAGTACCTACACCTCAATCTACAAAAACATACAACTGCGGGTGTGTGTGTGGAAATATAGCACGGTTTTGGCGAATGGACAAAACAATAGGTACAAAAGTTTTATTTTTTTAAAAAAATGCTTTCAAATGAGGCGTTTTCTCACTGGCCGGCAAAGGATGACGTATCCCTCCCTTTCTTCCCTTTCGGCTTTCAAACTTTCTGTTCGCTTTAACTTTCTGTGACAAAGGCACCTGCTAGCTTCCAAGGTCTCTCCTTTCTAATTCTAGAAAATAATAATAAAAAAGCTCATGTGCTTCCTTAGGCTAAGAAAGTGGAGAAATCATGCACTCGCCCGCCCTGTCCCCTCGAGTGCTAGCTACAGTAGTTACCTCGAAAACAGCTCGGGGGTGTCTGTGACCGTCTGCACGAAAAACAGAACCGCGTCCGAATCGGAAAAGGAGAAGCAAGACCCAAGTCCACCTAAACTCCCCTCACGCGGCTGCGGCAGAAGGGAGCGAAGCAGCCGAAACTCGCCCATTTACACAGCAGCGCCGGCGGCGGCGGCTCCTGGTGTGGCTTTGGGCGCTGCTGCCAGGCTCGCCCTCCCTCTCTCGGTCCCCGGGCACGGGAGGCTAATCCGCTTCCCCGCATCGCTATGGCAGCAGCGGGAGCCGAGGGGAGGGGAAGCCCTGGAGGCGCAACGCGGCGCAGGCGCGGGGAGAGGAGGCTGAGGCGGGGCGGGAAGACGGCCGAGTTCAAAGGCGCCTCGGGAGAGCGAGGAAGAACCGCCTCGGCCGCAGAAGGCAGCGGGGAGTGCCGATAAAAGGAAAAAAAACTGGCGGGCTGGGGTGCCTGGTAGCTCAGTTTGGGAGCCGGGGGTTAAGAGGAGACAGCCTTCCCACCCGGTTGATCCACCCTTTCTCATCTCTCCTCGGCCATTTCCGCACTAGACTGTTGTAGTGCTATTATTCCACTTTCAACTTCCTATGGAATCCTGGCCCCTCCCTAAACTGCAAACCCCAGGATGTCCCCTCTATCCGGAAAACACAGCACATGTTGACCCAGGACGTCAGGGGTGGAGATAAAAAAAAAAAAATCCCCCCCCTACAGAATTATTCACATTTGGGCAAGCAGCCATGGAAGGGTCGACTCCCTCCCCCCCCTGGGTTTTTCCCGCCTTCCTTCCGACACTACAGCAGGAGGCAGTTGGGAGACTCCGGATCTCATTATCATTTGAACAGGCGATACAATAAGAGCAGCAGCTCCGCCGGTAGAGAAAATGAATCAGGGCGGTTGCTTTTGCTTGTTGTGACTGGCGAACGTGCTTTTTAAAACCATGACTGCCCTACACATTCACGGGATTAGAAATATAGCAATACGACAGCGTCAATTTAAAATAAATCTCAATGACTACATTACATGAAGAGTATTTTTCTCTTACTCCAGTGCTGAGTGAGCCACCTTATCACAATTTTTCCCAGAGAAAACTACTGGAACTAAAAAGCTGAGGTTGCAATCTCATACCAGGTTACAGTGCTTAGAAATAAACCTCACTTAACTCAAAAGTAAGGGACTGCACTGTAAAAGTATCATTACCCTGTAAAATCTCCAATACAGTCGTTTCAAACTCCTTATTCTTTAAGGCCATTTCCTTATGACATTGCGATAGTGCTATTATCACACTTTCAAAATCCTCCGCAATTCTAGAGTTTGTAGTTTACTGAGGCCCAAGAGCTCTCTAAATGCTCTAAATGCTCCTCCTTAAACTGGATGTCAAAAAGTGGGATAATAGTACCGTAACAGTGTAGTGCAGAAAGGCCCTAAGAAACAGAAACCTGGAATAAGAAGAGGAAACCTCAGGTCTTCCGACTTCATATTACCTGTTGTTAAGTTAATGTATGGTTAACTGCACGTTTCAGAACTTTTCAGTCTGATTTGCAGAGATATTTATTTAAAACTTTAAAATTAAGTGATCTCTGTTTCCCTTCTTTTTATGAGGAACATTACCCAGTCTCCAATTTTAATGTATTTTTCTAGAACAGAGCTTTCCAAAGTTTTCATGTTGGTGACACACTTTTTAAGACATGCATCATGTTGCAACGCAGCAATTCTGCAAGTGGAGGCAGCCCCTCCACCTGCACTTGGCCTGCCGCCACCCTTGCCAAAGTCCTTCTCAGCCTGGGGCAGAGGCAGCCCCTTCACCCGGGCCTGGCCCACTGCGGCGGCGGGAGAGGCAGCCCCTCCGCCTGGGCCTGGCCTGCTGCCACTCTCACTGGGGTCTTCGTTGGCCCAGGGTGGGAGCCGTGGGAGAGGCAGCCCCTTCACCTGGGCCTGGCCTGCTGCAGTGACAGGAGAGGCAGCCCCTCCACCAGTTACGTTCGCACAACACACCTACACACTGCAGGTGACACACGTGTCGCGACACACAGTCTGGAAAGATCTGTTCTAGAATACAGGCTCTCAAACTGGATTTGCAAGCGCCATTCTGATTGTCTCTAGAAAAGTTTCTTTATTGTTCAAAGTCACGAAAATCTTGACTGTACTCGATGCGTATTTGTGAGAGATAGAGAGATGATTACTGTGGCCATTTTCACTATATGAGACAATGAGTCAACAAACTTGCTTTTTAACCAATAAAATGACACCACAGTGTTCTTATAGTTCAAACTTTTTTCTGTCTCGGTCACTTAAAACATTAGCTATGTATGTGTTTTGCTCTATAAAATAAAAGAAAGTTATTAAGTGGCCTGCCGAGACCATCAGCAATTTTCAAGTGGTCCTTGGGAGTGGAACCCTTTGAGATTGCTAGCACTGGTTAATTGGACAATCTCCATGTTTTCTGGGATAGATGCTTTGATATTGCATGCACACATACACCACCTCAAAGACTAGAGCCTTTTCACATTCTACAACTATAGCACTATCATTCCTCTATAACTACTATGGTTCCATTCTATGAAATCTTGGATTTGTAGTTTAAAGAGGGAAGAGGCACTAGGGATCATATTCTAAACATACATTGGATGATAGAGCACACCAATGAATTTCAAAAGAAAATCAGGCTATGTTCATAGCTTATAGCAAAGTCTTCAGTTGTGTAGATCATGAGAAACTATGGAGAAAGATGGACTTTGGGCTGAATTTTTTTAAACTTGGGCCATTTCCACCCTACACTGTTATAGTGCTATTATTCCACTTTCAACATCTTGTGGAATTCTGGGATTTGCAGTTTCAACATCTTGTGGAATTCTAGGGTTTGCAGTTTACTGAGGCCCAAGAGCTCTCTGGCTGAGAATTCTAAATGCCCTGACCTAGGCCATTTCCGCTCTACACTGTTATAGTGCTATTATTCCACTTTCAACATCCTGCGGAATCCTAGGGTTTGCAGTTTAGGGAGGGGCATTTAGAGTTCTCAGAGAGCTCTTTGGCCTTAGTAAACTGAAAAGCTGAGAATTCCACAGGATGTTAAAAGTGGAACAATACCACTATAACAGTGTAGTGCAGAAGTGGCCCTAAACTGCAAACCCCAGGATTCCACAGAATGTTGAAAGTGGAATAATAGCACTGTAACAGTGTAGGGAGGAAATGGCCTTGGATTAAAGCATGTTATTCTGAACAGGAGATAAGAATTTTGATTAATGACAGTTTTAAATCATGTCACATTCAAAGAAGGACAAGACAAAGCTGTCCCTTATCAACTTTGCTTTTTATTACAGTTTTAGAAGTTTTAAGTAGATGTGCAAAACAAGAAGAAATTAAAGCCATAATATTAAAAAACAGACTATAAACTGAAAGCTTTTGTTGATGACTTAGTTATTTTCTTAGAGGACTCTTTTAGAGTCTGCAGAAATTTTAATCAGAACCTTGACTACGTATGGAAATTTGACAGGTTTTAGAGTCAACAAGAAAAAACAGTAACACTATCAAAGACCATTATAAAGAAAAACCAGAAGACACTGGTGGAAGAAACAGGTTTCAAAATTGTAAATAAGTAAGATGTTTGGGTGTAAATTTTGAAAAACAAAATGCAAAGCTATTTAAGAACAACTATGTAAAAGTACAGAATGAAATACAACAAGATTTACAAAGATGATCAAAACTAAAGCTTTTACTTGCAGGTAGAATTTCTACTATCAAGATGAATGTGTTACCTAAAATGTTATTTTCCTTTCAGACAATTCCAGTTATGAGAAATGATAAGCCATTCAAGAAATGGCATTAAGACATTTCAAAATTTATTTGGCAAGGGGGAAAAAAAAACTAGAATGAGATTTAAGATTTTACAGAATGCAAAACAGACAGGTGATTTATGTCTCCCAGATCTGAAATTGTATTATTGCACCTCATGTTTGACTTGGTTTAAAGACTGGATTTCATTAAAAAGACAAAAAAAAAATATCTCCAGTTGGAGGGTTTTGACTTAAGATTTGGCTGGCATACCTGTCTTTGGCACAATAAGATGAAGACAAGTGTAGATTTTAATAATCATTATGTGAGAAGATCCATATTCAGAATTTGGAGTAAATATAAAACAAGGTTTTGTTTGAAAATGACTTTGTGGGTTTCTCCTCATGAAGCTCCTTTCAGTAGAGAAATAGTGAGTAAAGATAAATGGATTACATATAAAGACCTGTTGGTTTTTCAAAATGATCAGTGGTGTATGAAGTCTGGTGATGCTTTATTTCAAGAAGGTTTGAACATCAGATGGTTTACTTATAGACAATTGACTGAATTTGGTCAAATTAGGTCAGAATTTGAGAAGCAGTTATATTCAGATGATGAAAGTCTGATTGCTAAAATGTATAATTTTTGTTAATAACTGAAATAGAGGATGAACAAGTAAAAGATTACTAGTAAAAGTAAAAAATGATTAAATGGGCTCAGATATAAGCTGTGTTTCTCTTAATAAAAGTATTTTTTAAAAAAGAAACTATGGATTGCTCTTAAAGAAATGGGTGTGTCACAACATTTGATTGTCCTGATGTGCAGGACAAGAGGCTACTGTTAGGACAGAATATGGAGAAATGGAGTGGTCTCCAACTGGCAAGAGGGTCAGGCAAGCCTGCATTTTATCACTCTATCTACTTGTATGCTGAACATATCGTATGTAAAGCAGGACTAGACTCTGCCGTCTGTTGGGAATGCTTTGACTGTGTGTTCCTGCATGGCAGAGGGCTAGACTGGATGGCCCTTGTAGTCTCTTCCAGCTCTATGATTCTATGTCAAACAATAGCCTTGCTTTCAGGACTGGAGGAAGTGTGATTACTTTTCAGGGTAGGAGTTTATGACTGGAGCAGCACAACATTTAACATTATTTTCATTGGCCTTTCTGAAAGTATGTGAACTTCCTTCTTGAGGGGAGGCTTCAATGATAAAGTAAACCATTTACATTTAGAAACAGGTAAAACAGGCAGCAAAAGGGATCCTTTACATTTAAGGGCACAATCCAAGTTACTTCACCGTTATATATCTGGCTCACCAGGAAGTAGTCATCCAACTAGATTTCCTTCCTCCAAATTCAGATCAGCTGAAGTGGTTGAAAGGTGATCTAACTGCCTAGGACCACGCTGGAAATCTGTTCTTTGAAAATGCTGACTTTGCCCAAGCTTTGTTTCATTACAACTCTTTCCTTTCACTTGTGAGTCACTATATAGGCAATGGAGTGGCTAAAGAGATTACGCTGTCCCATTTATTTGGGGAAGAATTAAGATACAAGAAGAGTCCATCAGTGTAACTTTTCTTGGCTTTGGGGATATGGCTCCAATCACAGACTTTTCTTTTAAACTGAAGTGTTTTTTTTTTTCTGTTTGGGAAATTACTCTCTTTTATGGAATAGAGGAAGACATAAGAGAAAAACTATAATTATACAGCGGCTAAAGCTATACAATAGACAAAGCAAACAGTCTGCAGGAATGTAACAGCTTAAAAATCATTGTTCAGAGCTGACCAATTTATCCTGACCCATTTCTAGTTGAATGTCTAAAGAAACCATACTCACTGTAAAGAAAAAGAGGTTGCTATTGCCATGTAAAGAGAATCAGCATGGTGTACTGGTTAGACTACACTTAGATAGAAAAAATGAAACGAGCAGATATAGTATAGGTGATGCCTAGCTTGACCACACTACATGTGAAAGGGATCTAGGAGTCTTAGTAGACCACAAGCTGAACATGAGTCAACAGTATGACGCAGCAGCTTAAGAAGCCAATACAATTCTAGGCTGCATCAATAGGAGTACACTATCTAGGTTTAGGGAAGTAAGAGTGTCACTCTATTTTGCTTTGGTCAGACTTCACCTGGAACACTGTGTCCAGTTCTGAGCACCACAGTTCAAGAAGAACACTGATAAGCTGAAACATGGAGGGTGATCAAAATGGTAAAAGGCCTGGAAACCATACCCAGTTGACTCCAATGACACATTTTGGTGTACCTGAAGTCACACAATGTAACCTCCAGCCACCATTTTGGCCAATTCAGGAGCAATTTCCACCCTTTTTAATATTTTGGGGAGATCTGTAGGGTTTTGGAGAACAAAACCACTCCATTCCTAGGTGATTTTGGTCTGGTTTGGGGACAGAAAACAAGTTGAAAATTGATCAGGAAAAAAAAAAGGTTTTAGGGCTTTGGGGGAGCTCCTGAGTGGTTTTGTGGGCTGCACTTAAGGTCCCATCAGCCACACTTTGCCTACTCCTGCTTCAGAGAAACTATCTAAGGTGCTGATGCCTACCACCAAAATAGTTTCAGCACCTTGGATAGTTCCTTTACAGTTTCACTAAAACCTGGAACTGACTGATCACTCCTCTGACAGAAGCCACCAGCTGCCACCGCATCAGCCATTCCCATCTAGTGGCTAGAGCCACTGTATACACTTTTTTTGGGAGAGATAACACAGAAAATTGTCCTCAAAACTAGTACATACAAATAGTATATATGTAGACTTTACACACAAGTAGGAATCCTGTGAAGACAGACCGTGAAGCTTGGGTGTTAGACTAGGACTCTGGAAACTAGAGTTGAAATCCACCGGGTGACCTTGGGCAAGTCATACTCTCTCAGCCTCAGAGAAGGGTATGGACACACCTCCTCTGAAGAAACTTTGCCAAGAAAACCCCATGATGGATCACCTTAGGGTCACTGTAAGTCAACAATAACTTCAAGGTACACCACAACAAAGAAATCCTGTGAGAACTACGGACCAAAGCTCAGTGTCCAGTAACACTTTGTGGACCCCTGTGCTTCTTCACCCTCCTTCTCTACCAACGCAGCTCTCTAGCTTCCCTCTCTTTCTGGGTTGGTGCTAAGTATGATACAACCTACACACAGGCAGGCAGAACCCAGTCCTTTTAATTAGTCCCTCTTCCCACTAACAGATATATTCTCTATTATACTATCATTGTAACTCCAAAAAGGATGTCACTCCTTTTGCAGTACGGCTGTGACTTTTCACTACATATATAGGCTGCAGGCCCCATGTGGCCCCAAACCTTCCTTTTGCAGCACTACTTCTCTTGAACTAGATAAAGCCCTCAGATTTCCCATTTTTAATTTTTTGCGGGGGTGAACAATTGCCATAAATGCCCCAAAATATTACCTGCAGTGTGTTTGCACTCTTGAAACCCCACCTGTATCCCAGTCAAAATTCAGCTGAAAATTGGCTGAAAATCCTGGAAGTAGGAACCAAAAATAGATTTCTGATCATTTCTGGTCACATTTTTGGCCAAATTTCAGTCAAAATACACGGCCGTAAAGCCTACTGTGGGGGTTGTGTCGCTAAAACTGGCCCCCTACATGGGACCACATGTGGCCTGCAGGTGTCACCTCTACAGGAAATGAAGGTTCAAGTCCAGCTTGTGTTGTGTCTAGTTTTGCTGCCTTGTGTTCTCGTTTAGGTGATGAGCAGCTATGTTTTGTGCCACCGGCCAGCAGCTTGTAGCATCTGTGTTTTTAAAACGTAATGAAAAGGTAGCTAGTTACTGCTAAGAAATAAGAAAGTAAAAAAAAAACTTTTTAAAACTAAAACTATGAAAGTAACTAACTAGCTTAGAATTCTTGCATCTACAACTGTGATTAATCACTGTTTAAAGTAACTGACCAAGCTCTGCTATAGTCACAGTTGCCACTTAAGCAAAGTTTGCTTCAAAAGCAAAGATTGAAATAAAGATTAGAAGCTTATTTCTATCTCTGAATAAAAAGCCAACATTGGTCAGAGATAATGCTGGTGGAGCATAACACAGCAAATGTTAAAAGAGAAAGAAAGGGTAAGGCAGACAAGGAAAGGAGAGCCTACAAGTAACCAAGGTGGGGTTTTGGGTTTTTTTGGTTTTTTGGTTTGCTTTGTTTTTTGCTTAACTGGAATTTAAAGCAAGGTTCAGTTCTCAACTATGGGAACCCTAATCAAAACTACAGTTAATATTGCTGTTCTGACTATTATTTATGTCTAATATTGGTTGTACATAGATAGGTTACTCCCTATCAGCTATCAGTGCATAAGCTTTACCATATTTAAGTAATGTCAAGAAAGTTATCTTAGTACGGAGCCTAAGCAGCAGAAATACAACAAATTGAACAAGGTCTCCTAGAGATAGTTCGAAAGAGAAACATTACATTCTGGTGGGGTTTTTTGTTTTGTTTTTTTGCAAGCTATTAATTTGCCCCCAGATAAATAATAAAATCTGTAACTCTATCACTCCTTCTAATAACATTATATAGCATGGGAAAATCAAGTGTAGATATGAATGTAAACGGGCTTGGCACAAGAAATTCCAGACTTGTGGGGGACAAAAGAGCTATTAGTAATTCATGGTGAGGGTCTCAGGTATTTATAGAAGCAAAGGAAAAGTACGTTTTAGAATTTTAAATCTCTTATTTAAAGAAGGTTTAATATGCATGTGACAAGGAATGAAGAGGATTACAAACAGAAGCAGTGTGTGAAAAGACTGCACAAATGTTACAGGAAACAAGTTAAACTGAAGGTGTATAGAAGGGTTGTCTCAGGAAGAAGCCAACTAAGAAAAGAAAGCAGTAAGTTCTCCTAGTCAGTAGATATTGGTAGTTTACATAAATTACAAATACTTTATAAATGACTTAGATGATGGAATAGAAAGGATGCTTATCAAATTTGCAGATGACACCAAATTGGTGGGGGGATAGTGAATACCCTATCACACAAGATCAGAATTCAAAATTACCTTGACAGTTTGGAGATTTGAGCCAAAACTTAACAAAATAAATGTCAGCAGAGATAAATGTAAGATGCCACTCTAGGCAAGAAAAATAAAATGCACAAAAATTGGACTGGTGACACTAGCATGAAAGCAGTACATGCAAAATAGATCTGGGGATCTTAGTAGACCACAAGCTAAGCATAAGTCAACAGTGTGAAGCGGTGGCCAAAAAAGCCAGTGTAATTCTAGGCTACATCAACAGGAGTAATGTGTTCAAGAGTGTATGAAGTAGTAGTCAGATATCACCTGGAATAATGTATGCAGTTCTGAGCACCACAATTTAAGAAGGGTTTTGACAAACTGGAACATGTCCAGAGAAGAGCGACCAAGATGTTCAATGGTCTGAAAACCAAGCCTTGTGAGGAATGACTTAAAGAGCTGGAGATGTTTAGCTTGAAGACAAGAAGTCATCCTTCATTGTTTGAAGGGATGTCATGGAGCAAGCTTGTTTTGTGCTGCTCCACAGACTACAACATGAACCAATGGATTAAATTACAGGAAAAGAGGTTCCACCAAAATGTTAGGAATGATTTCTTTATTTTAAAAACTGTTCGACAGTGGAATAGATTGCCTCGGAACACAATGGACTCTCTTTCTTTGAAGGCCTTTAAACAGAGGTTGGGTGGGCATCTTTCAGGAATGCTTTAGTTGTGTCTTCCTGCATGGCAGGGGGTTGGCCTAGAAGGCCTTTGTGGCTCCTTCTATGATTCTATGATTCATCACTTATTTAGCACTTCTAATTTGCAGGGTGCTTTCTGATCTTTATCTGTTTGCATTTGTATAAAACTCCATGCAATAAAACAATTTATTCTCATTTTACAGATGAAGGTGAGGCCAAGAGATAGTTAACTTACCAAAAAACTACAATATCTTTGGCAAAATGGGAGCTATGCTTTAGTTTTCCTAATACCAGTGCTAAAATCTCAGATTTGCACATTCTGCACCATGTAGAATTTTACATTTTGGACCAATTTTGTCCTACTTCTGCTACATTTGGTTCTGTTCTGGACAAATTAACTGTGGTTCCTTAAGCAAAATCCAGAACCAGTCATAGAATTGCAAGATCATAGCACTGGAGGAATTTGCAAGAGGCATCTAGTGTAACCCCCTGCCATGAAGGAATACACATGTAAAGCACTCTGTTCTTGGGGATCTGTACAGGTTAGTTGGAAAGTGGGGTACCACTTTATGTCATAATAACAAACTAATGATCAGATAGAATCATAGAATCATAGATGAATTAGTACCTCTAGTTAAAACAAGTGCTTTACAGTCTTCTGTGCTCCTCAAGGCCCAGAAGTTTAAAGAAAGACAAGCCTAAGAGAGAACATCCTCATGCAAAAAAATTCCAGCATAACTCAAGATCAGCCATCTGACTTACAAAGACATACTGAAACAATGTGGAAAAGAAATTCAAATGAAAGATCAAAGACAACTAAACGAAGGATTTGATATACCATGGTTTCCCTTTATACAGTTAAAAGAAAGATTTAAAAAGGATGTACAAGGAGAAGGGTTGGACTTAAGACAAAATGATCTAGAAGAATTGATGTTAAAAGGTGATAAAAAGTTACTTTCAAGATTGTATAAAAATTGTTATCCTTCAAATTAGAGGAAGAGATGGTTAAAGACTGTATGAATAAATGGGTGAGAGATCTTAATCACAATATTCTTTTAGAAGAATGGGAAAATGTTTGGAAAACTAATATGCTATATACTAGATCCTATACTTTACAAGAAAATGTGCTGAAAATGGTATACCGTTGGTATCTAACGCCCAGCAAATTAGCGAAAGTGAACAAGAATATGAACGATCAGTGCTGGAAATGTAAAGAACAAGTGGGATCCTTCTACCATATATGGTAGGGATGTGACAGAGCAAAGAGATTCTGGTATGCCATACGAGCTAATATGCAAAAAATTTTGAAAAGGAAAATTGATTTAGTCCCAGAATTTTTTTTACTGGGAATCTTTGGTGCAGAAAGCTCAACAGATTTTTGTACTAAAAGATTAGCATGGCATTGAATTGTGGCGGCCAGACTCATTTATGCTAAACATTGGAAATCAACTTACACCCCGACTATGGAAGATTGGATGGAGAAAACCACTGAAGTAGCACAAATGGATAAACTGACTTACAGATTAGATAATAAAATGAATAGTAAGTTTTATAAGGTGTGGGAACCCTTAACAGAATTTTTGGAAAATAAGGGTATTCTAACTAAGGGTTTCAAATCATAAAGATAAGGAGAAAAGTGATTATTGTTGTAATAATGAGACAAGTTCTAGACATAAATGTGGTGAGAGGTAGAAGTATGAGAAGTATGAGAAGAGATGTAGATGCAATAGGTTACTAGTTTTTGAAAGAAAAGAAATGTTGAAATAGATAATAGTGTAAGATGGACAAAAATTGTAAATAGAGTTGAAAACAATGAATGGGAAAATGAATAACAGATTCTATTCTTTAAGACATACAGAGGTGTTAAATAATAGATATAAGGCTGTATCTCAGGAAAGGGGGAAGTGCCCTATGTTTGTGAGAATATGTTAGTAAGATGTGTTGGTCGTTATATGTATGTATTGTTTATTTTGTGTATTAGTATTTGTTTATTGTGTAATAATTATGTAATGATACGAATGTGATGTTAGGTGGGACTGTTTTGCTTTTTCATTTTTGTTTTTTATAAAAACAAATTAAAAAAAAGATCAGCCATCTGCACATGGTTTTAGACCAATGCTTAAGAATGCCCAGGCTCATTGGCCAGCATTCTTGAACCAAAAAAAGAAAAAGAAAAGAAAAAGAAAAAGAAAAAGAAAAAAAGAAGAGAAAAGAAGAGAAAAAAAGATAATAGAAGAACTACATTTTTATGTTTCAAAGGTAAATGAAATAAAACAGTCTCAGCTGGACCAATTCTTTTGAAGTTGATCTGCAACCAAGTAGATTTATTCCCTCCTCACTAGTGAATTTACTTGCAAGGAAGACACCGAGTCTGCTGTGAGGATCAGCATCCTGCTGCCTTTGTTGCTGTTATATCCCTTCAAGTCACTTCTGACTTATGGCAACCCTAAGGCAAAGCTATAATGGTTTTTTCTGGGGCTGAGAATGTGTGACACACCCAAAGTCACCCAGTAGGTTTGTATGGCTGAGTGGGGAATTGAATCTTGGTCTCCAGAGCTGTAGTCTGATGCTCAAACCACTATACATTGGCTTTTACAACCCAAAGATTTAATTGAGGAGCTCAAGGGAAGAGAAGGAGAATGGACAGTGCAGCACAGACAGAACAGTCAGTATAACAAAGTAGGCAAAACACAGGGTGGGAAATGCAACTGTGGGTGTGGTGAAACGGATAAAAGTAGGTGAAACTGAAATGAAAAGACAGCAGACAGAAAACTTCAGGAGGAAAAGGAGGCACAAAGAAGAAATGGTTTGGTGAAGGGTGAAAAAGAGAGGAGTGTCTCTGAGAAATTAGGTGAAATTGGGAGACAGAGAAAGGAAAAGACATGAGAGTAACCCAGAAGATTAGGAGTGTGGGAGCAAGGAGATAAAAGAAGCCAACTGTGTTCATTCTGCACGGACGCACAAAGGACTGTTTATTGTTTTCTGTCTTTTCTGTTATGAAAAAAGTTACAAAAAGAAAAATGAAACAAATCCAATTGCACATTCTAGAGTGTGAAACTAAACATGGTGAACCTCTTAGCACTGAAGCTCCTAACAACAGTTCCCTATTTCTATGTACATTTCCCAGTTCTCCTGCTCCTAGTAAAAACCACAGGACAACCTACAGGAAATGTAATACATATTTTGAACATCTCATCAGTTTGATCTTGGTTCGGAGTCATGTTTGCCTGACCAGGGATAAAACAACTGTACATTATAAAACAATCCCTTGACAATGTTACTGATAATAGAGGAGTTTGGACATAGCAATAAACTATTGTTGCATCATTATAGGTGCAGCCAGAGTTAGCCATTCTGTTTAGCACAGCAAATCCCCTGCCTCGGGGACAGCAGAAGAGACAGTGATTCCCCCACCCACAGAGGGTTGTCCATGGCCACCACTTCATCAGTCAGTTGGCAATACAGCAAATCCTGTGGAGAGCCATACTGTCCACTCTACCATTATGGCAGTTTCCATGAGTCACCCCTCTCCCTCTGTTTTCTTCTGAGGACTCCCTCAGAATGAGACAGATGTGCTTTCCGGAATACCTGCTTATTCTCTCGTCTTCCTTCTTTTTTTTTTAAATCATTTTATTCAAAATTTTCATTATAAAAAACATACATATTCAATTGTCAGCTTCATTAGAAATATATCTGATCTTCCACATTGATCTAGATTCCATTTTCCAGATTTCTATGAACTTAAGGTACTGTACAACATTATACTGTTAGTTTATCTGATAGTTCTTACATTTCATTCTTCATATTTCCGCTTCATGATATATACCTGTCGCCCACTCGTAATATAACTTTAACCATGAATTACGTATTCCCAACTGTTGGAACCCAGCAATTACCCGTTATTCTCTCGTCTTCCTTCTGAGACAATCTTCGGAGAAAAACAAAGGAAGCCAACTTTTAGAATGCTCAGTGGAGCTCTTAAGAGAGCCAGATAGGCTTGAATGCCTCACCCTGAGCAAGTTGTGGAAGTTCTCCCACTTCAGGCAGTAGCAGAACCTGTGGTAGCATTGTGCATAAGGCATGAGCTCATGAGCCTCCACCTTCTCTTCTCATCCATCTGTAGGGAGTTTGGCTGCTTTATCCTTCTATTGTTTGCTAACTACACTTTCATGCTATACTTAACCTCTACATTGCAGTTAATCTTTATTATGGCTTATTAAAACTAGAAGGCTTTGTAAACCTTGGTTTGAAGTTGTCTTGTTTTCATAAACTATTATAAAAATTAACCCTAATTTGTCCACATTCAGCCAGATACTGAAGTGGTTTTAAGTGGTTGCTTAAGACAGAACTCAAAGGTTCTAGGCCATTTCTACACGACAACACTCTCCCACATCGTCCCATTGCAATCTCAGCAGTGCCTCTGCTGGAATGGGAGCATGTCCCCAATGCTCCCCTCTGTACCAGACAGCTGCCTGTGGAAGGGAGCATGAGGGACATGCTCCTTCCTTCCACAGTGCAGCTGGCCTTCTTCCCATGCTACAGTGGGGAAGGAAGTACGTGATCACATTTCCACCCCTTTTGCATGGCCAGCAGCAATGGACGCCTCATGTACCTGGGGGCTATTGATGGAGTTTTCCCATCAATGATACACCCCACGATCGCGCCTGCTGGGGATGTAAGAAGAGGAGGACTGTGACAACATCATGTGAAAGCATTGTCGCAGTCCCGCTCTTCTTGCATCCCCGTGCTGGGAGGGTGCCATCCTGCGGAAATGGCCCTAATCTCTTGTCGGCCACAGCAGAGTAGGAGATGTGGTAACATGCATGCCTGAGGTTTGCTTAGGCTCATTTACACGGTAAAGGAAAGACTTAGCTCTGGGGGAGGGATTCATGCATTGTTACTCAAATAAGAATTCTGTCCCCTGACATGAAGTTTTCTTTCAGTTCCCAAGCTTCTAATACTGCAGATAATAGAACACTGAATATCATTCACACCTATAACTCTTACTTTCGTTGTGTTTGTATACCTGGGGAATTTTGCCTGCCCTTTTCCTTTGAATATTTAAACTGTATTTGTAAGTTTTAAGTTACTGCAATGCTAGAAAGCTGGTGACTTGAAGGAAATCTCATTTAGAGAGCAGAATTCTTATTGAGAGAACAATGATCTCATTTTGCCCGTCCCGAGTCCCCCCTGTGATAAAGCGTAGTTAACTTAGAGACAGTGTGGTGTAGTGGGGTTTGATTCCCCACTCAGCCATGGAAACCCACTGGGTGACCTTGGGCACATCACCTACCCTTAGCCTCAGAAAAGCCTGTGACAGCTTCACCTTAGGGTCACCATAAGTTGGAAATGACTTGAAGGCACACAAGAATAACAATTTAGTACCAGGAGGTTAGGTTTGCAACATTTTGTTAAATGGTTGTATTTAAATGGTTGCAAAACCTAACCGAATATTTGGAAATTAAGACATACAGTTTGTTTTACTATATTATATATAATATTACATTACATTATAGTATATTTTTATAGCATATTGCTCGCATGTTGCCCTGAGATCCCATGACATAGGGTGTGTTATAAATATTTTAATACATAAATAAAAGTTTCAAATCTGTAGCAGTTTATAGTTCAACTTCATTAAACCAAATCATCCTAACCTATTACATAGACTTATTTGCTACTCATTCATTTCTAGAGTACAGTAAATGAGAAAACGAGTTAGTAAGATGACTGAAATATGTATGATTTGGGGTTTTTTTTTATTTTAGAGAAGAACGAAGAAATAATTCGTTCAACAACCTTGCTAAATTTTCTTCAAACATCCTCTTAATTAACAGCATCCACAAATCAAGTGGAAAAGAATTTGTACCAAAAACTGTGGCTAAAATGTAAACCAAATAACTGAATACAGACCTCAATTTTATCAACTACTCTTCTTCAAATTTGCTAAGAGCTTATTACACTTCACTCTGTTTGGCACAGAGTGTAATCTAGGCTGGGGAACAAAAGCCTTGTGGAATGACGTAATCTGAGAAACAGAACCTCTGTGTACCAGGTTACCATTATACTCCATTAGAGCTCCTTTTATACCCACCCACCTACACCACTGCAGCTGCGTGCAACCTAATGATGGATTCAGCCTTTCAGTCTGGAAGAAAGCTATTTATATCCTCATTGAGCCTGCCTGTGACGCTATTATTGTGTTCCCATCCTCAAGAGGCGTTATTCAGGGACCATGACATGAAGAGATGCTTCATACTACAGAAGAGCAGTTCCCAATCAATGAGTCATTGTACCAAAACATAATGAAAACTTCCTGTTTCCAGTTAGGAAATCTGAAACTCTATCCTCCTCCTATCTTATGACTTACAGAGCCATCCTATCCACACACAGAAGAAAGTTTCACTGAGTTCAGCGGCCTTAGTTTTGCTTCAGCAGAAACAGGCTAGCAGGCAGCATTTATGTTTTTGTTATTAACAGGGAAGTTAAAACTACACATATACAAAAGAAAAAGAAGCAAAGATGGATGAAAGTGGTCAAGTTTCTTCCCATTATAATTTCACCAAATGCTTTTTCTTTAAGCAAAGCTTTAAAGAAATTACTTATGGCTACAAGAATGAAATTTGGTTAAATGACAAACTGTGTCCAGATTATGAGGGATCGTTTTGGATGGAAACAAGGTAGATGCAAAGAACAATGTGAATCTGTTCTGAATTAGCTGGAGTTTTGGTATTCTTCTAAGCATGTGGAAGACACAGCAAATATGGACATAGATTCTCTGGTCTGATAAGACCCAAAGTGAACTTCTGGGCCTTGTCACAAAAAGCTTTGTGAGCCACAAAGCCAGCAGTATTCACTGTCCTGAGGACACCACGAAGGATGGTGGTGGCAACATATGTTGTGGGGGTGCCTTTCCTCAGCAGGAACTGGGAAACTGATTGGTACTGAGAACAAGATGGATGGAGCCAGATTTGGACAAAAATTCTAGAGGAAAATGTGTTTTTATCTGCAAAGGGCCTCGGATAGAGGTCTCAGTTTCTAGCAGGTAAATGACTCTAAACCCACAGTTAAAGTAACACTGGGGTGTTTTAAAAACAAGATCCTGAATGTCTTGTTTGCCAAAACAAAAACACCTCAAAACCAAAACATACCGATTTCAGTTCCAGGTTGTTAACACAACAAAATATGGAAAAGCCAAGTGTGTATGTGAATACAGTGAGCTCTCTACTTTTGCAGGGGTTAGGTGTGCAAAACCTCCACAAAAGTGGAAAAAACACGATTTAATAAAAAAACAAAAATCACAAATGCTATTTTTTTTTACCTGAAAAAACTTTTCTAAGACTCCCTAGGTCCTCCAACACAAACCTATGGTCAATTTCCAGTGGAAGTGAGCCATAGAATCACCCTGGAGAACATAGCAATGCTTAGAGAAGCGTTCTCTCTAGGAATTTCTAGGTTCTCCAGTGCAACTGTATGGTCCAGCAGAAGTGGATCACAGAATCACACTGGAGGACCTAGAGATTCTTAAAGAGAACATATTTTTTCCATGACAGGGGCAAATACAGTATGAATTTTTTAAAAAATGAAAAAAAAAACCCCTGATATCTGAAGTCCTAAATAGTTTGGGACCTTGATACTTGAAGAAATGCCTTTTCCAAATTATACTTTCCTAGGGACCAAGGTTTCCTGGAAGGCACCTCTTCTCCATCCTACCAGTGGGAACATTTACCTCCTGGAAGGTATGGGAGAGGGGCTTCTCTGCTGTGTCATCCCCACTTGTAAAATGCTTTCCCCTTAGATGCCATGCTAAAACCTTTTATTTTTTTTTTATTATTATTATTATCATCATTATCATTATTATTATTATTAAGCCTAATTAATTTCATCCAACTCTGTACACACACATATTTTCAAGTTGTTTTAGCATGTTTTAACTTGTTAAATTCTTTAACATGTTTCTATTATTGTTCAAGTCAGCTCTGACTTATGGTGATGCTAAAGCTTTGCTCTGTGTAAACTGCCTTTCACTGTTTCATATTTTAAATTGCTTTAGAATTCATTTGGATGTTGTAATATCTGGCCTTGGTACCTTCTATCCTATAGCCCCATATTACTGTCTGCACCTAACATACACAAAGATTGCTCTCTGTCTGCTGTCAAGTCAAGTGAAAATTCTTCTATCCCAGCAGGTACTTGGAAACCAATTGTTTTACATAATGAATTCTCTGTGTTAGTGTTGTACTAGTTTTAATTTATGCTGTGAACTTAATTGTTTATATGGTTTTAATATTATAGACTGGTCAACATTTTATTAATCTTAATTTTTTTTCTGTTTTTAGCTATATGCCTTTTTACTTTTATCTTTTTATTCTTTGAGTTGCCACAAGCTTCACTTTGTAGGGAAAAAGCTGGATATAAATAAAGTGATGGATTGACTGAAACCCTGAAAAGGATTCATGTCCTGTTGCAGTATCAAAAATTCCATGCAGACAATTTTCATCACACACACACAAACATGGACACAGGTATGTACTGGTGCCTGTACTGAGGAAACAAATATTTTGCAAGGAAAAAGGAATGTGAGCCACTTGGACAAGAAAAAGTGTACAGTACTCAAACTGACAAACTTCTTCAGCCCAGGAGGGCCAGGAGCTCCCATTGTGAATTCTTTCTAATAAAGGCATCTGCTAGTCTTTAGCAGAACAGAGACACATCTGACACAGGCAACATTTTTATTCAACACTTTCAAAGCTGATGAACATCACAGTAACATCACAACACCACAGCAAAATGAGGTTGCCACTGGTTTATTCTCACAGGATTCCTGTGCATTTCTGGGTGACATAATGCCGCTTCTCTCAATTTCACTGCATCCTCATGTTGGGTACTATTGCACTCCTGTTAGCCATGAACAGGGAGGAATGACACAGCAACCCCACACAGGTTTTCCCACTAACTGCTGCTTCCATAGGTCTTGCCTATTTGCCACTGCAGACCTTGTCTATATGTATTCTGCATTGGTGGTGGTAAGGAACATCCTTTCCCCTGTGAGTGTTCAGTGGCTACCTGGTTGCCTGTGGAAAGACAAGACAACATGGGGGTAGTAATGAATAACAAGTAGCAATTGCAACAGACAAGTCTTGTAAATGGATGCTTATTTGTGACTGGCAGATTGATACACGCTCATAAAAGACCGTTAATATCTATACACTCTTCTGTGTTTCAAGCCTCAATCCTGTTTTTCTATATAGTCCTAATTTCTATATTCCAATATTAATAATGGAAGGAAGGAAGGAAGGAAGGAAGGACGGAAGGACGGACGGACGGACAGACGGACGGACGGACGGACGGAAGGAAATGCCAGTTGACCTGATATCAGCATTTGGCAATTCACCTGTCAGGAGAGATAACATAATTACTAAAGCAATACTCACCCTTCCAACATTTTCAGTTTCCAGTGAATGGTGTTTGTTTTTCCTGTCAAATGTTTGGCTCTGATCCTGCAAGAAAGAATGAGTCACAAGTGGTTGGGTGCTAGTTTTGGTAAAGAGAACAGAATGCCCAGTGTTTAACAACAAAAGTGGTTGTGTTCCTCAGTCTTCTCGAATAAATGGTGGGTTTTTTCCTGGGTTGTACCTCAGAGCCCCAGTATCCTGAGTCCATATGTAAAAGAGACTCATGTATGAACCTGATGGATAAGTAGAATCTTACATGGTTTCCCCATGGCTGAAGTGATACGTAAGAGACAGAGGAGGAGACCCCCTCACTTACCTGTATGAGTGTATCCAGCTGAACTTGAACAGAGTTCTTCTCACTTATTTGTGTCTGAAGTCCTTCAGGAGTGTATCTGTAAGATTTCTCGTAAGTCAATTATTAAACATCCATTCTTCTCATGTTGTTGTAAGCTGTTAATTGTACTGAGTTCACTTCTTTGCAGAAGACTCCCCTTCACGGTAGTTCCCCATCACTAAAAATCTTATCAGCACATTTTCACGTGTAATGGCTTTTTGAATAATGAAGAGAAATTACTTACTAAGGTACATACTTGTTATTTTTCTGGTACATTTTGGCTCATTATTTTGATATTTTTCTGCCCTTATATCCCAGATGTAAGAAATAATTTAAAGTTTGGAAAAATCTTGCAGTGAGCTGAGGTTTTGTTTGAAGCCTGTTTATGTGTGCGTGCATGTGCACATGTGCACAAAAACAAGAGCTGTGGTGTGCAGGCTGACAAGTGTTGCATGGAACAGAACCCCTGGTTTGCAGATTGGAAAGGTTCTATATGGAATGAGAGCTGTGTGATGCAGGTTACCTATGAGTTCTTCTACAAATTATGATTAATGGTAACAATACAATGAATTAGTTTTGCCTATTAATGTAAACAAATCAGAGGTTTTTACCTCACAGAACCAACAAAAACAATTAAGGTTTTTAAATAAAAAAATAGGATCCCAACTTTTTATGGTTCTGCAAACATGTGGGCTCAAGTAGTTAGGCCCATGCCATATATCTTCTGTATTTCACTTTGGCCAGTGCATAATTGATCCCTGAGTTAGTTAAACCCTGTGCTCCTTTGACCATGGGACAGAAATTGAAAGAGGGATAGTTGTCTGAGGTTCTCCATCAACCATGTTTTTCCTTAGCTGATGACTTTTGCTAGTAGGATGTCACAAGGAAGATATAACGGTATATCGAATACTAAAGTCAGAATCACTGAGGCCATAATATTTCTGAGTTGATGTACGGATGTGAGAATTGGTCAGAGAAGAAAGCTGACAGGAAGAACATCAGCTCATTTGAAATGTGGTGCTAGAAGAAAGCTCTATGCATACCATACCCTGACAAAAAGACAGATCACTCGATCTTAGAGCAAATCAAGCACGAACTTTCCTCAGAAGCCAAAATGATGAATTTGAGGCTAATGTCTTTTGGACATATAATGAAACAACATGACTCACTGGACTTATTGGACACTAAAAAAGACTGGTAAAGAGAAGGCAGTGGGAAGAGAGGAAAACTACATTTCAGATGGACTGATTCAATAAAGGAAACCATAGCCCTGAGTTTGCAAGAACAGAGTTGGAGGGGTCTTGCTTAAGATCACTATAACTCGAAGGTGACTTGATGACAAATAATAGCAATGAACAACATGGGGAACAGGACTAATTCTTCAGCAAGCACCTTCATCCTTCTTGATTCTGCCCCAATGTCTATCCCAGTTTTTCTCCTTTCATTGGCAGTACCCTACCACTAGTGAACTGGCATCACAACATTCTACCTATTAGCACAGTTTCTCCTTTCACTGGTGCATCAGATCTAAGAAGTAGCACTAACTTAACAAACAAGCATGAAGTCAGAATGAGGAAAGTAGTGTCAGTTCTTCAGTGGTCAAACAGACTTGCAATGAATACAATGTTCCTTATAACAAAGAAACATGAGAAGTATAATCCAAGGTCCATGTGCCTTTGTGTATCTATGTGGCAGCAACAGGAAATGAATCTTCGACTTGCGTGCATGTGCTTGTATACATGTGTGCGCGCACACACATCTGTTCTATTCTATATAGAGATCTCAATCCAGTTCTTAGTAAGCACTAGAAAAGACTCACTGAATCAATGATATCTTGGTAAGTCAACAACTACATCAGTTCTGTTGATTCCACGGGTCTGGTGCAGATTTAGACAATAATCTGTAATTAGGACCTGTTTGTGTTGTTGTTGGATTAATTACAGATTATATGTGTATAAATGCTTCAGGATCCTCCTCAGGCCTTGCTTCATTTGCAATAGGAGAACATGATTGCAGCCTGTATACATCACGTAAGCTGCAATATATTGCAATACTATAACTTATATTTATAATATTTAACTAAATAATTAAGGTAAATTAATTAATAATTTAATTTTATTAAAATGAAATCAATTAATCTGCAGGAGATAGAATACAGCTGATCCATCTGTTACATAAAACAAATTGCTCCTATATGTTCAACTATGACTCGGGAGATCACAGTTTGATTCCCCATTTGGCCATGGAAACTCACTGGGTGACCTTCAGTACCTTACAGACATTCAGCCCCAGAAAACCTGTGATATGGTGACCTTAGGGTCGCCATAAGTCAAAGACAACTTAAAGACACACAACAAGAAGAATATCCATATATATGTACATGCATGCACGCAGGCATGCACTAAGTATGAAAAGAACACTTGGTTTTATTTGTTTCCTTGCGAAAAAAAAAAGGGCTTCCTAACACTCAGAAAACACTGTTGGAATGAATAATGCAGCAGTGAGACTTCTGCAGTTTTTTCCTGGCATTTAGGCATTATGACATGCTCTGCACAAAAATACACTTTATTTGCAAAAATAATAGCCAAAAACACATTTTCTGTACATAAAATAGTGTGGAGTTTTTTTTTCTGTAAAATACTCTTGTTCCTGTGCCTAAAATGTGGAGGGATTTATCCAGACACATGTATTTCTGTGCAGGCTAATTCCTTTGTAAGCTGTGAATAAAGGGGAAAAAAGTTCACAAAAATCTTTGTTTTCTCTTGCATTGGGGAGAAAACTACAGATATTATCTGTCCCTGAATGTAAGTACAAGACAAGTGAGGATTTATATCCCTCACAGACATTGCGTCACTTCTGACTTACGGTAACAGTAAAGCAAATCTATCACAGGGTTTTCTCTGCAGAATTTGTGCAGAAGGGGTTTGCCATTGCCTTCCTCTGAGGCTGAGAGTATGGCTTGCCCAAGGTCACTCAGTGGGTTTCCATGGCCAAGATGGAATTTGAACCCTGGTCTCCTACTGTCCTACTCCAACACTCAGCTACTAAACACATACCCATAGTTATATACCTCTTTACAACCTCAGTGAAAGCCCATAATGATAGTTTACAAAAAGAACCAATATCCTAATGTGTCAATGGCAATTGCTTGCAAAACTCATTTTTAGATGGAAAGGAATATCTGATCCTATCTTTTCAGCTCTGGCTCTTGAGGAAGTTGCTTACATATTCTGAATCCTATGCATGATCCAAAGAAATAGATGAGAGCTTGTTCAGAAACAATGTTTGGCAGATTGTCTCTCTTGTCAGCAACTGGTAACTTGTTTTTCACAGCACAGATGAGGCTTGCAAAAAAAAAAAAAGTCTGTCATTGTAACACAGTGGAAAGACCCTCATGAGTTGGAAAATGATCTTTGCACAGAATGTTCTGGAAACATCAGTGCTGTTCCCACAAAAAGGGAAAAAATACAGCAAACAGGAGAGTGAAAAATGGGCCATTGTGACACACAGTCCTAAATAATTAAGACATTATTGCTTTCACCCTCCACCCCTAAGTACCAACCAAGAAAATATGCTTAATGTGTTCAAAAGCCCTTTGGAATTCAGAGGATTAGCGATTCCAAATTAATAGGCAGTCTGAGTTGTCAAATCAACATTTCCAGTCACTTCTACTGCAACTTGACAACTACATTTAATAGTTGCCATAGCACTCTGTCTTTTATTATTCCAAATGAGAACAAGAAACATTTTTTAAAAAATACATTCTAAAAAAAAATCTGTTTCACACTTCAACATACAGTTCATGTTTTTCAAAGGTTTGCTGCTTAACTATAGAAATAAACAGACTTCGGAAAGGCTTTGCATTGTCTTGAAGAACACCGCCCTAAACACAAAAAAGGCATGTTTTGGGGGTGGCCAGGATGCAATGCAGGGAACTAACATCTTGTTTTCAAAATTTTCAATTATAGAAGAACAAGTAGTTGCAGATTTTTTAAAAAATTTCTTTTACATATTAACTCTCTGAGTTACAACCTGGTAGTCCTAAAAACCATAAAAAAAGATGTTGTTAGTCCCACCTATAGTGTGTGACCGGAATGAAGAAGACTTGCTGATCAATACCTATCTTAATACCTATTGATTCCATGGGTTCACTGTAGTTGGGACTAACAATGGTATTCTGCCTGTAAGTCTTTCCATAAAACGTTTCCTGTACTGCAGCCTGGCAACCAAGCTTGTT
Organism: Cyclura pinguis; assembly: GCA_030412105.1. Classification (NCBI taxonomy): domain Eukaryota; kingdom Metazoa; phylum Chordata; class Lepidosauria; order Squamata; family Iguanidae; genus Cyclura; species Cyclura pinguis. The sequence continues at coordinate 260,139,997 of CM059601.1, read as the reverse complement.
CTACACCAAGTAAACAAGGGATAAACTGAACCATACTAGCAGTGCCACATTTGTTGATTTATTTATTTTATATCCTGCTTTTCCTCTCATAAGAGACCCAAAGCAATTCATACCCTACATTAAAACAGTACAGTTAAAAACATTCTGAAATCCAAAAATGAAATAAATAAATAAATAAATAACCACTTTAAAACACATTAATTTAAACTAAGTAAAAGCATATTAAAAATGACTCATTGCACTGCGCCAATCAGTTAAAAACTGAAGGCCTGTTTAAATAGGTCTTGGACTGCCTGCTCCCTTGGCAGAGAGTCCTCTTGGACAGTGCATGTGGGCTTTCCTTACACAAGGTTGAGTAGCAGGGCACATCCAATGCTTTAATGCATTGCATGTGCCCTGCTAATTCAACTTCACAGAATATGCATTTTCTACAACTCATGCTCAAGACTGATAGCTTTTCTTTCTCCTTGGCAGGGCTCCTCTACTTTATCAACAGGAGTGGTCACAGGACAGCCTTGGAGCCCATGTGGCCCATCAAATGTAGTTTTGGGGACCCAAACCCAACCAAACTCCCCCTTTTTCTGGCATAACAGGGTGAACTGCCTCTCCAAGAAGCTTCTCTGAGTGGCTGTTACCTTTTATAAAGATCATAGGTCCACTCTGCACTCTTTAACATCAAGAAATGCCCATCTTTCAACAACAGAAATAAACATCTAGCTATGTCTGGGTTTGCTTCATTCTTCTAGGGGCCATTTTTAGCCGTTCATGTGGCTCTCAGAGGTTCCCAGGGCAGAAACCCATCAAGTTGCCCACACCTGCTCTCATAGCTGTCACAGTGGAAAGAATTGAACAGGTGAGCTCTTTCTTCCTCCTACACATTCATGTGGGAAAAAACTGTCTCCTCTGCATTTTTATCAGGCATTGCTAAAATATGCATAATACACAGAAAGCCATCAACAACTATATAACGGCATCAAAAATTATATTTTGCATACCCTTCAACTGTACCAATGCTCTCCCCCCCTCTCACTTTGTCTTCAGCTGAGTTCAACTGCTGCAAACTGCGTTCAAGGGCAAATGTAGTTTGCACTCAATTAACTCAGAGGGAGGACAGAAGATAGAGGTCAGAGTTTTGCCCTTCCCTGTAGGCTCAGGCAAAAGCAAACGGCTGTAGCTTCTCCTAACTAGTCCATTCTTCCTCAATCACAGGACCACACTCTGATTCTGCCTGAACAAAAGTGTCTCAGTTTTCACTTGTGAAACGTTGGTGGGTATGTTTTTCAGGTCTAGTCCGAAGAGCAAACAGGTTGGGTATCTGTCACTGGGTACTGAGCTATCCTTGATATCTCAGTGTATCTCAGAACCTGGAAAAGTTACTTTTAGAGCTACGACTTCCAAAATCCCCAAGCCAGCATGGCCAGTAGCTAAGGGCTTCTATAGGCTGTTTGGATAGTAATAGCAAAAATGAATTTCTACTGACTAACCTCCAAAGTATGTTTCTTTTTCAGTGTCCAGTGTTTGATGTCTTTTGTTCTAGATCAAACCCAGCTTTACTTTCTCAGGTTTTGCAATGTTACAAAACTGATACTGCGAAACTGAGACAGGTGCACCTCAGGCATTCCAGGTACTATTTATCCTTGGGCCTGCCCTGCATGTTTTAACCACTCAGATGTTGAAATCAGATAGCGTGGTACTAACAAAACAGACTGAGCACATAACTGGGGGAAAGAATAGTCAAGATGAAAGATTGAATCCAGCTGTAGTCATACCTAGAGCAGGTCTACTAGAATAAATTGTGCAAGTTAGTTATGACTAATTTGAATTCAATTTATCTAAATGGGATCTACTCTAACAACTAAACTCAGTTTTAGCCCTGAGTAAAGTAGACTTACTGAAATCAATGGGACTTATGTAAGCAGTGATTTGAAAGTCCCATTTATTTCAATTAATCTCTTCTAGCTGAGACTAACATTGGATTTAATCCTAAGAATTATTACATCTATGTTTAAGCAAATTTATTATTCAAGTTCTGTCTTTCCCAAGGCTGTCAAGTGATTGTAAAGATTCCAAGTGCATTTCTTTGTTGTTTTTTTTAATCCACAAAATTAGTATTTAACAACAAACTCATTCATTTGAAGTACCGATAGCCCAAAGGTAAATTGGCTCATTGGTAAAAATGTTTCCTGCTTGCTTCAATAGGAATACCAGTTGTTACTCTAATCTTACTGCAAAAGTTTTTCTTTGGCCATTTCCATACTAGCCTGTTTTAGTGCTTTTGTTCCACTTTCAACATCCTATCGAATCCTGAGGATTGCAGTTTAGGGAGGGGGCTTTGAGGGCAACCGAAATGGTGAAGGGTTTCGAAGCCATGCCCTATGAGGAATGGCTTGGGGAGCTGGGTATGTTTAGTCTGCACAAGAGAAGGTTAAGAGGGGACATGATAGCCACGTTTAAATATTTGAAGGGATGTCATGTCAAAGAGGGAGCGGGCTTGTTTTCCGCTGCTCCAGAGACCAGAACAAGGAGCAAAGGATTCAAGCTGCAGGAAAGGAGATTCCACCTGAACCTCAGGAAGAACTTCCTGAAGGTCAGAGCTGTCTGGCAGTGAAATATGCTGCCTTGGAGTGTAGCAGAGTCTCCTTCTTTGGAGGTTTTTAAGCAAAGGCTGGATGGCCATCTGTTGGAAGTGCTTTGATGGGTGTTCCTGCATAGCAGGGGGTTGGACTTGATGGCCCCTGGGGTCTCTTCCAACTCTATGATTCTAATTAATTGGTTGATTAACAGTATACCCTGGCTCTTTGCTAACAGATGGCTCTCAAGGCAGCTAACAGTGCTAAAAGCATTTCCTAATAAGAAATGGAACCTAAAAATATCCTTAACTCAGTAAGGGAGGGGCAGGGAAACATTTCACTCTAGAGGCAGATAATATCAGCATGCAAATACTAATGACATGGATTGCAAGTGTCTAAAAAGAGGACTGTGGTGGCAGCCAATTTAGTAGCAGCAGTGCAGGTGGAATGAGGAACAATGTGTCGAAAACGCATTTCAAGGGCCTCATAGGCAACAGTGTTGAAAAGGACAGACAGGAAAATTAATGTATTATTGTTAGTAGGATTAACCTGCATACACTTTCAGAAGTAAATGTTAAAAGGCACTGCCTTATCCTTGATAACATAAGAGTCTTTGAGTTCTGTATATCTTTAATAAAGTTCATTCTACCTTTAAGGCAGATTTTTGGAATCACAGAGGCCATATCATAGCAGATGTCAAACGTCATTCATAGTCAATTAGTGTGCTAACATGCCCCAGCTTATGCAGCATGCATTGCTTTGAGTAGGCGAACGTGCGGGAGAGAACAGTTAAAGTCTACTTTTTGACTAGAAAAGGGCTACTTTGGGTACTCTTGGAGCTGTTATCAGTAATGAGCCATGGTATTACTTTTTAAAGCGGTCAGAATACAAGAAGAAGGGGGGAAGCACAACTGAGCCCACCTTCCACGTGTATTCAGACGGACCTATGGGAGTATAAAATTTTGGCTAATAGTTTGAGCCAAACTCTGAAAAAAAGGTACTTTCTTGAAGTAAAGCTCCAAGAATCCCTTCATTCAACATGGCAGTTGCCAAACTGGCTAGGGGATTCTGAATGTTACAGTCCAAAAAATGGCCTTTTTCAAGTTGTTACTGGAGAACCTTTAATAGATACACACCCACACACACATAGAGCTTATAAAATTTGAACGCGCACAAGCTTTTAAAAACACTTCCCTGAACACACACATTAGCAAGGTAGTGGGCAAAATCTTAGTTTGCTATATATACAGAGTATTATCTGAACATCGCTTCTGTGCCCTTAAAGCAATCTGCTTTTATATGCAGGTAAAACAATACCTAATATGCAGGTAAAACAAGATACTGAAGGCCAGTTTTATTACCAGAGAAATTAAATGGAGGATGCACCACTAGTGCAGCTGTGATATTTCTGATTTTTTTCTTCTCTTACGGCGATCATTTAGTTCCTTCCCAATATAACCACATTAATCCCAAAATGCCTTCAGTGCAGCCTTAGACATATTGGATTTGCTTGGACTTTAACATTTTGTGGTTCCAGATGGGTAGAATGAACAACTCGAACCGGGTTCCTTTTTATAAAACTTATTACATAATTGTCCATCTGATCTAGCCTCAGTGCTTTAAAGAGAATACAACTGTGCATTTTATTTTTTAACTAACTTGATTAAGCTTGTGAATATTTACACTTTGCTGTTTCAATGGATACAGATCATATTCAGGGGCGTGCAAAACCTCTCTCTTTATTCCTAAGCATTACCTTCTTCTTGGATAGCCACAGAATAGGGTTACCATATTTTGAAAAGAGAAAAGAAGGCACACTTACTGACTAATGACTTCAAACCACTGATCATTATGATGACTCTCACTTTAAATTGTTATTGCTAGCTGTTTTAACCCTATAGACGCAAGACCTTATCAGCTGCCCTGCTAAGATCTTGCAGATTCAGGTATATATCTTCATTTCTTGAGTCTATGCACCTGTAATGAGGTCTTCTTCTTTTCCTACTGCCTTCTATCCTACTCCACTTTAAAGTCATTTCTGATTTATGGTGACTCTAAGGCAACCCTATCACTGGGTTTTTTGGGGCTGAGAGTGTGTGATGTGCCCGAGGTCACCCAGTGGGTTTCCATGGCTGACCAGGGAATCAAACCTTTTCTCCAAGGTTATAGTCTAATGGTCAAACCACTACACCACTTTGCTTTTCCTTACCAAGCATTATTGTCTTTCCTAGTCAGTCATGTCTTCTCATGATATGATCAAAGTATGACAGCCTCAGTTTAGTAACCTTGGCTTCTAGGGAGAGTTCAGGCTTGATTTGCTCTGGGACCCACTCATTTGTCTTTTCAGCAGTCCAGGGTATCTATAGACGTCTCCACCAGCGCCACATTTCAAGTTGATTTTCCTCCTATCAGCTTTAATCCTATCTCACTTTAAATACACCTGCTATATAAGCAAAGAGCTAGCACGGCATAGTGCTCTGAGTGTTGGAATATGACTCTAGAGTCCACGGCTTAAATCCCTGCTCAACCATCGAAGCCCACTGGGTGGCCCTTGGAATGTCACACTCTCTCAGCCTCAGAGGAAGGCAAAGTCAATCTCTCTCTGAACAAATCTTGCCAAGGAAATCCTGCGATAGGTTCGCTTGAGGGTCACCATATTCCAGAAATCACTTGAAGGCACACAAGAACTATATAAGCTGTGATAACTGCTTCTAGAAATAGTCGTAATCTTCCTTGTATTTAAATAACAACAATTTTTATTGGTTCTTTAGGTATAGTTAATAATACCAACAAATGATCTGGTTATCTCAGCAATATCCCAACACAATCTGGGATTAGACGACCATCCCTCACACCTGCTCATCTACTACTCCAGCACTGAAGGTTTCCACAACAACGCTGCAAGACGGGGGGCCAGTCTCGCCCCCCCACCAAAAAAAAAGAGCTATGAATGGCAAAAAGGATAATGAATGGAGGGTCTTGCGAAAGGGGAAATAAACAGAAGAAGGAAGAAGCCCTCAACCACTTCACACTGTGCAGTAGGTAGTAGGCATTGCTATTGTCACCACCATTCTCCTTTCTTCCTTTTGCCTTTCTCCATGCATCCCATCAGGAAGGAGTGATGATGTTAAATTTACAAGCTATACCCTTGGCCATCCCTAGTGATAGAATATTCTCTAAATGGAACTTTGTTTTGTCCTGTAGATTCCTATAGTAATTAGACTGACAAAGGATGCTCTTTTCCAAGTTTCAGAAACTTGTGGGGACAGCCTTGTTTAAAAAAAAAAAACTAGGACATTTTAAAAAGCTCCCTGGCAGAAATTTTAGCTTTGAAAAAGGGGACATGTCTGGAAAAGGCAAGTATATGGTAACCACAATAATTTTATTTTTGAAAAAATGAAAGACAGAATAGAAAATATCTTCAGTAAATAAAACAGGAAGTGGTGTTCTTGGGCAGAGTTAAGTCCAAAAATTACTTTTTTTGGACTACAACTTCCAGAATCCCCCAGCCAGCCTGACCACTGGCTGTTGCCATTAGCTAGGTAGTTGCAGAAACATCCTTGTACAGATGTGCTGGTCAAACACATGCTGATAAAAAAACCTTTGTCCCTATTTAGGCCATAGGAGAGAGAGCTGAAGGAAAGTGCTAATGGCTATTGTTTAAGGTAATTATCACTGTTTGTACTCCTTGTATTTCAGTTCCTTATGAACCCACTGATTACACTCCCACACCCACTCAATCATCCACCCACCCAAGCTACCAACTGAGCTTCATGCATCTGATAAAGTGAGCTTTACTCCACAAAAGTTGAATGCCACATAGATTTTTTAGTCTTTAAGGTGCTGCAAAGCTATCTGGTTTGTTTTTTTCAAAATCTGTTCAAAAAGAGATGCAAGTTTTAGCTAATAATGGATAAAACAACAAACTTCATACCCATGGAAACAAATTATGAAACAAATTCTAGGACTAAGATAGGTACAATATAATACCACTATTTTAACGACAGTGAATAATTTCCTACTGCTTTAACACAACCACGAAAACATTTTTCTTCCAGATAGGTTTTGTAATGGAAGGACCCGTGTGTGTGTGTGTGCATGCGTGTGTGTGTGTGTAGTGCCATTTCTGGACACATTAAAATCTAGGCAGAATTTGCCACATGCTTCAATGTCCATGTTTGTGTATTTTTCCTACAAAGGAATGCATGCATCTGTTTTAAGAACTATTTTGCAATGGTGACCTTAAATACTCCATTCTAAAGGAATGCTAAAGGAGTAAATCAAAGCAGGACCAATGTTAAACTAGGCATATATCTAATTGCACTGGCAATGCTCAGGGTGGGGTTTGATTATGATTGCTCTAGGTTTCCTGCACGAAACATAAAAAGATGGGGGGGAAAAAGCACATTCTCCACCTATAAACACGTATCAGGAAGCCACGACCCAATCAATGCAAGAAAATATATTCAGATCTCCAAGGACATGATCATATCATCCACACCCTATGCATGTGCTGGGTGGAATACCCATGCATAATTGCTACCTAAAGTAGACACTGCTTTGATATCAATGGCTGAAGACATAAGAAACAGTGGTGTCCATGCAAATGTAAAAGGATTCAACTTAGCACTGCTAAGGGATTTTTTTTTCAAGGGTGAGTAAACGTGTGTGAAGTCACCACCCTCTGAGGAGGAGGAGGGGGAAAGAAGATGCACATTTCCAACAACATGTAGCATATTCCATTTTGGGAGTTGTCCACATTCTTGTCAATAGGATTTATGTGCCTGGAACAAATCCGAAAGCAGACGCTTTGCCCATTACTACATGTTCATGCTGGGGCAAAGTCTCACCAGCAAGACTTATTGCACAGCTGTTCAAAAGCATAAGAATCATCCCAGAACAAAATTAGCAACCCAGCCATGTTGTTATGATTATATTATATTCCAATGAGTATATATACACAAAGGGGTAGGCTTAATGAGTCCTTAGACTTTACTCAACTGGCGAGGGATGTATGTAAAAATCATTAATGGCATTTAAAGGCACAGTGGGCTGGTTTCCTGAAATTTGGTACATGCATATTGCAAGCCGTACCAGTCAACTGAAGATCTGAAAATGGGGCTTCTCATATCTATCCTTTAAATCAGAGATTGCCAACTTGGATAATTAAGGTATTTTTGGGACATCAGGGAAGTTCAGATTTGACACACTGATTTAGCCATTTGGCATGCACAGACTAAAGGCTTCTGATTGCCAAGAAAACCTGAAAGGGAGGTATTTTTAAACCTCCCCCAGAAACAGGAGCGAGAATCATAAACTCCACTACTTGATTGTCACCTAGAAAGCTATACATTAGTGTACACGTACATGCACACCCAAAACTCATTGATTTGTTAGTGATGTCTGAAAACAGGGGTGTTAAACATAATTTCCCTTCTCAGAGCGAGTGAAAAGTAAATATTAGATCTATCAAAAAAGTAAATATTAGATCTATCAAAAAATGTGTCTACCTGCCTATGCCTTAAATTCTTCAGAGAGCTATAAGTAAGAAATTGGTTGCTTCTTAGAATGAGTCTCACACAGCCCATGGAACTATCTCACAGCTATATTGGGAACACATTTTGTTTGGTTGGTTGATTTCTGATCGTTCAATGGTTACTGTTACCTGGGTATTTACTGGCCCAGGTCTGCAAGCTGATGAGGGCATAGGAGTGGAGCAGCACTAAACACTGCACAGACTTGAAACCTGAGTTAATGCATAACATGGAAGTATAAATCTGTGTGTCTCAGATCACCAAATTAAACATGCAGAACACGTATTTGCAAAATCTCAGTATCCAAAACAAAAACTGAGCAATAAACCGAGCATAATTTATAATTCCATTTCATCACAGTGTCAAATTAATATTGCTATTCCAGTATCCCGATGCAAGATGACAGACTTATTGTTATACACATTAAATTAGCCCACACTGAAAAACTCTCTTTTGTTCAACTGAAGGATATGTTGCCTCAATTAATAATAAGAGATCCCTAGTTGAACTTTGTGCAGGCCATGAGTAGCATGGCATGGCTCAGCCAGCACCATGGGCACAGTGGAATCTGACTAACCTGGCACAAAAGGCAGGCAGTCATAGGGAAACTATTCTTACTGTGAAGAAGCCCACAAGCAATACGGGGAGATGCCTTACATCTAGTCACTTTGTATTTATCCATTGTTGTTGCACAGATGCCCATGGAGAAGAACATCGCATACTCTCCAACTGTTTAAATTTGGAAGGGACAGTCCCAGTTAACCCTCTATTGTCCCATTTTTGCTTTTACAATATCCCGGTATCTCTCTCCTTCTCTCACTTTCCCCCTTTGTCTTCTGCTTATTTCATACAACTGTGTTCAAAGTGCAGAAATAGTTTGCACTCAGTTAATGAGGGTGAAAGAGGAGTGTGGGCAGATTCTTGCCCTCTCAGTAGTTTCAGGCAAAAGCAAACGGCTGTAGCCTCTCCTGACTTGTATGTTCTTCCTCATTAATAACTTTTCCCATCTGGACCACAGTCTTGATTTGGTTTGGCCGTACATGTTCCAGCTTTCATCATTTTTCATCATTTTTGAAGGTACCTCATCCAAAATGTGTTGGGCCTACAATAAAATGTCCTTTTTTGTTTCAGCATCTGGAATCTCCTCTATTTTTTTCCCCTTCAGTTCATAACAAATATTGTTCCTGGAGCTTTACAGTTGTCATAGTGCCAAAAAAGAGTGGAGATATATTTTTTTTGCATTGACTGTAGAAAACTGTATCACAATATGCATTGCATATTGACAATGAATGAATTCCACAATGGATTAGTTCTTTGGGGAAATGCCAAGGCAAGTATATTTACTTGTTAGATCTGACCAAGGGTTTATTGTCAAATATGCTTGAAAGAAAAGTCAAAGTACAAAGCTGTCTCTGCTACATCAAATGGTTTAAAGTAATTTATAGCTGTCTCTTTAGGTTTACACATGTTTCTAAGAGACTGCCAAAAAGAGGTCTTTGGAAGTCACTCTAATAGATCCTTTTAGCCTTTTGTGTTTGATACCCTAAAGGCACCAGATCCTGTTTGATCTTGAAAGCTAAGCAGGGTCAAGCCTCATTAGTACTCGGATGGGTGACCACCAGTGAATACCAGGTACTACAGGCTATATTTCAGAAGACGGAACTTGCAAAATCTCCCCGGAGTATTCCTCGCCTAAGAAAGCCCATGACATTCATGTGGTCACCATAAATCGACAGGCAATCTGTATGCACATACACACACTTCTGGTGATTTTTTTTGTGGGTAACCAAGTAGGTGCTTTAGCCCCATAAAATTTTGCAATCACACTTTTGGATTATATGGTGACATATGGACTTGAACAGGAAATCTATTCAGAACATTTAGCTAGTGGGAATGGATAGATTTCCTAGTAGGGTGATGCCAAGTCACTCTGCTGCCTGAGGCAAAGGAACAAATGGTGCAAGTCACAGTAGATGGAAACCCTGCCAGCCCTGCTATTTTGGCACTTAAGGCAGAAAAAATCCCGCAAGCAGCTCCCTCACTCTGCCTGGCAGTAGAAGTACAATAATAACAAAGTAAATAACAACTTTCTACCCTTTCATGAAATCCAGAACCTGTTGGTTGGGGCAGCTGTCTTGCTCTCCCAATGGTACCCTGTTACCAAGGTAAATGTGACAGCAAATCACCAAGAAACTATGTCTCTTGTGGGCAGTGGAAATATACAGCAAGATGTTATCTGGAAACTCCATGAGTTATAATTTGGTGTGGTTAACAGAGTACTATGAATATTTCACCCCAAATTTCTCAAAAATTGCTGCCCTCCCTCTTTAAGATAAGTCACAGAAAGAGATCAAAACAAAAGAATGGTCAGGTTGTTTCTGAAACATTCAAAGAAGCATTTCATTTTTTACTCACACCCTTTGCTTACATTTTATAACCTCAGTCATATTTAACTCTGATGATACTTGGGAATGCCAGGGAGCGCACCTTAGGCAATGAAATATCTTGGGGCAGCTCTGTTTCCTGTGAGGAGACAGAATGAATGGGAGATGGCCTGCATTTATACTGCAGCATTCATTGTCACATTTTATTGTCCTTGTAAACGCACATTTGCAGAGTTGGATCACAGGCCAATTAGCCTGCAACAAACAAAGTTGAGGTAAAATGGATGAAAAGCCTGCCTGTTCAATGTGGTTAGAGGAGGCTGAACCAAACAGCAAAAAGGAGGAGAGAAAGAGAGAGCTCTACTGAAGCAGGGTGATTTGAGAGTTCTCTGCTGTTTTGCAGGCGCTGTTTTGGTACTGAACTTTGTGACTCAGTGAACTGTCCCTTTTCAGGACTGTGATACAGATGAGCAGGTTGCTTATTCAAAAGGTCAGACTCTTAAGTGTGAATAAGTAATCCTGTTGATGGGAATGAGTGATCCTGCAACAAGTGTTGCCTCCTCTTTCTGCTCACTCTGTTGGGAAAACTAATAAAGGACTGGCAGGATAAGTAATGCAAACAAATGGATTGCTGACAATTATAGATAACAACAGGAATAAAAATTCTTCATGATAAATGTATACTGTGAATTGGAACCAGTGTTGTGTAGTGGGTTGAGTGTTGTACTAGTATTCCAGGAAACCAGGGTCTGAATTTTTGCTGAGCCATGGAAACCCACTGGGGGACCTTGAGCAAGTCACACTATCTCAGCTGCAGGGGAAAGCAATCTTTCCTCTGAACAGATCTCACCACGAAAACATTGTGAAAAGGTTACCATAAGTTGAAGTTGGTTTGAAGGAATGTAAAACACCATCTAAAAACTGGAAGGGACAATGCACAGCCCCAGGGCTGTATATGCCTCTCCAGCACTGCTTTGTATCTTCTAACACTCACAGAGTATCTTGGATCTCCTATTTTTCTGAAGAAAAAAGGAGGATAAATTGTCCAAGATTTGCCTTTTAAATAGGCTGCAGGGTCTGTCCCACTTATGCTGTTTAACTTTTTTTTTAAAGTTTCAAAATATTCCACTCACTTCCATTTTTGTTTTCTTTTTATTTGGTGGCATTTTTTACCACCCAAGCAACCCCCCCATCTCACTCCAGGGAATGCCAAGGGCAGAACATTGGCTTCTGAGTCAAGATATTAAGCACTGCTGTAAGCTATGCCAACATTTTCCACTTTGGAGGAACTAATGACTGTATTCCCCAATGACTGTAAATGTCATTGATGATTATCTGAATCTATTTAAGATTTATGGTGGTCATATGTAAATAGCCTTTACATATGTTCCTGTTTTGGACAGGTGTTCCAAGATGCCAGTTTCCACGAGTGCTTGTGGCCAAAGTGCAGGATGTACACTGAACAAACCTTTATTCACGGCCAAAGTGTAAAAGCTGCCCTCGGAACTTCTCACTACTCAGAAAAATGAGGGGACCATAGCAAGATTTCTTGTGTACCTGATACACATCGCCACTGATTCAATTCAAGAGCTGGAACATGTCCAGAGGAGGGCAACCAAAATGGAAAAAGGAAATCGTGCTGTATGAGAAGCAGCTTAGGGAGGTGAGTATGTTTAACCTGGAGGAGAGAAAGTTAAGATGTGATCTAAGAGGCATTTTAAACAGCTGAAGGAATGCCGGGTGGAAGATGGGACAAGCTTGTCTTCTGCTGCTTCAGATACTAGGAGACAGAGCAATGGCTTCAAACTTGAGGAAAAGAGATTCTGCCTAAACATTAGGAATAGCTTCCTGATGGTAAGAGCTGTTTGACAGTGGAATACACTGCCTCAGAGTATGGTCTCCAAAGAAAGAGATCATACTCTGAGGCAGTGTATTCCACTGTCAAACAGCTCTTACCATCAGGAGGCCATTCCTGATGTTTTTAAACAGAGGCTAGATGGCTATCTGTTGAGAGTGCTTTGATTGTGTATTCCTGTGTGGCTTAGACTCAATGACCCTTGTGACTTCTTGCAACTATATGATTCTATGATTTAAATCCGATGGTTCATGGATGGGCAACTGTGGAAGGCTTAGTTCCCCAGGAGACCTAAGGGGGCCACTTCCCACTGCTCCTTTAAAAAAAAAACTGCCCCCAAATTCCCTCTTGGGGACACAGGGCACTCTCATCAGGTTTCGGGGCCTTCTCGGGCCACTTTAAGCCCAGCAGAGGCTTTTTTCTAAACAATAACAAGCGATGTTCACGTTCTGTTTTGAAAAGGGCCTCGCCTGGGCAAAAATCGACCCGGGGCAGCAAAACATGGTGAAAATGCCCCTCGTGCCCCACAGAGGGCATTTTGTGGCCAAAAAAAAAAAAAAAAAGACCTTGAGGAGGGTGCAGAGGGCTTCCAAACATGGTAGAAATTCCCTACTTATCCTCCTAGAAATCATTTGGAGGCATTTGGACTTGCTGGGGCTTAGGGCCACAAAAATGGTCTTAAGAGCAACGTTTAGCTTGTAGCCCACACTTTGCCCATCTCTGCAATAGCTGTTCCCAAACAGAGTAGTCCAACTGAAACAAGGAGATATAGGTACTAACCTGCGATCAAATGCACTTTTTTGAACAGCTCATGTATTGCTCTCCAAACAGGCCAGGAGCTGCATGTGGAAGTCCACACACAAATCATAATTTAGCCATTCCTTGCTCCTTCAAAAGATTAATGAGCCGAATACATGGATTTCTATTTTGCCCACCTCTCCAACCTCTTCACTGGCAACACACAAAAGAGTAGGCAAAGATCAAAATGTCTTCTAGAAGAAAAACAACCACTCTACACAAGTATATATAGATGCAAGAGTGACCAGAGAAGCATTTTACTTGTTTTTATTTCAGCCAGAATTGGATCCCAAGATGGCTTATACTTGAAGTCGTTACGAAAATAAACAACTCATGTGTGTGAGAAAGAAAAGACAGAGGGAGGGAGACCCTTAGCAATAATTTGTTAGCAGAAGAACTACAAGTGATACTCAAAATTCTGGAAGACTGCCTCCTCACATATGAGCCTGCCAAGAATTTGAGATCTTCTCTAAAGGAGCTGCTGCATATCCCAGCATTCCAAGAGGCTAGGATGATGAGTACCAAAGACATGGCTTTCTGTGTAGCTGCACGCCAGAACTTCCTCTTAGGGAAATCAGGCTGGCTCCATCCCTATTGAACTTCTGGTGGGCAGCCAAGACTCCATTGTTTCCCATGGTCTTTAGTTTTTACAGTCAGGGTCCTTTCACACTACATGACTGTCACACTTCGATTCCACTTTAACTGCCATGGCTGCATCTTGGAATTTGAAGTTTAATGAGGCACTACAGGAGTTTCCTGGCTAAGCACTCCAAACACCTTATGAAACTACAAACCCAAAGATGCCATAGGATGGAACCAGGGCAATTACAGTAGTATCAAAGTGCTATAATTATGTAGTGTGAAATGGCCCACGGTTTTGGTTTTAACAGTTTTAATGGAATGCTTTTTGGTGCTGGTTCGTATAAATTGTCTTAATTTTAAAAGAATGGCTTTATCTGTCCCACACTACCTCAGGAACCAGGAAGACTCGATGGCAACAAACAAATACTTTTAGTAAATTATAGCCAGTATAAATGCCACTACAGAACACAGTAACAATCTCAATAATCAATTTCATTGACCTCAAAATAGAAGATTTTACTGTGTGAGCTGTGACTATCAAAAAGGACTGATATTGCACATTAACTTTTTCTCTTAGTTCTGTGACAAATCACCTAACTACATGACTGGGAAACAGTTGTAGACTTAGACCATAATTTGAGGGGCTGCTGGTTTTGACGAGTTCTTTTACAGTTCTATCCTTAAGAGGGAACAAAGCATCAAGTCTTGCATTAAGAGAACAAGGGGCAGAAGAATGCCAAAGGCTATCCCTGATGTCACCACTGATCAATGGAAGTTGTTGGTTTTTCCCCACAAAGGGCTTCCATCCCTTTACAAAGTTCAGATTAATTAAAGTGCAATATATTTTCTCAAGCAGTAGCCAAAGAAACAAAGATGAACCTCAAACTCACACCAAAAAGAGAAGCTATTTTATGTTCAAAACAAATGCCAGATACATTTTGACCAAACTGTTTTCTTTAAACCAATGGCCCAATGTTCTTTCATTTCAACAAAGTGCCTTTTTAGAGTTCCAGTTCTCAAAAAGGAGAAACTTCACTTCCATCAAACACTTAAACGATGTAGAAAAAGTTTCTCCTTGTGTGTACAAAACACGGGGCATGTCAGAAATCTGAAACACAACACGTGTCATTTCCTGTGATATATCAAGGTCCGAATCAACATCTGGTACAATAAGGCAAATGATGAGGAGATTCACAGGCCATTCTCTACTTTCTATGTTTTATGGCTTGTGTCACAGCCACCACTGGGAGTTCCCTCCCATGGGAGGTTGGGGTGATCCCCCTCTCTGTTTTTCTTTGGCTGGCAGAAACATCTTTTTATTTAGACAGATTTTGGACTATTTACTACTGGTTGCTGCAGAAAGATCTATTAATGTGAGTGGAATGATGCTGTACTTTTACCCTCATTTGTATGTTTTGTATGTTGTATGCTTTCAAACTGTTTTAAATTAGTGCTGTTTATAATGAGATTCTTTGGTTCATTGTTTTTAGTTTAATTTTTTTTCACTTATTATCGGTTTTTCAAATGCATTTTTGTTTTGTTCTATGTTGTGACTCATCGTGGGTGGAAGAAAGATGAAATATAAATAAATATAAAATATACATAGTTGGCTCTTCACAATTGTGGGTTTCACTTTCACAGGATTTGATTATTTGTGAGTTTCTCTAATCCCTGTCCCCCCTGCACATCTTGCAGGGGAACTTTCTCTCTTGTAAGCTCTGATCAGCCTCTGTCTCTGGTCCTCCTCCTCCTCCTTCACCAGCAACTGCCTGGCCAGCTAAGGACAGATTGCAACCTGATTTCTCAGCTCCACAAACCCTCTTCTGATGTCACACACACACCCACAAAAGGAGATGAGCGAGAAAGGGGAAGTATAAGGCCATCATGCCAACCCACCCCCTTTCCCTGACCGGTTTGGACCTGGGGTGCTCACTGTCCCCACCACGTCTCAGGCCCTCCCCCCCCACACACATTTTGCTACTAGCAGTTTTTCCACTTTTGTTGGGGTCCTGTGCCCCTAACCCTATTGAATGTGGAGGGACAACTGTATTTCTTATTTCTAATGCCCCAAGGCCAAATCAAGGCCTGTGGGTGATAAGCAACATAGTAGGTTTATCTGTTTAACCCAGAGCTGTGCAACTCTGCAGGTAGGAGGCAACTTTCCACCTCTAAACCACCTCATGAGCCACATGGCCACCTGAGAGCATGAAAATACATTGTTTTCCTTCTACTTCTTCTTAAACATGGCATCTGGAAGTGGGTTTGCATCATTTCTTGTCACCACTTTGAAGCAGAACAGATGTTTGGGGTTTTTGAAGGGTTTGGGGCAGGTTAGGGAGTAGCCTTTGTGTGAGAGGTGCCAGGACTGCTATCCAAGAGTACCTTGTTTAGGTGTCCATCAAACCTGGTGCCAGCCTTGTGATTTATGGTCCCATGATTTAAGGATGACAGATCTGTTTCTTTTTTATATATTTAAACCTCTAGCTTGTGGTTGTGCCTTATGCTTTTCACAAACACCTACAAAAGAAGTAACTACTGGAACCTGTCAAACAAAGCCCTTTCATAGTTAACCCCAGCTGTTCCCAGACTGGTCATTTGCAGGTATGTTGGGCTGCACGTACCACAATGCCAAATGTGTTGTAACGCAACATATCTAGAAGGTACCAGACTTGGGAAGATTGGTCAGCAACTACTTACTTATCTTGATCTTGCTTGAATGTATTTACATGCGTTGTTTTCCCACCCAAATGCTCCTGTGTTCAACTTGCCACTATTCTGTTTTTAATAACATCATTTATCTTCTCACCTTGGCAGCTGTGGGATTTAACTGCTGAGATAGATGAAAGACAAACACTTAGGAGATGCTGTGGAAATATTTAAACCACAAAGTAAAGTGCTAACCCAAGGCCTTTAAATAAAGGCTAAGGCTGTAATTGGGACAGCTATATTACGAAATCTGCTACTCCTCTATTTTACTAAGGATGAAATTAATTAAGAAAACAACTTATAATAACAGAGAATGTTCTTGGCACTTACTTTATGTAACAACAAGCAGCTGTTAACAGTTAAGCCTGTCACCCTTTCTAAAAATTGACCTCTTGAGCAGTTATTTGGTAGCACCATTGACATGACCAAATGAGCAAGGTAATAAGCTGGGCCACCATAGCTGGGTCTTGTTTTAACAAAAGGCAGCCTATCTGTTACATGCCACTGGGAGACCAATTTGAGACTATCTCTGTACACAGCCATGTCTGATAATAGGCTGTAGAAAATAACCTTTCTTCTTGGAAGTACTTGCAATCATGGTCCCGAGAATCCTCTTAGGGAGCTGGCCCAGGTTGGGGTATGTCCAAAAGGTCGATTTGATTTTTTTTCTCAAAGCAATCTACTATCACTAGAAGTAAAGAAAGGGTAAATCTCACTATTATGTGTATATGTCTTCAAGTTGTCAGTTGACTTATGGTGACCCCATGAATTTTACAGGGTTTTGTTAGGCAAGGTATATTCAGAGATGGTTTGCCATTGCCTTCCTCTGATATATATAGCCTACAGCACCTGGCATTTGTCATTCAACTACTAACTTTTACATTCATTTACATAAGGCATTTCAATGTCAGTTTATAAGAGAGACTCCCAAAGACAGTTCATCAAGTCCTTTTAAATTAACATTCAACACCAAAAATACTACAAGGCATTGAGAATAGACAGATTACATATGAACCATCAATCATTGTTAAAAAAGAAATCATGGTGGTATCATATATACCATACATTTTGGGGCCAAACCTTATGGTCTCAATATGTCCCACTGGCCTTCACCAGATGGCCACCCTTCTTTCTCCATAACATCATTTTTCAATGGTTTCCCATTTTTTTATACAGTCCCCTCCCCATCGTAAAGGGCTGAAATGTCTCTCCTAAGGTTTACTTGCTGGTACTAAGAGCTTCAGGCAAAAATGTAGTAATTTCCTTGTCTCACCCATTTTCCCTTTGACCCCACCCAACAATGCATTCCAGACTCTGAGAACTTTTCTGAAAATGAATTCAGAGAAGAGGTTGCCTCGCCTTGATATATTCTGTACCTGCCACAACATCTCCTTCTCCCCTCCAGCCTTCTTCTCCTGTGTCTTATCTTTTAATTTATAAAACCAAATGCAAGGCCAGTATCCTCACTTAAATTAATGGACTGTAATCACCACCATATTATTTATCCCTAAGTCATGTGAGCAACTCTGAGAGATGTTTTCTTTTTGGTGAGAAAAGTGGAATAATACAAAAAGTAGACTACTTAAAAACAATGCAATGACTGGAGTCCTGTTGATGTCATATATGTGTCTTAAGGTGCTTTACAAATGTGGTTGGTTGTACTTGTTTGGCTGTTGCACAATGGTTGTATTCAGTTCACGGTTACAAAACTGAAGTTCTGCAAGCATAACCACCACACACGAATTTCTTCAGGCACAGCTACCACACATGGGGTTCTTCATTTCAGATAGTGCATAACTATTTGTTAATGCCTTCAACTTACCACTTGATTACTGAAAATAGCCTGAACTGTACCTTCATTACCATCTGATTGCCACTGCGCATTTCCCATTCCACCATGGGACAGTAAGCAACCACTCTGGCAGATATACAGTTGGTTGCACAATGCTAGTATTCACAATAAAGACAGCATAGTGCAACCACCATCTAACTCCACAGCTGCAGACTTACACTATGCAATCACTGTGTAGGATCTCAGCCTAAAATTGTTCCACATTTACATCATAAGACCACAGTCCAATAAACATGTGGGAGATTACACCTGCTGATTCCTGCAATAGAGTACCAGAGGACTAGTGTGGCTTGCACACAGCTCCATGAAGTTTGCAAGGATCAGCCATATCACAGCTAGGCTACATTGATAGAAAAACTTGCTTTTCTGATCTGGGTAATATAACAATGGCTCCTTCATATCTCCCCTGTTAGGATCACAGTGGAGACAGCTCTATGAACACGCATACCTCTACATTTTTACCAAGACCTAAAATGGCTCCAGGTTAGATTTCAATTTAGATTGAAAAAAATTGTAACAAATCTTATGCCTTAGCCCTATCAATGTCTATGGCTAAGCAGGACCTACTTCCAGGGAAGTGTCCACAGGATCATATCCCCACCCCCAACTTTGATGATGACTTTCTGAACCAACAGTCTGTCTCTCAAATGGTAACGTTCTCTGACTCACGTACGCTGGAACATTTGTGGCTTCTGCTTAACATTCACCCAAAACTGTTTAGAGTACTTGTCACGACAAATGAGCAAAAGTTCAGTTTATGTTCTAAAAGCTTACATCTATGTATAAAAGCCTGTAAAAATCCCTTATTTGCAGTATCTGTTACCAGAGATTAATAGATAAGATTGCACTTTGCTGGAAAACATACAGCTCCATTCGTAAAACTGATAGTGCCTTAACCTTTGTCAATATGCACCTTAAAACCCAAAGAAAAGTCTCCTCCTTAATTAGTATCACAATTACTCTAGATGCCAGCATGCAGCTCAATGGAAAAAACAAATGTTCCATATTATTTGGCCTCCATTGCTAACCACTGGCCCTTTTGGGTCTGTTTCAACTAATAGCCTAATAATTATTTACTCAGTAAGCATTACCCACCTTACATCATGATGCTTCAAAAGAGAAAGAACATTCAACTTTCTTTCACTGAACTCTTTCTTTTCTGTGCTGGGAAGTGAGACCAGTTGTGTTTTCCATCACAGTATAGGATTGGCTTACAGATACTCATTTCCACTGAGATGGAAGATGGAAGACTGAGACTGAATCATCTAGGACAATGTCACCCCCAAACTCTCTTTTAGGATCAAGTTACATGTTACATGGCTGACCCCCTTGCTGTGTGTGTTTGCTGTGTGCAGAAGCACACTCATATTTGCACAACTGGTCTAATTTCACCAGCTAGTTGCATTTTCCAAGGAAGTGATGACTTCATTTGCAGTGAAGACAAGATGTGAGTATTATCAATGCAAACATATGCTGACTTTATGACTGCTGAAGGCCCGCTACGTCTTTGCCATCTAAGGTAGCGCTGACCTTACTAAAAATTACTTTCTGCACAATTCATCACAAATGGCAGGACCTTTCTCTCCTAGCATGTGGACTAGGACAAGTCTCTTGCCCTGCCCACCACTGAGGGAGTGACACTGTTTATTGGGACACATAGGGAGAAAGGGAGCATAGGTCAATGCAGAGGTGTGCCAAGGTTCATACTTTTTCACCCAAAGTACACGACACCACATTTAAACAGAATTATCTGAACTCTGCAAATCTCCATTCATGCAAAACTGCAGAAAATTCATGCAGCTCTAGGAAGATAAAACTGTGCTTACTGCACAAAACCAATTCCCCCTCCTTAAAACAGCACAATTTTATCTTCCTAGAGCTGCATGTATTTAGATTATGTGTTTTCTCCAGGGAAGGCATATTAATCTCCGTAATGATACATGGAGAGCCAGCTGGCTGTATTGGTTTGAATGTCGGACTACAACTCTGTAGATAAGAGTTCAAGTCCCTGTTTGGCCATGAAAACCCATTTGGTGACTTTAGGCATGTCACACACTCTCAGCCCTAATGATAGGTTCATCTTAGCATCACCATAAGTCCGTAATTACTTGAAGGCACACAGCAACACAACGAATGATACATGTATTCTACATTCTTAAATTGGCCACTGCTTGCCAATAGGAACAACTTCATGTAGATAAAGTGGCACTTTCTATACTCCACAGACCATCTGTTCCAATCTGCATTTCATTAACACTTATACACACTTGTAACTGGCATATCATCAAGTGACAGGCAATCTTTTTTTTCCCCTTCGATTACAAGGGAGCTCATTACTGGAGCTCTGGTCAATGCAAACACCTTTCAAAAGGCAGACAAACACAGTACTAGTAGCAGGATAGTGTGCTTGTACTTCTAAGCAATGGCAAAACTTTCTTAATCCAAACATCTATATCTTAATGTTTTAAAAAATATTTAAAAGTAAGTCTATCAATGATGAGTTAAAGGCTCAAATTTGGAAAATTTGGGTTTTTTTGGACTACAACTGCCAGAATACCTTGTGTCTGTGCTGGCTGCATGATTCTGCTAGTTGTAATCCAAAAAAGTTACTTTTTGCAACTTTCTGGCAGCAGTCCTATATACACTTCCTTGGAAAACAAGTGCGCGCACGCACACACCCACACCCACACTCACACACAGAGTATTGTCAGGATTGACCCATGACTCTAGGTTACAAAAGGCAGAACAGAAAATGATTCTTTCTCTTTCTCTTTCTCTTTCTCTTTCTCCTGCCTTCACCCCACTTTAATACAGTTGGCCCTCTATTTTCATGGGTTCAGCACTTGCAGATTTGATTATTCCCAGGTTTTTATTTATTTATTTTTTAAAAATCACTGTATTTGACCCTGCCATGGGGGAAAAAATGTCCTCTCTAAGAATCTTTTAAGTCCTCAAGCATGATTCTATGGTCAGCTTACGCCAGAAGTGGAGACAGAGTCACTACTGGAAGACCTAGAGATTCCTAGAGGGAACATTTCTCCAGGCACTGCTAAGTCTTCTAGACCTACTCTAGCTCTACTTCTGATGGAAGTTGACTATAGAAATTGCCTTGGAAGATCTAGAGATATGCTCTCAGGTAAGAAACATAACTTTTCTGATTTTTACTTTATTTTAATCTATTTTTATTTACTTTTTTTCACTTTTTGTGGGTGTTTTACACCCCTAACCCCCCAAAAAGTGGAGGGTTCAGTGTAGTGTAGTTCCCAAAGCCTACCAAATTATTTTGGTATGTGAGGCAGAAAGTTCTAGGAAGACCTCTCATTATACCTAGCAGTACAAATACAGTAACAGAATCAGTAACATTTGATTCCCTCTGATGACTACCAAAGTCTGCGGTCTGAGGCAGCCACCTAACTCCGTTCAATGGCAGGACCATTGCTTTTGATCAGTTTAGGCCTACAGACCTAATTTTAAAAACCATCCGTACATAAAGGATGTTTGTATGGACACATTTTCCCCAACGTCAACAAGAACAGCTTTCCAGCAATGAATCTACAGATACATTGTGAATGTCAATTTCCAATATATCAAAAGAATGCTAAAACAACATTTGACACCAAAAATATGCATGCATATTTCAGATTCATTTTTGCTTTACAGCTGACATCTCAAAAAACAGTTCACAACCAAGCAGTGGACTAAAATACATAAAGCAAATGTATAGAAAGACCCAGTGGTGGAACGTTAGGATAAATGCAACCTAACTGAAAAGAAAAGAAAAACCAGGGCTGAATCATATTCACACTTACTAGAAGGAAATCCACCCCCCAAAATGCATTGCAGTACATTGAAAAATCAGCAGAAGAGGACTATAAAAACTCCCCACCCCTCATTTTTACAAGAGTAATGAACTTGTCACACCAAAATGTAGCATCTGAATCAGCAGACAGCAGAATAATATGTGAACATTTTTTTCTACTTTTTTGCTTGACTCCACTGAAACTCCATTGCCCAGCTGTGTCAGGTATTTTGTTGAGAACTAAATTGGACCCTGCTGCCTTTTAATAACACTTTAATGACTCAAGCCATGTATTTCTGGCTCCTTGTAATGATTTAAAAGGTCTCTGCTTAGCTTTGAATGTTTCAACCTCAGGAAACAAAGAGCTTGTGCTTGTGTGGTTGTTTTTAACAATGGTTTTAAAAACTGAATGCAAAATACACACTGATTTCATTAAAAGGAAAAGACACTGGCTGCTTTTCTGCATTTTAGATGTATTTATCCTTTAAAGTTGGCAAAAGTTCTAAGGAAAATGTGATGCAGGCAAAAAAGTATCAACATTTTGCCACCACTTTTCCTTCTGAGATGCATACCAAGAAAATACCCACAGATTCACAGACCAGATGCTCATTTTGTTTTATCCCAAAGAAATTTCCAAGGGCCCTTTTTACTACTATACCCATTTCAAGGGATCAGGAAGAAGAAAAGGTTGCAATGAATACACGGCTGTTCTGTCTTGTGTTGCCTGACAGAGTTTGAGACGCTATCCACTTCTGCAAGGAGAAATATGCCAAGTCCATCTGAGACGCTGATATCCTCACACCATCCAATTTGGGAGGGACAGCCTGATTACTCTCTGCCAGCCCACTTTTCAGCTACTTAAAATGTACCAGCTTCTCTCTCCTTTTCCCACTTTCCGCCTTTGTCCTCAGCTTGCTTCAGTTGCTGCAAACTGAGTCCATACACTGCTTGGCCATATGCATCCTGGTTTTCTTCTGTGAAATGCTGGAAGGTATGTGTTGTGCAACACTTGCTGTCAGATGCAGGCTGCAAATTTATAAGACTTCTAGTCATCCAGACGTAAGGAGTAGTTAATTACTAAGTGGAACAAGTATGAACATCTTTAGGAACATCCTTATTTTTGTTTACTTCTTAAATAAGAACTGACTTTCTCCATTTGAATATGTAAAATGTAGTCTCCCACACATCATTCATCATGGATTAGACTGGGATACAATCTTCTACAATTTGCCCTGGAATGCCCCAGCTGGGTCCTCTGGTGCTTCCTAGTCACCATTTTGGGCTGATCTGGGGCCAAAGAAACAATTTCTGATAGGTAGGAAGGGAAAATCGACTCACTTATGTCCAATTTCAGACATATGAGTTTACTGTAGTTTTCGAGTGAAAAATGCATGAAAATTGCATCAAAATATGTGATTACAAATTGGGAGGGGTGGCTTGCAGCACTGGCAGGGGACTTCAGGGTCTGCCAAACTGGGGCTTAGGGGCCAAAGAAGGCCCTGGGGGCACACTTTACCTACCCATAGTTTGGTTTAGATCAGGAGTGGGCAACTGTGGCAAATCCAGGGTCACGTTTATGCCCTGGATTATGCTGAGGTCTACATGGGCTATTGAAAAATAAAACAAAAGACCCTACGTGGCCAGAAAACCACTTTTGGTTCTGGTTTTGTTTTTGTTTGCTTCTTTGTTTTTTTTGGATGTTAAACAATACAGGGAAATCTTGCAACCTTTTTATAAGGCAAATTGTTGCACCTGGTAGCTTATAGGAGCAGCAATTGGCCCTCTCTTTTGGCCAGAAAAAGGTTGGTCTAGAGGTGTCAAGAGCCACAAAAACATCCTCATGAGCTTTATGTGGCCCAGGACCAGCCTTTGCTCACCTCTGCTTTACACCAAGGGTGAGCAGCATGCATCTCTTGACCCTATTTCATGTAGCCCAATGTGTAATTTCAAAAGTCATCTGTTAGCAACCAGCTCAGACCTCTTTTAAGAGCTTGTTGGGCTGGAAGGAAAGCACATCCAAATACATACACACATTGAGGTTTCAGAGAGAAAGGAAAGAGACAATCCTGTCTACTTTTGGTTCTGGCAGGGGTGCAGCCTTTGTCCACCCCTAGAAATGTATCCACCCCTACTTTAGATTTGAATGACTGAGAACCAGAATCCAGAATTTAATACTTAGGAGACAAATGTAAGAGCCCTAGGCAGCACAGCCAATAGTGAAAGATCATGGAAGTTCCATGTAGGTATGTGTGCATGTGTGCAGCATACAACTTTCTAAAAATCCTGTACCTACTAGAGCTTTTCTCAGAGCGTGAGCCTGCCAAATTCTGCACTTGCAAATAGCTGCAATGGTAATCACAAGGCTGAAGCCTGAATCAGAATGACAGCAGCAGAGAGATTTACTGGTCAGACAAGGAGCACATTCTTCTTTACAGCTTTCTTAGAAATCTGCAGGTCTGTTCTTTTCTTATGGAGAGCCAGTGTGGTTCTAGGAAGATTCAAATCCATATTCAATTCTAGAAACCCACTAGATCACCTTGGGCAAGTCATACTCTCTCAGCCTCAGAAGAAAGTAGTATCAGACCTCTTCTGATTAAATCTTGCCAAGAAAGCCTCTAGCACAAGGTCACCATAAGCTGGAATCAACTCGAAGGCTTATAACAACCACCAACAATTTCTTACTTGCCCTTCTTAGAGGCTGATGATATTGAAGATCTCTGTTTTTTGTTAGGACTGAAGAGGAATCTTTATGATAGCACAGAATGATGGTACTGAAAGAATGCTCATATGCTATCTGCCCAGTCCCTCAGCTCAGGAAATCCAGAGCTATAGCAACCTGAACAGCCAACCTCCACTTGAAGAAGACTGCCACAAGTTCTTCTCACCCACCTTCCACATAATGGACTTCACTGCTGAATAATTCCTACTGAACAAGATTTCCCTAATGTTCTAGTCAAATCTGCTTTTTTGTAATTCAAACTCATCATATGTAATCCTGCCTTCAGAGGTAGCTAAAAATTGTTGCCCCCATTCCATAATACCTGCTTCTAGACCCATATGCCTGACACAATCTTTTTTCTGCATAAAATAAATATCTGAATGATTTCAATAGAGCAAATTGATCCAGCAGAAGAATAAGCAATTAATAAATTCTTGAAAGATTAAAATATCTATGTATGTGCACACATGTGCTCACAAGCACACATTATTGCCAGTTTTTTCTTCCAGGTTCAGACTAAAACGAATGAAGTTTAAATGACAATGTGTTATTGAGAACTGGATAAGATAAAAAAATGTACCCAACTTTAGATGTAGATAACTGTGGTTCAGAGAAAAGAAAATGGATTTGATTAAAAATCTGCACTGTTCACAAGCTTTCTGAAATCCTGAACATATCCAGTGCATGAATTTAAAGTAGTCCCAAATAGCCTAGCCTTATGTAGCCTGCCAAGAATTAGACAGGTGATCACTGAAGGCCTAAACTGACCTTGGCAGGTTTGTTAGAGTTATACTTTTCACATGGGTAAACTTTTTCTGAATAATTTTTCCAATATACTTGAGCACAAAGCAAAGTTTTCTTTACTGTCATTGCCTTATACCAACCATCCACTTATGTGAACTAATGGAACTTACTACCAGATGTGCTCTTGATTTTCAAAATGGTCTTTCCCTCAGCAATTTTTAGGGACATGAGCACAGCCTGGACGAGAGCAAGAGAGGTAAAAAGGCCTGCCTCTCCAAGAACCCCAACCTGTCTGGTTTAAGAAGGGAGACAACAGTGGGAACATCTGCCAATTTCCTTAGGCTGTTGAAACACAAGGAGGAGCTGCTGTGACGCTTCTCCATACATCCTTGGATAATGACAAATCTAGGGCCTAAAACCAATTGTTAGCCCCAATTAAAGCAGACCCACTGAATCAACTTCAATAAATGTGAAGCAATCATTTATGTAAATCCCATAAATTCAATACATTTACTGTATTTAGGACTGGCCATTGGACTTAGGCCAAAAGGAGCTTTAAGAATGTCCAATGCCCTGTCACCAGGAAGGCATCCAACTCCTAAATCTTTCCTTAGCACCATTTCTAGACAGAGCTTGGGAAACTTAATATTTTTGGACTACAATTCCCAGAATCCTGGCCAAGCTGCTTTGGGGGATCTGGGAGTTACATTCAAGAAAAGAGTAAAATTTCCTGCTTCCAGAATTAATTGGAATCATTTGCTTATCTTTTCCAGGTTTCTTCAACTGGGAATGGTACTAATGAAAGACCACGAGAGGCCTAGGTGAAAACATAACCTGGTTCTCCCATTTTTGTGTGTCTTGCATATCAGGAATGTGAGAGATTATCACATCTGCTGCTAAGTCTTTGAAAACTGCTGGGGCAGAAATTTATTTATCACATTTATATTCCCCACAAGGAACCCAGGAGAGCACGCATGATCCTTTCTCCATTTTATCTGGACAATAACCCTTTAACATCGGCCATTTCTGCACTACTGTGTTAAAGTGCTTCCATTTTCAACATCCTAAGGAATCCTAGGGTTTGCAGTTCAGGAAGGGGCATTTAGAATTCTCAGCCAGAGTTCTTTGACCTCAGTAAACTACAAACCCTAGAGTTCCACAGGATTCCACAGGCAGTGGAATAACAGCACTGTAACAGTGTAGTGCAGAAATGGCCACAGACTAACTGGGCAGAATGGATGATTAGCCCAGAGTCACCAATGAGATTTCACTGCTAAGTGGGGATTTGTACCTGGGTTTCCCCAGGTCCAATACTCTATTGACTATAAATTATCTAAATAAATGATAGAATTAATAAACACACTTCGACAAGTTCACTGGAATTCTGTACAGAGCCTACACAAAAATAAATGTACAGATTCACATGTATACACGTTACTGGGAATTCTGGAAAATAAGAACTTTCCGTTGCATGGGGAGAACTGAGCTTACAGAGAACTTAAAACTGAACACATGGAAGACAGGGGTGGCAACAGTATAATTGAATCTGTTCCTCCATACATTACAGTGAAATGTTCTTCTTACACCTCTGGGAAAATTCTTCAATCCTTCTTGGGCCTAGATCTAGGCCTGCCATTAGGCAGAGTGAAGCAGTTACCACAGGCAGCATATTTGTGCAAGAAGAGCAAACTACTAATTATTTAGTCTATTACTGTTGCATGTCTTACTGCCAGGAATGAGAAGCAGTGCTTGTGGGATTTTTCTGTCTCACCTGTCAAAATAATGCACACAGCCAGCTTTGGGTAATAGGTACCTTGACTTGAGTGGGAGGGTACTGTTTGCAGCTTTGCTTCTGGCAGCAAAATTTCTTGACCCAGCGCTAGCTGGGCCATACCAACTGTACTAAATGTCTCCCCGAGGAGAGATACAGGCTGCAGAGAAATTTCAAAAAATTCACAAGCAGACAGGTGGGTGGGAGGTGTCAAAGGAGAAGACCGAATGGATCTGACATTCTACAGCAGCATCTTTACATTATGTTCTTATGTTCTTTTTTCTTAGTTCTATGAGTCAATCTGTTCTCCCACATGAGTAATTTCACACCACATGAAACATACACATGAATATTAAAGGAAGACAAAGGGGAAAAAAGGAGAGGGAGAAAGGGAGAGAACTGGAAGCATACATTAGCAATGCCCACCACACTCCTGTTGTTCAATTTTTAGGAGATAATTAAAAGTGTGTGTGTGCGTGCGTGCGTGTTTATGCCTTCAAGCCACCTGTTGACTTAAGGTAACCCCATGAATCCCATAGGGTTTTTCTTAAGGAAAATGGTTTTGCCACTTCCTTCCTCTGAAGGGAAGCTGTATTCCTTGGTGGTCTCCCACCCAAGTACTAACCAGAGCTGACCTGCTTCAGTTTCAAGATTAGATGCGATCTGTTGCCTTTAGGATATTCAGGACAAAACAATTAAGTACAGAGATGATAATAAATAGAATAAATGTTCTCATTAATATAAAATCTGGGTTAGTCACATTCAGATTTTCAAATTCTGCTTCTCTTATGGTCCTAATGCCAAGGTAACCCTGAGTAAATAATGTTATGTTAGCCTTTGAAGGAAAAAAAAACCTGTACCAGTTGCACTCCAGTGCCAGCTCTTAATACGTTAACCAGACACATTTATTGCCCCACTTGTTTTAATACTGGAGAAAGAGAAGGTTATAAAGAAGAACAAACAAGAAAGTATTCACAAGGATTCCATTGCTGCAATAATTCCCAGGTAAGCCGATATAATAGCGGAGCACCCAGAACACACAGATCTGTTATGCTCCATTTCCAACTTCAGGAACCTTCAAAGTCTGAACTATATCTGATGTCAGTGATCAGAATCAAAGATCTTGATATTCACACTAGAGGTTTGGAAATTCTTTTTTTGGGGGGAAGGGGACTACAGTTCCCAGAATCCTCCAGCCGATATGGTCATGCTGGCTGGGGGATTCATCGTCCCAAAAAGCAACTTTTCCAAGCCTGGCTTCATACCCCTCAACCATGGCAACTCCAACCTGTTGGAACCTCATTCCATTTTTAGAATTTTTTTTCTCCCCAAACTTGCCCTCCATTTGGAAGACTGATCATGCATACATCTCATTTGCACCTCCTTACAGTTTTATACAGGATTTTTATTTTTATATACACACACACACACACACACATACATACATATAAAAATAAAAATTAAGTCTGATTAAAGTACATGCAGAGTGAACCACTCGCCAGTGAAACACGCTTCAGGTTCCAGCTTTCACCTCGCTTTGTCGTAGGCTTTATGGTGCAAACATTCTAACAAAATATATAACTTTAAGACCGAGCTATTCGAGCATTATCTGCTGGCAGTTACGCTTGATCCCCACAATCCCTTAACCGCGTGCACAGTGAGCTTTTAAAGCCCCGTAACACACACACACACACACACACACACACCAGTTGCAGTCGTAACTTTCCAGAGAATCCACAGAAAGCAAACGAGAAAAAAAAAGCAAAAGTTTACCTGGCCGTGGAGTCAGCAGGAAGAGCGCCGGGCATCTATAGAGTCCTTCCCCGGGTGTACGGAATGGACCCCCAATTCTGATCTTTCCCCCAGCAACACAAAACTAAAAAGTTACTGTTTTAGCCTCTTTTTTTCCCTAAGCCAGCCCCGCCCCCACCAAAGCTTTCGAGTCCTGCCGCCGTGTGACTAATATTTACCCGTCTTAAACCTGGGCGAAGTACAGTCGGTACCTCCAGGCTTTTTTTTTTAAAAAATGGATTATTCGGAACGCTCTGAGTACACCTCGCTGTTTTCAGTAGCAGCCTTTCCCACCAATCAGAGGCTTCGCAGCCAACCCCAGCCCCGCCCCCGCCTCCTCTCCCTTCAAGCCTCTCTAGCCTCGTTGCCTCGAGAGGAAGAGGCGGGAGCGGCCGGGGGCGCAAGAGACCCGTTTCATCTTAATAATAATTATTATTTTGCTCTCAGTCGGTTTGGGGACGTCTAGTCTTCTTTCCCCCTTCTTCAAACACATATTCTGTGTTCCTGCAGCCCTTTCGGGCTGCGCAGTCGTGCGGGTGAACGTCCAGCCGCCTCTCACAATTGGTGCGTGTTGCGTGCCTTCAGGTCATTTTCGACTTTTGGCGACCGAGGCGAACCTATCATAGGGTTTTCTGGGGCTGAGAGTGTGTGACGTGCCCAAGGTCACACAATATGTGCTTCTGGAAAAGCACAGCGAAAGATTTTAATCTTTGATGCCTATCTGAGCACTGCAGAATGTAGAATGGGAATTTATTCGTGCCCCCCTCCCATAAAGCAAGGCTGGTGAGCTTGGTTTTAGTTGTTTGTGCCTCCTTGTACCCAGCTCCTGTACTGTGTTGTTGTTGTGTGACTTCAAGTCTTTTCTGACTCATGAAGAGCATTGGGCCAACCTATCACGGGGTTTTCTGGGGCTGAGAGAGTGGGCCTTTCTGCACAACACTATTACAGTGCTATTAGTCCACTTTCAACATCTTGTCGAATTCTGGGGTTTGTAGTTTACTGAGGCCAAAGAGCTCCCTGGCGGAAAATTCTAAATGCCCCTCCCCAAATGCAAACCCCAGGATTCCATAGGATGTTGAAAGTGGAATAATAGCACTATAACGGTGTAGTGCGGAAAGGCCCTGTGATGCACCTAAGGTCCCCCCAGTGCGTCTCCATGGCTGAGTGAGAAATCGAACCCTGGTCTCCAGGGTCCTAGTCCAATGCTCAAACAAACCGCTACGCCATGCTGGCTCTCTGTCACAATTAGAGTGTTATAATTCTGCTTTAACTGCAGGGGAAACGTGGGAGAAGGAGGAAAAATAAGGAATGCAACAGCACCTTTAAGATTAACTGGTTTTCATTTTAGTATGAGCTTTCCTGGATATACACCCACTTCTTCACATGCTGTACAGAGTGATATTAAAGCCTCAGGTAATAAAGCATATTTATACAGTGGTGGGAGTAGGATAGAATGTAATAGGATTTCGAAAGATGAAAATCATGTCCCTTGCCTTAAATTTTCAAAGGGCCGGGCAAGGTGATAGGGGTCTTTCAGATCTTTACAGTGGTTCATTAGTGCTGATGTGTGAAAACAATAAATGTGCTTACCAAAAGCCAGTTTCCCTGGGTTCAAAACTCTCTCTGAGAATATTCCTTTTGTTATATGTGCAGTAGCAGGAACTCTTGTGTTAATATATACAGTGTGCCATTAAGCCACAGTCTTTGTTCATATCTCTTCTAGTGGACTGGAATTTGTGAATATAATTCAATTCAGTTGTTTCTCTTTCTAGTCTTCTTTTGTAATTTCCTTGTTCAAGGGCTGTGACCTGTAAATCCCTTACTGTATGTTCAGAAAGGTAGAAATATTCTGCAACTGTAATGTCAAATTTGTAATGTCAAATTTGTGTCTATTTATCCTCTTGTATAGAGACTGTCCTGTTTAGTGCAACATTCAATCTCTCTGGCTCAGAGGTCTAAATTCATTGTTGTTATTTGTCCTCAGGTTGGCTTTAATCCGTAGCAGCCCTATGAATGATTTCCAAGAGACGTGGTCATCAACTGCCCAGCTCAGGTCTTGCAAACTTATGGTTGTGGCTTCTTTGATGGAGTCAATGCACTTGGAATGCAGTCCTCCTCTTTTCCTACTGCCTTTCACTTTATCAAGCACTGCGGCCTTTTCCAATATGCCATGTCATCTCAAGATATGTCAAAAGTATGACAGCCTACCAAACTGCCAATCGCAAAATTCAGTAGGATGGAACCATGGCAGTTAAATGTTCCAGCTGAGTGGTGTGAAAGCACCCCCAGTAGCCCCATCCTTGTTATTTTCTACACCTCTCTTTTTCTTTTCCAAAAACTTCTATATAAAAGAACTCATTTTGCAAAATTATAGGAATAAGAAAAAGCCTACAGCAGAGCTTGGGAAAGTTACTTTTGGGGATTCACCAACCAACATATTCCAAAGGGTACTTCCTCAAACTCTTGTGCAGTTAATGAATGGTAGTATGCAGAGGGAGCAGAATATTAGAGATAATTCTGGGGTTTGAGGAAAAACCCCATATTGTTCTGCATAAATAGGGGGACCCTTGTGTTATTCTTTCCAGCTCCCCATTTAGATTATTGGGGTGTTCATGTGTGGGCACTCCATTTTAAAAACACCACAGCATAAAGAAATGTGCTTCTTAAACTCTCTGGCATGCAGGACCAGCAGTTATTTTTTTCCTCAGTGTTCCAGGAACATTGGAACATAGCTGTGCCCACTGGGTACAATTGTGTCTTTCCTGGAAACTCTCCAAGGACTAGCAGCTGATGGCTCATAGGCTGGCAGTCCTCCATGGACCACCACTTTGTGTGGCACTGATATGAAGCATACTGCTGACAGCCAAAGGCCATCATAATCCAGAGCTAAAAGAAATAGAGCATTAATAGATACAAATAAATATGTTTTGGGACTTGGTCTGTAGCAACAATTTGAGCATTGGACTAACACTCTGGAGATCAGTGTTCAAATCTCCACTCAGCCATGGAAACCCACTGGGTGACCTTGGCAAGTCACACTCTCTCAGTGTCAGAGGAAGGCAAATTCTGCCAAAGAAAGCCCATAATACATTCACCTTAAGGTCACCATAAGTCAGAAATCAACTGAAGATGTATAACAACAACAACTATAGTGTCACTTCTCTCCCTCCCAAGGGAAGCTAGGCTAGCTTCATCTTTACAGAGATTTCTCTGCCTAGCACAAATTATATTGTACCATATGGCTCTTGGTTGTTAAAACTAGTTTTAGAAGTAGCTTTTCAAATTGTTTTTAACTTGTTTTAAGGAAGCAATTTTTAAAGAAAGAAAATTTGTATTATCGTGCAATGCTTTGTAAGCTCTGGTGGACAGAAAATGAATAAATACTTTTAACTAAATAAATGAATCCTGACAATGACTTCAGCACTTTCCCTGAAAATAAAATAAACTCTTTTAAAGATCAACAAATGCTAAATGCAAAAGACTCAATAGATGTTAAAATATCAACATTAGAAGAGACACCACGGTGTAGTGGTTTGAACACTGGACTATGATCCTGGAGATCAGGCTTCAATTTCCTGTTCAGTTATGGAAACCCATGGAGCGACCTTGGATGTGTCACACAATCTCAGCCCCAGAAAAAAAATGTGATGTGGTTGCCTCAGGGTCACCACAAGTCAGAAATGAGTTGAAGGCACACAACAATAACACAGTATAGGAACTAGGTATGAGGAAACACAAGCAACTAAAATCAAGCTCATCAGCTTTGGTGTGTGTGTGTGAGTTTGTGTGGAAGAGAGGAATGTATTTTCATTGTTGATTGCAGTACTCTGATAGGCGTCAATCATTAAAATCTTTCACTTTGCCTTTCCAGGGGCACATATTTAAGATGACTTAAAGAAGACCACTGCTCCTTAAAACCCTCTGACTTATCTTCTACTTACAGTCAGGATGATGGGTCACTTTTCCCACGGTTTCCATGTGGCTTTTTCTTGGGAGAATTTTATGGCTAGATTTATTCCTCAAGAGATAGAGATTCTTCTAATCCACATTGGTAATTTTAATCATGAATGTAGTGTGTGTGTGTGCGCGCGCGCACACTTTGTTCTTAATGTAAAGATCAAGGTGTGATCTTACACATAAAATAAAAATTTTAACTAATTAGGAAAATAACGTCACTGTTAACCATGCTGCCTTCACTTCCAAAGTTGGGTCCTCTTTGACTCAGGTGCAATGTAATTTGCTAATCCAAACAGGATAATCTCATGGACATATTTCTAGGTCATATTCAGGAGAGGCTCTCATACACTTTTAGTGACAATGGATGCTACAAACGCTTGATCCAGTGCTGGAATTTGGACTCTTTCCACGTGACTTCTTTCATTCAAGGTACCTTATTCTTATTTTACTTAAGAGGCTTATAGCTTGTTTTTCTCTACTAAAACAACATGGGGCAGACACCATATAGTTTCTTATGGTTGAAAAGAGGGCACTGCCCAAAGTTTATGCATCCCAAGTCAGTTTATATACAGTAGCCATTTTTTAAAATCATAACAACAGTAATGCTGTCATCGTAAAATCCTGAAGTTCCCAAACAAAAATTTAACAGTAGAATTATAATTCAGGCCGTAAACTCCTAGTCTATACTAGTTATTTGAAACAGTTCAGGAACTGTTGATTGGACTTAAGAAGAACTAGATGTATGAGATAGAGTAACCCAGAATATTATGAGCAAAAATATATTTTACATCCTCAAAGTGGTTTTGATCAACTATATCTACCATGTAATATTGATGTCTAGGATTATTACAAGTGAAATAAACTGTTGAAGAAGAGAAAAGATCTGTGAGTGAATACATCAAAGAAAGCAAAGAAAATAGATGTATATAAGAAGAATTTACTGAATATTAGCATATATACCCAGTGTTGCCTGGGATTTCATTTTCTCATAGGTAATACTTGTTAGAAAGATTTCAGATCCTGTGTCTCTAATTCCCCAAACTGTCTTCTCCACTACCTGTAGCTTTTCCCCATATTCCCCAATACGATCTGTATTCAGAGTTATTAATATAGAGAAGTTGGGTTCCTGAGGGAATACACTGTCTTCCTCCTTGCTGCTAGGCCTTGTCTCCATAGCAACTAGCCTATTCAAGACAGTCACAGTTGACTGAGGCACAAGAGCTCTCTGGATGAGAATTCTAAGGTTGCCCCCCTGAACTGCAAACCCCGGGATTCCATAGAATCTTCTTAGGCAGCCAATCATATGAGATCTTCACCTGACACAGACAAATGAACTTTGACTTTTATATATTAGAAGATTAAAGAAACAAAAAGCATGTACAGAAAGCAAATTATGGAAAATTGCTTTGAAGTTTGGCAAACCAAACGGCTACACATTGTCAGTATATTAAAAGCATAGAAGGAAAAGCTGAGGAGGGGAACATCTACAAATGGTTACAGAATGAGATGTTTGGAAAAGGCCCAAAAGGACTTGTATTTGTATTCAAGAACAGGAGCTTCAGAAAATTAGCATCAAGACAGATACTGAAAAAATAATCATGGATAGTAAATATTGTCTGTATAAAGAAAAAGATGAAACTGTTGACCTTCTCATTAGTTTGTACAGCAAGATTGCACAGACTGAATATAAGAAATGCCATGATAAAAAAAACCTGCAACGATATATTGAAATTATATATATATAAAAGATTCATCATCTGCAAAGGACAGGCAAGAACATAAGCTTCAAGAAGTATCAAAAATAGTGAAGGAAAAATCTTATGGGACTTTAAGATTCAAAATGATAATCAAAGTTAAAACATAATACAGTGTGCCTGCTGTATACAAAGGAGTTCCATTCCAGAAATCCCCATGTAAAATTAACAACATGACTGTTGTGTCACATCACATGTGCCTGCTGCAGTTTGGGCACGCACCTGCCTCACCCATTGACTATAACAGAATGCAACACTTCACATGGCCCGTATTCATGTGTGCCAAGTTCACATCAAGAGGGCACACTGTATACCAGACATAACTGTGTTTGAGAAAAAGAAAGCGTGGATTATAGATATGGCAATCCTGGGAGACCTCAGAGCTGAAGACAAAGAAAGGAGAAAGGTTATAAAATACTGAACCCTACATTCAGTACCTCTGGGAAAAGATAACAACTGTGGTTGCAGTAGTGAAAGGTGCTCTGGGGGCAATTCCAAATGGACTGACAAAACAACTGAATGAAATTGCTATATATAGGGTCACAACACCACAGCAGCAAAAAGTGGCACTACTCAGAAAATGCCATTTTATCCAACAGTACTTCCCTGATTCCTAGATTCTTGGATAGAATCTAAATCACTGATGGTCCAAAACTCAAGTCAATAACACCTGGTAGACTGTGAACCTGAAATGCTTTGGCTGCTGCTGCTGCTAGTTGTTGTTTATGTTATTGTTTTAATTATCTCAGTTTTCAATTGTTTTCAGAGCACCTATCAGCACTGGAACCAAAGTTTTCTTTAATATTATTATTTGCCCAAGAACATGTAGAAGTTGAAAAAACACTGCAGCTTTAGTAAAGGATTAAAATGGTCAGCCAATTTTATTTATGCCCCTGATTGCCTTATTCTTGTATTTTGCCTACAAGTTGACTGGAGGTATAAAGAGGATAGTACTTGCACTCTCCATATTTAGCAGAAAATGAGATCAAGATCCATGGGCATATGTTCTCACTGAGGTGTGCTCATGTAACCTTTCAAGTGCTCAGTCAAATACAATGAGAATACTCTAGTGCAGTGTCGCCCAATTTGGGGCCGTTCAGATGTGTTGGACTGCAACCCCCATTATCCTCATCCTAGTGACCACTAGGGATGATGGCGCATGCAGTACAAATAGCATCAAGGCTTCCAGGTTCCAGAAAGCTACTCTAGTGACTATAGTCTCATTATGGCCCATGTTCTGCGAGCAGTGGCAAAAATTCTTAGATTCTGTTGCCACCTGTATTGGTCTATGTGGCAAGATGTTTTTGCTCATATATAGTCAGACTGTGGATTC
The DNA here is from genome assembly GCA_030412105.1 of Cyclura pinguis. Taxonomy (NCBI): domain Eukaryota; kingdom Metazoa; phylum Chordata; class Lepidosauria; order Squamata; family Iguanidae; genus Cyclura; species Cyclura pinguis. The sequence continues at coordinate 260,103,848 of CM059601.1, read as the reverse complement.
AGCCCTGTACTTGATTTGTCTGGTCACCTATCCATTAGGCACTTTAGGCACAGTGCCTAGGGCCTACACAAACAGGATTCTAGAGCCCATAGAAACATCCCTAGTGGTATGTTAAGGTGAGGTGAGGCGTCAAATAGAAGAATGCCTAGTGCCTACAAAAACCTGAATGCAGCCCTGCTGGCATGTGCTGCTGGATTCATGGGTAGAAGACCAATTTGTGCTCAACATGGAGAGAAAGAGAGAGACACGGGTGATTCAAATACAGAAAAGTATTACTTTAATGACTTACATCCGGCACTTGTGTGGCACACCTTCAGGTAAGAAAGGTATGATATAGCAGTCTGAAGTATAAAACACTAGTCATGCTAATCTCTGCAATTCATTCTGGATGCTCTTGTTTGTGCTTTCAAACATCTCTGCAAGTCAGAACATTCTGTCCACTTCTCACCATTTCCTTTTTCCTCTCTCACTTAATTAAGCCTTTCTCCTCTTAAACGTAATTGCTCGAGAGGAAGCCAAGCCCTGCTTGATGTATCCATCTGTCATAAGGATATAAGACTAGTTCTAATAAATAAAGCACTATGACTGTACATTAGCATCCAGATAATTTTCAGGCTCAGATTAAAACTAGTATCCTCTACAAGAGGCCTTGGGGGCGTCTGAGGATAACTTGTATGAGTACTTCTGGCTGATATATTTTGTTGGTTAATGGAGGTAGAATCAGTTGTTGTGTCAGCTCAGGGGAAGTTTTGTCTGTTCACTATATCAAGAATCACATGACTCTCCAGTTGTAGTTCTACTGCAACTCCCAGTAGCCCTGGCCGCATAGCCAAAAGTAAGGCATGCTGGGAGCTGAAATCCAGCAACATCTGGGGGACTACCTTTTCCCTTCCATGCAGTGCTTGATGGATCAGTGATTCTGTGATTTATATTACAACTAGTGTATTTACCCAGCATTGCCCAGGATTTTATTTTCTCGTTGGTAACACTTGTTAAAAATACCTTAGGAATTACCTTACCTTACCTTGCAGTCCAAAACTTAGGAATTAGATGCAGTTGAAATCAACAGATTTGAGATCCTGTGTCTCTAATTCCCCAATCTTTCTTATCTAGTACGTATAACTTTTCCCCCTATTCCCCAACCCTATCTGTATTCAGAGTTATTAACATACAGAGGTTGGGTTCCTGAGGGAATACGCTGGCCTCCTTCTTGCTCTTTGGCCTTGTCTCCATAGCAAATGGCCTGAGCTCTCTGGCTGAGAATTCTAAAGGCCCCTCTCTGAACTGCCAACCCCAGGATTCCAAAGAATCTTCATTGCCAGCCAATCATATGAAGTCTTCACCTCACACAGCCAACCATATGAGGTCTGTGCCTGCTTGACACAGACAAGATCACTCACAAACTTTGACTTTTATATAGTAGACTAGCATATTTACCCAGCATTGCCCGGGATTTTATTTGCCTCTTAAGAACTCACCAAACTGTCTTCTCCAGTACCTGTAACTTTCCCCCATATTCCCCAATCCAATCTGTATTCAGAGTTGTTAACATACAGAGGGTTTGGTTTCTGAGGGAATACATTGCTCTTCTTCTTGCTGCTCGGCCTCGTCTCCATAGCAACCAGCCTGAGGCCCAAGAGCTCTCAGCTGAGAATTCTAAAGGCCCCTCCCTAATTGCCAACCCCAGGATTCCACAGAATATTCACAGCTAGCCAATCATATGAGGTCTTCTCACTTCACACAGCCAATTGTATAAGGTCTTCACCTGCCTGACACAGACAAACACACAAACTCACAGACAAACTTTGATTTTTATATAGTAGATAAATAGGAGAGACTGCTAAATAGAAAAACACATTCCTGTCTGTGATCACTGATCAGAAATAAAAGCAATTTTAAAGGATTTAAACTTCAAATGCCTTTTCCTTTAAACTTTAAGTGTATTTAAAGAACTGGTTATTTAAATCAAATTAAATCAAATTAAATTAAATCAGGAAAACTGAGCTGTTTTCCACTCCTGACACCATAGCTAACTTCTGAGCAGGCATCCGTTGTATGTGAAGCTCTTGAATATTCTACATCGCTACGCAAACACTTTAGGGTACATCATTAGTACATTTTCATAATTCCAGTTGCATCCAGTGAACAACTGAACATGATCTGTTTGTGTTGCCATGCCTTCTTGTGCCACCTTTTTAGAAACTGGGAGACCAAACACTTTTAGGGCCACTGATTCCAAGCACAATGTTTGAGTGCTCATGCGGCATAAGCCGGATGTTTGAGTGGTAGCTGGTGTCTTCCATATCCATGGGACAATGGATGCACTTCATGTTTTAGTTCAAAGTACTGAGTCTATATGGGAGTTATGGTTCAGCACCCTGCATAGCTCCTTTACATTTTGTACTAAAATCCAGAGTGGATTCACCATCCTACTGTGACATGGTACCCATCAGCTTCTACTGAGAAGTTATGGTTTGGTTTTCATCTTCTGCTTGGATTTAGGTCCTGTGGCCTTAAGCAACTTATTTCTCAGCCTCAGTTTCTCCATTTACACTATGGAAAATATAGTCTTCAATCTGTAAAAGTGATATATAAATCTATTTTAACTCTCTACTTATTTTTTTAAAAATTATTCATTTTAATGGAAGAACCAAATTCCTCCCAGGAAAATCAATGGAGTTTTCAAGTGTTTAACTTTGGTGTTACCATACCATTTAAAAAGGCATAACTTTCATTAGGGAAAGTGCCAAGTTGTTTGATGATTTCAGCAAAATCATTGCTTATCTTCTTTACAAAGTTAATATAGTTTCACGGAGCCAACAGAGGCAACCACTCTGCCTTATAAGTATTTTATAAGATATTACTAGGTCTGCTTAACATACCGTTCCTAGTGAAAAATACATACTGGGCTTGTGCTCATTGTTAGCTTTACTTATCTACAGCAGGTTTCGACCAAAATATAGTACTTAATAGCTGTTTACTTTCCTCTTTTGAGCACCACAGAATATTTGACTTGAAAATGACATGATGAAGCAATTTCATTCCTCATCCTCAGTACTATGCTGAATACAAAAACACCTGTAAGAAGGTATTGATCAAGTCAGGGAAAACCTCCAAGCAATTATAGAAACAAAAAAGTCTGTACACAATTAGATGAACAGAGTTTGTACACATACACAATTAAATGAGCAGTGGCAATCTCTATTTTTGCAAGACAAGACTTTATCAAATCACAGAGACATAAAATATTTACATTTCAAACCCATTTTGCCCTCTTAGTTTCTAGAAAGGTGGGTACAAAAAGGCAGGACAAGAATGTCACTCCTTAGCAAGTTTTGTGGCATCTTAAAGACTAACAAATTTCATTTCACATAATCTTCATTAGACCCCACTTCATCAGACACACAAAAGCTTATGGCAAATAAAGTTTTTAAGGTGCCACAAAACTATTTCTTGTTTCTGATGCAACTGTCTAACACAGCTGCTTCCCCCCTGGAAACTTCTCATAGTGGCTTCTTATCTTTGTCAGGGCATATCTGTCATCAGTCCACAGGTTTCTTGTCTCTAGCCTTCAAGCTTCTGCATTTCATTTTTCCTAAGGAAAATCCAGTGAGTTGGCACAAGTGTATGATTAGACTGACATTGCTAGGTTCGGAACTGTTCGGAAATCTCTAGTCATCTCCCTATACCGAGCAAAGACAATGGCCTTGGAGAGACAGGCTGCTAAGTCTGCAGGAAGCTACTTTGGAGACACAGCTTAGAAAAAGTACACTTTGAACTACAACTACACAAATATCTCACTCAGCACTGGTTTGAGGGTTATGAGAGTTGTTTGGCATACACCTTCAGAAACCATCTGAAGACCAAAACATATCCCCAAAACACCTCATATCTAGAACTTCTACCCTTCCTTCAATAAATTCACCAAAACTCCAAAATCTCTACCGCTGCTGAAACAAGAAGTGATTACAAGACCAGCCTGAATGAGGTCATGATCTAGCCATGGCAGTGGAGTCCCCAATACACAGTCACTGTCCTCTAAACCAATAAAAGATAGTGACCATATACATTGGGCAAGATATAATCAGAAACAAGTCCGTATTTGTCATGGAAGACTCAAACAGAAGCTTAATTCAACCATGCTCTAACAATCAGCAGAAATTATTTCATATTCACGACTACTATGACATCTACTTAGTCATGATTTTGACACTATTGCCATTATTACCACAATGGTAACTTGCCTCTCAACCTACTTTACCAGCCACCAGCTGCATAGAGAGAAGAAGGGCCATTCTGCATGTTTGAATTATGTTTGTGTCAGGTCTGGGGGGGGGGGTCAGGCCAGGAGAAGTTACTTAGTTAAGTGTTTAGGTAAGTATAAGCTGATATGGGATTCCAGGTGTACATTGCAGAAATAACCAAAAATCTAGGACAAGCGGATCAGAACTATAACTGATATTTTGCTGGGTCAAATGAAATATAAATTCCACACAATTAATTTTAAACACCCAGAAGGAAAGAATGATTTATAGCTAGTTAAATCAAGACAACACCAGTACTGACAGTGAAAAGGAGGTGGGAGGAATATAGGGATGGACTTTAATAGATAAGAGCTGCAATTCAGATTCCCATATGCTCCTGCTGCTGACTTTAGCAAACTCCACTCTGAACCTCCAGGGCTCTTTTCCTATTCCATAGCCAGCAGAGAAGTAGTCTTTGCTTGCATATGCAAAAATGCTTTGCTGGATTCTAGCCAATACCTTTAGTATTTGACCATCAGTTCAAACTACACAAGATGGTTATTAGTCAGAACCCCATATATTAAAGTGAACTAAATATATATGCTTTGGCGAATCAAGGATATAAAAACAAATGTACATATTCAAAGCAGTCAGGCACATAAATGCTAGAAGAAGCCCTGAGAAAGTATGTCATTGCCTTATCAATCTTCATATCTTCCAAGTATTCCAACTTCAGTGGCTCAAAATTTATGTCCCTCTAAAATGCAGGAACATTATCATGTGGTCCAGCTGGCCCACTAGGTCTATGTTACAGCCAGCTCTCCAAGTTTGTAGTGAACCTTCAGTGTAGACCCTCTGCAGTACACATTGGTTCCCGCCCTACTGCAATGGATAATGGGTAGGCCCAGCTTCTAACTAATATTCTTTTGCCCCACAGGCTTACAAAAGCCTGCCACAGCGGACACACAGGTAAATGGGACTTCTCTGTACACAATGGGAGAATGGGGAGCAGAAGCTGTGTCAGATGTGGAGACAGTACCATCCTAGTTAGAAAAGAGAAAGAGCAGTGATGAGTAGGTGATACTGGGTGGTCTGTAACTGGTCAACCAAATATTTTGATGCCACCAGAACTGTTACCTTAGCCTCAACTTTCTGTTGGGCCACCATGGTTTCTTCTTCTCCTACCGTAATGCCCCAGCTGATCAACAAAGAAGCTAGTTATTCAGCATGTTGCCACTGTTAGTAAGCAGGTACCTGAAAATGCTATTGTCCACCTGCAGTTGGAATGATAGGCCATTCTTCTTCCTCAAGATTCCATCATCTCAACATTTGCAACCAGAACAACCACAGTTGGTTAAGTAATGATAATGGGCAGGTATTCTGTTCTGTCTTACACATGCACGTATTCCCTTATGGATTTTTTACTTTTTCAGCCATGGCATAAAGCCCACTATTCAATTGTGCAAGCAGAATGGAACATGTGACGTCATTACATGTGTAATAGCATTGTGCACTGAGTACCATAATGGACATTTCCCATTGGTTTTCACATTCAGTTGCACAGTTTTGCAATTCACTAAGGCACAATTGTCACATAAGTTCATGAGTATAAAGGTACAATGAGTTTCCTTGAAACAGAGTATCACCCATGAATTGAGGAGGAGGTAGAGGTGGTAGCAACAGAGCTAGTTTTGGCTAAGCTGGTTCACACGTGTGTGTGTGTATGTGTGTGGGTGTGAGAGAGAGAGAGACAGACAGCATCATTTTTCACAGGGTGATAAGCAATTACAAACAAGAACTCAATGAAATGTTAGCTGCCTACTTTACCAAGGCCTTGAGGTGGGGTGTTTCATTGTAGTACTTTTCATTTGAGATATATTTAATTTAATATGAGAAAACAACCTTTTCTGTTACATGAATATGATGAAGACTCTATCTACAAAAGCTTGCTTTGCAACTTCCATAGTCTCTCACTATTGCTTTACTCACTAAGACTGATGGGAATTGCAGTCTTAACAACTTCTGGATAGCAACACATTATAAAGTATTCTGCAGCAATCACCGAAACACAGACTGTTCTATTCCTCTGAACTGTGTCTGCATTTCTGATGAAAGAGTTAATTTCTATAAGGATATAGCTTTGCACCATTCAAGCAACTGACTGTGAAATTGCTGTAGGACAACAGTTTTGCAAATAAGAGCATATTATGATGACATAATGCTTGCAGTTTGATAACCCGCTACCAGGAAGGTTTGCTCCTAGCATTTTCTGGGCAAAAAAAGGGAGCCAAACCAGTTTCTTCCTAGTTTCCTTGTGTAGTTTCACTTACGTGGTTACATCATTCTCCGGGGGGGGGGGGGAGTCCAGTTACTTGCTTCTGGAATATTAAATTGCTTAAGTACAAACCCAATTCCTCTTTTTGTATGTGTTGGCCATATAGTAACAGTAACTTTCTGGGAGTAACTAAATACTAATAGGGAATACCTGAGCAGGGGAGAAAAGAGATTCATAAGACAGTAGCGACCTTCCAGTTGCTGTTGGATTGCGATCTCCTCACCCTTGGCCATCCTGGGGCTTACAGTACAAAAGCATCTAGAGGATCACACGCAGGGGTATAGCTATGAGAGAGGAGCAAAATGAGGGCATTGTCCTCCCACTATAAGAATTCTGTTCTGTCCTCCAAATGAAATTTTCCTTCTGTTTCCAAATCTCAAAGCATTCCAGTAACTTAAAACTTCAGTTGGGCATTTAGAAATACAATTTCAGCATCCAAAGAAAAGAGGCAGGCAAAGTGACCAAGAGCATGTGAACACACCAAATCCAAGAGTTCTAGGTGGGAACCATTGTCAGTGTCTCACTCTCTGCAGGGCTAGAAATTTGGAGTGCTTCCCGCTTGTGTCACACTTGTGGTATGCTTAAGTGTCAAAATGAAAATGACACCATTACAGATGTTGTGTAATTGCATCTCACCTTTTCTGTCCTTTGACAAGAATCATTGTCACACACACCCCCCCACAAGATTAGCAAAGCCTAGCTTCAATATAATTCATTATCTCTTTTTAATTTGAAATGTTATTCTTTTAGGATCTAGAGTCTTTCCACTCCACACTGTTATAGTGCTATTATTCCAGTTTCGACATCCTATGGAATCCTGGGGTCTGCAGTTTAGGCAGGGGCATTTAGAATTTTCAACCAGAGATCTCTTTGGCCTCAGTAAACTACAAACCCCAGAATTCCACAGGATGTTGAAAGTGGAATAATAGCACTATAATAGTATAGGGCGGAAAGGCCCCTAGATCAACTTGCTGGTCCCGATGGGCATACATTCACTGAATGAAGTGTTGAATGGTAAGACAACATTAGCAATTGGTTTGGGCCTAATTTTTATTAACACTAATAATATTAAGTATTATTTATTTATTCACTTACGTCTTAGCTGTCTCTTCCAATGGACTGAGGTGGGGAACAACAATATATTAAAAACCTAATACTAGCTAAAACCATTGGGAGATAGCTTAAAAGTTTTACAATCTGTCCTGGTCTTAAATAACTCTCATTAATTTCACTGAGGTCAGAGAACAACCCACTATGGCTAAACAACAAATTCTTGTAATTGTTGGTTTTCCTGATTTACATTTATAGTGCTTCCATTACCCTGTTGTATGACACTCTAAGAGTTTATGTTTTGTTTTTATAAAGCCAAAGAGTAGCATAGAAATTTTCAAAACAAATGCAGAGCAAATTAATTAAAAAAAAACCTGTACTCCAAGCTAGCAAATAAAACTGCATGCTTGGTTTACCATCTTCCTGTAAAATCAATGAGCACACTACAGGCAAAATGAGAAAGCTGTTGTGCAAGTTTATATGGGTGGTGAAGCCCACCATGTTTAATGAGGCTTATCAAATAAGCATACAGAGAGTGCAACCTGAACTCATTAGAAAGCCGAAGCAGGATGACCAATTCCTCAACCTATTTTGGTTTTTTACCCATCTACTAAAGGAACATAACAATATTAAATAATATAATAATACATGCAATAATATTAATAACAATAGTGATAATAATCTGATGAATAATATAATACATAACAAGATAATCAAATAATACGTGATGGCTGCTAGATAAGCAGGATAGAAGATATTAGGCACCACTAGCTTTTGAGATGTAGCAGGCATAGGGCCTTTCCGCACTACACTGTTACAGTGCTATTATTCGACTTTCAAGATCCTGTGGAACCCAGGGTTTTGCAGAAGCTGCAAACCCCAGGATTCCATAGGATGCTGAAAGTCGAATAATAGTGCTATAATGGTGTAGTGCGGAAATAGCCATAGTCATCAAGGAGGCCTTGGGGACACAATCCAAACAGCAGCACAGACCTTGTGTTTACTTCAGCTTGTGGAAGGCTTAAAGGGCAAAGTCTGAAGGGTGGTTAAAAAACTACCAGGGCAATTCTCTCCCTGTGCAATGCACCTATGTTAATAATTAAGTTACAACAACCAGGAGCTGGTATGGGAAGGCTTTGTTTTATTTTGCTCTGTGAACAAGTTTCTCCTTTCATTATTAGCATAAAACCTAGATAACACCCCTTGTTCTATGGATGTGATGGCTGTTTTGTTTTTTTTTTAGAAAAGGGAGGCGAGATTTCTTTTTGGAAGAGATGCCAGATATCACACTGGAAAGAACCACAACAAACAAACAAACTCTGTTCAATCATTAGATCCGTTGAATCAGAATACGAAGAAAGAAGTCCTTTTGTCTTCCCTCCTCTTGCCTCTTGTTCTGCCACTCTCCTCATGAGGAGACCCCCAAATGAGAAGAGCGACAGAACTAGGGATGGGGTGAGACACAGCTCCTTTCTTTGAGTATTGATTTGAAACTGAAGTCTCTTTTTGCCTGCATTAGCTTTCTTTCTTTGGAGACACTCCAGTATGACAGAATTTTCTGACCTGGCTCTTATGTTTATATATGACATAAACTAATAGCAAATTCATTATTCTACTGTGCTTCATTTTGTAGCCAAAACATCAGCATCTTTCTGCATACGAATGAGAAGTATCAGTATTTAATAATGCTGGGGAAATCCAAGGTTTATGAAAGTAGCAAAAATAGTGGAGAAAAAAAGGATAGAGATAGAGAATACTCTGTAGGGGAGGTCTTCGAAACCATTGACAGAGGACTGAGCATGACTGCTAGGAGGAAAATTGCTGTGTTGTTGTTGTGTGCCTTCAAGTTATTTCCAACTTATGGTGACCCTATGGCAAACCTATCATGGGGAGTTCTGGTACTGAAAAGGTGTGATGTGCCCAAGTGCTAGGACTATTTTGTATTTTGTTTTGCTGCTGGGTTTCCATGGCCAAGCAGGGAATCAAACCCTGGTCTTCAGGGTTGTCGCACTACATTCAAAGTACTATACTACGGTGGTTCTCAATTTAGCTGTACTACTGATCTATAACCTCTCTTCCCTCCCATTACCTTTTCAGGATGAAAATCAGCCCCACACAGTAGCCATAAATGAATGGATTTCACTCCTGCTGAGTTGGTGCAATGCTTTCGGGGTTCCCTGGGACTCAGATTGCAAATGCAATCACAATTTAAGACACAGGACAATGGGACTCTGGTTGCAGGATTCTTCTGTCTCTGCTACTGACTGGTATTGCAACATCTGGGCCCTTTTCACACAGCATTTGCCATGCAAAAGGGTGCCTGGAGCGTTGCGCGATTGTGAGGAGCGATCTGCACGACGCACTCACAATCGCACAACGCTCCAGGGGCCTGCAGGCGCTGATCACGCACCTTTTCATTTTTGGCTTCCAGCTGAAAATGGTGTGCGATCACGCATTGCTCCCGGGCTCCATGTGCACTTACCTGGCATGTAGAGCCTCTGGAGCTGGGCCGGTCGCGCTTCCTGCCCCAGCGCAGCCTGGGAAACTCCCAGGCTGCACTGTGGAAGGAAGAAGCAGGGCTCTCGCACGAGCAGGCAGCTTGTGTGGAGCTGAAGCACAGGGACACGACAGCCTCTCACCAGAGGCTGCTCGCGCGATCCCCGCACCCCAGCGCCGGAAAAAAGTAAGGTGTGGAAAGGGCCCTGGATGTAAACTTAAAAGCTCTAAATAAATTTTTAAAAAATACAAAATAGATGCAAATGCAAGATAGACATTTCACCACAAAGAATTTACCCTTTTGTTCCCCTCCCTCAAATACATAACTGAAAACCTTACTACTTTATTTAAGGTGGAAAGAGCCTACTTCTTAGCCCTGGCAACTGCAGCGCCTGTCCAGCTCCAGCAGTTCCTCTCTTTCTGAACTGAACTAGCAAGTATAGCCCCTTCCTTGTGGTTTTCCAGTGGCCCAGATGAATAACTCATAGAGATTATACCGGGAAGCACCAGTGCGGCCCATCGGGTATCATGTGAACAAAAATCTGCCCCTGCTGCTCCCAGTTGACCGCCCCTGATGCACACAGTGCTGATGGATATCTTGAAACAGAGGACACAAAAAAGCTTGGCGCAGCCCGCCAAGTAGAAAAAGACTCATCTAACCAAAACTGCCCCCACCTGATTTTTGTGGGGAATCCCTTCCTTGCAGAGCTATGACCATAGCTCATCCCATTCATTAGGGTTTCTCAAACTTTTGGGTAGCATATTCAAGCAGTTGGAGGGTTTGCAGATGGGAAAAGAGGGAGTCTACTTTTGCTGGCATTGTCACTTAAGAGTGAAATCTGGATCCAACTCATGGCATTTTCATTTGTTGTTGTTGTTGTTGTTGTGCGCCTTCAAGTCATTTGAACCTATCACAGGGTTTTCTGAGGGCTGACTGTGTGGGATGCTCCCAAGGCCACCCAGTGGGTTTCCATGGCTGAGCAGAGAATTGAATTCTGTTCCCAAGGTCATCACCTAATGCACAAACCACTATACCGTGCTGCCTCTCTTTCAATATTTTATCTTGTGTAAACTTCACCAAAAGCCCTGCAGTCAAATCTACTCTATCTGCTCACTTACTCACAAATGACATATTTTACTAGTTAAGAATCATATTTAAGCATAATTCTGGATATCAACCAAAGGAAACACTAATTAAGGCCTAAAATCAAGCCTGCAAGGTATTGTAGGACTGCAATTCCTAGAATTCCTGGCTAGTGGTTATGCTGGTTAAAAGTGCTACAACTTGTACTCTAACAATGTCCAGAGGGCCACACAATTTCCATCTGGGCCTTAATCCATCTGCTTAGCCCAACCAGAGTAGACTTCTTGAGTCAATGGGGTTTACATAAATGTTGTCTTACCATTCATCAGTTGATTCAATGGGTCTCCTCTAGCTGAGACTAGCAGTTGGTTTGGGGCCAAAAAATTGTCTGCAGTGCTTCATAAGGAGAAAATCCCTCTTTGTTTTCTGGACCATTAATGTTCCCAGGCTCTAGCCCAGTTGGCCTGAGAAGTGGTAGGACCAGTTTGAATTTTGTTTTACTGCTGGGGTTTAATTTCTTCTTCTCCCAGCAAAACTACTTCTCCCCCCAGGTTGTGTGGTTTCCCAGGCATATCCTGTTGTGGGCTGTTATTACTTGATCACCTCTCGCATCATCTGTGTAAAAATGTTCTTCATTATATTCAACCCAGGACTGAACTGCAGTGAACCCTATTCATTTGGCTCAGGCCAAATGTTCTGGCAATAATGTGATGGAAGCTAAGCAAACTGTCTTCTGAAAAGTAAGAGTCCATCTGCTGTGTGCTCAAAAACAGGGATTCCTAAAAGAATGGTCATGTAGCCATAGCTGACTCGAACATTAAGGAGAGCAAGGAACCCATCTCAGGCATCAACTTGGCAGGGCCACAATAGGATGAGAACCATTGTGGTCTAGTGATTTCAGTGTTGGACTAGGACTTCAGGAGACCAGGGTTTGACTCCCCACTCAGCCACAGAAACCCACTGCTGGTGAAGTCGCAGTCTCCCAGCCTTAGCAAAAGGCAACAGCAAACCTCCTCTGAATAAATCGTACCAAGAAAATCCTAGGATAGGGTTGCCAAATATCAGAATCTACGGTTTTCCCTGTCCATGACAGTCGGTTGCGCCACCATTACACTCATACCTGTCTTGCAGAAGCCCTTGAAGCATGATGTGCCCTGGAAAGCACCCACCTGTGCTGTGGAAGGAAGAGGCGTGGCCATCGTGCTGCCTTCTGGCGGGAGCCAGCCAGTGCAAAGGGGAGTGCTCCTGTCATGCTCCCCTCCCAGCAGAGCTGCTGCAAGATCCCCACTGGACGACTTCACAAAAGATAGGGTGTGGAAAGGGCCAAAATTTCAGTCTTTCATGTTCATGTGAGCAAAAATCTCATAATTTTGAGATTATGTGCAAGGAGGTGGGTAAGATGGTGAGACGTGTATATGTGTACATTTTCAGAGAGTTTTTTTTTTCAAAGAGATTGTTCATATTTTCAAAACCATTTCATTGTCCAAAGTCATATTTTGTAGTAGCATTCACACAGAACTGTACCTAAAAGGTAGGCATTTTATGACATGGTTACCTAAATAAGAATAACACCGCTTTGAGTCTCATATTGAGAGAAAGTCAGGAGATAAGTATCTAGGTAGGGGAAGAGAGAGAGAGAGATAGTCCCTAAATTTCAGCTCCTTGCCATGTAGTTTTTCTTTTAAACTGACAAAAAAGTTTTAGACAAATATAAACCTAAGAAATCTTTTACTTCTGTGCCATTTACATTTTTCTTTTCGAACAAGGAGGGCTGACATCTGCTGAAAACTAGCATTCCAAGTCACGTGAACATGTGTTTTCTGACTCTGAGTGCTAGGACATCACATAATACCCTTGATTCCATTCCTACAAACACTTCTGTGGACTTGTGGCATTTTTATACTACTCAATACATTGGAATTCTCATTGTGGGTTGGAAAATACTGCAGATTAATGCATTCAGTGGAAGCTCTTGGTGTTTTGTTTTGTTTTTTAAAAATCATCTGAAGGTTAAAGAGACAGAAAGACTTTGCATAGCTCACATTCTGTGTTTTGCAAATACTTCTCAGATGGTAGTCAGTTGGGGACATTGTATGCTACATGGAGAGCTCTCATCTCTGGAATTCATCCCTCCCACTAGTCCACCAAAGACTAAATCTGTTTTGTACGTTTTTCAACTGTCCGTGTTACAGAAGGAACTTCACATTTACAGATCTAATCTTGTCCATGGAGGGTTCAGATGCCAGCTCTCAAATCACTGCCTCCCCCTACCAGGAAAGGGAGTCTCCCCTGTTCTATATGAGAAAATATTAGCCTTAGCACTATATTGTTAATGGAATAACAATTATTGCTCTTACAACATTTTTAAAAACTATGGGGAAAAATCATTTCATTTGTTAAATAATTAAAATAAAAATATAATTTATCATCACTAAAGATGAATTAAAACATGCTAGGATGCTCATTTCCTTGTGTGCTGATTTAAAATGTGTTTGACTGCCTGAATAGGGCAACAGAGAAAGGAAGGCAGAAAGGGAGAGATGTACTTGTATACTTCACTTAATGAAGTAGATGTGTTTGTGGGCATTATCTCCTTTACAGAAAATTTGGTACCTGTGGCAAAAGTAAAATGGCAAGAATAGCGATAGGTTTCTACACCGCAAAAAAGAACAGCAGTTCAACATGTTTCAGCAAACTTTTTATCAAAAACTAGCAGTATGGCCAGGGCCTAAATACCTTAAAAGCACCAGATCTTGTCTGATTTTGGAAGCTAAGCAGGGTTTTTACCCCAAAACGTGGGTGACCCAGGGTCCACCCATGATGCTAGTACTTCTGTGCCAAGGTGGGGAATTATTCACTCAAATCAGGAGGCCTGCAAGAGATGGGTAACCTAGCAAGATCTTTCCACCTTCATGGAAAGTACCTACCAGTACTTCTGCAGGGAAGAACCAGCCAGAGATCCAAAAATAAGCTAAATCTTGTTTTATTGGGGGAATTAATCACATACAAAGTCCAAACAGTCATGCAATCAGAAAAGGCTAACTGAGGGGACAGGGAGGAAAGTTTGAGATAGTGAGATTTCAGGGCATAGTGGGTGATATTAACTGGTCTTGAAGAGAAGCAAAAAAGCAGTGATGTACCTTAGTTTCACGTCTAAGGACAGTACACAGTGAGAAATTGGAGTAGCAGAGTGGTGACCAGCAATTGGTGTACTCCAAATTGACTGGCCAAAACTAGGGTTTTATACCCAATTTCTGCCTGAAGGGCAAGGCTGTCAATGGCTCTCCAGCTGAGTAAACAATGGAGTTCGCAGAGTGGACAGTGAGGTCTGGAATGGGCTAATGGTCTTAGCATTAGGTGACGAAAGGCTAATGGCTGTTATGATAGCTCTGTGCTTGTCAGACAGGTGTGAGGATAACAGGGATCTAGGAAAGGGATCTAGGAGATCATCTTGGTAGATCATAAGCTGAACATGAGTCAGCAGTGTGATACAGCAGCCAAGAAAGCCAACGTGATTCTTGGTTGCATGCATCAATAGGAGTATGGTGTCTAGATAGAGGGAGGTAATGGTACCACTCTATTCTGCATTGGTTAGACATCATTTGGAATACTGTGTCTAGTTCTGCGCATCTCAATTTAAGAAGGATATCAACAAGTTGGAGCATGTCCGGAGGAGGGTGACCAAAATGGTGAAAAGTCTGGAAGCCATGCCCTGTGAGGAACGGCTTAGGGAGCTAGGTTTGTTTAGTCTGCAGAAGAGAAGGTTAAGAAGGGACATGATAGCCATGTTTAAATATTTGAAGGGACGCCATATCAAGGAGGGTGCAAGCTTGTTTTCTGCTGCTCCAGAGACTAGAAGAAGGACCAATGGATTCAAGCTGCAGGAAAGGAGATTCCACCTAAGCCTTAGGAAGAATTTCCTGACAGTTAGAGCTGTCCGGCAGTGGAATATGCTGCCTGGGAGTGTGGTGGTGTCTCCTTCTTTGAAGGTTTTTAAGCAGAGGTTGGATGGCCAGCTGTTGGGAATGCTTTGATGTGTGTTCCTGCATAGCAGGGGGTTGGACTAGATGGCCCCTGTGGTCTCTTCTAACTCTATGATTCTATGATTCTAAGGAAGTGTGCATGTCAAAGAGAGGCGAGTTAAGACAATCAGCGGTTTGGTGGGAATATCCCAGTTGCTATTGGCCAGAAGACAGAGTTGTTAAGCCTATTATCTCTGGAGTTACCTGGTGATTTCCTATGACCTGGCTATGCCTAGAAGGGTTTTCTAACCTAATTCACAATGCACATGTTCAGCCATCTTTTCCTTTTGTCCAGTTCGGCCATGTAGCCATAGCAGGGCACATTTCATATCAAAGCCAATTAATATATTTACCAATTAAATCACATTTCACCTATCAAACCTTATCAAGGTGTGGGGGAGTATGGCCAGGTAATAGAGTCAGCACTGGTTCGTATTTAGATGGGAGGTGCCAATTAATACTAGGTGCTGTAGGCTTATTTTAGAGGAAGGAATTGTCAATCCATCTCCGAGTATTCCTTGCCTAAGAAACCTTGTGAAATTCATAGTCACCATAAATCAAAAGGTGATATGAGGGCACATACAGGGAGAGGGAGGGAGAGAGAGACAGAAAGAGAGAGAGAGAGAGAGCCTGGCTACATTTTTGTGATTGGCAAACCTATGAATGACTTTTAGCAACCATGGCATTCCTTTCCAAGTGCTTACAGACTGTATATTTAATGAGCTGCTCAAGACACTTTCCCAGTATTGATGTCAGGCTAACTGGGTAGTAATTGTTTGGGCCCTCTTTCTTTTTCTTTTTGAAAATGAGGAAAACATTTGCCGTCCACGAGTATGCTGGGACTTCTCCTGTTCTCCAGGAATTCTCAAAGATTATTACCATTGATTCTGAGATTGTTTCTGCTAGTTCTTTTTATACCCTTGGATATAGTTTATCTGGTCCTGGAGATTTGAATTCATTTAGAGTAGCCAGTAGCCTGTACTACTTCTTTATCTATCTTTACCTATAACCTATACCTTCTTTACCTATATCGTGCTGTAAGGCCCCGCTTTGGGGGTCCCCAACATCAGTATGGTGTGGATGGGCACCATACCTAATTGGCATCATATGTAATTGGCAACACATTTTATTGGCTCTGATATCAAATTCAAGCCTGAAAGGTGATGGAGAGGTAAAACTGAGCGAGGGAAAGAATTTGACTGTAAATGTGAGAAGCATAGGTCAACTCCAAAATTCCTCCAGGTAAGACTGAGTCATTTGTCAGGCAAATACACATCATTCCTGTGGATAATAGGCTTAAATAGAAGCTGGACTTTTCCAAGGAATGCAACTGTGAGGAACCCACCAGGACACTGATTGACAGATATCCATCCCTTGTACACCTGGATTCTTTCATCTGTCCTCACAGCACCCACAATAGACAGCTATTACAACATTCATCATGTCTTTGTCAATCAAAGCACTAAGCCCATCAACAGGCAAAAGACTCATTGTCCACAACAGGTTCCCTTTGTCTTGCATCTGGAACCTTCACAGCCACAAGCCATTTTCAGGGTATAAATACCCCTGATTTGAGGAGGCCCAGTGCAGTGTCTTGAAGATCTACCCGTCACTCTGTCCGCCTGGCTCCTGAATGAGAACTGCCTAAGCCAAAATACATTTCTACTCTTCACTACTCTTCTGGACTGGTAATTATAAATCCTCCCAAATCCCTCAGCCTCTCTATAATTTTTCCTCCCTTTCTCTTTCAGCTAGCTCTTGTGTGAATGTGTCATTGTGTGTATTTTGTGTGCATGCATGAATGAATTCCCCTCAATAAAATAATTTGATTAGACAATTGTGCTTGGTTTTTGGCTTGGCCTGACCCCGTAAAATTTGGGTTTAAAGATCTCGCTAGGTTACCCTGCCTCTCGTAGTGCTACAGCTTGTGCTCTGGCTAATTCCCATTCCCCATTATTTGGAGCACATTGAAGTGTCCCCCAAAGGACCCCAGAAATCAGGATAACAATGCTGCATTTTCCCTAGGTCAAGCACTGTTTTTCTTTCAGGAGAAGGCCGAGGCAAATAAAGTGTTGAGTAGTTCTGCCTTATCTCTGTCCCCTGCTATTTCATCATCTTCTCCACATAGTGGCCCTACCATTTCCTTGTTCTTCCTTTTGCGACATCATAATAAAAAAAGCCCTCTTTATTGTTTTTAAATTCTCCAGCAAGGCTGAGCTCATTCTGCACTTTAGCTTTTCAGACTTTCTCCCTACACATGATGGCTATTTCAATTCTTCTTTGGTGATTTCCCCCCTTTCCCCTTTCTTATACATATCCCTTTTAAATCTTAGCTCAGTTGAAAGTCCTTCAGACATCCATACCAGTTTCTTTAAACACCTCCCATTTTCACTCCCCACTGCAACAGTTTGAAACTGTGCATTCAATATCTCTCTTTAAAGAAACTCCCATCCATCATGAAATTCTTTCTCTTTTAGTATTCCTGACCACAAGATCACACCCAGGACTTCCCTAAATTTAGTGAAATCATCTCTCTCTCTCTCTCTGGAGAGTGTGTCTGACTATGTTTGGTTTGCCCTTTCCACTGTTTAACAAACTCCAGGAAAACATGGTTATTCCTACCTACAGATTCCACCACTTCCTCCCCATTAACTAAATCATCCTTGTTAGGATCTGGTCTAAAATAGCTGATTCTCTTGTTGCCTCTTCCATCTTCTCGGAAATGAAATTTTCTGCAAGGCAAGTGAGTAATTTGTTGTACCTTATATTTTTGGCAGAATTTGACTTCTTACAAATACCAGGGTAGTTCAAATCTCACATTACTATTACATCACTCCTTTCTGAATCTGTTCCAATAAGCCATCATCCAAGTCCTCAGTCTGGCTTGGGGGTCTGTAGTAGACTCCCACAATGACACGACTGCTGTTTCTCTCCCCTTTTATTTTTACTCAGATGCTCTGAAGCTGGCTTCAAAGATATAAGTCATGGATCTCTTCACAGGTGTAAATGTCCAAGACATATAGTGCTATTCCTCCTGCTTTCCTGTTTGGTCTATTTCTCCGAAATAGGTTACACCACTCTGTTACTACATTCCAATTATATTATCCATGATTTCATGCACTTCATTATCTTATGCATGGAAAGTAAGACTGAGACTAAATGTGTCAATATTAATAGAGAAAAAAAATAAATCAGGTTTGTTTTGAAAGAGAAATGCAAAAGTTATCAAAAGTTATCAAAAAGTTATCAAAAATATTACTGTCTAATTACCAGGTTGCTATCATACATCATGTTGTAAGTTTATGCAGATAAAAAGTACAGAGATCTTTTAAAGTAAATAAATACTAATAAATGAAATAAAATGGGATTTGAGTTCAGCAGAATAGTCTAGTTTGTTAACATTAACATTTATGAAGTCCAAAAATTTTGGTCTGGAATTACTATGTGAAGGTCTCAGGGAAGGGGGAGCCCATCTACCCACCTCCCAAAAAACAAGAGAAAGGTATTTCTTCCTAATTTTTCTGGTTTTCCTTCTCATCTCTAGGTGTTACCTTAAATGAAATCTACAGTGATAGTGTTATTCACAGTGAAATGGGAATGAATTCTAACTATATAATCCAGCTTTATGTCAAGTTAGGCTGTTTGTCCAGCTAGACAAGTATTTCACTCTTTGGCTTCAGCTTAAATTGAATCTCAAGCAGAGGTCTTTCACAGGACCCACTGCCTGATAATTTTTAAAGTGGAGGCGCCACAAATTAAACCTAGGACCTTCTGTATACAAAGCATGTGTTTTACTACCTTCCCTTTCATGGCTTCTTCTAACATGGCTGCCTGGAAAATGTTGGACAATTGGTTCAACAAAGCATCTGTGATTAGCACTGCTTTAACTGGTCCTCTTGTTTAGGTTCATTATGGATCTATTAATTTCTTTTAAAAATATCTTTCTTTAAGCCCAAACCACTCATCTTTCCATAGCAGTGTTTGCTGCAGACTGGGTTCAAAGTACAAAAGTAGCTGGCACTCCACTCAACAAGAGGGAAAGAAGGGCCAGAATCTTGTCCTGCCCAGTAGGCTCAGGCAAAGGCAAACTACTGCAAGCCTCTTCTAGCTTGTCTGTCCCTCCTCATTAAGAATTTTTGTCATCTTGAGCACACTCTGATGTTGCTTACCCACGCATTTCCCAGTTTTCATCTGTGAAATGTGTGGGGGAGGTATGCTTTTATTCTGCAAAATGGAACAAGGCATATGTGTCTGTTTGGGGAAAGATATATTCAGTTCTCTTCCCCTTGAATAATTTTGATTTGCTTAATGGCACATCACCACCCACATAACATCTCAGCAAAACCTGTCTCATGCATTGGGGTTTAGCAACGTAATACGGCTTTCCTACCCACTCTCTGCTACTTCCACTGGAGCAGCTTTCCAGAGGGTCATATATGAGTGTGTGGTGTGCACATAGCTGGCATGCTCTTCTGAGAGGCAGAGAAAGACCAGAAGAGACGGATGGGCTAATTCTTGCAGTTACTGTAGAGGGAAGAATCTCAACAGTTTTAATTAGCAGCAGGTGAAGAGCTCTCCCTTCCTCTGACAACCTATGTGCCTGAAATTGAACCTTGACATTGCAACCTTTGTTCTAGTGTTGCTCAATGCTCTACAGAGAATTTTTGCAAATATTCACATATGCTGATGATATTTCTCAATGGGAAAGAGTTCTTAGAAGATTGCGTCTTGACACAGGAGCACTCTGCAATGTTCTGGATGGGAACAGACAGTAAGAGAATAGGGGTAGAGAGAATTATCTTCCCTCTAGTGAAATAGAAATGTCAGTTTTGAGTCAGAGAAACAAACCAAGGGAAGCACAAAGAGACAATTAAGATGAAATGTTGGCTAGATGCACTGTGGAGGAATTTTAAGATGCAGTCTGTTTCTCTTTGGAGATCGGGGAGCTCTTTCCTATTACACAGTTATAGTGCTATATTCTGCTTTAACTTCCATGGCACCATCCTATGGAATCCTGAGGTACATACCTCAGTGAGGCATTAGAGGAGCTCTCTGGCTTGAAAATTCTACATAAACCTCCCTCAATGGCAAATCCCAGGATTCCATAGAATGGAACCATGGCAATTAAAGTGGAATCATAGTGCTATAATTGCACAGTGTGAAAGAGTCCCTTACATGAAGCTCTGGAATTTGCTACTGGAGCATTTAAGTAGCCTGCCTCCAGCTAAGCTCAGCTCACATATTTGTAAATAAACTTAAATATTGTGAAACATCATAAGCCTCCAAAAACAAACAAACAAACAAATAAGCCCAAAGCAAATCAAACCGGAACTTGCACTAGAAGCAAGTTTTCTCGCTGATGTTCTTGTGAGCCACCAAGTTTCACGATTTTGGTACAGTGGACTTGCACATGTACCGTCTTAATAAGAACCCCTTATCTGTGGAAGACAGGATGTATCTGAAAGCTGTAAGTCAGCATTCTCCTGCATTTAATGTTCTAGCTAGTCTATGGCATCTTTATGTTCCTGTGATTAACTACCACAGCTTAGACAGCTTTAAGCTGATGCAATTTGTTTGCAGTACCTCCAAAAGTGAAACTGTCCTATAAATCTAAAGACAGGTGAAAGGTTACAGCAGCACTGGATGAGTTGCATTCTGCTATATGTGCCAGTTGAAGCAGAGATGACTACTGCTTTCATGGGGAAAGAAATGAAACTCCCATCCTGATAATGTTTTACTTCAGCAGCTGTCTCTCATTCTTCTTCTGCACCAGGATGTTTCTCCTCCCACTTGCACACACTCAAAAAAGGGGTTGGAGGAAGAAGGGGAAGCAAGCATGATATATGCCTACTAGAGGTTATGAGATACCCATCAAGATACAGGTCTGACCCAAGACCTCTTGCCAAGATGGTATTCCCTTTCTGTTCAATGTACAAAAGCTGATTAGGCAGGCAGTTGAAGCTTTCATCACCACTGGCGATGAGAGAGCATCTTCCATCATACCTCTGGGCAACAAGCTAGTTTAGTTAATACAGGGATGGAATCAACAGCAACAACAAAGCCAAAGGTAGAATGAAAAAAATAAAAAAATAAAAAATAAAACTCATGTTATTGACGATTATACATTTCCACAACAGGCTTTTACATTTGCCTTATAAAATCTTACCTATGCAGTAGCTAGTGTTATTCAGAAAGTAGCAACTCTTCTCCAAAAATTGAAATCCTTGGGCTTTTTCCCACAACACCATTATAGTACCACATTCCATTTTGACTGCTGTGGCAACATTCTATGAAAGACTTGGGTTTGTCATTTGTTGAAGTACAGGATATGCACTCTGTCTGAAACTGCTAAATACAATACCTTCCAACATTTCAGAGATGAATCCAAAATGTAACTTGGCTAAGCTCTGCAAACACACACAGAGACAGGTTTTATTTGCCCAGGTATTAGGTAATGATTATTCTGCTACTGCACAGTTATTTGACTTCTGTCGCTTTTCAGATGCTTGTGTGGATTTTAATGTAGCTCTTTTATTCTTGGTTGCCAGCCACCTCGGGAGCCTTTGTGGGACAGAAGCATTTTACATAAAAGAAAATAAATAATACATTGGGTTGGACCGAGACCTTTTGCTGCTCACTGATAAAGTGAGATTGAACATCCTCAGCATACAGAAAGAATAGTATTGTTTCCTAAGAATTCCATTTTGGAGGACAATTTCAAACTCATGTGTATGTCTGTGTGTGTATGGATGGAATTTGAAATAGGAAAATTAAACTCTTTATTTCAGGGTTAAACTCTTCATTTTCTCTGTAGGTTTACTTTAAGAATCACTGGTGTAGCAGGATTGGGAGGATTTTGCAACATTGTGTGTAGTGTGGGGATATTAACGTTATCTAAAGTCAGCAAACATTACGTATTCTCTACTGTCATGTGCACGGTATGTAATTTGAGATTAAACCACACTATGACATATAATTCTTTTCCCTGTGCAGAACTGACTGTAGGTGTGAGGAAAGTATATCAGCCAGAAAACAAATATACCAACCCCAATGCTAAATAATGTACTGTACTATAATTGGAAAGAGGGTTGTCCATAGTGGCATTCCCCCTTGTACATGCCTAGTCTCATTCAGATGGTACATTGGGGAATTTTTTTTTCTTTTATTTGCTTGGTTTTGTCTGAAAATATTCTTAGGATGCTAAAGTGAAAACAAGGCACACTTATAAAATAAATTTGAAACACACTCCCATAATAGACAATCCAAAATCCCAGCTCTCCTCAGCCCAACTATCTATTTAGCTCAGTCCAGAAAAAGCCGGGGAAAGATGATGGGGTGAATCCTCTGCCTTTAGCATGAAAACACAAGTCTGGCAGCTGGAGGGAAAGCAGATTTGAAGAGCAAGTTATGGAGAGAAAGTAGTGCATGAGGAAAGGGTTACTTATGCATTTTTTCTCTTCTATGCGTTATACCTGGTCTCTGATATATAGAAACCCTGACATGAAATGAACTGTGGAACCTATAGTTCCTGCCTCCGAGAGGATTTCTCCTCATTTTTCACATCTGAGAAACAGAGCTTGGAAGTAACAAGTTCGAACCTGTAATTAGTTACTTTTGAGGCAACAGAGATGGAAATTTTGCTGCAACTGGATACTGCTTTGCACAATGTCTCCAAAAATACCTGCACTGGTGTATACCAGAGTATAAGTTCATTTCCACACTATGCTGTTATAGTGCTCTTATACCACTTTCAACATCCTATGGAATCCTGGGGTTTTCAGTTTAGGAGGGGCATTTAGAATTCTCAAGCCAGAGACCTCTTTGGCCTCAGTCAACTACAAACCCCAGAATTCCACAGGATGTTGAAAGTGGAATAATAACACTATAACAGTGTAGTACAGAAATGGCCTAAGTCTCTTTCACATTACACAGTTTTACCACTTTGATCCCATGGTATATTCTATGAAATCCTGGCATTTATAGTTTGGTGAGGGTACTTAGGATTCCTAGCTAGCCTAAATGGTTAAGATACGAAGATTTAATCAAGACATCTTGCACCAATAAACCAACAATAAAGACCAGACAGGAATTAGAAGAAGAATGTAAAGCATTAAACCGATTCTCCTATCGTCAATTGACAGAAAGATTTCAAATAGAAGCGAGATTACAAGGCTTTGAAACTACATCAGAAATGAATGAGATGATAAAACTTTTGCGAAATGCATCACATCTGATGGCAAGAATACATAAGATTTTGCTACTTAAGGACAGAGAGGAAGATACAATTAAAGATGTGATGATAAAATGGGCACAAACTGTTGGCCATCCCATACAATTACTCCATTGGGAATTAAGTTGGAAGAGAACTATGACATTTACTGCAGCACAAAATCTCAAAAATTTTTTTTTTTTAAGATATTCTACAGATGGTATATGACCCCCTACGAACTAAGAATAATCTATAAGTCAGGCATGGGTAAATGCTGGAAGTGCCTTGCTGAAACAGGTACGCTTTATCATCTATGGTGGACTTCTCAGAAGGCTAAAGATTACTGGTTTAGAGTACATAAAGTAATTTCAGAAATCTTCCACATTAATTTTCCAAAATCCCCTGAAATCTATTTGCTGAATATTCTGCAAGGAATTGACGTTCATGTTAAAAAGAAATATTGGAGGATTGAATAAGCCAAACTGTGGAAAAACGAAGAGACCCCTAAGACAGAACAATGACTTGACAAGTTATCAGAAACAAAAATGGCAGATATCTTGACGCAAAGATTAAAAGGGGAGACTGATGACAAAGTCCATAAGGAATGGGAGCCTTTAAACAACTATCTCAAAAAATTAAAGAGCTAATAGCAAACAGTTAATTGATAAAATAATCAAAGAGGTTGAAAACTGAATTAAGATATAGACGGTAACAATTAACAAATACTGGTATAAGTTTACAAGCAATACTATATAAAGATGGATTCAAATGTATTATATAAATATAAATATTTAAATATATACATCAGGAACAAAGAAGTGATTTCATGCTAGAAGTACGAATAAGTTATGCTTGTAAATAATAAGTCCTAGGTAGGATTAGAGGAAGATAAAGAAGATACGTAAGAATGTACAGTTGTTTTTTTTTCATGAATAGTATTCTGTTTTAGTGATTTTATATATTGTAAAAATTTCAATAAATATAATAATAAAAAACAGGATTCCTAGCTAGAGAGTTCTAGTGCCTCACCAAACTACAAGGATTCCATAGGATGCAGCCATGGCAGTTAAAGTGGGATCAAACTGCTAAAATTGTGGAGTGTGAAAAACAGCTACTTTACCAAAGGGATTCTGGGCTATGTTTCCTGTTTCCTTTGTTGACATGGTGAAGAAACAGGCATTGTGTACTTTGCTTTAAGGGTATCTTTTACAAGAAATGGGACAATAATATCTCTGCCTCAACAAGACTTCAAAAATTTTTACTACATAAAATCCTTTTCTATACTGTACCTTATTTATTCAATTCAACCCTGCCCCAATGGCCCTGTTTCACTAAACAACATTATTGAAGAAGGGCTTATTGAGTATTGTGACCAGAAAATGTGTTAACCTTTCGGGAAAAAAAAGGAAAAAGAAGCAGGCACAGGATAAGAAGGAAAAGATGAAAGATGGGAACAAAGAAGGACTGATGTGCCAGCTCTCTGAGGGAGAATTTAGAGGAGCCCTTTCCTCCCACAGAAGACAAATTTCCCACTTTGTACTTTGAAAGCAGAATGACCTCCACGGCTCTTTTTTCTTTCTTTTTCTTTTAACGTACTCCTAAGCGAGAGAGGAGTACTCCTCACCTCAGAAGATTTTATCTACAAACCCTCATCTCAGCTGTTGTCAACCGTAACTTCAAATGCCAAATACCAGTCCCCATACAACAAAGGTCTTGTATTTCTGGTGAATATTTGAAGCTTGATTTATCTGTTTGCATTAAAAGATCCTTTGTACTCATAAGGGAAATCTCAAAAGGTATAAAGAAAAGATGTAACAGACATGCATGTTAAAGATGATTTATACATTCCCAAGCGTACAAGATGGGTTCATTGAAGATAAAAAATAAGCTTATTCATCTTATTTATTCAATGAATTTATTTACTGGCTTGCAATAAGAATTTATAGGATGTTTCTCAGGAAAAAAAAAAAAAACCTGGCTGGAATCAGAGTGCCTGGCTGGGTTTAGGGAATAAGCAGCTTTGGTTGCTCTGGATGACAGTCTTGCTTTGGCTAACCAGGGGATTCTGCTAAACGGGGTAGACCAAGATATTTGCTTCCTGAAGCAATGCAGCAAATGTCTCCCTCCCACACTCGACTGCCAAATCGAGATCAGGCGATTTTGGCACATGAGGCAGGAAGTCCCACAGGCACTGCTTGCCATTTCTGGTGGTTTAAAAAAATAGCAAGAAACTAAATACATTTACTGCCTTTTCATGACACCCAAACTCTTTTGCTTGAGGCAGCTGCTTCAGTCTATCCAGCCTTAGGGCTGTTGCTAGGTCTTTCAGCTGTTTTTCCTTTCACTGGTCCTGGTATCCTTCTGAATCACATGCACAAACTGAGTGTTGGGAAAACTAGTTTGTGTAGCTGCTACTCCTGTCAAAGCAATCCCTGCCAGTGATGTTGGAAGGCTGCACCAAAAAAAGTGGTACTGATCACACAGCTCCTTCTGTGCAGATTCAAGGTTGGCTGGCACAGATGATCTCTATAATTTTAAAGAAAATGATAAAGACACCAAAATAGATTTTCTACATCTTGACTCAGTCATTATTCAAAATGGAAATTGTAGTCAAGCAATCAGAAAATGTCTAATGGCCCTTTCATACTGCACAGTTAAAGCACTATGATTCCACTTCAAATGCCATGGCTGCATTCTATAGAATCCAGTAACGTGTAGTTTGGTGTGGCACTACAGCTCTCGGAGAATTCTAAATAACCCTCCCTAAACTGCAAATCCCAGGTTTCCATAGAATGTTGCCATGGCAGTTAAAGTAGAATTATTGCTTTAAAACTGTGTAGAGTAAAAGGTTCCGAAGACTTGGGGCTCTTCAGGCTACTGCAAAGAAATGAGAGCTCTTGCAACAGAGAGCCTCACTTACTCCCAGTTAGGGTGTCTATGCATCACCTCTAGATCCAAACTGATTTTAGTTTCAGAAAAAAGCTGCAAGCGTTGTAGATATCTTTCCCAGTTATTCAGTTTCTTTAAAATGTAGGCAACTGGTCAATCAGTATGCAGATCTCTTCAGTGCCTTTGCACAGAGGTCTGCTAATCAACATCCAGCTCTCGTGAAACTTTGGGCAATTTAGCAAATTAGCATGCAGAGTTCTTCGTGGCTTTCCACTGAGCTCCAGTCTTATATTTTCTTCTGAAAATCTTAATGAAAATGAAAGGAATATCTATTTTCACCTTGTCCCCCAAACAGCAGTGAGGAAGAATGGCCAAGAAATTTGGTACGAATCGCAAGCATAGAACTACTAGTGTATTTACCCAGTGTTGCCCGGGATTTTATTTTCCTCTTAAGAACTCAACAAACTGTCTTGTCCAGTACCTGTAACTTATCCCCATATTTCCCACCCAATCCGATCTGTATTCAGCGTTGTTAACATAACAGAGGTTTGGTTTCTGAGGGAATACACTGCTCTTCTTCTTGCTGCTAGGCCTTGTCTCCATAGCAACCTGTCTGAGGGCTAAGAGCTCTCTGGTTGAGAATTCGAAAGGTCACTCCCTAAACTGCCAACCCCAGGATTCCATAGAATCTTCACAGCCAGCCAATCATATGAGATCTTCACCTGCCTAATACAGACAGACAGACAAACTCACAAACTTTGACTTTTATATAATAGATATAACCCCTTGAGGTTTTTTTTTTTGGTTGCAATGTATTTTGAACACACACACACACACACACACACACGCATACATTTACCTTCTGGGTGGAAATAAAATGATGTTGCTGGTGCTGGCCATGGAATGTTCCAAGTCAACAAAAACATTGCCTCTTGGTTCCCCCCCCCACAACAACAAATACAGCAGCCAACAGTAACATTTACTCTATGTGTTTACTGCTTTGGAAAGGCAGTGAGGAAGGAGCTAGAAAAGATCTTCAAGTGCAAAGATGTCATCAAATACTAAAATCAGAATAATCAATCCCATAGGATTTCTGATTTCTTGGTAAGATTGTGAAAGGTGGAGGTGAAGAAAGATGATAGGAGGAAATCAACACCTTTGAAATGGTGCCAGAGAAGATTTCTGCAGATGTCAAGGACCATCAAAAAGGCAAATAAATGGCTCCGAGAGCAAATCAAACAGAGAATCAGGGGGTTGTAGTGGTTTGAGTGTTGGATTAGGAACTCTGGAAGAACAGCATTCAAATCCCTGCTCAGCCATGAAAACTTACTTGCTGACCTTGGCCAAGTCACACTGCTTTGGTCTCAGAGAAAGGCAATGGCAACACCCCCCCTGAACAAATTTGGCAAGAAAACCCCATGATCAGTTCACCGAAGGTTTGCCATAAGCTAGAAGTCATGCAACAACAACAACCATAGGTTCAACAACAACAACAGAGCAAATCAAGTTCTGAACGGAATTGAACAGAAAGTCATGAAAGTCCCTAATTTATGTGGTTGCCATAAGTTGAAGCCAACCTGTGAGAAACAACACCAGCAACAGCCACTGTCACTACAAATGGTATGTAGTGCTGTCATGGAAACTGCTTAGCAGTCAGAACTAGCAGCACCACAGAGAATCCATCACATAAATAACATTTCCCAACTCCTCCTGCCTAACTGAAGTAAATGATAATTATAAGCAACCACATTATGTAGATCTATCACACTGGGTAAGAATTTCTATGGGTTTGTTGAAGTACTGAATATGAGAGCTTGTTGCATTTTCCACTTGAGAAGAACAGGCCCCAATAGTGCAAAGTCAAAAGGCCATTCTGCACTACACTCTTATAGCGCGATTATTCCGCTTTCAACATCCTACGGAAGCCTGGGATTTGCAGTTTAGGAAGGGGACGGTCAGCCCCTCCCTAAACTGCAAACCCCAGGATTCCATAGGATGTTGAAAGTGGAATAACCGGGCTATAAGATGTAGTGCGGAAATGGCCAAAGCCATGTGATCTAGTCACTGCGAACTAGTGTGGCCTTCAAATGAGGTATGCTTACTCTCAATTTAAGAGTAAAGGAAAAGAAAGCGTAAGTGCTTCATAGTATGTTTTGGCACGAAGAAGCATTCTATTAAGTTTACCACTCCCCTTTTAATTTTTATGAAACAATGCATCATACCTGGGAAAAATCCATCTGTGGTTACACCTCAGGCCATATCAGTTCCATTCTCCTTGGCTCTCTCCTTCTCCATCTATCTCATTTGTTTTCCTCTCCAAAGCTCCCACACAGTTCTGCTTGTTCTCCCTCAGTACTAAGAAGAGATAATATCACTGAGGAAGGGGCAATTATGATGTCACTTGTAAATCATCAGTGAACTGTGCCAACTGTGATGTCTACATGCCATCTTTGGTCACCATTTTATGTTAACTCTGAGGGTTCACTTCCTACTATCTGCTCTGCATTAGGATGGAGGACTGGTTCAGGTATTAATCAGCTGAAGACTTGCCAGGTTGGCTTTGCACGCAGGTTGGCTTTGCATGCCATGCTTTTAGGTAGTCGCTTTGCATTGACATTTCATTGGGTTCTATGGTGCTGTGAGGGAATGATGGGATCGGCTGAGAAACAGTGTGCTCGGAATGTGGAAATGTTATTGTAATGATCTATGATAAGACTGAACAGATGCCGTTGCAAGGTCACGCTGTTGGCAGGCTGGATGAGAAAATGGGAGTGGGAAGGGAAAACGTGGGAAAAGAGTTGTTACGATTGGCTGTCAAATAGAACTTTAGTGCGTGCTAATTTGAAATGTTACAGCTTATAATGTTCTGCAAATCCATGGAGATTGCCAAGGTGTGCTCATGTTTCTTTGCTGTTCTGAATAAAGCATTTGAACCTTTCTAAGCCTGTTCTGTGAACTCAAAGCTAGCCATTATGTCACAGGACTGCAGCATGTTGGCCTATGTGTCTGAAGGGGCTATTGGAAATAAAACTCTACAGACAGAATTTGCAGTATTAATTTGAACATAGTGCTTCTAAGCAGAATCTGTTCAGACGTGAAAAGCACAAGAGATGTGTGAACTCTGCAAGTGATTTACTAGCCAATGCGAGGTGGCTCTAATGCTTCAGACCCCACTGGATTCTAGCGTTAGTTTAAAGCAGCAGTGGACAAAACACACCCCCTCAAGGCTATTCGTGAGACTTCCCAAGGATCCCCCACAGCTCAACTTTTTGAGGAAAATATATTTTTTAACTCAAAATGCCCCCTGCAGTCTCTAAGGCTTGCAGGGGGAAATGGAGGCTGCTCTAGGCCATACTAAGTCCAGGAAAAGTCCTTTTTCACTAGCAGCAGAAGTCTTATTTCCATGTGACTGCAAATGTCAGTCTGTACAGAATCTTACATATGATGGTTTCCATAACCTCTGTCCCTGGAAGTCAGCATGGCCCAGCTGCCTTGTTTTATGTAGTTTTACCCAGTTTCAGAACTCTCCATGGACTGGATGGGGAATTGTTATGGACCAGATTAGATCTGTAGCTTGAATGCTTCCTCCTATCTATGTGATGCTGTCCTCCAGAGAGGGTACACTGAAACAACAGTGCCTTAATAAAGAGCCTGTGCAGTATCCTGACAATGACTTCAGTACTTTCCCTGAAAATAAACTCATTTAAAGCTCAATAAATGCTAAACACCAAAATAGATGCTAAAATATCAACATTAGAAAGAGGTATAGTATAGGAGAACCAGCATAGGGTACAGTCAAGTAGGGGTGGGGAGGCGATGGGTGTGGTTTGCCCCTGGTGGCAGTGTTTTTGGGTCATCCCGGCTCATGGCCACAGCCCCATGTGCTGTGGCCATGCCCCCTGCACCATGGCCCCACCATGCCCACTGTGGTCCTGCCCCCTTCCCCCCATGCTCTTCAAGCTCCGCTGCTGATGGGGTACATGATTTGAGTTCTAGACTGTGACTCTGGAGACCAGAGTTTGAATCTCTGCTCAGCCATGGAAACCCACTGGTTGAGTTCAGGCAAGTCACACTCTTTCAACTGTCAGAGGAAGGCAAAGGCAAACCCTCTGAATAAATCTTTCCAAGAAAACCCCATGATAGATTTGCCTTAGTGTCACCCTAAGTTGGAAACAACCTGAAGGCACAGGACAACAACAACAGCCTGAATTCTATTGGTTAGTCCCAAGTAGAATAGATCCATTGAATCCATTGCGGAATGGTGAGTCAACATGTAGAAAAACCTGTTGATTCAATGAGTCTGCTATAGTTGAGACTAACAATAGGATTCAGGCCTTGGCATGCAAGTAATCTGTAGTTGTGCTGAACAATTCAAACAGCACATACACCATTGCCACAATGTGGTCATGGATATATAAAAAGCAGCTGGCTGAACACACATACAGAGAGTGAGATGGAGTGGAGGAAGAAACTGGGAGTTAATGCTAAATACTGCAACGTTGGTGGCAGAATCAGATCATTTGAAAAGATATCTTTTTACAGCACAGTTTAAAATTCAGAAATAATGTGCATGCCCTGGGGTAGGGTTCTCTGAATCTTTTGAAAGGAAGCAAGCTCAAACACATCAGTTTCAGTGCTTGAAATGGAAATGCATTTGCCTGCCATTTAAATATGAAAAAAGTCAATTATATTCCTTCCGTTTGACAATAAGATTTTCCTTGTTCTTCTTGGAAGGGAGCCTTACAAAAAGAATGTTACCATTATTAATCCACATTTAATGAAGCAGCATGATAGTTATATAACCAATGGTGGTTTCATAAAGGTTCTAATTTAGGAACACATGGGACTTTATGATCGTGTTGAGCTTCAAACAGTTTGAATAGACAGTGTCGGTGGCAAATGATAGCTACTGCAAAACACCAGGCATTGCCATTTCTGTCTGTGTTGCACTGTAGGTATGGAAACGGCCCCAGGTCCGTTCAGGAATCCAATCTCCAGATGTGTCCTGGTTTTCATCGGTGAAATTTTGGAGGGTATGTGCTTGCTAGAATCCAACCAGGCCAGACCTTAAAACATGCATGCCATAGTAACACCAGGTGTAGGGAAGTAATGCTTGCATAATTTTCAGTTGTCATGATTTTCTAGAGACAGTCCTAGCCAATCTTCTGTTGTTTCACTTTTTCAGCTGCTTTTAAAATGCCTCACTTTTTCTGTACCCCTCCTGCCGTTGTGTGCTTTCAATCATTTCCAACCCTAAGGTGATCCTATCATGGGATTTGTTCAAAGGAGATTTGGCTTTGACTTCCTCTGAGGCTGAGAGAGTGTGACTTTCCCAAGGTCACCCAGTGGGTTTCCATGGCCAAGTGGGGATTCAAACCCTGTTCTACAGAGCTATAGTCCAATGTTCAAACCACTACACCATGCTGGCTCTCCTCATTCTACTTTCCTTCTTTGTTTTTATCTTACTTCAGTGGCTGCAAAATGCACTCAAAGTGGAGAAGTAGCTTGCATTCAATTAACTCAGCAGGGGGAGAGGAGAGGAGAGGAGGGGCAAAATCTGCTAGGCTGCAGTCCTTGGGTTCTGAAACTGATGGGAGAGATGCTATTGATTTATATGGCCTACCATCCTGTAAGTAACATACAAAGGCATATGTCTTACTAACATTTGTGCAACTAACTCTTTTGGGTTGTTGCGGAGGCCAGAAATCTCTGCAGACAGTGTAATTACCACATGCACCACTAAAATCCACCTTCAGCACCTCCTCTACCTATATGGCCATTTACTGATCAGTGGCAAGTGAGGGGAGTGGTGAAGCAGCAACCATCTATGTTCTTATAACTCAGGGATGGGCAAAGGGTGGTCCCTGAGCCACATGTGCTCCCCCCCCCAAATGCCCTCCAAAGCCTTCTAGGGATTGTAGAGGCATTTCTACCACAGTTAGTGTCTGCCTGCCCCCTCTAGTTGAACATTTTTTTTTTCAAAAGAAACATTTTGCCCCAAAATGTCTTGTTGGAGTTTGTGTAGGGCATTTCCACCATGGTTTGGGTCCACTCTACACCAATTTAGGGTCAGGAGAGACTCCTTTTTAGATCAAGAAATTAAAAAAAAAACCCTATTCACTTCATATTATTTTAAAAAAAGCCTCTCTTTGGCCTAAAATGGTCCAGGAAGCATCCAGGATATGACAAAAATGCCCCCTTGTCCTCTACAGCACATTTTAGGTAGGGGGTGGATGCCACATGGCTGCAGCCCTCCCAGATTTTCTGGGGGAGTGGACAATGTGGCCCCCTGCCTTTCCACACAGTTGCCCACCCCTGCTGTAGCTGGATGTGCAGCAATGACATCGTCCACTGGCATCTTTTGATAGGGGAAGTGAGGCAGAGCTATGTCATAGTTCCACCTGTGCAGAAACTTACAATACATTTCCCAATCCAGGATCTCCACCACAATTTATTAAAATATTTGTGTTCCATTTTTCGGCCTGCAAGAAACCCCAAGGTGATGCATGACAGATAACAACACATGAAACCTTCTTTGTAAACAAATAAAAAAAACAATATTTTTAAAAGCCAGCTTCAAAATATATGTACACGCATGCACACACATGGAGTTACAAAAGCTTTAGAAACAAAACCTGGTTTAAGTATCAAAAGAAAACAAAATGCTTTTAAGGTAGATGAAAAATGTATAAGATAAATTAATATAATTACAAAAACATCACTGAAGAAAACAACAACTGGTAAACTCAGGGCCACAGATAATCTAAATAGATAGAAAATATAGGATGAATACAAAGATGTGAACATAAAGAGATATATAGACAACGAAAAACTAATCAATGCATAATCAATCAATCAATCTTTATTATGGTCTAAGACCAGCACTATAAAAGAAAAATTATACAATATTAATTTAAATTGAATGGACAAGACAAGGAATAAAACAGATTATACTCCCAAGTGGAGGGAGTGGTGGCTTATACATGCATGTCAAGATGCATTGCCCCGTCATAGTGTATCTGCTAGATGTGTGTTAGATATTATCAGGTAGCCTATACAGAGAAATGCTAGGATAGTCAGAGTGCTACAAAGTATTGAGTGTTAATTGTTGATTGCAGCAATGCATCTGTTTGAAGCATGCTTGTGCATTCCAATGTATCGAATGGCTAATTGCATTATTGCTCAGTGCTATAATGTATCCAATAAAGGGGAGGAGATCAGACTGGGTGAAAATGAAAGTACCAAGAGGTGTTCTGGGAGCTCAAAGCCCTATGAAGAACGCCTTAGGGAGCTGGGTATGTTTAGTCTGCAGAAGAGAAGGTTAAGAGGGGACATGATAGCCATGCTTAAATATTTGAAGGGATACCACGTTGAGGAGGGAGCAGGCTTGTTCTCTACCACTTCAGAGACTAGGACAAGGAGCAATGGATTCAAGCTGTAGGAAAGGAAATTCCACTTGAACCTCAGGAAGAACTTCCTGACGGTCAGAGCTGTCTGGCAATGGAATATGCTGCCTCGGAGTGTGGTGGAGTCTCCTTCTTTGGAGGTTTTTAAGCAGAGGCTGGATGGGCATCTGATGGGAGTGGTTTGATGTGTGTTCCTGCATAGCAGGGGGTTGGACTGGATGGCCCCTGTGGTCTCTTCTGACTCTATGATTCATAAACTCCATGTATGCTCTAGTCTCAGCAGCTTTGGAAGAACTGTGCTATGTCACTTGCTTTGCTACAAATAAACACTACTGTCTACCTCAGAGTGGAGTTCGTGGACTGCGAGTTATCCAGGGCATGACAATGCAGTTCCATAAAATATAGCAATGCTAAAAGTAATTGAAGTTTTTTCATCAGAAAAGAGGATGGACGCATAAAAAGAACCTGAACATCCTGACAATTTAATTAAGGTAGATTCACTAAAGGGTTTCCTAAGCTCATGATAAAAGGGGCCATAAAGAAGAACACAGGTCACCAATTCAACTTCCGCTGAGTCACAAGGGTACATGCAATCAGAGAAGGGGATTTTCCGAAATCTTCCAGCCAGCACAGTTGAGGGGAGGAAATCGAATCGCACTCGTGTGAAGGGCCTTTCGTACTTGTGAACTGAGAGTGCTGAAATATAGTTTGCTGGTTTATGCACGTGAGATGCTCTGTTAATTAATATGAAATTAGTAGTTTGTCCAAGATACTCAACATCTAGGATGCGTTGCTTAAGTTTTGCTCTGGCTGTCTCAAAACCCAGTGAGATGTATTATGTATGCATGCACGCCGTAGAATGCGACACGAAACAAGGGAGCACAGCAGTGAGACAGCAAAAATTGACCAACAAGAAGTAAGATTGACCAACAAGATGCAAGCAGTGAGACAGCAAAAATCGACCAACAAGATATAAATCTTCTAGATTGTATTTTGTTTTGATGTTTCTTCTTCAGGATCTTTAGGATTGCTAATTATTAACTGTTTTCTCAGTGCTTTAATGCAGCTGGAAGGGCTTTTTCTTACAATTAGCAGTGTATTGGAAGACTACTGTATTCATCCTATGGTCTATCTATAGAAGTTTCAGATTTTTCTGTGGCCTTAGTTTTCTGTTTACTGTTTGCTGTCTTTTCTTCTATCATGTTTTTGTAATTATATTATTATACATGTTTTTGCAGTTATATATTTTTGTAGCATTTTGGTTTGGTTTGGTACTGCCTGCTGCCTCTTTCTTAGATGTGAGTTCAAGGTCATACAAAAATATGTACTCTTGGAACCTGTCACAAAGTTCAAAAGGAATGGAACCAGCCAACTGTTTCCTTGCCAGTGCTGTTTAAGACTCAACTGCCAGTCAGTCCAGCTTTTATATGGGGAATGGGATGGGCACCATCCAGTCCCTTTGCCTTGGGCAGCAACTTTTTTGGCCCAGTCCTTCTGCCATGTCTTGCATATTTGCCATGCTCTCTAATCAAGTTCTTTCTTTTTGCTCTGTAATATTTCAAGCATACTGCATTATCTGAAGAAGGTATGATGTGAGAAATGCACATTGAACTCTCCTCAAGCATAATAAAAATTGTATGAAACAAAGGTGTACCAATGCAAACCAAGGTGTATCAATGCAACGTAAGCAAGTGCATCAATGCAAAAGAGACCTCTTTGTTGCTATAAACAAACAAAAACACTCCCTCCACCTCACAGTCAAACACACTAGGGAATCTAAACAAGACATAATTTAATTACACACAACATGGTCTCCGTCTCTCACACGGGCATAGCAAGGTTTAGATCTGCAGGGCGAACTAACCCTATTAGAGAATTAAATCCAACTGAGTTAATGCCTTGAACAAGAAAATGGATCAGCCTGTGATGGAAAATGAGATTTCCTCTTTGAGAAGATGTAACTATACTTGAGCTACAGCTGAACAGTCCATCCTACCTTTTCCATTACTCCACCTAAAAGGAACAATACCAGATTCCACTCAAGTTAGAAGGCTGCAGAAGTCGTTGATGGAGGACATTCTTGTATATAAAATGTCTCAAGTTCTGTTCATGGGGACCAAGGTGACATATGCTTGCATAATCTACACACGCTTGAGGGATGTTGCACCAGCTGTGAAAAAGTGGTGGGGTGGTGGCTCTCAGGGGCAGCTCCAACCTCTTGACAACTGACCAGATGCAGGACAGCTGTCCAGGCATATTGTGGCTACAAATGGGGAAGAAAGGGGAGACTTACACTGGGGTCAGAGGCTGCCCCTTCTTCCCCAGCTGTGGGGAAGAAGGGGCGGCCTCTGCCCCCAGTGTAAGTCTGTTGTTGTTGTTGAACAGGTATATCCTGGCTACTATTCCAAAACTGGGAAGTAAGTGGGAATGGAGAAGCAGTGACTGCCTGCTCACCCCACAAAGATGGTGTAAGTACAATAGTAGAGAGTCAACCCCACCAGTGTACTTGTTGGATCTAGGCCGGGTTCTCCAGCTAAAGGAGCTCAGCAGAGCTGGAAGGATGACAGAACTTAATCATGAATCATTTTGAAAGTTTGCATAATATATATTTTGCTTTGGTGGTGGCCTAATAAAGATATTGCTGCTTGTAGATTTTGGATTTTGTTATATTTTGCTGCATGGACAATACATCTACTCCTCAAATGTGATTTGAAGATACCGAATTTAGCCACCACAGGGGAACCCTAAACCAGAGGGAACCAAAAGACTGGGACTTAACTCTCTGAGGTTTTCTATCTCCAATGAAGGTAAATCTATTTCATTGGACTACAGTTTGGGACTACAATTTGACAAGTTTTACCTATATAGCACCTAAAAGTTTTTCCAGATGTAACAGTACAGAGATTTCTTGAGAAATTCAGTGTTCTCTGATTAAGAAAGGAGCAGTTAGCTTCACACAGGAAAGGACATCTAGATCTCAAGAGAAGATATTTTTCTGTTGCTAACGGTGTTGAAATGTTATTACCTGTCTTGTTATTGCTCTTTG
Source organism: Cyclura pinguis (assembly GCA_030412105.1). Taxonomy (NCBI): domain Eukaryota; kingdom Metazoa; phylum Chordata; class Lepidosauria; order Squamata; family Iguanidae; genus Cyclura; species Cyclura pinguis. The sequence continues at coordinate 260,067,067 of CM059601.1, read as the reverse complement.
TCCCTAGTCACCACATGGACAACTAGGAGAGTGGCCTCTGGTTGCACTGAAATCCCTCAATACTATCTTAACTGAAAACATCTCAGAGAGAATGTAGGCCTATAATTCTAATATCACCATTTTTCTCATGTATGATTTTTAACATTGTTGCCTGATAAAGATGCCAATGAAGCTTTGAAAGGCTGCATAATATATTTTATTCTTCATCCGTGAATGAGGATGGTTTGCATATCCTGGATAAGATGAGTCATGCTTACTCTTAATGATGATCTAACATTAACAATGATTTAAAATGGTGTGAACTGAAAGGAAATTTGCACCTGAAAAGGTGAACAAGAGGAAATAAGTGGGAAATTACCAGTTTTCAAATCTCTTAATCAGACCATGTAAAGTTATTGTCTAAAAAGACTTTCCATACATTGACCATTAGAAAGGATCAGCTCAACAGAATTAACTTTTATTACCACAACAAGCAACTCAGGTTGATTTTTGTATTACTTATTATATTATTCTTTACTGTTTAGAAAGAAGCAATTTTATAAGAAAAACAAATTGATTAGAGATTAGAGAAAGGCATAGATCTTTGGGGGGGAAATTTTCCTCTAAATGCCTCTAAAATGTCCTTGAAAAGTAACTTTGGAAGTAACCAGAGTTGTTCATTGCACTGAAAAAGAAGGTAATGCCAGTCCTCTTTGTTGTGCCACTTTAGAAACTGATTGCACCTACATTGCAATTTGCCTACGGTAACCAACCACAGACTATGCGACTTGTAACTTGCTACTTCCCAAGTTCTGCTCTTAGCCATGATGATTAGGTAATTACATCTGCATCAGTTTTTTCCCATAGCTGTTGGAAAACTATGGCAATTCAATTACAGTTTTAAAAAGCATTGTAAGGTGCTTCAGGAGAACTTGCCCAGGTAGTAATGAGCACAATTATCTGTGGGAGTAGAGAAAAGTACTGCAATGGGGTTAATTTGTTTATGGCAGTCAGTGCATCAGCTCTTGCTGAATTTTCTTGGCAAACTTGTTGAGGTGAGTCATTCTAGCAGTGCTTTCAAGACAACGGCACCCCATGGCAGCTCATTACTTCCAGAGTGACAGATCATACTTCTAAAGCAACTCAGTTTTCAAAACATCTCGTATGAAGTCTCTTCATTAGTTCTTTATTACTATTCCTGAAGAACAGGAATAAACAAACAATTGTTAAAGGCACAGATGCTCTGTCAAAAAAGGTGGGAGCAATCTGACATCAGACCAGTATATTTCCTGCAAGACAAGACTGAGAGATGCAGTAGTAGACTGCAAGGCAGAGTTGGATTCATACCAGGACATTGTGATGAAAGCCTGCAGTAATCCATGAAAATTTGACAGACTGTGGATCACACAGATATCTGGGCAGATACCCTACATAAAGTAATTCAGATGGAGGCACTTGTGAATCTGAAGGAGGCCTTGTGACCTACTACACTAAACACAGCCTAGACTATCAGTGACCATGCTGGCTGGGAAATTCTGGGAGGTTTAGCTCAACATCTGAATCCTATTGGTAGTTCCAACAAGAACAGGCCTATTAAATTAATAGTTGAATGGCAAGTCAATGCTTAATTCGATGGGTCTAGTCTAGGTGGGACCATCAATATGTTTCAGCCCCCCAAAAGTAATTTTTCCAAGTTCTGTAGTTATGCTGCCCTAAGAAGCTTTTGTTTGCCCATTGTTGTTGTGTGCATTCCAGTTGTTTCTGACTAACGGTGATCTTAAGGTAAACCTATAATGGGGTTTTCTGGGTCTGTGTGTGTAACACGCCCAAGGTCACCTGGTGGGTTTCTATGGCTGAGCAGGGAATTGAACTCTGGTCTCCAGTATCATAGTCCAATGCACAAACCACTACAACATCCTGGTTCATGCAATATAAAAAGTATGAAGTGCGTGTAGCATCAGCCAGTAGGTATGGCAAAACTGAATCAAAAGGAAGTATGTGCTTCATAGTTTGTGAACATGGAGTTGCAAATAGTTCATATAGTACTGACCAAGATTCTGCATCAGGAGACATATTGAGAAGTTCTGCCCAGATGGAACTACAATACATTTCCCCTGTTCCTTCCCTCAGGTCTCAGTATCTTCCTACAGGTCCTCTATCCATGATCAGTACAGAGTAGAGGGCACTGGAGAAACATCTGGCTATGTCACTACAGTATAGTAGTGTATAGTTTGATACAGTATAGCTTGATGCTCAACTATGTCATTCACCAGATGGAGCCCCAGGAGGTCCTGGAGAATGCATTCTGTGTCTTGCTATAGGGACATAGCCCAGTGCTTCTTCAACCCACTCCGCTGTTCACCATCCCCTAAATGTCCATGGAGTTGGGCACCTGAAAGAGGGGAAGAAGTGAGTCGTGCAGGGATTTTTGTTGTTGTATGAGGGAGGTTGTCAATTCCCTCCCCCCATCAAAACAATTCAATACACCAGAACATCTCATGTGCATAAACCAGTAAACTATTGTATACAATTCAGTACAACAATTCAATACAACTCTATGACATATGCAGGTGTAGTTACATCTGCATATGTCATAGGGTTGCCAGCTTTCCCTTCTCATAAGGAATGTCTCCTATGTGAAGGTTGGAAAGCTCCTTCTTCTGTATAGACTGGACAAGCTGCCTAAATTGAGCATTTTGGGGTGTGGGCCATTTATCAAGACAGGAATCTGTGCATCATGGAATTTGTCCATGTGAACAATGTGATGATTTTACAGAGAAATATATGACTGGGTTAATTGAAATCAATATTTTCATTTGGTATTTAGGTAGAACACAAACTTATTAACAGCTACTTCCTGATTGTCAACCATGCATGTCATGAATTTTGACTGTATCTTATTGCTGTTTTTGAAAACCTGGCAATACTAATATGTCACTAACAGTTTGCCAGTCATTATCTGTAACTCAGTGTTTGCATAAAATGAGCTAATTTCTGAAATGTAATCATTTTGTATGTGTACATGTTTAAATTCTTGTGGGGAAAACATCCCGTCTCCCCCTCCCCATGAAATGAAATAGAGTTTGTGTTTATCAGTGCAACAAACCCCTTAGATGCATGACTTAAAATACTCCTTAGACCGGGGTGGGAATTGAGTACCCCCCCCCCCGCACGTTATTGGACTACAATTCCTTGCGGCCCTAGCTAGAATAGCAATGGTGAGAAATACTGGGAGCTGCAGTTTAGAAACACATGGAGGGCTACACAATTTCCACCCTGGCTTGTACACTTAAACTTTGTTGTACTCAAGCTTGAACATGGATCTGGAAAAGGCCTTTGCTAACAATGTGCACTAGCAACAATATTCGTATCTTCACTACTCAAGCAGTTAAACTTGTAAAGAAAGGGAGAAAGAGGACAACCTTGATGAATGAGAAAAGAGAAGAAGTGGCTACATTTGGACAAATAACCTGGGATGTATGGACACCTTTTGCATAGCCACTCGATTCCTCCTCTTGTGTCACGTAGCAATCAGATTAGGAATTTAACTTATCCATTTTCCTTTTTGTCCAGACCAGGAAACTATGGTTCTCAGCTTCAGAAACAACCCAAGATATTCAATTTTGTTAATTAGATCAATTTGCTCCCAGTTTGCTCTGATGCTGGAAACCAGGGTTTCCTAATGTGGTCAACATGGGAAAGTATGGCTCTTTGTTGTGGTCTGTGGGCAGCACACATGTAGATTTCTGCCTGCACTGAGCAATTCTTCTAAATAGGTGGCTTTTGAGTGGTGGCTGTGCTCCTCCCTCTGATGAACATGCCTCAGGTACTGTCTCCTCAGTTCATCCACCAGAGTTGTAGCATGCAAACTTGTCAGAGTTTCAGCAGAATATTTTCTTTTTCTCATTTTCTCTTCTTAAATGCTTTCTTCTTTCCAACCATTCTTTGCCCTTGGCTGGGAGATTTCTTCCTCTTGTTTTGATAAAATACCAGTTCAGAGGCCTATGGTCTCATGCATTCTCTTCATGAACATTTTTGACTACAAATGGAGGATTCCCCTTTCAGATAAGATGGCCACAATAAGCATCTTCTATGTTTGGGTAAAGAATATAACATAGAGTCCTCCCAGGTTTGTCTTAGCAGTTGTGGTGAAACAGGACTACTAGATTCCAGGCTCTTGTTCAGGAACTATCAGGTATTGTTACCAAAAACAGGGACTATCTTATATCCTCCAACAGTCCCAATTTGCCAGGGATAGTCATAATTAATTCTCTGTTGTCCCATTTTTTCAGTTGCTTTTGAAATGTCCCAGTTTCTTTTCCTCCTTCCACTTTCCTTCTTTGGTCATTTCCGCACAGCTGAGTCAACCTGCCACAGTGATGGGTGATTGTGGTTCCAGGAGCTGTGCTTTTGCATGATGTTGTGGGCAACCTGTTGCTATCCCACCACCAACTAACCTGCCTGTATCACACCCTCTGTCAATAATGGAAAAAGTCTATTATTGACCCCGTCTGCGTGACTGTCCCATTACTTGGTGGTGTGCAGTTCCTCGATTGTGCCAGCTCCTGTCGTCAATCTGGGAGCCCTGGCACATGGATGCATGGATGCGTCTGACACCATCCAATGGGGAAAAAGTCCCTGGAGAAAGATGACCAATCAGGTCCTATGGGATGGGCAGAAGGCATTGCTATGGATGCCGTAATATGGAACAAGCAGCGGTGTTAATGCCACTATTCCTCCACTGCCAAGAGATGCATGCAGAAGGGAGTGGTGGAAAACCACTCCTGTCCCAGGACTGGTGATGTTGGGATGTCCAGGGATCATCCCAGCAATGAGGTGAGGTGTGAAAATGGCCTTTGCCCTCAGCTTACATCAATTTCTGCAAACTAAGTTCAAAGTGCAAAAGCAGCCAGCACTCAATTATCTCAGCAGGGAGGAGAGGAGAGAAAGGGGGCAGGATCTTGTCCTTCCCAGTAGAGTCAGGCAAGAGCAAACTGCTGCAGCCTTTCCTAGCTTGCGTGTTCTTCCTCATTAATAACTTTTGCCATCTCTGATGTTGATCAGATGTGTTTTGCTTTTCATCAGTGAAATGTTGGAGGGTATGCAGTTGTTAACATACAGTATTGGTATCTTCTGTGCATGTTTAAAAGGCAACAAAAATCAGCCTAGTACTGACACATTCCTACCAGGTTTAAAGTGAATGTTGCTGCACATGATTAAAACTTAATACCTTTCAAATACCCAGTAAATCCTACAAAATCCATTGCTAGGCATAACAAGCATATTTCTGCGTCATTTCATAAATTAATTTTTTCCCCTCAATCTGCTGGGAATCAGAAGCTCTGTGAAGCATACTCATGCACATAGACACACAATACATCATAAAACCTGTAAAAACCAGACAGTGGTATTCAATTCTCTGCCTCTGCTTTCTTGGAATATGCAGTCTGTCAATATTAAAACAAAACAAGAAGCACCAGTTGCCAAAACATAATGTAGGTGGGCTGTGTTATCCCTCTAAAGGGAGGATAATTAATGAAACAATGAAGAATGAACTACAAAAACTTTTTTGGAATACTTGTTAAATGAGACTGTTGGAGAGGGGGAGGAAAGTGTCTCATTTGGGCCCACTCCAGGATTGTCAAGGGAAAGAAGTCTGGTGGGGTAAAGGCCGCAAAGGAAAAGCCTGAGAGGAAAGAAAAGGGAGTAATGCTTTGTCACTCACAACAGATTAGCCTCATAAAACCTTGGACAAGATCTCAAGATCCTGTTTGTTGTTGTTCTTGTGTGTCTTCAAGTTGTTTTCTTACTGAAAGCTTATCTCTAGTTTCCAAGATTTTTTTCCTAGTGCAAACCACACAGTGGCCACTGAACTATATGGCAGCATTGCAATCAAAAGGTTGTAAGCAGTCATTAGGGATGGGGGTGGGCGATGGGCGCGGTTTGCCCCTGGTGGCAATGTTTTTGGGGCATCCTGGCTCGTAGCTATGCCCTCGCATGCCACGTCCAAGCCCCCACGCACTGTGTCCATGCCCCCATGCACTGTGGCCACATCCCCACACCATAGCCCCCCCTTGCCCCCCCCCCATGCACGCCAAGCTCAGCCACTGGTTGTAAGGCACTTGTCTGTTCCTAGTCAGGCCTTTAGCCCATCTAGTTTGTCAGTGGCTTTCAAGTGGAGGACATTTGACCTCTATAACTAGACATCAGAGCTTGGAAAATATACCCCTTTGGACTACAGCTCCTAGAATCCCCCAGCTGCAGTGGCCAGTAGATATGCTGGCTTGAGTTTTCTGGGAGATGTAGTCCCCCAAAACCCTGTTTCCAAGAGCTTGTACATCACTAAAGAACCATTAATTTTCCTGGAGTGAGCCATGTGCAACAGTTTTTGACCATCAAAAGCATCTTGGTGGGCACTTCTGTTACCAATAAGCCTCCCCCTCCCCACATTTCTTTATCTTCGGTGTTGGCAACAGGGGGCAACTCTGCAGCCCTGCAAGGAGATATAGTCCAGGCTCACCAGCTGTTGACCTTGACACTGCATGTACACTATGAGACCCATGACCTCTCTGACAATGCCATCTGTCAGAATTCAACTTCTGGCATTTTTCAAAAGCTATGAGAAAAATGAACATCTCTTATGAGGATATGGAATTAGATGTCAAACTCTGTCCAAGTGCACTTTTACTAAGTAGGATCCAAACAGCAAATAGCAAAGCAGACAAGTGAAGAGTGGACAAAGGGTCTTAAGGTCCATGGTGGCTTCTCAATGAGTGTGCAAAAGCTATTTTTGGACTACAGTTCCCAGAATCCTCCTGTCAGCATGGTCATTCTGCTGCCCTTCATCCTGACTTGATTTGGATACTACATCCTCTGGATCTATATGACTCAATTTTCAGTTTTTCATCTAATAAAAACTGAACGACATGCTTAAGTTCAAAAATTCTTTTCTCCTGAAGCAGCTTTCACCTACAGATGGTTTGAACTCCAGAATGCATAATCACACATGTAGCTATGATTTATGGGATTATGGGAGTTGTAGTTCAACAAAAGCAGCTAAACACCCTAAAGGCACCAGAATTGTGCCTGCTCTTGGAAACTAAGAAAGTTCACTCCTCATTAGTAAACGAATACCAGGTGCTGTAGCCTGTATTTCAGAGGGAAGAAGTGGCCAAAACCACCTCTGAGTACTCCCTGAAAAAAAAACAACCTATGAAATTCATGGGGTCACCATAAGTCGATGGGTGACCTGAAGAAACACACACATATTGTCCAATAAATCTAAAGAGCACCAGGCTGTCTTATATGCTTAATTTTCCACATGAGCTTCTTCCAGCCCATCTTCTCCACTATATATGTAGACATTCCCACCCCATTCTTCAGTAGGCTGAAACCAATTTTCTCAGCCATCAACTGTGGGATATTTTGGGACGTGTTTGAAACAACATGGACTCAGATTCCAGCTGAATCCTCCTCAGGTACCTCCCACCCCCCAGCTTCTAAAGCAAACAAACACTGTTTACATATGGAAGGATGTTTCTTTTTCCAGAGTGCTGAATTTGCTCTCAAGCGCTAGTATATATTTTTTTTTATGGCAACGTATCTAAAACACAGCTTCTCAAATGTGACCGCAAAAGACTTTTATTTATCTGTTTTGCTTTTATACCTATTCTTTTGAGGCACAGTGGCCCCTTATGGATTAAAAAAAAAAGCGAAATGTCTCACCGAAACAACCTGCATAAAATTTGCATAAATATACGTGTGTGTGTGTGTGTGTGTGTGTGTGTGTGTGTAAATAAAAAAATTGAAGCAGTTTCTATAATTTAACCATCATGGTGGGAAAGGATGTGAGTAGCTGACCCTGTACCTGTTCAGCCAAGAGTCCAGGTATTACTGTGGATGAGCATCTTCAAGGTCCTTCCTCTCCCAGCTGCTTATGATTCTTTATCTTTAAACTGGACTTGGCTCAAACAAAGGACTCTTTCAAAGAGGATTGTCTTCTAACAGCCCTTCAAACAGAGGACTGCACTGGCAAAGGAGGATGCCTGGCTTCCCTATTTTGATGATATTCCATACCTCCCAAAATCTAACAGATGGAAACAAGGAAATGTGTGTTATACCTCAGTCGTTATAATGTCACTTCCTGAGCCCACATCTCTACTGTAATTTTATACTTGATGTACAGGTGAACAGACTTTGACAAGTGAACCTGATTTACCTGTGAACAGACACATGAATAAACAGTGCAATGTGGCTGTCAGTGTTATAGGATTCTTTTGGCCCTCGCCCCTTGACCTAGTACAGCAGGTTATCTCTTTAACATGGAAAGGGAGATCCACATTTGACTCCCCATTTAGGAATGAAGCTCATTGGATAACTTTGGGACTTTTATTGGCCAGGATTATATAGCTGCATTGGTCAATAAATGTCCCAAGGATATCCAACAAGCTTCATTCCTGAACGGGGAAATGAAGCTCATTGGATAACTTTGTGACATTTATTGGCCAGTATTGCTATATAATCCTGGCCATACCACACTTTCAGCCCCAGAAAACCCTGTGACAGATTTGCCTTAGGGTTGCCGTAAGTTGGAAACAACTTGAAGGAACAGAACAATAACTATATAGCAATACTTGGCTGACCTTGACAGTCCATTAAGTGAGCAGTGTTATTTTCTTTACCACTTGTGGAAAATGGTGGCAAGAAGATAGACACCGTTGGCTCTAAGTCACCCCTGGAAGTCAAGCATTTATGAAATAGATGTGCAAAGCTGGCAGCCTTTGCCTATTGCCACGGCTACTGCCTTTCCCCGTCTTTTGCCTACCACTGGTTCTGCTGAGGCCTTTCCCTTTGCCATGGGTGTAATTATGCCAGCAGAGGTATAAGACCTTGGCCACTGTCTCAGCCAACCTACTTTACAGGATTGTTCTGAGTAAAAAAAAGAGAGAATAATCTTACATAAATGATACTCTCAGAGTAGCTGGCTGAGAAGTCTACTTTGGCTAGCTGGAGTACAAAACTCTATAAAGCATACCTTTGTTTCCTCCCTTCTTATGCCTGCATAGTTTATCTCTCAGTATACTCCCTGTCTTTCTTGTGCTTCCAGTTGCAAAAACATAGGCGGATGCTGCCTCCTTATCTCACCCTTCCCGGCCACTAAATGGCTGTAGAGGCACATTATGGCAGTTGACATGTAGACTGTGTACACAGAGGGATCATTGCACCAAAAAGGTACTGGATATCTCCTCTTGCAACAATGCTACAAGGAGTTCATATCTGCATATGTCACCCACAGGATTCCAACTATCATGCAGCATAAATATAATCATAAAGAAATTATAAACCTCCAGGCACGGTGAATGTCTTCTTGTGCCTACGTATGCATTGCTTTATATTGGTAAATATTAGTAGTATAAACTATCTTAGCTGTGGAGTGGTAGTTCACTTTTTCTTTCCTCATCCAGTCCCCCCAAATCTAGGGTGTTTATGTGAAGTCTGAACCTAGAATTCTGTAATTTCTATCTGAGGAAAAGCTGACATTTCCACTGAAGTGGGCTTTACAGAATAAAGCTGTGTCTGAAAACTGGGCGAAATTTCCAGAAGTCTTCGTTATTGAGTGTGTGAATGAGACTGTGAGAGAGTGTGTGAGAGAGTGTCAGTGTCTACAACCTCATGTGGAGAGGAAAGTCAGACAGCTGAATTGCATTTTTTACTAGCAAACAGCCTGTTTTCACTCCCCTCTCTGAATGTTGTTTGTCACAGTGTTAAAAGGTCAACACAGCCAATAAATATCCACTGAGTGGCCACTGTGTCCCTTGCTAATCATGACAGTATTTAGAAAAAGTGTGAATAGCTAGAGAGCTCTCTCAGGGTCACTGGAAGATGTTATCTCATGAAAGTGAAAAAGGGTAGGCCCCAAATCTCTTGGACCTTGAATACTGAAGGACATTTGCAAAATCTTTAGTGGGCAATTGGCTTGTTGGTATAACTTTATATCGGTTTGCAATCTGTATGGAAGCAAGGAAGAGCTATGCAACAAGACCTTAGAAAAGCAGTTCTGCAAATTCTGGGAACTGTAGTGAGTACAGTTCTGGGAGATGTAGTCCCAAAGGGTGTCTTTTCCAGACTTTGGCATGTAGTTGGGATAACCTTGAAGAAGGCACAAAACATATCCATCCAAACCCTGAGACTGAGAGCACTGGTGTCTGTTGAAAGCATACCACTCTCTCATCCCAGACATACCCAATCTTTCCTGATTTCAGAAGCTAATCAGGATTGGACCTAGTTTATACTTGGGTGGGAGACCACCAGAGAACATGAGGTATCTTCAGGTAGGGCTAGGAAAGAATCCTGTTTGAAACTCTGGAGAACCATTGCCAGTCAGAATCAGCAACACTGGCTTAAAAGTACTGGTGGTCTGACTCCATTTAAGGCAACTTCATAGGTTTTTAAGGTGTCTGATTCTGGCTCCAACTCAAGGCAATTTCTGATAACAAGTCTTTTTTTGCATCAGGACTGACATTTTGCATCTGAAGTGGATAACCCTTAAATTTCAAATGACCAGGCTGGCAGTTTAATCTTACTTCATAACCAGAAAAGAGATAACATCTTCCACCGCACTTGGGCAGTGGTAACTGGTCTCTCCCATTTCAGTGAGACTGTGAATCTGCTCTGGGTTTCAGCTTGAAACCTAAATGAGCTGTCCAAAGTTTTGAACCTATTTGGAGGAAAAGATGCACTGTCTTGGATAGGTCATTTACAGTGCAAACTAAAATCTATATTGGTTTAACCGCTCCACTGATATGTGAGTCATTGGCAGCTGTTATCCCTAAAGGTGGCAACCCGTCTTGGGGAGCACAGGACAAAATGACTGGCACCCCACACACTTGCTTCCTGTCCCTATGGATGTGTTTCTTTGAGGCAGCTGCCTCACTCTATCTAACGGTAGGGCCAGCTCTGAAGACTTCTGTGGAAAAGATTCATACTACTGGGATTTCAAATTAAAGTGGGGGTGATGAGTTTCTACCCAACCAGTAACTCTAGACTGAGGGGAGACAAGCAAGTGATATCCAGCCTACCCACTTTCTGGTTACAGGCCAATGGGAGGAGAACTTGGAAAAGTTACTTTTTTGAACATAACTCTCTGAATTTTCCCACCAGAGAGTTATAGTTGAAAAAAAATATTTTTTGTCAATAAACCATCGATTCATGAGAAGACCAGCTGAGCAGGAACTGTGAGAAACACTCTGAAAGCAAGATCCTGGGGAGGAATGCAACCATGTTGCAAGTTCAGTCTCTGTTCACAGACACTGAATTGCCCATTTTTGATTTCTAAAGTAATGAATCTCTGTGGGGATTACAAGCTGGTGGCTGGAATCTGAAAGTCTAGGAGTACAAGACTTTTATGTCTCAGGGAAGGGGTTCGGCAGAACCTGGCACTAATTGGCCTTTTGCTTCAGAGTACTTTATGCACTACCTTTTTATCCTAACCTTCTTCAGGGTGCTTAGGGCAGTATAAACATCCCTTGCCACATTTTACCTTTATAATGTCCCTGTGAGGTAGATTAGGCTGAGTGTGTATGGTCACTCAGTCAATTCATGGCCTAAATGGAAATTCGAATTCAGTTTTCCTTGAGACCTTGTCTAATACCCTACTCACTATGCTATCCTCACTGTCAATACTAGCAGTCCCTCAAAATATCACTTAAATGGCAGGCACTATTAAAAATATTTTAGTTGATTAATAATTTGCCTTTCAGGTATTTTGTCATAATTTCCTGGATTTCAAGACAGGTATCATTTTTAGGCACTGAAAGAAATGTCAGGCCATCAAGTCGTATGAGCTATCATAAGCTGTCAGAAGGAAAAGCTATATTTAACATTGCCTTTTTATGGTAATATACCAGAAAGAAACAAAAAAAACACCCCCTCCAAAAAAAATTTAACCAAGTATGTCATTACTTCTTAATCTAACTGGTTAAAATGGACTTTCACCAGCTGAACAAAAGCTTTATTTCAATAAATTGTGTACTGTTTGCAGCCCTTGATCAAAATTGAAAAGTACAATTGTGAATCATGGATACCCAGATAGATTTCTCTAAGACTCCACACTTAAAGAATTATGATTCTTTACACACTTGTTTTGAGAGAAATATCAATACTTGTTAAGAATTTCCATTGTCTATATTGGCTTTGCTATTTGATTTCTTAAGTCTTACTTAATTTCTAGAAAGTCTGCTACTAAAGATGAAATAACTGTAACTATGAGCTATTACATTGACAAAAGTAGGCTCCTGAAAATTAAAGCCAATGTGATAGTTTTTTTTAAAAAAACACAAAACAAACAAAAACCAAAGAGAATACATGGAGAGTATTTCTGCTTGGCAATTCTGATTTGCACCCCAATTTAAAGTACCCTTCCAAAAAAAGAGAGAGATCAATCACTGTTTATAGCAGCACAGCGATAAAACACTGGGCAAAGGGCCCCTAAGGAGCCTGAGAGAAACTGGGATGTGTCTCTCCCATGCTGCTCAATCAATGTCAGTATATCTTGGATGCAGGGGAGGAGTGACTGCCACATCTCTTTCCAGTGCTGTGTCAAAGAGATGGACAAAGCTGGTATGAGGGAAAAGCCACATCATTAGGGTAGCCAATTTATGCATTGCCTAATAACAACAATAAAAAATGTGTCATAAAAAAAGGACAAAAGAGAGCACAGATTTGCATAACATTTGCATATGCCAATTATATATGTAGAAAGACAAGTTTCGCACTAACTATTATAATTTGTATAGAGATTATGTTTATGGTTTAAATTTTACCACAATGGGGAAGACTGTCTAGGTAACTGTGTGTCTGCTCAGCTTGTTTTCCAGTGTTGATGGAAAACTTCAAGGTCCTTGATCTCCTGGCTTCTTTAACTTGCAGCTAGACTTAGACTGGACAGCCCTTCAAACAGAGGGTGGCTTCAAACAAAGAGCTTTCATGGGTCAGCTCTCAAAACAGAAGCCTGTTCTCTGTAGAATAGGAAACGTGGCCTCAGCTCTCTTTGCACAGAAGAGACTCACCTCTTAAGAAAATCACTTTCCACATGAGGAGAGGGGTGGAAACATCCAAGAAGAGGGTGGTTCTCTTTCCCATATGTTTATTTTATCTACGGTAATAATGGCTGAATGGGCTATAGGAACATAGGAGACTGCTTTATAGTTATAACTAGAAACCCTTGCATGTCTATATTCAGTTATTGTCAGTCTGCAAGTTTTCAGACTTCATGTTTGTTTTACCACATCCACCGTCATTCTGCATCACTCTATCCTACAGCCATTTTTCTTCTCCTCTCTCTCCCCTCCATTAGACAATGTATTTGATTTTGCATAAGTGTTTGTAAGTAATGCTACTTTTTATGTTTTACAAAGCAGACTAGAATCATAGAATCATAGAAATGTAGAGTTGGAAGAGACCACACGGGCCATCCAGTCCAACCCCCTGCTATGCAGGAACACCCTCAAAGCACTCCCGACAGATGGCCATCTGGCCTCTGCTTAAAAACCTCCAAAGAAGGAGACTTCACCACGCTCCGAGGCAGCATATTCCACTGCCGGACAGCCCTGACTGTCGGGAAGTTCTTCCTGAGGTTCAGGTGGAATCTCCTTTCCTGCAGCTTGCATCCATTGCTCCTTGTTCTGGTCTCTGGAGCAGCAGAAAACAAGCCCTCTCCTTCCTCTACATGGCATCCCTTCAAATATTTAAACATGGCTATCATGTCCCCTCTTAACCTTCTCTTCTGTAGACTAAACATACCCAGCTCTCTAAGTCTATCCTCGTAGGGCATGGCTTCCAGGCCCCTCACCATTTTGGTTGCCCTCCTCTGGACCCGCTCCAGCCTGACCATGTCCTTCTTGAATTGGGGTGCCCAGAACTGGACACAGTATTCAAGATGAGGTCTAACCAAAGCAGAGTAGAGTGGTACCAGTACCTCCCTCAATCTAGACACCATACTCCTATTGATGGAACCAAGGATCACATTGGCTTTCTTGGCTGCCGCATCACACTGCTGATTCATGTTCAGCTTGTGGTCTATTAAAACTCCTAGATCCCTTTCACACGTACTACTATCCAGCCACGTGTCCCCCATCCTATATTTCTGTATTCCATTTTTTCTACCTAAGTGTAGGACCTTGCACTTCTCTCTGTTGAATTTCATTTTGTTAGCTTTGGCCCAGCTCTCCAATCTATCCAGGTCATTTTGAATTTTGATCCTGTCCTCTGGTGTATTAACAACCCCTCCCAATTTGGTGTCATCTGCCAGTTTGATGAGCATGCCCTCTATTCCTTCATCCAAGTTGTTGATGAAGATATTGAACAGCACTGGGCCCAGGACAGAACCCTGTGGCACCCCGCTAGTCACTTCTCTCCAGGATGAAAAGCAACCATTCATGATCACCCTTTGGGTTCGGTCGGTCAACCAATTACAAATCCAACTAACAGTAGCCCTGTCCAGCCCGCATTTTACTAGCTTCTTTGCAAGAATCTCATGGGGAACTTTGTCAAAGGCCTTACTGAAATCGAGAAATGCTACATCCACAGCATTCCCTTCATCTATCAAGCTAGTAACTCTATCATAAAAAGAGATAAGATTAGTCTGGCATGACTTATTTTTGAGAAATCCATGTCGACTTCTCGTGATTACAGCGTTGCTTTCTAAGTGATTAGAAACTGACTGCTTAATGATCTGCTCCAGAATCTTTCTGGGTACTGATGTCAGGCTGACTGGGCGATAATTATTTGGGTCCTCTTTTTTCCCCTTCTTGAAGATGGGGACAACATTTGCCCTCTTCCAGTCTGCTGGAACTTCTCCTGTCCTCCAAGATTTCTCAAAGATTATAGCAAACGGTTCCGAAATGACCTCTGCCAGTTCTTTTAATATCCTAGGATGCAATTCATCTGGCCCTGGAGACTTGAATTCATCCAGTGTGGCCAGGTATTCCTGTACCACCTCTCTACCTATTATGTGCCTCATTTCCCCTGCTTCCTCCCCTGCTCCCCAACCGCCAGGTTGAGTGCTTGTATCCTTCTGGGAAAAAACTGAGGCAAAGAAGGTGTTAAGTAGTTCTGCCTTTTATCTTCCCCCTGTTAGTAATTCACCATCTTCTCTGTGCAGCGACCCTATCATCTCCTTCTTTTTCCTTTTGCTGCAGACATATTTAAAAAAGCCCTTTTTATTGTTTCTGATGTCTCTGGCCAGCCTAAGTTTGTTCTGTGCTTTAGCCTTTCTGACCTCCTCCCTACATCTCCTAGCTACTTGCTTAAATTCTTCTTTGGTGTTTTCCCCCTTCTTCCATTTCCTGTACATGTTTCTCTTAACACTTAGCTCAACTGAGAGTTCTTTAGTCAACCATTCTGGTTTCTTCAGATGCCTTCCATTTTTCCTCCTTATTGGCACAGTTTTAGACTGTGCCTTCTGTATCTCCCTTTTAAGGAACTCCCATGCCTCCTGAACTCCTTTCCCTTTCACTATTCTTGACCACGGAATTCCAGCCAGCAGCTCCCTAAGTTTACAGAAGTCCGCTTTTTTAAAATCTAAGATGAGTGTCTGGCTACACTTATCTTCTCCTTCCCACTGAATGCCAAATTCCAATAGGGCATGGTCACTCCCCCCTAAAGATCCAACCACTTCTACCTCATTAACAAGGTCATCCCTGTTGGTCAGGATCAGATCTAGAATATTTGATCCCCTTGTGGCCTCTTCCACCTTCTGGACCATGAAATTGTCTGCAAGACAATCAAGAAACTTGCTGGACCTTGCTGTCTTGGCAGAGTTTGACTGCCAACATATATCCGGGTAATTGAAATCTTCTATTATTACTGTATCTCTCCTTTTTGAATGTGCAGTCATTTGGTTGAGGAAGGCATCATCAAAGTCCTCCGTCTGGGTTGGAGGTCTGTAGTAAACCCCCACCAGAATATCCCTATTGTTTCTCGCTCCCTTAATTCTTACCCAGATGCTCTCGACCTGGCTTTCTGGGTTTAAGGCACGCATCTCTTCACAGGTGAAAACATCCTTGACAAACAAGGCTACTCCTCCTCCTTTCTTGTTTGGTCTATTTTTACAAAATAGGCTATACCCCTCTATTCCTACATTCCAATCATGAGACTCATCCCACCAGGTCTCAGTGACTAAGCCTTTTTAAAACTGTTTCTGTTAGACTGTGTTAGACTGTGTGGGGTGGATGGGTGGGCATGGGAATGGCTTTTGTTCAGCATCTGCTTTGCTGATTTCATTTCCCTACTTTGGAGATCCACTACTATTTCTCATATTTCCCAACATTACCTAACCACTATTGTCTTAAGCTTGTTAAAATTACTTTCTTTTTGGAAATGTCCAGATGTTGACTGGGCAATCTGTGCAGTTGTAGTCAAAACAGTCACTTTTCTAAGCTTTGGTGTTGTCAACGTTTGACTGGAAGTTGCTGTCCAGGGTTTTGGGCAGGAATTTCCCATCTTCCTCTTCCCTGTGAACAGGGAGGTACCATACACTTAAAAATAGCAGCTAAAGTTAGAAATGACCTGGTGATACACAACAACGACAACTGCCAGCATATATCTCCTCATAACTAGGGAAGCAGAAGCATCCAGAATACTGGAGACACAGAACAGGAAAGCAGAGAAAAAGAGAGAATAGTGTAGAGTAAGGAATTTTGCAGCCCTTCAGATGCAACTCCAGTAGATATGGTGAACAGGACTGCTGGAATCTGCAGTCCAACCACATCTGACATCTGGAGGGCTACACAATTCCCAATCTGACCTAGTTAAGTTCCCAAAATGAGAATTGTTTCAGACCTTGAAACTACTGTAGCAGGTTGTAGGATGGAGCTGGGTTTTCAGAAGTACCCAGTTGCCAAAGATTAAGAGAATTTCAATCCGTAATATCTGTATCTTTGGTAGAATAGTCTGCAGCTTTCTCCTGCAGCCAGTGACGAAGCTACCACAGGGAACAGAGAGTCAGTGTTTGATCTCTTGGTTTTTGAGTGCAGTGGTGCTCCCACCCAGCACAGGAACTGCAGTCATATGAATAACTCTGATACTAGCCACACACTTACATTAGTATATCTACCTCATTTGTCTACTGGAAAATATCACACATATGGTAGGCCTATATTTACTTTAACTCTGCACATGAAACTAGTTTGTGGCATTTAAAAAATTCTAGAGTAAACACCCACTACAGTGCCCTCTTCAACACACAATGCTATTTCCTACTCAGAACACACTGCTAAGTACCTTTCTTCAGAGAGATTTTTTACATTTTTCCATCCCTCATGGATATGCACACAATGTGTGTTAGGAAGAAACCACATGTTACCCTGTGAACTAGGGGTCCCGGGAGGGACACCAAACTGTGCTCAAATATAGGTGGGGAAAATTAGCTCAGAGCACTGCTTAGCGTTACGAGAGGCAGGGTAACGTAATGAGATCTTGAACCCTATGTCTGCGGGGTCGGGTCGAGTCAAGGAGAACACAGAAGTTGAAATAATAAATGATGTTTTTATTAAATACAAGCGAAACAGTGTATGCGACACACTCATACAAGATAACTAAAGAAAAGAAAGGTTGGAGTGGTATAGAGGGATTTTTAGAGGGATTGCTGGTTTGGGTGATACTTCACCTGTCCTGAAGCCCGGAAAAATGGAGAGCGAGGCTGGGGTGCGATGTAGCTCAGCACGTGGAGCTGAGGGGAGTCTCGCCAAGCAAAGCGGCAGCAAGGTGGGATGAAACTGGGGAGCGATCCGAGGAAGGTCTCGGAATCAAGGGTTTTTATAAGGAGAATGTGACTGCAGGCTATGCCGTACTTGGGGAAAAACAATAGATTTGGCGTTGAAGACAAAGCCTCCGAAAGGTCAGAATCTGAATGATTGAGTTATCGTAGCGATTCACAATAGAGTAGCCAGTATGCAGATGCAGAGTACTTGGGTATTGTATAGTTTACCCATCAAGCTGCCATCGCGGGGCAGAAGCTCTTTTGTAAGTAGCGTGCATACTTAATTAGAGTACTTGCCTGGAGGTCTCCTAAAGCAGTGAGTCAGCTATTTCTGGCCTGCCTGTATTGTAGTAGGAATATTACGGCAATTAACGGCCGAGCTTGTTTACGTGCTTGTCCGGTGGCCTTGCAAGCATGTGGAAGGGAATAGAGAAGTGAAGCCGAATTATGATATCAAGGGATATCTTTAATATCCCCAAAGCTCGGACTAACCAGTGCAGTAACACACATCTGTTTCAAAGACCTAATCGCACTCTGTTTTTTCCCTTCAAGGAGAGGAAAGAAGAAAAACAGCATTTGAAACAGAAGCCAAGAAAACCTTCTCTTTTAGGGAACATGATACCAATGTCCCATATGTGGGGGTGGGTTTGTTCAGAGCAACTTGAATCGGCTCTGTGGTTGTCCATTACCACTTGCTGCTAAACAGTCAAAGTGGACGAAGTTGGCTGGGATCTTAATTGGGGCTCTGAACTCTTCCAACCACCCTCACCTGCATGCACCAGATTACTTAACCCAGTTATATTGTAAACAGAAGAGACAGAAATACATGAGGGATTGGACTCCAGCATGCTTTTAACCACGACATAACCAACATGTCACTCTGAGAAACGCGTGGAAGGCTACAGAATTTCAAAGCCAACAGAGCAGCCATTGAGTCTGGGAGGAAGTTTCTTTGATGCAGTGCTAGCAGGGCAGCCTTGATGGAGCTAAACCTAATCCACTTTGATTAATGCCACCAAATGAGTTTTCCTGACATCTCTGATTTAGCTCTATGAGGCAAATGATTGAACAGGGCATGGTTAAGATCCCATCACAGCAAACACCTCAAAGACTCTTAAAATAAAGAGTTAATATCTTCTCCAAACAATAAGGTGCAAACCCCTAACCCATTCCCCCTCCCCTTCTTTAATTAACTCCTCCCCAGGTTGCTTCTGTCCCATTTGCTCCCCTCTGGTACAAAACAAAAGACATGCTCTCTGTCTGGTTTGGACTTACATAACTGTGCTCCATGTGAAACACATCACAGCTTTCTCACAGTGGCAGGGAGTTATTTGAAGAGTGATTGATTTGGAAATTGGAAGCTTCTTTTACCAGGTAAGTCCCATCTAGCTTCATATCGTTTGTTCTTGACAGCCACTGGATCACAGCGAGCTATCCCTTATTAGGCAGAATGAGACAGCCTTCTCAAATAGCAGGTGCTGGAGGGAAGAGTAGGAGAGCAGCAAGTTGTTGGAAAGAGGGGTCTGTGTGTCAGGCACCTCCCCTGCATTGTGTAATCTAGCTAGCTCCCCTCTCAAGTGCAGTAGAGGACAGTATTGCCCCTCATCATTGCCAAAGAAAGATTCTTCTCTGCATGGAACCAGGGTACCACCATCTCATTCTTTACCTCAGGCAGCAAAATGTCTCGGTCCAGCTCTGCCTCAGATCCCTCAGATCTCAGGGTCTGAACCTGGATGGACTGCAGGCAAATTGTGTTCTCGGTTGCTGAACTAATCCTAACACAGACTGTGATAAGTAAACAAATATACCTGGTGTCCTTCAACAAAAGAGAGCCAGTGTAGTGTAGTGGTTTGAACATGGGACTACAACCCTAAAGAACAGGGTTTGAGTCCCTGCTTGGCCATGGAAACCCACTGGTAGACCTTAGGCGTGTCACACACTCTCAGCCCCAGAAAACCACATGATAAGTTCATCCTAGAGTTACCATAAGTTGGAAACAACCTGAAGGTACCCAACAACAACAACCACCTCCAACAGAGTATGGAAGTTGTTTTAATTTTTGGACTATAACTGCCAGAATATCCCAGCCAGCATAGCTATTTGACACTGTTATCATATCGTACCCTTCCACTCCACGATACAGTATAATTGGTGATTAATATTATTTAATTGGCACAAAATATAAATTACATACTTATGGCTGAACACCATGTGGAAAGGGACTCTGACTGAGAACGATGTGCTTAGGCAGATGACATCAGCTTGGCAAGGTCAAAAGTTCATGAGGATTAGCTGGACAGCCCTGACTTAATGGGTTCAAGATAATCCTATCAGTTGCCCAAACTCAGAAAACAATAGCCAGCAAGCCAGATCTGATGAAGCAACCAATGAACAATGTCCTTTAGCCTCTTCCCACTGCATTTCCCTTTTGTTTTCTTACATGCCAAGCCATTAAGGGGCTATTACAACCTCCATCAATGCTTTGTCTCCTGAAGTCAAGACCATTAATCCATTCCAAACCTCTTTTGTTCACTCTGCTGGAGAGCAATTAATGTACTCCCCTTCAGGGCAGAAAAAGGGTATTTAAACCCTGACTCAGACCCTGATACTTTGTTTGTACTTTGGATGCATATTGGCATTTTATGCTGCACGAGGGCCCCCAGATTCCTTTTCATTGTACTGCCCTTGGACCCCCACTCTGAGCCACACTTCACCTTGATCTTTTGCTTCTGGATCAGTAACTATCACTTACTTCATCCCCAAATCTCCACATTATCCAACTTTTCTCCCCTTTCCCTCTGTTAGCCTTGAATGGTTGTGAAGCTGTTGAATCTTCTGTGTGTTTGTGATTTCCCCCTAATAAAACACTCTTTTGACCTCCCACTGGTGTCTTGCAGTTAGTACCAGTATACACATGTGAAAAGGTCCTGTGGTTACCCCCCTCTCACTGGCTTCCTTTGAGCAATAATTCCCCACGTTTCCATGGAGGCATCGGCATTGCAGGTGGCTCAGAGTCATCTACCTTTTGGGGAACAACATTCTGGGAGCTACAGTCCCCCAAAAATGACATTTTCAAACTGAGTAGATTAACTTGAAGAGTCAGCATGACCAGTAACTTGTGTTCCTAGCTATAGGGCTAACCCAAGAAATTTTACTGCCTGAGGGGAAAGACAAGATGGTACCATCTCCCCATTTCATAAGCAAAAGTCTGCTGGATTACCCACTGAATATTATGTCAACAATGGTGTCAGGTAAAGCAGCCATCTCAAGTAGCAGATACTGCAGGGTGTTCCCCAAGCACCTGTACCGAAGCATCGTTTACTGCACCTGCATTTACTGTACCAGAGACAGGAAACTACTTTTGGGGGACAAATCATACACAACTCCATTCTGAATGGAGGAGGAACATTTAGGAACTGCCTCCGTTGCCCCCCATCACCTGCCTCCTGGGGCACTTGAGGCATTTCATTCATACTGATGCACCGATCTGTATTTGCTTCCAGGAGCACATGTTATATTTGCATATTTTTTCAGAAGCAAGTTCTTCTCAAGCACCGGATCATCCCAGCTGTATCACAGCTTACTAGACTGGATCATGTGAAAAGCCTTCAGTGTACATTTCTGGCAACGAATGTTGGGTATGTTGACACTCTGAATGTAGTGGAATAACTAGTCAAGGGAAGGGCATTTGCTCTGCCCTGGGTGGGGCAGCATACCCTTAGAAGCATCAGGTGCACATTTTGAGGTCCTTCTCAACTGGCTCATGGCACAGAACCACCTAAATAGTGAAGTCAACCCTTTAACTATATGACCTGCCTGAGAAATGGGGTTCCTGAAATTCCAGAAACTTGTTCAGGGGGAATAACACAATGACAAGAATTTTTGCACAAAAATTCCTTTGCACAATACTTCTGCTTATTGGTGCAAAAACACACAATCTTTTGCACAAAATACATTGTTTCCAAATAGTCCCTTTCTGGCACCAAGACTCCTGTTTGCTACACAAAAAAAGCAAACTTTCATAGAAGATTATCCACATTTGAAGAGAGGGGTTAAGTGCAAGATTGCTGTTTTCTGCACAAAACCAAGTAAACTTGCATACAGACACACACACACACCCCTGATATAACAAATAGTAATTTAGGAACACACACAAAAGGCTACTTTTTCTGCAGAACTGCTGTTTTGTGCATAAGTGTTGTGCGTGCTGTGCAAGTTTTTTTTATGCTAGATTGCTTTTTTTTTTTTGCATAAAAATCAGCAGTTTTGACAAAAAAGAAGTGGCTGTCTAGAAACAGGTTTTTTTGGTGGGGGGCGGGGAGCAAAACAAATGGTTTTAACCAAAAATTGCATTTCTGTACAAAGTAAGTTCCCAAAACCTTTGTGAAGTGCAAATACTGGGTGAAAAGTACACAAGAATATTTATTTTCTCTTCAGCAACAATAAAACTGTGAAAATCAAAGTAGTCATATATTTCTATCCCTAAAATATGCAGTGACTAAAATGGGCTGTTACTGGGGGAAATGGAATAATTTGCAAGGAAATAGTTATTTATAACAAGTTACTTCAAAGGTCTGGTCCCAAATCTTTTAATACTGCTCAGAGATAGGCCTTCAGATACCAAATCTGCCCAGCCACCTCATTCTTCTAAGTTTGCATCTCATTTATCAGCCCATGTGAAGGAAATATGGTTTTTTTAAAGCACAGAAACCAGGAAGAAAGTCCCAGCCACTACTACCATCCACAAATGCAGCAGGGCCAGTTATAAACTTGACAATTGTCCTGTTGTGCCTCTGGTAAAATGTTGTAATTTTATTACTTCCTGTAATAAGCTGCTAAACTAGCCTAGCAAGGACACCAGCGTTCCCCTGAGTTTCGGTACCAAAGACAGTGAAAAGAATCAATACCTGAGATATACTGACCTTCCCAAAACATTTATCAGGAAACAAGTTTCAGTGATCTCACAACCTTGCGCGACCACCAGAAATGCAATACAATCCACTTCAACTTAATGTTGAAATTGTGTTTGATATTCATGAGAGTATAGCACTGTTGTGAATTTTAAACATAATTTCAATATGAAGTATTTCCATAAATGTTGGACAAGATTAATATGTTCCTCTTCCCATTAATATGAACCACTTCCCACTAGAATTAGTAGCACACGAAGCAAGCTTGTTTTCTGTTACTGTAGAGACTAGGGGCCCATTCACACTATAGAATCATAATGCTATTATTCCACTTTAACTGCCATGGTTCTATCCTATGGAATCTTGGGATTTGTGGTTTAGGGAGGGGCATGTGGAATCCTCAGCCAAAGCACTCCGTTGCTTGACCAAGTAACAAACTCCAGGGCCATATTCGCACGAGACAGTTACAGCGCTATGATTCCACTTTCAACATCCTATGGAATCCTGGGGTTTGTAGTTTCAGGAGGCGCTGACTGGACCCTCTCAAAACTGCAAAACCCAGGATTCCATAGGATATTGAAAGTGGAATCATAGCGCTATAACAGCCTCATGCAGAAATGGCCCAACATTCCACAGGATAGAACCACGGCAATCAAAGTGGCATCACAGCCCTATAATTCAGTAGTGTGAATAGGTTATAGGACATGAACCAACAGATTTAATTTACAAGAGGAAAGATTCCACCAAAACATTAGGAAGAACATCCTGAAGGTAAGAACTATTCAAGAGTGTCATGGAGTGCTTCAGAAAGTGGTAGACCTCTTTCTATGGAGATCTTTAAAAAGAGGTTGGATGGCTGTCTTTCAGGAGTGCTTTAGTTCTGTATTACTCCAGAGAAGGTGGTTGGATTAACGGCCCTTGCCATCACTTCCAACTCTATTATTCCACCACCAATATTAAGGGATTGTGGCAACTGAAGTACAAAAGTCCTAGGAGGCAAAAAATTTCTCTAGTCTGCTGGAGTTGAAGAGCTACTCCATCCATTTACATCCTTCCCATTCAGCCTGACAACCAGCTGCCCACATCTCACACCTGTACTGTAACCTGTAGACTAGGATCTCACTCCTACTGGTACTCCCACCTAGACTAGATCCATTGAACCAATTGCTGAATGATAAATCAACTCTTATGCAAATCCCATTGATGCTAGTTGGGATTACCAGTAGGTTTCAGGACTTTGATCTGAGCCTTCTCTTTAATTCAGTGACAGCACACATACTTTGGGTATAGATGGCCCTGGGTTCAATCACCAGGGGTCAAGGATCAAACTGTGCAGCCTTTTTGTATGGTGGAGATACTCCACTCCTTGATCATGTTGGCTGCCCCGTTTGCACCTTTTCCAGCTCCACAATATCCTTTTTCAAGTGCAATAACCAGGACTGGACACAGTATTCCACACGTTGTTGTACAAGATCATTACCTTACTTGCAACATTGTTTTCAATTCCCTTGGTAAACTCAAAGGCACATTGGTATTTGACCATGAAAAATAAGAGTACTATAGAGATATTCCAATAATAAGAACTGATGTCTTCAGATGTTGTTGAACTGCAGCTCCCATCATCCCTCACTGTTGGCTGTGCTGTCGGGGGCTGATACAAGTTGCAGACAACAACATTTGGATGTCCACACGTCCCCCACCTTTGAGATATGAGATGGCATTTTCTCGCTTAGAAGTACTTTGAAAGTCCAGCTGTTAAACTTTGACATACTTTTCAAGGACCTAGTAATCAGGATAGTTAAATTCACTGTATAGTCTGCAGTTCCAACTAGAATGAAAATATGCTGTTCAATCAACATTCATACATAGTTGCACTTAACTGCATCGGCACCACATTCCATCAAAGAATGGTATTTGAGAAAATCACTGCTAGTAGCTAATATAATTATTGATCTTGGGTAAACATGCATGTTTTGATCTGTCAAACCTCCAGTCTTCATAGCAAATATTGATCTGCAGTTGTGGTGGTCTCGTTTAATGCTTTGCACTGAAACCTTGATTCCCATCAGCCAGGATCAATGGCAGAATTGCTTTCTTAATAAAGCAAGCTGAGCACCCTGGGGAAGAAAGATGGGGCACAGGGGAATCAGAGCTGGAGGTGACCTTCTATTTGAGTCCTGTGCCAGAGCTTGGAAAAGTTAATGTTTGCTTTACAGCTTCCAGAATTTTACATTGGAGTCTCCAAAACTGAGAACTCTGGAAGTTGCAGTCCATAAAGGTATTGTTTCAGAACTCTACATCTATGGGTATATACATATCTAAATATGGCCAAGCCCCTTTGAGTAACCTTTAGCCTACCTTCTGTAGAAAGGTTTGGTTGGAGAGTTCTGAGAGTTGTCATCCTAAAGGTAATTTTCCATGCTGTAAACCTGCCACCAGCACCCAAGAAGATCAATTTATATGAATTTAGCTCCAGTGTGCTAAGGCATGTACTTTGGAAGGCTGAGAAAGATCAACCACACAGAGCTTCTGCTATCCTGTTAAAAGTGCTTCCCAATTCCTTTAGATGCCAAGTTTACATTGATGCAATAAAACAAAAGCTAAACACAAAGCAACAGCTTCAGATGACTGGAGAGGAATTAGAAGAGACCTCTAAACTAACCTGTGACGCTATTGCTCACATCCTTTTCTTTTTCCAGCCACAAAGTCACTTGGAGACCAGCAGTGAATCCATGTGCTTGGCAATAATTTCTGGTGGCTTTCTACAGTGACATCAGCTTTCATGGAAATGACCAGGAAGACGAATGAGGCTACTGGAAGAAGACTCTGTGCGTGCGTGCGTGCGTGCGTGTGTGTGTGTGTGTCTTCAAGTCACCTGTTGACTTTTGGCAGCCCCATGAATTTCAAAAGGTTTTCTTCGGCAAGGAATACTCAGGGGTGGTTTTTGCAGTTCCTTCCTCTTAAATATAGAGTAGAGCATCTCATATTTGTTAGTGGTCTCCCATCTATTAACCAAAGTTGACCCTGCTTAGCTTTCAAGATCAGATGGGATCTGGAGCCTTTAGGGTAAGACAGGAAACTAGTTTATCCTAAACTGGACATTTTTTCCATCTAACCCAGTATTCCCTACTCTGATTGGCAGCAGCCCTTTGATGTCTCCATCAGATGTCTTTGACACAATTGTTTCTTGATCCTTTTTATACCATAGACCATGGTATCCTTCTGGAACGCCTGAGAGGGTTGGGGATCGGGGGCACTGCGCTTAAGTGGTTCTGGTCCTATCTCTCAGGTAGATACCAGATGGTAATGCTTGGGGACAGTTGCTCCTCAAAAAAGGAGCTTAATTCTGGCGTCCCTCAGAGTGCTGTCCTGTCCCCAATGCTATTTAACATCTACATGAAACCGCTGGGAGAGATCATCAGGAGGCATGGAGCAAGGTGCTATCAGTACACTGATGACACCCAGATATATCTCTCCATGCCTAGGATAACAGCATCAACTAAGGGTGGCATCTCACCTCTGAACGAATGTCTTGAAGCAGTAATGGACTGGATGAGGAACAACAGACTGAAGCTGAATCCAGATAAGACGGAGGTACTCGCTGTTAAGGGCCCTAGCCCAGGTATGGAGGTCTGTCAACCAGTCCTAGATGGGGTCACACTTCCCCTGAAAGACTGTTCGCAGCTTGGGGGTGCTCCTGGACTCGTCACTTCAGATAACAGCTCAAATAGATGCGGCGGCCAGGAGTGCCTGTTATCAGCTTCGGCTGATATGCCAGCTGCACCTTTTCCTGGAGCTGGAACACCTAAAAACAGTGGTACATGTGCTGGTAACGTCATGGCTTGACTTCTGCAATGCGCTTTACATAGGGCTACCCTTGTGCTTAGTCCGGAAGCTTCAATTAGTTCAGAATATGGCAGCCAGGTTGGTTACCGGAAGACCTAAAACTGACCATATAACACCAATTCTAAAGTCTCTCCATTGGCTGCCTATTAGTTTCCGGGCACAGTACAAGGTGTTGGTCATTACCTTTAAAGCCCTACATGGCTTGGGGCCAGCCTACCTGCGGGATCGCCTTCTCCCATACAATCCACCCCACACACTAAGGTCCTCTGTGAGGAACTTACTGCAGCCAGTCAGAACTAGGCTGGCTGCGGTTACCCAGAGGACCTACTCTTCTATCGCTCCCAAGTTATGGAATGGCCTGCCAGAGGAGACCCAGCATATTACCAGTCCTGACTGAAAAAGCAGTCAAGACTGATCTCCTCCGACAGGCCTTCCAAGACTAGCATTTCCATCGCCTCCCATCAATTGTCTTGCTGTTTTGTTAATAGTTGATTGATTGTAGTGTGTTTTAGGGGGTTGGTCTTAGGTGGATTGGTGGGTGGGGATGATTGGATATGTTTTTTAATGTTTTTAATGTATTAATGTATTTAATGTTTAATGGGTGGCCAAGCAATATTAGACAGTGGTCAAGGCAGGAAAAGTTATTAATGAGAAAGAACAGACAAGCTAGGAGAGGCTTTGCTTTTGAATTTTCCTTTTGCCTACTGGGAAGGGAAGGATACCACCTCTTTTTCTCCTCACCTGCCTGCTGTGATAATTGAGTACTAACTACTTCTGCACTTTGGGCTCAAATTCACAACAATTGAAGTAAGCTGAGGGAAAAGAGGGAAGAGGAAAGAGAAACTGGGATATTTTAAAAGCAGCTGAACCTTGCCAAATCAGGACAGTTGGAAAGCATGTACAAGTACTAGTACTGTAGTAGTTTTCATTTGTCATGAACTAACATACTAACAAGAGCAGACCTTTAATTTTACAGTATGGACTAAGAAGAGGAAAAGGACAAATTCTTCCTTTTCTTTAAGAACATGAGTAATCTTCGTGATGTGTGTTAAAGCTCATAATGGCTATTCAAAAGAGAAAGAGAAACTTGTGAAATTCCAATAGCCCCATTCATATGGGTACTTGGCAGTTGACACCCACTGATTCCCTCTAAACCTTTCATGGAAAAACCATCCAAATCAATACTAATATGGCTAGATGCCAGTATACGTCTTTGTGTGCCAGCATTAAAGCCTTGTCTCAAAAGGGGACAAATTGACTTGAATGTCAAGGTTTATTATCTTCATAGGAGGGAAGTATTTGCAACAAAGAAGAGCTATTCTTGATCAACCTCCTCCATGCCAGAGTTGAGAACATTAACAATTCCAACTCAATGAGTCATTTTTTCTCCCCTCTAAATACAGAAGGATAGTTTTTAAAAGTAGTTTCACCCCTAGATTCATGCCAAAAAATGTCTTGCCTGGCAACTATGAGGCAGTCTAAACTCTCACTCTCCCTTAACATCTGCAGCTGGCACTTTCTATGCTGCTCCTGTTAAGTGCCCTGAGATCCACTCTAACTTAGGACAACCCTATCCTCAGGCTTTGGGTTTTTTTTGATGGGGAGGGGGGCAAAAATTATTCAAAGGAGTTCTCTTAACGTGTCCAGAGGAGAGCGACCAAAATGGTGAAGGGTCTGGAAGTCATGCCCTATGAGGAGTGGCTTAGGGAGCTAGGTATGTTTAGCTTGACAGAAAAAATATTAAGGGGTGACATGATAGCCATGCTTAAATATTTGAAGGGATGTCATGTTGAAGATGGAGCAAGCTTGTGTTCTGCTGCTCCAGAGGATAGGACACAGAGCAATGGATTCAAACTACAGGAAGAGAGATTTCACCTAAACATCAGGAAGAACTTCCTGACAGTAAGAGCCCTTCCACAGTGGAATATGTTGCCTCAGAGTGTAGTGGAGTCACCTTCTTTGGAGGTTTTTAAGCAGAGGCTGGATGGCCATTTGCTGGGTGTGCTTCGAGTGTGTGTTCCTGCATGGCAGGGGGTTGGACTCAATGGCTGTTGTGGTCTCTTCCAACTCTATGATTCTATGAAACCAAAGCTCATGAGGAATTACTTATGGAGCTGGACATGTTTAGCTTGGAGAAGACTGAGAGGTGACGTGATAGCCATCTTTAAATATCTGAAGGCATGTCACGTAGATGACGGAGTGAACTTGTTTTGTGGAAATGTTAGGAAGAATTTCTCTATTGTGACAACTATTCAACAGTCGAATAGACTGCTTGAAGGGCAATGGAATCTCCTTTTAACAGAGATTGAATGGGTGTCTCTCAGGATTGCTGAAACTGCTTATACTGGCATGGCAGGGGTTACTGTCCTTTCTAGCTCAATGTTTCTGTGATTCCTCTAAGGCTGAGAGAGTATGATTTTCCAAGGCCTCCTAATAAGCTTCCATGATTGAGCGAGGATTTGAACCTTGGTCTCTCAGAGTCCCACTCAAACCACTTCAGCATGCTGGGTCTCTCTAGTTTCTGTGTTACAGTCGTATTATTTAATAAGTTAGATGAATGTACACGGTGTCATCAGTGTACGTGGCAGTTTTCAGACCATGAGGAGCCACCCATCTGCCCCAAGGAGCTTACAGTGTGTAATTCAGTACAAAGGAGACAGGAAGCCTGGAGGAATGTGAAACCAGGGATAAATTGGACTGCACTATGCCACCCCCTTCCCCCAATATTACACAATTAAGCTTAATTGTGGGCTGAATGATATTAGTAGGACAGAGTTATGATAAGTTTTCACAGAATTTCCAGGCTGCAAATCAGATCCTTATTGCACTGCAACCTGTACTGGATTTCTGTTGATGCAAAAGTTGAATCCAGCATAAGGGGAGGGTGCAGTCTCTTCTTCCCACTGCCACTCCTGAAAACTGCTCTGGAGACTTGACACTCCCACAGGAGCATGTTTTTAGCACTGGAGAGGGCTATGAAGGAAGTGGGAGGTGAAATCCTGATGCTATTGCAAGTGCCATGTTCAGTTTGAGTTTACATCTTTCCTGTGTATCTTAATGCCAAAGATATGCTATAAGAGAACCTTTTGTGTTGCATAGTTTGGGGGGGCAGGAGGCAGGGAGGATGGTTCCATTCATGCTGTGATCTTAGGTAAGATAATATTGGTACTATATTCTGTTATCTGAAGTAATTGAGGATGCTATGGTAAGGGTTGGTATTTCTGTTTCTTCTTCTGTGGAAAAAAAAAGTCAAACGGTTCTCTACAATTGCATTATATCACCTCATACACAATTTTCCTTTTTCCCTGGGTCAGCCTCTACTGAAGCTAGTGTGAAAGCATCTTCCATTCTTCTGAACAATCCTCTACAGGTCGGTGATGTATTTAAGTCTTTTACTCCAAGTCTCAAGTCTCTACCTTCAAGTCTCAAGTCCTTATAAGATACTTCAAAGTCAAGTCTCAAGTCTGGGAGACAGTTTCTCTAGTGGGAAATAGGATCCTTCTTACTCTCTGTTACTAAAACTTCTAAAAGCTGTAGAGGGGAAGATCCTTCCCTGTGGTCTGGGGGCAAGTCTTGCCTTCTGCTGTTAGGAAAAGTTTTAGAAGGCTCCTCTGATATCCAGTGGAGACAGGCTGCTAAGCAAAACTCAATGCCACCTCAAGCCCATTGCTGTTCATCTCTGAGAAATGGCCCAAGTTTTGAGTTTGAGACAGATCATCATGTGACCAATAGGCAAAAAGAGATGGAAGCGTTGTTCAAAGTTATAAGGTTTCTGGATGAATGTGTTATGTTACTGAACCAAGGGCAGCAATTCAGTCACTAAAAATATACAAGTCGCAAGTCGAGTTAGTGTGTCATTTATTGCCAAGTCGAGTCGAGGTCAAGTTGTTGAAGTGACTTGAGACTGACTTGAGTCTGATTCAATTGACCTGAGTCTACATCACTGCTACAGACACAGTGAATCACACTCAGTTTCCACAAACATCTTTACAAAATATGAAACCTTCAATAAACTTTTTTTAATTATGATCCCTCCTCCGTGGACAGAACCCAACACACCTTAACCCCAGATTTTTTTTGTCAAATCCTAGCCCTTAGTCCTGATTTGTATAATCTAGTTAAAAATTGGTGTCTGGAAATAATCATAGCCTACGCTTATGTGTTTGGGAATGTAAAATAGGTACTCCAGATCAGAGAGTATCCCTTTTTGATATGCCTCCACCAGCACTGGATTATTTAGATAATAATGTCTGGCTCTCAGTGATATTTTTCGTATTGAAAATATGGAAAATAGGGCAAATTAAGGTTGGGATGTATGTATTTGAGGTAGTCACACCACTACAACCAAAAGCTATGCCTGCTAGTTTGGGCATAAATGCTGTATACCGTGCTGTGGCTTAGTTTTTAATTCTTTGTCATTTGTGGTTATGTGTCATGCTAATACCATGTGCCAGATAAACTTTCATTCAGGGGTGATGAGTAATGCCTCCAAGCTGAATACTCAACTGCAAAAATTATGTTACCAAAAAAGAATCCCTTGTGGTTTTCAGAAATCTTTCTTCCTATCTGCCAAATAAACCAGAGCCAGTGCATTGTAGTGGTCTGAGAGTTGGACTGTAATTCCAGAGATCGGGATTCAAATCCCTGCTCAGCCATGGAAATCCACTGGGGGACATTGAACAGGTCACATTCTGTTAGCCTCAGCGAAAGGCAAAGGGAAACCCCCTCTGAACAAATCTTGCCCCTGTGATAGGTTTGCCTGATTGCTGCCATAAGTCAGAAAAAAATTGAAGGCATACAAAAACAACAACAATCTGTGAAATGGCTTTCAGGTGACATGCTGAAGTGCATGGCCCATGTGTTTGTGCACTGGACACATGATTGTCCTTTTGGGTTGTGGTGGCAATCAGTTTAGTTCATGGCCTTAGTTCTTTATAGTATAGTAATAGTTTCTTATAGCATCAATAACCAGAAGTTCATGGGAAATTCAGCAAGAGTACAGACAAAATGTTGTTTGATTTAATGAAAAAAGGCTACTCATATAGACAAATCCTGAAATGTAGGATTTATCCATCTCAAATAAATCACTCACACTTCAGGATTTCTCTGTGTAATATTTAATTTTTATTCCTGCTGGATTTTATAATTTTGTAATACGGTTTTATGAACTGCTTTTTAGGTTATACCTTTTCAAAAGGGTATATTTATATATTCAGAATATAATAACACCACAGAGCTTGGAGAACTTCTGTTAGCGATATCCCAAAATACCACCACCAGCATGACTAGCAAGTACTTCAAAAAAATGACATATCCTAGGATTCCATAGGATGAAGCTATGGCAGTTAAAGTGGTATCAAACCACTATAACTGGGTGGAGTTGATATGCCTTAGATGCACTCTATAAAGGGACAGGTTTCTGTTTGAAACTAACGTCCATTAGTTGAAAGTCCAAGTCTGGTTTAAAGACGAAGAGCAGTAAAAAAGGAGATCAGGGGCCTTGTCAACTTGGAGAGGAGGCTTAGCAGCAGACACACATGTCACCTTTGTCACCCCCATTAGGAAGAGAGATTCTGGCTGAGATCTTACATCAAGGAGAAACAGTACAGCTTCAGACTCATGGAGTTATGCCATGATTGTGCACTAGTGAAATTCAGCACTGTGCAATTAAATGTGCAACCTATGTGAAATGCATGATTTCAATATACGATGCACAATGGTACCACATGCAGAAGGGCATTACATACATAACTCAAATTCCACAAATTTCCACTGAATATGGACTTGTATATCAGAAGAAAAAAACTGAATACAGTCAGCCCTCTACATTTGTGGGTTTCACTTTTGCAGATTTGATTATTCACGGATTATTTCCTGTCACCTTTGCTGCCTCCCTGTGCCATTTTTAATAAGCTTAGATAGTTTTGTGTGTATTTGTGTGTGTGTGTGTGGGGGGCATTTATCCTTAGTGCCTAGTAGAACATCCATATCCTGAACTTCTTACATGTGCCCACATGTGCAGCTTTGCGTCAGTTTGTCAATTGACTAGGACAGTAGATGTAAAGTTTGCACTTCAGGTTTTATTATTGATCCCATTTCCCGAGAAACAAGATATTTGGGTATTGTTGCCCAAGTAAGTCCTCGCTTCTCAATAATGTTTCATTTTTGCATGTTTCCATGGAACTAGATAGAGTCAGCCCTCCACGTTTGCAGGTTTCACTTTTGTGGATTTGATTATTCACAGATTTTTTGCCGTTAACTCTGCTGCTGCCCTATGCCATTTTTAATAGGGACTGCAAGCCTTGTGAGACTGAGAAACTGCGAAGGAGGCTAGTAAGTCCCTCTTAAAAATGGTGTGGGGCAGCAGTGGAGGTGGCAGTGAGCTCCACCAGCCCCCCACTTCTGCCTTGTGAAGGAACTCTGATGCCTCAAAGGAATCCATGGTGGATTCAATATGGTGATCATACTTTTTGTGTGTGTTAAATATGGTTTGGGAGGGCCTAGAGTTATCACGGTTTTTTCACTTTCATGGGGTCCTGTGCCCCTAACCCTAGAGAATGTGGAGGGATGACTGTATATCCAGAGGACTTGCTCATACATAAGCTACTAACAGTTTGCCAGCTATAATGTTTCTGCTCAGATTACAGCAACTCTTTCTAAATTTCTATCTCGGTGTATGAAGCAGTATGTGACTATTATGTGCAAACCCGTGAGCTATTTTTGGGGGGAAGGGGATGCCATTCTTTATGTGGGGACGCATAAGTGGCTGGTCTAGCTTTGATACCTTTCATTCAGTAAAGGCAGGATATAAATATAACTAACTACAGTCAGCCCTCCACATTTGCCGGTTTCACTTTGGCGGATTAGATTATTCATGGATTATTTGCTGTCACCTCCCTATGCCATTCTTAATAGGGACTGCAAGCCTCAGGAGACTGAGAAACTATGAACGAGGCTTGTAAGTCCCTATTAAAAATGGTGTGGGGCAGCAGTGGAGGTGGCAGTAAGGCCCACCAGCCACCCACTTATGCCTTTTGAAGGAACCCTGATGCCTCACAAATAAGGAATCCATGGTGGGATGAGTATGGTGATCATACTTTTTTGTGTGTTAAATATGGTTTGGGAGGGCTTAGAGTTATTCATGTTTTTTTCACTTTCACTTTTTCACATTTTCACAGAGGTCCTGTGCCCCTAACCATAGAGAGTGTGGAAGGATTACTGTAATACTTGTCTTCCTGCTTCATTTCCTCTTTCACTGGCAACTGCCTCTAATATGTTCCTCCCCAGGTTTGTTGGAATACAGAACCCACCATCCCAGCCATCATGGACAAGTTTGCTCTACAGGGAAGATTCTAGAGAGGTGAGACTCAAACACAACCTCATTTACTTGACAGCAAATTCCATTGAACTCAATGGAATATACTGGTTGTCCTTTCTGTTGTGTGTCTTTAAGTCATTTCTGACTTACAGCAACCCTAAGGTGAACCTATCATGGAGTTTTCTTAGCAGAATAGGTTTGCCATTGCCTCACTCTAAGGCTGTGAGAATGTGATCTGTCCAAGGTCACCCACTGGGTTTCCATCGCTGAGTGGGGATCCAAACTTTGGTTTCCCAGAGTCCTAGTCCAACAGTGAAACCACCACACTACATTGTATTTCACCGGCAGTCTTCTGGAATCTGGGGCCATTTCCGCACTAGACTTTTATAGTGCAATTATTCCACTTTCAACATCCTATGGAATCCTG
This sequence comes from Cyclura pinguis, assembly GCA_030412105.1. Lineage (NCBI taxonomy): Eukaryota > Metazoa > Chordata > Lepidosauria > Squamata > Iguanidae > Cyclura > Cyclura pinguis. Next base: position 260,032,829 of record CM059601.1, on the reverse strand, counting down.
GGCTTTGCAGTTTAGGGAGGGAAGGCCTTTCTCTAAACTGCAAAAACCAGGATTTCTTAGGATGTTGAAAGTGGAATAATAGTGCTATAACAGTCTAGTGCGGAAATGGCCTGGTGCTCTCCAGATACATTGGACTAGAGAACCTGTCATCTCAGTCATCAAAGCCAAGGCTGGCATATACAAATTTGCACACTTGTTGTAAGCTTAACATCCATGAAAGGAACTTTGACAACTGGGGAGAATGGAGTAGGCTTCGCAGGCTCCCTGTGATTGTGGCCCTCTGATCACCAGGTTAGTTTTGATCTTGAGTAACAGAAAGAAGAATACAGATGTTAGCTTATTTTGCTAATGTATTTGATAGGGAAGAGACTGGGTATTCGTAAATTGAAATGGAAGCTTCAGTTGTTGTGTGCCTTCAAGTTATTTCTGATTTATGGTGACCCTAAGGTGAACCTATCGTGCGGTTTTCTGGGCTTGAGAGTTTGTGAACCGCCCAAAGTTACCCAGTGGGTGTCCATGGCTGGACAGGAAATTGAACCCTGGTCTTGAGGGTTGCAGTTCAACACTCAAGCCACTAGTACATAGAAATAAATAGAATATCCTCCCTCTTGCCCCTTACTGCCACCCCTTCTTGGTTTTATAAAGCAGAAGGTGAAAGGTTGGGTTTGTTCAATGTTACTGCCTCCCTCATTGAGCTGATAAAGCAGCCAGCTGAGAGGAGAAATGCACTGAAGAAAAGTGAAGTCAGTTGACTTTTCATATACTGCAAGATCACAGTTCACCTGGTGTTTAACAATGTAACAAAAGTCATAATTAATGTGCTATCAGGTTTCTCCTTTTGATAAGACGTTTTCTTGTAAGCAAGGAGAAGCACATCAGAAAATGGCATACCATATGCATGGTTTGAAAAATGTCTTTCTTGGTTGCTAAGCAAAGGAGATGCAATGTTATTTTTTAACAATTGAAACATGCTGTCTCACTCATTGAGAACATAAGTTGGAAAGCAGATCCAAATAGGATGCAACTCCATTCTTCTTTGCCCAATTTTTTCTGTCATGTTCTCTTCTGACCTCTAGTGGTAAGAACAACAACTGCAGTCTCAAATATCTAATCAATGGTTCAGCTTTCAGTTGAACCATTAATATATCTACTTCAGGGCTTCTTAAGTAATCTGATATGGAGGAACAACAGTTTTCTCCTTCAATGTGCCACGGACTAGTACAATATTTGTACAGGCTTCCCTAACTTGTCTGACAGCTTAGGGGTCAGAGCATTGTCAGAAAATGGAACTGGTTGAAAAGCGGAACCCATGTATTGTATTCTAGGTAACATGAAGGTCTTATGGAGGCTAACTTGGAATGACCATGCATATGCTGCTTGCAAAGTCTCTCAGCCAGCTTAGCAATTCCCCCAGCTCTCTTTGCAAGCAGCATGTGCATGCAAGTGGTTCCAAGCTAGTCTCCGTAGACAAGAAGGTTAGATGAAAGAGTGGAACCCTCATTGAAGTAATAGAATCACAGAATCATAGAGTTGCAAGAGACCCCAGGGGCCATCGAGTCCAACCCCCTGCTATGCAGGAACACCCATCAAAGCACTCCCAACAGATGGCCACTCAGCCTCTGCTTAAAAACCTCCAAAGAAGGAGACTCCACCACACTCCCAGGCAGCATATTCCACTGCCGGACAGCTCTGACCATCAGGAAGTTCTTCCTGAGGTTCAGGTGGAATCTCCTTTCCTGCAGCTTGAATCCATTGCTCCTTGTCCTAGTCTCTGGAGCAGTGGAAAACAAGCCCACTCCCTCTTCAACATGACATCCCTTCAAATATTTAAACATGGCTATCATGTCCCCTCTTAACCTTCTCTTTTGCAGACTAAACATACCCAGCTCCCTAAGCCGTTCCTCATAGGGCATGGCTTCCAGACCCTTCACGATTTTGGTCGCCCTCCTCTGGACATGCTCCAGCTTGTCGATATCCTTCTTGAATTGGGGTGCCCAGAACTGGACACAGTATTCCAGATGAGGTCTAACCAAAGCAGAATAGAGTAGTACCATTACCTCCCTCGATCTAGACACCATACTCCTATTGATGGAACCAAGGATCACATTGGCTTTCTTGGCTGCTGCATCACACTGCTGACTCACGTTCAGCTTGTGATCTACCAAGACTCCTAGATCCCTTTCACATACACTGCTACCCAGAACTTGTCCTTAATTTGCAAGCATCAAAAGAGCGAATTGTCAGATAATGGGGTGTCAAAAAATGGGGGCTTCCAGTTCCCATTAGTTTTTTCCCCCTGGAAGGTCTCCAGGGACAGGCAGCAGAGGGCTTGGGGACAGGCACTGGTCTAAAGACTGCAATTTTGAGTAGCATTTACCAACACAACAGATTTGTAGCAGTTTGCTACAACTTTACACCATAGCTGCATACTACAGAATCTGGGATTTGCAGTTTGGGGACGTACAGACCACCCAGATCTTCATGTTTGAATTGCCCGCCCTTAGTAAAAAGGAGAAGCAGCAACAGCACCTACTGATGCTTGGCAGCTGCTGGGTAGACTAGGGTTTTGAATGGAGTGCAAAGAAAAGAGAATAACCCTCTGAACCCTGACCAAAATGGGATGTATTCTTGTAAGCTGCACTTATGCATGCTTAAGTCGCTAACAGGATGCCAGCCAATTTATGTTTCTGGCTGTGTGATCACCAGGGGGTGATCATCTCATTGTAGAAATTCAGTAAGCTTGAAATTCAGTGATATTAAGAGATTTCTTCCTTTCCATCCCTCTGAAGCAGTTGTGTGTTATCCGAGAGAGGAACAAACTAATAAATGCAAGCTGTCCTCTGTCACTCCAACAGAAGATTAATCATCTCCCATGCAGGCAAATTGCATGCATCCATATTAATTGGGCTGTGGCGCTTCTGTTGGCTACAAGTGGCAGAAGATGGATAAAATCTATGTCTTGATTCAGTACCCAAGCACCTATTTACATGATTCATTATCCTGAGATAATAACCCCCTTAACTCACTTCAGTCTCTGATCTGTTTACACAACCTACAGGTTAATCAAAAGTTGACACAACTAAATAAAAAGAAAGGGAGAACCACAGTGAATAATGAAGCATTTGCGACCTCTCTGTATCCCTTGGTGTTGCAAAAACACCCTGGTCACAGTCTCAGGTATTATTTAGATTTATGGTCAATCAGATATAAAAAGGGGAAAAGGTAACTTGTTTGTACACAGAAAAGACCCATTAAAAGCAATGGGACTAATTTCTAACACTGGTTGAATGTGTCTTCTATAACTATAATTTGTTCCATGCAAAGCTGATGCTCCTAGTTCTCAAATTTAAGTGGCATATTTGTCTGCTGCACTAGTAACTAGCATATAATACACCTCCCACCCCAAAACAAGCGTCTTTGAGCTGCTTTGGTTTCGGTAGGGGAGATTTATATGTATGCTTAACTCACTCCCTGAAATAAATGACACTTCAGCTGCTATTGTCACAATGTTTTAGGCCATCACTATAACCTTTGTAGCCATTTTAACTCAGTTTCTAGTGACATGCATCTCTGAATTGTTCCATAAGAAGTTAATTTTGCACCATCTGACATTCTTTGTGGTGCCTTTTGTACTGTGAGTAATTGAATTTGTTTGATTTCTCTGTTCTTCCCACATTTCTTAAGCAAGCTCCAGAAAGCACAACAACACATCTGTAACAATTTATAAAACTCTGCTGTGCAGAACTGACCTTCTCAGTATTTTACATTAGGAATGTGTTACCGAAGTCTTTCTAGTACATAGAAATAATTGCTTTTGAAGTTACTTATGTTTACTTTTTGAAATGTAAAACAACAATCTTTCAGTTTAGCTACCCAATTCAGCAATATGGGCTGATACAGGCAAACTAGGAACTGCAGTATGCAGTTTATCTACAGAAACTGAGAGAAGGCATTTATCTTCTTTCTGAGTTAGTCTTCCTCAGTCTCATGTCCTCCAAATGTCATCTATGTCTACCATTATCTCCAACAAGCATGGATAATGAGAGTTGCAGTCTGTCACATTTGGAGTATAGTGGGTTAAGGAATGCAGTAGATTAACTCCTCCACAAGAGTCTGGGCATTTTACGAGGAGCTACTGTACCTTGAAAGACTTCTCTTGAATGGTATACTCAGAGCAAAAGTCTAAGCCAGGGCTTTCCAAACTTTTCATGTTGGTGACACACTTTTTTGACATGCATCATCTCGTGATACAATAGTTCAGTTTTACTAGCAAACTGGAGGTACCCAGAAGCATATCTAGGGTGGAGAAAGGCATCCCCCACCCAATCCTGGCCCGCTGCCGTCGCCCTCACCATGAAAGTCCCCAGCGAGAGTGACGGCAGGGCAAAGACAGCGCCCTCCTATCCAGGCCTTGCCCGCTGCCATTGCTCTTGCTGGGGAAAGGCCCCAGCAAGAGCAATGGCAGCGGGCCAGGCTTGGGTGGAGGGGGGTCTTTCTTGGCTGGGGAGGCGACGCACTAATGTGTCATGACACATCATTGGAAAAGCCCTGGTCTAAGCTATTTCAGGGCAGTAGCAGAAGATGAAATACATTATAAGTCCCTAAAAGTATGTTTGTGGATAAGCAACTTCCTAAAAACCCGCATACGCTGCTCTAAATATACAGTAATATAATACAAATGTTAGAGGGTCAAATACAAATGTTAACAAAATGCATAAAATGCAAGATGTTTTGAAAATACTAAAAATGGCTTCTTAGCTTCTCCCTGATCTAGTAAAAAAAAGCAAAAAATGTGTATTCTTTACTTGCAAAGCTTGTAAAGCTCTCAACAGCCTTGTTAGATTGTTACCCACACATCTTAACCACATTCATGCTGTTGCAAACTCAGCTTGTATTTGCAGGAGACCGAGATAGACCACCTTGAATTTTTTTTATTTTGTCCAACCTATGTTGAGTAACCTTTCACTCCTAGACTGATAAATGGTAGGAAAACTGATGCCATTTGCTCTTCCCTATCTTCTTTTCCTCTTCCACCTCCTCCTCCTTCCTGTGTTTATTTGTACCCTGGTTTTCCCCCAAAATTGAGACTCAAAACAGTTTACAATTTAAAAGAGCGATACAATTAAAAACATACAAAAAGTGTACATTTAAATAGAATTAAACTATTCACAATATTAAAATATAAAAAAGCTCTCAAAAACAATTCAGTTACAAAAACACAGCACTCCCTAGTCCCTTGTTAAAAACCTGTAGGAATAAAAGGCAGTTAGCCTGCTGATGGACAATTGGAGAGAGCCATCCTGGCCTCCCTAGAAAGAGTGTTCCAGAATTTAGGGGCAGCCACTGAAAAGGACCTCTCTTGCATCCCTACCCACTGTGCTTGTGACAGTTGTGGGACTCGGAGAAGGGCCTCTCCTGATGAGTTCAGGGTCTGGGCACGCTCATACAGAGAGAGATGGTCTGCCAGATAGCCTGGACCTGGGAGATATAGGGCTTTATAAGTAATAACCAGCACTTTGAACTGTGCCCAGACAATTCTCACAACCTCTTTCCTTGGAGAAAAGACATTCTTGGGAGAATGTTCTTGGTCTCCATTCCACCACAGAAACCCACTGGGTGACTTTGGGCAAACCATACTTTCCCATCCTTAGAGGAAGGCAATGGCAAACACCCTCTGGAAAATCTTGCCAAGAAAACCCCAAGGTAGGTTCACCTTAGGGTTGCCATAAGTCAGAAATGACTTGAAGGCACTCAGCAACAACAAAAAGTGGAAAGCAGTAGGAAAAGAGGAAGACCACATTACAAGTGGATAGACACAGTCAAGGAAGTCACAGACCTGAGTCTGCAAGACCTGGACAGAGATATTCATAATAAGATGTGCTGGAGATTTCTCAGTCATAGGGTCAGCATAAGTCAAAGCCAACTTGACAACAAAAAAGCAGTGACTTTTGCCAGCGTTGCTCCTGAATATGCAAGGAGCCAATAACACGAGTGGTATCATGAGTGGTTGAGGGAGCAGCTGTTGTGATGGCAGTGAATTCACCATGGATTTTACTATTGCTTCTTCCACAACTTCATCAAGTCCAACAGGAATTTTCCTGCAGGTCAACCCCATCCCTTCAGAGATTTGGCACTGGCAGAGCTTCTGTACCTCTCAGAGCACCAAGAGCGGCAGTAAAATCAAGTGGATTAATTGCTCCTGTGGTGGTGGGTTCATCAGCCAACCCTCAATAGGGGCAATAGAAAACAACCATATGTTAACTGCACTGATCTGCATCACTGATTGATTTGTCTCCAGTCCTCATGCTGCTATAAACAGAAGAGAAAAACCACACATGCTATAGCATTGTGCTAATCTAGTCTAACAGAAGAGAACCAGTGTGGTGTAGTAATTTGAGCACTGAACTATGACCCTGGAGACAAGGGTTCAGTTGCCTGCTTGGCCATGGAAACTCAGTGGGTGGACCCTGGGCCCATCGCACACATTCAACCCCAGAAAACCCTGTGATGGGTTTGCCTTAGGGTTGCCATAAATCCAAAATGGCTTGAATGCACACAATGACAACAAAGTCTAATAGGTGCCATAGAGTGCAAGATCACAGATCAACAATAACAAGTGAAAAGTAATCTGTAAGAAGCTACTGTATTTTTTTTTCTTTAGCAATGGAGGAAGTCACGTTTCAAAAGCAAAGTCATGAGTAGGAATGAAGTCATTTCACTGGTGGTATAATAGATAATCTTTTCTAGTTACTTGTTAAAGTTATGCTAAAGGCATTTGGGGACATTTTAAGAGACTCCTTGACAGAAATTCTTTATGCTATTCTCTTATTGATCCTAAACAGTTTTTTTTCAAACAGTGAAAAATAACCAAAAAAGCAATGAACAACATGAGTTACTTTTAGAACAGTGCAACAGGCAAGAACGGAGGCTGTATTATAATAAGTAATGGGAATGAATTGTTTCTTAAGTTAGGAGATTGGAGGAACAGAACTCACTTGAAAAAGAGACAATATTGGGAGAACTGGCAATAGAAATGATATCCACCACAAGGTGGAGCATTTCCTATCATTCTGCTAAAGAACATGAATTCAAAAATAAGAATACATTTTCAGCATGATCCTCAGATGTATCTCTACTAAGAGTTACTGCTTTATTGTAGTGCAATGATATACCACCAGTTCAACCACATTCATACATTACACATACAGGCTGTTTTACATGATCCATCGTGAGTTCTATATGCATTTTAGAATTGTTATCCCTGGACATGCACCTGTTATTTAAGTCTCAATCTTTGTTAGAGCCACAGAGAGGCTGGTTTCTAGTCATCAACCTTACTATGAAGCTCTTCCAGAAGCAGAGTTTGGAAATGTTACTTTTTGGTCTACAGCTCCCATAATCCCTCAGATAGCATGGCCAATTTAGGGGATTCTGGGGATTTTAGTCCAAAAATAACTTTTCCAAACTCTGTCTGAAAGCATGACTTGTTGGGGATGATAGGAGTTTCAGCCCCACGGAAACGCAGCGGAAAAACCAGAGTTCAGCGAGCCAACAGCAGCAGCCTTATTTCCCAGTAAGGATACTCACACACAGAGGAGTTTCTTCCAAAACAGGAGGCACTTTATCTTGCAGCAAAGTTCCGTTATATACAAAACATAGGACAGACGGACAAAAGCTTGCACCAGGCACCAGGTTTGGTCAACAGACAAATACATACTGCCGTTGCTTTGTTATATACATATCTACAACCAATCAGGTAGAGGTTTGCACACCTCCCTCTACCATCTGCACACGACCCCAGTTTCTTATGCAAACTTGCAATTAGCCACAGCTGGGGCATGATGCAAGATCTTTGCAGTGGGCTGATCATTTTCCCAGGGTTCCCTGCCTGGAATCCCTGACATGACTGTGCATTCAGTGGCTTTGTGGACCTTGCACTAATATTTGTAATGAAGGGCAATGGAGTTTCTAAGAAAGAATCTTGTTTGATCATCCCTCAACTTTAAGAATGAGAAACTGTGGCCGCTGATATAGGTGGACTGCATTTCCCAGCATTCCTCACCACTGGCTATATTAGCTAAGGATGATGGGATAGTTCATCAAAATCTGGAGATTAATGTTCTCCATTCCTGTTGTAAACTGTTGACATTTTTTTTCCAGGTTTCCAGTAAGGGCTGCTTCCCAGATGTTTAAAAACCATCTATGCACAGTGTACCTTTATATCCATTTTCTGGTATCATGCTCAAACCACCCTAACTACAGATGATAATAATAATAAAAGGAGGTATATATGTAATAATTGCTTTTATATGTAATTAAAAACAAAGACAAGGGCTAATAGTTGGAAGCTGTGAATTCTTTGTTTTGTTATTTGAGATACACATTTTGAAAACGGTAGTCCCAAATTCTTGTGCATATTCACAGGTCTCCCTCACACAATGGCAGAGCTTGGGGTGTGTGGATGGGGGGGCGAGAGGAGGGGCTACGGCACAGGGGCCATGGCCACTGTGTGTGGGGGTGTGGTTGCAGTGCATGGGGGTGTGGCCAGGGCGCATCAAGAGGTAGCCACGGCATATGGGGTGTGTGGCTAAGGGCTGGGACGCCCCAAAAACATTGCTGCCCGAGGCAAACTGCCCCCATGGGCCCCTCATCCCTACACGACTGCCCTCACAATGGAATACAATGTCTTTGACTGGGCAACATGTCATGCTACTTAGGGAGAGGTTTGTGTTGATGTGGTTTAATTTCACTGATGTCAAACACCATCTACACATCAGTTTTAAACATATTTCTGTAGTTACTATTGAAACAGACATAAAGAGGGTTTTTTTCTCCCAAACTGAATTCCACTATGTGGCTGCAATCTGTTCCCCAACAACAGCTTCTCAAACTACTTTTAAGCCTCTGGAAGTTCTTGGTAATATGTTTTAATAGGCACAAATCTTGTTTTAATTTGTTTTACCCACTCCCTCCCCAAACATTTCTCCATGTTAGGATAGGAAAAAAAGAAAGTTTAAAATACTGAATATCGGAGAAACAAGACTGAGAAATTCATCCATTTGAGCTAAGAATTTTGTGTGCTTTACTCTTGAAAGTCTTGGTTCAAATCCCTGTGTATTCAACCATGTTAGTGCTGAATTAGAGATGCCACCTTTTTTTTCCTCTCAGAAACTCCTTGTCTTTAACAACTCTGTGTGAAAGCTAGATCCAACATGGCCTGCTCCCCACCACAGTGGAGATGAGTACCCATTTTACACAGTAAATTAATGTACCACTCCTGTGCCTATTTAAATTAAGTCAGTGCAAATGAGGGGAGATTAGTTTTTTTAAAGAGAATTTATCAAAATCTGCCAGCTTCTTCATTTGAAGGACAGTGAGTATAGGAGAAAAACAAATGATACTAGTGGCTAAACCTGCAGTCCTCTCTCACGTAAATGAACACGGTGATTTTCAAAAAGTTTGAAGTGTTGGGTTCAGACTTCAGCAAATAATGCCACTTAATGGCACAGTTTATTGGTTAAGCAGGGAACCTCATGTGTTAAGGGAGGGTAGCCAATACACCCCATAACCCCAGCTATGGTGATACAAGAAATTAAACTAGTGAAGGGGTTGAGTGGAAGGGGTCTGTGATCCTGCAGTCTTCTGCTCTCTCAAAAGAGGAATTTGAGCAGAAGAATGTGTGCAACATAAAATGGATCTGTGGCAAAAATATCACACTGCTTTAGTCCAACATGATTAACTGCAAATAATTAATAAAATTCTGAATAGTTAGGGCAAGTGTGGTTTAGTGGCTTGAGCACTGGACTAAAACTCTAGGAGAACACTGTTCAGATCCCTGCTTGGCCATGGAAACAGGCTGAGTGACCTTTGGTAAGTCATATTCTCTCAGCCTAAGAGGAAGGCAATGGCAAACTTGCTCTTAACAGATCCTGACGAGAAAATTTTGCAATAGGTTTGCCTTAGGGTCACCAAAAGTCTAAAACAACTTGAAGGCATACAGCAACAACAATCAAGGCAGGACCCAGAGAAGCATTTTATATATTATCTGAATGCATACTCTGTCTGTCCATAGGTCATCCATTAATGAAAATTTTGGCTTTCCCCAAAAGCAAGAGTTAAGAGAGTTGAAATAGTTCGCCATATTTACTAATATGATGGCACCTGTGGCAAGCTGACTGAGGGTCAGTGCTGTAGTGGAACCACGGCTCTTAGGGTCAAAGTGGCACTATTTTTAGGCATGATGATACATTCTACCAATCCTTACTCTTTCTTCTCCTCAATTTTCATAGCAAGAAACTGGAAAAATGGATTTTCCGCAGCAACAATATGTCGTTATTGCTTTGTCATGCTAAGCATTTTGCGGTGGCTGGTTTTGAACGGACAATTAAGACCCATTAGCTCTGCAAAAAAAAAAAAAAAAAACTATTCCTGGTGGAGAGGAAAACTGGTAGAACTGGTTATACCTGATAATAATGTCCTCTGGAGGAAAAGGTATCCCTCAAATTAATTAATTTCACAGTAAACCTTGAATTTTGCTCTTACATGTGCTCTAGAATTGCTTATACATGTCTTGCAAGTTAATGTTTAGTCAAAAGAAATAGTTTTCCATATACTTTCATGGGCTAAAAAACTTACATTGCAGAACTGGAAAGACAAAGGCCCAAGTTTATGTTACTCTGATGGACATGGGACCTAGCAACCTTTTCAAAGTTTGAAGTTATAGCATACAGATGTCAACTTCTCACTTTCAAAATGCTTGAAGGATATTAAACTATCCCTGTAGAGACAGAGAGAGCCACTGTGGTGAAGAAGTTTGAGTGATTTGACTAGGACTCCAGGACACTAGTGTTCGAATCCCTGCTCAGCTGTGGAAACCCCATTGGGTGACCTTGGAGAAGTCACGTTCTCTGAGCCTCAGAGGAGGGCAACAGCAAATCTCTCCTGAATAAATCTTGCCAAGAAAACCCTAAGAGAGAGCCTCCACAAGTAAAAGTCAAATGAAGTCACATAAAATGAACAATAGGTATATATATTTATTATTATAGGTACAGTACCTAAATCAAAGGAAACTCACTGAAACATGTCATCATTCCTTCCTTTCCATCTTTTAAACGGAACTGGTTCTTCCTTACAGATCTTCATACTGTTTCTTCTATCCTATCTCCTTTCCTAAAACGCAGACCAGATTTTACTTTTCTCTACATAAAATCAGAGTTTTCTTTAAAAAGTGTTCTTAAAACATCCCACAGACCTTTATTGTGTAACAGAATTAGGTCATTTCACAAGCATCCCACACAGTTATGCAATAAGTATAGCAAACAGAGTGAAACACAGCCACTGAAATGTGAGAGTAATTTTTTTCAGACTCTTTTTGATTAGAGAAGGGTGTACAAGGGAAGGATATACAAGGGTTCTGGCTCCTTTAATTTCCCGCTTGATCCTCAGGTTCTTCAGAGCTTGCTTCCTAACACCTCTCAAAAGCCAAGCCATCCATATTATACGGGAGCTGTCCCAGGTCCTGCACAATTTGACTTCACCTTGCCAATCATAAAATCATAAAGTTGGAAGAGACTGCAAGGGCCATCAAGTCCAAACCCTGCCATGCAGGAATACACCATCAAACAGAGGGTCATCCAGCCTGCATTTAAAAACCTCCAAAGAAGGAGACTCCATCATACACCGAGGCAGCATATTCTGCTGTTGCAATGCTCTTACTCTCAGGAAGTTTTTCCTAATGTTTAGATGGAATCTCTTTTCCTGAAGTTTGAAGCCACTGCTCCATGACCTAGTCTTTGGAGCAGCTGAAAACAGGTTTATTCCATCCTCCATATGACATCCCTTCAAATATTTCAACATAGCTATCATGTTCCCTCTTAACCTTCTCTTTTCAAGGATAAACATATCCAGCTCCCTAAGCCACTCCTCACAGGGCATAGTCTCCAGACCTTCTACAATTTTGGTCACCCTCCTCTGGGCCTGTTCCAGTTTGTCAATATCCTTCCTGAACTGTGGTGCCCAGAACTGGACACAGCATTCCAGGTGGAGTCTGACCAAAGCAAAATAGAGTGGTACCATCACTTCCCTTGACCTAGACACTACACTCTTATCGATGCAGCCCAGAATTGCGTTGGCTTTTTTAGATGCCACATCACCCTGCTGAGTCATGCTCAGCTTGTGGTCTAAGTAAGACTCCTGGATCCATTTCACATGTACTGTGGTCAAGCCAGGTGTCACCCATCTTATATCTGTGCAATCAACAAACTATATTTCAGAGGTAAGAAACCCTTACTCTTTGGCTTCATCCACCACCAGAATAAGGCCCCCAGGGAAACTTTTCCAAAACAGAATGTGGTCTTCACACTGAACGAAACTTGCCATCTTTACTTTATTTGTTATCTGGGTATAATTGATGATTGCTCACACCTTAGAGTAGTCTTCTCTAGGACTGCAGTTTCACTGTAGGAATCAAATACTACCTATTCATTCATTTCCATCAAATGTTCAGTTTCAAGGACAGGAATCCTGCACGGTTACGTAACTATGCTGGAGTAGGTAGTGGCAGGATATAGAAAAAAGGCCACAAGGTAGCGGATGTGATGGAAATGAGGGAAATCGAACTAGAGAAATAGGTTATCTGGTGCCACCAGGTTTTGTCTGCTTTTCCTCAATATTACTGCACAGCCCTGAAAATAGTGCAACTGCTAAGTTAATGCACTAGCCCAGGTGTACCCGAAATAAATAAGTCTAACAAGAAGAAAAAAAATAGAATGTAAAAACTGTATGGTCGTTCCAATGGGTCATGGCTTTTTAGAAACAGCTTTGAAGCATTTAACTATCTGTTAACTGACATATTGCATTTAATATGTTTGATTGACTTCAGTGGGTGGAGTGGTTTTTTAAAGACTTTTATCAGTTGATATATTTTTTCAACTTTATTTGGTGTCGGTGGATTGTCTCCAGAAGTTTCTACGTTTGTTTCAAACCATAGTTTTAAATTCATTTGGAATGTTGGATTTGTAAATGTATGTTTTCTGCATTTTTGTGAGCCAGGCTGGGTAAACCTTTGGTCCTGAAATGCAGTCTAGAAATACTTAAAATAAATACATTTATATGAGTAAAACTGGAGTTTGGAGTTAATGCAGGAAAAGAATTATTGGAAAACTCAGTTTGACCTTACATCAGTTTCAGTTATACATCCAATTATCAATACCATTCAGCTATGTTGTATGTATGTTGTGTGCCTTTAAATCATTCCTGTCTTATGGCAACCCTAAGGCCATCCTATGATGGGGTTTTCTGGGGGCTGAGAGTGTGTGACACACCCAGGGTCACCCAGTGGGTTTCCATGGCCCAGTGAGGAAATGAACCCTGGTCTCCAGGATCCTAGTCCAGTGTTCAATCCACTACACCCCATTGGCTCTCACCTTGTTATCATGACAACTGTAAAAATGACAGCCTCAGAGTTTTTTGCACACTCTCAGTATGGCTGTGTTTTGGCACTTTCTGGGATGCTGGACGTCCAACAAATGAAATATTTTGCTCCACTGTTCTCCTTGGCCTTACTCTGAGCAACTTTTTACTCAGTTCTCTGCTTGTTCCCTTTTTCAAGGACACTGACTAAGTTCTGGGATCACCTATAAACCTTTTCAGGTTAGCCTAAACCAGAGAATATCTATCCATTTTTTTGAAAAGGAAAATATGATCATTGTCAGTTCAGTAAAGAAAGGTCAAAAATTAAGGACACCCTTGAGAGGTGATACTGGATAATGCAGTGAACTTTTCTTGACACTGTATACCTTTACTGCAAACAGCTAATTGCGGCAGATAAAGGCTGGCATCCTATTAGTAGCATACAGGGGCATAAGTCAACCTTATGTATGCATACATTTTATTTTGGTCAATGTGGAGGTTGTCATTCCCTTCATCCCTCTGCAACAACTAAAGACCCACATCTCATGGACTTACTGTGGAGCCACTGAAACCCCCTCCCAGTCTCTCCATGCCTGGTGGAAAGCAGGGGAGGAGAACTGGAGAAGTGTGTGGCTATGCTGCTGTAGCCAAGAACAAAATTATTAATCCTCTGCTGAGACCTCCAGAGGTTTGGGAAGATTCAGTGGCTCTGCAGTAAGTCATGGGGATGGTGAAAGGCCAGCTGGAGTGTAGTTCAGAGTGTGGAACTACTACACTATTCTGGGCTTTTTACAGGATTCTGGACCATAATTGTTAGCCAATGGTGAGGTTCAGTTCTGATCTTACTAAGCAAAATTATCATCATCATCATCAATAAGAACAACAACAACAACAGCCTCTCTGTACTTGCAAAGTAGTTTGTATGTTTCTCCGGCTTATGTACACATATTTGTAACATGAAGTAGGAGTCCAGCTTGTCTGTGGACACTCCTGCAGAATGACATGATATGATGGCTATTAAACAAGATGTTTTCAGATGAGGTACTCTGGCTGTGGAAAGCGGATACTCATCTGGTACCCATGTTAACATCTCTTTTGGTACCAGGTGAATCCTACGTTTTGTTTTGTTTTTAACTTTTTCCAAGTCTTTTATTCCTTCAGTTTTATCATTGTGTTTGAGGTTTTTATGTCGTTCCACTCTTGTCATCTGTTACCACATTCAATGTGTGTGCAGGGGGTGTTTTCAGTCACAGTCGTGATTGTTTAAAAAAGATTTTATATTATGTTATATTATGTTTTATCACTTTTATATTTGTCTCTGTTTTGTGAACACCTTGAGAATTTTGGCAACTGAACTGTATAGAAATGCAGTAAATAAAGAAATATAATACATAAAAGATAAAAACAATGGAATTGCCTGTGATTTTCATGGCAATATGTTTGTGTGCACTCTAACGTAAATTATTGAATGAAGAGCCAAAGATTTTGTGCTATTAAGTGGGGGAAAAAATTTCACAGGTTAAGTGTGCACTCTGCAAGAGAATCTTCTTCTACTCCCAAGTAATGCCGGTTGATACCTAATTATACAATTCTACCCTTGCCAAAACCTTGCATCTGAAGTGATGCAGTCGGGGCACCAGGAGCCTCAAGCCTGTAAACTTTCACCATTTAGCCTACACAAGATTCCAGGGAAATCCTTTTCCCTACATAAAGCCCTCACTCTTTCCTGAAGCCCTACCTCCTGGTGGGGGGAGATTCACTTCTCTGCCTTTGGCTGTCCCAATCGGGGGACACATGGGGGAATCTTGCTGTTTCCTATGGTCACTGATCAGAGATAAGAGCAGGATTTTCCCCATGCCCACTTGCCCTACTAATTGAGAAGGCCAGTAGCAGGCACAGGAATCCCCCCCTCCTTATCTCCAATCACTAATCAGAGGTAGCAGTAGAGATTCATCTTACTGGTGCATCCTCCTCAGTGAGGAAAGCAAAGTTACCTGATCAAGATGCTAAGTTGCTCCACTGCACCATGTTGCAGTGGAGCCTGGTCCCCAATCCAAGTGCTATGTGCAGAAGTGCCCTTAATATCCACCACTCTGGCTGGTGCAAGTTCACAGACTTTTCCCAATTCACTTTGAACAGGGAAGCCAGCTTCCCAAATGAACTGGGGACTCAAGAGTGTTAGTGGACATGGTCACATCTCATAAAATAATCTGGTTTGGGGAGGAATGAGTGCAGTGGAGTTGCGAGGAGTCATCTGGTCCAAATACGGTTCCTCATCCTTAGGTGTGACGTCATCATTACGTCTCCAAATAGAATTCATCACAATATCTTCAAGGGAGAGTAAGAGATCTTTATGTTTTGCTTTTCTGTGATTTATTCTTGAAAGGAGCCAATGCTCTGCCTAGAAACTTCATCATGAATCATAATTCCATGTAAAGTTCCTATCAGTAAGTTCTACTGAGGGCAAAGGATCCTTATTTCTTGTGTCTTGAGACATTTTCAAAGAGATGACACAGAAAGGAGACACGGGGAGAAGGCACCCTTAAGATTAAACTGATTTGTTTCAACATGAACTTTCATGGATGTCCATCAACTTGTTAAGATGTACTGATAAACTAATTGTGAAAGCTCATGATGAAATAAAGTTCTTTTTTCCTTATCTCATTTTTCTTCTCATTTTTTTTTGCAAAGAAATATGACCATATATACTGCCAGAAGGAGGAATTTTTTGGGAGTGTGGAGGGAGACCCTGACCAGCACTGCACTTTTACCATGTGTCTCTTCCAGTATATCACCGAGTGCTATAGAAAAAGCTTTACCTCTTAATGATCCCTTCATGAGAAGCAGTGAGAAGAGCATAGCAAAACATCATATACACTAAAAGTGCTATAAAAAGCATTGCCATTCATACAGAACTAGGTGTTTGCCAAATCTACACAAGTGTATAATGTCCGATATTAATGGATGGGAATTAAAAATCTAAAAGGCAATGGCAGCTTGACAGAGAAAAGAAACATTTGTCATAAGTACAGTAGACCTCTTATAATTAACAAGTTGCACTTTTTGGCCCCTTCCTTTCATGACTCCTGCTTTTGATTTCAGCCTTTTGAAGCAAATCTTTTCACCTCCCACTTTTTTTTCAAAAAATAGCCCTCACTCTACACAATAGCCTTTAAGATGGTAAATTTTCACTCATAATGGTTCTATCAGTCAAGAGAGATGGAGGGACGGAGAGGGGCACAGAGAGAGGCATTGAAATTGGTGGGGGGTGGGATTGATAGAGAAAGAGAGAGAGAGAGAGAGAAGGGGCAGATGCTTCAACACCAGGCATTGCTTACATTTAAAAGATGGCAACAAATTTATATTATATTCAACTGCCTGGTAGGCAAAGAATAGTACATGTCCACTTTATTTCATAGGAATGGACTGTGACATCATTCTGGCAAACGGTATGTGTCTGTCTGTCTGTCTGTCTGTCCATCTATCTCATGTTGTATACATTATATCTACGAGAACCAGTGTGGTATAGTTTGTATGCTGGATTATCACTCTGGAGACAAGAATTTGACTCCCCACTTGGCCATGGAAACCCACTTGGTGACCTTGGGGAAGTCATACTCTCTCAACCTCAGAGGAAGGCAAAGGCACCCCCTCCCCAAACAAATCTCACCAAGAAAACCTCACGACAGGGTTGCCTTAGGGTTGCCACAAACTGGAAATGACTTGAAGGCACACGACAACAAACATTTTATCTAAAATTCTTAATTGAGTTGTTCTTGTTTTACAGACCAACCCATCCTTTCTGCATAGTGAGGGGGCCACCTCAGCTAGCAAATTCTGAATGCCGTGAAACAGCAGCAAATGGTTAGTTATATACCTAGCTGTTATTGTATTTTACTCCCAAGATCAAGGAAGAGACACTATGGAGACTTTCTGCCTTGGGTATCAAAATAATTATACACCTTGACTGTGGGATCAGGGGGACACCATTTCTTCCTCTGTCCCACTCTTTGAGAAATGACTGCACACTATGGACACATTAACCTACAACCTGTAATGATGCTTCCACATATTATTAGAGCTTTTGCTGCACTGCTCCATATATCCAACTTCAGTAGTTTGTGAAGTCGTAGGGGTATAATTTCCTTACGATATTAATAAAACTTTCCAGAAGCATTTCTGAGGGTTTAGAAGTTAGGAGTGCCTTGTTTGTGAACTTCATAGATGGAAGCCTAAGTAGAATCCACTTGGGACATTAGGCAGTGTAACTCCTGGTTGTACTTTTTTGATGCTTGCATATAGGGTATCCAACATGCCCTTATGCAAGTAATTTATCATACACCCACAGGACAATGGACAGCTGGCTTAAAGGCCTATACTGTGAGGGCAGAGCTCTACCCTCATGACCCAGAATGGCTGCAGGAATTGCCATCCACCTACTGTTATCACAGGGATCTACCACAAGATTTCAAGTTTGAGCCGTGAAACTGGATGCTCCTGACCTGACTTAGAAGTGATATATTTTGTATTCTGTTGGAATAACATGGCTTCTGACATATCCTATAGCCCAGTGGTTCCCAACCCTTTTTTTTTTGTTTTGCATACGCCATGGTGGCCCATTTCCACAGAATGTACCCTTCCTATTCACAAAATGTTTCTAATTAATATAGTTGCTGTGATTTCAAATCTATGTCTTGTAACTGTAAATAAATACTTCAATAATGGAATTAAAAAGTAATGGAATAATGAGGTAGACAGACAGTGCAAATATATTTACATTCAAAACTCAAAGATACAATGAATTCAAGTAAATACATCACAGATTACTTTTTAAAAACTACATTACATTAACTACTGATCCATAATGCACAAATTGAAAAATTAATTTAAAACTTAAAATGGTGACAAAGAGAAGAGATGGGGAGAAGACCCAGAAGAACTCACTCACGGAGCATTGCTCACAAGACTGACTGAAGTGCCCACTTATACACAGGTATCCGCATGACAGCTGTTACTGCCCTGGCTAGTCCGAGCTTTGGGGATATTAAAAGATATCCTCTTGATATCATAATTCGGCTTCACTTCTCTATTCCCCTCCACGTGCTTGCGAGGCCACCGGACAAGCACGTAAACAAGCTCGGCCGTTAATTGCCGTAATATTCAAACAACAATACAGGCAGGCCAGAAATAGCTGACTCACTGCTTTAGGAGACCTCCAGGCAAGTACTCTAATTAGGTTTGCATGCAACTTACCAAAGAGCCTCTGCCCCTCGCTGGCAGCTTGATGGGTAACCTATACAATACCCAAGTACTCTGCCTTTGCATACTGGCTACTCTATTGAGAACTGCTACGATAACTCAATCATTCAGATTCTGACCTTTCAGAGGCTTTGTCTCCAACTCCAAATCTATTGTTTTCCCCCAAGTACGGCATAGCCTGCAGTCACATTCTCCTTATAAAAACCCTTGATTCCGAGACCTTCCTCGGATCACTCCCGAGTTTCCTCCCGCCTTGCTGCCGCTTTGCTTGGCGAGCCTCCCCTCAGCTCCACATGCTGAGCTACATCGCACCCCAGCTTCGCTCTCTATTTTTCCGGGCTTCAGGACAGGTGAAGTATCACCCAAACCAGCAATCCCTCTAAAAATCCCTCTATACCACTCCAACCTTTCTTTTCTTTAGTTATCTTGTATGAGTGTGTCGCATACACTGTTTCGCTTGTGTATTTAATAAAATATCATTTATTGCTTCAACTTCTGTGTGATACTTGACTCGACCTGACCCCATAGACATAGGGTTCAAGATCTCGCTGCGTTACCCTGCCTCTTGTAATGCTAAACAGTGCTCTGAGCTAATTTTCCCCACCTTTAGTTGAGCACATTTTTGGTGTCCCTCCCGGGACCCCCAGTACACAGGGTAACACAGCACTCAAATGTTCACAAAGCAGAGGGAGAGTGAAAGCTGACCCTGTGAGGAGGCATACTGCCAAGGATGTGCACTATAGCGGCATGTTCACAACACATTGTTTAGGGAGAGAATCCCCACCATTCATCAAAATAACAAAACGACAGAACTGTGCTTTTCTCAAGGTTAAGTAACAAAAGAAACCCATTCATAACCTCATCTTAACGTTCAATTAATTTCACAACTTTTGACTTCTATCTTGTCTTACACTGTTGACTTATGTGCCTTTTCCAGCCATTATTCAATTTTTTTTTACATACTCCAAATGTTCTGTTCATATCCCTGGGAGTACACCTACCCCAGGTTGGTAGTCACTGCCGTAACCTCTCAGCTGGCACACCTTGAGCATATTGGTTACCTTCCCTCTGTACCCCTAATATCACATATTATACCAAAGAAGTTTTAATATCATGTTGCAAGCTGTTCCAAATCTCGTCTACTCATAAGATAAATTTCTTAATCATTTGTAAATAAACCAGTCATTGTCTAACATTTTATAAGCCATTTTTTTCTATGAAGTAATGAAAAAGGGGGAAGAAAGAGCATTTAAAAAAAATGAAAATCAGTCAATTGTTTTCAGAATAAATGATTAATTTCCCAGCACATTTTCTTTAATGTTAGCCATTAATTGTAAAGTCAGTCAATTAGATTTATAATATACTTCAAAGGTGGGTTTTTTTTCATCTGATGGCCAAAAAATGCCAAGAGAACAACTAGTGACATGTTTTTTCATGCACAATTAAGAAATCTTTTACAGGAAGTGATGTGATAGAACATCCTTTCTCAGCCCAGCATTGCCCAGGTATGTTGGATTACACTCCCAACATCTGCAGACAGTATGGATACAATGTGAGTTGTAGTCTAACCCAGCAGAATGACTTGTGCATTCAAACTCCTTCACGATTTCCTGCCAGTTTGCATGCCATCTGCCTCATGATAGCTAGGATATAGTCAAAAGAATATCATGGTGTGCTGGAAAAAACACTCAGTTACTTCTATGAACCTTCTTGCTGACATGTCTTTGTTGTTGACTACCGTCAAGTCGACAAGCTTACGGCAACCCTATGAATTAGAGACCTCCCAGTCACTCTGTCATAAACATCCCTGCTCAGATCTTGCAAACTCAGGGCTGTGGCTTCCTTGGCTGAGTCTATCCAATTGCAGTGTGGTCTTCCTCTTTTCCTGTTGTCTCCCATCTGACCAGACATTATTGTCTTCTCTACTGAGTCATGCCTTCTCATGATATGTCCACAGGACAACAGTCTCAGTTTAGTCATCTCTGGCTTCCAGGGAGAGCTCAGGCTTGATTTGTTTGTCTATTTGGCAGTCTAGAGTATCCTGACATGTCTACTGTATCTTGAATCAAGTGGTCATCCATGCACACTTCAAATTAATGCTGACCAAATGCAGATCTTAATATCTGTTTCAAAGTGTCTCAGGTGAGACCAGAAGGACAAGATGTATCTCACTGCCAGATTTACTTTTTGTTTTTCTCTGAAACTTGCACATCTATATTTAACATGGTAGTCATAACACTAATACCCACAGGTCAGAGTTAGAAATGCAGCCCACTGTTAAGCAAGTAATCTACAGACAGGAAGTGGCAGTCTTTACTCTCAACAATATGCTCTCCAAGAAGAAAGATTGCAGAAGCCTCTTCTACTCATCTCTCAGAAAGAATTAAGGAGGGGTGCAAAAAAAGTGGAGATGAACTTTGGTACACCCCTTATTAATGTTAGTGGAATCAAAAGAGATCATTATGCCTTATTCTTTTGCAGTAGGTCAAGTTGCTTAAAAGAGTGCAGGCTTATTTTAATATTTATATAGCTATATATGCTGAGCTTGGAAAGGTTACTTTTTGAACTAGAGTCCCCAGAATCCACAAACATGATCGCAACATGCTGCCTTAGGATTCTAGGGACTGCCATCAAAAAAATAAACCCTTTCAAGTTCTGCATAGATACATGAATATAGAGAACAAGCATGGGGTAGTGGTTTGGGAGTTGGACTATGACTCTGGAGACCAGGGTTTGAATCCCCACTCAGCCATGGAAACCTACTGGGTGACTTTAGATATCTCATATTCTCTCAGTCTCAGAGGAAGACAAAGGCAACCCCTTGCCAAACAAATCTTTTCACGAAAACCCTGTGATAGGTTCACCTTAGAGTCACCAGAAGTTGGAAACAACTTGACAGCACACAACAAAAAGCCCACATGTTAATATATCAATAACTTACTATCAAAACCAGGCTGACGTCCTATAACATTAGAGCTGGCTGGCTGTGTACAGCTGGTTAAAGTGCAGTAATCTTCTACATGCTCATGGCTTATGCCTCTGCATGCTTCATTTATTGGTTTCAGAAAGGCATATAAAATACCTTCAGTGAGGACATAAATGTGATTTGTCCAGTGTCAACCATGCTAACCTTTATTACATTTTAAACTATATTTTTAGTTAGAAAAAGTTCTATTATTTCTACCAGATGGTGAGCATGGTGGTATTTTTTTAAAAAAACCAAAATGAAATAAAAGTAAGAAGTGACTTTAGACCTAATTTTGCAGTGCTAGATCAAAGTACTTATATATTACAGAGAATCCTTCTGCACAACTGCAGCCCAAATGGCAGTGTGTATTCTTCTCCCTTCCTCCCCATGGCTTTTTCTTCCATACACAGTGAAAAAAAACCTTTTTCTTATTACTATTTTTACATAAGATGACAATTTGCCCAATATTTAATTTCAGCAAAAACAGACAGGCAGGCAGGCAGACAGACAGACACACAGACGGATGATAGAATTTTTAGGAGCTTGAAAGATGATGCTAGTACCATCCCAGGAAGAAGTAGTTGGAGCATTTTTGACATTTCTGGCTATTGCACATTTGGGCTTCTTCTCATCCCCCCATTTTTGTGATGATGGCAACATACTAAAAGAAAAAAAAATCAGACCACAGACCATATCCCACACTAAAATGCAAATAACCTTTTATTCCAAACCATAAGGTAACTCTGAAAATGCAACTCTCCATCACAATTGTGTTCTGCCTACTTGGGAATATTCACACCAAAAGTTTCTTCCCCTTGTGTTTGTTTACCTCCCCTTGTACTCTCCCTATATTTTTGTGCTTACCTTCCATGTAATGGAGGGGCAGGCTGCCAAGGTGAAGGTAACTTTCTCTGTCACTACGTTGAACGTGACACGAAACATGATGGCTCATATCCGTGCGATCCCAAGGCCCAGTTAGAAAGGAGAGGATTGGGGCTCGCTCCACGGTCGAATCACACTGCTCTCATGCATCAGCAACCCACCACCCTTATCGATCCAGGCCAAAGCCTCAGTATGCTGAGAAGGCCATACTTTTCCCAGTGGCCTTTCTTCGTGAGTGTGTATGTGTGAGCAAGAGAAAGAGAGAGAGAGAACTAATCAGCTTAGCTGGTTTTACCAGTCTGAGTTGGGACTAACAGGTTAGCCAAACAGTTTGCATGGGGGAAGGGAGCTGAGATCTGAGTAAACAAATCAAATTGGCGCATTTATTAAAGCAGAGGAAACAGACCTCCTTTGAGAATTGCTCCTTTGTCTCTCCTCCCAACGCTGACACAGAGCCATGACACACATTGTACGTTTAGACATGCTCCACAGGGAGCTGGGCTTCTATGTGTCTGTCTTAACTTTGAACTGCTGTTCAGCGCTACCAAGAGGTGACCTTTCCTATGGGGTCCTGGCTGTTGCTCAAATAAATTTCTACTATACGCAGAGGATGATAATTCCATTCTCCTTGCAACAATAGTAGCGCTGCCATACGATTGGCTTTGTTCAGGGTTATTCAACATTATTTACAGTTGGCTTAAATGTACATGCAAACTCATTTCAAGGACTGATTTCCTCTTCAAATATCTTTAGAGGAAAACTAACCATTCCTTAGAAAACAGGTTGATATATAATAATCTTATTATAATAAACACATCATGTTACAGTGTTATGTCCCAGCCAGATAATCTAATCAGACTTTGGAGGGTTTAATACATTCTATTGTTGATTGCTATGCTGGTTTTCCTCTCCTTTGTAAACCAGCACATTCATATCTGCTAGGAATAGGGGTAATCATAAAGTCTCTGAAATCCTTTCTCTGCTGTGAATCCCTTTTTCGTTGGAAAAGGAGCACAGAAATTAGAATAACATAACTTTAACATGAATTTACTGGCTGCGTTTGGGTGCAATGATGAGACAGAATTGCTGATAATTTTGTCCTATTGTTCATCATCAGTTGTTCTCCTTTGGCTCCTACCACCCAGCAGGAATGCTTAAACTAGACCAGGAACAAAGTCCTGAATTCTGTTAGTCCCAACTTAAGTAGACCCATTAAATTAACAGGATTTACTGACACATTGACCCACCGTTCAGCAATGGATTCATAGGTTCTACTCTGGTTGAAATGAACCAATAGGATTCAGGCTAAAAGCTTCCCATTACCACCAAGCCCAGGCTCCCAGCTTGTAGTTGTATGGTGGTCAGTTTTGAAGTGCAAGCGATAATCATGACAAGCCTCATAGCCATGCCCCAAAGAAGACAAAAAATGGAAGCTGCTGTGTTGGTCCATTTTCATTAGGAGCAAGAGAATAAAGGACAATGAGAATGGATTGGAAAGAGAATGGGCAAAGGTCGAGTAGCATTGGACTTGGCCAGGAGGTTGAAAGATAACCAAAAAGTCTTATATTGCTTTGAACTCAGGAAGCTTAGATCAGATCAGACCATTGATTCATCTAGCCCAGTGTACCCACTTGGGTTAGCATGACACTCTACCATGAGTCCTTCATATCGTCTGCTTCCCAGTTGTTTTTTTAAAAACTGGAGATATACCCACCCATTGTCCAGATTTGGCAGAGACAGTCCTGGGTAATCCCTCTTGTGCCCTGCTTTTTCAGCTGCTTTTACAATGCCCCTGTTTTTTTCTCCTCCTCCTCCTCCTCCCCCTTTGCCACTTAGTCCACAGCTTATTCTAACCGCTGCAAACCGAGTTCCAAATGCAAGAGTAGCTTGCTGTCAGTTAACTCAGCAGAGAGGAGAAGAGAGGAAGGGAGCAGAATCTTGCCCTTCCCAGTAGATTTAGGCAAAAAGCAAACTGCTGCGGCCTTTTCAGTATTTTCTTTTCTTCCTCATTAACAACTTTTGCCATCTTGATCATGTTTTGATGTCAGTTGGTCACACATGTCCAAGATTTCATCTGTGAAATGTTGGAGGGTTTGTGGAGATGAATACAAACCATGAGATCTACCTTTGAATTGTACTCTTGCCTGAACTGGTAGGTCCTTCCAAGTCTTTGAATTGATGAGCTCAATCTTCATCTGTACTTGCTATTTACTTCTATTTATTTATGTATTAATTCATTCATTTAGTTTATATCCCACCTTTCTCCCAAGATTGGTACTCACTACTGGTACTCACTAGTGATGTAATTTTTTAGAGGAGAGTAATGGCACAGACATAGCCAACAGGAAAGAAGGGGACTATATTATTTTTATTTATTTTTATAAAGTTTTATATAAAAACAATAAAACAAAACAACATTAACATTCGTTCAAGTTCATCAAACATATAACACATAGATATCTACATACATACCAAATTTATATTCTATTACTTTAATCTCCTTCTTCAATCATCCATGACTTCCCCCCGAATAAGAAATATTAGTAAATCCAAAAGAAAAGGTTCAACATGTCTATCACGTTTTAAATGTTTTGTTCCTGTGTAATTACCATTTGTAAATCAAAAATCAATGTTCACTATCTTTATACCTCTCCACAAGTTTCTGAAATATTTTATCACACATTCCCAATCTTTGGTAAATTTTTCAGATTCATCTCGTTAGCACGTAAGTAAACCTGCCCATTTGTAGTATATCAAAAAGCTTCATCTTCCAATCAGCCATAGAGGGGAACGTTTTTTGTTTCCATTTTTGAGCTAACAACATTCTAGCAGCCGCTGTCATACAGAATATTAACTTACCAGCCTTTTTTTCTATATCGTCACTCATTATTGTGACGGACAGGGGAGCCTAGGCCATTTCCGCACTAGACTGTTATAGCGCTATTACTCCACTTACAACATCCTATGGAATCCTGGGGTTTGCAGTTTCAGGAGGGGCCAGTCAGCCCCTCCCTAAACTACAAACCCTAGGATTCCATAGGACATTGCAAGTGGAATAATAGCGCTATAACAGTCTAGTGCGGAAATGGCCCTAGTCTCCTTCTTTCCTGCTGATGCTTTCCAGTACTTATTCCTGCTGCAGACATAACCAATAAATATCAAGAAACTAGCTCCATGTTATTAAGAAAACATCGAAGGATGATGCATTGATTTCTAGATTCAAAAGCCAACCTTGTTCAATTCATCATTGCACATCATGATTTTGTTGAAGAGGAACGGCTAAATCCATTTTGCCTATGTGTAATCACAAGACACTTTTTTATTAGTACTGAATATGTCCAGACTCTAGCACTGACAAACAATTGCAGCAATATTTTATTGTAATTCAGGTAGCAAATAATAAAAATATATTTAACAAATCATCAGTTTCATCTGAATTTCCAGCAGTGGTGTACTGGTAAATTGAGAAGTTCTGAAATATATCATCATGACTTGTTCAGTGTGTATATGTGTTACATGTGTGTGCGCACATACATACAAACCAGCATATGCAGCACACCAAAAGTTGCAGTACCTAACATTAAATTGAATTTATTTGAATTATCACGACTGAAATTCTAAGCATATTTACCTGGCAGTAAGTCCCACTGAACTCTGTGGTTTGCGTGCACAATAAAGGCACATGTCTTACTTAAATGTCATTTTTTACGGACGAAATTTGCTGAAGTGTAATTTGTTGATGATAGGGTGCCTTGGAGGTCACCATAAGTTGAAGAACAACAAATTGTGTATCAGTGTGTTGGTGGTCCTGTTGCACTGGCCTAAAGATAGGAACATTTTCCACTTCGGCTCCATGCATCAGGAATCTGGGCTCTTTCCACACAAAGCAAAGCAATCTACAAAGCATTTTATGTCCACCTAGTAAGTTCTGCTTTGAAACTGGGGTGAAACCTATACAACCTCCATCACCTGATTAAAACTGAACTCTTTGTAACACTTTAGCTACTTGCAATTTTGCTAGATTACTATGCAATTTGGAAACCAGAGATACGTACATTAGTAGAAAAGGGCTGACATGTTTTATTAATAAGTTAAAAGAGGTTAAGGCCCTTACTGAACAATGCCTCAACAGTGCATTGTTTTGTTTCAATTCCAGCATTGCCATTTCCATGATGGTATCAGGTTCTGAATGCTCTCTACCACACCCTTTCGACTTAAGCGGATGAGTAGCATCAGTGCCACTGGTATTCCCTCCACATTGCAGTGTCATTGGCAAGTCTTTTTTCCTCACCTTTTGCCCACTCCACAGTTTGTGATTGATTGGGTTTTGGGAGGGCGGTAAGCCATACTCACGCAGCAACTTTGCAACACCTGTGTACTATTGCGTTTTTGCACTATAACGCTAAATGTATTTAAAAAATAAAAAAAATTATTCAAAGGAGAAATTTAGAATAAACAGAGAAGTGATAGATTTCAAACTTGCCAGGCCATGGGAGTAGCTGAGGGAGGGACAACCTGGGAATGCCCACACCAGGCTCAATCCTGAATTGGCTACAGCAGTAAGCGCTATCAAGGACTGTTGAGAAACCACACTCATGCAGCTGACAGGATTGTGGGGGCCATTACTGGATTTTTTCCAGCATTGAAAAAGGGCAGATTTCCACAGCATGGCAACGCGATAGAAACTGGCTAGTGATGATGTTGTGCAATAACACAGGTCCTGGACAGAGAACAAGGCATTGCTGTGGTGGTACGACAACTTTGTGTGATAACGGCCTAACTCAATTACATTTACATTAGAAGGAGAAAAATCAATCATTGTGTTTATGTTCAATTACCATTTAAATTTAAGTAGTGCTTACACTAAAAGCCTTAAAAACATGGAGCTGAAAAATGCTGTGCTAATTTTCTACTTGTTTTTGTGTGATGTTTTACACACACACACACACACACACACACACACACTTAAATAAATAAATAAATATTGAAAATGCCATCCATGATTTTACTATCTCTTGCTGTCCCCATCTTGACCTTGGGAGAGAAGAAAACAACTACATGAGTTTCTGAAACTCTTATTTCTCATCCACCCCAACAAAAGCCCTTTCCCTCAATTCTCTTTCTCTCTCTCTTGTGATAATAAGGGATACTCAACTCATGTCCTTTCTTTAGCTTATTAATTCCCAGCAGAAATCTTAGGATTAAGAACTTTAAAATCAACTTTCTTGGGACTGAGGAGGAGACTGTGGCCATTTCCACACGAGAGGGGAGGAGTGGTTCACTGCATGTCAAGAGCAGTGTTTTTTTAGTCCGATTTGGAAACTGAATTCAGAAATTCAGAAACTGTGATGTCCGCACCCCTCCATTGCAGAGAACAGCGGTTGCTGCATCCACAACAGCAAGTCCCTGGCCACTCCCATTCCCCTACCTCCCTCACCCCACCCCGCCATCGCCGATTAGTCTGTTTTTGAAAAAACACACACACACACATTTTTAACACATTTCTGTGTTGCTACATTTGTGCGTAGGAATGTATGTTTGCTGACATGTAGAAAAAAAAATATTTTAACAGTCCATTACCAGATCCACTCTCTTCCTGCTGTCTGTTTAATGCAAGAAGGCAATCATGTCGGCAGCCTGTCCTTTGATGAGCGGAGAGAGATAGGGATGGAAATGACGGAAGAGACAGCTTGGGAACACCCATAGCAGGCCACTTCTGCAATGTGAATCAACGCTACACTTCTGCATGTAGGCGAAAACCAAAGCAGAACCGGTTTGGGAGATTTACATCTGTTTTCAAACACAGCGGTTTTGCATTGCAGTGAACTGCAGCGAACCATTCTAGGAGCTGAAAACATGCAGAACCATGAGGAAAACTATGATGCTAAAATGGTACAACGTGCAGACCGGAGGGTAACAATTTGATACTACTATGACATATCAACCTCGTGAGGAAATGGCCTGTATCTGGTGTCCACCATAGACTACTGGAGAACCATTTGGATGAAAAGAAGTCCATCCCTTTCCAAGCCACCCTTGCTAGTTGTTGGCTTAAAACTTTTTATCTTGGAATAAACTGGAACAATCCTACTTAAACTGGCTGTTCCTGGACCAAAGATGGTTCAAGAGTCCACTGAGAGTTTTCACAAAAGAAAGAAACTATTGTAGTCAATAGTCACAAAAATGATCCTGGGTGCTGGTACCTCAGGAAAAAAAAAATGCTGGTTTTCCACATCAATAGTTTGAATTAAAATACTGTACTCTTACTATGAACTAAAGTAAGTTGTTTGGCTCTTGTGACTAATATTGTAATTCCTCAACCCCAAAGGGAAAAAAAAATAACAGCAATGAGAAAATGTCCCAGAGAACTAGGGACTGAGTAATTAATGTAAAATTCATTCATTTTTTTAGCACTGTCTCTCAACTAATTAATTAATAACTTAATTCTGGAATTAAGTGCATGCTGAAATGTCAATTTAAGGCAATCTCTTTAGTTAAAAATAAATTCAGTTGTTGCCCCTTTTTGTTAGAAAATTACCAAATTAATAACTTCACTCATTTTTACTAGTTAGTTCACATCACAATTGTACATGTTTCTAGCAGGAGACACAGACTTGAGAACAGAAGCAGAATAGTTTGCATTTTTGAAAATACTCCCCTGCCTCAACATGGGGATAGCAATAGTTTGATCATGTGGAAGGGCTACAGCTTAGTGGTGGTGCAAAGATTCTCTGTTAAAGCAGCGGTGTGAACCTTCAGTTCTCCAGATGTCCTGGACTACAGTTCCTTAGTATTGGGAATACTGAGAGGGCTGCCTAGGTCCAGCAGCTGATGGAAGGCCCTCTGTCCATCCCAATTATGGCTGCCCTGGCCTCTGAGGGAAAGAATAGCAAACATGCACATCTCCATTGTGCCTAGGCCGAGTAACTGACTAGCTTGTTTAAAGTCTGGAGTACAATGCAGAGCAAATTTGCTGCATCCTTGACATGGAAGCAACCACCCATCCTGATGTTAGCACTAAACAAGATGGAGGCTTCTTGATTTGTTTCACCACAGGAAAAATCTAAGTAAAGTAAAAATCTAAGTAGCAGTGATCCAGAAGCAGTGTACGTGCACCAGCATCTTGTTTATTCCAGAGAAGGAATTGAGCCTTATAGGTGTGCCTGAACTGGCCTAACTTTATAAGGTTAGATTCAGTGTCAGCCAGTGAGCTGCTTAGTTGAATGGAAACTTGCAACTGTCCTAACCTGACCCACTAATCATTATATCAATACCTAGCAATGTGTGGTCTTCCAGCTGTTGTGGTACAATTCCTATCAATACTAGCCAGCCAATGGTGGGGAACCATGAGATTAGCAGTTCAACAATATGTGCAGGGCCATGATTTGCACACTTCTGCTGCAGACAGTTGTGTGTTATTATTTATACATACCATTCTTCTGCAATCCAGCATCCTCCAAAACACATTGGACCACAGGTCCCATAATTCCCAGAAAAATGAATTTGACTGTACTGTCTGGGTGTGATGAAAGCTGTAATCCAGCACATCCAGTATCAGAAAATAATGGGAGCTGTAGTTTAATGCATTTGGGAGGCAGCAGGTTGAGAAAGGCTAATACTATATGAAGACAAGCCTTAGCTAACTGAGAGCACCAATGATCCTATTACCATCACAACTACCCCTTTATCCTCTTCCTACTCTTTTGTCCTCCACCCACATGTCCTACCTTATCTCTTCTAAAGGTGATAGAATGAGACTTGAGGAGTTCTCACCCAACATTTTCCTGTTTCTAGCCATTTTTAGCCTTGCAGGGACCACCTGTCCAATTTTCAGTTCTAGTTTTCAGGTGGATTTTGCTTGCTGCATTTTCCAGTAAGCAAGACAGGAAATAGCAGCCAAACAACCTGAGACTCTCCATTCATAGCTGAAACTGCTTTGCTGAATATCCTTTATGCATCCGTGTGGATTAAGCCATTGCTTTTCTCATTGCGTGATTAGGAATGGCTCCCAATGTCTCCCTCGAGCAGTTTAATCTTTGAGAAATCAATTTGGATTAGCACAGAAAAGAAAAATGGGGTTGCCAGGTGGGGAAACCTAACTTGTTTTCAAAGCAAAGATATACCAGCAAGTGTGGCAGTCTCTTTGCAAGGCCGCAGTTGTATACACACGCACCTAAGTAAGTCCCACTGAACTTATGGTGAGGCTTATTTGTAAGTAGACGTATAAGTAGATGTCAGAGCCCTGGTGGCACAGTGGTTAAATGCTGGTACTGCAGCCACAACACTGTGAGTTTGATCCTGCAGGGCTCCGGGCTGACTCAGCCTTCCATCCTTCTGTAGGTCAGTAAAATGAGTACCCAGCTTATTGGGGGCAATTAGCTAAATACATTGTAAACTGCTTAGGGAGTGCTTTGCACTGATAAGCAGCATAGAAATGTAACTGCTAACTGCAACTGCTATAAAAAAGTGCACTCTTAATGCTATATTGTGGGCAGATCTTCTACAGAATGAATTTCTTCTACATCTTTTCCTTTCTATTTCCCTTTCCAACTCATCAGCAGACCAGGATTGCTGTAGAAGCAGGGCTTGAAAGGTCAAAGCACTGGGACTTTTGGATGAGCACAGATGATAGCATCATCTGCCTACAACTGCAATCTGCACCGGAGTGTGTGTGTGTGTGTGTGTGTGTGTGTGTGTGTGTGTGTGTGAGAGAGAGAGAGAGAGAGAGAGAGAGAGAGAGAGAGAGAGAGAGAGAGAGAGATGCATGTTCCCAGCAGCAATTTATTGTGATGTCATTTTATCTCTGTTATTATACAAAGTACTTGTGTTTTAGTCAATTAAGTCCTATTAGCTTTACAAATTATCTGCTCCTGGTGTGATAACTGAAGCCCCTGTCAGAGCTGCTGATGACGAGCAGCAGCTGTTGGCCCCTGTGGCTGAGGGTGGAGATGAGTCCTGCAGCTCAAGAGCTCCCCCTGCTGCCATGGACCAAGCAGGCGCGGACGTTCCTCTGCCTGCTCCTTTAGGGCAACAGGGAGCCAGCTGTGATCCCGAGGGTGCTTTGGAGCCTGCGGCAATCAGCCCACAAACAAGGCGGAGACTCAAGAGAGCTGAGCAAAGGGAGGCTTCCTTGATTAAGCAGTGACTGGCCACACCTGTGCCTGAGCTATATAACTGCCTGCCTGGAAGCTTTCCTTTGCTTGTGGCAAACTTTCTACAAGCTCTCTCCTTGCCTGTTCCTTGCTTCCAGCACCTGGCTCCTGATACCTTGGATTGACCTCCTGGTCCCTGGATTTTGGACTCTGACTATGGCTTTCGCTTGTTGCTCAGGCTTAGGTAAATGGACTGCCTATGAGTAATTGCTTGCTTTGACTCCTCCTGGTGGGACTCTGCTGTCTCTCCCTCTCCCTTCTCTGGGCTGGCTTGCTGCCCAGGTCTCTGACCTTGACACCTGGTAGTAATGTTGGTTGTTGTTGTTGTTGTGTGCCTTCAAGTTGCTTCTGACTTATGGTGACCCCCAAGGCAAACCTGCCACAGGGTTTTTCTGTGGCTGAGTGCGTGCCATGCCCTAGGATATCCAGTGGACTGAGTGGGGAATCGAATGCCGGTGTCCGGGCTTGTAGTCCAATATTCAAACCACTATACCATGCTGGCTCTCAATGCT
Organism: Cyclura pinguis; assembly: GCA_030412105.1. Classification (NCBI taxonomy): domain Eukaryota; kingdom Metazoa; phylum Chordata; class Lepidosauria; order Squamata; family Iguanidae; genus Cyclura; species Cyclura pinguis. The sequence continues at coordinate 260,000,646 of CM059601.1, read as the reverse complement.
AGTTAGCTACTTGCATTTTTTTTGGTGGGGGGACTCTTTTGGAGGATGTAGCTGTAGCAAGAATGGGAATTGTGCAGCCTTTCAGCTATTGTTAGACTGCAACTCCCCGCAGGCCTAGCCAGCAAAGCCAAAGGTGAGCAATGTTGGGCATCGCAGTTCAACAACATCTAGACAGATACATAGTTCCCAGCCCTAGGCTACAGGGACTGTTGTCATGAATACCTGTACTCCAAAATTTACCACTGCACAATTGCTCCAGACCTTTTGTTACATTTGCATCCCTCCAAAAAATGTGATTAAAAATCCAGAGACAACACATACCATAATATCCACATAAAACATCATAACTGAAATGTATCATGATGCTTTCTGTAGACATTGTGGTATAATTATATGTGTTGTCCTTGACATTTCTATTATTTGTATTTATGTAGCTGCTGAAGAAAGCTATTGAAATATATACATAGGCCAAAATGTTTTGCGTTTGTTCTACAATAAAAAAAATATTTTTTTTAATTAATCCACTAAACCCTTGGAGACATTTCTCCTCTTTTTTCCTCAAAAACTCAAAGGCAACCAACATGATCAAGTGAAATTTTATCCTTTTGTTGACTTTAACTGGGGGGTGGGTGGAAGCAAACTAACACAGAAGTACCAATTTATGCGAATTAGCAATGGGATATCTATCTATCTATCTATCTATCTATCTATCTATCTATCTGGGGGAGGGGGGAAGCTAAGTTGCAGGTGTGAATCTGGGTTATGAATGTAGCAGGGTTAAAGCCCTCTACCATTGTGCCAGGAGTATAGTTTAGATCACCCTTGCAATTTCCTTAAAAAAAAGTTTCACTGCTATTTCTAATTGCATGAACACAAAAGTGGACAGTTATGACTTTTCTTTGCTGTTTTCTTTGTGCAACCTACTATGTCCCCCAATAATATGCTTCCAGATCACTGCTAGATTCTCCCTGGAGCCCACTACCGTCCACAATGGGGAACTGTGTTCCCAGAAGCTTCCAGGAAATTCTCCATTTTAAACCATTTGGGCTCATCTGCACATTTTGGGCCCCAAATAGCTCTGAAAGTGCCTTCCAGTTTTGAAAAAATGGATGATCCACAGCAGTGGTGGTGGTGGTGGTGGAGGAAAATAGATTGGATGTGGTCCCACTGCAGTTCCCAAGCAGCTTTAAAGTTCAGAAAAACTTCCAGAGGGAAAGGTAGGCAGCCTTAAGTAATTTGTTGCCCTTAGCTCTGATACTTGGCAGGTATCTCCAAGCAAGTCAACTAAGCCAATACCAAGAGGAAACTATGTTCAAACACACTTTCTTTGTTTTCTTAAGACTATGATATTCATAGCTATCATAACAATAGTGTCCCCAGTATGGTTGCTATCCACAGCCAACTCAAAACGTTTAGCTGCCTTAGTCAAAGTAAAAAAGGGTGACCCTCCGTTCCATATACAGAAACTAACCAGACTTCAGTATATTACCAGAGGATTTCAGGCTAACTTTGAGTGTCCAGGGTATGCTGACTGCAATACACGCAAGTCTGTTCTCCAATAACCGTCTTGTCACTTTCTTTCTGACAGGATCTTCTATCTGAGGTAGCCACCTCACTGCCTAATCACAAGGTTGGCCTCGTTCATTTCTATTACAAGACACTTCACACACACACACACACACACACACACACACAATTCACTGTGGTAGCAAAGTGTGGGCAGGTTGGGCTGTACAAGTCGATCCTTCCAAAGAAGCAACCAACCAAGCAAGCAATGGGACCACACATCAGTGCAAAAGAGGCAACCATTTGTGTTTGAGATTAAGCACTAAGGAATCTAGTAAGAACTTAAAGTAATTTGAGCAAAATACAGGAAAATTAGAAACACTAATAGCACTTGTATTTCTGGGCAGGGGGAAGAGTTGGTTCAAATAATCATATCAACCCTGTTGAAAAGGTTGGCATGACAAGCTAGACACCCACCAAAAATCTCTCTTCTATATCTGCCAAAGGTACAGATGCCCTGTTCTCTTTTCTAAGGTCTATGTGTAATTAAGACATCCATTCACTACTTCAGAAAATCTGAATATACCTAAACTGAATTCCTAACAAGCATCTTTAATTCTGGAAACTAGTTCCAAACCATGCTGACTTAGGAAATTCACTTCTGTGGAATGCTAGTGTACATAATCTGTTTTGAATAATCCAAGGAGCCTCTCTCATTGGCACTTTCTAGATGTGTTGGACTACAACTCCCATACTGGCTGGGGTGATGTTTTGAATTCCAACATATCTGAAGGTCCGCAGACTGAGGAAAACTGATCTAAATTCTCACTATGGGCAATTTATTAAGTATTATTTCTTCAGATATTTCCTGGAGTTTTGTGGAGAATTCCCCCTCCCCCAGTTGAAAGCTTTTATTATTTAGGACTTCCTTCTGTGCAAGACAGCAAAAACATTGTAGCATTTCTTTGTTGATAAATGAAGTTCCCAACCAACCTTCCCTCCTTCCCTCCTTCCTTCCTTCCTTCCTTATTAGTAGAATGGCCTGCATCCTTCTCCTCAAGAAATTAATGAGTAAGCCAGTTAATTATCAGCTACAAAAGAGACAGCAGGGTGAAGTACACATCTGTGAGCTCAGAAGGTCATGGCCCACATCTTGTCATCTTCTCTCCTGGCTTCCATGCTGTCCTACAGTCACCTGTTTGAGCACCACCTACCTTTTCTACAGTGCAAACACACTCACCAAGGGCACTGTTGTAGATTTCAATCAGCAGGGCAAAGGCCCAGCAAAGAAAAGTCTTAGAAACATTTAAAGTTGAACTGTGCCCCCCACCACTCCAATCATGATGATTGTTTCACATCCCTCTTGCTCTCTGCCTTCCTCTCTCACAGGCTGTTTTATTTTCAGTTCTTTATTCTTAACAATAGTTTGCTGTGGCCCCTGAGCTGACAAACTATGGGCAGCATTTGCCTTTCAAACCAGAATTGCAAACCATCATTTGGAGAGTGAGCACTAACTATGGTTTGCCAATTCAAACAAATTATGTATTGTGTTCACTAGTCAACAAATAGTGAAGTCATAGCTCATTTCCAGTCTTCCAAACTACAGTTTCTGAGGAATAATTTTGTATTTGATTGACAGGGAGATGTTCCTGTTGAGATCGAAAACCCACAGACAATTCAAACCCACTGTTTTTGATTTTTTTAAAAATCTTTAGATGTCCAAGAAATCACTGTCATTGTTTGTTCCCCCAATTATCCAGGAATGGGATATTCTGTTCTCTTGTTTGACCTTGGTTGAGTTTTAGTTTTGCAACACTTAGATCTGTACAGTGTTGAATGGACAATAATGTGCTCAGTGAAAAACCCTCCATTTGGGGTAGAAAGGTGTTTTAAAACAGCTTAGAACAGGAAATCAGGCAGTTGCATAACTAATGGCTACTCTGAGCAATTCATTAGGCAGAGAATGTTACAAAAATGTTATAAACCACCATTTTCAACACTATTGTACATCCACCCTTTGCTAGTGGCCAAATTGATGCAATGTGTTTCTATCAGGCAAGATTTCCCCTACTGTATCAGTAAGCATTTCCCATTTCAGTTACTTTGCTCTGTGAGTGTCTTACCAACTTCAAACAGAGAAAATTTCAGCCTGAATTACTAGAATTAATATTCTACCAGGCAGATTCTGTTGTAACTCCAAAACTTGCCAATTCTAAAGCAACAAAAGCTGGGCAATTAAAGTATTGCTTCATCTCCTTAGTGTAGTCTCTTCACGATCAACAAAACAACTGTTTTTTAACCAATTGTGCTATACAATGAGGCCACTTAGATTCTAAAAGAATGTTCTGATTAATGACATTACCCAGCCTGTAGTCTTAATCCCTTGGAAATCAACAGATGTACAGCCATCAGTTTAGCTGGATAAGAACTAGAGCTATCAATTACCAAGTATCTGGATCAGCATGTGCCAGCTGCTAAAATACATGATTTCTCATAAGGAATAGAGACTTCAAAATAAAGAACATGTTGACCAGTCATAAACACTCCACTCTCAGCATCCTTTTAGTGACATATGCAAGCATATTTCCACCTTATGCTTCTGTATATATTTTTGTGGTTGTTGTAAAGGTTGGTGTTCTCTTTCTTTTTGGCAATGACCAAAGCCTCCAAGACTCACTATGTCACTTTGACAGTTCTACCATGGCCATTCGGGTTGGTGGTGGAAAGAACAAGGGATCAGAGAAGAATGGTTTGATGACGTCTTCTGCTGAGACCTCCAGAGAACTCTGGCAGATTGTGGTGGAAGTTGACCTCAGTCTATGTCTGGCTAAGGAAACATAACCAGATGCTTCCCCATCCCCACCCCCCAGCCATGGAAAAGACATGGGGGGTTACTAAAGAGATACACTGAGCCCTGGGCATGATGACAGAGGATCCAAAGCAGTATTCCATATGAAAACTTCTTACACTTCATGCAACTATGTATGATCTTGGCCAATAAAAATTAAGTTGACGGAGGGTGACACCTCATCATCTGATTTATGAGAGAAACATTATGTTTCCCTTTGAGACACTTTTGGTCAGCAATCCCCATTTTCAGAGAGTCAATGTTAACGCAAGTTTCACTGACAAATCAGCACTTGCTGTCCCTGGCCCTTTAAGTATTGAGGAAAACAAGCATGGTAATATTTTCCAATTGTGGATTTAAATTGTCACATCTGGAGGAATTGTGCATAACTTTTAAACTTAGCAGAATTGTCAATATCCCTTATAGCATTTCCTCAGTAATTCCTACAAACATACCTGTAAGGTAGGTTAGTAATTAGTGTTCCCATGTCATGGAGATAAGCACTAAAGCTGAGGCACAGAAGTTTTCTTAAGGTTGAGTTACTCAGTGTGGCCATGGCTGGAATCCTGTCAATGATGTATATGTGCCTAACTCCAGGTTATATGCACATATGTTTCTCTTTTTGGATGTTGCAAAGGGCTTATTCACTCCATGTGCAACATCCATTTCCCACCTGCCTGTGCTCCCAGCACTTTTAAAGAGTTGGAACCTGCTACCCTGGCCATTTACTGATGTATAGTGAGTTGTTGCAGATTTGGGCAGACAACTTCAGCAGCAAACTGCAGCTAGATGTAATCTGGTCATCCCCTTTCTCCCCCAACCTGTAGACAGCTGTGGCAGTGGGACCCAACTATTCAAAACTGCATTTCAAAGGCAGGAGGAATGTGGAACTACACAGCCAGAATGTTACACTCTGCTCGTACAATCTCAACCAGAGCCTGCCAATATTCTTGCTTACCTTGTCAGCATGTTTTTAAGAATAACCTGACACATGGAAATTTAGGAAGCAAACATTCTCCTATTACCTGCCTTCAAGTGGGACAGCTCAAGATATTTTGTTACCTGAGACAAAAAACAACAACAACACCAAGATGGCATCTTTTCCGATTCCCGGTTTAGGACCAACTCAGAAGCTGGGCGGGCCTAGGCAGCCAATTACAACTCACAGAATGTGTGTGTGTGTGTGGGGGGGGGTACTATAGGGAAAGGATATAACCTAGAGGCTTGTATGTTAAATGGTTAGATGGGGCCAGTCAGAAATAAAAAATTGGGCTAGTTAGAAATAACAGTTGGCTAGGGCAAAGTTAGGAAGAAAAGAATGGAGGAGATCTGAATACGATTTTGGGAGCTGAGAGGATGGAAAGAATTCAGGGAAATGTGTCCTTTGTTTGAAACTGAGGTGTTATACTGTACTGTGTGTGGAACCAGCATAAGGCTAGATATTTATTTTATGTATATAGTAAAGCTTTACTGGTTTTATTTTCTACAACTCTGTCTGAATTTTTTAAGAAGTGATAAGAAGGATTCAGTCACACATTGAAATCATTGATCCACAGATCCACATGTCCAGTATAGTGGTCACCTTGAGGCCCATGTCCCAGATCCAGGGAGGGATCTCAAGGGTAAAAAGGGGTGGTGGGTGATACAAGCTCAAGGGTTGGAACTGCAGGGCCAAACTGGGTATAGGTTCCATCACAATCTTCAATATTGAATCAGTCTTCAACACTGAGAATGTTCTTCACCTGAAGGCAACAGGTTGACTTGAGTAGGCCTCATGGGTCATACTCCTCTCCTCTGATATATCATTGCCACCTCTTGGGATCTGGTGCCTGAGGCAACCAATTCATTCTGCCCAGTGGTAGGCCAGCACTGGCTACTCCTAAAACACAGCAGAATAGATCTTATTAAAAGCTGGTTGTGTTGTTGTTATGCGTCTTCATGTTGACTCCAACTTATAGCAACACTCTCATAGGGCTTTCTTCACAAGTGTTGTTCAGAGGAAGTCTGAAAATTACCCAATAGGTTTTCATAGCTGACCAGGGATTCAAACCTTGGTCTCTTAGAGTCTTAGCCCAACACTCAAAACCATTACACCATACTATCTCTCCCTGAAAGTGGATGGGGCATCTTGAAGTGTGGACTATTTAGTGAGTTCCTGACAGAAAAGAAACTTTTTTCAGCATCTTTCTAGTTTTCATCTCAGCAAACCCAGCTGCTATGTTTTCAACAAGTATAATTCATGGGAAAAAAATATGTAATTTAAGATAAATTAACCCAGTGCATTGAGACACACTTACTTGTCCAGTAAACAAACTCTTTCCTGCTGCCTCAGCAGGGAAATATTTAATGAGTTTCCTAACAGAAATGAATATGGCAGTTGGAAACACTTACATGGTTTCTTGATTATCTTTCAAAGTCACCTGCTCTACTCTACTGTTGCATGATTTCTTCCTCCTCTAACAATAGCAAGCTGGCTGCAGAAATAAATGTGGGATTCAAAGTCAGAGTGACAAAAGTGTGGGTGGATATATGGAGGATGTGCCCACCTGATATGCCGAGATGTGACTGAAACTGAAGAGTCACGGTCCTTGTATCACAACCTATCTACTCTGTACTGTAAAAGTGGATAAACCAAACTGGCAAGAACACATGCTGTTGCTTTGTTACTCTGTTCAGAGAGATGAGAGCTTTACTGAAGCTGGACGGCTTGCCCAGAGGCATTATGGGAGTCATTAAAAAGGATCTTGTGAGACTTGCATGGAGTTTGGAAAAGCAAAGCCTACCCCAACATCACTTCCTAAACTGTGTGTCTTCATGTCAGAATCTGAAGTGTGCCTTGAAAGGATAAACCACTGATTGACTTGAGGACATCCACCAGTCTGTGTGGTAGCAGGTAGCATGATACTCCCACATCTCTTTGTCAGCACTTGGGCAGAAACATCATATTGTGGGCTAAAGTAGTTGAAAAGCACCATGTGTTCCTGCTGAGAAATGTGGGGGAATCCCCAGAATACCACATTGGCTGAGAAAGACCTAAAAGATGAGCAGGGCAGGACACCCCAGATACAACTGGAAAGAGGCAGCCTTACATGTACCACTCCCCCATTTTGGGAAGGATGTAAAACCTGTGGCTCATGGCTTGAACTTAACCCAAGTGGCTGGTCCACCTGGCTGCAAATACCCCAGGTCAAGCTTGCTCCCCTCAGATAAGTAGGATAGCAACTGATTCCTGGTCTCACGGAGAGCTTCTCCAGGCCAGTGCACAGTTAGCTATGCTCTTCACTCAACCTCTCTGGCTGTGGAAAGAGATGGGAGTGGGTGAAAATCAAAGCCAGCTTTGGATTCAGCTTCTTCCTTAAGCAGCATATTGCAGTGCTGGGTGAATTTGCTTCACCTCTCCCTCACCCTCCTTCATTAGGAAGAAGAGAGGCAACCAAAGTCAGTGATCGCCCCATGTAGAGAGGCATGGAGTCAGTGGTATAGCTACAAGGAGAGACAAATTGAGAGCATTGCCCCCAAATAAAAATTCTGGCTCTCACAATGAAATTTTCCTTCAGTTTCTAAATTTCTAGCATTCCAGAGAGTGAGGCCATTTCCATACCAGGCTTCTGAAATGGTGCAGAGTGACCTCTCACGGAGGTCTCCTACACTGTAGAGTGGACTGGCGTGGACTACTTTTTGTAGTTCCACACCAGAATCCACTCAGGAGCGGCCAGAACTAGCCGCGCTGCGTGTTTTTTAAAAACCTCTTTTTCGAGGTTTTTAAAAAGCACGGAGCAAGCAGCCCCGCGCCGCTCCGTCACCCGGCTCTGAAGCAGATTTGCAGGCGCGCGCAAGTGCGTGCCTGCAGATCTGCCAGGGGCGGGCTTCCAGCTGGTGAGCCTCCACCAACCGGAAGCCACCATTTGGGACGCCGGAGGACTGCGGAGCAGTGAGCTCATGCTGCTCCGCGTAGCGACGGACTTACCCGGCTGCCAGTAAGCTCCGTTTTTGGGCGTTTTCGCCCGTTCCCCCCCCCCCACATGTGGAAAGAGCCTGAGAAACTGAGAATCATTCAAACCTAGAACTCATATTTGCTGTATTCACACTCCCTTAGTAAATTTGCCTGCCCCTTTTCTTTGGATGCCTGAACTGTATTAAAAGACCAGCTGAGGTTACTGCAGTGCTTGAAATTTGGAGGTGGAAAGAAAATTTCATGGAGTGCAGTACCCTCATTGTGACCACCTTTCATTATGCGCCCACTATGGAGCAATTGCACTGTGCCCCTGCCTGTACCATTCCTTTCTCCACAATGGAGAAAGCAGAACTTGGAAAAGACAAGTTTTTAAACTATAACTCATAGAAGCCTACACCTTTAATAACTGTATAGAAGAGAGAATTTCAACAGGTGGAGCTTATATGACAAGTTACACCTCCAGCTGTTGAAATTATCTCTTTGAAATGACTCTTTGGCCATTTCCACATGGGGCGAGGGAATCACCCCGTGCCGGTACTTACCGGACTTCTTGGCTCCACGCTTGGGTCCAGGCTGGTCCGGAGCAGTGCGTGGCCACCGCTCCACACTGCTCCGGGGACAAAAATGGCTGCTTCCGGTTGGTCGAGGCTCTCCACCAACCGCTGAAGCTTGCCAGCCTAAAGCCCGCCCCCAGCAGATCGCAGGCTCGCACTGGTGCGAGCCTGCAAATCTGCACCGGAGTGCGGGCACGGAGTGGCGCGCTCCGTGCTTTTGAAAGACCTGCTTCACATTCAATACAATTAGAGACTTGGGAGCAGAGCTGGAAAAAAACACAGAAATTTACAGTAGCACAGAATTTGAAAGAGAACTATTACAAGCTATTTCATAGATGGTACATGACACCAGATAAATTAAAAAAGATTTATAATACAGGCACTGGACAATGTTGGAAATGTCAGAATGAGGTCGGTACGATATATCGTATGTGGTGAACATGTCCTAAAGCTAAGAAATATTGGACTTAAATACATAACAAAATATGTGCATTAATGAAAGTACAGTGTGCTGAGTTACCAGAATTGTATTTGTTAAATATGACTGATGTATTAGAAGGTACTGGTATAAAGAAGTACTGGAGAATATTACTGTACACGATAACAGCTCGTATTGAATATGCAAAGATGTGGAAAACTCAGCAAATACCCACATTAGAACAATGGTGGGGTACACTGATTGAAAACAAAAATGCTGATATGGTCTCTCAGAGATTAAAAGGGAAATCAGACGAAGAGATGCAAAAAGAATGGCAAATTGTAACGGGTAATTGTTGGGTACCATCAGATGGAAATCTGTGATTCATGATTTAAGATAAATTATGAGGGGGCTACAGGATATATATCATGAAGCGGGAATATGGAGATGGAAATGCAAGAATCAACAAGTAATAATAGCACTAAAATGTAGTACAATATTTTAAGCATGTTAAGAAATACTGATAATGAAATCTAGATCAGTGTGGAAGATCAGAAATATTTCAAATAAGTTGACAGTTATAATTGTTTGTTTTATATCTGAATTTGAATAAAATGATTATAAAAAAAAAAAAGAAAGAAAGAAAGACCTGTTTCAAGCGTTCTTTCAAAAGCACGCTGGACGACCACTTCGGGTCTTTCCGGAGCGGGCTGAGGTACAGAACTACACTAAGTAGGTCCGACCCAGTCCACTCCCAGGTGCAGACGTCCTCCCTGGAGGACGCTCTGCACCGTTTCTTTAAGCCCGTGTGGAAATGGCCTTAAAAATTCTAAATACCTGTTTCTTGATGTCTATATCTAAGTTTTTGTTTTGTTATCAAGTATGTCTCCAATATTTATCTAGGAGGGCAAATTGTTTCCCAACTATCTGTTTCATGCCTGCAAGTGCCCAAACAGGATCTCAGAGTTCCTTGGGACAAGAAGACAATGAAAGAGAACATCAAGGAGTGGAGTCAGAATCAAGCCTCAGCCAAAGCATCCCCCCCCCCCAAAAAAAGGGCAAGACCATCATTAGAAGTAGCAGATACAGATAGCTTTGTCTACAAGCAATCCTATGTGAGATTAACATACTGGTGTTTTGCCAGTTGGTCAGACAACAGGAAACAAGCCAAAGAGGAGTCCAGAAAAAGTACCAGGGGTCAAAGTAGGCAAGAAAATCTGATAGCAAAGAAGAATGCTGGAAATAGGGTTCACAGCAAATGACAGCAGATGGTGAATCCAGGCTGTTGCTCTACAGGACAGATTTAGCAATAAGGCTCTGTTGGATTCATGCACTCTGGCACAGCTGAGCATTCTCAGATTGTTGCTTCTGCCTCAGTTTCTCCTGAGGATGTAGGAGCCTTTCTGCCTCCATGTCAGTGTCTTCAATCTACTGCTTTGGGGAAGAGGAATCCTTAGTCTCACAATTGGTCTCCAATGGCCCTAGAAGGTAGCCAGCAACTGAAGGACCCAGCTCCTCCTCTAAATCCTCCTTCTGAGGCTTTTTGTCTCCCCTCTGCAATTGAGGGGAACTCCTCAATGTATGCCATGACACTATCAAAAGTGTCATGGAAAAGCTGGCTTATTTAATTGAAAGAGTCCTATCACAGCCGAGCCTCCTTTGTTTACAAAATCAGTGAAACAGACTTAAGCAAGAAATGTATTGGATAGCTTTGCTGCAATAAAATGCCACAGCATTTTGAGATGAGTTATCTCTCTCTCTCTCTCTCTCTCTCTCTCTCTCTCTCTCTCTCTCTGTTTTGGTCTTAATATAATATCAGGAGTTTGTACTGCCTTAATTATTTTATTTTTTAACCAAGTTTGCACTCCACTCTGGCATCCATATGGATGAAAGATGGTTTAGAAACATCATAATTTCCAAAAAATACAACACCAGCTATCCCATTTGTTATCTTCTAAAGCCTTAGAACAAGTAGTTTGATCATCTCTTATTTTTTTCTGCTAAGGATGTTCTTTATTCTCAGTGGGAAACACTCAAATATTTAAGTGGGATATATTCAAGTACATGGGATTCAGCCAATATTGGAGAATATACCACATTACAATATGATGCATACAGAAAAAATTGACATCCTTACTTTGAATTATCTGTATTTGTCTTACTGTACTCCCTTTGTACTCCCCCTCCTTCCACCACCATGTTTGAATATGAAAGCCAATCAAAGCCCATATGCTAGGGTTTAACAGCTAAATGGAGTGAGAAAAATCTCCAATTAACTAAAGATGATGTCTTCTCAGCAGATGATATAAAAGTTCTTTCCCTGAGCTCAAAACTAGTAAAAGCTAATTCAACAGACACTACACTTTCCAATTAAACTTTAGATGAATATTATCATGAGTAAAATTAATTGAAAAAACTAGTTGAGTTGGTACAATTAATGGCAAAAAAGCAAGAATATAGCCAGTAACGCAATTATTTTTTCAAACTGACTAAGCTGATAAATGGCCTGGTCCCATTTATAGAAGAATAAATAGTTTCTCCTTCATCTTTTGCTTTATTCGTGATCTTTAGTTGAAGCATGCAGATAAACTGTAGAAAACCAAGGTCAGGCAAGGTTGATGAGGGTCTCTGTCCAGGATAAGAAGCATCCCAGTCTCCCACAAACCCCTAACACTGGACTGCAAGGAAAATCTCAGCAGGAAGGAATGAGTATACACAGCCCTTGGCTTCCTGGTGAGGACTGAAGGTCACCCTACTGAAAGAAAATGGGGTGCTATCTCATGTAGTGCCAGTACCACCCCATAGCAGGATGGCAGAGCTTGTCAGATGTTGCAGCATCTTGGATAGCTCCAAGCGAGTACCTCTGTCCAGCAAGGTCTGAAGCTCAACTGAGGCCTTCTACTCTCTTAACCGAGACCCCGCTAATCCTCCAGGCTCTATTTCTTCCCATAAAATGGCAAGTACCCTTTGGATTGCAGCCTAGCAGTGCTTCATCCCTCCAGAGGAATTTTAAAAAAACAAACCACATGTTTTTGATGTTACCTAGTAGCTCATTTCTTCAGTTTCATGGGATTTGCTTGAGATAGATAATGTCAAAAACATGCAGTAAGCAAACAAGTATGGTTTTTAAAAAATGCAAAAATCTGTCATTTCAAATAGCCACAAGATAAAACTAATTAAAGGTGTTGGGAATAGAGTAGGGACATCCATTCAGCTCTAGGTGGTTTTGCAGGTGACAGATTATTTACCATGGGTAATCCAAAGCCTACATCCTATTGGTGGTCCAGCTAGAGAAGATCTACTGAATCAGTTATTGAATGGTGAATCAACACTTATGTAATTCCCATTGATTCAATGAATTTACTCTAGTTGGGAGTGACAACAGGATTCAGGTCGTAAACAATAACTTCATTGCCAATCAGAATCCTATTCAAGGATTCTAGGATATACTAGATTTGGGATCGAAACACTCTTGGTTGCTGTGACAGATGATTTATGCTAGAGATTAGGTGACAGAAGTGCAATGTTCTTGGTCCTACTTGGATTCTTAGTGGCATCTGATACCACCACCATGGTATCTCTTCCTATCTCAATATCTGCCATCAGACTTAAGAAGCAGAGCACTACCATGGTTCTTGTCCTTTCTAGAAGACCAGTCTCAGAAAATAGCATTGGCTGATTGCTCTTCTACCCCATGGCTTTCCGGGGGTTTCATCTTATCTGTTATATACTTCATCTTCTATATACAGGCACTTAAAATCATCTGGAAATATGGACTTCAAGGTCTTCAATATTGTGATGAACAGAGCTTAGAAGCATTATTTTTAAAACAAATTACAATCGTTATAGTCACTATTCTCCCTAACAGAGATAACCCCTGTGGTCTCTTCCAACTCTATGATTTCTCTACTTTTTAAAATCTCATTTGACTTCTGTCCATGTTCTTTCATAATTGTTTTTGAATATATCAGAGTTCTTCTTTGTTATATTTATCCTTAAATACTTTTTTACTTATAATCAGAAGTCTCCTGTAATTTTTTTTCTTCATATTTAATGATGTTCTTAGTCAATATATTTCTCTCAGCTTCATTCACCTTTAATCTCAATATATTACCAAATTCTACTATAATTCTTTAAATTCCTCTATACTGCCCAGTGGATCTTCCAAAAAAAAAAAATTACTGGATCATCAACAAATGACCTCAGTTTGTAATTGCAGCCTCTTATTTTTACTCCTTTAATCTTGAGGTTTTCTGGGTTATATATAGTTTAATGTAATCAACTAGACAGATACTGGCAGAGAAGTTCAAAGTGTACTAAAATACCCCCCAAAATCATTAAACATACCAATATTATGACAGAATTGAAGAAATCAAAGAAAGAGGTAGAAAGGACTGTAAGGTAGAAATAAATTTAAATGTATTAAAATACAACAAAACCAAACTCCAACAAAGGGTAAGTGGGAAATAATAAGAAATGGTCAATTTGTTTATGGATAAAAACAAGGACTGTACAGCTGTTTTTTCTAGTGGATCAATCAGCTTTGGTAAACCTATGAATGTATTGTTTGCTTTTCTGTAACTTTTAATGTAGAGTGTCTGTGTAAAATTCAATGGTTAATTGAACTCAAGCTGATAAGTATTAAATTGTATCCATATCGGTATGAAATGTACAGTCAGCCCTCCACATTTGTGAGTTTCACTTTTGCGCATTTGATTATTCATGGATTATTTGCTGTCACCTCTGCTGCCTCCCTATGTCATTTTTAATAGGGACTGCAAACCTCATGAGACTGAGAAACTGTGAATGAGACTAGTAAGTTCCTCTTAAAAATGGTGTGGGGCAGCAGCAGAGGTGGCAGTAAGCCTCACCAGCCACCCAGTTCTGCCTTATGAATGAAACCTGATGCCTCAAAGGAATCCACAGTGGGCTGAATATGGTGATTAGGGATGGGACAAATCCAGAATTTTCGAAATCTGAATCTGGATCTGAATCCCTGGAAGGTTCTGGGAATCCACGAATCTCGAATCTTTCGAATTCTTTTTTAAAAAAGAGTTTAAAAAGCAAGGGAAAGGAGGACAATCTTGGGGAAGACATACTCGCTCAGCCTTAGCAAAAGCCTAGGCAAAGGCAAACCTCCCTCTGAAGAAATCTGGCCAAGACAATTGTCATAATTTTGCCTCAGGATCTCCCCAGATTGAAAATGACATGAAGGCCCTTTCTACATAGGCAGGAAAATGTGGATTAATCCCACATTTTCCTGCCTGTGTAAACAGGGCCACATACTACAGTACAGAGATAATCCAGGGCAAAACTGGATTTTCTTTGCATAGCTCCTTCTGGCATCCTGGGGTTTGTAGTTTGATGATGCACCAGCACACACTGGCAGAGAAGGCTGTGACACGTTGTAAAACTAGAAACCCCAGAATTGTGTCTGAAAGAGCTTTGCAAGGGAGCTATGCAAAGGAATGTTTCAGCTGTCGTTGAAATCTCAAGCCTGTAGCTTCCAGTCAAGTGCTGAACTTAAATATGAAATGTTCAATTTAAATATCTTAGAATACAACCTCAGCTATAATTTCTGAAATTGTTAGCAAAGGCCATTATTACTCCAAGGGAAAAACTCACCTACTTACTATCTTCCCTTGTATGTCTGGCCTCCCAGGTTTTCAGGAGTCCCAGTGTCCAACAATCTATTTGGTTGGCGGATTCGAAAGATTCGGTTTGCCTATTTTGGCACAGGGATTTGGATTCAGGAATCTCGAATCCTTACCCAGGATTCGAGAATTCGGTTGGCCCATCCCTAATGGTGATCATACTTTTTTTGTGTTTTATACATGGTTTTCCACTTTCACGCGGGTCCTGTGCCCCTAACCCTAGCAAATATGGAGGGGTAACTGTACAATAATAATATGTATTTATTTTAAAATAAATAAAAGATAATCTTGAGGTTTTCTCCTTTTGTTTAGAATTTCAGTTATAATTAAAAAAATAATCTTGAGGTTTTCTCTGTTTGTTTAGAATTTCACTTATAATTAAAAAAATAAGTGGAGCATAGGGAAATCTATTATAAGAGGTGTTTAATAGTTATAGTAAATGAATAAATGCAATCTGAAATGCATAACTTTTTACGCATAGGTCAAAGCTTTAGCATCTATATGTCTGAACAGAAGAGATGTAACACTTTATGAGATCCATCCTGTCCCCACCTGCCCATCCTTTTGTTTTGTTTTTATTTTGATTGCTTGGTCTCATGTTCGCAAGAGCTAAGCCCCTTTGTTCTTTAGCACTCTGAGCATTGTGCTGACACATGTCAAGTGTTTTGTCTGCAAATATTTAATCAGGCATGGGCTTTAATTCAGCTTTCCTATCTCCAAGCATCTGTGCACTGAGCCATCTGCCTTGATGTGCATAAGAAGAAATTCTACTGTGTGCCAATTATCAGAGTTAACAAAGGCAGGCAGATTTTGAAAAATTTTACGCATTACATTCTCTTATGAATTAACTGCATATCCAATAAAAGTTAAAAATAGTCAAAAATGGTCAAATGCTTTGTGAATCATCATGTGATTAATGACAAAGATGAAGAAAATTGAAGAGGCAACAGACAGGAAACAGAACTATTCAACTCAAATTGACTCCAGTTTTCTCCCACATGAGAAATAGTGTTTATAACCAAGCAAAAATAGAGCAAATTATAAAAAGGGAGGAGCTGCCATCCAAAACAGGTACAAAGGTAGTATAGGAGCACCTAGCCACTCTAAGCAAATATAGTTCTTTAAGTCCTGATGAGTTACATTCTATGAAATTAAAGGAATTGCAGGTGCAATATCTAAACTACTTCTTGTAATTTTTTAAAAAAATTTCTTCCAGTACAGATGATTTTTTTATTTTAAAATGCTGTGATCATAAAGAGTCAGCATGGATTGCTGAACAACATGATAATGTTAAGAAGACTTTTGGCAAGGATTCCCCTGTTGTTGTTCTTGGTAAGCACCTAAAATGTGCCCAGCAGAATACTACTACACTGCTAGGTGGATTTGGAGATGGTTGATGGCCTACACTTTTAAGAGTACTAGTCATAGAATCATAGAATCATAGAAATGTAGTTGGAAGAGACCACACGGGCCATCCAGTCCAACCCCCTGCCATGCAGGAACACCTTCAAAGTACTCCGGACAGATGGCCATCCAGCCTCTGCTTAAAAACCTCCAAAGAAGGAGACTCCACCACACTCCGAGGCAGCCTATTCCACTGCCGGACAGCCCTGACTGTCAGGAAGTTCTTCCTGAGGTTCAGGTGGAATCTCCTTTCCTGCAGCTTGAATTCATTGCTCCTTGTCCTGGTCTCTGGAGTGGCAGAAAACAAGCCCTCTCCCTCCTCTACATGGCATCCCTTCAAATATTTAAACATAGCTATCATGTTCCCTCTTAACCTTCTCTTCTGCAGACTGAACATACCCAGCTCTCTAAGTCTATCGTCATAGGGCTTGGCTTCCAGGCCCTTCACCATTTTGGTCGCCCTCCTCTGGACCTGCTCCAGCTTGACCATGTCCTTCTTGAATTGGGGTGCCCAGAACTGGACACAGTATTCAAGATGAGGTCTAACCAAAGCAGAGTAGAGTGGTACCAGTACTTCCCTCGATCTAGACACCATACTCCTATTGATGCAGCTGAGAATTGCGTTGGCTTTCTTGGCTGCCGCATCACATTGCTGACTCATGTTCAGCTTGTGGTCTATTAAGACTCCTAGATCCCTTTCACACGTACTGCCATCCAGCCACAAGGCTTTTCTAGTCAAAGGCTTTTCACCAACTTTGGAAAAAGCGATGTGGCTATCCCACCAGCCCAGCGTTCTTTAACCTCTTTATACATGGCTTGGACAAAGGAATAAAGGAAAAGCTTAGCTGAAAATTGCTAAGGACACCAAACTGGTCAGGATATCAAATACCTCAGGGCGTCTCCTCACTACACTGTTATAGTGCTGTTATTCCACTTTCAACATCCTGTGGAATTCTGGGGTTTGTAGTTTACTGAAGCCAAAGAGCTCTCTGGTTGAGGATTCTCAATGCCCCTCCCTAAACTGCAAACCCCAGGATTCCATAGGATGTTCAAAGTGGAATAATAGCACTATAACAGAAAGGCCCTCAGACCGTGCTACTCAAAGTGGTGGTCTGTAGACTGATGTCAATCCGTAGCTGCTGTTCTCTGGCAAATTTCCAGGAAAGAAAGAAAGAAACAGTTGCAGTCAATGGGCATGCATATAGTGCCAATCCCTGGCACCTTGGAGGAAAAAAACAAACCAGTTCCCCCCATTGGATAGTTTAAGAAGCACTGTGGATGTATTTTGCACAACATAGTATCTATTCTTCCAAGTAGGAAACCATTAAAAAAAACACTCTTGTGGACTACACAATTTGCAATTGTCACTGTAATGGGGGTAGGGAAAACCTGTCAGATAGCCAGAATTTAACAATTAGCACTGAAAGAAAATTTTTAACAGGCTAACAAAGGTCTTATTTCACAATGAAGCTCCAGAACCTGGAGCAGCAGAAAGTGACTTTAACAATATCAGACAAAACCCTACATATCAACAGCAATCTCTTTAAAAGAGGCATTTGTGTAAACTCATTTCTGTTGGAAAAAAGGCTGGATGCAAACAGCAAACTGATGAACCACCATGAAAACAATCAAAATAAAAGCCAAGCTAGTCAAAAATGTTGTCCGACATTATGGCTGTTTATATTATTGTTGCAATTAGAACTTTAAGACAGCAATTCTATGCTTGTTTACTTGGAAATAAATCCCAATGGCTTGAGAATCTCAAAATGTTTTTGTAACATTATTTTGATAGTTATTATTAGGGCTGAAATATTTATTCCATTAATCAGCTAGACAAATATATGTCTGGCAACATTCCAGTTAGACATTAGTTTAACATCATCATCTGTCGTGCCCTGGATAACTTGCAGTCCACAAACTCCATTCTGAAGTAGGCAGTAGTGTTTATTTGTAGCAAAGCAAGCAACACAACACACTTCTTCCAAAGTTGCTGAGACTGAAGCATACATGGAGGTCACAGGTTTTATTCCTATACATACAAATTTAGGCATGCAAAGCTGTGGTTGGAGAGGATCATAAATTTAACATCACCCCACATCTTTAGACATTTTTCAGACTTGCAGTTGTTTCTCCTTCTTTCATCCTTGAGGCAGGAACATATTTCCTGCCCCTTATGTTTAGACACTTCAAGTTCCCAAAACACATTTTGGTACTTTGTTTTCACTTGCTCTGATCTATTCCCCCCTCAACAGATACATTGTAGCAATGGGCAATAAAGCAATTAACCATCTGATATATTGGAATATATAAGCAAGCTTCAAACTGATACATTGTTGCAACCCACAATTAACACTCAATACTTTGTGGTGCTATAACTAAACTCAAGTGTTGCCTTCTACCATACCCTATTTCAATACACATCCAGCAGAGACACGTATGACAGGGGCTACATATCCTGGCATCATCATTTATTTATCTATATAGCACCATCACTGTACATGGTGCTTTATAACAAAAAGACCAACCAACCATAGTATTGAAATCAAAACCAAAACCAAAACCCCACCCCCAAAAGGAAAGAGTGGGGAGCAGGAGGTCATCTGAAAGATCCACATACTTGGAAAAATGTTGGATTAACAAACCACAAAATGAATGATCAATTTGCCCATAACTGCATCCCATTCACTTCCCATTCATTCCCCCTTTGTTCCTGCCTTTGCTTGAGCAGGTAAACAAACCAGCATACTAATCTTATGTTAGAAAAATCCCTGATGCTTGCTGGTGCTTCATCTCACACTTCCAGCTGGCTCACACTTCCAGATGTATAGCACAGAGCCACACCTATGGATGGGTGAGTATAGAAGAAACAAACTGGAAGTGGTGATGGGAGAAAGGAGACCATGGGGAAATGAATGTTCTGGAAATCCACAAAACTCAACATCCAAGAGTATCACAAAAACAAAATGCACAACATTTACAGTCTCAGGAACTCTAAAGGTCCTCCAAATTTCCCTTAAGGTGGTAAAGCAGCAGCACACCTGGGAAACTTCAGCGTTACTAGGTCAGAAATTGATGGGGATTCCAGATAAGAAAGGCTGATATACCTCTTAGCGTAGAACTTCCCTTAAGCACATATGTTTGTGTAGCTTAGTAGAGTTTGGCTTTTCCAGAGAGAAAAATACATTTACTTCTACACATAAGAACACAAATCTTAAGACTATTGGAGTATATATATCTACTTAACAGACTTTCCAAAAGTCTTCTTAATGCTAAACACTAAAGATTTAGTGGGTGGGGAAACTGTGATTGTACAGCAATAGGGGAGAAATGAATAAGCTATTCAAAATGTCGCCAGAAAGTACCACAAACTGCTCTTTACAACCTTAGCATTTTGAATCTAATTCCTCTTGGCATTCTTTTAAAACACATGAATGCACATGTTACAGATATACGCAGACAACAATATGTATGTGAGTTATATATATACCCACACACAGAGCAACATTAGAATTGTTCACTCTACCATATAACTTTGTCCAAACTTGTTTTGTTTCCCACAGAATCAACGGAGGATTTTCTCCCTTGCCTACAGAAATTTCTTACCTGATGTCCATTGATTCTTGTGCTACGTTTTATCAGTTCCCATTGTAGAATTGCTTCAAACTGTTTTCCTTTTTGCAGAGATGGAAGGCAACCACATCCTTAATGAGCTTGTAATGTGAAAAGCACAGAGGAGCAGGTGCTTTGGGTTGGCTGGCCTGGGGATATGGTAATTAAACACCCTTTGGCAGCCTAACCCCCTGCTCTCCTCATAAACAGCCCCAGTGGGGTACAAGAAGATTAAAAGCCTTTGCCAGGCCATGTCATAGACGAATAATGGGTATTTCTTCCCTCTACAGATTACCAACTTGCTTCATACAAGTTAGATCTTGCCTCTGCAGATTATTCTCCTCCTCCACACAATTGATTGCTCAGGTTGTACAGTTTTTAAGGAGAGCAATCAATTCCATCCCACCCTAAACACAGACAAACCACCACCACATGTCAATAGGTGTATAGAGTAGGATAGGATGAACAGAATTTGGATTAGCATAGAAATAACCTTTCCCTATTTCTCGTTGTTTTTATTGTGTGCCTTAAAGTTGTTTCTGAGTTATGGCAACTGTAAGGCCAACCTATCATGGGGCTTTCTGGAGGTTGAGAACATGTGATGTGCCCAAGTCCCATCATGGGTTTCCATAGCTGAATGGAGAATCCAACTCTGGTCTCCAAAATTGTGGTCTAATGCTCAAACCACTACATCATACATTGTTTTAAAAACCGATTTGTCATCACTGTCCATTATGGTGCCTGAGGGTAACTCATTAATGTCATTCATTATTTTATGTTTCTTTTAAAAAAAATCTTAGGATTGGTAAGAGAACAGCATAAAATGTGAAAAAGTGCACTCAAGAGACCTCCAATAATGCTGTTTTTTTTTTTTAACTTTTAAAAAGCAAGGCTGATGTTGGGGGCAAGCTGGTACAAATTACTAGGAGCCAGCATTCCAGAAGGGACCTTGGCCCCAATTGTGTTGCCTGTCTTTTTGTCTTTCTTGGCAGCAGCATCATTTGTCTGTTTTTTTGGCATTCACTGTAAAAATAAATGAAATAAGAATTTCAAAGAAAGTAATAATGATACACAATATTAGGTACTGCAAAATATGAAAGACTTTTAGACGGTCTGCTCTTGCTGCTAGAGAGAGAGAGAGACAGAGCAAGACTGCAAGTCTAAATGAGCGAAAAGGAAGCCATGGGTGAATAAAGGGATGCAGAAGCATTGGAAGGACAGAAATGGGGAATTGGGTTATACTGGAATAATTCCTTCCTTTCTTCCAATTATTATTCTACCGTTCTCCTGAATGGAACCCAAGCGAGTTCATGCATGAGTTAAAACAAGGTGCACGAATTAAAGATTAGTAGTAAAAAAGTGAAATTCATGGGGCCACCATAAGTCAACAGGTGCACTCTCTCTCTGTCTCTCTCTCTCTCTCTCTCACTCTCTCTCTCTCACACACACACACACACACACACACAGTGTAAGAAAGTTAAAGCACAATTAAATAAGATACCATAATAAGATACCATATTAAAAACATTTAAAATTTTAAAATGTAGCCCATGGATTCCATTAAAGACTTTCCAACATAAATACTTAGTTACTGAACACTGGTTCAAAACAAAAAAGTTTTCACCTATTGGTGGAAGGAAAAGCAGAGAAGGGGCCAGCCTGGTCAGAGAGTTCTTAAGTCTGGGAGCAGTCACCGAGAAGACTTTTTCCCACGTCTTCACCGAACATGCCCATGAAGATGGTGGGTACCAAGAGAAAGCCCTTCCCCAAGGTAGGTTCATATGGGGAGATGCAGTCTTTCAGATAAACTAGACTAGGTCATGACTAGAACTTTGAATTGTGCCTGGAAATGAACAGAGAGTTATATGTTCCCAGTCACAGGTAAAAGACAGGACTTCTAACTTCTGTGACATTGGCTGGAAACAGAGACCCAAAGGCGACTGGCCCACTGTGGCTTTAGCTGCCCAGAGGAAAAGCAGGAGGAACTCCAGGATCAGTACCAGCAGTGCCGCCACCACAGCCTGGAAGAAGAACTCTCCCAATTCTTCGCCATCTCCTCTGGCTCCTAGAACAGCTGCCAAATATCTCCTGGTTGCCCTGGATTGGCTGCCAAGAGGCATATGATACAGGAGGGAGGCAGCCTCTGAGTGTGACTGGAGTTGTGCAGATGTCCCGGGAGGGGAAGATGCTGGTTGTGGGTGGCAGCATCTGTACATTGCCTTCTCCTCACTAAGATACAAAGGACCTTGAAAGAAAAAGCAAACTTCTGGAGCCCATTTTTCCCCCTACTTGGGCCTAAATCCTCTCTTGGCCGCCCTGTTTAAAAAATTCTAGAACTGTTACTTGTTGCAACTCTCCCCTCAAAATATGACTACCCACATCTATAGCCAGGAGCAAGATAAGATATCATCACACACAAGCTCTCTCTCAACAACAATAGTGTGTACCATTTCATGAAGTCACACAGCATAAGCCCAACATTTACATTAGCCGGATTCCATCAGTAATACTAAAACTTAGACTTAAGTTTAAACAAATGCTTTTGGGAATTGTTGCATATGTACACGCTGTTTTGAGTATCTAACACATTTTCTAAAGCAAATTGACAACATTTATTCTTGTCAGCTGCTGTCAACTTCAACTTCTGATGTCCCTATGAATGAGAGATTTCAAAGAACAATGGATCACCAACAGCCCTGCTCAAGTCTTGAAAACTCAGAGCAGCTGTAACTTCCTTGATTGAATCAATCTACTTCTAATGAAGTCTTCCTCTTCTCCTACCGCCTTCCATGTTAGCAAGCATTAGAGATATTCCAAGAGAGATAAATTACTAATTAAATTTTAAAATGATAGAAAATCTAACAGGCAAAGCCTTCTGCCAACAAACAAAAGCACATATAAATGTATAAAATTCTGATAATTGTTTTCTATTTTTAAGCCTCATTCTAAACAGATTTAAAAAGAAAATAAAAGCAGTTCTACTGAGTACTTTAATGGGGTTATTTTCTGATCCCAGAGAGAATACCTACGTATTGTGGATTACAAAAGTGTCATCTGTCATACCAGAATTCTATTTGTTGAATATGACTGATATATTAGAGGGTACTGATATAAAGAAACATTGGAGAATATTACTATATATGATAACGACAGCCCGAATTGAATATGCAAAGTTATGGAAAACTCAGCAAATACCCACAAAAGAACAATGGTGGGCTACGCTTATTGTAAATAAAAATGCGGATATGGTATCCCAGAGATTAAAAGGAAAATCAGACGATAAGATACAGAAAGAATGGCAAATTATAATGGGTAATTGCTGGGTTTTATCAGATGGAAATATGTAGTTCATGATTTACAGGATTATTTCATGAAGCAGAAATATGTAGAATGAAATGTAAGAACTAGCAACTAAAATAACTGTAAATTGTCGTACAGTATCTAAGACATTTAGAAAACTGGAAAATGAAATCTAGATCAGTGTGGAAGATCGGTTATATTTCAATTATGCTGACTGTTAAAATAATATGTTTTATATGAGAATTTTGAATAAAATGATTTATAAAAAAAAAAAGTGTCATCTGTCCATAGGAGTGTTTGCAGTTGCGTGAGGAACAAGGGGGTAAGCCCCAGTGGCAATTTTGGGGGGGAGGGGGCATCGTGGTTCCTTGCTTGCCCTCCTCTATGCATCATAACCCTGTCCTGTCTGTCATAGCCACTCTGCCACGCACTGCAGCCCACCCCATGCGTCATAGCCATGCCCCCCCATGGACCAGAACCCAGCCTCCACCCCTCCACCTACCCCTCTGCCTGCCCCCCCATGCACTCCAAGCTCTGCCACTGAGTGTTCGTGGGTATTGTTCACAATACTCAAACACACCGAATCATAAAATACACATTCATATGTGGTGGGCCATTTGTTTTTAAGTAGCTTCCAGCCTTCCTTGCTTGCAATCCATACACATGTCAGTAATTTGCAGGGACAATTTTTGTCCTATCAGTTTTTTGTCTGTTAAAGAAATATACACATTGTACATGGCATTGTACACACTGAAACATGGAGATTTTATTTACATCTTGTTCAGTGACAGTACTATAGAATGGCTGCCTTGTAGGTCTAGTTATGAATGAAGTCTGAAACAAAACATGACCTGGGGAGACAAAAGTGCCAGGATGAAGATTTAAAATGAAGACAAATTTGTATGGATACTCACTACCATAAATTTAGAAGGAGATTTTTCACATACACAGTTATAGCATTATGATTCCACTTTAACTAGCATGGCTGTATCCTATAGAATCCTGGGGTTTGTAGTTTGGTGAAGCACTACAGCTCCTTAATTCTAAATCTGTGTGTGTATGTACCTTCAAGGCATCTATTGATTTATGGCAACCGCATGAATTTCATAAGATTTTCTTATGCAAGATGGTTTTGCCAATTCCTGCCTCTCACATATAGCCTACAGCACCTAGTATTCACTGGTAGTATCCCATCCAAGTACTAACCAGGGCTGACATTGCTTAGCTTATTGCTAACCTTTACCTATACTGCAAATCTCAGGATTCCATAACTTGGAACCATGGCAGTTAAAGTGGAATGATAGTCCTATAGTTGTGTAGTGTGAAAGGGACTAAGGATGCCGTCTATGGCTTTCTCAGAGTACTGTCAACATGATTCTGCAGTCTTTCAATTTTTAATGTTTTGTAATTTTACATATTTATGTAATTTTATATCCTGTCTTTTCCCTAGCAGGAAACAAAAGCAGAAGCTGATATTGGAGCAAAAAACAAACAAAAAACAGTTAGCATTTCTCTTACTGTAGAACAGAGTTTTCCAAACTATTAATGTTGGTGACACACTTTTTAGGCCATTTCCGTACCAGCCTGTTATAGCGCTACGATTCCACTTTCAACATCCTCTGGAATCCTGGGGTTTGCAGTTTCGGGAGGGGCCGGCTGGAATCGTAGTGCTATAACAGGCTAGTGTGGAAACGGCCTTAGACATGCATCATTTCGCGACGCAGTAATTCAGTAAGTAATTCAGTAAGTGGAGGCAGCCCCTCCACTGCCTCCGATGAGCCTGGCCCACTACTGCCACCGCCCTCACCAGGGTCTTCATCGGTCCAGGGTGGCAGTGGCGGTGGTAGCAGAGGCAGCCCCTTCACCTGGGCCTGGCCTGCCATGGTAGCGGGAGAGTCAGCCTCTCCACCCATTACATTCGCGTGACACCTCCACACACTGCAGCTGACACACTAATGCAGAGCTTTCCAAACTTTTCATGTTGGTGACACACTTTTTAGGCACGCATCATTTCAAACACAGTAATTCAGTAAATGGAAGCAGCCCCTTCACCCAAGCCTGGCCCAGCGTCCCCGCTGCCCTCGCTGGGGTCCTTCTCAGTCCCCGGCAGTGGCGGAGGCAGAGGCAGCCCCTCCACCCATGCAACACACCTACACATGCAGGCGACACACTAACGTGTCACGACACACAATTTAGAAAGTTCTGCTGTAGAAAGTTCTGAAGTCTTTTGTAGTGAAAATACAAGAGTTCCATAGCAACTTAAGCAATTAGGGCTAAATCCATCTAATTAGGCCTGTTGAGTCAATGAAAACTTGGTAAGCTCTAATGGGAGTAGGCCTACTGAACTGGTAGGTATTTTAATAATTTTATTTAATTTTTAAATAATTTTATTTAATTTAATTAAATAAGTTTAATTTAATAAATTTAATAAATACATAAATACATTTAATAAATACATAAATATATTTAATAAATAAATAAATTTAAATAATTTTATTTAAATAATTTTATTTAATAATTTTATTTATTTTAATAATTTTAGTTTGAAGAAGAGAAGACTGAGAGATGACATGATAGCTATATTTGAAGGGATATCATGTAGAAAATGGAACCAGCTTGTCTTTTGCTGCTCCAGAAACTACAACATGGACCAGTGGATTCAAGTGACAAGAAAAGAGGTTCCACCTAAACATTAGGAAGAACTTGTTTACTGTAAGAGCTGTTCAACAGTGGAATAGACTGCCTCCGATGATGGTGGAGGTCTTTAAACCAAGATTGGATGGGCATCTTTTAGGAGTGCTGTAACTAGATGGGAGACCGCCAACAAATACCAGATGCTGTAGGCTATGTTTCCGTGAAAGGAAATGGCAAAACCACATCTGACTATTCCTTGCCTACAAAAACTCTATGAAATTCATGGGGTTGCCTTAAGTCAAGAGGTGACTTGAAGACAGTTGTGTATTCCTGCATGACAGGGAGTTGAACTAGAAGGTCCTTGTGATCGTTTCCAACTCTAAGATTCTGTGATTCTACAAACTTTCCAGTCTTTGGACAATGTGATCCTGAGTCTGGTACGATGGATTTTAAAAATGTTGGGAACAGCCTGGTAGAAGTGGATCAAAAGCAGGCATCGTTGCTGCAAAATCTTAGGAAAAACATTTGAATTATCTTATACTAACGCTATGCTTGTCATTGAGGAAAACAAGAAGGAAAATTGGATGCACCCACCCATCCACCTACCACACACACACACACACATTCTAGAGCTTATGCAAACCTATCTCTTTGGTTTAGAGTGCAGGAAACACTGGCTGCCATTCATGAATATAAAAAAGCCACCTGCTTTAGGCAACCAAATTGTTGTAGTGGGGAGGGAAAAGACAACAGAGAGGTTTGTTTGAGTACCCTCTGGACCAATCCCCCTTTCTTGAGCTTTGCTCATTATCCAGTCTTTGGTGCCTGCTCTGTTTATTGTCTTCCTGCCTGTGTGTTGAGGGAGAGCTTGTGTTCATGGAGTCCGGGGAGGGACGACAGACAATTAAAGAAGTCTGGGAGAAGAGGTCAAGCATTCTTAATCAGCTGAAGCTGGAAAGATTTTCTTTTTGAATCCCAAACAGGGCACTAAAGAAGGAGGACCCCCCCCCCACAGTCTTCCCCTGGCCCTTCTACACTCTGTTAAACAAAAGCAAAGGAAGAAAAGGCTGTTGTGTGACATCCAATTGTTTCACTTTGAGTTGCAACTAGCAATCCCTTTCCATCTTAAGCTTCTTTTATATGCTGACTCTTATCCTTCTCAGTCTCAAAGGGATGAGAAGTTCCCCAGGTATGGACTCCTTTGTCTTACAGCATTCTGTAACATTTGCATTTATTTACAATTAGGGAGGGCTAAAACCGGAGGTTGTAGAAGTTACTTTTGGGGGACTACCGCTTTCAGCAATTGCCAACCAAGATATCTGGCCAATTACTGGCCATGCTGTCTGAGACCTGTAGGCCAAACAAGTAGTTCCTGAAATTCTGAGAACTGTTGTCCAAAGAAGTAACTTTGCCTGGCTCCGCTGAGAACTCAGAGAGTGACAGCCAAAAATGCCCTTTGCCTGCAGAATCCCAAAATTCATCTCTTTTACCCCTACCCAAAAATGACTTCTGTATTCTTCTCTTAAAGGATTGTTTAGATTGCATCACCTTTATACACTTTTATAAATATTTCTGTCCTGCCCTATATCATAAGAACTCAGGGCAGCATTTAAAAAAAAGTGTCAGTTTAATGTAGAGTTGCTAGATTCAGAACTGTAGAGGATCATCTTTTCTTAAAAGTTTTGTGTAAGAAAGAATTTCAGCAGAGCTTGCTTGTCACTCAACCAGGTAACAAGGAACAGCTGCTGACATTTCTTCTTTTACACAACCATTAAACATATAGGAACTATCTACAGTTTTCATTCCCTAATTTTAACACAATTTTAAAATTTAAAACAATGAATAATTAAACAATTTATATGTTTTAAACCAGCAGTTCCTAACCTTTTCTTTACTGGGGACCTCCTGTAAATATAATTTCTTGCCAGGGACCTCCAAGACTTAATATTTAAATATTTAAATTTAGATTTAAATATTCAAATATTTATTTAAATATCAAAATATTTATTTATTTCTTTAGGGCTTCTGGAGACTAGGATTTGAATTCCCACTCAGACACTGGGTGACCTTGAGCAAGTCTCATTCTCTCAGTCTCAGAGGAAAGCAAAGGCAAACCCTCTCTGAACAAATCTTTCCAAAAAATCCCTCTAATAGGTCCAAAAATGATTTGAAGGCGCACAACAACAAAGTGCTGCTTAGGTTCTTTCTAGCCATTATGTCTCTCCCCTTTGAAAACTGACTTATGACAACCCTAAGGTGAACCTAGGGAGTTTTCTTGGCAAGATTTCTTGCCTTTGCATTTCTCTGAGGCTAAGAGAGTGTGATTAATGTATTTAAGGCATTTAATTTTTTAAAATATATATTCTTTACTAATTTCAACAAACAAAAATAGTAACATAATAGTAACATAAGAAATAACTTAATATTTACTTGTTTCAATCAAGTTTAAAGAATAATTAAACAATAAGAAAGCAGAAAAAAAAAGGAAATAGAAAAAAAATTACCAACACTTATATACCAAACTTAGATTAGCGAAAGAAAAAACAGAAGAAAAAAGGAGAAATAAAGAAAAGACACAGTTTCAATAAAGTCGCTAACACACCATAGCGTATCACTTATAACTGTTCTTAATCAATCCCAACTACATAATATACTAAATGGGAAAATAAAGGAATAAAAGAGCATAGTGAAAGGAAAAAAAGATAGTAGGTAACATAAATTAGTAAATACATAAAAGTTAAAAAGTGAAGAGGCAATATTAGACTTACTACTTACCCCCTTTTCCCCTTTCCAGACTTCCTACATTTTCAAACATCAATTTATTGCATCAAGATCAAAAGAAAAACCTTCACTTCAAAGAAAGAAAAAAAAGGAAAATCCTTATATATTATTTTATCTCTGAATTTCAGAGCTAATAATCTCTATATATCAAAACCTAATTGTGCTTCCTCACCAAATCTGTCCTTCACATACTGTGTAAATGGTGTCCAAATTTTTAAATATACTTGTATGGAATTACCAATTACACAATAAGGTGTTTAATTTTTTTAATGTGTTTTAATATGTATTTATTGATGGCCTTGGGTCCCAATTCCAGAAGAAAGCCTACAAATACAATCGGTCAATCAATCAATATATATATATATGCTCAAGGTCACCCAGTGGATTTCCACGGCTGAGTGGGGATTTGAACCCCGGGTCTCCAGAGTCAGTCCAGTGCTCAAACTACTACACCAAACTGCCTCTCTTAGGTTCCCCTGCAGACGGCTCTATGCAAATAGTTTTTACCACATAAGCACAGGAGCAACGAGTTAATATTAGAAGGCAGCCAAATTAGAGAGAACAATAGTGAAATCTTCATTAAATTGTCTTGTTATGCTTGATGTTTGCTTAGGGCTGTGAGCTCTTTTTGGCAGGGATCCTGTACTTTGAATGGCCACACAGTGGCAGAAACTCCAAAGGTGGCATTTTTCATATAATGTCATCTACTATATAAAAGTCAAAGTTTGTCTGTCTGTGAGTTTGTCTGTGTCAGGCAGGTGAAGACCTCACATGATTGGCTGTGTGAGGCAAGAAGACGTCATATGACTGGCTGGCTATGAAGATTCTATAGAATCCTGGGGTTGGCAATTTAGGGCGGGACCTTTAGAATTCTCAGCCAGAGAGCTCTTGGGCCTGGATGGTTCCTATGGAGACGAGGCCTAGCAGCAAGAAAAAAGAGGACAGTGTATTCTCTCAGCAACCGAACTTCTGTATGTTAACAACTCTGAATACAGATTGGATTGGGGACTAGAGGGAAAAGTTACAGATACTAGACAAGACAGTTTGGGGAGTTACACAGGATCTCAAATCTGTGTATATCAACCGCATCTAATTCCCGAGGTAAGGTAAGGTAATTCTTAAGGTATTTCTAACAAGAATTACCTATGAGAAAATAAAATCCTAGGCAACGCTGGGTAAATATGCTAGTCACTTGTAAAAGAATGAGGTTCCTTTTGACTTGAACCAACCACATAGTTGTTAAAAGCACAGGAGCCTTCCCAGAAGTAAAGCTGGTACTGTAGGTCCCTTGCTGAACCCAAAGAAGTTTCATCTGCAATGGAATAAGCGAGTCTGGCTTTAGATGGGAGGTAGGTTGCTATTAGCTAGAGTTGCAAAAGACACCTCTCCAAATCACCCAGCTAGCATTTGGGTGGCCATTCCATATTTTTTTAAAATTGTAACCTTATATAGAAATAATCTCATACATTATATTGACTAAACATGCTGTACTCCTTCTGGTGCTTTTCTGCCTACCCTTTGGCTTCAGAGTGTTTACTCTCTATTCTACAAGAAGGATTTGCAACCTGTGGCCCTCAAGAGGTTTTTGGACTGCAACTCCCATTATCCCTAATCATTAGGTACATGGGCTAGGGCTAATGGGAAATTCACTCCAATATCTAAAGAGCCCGGCATCCCCACCCTTCTCTTGAAATCCTTCCCAAAAATGATTTCCATTGTATGTTTTGGACTACAATCCCCATCAGCCCTGACCAGCAATAGTTATAAGGATTTTGGTCCAAAATATCTGGAGGGAATAACATTGGAGGAAAGCTGCCAAACTATGTAGGAGTAATGTTCTCATCTGAAATGTCTGTGGGTTAGTACTAAATGTTTATATAACCAAAATCTGCTCTTAGAGAGTGCTTTGCTTTGTGAAACCTAGACTTCCCAAAATGGTTTTGTCAGTTGCAATCCTACACACATTTACTTGGGATTAAGGCCCTGTGATCACAGCATGGCTTTTGTTTCTAGGGAGGCAGGTACTGGACTGCACTGTTAGTGAGTATGAAAATTCAATAAATATTGGGATTTTTTTTAAAAAAAATAGTTACATTAATTAGTTAACTTTAGCCATTCCTCGTCTGAGTGGAAGGTGAGCATACATGGCTCCTCTTCTTCTTCCTGTTTTTTCCTCAAAATAACAGCCCTGTGAAGTATATCAGTCTGACAGAGAGTACCTTGACAGATTGACCTAATGTGACCCTGTGTGACCCTTTGAATTTTATGGCTCGGTGGAGACTAGAACCCAAACCTTCCAAATCCAGCCTTCTAACTATGCTACCACACTGGCTTTCAAAAACAAAAGCAAAAACAAAACCCAAAAGCTATATAAAGAAATAAAAATTAAATATTTGATTTATAGAATGTAGGTCAACACTAGCCATTTCCACACTGGATTGTTATAGAGCTATTATTCCACTTTCAACATCCTACGGAATCCTGGGGTTTGCAGTTTAGGGAGGGGCCTCATGCCCCTCCCTAAACTGCAAACCCCAGGATTCCGTAGGATGTTGAAAGTGGAATAATAGCACTATAACAGTCTAGTGCAGAAATGGCCATAGTTTGTTCTACAGGTGAACACAGTTCCTTAAAAGAAAAGGAAAAAAAACCCACTCAGAAGTGACTTTGGTATGCTTGACAGCCCCTGGGCACACAGCCATCCTATTCATCCACAGCAAAACCAACACATAGGCAGCTGATTCACTCCTTTCCTCTTGAAAGCAACTAAAGGCTTTGAAGCCGCCTTCACCTGTCCAAGATGTTGACAGCCATTCATCCGAGCCCACAGAACTACTTTGAAGTCTTCTTACGCCTCCGCTCTTTAAAAAAAAAAAGCCTTGTCGATGACTATATTAAAAGCAAAGGAGTCACAATGTGTGTTTTCTGTGATTGTCCATGTAAATATTTAAGAGTGCTGCTCATTATTATACTTTATTTTATTTTTACCCCTGTATATAATCAGTGTGAGCCTCTGTCAGATGTTCTAAGAACAGAAGATTCTTGACAGGTTGTTGTTCAGGTTTTGCTCCTGCAGGGTGTTCCACTGGGAGCTGATGTTTGTTTTCAAGTAGGTGCTGTCGTCATACTTTACTATCCTATAAATACGCATAACCCAAATACATATTTATAATTTTAAATATATAAGTGTTTAGATGATAACGATCTGGGATGGAAACAAGACTTGTGGAAATTCTAGTTTTAAAAAAAACCCTCAAAACTTCCCTAAGCATTTTGATACCTGAGGCAGAGCATCAAATGGTGCTACATGTACCTACCCAAGTCAAGGAGAGTAATATCCAAAGCTGGACAGGTTATTTTGGCATATGAGGCAGAAAATCCAATATATATATATATACCACTTTCCTATTGGTAAAATATTAAATTAAACCAACTAACAATTTGTGGCCTTTTCATAACACTAAAAATCTGACACTTGAAGTGGTTGTGTCCCTCTTTCTGGATTCTGCTGGGGCCAACTATAATTGAATATTGCGAACACAATCACAATTTAAGTCCCAATGTAGATATTTAACAACAGTACAAAACACTATATATTAAAGTTGAGGCATACTCACTGTCCTAAAAGTTCCAAGCATCCAATGGGCTACCAGTGTACGACTATACTGCCAGACTGTCCTGCCTGTGCTACTCAGTAGTATTGCAACATTTGGATGCAATCTTAAAACTCTTATTCAAGATGAAAATGAGCTACTACTTAGCTTAGGCAACTGCAGCTCCCATCCAGCTCCAGCAGGCTCTCTCTTTCTGAACTCAGCTAGCAAGTACATCCCCTTCCTTAGGGTTTCTCCACACACTGGGCCAATCCAATAATTCATAGGAATTACTGTAACTTTACTTTGTCTAATGGTAGGGCTGGACCTGAAAAAGCTACAGTGGAGCCAGAATGTTTAGTTGGAAGCCTGTGGAGACCAGCTATCTTCACTGAAGCTAGTACCTGGGCTGGTTCTCCTATTAGCCAAAATGAGATGGGTGCCTCTGATGAGAGAATACTAGAAGTAGCAAACTGGCGGCTCCTAAGAGCCCTCGCAGCTTTGGAGAGCTGCATGTCTTTTGCACAGTTTTTCACAGCTGGATATTTTCTCTAGAAGTTTCTCCAGACAGCCAGGGAATGATACCTGGCTCTGAAGGATCCTTACAGACTAGTATTTTCACTGCAAATCTAACTCAAAGGTGCATCAAGTTGTGAGTTTTAAGATTAGGTAGAATCATAGAATCATAGAAATGTAGAGTTGGAAGAGACCACACGGGCCATCCAGTCCAACCCCCTGCCATGCAGGAACACCTTCAAAGCACTCCCGACAGATAGCCATCCAGCCTCTGCTTAAAAACCTCCAAAGAAGGAGACTCCATCACACTCCGAGGCAGCATATTCCACTGCCGGACAGCCCTGACCGTCAGGAAGTTCTTTCTGAGGTTCAGGTGGAATCTCCTTTCCTGCAGCTTGAATACATTGCTCCTTGTCCTGGTCTCTGGAGCAGCAGAAAACAAGCCCACTCCCTCCTCTACATGGCATCCCTTCAAATATTTAAACATGGCTATCATGTCCCCTCTTAACCTTCTCTTCTGCAGACTAAACATACCCAGCTCTCTAAGTCTATCCTCATAGGGTATGGCTTCCAGGCCCCTCACCATTTTGGTCGCCCTCCTCTGGACCTGCTCCAGCTTGACCATGTCCTTCTTTAACTGGGGTGCCCAGAGCTGGACACAGTATTCAAGATGACGTCTAACCAAGGCAGAGTAGAGTGGTACCAGTACTTCCCTCGATCTGGACACCATACTCCTATTGATGCAGCCAAGAATTGCATTGGCTTTCTTGGCTGCCGCATCACACTGCTGACCCATGTTCAGCTTGTGGTCTATTAAGACTCCTAGATCCCTTTCACACGTACTGCCATCCAGCCACGTGTCCCCCATCCTATATTTCTGCATTCCATTTTTTCTACCTAAGTGTAGGACCTTACACTTCTCTCTATTGAATTTCATTTTGTTAGCTTTGGCCCAGCTCTCCAATCTATCCAGGTCATTTTGATTTTGATCCTGTCCTCTGGCGTATTAACAACCCCTCCCAATTTGGTGTCATCTGCCAATTTGATGAGCATGCCCTCTATTCCTTCATCCAAGTCGTTGATAAAAATATTGAACAGCACTGGGCCCAGGACAGAACCCTGTGGCACCCCGCTAGTCACTTCTTTCCAGGATGAAAAGCAGCTATTGGTGAGCACCCTTTGGGTTCGGTCAGTCAACCAATTACAAATCCAACTAACAGTAGCCCTGTCCAGCCCACATTTTACTAGCTTCTTTGCAAGAATGTCATGTGGAACTTTGTCAAAGGCCTTACTGAAATCGAGATATGCGACGTCCACAGCATTCCCTTCATCTATCAAGCTAGTAACTCTATCATAAAAAGAGATAAGATTAGTCTGGCATGACTTATTTTTGAGAAATCCATGTTGACTTCTCGTGATTACCGCGTTGCTTTCTAAGTGATTAGAAACTGACTGCTTAATGATCTGCTCCAGAATCTTTCCGGGTACTGATGTCAGGCTGACTGGGCGATAATTATTTGGGTCCCCTTTTTTCCCCTTCTTGAAGATGGGGACAACATTTGCCCTCTTCCAGTCTACTGGAATGTCTCCTGTCCTCCAAGATTTCTCAAAGATTATAGCAAGCGGTTCCGAAATGACCTCTGTCAGTTCTTTTAATATCCTATGATGCAATTCATCTGGCCCTGGAGACTTGAATTCATCCAGTGTGGCCAGGTATTCCTGTACCACCTCTCTACCTATTATGTGCCTCATTTCCCCTGCTTCCTCCCCTGCTCCCCAACCGCCAGGTTGAGTGCTTGTATTCTTCTGGGAAAAAACTGAGGCAAAGAAGGTGTTAAGTAGTTCTGCCTTTTCTCTTCCCCCTGTTAGTAATTCACTATCTTCTCTGCGCAGCAACCCTATCATCTCCTTCTTTTTCCTTTTGCTACGAACATATTTTAAAAAGCCCTTTTAACTGTGTTTAATGTCTCTGGCCAGCCTAAGTTCGTTCTGTGCTTTAGCCTTTCTGACCTCCTCCCTACATCTCCTAGCTACTTGCTTAAATTCTTCTTTGGTCGTTCCCCCTTCTTCCATTTCCTGTACATGTTTCTCTTAACACTTAGCTCAACTGAGAGTTCTTTAGTCAACCATTCTGGTTTCTTCAGATGCCTTCCATTTTTCCTCCTTATTGGCACAGTTTTAGACTGTGCCTTCTGTATCTCCCTTTTAAGGAACTCCCATGCCTCCTGAACTCCTTTCCCTTTCACTATTCTTGACCACGGAATTCCAGCCAGCAGCTCCCCAAGTTTACAGAAGTCCGCTTTTTTAAAATCTAAGATGAGTGTCTGGCTACATTTATCTTCTCCGTTCCACTGAATGCCAAATTCCAATAGGCCATGGTCACTGCCCCCTAAAGATCCAACCACTTCTACCTCACTAACAAGGTCACCTCTGTTGGTCAGGATCAGATCTAGAATATTTGATCCCCTTGTGGCCTCTTCCACCTTCTGGACCATGAAACTGTCTGCAAGACAATCAAGAAACTTGCTGGACCTTGCTGTCTTGGCAGAGTTTGACTGCCAACCTATATCCGGGTAATTGAAATCTCCTATTATTACTGTATCTCTCCTTTTTGAATGTGCAGTCATTTGGTTGAGGAAGGCGTCATCAAAGTCCTCCGTCTGGGTTGGAGGTCTGTAGTAAACCGCCACCAGAATATCCCTATTGTTTCTCGCTCCCTTAATTCTTACCCAGATGCTCTCGACCTGGTTTCCTGGGTTTAAGTCACGGATCTCTTCACAGGTGAAAACATCCTTGACATACAAGGCTACTCCTCCTCCTTTCTTGTTTGGTCTATTTTTACAAAATAGGCTATACCCCTCTATTCCTATATTCCAATCATGAGACTCATCCCACCAGGTCTCAGTGATGCCTATCAAATCGTATTTATTTTGTTGTACTAAGAGTTGAAGTTTATCTTGCTAGTTGAAGTTCATCTTGCTAGCAGGTTTCTTCTGCTAACTGGCTAACCTCAGAACAATTTGCCAGCTGAACTGCTCTGCTGGCCAAAATATGCTGGTAGAAGAGCCAAAAAGACAACAGAGAAGGTGTCGGGTGAAAAAAGAGTCAGGTTGAACCAGATGCAAACCTCCTCCAGCCCAAGGAAACAGCCAACAATCCTCTCACAAAATTAGGCCAGGGTGAGAGTTGTAGTGGTGGTGGTGTGTCTTCAAGTTTATTTCTGATTTATGGCAACACTAAGATGAACATATCACGGGATTTTCTTGGCAAGATTTGTGCGGGGGGGGGGTTGCCTCTGCCTTCCTCTGAGGCTGAGATAGTGTGGGTTTGTTCTTATCGCTTCATTGCTTTAGGTTCTTGGCCATTTTGAATACAAGGAAAGATGAACTGCCCAGACTGGCGAGCAATCAGAGACCATCTCCTGATCTTACCCTATGGAGATCTTCCCTATACACCCTACCTGACCAAGCATTAAGAGGTTGTCATGAGTGCCATCAATGTTTTTTCACTCTGCAGTTAAGCAATCAGCCTATTCCAGACCCCTTTGTCAGTCCTGTGGGAAAGCCATTATGGTTTTGTCAGCACACCCCTTCAGGGTGTGAAATAGAGTATAAAACCTCTAGCTTTGACCCCAGCCAATTGTAATACATAGCATGGTAGTGCCCCGGACTGCTGTTCTTTCCTCAGGACTAATAACTCTCACCCTTTCCACCAAATTTCTCTCTCTATCCAACCTTTCTTGTCTCACTTCCAGATAGTCTTGTATTGTTCTTAAGTATGTCTGATTTCTTGTGTGTTTGTCAATTCAAATAAAATACTTTGTTTGATTTTAGAAGGATTTTAAAATCCTTCCAGTTAGTACTGGTATACATAGGTGAAAAGATCCTGCCATTACCCTCCTCTCAGAGGTCTCCTTTTAGCTATAATTCCCCCAGATTTCTAAGGAGACACTGACATTGCAGGTGGATGCAAACATCTGCCACTGAGGTAACATCTGCACCACCAAATATATCACAAAATATCTCCCCCTCACAAAACTTTTTGTAGCGAGCAATATGGGGAGGGGCATTCTCGCAATGGAGGATGATTTTTAGGGATTAGAGGGTTACCAATGGTCATTGGGTTTCTCCCTCTCTGTATGAAAATATAGATATATACCTCTCTTCCCCCCACCTGATACTTCCACGACTAACATTTTGACGATAAAAAAGTTAGAAAACCATCAAATTAGTTGTCATATTCAAATACCAATCATTTAAAAAAATAGTATAGATTATTTTAAAAATGATAAGGATAAAAGTTAAGCACACATACTCCTAATTAAAATCAGGTATATATCATAAGAAGATATGACTCCATAGAAGAAACAGTAATGTTTGGTAAAATAGAAGGCGGTAGGAAAAGAGGTGGGTAGGCTCAATCAAGGAAGCCGGTGCCCTGAATTTGCAAGACCTGAGCAAGGCTGTTGATAACAGGGAACCTGGAGGTCTCTCACTGATGGGGTCACTACAGGTCAAAGTTGACTTGAGAGCAATGAACAACAACAACAATGGGGTGATATCCATTAAACACATTGGCAAGGCACAAGTCTCTGTTGGCGTGCCTATGTCATTATCTGAGAGTGGAAATTGTTCCTTCTTTTCTACTTCCTCCTCAGATGTTCAACTAGGGAGCTTGTGGAGGAAGCTCTGTCCTTGCAGCCAGTCCTGTAGGGACAGGGAGGTGGGGGGATGGTTCACCCTGGGCAGCAATGTTTTTGGGGCATCCTGGCCCATAGCCATGCCCTGATACACCCTGGCCACACCCCCATGCACCACAGCCACACCCCCCCACACAGTGGCCATGCCCTTTGCGCCGTAGCCCACCCCCGCACACACTGTTGGGGGATGATAGGAGTTTCAGCCCCACAGAAAAGCAGTGGAAAAACCAGAGCACAGCTAGCCAACAGCAGCAACTTTGTTCCCCAATAAGGATACTCACACATGGAGGAGTTTCTTCCAAAACAGCAGGCACTTTATCTTGCAGCAAAGTTCCGTTATATACAAAATGTAGGACAGATGGACAAAAGCTTGCACCAGGTTTGGTCAACAGACAAATACATACTGCCGTTGCTTTGTTATATACATATCTACAACCAATCAGGTAGAGGTTTGCACACCTCCCTCTACCATCTGCACACGACCCCAGTTTCTTATGCAACCTTGCAATTAGCCACTGCTGGGGCATGATGCAACATCTTTGCAGTGGGCTGATCATTTTCCCAGGGTTCCCTGCCTGGAATCCCTGACACTCCAAGCTCTGCCACTGCTTGAAGCTGTGTTGGCTGAAGGGGTGAACCTACAATCTGGCTGCCCTTTTGTACCCAATGATGAAAGAGTCACCTTCATGTCAGTGTAGGTCTGCTTCTTCTATTCCAGGTGGATGAGAGATGCTGAGATATGCTTGGGCCCACTTTCACTGCTGATTGATAACTGAGAGGATAGAGCTATACCTTTGAGCATCAAAACTGTTGTTTTACACCAAGGAC
Source organism: Cyclura pinguis (assembly GCA_030412105.1). Lineage (NCBI taxonomy): Eukaryota > Metazoa > Chordata > Lepidosauria > Squamata > Iguanidae > Cyclura > Cyclura pinguis. The sequence continues at coordinate 259,962,347 of CM059601.1, read as the reverse complement.
AAGGACACTGCACAACGAGGTGCAAGATGCCTCCCTCTGCAACATACAGAAACATACATACACAAGTGTAACTGGAGGAATAGCACCTCTGTTAGTCACCCACAGGATTCTAGCCATAGATAACAAGCAGTTAAAGACTGTCTACATTTATACTAAGCTTTTATACTTCTGGGTCAATAAGATCAGATAAAGCCAAGAGTCAGTGTGTTCCAATCTGGTTTGCTTCTCAACAACATTTTACTCACTGAAGATTGAGTTAGCACCAACAGTGATGAAGAAGTGGTAAATTCTGAAATGTGGGCCCTCACCAGAACAATCTCTATAGCAACACACCCATGGAGAGTCCAAAAGTGTAGGTGGCTGTGTTTATCTAAAGCCATTTCTAGCAGTTTTCATCTCTACCAGGAACGGGTGCTTCATAAAGCCACCCTCAAATACATTTGATTATAACAACGATAACTCATAACCATACATAATTATTGGGGAAATTCATTTGCCCTCTACTTACTGTGGGGCTTGCAGTTAAATTCAGAAGAAACAAGGGAGTTGGGGGGGGTGTACCAAAAGATGGCATAGTCACTCCTAACCAAAAACGTCCTGGGCTTTGATCCTGCAAGCCCTGATTCCCTTAGAGCACAAATTGCCATCTACCTGGAAGGCTTCCCTCATATATAGGCTACCAGTCCAGTCAAATCAGGCAAAAATTTAAAAGAGGGCTGCCATTAGGGTGTGTCTGTATGCCCCCAGCTAATGTGTTTAGGGAGAAATGTAGGCATAACCTCCATTGTCCTGATTCGGCAGGGATTGTCTCAGTTAATCCTTTGTCGTCATACTTTTTCAGCTACTTTTAAAACACCCCAGTTCCTTTCTTCCCCTTCCACTTTCCCCCTTTGTCCTCACCTTACTTCAATTGCTGCAGACTGAGTTCAAAGTACAAAAGTAGTTTGCAGCCAACTAACTCTCCAGGGAGAGAAGATAAGAAAGAAGAGAGTGGTATCTTGCCCTTGCCAGTTGACTCAGGCAAAAGTAAAGTGCTGTAGCTTCTCCCTGCTTATCTGTTCTTCCTCATTAGTAACCTTTGCCATCTTGACGCATCCCTCCTTTCTTCTGTGAAATGTTGTAGGGTATGTGTAGGGCTGATGCTGTCCCCACTGCCTCACCATGCTTACAATGTTGCTGCAATTATGTGAACCAGAGCTTAGCCATGAAGGAGAAATGGTGTCCTGAGGTACCTTTGAAAAGGAGGTAGCTATAAAGTGTATGCAAAATTTGCATGCACCCAAAACCATAAAAAAACCCAAAAGCCACATGTGCTCCCCCTCACCTTCCTTTGCATTATGGAAAATCAAAGGATGCCCTCCTAACCTTTGTTTTTTCTAGCCTGGTTAAACAAAATGTGATTAGACACATCTATTCAGCAGCCTCTAACTGGACTGACAAGACTCTGATGAATGGGAATGGCCTCAAGCATGGTAGCCTTTCTTTTCATTGTCTGTGACTTCCCACATAAGCTGTCTTTCATGCCCTAATTCTCTATGCTGGCCCACAAGCATTTTGGACTGGAGTGTTTTGACAAGTTAATGAAATTTGCTGTGCGCTGGGGAAGCCTGAACCTAGATGACACCACCACCGAAATTATACAATGCTGCCAATGTAGCCTCTGTGACGGAATTGCAGGGTTCTACTACACTGTGAGGGAGTAATTTTGGCCTTACATGACTATTTTCCCACTTTGATTAAATTTCTGGGATCTTTTCTTTCAGCCTTTTATTCTCCTTTTTTCCCAGGACATGAATGTGTCATGAAGTGAAGTGAATGACCTGTGTCATTTAACAAATTGTTAAGACACAATATACATCATGTTTAGCAAGATCCTGTCTTTGCTGTGAGAAGGAGCAGGCAGGATGAATCTGAAAGGTGACTTCCCATCCTCGGAAGGCCCCTGCGTTCTGTTAAAAACAATTGTCCAACAGCACAATTGTCCTAGGCAGAGCTGGACCAAGACATTTTGCTGCCTGAGACACAGTCACAAATCATGTCCCCCAGTTTGTCAGAGCTTGGAAACACTACAGTGTTTCCTCCACTTTCACAACAGTTCAGAGCACAGAACCCTCACAAAAGTGGAAAAAACATGAATAACTCCCTCCCCCAGTGACCCCCTTCCCATTCTGCTCCCAGGGCTCACCCCTCCCATTCCCTTGTCTTTTGTGAACCAGGGCCAGAGGCAAGAGAATCGGAAGGAAGGGTCGTGCAAACTCCACCCCCCATTCTCTTGCCTTTTTCCTCCACATGAGTTCTCAGTGCCGGGACCAGAGGCAAGGGAATGGGAGGGGGGAGCTCCTGAGGGAAAAAGGAAGCCTTCCTCCCAATTTTCTTGCCTTTTGTCCAGGCGCTTGCCTTCCTTCTCCACACCTGGCAAAATGTAAGGGAATGGCAAGAGGAGAATGTGGGCAGGGAAGGCACTGTGTGCTTCACAGATAATCAAATTTGCAAAGATCAAACCCACGAATATGGAGAGAGGACTGTACTTCATTTCAACTGAAACCTTCATACCACCCCCCCAGCAAACATTCTAGGAGCTGTACTCCAAACACATAACTTTCCCAAGTTCTGTAATTGCATGCAGCTGTCCTCACATGACTACATGAAGTGAATCTTGCTGCCTGAGGCCTAAATTATACCTCAGACCTGCTGCCTAATGGCAGGGTCCCCTCTGAGTGCAAGAAGATATGCCCTCCATGTGTCTCAATTTGGCAGAGAGAGTCCCAAGCAATTCCCTGTCACACTTTTTCAGATGCTTTAAAATGCCCTATTTTCTCTCTCTTTTCCCTCTTTGTCTTCCCACTTTCCTTCTTTGTCCTCAGCTTACTTCAGCTGTTGCAATTTGAGTGAAAAGTGCAAAGGAAGTTTGTGCTCAGTTAACTCAGCAGTAGGAGAAAAGAGGGGGGGGGGAATCTTGTCCTTCCCAGTAGGTTCAGGCAAAAGCAAACTACTGCAGCCTCTCCTTGCTTCTCTGCTCTTCTTCATTAATAAGTTGTGCCATTTTGACCACATTCTGATTTTGCTTGGCCATTCTTGTCTCAGTTTTCATATGTGAAATGTTGAAGGGTATGAGATGTCCCGTCCTTACAGAAGTCTGCGTAACTGTTGGAGATGGTCATAAAATACAAGTCATATATATAAGTGAAGTGGAAGCTGCACTCAGGGCATTTGGGAGAAATAAATCCATAGGAACAAATGGTATACCAATAGAACTGGTCCAAGCCCGAAAGACAGAATCTACTCTAGTTCTAACTAAAATATGGGAAACAAAACAATGGCCCTCAGATTGGGAATGTTCAACATACAATCTAGTCCCCAAGAAAGGAGACACCAGAGATTGCAGTAACCACAAAGCCATTCAAATAATTTCCCCAAACTGAGACCCCAAAGACTTTCATAGATCAGAACTGTCCCATTGGCAAGCTGCCAATGGTACAGATGGCTGAATAATATTCAAATTGCCTGGTCCATGTTACAACTCTTCCTACCAACTTTGGTTTCTGGGCCATCTTCAAGACCACTGTATTTATTGCATTGCAGTAGCCCAGGTGAGAGAATACCAGAACATGGAACTCATTTTCTGCATAAATACCCATTTCAGCAATGTCAAAGGTCAAAAGACAGCCATTTGAGGGTGAACATACCTAGTGTTTCCACATTATGGTCTCTTTTTCCTCTGCCTCACACCCAGTCACCCTTGGGCACAGTGGACAGAAACTTCATAGATGCGAACTGGCAGTTCACTTTGCCAAGAGTTATCCTGTCCATTTCTCTCATGGACTCTTGTGGAAGCCCTTATTAAATGCTAAAATGCTTGTAGGGCAACACTTTGAAAAGCATACTTTTTTGGACTCCTAGAATTCTCCATCCAGCATTTTCCCCAAATTCTGTGCTGAACAACTTTGCTTTGCCATTTGGTGGGAGAAAGCTGTGTCAACTGTTGTTCAGTTCAGCCGAGACAGCTCTCTAAGGCATCCATCCTTGCTCTGCAGCTATTGCTGGACAACTTTATTGGGCATTTGACAATCCATGAATTCCATTGTAAGTTCTAGAGAGTTTAGACAAGATCAAGAGGACAAGAACAAAAGGACGAGTTGTCTTTGTAGAAGTGTCATCTCCTTCATATTTGACTATTATACCTCAATTTATTGAAATCACAGTCACTTTACTGAAGGAAGCACCAATATGGTTTTACACATGAATGAAGAAATTTTGATCAAGATCCTACATAGTCTAGCCTGGCATAAGAGTTTTGCAGGTAAAACTCTGCCACAGATCTCCATTTACTACTCTCAGGATTCACTGTCTTGCTGTGATAGCCACCTGAATGGTTATGCTGACTGGTAAAGAGCAAGAGGAGGACAGAAGAATCATCTGGCTATGCAGCTATATGTAGACAAATGGCACCTTCTGTCAAGTTGATCAGAGTTCTCTGGAAGTCTTGTCACTGTCCCTATCCTGTGACTGAATGAAGGATGGGAAAGCTAGACTTTCTGAACTCTGTAATGGTTTGGAATTAACAAAGAGCTGCGGGACATAATTCTTGGTTGTGCCTTGTTGCTAAACCTGATGGGAGAAACATGTCTCACTCTCCATGGAGGTGACAGGAGGTGTCACACTTGGTTAAAACTGCACCACTAATAATGATGTTGAATCCTACACAATCATTGTGTACTACGTAGCATGGTAACAACATTGTTACACAGTGAATTATGGTGTGTCTCCCCCCGCCCCCAAACCCCACTTACCCGGAAGCAGATGGTGGGGTTGACAGGGATCTGTTCCTTTAATTGAAAAGCAGCTGTCTGACATTCCCACCCTTCCTATGAGCAATCCTTGGTGTGACAGACAGAAAAAAGACCTCTCTTGAAGATTCCCCCTTATGCCAGAGATTGTTCTTATTATGGGCGTGCTGCTTCCCAAAGATGAGAGAATAGACCTCTGTCAGTTGCAGTGGCTGCTTATTGCTAAGTGGGTTTTAGGGGACTTTCACTTTCTTACATGGCTTCTAAACTCCGTACCACATAGGGGCTGTGCAGTTGTAGCAGTTGTGAATGCACAGCTGTAGGTTACATATTCTCAATTGCGCAATAGGATTCCAATTGCACAATGTAATCCCAGTTACTTGCACAATGTTCTTTCCAAGCTCTGACACCATGCTACAATCATACTTGATTTCTTCTTCCTGACAGGACATCTGAGTGCAGCCAAAAGTCTTACCATTTACTGTTTTACGACGAGAAATTGTCTCTCAGGGAGGTGATCTCCTCCACAAGATGCCAGTTATTATGTGCTGCTTCTCAGACAACCAATACTTTGCGCACAGGAGCCAAGGGAGATGTCAGGTTTCATTCCCAGCATCAAGCCAGACCAGCATCTGGAGGAATGTGGGATAATGAATATCCTAAGACATGCTTAATGACAGAATACTTTGCATCCAGCTCCAATCACATTACTCTCCTTTGCATCCGTCTGGTGCATCCAGTCATCATTCATAATAAAGGACCTAGTTGTTGTTACCTCTTAAACAACTGAAAATCTACCCCAAGGACAATCATAAAAAAGGCCAATTTCAACAATGTCCGCAACCATTCTGCTTCCCCTTCTTCATCTCTTATGTGGAATCTGGTGGCTTCAACAGGGTAGAATCTGTACATGAACTTATAAAATATGTGCACATTAATTTTCACCAAGGAACAGGGTGCTTCCAAAGAGATGGTTCAGATCAAAACAGATCAAACAGATCAAATAGATCAAAACAGATCAAAATAGTAACTGGGGCTGCTACAGAGAGCACATAACTGCTGGCCTCCCATACAATGTGGGATGTTGTCTTGTTGCCGCTGCTGAAAATTAAACTACCAGTCTCATTAGCTTTAGAGATGGAAATAATATTTGAAAATATTGAAAAAATTGTCAGGTTTTTTTTCCAAATATCAATAAATTCTAGTGGGAAGAATCTTGGCCTGATGAGAATCTTTGCATTTGGGCTTTCTTTATGCACAATTATCACATGTGATTGTTTTGTGCAGAAAACAGCATTTTCTGGGCAGGAAATAATATTGCTATGCTGAAGTATTATTTCCTATGCAGAAAACGCTGTTGCTGGCACAGAAAATGCTGTCACTGGAGACTCCTTCTGCCCAAAATTCACATGTGGAGGATTTGCATAGAAAATAGCCCCCCTCTTTTGCACATGAAACAGCATTTTCTGTGCAGAAAGATAATATTTCTATACATAAATATTTTCTGCAGAAAAAATACCGTTTCTAGTGCTGAGAAGGGTATTGTCTGTGCAAAACAACCATGTATGAATTTTACACACCCTAAGTCTTGAATTATAAATAGGCTTTGAAAACTATCTCACCATAAGAGGAAAATTCCTAAAATTATTCATTGCCTCCTTCAAGAAGACACTTAATGAGGATATACATCTCTAGTTGGCTTCTATATGTGGGAATGAGTAATGGCAGGAAAAATATCTTGTCCACCTCAGGCAGCAAAATGTGCTGGATGGATGTCTTTTCGACAGCACAGTTTAGGGCAGGAAGGAAGTGACATAATCTTCCCCTTCCAGCAGTGTAGCACATCTGAAATGTTATTTCAGTGTTATGCACCCCTACACATACATCAAGAGACAAAAATAATAGTCTTAGTTGTTGTAAAAGGCACTGTGGAAAACAATAATCTTGAATCATGCTCAGCTACAGCTCTGGGCAGACTGAGAAAATTCCTTTGTTGGATTATACCTCCCAGAATCCCATGCTGCCTGATGAATTATGGGAGTTGTAGACTCCCCAAAGCAACTTGCAAAAGGACTAATCTAGTACCCCTGACAGCAAGGACCTGAGTTCTTTGGAGAATTTGACTTCAGCCTTATCTCCTTGGGATAATCTGTCTGTCATATTCAGCCCTCCTAGATGGATTAGTTACTTGTTTTTTGTTCATTGGTTACATTTCTATCCTAGATTAATTAAATATTCTTATTTTAAATGTATATATTGGTAGACATGAATAACTTAATTGAAATTTTAAGCAAGCTTAAGGCAATAGGCAGGGCTCAGCTCCTCCTTTCCCTCCATTGTGCCCACAACAACCCTGTTAGGTAGGTAAGGTCAAGAGAGAGTGACTGACTCAAGGCCACCCAACTGAGTTTCATGTCTGGGTGGAAACTTGAATCAGGATCTATAAAATCCTCCGTCCAATACTTCCAATACTTCAATCACTATATCACATCTTCATCCCGACATAACTTTCCATTTCTGTGTAATGCGGAAAGTTACAATTGGATGCTACAGTTCGTTTTGTCTGTAATTTAACAAGAGCTGCTCATAAAGGAGCTGCAGATAAGCTTTTCTCCCCCAGGACCCCTGCTTTCAGCTAGTGGGCAAAACCTAGAACACATTGTGTCTTGTTGCTGCCATCTTCTGGCAATAGTAGTATTTACAGTTTAATACTATTAAAATCAGTCACCCACAAGTTTAATAACCTGAGGACACATCCTTCTAATGCTTATTCCCAGCTGGGCTTGGGAAACAACACAGTACAGTCCCCAAGGGCCAAATGTAGAGGAGATTTCTGTCCGTATTAGTCCCCTGCCAATCTGATTGATTGGGAGATAACTGCAAGACCAGCAAGGACAATTTGTGTAGTGGGGTTCCTGCTGTTACCACCCAGGGATTACATTAACTTGTGTCTGCCTTGCCACTGACAGTTTCAGTTTTTCAGGTTGCCAAAAGAGGACCACCAGTCAATTGCTTCAACCATAGCTCAGGAAAATTACTTTTCTGGACTACAAGTCAGTGACTCCTCCACTCACTGGCCAGACTGTCTGGAGAATTCTAGGAGTTGTACTCCTAAAAAGTAACTTTTCCACATTTTGAAGCCAAGTCACTTCCATTTCCAGTTTTATAACCAGAGGGAGCAAGCTGAGTTCAGCATGTTAAGACTGCGAAATCCCTGTGAAATTTCACCTCAGCCATGAACTCTTTAAGTTACCTTAAGGCGATATGCTGCCTTTCGGTCCAACCCCCATCTGATAATGCTACTGCTTCTAGGGTCACAGGAAGAATGTCTCTGAACACTAGCCACAGGGCTATTCCTCTTCCAATCTTGCTTGTGGCCTTCCCAAAAGCATCCAGATGGTCACAGTGGAGAAACAGGATGCTGGACATAAGAGGGTTTCACTCTTCTGCAGTGAGAGTTGAAGGAAGATGTGCAGGAAGAAGAAGGTAATGTACCTCAAAGCAATGCTATTCAGAGGGGTGGTCCATGTGTTACCCTGTATTCTGGGGGTCCCGGGAGGGACACCTAAATAACCTTGCAATTACACAAATTGGAGAAATTATTCTAGAGCACAAGTTGGCAAAACGAGAGGCAGGGCAACGCAGCGGAATCTTGTAACCCCGTGTTTACAGGGTCAGGCCAAGTCAAGAAGCAGACCAGTTTGAAAATAATGAAAGATCTTTATTAAAGACAGGCACACGATGTAAGCAACACACGCACACAGATAACTACGGAAAATAAAGGTGTGAGTAAGATAGCGGGATTTTCAGAGGGATAGTTGGTTCGGGTGATACGAAACCTGTTCCTGAAGTCCGGAAGAAAATGGAGAGCGAAGCTGGGGTTCGATGTATCTCAGCATGTGGAGCTGAGGGGAAGCTCGCCAAGCGATGCGGCAACAAGGCGGACTGGAACTCGGGAGCGATCTGAGGAAGCGCTCAAAATCAGGGGTTTTTATAAGGAGAATTGTGCCCGCAGGCTAGGTCGGACTTTGGGAAAACAATAGATTTGGAGCTGGAGACAAAGCCTCCAAAAGGTCAGAATTTGAATGATTGAGTTAGAGCCAAATTGTCAATAGTATAGCCGGTATGCAAACGCGGACTACTTGAGCATTGTATAGTTCGATCATCAAGCTGCCAGAGCTGGGCAGAGGATCTTTTGAAAGTTGCTTGCATACCTCATGGAGGTACTTGCCTTGAGTTCTCCTAAAGCGGCGAGTCGGCTGTTTCTGGCCTGCCTGTGTTGTTTCGGAATATTACGGCGATTATCGGCTAAGCCTGTGTGCGTGCTTGTCTGGGGGCCTCGCAAGCACATGGAAGGGATATGTGAAGCCGAATTATCGATATCAAAAGATATCTTTTTATATCCCTCAAAGCTCGGGCTAGCCAGGGCAGTAACACATGGACTAGTGGTGGTCTCCCAGATATTGGTTGCTGGTCCCTTTTGAAGTCTCAAAATAAAGAAATAAAGAAACATAGACAATGGGAACAAATATGGTGCTGATTCCTGGAACACTGGAAAAAAATAATTGCCAGTCCCACACATCAGATAGCTAGAGAAGCACTGCCTTAGAGCATACACATGGAGGACAGGTGTATACTTACCAAAGAAAATACCAAAATTCTAGAAATGGGTGGGAATCATGTGACTCTCCAGATGTTGTCAGACTGCACTCTCATCTTTCCTTGCCATTGGCTATGTGGGCTAGGGCTTCTGGATGCTGAGTCCAGCAGCATCTGAAAGTCCAGATTAATCTCAACCCTGCTCTAGAAAGTCCTGAAATAAGATGCTGCAGAAGCTCTGAAACCACATATGTGGGACTACACAAAGGCTATGAAGAAAAGGATTGTCTATGTTACAAAGCTGTTCCAAGGATAACTAAGACCATGGTAATCACTGAAGCACTCCGAAGCATTTTATAAAGTTGTAAAGTATGGATGTGTACAGTGGGGGTGGGAATTGTGCAGCCTTCCAGAAGCCGTTGGATGGCAACTCCCAACATTCCTCACAATTCGCTATGCAAGCTAGGGTTGCTGGGAGCTGAAGTCCAAGAACATCTGGAAGAGCACCAAATTACTGATCTAAGGACATAGGAGGCTGAGTTGTTCCATCTAAATCAGCACATATTGAAACAATGGCTGAAATCCTACATGGAAGGTATAGCTATGATCCATCTCCCAATCCAACCCCCCCCAACCTACCTTAAAACCCAGGCAGCCACACTTATTAAAGGAGCTCTGTCAAGCTGGTGAGGGGAGTGCTGAAGCATGGTGTGTCCAGCCCTCTCCCATCAGTGAGGTGCAATGCAATGCAGGGACTCTGGGGATCATGTTATAAATGACTGTTGCACCACAGTTCATTGGTGGGAGGGGTTGGAAGCATCATCCTTCAGTTCCCTGCTCACCAGCACTGCAGTACTCCTTTGACTGGTGTGGCTACCTGGCTTTTAAGGTGGGCTTGGGGGGGCATTTGTGATCGTGGCAATGGTACTGCAATAGTAAATACAAATATCAAATTTACCAGGTCCCAGATCTAGATTATGATATTGTAAATATTGAACAGGATGCCAGACAATATGTTTGGCAGCATCCAGCTAAAGATGTTGTTGGACAGCAGTTCCCATAGATGCTGGCTATGGGCAGTGCTGGTTAGGGCTGATGGGAATTACAGCCCAACAATATCTCTTTCCCCACCCTCAGTGTATACTGAGTGGAAGCAGTATCTCCCAGACCTAGCTGGAGATGCCAGAAATTGAACCTGGAACCATCTGCATAGAAAGTATATGCTGTTCCACAGAGCTGCAGGCCTTCCCTATCGTCACATACAGCATCATAATCACAGGCTGTGGCTTTTTTTCTTTGGAGATAATTGAAATTACCCACCAAACTGCCTGATGTAGTTTCTAATATGTGCTGGTACAGATTTGGCTCTCCATGTTTGTTCTTGTCGCATTATCCCCTATGGGAGAGGTCTGCTGTCCCTCAAAATTGACCGCTTTTGATTAAATTTAAGCTTGCCTTCCAGCTGTAACTCTCTCAGGCTAACCATTCCTAATCAGTTTGGACAGGAACCATCTGTTAAACCCCTTGGTTACAGAGAACAATGCTAAAATCAAAGCACTAAGACCCAGTAGCAACGTTGTCTGTGAAGTGTTCAGTGAGGGCATAACACTCTACTATGATAGCTACTTTCCCAAATGCTGGTTCAAAGAGAAAGTGCAGCACCGAAGCACAAATTCAAAGATAGGTTTTGAGAGATTGTGTTCTCCGTAGCTATTTCTCACTTTTAAACCTGAGCTGTGAGTGTGGAGCTCTCTAAGCTGTTTATCCAGGTTCTCCTTCTAAACAAATGATAATAAAATTGGAGATGATAACAAAATTGACATATCCATTAAAGGCTTAAAGAAACTAGTACTATATGCTCTGAGAAAGATACTGTGGGGAGAGTTGGTGAATAAAACCGTTCTTTTAAATGCTTAAAACTCTGTTCTTACAGAAGGAGACATGTTTATATTTTCAGGGCTGGAAAAGATACCTTGAATATCAGAAGATGAGTCCATACTCTCCACTTTACCCCTTTGTTCACTTCTTATTTCAGTTGCTGCAAACTGAGTTCAAAGTGCAAAAATAGTCTGCACTCAATTAATCTTGCCCTTCCCTGCTACAGCCTTCCCTAGTTTGTGTGCTTTTCCTCATTAATAACGTTTGCCATCTTGATCACACTCGATGTTGCTTGGTCACACACATTTTCATCTGTGAAATGTTGGAGTGTACGGTAATCATCAAAGACAGTTTGAGGCCCAGGTCTCTTGACTACTGTCCTATCTATCTATCTATCTATCTATCTATCTATCTATCTATCATCTATCTATCTAATTGTCCATCCATCCATCCATCCATCCATCCATCCATCCATCCATCCATCCATCCATCCATCCACCCATCCATTCAATATATTGCTCTTCCTCCATAGAGCTAGGATAGGCTGCCAGTGATTTTGCTGCCTGAAATAAAGAGCAAGATGATTCTTGTCTTGTTTGAGAACTGGAGGTAGTTCCAGGCCCCTCCAAGAGTTCTTTTGATGCTAGAAATTGACATGCATTACTGCCATAGCATAAGATTTATTGGTGTTAAATGATACAGCGAATGGCACACAGGAGAAAGCAATTATAGTGTTTAGGTTCAGGGAAGTAATAGGACCACTCTATTTGGCTTTGATCAGACTTTACCTGGAATACTGTGTCCAGTTCCGGACACGACAATTCAAGAAGAATATTGACAAGATGGAACGTGTCCAGAGGAGGGTGACCAAAATGGCAAAAGACCTGGAAACCATGCCCTAGGAGAAGCAGTTTAGGGAGCTGCATATATTTAGCCTGGAAAGGAGAAGGTGACATAATAGTCATACTTAAGTATTTGAAAGGATGTCTTATGGAAGAACAGGCAAGCTTGTTTTCTGCTGCTCCAGAACTAGGACACAGATCAATGGCTTCAAGCTGCAGGAAAAGAGATTCACCTAAACATTATAAAGAGCTTCCTAACAGTAAGAGCAGTTTGACAGTGGAATACACTGGCTGTGATAAGGTCTCCTTCTTTTGAGGTTTTTAAACAGAGGTTGGATGGTCCCACACAGCCACTGGTAAGGAATGCTGAGGGTTACAGGACAACCCCCTCTGGGAGTCTTATGATTCTCAGTCCTGGTTTAGGGAAACAAAACATAACTGAAAGGGTCCCAGATTGTTCTGGTCACTGAGGAGGTGATGCAAACCCCACCCTATTGCTCCTATCTTTTACCCCGAATAGAAAGCACTCTAATCCATCACACAAAATTTCATAGCTCTGGACTTTCCTCTTTAAAGATACAGCAAACAAGAAGTCCAAAATGAAACAGTGTAAGGCCCAGTCCTGAAGTGGGTGTATGAAATAGTTGTTGTTGTTAACTGTCAAGTTGACTTCAATTTATGGCAACTCTGTGAATGGGAGACTTCCAGGTCTCCCTATCATAACCGCCCTGCTCCATTCTTGCAGACTCAGAGCAATGGCTTTCTTGATTGAGACCATTTCCACACTACAGTGTTATAGTGCTATTATTCCACTTTCAACATCCTGTGGAATACTGAGACCAAAGAGCTCTCCGGCTGAGAAGTCTAAGGGCCCCTTCCTAAATTGTAAAGCCCAGGATTCCATAGGATGTTGAAAGTGGAATCATAGCGCTATAACAGAGTCTACCCATCTGCAAATGTGGTCTTCCTCTTTCCTTCCTTCCTTCTACATTTCCAGGCATTATTGTCTTTTCTCATGATATGTCAAAAGTACAACTGTCTCAATTCAGGCCATTTCCGCACTAGGCTGTTATAGCGCTATGATTCCACTTTCAACCTCCTATGGAATCCTGGGGTTTGCAGTTTCGGGAGGGGCCATCTGCTGCAAACCCCAGGATTCCATAGGAGGTTGAAAGTGGAATCATAGCGCTATAACAGCCTAGTGCGGAAATTGCTTTAGTCATCTTGGCTTCCAGGGTGAGTCGCGGCTTGATTTGCCCTGTTGTTTATTGTGCATTTATTTACTTTTTATAACTGTTGTTGTTGTTGTTGTTGTTGTTGTTGTCACATGCCTTCCAGTCATTTCTGACTTATGGCAGCCCTAAGGTGACCCTATCACAGTGTTTTCTGAGGCTCGAGGTGTGTGACATGCCCAAGGTCACCTAGTAGGTTTACATGGCTGAAGAAGGAATCGAACCCTGGTTTCCAAGGTTGTAGTTTAATGCTCAAACCACTTCACCATGCTGGCTCTCTAATTTGCTCTAGGACCCATTTATTTGCCTTTTTAGCAGTCTACAGTTGTTGCTTGGAAATGTTACTTTCTGAACTATACTTCCTTTGCTGCCTAGGGGACTCCTGGAGTTGTAGTTTACAGACAGTAACAATTCCAGCTCTGAAAAAAAGTAATGTCAAGATTGGACCTTGTGGTGAACATTCCAAATTTATATGGATCTGGGGAAAACTTCACCCGTGAAATGGATTATGGGTAGAGTATATTACAAGAAGGCCCAAGGTGCTACTGAATTTCCATCACTGAGTATTACAGAGCACTTGACTAAACTAAGCTCATATTATCTGGCATCAGTTGGTTATCCAGGCCTGCAGTCAGTTTTCAAAGCAGGGAGGCAGATGGGTTATGTAAATAAGAACAAATCAAATGCTACAGATCTGCAAAGAGGAGTAGACAGAATTTCCCCCTAGAGCTTTTGAAATTAATGTAGCAATGACAACTGACTTACTGAGTGAGGTTTCAAACTGCACAAAAACAAACAAACAAAATAAGCACTGCGGAGAGCAAAGACAGATTTTACAGTGGGCACATGGTTTAAGTCTGCTTTATTTGTATCCAAGGCAAATTACAGTCATCCCTCCACATTCGCTAGGGTTAGGGGCACAGGACCCCCATGAAAGTTAAAAACCGTGAATAACTCTAGGCCCTCCCAAACCATTTTTAAAACACAAAAAAGTATGATCACCATATTCAGCCCACTGTGGATTCCTTTGAGGCATCAGGATTCCTTCATAAGGCAGAAGTGGGGGGCTGGTGGAGCTTACTGCCATCTCTGCTGCTGACCCACACCATTGTAAGAGGGACTTACTAGCCTCTTTTGCGGTTTCTCAGTCTTACGAGGCTTGTAGTCCCTACTAAAAATGGCATAGGGAGGCAGCAGAGGTAACAGCAAATAATCCCTGAATAATCAAATGCGCAAAAGTGAAACCCGCAAATGTGGAGGGCTGACTGTACTTCCTTATACCCCAGTGCTAGCACATCCAGCATCCAGCTGTCTCTGAACACTGGAGCACTTATGGAAGGGCAATTTGTTGGAATCAGGAAGACTTAAGAAACTCTTGATATGCCCTCACTGGCACTATGTATTCATAGTGTACCCATCTTTGCATAAAATTCCCTGCACTTGTGTAGAATCCAATATTCTCCAACCTGTCACTCTTCAGATGTGCTGGAAGCACACATTCTATGACCCCAGTCAACATCCCAACTGCCTGGGAATAATGGGAGTTGTAGTCAGTCACATATGGAGGGTGCTAGGCAGGGGAGGGGATAATCTAATGCAGAAGAGGGCAGGAATAAGGCCTGTGAGGGTTACTTTTACTAAATGCCTGAGATCCACATCTGGATCCTGATGCAACAGACCTATTCCCTCCCTCCCTTGCTATTTCTAGGAAGAAGTAAGTCTTAACTCTCTCTCTCTCTCTCTCTCTCTCTCTCTCTCTCTCTGTGTGTATATATACATATACATATATATATATATACATACATACACACACACACACACACACACACACACACATACATATATATGGAGCCTCTCCATGTCTCTCCACGTCTCTCACCTCTTCCCAGTAACATCTGTAGAACATGTGATCTAGCAATGTCATTGCTGTGTATGCTTCCCTGTCCCTCACCACCTCTCTAACACCCAGAACCAATTAACTAAGGCAAGGAAATATATAAAGCAATAACATCATCACATCTTACATCGTGTTCTTCTGCATATGAGTGGCATGAGAGTAAAGAGATATGCAGGCAGTTAATACCCGTAATGTCTAATTGTTGCTTAGTTTGGGTGTGGGAAAATCTAATAATTTCAGACAAAGTCCATCAATATATACTGTCCAGTCATTCACGAGTTCATTGGCACTTGTGAGAAAATGGCACATTAAGAGAAAATGTTCACCCCCCCCCCCACACACACACATACAGGAAGTTGTCAGCTTGCGGTGCCTGGCTGCTTTTTCTTCATGGCTGACAGAGCATGTGATGGTGCAATGAACTGACAAGAGAAGAGTACATGCGAGATTAATTACTTCTAATGAGCAGCACAGTGGTCTTTTTGGAAAGAAGATTCTGCAGCTAGCTCATAAAATGATAGGTACTTCAATCCTGATTCTTTGATCCTCTACAAAATTTTCCAACTCTACTTCTTACCCTCTCTCTTTCTCTCTCTTTCTTTCGGTGTGCCATGCATAAACATATATTTGTGGTGTTAAAGAGTTTTATGCAGCCGATTGCATAAAATGGGGAAAGGAATTCCTAACAAAGCCAGATTCAACTGTATCCAAGGATCCTAGAGAAATTGGCTGTTGCTGTATAGAGGCTTTCATTTTCTTTTCAGATTTGTCTCCCTGATTTATAGGAATTAAACAGATCTTCTCTGTGCTGCTTAACTCTCTCACAGCAATGTAAATCAAAAGTAACCAAAGACCTTGCTAGATCAGATTAGCAGTTCCTTTACCCCAGCATCCTGTCTTTAGCAGCAAACACTTATGAATGCACTGAAGGAAATGGGAAATATCCCAGAATATGAAATACTCCATTCTGTACTGTATTATACCTTATAAGCACTGGTGGGCATTACTTCAGTTCATTATCATGAGTTTCTTCCTGTTTCTTCTTCCCCACCCCCTGCCACAGTAAACATGAATAACTGATTTTGCTCCCTCTTTCAGTCTCTTGCTTTCTCTTAAACTCAGAAATATTCTTGCGAGGTCTGAAGAATTTTGTGTCGAAACTCTGTGGTTAGATGACATCTTTATTTTCATTTAAAGACCGTCAAAGGATGTGTGTGCATGTTGTGTTGGGGCAACTGGGTAGCAGAAATACGGCTGTGAGAGAAAGTGTTAAATGTAGCCTCCTTCAGCCTAGTGTCCGTCAAAGGAGCTGAGCTACAATTTTCATTATCCTCAGCCAGCATCCTCCTTGGATGCATTGACTAGGCATGATGAAAAATTAACTGGAAACACTAGAAGTACAAAGAATCAGAAAAAAAGAAGCTGCATGCAATACAACAAAAGGGTGTATAAAATATAGACCATTTTAAAACCATCAACAGTATAATAATATTATGTTACTGAAACTGCACATTAATAAAAATAATATCCATTAGGGGAGAAAAAAGACAAGAATGTTATGTCAAAACAGAATTTTATTGGAAAGCCATTGGATATTATGTTATAAATGTGTACTTTCTGTAAAACAATATTGTTTTCTGTTACACTTACTTGGACATGCGAAGAGATATAGAGTAGGCCCTCCATATATGTGGAAGTTCTGTTCCAAGAACCTCCATGAATAGTGGAATTTGCAAACGCTCGCATTCCATTATAGTCAACAGCAGTGATGTGTACGTGGATGCTTCAGTATGTCCATGTGCACATCACAGTCATTTTAGGTGTATGGATGTAATGCTTCATATTATCTGGAAATCACACTTGCAGAGGTCACACGTAAGGAGGGTTCACTGTATCTTTAGTGCATTGCATGCAACTTCTGTCTTTTTGGTTCCTTATTCTGTGTTCACAGTTAATGTGCTATCTTGAATCAAACTTATCTTGTGACACTGAAGATTATGAAAGCCATACTTCAAAAGATCTAGAGGGCCTCAGGCTTCCCCTTAAAACTGACATTGGCTGAGGGGCACACAGGTATCACAAAATACATACATACATACCTACATGAACCAATAGCTGGAATCCTGTTGGGGCATAAGCACCATAATTACAATACTGTGCAGTGAATCCCATCCTGATCCCCCAATCCTCACTTACCAGGAAGCAGCCGCTGTGATCAACATGGTTCCATTTCCCTGTTGTTTGGGAAGCAACTAACCAACAGTCTTAACACCTCCTGTGAGCAGTCTTTGGTGCAACAGGCAGAAGCAAGGTCGCTGTTGCAGTTCCCCCTTGTGCCAGAGATTGCTTCTGGGGAAGGGGGGACCATCAGCCAGCTGCTTCCTAATTGACAGGGGAATATACCTTGTGACTATTGTGACTGCTTCCAGATATGTGGAGATTGGGGGACTTTCATAGTCCCTATATAGCCCCTCAATTAGGGGCTAGAGAGGGATCATGAGCATGAAATGTAATGAGTATGTAATGAGTATGAAATGAAATGGTCACAGATGCACAACTCTAGGTTGTACATTCATAAATGCTCAACAGGATTCCAGCCAATAGTTTTTTCCTGCCATTATCTTTCTACTCAGAGGCTAGTCTCCTAGCTAGTCTTCATCATCTGGTTATTATTTAACAGAAAAGCAGGGTATAAATACTAAATAGGTATAAAATTAAAAATATTTTTAAAATTCAAATTTAAGTGTAAGAAACTCACTGGTGATCTTGGGTGTGTCATATACTCTTAGCCCCACAGAACTGCATGATAGGTTTTCCTAAGTTGAAAATGACTTGAAGACACAGAACATTTAATATACATGGGGAAAAAAACCCTTCAAAATATACACCAGAGCAAAAATTGTGAGATGTACCACTAAAATCCCAAAGGAGTTGAGGTAAAAGATGAATTTCGTATACACACAAAGTTTTGATAGTTTTTTCTAGCATGTTGTTGGGTATGCATGTATCTTTGAATATTTTAAGGAAGAATATTTGCTTTGAAATATTTGCCTTAAAAAATCTTTGAAAAGGGGGTTGAAGCAGGGCGCGATGAATGTAGTCTAGAAATGTATCACACTATTCAAAAAATCTGTTTAAGACATCAGTTGTAGATTCCAACTCACCAAATATAAATCAGCCCTTGGATATAATAATTAATAGCAGATTTTAACATCTGTGTCAAAAGATGCCTGCTGAAGTTATTTCTGAAAACTCTTGCTGATTCTCAGTCACATGTCAGTTTCATTCCCAATTATGTGAAACCCTGTCTATGCAATACCAGTGGAACTGATTAAAAAATCTAGCTTTTATCTAACCATTGAAAAGTTTTGTGGATAAAATATTAGGTCCATATTTAAATAAGATACATAGAAATCAATGGCAGACACCTCATGAACCTTAAGGCATCTTGTGTCTAAATTAGATCCCATTGATTTCAATATGTTTGCTTAGTATGATTAGGTCAGGATCATAACAACAACAACGGTAATGATGTTTATCTATAAGGCCCTTTCACAAAAGGGCAGAACATCAAAATCTATAGTCAAAGACAACGGTCATTTCCACACTAGTCTGTTATAGTGTTATTATTCCACTTTCAAAATCCTATGGAATCCTATGGTTTGCAGTTTAGGGAGGGGCCACAAACTGCAAACTGCAAACCTCAGGATTCCATACGATGTTGAAAGTGGAATAATAGCACTATAACAGTCTAGTGCAGAAATGGCCAGAGCTTGACTACAAGCCATGGCAGGTGGACACAGTGGTCTGACTCCTACTGCTAATCTCAACAAGAGTTTACCTATATGTTGACTTACCATTCAACAATTGATTCGACCGGTTGGAACTGGTTGGATTCAGGTCCATCTGCAGTACTCTGAGATAAAATGCTTGATGTCAAGGTTGGAAAATCTGACATGCATCTGCTTGCCATTGAACAGAAAAAAATGTCACCTACCACACACGGGTAAACACAACTGTGAGGAAGAAGTGGTAAGGTAAACAGCTGGTGGTGGCAGCAAGCTACTGTTGCACAATGGCTCTGTTGGCAGCAGCATCAAGTTGGCCCAAAGTAGTAACCCATCAATGACCAGCTGGCACTACATAGCAACACATTAATGCTGAAGGCCCACAGAAATCTGACACTAGCCCTTGCCTGAGACGTTCCTATCATGTGTCTCCATGAAAATGAGTTATTAGACAATCTTGTTAGAAGATCTATTCTGAAAGACTGCCTTGTCTGATATACTGCTGCTGCTTGATTTCATCAGTCTTTAGGGGATGCTTTGCTGGTGGCACCCCATGTGCCTTTGATTAATCTGGCAGCTCCACAGAAAAGGGCAAAATTCAGTGCAGTTTTCAAAGTCCTCAGGTTGGAACATTCTGGAATATGATGCTACTTGAATTATAGCATACATCAACAACTGTGAATTGAAGTCATGTCCTAAAAATATTTGTTTCAATCCAGGTTGTCAGCTGGTTATTGTTTTTTCAAATATGAATATGGCAAAACTGATATTTTGAGTATTTATTTTGCATGCATCTGATGAAGAGGGCTGTAGTCTATGAAAGCTCATGCTACAGTAAAATCTGCAAACCATTAAGATGACACAAGACTTTTTTGGTTTTGCTGAAACATATTGACATGGCTACAGAATAGATTTCTTTTAAAAACAATTGCATATATACATTCATATTTTATTGTACACTACATATGTGCACATTTATGCACGTTCAGATACACACACACACAGAAGTGAGTTAACTGTATTTGGGAACTTTGCAAACTGGCTGTTTGTTGAAGTATTCAAGTTGTGCCTCCATCTATGTTCAACTTGAACATTTGTAAATGAACTCAAACATTGCAAAATTCACTAAGCTCTAAGTTATCTTCCCCCAAAGGCAGCACTGAACCTTGGTAAGTTCTATGCCACTGAAATTTCTTACCGCATGGAGAAGAGGGATGAATTGAACTATTTAATCAGGCAATGGGCAGAGAGCTGCATGTCAGTGGCATTTGGTTTCTCGCATGTCTTTATGTTGGCTAGCCAGCATTATTAGTTTGTGCACCTTTGGTAAGGCTGATTTTTTAAAAATCATTTTAATTTTGTCCAGTACCATGAATATGAATGGCTCTCTCTCAGTAAATGACGATGAAGACAATGATGATGATGCCTGAGGAAAAGCAACAAATGCTACCCCATGCCAATCCAGGTCAAGGTGCATAGAACCCCAAACCTGTCAAGTTATTCTGCTGCATGAAGCACAAAGCCTCATCCCAGACAGTAAATATATGGTAACAAAATAGTAAACAATTGTCAGTTTGCTGCTTTTTTCATTATACTCCTAGACTGCTGTTTGAGAAGGTCACTGCTCTCTACTTCTTGCTAAGTTTCCCTCTCTATCCTTTTCAAAACACATTTGGGCCTCACATACTTTAACACCAATCGGGATATCTGTTCATCATTGTAAGAAGCTATGACAATCAACAGAAAATTGATGTACATCACCTGTAATCTACCTTGATTGTTAGAAAGGTATGAGAAGGTTTATCCTTCTATTGCAAAATCTGGGATATGACCCCCTAGTCAGCAGCTGGTGATTTCAGTATCATTGGGTGGTGAACATGCTCTGGATTTTAGTCTGAACTTTAAACAAGATATCTGAGGTGCTGAGTTTTATCCCCCACAACAGGTTCAGTACATTGGATAGTTACTTTAAAGTTCAGACTAAAGCCCAGAGTTGAAATCATATTGAAAGCCACAAACCATCACGGATGTGAAGTCTACTACATAAGAATGATGAATCCAGGACACAGATTGTGGGATTTCCATGTACTGGAAGCAGCTTCAAATGTGCAGGTGAGGTTTTTAATCAGCAGTGGAAGTGTTACTGTGCCTAAAAATGCAAGATGCAGTAGAGATGCAATATTTTCCAAATGGCAGAGAGCGAAAATAAATTCAGAAGCAAGGCATCAAGAGTTAAAATATGAGTTGCAGTTATTCTTAGCTAGGATTCAATTATTTATTGTGTCATTCTTGTGAAATATTTAAAGTCATTTCTTCAGCGATTAAAAAAATATCAGAGCACTCTTGCAGCTAATGGATGATATCTCTCTGTAGGACACAGATGAGATAGTTCATTCTTGCGTTCCTTTTACCGGATGGAAGGCAGGAGGCAGGGGAAAACTGCTGCAATGAAACAAGGAGGTATTATAAATAGCTTATGACAGAATTACCAACCCAATTTTTAAAAAGGGGGAAAAATTAACTAAAGACAATTGGCCCAACTTCATTACCGTTGATTCTACTTTAGGTTTCATTCAGCTTGGAAGCATCAAGTCCCTACATGCTTGCTACATTTCTAGAACCTAAAACATAGCTGTTTCTAAAAGCAGTTCTTTTGAATTATACAAATACGTAATGAAGAATTCAAAATAGCTTGGTCTTGGTTAAGCTTTCTTTCATTTCAGAGTCATTGTCAGAACATAGTTTTACTTTTGCTTTTTGATCAATGGGCTAAAACATCCCTCAGCCCAAATGTTTTGACTCTAGGCACAAGTACAAGCTGCACTTGAGAATATTTCTTTTGTGGACTACAGCTCCCCAAATCCCCCAGCCAGCACAGCCACCTTTCTTGGTAGAAAATAGGATTCTTTGTCAGCAAACACCACTACTAATGTGAATCCTGGAACAGATTAGTACCTTATGGTAAAGTTTGTCACTCATTTCAAATCATAGTGCTGCATTTTAAAGGGATGGTTGGTGGCTGCATTAGCCATCATGAAAGTAACACAGATCCAGGAATCCTGTTAGTGCACTAGCAAGTATTTACATTTTCCCTAAAAGTTGCAGGGCAGTGGCAGGGAAAGGCAGACAGAGGGCAGAATCTTGTTAGTGGCTTATATGTCTATAACTGTGATGTATTTAAGTCCTTTGCTCCAACCAACTATGAATTTTAATTTGATGTATTTTGAATGTTTTTTTTAGGGTACAGTATTTTAGTCTATGATGTATATTCAGTTGTATTTTAATCAATGTTGTACCCTGCCTTGTTGTAAGTCTCAAGTCAAGTCTCAAGTCTCTACCTTCAAGTCTCATGTCAAGTCTCAAGCCCTTGCAAGATAATTCCAAGTCAAGTCTCAAGTCTAGGAGCCAATTTTAACAGAAAAAAAAAGGAGGTAAAGGTAGAGGATGATGGGGGCATCAAGGGGCATACCAGGCTCTGCAGCTTCAGAAGTGGAGAACAAGATCCTTCTTACTCCCTATTCCACAAGCTGGAGGCTCTTCTGTGCAGAAAATTCTTCACAGGAACTTTCTTTTCAGCACGGAAAATGCTATTTCCTATGCAACAGTTATTGGTTCCTGCACAAAAAATGGTCTTTTCTGTGCTAAACAACCATGTGTGAATTTTGTACAAATTTATAATTTGTGAGTAGCCTTTAAAAGCTGTGTGGCTTACCAAGACTTTCTTGCAGGGGGAAGAATAGCGCTAAAATTACTTGTTGATTCCTTTTAGAAGAAAATAACTGAAGAATTACATCCCTCTGATGATAATTCAATTGGAAACACCATGCATGTACAATTGCATTTGATTTTAATATGTGTTTTAACTTTAATGTGTGTTTAATATGTGTTTTAACTTTTAATATTCTAACTTCTGTGTGATATCAACATGTACAAGCAACATGTGACAGCATAGGATGACAATTCTAAGTAGCATATTTTCTAGGGAATAAATTCCATTCAAAATAATAGGATCTGCCTCTGAGTAGAAATGCACAGAATTAACTACGAAGTACGTTTTTAATGCGTGAAGAAACATGAAGTTGTTTTTCACGAGAAAAAGATGTAAAAGCAGTAACCAGGTGGGGTTTTTAAAAAATGGTTTTATGAATAAAAAAAAGCAATAGTAAAATAAAATCTTTCTTCTTGGAAATGAAAAGAATGTGTTTTTAAGAACCTGCAAGTTAATTCTTGAACCAGGGGAAAAAATCTCCCTTTCGAATGCATATAAAATCTCTCATTAACAAGCTGAGTGCTACCATCAAGACACAACAGCAGCTGGCACTGAATCTGAGAATAGAATTATTCATTGCCATGGTTACTGGTGCTGGAAATATTACCCTCTGCTATCAGTGTAAACAAAGATCCTTTCAAGACAGCCTAAAAATTAGAGCACTTTAAACAATTAATGAAAATTATACATTGTATAGGAGTGAAATTCACACACACTGTTAAGCTCTGTTGCTTTCCAGGAAGGGAAGGGAAGGGAAGGGAAGGGAAAGCTCATCTATGCCCAAACCACTAAAGGAAGCCAACTTTGGGGAAATGGAAGTTCAGCACAGATATTTTTGTGATGCACTGAATAGAAACTATCCTTTGAAAAATATTAAGGCACTTGTGATGGAAAGTAGATATTCTACAAACAACAGCAACCTTGGTGAGTATCTTCAGATAAAGTACAGTATATGAAGCATATTTCTTCCTGTATGGTTAACTCCAGTTCAGTGGCAATGTAACTTAAAAAATGAAATAGGGTTATTATTCATGTTCTTAGGTTATTGTTCTGGCTTTCCTAAATATCTGAAAACCTTGCAGAGTATAAATGGACTGACTTTGGCAAACTGGTAGTAGACTCACCCCTCACCTTCTCTACTTTTACTACCGCTTGGCAGAAACAGCAACTATAGGCTAAATTGTTGGTACAGTTCTCCAGTTCTTGTCCCTCCAGTGAGAATCTCTGGTGCCATCTGGAATCAGGTGCTAAACTTGTGCTATTTTGGAAGATGAATGGTCCAAAATCGGTGTTTGCACCAGTTGTGGCAACCTTGCATTGGTGTCAGACTACTGCTGTGCTCATTTTCCTACTGCACAGCTGTGTCTTTGTCCCTGGATTCTGCCTCTTGATCTTGGCTTTCACTCTTGTCTCATATTAATCCTGATTAGGAGGTTGTCCCTGCATTGTGCGCGATCTTGGTTCTTCCCAGACAAAATGAAAACTGATTTCGAGTTTGTCTGCCTGTCTAGAGATCTAACATAATGTAGAAGTTTGAGTGTTGGACTATGACTCTGGAGACCAAGGGCCTTTCCACACTACACTGTTATAGTGCTATTATTTCACCTTCCCGTGGAATCCTGGGGTTTGCAGTTTAGGGAGGGGCATTTAGAATTGTCAGCCAGAGAGCTCTTTGGCCTCAGGTAAACTACAAACCCCAGAATTCCACAGGATGTTGAAAGTGGAATAATAGCACTATAATAGTGTACTGCAGAAATGGTCCATGGTTCAAATCCCCACTTAGCTCTGGAAACCCAATGGATGACCTTGGGCAAGTCATGCTCTCTCAGCTTCAGAGGAAGGCAAAGGCAACTTCTGAACAAATCTTGCCAAGAAAACCCTGTGACAGGTTCACCTTAGGGTCACCATACAGTGGAAATTATTTGAAAACACACAGCTGACTGACTGACTGACTGTCTGTCTGTCTGTCTGTCTGTCTGTCTATCTATCTGTCTGTCTGTCTATCTATCTATCTATCTATCTATCTATCTATCTATCTATCTATCATCATTTAGTTTCTTAGCCACCCTTCAAGAATGCAATCTTTCTTCCCAAGGTGACTTACCACACAAAGCATACAACTCCATATAAATATAGCAAGTTAATAGAATCTTGAATCAGTTAATTGTAGACAAAGGCAGCGTACATAAGAAAGACCTTTCAGTTAAATGCCAAAGAAAACAAATATGTTTTCAACACTTTTGTAAACCATGGATAGAGCCAATGGTATCTCTCTTGGGAAAGAATCCTACAGGGTAGCAACCACTACTGAAAAGGCCCTGTTTCAGACTCTGGCACCTTGCATGTCTTACTGATGAGCCAGTGAATAAAGCCTCTGATGATGATCTTATCACACACAAGCAGGTTCATAATAATGTCAGCTGGGGTAAGCAACCTTGTGCTTTCCAAATGTTTTTCAGTACAACTCCCATAAACTCCAGCCAGCATGACTAATAGTTAATGATCATCAGAGTTGTAATCCAATAACACTTGGAGGGCACCAGACTGCCTACTTCCGTTACAATCAGTCTTTCAAATAAAAGTGAACCCAAGGCTAATACCAGCATTTGGAAATTATCCTAGAAATGCACCACCAGCTGGTACAGAACTGGTACAAAATGATCCATCTGCTCAGCTGCAACAAGGACTTGAACAGCCACATTCTACACCAGCCGAAGTTTCTATGCCATCTTCAAAGATAGCCTCCGCACTGAGTACGTTACAGGAGTTGGGTCCAATTCCATTCTGAGGCCGTGATTATAGTCCTGCCCTGTCTGTTCTTACTCAAAGTCAGCCAGTTTTTGACAGCAATACAGTTTCATTTCTCACATGAGCAATAAGGGTTGGTTTGAGAGAAGATTGAAAATCAAGACTGTAAAAAACTGAGAATGTCTTCCAGGAATGGACAATGCTTCCTGAGTCTTTGAACCATATCTGCAAATCATTATGCACCTCAGTGCTTCAGGATGATTGAATCACTGTCTTCAAAACTGGTAAGATGCCACCCCCCTAAAAAAAATATGTACAATATGTACAGATTTTGCATGGATTCAGATAAGAGGCCCAGATAAAAAGGACATACAACCCCATTGTTAATTCCACCATTGATCAATTCAGCAACATCTTCTCACTTCTTTTGTGCCTTTGCCTCATGCTAGAAGTTCTTTTGAGAGTGTTCCAAAGGATGAAGGAGTTGGATGGGAAGAGTATAGTCTAGGGTGGTGACTATTTATGCATCACCCCACAAAGAGGAAATCATAGAATCACAGAATTGGAAGAGACCACAGGAGCCATTGAGTTCAACCCCCTGCAGGAACACACATCAAAGCACTCGCAACAGATGGTCATCCAGCCTCTGTTTAAAATACATAATCAAAAGAAAGAGGATGCAGATTGAGACATGTGTGTATGCTAGTTTAGCTGTAAAGATGCAATTTAGAAATATTTGTTATGACTGAGGTAGAAAAGCAACTTATTTCACTTTAAAGACTGTGACCAGGTGACTTGGCAGCCTACTCCATCTGCTGTCCCAGTGCTGAGTGTGGTTGTGCAACCTTGAGGTTTTTGATCTCCTCTTGTATGGCTTTTTGTCTTATCTTTCAACCAGACTTGAACTGGGGTAACAAGGTGGCTTTGAGAAAGATTGGTGAAGAGTTTCGTAAGTAAGTTTCTCATCCATCATACACATCTCTTATAACTACACATATATATCTACTGGCATCCTTTAAAGCCCGTGTTTCATAGCTTCAGTTTATTCTGCCCAAGTTACTCAGTAAAGAGATTTAAGCCTACAGGTAAACAGAAATTCAGTCAGGATGATTGCATTAGCTGTGTTACTGATAAGGGACTCCCTCTCTGACAGCGGGAACCTTCCTCCTCTCCCAGTCTCAGGGGGTAGAAGGAGGAGGGGGACTGTACCCTTTTCAGTTCTGTATCATCTCACAGTTTCTAGAAGGCTTACCTTGTTAAGAATATATAACCTCCACATGGCAGGAATTTCCTTTTTCCCTGTTTTGGGAAAGGGAATGCCAGTGCCTTGCTCAAGAACCAGAAGATCTATGTAGAGCTAAGAGAATAAGGTAGCATCTAGCAGTGCAGACCTGGGGACCTTCTGCAAGGAGGCTGTGCCAGCATGCAGCTTAAGGAACATGAAAACACTTTCTTTGTTTCTGTTTCTGCTTCCCTTTTTTCTATCTATTTGTCATCAATGAAGCTTTGATCTGTACTGTCAGTGGCTTCATCTCACTTCAGTGTATCCTTTGAACCTAAACTGAGCAAGACCTGAGTGGATCAGGCCCTCCAGGTCTTTACAAAACTGAGGGTACTTTCAAACCAAAGGCTGTCATCTCTAGAGTAGATCCTTTGGTTGTTCTTGTTTGATATCTCTTCTGTCATGTTTATTTGGAGAGTCCACAGTAGACCACAGATAAAGGAGTAGGATCAGAAAGGAGTGTATTAGGACTTAGTATGCCTCACACAGATTTCACATAGGTGATACAGTCCTAGGGCCTAACATAAAAGCTAGCAGTAGGATCAATATCACACAACCATTAGGACTAGGCTTAGAAATGATTGTGGACACCGATGGTGTCATTTGCCAAACATGCATGAGGTTGGTGGTAAAAAGGCAGAAACAGAAGCACTAGAGAACAGACTGTCAAAATGAACAAGAAACCTCTATATAGTTTATTTTAAAACCCAGAATTAGATACTGAATGGAGGGGAGGATTTTATGAAGTTTTGACCAGCTACGCCCTTCAATTCCAGTTGCTGGAGAACATGAGTGGTTTTGACCTATAAAGCCCTACACAGCTTGGATCCAGGTTATTTGAAGAACTGTATTTCCCTTTATGAACCCATTAGAGCGCTAAAACATTCCAGAAAGGCCCTTCTCTCTGGCCCACCATCTACTCAGGCTCATTTGGTGGGAACAAGGGAAATGGCCTTCTTAGTGGCGGTTCTCAGATTTTGGAACTCTTTCTCTAGCCTGGCCAGGAGGTCAGCAGGCCAAAACATTTTTATGCCATGAGGCTTTTACAAACTGACTAGAGTTGGGCTTTTAATGCTGTGTGGTACTGTCCTTAAGGGTTGTATATAGTCTTTTAATGAATCTTAATATTTTTAATATTAATATTTTAACTCTACAAATTGTTCGTTTTTTAAATCTTATACTTTTATTAACGCTTTTGTATTGTTTTTGATTTATATTGTTTTAAATATGTTGTTAGCCCCATTGTTGAGTCCCATTATTGGGAGAAAGATGAGACAATCAATAAGAAAGAGTGGGTGAATACTAGTGCACTAATAAGTCTCTGCTTAGCCACAGAAACCTACTGGGTGACTGTGGGCAAGTCACACTCTCTCAGCCTCAAAGGAAGGCAAAGGTAAACCCCCTCTGAACAAATCATGCCAAGAAAATCCTATGATAAGTTCACCTTAGGGTCACCATAAATTGGAAACCACTTGAAAGCACACAACAAGAACCTGCAAAAGTTACTTTTTTGGACTATAACCCACAGCCAGCATGGCTACTAGGAGTTATATCCTCCCAAAAGTAACGTTTACAGCTGGGCTTTCCAAATGATGTGCTGCAACACATTAGTGTGTCGCCTGAAGTGTGTAGGTGTGTTGCCTACAATCTTGGAGGTGTATGTTATTATTTATAAATCATACGTTTTTAAAAATATATGAAAGGTTTTCCTGAGATTTGTTGTATCCCCATATATTTTGCTATTACAATTTATGGATGTGTCTGTATCTCTTATAGGGGGTTAGTTTAACCTCCGGTTTGCTAGTAAAACTGAATTACTGTGTCGCGAAATGATGCATATCTAAAAAGCATGCCACCAACATGAAAAGTTTGGAAAGCTCTGGTTTACAGTGTTTCAAAGGTTTCATTGTGGTTTCAAAAACAAAATCCTACTAGGGAAGAACTGCCTACTCTAGCCCTATCTGCCACCCATAAAACAGATTGGGTTGGGGGCAGCAACTGTTCTTCTTGGATCATCCTTTATAACTAATATTAAAGGTAATAATACACCTTTCTACACAGAAGTCACATTGAGTTTAATAGACTTGCATGTTAGTAAGTGTGTTTGGACTTGCTGCTTAAAATTTAATAAACATTTTTCAGGAATCTCTCCCTGCTGAGCTGCAGCCAGCAAGGAAGGAGAGAAGGCAGGAATACTTAGAGAGTCCGAATATACCAAAACACCAGGAAAACACAAGTCGAGCCAGGTCAAGTTCCAGTCCAAAGGTTCAGGAGGCAGAGATCCGTCCGGAGAGTTTCAGGGAGCAGGAGACATGAAGGTAGTGGGGGCTTGCTAATAATTTGCTGCAAGCAAGGAGCAGCCATGCTGGCAGACTTAAATAGCCCCTGTGAGCAGGTGCTGCTTGTTATTGCTTCCTCAGCTTAGTCCATGCAGCCTCCCTCTGAGCAGCCCGTTTCAGCCTTCTGTGTCACTGAGGGCTGATGGGCACAGCTGGCTGCAACTCTTCTGCATCACTGCTGGCTCCCTCTCCATCAAAAGCTGGCTGGGGCAACTCTGTCTCTGTTTGACCTTCCAGTGCAGGGGATGTTTGCAGGTTGACTTGCTCCCTCCCTGGCTTGGCCCCCTGCACAATCAGTTGCTCCTCAATCACCTCAGCATCATCTATCACAATATTAATGCTTTATCCAGAGTGGTAGCAACAATTGTATCTAACACAGAGATTATCTGATCTACCAAACTAAATACAGAAATACGGAAGTGCAGTAGAAATTATTCAAATGTAATTTCATTCCCTATTTAGCTTCTCATGATATTAATTTCAGAACTGTGTATTCTTTGTTCCTGTGTATGCTGAAAACAGGAAAGAAGGAGAATTCAACCTCCTCCGCCCAATAAAGCATCGTTGAAACCAAGAGACAAGCAACCTAGTACTGGAATTTCAGATTGTTTCACTGAAATCAAGTTTTCTGGATTGGGTGGGTTGCGTGGAAATCAGGCTGAGAAAGCTTGATGGAGGAGAGTTTCTGGGCTTTTATATAAATTATAGCCGTCTACTTTAAATGAGCAGAGGAACTTGGATATTCAAATATCTGCTTTGCAAAGGACTCACTGGCAGTGCTGCCTTCCCAATAGGCAGTGTGTGATGACTTTCTTTATGTTGATTTGCTAATCTAGGTTACAGCTAATGACTGTAACCCATTTTAAACTACAATGAAGCTATTCAGCCATCCATTTTAAAGACTGTCACTCCTCTCCCATTGAGCAGCAAGTACTTCTGAAGGCACCTCAAATAAAACTGGTATAATGTGAAGCCCCTTGGCTCATAGCCCTTCCGTTAGCAATTGGTTCCAAAAGCTTTGAAATTCCTCCTTGCCAACAGGATGGTGGCCAGGAGCCTTGGTGCTCCACTGGTTTCTGCTAAGGGTCATGATGTTGGGGGATGTGCTCTCTCTTCTTGCTAGTAAAGTGGGTTTCTTGCATATGGATGCAACAGGCACCAGAATGGGCCAAGGGAGAAGAATTAGAAAGGTGTTCCTCAAGTGGATCCAATATATGCAAGTCAGTCTTCATTGCTCCCATCCCTTCCCATCTCTTCTTACCCACAAAGTCATAACCACAAGGTCTCACATTTTAGGGGAACTGGGGAACTCCAGTAGTGCCTTAGGGTTGTATGTGTTCTGCCTTCATGACTCTTTTCATAATTCCCATCAGAGGCCGATGCTACAGCACCAGCTCTCAACCAGATGAGACTGAGCTAACCTGAAGCAAGTAATTCATCACATCAACCAGGGATACTAAAGCAGTGGCTGGTTGCTTCCATGTCAGTGGGGTGGTGAATTCATTATGGGTTTTAATCTCAACTTTAAAAGAGTAATCCAGGGTTCTGAACTCTATCTCCAAAATAGGTTCAGTACCTTGGACAACTCCTTTAAAGAGCAAACCAAAACACTCAGATATACCACCCATTGTTGTAGATACCACCAACTGCTACTGGACTAAAAAGAGAATTGAGCTTGCACTTGGTTCAGGCTGCACCTCTTCTCATGAAACTTAGAATTAGGAGGTCACTACCTACAAATAACCATAATCTACTTAGTTATCCTACTTACAGATAATAAATCACTTCTAATTTAAAAATTTCACTAATAATATACAATGACATTACATTATAACTGTAACTTAATGGCTGGAATTCTGTAGGTCCATATGTTCACATAACTCAAGATAGTGCAAATCTATCTGCTTTTAAGTTTGTTAACTTAACAAACTTATCTTAACAAACAACAAATTTAACAAAAAAGTGTTTAGTA
Source organism: Cyclura pinguis (assembly GCA_030412105.1). Lineage (NCBI taxonomy): Eukaryota > Metazoa > Chordata > Lepidosauria > Squamata > Iguanidae > Cyclura > Cyclura pinguis. Next base: position 259,931,214 of record CM059601.1, on the reverse strand, counting down.
CTACCTTGTGCAATGCCCTCTCTATACAAAGTTATCTTGACATGCTCCCTTGGCCATTTAGTGACTGGGGAGGGCTGTGGGAAACTATTTTGTCATAACTCACTGCTTAGAGGACTCAGACAAGGAGGAGGCAGCAGATTGCCAAGAATCTGTAGCTCCTTCTGAGTCTGAGGAGATGGGGTCTGAGATAGTAGAAGTTCCTGCTCTCCAGCAGGATGCGGCCAAGGCTGCAGACTCTGAGGACAACACCACCACCCCCATCTTTCATTGAGAGATGGAGGCAGAAACACCAAGCTCTATATCATTTAAATTATAAATGCTGACCCAATTAGCACTAATGAGACACTTGTGACCTTGAAGGAGCTGCTCATAAATAGCATGGCAGTTGTCTCTCAGCGTTAGTGCTGACAACTGTCTTATCTGGTTGCCTAGCAGTACTCTTTCACAATCCGACTACCCTTTGGACTTTTCTGCTTACTCTTTGTTGGCTTATTTACTTAGACTTCTGACCTGCTGACACAACTTTTGGACCAACTAAAGACCACTCTCATGCTTCTCGCTGCACCTTGCTTAGATAACCTGTGACTGACCCAGACTGGACTGACTACTCAACCTACACTGACTTGCTGCTTGTGGGCACTTGCTGACTTGTTTCTGGACATATTTAGTTATTGGAGAAGGGCAAATAGTATCCCACACAGTTCTACAGCTGTAGGGGAAAAGAAACCATCACCCTCCCAATCTTCCAGCATACTTACTGGATATTCAAGGAAGCAACAACTTCTCTTTTCTTCTAGCTGCAGAACTGCAGCCAAATGTTGGCCAGCCACTCTCTTGCAGATCTCCATTCACTAAGCACCTGTGGGACGGACACAGATGCTAGGAAGCCGCCTTGTATGGTTGGGAGGCAGAGGATATGACTTAAATGTTCTGGTGGAGCATTATGCTCTGTAAGTTTCCTACAGGATTGTGCCCAGTGTGAGAAAACTTTGCTTCTTTTGTGGTATGCTGTAACTTTTCTTGTTATAGGGGGATGTGACCTCATGAAATGTTTGTGTAGGAATATCGCATGGTTCAAATTCTGACTCAGGCTATGACTCATATGACTGCTCATACTCTTTCCTGTATGTCGAGGTGGCAATGGACAGTGGCAGAGAGCAAGTGTGTTTTGGACACCAAGCCAGCAGTTTGTAGCATACAAGTTATTTTAAAGTAATTAAAATTTTAGAAATAAAAAAGTAAAGTGTCTCAAGAGTCCCCTGGAACTATATCTGCAAAAGAATTTTTTGTTCAAAGGCACATTCCAAGCTCTCATTACACTGGAGGGTGCTTTGAATGCATAGCATCTGTCTGCAAGAGCTTTCCATTTTTGCTCACATGTAAGCATATGTGGTCTAGATCTAGAAAGAGACCACTATGCAGGTGGGGGAAGAGTTAAACCCCATTACTTAGCAAATTTTAAAAAAAACTAAATCCTCCTTATGTGAGAACTACAGACCAATTTGAGAATGGGGATGAGAATGTACACTCAAATGTTAATTTCTGCGCACAATTCAAAAGTGCTGGTTATCTACTATATAAAAGTCAAAGTTTGTCCGTATGGAATCCTGAGGTTTGCAGTTTACGGAGGGGCCTTTAGACTTCTCAGCCAGAGAGCTCTTGGGCCTCAGTCAACTGTGCCTGTCTTGAATAGGCTGGTTGCTATGGAGATGAGGTCTAGCAGCAAGGAGGAGGGCAGTGAACCCAACCTCTGTATGTTAATAACTCTGAGTACAGATTGGATTGGGGAATATGGGGAAAAGTTACAGATACTGGAAAACACAGTTTGGGGAATTAGAGACAGAAGATCTCAAATCTTTCTAACAAGTATTACCTATGAGAAAATAAAATCCCAGGCAATGCCAGGTATATACACTAGTGATATATACTCTAGTGACCTATAAAGCCCTATAAGGCTTATGTCAGACTATGAGATTTCCCTTGGCTGGTATTCAGTATTACAGTTATGGGTTTGTAGCCTAAAGTTATGAATCCATAACTTGTCTGTAAGACTTGTGGTCCCAATGGAAACCTACATAAATGCCATCCTAGTCGCCTTTAAATGCCCTCAGCAAAATCGGGCAAAGGCCGTCCATTCAGCTTCTAATTGGGGCACAAGGAGGACAATGTTTTTACCACCCACCTGCCAGCCAATGTGGCTGTGAAAATGAGAAGCAGGTCGCTGGCAGAAGTCCTTGTTGCAATCTCACTTGCTGGCAGGATCTCCAGAATCCTAGTCCAATGATCAAACCACATTGTCAAACCTAAAACTGTCTAGTTTAACTGTTATTGTGTTTATTCCTACAGTAACACTGGGAGATGAGGATACAAATTCCTGCTAAGCCATGGAAACCCACTGGATGACCTCAGGCAAGACATACTCTCTCAGCCTCAGCAAAAGACAAAGGCAACCCCCCCCCGAACAAACCTTGCCAAGAGAACTCCAGAATGAGAACCTTAGGGTTGCTGTAAGTCAAAAATGACTTGAAGGTGCACAGCAACAAAAATCTATTCTTCTATGTTGCTAAAAGAAGGAGGTGGCCTGGACTTTAAAGGCACCACACATAATAAAATCATTTTTCTCTCCTCATCCAGTGACTCTTGCCCTGCAGTTAGTCACCCTGCCTTGAGACCTAGAGCAGCCTAACAATTTTCTGAGACTCCAGCCAGCAGCTTGACATCTGGCAACCCTAGTGGGAAGGGAATGGAGAGGGGAAATAAAAGGAGGACGAACACATTTCCTTTTTCTCTTCTTTGACCTCTCCTCCTCCTTTCCTCACAGTGATATATTTTTGTGGGTCTGTACTTACTATTTAAAATCAAAAGAGTGTGGTTTCTAGTAGATTGAAGAGGATGTTATGGTTGTCAGGAGGAGGTAGAAGCAAAATAGGTTTGTAACTCTACACTGAATAAACTATTGCAGCCACAGAGTGAGACAAAATCAAGATCCTGAGATACTAAAGGAGTTGCTGGGGACAATGATGTTTTTCAGGTTTGACAGGCTACTATTGCAATGTCATAAACAGGTGGAAAAAATCAGAAGAGTGTGAGCTACCATTGGATGAACTGCTTTGATTCTAAAGAGGGGCTGGACAGGCAAGAGGAACTAAGAAGGAAGGTAAAAGGGGGCCTAGAAACAAGATAGGCAGTGTGATGTGGTGGATAGAGTGCTGGGTCAGGAATCCAGCTCCATGGGGCACAGAATTCACTGGATGATCTTAAGCTACTTTCTGTCTCAGCCTCAAAATACTGTTTTTGTTGTTGTAAGGATAAAAGTGAGGAGGAAAAGAGGCATGTAGAGACTTATTGGAGGAAAGGAGGGATATAATTCTGACTGATAAAAACTAATGAATGTTGAGCTGTAAGGACCTGTGAATGTCCAGTGGAATTTAGGAAAGGGTGAATTAATACAGAGTAGAATACAGAAGAACTGGAGCAGCAGCACGAGGATTGAGGAAGACATGCAAGCAAGAGGAAGGAGTCTGAGGAACTGGAAGAAATGGGGTAGGGAAAAGAGGGTGCATAGCCAAAAGCCGCAGGTGTGTAAAAGGTCAGTATTTACATATCAATGGGCACACACCCAGCCAAATCTTTGATAGCTGGCTTCTAGCAAGAAGCAGATTTAATTTTGTAAGCACCATGCACTTGATCTCCCAACACCGTGAAACAGTAAGCTTAAAGGGCTTGTTCTAAAGCCTTCTGGCAATCTGTGGCAAACCTTGCAAATCCACACCCATTCCCACACAGCATTGATTTAACCTTTCTTCTCTTGGGAATCCTCTTAATTCATTTTAGGCACTGTAATGGAAGCAATTGGAAGGCCATGAAAAGCTGCACCTTCTGAGCTGAAAGACTCCAGAGGCCATAGAGAGAGCCTCCGTGATGTGCATTAATGGACTTTTAGGACAAGACCAAAAAAAAAAAAAAAGCTCACATTTTTCATTGCAATGTAATTGAAGTTTTTATCACACGAAGTGACTGTCTGCAGCATATGAACAGTGTGTGCGCAAGACAGTGCACAAGTAAGGTATCTCTAAATGAAAATGTTCAATTTGAAATAGACCTTGATGCTTGCTGAAATCTTGAAGCAGCAGTATCTGATGTGCCTAATTCAAATCACCAGCTTGGAGAAAACCAGATGTGACAAGATAAGGGTGAAATGAAGTCCCAAAGGGAAAAGGAAGATTGGAAAGCTTGTTAAGAAACGTGCTACCATCTGGAAGGCAATAAGAGACATAGATCCAAAGAAATTAGTCTTCCCAGGAGACAATCAAAGGTGCTAGCAGCTGACCTAAGTGAGATCAAATAGTTGTGAGTGCTACAGCTACTTGCTTGCTGAAGATCAGTTTTGGGGCTGCAATAGGGGCTGATTTTGAATCCATTTAGTTGTTGATTGACTCATGGCAATAGATTTATGTGGTGGCTTTTAGTCTGAACTTTAAATGATCTGTCCAACATGCTGATCCATCTCTGCAAAACAGTTTCAGCACCTTGAATGCCTTCTTTAAAGTTCAGACTAAAAACTGGAGCTGATTCACAGCCCCAGTGACATTGGAGCTGTCAGCTTGCACTGGTAATGTCCCCCTTTTAACTGGAAAGTTCCAACAGAATTATATGAAAACAGCATCACTTGCTGAATTTTGCTCCCAGTCTCCCCTTAATATCTAGGAGGATGAATTATATCATGTTGCAGCAACGGCACTCAGCACACACTGTTTGCACCAATACATCTTCAGCTGCCTCAGATCACAAGCACAGTACCACAAGTCGGGATAACTCCTTGGCAGAGCAGTCCTTGCACCTGGGTCTGTACATTTACCTGCCAACAAGATGTTTCTTGGGGCCATACAAATTTATGCCAGCTTCCATTTCTGACCAAGAAAGCTGTGCAAAACCACTCCTAACCTCCTGGAAAATCTGGATCTTTTCTCTTCTCCCCCCCTCCCTCCCACTGTTTTGTTTTTTAGATGAGGATTGCAGACTGTGGCTTTGCATTAGTTCTTATGTCTCTCTTTGATATGTTTTCATTGTATGCTTTTGCTTGTGATTGTAGATGGGTTGTAGACTTACCATTTATCGGTAACAAAACACCTCTGTTCTTCAGTGGATGGTCCATGTAACGTTCCCAGCTGTCCTGTTCATTCTCAGCCTCTTATCTTACCCTCCATTCCTGTTTGCAATATCTTTGCATCTTCATCATCACTGCTCATGATGGCTACTGGCACCTGGTTCTCAGCTGCAGCATCACACACATACACATACAAATGGCAGCTGGGACTTGAATGCCAAGCAACAGTTTGTTAGGGCAACAGGCCAGAGAGGAAACCAGTCCACCCCACTGTTTAACTATGCTTTCCAACATTTCACTGATGAAGACTGGGGGACAACTGGGGAACGAAAACACTATCAGAGTGTGGTCAAGATGGCAAGAGTTAGTAATGACGAACACACAAGTCAGGGAAGGCTGAAGCAGTTTCCTTTTGCCAAGGTCTACTGTGAAGAGCAAGATTCTACCTCCTTCTTGCCACATTGAGTTAATTGACTACAAACCACTTTTGCACTTTGAACCCAGTTTGCAGCAATTGAAATGGGCTGAGAACAAAAAGGGAAGGTGGGAGGAAAACAGAGAAACTGGGACTTTGTAAAAGCAGCTGGAAAAGTGGAAGGGCAGAAGATTAATTGGACTGCCCCTCCCAAAACAGAACAACTGGCAGGTATGTTTAACTAAGGAGCACTAGTAAACCTTTCCCCCCCATTATGTTCATAGGTAAATAGCATCTTGTAGGCTTCCTCTTTTGAGATGTAACTGTGTCACATTGGAAGCTGGCCGTTCATTCCACCGAGTTATAAACTGTAACATTCCTCTCCAGAATGGCTGGTTTGATGCAGGCCTTGCTGCACAGAACCAAATAGGCAAGACTTTTTACGCTTGGGTTGGTCACGTAGATCCTCAGAGGGAAGATATGCTAATAGAACTGTAAAGCAGTGTTCTATAAATAGTGCCAACAGAATCGCTTGAACTGATGCAGAAATGGAAGGCTTCATAACTCAGGCTCAAATCACAGCTCTTGCTGATTCAGGGAGCTGACAGTCACCTTTTTGTATGGGCTACATTGTCACCTTCTCTTACCCGTAAAGCAATGTTTTGTATAAAAGATACTTTATTTATAGCAAGACTATATCAACATATATCATCATAATATTAAAAAAGAAAGAAAACATGCAAGCAATGTAAAGAAAGAGATAACAATAAAAGGAAGAGCAAAAGGGGAGGGATTTCTTAACCAATATTACTGTATACTCATCCCCCACAGAATTTTAGAAAAATGAAAAGAGAGAAAACAAATTGGGTTAACTATAGTGAATGTTTGTACCTTGCAGGGCAGTTTACATCTGAGACAGCCAAACTGTATTTACAGAACACTCCAATCCATCAGAGACGGGCAGAAAGTAGATCAAGATCTACTGGTAAATCCCCGGGCAATCTGCAGCTGAAGGATTTCCCACTCCAAATCAATTAAGAGTAGAGGAAACAGAGAAGACTTTTCTTTTTTGTGATTAGGTTGCTGAAAGTAAGAAAGCCTGGGGGTGGGCAAAGCTTAGAAAAGTTACTTTTTGGACTATAATTCCCATGGAATTCCAATCAATATAGCTGCTGGGACATATTGACTGGGGAATTTGGGAAGCTGTAGTCCAAAAAAGGAACATTTTCCAAATGCAGGAGTGGAAGCTTCTATATTGGTTCTGAAAACATATCCCTGGGCTGAGAATGTGGTCACAGGAATCCTATTTGTTATTTCTGTGCACTCACCACTGTCGGTATTTTACACATAGCTTGTTGCGCTTTCAAGAAAATATCAAAGTGGGTCTGACAGGCCTGAAGATTGCCCATTGCTGCTATCCTTATCTACGCCTACAGATAAGCTCCGTTGAGTTCAATGAGACTTACTCACAATTTAATGGTTACAGGACCACAACTTTAGCCACATAAACAGGTTCTATATATTTTATGAAAAAGTCTAGGAGGAAGGATATAGGGTTTTTTTTTTCTCTTGGGAAAAGCTGGTAGCACATGCCACACAATGTTTAGTCAAGCCTGCTGGAAATGGCAATGAAATATTAAATGCCTGAAAGCAAAATGAAAGTATGGAGCTGCCTAAAAGATTCAGGATCCAATTGTGCTGCAGATACTCCCTCAGGGCTTCTATGGGAGATATTTGAAGTCAAGTGCCTTTTAGGAGGGGACAGCTCAGCACATGCAAAATGTCTACAGAAGAGCTGTCCCTGGCTGTGCAGTGGAAGAAGAAACCACCTTGCACAGAGGTTTGTGTATGCACACATCAGAAGACATATGGAACACCAGAGAAAAGCAGATTAGCTCTGTCCTGCATTCATCTTGATAAGATGGGTAGAAATAACACATTATGGTGGCCCACATTATCTCAGAAAGTTAACTACTTTAGCACAGTCTACTAATCTGTAAATCCTCTAAGCTTGAGTGGGGACACTGTATGGGCAACACACAAGCTGCTCTGAGCACTGGTCTTTCCTGTTTTGTCATTCCCTTGAAATCAGCTCAAGTTACCTAAAAATGATGCTCAGTGAATTTCATTTTAGCTGGATACAACTTGTGTTTGCTTTTTTTTTTAATTTTTAACAAGTAGCACTGATGGATTCTCATCATACACAGTTTCAAGCATGCAAATGCAATTAAATGACTTGAATTATGGGACATTTCACTTTCTACTTGTTGGAGATGACTATTTGGGTTTCGGGGTAGATGGTGCAATTTGAGTCTTACAATTTATCTGCTGCTGGTGTTGATATCCGTCGTGGCTTTGCATTTGCATTTGAAATGTTTTTGCATTTTATACCCTGTTGATTTGTGCATGCTGCTTTTATATACAGCTAATTTTTGGCTCTATTTCATGGCATTGTAGCTAGGTCAGCATAACCAGAGGCGGCAGTTGGGAGGAATCCTTGTAGTTAAAATCAAACCATCAGTTACCATGTGCCAAATGCAGTACACCAAATCAATATTTTGTAATAATACAAATCCATCTCAGTCAGCTTGCGTCAGCCCTAGTCCAGTTTTTTCAGAGGTAAGCTTGATACTCTTGGAGTGCTTTGTCCTTAAAATTGCTAGAAAACATGAAAAGGACAATAGCAAGCTGTTGCTGTTCCTGAGTTAGAATACTGGTCCATCTGGTTCATTCTTGCCTACTGTGACTGGCATTGCCTTCCCAGGCTTTCAGTCAGAAGTCTTTCCTGCCCTGTCTGAAGATGCTAGCAATAAAATCTAGGACAGTTTGCATGCAACGAGGTTGGTACCATTATCTGATTTAGTTTCAGCTACGATTTCTTCGATACCTTTTTTCATTCATTGGTAAAAACAATTCCATTCCTTGACTACTATTAAAAACAGATCTGTTTTCACAGAATTATGGAATCTTAAAACTAGAATGGACTTCAGTGGCCATTTATTCCAACTCCCTACCATGCAGGAATGCACAACTAAAGCACTCCTGAAAGATACCCATCCAACTTCTTTAAAGACATCCAAAGATGGAGAAAACAAACAAAACAAACTTTCTCCATCTTCTACATGACATCCCTTGAAATATTTAAAGACAGTTATGTTGTCACCTTTCAGTTTTCTCTTCTCTAAACTGAATACAGTACCCCCTCCACTTTTGCAAGAGTTCGAGGCACAGAACCCTTGCAAAAGTGGAAAAACTGTGAATAACTCACCCCAACTTCCCCTCCCATTCCCTTCCAGGGACTCCCCCCTTCCTGTTCCCATGCAAAATGGAAGCGGGGAGGGAGCCTTGTGCAAGTTCTCTGCACCAGGGCAAAACGCATAGGAATGGGAGGAGGGGCTCAGGAGGGGGAAAGGAAGGCTGACTCAAGACTTCCCCCACGCCCCCCTTCTCTTCTGTTTTGCCTTGGCACAAGTTCTCTGCACCATGACAAAATGCATGGGAATGGGAGGAGGAGAATGGGAGGAAGGCACACATACTTGCAAATAATCAAATTCATGAAGGTCAAACCCATACACGCAGAGGGAGGACTGTATATCCAGCTATTAAAGCTTGGTTTCTAGACTTTTTACATCATGTTTTATGGTAATCTTAGCCTCAGCAGTTCTAGTGGACTCAAGTAATTCCTCTGGCAAGCTCTTGCCGATACACATACTGGAAAAGACAGAATTTTGCCGCTCTCAGTGGTGATGCCAATCCTTCCCTTTTCAGGTCAATGTACTACCTATGCAACAAAATGATGGTGTTAATGGGCAGTGATATCTGACTATGATTCATATTGAATAGATAATTCATTTTACGCAACACTACAGACATCACCTTTTATGCTAAACAAAAGAGGTCATTTTTATATTTTAGGGAGCTTCTATGTTTTTACTGTGCAATCCATCCAACCTTGTGAAATTTTGCAGGTGTCTAGATTATGTTGTCTTTCATTTGTAACCCATTCATGTTTCCAACCAGTCTTCATGTTTTTTTAAATGACAAAGATTTTTTTAAGGACAGAAACACAAATTAAGTGAACAGGGTCATTTCATTAGTAGCAGTAGGAACAGAGCTTGGAATGTTACTTTCTTGGACTACAACTCTCAGATTCCACTATCCAGTTGTGGTCAAAAAGGTAATTTCTCTAAACTTTACCAAGAGTCCTCCATCTGGCAACATACTTGGTGTTAGCTTACTTTAATGCATTGTTCTTCAAATGGTGGGTCACGATCCACAGGTTGGTTGAAATCTGACCTAAGGTACATAGCATCACCACCATCTTATTTCCTGGATTTTGGTTTTGTTTTGGGTTTTTTGTTTAGTGTTTTTATGAAAAGAAAGAGGACAGGAGGACAGTACCCAGTTGCAAAGAACGGGGCTTCTCTATTTTTAATAACTTTGTGAAAGCAGTTACAGCAGGTTGAGCTTCTCATGCAGTGAGAAAACCCATGTCTTCTGATATCTTCCACCTATACAATTACTGGTTATAGCACAAGCAGGAAGCCTGTATCCTTCCAGATATTGTCAGACTGCATCTCCCAGCATTCTTCGCCATTGGCAATGTTGGTGGTAGCTACGGGCTAGCCTCTGGAGAGCCACATGATTCCCATCCCTATTACAGAAACCCCACCCTGCTCTGTATTTGGTCCCTTCTAGAAAGAGATGAAAAATTATACTTAAAACAGTCAAATATGTATCCCACACATGACAGAGAGGGTTTCATAGACAGGCCTTAAGACTTTAAGCTTTATTTGCTACTGCTGCATTCATATTAGATGTTTTTATGTGATTATGCATTATAGTACCTGGAGACAATGGTCTCATTTGACCTACCATTGAGGGTAGATCAATAGAATTCAACTACTTCTGTTTATGGTTGGGGTAGGTATCCCCATACACATCAAAATATATAAACAACAAATTCAAAGAAACCACCATAAGCATAAAAATGTGGATATAGGCTGACATCCTTTAGTGCAGTTACATCTCTGTAACCCAGAGTTATGGATCCATAACTACTCCACACTCACTAATATTATGCATTCACAATGGTGGTACCATTGCCACAAATGCAAATGCCTGCCAAACCTATCCTAACAGTCAGCAGCTACCCCAAACAACAGAGGTCTGTTCTGCTGGAAACAGGGTATATCAGGATGACATTTTCAGCTACCTCCTGCTAGCAATCTGTGATCAGAAACAAGACCCCTGTTGCAATCTCTTATTGCACCATTCTTATTCCACCACTAGTGGCAGGGGGCTAGAAACATCATCCTGCTGCACTCCAATCACCAGCAAAGCAGATGTCTATTAGTTGGAGTGGCTGCTGCCTGTTAAGGTAGGTTTGGGGGTCAGTCCAGGAGATGTTACTTAGTTGTACATTCCTAACTAAGATGGTGAGGGAGAATCCCAGCCACAATTCCAGCTATTTATCTGTGTCTGTATCAGTTTTGCATTCAGGAAGGTTGTTTCCATGTGTGGATCTGATTTGCCAGAACAGTGGAATGTCTGTGGTTATGGATATTTGCCTCTTCAGTTATTGTTTGCACCCTGTGATAATTGTCTCTAGGATCCATGGCTGCTCAGTTGATAACTGCAACTAAGACAAATGTTAGAAGGCCATAATATTGGCCAGAAAGAGTCGTAGCTCTTTCTGTATAGGCAAATATTTGTTCAAAGTACATAAAACGTTTTTTCTTCAGTGTGTCTGTGTGAAAAAACAGACTGAACTACGTTGATACTTCAGTGGTGATTTCTTTAATGTAACACAGACCAACATAATGAATAATAATAATAATAATAATAATAATAATAATAATAATAATAATGGGATTATGATGACATTGGTCTTGTTTACAGTCTTGAACCAACATCATTTGCTAAAGAATATTTTTTACTTAAAACAGCAATTAAAGCTAAAAAGAAAAAAAATACTTTTTAACAAATTACAAAATGAGGGCAGGCAGTGGAACAGTAGACAGCACGTAGAATTCATTGTACTTCTAAGGATCAGATCCCATTCCTGCCATCACAAGCTAAATTAAGAATGTCAATGATTGTGTTAGCTTCAAATTGCACATGCTAAACAACAGGGTCAAGTCCTGGAGTGGGGCTGCTTGTTAAAATGGGAGGAAAAAATCCAGCAACAAAAGGAAAGAAAGACATGATTTGCATTTTGATCAGGAGGAAAAACACTATCACAACAATATACAGTAACAGTGTAAATAACAGTGTAAATGTCTGTATACGAATGAAACAAATATTTAAACCAAAGTGAAGCTGTGAGTTGTAAGACTATAGATTCTATTTTCATCAGAGTCAAAATGTTTTTTGTTTTTTTTTAAGTATGGAAGTTTCTGTATTTCAGCTTCTGTGACACATATGCAAAACCAAACCTTTCATTTGGGGATGAATTGCTCCAGAATAGTTACCAGTTTCTGATTTTACATCACCAGTTGGTTCAAACATATATTCATGCATGCACAGATAGTGTAAGCTTGGGGTAGGGAGATCTTTTACTATTTACCAAGTACCTTGACGCTGTACATAAAAGAACGGCTAACCTTGTTAAGGTGATAACCATTCTGTATTAAGTGATGCTGAGTGTGTGCCCTAAAGCTCTGACTGCATAAATGTCAGTCAGAACAATTAGCTCATTAAAGAACAAATTCTATCTTCCTTATTTCCTGACAGCAACTGTAATTTGTACACTTTGGGTCTTTATGTATTGAGATAAATCTAACACAAGCCAGCAGCCCTTTCTACTGTATACCGCAAAAAATTGGCTTTCCACAATACACAGCAACATCTCATCCTAAACAAAACAGATTCTCTAACAACAGCATTATTTACTAGTAAACTCTGCAATAATAACAAAAAAAGGAGCCATACATCATTCATGGAAGGTTAATAGATTTCAGCTGTTTTGGAGAAAGGAGAGAGGAGCATATTTCCAACAATGAGGTAGCAAAATGGAGTGGGTTGCTCATAAAAATGCATGGATGAGGATGCTCAATGAAAGAAACACTACTGATGCAGTGTGACATGCGCATAGCCAATGAATGTACAGCCTGCAGTGTGGTTAGGATGCAGAAAGAAAACACATATTTGGCAGGAGGAGGGAAGGAAGGGAAAATGTTCCTGGAAAATACACTTCTCATGGCGTAAACAGGGATAGACATGGAGAAAACATTGCTGGCACCAAACAAATTGGATGAAGGATAAGCAGGATGTAATCACTGCTGGCAGGGGAGCAAGAGGTTTGCACATGGAGTATACACTCCAGGCAATGAAAAAATACATAGTGGTAGAGTGGGAGAGAGACACATTCAAAATCCTGAGTTGGTGCTAGGAGACTAAAGTAAAACTACAAGCAGAATCTATCAACAGAGATATCTGTTTGGAAGAAGGCACCAACATAGAATTTTGAATGGTAACTGGTCTGTACATAGTGTAGAGGAAGAAGACTGTGCTGATGGAATACAAACAAACAGTACATATAAACTCCACTCCAAGCAGACAATACCAGCTAGTACTGTCAACAGTTTATGTAGAACCCCCCCCCCACCAGAAAGTCAGAAATTTCACAGGCACAGCTGTATGCATGGACACAGATGCCGTATCTTTGATGGTAAGATCACAAGGTACTGAATGTCTTTAAGCCTTGTCCCATTCAAAGAGATGGGGTTTCCTGGGGCACACTGAGTCATAGGCTGTGAAAAGCAGACTAGCACCATCACAGGTGCCATCTCATTCCATGGCATTAAGAGAGGAGTTGGCACCAATGATTAAAAAAAAAATGGTAATTTGTTTTCTTGGGACCCCCATGTGGGTTTTCTTCTAATACTGACCTCCATTTTAGCACCACTTTTATAACACTTTAATAATCATAATAAACAGTATTTACTGTCTGATTTTTCTCTAAGTTCAAGGATGAAAATGAATAAAATGTTATACCGGACCTCCCATGTTCCAGCGCTTTCCACTTGCTCCTTTTCTCTTCTACTACTAGTTAGCCTCATTTTCTTATGGCATACTGTCCTTAGCTTTAGAGATTTAATAATAGATTTCATCTCTTCCTTTTGTTTGATGTTGTCTTAGCTAGATGAATTAGGAGCAAAAGTGTTTATTGGCCGATTAAAGTCAATCGGCTCTAGAGGTTTCTGTAAAAATGCTATGTAACACGGTGTGTACACTTTCACGCAGAAGCAGAGGCAAAAAAAGGAATAGTCGAAGATGCAAGACAACTTCACTCTATTGTGATGTCCACAAAATCAACAAGTCTAGATTCTTCCTTACTATTCTTGTACTGAGGCCAGGATACCTCAAGTGTTCTGCCTATCACTACACACTACTTTAAAACTTCCAGGGATGTGCTCACACACATTATGTGGTAAGATCACCTTTGACACTAAATGTACACTTGTCAGCAAGTCATAGCCAGTCCTGGCTCTTTGGCTATACCTATACCATGATAGATACATTTTTGAACACATAGGTCTAGAAGGTATGAATCAAAGCAATGTGGTATTTCAAGCAGCCCTCAGATTAGATTCTTTGGAAAGACTGGAAGTCTTCCCAGTCTATTTCAGCCAAAAGAGTGAAGACAAGGCTCTTTTGTTTCACACCCACATAACAGTACAACTATTGGGATCAAACTAGGCACAATGTGAGAGATTTATATCTTTATTTTGAAAGCAGCTGTAAGAGGGGGAAGAGGTTTGGATTGGGACCATCAAGTCCCCTCTTTGAACTCACCAAATGCCCCCCCAAATGGGCTGTTTGTTGTAAATGGAAAAATTTATGGTTTTAAAAAGTTCACCTTGAAAATTCCCCTCAACGGTAGGAGTTTTAGGGCAGAGGCTGGGGAGATTGCATCAGTAGGATAAGCACCTCCATCCTGTGGCCCCAATCAGCTTCCCACATGGCTGCTTTCTGTAAAAGAATTAGAACTCTCATACCATGTTTAATTTTTGTTTTTAATATGAAATTGTTATATCTTAGAATACATGGATCTACCAATTCTGATTTCAAATTATGGCATTTCACTATAGTGAGTGGCAATAAAACGAGTAGAATCCATCCCAAGATTATTCCAAAATGCACTACCATTAGACTCTGCTACTTAAAATGGTAATGTTATTAATTATATATGGCTATATGAATGGCTTCTGTCTAAATGTTTAGGTGTGGAATGTATTGTTACTATGTTCTGCACAAAATGTCAATCCAGAACTGTCCTACAGCTTTCATATACTGTAGTATGTTTCTATATTGAAGCAACAAATTTCACAGAAACAGCAAATACAATGTTACTTATAGTCCCATTCCTTTAAAAAACACATTTTTTGCTGTTGAATAAATGTCTAATTTCTAAATCTACTGTAAGTTCAAATTGCCTCATCCATGCCATCATCTAAACAAAATGGTCTTGTTGGAAAACATGCTATTTTAAAAGGGCAAAAAGCTTCCAAGTGAGCTCAGGAACCAAATCAACAGCTTCGTTTGAGCCTGGGTGTCCCATAAATTTCCAGACCAACTAACAGTTTTGCTTCACTAAGCAAAGCATGGCAATTTGGTTCCTCTGGAATTGAAGCACTATCTTGAAATTGCCCTTAGAATCAGACATTTCAAAGACTTTGGTGCAATATCATTTTAGTCTAGATAAATAATTCAGTAGAGGCCATGAAAAATTAACCAGGGAAGGAATTTTCATAGGATGAGTTTATCATCAGAAATCTACAGATTCTATCCATTGCCAAATTAGGGGCAATGGCACAAGGATGTTTACAGGGCAATCAGTTTACCTCTTCAGTACCCAGCAAGGTCCGTTTCAAATCTCCTGCATGCACTTTTTTCCTTATGATTATGCAGCTAATGGCTGCAGTCCACAAGCCATTTATCCCAGGCTAAAGTAAACTGAATTAGCCAGAATAAGTGGGCTATGGACTCCTGCCAATGAGATAAATGCATGCGCACTGAGATGAGAGAAAAGTCTTTGTCTCAGAGGCAGGCCACACCTATGGTGCAACAAACTTTACATCTGTGGGAACAAAGTAAGATCACAAAGAGCAGTTCATACCATTAGAAGGGAAAAAAAGTTTCCCTTTAAAAAAAATATGCTACACAAAATACTTGAACCATACATTATTACATAATTGATTCTAATAACATATAACATGTACAAGGTGTCCTATAAGTGCAAAGAGTATAAAATGCCAAATACCTGATCTAACGTACTCTTTACATGTTATGTACAGGGTAACAAATGTACAAGAAATCATCCCAAGCAGAATTCTACACAAATAAAGCCTTCTTTAAAGAATAAAAATAATGAATTCATTATTAAAGAATACAGAATATTTGGGACCTGGAAGATCATTTCTGCTATCAAGGCTTTAGATTAAAATGCACAGCTCTATAGAAAGCTGTCAGGATGGTAACCTTCTCAGGCTTCATTCCTTTAATTCCAGCACTTTATTGATAATTTTTCTCAATCATTAACTTATCAGAGTACTCGCTAAGTTTGTTGAACATCCTTTTCAGTGCCTTGTCTTAGGCACTGTTCATATTTTCTAACATACAAATATAATCTTCATATTAAAAATAAAAACATCCTGGCAAAAATTAACTGCAGCATTTACGCTGCAGAATTTAAGAATTCATAATCATTAGCCACTTAAGGCTGCAATCCTGTGCACAATTGCCTGGGAGTAAGAGCCCTGAGGAATAGGACTTGTTTCTGAGGAAATGGGTAATAACATTGCACTGCCTGAAATAAGTGTTTTGTGAATGGATTAAGGGCCATTTCTGAAAGCACTGGTCTGTGGTAGCATGCATAACTATGCTGACAGGGCATGGCAAAATGTGGGCACATAATAAAAGACTGGGATCTGGACAAAGGTGGAAACATTGCACAAAGAGACAGCACTGGTACACTTTTCATGTTACTAGAATATTGTGCCATTTCCACATACTGTATTTTGCACCTGTGAGAAGAGCTTTCCACTGCTTTTTCTTAGGCCAAAGTGAGATGTGAGAATTGGGTTTCACCCAGTCTTCGTGTCTGAAAGTTCCTCAGACTTCCGGCTCTGGTAACAGCCCAGTGAACTGACAGGTTTGGGGCAGAGACAGACCTGTGTAACACCTCTTTCTCAGAAAGCTTGTCTTCATTTCTTCATTCACACAAACACTCTGTGAATGTACTCTGAGTGCCCAGAATGCTAACAGTGTCTTCAAAATGCAGATTCATCCTTTGTTTCTATGAAGTCTTTGACATGACTAATAAATCAGTCAATGTCCTGTGTTTTGCAATTAAAAAAAAATCGCTAAAGGTGATAAGACATATTACTTCAAGTTGTCTTTGCCTTTTTCTTTTTCAAGATATGATTGTCAACAAGGTATTAACATTACAGTACTAGCAGACAAATGAACTGCTACTCTACTAGCTGGTACCAACTGATAGCTACAAGCTGCTTGTTTCCTACTTCCTTAACACATTGCAGTCACAGACCAACTCCTTCCTAACACCTCACAGTTATCAGCCATTTCACTTATACAATAGTATGTGTTACAAGTATAGCAACCTTGCCATCCCCTCCCCACATTTATTACCATGAGTACATTGCCAAAGGCATAAAGTAGGGAAATTTAACTCCATTGTGGTATCATAAAACTAACACTACTAGTACACCGTTAGTGTATCAAGCTGAAGCCAATGTACATGCTTCCCTAACAAGACATAACTGTTACTGCTAGTTAGTTGCATACATGGTGCTACTCCTTTATCAGCAAAATCGTGTGAGCACTTTTGACCACTGAAACACTTTATCATGCAAAACAGTTGTATAAACGTTGCTAAAGAACTACTAAAAGCATTAATGGAAGTTAACACTGGTCTTATTACTTATGAAAAAAGATGGTTGTATATATTACTCCTCAGGCAGCTTTTTCCAGCCTTCAGAAGAAGATGAACAAGATGAAAACTAAAAAAGCAAACAAACAACCAAACAAGCGAACAAAAATTATGGTGCCACTTAGTCATAAATGCAAAGGGAACCTTATCTATGGCTAGCTGTAATATTTCTACATACATACAAACTACAGATAAGCAAGATGTGTATGACGAAAAATTGCAACAAAATTAAGATCTTTAACATGATGGCATTTCTTTGTAATTTAAATGATCCCAACTCTATTTTGGCCTGTAATCAGTCTCTCTGCTCATCACAACATCCTCTTTCCAGCTCATCTTTCAATATCCTGCATTACTCCTTTACTTAATTTCTCCTTCAAAACAAAACAAGCAATATTTTGATAGTTCTGCACAAATAGCATGCACATAGAAAGCATGATCTTCTCTGATGTGAAATTGAGAATAGCTGTTATATGCTTAGGATTAAAATCATTATCTGCAGTCTACATTCTTTCCTTCCAGAGTATTATAGCTACAGAAGGAAAACCATTTTGCTTGATGTCGTCTCACGGTCCTCAAAGGGAGGGACTACAGGAACATGAGCCAATTATCTTCCACATGCTAAATCTTTTAGAAAACAAAACCCAAGCAAAATCAGGTCGAAAGTGAATCTCTTTGTTTGGCAAAGACAAATAACTTGTCAAAATGATTTGACCAGATTTGCTGTATGTACCCTGGATCTGTTAGTCCGTTCATGGAAGTATAGGTGCCCTTTACCATATTACCAAAATGTGCCATGTAAAATATACGCTGTCCATAGGAATATATGTGCATATGTAGAATATGTTTGTGTGAAGGGTTCACCTGCAATCACTGACAAATACATTCTGAAAAGTATACAAAACAAAATTGGAGTGGGTACATTAACACTGCGATTACAAATACCAGTTGTACTTGGGGGACTGACTGGTTACAATACGACTTATTGCCAGTGAAGTATCCTGGAACTCAGTTTTCTGGCTCTAAATAGAGCAGAAAAGAATATATGAAGTGAAAGGCTAAGATTTGATTCTCGCTTCCCTCCTCTTGAATAATGGAAGACATAACCCACCCCAACTGTGTTGTGTGTAATCTACAAAACATTAACAGCAGTATTCCACTATATACTAGGACCAAATGGTGTGAGGATTATAACTTGTCTCTACATAACCACAATCGAGATATATTATTGACTGGAATACAAATTATCTGCTCACACTCTTGGAAGAGACAAGCTCTACCCTAGTTAGCTTTTGTTTTGAAAAGCCGTATCACAAAATGCTGTTGAAATGGCTTCGACTTCACTGCCACATTTTCAAAAGCAATTTTTAATATGGGGCATGCAGGCTGCTATTAGGGAAAATGAGTCTAAAGATCCCTTAAGATCACAGAACCAGTTCCAAAATTCTTTAGAACTCAACCACTGTGAATAGCAGCCATGGCTGGGATCCAAAAAGCCACTTAACTAGTCCGGTATGCCCAAGGGTGTGGTGTTGGTTGTGTTTCTCGCCCCCTCACAAGCAAGCCATTTAAGAAACTGAACCTTCTTTAAAAAGCAATTTATGACAGCCTTTGGGTGGGGGTACGGTTGTCAGCTGTTTATAGTTTTATAAAAGAGGGGGAAAATCTCATGACAAGTTCTTGTGTGTACCTAAGTCACTCTTTAGGAACTTGGCCTTTGTAAATAAACATGCTGATCCTTCTCTGAAATCCTATGTAAGGTCACCTAAATACCATTTAAATCAATGGGATAAAAGCAACCTGGCTGCAGGCAAGATTACAGGTTTCATATTTTCTAGCTTTTCTTCCTTGATATGCAGCCATAATGCTTATAAAGGTGTATTTTGTATACTTGCATTTACTTAATGTAAAATAAAAGTTGCTGGTAAACAAACTATTAATTAGGTGAAATTTACCTGATTCAAGTAAATTTTAGATTTTCTAGGTCATATAATATATGGTTCTTATGACCAAGTTTTGATTTTTTAAAGAAATACGCACTGTTTTCCCATATGTACTGAAATAGCACTCTAGTGTTGTTCTATTTTTTTTAAAGCACTGTCATTCCAATAAGTCTCAATGAGGCTTTTTCAATCTAAATTGAAAATAGGTCTTTAGGCACATCATGTGATGCTCTTGCACTGAAAAGATGTCAATACAGTAACCACATTTCAGTAGCACTGCTTATATTCAGGGGGTATTAAGATGTCTGTTGCTCCAATGGTGATAAAATCATTTTATATGGACTACTAGTTTGCCAATTTCTTTCTTAAAGTAAAATAACATTTAAGTCTAAATTCAGAGGACGGGGAACTCAACTTTGTTTAATACCCCAAACTGATGTCATTATCTCTTGAAATGTATGTTTGTGTACATTACACACATATATATTAAGTAGGTAGTGCAGCCTTAAGCAGTAACGCTGCAGCAGACTGAACCAGTGTTCTATTTTATGCTAGAAAATACGGGGTTTACAAAAGAATATGAAAATCTTAGTATTGTGCATGTATCACTTTTGCAAGATTCACAAAGTTGTTTATCCCAGGGTGTTAGTGCCCATATAAAATTTTGCTCTACTTTTAAAGAAGGTCCATACATTTAGAATTGTAAAATTATCCATCTATAAAAACTAACTTTGCTTCAACTCTAGTAAATACAGAAAGACATTTTAATATAAAAAACAGTAGCACTAAAATTAACATACGCATCTATTTATACATGAAGAACAATTTAATGTATAAATTTTGTAGTTGTCTCTATAGTGGCGTTTAGGAAAATTATTTCCTTGAACCTGATTATTTTATGCATCGGAAAAATATTGGTGTAAACATCTGAGAGTTCACTAGTTGTCCTCATTACCCACTTACATTAGGATGGATCCAACACAAACAGACAAACAAACAAAAATATCTCTTCTTATTATAGAAATCCACCTAACTCATTAATTAACTACCTTTCACCAGTTGAATCTGTTCCTGGTTGACAGTACTCTCTACATCTCAGGTTAAATACCTGGGTTTTACTGTTGTTGTTTTTATTATTATCATTATTATTATTTTGCTTGATATTTTTGCACAGTATTAGAGCAGGCATCGTTTTTCAGTATAGGCCAAAAATGTTTAAAACAAAACAAAAACAGAACAAAAAACACCATATATCCTAGAAAGCTTCTTTTGGTCCTTTTTCTCTTATAGCTCCATCCGTGTTGAAGAATACATGGCACGTGTTTGCATTATTGATTATATTCCCAATCAAAGTCCTGCTTCCACAAAAGGCATGGAAAAGTGGTCTCCCAAATGGTTTAGTGCTTCAGAAAAACAGATACAAATGTTTAAAAAGTGCTCAAAAAGAACCTAAATCACATATATACTCTATATATGAAGATGGAATTCAGAAGTATGTGTCCCTTGTATTCATAGAAGAGACACATGCAGATGTCTTCCATTATGTGATGCCAAACTGCTTACTAATGTGTTCCTGTAAAGACTTGCATGCTTATTTTAACCTCCTCTATTTTTTGGCACTTTCATGATATGTGGCTGCTTTACCTGTTGTCCCTGCTAAGCTCCGGTAACTCGCCCGGTGTACAAGCACTTTAGAAACAGGGATTTTTGTTCTTGGGATCTCACTTTTGGTAGGGTGAGGGTGTACAGTATGATGGCTGTTACTGGTATCTGGGCCATGGCTGCTGTGTGGTGATGTAAAATGCTTGATACTGATGGGTATCTTGGAGTCCTTGAGTGAAGTTGTATGGGTTTTGACTGGACATGTGGTCGTTACTGGAGACAATGGCTTGCCACAAGTCACAGAGGTGACATCATCTGCAGAAGTCACGGTGGCTGTGTTTTCCTCTGGATCAGTATATAGATCATAGAGAGCATCTCCACTGTAGCTGTCCCTTGGAATCACCTCTTTCTGGATATTGTTGGTATTGTCCTCCTCAGGTCCAGGTGTGGTGGAATCCCAGTAGCCCTCATCACTGCTGGGGATAGCTTCCTGTTGCTCCTTTTCTCTGCTTTTCTGGTCTTCTTTGTGGCTGTGGTTGAAACCAATGTGCTGCCCAACTGTGGATCCATCCTGTGCCCCTTTGGCACAGCTACTGTCTTTGGAGGCCTTGGGGGATTCCTTCCCTCTTGGCATCTCCTGTGGCTTCCCCTCGGTTTGTGACAACATATCCCAGAATTCTGGGGTGCACGTGTCCCCCACCTGCTCAGGGCTGGCCATCTCCTCTCCTCCTCCTTGGTAAGTCACCACGCCGGGAGGCTTTTTGGAGGCTCCTGCTTTGCTGAGCCCAGGAGCACTCTTGTCACTTCCACCTCCACCACTGCCACCGCCGCTGCCCACGTCATCCTCCTGGTCAGCAATAATGTCCCCACAGCCTGTAAGAGAGTCAAAGCTTTTCAGTGAAGTCACGTCAGCAAACATCAAACAAATACGGTCAATGGACGGCTCAGAGGGTGGATCAAGAGAGGAAGGGTCAGGGGCTGCTGCCGTCTCTTGGCCGCGCTCACACTCGGGTTCAAGAGGGGGGGAAGGCTCGATGGGGATGTCACCTGTTATGGCTGGGTCCTCCTTGGCCTCTTGCCCCTGGGCGTCCAGTGCCTGGGGACGGCTCTCCTTCACCTGGGATGGGATCCTGGGAGCTTCCTCTCCCCGGGGGGCGAGTAGGGCGGGCGGCGGCTCCCGGGCAGCCTCCGCATCCAGCTTCCCTCGAGCGGACGACGCCTCAGCGGCCTGGCGGGGTGACAGTTGCTCCCCGCCGGCCGATGCTGGGGGACTCCCGGGAGCTTCGCCTGGGGGTCGCGGCGCCTCCTCTTTGACGCACTCCAGGCTGGCGGTGAGGGAGCCGGGCATGAGGAGGGTGGCCGGGCCCTCGGAGCTCTCGCCGGCCTCGTCCTCCTTCCCGCCGCCGCCACCGCCACCACCGCCTCCTTCGCCGCCGCCGCCGCCGGGCTTGTCCCTCCGGTGCCACCTCATGCTGCTGAAGAGCCCCTTGAGTCCCCCGCGCCCTTTGGGTCTCTCGCCTTTGGCGCCTTCGCCCGCTGGGCGGCCGTTTTTGCGCAGGAGCGAGAAGAAGCTGTGCGACTTGCCCACCGCGGCGGAGGGGGAGCAGGGGGAAGCGGAGGGCTCCTTGGCCCCGTCCCCGCCGCCGCCGCCGCCGCCGCCGCGGTCTTCCCCACCACCGCCCGTCTCCTCCTTCTTGCCGCTCTCCAGCACCACTTCGGCCAGCCCGTCGTGGGTCTTACTCCTCACCATGCCCCCCGCCGCTGCCGTTGCCGCTGCCTGCCCGCCGCCGCCGCCGCCCCCTTCGCCGCTTTTGCCTTTGCCGCCGCCGCCGCCGCTCCTCACGCCGAAGATGCTTGGCATGGCGCCGCCAGATTTCCTCCGCTTGAACAATTTGAAGGCGGTTTTGTTGAGCTTGCCCGATGGCGGCGGCGGCGGCTGCTCGCCCACCGCGGTGGGCTCGGCACAGTCGCAGTGCACGTCCATGGCGGCGGCGGCGGCGGCGGCGGCGGCTGCCTTCTCCTCCTGCAGCCCCCCACGGACGCCTGCTCCCGATTTCCGCCGCTCCGCTCGGCTCGCTCTCTCGCTCACTGACAACCTCGCCGCTGCCGCCGCCGCCGCTGCCTCCTGCTCGTCACCATGGCAACTCCAGGCCGAGTTAAGCAGCTTGCCTGAGCCTTGGGCCTGGGCCTGCGCCAGGGCCCCGCCGTCCACTCCCAATCAACCTGAGCTACAATCAAAGCCGGAGCGAGAGAGAGAGAAAGGGAAGGAGGGAGGGCCGGAGGGAGGGAAGCGACTCCCGCTGCCCACCCCGCCTCCACGCCTTTCGAAAAGCGGGGAGGGGGAGGGCTTATATAACTTAATCCATTTGGGGCTGCTGTTACTGCGGCTGCTCGCTCACTTAGCATATGTCTGAGGGGGGAAGGGGGGGGCTGGTTTATTTGGGGCACAGGAGGCTGTTCCTTCCACACGAGAGAGAAGCTGGAGTACGCGTTACCCTCGCCAGTTTTCCTCCTCTTGTAGTCCCCCCTCCCCTTTCTCCAGGCGCCTGTATTTAATTTTTGCAGCACAGCAGTCTTACTGAGGCGTACTTCTTTCTTATGCCATTTCCGCACTAGACCGTTCTAGTGCTATTATTCCACTTTCAACCTCCTATGGAATCCTGGGGTTTGCAGTTTAGGGAGGGGCTTTGCCCCTCCCTAAACTGCAAACCCCAGGATTCCATAGGAGGTTGAAAGTGGAATAATAGCACTAGAACGGTCTAGTGCGGAAATGGCCTCATTAGAGTCCACACCCTTACCTAATTTAGAAAATGGATTCACCATCCCAGTTGTTTCTGTGGTGAAAGGCACTCTGCACATGCTTAGAGGCATTCCTGCCCACCCAACGTGGAGCCTAACACTGAAATGATTGACACCCTCCCCCTCATTTTCTGTACTGTACCCACATGCCCGAAAACCAAATATTTAATTTGCTAGAAGCCTGTAGATACCGAGAACTTGTGTTTTAGGTTGGATCACAATAAGCCGAATAATCTAGGCAGCTTCCATAGGATCTGGTGGGGTTATTTGCCAACTATTCTTTCAAAAATAAACAAAACCCAGTTTCAAAATAGTTGTTTCAGTACAGCCCGGAATGCATTTCACAGTGTCACAACAGGTCTCAGCCTCTGAATGTGAAAAGATTCAGAATTTTAAACCCTCTGTCAGTGCTGCCAGCAATGAGATGAAGGCAATTAATTAGAGATTTTAGGGCTAATTAACAACGGTTTAACTTTGCTGAAGCATTCTGGTGTTAGGACAGGTACAAGCTCACTTTACAACATCATCTGATAGGAGGATGTGGACAACAATTGTTTCGCGCAAACCCATTTCTCGTGCCCTTCAGAATTAAACAGCTGAAATAGTAAGTGAATATGTCAAGAAAAGGAGCCAAAATGGTGTGAGAGCCAGTGTCGTGCATTTGGTTTGAGCACTGTATGGTTTGAGCATTGGACTATGGCTCTGGAGACCAGGGTTCATTTCCCTACTTGACCATGGACCCCAGAAAACTCTGTAATAGGCTCACCTTAGGGACACCACAAGTCAAAAACATCTTGAAGGCAGACAATAATAACAGATCAAGAGAACGGTGGAAGAAAAAGGGTTAAAATCTGCCCCTCTAAAGGCACTACTAAATCAAGTTCAGGCACCCTCTTTCCCCCAGAAAACAAAAATAATCCAGCAATCCAATCTCAGATTCCTCTGATGACATGTTTGTCCTGACACTGGTAAGTCTTTTCTAGTGGCAGCTGATGCCCACCCAGGCTGGTAGGGCAGAGAACGGGGTCATCAGAGGTGAAACCAAGAAGTCACCACAAGCAGAGCCAACAAACTACATCTGGGGAGGGGTGTTGCGGATTAGGTGGGTGGTATTCCATCTGTCCAAACAGTACAAACATCCTTGCTGGTCCTGAACAGTTTTATTAGGCGCCCACTTTTGTCAGAACATTTTGAATTGGAAGGCTGTATTGGCTTGAATGATTCCCACAGATACATACTTGTGAAAATGTTTCAAGGAAAAAGGGTTATTACATGTAACATTTTCAAAAATGATTCTGCGCTCCAGGGCTGGAGTTCAGGATAGATCTAATATCTGGAACAGTCTAATGAGATTTCTAGATAAATCCAGTATCTGGATCAATCTGGCGAACTGCTGCCAGTCAAAACAGAGGACACCAGCCTAGATGAAAAAAAATATTTGCAGTATGTATATGAAATACAATTAGCAGAGTATATTCTATCTACCCAGGCTTTCACAAAATCTTTTAACGTCAATTGCCTTTATTCACATAACGAAGAGTACCTTCAGAGTGCGTAATGTTCTTTTTTATGAACTGTGAACCACTACGCATATCTGGAATCTGGGTCAGAGAGTGTGTTTTGTGAATTTGCTCTAGGGCTTTTTTTTTTTTTAACTCTCAGGAAGAAAAAGCTTCAGATGTTAGTGCCAGAGGTCTTGCATTCAGTGCTCATTGCAAACAATCCACCCACAGCTGCCACATTACATAATGCAAATATTCACACAAAACTATTCTTTCAAAGCCCAAGTAAACAGAAGCTCGTGCTGGGGAGGTGAACAACAACAACAACAACCCTACACACAAATCTAGCTGAAAGCAACTGCTGAATACGAGTCAAAAATTTGAAATGATAAAAAGTTATTGGGAAGCGTTTCCATCTGACAGTGTGATTACTTCAAAATTTTGAGGAAAGAAAGAAATAATGTTTCTTTTTGCTGTTATAACAGGACTGGTTCCAGATCTGAGAAGAACCCTAGAAAAGTGTCCCTTTCCCCCTACCATTGTCACAGATCTGATGTCAGAAACAGCAGTATCCAAAAACCTGTGGCAGCACACTACAGTCTCCCAAGAGGCAAGTTCCAATCTACTGTGAGAGGTTTGAATCTGATAATGTTTATTATCACAGTAGCAGTGTTAATTGGCTTACCTAATGACAATGCATTTGTGTTATTGGCAACAGTTTTTGCAGACAGACAGTGTAAATAATGTCATTGTTGCTGTCTGTATTTTGCGCATTTAACTTCCTTCTGACCTCACTGTTTGCAGTTCCAACACTAACTATGTATATTGTAATAATGTAATGTGTGTGTTACATATATACGAGAGTAAACGATAGCATTTCATACAAATGATGAAGTAGGTTATAGTCCCTGAAAGCCACATTTTGGTAGCTAACTTGGCTGATTTGTTAGCTTTGGCTCCGATTTTATTGGTTTCTCTCTCTCTCTCTCTCTCTCTCTCTCTCTCTCTCTCTCTCTGCATGTGTGTGTAAGCTACCAAGGGGCTTTTCCTAACTAGGTGGTAGATAAATGAATAAATAAATAAATACTCATGGTGTAATACATTTGTTACTGTTTAAGGTAAAATCAGAACTCTGTTGTTTCTCTTTGTAGTGGATTACGCTCCAGGGTCTAATGGGAAAATAAAATGACAGACAGTTCCCTAGCCCAGCTACTCAATATGGGCAGTTCATATTGAAAGCTGAAAGCCTGAAAGCTCCAGCAGTCACTCTCGGAAGCCTGGGGTTGATACCAGTCCTGATGTTTACAAATAGATGGTCCCAAGATGCACACAGCAAGCCAGTGAGGGAGGCTCTCAGCTACACAAATATGGGAGGTTTGTGGGCAGTTTGACTGTGGGCATTATCCACCACTTCCCCCTTGTTGGTGACCTATCATTGCTATCCACACACTGAAGGAAGGGAGAGATTGTCTACACAGCACCTTTAGTGTATATACACACAAAAGCCTTCTTTATTATCTTTTATCTTCTGTTTGAAGTGTCTGTGGATGACAGCAGTTCCAAGATGCAATGTGGCCACCCTTGGATTAGAGTGAAAGAAAACAGAGAAGGGATTGTTCTAGGAAGAATTACTGGTGTGGCTCAGATGATACAACCAGGAGACTTGAGATTGTGCCACTTCTCTGCCTCTTGATAAATCAAGACTGTTAGTAATCACTTTTACAGAATTGTTGTTGAGAAGAAAAGTATGCCATAAAGACAGTAATTTTCTCTTCCAAAAAAATGCTAGCAAGAGCCAAAGATAAAGACAGATGAAAAATTATTACCAAAAAGCAATTTTCTATATGAGCTGTCATCTAGTGGTGGTAGTTGGAGCAAGGAATAAAAAGACAGAACAGGTCCAAACCTTTCCCTTTCCCTTTCCAGCAATTCCCAGTAGTCTCTTAGCAAAAGGAGACTGAAGTCATGTAACAAGAGACAGGGGACTAACTCAGTGAAGACTTTTTGGCTGGCTGAGGTCAGTTCTTAGGCTGGTGGCTGAATCAGAGAAATCTCCCTCCAGAAATGGAGAGTTAATTTTTTTTTTAAATAGCTACAGTTATAGCACTATGGCCTCAGAGGTAGTTACACTTAAAATAACTCTACTTCAACTCTCAAGAGTTAACTAAAATCATATTTTAGCTTCCATTAATATAAATTGTGATTTTGGTTAAAAAAAACCCCACATTCTACTCCCACATATCTATTGTTGTCTTAACACCCACAACAGAGAATGATGCACAGTGTGGGCTGTAATTTGCATCATGTGACATTCCTCCTCTTTCATTTAGTGAGATCACATTTCTGTACCTATAAAAGTAACTTAAAAGTTACCATGGCATTGCAAAAGGAACAACACTATCCTCAGTTAAGTTACAATGTTAATGTAATATAGTTAGACTTTTGCTTTTAGAAAAATGAATTAATTGCCAGTAACTATTTGTAACAGTGACATCTTTTCCCAGCTTCTTCAGGATGGTTTTTCATCCACTACTCCAGCAAGATTTTGCCTTTTTTCAGCTCTTTTTTTGCCCCTTCAGTTAAGGTAGAAAGTGAGGTCCTCAGAAGTTGATTCAATTTTTTAACCTTCCTTCCTTCCTTCTTTCTTTCCTTCTTTCTTTCCTTCTTTCTTTCCTTCTTTCCTTCTTTCCTTCTTTCCTTCTTTCCTTCTTTCTTTCTTTCTTTCTTTCTTTCTTTCTTTCTTTCTTTCTTTCTTTCAAGATTGGAACCCTTGTTTCCAGGGGAAGAGCAGTTTCATGATTCTGACAGGGACCAGCCAAACCTGCATCACAGATTTCTTCTGGAAAGCAGTTCTTCATGAGCTCTAATCAATTTCTGTATATTTACCTAAAAAGAAGTAACCTTAAATCCATAGCAAACTCTCATTTCAAGGTGTATAAGTATGTTTTGGCCTTGAAAGCCAATGTGGTACAATGGTAAGAGTGTTCAACTACAGCCAGGAATATCCAGGTTCAAGTCTACGCTCAGCCATGAAAGTTGCAGGGTGATTTGGAGCAGTTGCGATTTGTTGGATTAACCTACCTCACAGAGTTGTGAAGGAAAATATGGAAGATGGGGATTTCATATACAGTAATCCCTCCACATTCGCTACGGTTAGGGGCACAGGGCCCCCGTGAAAGTGAAAAAATCGTGAATAACTCTAGGCCCTCCCAAACCATATTTAACACACAAAAAAGTATGATCACCATATTCAACCCACCATGGATTCCTTTGGGCATCAGAGTTCCTTCACAAGGCAGAAGTGGAGGGCTGGTGGGGCTTACTGCCCCCTCCACTGCTGCCCCACACCATTTTTAATAGGGACTTACAAGTCTCATTTGCAGTTTCTCAGTCTCACAAGGTTTGCAGTCACATTTAAAAATGGCATAGGGAGGCAGCAGAGGTGACAGCAAACAATCCCTGAATAATCAAATGTGCAAAAGTGAAACCCACAAATGTGGAGGGCTGATTGTACTTCCTTAGGCTCCTCAGAAAAAGGAATTTTTTCCCCTTGTCTTGAAATAAAGAAATAGTCTACAAAACTGAGTTTTTCATCTGTACGGTCACCTGGCATAATCCATAACCAAAAGCAAGATTAGGCAGTTTATGGCCCCCCAAATACTGTTGGACTGCAACCCCCATCAGACATAGCCAGCATACTTGGTAGTGACAAATCTTTGGAGCTGCAGACCAACAACCTCTAGCAAGCTACAAAGGAAAATGTTAGCATAGAAAAGATGAGAAATCATTTTTAAAGGTATCCTACTCAAAACAGGAATTGTCTTAGATATGGACTGTCTTAAAACTAGATGTACACACAATTTGTTCATGTTGTTCCTGAACAGAGGGATTTACTTTTAATTAATAATACGCTGTGCATTGACCTACTGCATTTCCTTTAAACCCTCTCTGGTTAATCCCTACATAGCACTGTGTATACTGCAGCGGGGCTCTCTAAGAATTGCAATACTCAATCCGAGATTTATTTCCAAAAGGATTATTGCCAATGTTGGGATTTTAATTTCTTAGATGGAAAAGGCAAATGGCTAAACCAAACTTGTAAACAAATAAAAATCATGCAAATACAGTCTTGTTTATTCTTTTCATGGTTACAACTGGGAAAAGTTATATAAGGTTAAAACACTGCATTGCAATGAATCTATGGTAAATATCTCCACTGGCAACACAAAAGTAAAATTACTGTGGCTCACAGCATCATATTATATTGTTTTGCACATTAAATTACTATGGCTCCTAGCACCATATTGTACTATCCTGCACATTAAATCACATTAAATTGCACTTTCCTGCATATTAAATTACCATAGTTCCTAGCACCATATTGTACTGTCTTGCACGTTAAATTGCCATGGCTTCTAGGATTATACAGAGATAAAAGAAGTTCCATTTTAAGACTACAGTTTCCTGAATCCTTCAGCCAGCCTGGCCACTCACTGTGCAGGTTGGGGAATTCTAGGAGCTGTTCCCTCTCTTCCCTATATCTTTTCCAAGGTCTAGTATCGTGCACATTAGATTACTATAGCTGCTAGCATCATATTGTATTAGCATGTACATTAAGGCCATCTTCTTACTGGCTCTCTCTCATAACTCCTTTTATCACAACAATTCTGCACTTGTGTATGAGAGCACATATTCTTATGTTCACCTTACTTCTCTGAGTGGCATAGCTCTTCCTCAGGTTTAACTTCCCTTGAATGGAGGTCACACAGGGTTGCTCATAGGCAGAGACACAGCTTAAACTCTTCATCAGGGAGCCAAAGTCTACAGTTCTCATATTAGATCAATGGGGAGACCACCAGAGCCTATGATGCTTTACAGAGCCGATATCACTCATATTACAATTTCATTCTCTTCACATGAAGACACTTAGGGCCTTTTCACGCTCCACAGTTATGACACTATCATTTCACTGCTATGGCAACATCCTATGGAATCCTAGGATTTGCTTTATGAGGGAGGGGGTATTTAGTATTCTCAGCCAGAGAGTTGTAGTGCTTTCCTAAATTACAGACTTCAAGATTCTGTAAAATGTTGCCCTAACTGTTAAAGAGGAATCGTAGTGCTACAATTGTGTGGTGTAAATGGACTCTCAGATGACATCATTCTTGCCTGTCTTGTTAGGGCTACTAAGGCAATCCAAAACATTTCTTCTGGCTTCATTGAACCAATTCTGCAACGATGATCTTTTGTAATGTGAAAATGTGCATGCCAGTTGACATGTGAAGCTGTTTTACTCTGTATCAGATTATGGTCCATCTAACCCAGAATCCTTCCTCAGCCTGGGGTCTTCTAAGCATGTTGGAACATAATGCTCATTATCTCCAGTCAGTTTGGCCAGAACACCAGATTGGGAAAGTAAACTTATCTATTGCAATAGGCAGTTGTTTTCTGCTGTCCTAACCAGGGGTACCAGCTACTCAAGATTCTTTTAATTAGAACCTTCTGCATGCAATGCATGTACTTAACCCACTGAGTCATAGTTGTGTTGATGAATGCATGCATAAGGGAGCAAGCACAGGGATCAGAATCTAGAATATAAAAAGGTAGAAAAGGAGAGGCAAAAGGACTGTGTTATAGTTAAGCATTTTGAACCTTATCACATAGGGAAACTCTTGGGGAGGTGCAATTTGGAGCATGCCAACACAAAAAAATTTGATATGGTTAAGACTTCCCTTGAACCCTTATGCTTTACCTTTGTCCCAATTTGGCAGAAACAATCTCAATTAATCCTCTTTCATTCCACTTTTTAAGCTGCTTTTAAAATGTCCCAGAGTTTCTCTTCTCCTCCTACTTTCCTTCTTAGTCCTCACCTTACTTTGTGGGAAACTGAGCTGAAAGTGCAATAATAATTTGCGCTCAATTAACTTGAGGAGAGGAGAGAAGAGGAGAGAAGGGGGTAGAATCTTGCCCTTCCCGGTAGACTCAGGCAAAACCAAACTGCAGCAGCCACTCCTAGCTTGTATTTTCATCCTCATTAATAACTTTTGCCATCTTGACCATGCTCTGATGTTGCTTGGCCATACATGTCCCAGTTTTTGTCTATGAAATGTTGGAGGATATGTTCTTCACTCAAAATTGTCCTCCTCCCCCGAGGCTTTTAAATCAAAAGTAATGGTACTATGGAAGCGACTTATTGACCGAATTATGAATTGCTTTTCAGTCAACAACTTTTGTAGCCATGTTAGATGGCTACAGTCTGATGCAGTCTGATGAACCTACGTCATAACCCTTTTGCTGTGTTTTATTCAGTTGACCTATATTTAAGTTTTCTCTATATGTATGCATATCTCTCTGTATGTATTGCTAAATATATATTGTAGAAGGTCATGTTAGTCTAATAAGCTCCCCTGTCTTGTGAAGGCTATAGTTGCCATAAAGTGTATCTGTTAAGCCAAGTTTCTCCAACATAGCATCTTCTACATATGTTGGATTTCAGCTTTCCTCATCCCCACCAGTCCAAATGGCCATGCTGGTTTTGGATAATGGGGGCTGTGGTCTTGCAAAGATGGACAGTGCTGAGCTGTTGAGATCTGTGTTAGCCTAATAAAACTTTGTTACTTTTTCAATAAACAGCAAGAAACCTCAGTGGTGGTCTGGAATACTCCACATAATTGTTTAAAAGCAGCCATCTATTCTCATAATCTGTTTACATGGCAGTGCTAAGTTTATCAAGGGAAACTGCTTCCAAATGTCATAAATGTAGCTCAGAGAGCTTCTGTGCCAGGTTAGTGGTTTTAAAGAAATAGTTACCATCTTTGCTTCTGGAAATGCAGAAGATTCAGCAGGGGGTCAACACAGATAGAATTTAAGCTGGAAATGGCAGCTTAATCTAAGTGGTTTAAGGTGATGGTGGTGTCTTCCTCTGGAGGATGCCAAATTATGAATGCTGCCATTATTAGAAATCCTTAACATCGTAATGAACTATGGAGGCCTCTCATTCATAAAGTCATCATAGGTCAAAGCCAACTTGACAGCGAATAACAAGTATATTTGCTTGCTTGCAAACATACTGCTTTCATGTAAAATGTTGGGTACAAAAATAAAAACCTAGTAGTTTTCATCACTCCCACTCATTCAGAAGGAGAGAACCTTTGACTTTCTTGATGTTTTGGACTTACACACTCAGTCATAAGGAAGTATGGGAGTAGGAAGCCAAAGTATCTGAAGACCCCCCCTCTTGCAATACTGCCTTGCTAATAAATTAATTTGTACTGCAGAGAGACTGGCCAGTAGAGCCAGCCCAAGATATTTTGCTGCCTAAAGTAAAGGAGAAAGTGTCCATTTTATTCTATAAAGAGAAGTCAACTGGGCAGTTGAATCCTACTTCAACATGGGCAACAATACAGTGTCTTCTACTGCACTTGGGAGAGCAAGCTAGCTTACAACTCTGTCTGGATAACAAACATAGCTTTTTCCTCCAAAATGAGGAATGACTACTGAGGTTCAGGAAGATAGTGGCGGGGCAGGGGAATATCTTTGGTGACCAGCATTCAAAATCTCCTGTCAGTCATGAATCTACCTACTCCCATGTAATGCTAATAGCAAATAATTTGAGATACACCTATCATAGAAAAAATGCATAATAATAATGTTTATCATTTCTGTTGTTGAAAAAGCTTCATGGATATAATCTCAGCCCTTACAGCATTGTTATGAAAACCTTACAAGGTATACTCGGCAGAAGCTACCCAAGACCTCTTTTGTGTCTTTGAAACGAGAACAGACCAGCAATTCTATTTTACCAGAGCAAACAAATCCCAGTGCCACTTAGTGACTAAACTATATATTAACAATATCCACACACCCCATATTATTATCATCACACGGTGGGCTGAGACTGGAAGAAAAGTGGTATGCCAAAGAATACTTAATAAGTTTGCAGCTGGGGTGATATTTAAACCAGAGATGTCAAAACCATGACTAAGCTATATCAGCTCTCAATTATGAGGTTCTTCACTGTGGGAGAAGGGAAAAAAATCCCAGATCACTGAACCATAGCAATTTTGCCTGGGGTTCTACTCTGTATAGAACACAAAGCATAATGATTAATCCAGTTCTGACCTTATCATGTGCTCAAATCATGTGGTTCATGGTGCCTTTTGTTTCAAGGGCCATTAAAACAAGTAAAACAAACATGAATGGCCTCCTGCCTTTCTGATCTTTAAGGCAATAGCCAGTTCTTTCTTGCTGTCCTTTTTGCCTTCATATCACTTCTGCTGTTCTTATTGAAGGCCAGCAGCTCATTTTACATATAAAATTAGGGCAAGGGGAATAATACTGGTAGAATTTCCATATTTATAAACATTGTTCTCAGTACGATAGGACGTTGTGAATGTGGCAGCTAGCCTAGAAGGGTTGTATGGAATTGTTCTGTGGGTCCAAACCATGTGAATCAAAAGTGGAATCTCTGTTTTAAAATATTGTATATCTTGGGTGTAGAATAGCGTCAGGAGATTGCCATCACAACAAAGTTTTGCAAATTTCCCTTAAGCATCCCCTGACTGCTGTGGCTCTGACAATGTGCTGAACTAGATGGATCACTGCTCTGACCCAGTGCAGAAATTCTTATATACATGTCCTTTAACAGAATTTGGAAATGTTACTTTACGGGACTACAGTTCCAAGAATGACCCAGACAACATGGGCCACTGAGGAACTGGACTATAATTCTGGGAGTTATAGTCCAAGAGAAACTTTTCCAAATTCTGTTCTTTAGTTGGAATGGCATAAACTCATGTGGGAACAAGGCTGCACAAGGACATTTCACTCCCTCATGCAAATGATCCCACCCCATTTATTTTATTGATTGATTACTTTATTTAAATATTTACCATATATCCCAGCCTGTAAAATGAGATTTCAGCATGACATATAAATAAAATCAATTTAACCTGTTTAAAACAATTTGAAACCATAATAACAACGTGGGAAAACAAATAGAATATTCAATACTTCAACAGGTTAAAATAGGTTTAAAAGGTTAAAACAATATAAAACAGTGATCACAGACATTTAGGACATAAAGATGCAAACCAGGCGATCTGACTTCAACACTGGCTACTAGGTAGTGCTCTCCATTATCCACAAGGGAAGCAGGTCAGTTTATGGGGTGCAGGCCATAAGCAACTCTTCCTTTAAAGGAGGAGAATGGCCAGGGGACTTAGAAGTAAAGATTGGAGGGCTCTCTGACTCTCCCTCTACCATCTGAGGCAGCTATTTCACTTGGCTTAATGGTAAAGCTGGTTCTTGCTTGCTGAAAGAGATGAAAAGATGTCTCAGCGCCATACAATGCATGGTATAGATATAATACAGGCATCTGTGTCAGGTCAGAGAGTTTGTGACTTCCAGGTTCAGTTTGTTTTCTTTTTGATTTCTATGTTTGATCAGGTACACAATGCAGTGAGCATTCCTGGTGAACTCAGACACGATTTAGTCACTTTAAAATGAATCCAACAAGCTCATTAATCTGATGTCATCAAATGGACTTTCAATGTTTATGAAATACACTGACTCACATCATTGTAATGATGCAATGGACTACCTAATCCGTTATAAAATCCACTATCTAAAACATTCCTGACAGATGTCTGTCCGAGCTTCTCTTGATATGAGTCCAGATTTCATGTCAAGTTATCTCACTGCTGAGCTGGTCTTACAAGCAAGTTTTATGGTTGCTTTTCAGCCTGGCAAGGAAGAATTAAATGAAGCCTGCAAAGACATGCCCTTGGGCTGCAGGCTGCTTTATCCTGATGTAGGACTTTGAGGCATAGTTAGCCTTCCACATTTGTGGGCTTCACTTTTGCAGATTTGATTATTCATAGATTATTTCCTGTCAGTTCTGCTGCTACCCTATGCCATTTTTAATAGGAAGCCTCGTGAGACTGAGAAACTGTGAACGAGACTATTAAGTCCCTATTAAAAATGGTGTGGGGCAGCAGTGGAGGTGAAAGTAAGCCCCACCAGCCACCCAGTTCTGCTTTATGAAGGAACCCTGATGCCTCAAAGGAATCCATGGTGGGTTGAATATGGTGATCATACTGTTTTGTGTGTTAAATATGGTTTGGGAGGGTTATTCACATTTTTTTCACTTTCATGGGAATCCTGTGCCCCAACCCTAGTGAATGTGGAGGGATGACTGTACACTGCTCCCAAATAGAGAGGTATCATTCAATGAGTGTGGTGAATAGCTGCTTACAAGGACATATTTTTCTTGATTCAGCTTGTTATGCACGTACAAAATGCCCCACTAGGGCTTTAATAAAACTTGGAAACAACTAATTAATTGTCTCACTATGTTATTGAATCTTTCAGTTTTTCTACTAACATGGCCTAACTCACTAGATTTCCTGATTAGCACTGCAATTAATTGCATATGTTAACAAGTTAATTATTTTTAGAACATTAGAGTGTATTAGTGTAGATCATTCTTCTTCTAGCAGGAAGGTCTAAGAGGGAGGATTGAAGGAAATACATGGCATTGTTACTGCCCTGGTTAGTCTGAGCTTTGGGGATATTAAAAGATATCCTCTTGATATCACAATTCAGCTTCATTTTTCTATTTCTCTCCACGTGCTTGCGAGGCCGCCAGACAAGCAGGTAAACGAGCTCGGCCATTAATAGCCGTAATATTCAAACTACAATACAGGTAGGCCAGAAATAGCTGACTCACTGCTTTAGGAGACCTCCAGGCAAGCACTCTAATTAGGTATGCACGCAACTTACAAAAGAGCCTCTGCCCCGCGATGGCAGCTTGATGGGTAACCTATACAATACCCAAGTACTCTGCCTTTGCATACTGGCTACTCTATTGAGAACCGCTACGATAACTCAATCATTCAGATTCTGACCTTTCGGAGGCTTTGTCTCCAAATCTATTGTTTTCCCCCTAGTACGGCATAGCCTGCAGTCACAATTCTCCTTATGAAGACCCTTGATTCCGAGACCTTCCTCGGATCGCTCCCCAGTTTCATCCCATCTTGCTGCCGCTTTGCTTGGCGAGCCTCCCCTCAGCTCCACGTGGTGAGCTACATCGTACTCCAGCCTCGCTCTCTATTTTTCTGGGCTTCAGGACAGGTGAAGTATCACCCAAACCAGCAATCCCTCTACAAATCCCTCTATACCACTCCAACCTTTATTTTCTTTAGTTATCTTGCGTGAGTGTGTCGCATACACTGTTTTGCTTGTATTTAATAAACATCATTTATTATTTCAACTTTTGTGTGCTACTTGACTCGACCCGACCCCGTAGACATAGGGTTCAAGATCTCGCTATGTTACCCTGACTCTTGTAACGCTAGGCAGTGCTCTGAGCTCATTTTCCCCAACTTTAGTTGAGCACATTTTGGTGTCCCTCCCGGGACCCCCAGTACACAGGGTAACAACATGGCTTAGTTGCTAAGTGAGTTAATATGCATACTGTGTCAGGTTCAGGGTGAGAGAGAAAGAAAGAAAATGTTCTGAAACCAAGCAGAAGACTAGCTGGGAAGCAAATGAAGAACTACAGATAAGGGGCGATTGGAGAAGGGAAAGGAAGCCAGGGGGCAAAAAAGAGGAATGGAGTGTGGGAGTACAGTCATCCCTCCACATTCACTAGGGTTAGGGGCACAGGACCCCCGTGGAAGTGGAAAAACCAGGCCCTCCCAAACCATATTTAACACACAAAAAAAATATGATCACCATACTCATCCCACCATGGATTCCTTTGAGGTATCAAGGTTCCTTCACAAGGCAGCAATGGGTGGCTGGTGGGCCTTACTGCCACTTCCACTGCTGCCCCACATCATTTTTAATATGGATTTACAAGCCTCATTCACAGTTTCTCAGTCTCACAAGGCTTGCAGTCCCTATTAAAAATGGCATAGGGAGGGCAGCAGAGGGGACAGCAAATAATCTGTGAATAATCAAATCCACAAAAGTGAAACTGACAAATGTGGAGGGCTGACAGTAATTTGTTTCTTTAGTGCTCAAGCAGCCATAGTACTTACAGAACGTCCAGTTCTTTAGAACTGAAAGGGTGGTGTCCCTAACCGCCATTGCATACTCCTTTTATTGGCTTGTGTGTGTTGTGACTCTTTTCAGTTCTCTTATTCTGCTTTCTATTATAGTGTGTCTTCACTGTTGCTCACAATGCTAGAGAACTTGCGTAATGAAGTGAAAATTTTTCTTCCACGCAACACACATTTCCTCCTCTCTTGGCTTCTCCCTCCTTCTCCCTGCTACTTCTGCTTTCCATCCACCCATTACTTCAGTGGGTCACGTGACTTTTTTTAGAGATTGGTAAGACTGGAGCTAAAGATTCATTTAGTTAGACCCATGCCCTCCCTGTGTCTACTCAGAACTAAATCCCTCTGCATACTTGTCTTCATTTAGTGTGTTTATTATTACTCACACAGTGAAGACACTTGGATAATTACGTAGAAAGTTTTATTCACCTTCCAATTTCCTTCTATTTGATTTCTCTCCCCACCTCCTTTTCAGTGGATTACACATTTTGAGGAGATTGGTAAGGCTGGAGCTTGGGGGCAGAAGTTATAAATAAATTAAATTCATGCCATGCCATCTGTACACCTGTCTTCCTTTAAAACAACCTGCATAGAAACAAGTTCTATTGAGTTAAAGGAGCAAAACTCTCTGTGCCACTGATCTCTGAACATCGTGATAGGGAGGCAGAGAGGATGCAGTGATTCAGTTTTCTGAGAAAATGTCATGCATATACTCAAAAGCACTCAGAATATTTCCATCATGTCCTGGATAACCCATGCTCCACAAAATTCATTATGAGGTAGTTTATTTGAGAGGTAAGCATGAGTAACAGAGCACACTTCCACAGAAGTTACTGAGACTAAGGCACACATCCAGCTTACAGCTTTTATAGGTTAACATTACAAATTAAAGTGTGCAAAATAGTGACTGGTGAGAGCCATAACTCCATCCACCACATTACCTCCCCAATACTTCCCGGGCCAGAGCCTGCCACATAGTCCTCAGTCATGCTTGATCAGGGTGATCTGATCATATGTTTCCTGCTCTCATCTCAGAAGCACTAGGTTCTTACAACAATGTGACTCTCTAGTCTTCATTTTCATTTTCACCCTTATCTGTTCTTCCCCTTCTCATCAATACATCATTGCAACAAGCAATTAGCAATAGATACTCTCTAGCAATAATACACAATACCTAACAGTAACACATAGCAACTTTTATGAGATGGTTAAATACATTTTCCTCAATATACATCCAGAAAATAATATTCATTAACCCATGGCAGGGAACCTAGCAACTCGACATTTTCTCATCAGTTCTTTACCCTTGATTAACCTTTGTAGCCAGGCACCACACTTGCAGTCAAACAGCATCCTCTAGCTGAAAGTAATACATCATTCCTTACTAACTTTTAACTCGACTTGTTATTTCACTTTAATAAACAAGCCATTTGAAGGATCTGTGAACAGTGTACGCATTGGCAAGGATAGAAACTGGGAGAAAGAATGATGCTGATCAGTGATAATGGGTGGATCTTTCTTACCGAAAATTTCCAGGTGTTCTGAATCCCTATCTGTAGGCAACAATTGTATTATGGGCATTGTAGCCCACAGGGGAAATCCAAGAGAATTTTTTTTTAAAAAAAAAACAGCCTTTTTGAAGGTGTCAATAACAAAATATACCCCTAGTATCAATGGTAAGAGCTGTACCACCATTCCCTCTACATCCCATGGTCTGTTCTGGAAACAAATGCCTCAGACAACTAACTAATGCTAAGTCAATTAATTAATCCTGATTAATCCTCTGTCATCCCACTTTTTCAGCTGCTTTTAAAATGTCCCAGTTTCTTTCTCTTCCTCCTACTTTTCTCCTTTGTCCTCAGCTTACTTCAGTTGCTGCAAACTGCATTCAAAGTACAAAACCAGTTGGCACTCAATGAACTCAGAAGGAGAGGGAGGTGCAGAATCTTGTCCTTCCCAGTTGGCTCAGGAAAAAGGAAACCGCTGCAGCCTCTCCTAGCTTTGTGTTCTTCCTCTTTGATAACTTTCGCCATCTTGACCATATTTGATGTTGCTTGGCCATGCATGTCCCAGTCTTCATCTGCAAAATGTTGGATTTATTCATTGGAGAGTAAACACCTCTAGTGAGTCTGGGAGACAATTCTCCTGAAAACACATAGTGGGGCAGCTGCCTGCCAAATATTTTTAATGTTTCAGCTGAAAGGAGGAAGGCACACATACACTAAAGCAAGGCACTTTGTTTTGCTTTAGAGGAGAATTGCTCCTGGAGGCAGTTGTCTTTGTTTTTAAATATTTCTACCCCTGATGCAGTGATAAATGTACCCTGAAGATTTCAAACATAATAGGAGGTGGCAGCATATATCCCAGATGCTACATACTGCCTAGCTTTCGGGTACCTGAACTGCATGCCTTTTGCCTCTGCTTTTGACATTAATCCAAAAATGATAATCAGAAAAAATGCCTTGCTTTTTCCTACCTGCTCCTTCCCCCTCACTCTTTTTCTACTCTAAAGGGGCCCACGCCCTAGAAATCTTTTTACCAAGATAGGTGCTTAGGTTGGGATTTGAAAATCTAGATCTGTGCATTCCGTCTGAGAAGAAGATTTTCCAAAAAGCCAACTCTTTCTTATAGAGCGGACAGCTCCAGCAGTACAGATAATCTTTTGTCAGGACGATTGCCATCAAAATCAAGACAGGTGCAGATATTTGTCATCCCCACCCTCGCAGCTGTCATCTTTTCTTGTTAGCCCAATTAAGCCAAAGCAAAAGAAGGGCACTGTGTCAAAGCCAGGGTGCCTTAGGGTGGGAATTGTTGGGTTCTGTATATCTCTACAGAGAAATTCAAACGCAAAGCAATGAGAACAATCATTTCCAAATATTTGGGATACATGAAATATTTCCTTCTCGCCTTCAAAAAAAATACAATTGGTAGGGATAATAACCTGGTGAAAATTCCACTGTATGCTCTGTGTAGACAGTGATGGCCACATGGCAGATAATTTATATAGATTACATCCAGGGAGAAGCCTAGGTGGAACAGTAGCATGGAGCAAAAAAAACCTGTCTTTCATTGTACACAGTCATAGCACTTGGAGACCACTTTAACTGCCACGCCTGCATCCTTCAGAATCCTGGAATTTGTAGAAAAGGCGGCATTAGAGTTCTCTGGTGGAGAAGTTTAATACCTCATAAAACTACAGTTCCCCAAAATACAAGAGTAGCCATGCTGACCATTAAATAATATCCATAATCCACATTGGTGATAGCTTTATTGGGTCAACTTGAAATCACAAAAGTCATTACACTAGCTTTCAAATGTTCATCAAGCAAAGGAAGTAGAAAATAATCATGCAGGAAAAACAAACGTGGTGTTGTTGAGGTCCCATGTCTGCAGGTCTTCTACTTGTGGTCTCAGATGTTACAGGGAGAGTGGGTTTGTACATGCTGAAAGCTCAGTTCCTGCTTCTTTACCACTGCCACAAATACACAAAGAGAGGCAGAGAAGCATCAAGGAAAAGTCTGTAGAAGAAGGCCATAAAATTTCAGCATTCATCGTGCCAAAAAGTCTCTTTCCTTGAAATCTGTGTTTGGGGACCCCAGGATTCCATAGGATGAAACCACAGCAGTTAAAGTGGGGTCAGGGTGTTGTAACTGTGGAGTGTAAAAAGACTATGAGTGTGCCAGATCCACTCTAGATGTTTCCACCACTCCACTTGCCAAGGAACTTACTCCAGGTTGAATGGGAATTCTGTTGGTCCTGGACCCTAGGAGAGCTCCCATTCAACTGGGAGTACCTTCAGGAGCCATGGGGGGTAAAATCCAGGATGGATTTGCTGGCCCATGCAGCAACAGATCCACCAGCTGTCTCTGGAAGTGTAAGTGCAACTTTGTTTTGTCTTCAGATAAAGCAAAAGAACATTAGAAGGATAAAAGAGCACTGAGGAATATGGGATTGTAGGGCCAGCCTACATTTTGCTACCTGAAAAGAAGCACAGGATGGCAGCCCCTCTACTGCACATATAAAAGTCAACCAGACTGGCAGTTGAATCTTATTTCAGTACTGGCACTGGAACAGCATCTTCCAATGCACCTGAGAGTAGCAAGTTAGTTTAGGAGGTGCAGGGCACACTATGCTGCATGCAGCTGCTGCTTGCTCCCTGTCTCCTAGCATCTGCCACCAGAGCCAGGTGTATCACTTTGCCTAATGAAAGGGCCAGCCCCGGTGGACTGAACAATGAATGAGAGAGATTCTGTTGCTCAACTATAAAGTTTACAGATTAGGCCACATATAAAGGCTTGTTCGTTGAGCAGAAACTCAGTGTGGCAACCAGCATCAGTATGCTCTTGCTACTGAGCAAAATTGAAACACACGCTTCAGTCAGTGCTGAATATTTAATAGCACCCCTGCCAAATAACCTATTTAAGAAAACCTGGGGAACATTTGAGAAATGTCTGAAAGCACTTTTCATAAATAACAGAGTTGCTTTCCTCATATTCTTACTCTGGATAATGAGAATGCCCAAACTTAGTTAAGTGGAAGCCAAACATATCCTGCGTATTTGACACTTGTCATGACTTGTATTATCTAGGGCTGGGAAGGGAAAGCTTTAGATCTTGGATTCAGCGATTTGGTTCAGTGGTGGATAGTCTGAATCCAAATGTTTACGAGCAGGGCCCTCCCTGAAACCCCATCTCCTTGAGTGGAGAGGACACACCTTTGGCCTTTGAAGTCAGGATGGGTGGAGTAAGCAGGGCACATGCCCTGGGTGTCAGTGCCAGGGGACAAAAAAAATGCTGAAGATTTAGCAAAGGAGGAGGAGGAGGAGGAAGTGACCCCACTGCACCTCCTAAGCTAATTTCCATGCTTGTCACTGTTTACTCTGTTTACTCTGTTTACTTGAAGAGCCCTGGTGGCACAGTGGTTAAATGCGGGTACTGCAGCCACAACACTGTGAGTTCGATCCTGCAGGGTTCCAGGTTGACTTAGCTTTCCATCCTTATAGGTTGGTAAAATGAGTACCAAGCTTGTTGGGGGCAATTAGCTACCACATTGTAAACTGCTTAGGGAGTGCTTAGCACTGATAAGTGGCATAGAAATGTATCTGCTATTGCTACTCTGGACATGCCTCTGTCTTACTGTTCCTCCTTCTCCTTTGCCCCACACTAGATATGCCTCTGGTGACAAGCAGGATACAGGTGAATCCAAGAATGAGCTTTGAGCAGTGATCAGTGATGACAGGATCACACCTGCTCTGCTCACACTTCCAATTCAAAACGGCATTATAGGGAATGAGGAACAACTCAGCTTCCAGAAATGTGGGTGAATCCATTAGTGGTGAGAACATGAGTATGTCTATATTCAGTAGCTGTTAGTTTGCATGTCTCTCTAAACTTTAGTCATAGTTTGTACGCATGTCATTTCCTATTTGTTGGTAACCATGCCCCCTCTCTTTCTGCATCAGTTAGCGTGCAGGTAGTTTGAGGCTATTCGTCCTCTATTTGTAATCTACATTTCTCTCTCTTGCCTCCATGTTTAAAGGGCCCATGTTATAGAGGCTCTCACTACAAGATGTTACCTTTAGTATTTGTAAATAAACCTAATCTGTATGTTTTTGCAAAGAAGACAAAACCTGCCTTTTTTCTCTGCCAGACCCTGTATGTAGGTGGTGATGTGGGACTAGTTGTTGCTCACCTTCTGCTTGCAATTACTAATTTCTCTATGTGTGAGATACACTAATCTCTCATCTTTTCAAAAATAATAAATTGATGGTAGCCATTGACAAACAAAAGACAGGCTCCCTTGCACTTCAGATCGCCATGTTGATTAGGTTGCCAGAGTGAAAATTGGAGATGGCTCCTATACCTTTAACAGTTGTGTAAAAGAGAACTTCAACAGGTGTTGCTTGTCACTTGTTTACCTGACAGAAACCATCTGTTGAAATTACCTCTTCTACATATGCATTAAAGGTACAAGAACCATATGCAGTTTTCAGTCTAGCAACCCTAATGCTGATTTTTGTGTCATAGAAACGTAACATTACAAAAGGATTATTCAATTATCAATTAATTAATGGTTTTAATTATTAAATAATAAATAATAATAAAATAATAAATAATAAAACAATAAAACAATAAAATAATACAA
The DNA here is from genome assembly GCA_030412105.1 of Cyclura pinguis. NCBI lineage: Eukaryota > Metazoa > Chordata > Lepidosauria > Squamata > Iguanidae > Cyclura > Cyclura pinguis. Next base: position 259,887,684 of record CM059601.1, on the reverse strand, counting down.
TAAAATAGTAAAAAATAAATGGTTTTAATTATTAAATAATTATTCAATTATCCAGAGACCTTGAGTTCATCTTCCCTTTCTACCTGCTCAGACATATCGGTAACTAGACAGTACATCTTGAATAACACAATCCACCAGATGACTGCCCAGTGCTTATCTGAAGTCTTTATCTGTAAAAATTCAATTCAGGATTTCCCTAAAGGGACTAATACAGCCTGAGTGGTTTAATCCCCACTTGGTTTATCTATGTTTCTGAGCCTCGAATGATTTAACTGGTAACCCATATTTTAGCACTTGTGGATTACTGACCCATTAACCTAAAGATGTTTTTAATCTGATTTGAATTAATGATTTGAATACCAGTTTGCTCCAGCCATAGGCAAACATTTGTTTAGAATTCTGACAAGTTATTTTCCACAATTGCTTCTTAATGATCACATGCTGAAGACATTTTCTTGTTGGATGATTTCTTGTGTAATATTCTTTCAAATATTTCTAGTCCTGGAAATATAATCTGTCATTTACTATACTAAATAAGACGTACATTCATATAGAAGTATCATTTAAAAATACGGGCTCTGTCCAGCAGTAACTGTATATATTGCATAACTAGTTGCACACAAGTAAACAAGGACTACAATAGTGCCATATCGGTTTGTGTATTTCCATCTATTCTTGATAGTATCAGAGCTTGGAAAACCCATTGATTTGAGACTACAACTACTAGAATCCCCAGACATCATGGGACACATAGTCCAAAAATAACTTTTCATATGCATATCTGTGTCCTATCTCCATATTTTTGTGCTGCACTCACAGTCCTTTGAAGAGAGGATGTAAGAACTGTAAAAACTGTTTCACTATGAAATTTTAAAGAAACTTTCCATGTGTTTTTCATACTAGTAAGATCACCTCTGGGTCAGCTGGTTGCCTCACTGTAGAATCAGTCACACTGCAGGCAATCAGATGCACCTATTTATTTATTGCAAAGATTTTTATATTACCCTTCAGTAAAGCTTTCAAGATGGTTTATAAAAACAAGATAGAAATACAAATGTGGATCGCCTTGTTAGAATGAAACCTCCGTGCTCAAAAGGATAGTGGTCTGGAGCAGCAGTTCTTAATCTTTTCTTTACCAGGAATCCCCTGTAAATATGATTTGTTGCCAGCGGCTCCCAAGACTTAAGATTTAAATATTTAAATTTAGATTCAAATATTTAAATTTAGATTTAAATATTCAAATATTTATTTTATTAAAGGCTTCTGGAGGCTAGGATTCAAATCCTTGTTCATACACTGGGTGACCTTAAGCAAGTCACATTCTCTCAACCTCAGAGGAAGGCGAAGCAAACCCTTCTGAACAAATCTTGCCAAAAAAACTCTGTGATAAGTTTACCGTAGGGTTGCCATATGTTAAAACTGACTTGAAAGCACACAGCAATAAAGTGCCGTTGACAGGAGGAGGTTCTTTCTAGCCATTATGTCTCTCCCCTTTGAAAACTGACTTATGGCAATTCTAAGGCAAACCTATCATGGGTGTTTTCTTGGCAAGATTTGTTGCCTTTGCCTTTCTCTGAGGCTGAGAGAATGTGACTTGCCTGAGATCACCCAGTAGGCTTCTATGGCTCAGTGGGGAGTCAAACCCTGGTTTCCAGAGCCATAGTTTAGGCATATGCAGATATATGCGCATATATATATATATGCAAATGCGGGAGCAGTTTAAGCACCTGCATACACTACCATGTCCCTTTTGCTGCAGCTGCTGTTGGTGCCCAGCAGCAGGGCCTCACGAACTCCCTGTGAGGGCTCCACAGACCTCAGGGGTTCCCAGACTCCAGGTTAAGAACCACTGGTCTGGAGAACTCCTTGGCTAGAATATGAACATCTAGTCACTAAATATTGAATCATGACCTATGTGTGCGGTATCATGACCTATATGTGAAGTATGGATTAGATCTTGGAGGGTTACTTGGAAAAGTTTAGAGGGACACAACTTTCAGAACCCCTCAACCAACATAGGCAGTAGCTTTGTTTTTAGGAAGAACGAAAAGGGCCCAAGAGCATCATCCATTTAGTTATAGGTGGCTTCAGCATGTCACAATATGTCTTCTTCTCAAAAGCAGCTTCCCAAGTTCTGCATCCAAGAGCAAAGCCACACAGTAACGCACAGCTAATTATGTGACCTTCATCAGCATCAGGAATTGGACAGGCTAGCAATAAAATAACTAAATATATTATGAATATGTGTGCCTATTACTGGGCTTCTGTAATTTTATCTATGAAATCATCATATCTGTTGTGAGATCTGTTACATTAATTTATTTTAATTTTTGCGGATGAGTAGTCTGTTTCTTTTGAATCCATTCATTTAAAGCATTTCTATCCCACTTCTCAGTGCAAACAAACAGAAATTCTTCCCAAGCAGTGGTAGTGATGATGGCTTCTACCCCAACTTTCCACTTTAAAAAGAGGGAGGAAGGAAAGAAAATAAAAGGTAGCACTCAAGGAGGCTAGCAAAGTCATCAAAGCAAAGTGAACAATACAATCATTAAAATCATCACTGCAAAACCATATAAACCATAAAACCATTAAAATCAGTAATCAATAAGATAATGGTTTGCACACCTTTCCAAAGAGTGGCAGGAATGTGTACTGATTGGAACCCTAAAGGGGAGTGTATTTCACAACCTGGGAATGAAAGAATAGAACAACACATCTGGGAGCAACAAACAGTCTGTTAAAATTTTGTCCCTCCCAGCAGGATTGCAGTTTAAAAAGGCACAACAAGGAAAGGGAAAGGGAAGGGAAGAGACAGCAAGCAAGCAGACTTTCAGGAGAGCTAATGGAATAACAGACTTCTTTACAAGTCATCTCCTTCTGCTGCAGTCTGCTGAGACAGGCACAGCAAGAAGCATGATAAACATGCCCTTTCAAAAATAATGTGATTATGGATGCATTTAACAAATTTTGAATCTGCTGTACATGTCCCAGATAATAATGTGAACTGTAAATCATCAATGTCAATTCTTTCTGTGATCAGCATCTGGCTCATGCTACCCATCTGTCCCAGAGGTCAGTTTTCCCAGCATGGTTACCTGTTCTGTGCCATCTCACTGGTCATAATTTGAAATTCTGCACCATGGGATGCACACTCTCTTCTTCACTCACTCAAGAATACAGCAACTATTTTTGAAAGCAAGACATACGCACATGTACGCACTTGTATATGAATACAGGCATACTTCAGTTAACAAAGAGAAATAAGCTTCTTTTTTTCCCCTGCCCTTTCCTTCTTTTACTCTTTCTAGCTACAGAGTTTTTTAGAAGCAGTGGCTCTGGGAGGATGGTGGAAGAGAGCTAGAGAAACACAAACTTTTGCTGTTGAGTTGCAGAAGCATGCCTGTAGTAAACAATCCAATAAAGTCTGATCAGGGAAAGAGCAGGATTCTGTTCTAACTGATCCAACTAGATCATGTGCAACTCCTTACAACAGGCAAGGTAAACATCAGCTGCCTTTGGAACCCCTTGCTTAGCATGAACGAACAGCAAAACAGGACAAGGGGAGAGCAGACAAGCTTTACCAGCTCCCCACAGGGATGTTTTTTTAAAAAAAGCTTGGATCTATAAGTTTGGTCACCAAAATGGAAATTATTAGAAAAGCAAAGACTGCTGAAAGAAAAAAAAAGTCATCCCTGGATGCATTTTGGAAGAAGCTTTGAAGTGCTCTCCAGAAGATTCCCAATGTTTTTGTTTACTTATGCAATGCTTACCTGACCTGGTTGTTTTATTTCACATGTGCGTATCGTTAGTTCTGAATAAAAAGTCTGTTGAAACATGTCCAAGCTGCCTGTGGGTAGGTGGGTGAGAGGGTGGGTGAGTGGGCAATGTAGAAGCCCATCCCTATTCTCTCCGTTATTTCTGTCTCTGGTGCCAAACTTACCTGTTAAGGTAGTAATACCCATGAAGACATCCGTTTCATTAACTGAGGTATACTTGTACAAAATTTGATTCTTAGAGGGCCATTGTGTCATAAAGTACTGAACCTGGGCTAAGAAAATCTGGGATGAGATCTTAATTCTTGCTTGAATTCACCCACAGCCTGTTTATATTACATTATTAAACTACAGTCAGCCCTCCACATTTGCGGGTTTCACTTTTGTGGATTTGATTATTCACGGATTATGCTGTCATCTCTGCTGCCTCCCTATGCCATTTTTAATAGGAACTGCAAGCCTCGTGAGACTGAGAAACTGCAAACAAGGCTCATAAGTCCCTATTAAAAATGGTGTGGGGCAGCAGTGAAGGTGGCAGTAAGCCACCCACTTCTGCCTTGTGAAGAAACCCTCAAAGGAATCCCTGGTGGGTTGAATATGGTGATCATACTTTTTTTGTATGTTAAACATGGTCTGGGAGGGCCTAGAGTTATTCATGGGTTTTCACTTTCCTGGGGGTCCTGTGCCCGTAACCTTAGCAAATACAGAGGCATGACTGTAGTTCCAAGCTTACCCATCTATCATATCAAGAGATGCAAGAGATGTAAAATGATTAGGAATTATTATCGGTAACCTTTTGAGGCTGTGGTTTCCAGGGCTCACTGGGGTAAGCCATGAGAGTTAAGTTGGTTGCAAAGAAATATCAATGGTTTACATCTGTAATGTTTATTGACTTAAGATGTATCAAGCAAGCTGCTATATCTCAGCTTTAGTTAGTGCCAGCTGTTTAAAATGGATGTAACACTGGTTGGACTTACAGTTATTGTTGGAATAGATAAGAAAAGGCCTCTTACCTGCTACATGTAGTGCTGAAATGAACTGCAGCAGACTGTTTCTTCTTAAATTATCTCAGACCATTTGAGGCAGGTAAAAGTAGGTTGGCTACTTACACTTACATTGTCTAAACAGAGACGAAAGCCCTCACTGGGAAAAAAAACTGACATGGGTTTGTATATGCTAATTTATAAGTATGGGTAACATGGTTTTGGAAATAATCAGTATAATTTAAACAAAAATACAGCACACATTGTCATAGTGAAAAAGGGTGACTAGGTGACTAAGAATTTCCAGGGGGACTGACAAGTTACTTTGCAGCAAGATAAACTCAGAATTTTAGGTATATATGAAGTATACAAGGTTGGAGGTAGAACAGTAGGAAGAGAGGTCAGAGAGAAATTAAATGTATAAGTATGACAAGGACAATGGCATTGTTAACACTGGCCATTCACAAAACTGTTGCTGACAAAACAAACATCCTGTCACTAGATAAATCAATTGACACATGCAGTGTGATAAGAAACCATTATCCAGTTGAAAGCTCAGGTGATAGACAAGAACATCATAATGATTTGTAGCTCAATAGTCTCTTGCTGCAGTCTCCCTTTGAAGAGGCTTTTCTTCACAACAGCTAGATTAACACTACTTTAAGAATCAAATCTGATTGTTCTGATGGGGTTTATTTTCTTGTTTCTGGAGGACCCACAGCCATTGTGTCCTGATAAGCTTCATATGATTGTCCACGGACACTTCCTCTCAAACCATCTGAAAACAAAATGGTTTGTGGGCGAACTAGGGTGTTCCGCACTACACTGTTATAGTGCTGTTATTCCACTTTCAACATCCTATGGAATCCTGGGGTTTGCAGTTTAGGGAGGGGCCTTTAGAATTCTCAGCCAGAGAGCTCTTTGGCCTCAGTAAACTACAAACCCCAGAATTCCACAGGATGTCAAAAGTGGAATAATAGCACTATAACAGTGTAGGGCAGAATGGCCCTCATGTTGAAACAACTTCACTTAAGAATTTAAGAATTAAATCGAATTAAAGATTAAAGATTTCATTCAAGATGAAACCTGAAATTTATCTATTGAATATGATAGACCAACAATAAGAATTAAAGATAAATAATAAGCTAATGCTATGCATGATCACCAGGGCAAGGACAGTCTTTGCACAAAAGTACAAAAGATGCCCCCCTATTAGAAGATTGTTTTTTTAAGGTGTTAGATATGATGGGCATGGAAAAACTTATGGTATTAATTAAAGAGAAGACATTGCAAGAATTTGAAGAAGAGTAGGGGAATCAATTTTAGACTATGTAAATCAAGAGGTAAAAAGAATATGACTGTACTGTTTGTATACAATGATTATGTTGTTTGTATACAGTCAGCCCTCCACATTTGTGGGTTTCGCTTTTGTGGATTTAATTATTCACAGATTATTTGCTGTCACCTTTGGTGCCACCCTTTGCCATTTTTAACAGGGATTGCAAGCCTCGTGAGACTAAGAACAAGACTTGTAAGTCCCTATTAAAAATGGCGTGAGGCAGCAGTGGAAGTGGCAGTAAGTCCCACCAGCCACCCACTTCTGCCTTATGAAGGAACCCTGATGCCTCAAAGGAATCCATGGTGGATTGACTATGGTGATCATACTTTTTTATGTGTTAAATATGGTTTGGGACGACCTAGAGTTATTCACAGTTTTCCACTTGTATGAGAGTCCTGTGCCCCTAACCCTAGTGAAGGTGGAGGGATGGCTGTAATTATTGTTTTAAGAAGATAACTATGATCTTTTATGAATGGTAGAAGGTTTGATAGAATTATCATTAAAATGAAGAGGTATTGGAATAGAATCTAAATGTAAATTCAAGGATAAAAAATATTTAAATGGAAGACATAAGGGAGAATAAGAAGAGGAGGGAATGTTTTCTAAATTCAGTGTATGTTTGAATGAGAAATATATGTATATTAATAAGATTTTAACATGAAAGATGAGTTGAGGATGAAATTTTACTTTGAAACTAAGATGTTACATGAACCCAGCTGTTACCAGGTACTTTGTATGGAACCAGCAGAAGGCTCATCTTCTTGACACTATCCTGTATTTTTCCAGGGTTTAGGCACTGCATGTGTATATGTTTGAATATACTTTAACAAGTAATTAGTGGAATATGTAGCTATGTACTTTTTCAACTGCCTGTTTGCCTTACTTCGTCAAAACTAATCTCAGAGAGATCCAAGAGATTCAGCACATCCACCTGCGAACTCTGCTAAAAGAGGCTGAGTCTTAATTAAACCAGTCTTCACTTTTCCCAGAAAAGGCACTAACACCCTACATATCTACTTCTAATCCAACAGCCATGTCTAGGGAAGAAGGAGGAAACTAATTAAATACAGAGACCCTCCAGACAGTCTTTGCATGGTTGCAGCAACAAATCAATGAACCCTTCCAAATTGTAGCAAGTCACCACTTTAGTAGCTGAGGTGGAGATTTGTACACAGTTCTTTCCCCTTGCCTGGGGCTGAGGTCACCAAAACTGGAGGATTTGTATCCTCATCTACTGCCTGGAGTTGACTCACAGAAACTGGAGACTTGGGGCATGGGCCTGAGAACTGGCAACCCTAGCACTGTCACGATGAGCCTTATTTGATAATCAGCAGACCCTTCCTCTCCAACAATCTGAAGACCACATACAGGCTACATGTGCGTGCTTTTTAAAAATATCTTTGACCAGTGAAGACATCTTAGGTTTTGAAAGCTTGCACAGAGGTGTTTGTGCCTTTTCAGTTAACCTTGTAATAACATTGCTGGTGTTGTGTGCCTTCAAGTCATTGCCACCTTGTGGCGACCCTATTACAGGGTTTTCTGGTGGCTGTGTGGTGTTTCTGTGTGGTCATCCAGTGGGTTTCCGTGGTTGAGTGGGGGATCGAATTCTAGCCTCCAGAGTTGTAGTTCAACACTTAAACCACTACACTGTGCTGGTTCTCAATAACAACATTACCACAATATATACTTTCAGTGGTCAGTGAGAGAAAAGCCTGGAATACTAAAGCGTCCTCCCTTGACTTTGAATAGGACTGCCATTTCTCATATCAGATTTGTGTTTGTTGCTTATTTTTCACCGAGATTGACCTGTTTGCCCTGTGTAGTTTGGTAAGGGTATTACGAACAGAAGATGGCATATGTCATGTTCTCAGATGAGCAAGTGAATGAACTCTTGGTGTTGTGAGTGACAGCTGTAGCTCCTGCAGTTGTGTAGCCAGAACAGATAGCAAGTTGGCATTTGAGATTTGTTGCAGATTCATCATTCATCAATCATATATCATTGAATCTTTGTTACATGGCTTGTTGTTGCTAGTGAATAGATACATAAGGTTGTGGTATGCACCTGTAAGCAAGGCCAGGCTTATCACCCAAGGCCTATGAAAGGGAAATGAAATGGTTTAGGATGAGTGATATGTCCAAGCTGGGCACAAGTTATTTGCTTGGCTTCAGTGGTTTCAGCTGGCAGTGGTAGATGGCATCCTGTCCTTTTCTCTTCCAGGTTAGTCCTATATTTAATTATTTTTGGGCACCAGGCTAGCCTTATCAATTTGGTTCCCTCCCCCACCTTTCCTTGGTGGGTTCTGTCCTTTGAGAAAACCCTGGTATAAATCAAGAGCTTGGAAGCATTATTTGAAAAGCTCATCTCTCAGTGTTACAGGGGGCAGGGGAATAATTCACGGTCATTAGTTTTTAGTTATGAGTAGTGAGTTGCGCTACTCAACTTCAACAACATTTTAATCTGCTCTTTTTCATTACTTACAAAAATACAAGAAATGGTTTGAACACTCCCAGATTTTCCAAAATGAGCCCTGGGAAAACAATGTTTTGGAGTAACAAGTAAACATTACTTATTCAAAAACAATGGTGTAGTGGTAAATTTTCAAGTGCAGGCTCTCACTAGGATAGCCTCTGTAGCAATACTGTCTAGGAGGATCCCAAAAGCAGGCAACAATTTGGATCTAAAATAATTTCTGCTTCTTTTCATCTTTGACAGGATCAAATCTTTTGCAAAGCTGATAGGCTTTGCCAGCTAAACCAACCTAACCTCAAATACTTTGGATTCCAATACGGATAACTCCTATCTCCTAACAACACATTGTTGCTGGGAAAATCAGAGTTTAGCTATTAAGTGGATCAGAACAAAACTCAGAGGGACAGGGGAACTGAAAGGGGTGGCACACGATGTCATATTGCTTACTCGTTAAAAAAAAATTCTGGGGCTTCAAACCTATGAGACCTGACTTCACGACACCACCGATCAAAATGGAGTATCCGAGGATGTAGTTCTTTTGCATCTTCAACTTGAGGCAAATCTTTCATGGGATTTTCTGGGCAATGTTCATTCAGAGAAGGTTTGTCATTGCTTTTCTCCGAGACTGAGAGTGATATTTGATGGCCAAGTGGGGATCTGAACCCAGTTCTCCCAGAGTCCTAGTCCAAAACTCATTAACACTGAGGCACATCTCAGAGTAAGGATCTGTAAAGCGTGTTCTTGAAAAAATGCCTTTCAGTCTCTTGTTTGTAGTCTAGCCTGTTTCTGATGACAACAACATCTTCTTTGACAGCCTCTTTAATTTTTATGTCAGTATTGTTTCTGAGGGTGCAGCTGGTGACATCACATTCTTCACAGCTGAATTTGTGTGCCTAGTGTTTAGCTTACTCTCCGGGTGCTATTAATGAGTAATTTGAAGGCCCTTGTCTTGCATCATAATAGTAATTTATCTGTAGACCAGAGATGAACTGGATAGTATTTTAAACCGAGGATAGTTTGAATACCTAATTGTCATCTGACCTTCCCGTCATTCAGACAGAAGATTGTCCTTTTTTAAATAGGATACATATGTCCACCATACATCAAATCTGGATTTTAATACAAATTCAGTTTCCAAAGTTACAAAACTTTGTCTGCCACTGAGCCCAGAATTGAGAAATGGCTTTTAATTTAAGGGGGGGGGGGGCTTCATTTTTTGAAGACCATAATCCTGTGGAAAATTCTCTTTCACAATTCCTATTTAAAATAAACAGGAAACATTTTATTGGGCTGTATACACAAGAATTTTGTCTAGACTGAGCCCAAGGGAATTTTGCAGTGCAATCCTGTACATATCTGTTCAGAAAGAAGCCGCATTGTTTTCAGTTAAGATTACTCTGAAATGAGTGTGCACTGGGTTGGAGCCCTAATATCATGAATGGAGACATGCTTTATGAATTATCAAGAAAGGGCCATTAAATTAATAATAATTGATAAAAGTTATAATTTAAAAGGAAAGTTAACTGACATGAAGAGAAAAAGGACAAAATACGATCAAGTCATTTGATAGAGCCATATGGGCAACATGTGGAGGCAGCAATGCTGGGAAGAGACCTCCAGGCAAAGAGAACTGTTTCAAAAGATCTAATGAAAGGCATAAGTAGATAACTGGAGCTGCTCAAAAAACCAGATGGAAAGCCAGAATTTGAAGCTAAAAATAAACAAAATTGGTCAGACCTAAATCCTAATCCCTTCCCTTAAAAGATATGGGTACCTTGGATGACCCACAGATTGTGGATGGGGTTTATAAAGGCTCAGCTAGCTAGATATACTGTTGGAGACAGCCTTTGTTAAAAGCTTGGTGTCAAATGTATAGCTACTGGAATGAGATGAAGGAGAAACAGAGAGGAAGGGTAACAAAACAATCAGAGAGCAAAGAAGATGAGAGAAGTCAGCACAGCAGAACAAGAGGAACCTCCTGTGGTGATAAGTCACTTAGACATGCTGTGTGGAAGAGTGTATTATAGGAGTGTATTATTAATTGAAAATTATAGGATTGTCAAACATGGGAAGATGTTGGCTTACATCTAACAGGACACTAGCAGAGCAAAAAAATCTTCTAATGCAGTGACACCAGATGTACATGTCCCAATGCACCCCCCCCCGAAAAAAAACTACCTTTGGAGGCCCCCAACAGAGATATTCCCAAGGTGCTGGAGGAAGGGACAGTGAATGCTGTTGTACCCAGCCCTCTCCCAAGCAGCAAGGCACAGTGCCAGAGGCAGTGGCTGGTAACTGCCGGGAGAGGGCTGGGAGCATCATCACTTAACAGACCTCTCTCCAGTGCCTTAGGAATTCCTTGGAAGGGCTACTTTATGGCTTCAAAGATAGGGCTTTGGGGAGACATAATTAGTCATTGCAACTAGTCTGCTGATGCAGGCTGTCAACCTGCATATGTACGTGGGTCTTGCGATACCATTTGTGCAATAGTTGTGTGACTATGCTAGCAGAATTTTTTGCTTTGCTGGTATCATGTTGGATCAAGGACTGCTTCTTCCTAGTTTGACAGTCTTATAATTCTGATAGAATAATAGGGTTTAGGGGAGCAATGTTGTTTGTTGTAATGGCGCAACAACTGTAAAAGTGAATTGGTATAATTATGATGCTGTAAATCAGGCTTACGACATTGCAATTACTGAACAGAATGCCAGCTGCTATTTCTTGGGCAGCCAAGTACACAGTGGAAAACTGAGTTAGATTCCTCTCCGACTCTGGAAATCCAGTTCCACTAGTGCAACATATTTTCTGGTTACTCAGTTGATATAGCTGGATTAAGGAGAAAAGCCTGAAGTTCATCTGTCAGGTTCACAATGAAACAAGATGCTTCACAGGACAATGTTCCTGGGACTGGCCCAAAGGTTGCTCCAAGTGGATCATATTACTCCCATTACATTAAGGCCATCTTCCAAAGCTTTGCTAACCCAAAGAGGTTTATCATTTAATTAGAAAGGAGCTAGGGGGATAGTGTGGGATGTGGCTAAATGATATTGCCCCCCTCTAAGAATTCTGCCTCCAAATGAAATTTTCCTTCAGTTTTCAAATTTCTAGCCTTGTAGAGAAAGAGCACTGAAAATAATTTACAGCTGGGGGGACTGGTGGACTCATTTCTGGATTTTGCTTTTGGCCCACCAATCCCTAACCATTGCCATTGCATTACTGTTATTGTCTTTACTGTTATTATTTATTCAGTTATGTACTTTATTTTCCCCAATACTGGGACTCCAGGCAGCTTACAAAGGTTAAAACAAATACCTTAAAAAAGCACTTACAAAGTCATACATAAATACATAATGTGATTATTAATATTAAATTCCACATAGAATTAAAGTAATTTAAGACAAATCCATTAAACATTAGGGGAACAGCAAAATAACACACTGTTAAAACCCCTGGTAATCAATTTCTAAATGCTAAATGAAAATTTGCCAACAGAAGGACAGCATAGAAAAAGTAATCCTTGCCTCCCTAGTTTCAAAGCTCAGGAGCAAGTACTAAGAAGGCCCTCTCCCAGATTCCAAATGCATCTGGGAAGATGCTAGGATTCAGAGAAGGGTCTCCTGCAAAGATCTTACTGTACACTTGCCATATCACTTTAAGAGTCTGGTTTTACATGGATTCTAGGTACTCCACCAGCATCTGTTTGGACTACCATTTGGACCAGATTCCAAGCTTTCATTTTGTAAAAAAGTATGTCTCTAGCCCTTGTAGAATCTGAAACATGGGGCAAAATGTCGAAGCATTCTTCTGTCAAATTGTTCTGCTAGAAACAAGTGTACCCAGGAATTTCAGGCATGAGAGAAGAAAGAGAAACTAGTGCATTTGTTAGAGTGCAAGAAACAAAGGAGGAGTGCACTGTGATGGTGCATGATGCATAGGATAGCTTCATGTTGAACTATTTAGGCTTAGAGGTTTCAAAAGCTTTATTCAGGAACATCAAAGAAAACAGCTATACACCTTGGCAACTGCCAAGATTAAAGAACTATTGGATTTGTAATACTACATAAACCATTACATTTCAAAATTAGTGTGTGCTGCTATCTCATTTGTTCACAAATCAAAACAACACTTTTCCCAGGTTCGCTCCTCACTCCTCCCCTGTTCTCACTCAGCCTGCCAACATTGTGACCTTGCAGCCATGTCTGTTTATTCTTATCACAGAATATTACTTATACATTCCCAGGTTCCTAACTCTTGATCCATAGCCTCATCCCATACTTCCCCTCATACAGCAAAGCATCTAAGCACGAATGTATGGCTATAAAATGGCAGGAGAATGCAGCAACCTGACAAGGGAGGAAGTGAGAGAAAGGAGTACAAGAAGCAAGGGGAGAAGCATTGTAAAGGCTCAAGCTGGAATGAAGAATCAAGCAGGGGAGATGTGAGAATGAGTGGTGCAAGTGGTGAAGTGGAAAAAGCAAGGGTTTTGAAGTTGCTCAGAGGACAGCTGAAAACAATGAATGAACTCTTAAGTTCCAAATTGTGCTCTTTGCTTTGGTTCAATAACGGCCTTTACTTGAAAGCTTTTTAATTTTTCTTTACAGTAAATATTCCATTCTGATTTCATAAGTTAAACATGTGTGCCTCCCTTTTGTGTTCACACTGTAGCTCATACTGGAAAAAGCCGATCAATGTTTTGCAGTTTGTTGTTCTACATATATATAAGAATGTTACAAGCATTTATTTAGAAATGGTTGAAAATGTTTCTAAAATATGACTTATTGACCATGGTATGCATGGTTGTTGTAATTGTTGACATTCTGTTTAGAAGCTGTGAAATGTTACAATGTGCCTATGTAGACAGAATCTTCAGCTTCAGTACAGAGGTACTGACTTCAATAAAATCTATTTATACTAAAAAAGAAAAAGAAAAGCAAGGGAGAGATGCACTGTGAGACCATGAAGTCAGGCAAGGGAGGGAGTGGCTGGATGGACCCAAGAAACAACAGAGAAATGCATTGTGAAGGTACAAGGTCAGGTGATGGAGGGAGTAGGCAAGACAGGAAAGTAAGTGGTACAAGCAGCAGAATCAAAGAAGCAAAGGAGAGGTACAGTGTACGAATGTGAGGTCAGGCAAGAGAGGGACTAGGAGACATGGAGACTGAGCAGCGTGAATGCAAGAAGGCAGGGAGGACTGCAAGCTCAAGAGGTGAAGTAAGGGAGAGTGAGTGATGTGAGCAGTGGATAGCAAGAAGTATTGGGAAATGCGAGATTTGTAGTGAATCTCTGTAGCAGAGTAATTAAAACACTAAGCTGAAGTCAGAACAGTTTTACCAGCCACACCCGAGCCACAAGAAATCTAGCAGAGAAATAAATCAAACTTGGTCTTAGTGAGATATATATAAATAGTTTTTACTCACAAATATTTATGCTTAATAAACACAGGTTCATCTTATTGAAACAAGTGAGGAAATACGGAGTATTACGTAGGCCATTTCCCCACTACACTGTTATAGTGCTATTATTCCATTTTCAACATCCCATGGAATTCTGTGGTTTATAGTTTAGGGAGGGGCATTTAGAATTCTCAGCCAGAGAACTCTTTAGTCTCAGTAACTTGCAAAGCCCAGAATTCCACAGGATGTTAAAAATGGAATAATAGCACTGTAACAGTGTAGTGTGGGAATGGCCATAGTTTCAGGAGAGTTCGAGTTTCTCAGCTTAAGAGAGTTTTTGGAAGCATATACTTCATGTTGGGCAGGCAGTAAAAAAGAGAGAGGTGAAAGCAGATGAGACCCAGAGAACAAAAGGAAGGTGTCTATTTGATGCATGAGAAGAATGGGTGTGAATAAACAAAGGAGTAGCAGCCATAAACATGCTGCGCCTAAACCCCTAGAGAAGTTAATGTGTAACCTAACTCCTGTGAGTATAAGGCATGCAAAGGATGAAACCTCCAACAAGAAACAAAGGAGGGTTGCATCTCTAGGGCATGAGGTAAGGCAAGAGATGCCATTTCCGCACTAGACTGTTATAGCGCTATGATTCCACTTTCAACATCTGATGGAATCCTGGGGTTTGCAGTTTTGGGAGGGGCCAGAAACTGCAAACCCTGGGATTCCATAAGATGTTGAAAGTGGAATCATAGCACTATAACAGTATAGTGCGGAAATGGCCAGAGTTAGTAGGAAGAATAGGAGAGTGGAGAGAGGAAGGGAAAATGAAGAAAGAGAGGGAGGTAAGTGCAGTGGTAAGGTGAAAGGGGCAAGCTGTATTTGGTGTAAGTTTTTGCAGACTGCAGTTACATTTTAATGAAAAGTCAAATAAGTGAAAGATGGTTAAGGTAGACTATTTTCTAGTTATATTAAAATATTTATTCTGTTATCTCTGAAGCAAGTTAGACAAAAGTTATCTAAGGAAAATACCATTGGAAGTGTCTGTACATGACAAAACATTAATGTTGCTGTTGTTCTTTTATTGGTACTGCACTAAGAATATAATGCATTCTTGGAGACTAATAGTATAGTGTGCGGCTGTCAGAGGTTTGCCATAAGTCAAAGCCAACTTGAAGGCTATTAACAACAAGTGTTGTATATGGCTATTTTATAAGGTTTTTTCTCTCTGTATTAATCCCCATTGCAACTCTGTAAGGCAGGGCTTTCTAAATGGTGTGCTGCGACACGTTAGTGTGTCACCTGAAGTGTGTAGGTGTGTTGCCTACAGTCTCGGAAATGTATGTTATTATTTATAAATCATATATTTTTAAAAATATATGAAAGGTTTTCATGAGATATATTGTGTCCCCATACATTTTGTTATTATAATTTATGTATGTGTCTGTATCTCTTACAAGGGGTTAGATTAACCTCCAGTTTGCTAGTAAAACTGCATTACTGTGTCGTGAAATGATGCATGTCTAAAAAAGTGTGTCAACAACATGAAAAGTTTGGAAAGCTCTGCTGTAGGGTAAGTTTGCTAACAGGTAATGGTGGCCCACAATTACTTGGTTAATTCCATAACTATGCAGAGATTTGAATTTCCCTTCCAAATCCAGGACTTTTAAACATTACTCTATATTTGTAACTATAAAAAATTGTATGAAGGTTGAAACGTAATAAGAAACTGCAACAATTAATGCACATAATATGCATACTTAGAATAATTTGCATGATAGGCAAATTGATGCTTGGAGTTGAGGAAGTGGAATATGATATCTCTGTCTTAGAGCCACTTACTGGAAGATACAGTCTTTCAGATACCCTGGACCTGAACTGTTTTTCTTTATGAGCATGCTTTTTGTTCTGCTTAAACAGTGAATGAATGAATTCACTGATATTTTAACTCTGCCTTCTCCACTCTTTTCCATTGATCTCCCATCTGTTTCTGCAGAGATATTCTGGACAGGGTGCAGGAGAATGATGACAGAGCCATCAGGAGAATAGATGGCATCTCTCCCCTGTGTTGTCTACCATCTGGGTTGCTTTGCTCAAACTTTTGCCACTGTAAGGGAGGCCTCCTCCATGCCCTTCATTTCTGAGGAAGCAAAGGCAAATTCTGCATGACTGCTCCACTGCAAACTTCCCACTTTCGACTCCTGCTCCCAGTTTTAGCCTGCTTTGTCTGGGCTGTTTCCTTTGATGTCGAATTAAAGCAGTTCCAGTACAGTAACTTGAACAGTGTTTAAAGTCAACCAAGGGTGAACATTCACTGCAGGTACAGGAGATGTGCATGACAGTTCATGGAAACTGTTCAAAAACGTTCTCCAAATGGCTGCCCAGGGAGATGAGGATGGGGGGGGAAAGATTGGCATTCAATCTGAGCGGGAGATATTTCTATTCCTTGCCTTGCTAAGGAGTAAACTTTTTTTTAAAAAAAAGAAAATATTTGAGAGCATGCCTACATCCAGAAAATCATGCAGCAAGCTCTGCTGCACACCCAAGGAAAATTTCAGTTTTTGCTTCTTGAAGAGTAGCCTCCTCCAAGTCATATGGGCAAACCTAAATTGAAATCAAAAGGAGTTTCATAAGCAGTGTGTGATTATCATTTGGGGGTCTGCTGTCCAAAAGAAAACTGTCAAAAATATCAATAGACATGCCAAAGGATATGGGTGCACTGAAAGTAAAGCTCTGGATTCTGGCCAGTGAGACTAATTATATTGGCTTGAAATGTTATAATGGCTTTGAATGCACAGCATCTTGTGATTTTCTGGAGCCTAATTCTCACTAGAAGTTGGAGTTTATATGAAATATTCATGCATAAACTTGAAGTTAAATTGAATGGCTTTCCTGCTGCTCATTTGCTGTTATTGTTGTCTTGTCCATTCCTTGAAATCTGGGCTTATTTGGGTGCACTAAACCAGAACTGAAGCTAATTATACAGAAATGTTTCTCATGAATTTCCAGGCTGCACAAAGAAAATACTGTCCTTAACTAAGTCTCATTCTTGGGAGACAGAATAGCAGTCAAACAAATACTTGTGAATACAATACCTGAGATAAAGAATTCAGATTCCAAAAACAAGTCTTAAGGTAATTTCCAAAATTACATGACTGTAGCCTGGTTTTGATAATAGGTATTTTAACAGTGTTGTTAACAAGAGATTCTGAGTGACCCTATGACTGAGGAAACAACGATGACAAAATTTAGAGGCATGATTAGGTTGGTGATTAAGAAGTATGCCAGTTGTATCAAAACAGGAGGAGTTACAGGATGGTTGCCGGCTAATTGGGGCAAGCTCTGTGTGATGAGGTAGCAGGTCAAGAGGCCCCAGAAAGTTTGACATTCATTATGGACACCCCTATAAAATCAGCCAGTGTAGTGTAGTGGTTTTTGAGTATTGGTCTAGGACTTCAGACATCAAGGTTCAAGTCCCCACGGAGCCTTGAACGTCACTGGGTGATATTCCTTTCAGCTCTACCTTATGAGCAGTGGCATCCAGTAGCTTCCATGTTAGTGAGGCAATAAATCTGCTCTGCACTTTTTGTGTGTGTTTGTGCCTTCAAGGTGTTACCCCAAAAGGTGGGTGACTCAGAGGTCCACCTACAGTGCCAGTGCCTCCATGGAAAGGTGAGGAATTATAAGCTCAAAGGGAGGCCTGTGAGAGTGGGATAACCTTATATTTCCACCTATGTACTAATGCAGGGACATCAGCTGGAGTTTAAAATATGTTTTATTGAGGATATCTGTCATGGGTTTCCAGGACCTGGACTCAAACTCAGAGTCTGAGACAGCAGAACCTGCTGAGCCAGGCGTAGGCTCCGGCTCAGAGACTGTAACGGCAGAACCTGTTGAGCAGACAGTACCACCACCCACCTCAGAGACAGAACAGCGGGCAGTGCCAGCCTCGGCAGGTAGTCCTGCTCCTTCTGACATGGAGAATGACTTACCAATACCTATCTTTGCCCAGTGTAGGCACCAAAGGGAATTCCTACACTGCTTCCAGTGAATTTATAGCGAGTGGCAATTAATAAAGCAACATCTGCGCTGATCTCTGAACCTACAAAAGCTGGGCCATTCTGTCCAGAACTTATTGGTGATTAGCTGACCATTTTTCCTGCCATGTCTCTGCCTGTTGTCCTAGCCCGTGCTCCTGCCTGTTGTTCCTGTTTCCCCGCTGTGCCTTTGATGCGGGATTGTATAGACTGCCTTTGATTTCTAGATATTGCTGGGTCTGCTGTTTGCTTCATATTTGTGTAAGATTGCTTCCTTCTTAGAGTAAACTAAGTAATTGCTTTGTTGCTAGAACTGCATGCCTCTTATCTCTAGCAGCTGCTCTTTGGCCGGCTTCCCAGGCTGAGCATGGACAATATCATATTCATGCACAAGATTCGAGCAGTCTCACAACCACACAAGCCTAATTGAAGGGAAAAGAGGGGAAAATTGGATAGTGAGAAGGTAAGGTGAAGTGATATTTACTTATCCTGCAGAGAAGAGATGAAGTGATGTGCTCAGACTAAGTGTAGTACTAGAACAAGAATCGGAACAGTAAAATGACAGCCTATGTCGAGAGTACAGTCCTCTCTCCACATTTGTGGGTTTGACCTTTGTGAATTTTGATTATTTGCAAGGTACATGCTTGTCCCCCACCACATTGTCCTCCCATTCCCTTGCATTCCTCACCCCAGGCTTGCAAGGCTTGTGTTTAAAATGGACGCTTTTCCCTTTCCTTTCTCCTTCCACTGCTGGAGGTGTGTCCTCTCTGCCATGTGGTTCTACATTCTGCTATGTATTGACTGCTTATTGGTGAGGTGCTCTCTTTGCTCCTTACTCCTCCTTCCTCAAGATGGCAGCTGGAAGTACCTAGAACCAGTCTTCTCTGCCTGAAGGGAAAGTACCAGTAAGCCTTTTAGCTTTAGCTTGTCTTTTTTCTCCCCCTGCCCAGCACCTGATATTCATTGGTGGTCTTCCATCCAAGTACTAACCAAAGCTGACCCTGCTTAGTTTCCAAAATCAGTCAGGATCTGCATTTTAACCTGAATTTATTTGGAGGTGAAACCAAAGCAGAACAATGTGATTCTGCTACTTCCCTTGATCCAGAGAAAGGCTAAAAGCCAGCAGTAGTGCAACATGCTCTTGATGCGTAGGATCCTTGGATGAAAATCCTTGACATTATTTACTGAAAATTTATTTCTTGCATTTATATTCTAAGGCCCTTTCCGCACAAGGTGAGTGAATCACTCCATATCGTTGCTTACCAGGTCTTCTGGATCCGAAGTAACGCGGACTTTCCCTTAAGCCCTTCTGCAGGGTTCCTCCATTAGTCCAGGGTGAATCGGAGCAGTGTGAGGTCTTTAGATCCGCACTGCTCTGGCTGAAAATGGCAGCTTCCTGTTTCTTCATGGGTCTGGACCAATCACTGATGCTGGCCACGCCCACAGCCCACCCTCCACTGATCGCAGGCTTGCATTGGTGTGAGCCTACACATCTGCACTAGTCAGCAGGAGTGCAATGGCATGCTCCAGAAGATTGAAAGACCAGATTTTTCCAGTCTTCACTTAGTGTGCTGGAGGACCACTTCGGAGCGTTTTGGATCGGACTAAGGCCATTTCCACACTGGGCTTCTGTAATGGTGCAGAGCGACCTCTCATGGAGGTCTTCTACACCGCAGAGTGGACTGGCGTGGACTGTTTTTGTAGTTCCACACCAGAATCCACTCAGGAGCGAATGGAACTAGCCGCGCTGCGTGTTTTTTAAAAACCTCTTTTTCGAGGTTTTTAAAAAGCAGGGCGCACGCAGCCCCATGCCACTCCGTCGCCCGGCTCTGAAGTGGATTTGCAGGCGCGCGCAAGTGCGTACCTGCAGATCTGCCAGGGGCGGGCTTCCAGCTGGCGAGCTTCTCCGGTTGGTGGAGAGCCTCCACCAACCGGAAGCGGCCATTTGGGACGCTGGAGGACTGCGGAGCAGCGAGCTCGCGCTGCTCCGCGTTGCGACGGACTTACCCGGCTGCCAGTAAGCTCCGTTTTTGGGCGTTTTCGCCCGTTTCCCTCCCCACATGTGGAAAGGGCCTTAGGTGCAGAACTAAGGTAAGTAGTCCGGACCTAGTCCGATCCAAGGTGCGGATGATCTCCATGCCAGGACACCTTTGCCTGTTTTAACGTCCTCGTGCGGAAAGGGCCAAAGTTTTCCTCCAGGGGCTCAAAGCAGCATCCATGGACTTCTTCTGCCTGTTTATGTTCACAACCCTGTGAGATAATTTAGTCTGAAAGAGTGTCATAGAATCATAGAGCTGGAAGAGACCACAAGCACCATCAAGCCAATCCCCTGCCATGTAGGAATACAACATCAATCCATTCCTGACAGATGGCCATCCACCTTCTATTTAAAAACCTCCAAAGAAGAAGACTCCACCACACTCTGAGGCAGTACATTCCACTGTTGAACTGCTCTTACCGTCAGGAAGTTTTTCCTAATCTTTAGATTAAATCTCTTTACCTGAAGTTTGAAACCATTGCTCTGTGTCCTAATCTCTGGAGCAGGAGAACACAGGCTTGCTCCATCCTCCATATGACATCCCTTCAAATATTTAAACATAGCTATCATGTCACCTCTTAACCTTTTTTTCCTAAGGCTAAACATACCTAGCACCTTAAGCCACATCTCATAGGGCAGTTTCCAGGCCTTCTACCATTTTGTTTGCCCTCCTCTGGACATGTTCCAGCTTGCCAAGATTCTTCCTGAACAGTAGTGCCCAGAACTGAACACAGTATTGCAGGTAGGGTCTGACTATAGCAGAATAGAGTGGTACTATCACTTTCCCGACCTAGACACTATACTCCTGATTATGCAGCCCAGAATCAAATTGGCTTTCTTAGCTGCCACATCACATTGCTGACTTATGTTCGGCTTGTGGTCTACTAAGACTCTTAGACTCTTTTCACATGTAGTCAAGCCAGGTGGCACCCACCTTATATCTGTGGTTGGTTGCCACATGGTCATCTAGCGAGCTTCATTAATCAGCTGAGGATTTGAACCTAGTCCTAGTCTCCCAGTTCTACCCACTATGCAACACTGGTTTTCAGTTACATCTGCCATTAAAGGATGTCCATTGGGAAAGACTCTTGCCTGAAACTTTAAATTGTGGGTGGCCTACCAGAAGGAACAGTACCAGCCAAGAAGGATCTATGATTTGATTCATATGTCACCCTGATTTATAGGGGTCCCAGGAGGGACACCTAAATGTGCTCACAACAATGGGGAGGGAATTAGCACAGAGCGCAAGTTGGCAATGAGAGAGGCAGGGTAATGTAGCAAGATCTTGAACCCAATGTCTACGGGGTCAGGCCGAGTCAAGGATGAGGCAGATGTTAAAATTAATAATTGTTTTATTAAAGCACAATCAAACAAATATATGCAACACATTGACACAAGAAACTATAGAAATAAAGGTAGGAGCGGATAGAGGGATTTTTGAGGAGGTTTGGTATGGGAAATACTATACCTGTCCTGAAGCCCGGTTAGAAGCAGAGAAGCTGGGGAGCATGGATCTCAGCACGTGGAGCTGAGGGGAAGGCTCGCTGGACAAAGCGACAGCAAGGCGGGATGGAAACCAAGAGCGATCCGAGGAAGCGCTCGAAGTCAGGGGTTCTTATAGGGAAAATTGTGGCTGCAGGCTAGTTCGTACTTGGGGAAGACCATGAGTTTGGGGCTGGAGACAAAGCCTCCGAAAGGTCAGTATCTGAATGATTGAGTTATAGCCAAATTGTCAATAGAGTAGCCAGTATGCAAACGCGGAGTGCTTGAGCGTTGTATAGTCCGCTCATCAAAAGTAGTGTGAAAGTAGTGTGCACACATAATGTGGTACTTGCCTTGAGGTCTCCTGAAGCTGCCTTAGGCAATGACTGGCCTGCCTGGATTGGGATATGAATGGTTCGGCTATTGTCGGCCGCGCCTGAGTGCATGCTTGTCTGGGGGCCTCGCAAGCACGTGGAGAGGAATGGGTATAGAAGGCCGAATTATTGATATCAAAAGATATCTTAATATCCCACAAACTCGGGCTAGCAATGGCGGTAACACATATGTGTTCTGTATGAAAGAAAGATTATTTACAAATTTCTTCAGACAGGCAAGGAAATTGAGATGTGGGTCGTTAAGTACATCATCTGCTTCATTAGACAGGCCATCTCTTGTGCCACATAAAGTGGAAATATACAGTTGTCTACCATGCATGCATTATTGCTCGGTTACTTTTGCAGCACATTTCTCCTACAATGCCAACAAATTAGGTTGAAGTGAATGAAAAACAAGTCAAGAGCAGCCATGTATGTTGTATTATTGCCCAGCAAAGAGAGTGGAGGTTGATTTATACCTGTATGAAGGGAAGATGTTTCTTTATGTGCCAAGAAAAGCCTCATTTTATGCAAGAAAAGGGAATGACAGTAGCTGTGAGAGAACACAGGAATACATCAGGTACTCATTTGGTATTCTAATATATTCAGGATGTCTCTTGAGTCTGATTTACCTGCCCTATTACTGAAACAAAGTCCTGCTTTTCTTCTTTCATGGAACTTTTACTAGAGAGAATTCCCCAGACCTGGATGCTGTTCATGTTTTCTGTAGCGTGATGAAAATACCAATGATCTCGTGGCTGCAGGTCACATGCAAGTCTGCCCAGACTGATTCTGAGAGGTTGCCCAGTTTACTTGCTTGCTTCCAATGGCTCGTGATTGTGTGTTTATTTTACGTCCAGGGAGACTGTGCAGAAAGGGCTTAAAGTTATTGCTTGCTGTAGGCATAATCTAGCACAATTGAGTCCCAGTCTTGCACTGAAACAAATAGAGCATAACAATACTAAAAATTTGACTTGGCTGTGCAATTTGATTTTTGAGGACAGTGTGTGACACTTTTTCTCATGTAATTCCCCTGCCTAATTCACAGAATTTTAAGGTGTGTGTGTGTCTTCAATTTACTTGTTGACTTATGGCAACCTCATACATTTCATAAAGTTTTCACAGGCAAGGAATACTCAGAGGTGTTTTTGCCAGTTCCTTTCTCTGAAATCTGGAGTAGAGCACCTGATATTTGTTGGTGGTATCCAATCCAAGTACTAACCAGGACTGACTCTGCTTATTGTCCAAGATCAAGTGTCATCTGGTGCCCACAGACATTTAGACCCCAAGGGGGAGGATACAAATTAAAAATTCCTGTCATATTTTAAAAACTAAAGCAGTTTTAATCCCAAATATGAAGAAATGTATGGATCTTGGTAAATTATTTAGTGAACTGAAATAAATTTCTCCTTTGTGTACACCAGATAAATTCAAAAAGTACTGTATATATAAAGAGAAACAACAGCCTTAAAATCTCAGCTCAGACTCTGGTGTCATCCCTAATATCTCAATGAAAACTCCAGTTGGCATTATCCAGTGGTGTTTGGTTTGGTTTGATTTGTACATGGAAAAGCATAGAAGACAAGAGGGAACCTTATACTTCCCCATAGACCAAGGATCATGGGATGGAATAGCATTTTGTCAAAACTACCTTCTGAATTTGATCCTCTGTCTGCAACAGAAATAGTGAAGCATTGTTATCATGACTATCTGTCTTGGCTAAATACTCTGAAGGTAACTGACACTGTCTGGAAGTTAAGCAGGGTCAGCTCTGGTTAGTACTTGGATGGAAGACTGTCAATGAATCCCAGGTGTTGTAGGCTATATATTTCAGAGGAAGGATCTGGCAAAATGACCTCTGAGTATTCTTTGCCTAAGAAAACCCAACCCTATGAAATTCATGGTGTCATTTTAAGTCAGCAGGCGAGTTGAAGGTGACACACGCACACATACTTCCTATCAGGGTGGCCCAGAAGATTACCAATGTGCGATAGTCCCAAAAGCCACTGAGAGAACTGGGGAAATTAGCAGAGCAGTGCTACCACTTCACATTTTCATCTCCTTGTACAGGTCATCCATCAGGTTGAATAATGCAGCTTCTGTTCCAAAATTAAATATCAAATCACACAGGAATAAATTAAAAAAAACCCTGTTTCATTCAGAAAACCGCTGCACACCCTATTAATGTATGGATATAGGATAATAGTTATTCACATCAGCTGAGTTCAGACCTTGGAGTACCACTTTAAAAAAAATAGTTACTATTATCATTCCTCAAATCAGTTACAGGTGCAAGTGTGTTTTTTTTTTTAAATAACCAGTTCCCATTTCTCAACAGTAACTAAAAGGATATAAAACTTTTACTTACTTCAGACCTTTTTAATTACTTAAAAATATATCTGAATGCTTCAACTCATTGGTATGTGGTACGAAACATACCCTCTTCTTTGTCATTGCCACAACATCCACAACAGAACATGTGGCAGTAGCACAAAATACCAACGTGAGCCAGCATTTGAAGCAGGTGCTGTTCTTCCTCCAACATTTAGTCAGGGCTAATAGTATACTATCGCTGTGTCCCTTTAAGTCATTTCCAACTTATGGTAACCCTAGGGTGAACATATCAGGGGGTTTTCCGGGGCTGAGAAACCATTGGGTTTCCATGGCTGAGCAGGGAATTGAATTCTGGTCTCAAGGGTTGGAGTCCAGTGCTTAAACTACTACACAATGCTAGCTTTCATACCATAGTTGCTATACTATGAAGTCTTCCTATAACTATACAAATAGGTAAACATTACAATTATTCACTGCAAAAAGAGTGAAGTTGTCCCTTGTGAAATTATTGTAATGTCATGTCAAATTTATTGCAGTCCACAAACCAGACAAATGTAGTGGAAAAGAACATCACAAACCGAGAAGAATGAACATACATTAAGAATTGCATATCATATATATAAAACACAGCAGGAATTTATAATAAAACAACCCAAAATATGTCAGAATATTGGTCTGGATGATGTTTAGATTTGTACTTAAATGCACAATATTTTTTAAAAAAATTACTACAGATGTGGTGGGAGAGAAAATTCTCCTCTTCAAGAAAATGAATAGCATCAGTCATTGAGATCTAACCTAATATGATATCATTCTGCCCTAGTTATTGGAGAAAGCAATTAATTATAAGTAGCTGTATTTTAACTAGTTACTTCCAAGTTCTTTCTGAGTCAATTTCCTTGTAGTTTTATGCCTTCGTGTCATTTCCAACTTATGATGGCACTAAGATGAATCTATCATAGTTTTTTTGGGGGGCTGACAGTGTGTGAAATGACCAAAGTAACTTTACTATGAGCTTAACCCTAGCCTCCTTTAGAACTGTGGGAACCACCTGTTCTCTAAATGGTGGGATTGACTATACGTCAAAGCCAGTTAGATATACCTGATCTTTTCACTTTGGTAAATCAATATAAGCAAGGGTCACACATATATGATGTAGCTGCTCCCATATCTATAAGGAGTCTGTCTGTATCCTGAGGGTCAACAATCTGAAATTTGTCTATGAATGCAGACCAGATGGTATTATAGCAGGCCTTGTCTCTGATTTGTTCTTTGAGCCATGTACTCTCATGCGTATTAGAATTCTCTGAATCTGGTTCCACTGTAATCCTAGTCTGACTGAGCCATATACCTCTGGGAAATAATTATTTGAAGCAGAGAAGTGAAATCAGGATAACCTGCCAAGACTTTTTATTATCCATCTGGCATTTCTATTCATCTAGGACTGACACTGGCCGTTACACCACTGTCTGTCATTCTTTCAGAAGGTCTACTTTTGGCAACAGCGTTGTGATGCTCATAATATGTACTTTTGTTCCAGTTCTGTAAAGATATGCCAAACGGAGACCGAAAGAGCAGCATTTAGTTCCTTTTTTCCAACTTTCTTTATTTATGTTTATTTAATTATAAATGGTATTTATGTGTTTTTTATTTACTTATTTAAATATTTATATCCCACCCTAACTCTAAAATCTGAGGGAGGCATACAGTAAAATCAATTGAACTAATTTAAAACAGTTTAAAAAATTAAGCAGATTAAAAGCATTCCAACAACTCAATAAATTAAGACACCTTGAAAACAATTAAAACAGTCTAAGAAAATTTAAAATCATACAAAATAAGATCAATTACACTTCAAAGGTGTTAATAAAAAGTCACATGTTTTTACTTGGTACTCAGAATGACACCGCTATTGGTACGAATCAGACCACTAAGGAACTGTCCTATCTCAGTCCCAGCAGCACAGCTGGTAATTCAAACAAAACAAACTGAATAGCTCCCAGCTCATTACTTACTTTTATTCAGTATGCACAAGGTCAAAATAAAGAGTTCGAAGGCAGCAAGTCTAAAGTCAGTCAGCATAATCCAGAGTAAGGCACCCAGAAAACAGCAAAGTCAGAGGAACTCTGACAACCCCTGGAGGGGAAGAGTGGCAGCTATATAGGCCAGAAGCCTAACACAGCTATTGCCTGATTAATTTTTGGTGGTTATATATCCTCTGGGATCAGTGTAGGCACTCTCTTTGTTGTCTGTACTCAGCAAAAGTAGTGTTGTGTCCCAGGCAGACCAGGCAGTCAATTAGCAAGCAGCAGAGCAGAGTTTACCCACAAAGGCAAAAGCAGTAGCATTCCAAACAAAGTTCAAGTTCCAAAGCAAACAAATCCACAAGTCAGATCTGAGTCATCATCAAACAAACAGAGATCCAAGATAGTCAGGAGTCCAGAGGACATGGCACAGAGCTTCAACCAGCAGGAAGATCAGTTGTTGAGCCTGAAAGAGATAAGCCAGGTAGCAGCCTTTTATCTTACTAATGATGTTGCCACAGGTGTTCCCTCATTAGGGCTCATTTGTTATTTAAACGAGCTGAGCAGTGGAACCCCTCTTTCTGGCACCATCTGTCTTGCACAGTAAAAGTCAGTGTTGCCTTGTCTTCTGATATTTGTTCCCACTGCTCAGGCCCCTGCTGTTTGTTATCTTCCACTGAGCAAGCTTCTGGGGAAACTTCTGCCTCAGATTCAGAGTTCTCCTCCTCACTGTCAGGGTCTCCAAGGCAGGGCATGACAAGTAGGTATTGATAAGTTATCTTTTGTGTCTGAAGGGGCAGGACTGTCTGCTGGAGCTGGCACCACTCCTTTTCTGTTTGTGGCACTGTAACCTCTTCCTGTATAGCAGGTCCTGGCATGCCCCCTGTCTTAGCCTCTGGCATGTCCCTTGTTTCAGACTCTGAGTCAGTTCATGTTCTGGAAGCAGGGCATGAGAGGAAGGTTATTTTGCAGCTAGAGTGTCACAGAACAGGAGGTCCTATCCTATATCTTCCTACATATATTGCTTTCAACGGTGGGACACTAAAGAGGGCCCTTCTAGTAGACTTCAATCATCAGGCATATGTATATAAGGAGAGATGCTCGCTCAAGTGCTGAAATCATTTAGGGCTTTGAATGTCATTACTACTACATTGAATTCACACCAGCACATCTCCTTTGAGACTAGTGTTGTATGGTTTCAATGCAATGTTTTGCTTCTAGCATCTGAGTTATCTTCAAGGACAGCCCAATGTAGAACACACTGTAGATTCTAATCAGGAAGTTACCCATGCCTGAACTACAGTGGCTAGGTTTTTCCTACTTGTGATGGACGATAGCTAGCAGACCAGCTGGAGATGCCCCCAAGCTATGTGCCTGCTCTTTTGGAGAAGTACAACCTCATCCAGGTCAGGTACCAAAGTAGCAAACAATCCAGAGTCTCCTAGTCATTTGATCATAGATTCAGTTTATTGGCCTCCTTCTAGCCTCTTATATCATGAAGACACTGATCCAGCCCCAGCTGACTCTGATGAAAAGAAAGTACAAGTAGGTATCATCAACGTATTGATGACACATATCCCAGAACGCCTGATGACCTTCCTCTGTGGGTTTGTATAGATATTAAACTAAATGAGAGATAGGACATGCAATAACTGTATAGTGTGAAAGCACCCTGGTGGTCAGTATAGGTGGTACGGAATCTGCTTTTATATACTCTGATCACCTGACAAGTTGTTGCCCTTTCATGATGGCATTGCCAGCAAGGTGCAATTCTTTCTCTTTGCCTAATGGAAGTAGGCACAGCCTTGGTAAAGCTGTAATGGAAAAAGTTTGCTCTAGAAATTTCACAAGCTTTAGTTATTTAACTTCTGTTCTTTGTACAGTTCCTAAAGAGCGAGGAGCTGCATTGATGGGGGCAAGGATATGGGAAATGTATGAGGCAGTGGGCAAAGAAATGGCCTATTCACATTTTTCTCAGCAGAGGAAGAAAACATTATGTCTGAGTCATTTATTTTCTGAAGGAATCACTCAGTAATGATAAATAATTCTGATTTTTTATGGGGGAAATAAAGCCCTCTAAAAGGCTTTTTGAGGGAATTCTTTGAAAAAAAGAAAGACAGGGACACTCTAATGCTCTATTTGTGTTTGCTTGTGAGTACTGTTACCCCCAAGGTGGGGGAGTTTGAGGTCCTCCAGCAGTGCCAGCGTCTCCTTAGGAAGATGGGGAATTATGTCTCAAAAGAGGGCTCTGAGAGGGGGTAACCATGGGACCTTTTCACTTGTGTATACCAGTACCAGCTGTAGGACACCAGGTGGAGGCTCAAAAAAATGTCTTTATTGGGGGAAATTCACACACATGCAAGAAATCAAGCAGTCTCACAAACCATACAAGACTAGCAGAAGGAAAGGAGGGAAATGCTGGATAGTGGGAATTTTGAGATGAAGAGGGTGATAGTTACCATTCCTTAAGCAGAAGAGGATCAAAGTGAGGTGTCTCAGACTGGGGAGAGCTCTGAGGGCAGTACAATGAACAGGAATCTGAGGGCCCTCATGCAGCATAAGATACCAATATGGGTACAAAGTACTAGCAAAAAGCCATGGACTGAGCCAAGATTTAAGCACTCTTTTTCTGCCCTGAAGGGAAATGTGTTAATTCCTCTCTGGCAGAGCTGACAAAGGGGCCTGGAAGGTTCTGATGTCTTTGTGGCAGGTGACAAAGCATTGAGGGAAATCGTGGTAGCCTCTTAATGACTGGAATGGTGAAGGAACAAAAGGATAGTTTCCATGGGAAGAGGTAACAGAATGTTGGATTTTTTGGATGGTCTTTCTAGCAGCTTCATTCACTATTGTTCTCTAGGCTTGAGTGTTGCAGAGGACCATCAAAGACTCATCAGGTCAAGATCTCTGACCGATCCTTCTGAACTTATGACCTGGCCATGCTGAGGCCCTTTGTCCCAGCGCCAAAGCTTCCAGTCAGAGTCCTTTCATTTGCACACAGCTTTCAGCCATATGTATAAAATCTATATTTATTTCATGCCTATTAAACAGTATTTATAGCCAATCATACTGTTATCACAGGTTGGGGGGTGTACGGCACAGTAACAATATCATTAGATCCATTTGGATTTACTTCCAGGCAACCATCAGTGGCATCTGTCAGTTCCCAAGTTATTGGGGTGATGAATTAAGGAAAGATTAGACAAATTAATGAAAGACAAGGCTATCAATGGCTAATAGCCATGATGACTAAATCTTAACCCCCCACCCTTACTATCGGAAGCAGTATGCCTTGGAATATGAATTTTGGAGGCTTACCAGAGGTGAATGCCACTGTGCTCATGTGCCTTTACAATGCTTATGGGCTTCCCACAGGCATCTGGTTGACCAAAATCAGAAAAAGGATGTTGAACTAGGTAAGCATACTCTAATGTAGCATGGCTGTTCTGTTCTTAATAAGGGATATGCCTCTGTTTTCTTCAAATTAACTGAAAATGTGACTTACTAGAGAGTTAATCAGTACTGATTTGACACAGGTGTAAGATGCACATCCCACTTTGATACTGGGGATCAGACCTAACAGCAGGTGGAAAGGGATATCGACTGAGTTAGCAGGCTGCAGTGTAGAGAAAAAAATATTATTACTCATTTGTATTACTTTTACCCTGCTTTGCTACAGAATAATTTAAAGCACCTGTGAAGAAAATAGCCCCAACCCCACAAGATGCATGTGTGTATGAGGGAGAAGATTGTGAGTGTGAACACATGAGCCTAACACTGGATCAGACTCCTGGAATAAAAAAAGAAGCAAATTGATTGACTGATTCAAATATTTTTACCCTGTGAGATCTCAGGGCAGAAAACAGATAAAACAATATAAACAATTTACCATAAAAACCACCAAGAAATAATTTAAACAAGATAAGAACATATCAAATAACTCAAAACAAGTTAAAACAGTTTTAAAGACTTTTAAATATATATTCACAATTCACTTGTTATATATATTGTTATATTATTACACTACACTGGCTATAATAAATACAATATATACAATATATTGTTTTATATACTTGTTGTTCACTTGTTATATATATATATATATATATATATATATATATATATATAAATAAATAAAGCCTTTGGGGCCCAAATCACTTGTTTTTTTATATATATATTGTTTTTTATATATATATATATATATATATATATATATATATATATAGTTTTTATATATATATAGTTTTTATATATATATAGTTTATATATATATATATATATATATATAGTTTATATATATATATAGTTTTTATATATATATAGTTTATATATATATATATATATATATAGTTTTTATATATATATATATATAGTTTATATATATATATATATATATATATATATATATATATATATGAGAATATGAATATAAATATAAATAAAAAAAATAAAAAACAAGTGAATTGGGCCCCAAAGGCTTTAATAAAAAAGCTCTGTCTTGACCTGGCACTGAAAAGAAACCAGCTTTGGTCCGAGTGAGGGTTCCAAAGGGAGGACCTTCCACAGTTGGGTGTCAGCCAAGAAGGCCACTCTTCCGTGTCCCCTCTTCCTTCCCATATCTCTTTAGAAGAGAAAGAAAAGATTAAATTACACCTGCAAGATGTGGAACCAGAAACCTGATGACAAGTTTTACCCCACTGTTGTTGTTCTTGTTGTGTGCCTTCAAGTCATTTCTGACTTATGGCAACCCTAAACTGAACCTATCACAGGGTTTTCTGGGACTGAAAGTATGTGACATGCCCAAAGTCAACCAGTGGGTATCCATGGCTGAGCTTTTACCTATTCTTTAAAAAAAAACTTTTGAGGTTTGGTGAAAGCAAAGTCAGTTTGGTAAAGGTCTATTCTAGTATTGCACCAGATGCCTGAGTGTTTATGTACATGGATTGGCATGCACACTGATATTTGTTCTGCTTATGAAAGGCACTATTTAAAGGGGAAGGCCCTCCCAAAAGATTATTAAGGTTGTTTCATTTGGCTAATATTTCTGGGTTTTCTACAAGCTGCTGATGGTTCCCTCTGGAATGTTTCTCCACACACATCAAGAATTAGTCATAAACAATACAAATATTTGTGATAATTCCTCCCAGATGGAAGAATAGTTGAATTTTATGGTAATAATTTTAAAGACACCAAAGTATGCATTGACCAAAATTTGTTATTAATCTTGGGATTCTGCTGTTGGCCCTGCTATGTGTACAGTTTCCCTTTTACCTGTCCTCTGCTACAGCCTTTGTCCATGCTTCACCGGGGGAGATTAATTCATTGTTGCTGCCTTTCACAACCAAATTAGTTGAATTGTGTTAATTACAGTCAGCCCTCCACATTTGTGGGTTTGACATTCGTGGATTTGATTATTTGTGAGTTTCTCCAACCCCTGCTCCCCCACCTCAGGTGCTACTTTTTTTGGGGAACTTTCCCTCTTGGTGACTCCAATCAGGCTGCGCAGCTCTTTAAAAACCTCCCTCCAGTCCTCCTCCTCCAGCCACTGCCTGGCCAGCCAAGGACAGCCCAAAGCCTGATTTCTCAGGACCACAAGCCCTCTCCCAAAGCTCTCCATATACCCAAGGAAGGAGATGGGCAAGAGAGAGGAAGTACAGGACCACCATGCCAACCATCTCCTTTCCCTGACCGGGTTTAGACCCTGGGTGCCCACTCTCCCCACCCATGCCTCAGCCCCCTTCCCACAGACACACAAATTTTGATATTTGCAAACTTTTCACTTTTGCGAGAGTCCTGTGCCCCTCATCCTAGCGAATGTGGAGGGCCAAGTGTACTTTATTTCTTAATTCATTCATTTTCCAAAAAAAAAGAAAAAAAAAACCAACACCAAAACCCCCGGCAGGATTTATATAGAGTGGCATGTAGGTGATCACCATTGACCACAGATGATACATTTTATTATTCAGTCTTTCAAAAGTGTTCTTCCTGTTATTTTAAAGTTACTTTTCCTAATGGGGCACTTTCCAGGCAAAAGTAATATAAAGAAGGAAGGGAGATGGAGGGGGAAAAAAAAGGAATGCGGCAGGAATGTGGTAGTTGTGTATCATCATCTTTACTTGTACTTTGCTTTTCCTCAGCTGGGCCTCCAGGTGGCTTACAAATTATAATAAGTTGTTGTTGTTGTTGTGCCCCTTCCAGTCATTTCTGACTTATGGACACCCTAAGGTGAACCTATCGCAGGGTTTTCTTGGCAAGATTTGCTCGGAGGGTGGGGTTTGCCTTTGCCTTCACCTTCCTCTGAAGCTGAAAGAGCTTGTCCAGGGTCACCAGATGGGTTTCCATGACTAAGGCCATTTCCGTACTACACTCTTATAGCTCTTATAGCTACACTCTTATAGCGCAATTATTCCACTTTCAACATCCTATGGAATCCTGGAGTTTGCCGTTTTGGGAGGGGCCAGGCGGCCCCTCCCGAAACGGCAAACTCCAGGATTCCATAGGATGTTGAAAGTGGAATAATTGTGCTATAAGAGTGTAGTGCAGAAATGGCCTGAGCAAGGATCCAAACCCTGATCTCCAGAGTCGTAGCCCAGTACTCAAACTATTACACTACACTGGCTGTAATAAATACAATATAGTTAAAGCAGACAAAAAGGCAGCATTAAAATACAATTAAACTATCACCAACATTGAAACCAATTTTAATGCACAATTAAAAACGAGAACATTTTCAAAAACCTACAATTAAAACAATAAGATGCTACAATTAAAAGTAGTTTTTAAAAAGCACTGCAATTAAAACAGTACAGCGCCATCTTAAAAGGCACTTTCTTTAAACACCTTCCGTTCTCAAAATCCTGTCAGAAGAAAAAAGACTTTCCCTGCCACAACAGAAGGACAGCAAGGAGACGGCCGTTGTAGTTTCCCCAGGACAGGAGCTCCAGAGACTGGGGCAGCCACTGAGAAAACCCCGTCTTGCATCCCTAGCTGTTCTGTCTTGAAGGTGGTGGGATAGAAGAAGGCCTCTCCTGAGGGTATGGCAGTATGTTCTATCAGATAAGCTGGCCTGAATCATATAGGGTTTTATGGAATCATAACCAGCACTTTGTATTGTGCCTGGGAACAACACATTGGCAGCCAGTGAAGCTGTCATAGTAAGAGGGTTGTATTGTCTCTGGGGCCAGCCACAGTTAACTATCTAGCCACAATAAAGAATTGTTTGAACCTGGATTGGAATCCCCAGGTGCTGGGGTGTGTGGAAAGGGGCTGTCTTCCCTCCACCTGTTTTTTCCCCAGGAAATTCAACCTCCATTCCTACCGGAGTGGAAAAAAAGGGGGGAAACATTTCCATTTAGGCCAATGGAAATCTTTTTTCTTTTAATCCCTGTTTTGGGGCCAGGGTGATTTTTTCAGACAGTTGGACAGAAGGGTTTTACATTTCCCCTACTGGCAGAGGGTGTCTCAATCCAGAACACCTGTATGCTTACTTTTGAGCAGAGAGAAAAACTTTGGCTACATGCTACCCAAATAATGTGGTGGGTTTAAATCTAAGGCAGGCTTACAAAAATGAGAACAACGCTGACCTTTCCAAAAAGTTTTGAAGCAGGATCGTTGGATGCTTAACAAGGATTAGCTATTTTTCAAAAGAAAAACTGAAAACATGTAACTGTTACAGTAGACAAAATGTACATGTTATAAGAGTAACAAGACCCGTTTTAGTGTGTTAACTAAAGTTTCCAAATTTCATCAAAGATGCAAAAAAAAAAAAAAAAATTAGGGATGTATTAGTATCTTATGTCCCACAAATCATACACATGCTGAGCTCAAAAATGACACTGAGGCTGGCTATAAACTGGTGGGCTGCAGTTGACCAGACTTATTTGAAGGACTGCTTCTCTTTTCCAAACTGGGCCAACAGAGCAAGTCCATAAAACCAATTAATCCTCTGCTCTACTTACAAGTGAATTAAATTCTGTGAATATTGAAGAGTCTGCAGATGCAATATTTTGCCTACAGAAAAAGGGTAGTGGGCATGTGGCAGTTCTCCAGCACTTGCCAAACGAGCTCATTTACTTTATGCACCAGTTAGTAATCCAGTGGGGAGAACAAATCAATACCTGTGGCATGTTTTGTAAACCAGAACGCATTTCAGACTTGTCACTTTTAACAGAGGGAGCCATAGATATGGCTAAATGGAGGGCAAGAAGAGGAATTGCCCTCTAAACCTGAAGAGAGAGTAACACCATACCCTCTAAATGTCTGCAAAGAATGGTCCCATTTAATTCTTTAGCATCCTACTTTCTCAGCTATTTTTAAAATGTCCCAGCAAACATGCTTTTTGGAATTATGACCTGGCTTATACATTAAGGTCTCCTTCATACTACATGGTTATAATGCTATGATTTCACTTTAACTGCATGGGAACATCCTATGGAATCCCGGGGTTTGTAGAGTGGTGGAGGAGTTTGGAGTGTGGGGAGGAGGAGCGGGAGGGGTTGGGGCTACAGCGTAAGGGGTGTGGCCACTGTGCGTGGAGGCATGGCCAGGGTATATGGGGGCGTGGCTGCAGGCCAGGACACCCCAAAAACATTGCTGCCCAGGGCAAACGCCCCCCCGTCCCTACACGACTGGGTTTGTAGTTCGATGAGGCACTAGAGATCTCTGGCTGACAATTCTAAATGTCCCTCCCTAAACTTCAGGTCTCAGAATTCCATAGGATGTTCCCATGGCAGTTAAAGCGGAATCACAACTCTATAACTGTGTACAGGTCTTAAGAGCAGGCGCATTAACGTTTTCCACACCATCCATATGGATGGTTCCCTTAGGTAGATGAAGGATCTGGGCCCGAACCATTACACAATTATGATGAGCAGAATTTTTAGAAAACACAAATGCAATGACCTATATTTGTCCACACCGAGAGCCACCTATGGCAGCAAACAGTGACAAATTAATGTATTACTTACTATTGTCCTGTGAGCATATCACTCAAAAGGCAATGTTAATTTATTCCCACTATCATCCCCCTCTAACCCACACACACTCCACTTAGGTATCTGTGTAATTTGAGATGCAAAGCACTAAAAGATGGCTTCCTTAACAATCAAGAGCCATGAAAGGGCTTTTCAAGTTCACCAGCTCATGAAAAAGCTCCGAGAACTACAAAAGGGGTGCAGTAAATCAGTGGTTCTAAACGGCAGCAGGGTTCTCAATGGAGCTCACAGTAATAGACTGAAATGGTTTGCAAAAACAACTGTCAATGCACAAAGTATCTTTCAGAATGCAAATGCTATTGCAAGCAATGCCCCCATACCCCCGTTTGTATCCTTATCAGAGTGGGGGAGTAGTCATAAATATACCACGCACATTTGGCAAAGAGTGCTGTGAAAATGCCAAAGGGTAAAAGAAAAATCCTGCACCAGTTGAAGAGTTACGCAGTTTTAAAAAAGGACGTGGGGGAATTCAGTGTTGGGAGAGGGTTATTAAACTTGTGATGATGATGCCTTGCATTTCAGAAAGCACAACAAGGTTGTTGGGCTTTTTGTAGCTGTTGTTGTGTTTTTACATCACTGTGCTGGAAACCACCACTAAAGGATTTAAAACCACCTTTTAAAAAGCAGGCAGATGTGTTGGGAGGAGGTCAGGGGAAGAGCATAAAAGGAATTATGCAGAAACAAACAGGGATTATGGAGCATAAAAGGTAATTTGGGTAACTGCAGATGCACTCAAATCACTTATCAAGATTCAAAGACACAATTCTTGGAAAGGCTTCTGACTGGAAAGAGAAATTCACTCAAACCTTTTAAATTAAACCATTTTCAAGTCCCCTGAGTGTTTTCAGTTGCTATTATTTTATTCAAACTACATTTTAGCACTCTGTCACATCGTTGGTAGTGCACAAGGCCCGGCCTTTATTTTTTCCTCACATTTCTCACACAATAGTGCTAATGTCTAATTTCCACCGTACTCCATGGCACTCAGAGATGTGCCAGCTGTGCTTAAATCAGCTGAACATTACGGAATCCACACTCAGCAAGCCTTGAGTAACACTTCCCTTCACAAGAGACAAGACAGATATATGAGAACTGTTTAGGTCAAATCCTAAATCTCTAAAGCAGTGGTTCTCAGTCTGGTCTTCCAGTATTTTAGATTTCAGCTCCTAGAATTCTTTGCTTTTATTGCATGCTAACAATTGTGTGAGCTGATGTCAAAAACATCTCAAGGACTGAGGGGTTAAGAACAATTGCTTTAAAGTCAGCCCAGTCACACACACCTACATTGTGACTTTGTCTATGCGTGTTTCGCACCCTTTTGCTAGAATGCTGTGCGTCCCTCCTCAGATGCAAGCCCCATGAAATAGAGTCAAAGAATGTGTCTTAGTAAATAAGTAAACTCCTTGAATGCAACAGTGGAGTTAAAAATGATGCAGAAATAAAAACAGGCAGAACACTGGAATGGATAACTAAAATGCGACCGAGAGCTGGATGCAAACCTTCCCTAACAGTCTTCTGCAGTCCAGATGATGTCCTGACTAAAGCACAGGATGGAAGCTTTCCACCTGCACTTTGGCAAAGACTTGGTTTCTTCTTTTTTCTTTTTAGGTGGGCAAGATGGAGTGGGATGGTTTGTTGGCCAGTCTAACCTTTATGGGCTGAAGATTCCCTTTACTGCCCATTAGACCTTGAATAAAAGTCCCAACTGCCTCTGCTGAACAGCTCCTGGACAAGCCTGATCAAAATGAACAGAAACTGAATTAGAATATTGTATTTTTATACAAATTGTTGTTGTTGCGTGTCAAGTCATTTCTGACGTATGGTGACCTTAGGGTGACCCTATCATGGGGTTTTCTTGGCAAGATTAGATGCAGCGAGTTGCCATTGCCTTCGTCAGAGGCAGGGAGAGTGTGACTTGCCCAAAATAATCCAGGGGGTTCCCATGGCCAAGCAGGTATTCAAACCCTGGTCTCCCATAGTCCTTGCCAGACCACTACATCACACTAACTCCAATTAGAATGTACAACTTCTCGCTTCTAGACCTCATTACTTTCAGAAAAAAACAATCAGGTAACAACCTTTAGTGCTAGTGTGTGGCTTTGATGTAGACTATCATTTGAATCCACCATGGATCATCACATATACAATGAGGAATAAAGCTAAATGAAATTGAAACACTTGAGCGAGCAAGAGGGGAAAAAAAGCAACAGCAACAATCTGAAGAAATTCCGTGACCTTTTGTAACAAGGGCAGCAGCTAAGTCTTGTCACGCTGGCCTCATTCCCTTTCTTGATAAAGCAGCTGTGGGAGTCTTTGTTCAGCACAGAATAGATGGATAGGCTTCTCTTTTATAATGCAGGACTGCTATGGCATTGTGTGATCTCAGCACTTTCCAGATGTGCTGTTACTGCAGGAGTCTGATAAAAAGGTCTTTGGAAAAGGAGGAAAAAGAGATAACGACTGCAGAAAACAATACACAAGAACAATTTCTAGGTCTTTCTCCCATACTAAGGCAGGAACAGAATCCTTTCTCTTCTCTTCAGCCTGTTTTCTGATGCATCCTAGTAAGAGGATTGTTTTTGCTTCCAACCTGCAAAGGTGGGTGAGACTGGGCAATAGCAGGGATGCTCCTGCCCATATCTGTAGTTAGATGCTTTCAGGTTGCTGCATTGCTAGATTTAGGTCACTAGTAATTGGATATGTATGGAAAAGGCACAAGCTCTGCAGAGCTCGCTGCATTTGCTCATATGCCCATTTGGCAGCTGTCCTACAAAACTCAAGAACGGCTGGAAATTTGAAGCTCCAATTAAACAAGAAGGATCCCACTACACAATTAACTGTCACCCATAAGGCTCTTAACAGAATGGTTGCTATATGCACCTGGGGGAATGATTTAAAAAATGGGGCAAGTTTTTCTTAACAAGATATTACTTCCACAGGATTTTTAAAAGAGCTTTTGAGGGGCAGTTTCATCGTTAGGATGGCTCTGACCAAATACAATTCCATTTCTAGGTTCAATTTTGTGCTGCACATCTAATTACGAGTACACCCTTCACCTATGGCATGGAACATAAAAACTTAATGAAATATTTCCAAACAGAGATAATAAAAGTTCCCCTGAAATACTCCACAACCAATAGGGAAATCAACCTGAATTAAGTATGTAAGAGAGACACGCTGGTTAGAAAGGCAACGGAGAACTGTTCTCCTAAGTAATTTCATTTTATGTAGTTTGAAAAGCTGGCCATCCTGGCTGGGGGATTCTGGGAAATGCAGTGGAGAAAATACCTATTTCATGAATCACAGAGTAGGGAGAGCACATACGGGCCATCAAGTCCAACCCCCTGCAATGCAGGAATACATCATCAAATCATTCCCAAGAGATGGCCATCAATTTAAAAATTTCCAAAGAAAGAGACTCCACCACACTCTGAGGCAGTATATTCCACTGCTGAACTGCTCCTACCATCAGGAAGTTCTTCCTAATCTTTAGATAAAATCTCTTTTATTGAAGTTTGAAAGCATTGCTCTGTATCTTAGTCCCTGGAGCAAGAGCAAACAAGCTATTCCTCCAAATATTTAAACAGAGATATCATGCTGCCTCTTAACCTTCTCTTCTTCAGGCTAAACACACCCAGCTCTCTAAGCCTCCCCTTACAGGGCATGATTACCAGGCCTTTTACTATTTTGATCATTCTCTGGACCCATTCCAGCTTGTCAATCCTTCCTGAATGGTGGTGCCCAAAACTGGACATAGTATTCCAGGTGGAGTCTGACCAAAACAGAACAGAGAGGCATTACTGTTTCTCTTGATTTAGACACTATACTCCTATTGTTATAGCCTAGAATTGCATTGGGTTTTTTCCAAATTCCAAATTTTCCAAATGTCTGCCTTTTTACTAATTTTTGCTGAATGATATTAGAGTATTTTTTCCTCCTCTATCCTAAACTGTCTGTGTATGCAGAATGAGCAGCACCAGGTTATTTGCTCCTGGGAAGACTGCTATGCAGTATCCAGGTATCGTCTTTATCAGAATGGAGTACTCTGGAAGAAAGTCTGGCTGGCAAGCTAGAACCCAGAACAGAGTACTCAAGAAGGGAAGGATTTATCACACACCATCCCCATTTCCCAGTGGTTAGTTTCTAAAAACGCACAGACAGAGACACAATTTAAGGCAGTAAGTTCAACATGACATCTATTTTGCCTTAAATCATCTATATGAAGATGCTTTCACTCCTACTACTGAAGGGGCCTGTTTAAAACATAAATTCTGTGGCTTTTACAAAAAGCCTTATACACATGTTATTTTTTATTATTATAAAAAAAAGATTACAAGAAGCAAGTGATACAACATTTAGTCTTGTATTTTCAGTGTTTCAGGTAACATAGGAGATTATTCATCAATAGCAGAAGATTAAAGGGAGAAATAAGCCAAAGGCACATTCTTCTCTTTGTTCTTTCCAAAAACCAGTATTAACGCAAAATCTACAACATGCCTAAAATGGCATAAAATATTACATGGAATTACTACACTGAAAGCCAGGTCCCTCATTCTCTTCCCACTCAAGATTTGTACACATATCATTGAGACAAAGGTATGAAAACAAGATTTCAACCTGAACCTTCTTTAAACACATTATAACACTAAGTAGGTAACCCCTTAAAATGCTCACAAATCAAGGTTCCTCCCTATCCAAGTAACACTGCCACCTCTATTTGATTATGATCTGTGTTGCCCTTGCTACTGAAACTGAGATCCCAGCTAGGATGGAGAGAGACATAGCCAACTGTGTTAAATTTCACGTGGCATGTTGGCAGTTTTGACCAAATGGCCTTCAGGGATTAGAGCAAGTCTAAACTAATTTTCACTGTTAGCCAAATAAGCATTTGATCCCTCAGGTACAAATTAGCCTACCCTACCACCCAGGGAGCCTAATACCTCAGGGCGCACATGTTTATAATCTCAGCTCTCAAAGCTTATTTCCTTTCCTTCATTTGGACAATAAAAAATAAACTGGAAAAAGCAAACAAGAGGCAGGATGGCACGCTGGCAGCAAATCCATTCTCTTTCTGGTGCAGCAGAAATGATGACATTGGGGGTACATTCAATTTTCCTATATAAGGTGCAAAGTACAGCCTTCCTAATACAATCTTGTTAAATAGAGATCATTTTGATCCCAGGTGGTAAAACTGAATCCTTAGGATGTGAACATTAACAAGTTTTCAAAGCAAGTGGTTTTACAGAACCTGAAGCCAGCTGGCCTGTAAACCTGGTGGTTATTTCTTTCTCAGTTCCTAATGAAGAGTGGGTACCCCCTTAGTTATTTGACAGAACGTGCTTGCCTGTTTTTCTTAGTACTGTGCGTGTGTTTTTTAAAAGATGCTTCTGTTAAACACAGCTCTGCAAAATGAACCCAAACCCTGTGGACAACCAGCAGTGCATCCAATTCTGTATAAATATAGAATATTTTTTTCTTGTTTGACGCCCAAACTCTTTCTTGGGCAGTTGCCAAATCTGCTAAACATCTCAAAGCTTGACCAGTTGCAAAAATAGGCTTTGGTTCCTATCAGTTCTGTTTTCACCAAAAGGAACACTGCACACACAGTAGGTAAGCATGAGTCATAAACCTCATCATAATACCTGTCTTTCAACTAGCTAACTAAGAACTGTGCAGAAGATTTACAGCCTCGAGGTTGTAGTTTTTCATTAACTATCTAGGCATCTATTTTTTAAATTATTTTTATAAAAGGTCATTTAAAGAAAAGAGAGCAGAATTCTAGTTACTCATGAAAACTAATGTGTCTACAGACAGAATCTACTAAGCATCTCCATCTCTCTATTTTAAAACCATATAGCATTATTCTGGAGAAGGAGACTAATTTCAGAAAGCCTCTGTACACACTCTGGCCATCTCAGAATATAGTGCTCCTCAATAAAAGAGAGCAGACTAAATGGAAGGACAACTTTTTCTCATTCGATATACAGTACTTTCAATGGCAGCTGAGACATCAAAAATTAGTAACAAACAACAGATTAAATAGGAATACACTTACACTGTGCGCGCACACACACACACACACACATTTATGTCCAGCTGTCCCAATAAAAAGGCTGCTTTGTCTGAGAAGTAGCTCATCAGAGATCATCATAATCATTTGGCAATACACACATTAAATAACATTCTTAGTTATCTAGTGCAAAGTTTAGTTTGTTATATTATACCAATTCCATTCCTCAGTTCTTATAAGCCACAAAAGGTTTACTATGTTCTCTGCATTTCTTTCAATAATGTTAAATTCAACTACTTCTCACAATAGCATCTCTTTAACTAGTGTGCTGTTTTAGTTCTACATTCATGAGACTCTCCATTACACCAAACAGTTTTTGGTCATGCTCCAGGAGACCAGTCTCACACAATGCCCTGTCTTGAACTTCAGTCTTTTCAGAAGAGAGACAGCAGTGCTCCCTGTGACATTTAACA
This sequence comes from Cyclura pinguis, assembly GCA_030412105.1. NCBI lineage: Eukaryota > Metazoa > Chordata > Lepidosauria > Squamata > Iguanidae > Cyclura > Cyclura pinguis. Next base: position 259,845,970 of record CM059601.1, on the reverse strand, counting down.
TGTCATTCTTGCCACCCCATACTCCAGACTGACGACACTGGGCTCTGTCTTGGAGAGCTCTTCCATATACTCGCTGTACCGATTGTCTGCTGCATTGGAGCCCTCTATCGTTCGAATACAGTCATTCTCCTGTAAGAGAGGCTGCTCCTTCTTAAAGCACTGCAGCGTTTTAAGGACTGGTGAAACAGGATGAATGGGCTGCAAAGGTTCCTTGGTGAAGTCATCCTCCATCTCCTTTTTCACACGGCGCTCTAGTTTCTGGGATGAAGGGGAATAATATAGGTTTTTAGTTAATCTTTTATTTTTCCACTTGTCTAGATCCTAATGAATCGTGCTCATATCCAGTCCCTCCCCTATTGGACTCCTCTCCTTCCCTATGAACATGTAAAGATGGCAAGCCCAATAAGGTATTTGTGTAGCCTAGTACTATGATTGGCTGTAGATTTTCAGTCTCAGCTAGAAGCCTTTCCCAACGTACTTGGGGCCTCCAGTAGGCAAATAATATGCTCCACTCCTGAGTTAATGTTCCCTCTGTCCATCCCACTGCTAGAGTCACTTCATGCCTTTCCATAGCATCAGTTCTCTCCAGAACTTGAGAAATTATTTTTAAGAACAAACCTAACGGCAAGTTGAAATCATCCATTACTGAGCCATGGTAGGATGATGCTCTGGAACAGCATTTTAACACCGTTTAGTTATGGGTGGCTTTAGCACGTCCTTGTATTAATTCATCTTAAAACTCACTTGATAAGCTCCATTCTTCCTTGTTTTTTTCTGCACCCTATTGCTCCTGCGTAACAAAGCACATGCTCCACAGCAATACTTGTAAGGCTAGTCTTTTGCATATATGCTGATGGAGACAGCATGCCTAGGCAACCATATAGGCATAGTTCATTAGCAATGCCAGCTGCAGAGATTAATTCTGTAAGCAAAAAGAAGTTAAACCTGGATACCAAATTATATTGTACCACAGAGACTGATATGTATGGCAAGGACTGAAAGCTGAACTAGATAAATGTCTTCTAATGTTCTTTAGCAGAGCAGGATTTAATTTCCAAATGTTGTTGGACTACAGCTTCCATCATCTCTCTCCCCTGGCTATGCTGGCTTGGGCTTATGGGAAGTTCAACAACATTTGGAACATCACACGTTCCCTAGTCTTCCTCTTGACTTGTTCCAGTCCATCTGTTCATTTTACTGAATGGGAGTGGTGGCAAAATGCTAGCTAGTGACCAAGGACATCCGCCCCGCCCTGCAAAAAACCTAATGGTCTCAATAACAATACAAATAAAATGCCATTTAAAAAGTAACATTTGAGGATGAGACCTCAATTATGTAACAAAGGAATGACCTTTTAGGAAGAAAGCAGCCTTGTGTCAAGAGTCTGAAAGAAAAACAGTTATTTGCCTTTACTTACAGCTTCTAATTCCTTGATGTCTTTCTCTAGCAGTTTATTTTGTTCCTTCACGCTCATGACATGGCTAAGTATGGACTGCCTGGGATGCATGGTATGATCAAACTGATGATACATGTTTCTCCAAAACCTGTAGGTGACAACCATGTTATTGCTTTAATACACCAATCTGATTGCTGGAAGATGAAAAATAAACGTATATTTTAAAACTTACTTAAAATTAAAGGAGACAGTGTCAGGCTCCAGAACCGTAAATGATTGAGAAAATGTCTCACTGTAGACAGGGTTTAGATATTTCTTACGTTCCTCCAGGAGGAAAGGCCACAGTGAGTAAGTCTTCTCTTTCAATCTGGAGATAAAAAGATGGTTGAGTCAGTTGCTCTCCCAGCTGAAGAACTTATGCATCCTATTTCTGTGGCAAGCTATATGTGACATGGGGGGTCTATAATTGGCAAGCAGCCACCAAGGAGAGAGAGAGCAGAACTAGACTGCAGCTGCAGTCTTGATGTGATTTGTTGTCCCCTATTCTCCTCCCACTTCTGTTCTGTATCTAATTTACACGTACGGAAGAGGAGCAAGCAAATACTTAACTGTCCTCTATCCCTGCTGGAAAATAGCCACTTGGAGGCAGAAGACTGAAATCAGTGAAATGGGATGCTGGGAGTGTGTGCATCTGAGTCACTCTTCCTGAATAAGATACATGTGGCCCTCAAATATCTGGTAGACCACAAATCCCATTAGCCATGGCCAGCACAGCCAGTCACAAAGGAAGACTGGAGCTGTGATCCACCTTCACTCCTAAGAAAATGTATTCTCTCAGGAAGACTTTGAACCATTTTCTGCTTTTTAGATGAGCTTCCTATCAGAGATATTAACTGATTAGTTTAATACGGAACAGCCCCTGGTGGGCGGATTCCCCAGCTGCTCTTGCTGGAGAAGAGCAAGAAGCTGAGGTGCTGTGTGCAACATACTAGTAGTAAGAAGCCCTACTTGAGCTCTTCTCGTTCTTTCTGACAGTTTCCAATGAAGTTTCCAAACTGGCATGAATGGACATGTTCGTGGATTTGAAGGAGAAAAGCCTCATTGTACTCAAAGGCTCGTGGAAACTGTTCCATCAGGTGCCAGACGCTTTCTAAAAACTGGGCAAACACTGGCGAGATTTCCTTTGGGTCACCATCCAGCTGGCCACATCTACAAAACATATTTCAAAATAATGTGAGACAAAATACTGTGCTTGGGATCCCACAACCTTTACTACATCAGTCATGAGTAAAGCATTCTCTCTTGATACATGACTGTAGTGATCCAGTAAATTTTACATTAGATATTCTGCTTTTCATTAAAAATAGGTGTCATGGGAGCTTTTTAAGAAAATGGGGGAATACTAGACAACCAATCCTGGGTAACCACAGAAGTGCAATAAGCTTAAAAAACATGCTTCCGCTTTCCACTTGTTTGGTACAAAATGTCAGTGAACTGAAATAAAACAAAAGGACTTTGGCTTGCTCAATCAGATTTTTGACTGCTTTTTTTTAAAAAAGTACATACCATTCCAAATCATAAATTACTTTCTGGAAAGATAATCTCATTTCCCAAAGCTGTACATCATGTGGCAAAGGATGGAGCAGTGGAGAAATGGACTGCTTGCTGAAGTACAAGCCCAGTTTCTTTTGGGAAATGGAACTACTCAGAGCACAGAAAAATTAGCTTTTTGGATTACAACTCCCTGAATCATACAGCCAACAGGCCATGTTGGCTGTAGGATTCTGGAAGCTGTAGTCCAATAAGCATAACTTACCCAAGCTCTAGAACTACTTGTGCTATTTTGGGATCTGGGACACTTCATATGCAAGGAATGCTGCACATCTGAGAGAAATATACCAAGCTGAATATACAGCATTTTGTGGAGCCACTTGTTAGTGTAGTACTTCCATAATACAAATACAAAAAAATGGAAACATCATGTTGGGATCTTGGAACAGGGTTGGCAGTGGATTTTTAACAAGTATTTATACACATATGAAACAAACAAATAATTCTTCCTGCTAATCTTCAGGAACTAGAAATCTTAAATAAATGAGCATCATCGCAAACTGAAGGATAAATTCCAAGAGCTAGAAGAAAGCCCCACGACCTCCAAAGGAACCAATAGTTTGAGTCAACAGAAAATAGGGACACTAGAAGCCAAGGTTCTAATCATTTCCTGGATCTTAACAACATCGTCTGAAAAGTGCCCCATCCAAAGACAAATTGTAAAAACAGGTTTAAACCATATTTGGGCTAAAGTCATGCAAGAGTATAAACATGCAGGCATATATTACAAATATGCAGGCATATAAATGAAATATTCATTAAGCACTATGAACCATAAAGAATTAAAACACAGCATCTTTGAAGCAAATGAACCTCACCTGTCTGAAAATTTGTGTCCAAAAGCAATCCAATCTTTTTCTATCAAAACCTAGAAGAAAACAATTCATATATAGTTTTACACTATAGACTTTAGTTTAGCTTTCCCCAGACCAAATTTATCACTTTGGATGTCTTGTCTTGGTTCTTCAGAGTGGGATCTAGAAGAATCCCAGCTCAAATATATTTATTAGATTTCATATCACTGTCAGTTGCAAAAAATATAAAAACAAAACAAAATAAAAAAGAAGACAAACCCCAAACAAAAACAAACAAAAAACCTCACCCAAAACAAACAAAACTGATTCAACCCATGTTTAGAAATAGGCACAGGAATCAAAACAGCATTTTTCAGCACAGCAAGACCTCTATTTTACATTTATTGAGGAATCACAAAGGAGTCGATCTTTGTTCTGTGCCTCAGTTAACATTGAAATTAATTATTTTAAAGTGCAAGTACATATTATATCCTGTGGACTACTGATATAACTTTCATCTGAACTGGGGTGTTTTCTATATAAAGCTTAAAGCAGAGGTTTGTTTATTCGTTCATTCATTAATTCGTTCATTCGGTTTGGCCTCATTTTTAATAAAGATGACCAAACTTGTCCAGGCATAGGAACCACATGACACTCCAGATGCTGTCTGACTGCAACTCCCATTAGCCCTAGTTAGCATAGCCACTGGTAGTGGAATGATTCCCACCCCTGCACTAGTTTACTATTCATTCCAGAAATCTTACTAATCTGCAGCCTCCAAGTTCAGAGTTAAGTCTATTTTAGCATGTCCCAACTACCAGCAAATCAGTTTGCCTCATGTACTCACCATGAATCCTTTAATTGTTCTATAAAATGGATCCAACAACAGAGAACCCAGGGAACAAACTTGAGAGGTCCGGTCCCAGCCATCAGAGCAATGTACCAGCACACTTGCACTCTCAAAAGCTATGGCCTGTGAAAAGGACAATAAAACTTATTCATGTGGATATCACAAGGATAAAGAAATGGTTCAGTCCGATTAAAATATACAGCCTATTCCACTGTCAACCACAGGATCTGAGCATCTCCTCTTGCTGCATGCAGGTGCCCTGATACAGCAAGAGATACCCTGCTCTAACAATGCCAAAAGCTTTACAGCCAACTACACGAGGAGGTAAACCTTTGTGAGACTCCCATCCCCTTCCCCTGCTAATGTCAAATAGTCATCAGACTGCTGAAGCTGACAGTAAGGGCCACGTTACCTAAAGAAAAGCATGGGCAATTGTAGAGAGCTCAGGGTTCAATTTTTACCACTATGGTCCTCTGACATCCCACACCTGCCTAAAAATGAGCTGCTGCATGGCCAGGACTGCCACTGATGTGGCCTTGGAAAGGGAGAAAAAAGAGGCAGGTGCCACTCCATCATGCCTAGCCCCAGAAACAAATGAAACGTCCTCCCTCCATCCCAACTGGCACTGCCCTGGCCTCGGAGGAAGAGAAGAAGAGGCAATTAGGTGCTGCAGTTAATCTCTTCCCACACTGCTATTCCCTTTTCCTTCTGTGTCATGTCTTAATTAGATTGTAAGCCTGAGGGCATGGAACTGTTTTGCTGTTTTTTACTTGTAAAGTGCCATATAAAATGATGGCACTGTACAAATAAATGATAACAACAACAGAAACAAAACCAGAAATGACTTTCAAGCTTTTAGTTCTGGCCCTTTTCAACTGACTTTTAGGTCTGGAGGGACGGACTGCAAGGAGCCCTGGTGGCACAATAGTTAAATGCCAGTACTGCAGCCACAAGATTGTGAGTTCAGTCCTGTGGGGCTCCAGGCTGACTCAGCCTTCCATCCTTCCGCAGGTCAGTAAAGTGAGTACCCAGCTTGTTGGGGGCAATTAGCTAACACATTGTAAACTGCTTAGAGAGCACTTAGCTGATAAGCGGTATAGAAATACACATGCTATTGCTACTGCTGTTCCTGGAGGCCTCCTGATGTCTAGCTTTTGGAGAAAGAATCCATCCACAACTGGGGAGGAGCATCTAGTGGGGACCACATGTGTCCTGCAAGTCTCTGTTTCCCCACTCCTGCCTTAGAAACACAGGAGGCTATCTTACACCGTGCCCAACAAATCATCCATCTAGCCATTGCTGTTTTCTCTGAATCAGAGCAAAAATTCAGGGCCATCAGTGTGATCTGCTACTGATCTTTTTGCTCTTAAACTGGAAGTACCAAGCAATGCAACTAGGACTTCTGGCATGCAGTATATGTGCTTTACTACTGAGCTACTGTCCCAACCTGAGGTGGGAGACCCCATTCAATATGACAGCAGATTGCAGCACCTTGTGCAATATTCCCAAATTCACTGGCTCTGGAACCATAGGTTATTACTTTCATAAGATGAGATATTTGACATTTGATGATATATTGCTTTTTTGGGGCAACACAGCCTGGAATACTAATTAAAGACTGTTCATTACTTTGGCTAAGAAGACAGCAGCATCCAACACTGCTTTGATGTGGCGCAGCCATCCAGAGTTCTCCAAACCAGACAGAAAGTCATTGACTGACAGGCCTCTTGTCCCACAGACTAAGAAGGAAAGAAACTCAGCTGTTAATCTTAAATAGCAGCTACTCCTTTTATAGAGATCAAAGATTACCCAAAGATTTCATCTAGATCCTGTGAGCATATAAAAAGATAGGATGTTCAATTACCTGGACAACTGAAAGCTTGAATATGTGTCATGACATAAAAATTGGGGATCCCAGTTATTATGTAGAAAGTAACATGTTCAGGATCTGTTCACACAGCTAGCAGCAATTACACAAGAAGTGCATGTGAGTATCTGTCCCCAGCTCACTCCACTCTCAACCACAGGCTTCTCTGTGTAATTGCTATGTGGTAACAAACTGATATACACTGGTCCTTCCCATGATCAATTTATTTCTGCAATTACAACCTTAATTTAAAGGTGTATATCACTGTTCATGCAAAATGGCCATGATTTCTCAGCATGTTTCCATGTACCAAAGGATGTAAACCTGCCCTTTACACTGTAGGTGCCTACTCTGGGAAATATCAATGTAGCAGTGGTAGACATCCAAAGTGGTTCTCACTTTGGGTAGCACACCAGTAATAAGCAGTGTTAAAAAGTTCACAAGCAGGGTTACATGCACTTTAAATTGAAGGAAAAAGCACATGAAGTTCTAATGAATTTAAATCATGCGTCTTATGGGTAACATATCAATGACAGAAACAGGCCACAATGACTAAGAGGCCAAAGTAAGATTGCAAGAAGTCAATTTCTAAATATCTGAACACACACTGAAACTAAAATAAATACTTCCTATACATGAAGTAAGCAACTGCTCTTATTGAAATTGATGCATATTTCAAGCAGTAAATCAATTCCATCAGTCCCAGCAGAAGACTAATAGTTTCAGCAACAAAAGATATAGCTCACAACTGTTTTCTCCCCTTCGGTGTCTACAACATACGAAATACTGAATTGGGTACTTTAGGCAACAGGGTCTCTGCTATGAACAAGATTTTATAATCAAATCTTTGCAATCAAAGATTTTAAACCACTGAGAAGCTTGTGTATACATACCTTCTAAAAGCTTTTGCAAGCTGGATCTCATTACATGGATGTTTTCAATACCAACAAATTGGAATCTAATATTAGAATAGTTATCTTCATTTTCATAGCCTTTACCTGCTGCTCTGTTTGCCATTGCATTCAGCTTGAAAAAAAATGAAGGAAAGTAGGAAAGAAAGCAACATTAAGTATTATATTCATGATATGCATTGTGACCAGCATGTGCTTGATAGTGAGGAAAATTATGACCATTCAAATGTACGGTTCCAAACTGTACAACAGATCTGTTTGTTTTGATCACCTCCTCCCAGGAAAGCCAAGTCACTAAACATGTGTAGCACCAATTCCCTATGCTATGTAACATGCAGCATAATGTTAGGAGGTAAGGAAAGAGTACCTGAAGTCTCCTTACACTATAATGTCATACACTGCTATGATTTGATGTTATGTTTTGTTAAGATAGTTATCACTTGGCTCTTTCCAGTCTTGCAACTCAAGTCAATTTACAAAAAATTAAAAACAGATACAGATCACATCACTAAAAGATACACAAAATAGAATTGTACTATCAATAGTTAGAAGCAATTTTAAAACATTTCCAATAAACAGCATCAATGATGTACAGCACAACACATTATTAAAAGCATTTTTGCTATAAACAGCAAGTTCCAAAGTCCTGTCAACACAAAAAAGTCTTCACTTGATGCCGAGGGAGCCATTCTAGCTCCAGAGCTCAGGAACACCCATCAGGAAGGCTGTCTCCCAAGCTCCCACCAAATGTACCTGTGAGAGTGGTGCAGCAGACAGAACAGCCTCATTCAACAATCTCAGAATCTGGTCAGGCTCACATGGAAGAACCTGGCCTTTAATCTAACCTCAACATGAGCTATGCAGGGCTTTATACTTCATAGCCAGTATTTGGTACAAAGGGAACTGGTATGGAACTACTGGTCACAACCATTAACAGGCTGGATAATTGGGAACAAGCACAGCTCAGCCCCAGTATGCTATGCTTGGGATTCAACTCCTAATTTCATTGTCCCCTGAAGGCTCTGGCATATCAGATAGGTTTTTGACTACACCCTCCCCATGCCCCAATAAGCAGCTCCCAATCACAATGGTGTTGAAGATATTGTCAATTTCCAAAGTGGTTTACTTGGCATGGCATGGAGAGGTGCTATTCTGAAAAACTCCACACCAAAAACCTCTTGGAAGGAAGTAATTAGTACAGGTCTTTGGATCCTGGCCAGGGACTTCAATCAACACAGTCGTTCAAAAATGATAAATATACATATCTATAGGAAATATATTTGTACAAGTGTGTAAAAGCTACATAGATAGGACTTTCTATTACTGTTCTCAGGAAACGGATGACTAAATCCTAACAGAAACTGTTCTTTAACGAAAGAGTACAGTTTGGCCAAGAGTCATCCACTCTCATCTCTTCTCAGTTCAGAACTATAGTATTACCTAACACTGAAGCAGAAATGAAAGATACATACTTTAGGCCTGGTGTCAACAACATACATGTAGTGGTTTGTTGGATTTGCTTTACTGATTGCTTGTAACATATGTTCATCCTCCAGACATCTGGCACTGAATCCTGAAAGAGGCTGACTACATCTGCAAATGGCAGCCTAGTGAAAAGACAGAGGAGGGAAACAGAAATAATATAATAGGTAAAAATAAGCATTTTGGAGGACATAAGTAGCAGATTGAATACTTAGCTCAGTACTTAATTTTCTTGTAAATATAGAAAAAGGTGAAATCCAGAACTAGGATATTCTGGACTATGAACATTCAATGCCTTTAGTAGAAAACTGAAAAGTTTCTTACACTTCATGGTTTCCACTGGTACAAGAAGAAAGCAAATGCCCAAATTTTAGAAGACAGATCAGTTTCTTAAAGAGACACAGTCTGCATTACAGATAGAAGTATATTTGAAAGTATAGTCAAGACTTATTAGTTTTCCTAAGACTCACCAGCTTTCTAATGAAGCAGCAAGCATGGCATTAGTTCTTGGTTCATTATCCCAGAAAGGGAAATAATTCTTTATTTTTCTGAATAGCATAAATAACTGCTACCAAAAAAGCCAAGTCGAAAGGTTCTATTTCTGGAATTTTTACAGATTTAGTGTAGCAAAGTGACACCTAGATAAGGAGTACTTAGTACATTGTTACACAGCACTAGCATCCATTTTTGCTCAACTACAATAGATCTAGGCACCTATGTTACTATACTTACCCCTTGTCTTTTCCTGTGTTGGAAAATGGCCTTTAGCCCACTTGCACTGAAAGGAAATCAGACTATACCTCAAAATCTTTATGATAATATGACAGCACAGGGAACCTTCCTTTGCTTCGGAACTTAGAACTGCCAACAATTATAGGCTTGCTTGCACTCCTCGGAACATAAAGTTCTCTGGGATATGTTTCACAAATCTGAAAGAAAAAAAAAAGAAAGGTAGAGACTTCATACAGTTAAGATACAGCACACAAGCATTTACTGAAATCACAGGAAGAGCTGAACTTGCATGAAAACTTCATTTTTGCCAGAAACATCAAGAACAGAATCATGATCTAGAATGGCTTTGATACCAGGGCATTAGAAGTTGGCTCTGAGATAAATTTAACAGAATGCAGCTTGAAGTACAAGGAAGTAATTAGCTTTAACCATCTCTCTTAGACTAGCCTAGAACAAAGAAGTAGTAGAGTAGCAGAGTTTGGAAAAATTACTTCTCTGCTATACTCCCAAGAATCCCCTCATCAGCAGCAGTAGCTACTAGATATGCTGGCTACAGGATGCTGGGAATTTTAGTCCAAAGTAGTAACTTTCCCATGCTCTGCGGGAATAACAAGCATCTATTTGCTATGATGGCTATGGGATCTTGGGAGTTTAGTTCAAAAAAGTAACTCTTTTCAGCTGTGTGAGAACAGCAAACAGCTATAACCAAGCTAAGCAATCAGCAAATTTATGTGAAGCAGTGTCTTTGCCCAACAAGTCAAATTAAAGGTTAATCTTAAAGTGCTTAGATAATCCAATGATTCATTGGGATTCATATGGACTTCCATAATGGTTTTCAATGCGTTTCCAGGGCATTTTTCAACTGAAAGGTTTATGTCTGTTTTAAGAAGTTAAGAAAAATGCATACAAGCATGCAATTGTAATGATAATGTCACCAATAACACAGATTTTTAAATGACATTTTTCCATTAATAAAATTAACATGGTGGGAGCTGGTAAAAGTTCATGAAAAGCTATAAAATGTTTCCTAAGTGAAGAATCTTTTCAGTTATAGCTCTGGAATTTATAGGCATCAAAATGAAACCAACGAAAATTTGTGGAGGGTCTTCACTTCAAAGTGCTCCAAATTATTTTAAGAGAGGAACTGATCCATCAAGAATTTTGGATCAACTAATAGAAAAAAATAATCTGCGCACAGAATACACAGTGGAAGTCATGACACAATTTCATCACAGTGCTTTTGTTAAAATACCATGATTGGAGCAACGACAATTAAACTTAGATGGAAGTCAACTCCTGGCATTAATTCCACCTAACTCTTCTCCAGAGACCCCTTGAGACAGAATGATTACATGGACAAGAAAAAGGTTGGACTTTGTATATGCCATTATTCCAATGCCAAAAATTGCTGCTCCTCCCTTGGTGTTATTGATTCAAAGAAATTTGAGGCCTTCTTACAGACTCATCTAATGGCTATTCATCTTAGCTTCAAAGCCAACAAGGTCCACACATCACTGCAAAATGAGACAGAACTAGAAACATAACACAGAAGAAGCAGTCTAAATCCTGCCTTATTGCCACTTATTACCTTATAATCACGATTCGCATCTGATAACTGCCAGTCTGAGTTTGGTACACCCATCCGATTGTACTCATCTGTGAGGTCAATGAGCTGCCAGCCTTGTACTCTTTCTGTCTCCTTTTGCTTTGGATTATACGAGAAGGCATACAGCTCATCGTATCTTGCTAAAACAAAGCACAAAGACAAGGGAAGAAAGGAATTTGACCCACGCCATCTAATTTTTGAAAGAAGAAGCACAGCACACCCAAATTTATCCAATTGTAATGAAGAAGGCAGTCAGCCTACCTGGTCTCGAGAGCTGAAGCAAGGAGTTATAGATATCATGACAATCCCTTTCTCTAGGAACAATGAAGTGAACTACTCTGAAGTTCTTGCACTGGATCAGCAGGGGGCAGCCTGAAGTAGTCAAGGGAAGCTTCTCCACTGCAGCAATATGATGGTGCAATATCTGGAGCACGGAAGAATCCACAAAAGGTGACTGAATCAAAACAGTAATGCTCAGTGGAGTGACACCCAGTGGCACTTGCATAATCCTTTATGTTCATACAATAGCCACAAAGTCTATAATTATATTCTAGTGGCTCAAGCAATTTTGAAGCTGTGAATTCTCTTCAAAGAACAATGTGAAGCACACCCAGTGGAATGCTGACTTTTATGGACATATACACATACCCTAACATATTGTAGTTGAAATTCCCCTCTCAAATTCAAATGCAATTAATCAGGCAGGATGGGCATGGGCATGGGCATGGGAAACCGTTTAAGAATCCAAGGCAAAGCTCATTTGGGTGCATGGAGCATGTGGATTCCACCCTAGATTTAAGTCAACTCTGACACTGAAGGAGATATCAAGAGGGCAGTAGGGCAGACGTGGTTCATGCTCAACAGTATTCCTGTTACAATATGAAGAAAAGAAAAATTAGGAGGGAAGTACTTACAAAGACTAGCTGTACATTATCATAGTTTTCTCAGTGGAGTCCCTGAATTCTCTCTCTTTTTAAAGAATGTATTTAAGATACCAAATGTGAAAGGCCAATTAGTCAATAAAATTATGGACTTTTATTAGTTTGACTATTACACTTCAGTTGGCCCTCCACTTTTGCGGGTTTTCCTTTCGTGAATTTGAATATTCATGAGCTTGCAGCTCCTCGCCCTGCCATCCTCTCTGTCCCTCACTGTCCCAACAGCTCCACCTTTGCACCCACATACCTCATTCAGCCTTTAATAGCTACCCCACTCATTGCGATTTTGCAAGCAGCCGCCACTGCCAGCCAAATCCTCAACCCCTTCTACTCCTGCCCCCCCACCCCCCCATGGAGAATCCAGTTGGGAGTGTCTGCTGCTTGCAAATCAGTTTGAGGAAGGTGCCTGTTACATACTGGATAAGGCATACGACTGCAAAGCTGTTAAAAAAAGGTATGAAGTGGGGCTGTTGGAATGATGGGACACAGTGAAGGCCAGGAGTAGGAGGGGGTGGAGGATCTGGCCAGCAGTGGTGGCTGCTTGCAAAATCACATTGACTGCGGTGGCTGTTAAATCCTGGATGAGAGGCATGGTGCAAAGGTGTTAAAAGAAGATACGAGGTGGGTCTTTTGGAACAATGGAGGATGGCGGGAGATCCAGAAGTGAGTCAAGGATCTGGCCCATGGTGGCTGCTAGTACTTGTAAAATGGGCTTCAGTAGTTCCAGGAAGGCAACTGGGCTTTTGAAAATCTTATTCATGGGCTGGTATGTATGTCACTCTTTGCAAGCTTCTCAGTGCTTAACTCCACAAAGGCACAGGAAAAACACCTGTGCCTTTGTTGGCTGAATCTAGAGCCTAGTAGTCTTGAAAGAGCACACTGCTGTCATGCTCAAGCAGAGCACATTCATGGAAGAAATGAATGCTTAATGCTTCTACTAACAATGACCCTTGACATCTCCCATACCTAAAGCAGCTAACAGCTACAACCCACTTATCACAGTCCACAATAATTATTATGGAGAGTTGCCTACTCTGACCCCTTTGACACATACAAGATGCACAGTGTATTAAAATGTAATGAAAGCAGCATACTTGAAAAAATCCACTTAAAATCCTCACCCATATCTCCTTCTGGTTAGAGTCAATAAATAACAGATGAGTTGCTGTGAGGTAAAGAGTTCCTGTCTGTGACTTGATGCTTGTGCTGAATCGGTCTAATAATTTCACCTGTTCAACCTGTGCTTGGGAGGGAAAAAGCAATACATTCCGTGAGTGAAAGCTATGAAATATAAACCTGACATCACCATAGCCTGAGCACTCAATACATGCAAAATTATTATCTTTAAATTACTTACAGGCAATGATGAAGACAAAGATAACATTACAGTGCATATTTTCAGCATGGATTGTTTTCTAGAATTCTAGAAATGAGCCTGGAAATTACCATCTCTACAGATCTGCAGAGTATCTTTCAGTTCAGAAGAGAGCAATTTTAGAAAGAGCAACTTGTCCCCTTCACCCCAAAGGTACAGTGATCAAAAGAAAAAGAGATGGCTCTTGACTCACCTACTTTTGCCTTCAGGCTTGCCCATCATAAGACAAATTACCCTCAAGGAAATGTGGCTCTTGATATTAATAATGGTTTCCCAACCCGTTCTATACAGTGGCATAAGCCACATGCATTATCCTCCTATTAAGTGGGATACATCAGCCTGGTGACACAGTGACCTTATTTGTTCATTATTTTTGTGTGCTGCATTAACACATGGGAAAGTTAGCTCACCTGCCTCCATCATGATTTCTGTGACCCTCCTATATGTGGAGGGTGGCAAGTCTCTAGTGGAGTCTCCACCACCAGCAGGGTCCCTTCATATTCTGACTGAAGTGGAAAGCGTGCTTGGATGATAATGACTCTCCACTTCAGACTCCCCACATTGAAAGGCAATAAACCAAAGATGGAGGAGGTGTTAATATAACACATTAAAATAATGAGTGAACTCGGCTAATGTGCACAAGTCTTATCCTTTGTCTACCAAAAAAAAAAAGTGGTGCTACCAGCAATGTGATTGATGTCTTCAGCAGGCATCTACTTCAACAACTCACACAGGCACACTAATGAGAAGAATAGCTCCATTACAACTTTTGTAATTTTTCAAGCTAAAACCAGAACTAAATGTTACCAGAAACTAGCAGATTCTGTTGGAAGTTCTTGCCTTATGTCTCCTGCTCTTCTGTCCCTGCTAACACATAGCAAAACATATATGATATGATATTACCTATCCCAGTTTCACTTCACTGCCTATCCATTACAGAGACAGGAAACTCAGTGCGCAATGTTGTCATGCATATGCTACTGTAGAAGAAAATAAAGGAGTGGCAGCTTGTGGAGGCATGAGCCATGTCTATCCTGATCACAGGATTGAGGGAAATCTATCCTTCTCATGAACTAAAAACACTGTTCAAAATATAACAGCTGTAAGAGGATCTGCTTATACACAGAAGTTATCCATTTTCCAAGTTATGGATTACTTTATCTGAACCTTAACAGCTGCACTGAGAACCAGCAATGAACCTAAAAATGAGAGATCTGGCAAAGAAATACTCTTCATAGTTTCTTGGCAAGGCTGCTGCATTAGTCTACTGCTAAACTTCTAACAGTGGGTCTGGCACAAGTTTCAAGAGCACATATCTCCTCAGTGCTTTGAGTAGCAGAATTAGAACTCAGGGGGGAATGCAGCGATGGAACATCCACATTAGCAGTGCAGATATTTGCAATTCCCGGATACTCTCAGCATCAATGCTTTATCTGTCTACATTACAGTAAATGTTCAATGATTACAGATCAATTCATTTGCTCTGAAAATACTGCCAGCGAAAACTGATGAGGATCTCTCCCGCATCTAATTTTCAGAAAAATGATACTGCTAATTTGCAAGAATAAAAAATGAGGCTTTTAATCAGCAACTTCAATCAAGTGCAGAGTTAAAGCAGTGGCCATACAAATCTGATACAAACATATATTATCAAATAATTACAACTTTCTATGCAGGTGAGTGGCCACGTGTTAGAATAGCAGTGATACCCCATTTATGAGCAAGTACAAAAACCCAATTACCCAGTCAAACTGCAATTATCTAGTCTCCCTGCACTTTTTGGTATGTACAAGCTATACACTAGGGAGTGGTGACAGCTGCCCACTAGATATTGTTGGACTGTGACTCCCATAGTCCTTCACCACCGCTTACAATGGCAACAACTGATGAGAGTAGCAATTTATCAACATCTAGAAGGCTACAGTTACGTGCCACTGCAGTGCTCAAGTAAATAAGTAAACACAAGTGCTCTCCGAAATGGGCTAGCTTTACTGGTAACTATCTATAAAACGCAGGACAGGAGACAAAAATTAAGAAGACAAGCCTTTTGGATTATCTTTTAAAATGTGGCATGAATCCTTTTCTCCAAAACTTTATTTATGGATCAACTGTAAGAATGCAGCCTTGAGGACAGTAATCTGTGGAGGAACAGTGGCTGAGAAGGCAGCTCAGCTCTTTCACCTGTTGGATTATCTGCATTTGTCAACAGCAGAATAGACAACACATACAAATATAGGCTGAAGGAGGGGCAACTAAAGATCAATTTGGTATAGAGGTCACTGTTGATGAGGCAGGTAAGAATAAAGGAAGACCTGCACCTATTTTGTTTTCTCTTGCCAACTCCCCTAAAATAAAACTCATCATTGGCCATGTTACATATTACGTTGCCCACAACACATAGTCTGCTGTTTTAACAGCTGCTCGCATTTTCAAATAGATTACTATTTAAAGCTATATTCAAAAGAGTTCAAATCTTTCTTCACGTATACATTTTTCCTTTCAGTTTATGACTATGCAATTATTTTTATGACCACTGCCAGTTCCAAGATACAGGAGGCTTTTTTTCTTCAACTGTTCCACTCACCCCACTAGCATCAGAACAGTAACTCTTTCAAACCATGGTGAACAACTTGTGGCCTCTCCAGCTGTTGTTGGACTACAACTCCCATCATGGTCATCCTTGACTATGTTGGCTAAGGCTGATGGGAATACGAGTACAGCAATCTCTCCAGAACCATGTCCCAACTCAGCCTGTTTTAAACTTTTGCCATCTGAAGAAGAATAGCTGCCACCTTCCTCCTTCCATCATATATAATTTTGATCAAAGAAGTTAGAAGATATTACAGAATACTTCTCAGCATGATAAAGCAATGGCTGTTGATTAAGGTCTGTTGTGCAAACAGACCGCATGATCAGAAATCCTAGTCAAGTTCAGTGATATAAAATAAATTAATAAATATCTGTAGGAGAAGGCTTTTGTCCTCACATCTAAATATTTCAACCATAATCTTATTTTGAGTTTTGTTGTTCCAAACATTAAACTCACTTCTAATGAAGAAACAGTTAGTACTACAGGTTTTAGTCTAAAGAACAGATGAAGTAGAAATCAGCAGCTATTTGCCTGAAGGATTTGTTTACAAATTTCTTCAATCAAATTAAGAGCATGGAATGTAGCATGACCCTGAAGAAATATATTTCTTTTAAAACCTAAAATTTACCCTGAGAAAGAGATGCCTTCTAGATAGCAGGCATCTTTAGAAGCTTTCTAACAAAAAAACCAAGCAGAGGAAATGAAAAAGGATTCCGGAAGGTGTTTTGCCTCTCCAAATCTTACGACCTCATGGAAAGAAGAAACTCAGAACCTTTTTTTGGCTAACAGCCCCATCAGAAAATATCATCATATAGGCTACAAGAAAAACATGGGAAACACCCAACTAAAAGAGACAAGTGCAGCTATTTAACTACTTCAGATTACAGCAATGAATATGAGTAACAGATTTCCATATGATCAGATACAGGTCACAAAACTAATTTGTGAAGTAAGGATAACATGTGTAGCTTCAACCAATTGCAAGTTTGTTTACCCTTCCAACCAAGAAAGCAACATTACATAATTCAGATTACGAATAGGGGAAACAAGTTCCACCCAGATTAATGGGACCTCCTTGGTCTTGTGCCCGTATATGAATTTCACAGACTTAATAGTGTTGGTATGGGAAGTGTGCTGTACAGAGCTCAGTGGGACATGCTTGCAAGTTAAATATGTATATGCTCAACCCTTTTCTTCATAAAAAATATATCATCAGGAAGTCCTGAATTGCTATTTGATTTCTCTCTCACAAAAAACAGCAACAGCCTGGGAGCACAGCTACAATCCTATATGTATGTATACAAGTGCATGCATACTTAGACTGAATTTGTCATCTTTCCTTCCAAGTTTTCCTACTCCCTTGTCACTTTCCAGTGCTACCATTTACCTTTCTGAACATGCATGTTGCCTTGGTTTTATCTTTTGCAACCTCTTCTTCCATGGTTGCCAGTTATGTCACATCTTCCTTTCTAACACTGCAGAATAAAAACCTTTTTCATTCTCTCCTTGCCCCAACCTAATATGTAAGCCCATGGTCTTTTACCTATTGCTGAAATTTCCTCTTCTCTGATCTTCTGCTGTCTCACCTTGGACCCCTCACATCTAATCAGCACCCCACTCCCAAAGTCATCTAGCTCTTTGATCACTGTTTCCTTTAAATCCCCAAACATTCTCCTCCCAGATTCTGTACAAATCCCTTCTCATCCTTTGTTTCAAAACCTTCCATAGCATCTTTCCCTCTCTATGCTCTTGTATCACAATATATCCAGACAGTAACCTTCACTCTTTCAGATCCACCACCCATTACTGCCTGAAGATCACCTGCCCCCTTAAAAAAAACTCAGCCTTTTCTCCATATCCTTTGAAAGTATTTTCAAGAATGTCTGATGATAGCTTTCTGACTTTCTTCACATGCCTCCACAAGGACACCTTTCCCATTAAGTCTTTGGCATAACACCTGGTGGCGTGTGCACACACGCACACACCTACTTTCTACACCTGCTAAGACGTTGGGAAAAAAGTACTATGTACGCTTAGCTTCATATTGCTCATGTAAACAAGGAAGTGTGCCATGTGCCATATTTCCCTGTGTCATGTTTTAAACTGTAAGCTCCCTAAAACAGGAATTTATCCCCTCACAATCTGTAAAATTTTATGAATCCACAACAGAAAGTAAAACATACTGTAATTAGTGGAATTTACTTCTGAATAAATGCAGAGAGGATCAGATTAATCTGATTACTGTGGACTAAACAGTTTGTGGACTAGAGCCTATTTTTTCATGCCTCTGATAAAATGGATTCTACTGCTCAGAAGCTTACACTGCAATGACAAGATCTAAATCTATTACAACAGTGCTTGTTAAGCCATCAGATGTGGGGCACTTGGAACTTCTTTTCTTCCAGTTAACTCCAGGTACTGGCTTAATCAGCTCAGAGACGTGCACTAATCCACAGACTACCACTCTGAGTAGAACTGTATTACAATACACTATTAAAAAATGTCCTAAATACTCTAAAAGTGCCAGATCCCATCTGGTCGTGGAAGCAAAGCAGAGTCAGCTCTGGTTAGTACTTGGATGGGAGACTGCCAATGAATACCAGGTGCTGTAGGCTACATTTCAGAAGAAGGAACTGGCAAAACCACCTCTGAGCACACCTTGCCTAAGAAAACCCTATGAAATTCATGGGGTTGCCATAAGTCGACAGACGAGTTGAAGGTGCGCGTTAGGCTAACACAGCTATGTCTCTGAACAGTTTATCAAGGTATAAACCACTCTGGGTGAGAAGCTGCCTCATCAGATACAGTTTAAATACGACAACTCAGATCATCCTGTATGAGATTCTGTCACATCTGCTAAATATCTACCTGAAAAGGAGGCAAAGAAACCACAAGCCTATTTTGCAAGTGCTGTGCCTCTCCGGTGACAGACTTAAGGGTGCAGTTTTATGCACACTGACCTGGGAATACGCCCCACTGAACGCAGGGCAGTTTACTGCTGAGTAAACATGCCTCGAATTGTAGGGGAAACTCAGAGTCCTCTCCATTCTTACTGGGGAATAAGTCCCACTGAGCGCAATAGGGTTTATTTTTCGAGTAAAGATGCACAGAATAGGCTCATATACGTGGACTGGAGCCTACTTCCTCATGCCTCGGATAAAATGGATTCTAACCCTCAGAGGCGTAACGCTGCAGCGTCAAATTCTCAACCCATTACAACGCTTCTTAAGCCACCAGATACGTGGGGCGCTGGGCGCACACAGGCCGTGTTCGCACTAGAGTGGTATAGCGCTATCATTCCACTTTCAACATCCTATGGAATTCTGGGGTTTCCTTTCAGGCCCCTCCCTAAACTGCAAACCCCAGAATTCCACAGCATGTTGAAAGTGGAACGACAGCGCTATACCACTCTAGTGCGGACAACGGCCGAAGTCATCCACTTCGAATTTGTCTTCCTACTCGCAACCACTGACTCGTTATATCTTAGGACTCACATTACTGGGAACCTAATAAACAAATAACGCGCCAGGAGGAGCGGGGCAGCCGTGCCAAAATATCAAAAAATCGGTCTAGCTCCCAGCCCGTGCAAAGGGGGTGCCGCTCCCTAGGTACCGCGCAGGATTATTTCACGGGACTCCCACCCGCACTTCCTGGCCGGTTTGCCGCCCTTCGCCGCCGCTTCCCGCCCCGGCGACCAAAGAGGAACCACCAAGCCAGCCGCAGGGCGACCTAAGCGGTGGAGGCGAGGAGGCGGCGGCCCTGCTTCCGACCAAGAAGCTCTCAGACGGGACAGGCGAGGAGGAGGCCCCACTCAGTTACCTTCGTGGTGCGGATGTGCTCCATGACGCCGCCGCGCCCAGCCGCGCCGCCACACCGCCAGGACCCGACAGCGGGAGCCACCGCCCTCGCCGACCAGCGGCGCGCCCGGCGTCTCCTGGAGACGCTTCCTGATCATCCGAGGGGGACGGCGAGAAAAGCGGCGAGGAACGGGCCGCGTCGCTCCCCCACAGCGCCCCCTGCCGCCCGGAAGGTCCGGCCGGTAAAAGCGAGGCGATCCGGGGAAGCGCGTGGCCGTTTCCGCACCAGCCGGCTATAGCGCTACGATTCCACTTTCAACATCCTGTGGAATCCTGGGGTTTGCAGTTTTGGGAGGGGCTTGCTGGCCCCTCCCTAAACTGCAAACCCCAGGATTCCACAGGATGTTGAAAGTGGAATCGTAGCGCTGTAACAGGCTAGGGCGGAAATGGCCAAATTCAGCGGGTAGCCCTGTTTGGCTGTGCAGCAGCATCCAAAATCCACGAAAAAGCGGTTATCTTTGTTGGCCAGTCAAAATGCAGAAAAGACATCATGCAACCTTGTGAGGTTTCACTGGCTTCTTCATCAAAGGTGTTAAAAATCACACCAGGAAACAAAAGTGAGGATGTTAGAATCACAGGGCTATCTTTTTAGCCTTATGTGGCTACACAATTATACCACTATTGTTCCAGTTTAACTGCCACATTCTGGGGCTTGCAGTTTCAGTGAGGCCCAAGACTCTGGCTAAGTTCTAAATGGCCCTTCCTAAACTCCATAGCTCAGGATTTCCTGTGATGTTGCCATGGAAGTTAAAGTGGAATAATAGTGTTATAGCGGTGTACTGTGATAAGCTCCTTTGTCTCAGATGTTATTTCTGCTGTCAGTTGAGATGACTGATATCCCTTTAGGCCAACTGTGGATACGAGACTGATTTAAGTCTGTCTTCCCCACCGCAGGATTTTCTTTTACCTTACTCAAATTAATACAGCAAAGCTAGGAAAAATACTATTACCAGTTATTGCTGTTGTTGAATCAGTTGCTGCACTTGTCTGGTACATCTGCAGTAATGGGCTGAAGCATGCTCAAATGTATGTAATTTTCAAGAGAATGCTCTCACACTACGATTCCTCCCCTTGCCTTGAGAATAGGGTTGCCCGATCTCTAGTCTCCAGTTTTTGCAGGTCATCTTCAGGCGGATGAAAAGGATGAAAATTCCCCAGTTTTTGTGGGTTCAGCTCTGGACAATAACAAAGGATTGTGTACATATCTCCAGCTCAGTTTATACAGTAGTAGTTTGCACAGATTAACCGATTTCTTGCTGAAACTTACAAAGACTTCCCTAATGGTCCATCTATTTACTTTAACTTCCTCTTTCACTCCAAGGCCATTTCTGGACTAGACTGTTCTGCTTCCAGCCCCAGGATTCCATAGGATATTGAAAGTGGAATAATAGCGTTATAACAGTCCAGTGCAGAAATGGCCCAAGTAGCTGTGGCATCAGGGATCCCCTGTCACTCTGCTCAGGATCCAGTTTAGGATCATCTCAACCCTGAGGCCTCCAGGCAAAACCTCAGGACACTAAAGGATCTTGGCTGTCAACCCTACTTAAGAAGTGGAGAAGAGTGTTCACACCCTGAGATTTGACAACCTTAGCTTTTAATTGGTTGGATATGTCCCCAAAATGGGATTCAAGGCAGTAAGAGCATGTTAAATATAAAAACACAGGTAAATAAAACCACATTTAAAACATATCACTAAGGACCATAAATAAAACACAGTAACCACTTGTCTCAGAAACCAGTTTCTGAAAACCTACCTGAATAATAATAATAAAAAAAGGCTTTTAACTTTTTACAGACTGGCCCTGCATTTAACACATTGTTCATCCAAGATAAATGTCATAATAAATTAGTCCATGTTTAAGGGGGCCCAAAGGCTGGAACACTTGTGACATCATCTACCTGGCCAATCACTTAGAACATTTCAGGCAACAAAGGAGCTTGCCTGAGATACACTGTTTTGCCAGCTAGCTGAGAACAAGTTAACATTTCTCTGTTTCAGTTTTCAGGATGAAATTGCTTGTAGAAGAGATTAATTCTAACAGCCATGGCAAAGAAGAATGACTTTACTAATCTGGGACTTCTCTGGAGGGGGGGCTCCAAGACCAACAAGACCAACAATCCAGCGAGGTAAAAAAATTCACTCCACAGACCTTGTATAATGTGTTGTTTTTTCTTGGTTGTTGCTGTTTTTAATTTGTTTTAAATAGTTTTGGATTTATGGTGGTTTAATTGCTTTTTAACTTTAGTATGTTGTAAATTTTTAACTACAGTTGGCCCTCCACATTGACTAGGATTAGGGGAACAAACCCCTCACATAAGTGGAAAAAATCACAAATATCAAAATGTGTGTGTGTGTCGTATGTGCGTTTTGTGGGAAAGTGGCCAAGGTATGGCGGGGAGAGCAGGCACGCTGGGTCCGTACCAGGTCATGGAAAGGGGAGGGAAAAGGGGTGGGTTGGCATGGTGGCCCTATACTTCCTTTCTCTTCTCAATCTCCTTCCTTGGGTGTGCGGGGGCATCACAAGAGGGTGTGTGGTGCTAAGAAATTGGGCTGCAAGCCATCCTTAGCTGACCAAACAGTGGCTGGTGGCAGAGGAGGAGGAGGACTAGAGGTGAGTTTTTAAAAGTCTGATTGCTCCAGAACTACTGAAGTTAGGAAATCAGGAAGGCACGCTTGCTTGTTGCCAATGCCCATAATCAAGGGGGCAGGGGAGACTTAGAGGAGCAAGAACAGAAAAGACTGTGCCTCTTCTTCCCAAAAAATAACCCCATGGCTGGGGCAAACCAGACACACAGACTTGCTTGCGTTTCTTCTTCTTGTACTACATATCTATTACTAAAACTCTCCCTAGAAGCCAAGACGATTAAACGGAGATAGTAGCACTTTGAATGTATCGTAAGAAGACGCGACTCACTAGAAAAGACAATAATGCTTGGCAAGGTAGAAAGTAAGGCCTAAATACTCCAAAGCACCAGCTCCCGTCTGATCTTGGAAGGTCTCCTAAATGTTGGACTGCAAATTCTGTTCCCTCTAGCCAGTACAGCCAATGATGAGAGATGAGGGATGTTGCGGCCTTAACAATTTCTGGAGGGGGGGGCACTTCCTTTATCACCGAAATAACATCTACTGTAGCCAGGTGCATATAATGAGGTAACAGTGGTTGCTTCTGCTCTGTATCTTGCTCTGCTATTCACACTGGAGCTGACTTCTGTAGGAATTTTTTTTTAAAAAAAAAATTATCATTGTCACATCACTTTATTTACAGAAAGCATAACTTCCTGTATTTGGAACTATTTTGGAAGAGGAAGACAGATGCAAACTGGTACACAGCAACACGCTGGCCATTTCCACCTTACACTGTTACAGTGCTATTATTCCATTTTGAACATCATATAGAATCTTGGGGTTTGCAGTTTAGGAAGGGGCATTTAGAGCTCTTAGCCGGAGAGCTCTTTGGCCTCAGTAAACTACAAACCCCAGAATGCCAAAGAATGTTGAAAGTGGAATAATAGCACCATAACAGTGTAGGGCGGAAATGGCCTTTGCTTGTTATTTGCCATCAAGTTGATTTGGAGTTATGCTGACCCTATGCCTGAGAGACCTCCAGCAGCTCTGGTCGTCAACTAACCTGCTCAGGTATTGCAAATTCAGGGCAGCCCTGACTTCTTGACTGAAACCATTTCCGCACTAGACTGTTGTAGTGTTATTATTACACTTTCAACGTCCCATGGAATCCTGGGGTTTGCAGTTTAGGGAGCGGCCCTCAAAGGCCCCCTCCCTAAACTGCAGACCCCAGGATTCCATGGGATGTTGAAAGTGGAATAATAGCACTACAACAGTCTAGTGCCGCAATGGCTTGAATCAATCCGCCTTTAGTGCTGCGTCCTTCTTTTCCTTCCGCGTTCCACTTTCCCGAAGCATTATCTTGTCTTATGAGTCATTACGTGACACCAATGCTAACCCGCACTTCTTGTGGATTACTATGAGTAGCGCTCACTTCCGCCTCGGATTAGTCTGCGGAAGTAAGGAGAAGAGGGCGCCGGAAGAGAGAAAGCTAATGTGTTCCGATATGAACCCGGAAGTCTCCGGTCCTGGTCTCTTTTCTATCATTTGCTTATCTCCGCGGTCTACTTGAGCCAGACAGTCGAAGAGGAACGGGCGGTCGCTTTCCCATCATGCAACGCGATACCGTGCGTGAAGAGGAAAAGCGCGCCCGCGGTCCTTTCATGTCGCAAACGCTGCGCGTCTGAGGACCCAGGAGTCGTCCCGCCGTTTGAACTTCCCGCCTGGCAGAGCCGCAAATGGCGTTTTTCTCTCAGCGAAGCGGCTGAAGCCCTCGCCCCGAGGGAAGCCGGCTTTAGGCCCCGTACCTTTTTGAAAACTTCGGCCTGTCGAACTCAAGCTCCGCTCTTCTGAGAGGGATTTTGCCCCCCCCCGCACCCAGTCGTCGCCATGTCGGCGAGCTTCTCTTTCGGAGCCGCCACTTTGCCTTCGGCCGCGACCGCAGCTGCTGGGACTGGGGGCGGTGGCGGAGGGGGTTTCTCATTCGGGTCCACGCCGAGGTGAGTGGAGGGTGGGGAAGGCGGCGCAGTCTTGGAGTAGGCGGAGGGTGAATCTTTATACCTGTTTGCCAAGGTGGGCAAAAAAGAGTTGACGGCGGAGGGGGCGGGTTTGCACGCCGTTCCTGAAAGTAATAAAGATGGCAACTTTGCAAAGCTGCGTGTCTCTTTTAAATAATGGAAAACTTGAGGTGTTAGAAGCTGAAATTTGAAAGCCAAAATGAGAGGTACTGTACAGCCCGTTTTCTGCGGGATGAAACGCCTGCCCCACTAGAAGGACAAATCTTAAGGCTGTTGTATGCATGTTGGGGTGTCATCCACTTCGAACTTAACCCATTTCCGCGCTACACTGTTATAGTGCTATTATTCCGCTTTCAACATCCTGTGGAATTCTGGGGTTTGTAGTTTCCTGAGGCCAAAGAGCTCTGTGGCTGGGAATTCTAAATGTCCCTTCCTAAACTGCAAATCTCAGGGTTCCATAGGATGTTGAAAGTGGTATAATAGCACTGGGACAGTGTAGGGCGGAAATGGCTTTAGTAGAGATTAACTAAGATTAACTTAGTAGGGATTAACTTTTTATGATCTGGACAGTAACTGTATGCCCCACTAGTCAGTCTTCCAAGAGAAACCTTAGGAGTACCCAGGCCGCTGTTTGTTCTGCTTCGTCAGCAAGAAGTGAGGCTGATTCTTAATTATTCTCGTTTTGGGAGAGTGGGATGCAGATCTTCAGGAAGTTCTTACCATTAGTAAATGTTAAAAGCCTTCAGAGCAACAGGATTTTTACAGTTTTACAGTTTTACAGTTTTACAGTTTACAGTTTCCATTGCATCTGTTGTTGTCTCTGTAGTAGCTCTAATCTTCCTTGTTTTCCTTGTTCCTTGTGTTCCTTGTTTTCATTTCCTCACTCTCACCTCTGTTTGTTCTAACATATTTGTAGGGTGGGTATCTTATAAATGCGTGTGGCCTTCGTAAGCATTTGGTCTCCAAAAGTACATAACCTTCTTCCAGAATATCTATTCTTTCCGCATCTGACACACTTGATTGTGTTGGACTCCTTAATTTCTGTCAGCTCCAATGAGCATCGCCTGTGATGAGGGATGATGGGGTTGTTGCAAATATCTGAAAGGCACCAAGTTGGAGGGGGCAGCTCAGTTCACCATCACCCCTATTGTTGGCCTACATTTTATGCTGTGCCCAATCCATGCATTGTTTAACTGTACTTCTCAGTATACCTCACACAGATAGTACTGTTTGTGTTACTAAGGGTATAATAAATAGAAATAACAATTTTAGAGCTCTAGAATAGCTGTCAGGTTGTGCTCGTACTCATGCTGTCCATTTGGTGGCTAATAGCTTATTTTCAATGCCTTTATTTTTGTTTTACTCTCTTAAGTAACTTAAACATACAAGTAACTTTAATACTAATGTTCTAGCACTGAAACCTCACTTGTCCAAAGTAGTTCTGTGTTTTCTGTAATTACTAGCTGGTAATTAAAACAGGCATGTTAGCAGCTATTTTGGGAATATTTTATGTTAATTCTAGAGTAACAGTAGTGCCAAATGTGACTACAAGAGCTGTTTAGAATCTGAATAGGTGATGTACAGTAGACAAGCACAGTAAAAATGGGAAGCTGCTTTTTATTTATATTCTCCAGAATGTGTATTCCTCAATTCTAGTCCTTATGCAAAATTCACATTGGCTATGAAAATTAAAACCAATCTCAAAGTGTAATAATTAAAAAGTGATATAATAAATAGAAATAGTAGCAGTCGATAAAACAAAGCCATCAAACAAATGCTAATTTATCCAGTAACTCAACATCATCCTAAAATTATTGTCCTCTGGTGAAATATCAAAAGACAGATAGAATTGTAGAATTTTAGAGCTGGAAGTGACTACAAGGGCCGTCTAATCCAACATGCTGCCATGCAGGAATACAGAATTACATCACTTCTAAAAGATGCCCATGCAACCTCTTGAAGTATAGTGAACCCTCTGAGACAGCCTGTTCCACTGTTGAACAGCTCCTGCAGTAAACGAGTTCTCCCTGGTATGTTTAGGTAAAATCTCTTTTCTTGTAATCTGAATATATTGGTCCATGTTGTAGTCTCTGGAGCAGCAGAAAAAAAGCTGGCTTCATTTTCTGCACGACATCTGCTCAGATATTTAAAGACAGCTATCAGGTCACCTCCCAGTCTTTTCTTCTCCGTGCCAAATATATTCATCTCCCTAAGTTATTCCTCTTAAGGCCTGGTTTTCAGACCTTTGGTCAACTTGGTCATTCTTCTCTGGACACGTTCCAGCTTGTCGATATGTTCTTGAACTGAACTGGACGGGGTATTCCAGATGAGGCCTAACAAAAGCAGAATAGATGGAGACCACTATACTTGGTCTGGACACTGTATTTCTGTTGTTGGACTCAGTTGTCCAGTTGAGCCTCCTTCTGTTTCAAGGAGGTTTCAAGGATATATGGTGCTTTTCCTACGTTTTAGTCTTAAAAAGAGCTCAGTTTCAGCATCAGTCTTCTTTTGAAAACTGATGTTAGGAACTAAATTTAGCTATATCTCTGAGAGATGCATTTCCTGTTCTTCAGGAGTGAAAAAAAAATGGAAATATGTGAATTTGCCATTCAACTTCTGATTCATTGAATCTACTCCAGGCCATAGTGTATATGTAATACCTTAAATACTAAAAGGAACAAAAATCCTCAGGTCAACCTACTTGACTGAAAGTGAAATACTGTATTTGCTGGCATGTAAGACTCACTTTTTTCCCCAAAAAATACTATTTGAAAATGGGGTGCATCTTATACACGAGCGTGTCTTATATGCCAGTAAATACAGTAAGTATGGTGGCCATGTTTAAATGTGAAAATGTGCGAGAGAGTTTTTTGTTTGTTTTTGTACCACTTCATACTATAAAATAACTTTACTGTAGAAATAAGAGCACTGAACCTGTGAGCTATTATTGTGTTGTTATTATTTCTGTCCTGCTTTTTGCCCAACATTGGGCCTCAGAGCCTAATGTTTTAACTCATTTGTCTTTTAATTTAGTTCAACTGGAGGACTTAACTTTGGGACATTGGGCTCAACAGCTACTACAACAACAGCAGCTTCTGTGGGCTTTGGGACTGGATTTTTTAGTTCAAAACCTGCTACTGGTTTTACGTTAGGAGGAGCTAATACAGGTAAATATGCGTGCTGCATTTTCTACCTTGTCAAAGTGAACGTTGAACTGACACTAATAAAGAAAATAGCAAAGCATGAAATTGACCAAAGCATGTATAGGCCATTGACAACTTCACAGAATTCTGTCTGTGCATACAGAGTTCCAAAAACCTGGCAATTACTCTTAATAAAATAATTAAAACAACTGTTTTACTGAAAGTAAAAGCAGCAATATTGGCTTATAATAAGGTCTAAAATTGCAGTTAAGGTAATACTTGTGTTAGACCAATTCAAGATAACAAAATTGTATGCTTTCAAGATCCCTAAGTTGCTTAAGACAGTACAAAAGGCAGGAGCTGCAGATTGGCAATACTGGAGTCTACATAGCCTGAGTCTAAAGTTGAAGTATGGGAAAAAGTCACAGTCAGTCAAATTATGAGGTGTCAGGATAAAAATCTGTCTTTCAGAATTGGAATAGTACCACATAGGCCATCTATATGGTGATAGTTCTATGTTGCATTACAGACTGTCTGTAGAATTGTTGGAATAAAAAAAGAATAGCATCTGAATACTCATTTAGAATATATAAATACTCTGGTTTCCCTGAGCTCTATCCGCCCTTAGATAAACTATATGGGTTCCTTGATTAGAAGTAGTGAGATGAGTTTTATATTAACAAAACTGGATATCATTTTAGATGTGCTGTGTTTGAAAAAAAATGATAATCAAGTTGTTGTGATTTTACTTAGTAGTAGAAAAGGATAACAACTAGAAAAAAGTTCTAGCCAGAGATCTAAGCCTAATGAAAGAATATATTTAGTATTGCCCAACTCAGATGGGGAGAAAAAATTGCCAGGCCCATCCTAGGGTTCTGCCTTTATCAGTACAATTAAGGTACACGTTTTTGAGATTGGGAAAAATGAAGATGATTACTTGACCTCACGATGGAGGCAGCTCTGAGTAGCAGTTGGATTTTATATTTTAAAAAATGGAGACCAATCATTTTTTACCTGATATAGATGGCCTGGTAATTGAATTCTTTAGTATGCGTGTTTCCTCCAATATCCTGAAACATCTTGTTACTGTTCATGGTAATAATTTTACACTGAGTGCAGGATGCATACCTTTTTTATTTGAAGTAAAGTATTACAATAGATACTGTATAGGTTGTATTCAGCAATGGTCTGACTGTAACATGGTATCTAAAATGGCATGAGTAGAAGTGTGTTGTATTTCAAAATGTAAACTGGCAGTTATCTAGGTTTGACTGATGCTGAATTATGCATTGGTGTTTGCTCCCTCGCTTTGGAAATCTATAGGCAAAACTACAGAAAGATCCATTATAGGTTACAAATGCAGCATTGCATGCACTAGAATAATACTTACTTATAAATAATGACTTATTTGCAACTGCTGTTCCATGTTGGAAGGCTTAGTCCTCACTAGAAAACTCATATTCTTTTTGAAAGCACACCCTGGATTATTTAACATTACTAGATCACTGTTGTAGGGCTTTAATTTGGTACTTGGAAGCACTGAAAACTTTGGAAGGCAGTCAACAATGAAATTCAACTCCGTTTTGTTTTGTACCGTTACACAGGAACAGCAACAACCATTGCTACAGGATTAACGTTAGGTAAGCAATATGTATTCAATACTAGTTTTCATTTTTGTTGGCAATAGGTAATTACAGGTTCTCAAATGAAAAGATATAGATGAAGAGAGGTGAGGTATGCTTAGTAAACTTTAACTGTGGCTGCAGAAGGGGTGGTATGTTTGTGTGTGTGTGAGCCTTCAAGTTGCCTGTTGACTTATGGTGACCTCATGAATTTCATAGGGTTTTCTTAGGCAAGGAATAGTGAGAAGTGGTTTTGCTTCTGAAATAAAGCCTACAGTACCTGATATTCATTGGCTGTTTTCCGTCCAAGTTCGAACCAGAGCTGATCCTTAGCTTCCAAGACCAGACAGGATCTGGTGCCTTTAGGGTATTTAGGCCAGTAATGTGTTACAGTCACTTAAGATGGCCATTTTGTTGGGGGCTAAGCAGTCGTCATGGCAAAACAAAGTAAACTCAGAAACATGTTAGGTAATTTTGTAACAGTGGCTGAACCCTAGTTAATTGTATTTGTAGTCCAGCCAGGTTGCCCCATGGTCCCAATGGTCACAGTTTGCGTTGATTAACAATCCTAAGTTTTCCTTATTTAAAAAGAATTTTGTTGTTGAATTTTGGCTTGTTTCTGAGCCCTGACCAACAAATCAAAGCACAATTCGATGGTCTTGAATTGAATTAAACCATAAATCCAGGGCTCAGAGTTGCCCATGACTTGTTTCCCTAGCTGTCTGCTCTGAAATAGGAGCTGACAAAAGGGGTGGAGGACGATTAGTTCAGAACTGGGGAAAAACTTTGGTTTGTCCAGTCAATTTAGCAATTTATGGCTAAAGTAGCAAACTCTAGTTAAAACAGATTATATTGTATTTAGAGTGATATGTGAATGTGACTGTCATCTGCAGTGTCTGTGTAATAGAGACTGAGTCACTGTCACCGGTGTTCTAGTCACTTCTTTGTTAAACTATTGCAAAGAACTCTGCAGAGTTGCTGCTGAAGACTTTTTGGAACCGGAAGTAGTTGTTCTGACTGGAATGGGTTATAAAACATATTGTGTTGATTGGTGTACTTGCTCTGTTTGCCAGTTAGTTTCTGGTTCTTATTCAAAATAATATTTTTTGTCTAAAATACTAAACAATTTTGTCTAAAACACTACACAATTTGACCAATCATATTTTGCTTCTCCTATATTTGCCAGCTGAGATAAGCTGATGGCTTTTGTCCACATGTCACGTATTAAAAATATGAGGTCTGCGGTTGCATAAGACAGACCTTTCTAGTGGTTGTGCTATAATTATAAAGTAACCCCCAGGAAATACAGTGTTGTTGAGGGATTAGTAAAAACTTCATTTATTTTAGAAAATAGAGAGCTTGGCTTTCTAAAGGGCTAGTGAGCATTTGTATTCATATATTGCTCACTGATTTGGACATCTTTAAGAGAAGATGTGAAGCAAACATTTTTGACCAGCCAGTTGTAGCTCACGGAATACTGTGGGTGGAATGGCCTATGGGAGAAAGGATATAACTTAGAGGTTTTTCTGTTAAAAGATTAGATAGGGCCAGTTAGGAAGATGGGAATGGAGGCAATATAAATAAGGTTTGCTGGGACCTGAAAATGTGGAGATAATTCAGGGAGAAGTATTAGTTTGTCAGAAACTAAAGTGTTAACGGTGTGTGGAACAGTTCTAAGGCTAGATGCATATTGTTATATAATCTTTAATGTTTTTGCTTCCTGCACTTCTGTCTAAGTGTTTTTAATTTAATACTTAACAAGTAAAATTAGTCATGCTTCTCTGTATTGAATGCATTGATCAATGCAGCCACTTGTCTGGTGTAGTGGTCATCTTGAGAACCACCAGGTACCATATCTAGGGAGGGATCTTAAGGTTAAATGGGAAGGTGAGTGATAGGGGGCCAAGAGTTGGAGCTGCAGGGCCAGCTTGGACAGAAGATCCATCACAATGGATAAATAAATTTTCTGGAAAAAAAAGTTCAGTTTCTCATTGATTTTCATAGGCTGTATACAGTTCTGTAATAATATGTTTAAATGCAACATCTGAATTTCACTAAATGTACCCAATTTAAATGAGAGAGTGAAGGCAGGCATTAAAACAAGACTGAAATGTAATTGTTCTTTCATAGGCACACCTGCATCTACTTCTTCCTCTACCACGGGCCTTAGTTTAGGATTTAACAAACCTGCAGGATCTGCTACACCATTTGCTTTGCCAATCACTTCTACCTCTTCTGGTCTCACACTTTCTTCTGCCCTCACATCAGCTCCAGCAGCAGGTAAGGCAATAATATTTTTGTGTTCAGGTTATTTCTTTCCAATATACTTATTAGTTCATCTGATAAGTTCATCTGATAAAAACGGTAAAGAGGGTTTTTGTTAAAAATAGAGTGATTTGCCACATCTGATGCTAGGGATACTAGTACTCCTCTGCTGAAAATGTGGAGTGATTGTATATCATGACTGTTTCTCCACTGATAGTATCTTAAGCAAATCCAGTGCAGTGATAATGTCTGGTGAATTGCCTAATTCTGGCTCTCATCTGATGAATTGCCTAATCCTGATGCCACTACCTAATTCTGGCTCTCATCTGATGAATTGCCATGATCTAAAATAGAGGAGCCAGTCACTTTGCTGTTGGAGCCCTAAAACAAAAGTGCAGGTTTAAAGACTGTGTATCACATCTAGAAGGCAAGATGACTAAACTGAAGCTGTTGTACTTTGGCCATATCATGAGAAGACATGACTCACTAGAAAGGACAATAATGCTTGGTAAGGTAGAAGGCAGTAGGAAAAGAGGAAGAGAGCATTACAGATGAATAGACTCAATCAAGGAAGTCAGATCCCTGAATCTGCAAGACCTGAGCAGGGCGGTTGATGATAGGGTAGCTTGGAGGTTTCTTGTCCATAGAGTTGCCACAGGTCAAAGTTGACTTGACGGCAGGTAACAACAACGATCAGTCTGAGCAGCTGTAGCTTCAAGATTACATGCTGACAACTGAAGAGGCATAGCATTAGTGCAACTTGTTACAGTGGGATTCATATGCACTGATCACTGTGGGCGTGATTGTGCCTTGGTCATGGTTTTGGGTCCAAATATGTGAACATGCATGCTTCTGAAGTCCATAAGAGATTGTTCGTGGCATTAGTAGAAGTTACCATAGTCCTTATAACACAGCTTAACTAAAAGTATTTCTAACAGGTAATAATGTACAGTTGGTATATTTTTTTAAAAAAACATGTCTTCAGATAATTACTTATCTGCTTAAAATCCAGGGTCTTCTGGCTTTACATTAAATTTGGGAGGCACAGCTGCACCAACCACAAGTGCATCCACAGGCCTTTCTTTGGGAGGAGCCTTGGCTGGTTTAGGAGGGACACTGTTTCCAAATGCAAGCACATCTACAACAGGTGACCTTCGTTTTACATGCATTTATTTCTTAAATGTGTCCAGGATGTGTTTCTTATCCAGTCATTTTTAATATTATGCGTCTTGCTGGTTCATTCTTGATAGAAGTGTGTGGTAACGTTTACTGGTCTCTTACTCTATGATGCTTGGGTTTGGCCACCTATGTTACCCTAAACTCAATGGGTTTTGAACAGGCATATGTAGAATTGTGCCAGGAAGGCAGGTGGTGCTTGGAGACCTCAGACAAGACTTCACTCCTCTTCCCCTTCTCCCCCCCCCCATTGGCACAGAATGGAAAGATTTGTGGTGAGGTTATATTTTGGTTGTCTAGCCAAGGGCACAAAACAGACGGATCTGTGTTTCTCCCACATCTGCTTATAGCTTCTTAAGGTCTCAGTCAATAAATGTGTGTTGTGTGTATGTAAAATATCTTCAGTTCTCATTGCTAACAATAGGTCTATATTTCTTCAAAACAAATGTTATAGCTAGTTTTTTGAAACTGGTGCCCGAAGATAACAGTTGCTGCATTATTTACAGGGCTTGGACAGAATGCATTTGGTTTGACTCTTGGAACAGCTGCAGCACCTGCTACTACAGTTAATGGAGGTCTTGGAGGCATAGACTTCAGTAGTTCTTCAGATAAAAAGAGTAAGTTTTATACAGAGGACTCAGAAAGTGTGTGCTTTGAGAGTAATTATTAAACATGACCAATGAAGGATGTTCTGTGGATGTTTATTTTCCTTTAAAAAGAACAGTGAATTCCTGTTACTGTTATTTTATGAAGCTAATATCTCTGTGTTTCTATTTCTTTGGCACTGTGTTGCCAGTGGTAGAAATTCATACTGTTCAGCTGTCCAACAGGTGGTCAGTTCTGTTAGCTTAGTACCCATTTATACCTTTTTTTTCTTTCCCTTAATGTTGGTACCAGTTATTTAATACTTCATGGGCATTACAGTGTAATGGGTATTACAGTGTCTGTAACCATTACAGTGTTTTTAGAGCTCTACAGGATGAATTCATTTTGCACTGCTTATTTTAAAATGTTTATAATTATTCCTTTAAAAAAAACTGCTTCAGAATTAAACCTACTCCAAACTGTGTTATCATTTATCAAACAGATTAAAACAGAAGTAGCTATGCTATGTTTTCAAACCATGGAGAAAAAGATACCTGACCTTTTGAATTAATTGAAAGATACTGTGACTTAAGTACTGTATTACTGTGGGCTTTTGCTGGCTATGATGGCTTGTGAGTCACTGTTAGGTCTATTGATGCAATATTGTGCATCACTTGGATTAATGGTGTTCTCGAGTCCTAAATTCAAACAGACCGCCATGTAACGCAAGTGGTTGGTGGCAGAAATCCAACACTGGGAATACACAGAATTACTGTTCTGGAAGATGATTATGCAGTTGTGGAAGTCTGATTCTGCTAAAGTGTCCTCTGCTTGAAGTGAGAACTGTCTATAATTTGATGATGCTTAATCTTTATATCAGATGTGGACAAATATTGGAGGTTAGGAGATTCCATTGGCCTCCAAGGTATCTTGAAGGGCTGCATTCCCTCTATGCTGCTTTTTTTCCTCCCGGGGCATCGGGGGCAATTTTGTGTGTGTGTGTTTCTATGCAAAGAGAATAAGCCTTGTTGGAATAGAAGTGATGTTGCTTTGACACTTTCATACTTAAAAAACAAAAGATCCTTTTCAATTTTAATAAAAATATTTTCTTCTTTAGGTGACAAAACAGGAACAAGAGCGGAGTAAGTATCAAATATTTGTAGTTCCAGAAATATCTCTTGGACTGTCTCTAAAGCATATAGAAACACTTATTAAACAACATTAATTAGATTAATCTGAACGCTGATAAATCAGGATTATGAAGTTGATGGGGTTTATTCTGAGTTGTCATAGTTTCCAGGGAGGAAAATAGAGCTCTCAACCTGTTATGTTTGGCATTCATTTCTAATTTCTGTAAAAGAAAGGTTGACTAGAATAAGGAGGAAATGGGTGAGGAGAAGGCTTTTGAAACCCTTAAATGTACTACTTAGTTATTTATAACAGTGTGGAAGATACATAATGGTCAGAGTTTAGTGGGCTTAATACAGTTCTTTGTTGTTACAATTAAGTAAGAGCTGCTGCTACCAGTTGACAGTATCATGTTAATGATAGTACGTTATCTGTTGACAGGGACAGTAAAGCACTAAAAGATGAAAATCTACCTCCAGTAATCTGCCAAGATGTTGAAAATCTTCAGTAAGTATTTTCTCAGTTGTTGGATGTTCCAATAAAAAAGAAAATTATCTTTTTTGACTTGGTCTGTTAACTCCTTTAATTTGCTGATGTACTAAATTCTGACAGCTATGAGAATTCTGTATACACAGACTTCTGTATCCTGCTGTTCTGCAAATGTTGTGAGTGGCAGTCTTCTTGGTATCTCTTGCTCGGTAAAATCACTTTCATGTAAAACAGGGACATTCTGCTTTGGTGTATATTGTCTCATTTTTGGTTATTTCTGCACCTCTCCTAGGAAGTTTGTAAAAGAACAAAAGCAAGTTCAGGAGGAAATCAGTCGAATGTCTTCCAAAGCAATGCTAAAAGTACAGGAAGATATCAAAGCTTTGAAACAGCTCTTATCGGTGGCTGCTAGTGGATTACAGAGAAATACGCTTAATATTGATAAACTGAAAGTAGAAACTGCTCAGGTAAACTAATCATTTGGTGACTAACTGTTGCGGCTGGGATTTCTTTGTGAAACTCCATAGGTTCTAAATTTTGGGATTTCTTTGTGAAACTCCATAGGTTCTAAATTTTGAATATATTGCTACAGTGGTGGGTAGAATGACTTAGCTCAGCTCCTATATGGGGAAAAGCTAAAACATCCTTCACTAGGTCTGTTTCTTATATCATGTACCTTGTTGTTGTGCACCTATAAGTCATTTCTCACTTACGGCACCCCTATGGCAAACCTTTTTCTTGGTAAGATTTGTTTGCAGGGGATGCCTTTGCCTTTCTTTGAGGCTGAAAGAATGTGATTTGCCTAAGGTCATCCAGTGGGTTTCCATGGCCAGATCCTGGTCTCCTGAGTCATCCTGGTCTCCTGAGTCATACTCCAGTGCTCAAACCACTACACCATGCTGGCTCATCATATTGTTGTTATGTGCCTTCAAGTCATTTCCAACTTACAGAGGCCCTAGGGCAAACCTATCATGAGGTATTTTTGGGAACTGAGGATGTGTGACACACCCAGTGTCATCCAGTGGGTATCCATGACCAAGTGGGGAATCTAACCCTGGTCTCCAGGGTAGTAATCCAAACCTCAGACTACGCATCATGCTGGCTCAGTTCATCATATAGCTAGACATTTATAATGAATACCTCCTGGAAATGTGGATGATAGTTGTCCAAAAGCTTTACTGAAAGTGGAAATGGTAGCCTGTCTTTTAATTGTTAGGACAACTGGAAGGAAGCCAATTACATACATGGAGAAGTTCTGTTCAGGTTCATCACTCAGCTACTGGGAGTACATTGTTCTGTGAAACAGGTTTCATTTGTGTGGAAATCTAACTATCACTTCAGGTTCAAAATAAGAATGTACATGGTCTAATCCCCTGCTTCTTTTGCAGGAACTTAAAAATGCTGAAATAGCATTAAGAACACAGAAAACCCCTCCTGGCCTTCAACATGAAAATACAGCACCTGCAGAGTAAGTATAGCTTTAGAGATTCTGACTGTAATGTGCACACTTAGACTAAAGAAGTTGGAGGGAGACTGGGAATGAAGAATCAAGGATAATCTTTGAAACTGATTTATTTTAGTGTGAGCTTTCAGTCTGCTTCTTGGCATATATTCCATACGGGTCAGAGTTGTTGGTTTTTTTTTATAATAGAGAAGATTTTTTTTCTCTCATGGTACATCTTATAAGAGGGAAGCATGAGAAATGAGATTCCAGTGATATGAGAGTATTTGTTTGGTTTGTAAATAGGCATTGTTTAAAGAAGATGCAGTTTTCCCCATTGCTGGGGAGTAGTGGAGTAGTGTCTGTTGAAACTGTGTGTCTAGACTTCATTTGCTTTAAAACATTTTTAAGTTGCTCCTCAGTCAGAGAGACTTACATGCAATTAGTAATGAACAAGACAAGTCTGCCTACCAGCTTAAATCTAGGGCATGGCATATAAGGAAGAGAGGATGAGAAAAGAGGAAAACAATTTCAGTTATCTTGATTTCTTTCTTTCTTTTTTTTAAAGTAGACATGAATACCTTATTGGGGTAGATAATTACATTTTTCAATTCACTGTTCTAAAATATGCCTAACCTAGCTACTTCAGGATCTTGATCGAACAGTTTGAAGTACAGTTGCAACAGTAC
The DNA here is from genome assembly GCA_030412105.1 of Cyclura pinguis. Taxonomy (NCBI): domain Eukaryota; kingdom Metazoa; phylum Chordata; class Lepidosauria; order Squamata; family Iguanidae; genus Cyclura; species Cyclura pinguis. The sequence goes on along the minus strand of CM059601.1, from coordinate 259,808,842 downwards.
AGACAACAGATTGAAGAACTGGAAAATCATCTTGCTACCCAAGCAAATAATTCACATATAACTCCACAAGGTAAACAAAAAAAGAGTGTTTTTCACATTTTCTTTTAATTGCTGCATCATATAATATTTTTTATCATTCAGTAATATGCAAGCATTTCTGTTCAGATGTTGGCAAGTCAGTAGAAGGAAGTGGGAAGTCTTTAAACACCATCGCAAACTGAGGGAAAAAAAACACAAAACCCCAATATATTCAGCTGCATCTATATAGTGAGCTTCAACATCGCGGGAGAGCTATCAGCAGACTGTTGTCTATTCTTGCACACTTTTCACACATACGTTTTCCTCACCAGTGCCAAGCAATTTTTATCCTGGTGAAATTTCCTGAGATTTCCCACATCCATGTTCTGCAGGAAAAGAGCTTGTAGAACAGTGAGCCAATTTAGCATAGTGCTCGCATGTCTTTGATAAGATATTCTTCATTGCAGGATTTGTAGCATGCTTACTTCCCCAAGTATGCAGATGTATTTAAGCAATTGCTTCTTTCTGATACAAGAAGTTTAGTTTCTGGGCAATGTGACATAAAGTAACAACAGTATTGTATTCTGTGTTTTATAAGTTTGGATTTCCCTCAGCATAGTTTGGCATCCCCTAAAAGTTGACTAATATTGTTAACTAATTTCCAGAGAGCTTGAGGGTAACTTACATAAGAAAACTTAATTTTTATGTTGGTACCCATATGATTTTTATATTGCAATAGGATATAATTTTTCAAATCTTAATGTCCCACAGATTTATCCATGGCTATGCAGAAAATTTACCAAACGTTTGTAGCTCTTGCTGCACAGCTTCAATCAATCCATGAAAATGTGAAGGTAAAGAAAATCTGTTTCTAGATCTGTTCATATATTTTTTGAATCAAATTGACTGTGAATATCTGTCAGTGTTTCTAAATGATTACAATTTCATCTTTTACAGTTGTCTTTCTCATGTCTTTAGGTAGGAGCATTTTGACAATAGTGCTGTTTCCTAATAGAGCCTCCATTTACTTCCATTCCCACTACATCATAAAATAGGATGGGCGACGTACAGCCTATGAGCTGTAGTTGTCTCTGCTGTGGCTGATTTTGTGCCCCCAAGGGTTCTAAAACATTTGTGATTTTTTTTTTTAATTTTTAGCCCCAAACACCCACTAGGAGACATGAGGCCAGTTTTACCACCTTTTTTTGCCTCTCTGGGCCATTTTAGGCTCGGAAGAGGCCTTTAAAAAGACAGGAGATGAACTCATAACGTTCTGTTATAAAAAGGGCCTTCTTGGACCTAGAACAGCTGGGGAAGGCACAAATGTGGCAAAACTGCCCCTCATATCCTATGGAGGGCATGGGGGGGGGTGCAACAGGTGTTTATAACCTTTGATGGTCTCCTTAGAGCTCTGATGTGGTCCTCTAATTCCAAACAATTGCTGCCCTGTTGTAGAATGTACTTGGCCTACTGCCTTCCTTTTTCTTCCATAATGAAATAGGCTGCTGATACAATCCTTGAAGTACATTTTAAGCTAGAAGCTTGTGAAACCTAATTAATACAGTCCTCCTTTTGTTTTAATGTGTGTTTGAAAGCCTTTATCAGATAATCAGTCCACTGGAAAATGGTAAGCTATTGTTCCCCATACACCTGTCATTGTAATAACAAATTACTTTTATTTCCATTTGAGGATTGTTGGCTAATAAGAGTTATTATTTTGTTTATTTTTTCCTCATATGAAAGGTAGTCCATGTCTCAGATATTTTTTGCAATGCCATATAAATAAGAACATTTCAAAATCCTGAGCAAGTTAATTCTTGGAGCTGAGCTGGGATCTGTTACCTTTGTTATTTTTTAGTATGAAGCAATCAGATGTATGTAGAAAGTATAGCTGCGCGCTATTGCTTTTTAACTAGGAAAGGTTAGAATGAATTCCCCATTTCTGCTGGTAGCATCTTACGTTGTTGATGTTACAGCACACTTTGCTGCTGTATTCACTAAGGCCCTTTCCGCACCTTACCTGTTCGTGGGGGGCGGTGCTTGCGCGAGCAGCCTCTTGCGTGAGGCGCTCACATCCCTGCTCCTTCGTTGCCGCAGCTGGCTTGCTGGTCGCGCGAACACCCCGCCCCCGCCCCTTCCTTCCGCAGTGCAGCCTGGGAGCTGTAGGCTGTACTGGGGCAGGAAGCGTGACTGGCCCGGCTCAGAGGCTCCGCAGGGCAGGTAAGTGCATGTGGGCCTTGGAGCGATGCGCGACCGCGCAGCATTTTCAGCTTTAAGCCGAAAATAAAAAATGCGTGCGCAGTCCGCGTTAGGCTCTTGAGCGTCGCGTAAATGTGAATGCGTCATGTGGACTACTACTCACATTTACGCGATGCTCAAGGGGCCCTTTCGCTTAAAAAAAGCCATGCGAAAAGGGCCTATGTTATGCATAATGATTTCAATAATCACAACTGTAGTTTGCCCTGAACATTTATAAAAGCAATTTTGTCTTTTGCCATTATAGTAATAAAACACAGTATAATAAACATAAAGAATGGCAAAGCAGCATATAATATAACATTAAAGACCTCTGGTGCCATAACCTGAGAGAACACAGTGTACTCTGCCTGATATCTAAAAACAGGTGCTGGCATGAGCCAAATATGTATTGGGGAGCTGAATAATTGGAGTGCTACCACAAAGAAGCCGTACCTCTAGCCTGGCTTCAGAAGATGCTGGTTCCTGGGAAGGACCTTTTTGAAGAGGATCCGAATTGACTAGCAGGATAATATAGAAGGCACTGGTTTACCCAGGATGGGAACCTGTGGCTTAATTGCACTTCCCATCTTCCTCCTCCTCCATTGGTTGTACTGAATGGTTTTGAAGGGAGCTGCAGTCCACCAATATGGAGGACCACATCTTCCATACCTGTGCTGTAGCTATTCAGGTCACCCAAGCCGTTAAAGGCAAGAAAGTTTAAGCAGAGGCTGGATGGCCATCTGTCGGGAGTGCTTTGAGGGTGTTCCTGCATGGCAGGGGGTTGGACTGGATGGCCCATGTGGTCTCTTCCAACTCTACATTTCTATGATTCTATGAAACAGTTCTCCCAGTTGAGACTGATAACAAGATATAAATATTTCAAATAAGATTTATCTTAGTATCCTGGAGCTCTTTCTATTTCCATTTGATGAAGTTATGTGAGTTTTTGGCTTAGGTGCCAAAAGCCTTGTTCAAGTGTTCTGCGGTGTAGTTAGCCTATAAACACAGAAGGAAGAGGAGAGTGTCTTCCATTTCTTCTTCTTCTGTTCATTATTCTCCACATGTGCACAAGGACAGTCAAAGGAGGAAAGATTTGGTTTTTCATGTTTCCCAACTGCATGGAGGCCTCTGCTTGTAGGGGAAGCTCTTCTCTAAACCTTTTGCTCTCTGTGTGGAGAGAGCATCAGTGAAGAGACAAGGGCTGCTGCACACTTTTCCTTGCATTTTTACTTTAACAGCATTGCTGTAGTAAAGGTTTAAACTGTATAAAACCTATAAGGGTAGATGTGATGAGCTAAAGTAGTTTTCCTTGTCTCACTTCAGATGCTCAAAGACCAGTATCTTGGTTACAGAAAAGCCTTTCTGGGGGATGCAGTGGATGTATTCGAGGCGAGACGAGCTGAGGCAAAGAAGTGGCAGACTGCTCCACGGGTTACAACTGGACCTACTCCTTTCAGCAACATACCAAATGCAGCAGCCGTTGCCATGGCTGCAACACTTACACAGCAGCAACAGCCTGCTACAGGTCTGAGTGCATTCAAGTTATAGCTTTTAGTGTTACAAAAATAGTAAGCTTATATGGTGTTTTATATTAGGTCTTCCTTTGTTTTGGAAATCTAAAAATTGTGAGTAACAAGTCATCAAAACATAGGTAATAGAAAATGCGGGATAGAATTAGCAATAATTATACACCCAGTATTTAACCTTGTAATTTTACTTGTAATAGCTTGTTTACTGTATTACTCAACCCTTTGGAATGTGAGTCTTGGTCACCTCTAAATATGCATAGGGTAACATTTTTAAAAAATTGCAACACTATTGTATATTTTTTTTCTTAATTTGTTGGTAAATTCTAATTCAATTTGTTTTCCTCATGGAAAATCTTTTTTTTTTAAATTGCACTTTGTAATTTGAAGTATGCCTCAAAATTTGGTTGTTATTTTTTAAAAAATATGTGGCAGTAAAATACTGAAATTAGCTGAAGTCCAGGATTGCATATAGAAAAAAAAGTTATTTTGAGGTGCTACTCACTGGGAAGAAAGCATAGGTAGACATGAAGCAACTGAGAGAGGAGATAATCCAGTTTAAAAATTCTTTATTGGCTGGCATATGCCTTGGTGCTTGAAGTTAGAAGCTTAAGTGGCTGTTTAAGGTGCCTATCTTCCAAAGAGTTTTGGATCTGAGATCATGTTTAGAGAGATGTAGAAATTAAACCACTTTGATATCTAAATGTGGCTCAGATCTCAGCTTTGTGGAACCCAGTTCTAAGCTCTTGATATACCTAAGAATCTGCTTTTCTACCCCCTTCAACTGCACCTTTATGTTTGTTTGGAGCTTTGGCACAAAAGCAGATTAGCACATACATTCATGACTTACTACCTAGAGAGCCATTAATTGAGGTACTGTTAAACAATGGGGTCTACAGGGTAGTTCCAGCTTCAGTATTTTTGTTGACAGCTGGTTCCTATAGAAGATGAATCCAAACAGAACTTGGCAAGTGTGGAAGGACTATAATACATCTTTGTAGGTTTACTGTAGCAACATAATTTAATCTGCTGTACTTTTAACCTTTCACGGTAAGCGTAAGTAAGCAGGTGAATACTTCTTACTGCTTTGTATACAGTGGGAAATGTATGTTTGGTCTGTAGCTACTAAAACCTTAGTCCTGTGAATTATTCAGGTTTTTTTCCTGATGTTATTAAAAACTGCAAAAGCTATTTTCCCTTAATCTTAAATACCTTAACTTAGAAATAAGTTGATCCACTTAGTTTAATGGAAAATGCTACCAAATCAACATAGACTAAGCTTGCTTCCATTGATTTTATTTCAATGAATTGTAGGGAGATCTAACGTCAGGGGCAACTCCCATGGCCCTACAGGCCCATCTAGTGCTCAAAATCCATTCATGAGTATCTGCAAGCTTCAGGACAGAGAAGCAGCAGAGAAGACTGTGAATGGGAGAGGAAATTGCCCCCTGCACGTTTTGCTGAAATAAGTTGTTTAGGTAGGTGGGGTTAGTTGTGTATCCCACCACAAGTGGAACAAAGAAGGTCACTAACATTGTATTGCTGTACAATGCTTGTGGATGAATTTAAGTTTTGTAGCTGTTCTCATTCTTATGTAGTGTAAGATCATCTTTAGATTTAATTTCAGTTATCTCACACAAATCTAGTGCAAAGAATAGAACAGCATTTCTGTGAATGGAAGGCACCTATTACATGCAGAAAGCCACTTTTTTATATCCAGTCTTTTGTCTTTCTTCTAACACAGGATCAACAGAGTAGGTAAACTACCATTTGATGAATTTAAGCCGTCACATGAAATTTATGCTATTGCATAGAATTTATGCCATGATTTGGTTGTAAAAGTAGAAGAGTGCCAAAAGGAGTTACTTGTTTGACTTTCTGTTAATATGGCATAATCTGATATCCTAAACTGTTTAGATGTAGATCAGAGTTCGGAATTTTGTCCCAGAATTTGGAAGGACAAATGCTCATTAGCATAGAACACACATTCTGTTATGCATAAGCTCCCAAGTTCAAGTCAACATTAAAGGATCTTGAGTAACAGGCTTAGAAAAGATCCCAGTCTGAGACCTCGGAAAGTCACCGACAGAGTTCTGTGTCAGGAGGACCTAGGGTCCATATCTAGTGACAGTTATAGCTTTCAGTCCATTTCTAATCCCTTTTAGGCCATAAAATGTAACCAAGAGGTTAGAAAAGGTGTTGCCCTTTCTCAAAGCCTGTGTTAGCAGTCTTTTAGTTTGTATATAAAGATATACTGTAATGTGATGTTAATGTCGTTTGGTATACATGAAGACTCCTGTGTTTTTGGTGTAAGGGTGTTCCCTGCAGTAGAAAAGTGACTTTCTCTCTAAAATATGGTAGAGGCATAACTTAAAAGAAATTGTTCATTTGGAAGTCTGATATTCAGTATTAGTATAACATTTTTGCTAGTGCTAACACATTTTTTAACTGAAACGTGTGCCTGTGAAATGATCTAATGGCTGGGAATAATGAACAGTGCTTTCTGAGCTTTAGATAGCATCTGATATTGTACTCAGTGCACCCTTTTTTAAAGCTGCTTAGCCACATTGGGCAACTTAAAACATTCAACATACTAATTGTGCCCCTTTTTTACTACCTTGGTAGCTGCACCATCAATAACTTTTCATGTGATATAATTACAGCCTTAAGTGTATGCAGCTACTAACAGCAATTATGATTTGGTTATCTTATCTAAAAAGCACCTTGCTCTGCTCTAATGCCTTCTAGCACTTAAAAGTTTTATTGTATTATTTGGTCTTGCCAAGGTCAGTTTAAAATTTAAAATACTGGTTCGGAGAAATGTCTGTCCGCTAAATTAGACCTCGTCCTTGAGCTGGTTTTATGGTTAAAATGCAGTGCCACATAATTGAAATTAACTGTTAACTTCAGCTAACATTAACTTACTTTACTGGGAAATGGACTAGCCTGGTTAAATTTAGGCAATTTGGGTTTGCACCTTTCTTTCTAATATAGAAAGAGCTTAGCAATTATATTTGTGCAAATCAAGTAGGGAACCTTGCTGATGTTTACCTAGTCTAGATTTTTAGGCTGCAGTCTTAAACACACTTACTGCAGGATAAGCCCAGTTGAAAATGATTGGACTTACTTTTGAGTAAGCATAAATGGGACTGCAGTGCTAGTAGTGAGTTTTATTTATTGAGCTAAAACTGCTCCTTAGAGCAAAAATATATATACATTTTAAATAGGTTACTACAGGTAATTATAATTTAAATCGTTCATAATATGCTGTCCAAAGGTGACAATGTTTACTTATATATTTTGGCATGGACGATCTCTAGCATTATCTAAATTATGTAAGCATCGTTGACTTTAAGTGAGATTTTTTTCGTGGTATAGAGTCAACTGATTCAAAATCAGCTGTTACATTGAAAAGTTTGTTGGCTTTAACTATGAAATCCTGTTTTTCTGTAACTTGAATATAAATTTATCTTGAATTGTTCTGAAACTGAAAAGCATGCTCAAATGCAGGCTTAGTTTGGAGGACTGTGGGGTCATCAAACTGTTTAAAGTTCTTCCACCAACAGTGCCTCCTCCAAAGTGGAAAATAAATACACTTCATTTAAAAAGAACACTGGACACTTTTTATTGTTAGAAACCTGGCTGACTTTGGACTGGAAACATTTTAAGGAGCTGCTAGATGAAGTATATTAACTTGTTTACTTCCAGTTTTTACCTGTAAATGCAACACATCTATAAAAAGTTAAAGCTGGACTAAATTAGTTGAACATGGGTCCCACCGATTTCAGTGTTACAATCATGAGTTCATTTCACTCCCACTGATTTCAGTGGGATAATCATGAGTTCATTTCACTCCACTTTCAGATGAATTCAACTAATGTAGCCTGGGTCTAACCTAGAATATTTGAGTTGGCACATATTACATACTTTGAACAAAGATCAGTCTCATTTTGCCAAAACAAATGCTTAGTGCTAGATGTAAGTTCACAGCTCTATTTGACTTTTAAGTTGAATGCGACCTTGAATATAATAACCTCATTTTTGTGTTAGATCACCTAAGATGTGGGTATTTCCTTGCAAAAGATGTAATGCAAAACAGTGCCTTTTGCTTGATATTTGGTTATCTGTTTAATTAGCATTTGTGAGAACTTGAATCTCAAGTATTTATATCTACAAGGCCAGAAGGGGACCATGAACACTGTCTGATCTGTACAACACAGCTTACAAATTATCACCAAGATTTCTTTTTGGTTGATGTTCTTTAAATTGTTCTTGTGGTAGTAGAAAGAACTATAATGCAATAATGAGGTAGAGCTACTTGAGGATTTTTAGTAGAAGAGATCAGTTTCCAGAAAAAAATTGGAACCTCCAAATCCCAAAGTGACTTTTGATAAAATATTTACTGGTGAACAATGTATTCTGTACCATTGGATTCAAACAGATCAACAACAATAACAACAAAAAGTTTTTAAAAGACAGTTCAGGAAGTGCTGCTGTGCGTTCTCTATTTTAGTTGATTTTGCCTGAGAATAGCATTAGCTGGATTGTACCCTTGGCCTTCAGCGTGGCAGGAATATGAAGAGGTTGGCTCAGTATTTGAACTTGACAAATCCTTCAAGTTTATTTATTGCACTGATTGCTGTGCTTAAAGGTAGGAATAAAAATTTTACTGTGAAAACTGTCAAGTAGCTTTTATAAGTTACTAAAGTAACCTCCAAATCTTTTGTTATGACTTATTTATAATGAGGGGCAAATAATAGTTTCCTCTGCACAGAACAAATGAGCTAAAGCTATAAATTTAATCTTGGTATATTAAAAAATGGACTTTGACAGTGTGTATATGTAGGGAAACCACTGTCTCGAATTATCTAAATGATGTTAGAAATTTCTGAATCTGAAGCTTTTGAATGTATTGGGTAAGGTACACATCTGTGCCTTTTCTGTAAATGTTTATTTAAACAGGCAAAGTTGGTTGTAAATGTAGCAAAGTTCTAACAACTCAGTAACTATCATTTTTGTGTGAACCAGTTCGAATTGTCATGTTACTGTGTAATTGACTTGCTCTAAAATGAACAATAAATTTAATAAAAACAAAGTCATTGTCTTGTGTTTTATCCACTTGTTTCATTTTGTTTTTCAAAAAAAATGGATAAAATACTCAAATGAGTATTTAATATCAGACATTGGTAACATGATGATTTTAATCATGTTAATATAAAACTTGATTATTAAAGAACCATTGCTAGCTACTTGTAGGACATTCAGATACAGTCCCATCAAGGAGCAAAAATTCTAGCTTAAAATGACAGGCTGAGTTGTCATAAAACTATAGTCTCATGCTTTGGCAGAACCTATTAGATTTACTGATGGCTTCATCTTGTGTTGCATACTATACCAGTTTAGGCACAGAGATAGTTTGGGGAAGAATTCTAATGAAAACTGGGATGCTTTGAAAAGCATTTGTTAAGCTGTGATTTACTTTTTTTTAATGAAAGGGTTTACATAATGGATCTCTGTTGCGAAAGAGTAAGGCAAGCTTTGTTTTCATTTTTTTTATACCAGGGCCACAGCCGACTCTGGGAATTAGTTTTGGAACGCCATTCGGTTCAGGTATTGGCACTGGCTTGCAATCAAGTGGCTTAGGCTCTTCAAGCCTTGGAGGTACACTTTAACTTTTTCTAATGTTTCACTGAATTACTATACAGAACTTAACTGAACTAGGCAGCACACCCCACTGGTAGAGCTAAATCCTGCTTATTTTATGCTAATACACAAGGCCGTGACCCAAAGTTCCATATTGATTGACATGAAATTACTACCAGCTTCTGATTCCATACTCTCAATCTCTATTTTGGGTATAGAGCTCACTGCAGTATGTAAGTACACATCCAGAAAATGGGAGAATTCCCCCTGCCAACAATACTCTGACTTTTTTTTAGCCTTTTATAATCAAGACAAATAAGCTGTCTTGCCATCTTCATTGAATACACATTCTTCGCACTTACCCTGTTGTGATCTCTGGGACTACCTTTTCGTGTTGAGATGACCATACTTTCTCCCATTCCTGGAAGACATCTGGGCTTATCCTTTTAAACAGAATAGGTGTTTGGGGATTAGGAATAGTTAGCTAATGCAGGGTACACTATTTAATGCCTTCCGTATACTTGGAACTACAGTTACCACCAACTCCAGCTTATATAATAAATGGTCAGAGATTGTTAGAGTGCAGTCCAAAAAAAGTTCTGTAGGCCACCAGATTGCCTACCCTGGCCATTAGTCTCCTATGTTAGGTTTACGTAGCTATCATTGCATTTAGATATGTGCCTTGAACATAGGATGTAGGGTGTACTTGTAAACCACGTTAGTTCTTGATTCATAAAGTGTAATTCTGATGTGTCAGCATATTGCTGTACCAGCCTTTTCCTCCTTGGTAGTGCGTTTTCAAGATCTACAACACAAACTGAGTGTACTGCTGCGTACTTAATCCCTATTGCTGATATGTGCATTTGTGAAAGAGTAAAATTGAGAGCTGTATGTAAAGAGAGATGTTGACTTTTCTATGTTGCTGAACAAACATGGGGAACTTTTTTATGTCACATGGTACACCACAGTGGAGGTTGCTGAGTAGGCGCAGTAATGTCAGGTGTCTGCTGCTATACTGGTACATTGTCAGATCAAGAAAACACAGCATGACTCTTGAAATGCAAACATTTTCCCTCTCCTATCTTGAAAATCTTGACATAGCTACATATTTTTCCCAGCAGAAGGTATCCTTCCATAGTTGTTCCTGTCCCTGGCAGACAGGACTGTGTTCATACTTGCAGGAACACTTCATAACAAACATAAAACTAGTAGAAATACAACTAGGAGCAGTGGTATAAACACTCCATCTCATTGAAATGTTTCTATCATAATTGTCCCCTCATTCCTAAGACTTGGAACTACTCAGTACAGCAGCATGAGCTGCCTGTCATCTCAAAATGTAGGACTCATAGCTGGTATATTTCCCATTGACTCTCTCACAGTTTTTGGAAATAGAGGAATAAACCAAAACTTGTAATTCTTGAGGGACCAGCTCATCTCTTTGTATAGTGCCACATTTACATAATGGCAGTAGGAACAGTGTGGTGTTTTCCTGAAGTTTTTTGAAGGTGGATCTGCATTTCAAGCAATGAGGATAGTATGTTACAAAGAATTGGGATCTATTTATTGCCCTAAAGTCTGGACGTCCAGCAAGAGTGTCTTGCTTTTCAGTTATGACTGGGAAAGTAGGAAGGTATGCATTAATGTCAAAGAGTCTCTTTCCAAGAATACTGAGGTTGTGCTCCTATACCTATTTCTTTGGATGTAGATCTGCTGAAGCCTAAGGATTTACTTCTGAGAAAATATTTTTACCATCCTGGTGTAAATGAGATTTTGTACCTTCATATAACTGCTGTAAGAGGTGGAAGAAGTCTTTTTCTTATGCTATTAAATACTCTTCTCATTTGATGTCTTAAGAAGGAGGCCAAACTAGTTGCTATGTTTGTCAGCAACTCCCAGAATCCTTCACTAGCAAACTCTGATCTGCCAGCAGATTCTTTGGTTCAGCCCAAAATATTCATCAAAACCATTCACACGTAATAAAACTAGTCCTTGGACTAATCAACTTTATTATACATCACGATGAATTTAGTTGAGAGCAACTGAAGAATATGTGTCTCCTTGAAGACTTTTCCATCAAAGCAGGATAAAAATCAGTGGATTGAAAATAGGTTTATTAATTTTTACATGTGTTTATACATTTTCAAAGTGCTTAGAAAACAGAAATACCAGTGCTTGGATTCAGACTTAGTAATTTTTAGAGGAGAAACAAAAAAAACGAACAGGATTTAAAGTTATGGCTAAATAAAGTCCTATTAATTTCGGTGGGTCTGCTCAAAGTGTATAGTAGGCAGTGTAATTCTCACTCAAAAATGTACCAGCTGTAGGGATTTAGGAGTAAGTACAAAGCTATGCCATGAGCAGAACTCTTCTGTGGGTGGATTGCAGAGATCTTCTGACAGTACTGTGTTATATTAAGGTTTGCTAGCAGAAGAGCCAAAAAAAGAGGGCATACAAGGGTATTTTAACTAGCCAAGTGTCTGTTTAGCAGATACTAGGTCAGCTTACCTGGCTGAAGTTGTGCTGAATCCAAATTTCTCCCATCCTAGGAAAGTTGGAAATTACTTAAGATTGTGTTTATTCTGTTCTAATTTGATGTTGGCACAGCTATGCTTCTGGGCTGGAGGATTTCTGAATCATATAACTCAGCTCCTCTTTCACCCTGCTCCTTTTTAATGGTTCTTCTCTTGTTATATCTTAGCTACCAAAACAGTCCTACAAAAAGATTGCTGAGATCAGCCCACTGAAAAGGGTTGTGCTGGAGAAAGCATTTCTGTCAGCAAAACAGATTTGTGTGCAATTCTCTCCCTGTATAGTTGACACATCTTTGGGCAAGGATTGCACTATATGTCTGGGTCTGAAAGCATAACTTGGTTACAGTTTTGAGTGTGGCAGCTTAAAAACAGCCCTGAGAGTCACATATGCAGGCAGACTTTTCCCCATCTGGAACCAAATTGATGCAATAGTCATACATGAATATTTACACTCTGCTTATCAAACAAGAGGTATTTCCCTTTTTACCCCATGAAAATTAATTACTCTAGTCTGCCTACTGTTAGACCTTGCTGCGATCTGCCAGTCATGGGCATTTCATAACTGGGTGAATCACTGAGTAAAGTCAGAGTAAAGTAGAAAGTAACAACTGTGCCAAGAAGAAAAGATAAATTTTCCTAATGAATAGATTTCTATATTTTCTTACTCAACCTCACGGTCTCTCATGGCTGCTGTTGGTAAGACTGATTGTGCATAGGAACAGAAAAGATATTCCCTGTATAATTAAAAAAGAAGAAGGAAAGTGTAGAAAATGCAAAGTGGGCCAGCAAATATGTATGCAGGACTTAGATATAAGAATGAAATAGTGTAAATAATACTCTAGTTATACATTAACATGGTTTGGTGATCAGGTTTACTCCATTGTTTAAGAAGTATCAGTGGCCTTTGCTGGCTGAGGATAATGAGAGTTGTAGTCCAACACATCTAGAGAGTCCAGAGGTGGGACATTAGCAGTGAAGTCTTGGACAGAGGATTCTAACACTTGAATCAGGTAGCTAATACATATTGGCTGTTGAGTGATGTTGGAGGACTAGTTTCTTTACAGCAATGTAGCCTTATATGTATCTTAATCTCTGCTGTCTTCACTAATGTTCCACTAGGGTTTGGAAGTAGTTCTGGTTTTGGAAGCAGTGCCACAGGCGCACCATCATTTGGATTTGGAGCTACAAATAAGCCTTCAGGAAGCCTTAGTGCAGGTTTGTTCTATTCTGAACATTAAGAAGCTTAAGTTACCAGCTTGAACTTTGGAGAACATCCGTTTCAGTCTTTAAATTCAAACCATCCATTTATGTCAAATATGGTTTAGTCAGCATTAGGCACTAATCACTATTCACTGTTCATTAATTACAAAGGAAGATGTACCAAATTTCAGACAGTCTCCAGAAGCTTGAGTCAATAGGATCAATTTTCTTTTTCAACATACTCAGGGAAACTTTGGGCTTTTGTTTCTGAAACACTGGTCTCTCATGATTGCAGAGTAAATTTCTTTTGAAGGTAGGGAAAATTGAAAGGCATTTTTTGGCATGATATAGAGATAATTGCTTAAATTGAAAATATTTTTTAAGAATTACTGGATACATGTAGTCACTGCACAGAGGTATACCACTAACAAGTATTTTGATTCCAGACCTCAGTGCATTTTTATTACTTTTATTTACTGGAAATGTTTTTAAACTTGACCCCCCCCCCCCGGCCCCAATGTTGGGGGGTGGAAACTGATTTTTTTAAAACCAAAACAAAGTGATTTTTTTTCTAAAAATGTTCCCTTCAACAACCCTAAGGTAAATTTCCAGTGTGCTTACTGGTTTAATAAAGGCATCTGCTAATATAAGCTGTGGGTGAACAAAAGTGTTGTTGTTGTTATTGTTGTTGGTTGTGGTGTGGTGGTAGTGGTATGTTTTCTGGATTTGGCCCTGGGGGGAACTGCAGCTGCTGTCTGGCAGTTGCCCACCTGTGCCTTCAACTTTGCAATACTGAGGCTATTTACAGTTCCCTCAGAATATAATTTCACAGTTAGGTTAAAGTTGACCTGTTGTATATATTTATGTATGAGTCTAAACATTTCAGTCAAAAAAATTGACCCACTGATTATTGTTCATGATCTGAAGATTCAAGTTAAAAGAGCAGCTGAACTTAACAGTTCTTTTGAATTCAAGTAAGAAAACATCAAATATTTGATCACAGCTTTATACAGACATAGGTATAGATCAGACATAATATTTTCACGGGAGAACTGTGTGTTGGCCAAGGTTTGTTGGTTTCTCCAGTTGCACAAGTATTAACACATTTCTTTTAGTGAATCCTGGCCATATTATTGCTTGTAAAACGGAAGCTGCTTTGGCTTTCTCTCTTGCACATTATCTGGAATTAGGTACCTCTAATGCTAGTGGAATGATTACTGGATAGTGGCTGTTACAAACTCTGGGTTAAATGTGATTTCTAAAACTAGTTAGTTTCAGGTGGTTAAAATGATTACTACCAGCTTGTTTTTTATTTTTTCATCTATAGTGGTCATTTCCACACCAGCATACTTTCTTGTGATAAAAAGATGTTTCTCTGCCATTGTTATGTTAAATCTTTGATACTTCAGCATTTGCTTTTAAAATCATTAAGCAGTTAGGTAACTTAACAAATCATCTAGTCCTGCTAATCTGTTGCACAGAAACAACAGTCATGTGGAACTTTAGAAAGTAATAAAATTATTATGCTATGAGCTTTCATGGACAAGAGTCCATTTCATGTTATTCTCAGTTGGCAGGTGTACATTTTGGTGTAGAGGAAAATAACCTAAAGATTGGACTTACAGGAAATGCAAAAAGTACAACATGTGACACCAATTTTAAACTAAAAGTAATGACCATTAACAGTAACAGAGATCAGTAATAAAACAACAATCTTTGCATCACTTAATAAATTAATACCATTGCAGGACTGGAGATCATTGTGTTTGTTGATACCAAGATCAGTAGAGTGAAAACTCTTTTTTTTCTGATTCAGTTTCCTCAACTACCTCTTGACGTTGGAGAATGTCAACTTCTTTTTTAATTTACTCCTTCTGTTTTGACTCGTCTCTTCCTCCACTACACCCAGAGGCTTTATGCCTCCCATGTGTGTATACCACAAATGTTTAATTATTCGTTAGTATTAAGGAAGCTACAAAACTGTTGTTTCAGCATAACAGGTATGGTTTGTTTTGGTTGCCCATTTCAGTGCTTTATACATTACTTTTGAGAAATGCAAAGCTAATCCTTCCTGGGCGCATAGGACTAGCTGTGTGGTTGTTTTTAAGAGTGGATAGGACCATCCTTTCCCAAGGTACTGAAGCCACTTTAATATAAACATCACCTTGCTGTGATAGGCTTAAAGCTTTGTATTATAATAGCTAAATTTCACCCAAGAAGTCCCCCTCAGTGAAGTCCCATTGCTATTGTAAAAGAGGAAAAATTGGTTGCATATTTGCTGATTTGTCACAGATACCAGCATTCCTTTACAACTGCTGCAGTAAATTATCTGTCTCTGTCAATCTCATTTTAGTCATTTACTTCTCTGTGAGCAAATGAGAGCAGGGGAAGGGACATAGCAGCTTCCAAGGCCCAGTCTTGAACTCAGTCCTAGGATAAACTGACACTGCAGGGAGTCTTAATATTTAAAGAAGCAATCAACAAATATTTTCAAGACATTTTTTCTTATGGGCAGTTCCACAGATTTGCTTCTCAGTTTCTTTTCTGGGGCTCATCTGCATCATATAGAAATTCTCTTCATTCTGATAACAGTGTTTAATTTTATACTTAGTTTTCCCAATACCCCATTTGCCTCTCATTTGCTGTTGCTTTTTCCCTGATGACAACTTCAGAGATTTCTTGGTATCCAGGACACCAGGCTATGCAAACTCATGGTGTACCTGTGGAATATGTCTGCTACTCTTCTAGACATTTTTGGCCCAAGGGGAAAGCAAAGTTTGACACACACACACACACACACACTTAAACCAACAGCATCTGTGGTTGCATAAATGTATTTCATTCAGTGAAAACTAATTGAATCAAACCGCATTGATTTTATTGCAATGTGTGAGAGAGAATATAACCTTACCTGAACACGTGTGGTGACTTGTTTGCTGGAAGAAAGGAGGAGGTACAGATGGCTTTAAGTCTCAAACAGCATTCTTGTTTGGAAAGTTAGGAATTAAGAAAATATTTCAACTGTCTTCCAGTTATGGTTGGGGAATGTTTCCTCTGTGAAAATCAGTAAGACTCATCACGTTACAATTCCCTTTGCCAGTTCCATAGGGATGTTAATGCACTTGTACACATTGGTAGTATGGACAAGTTGTCACACTAGAGTTGTGAGCTGACTGAGATGGTGAATGTTAATACAAGACTAACCATTTCATACTTCATTTGGACAGGCTAAGAAAGTCATAGTTATCTTCTCACCTTTAAATATTTTCCCCTTCTCTACAAGGCTTTGGCAGTTCAAGCACATCTGGGTTTAACTTCAGCAATCCTGGCATCACTGCATCTGCTGGCCTGACATTTGGGGTGTCCAATCCAGCATCTGCAGGCTTTGGCACAGGAGGACAACTTCTTCAACTGAAGAAACCTCCCGCTGGAAACAAGAGGGGGAAAAGATAAATGTGAAAAGGGCAGTGGGGAGGGTTGGGGTCAAAGGAAAGGGACAGTTGCGTTCAGTTAGTTCATCCTAAAATAATCTATTTTTTTAAGCCGATATAGTAGATGCTCTGTGTCCTTGGAGATTTATAACATTTTGTTACTTCTTCCCATTCTGGATTATAAAATGTACTTGTAACAAGCAGCTTTTGTGAATCAAGGAAGGCTCACTTAACTGTTTTGTTTTGTTCCTTTGTCTTTTAGATATCTACTTCATTATTAAGGACTGTTGTAAAACCATCTATTTAACATAATATTAGTAAGAAGATATTTTTGTTAATATGCTTTAAACCTTAGAGAAAGAGATGCATATTTGGTTTCTTTGTACAAATAAAGTATATTCTAGTACAAATGCTTGAATCCATATCTTCTGTTTCTTGATATGGCCTTTTAAAAACATCAGGGTGGTTTTGTGTATATGTATGTAAATATATACAGTAAAAATTTACACTCATATGTATATGAGTACATGTAATATTTCAAGAATTGTCTCATAAAGCAGAATGACCTAGATCAAATTGCTAGTCCCAACTAGAGTAGACTTATTGAATTAATAGGATTTACATAAGTGATGACATACCATTTAGTAGTTGATTCAGTGGGTCTACTCTAGTTAAGACTAGTCAAATTTCTAAGTTTGAGTCTGGAGCCCTTTTTCCTACACAGTGTCGGCATATCAAAGACCAGTTTGTAAGATCTACTTATGCATGAAAGATGCGGTGGGCATGTTTTGTAAGTCAGCTTCCATTTCTGTTTGTTTCCATGAAGCGAGTATTTACATATAATGTTCTCAAATCAATTTGGTTGTGAACCATTGCAGTATATTTTTTAGATTGCAGGACTTCAGGATTGTGAGAGTTGATTTAGAAATGACCTCAGTCATCATAAACTGCTTCCACAAGTAGCCCTGGTCATGCAGCTTTAACATGGATGAAAGGTAGTTGGGGACAACGTAGCAGAAATATCCTAGTGAAGAGTTTGCAGAGATTGCAGAAATGGCTGCTCATAAAACATTTTTGCAGGTACCATTCTCTCACATTGTGAAGGCCATTGGCTCACTATGTATATGAAATATTTGCAGAAGGCAGGACTGCTACAGAACAAATTTGTCCATTCTTATGTTTTAGATTTTCACTTCCACCATGGAGGAGATAGACCAGGCTCTTCTGGCCCTGATCAGACCATTCTGAATGAATAGTTCCTCTGTCCTGGCACCCATTCACACTGCAGAATTACACCGTTAGTATTCCACTTTCATCATAGTTCCATCCTATGGAATCCTGGGATGGGCAGTTTAGAGTAGGGCATTTAGAATTCTCAGCTGGAGCACTCTAGTGCCTCACAAAACTGCAAACCCCAAATTTCCATAGGAGGGAACCATGGCAGTTAAAGGAGAATAGCACTATAATTGTGCAATGGGCCCCTGGAATTGATGCATATTATACTTCAGAAGACATCAGGCACGGTAATTAGGTTTACTACAAAGTATAGATCAAAGCTATGCATGTGAGAATAAACTATTTCATATAAATGGTAGCACTAGTCTGACCTTAAAGTTTAGATAACAGTATCATTGCATGTTGCATTGCATATACAGCTCAGTGAGTGTTCAAAACAGACACAAACGGAACATTTGTTGCCTTAAATGAAGGGGCTACATTCATAGTCCTTGAACTGTGTTGCCAGCACAAATCCCATTCTTGTCATCAGGGCTTGTGCTAGGTCATCTCCTTCAAGGGTCAGGCTGTTAGCTGGTGTATCTAGTCACTGCAGTGTGTGCAGAATTTTGGTGAGGTTTTGCCTTTATATACAGAGAATATTTTGTATATAACTCAAGTGAAGCTTCATAGTTTTTAATCTAGGCACCTTTTAAAAATACACAGTGCACGCACATAGTTTCTGGTTTTGACTTTGGCTGCTTTTGGTTTTTGAATACTATTTTTGTAATCTCTGTCTGTTTTATGTTGTCATTTGATAGTAAGTTCTCTGGGGAAGATGTGAGTCTCAAACATGATCAGTTCAGAAGTAAGGGAAATAACTTACTTAGCACAGGGCTTTACACATTTTAATAGTCTCCAAAGTATAAGCACCTTTTTTTTTGAAGGAGGAAGCTTTTAAATTTGGCAGAAAGTCTAAAATGATTTTCAGACTACAATTTGATTTTAAATTTGTGTTGGGTTTCTCTTAAGAAAATGATGAACATAGTACATGTATGTTACTGCTTTTTACTGGATGAAAATGTTGAACCGCTTTCCTTTTTGTATATAATTTTGTGAGCCTTTTTTTTAAAAAAAACTGTGTTGCTGTCTTTGTCCACATGTGCAACTTTTTGTTCTACAAATAATAAAAATGTTTGAAGTGAACCATGTCATTAATATTTCTGGATTGTTTCATTTCTTTGTGACTGTTTCCCAGCACAGATACAACTGTGCTTTGTAAAAATCGGTGGAGCTGATTCAGAGAAAATGTTCTTTGTGTGAGAATCATTCTGATGGTGTCCTAGTGCAATATTTCTCAGCCTTTGGTCCTCCAGATGTTCTGGACTGCAGTGCCAAGAATTCCCTGGTATTTGCCAAGCTGGGAGTTGAAGTCCAAAACACCAGGAGGACGAAAGTTTAAGAACCACTGTCCTGGTGTGCATATATATATAAGCAATCTAACAAGTGAACCAAGCAACCTCTGTATTTAGCCACATTGGGTTTAGCCTTCTATCACACTGGAAGGAGAAATGTACTGTCGTAATACTGGGAAGTACAGCTGATAATAATTCATTATGTCCACATTTGTACCTTGCACACATACACAGCAGTGTCTCTCAGTGAAAACTGTAACTCCTTGAGTGTTGAACAGGACATCCTGTGTAGCTTTAATGGCTGGAAAAACTAATTGAGGATGTCGTGTACAGTGTAAAATTGTACAAAGGATTGTTGCTAAAGAAGTACAACTATACAGGAATAGTATCTGGAGTCTTCCTCTGCATTTTGAAATGCCTATTAAAACATTTCTTTTTTTTAATTTAAGGCTTCAACTCAGAATTTGGGGATATGAATTATAATACTGGAAAGTTAGTATCAGTTATGAGTTTAACCATTAGTTGTTACAATATAGTGAGAAAAGTTTGTTACATAATTGGTACCTTTAATACTTTACCTTTTAACTATTTCATCTGCATAAAATACTTCTTTCTGCCCTCGAGTGCGGATTTTATCCTGTGGGCCAATTATTCCTCAGTATTTTGGATGTTCATTCTTCTGTCCATTCCTCATTTTGGTAAGGACAGCCTTCTCCAAATTGATGCCTTCCAAATATATTAGGCTACAACTTCCATCACCCAGTATTCACTGTGCTGCTGGAGCTAACAGGAGCTGTCCAGTTCTGGAGCATGCAAGGTTGGAGAAACTGGGTTAAGATGTTGTATTTTAATTCTGTTTAGTGAATGGCTAGTGTTAATTTGGAAACTGACAGGCACGGTAATCAGGTATACTACAAAGTATAGATCAACTATACTGACCAGAGTTTGAAGTCCTTGTTAGCATCATGACCATACATTAACAGTTGCCTAATTGCATGAAAGTATTCATTTAGTGACCTTATTGGATACTTTTGCATTTGCTTTTCAGCTTGAGGCTGGGAAAGGATATGAAGGGTGAATGGACTGGGAGTGAATTTTTCTTTGTTGCTAACCTGTTTGCACATTTCTTATAATTACTGGGGGGAGATGGGTCACGCTTGCACACTTTGATATTCTTTGTTTTGTTGCTTCTCCACTAAATAACCCCTGAGAGTCCATCTTCCATTGGGTTTGGTTGGGATGTGTGCACCCCATCCCAAGGGCTCCCCATAATTTCAGTGTTGAGAACGGAATTTGATTTCCGGCCAAGCGGTAGCCTGGGTAGAGATGGGGTCCAGCATTTCTCATAGCCAATTTGACCATTGGCTGTGAGGGATGCTGGACCTTGTCACTTTTGTGCTACTGCATCATTTACTGCTGCAAAAGTTTATGTTATAAGCAGCAGCTTGTGTCAGTCTCTGGCACGGAAAGAAATCTTGGGGAAGCCTGGAACTGCACCCCAGTCTGGAGCCAAACAAGATGGTTTAGAAAAATTTAGAGATCAATTAACTTGTTGACTAACAGAGATTATATGGAATAAAAGTAGCACAAGGCAGAGGAAAGAGTGCTACTTTTCTATAATAAATGGAGGAGTGACATTAAAGAGTCATTTTGATTGCTGAATGTAGCAAGAGATACTGCAAAAATATTGACTTAAGATCCCCAAAAGAGCTATTTAAACACAAGCTTCTGCTAGCTTGGTAGATTTTGTTTGGCTTTCCTTCATATACTATGCATATCACAAACTCTTTTAAATTCTCCATTTTGAAAAGTAGTCCGTCTTGTGCTCGCCCTGGTGGGCACGGGTTGGTATTTTATACAATTAGTCTGCAAAGTCTCAAGTCATTATTCTCAAAAATGTGCAGGAGGGGTGAAGCAGAAGAAAAATTAAGTAGCTAGACTTTGACTTCTGGTTTTGTTTGTTGGAGATTTGGGGACAGAACAGGATGTGCAGTCTTATGTTAATGCAAATTTACTGTTCTGACCTTTTTTTTCTTCCTGGAAGAAACTGACTGTTTTTCTTCCTGGAAATTTTTCATCACAGGGACATCAGGATCTGGGAGAAGCCTGGGACTGCAAAGACAACTTTGGCAGGAGTACTTCCCCTATCAATGTGTTAGGGCACTGGCAACTGATGGTTCCCATGCACAGTGGACAGTGGATCCACTCTGATTTTTATTCTAAACTTGAATGGAGGTATCTCAAGGTGCTGAGCCTGTTTGGGGAATATGTATTACCACCTTTGATTGCTCCTTTAAAGTTTGTATGAAAGCCTGGAGTGGATAGAGGCATCCCACTGACCTGAGAGGCATTAGCTACCATTGTTCAAGGGTCGTGGAACTAGGGTCATGGAATTAGTTTCATTCTTTGAATTTTAATCATTGCAGCTACATTTTCTTTCATCCTGTACTTGCAAGGATGTAGTGCTTTGATGTTAGTCATCCTTCAATATATTTGCACTAGAAGAAGGAACAATACAAGCCATTAAGTTTTTTTTTTTAAAAATAACAATAGTTTGAGCTGTAAATGGACAGTGTATATCATTTTTACAAAACAATACATTTCCCATTTTCGTCCAGACACCAATAGACACATGAAAAAGCTACAGTCAGTAGTGCTGAACTCCTTGCTTTGCTAAATTGATCTGCTTCATTGAAATGTTGCAAAGAGTTGTTGAAAAGATTTTATACATTCTGTTCCATTTGTATCTGGGTAAGAAAATCATATTTTTGTGTTGTATCTCCATGAAATTTATCCAGAAATCCCTGGTGAACTAGATCGTCAATCACCTGCTTCAGTAGAATCTGTACACAGGCCATCGCTGGAGACTGAGCCAGGTTAGCAAAATTCTGGGAAAACAATGCTTCAAATTTTACCACCTTTGAGCCCAGAGATAGTTAGTGAATGAAGGGTTTTTGACTGATATAGTTTCTGTTGTACAGTGAATACACTGTACAACAGCATGTCTCATCATTGTAGGCTGCTGGCTCTGATTCAATGGGGCAATCAATCCACTCAAGGTTTTAGTCTGAATTTTTAACAACCTATCAGGAATGCTGAAATGTAACCCTATCCCATGAAAGCCAACGTGGTGTAGTGATTCAAATGTTGGACTACAACTCTAGAGTCCAGGGTTCAAATCCCTAGTTGGCCATGGAAACCCACTGGCTGATCTTGGCCAAGTTATACTCTCTCAGACTAAGGCAAAGGCAAATCCCCTCTGAATAAATCTTGCCAAGAAAACCCTTGATAGGTCTCCATAGAGTCTCCATAAATTGGAAACGAAGGCACACAACAACAATACCAACAACTCTCAAATAAGTTCAGTACCTTGGATAGCTCCTTTAAAGCTCAGATAGAAACCTGGAGCCAATTCAGTGTCCCAGTGACATCTAAGACACCAACTTCAGTTGAGTTTCATGTAACTCTCCCAACAAACGGAGATATATCTTTGAAGTTAAGCAATAATTATTGACTTGAAAAGGAGGTTGGCACCATGACCTGGTGATCTTACAGCTGAATTCTACCAGGTATTTATGGATGAATTGGTACCACCATTAACAAGATTAATTGGTGGCTGCATTGTAGAAGAGTATATACGAAATTCTAAGAAGGAAGCACATTTTAGCATTAATTTCAAAAAACAGCTGAAGACACACAATCCTAAACTACACAGACCAATTAGCCTTTTACATTCGAATTGTTATTGAAAAATAATTGCAAGATTTGTAAATTTATTGAGTAATAGTATTTTAACATATATTATGGATGATCATAATGCATCTGTGAAAAAGGAGACAGCTACAACAACTGATATTAGAACTACAACAAAGATGTTCAGTTTCTTTGAACAGCAAAAGGACCTGATCTGTTTTTATTTTGAGAATGCTAAAAAAGCTTTCAACAGATTAAATTGCAGCCACTTTGGAAACTGTGTTGGGAGAAAGGTGGGATATCTACTATATAAAAGTCAAAGTTTGTGAGTGGGTTTGTCTGCGTCAGGCAGGCGAAGACCTCATACGATTGGCTGTGTCAGGCGAGAAGACATCATATGATTGGCTGAGTGTAAAGATTCTATGGAATCCTGGGGTTTAGGGAGGGGCCTTGAGAATTCTCAGCCTCAGAACTCTTGGAGCTCAGGCCAGTTGCTATGGAGATGAGGCCTAGCAGCAAGTAGGAAGACAGTGCATTCCCTCAGGAACCCAACCTCTGTATGTTAACAACTCTGAATACAGGTTGTGTTGGGGAATATGGGGATAAGTTACAGGTAGTGGACAAGACAGTTTGGGGAATTAGAGACACAGGATCTCAAATCTTTCTAACAAGTATTACCTATGAGAAAATAAAATCCTGGGCAATGCCAGGTATATATGCTAGTAAATTAAATAAATCCATATATGTAGAGCCAGTGTGGTGTAGGAGTTTGAGTACTGGACTAGGACTCTGGGAAATTGGGGTAATCCCCCTTTTTCTTGCCAAGAAAACCCTGTGACAGGTTCATCCCAGGGTCGCCGTAAGTTGAAAATGACTTGAAGCCACACAACACACAGAGCCATGTATGCCTGGGAGATTTGACCAGAAAAAGAAAAAAGAAAAAATGGAAACAAAGCAATAGATTTTACTGTTTAATAGATTTAATATATGAAACTCCTACAATAAGACTAAAAGTTACTAAATTAACAAAATTGGATGACAAAGAGGAGTGTGGCAAAACAGTCTTCCTTACCTGTTGTTATTTAATCTGTCTATTGAAATGTTAGTTTTTAGTGCTAGAATGTAAGGCAGTATTGAACATCTGAAAATTGGAGAACAGAAATAATCACTCCTCCAGGAACTGGTTTGCCCTTGTTTGGTGGGGAGGAGGTATGGTACATCAGTTTTTGGAAGGGATCTTGGGGAAGACTTTGTTATTAATTTCCCCTAAGCTGGCTTCAATGTATGGCAACCCTATGCAATCATGTTTTAACTTTATTTTGTTCAGTATAAATATACAAGAGACTATTAGCAGTAGCACCTCAACAGTATGTTAAGGGTTGTTTCAATTTTTGAATATTTCAGAAGGTATTAAATGAATATCTCATGCTGGGACAAAGGTGAGATTGATCAATCAATCAATCAATCAATCAATCGAAATACTGAAAATAATAAATATTTTAATTTTTTTAAAAAAATGTATCTAAGTAAGATAATCAAATGTTTATGTTGTATTTCGATTGATTTTTATCCAGAAGTCCCAGGGGCATTATATTTTCAACCACATTTTCGACTGGACTCTGCTCAGAAGTCTGCACTGAAGAATGCCACAGGTTAGCAAAATTTGGTGAATCCTGTTCTGAAACTTAACTGTGCCAAAACTCAGAAGTAGCTAGTGTATGCAGGATCTCATTCCAAAGTGTTTTGCTGCCCAATCCAAAAAATGAAGAGACCACACACAAGGCTTGGGTTGATCTAGGGCAATTTATTAATGTTTGCCTAATTAATGTAAAACTAGTAATGGATTTGAACTTAAACTTGGGCTTGAATTCGAACTTGACCTTGAACTTGACTTTGAATTTGTGACCTGAGAAGGGGAGTCAACAGAATGGTTAGGCCAAGGCAAGGGTCACCTCCAGACCTCTTCCCCAGCCCACCTTGGGTGAGGTACCGGGCCCCAAAGCCAACCCATAAGGCTGGGTTAAAACTTCAGCCAGCCCTTTTCTGGAAGGCGAGCCCCTCAAACCAACCCCCCCCCCCGTCTTGCAACCCCACAGTAGGGGCCAGCTGTGGGCCCACCCCAGGGATGGCATTTATCCTACACCAAAGGGTGCCACAAATACTCACCAAAACCCTAAGACCCCCCCCCCCACCAGCAGCCATGGAGACCTATTTAATACCTAGTTAAAACCCTACCCTGTGAAGCCAATTGCCCAATCCCTTGGCACAGTGTAGGGCAGGCAGAAAAAAAAGAAAAAACCCAAGGGAGGGAAAATTGCTACCCGGCCCCAAAGCAACCAGTAATCTTACACTGAAACCATTCGCCAGCAAACAAAGGCTGAGGAGGGGGCGGAGCAGCCCTAAAAGGGGACTGCAGGCTCTGCCTCCTCCCCGTCCTACCACACGACCCTTATTGCATGGTGATTGTGTGGTCTCCTTGTGGGAGGCCAGCAATAGTGCCCCCCCCGCTATGTGTGATTATGTGGGCAGGGGGAGACGAATTCTCTTTATTTTAGAGCGTTATGCACATCTCATGTCAGAATATTCCAAGAGAGAGAGAGGCCTGAGAAATTTTGGCTTGTTAAAATCTTCCTTATGAGTATCATGGGTGGTTGGAGATCCCCCCCCAACAGGGTTGGAGATCCCTCCCCTAACTCTATAGGGCCACCCAAACAACTGTATAGATTATTATCTGGTAGAACTGATATGACTTCAGTGGTTGAGTATAACGCTTGGATTCCAATAAAAAGAAAAGAAAGAGGTCGATGTTCAATCTGGGCAACTCTAGCCAAAGGAGCTGAGATAGCAAACCCAGGAAAGACTTTCTCCTGAAAACTTACAGAGCCACTGTTAGCAAGGGAGGAAAGCAATGGGTTGTAGAATTAATGATGGACAGGCTCATCCAACTCTTTTTCAATTCAGTAATCTTGTAGCTACAGCAGTGACCACCAGTTTTCAAGTTTGCAAAATCATACACTATTGTTGTTTTACTAAAACTCCAGCAAAATTGCATCACCTGGTGCTAAGTGCAAACAGAACACACTTAGAATTATTAAAAATATCTAATTCTAAACCCAGGAATTTGTTTTGAGTTTCAGAGCATGATATGTCACAAAGGAATATTGTAGCACCCATGAGACTAACTGAAAGAAAGAAGGTTGTAGCGTAAGTTTTTATAGATTGAGTCTACTTCATCAGATACATAAAGCGAAGTCCCTATGGACAGACATTTATACGCATGAGTGAGTCTTAACGAAAAATTTCCCATCTAATTTTGGAGCAAAGCAGAGACAGCTCTGGTTAATACCTGGATGGGAGACTGCCAATGAATACCAGTTGCTCTAGGCTGTATTTCAGAGGAAGAAAGTGGCAAAATCATCTCTGCGTATTCCTTGCCTAAGAAAGTCCTATTTAAAGACATGACAATGTTAGTCTGGATCCATATTCAAAAGGATCTTTTGTAGCACTTTTGGGACTGAAAGAAAGAAGTTGGTAGCTTTCATAGACTAAATCTACTTCATCAGATACATGGAGTAAAGGGCCTAGTAACTGGCATTTATACCGATGAATATACCTATATAGGGAGTGTGTAAAAATAACAATAGAAATGCAAAACTTGTGGGCATAGTGATGAAGTAACAAGGTCAGTTTTAACAATGCTGTTGGGGGACAAAGGGAGGAGGAAAGATATTGCCTGAAGCCAAGGTGAGTAGATAACCATATGAATGGTGGAGAGAGTTTTAGCAATATAGTGTGATGCTGGCTGGGAACCAGAATGGAAGGTGATGAAATGGAGAAGAGTTCTCATGAGGCTGAGATGTTAACTAGTGTTATAATATGTATAGTGTGTCAGAAAACCATTGTCTCTGTTCAACCCACTGTCAGTCTATGCGCCCATAGCAGCACCATTAACCTGAAGGTATGTGTTATTACTGAGCCCGTTTCTGCCTTATACAGTTATAGTGCTATTGTTCCACTTTCAACAGCCTAGAGAATCCTGGGGTTTGCCATTTAGGGAGGGGCATTTAGAATTCTCAGCCAGATGGCTCTTTGGCCTCAGTAAACTACAAACCCCAGAATTCCACAGGATGTTGAAAGTGGAATAATAGCACAGCAACAGCATAGGGCAGAAATGGCCTGAAAGTGAAGTGGTTGTGTATGAGAACAGAGTGGCAGACCTTGGTGGCTGGGTCTCCTATGGTCCCATCTGGAATGATTAGTGAGGTACCTAATTTCACACTCAAATGGAAGGGAGGCATATTTAAAATCCTGCCTGCTCACTTCCTGGGATATTTATTACTGATGCTGGTCACATGCAACAAGACACAAAAGAGTGTTAAATAAGGTCTTTGGTTAAAGACAGAGTTTCTCCAGGGGTGTCTTTTCAAGTTTTAGCTACATGTCTTTTCCCTGTTCTACTATGGAGGATGCAGGGCCCCTGTTCTTCATTGTATGAATAGGAAAAGTTAGAGATAGAAACAGTTACCAATTTTGCTTTTGCTCATGTTTACATTCTTTAAATCTCACCTTCTTGCCATCTTGTATATGTAGATATCTGTGGAGTTTTCCTAAATGAACAGAACTGACATTGTCCATTATTGCTGGCTACAGTTAATATAGTTATTTCCAGCATGACAGGGTTATGTTCCACGTTCCTCCCAAGTAAAAAGAAGCCTCCCGCCCCCCACAAAAAGATGGCAACATTAATGCATAGTTGAGAAAGCACAGATGCAAACTGAAGACATTCAGGTTTTAATGCTCCGAGTCTAACGACTAATATGTCTCTTCTGGTTTGTCCCTCATTCTGTTGTTTTCTTTAAGTTCTTTCCTTCCCAAAACTGAAGATAATTGTGAATTCAGGTAAATTATTTTCAGAAACCAGTTGGAAAAAAAAATCTCACTCATCCCCAGAAAGTATAGCCGACAGCTCCTCCAGATAGGCCAGTAGCTTCAATAAATGTTGAGCTATTCTATTTCTGGATTTCATGCCTTGTAATGGAGCCCCTGTGGTCTAGTGGTTTGAGTGTTGGACTCCCACTGTGGAGAATAGGGTTCAAATCTCCTCTCAGCCATGGAAACCCACTCGGTGACTTTAGGTAAGTCACATCCTATCAACCTCAGAGGAAGGCAAACACAAACCCCTCTGAACAGATCTGACAAGAAAACCCTGTCATAGGTTCACCTTAGAGTTTCCATAAGTCTGAAACAAGTAGAATACACAAAACAAAACCAACAATAATGAGTGTTCCCTGGGGCCAATGTGGTGTGGTGGTTTCACAGTGTTGGACTAGGACTCTTGGGTAAGTCACACTTTCTCAGCCTCAGAGGAAGGCAATGGTAAATCCCCTCTGAACTAATTTTGCCAAGAAATTCCTATGATAGGGTTGCCTTAGGGTTGCCATAAGTCAGAAACAACTTGAAAGCACACAACAAGTGGTTGTTCCATATCCAGTCATGCTCTAAATATACCAAGTTTTTTTTTTCCTGTTTGAGGTGTGGAGAACTGTGGTGTGGATGGTGTTTCCTTCTCTCCCCACCATCCCCTCCATAGTTCTCCTGCAATATTCATGCGGGATCCATGTGACAGGTGAAAGACAATCAGAGGAAAACCTCTGTCAGAGGCAAAGAATACAATTCCATTCAATGTGTCATTAATGAGACCATTCAGAAAACAGGAGGAAATGAAATGATGGCTAGAAATCCCCTCTGAATAGATCTTGCCAAGAAAGCCCCGTGATAGGGTTGCTTAGGGTTGCCACAGGTCAGAAAGGACATGAAGGCACACAATAATAGCACATCTTGTCTAGAACAATATTGAAGTCCTTCAGGAAGTTCTCAAGCTAATTTTAAGCTAATTTGGAAGCAGCTTCTTTTTTTTCATAATAGCGGAGAAGGAACTGGCCCCTGACATAGCAGGGACAAAACAACATTTTGATTCTTAGAAGCTGGTCCTCGATGACAATGAAGCAGCTTGTGTTGATCTAAGTGTCTGTTGTGTATGTGCTTCAAAAACCACAGCTAAAACAGTAACTCTGTGATGTGCCTTCAAGTCATTTCTGACTTGTGGAGACCTTATCATGGGGTTATCAGGGGCTGTGTGTGTGTGTGCGTGCGTGTGATGCACCCAAGATCACCAAGTGTGTTTCCATGTCTAAACAGGGAATCAAACCCTGGTCTCCAGGCCCTAGCCCAACACTATACCAACACTATACCTCTAATTTGGTGATAACCTGTGAACCATTCTGGTCTCAGGCATGAATGCTGTCATGCCTCATCATAACCACTAGATGTCAGATTGTGACTGGTATTGCTTCTCTCCACCAGTACCTATTAAGTTATGGCCGCCTGGCCCCTCCCGAAACTTCCATAGGATTCCATAGGAGGTTGAAAGTGGAATCATTGCGCTATAACAGACTTGTGCGGAAATGGCCATAGACTTACTTGCGAGGCATGCTACTGAATTGCAACTAACCTACAGCAGATTTTCTGTCTTCCATTTTCAGCTGTCCACATGCATCACACAAAAGTAATATGTAAGTGAGTGGCTCCATTAATGTGCTGTTATTCACCATGAGCACCTCCTCAGAACAGGGCCGTTGACTGTCTGTGAAACTGCACATTTGAGAGGTGGTCTAGGTTCGGACCTACTATGTTTCTCATCTCATCACCCTCAATCAGAAGATTTTTGTTTTCACTTTGAGATAAGATGTTTGTGTGTCCTGCAGGAGATCAGTAGAACAGATATATTTAATCTCCCTCTCCCCTACCCTCTGCCACACATCCCATAAAAAGAACTCTGAGGCCCTTCCTGCTACACAGTTATAGTACTGTGGTTCCACTTGAACTGACATGAGAACATCCTATGGAATACTGCAGTTGGTAGTCTGGTGAGGCTAAAAATTCTTAACACCCCTCCATATAATGCAAATTACAGGATTCCATAGAACCTCTACTGTTTGCCCAAACAATAACCGGTGTGTATGTGTTTGTGAGAGGGAAAGAAAGAGAGGGAGGGAGAGAGGGAGGGAGGGAGAGAAAGAAGCTTCTCTTTCCCAGTGATGTTTCTTGTTGTTATTTGCTGTCAAGTCGGCTTTGATTTATAGTGACTTTATGAATGAGAGACCCAGTCATCAACACCCCAGTTCAGGTCTTGCAGACTCAGGACTGTGGCTTTCTTCATTGAACAAATCCATCTGTAATGTGGTCTTCCTCTTTCCAACTGCCTTCCACTTTACTAAGCATTATCACAAATGCTGCTGAGTTCCAATTTAAGAATGCTACTGGTGCTTTAAAGTGAATGTAGAATCATAGAATCATAGAATCTTAAAGTTGGAAGAGACCTCAGGGGCCATCGAGTCCAACCCCCTGCTATGCATGAACACCCACCAAAGCTTTCCCAACAGATGGCCATCCAGCCTCTGCTTTAAAACCTCCAAAGAAGGAGACTCAACCACACTCCGAGGCAGCATATTCCACTGCCGGATAGCTCTGACCATCAGGAAGTTCTTCCTGAGTCTCAAGTGGAATCTCCTTTCCTGCAGTTTGAATCCGTTGCTCCTTGTCCTAGTCTCTGGAGTGGTAGAGAACAAGCCTGCTCCCTCCTCAACATGACATCCCTTCAAATATTTAAACATGGCTATCATATCCCCTCTTAACCTTCTCTTCTGCAGACTAAACATACCCAGCTCCCTAAGGTGTTCCTCATAGGGCATGGCTTCCAGACTCTTCACCATTTTGGTCGCCCTCCTCTGGACACGTTCCAGCTTGTCGACGTTCTTCTTGAATTGAGGTGCCCAGAACTGGACACAGTATTCCAAATGAGGCCTAACCAATGTAGAATAGAGTGGCACCATTACCTCCCTCGATCTAGACACCATACTCCTATTGATGCAACCAAGAATCGCATTGGCTTTCTTGGCTGCCACAACACACTGCTAACTCATGTTCAGCTTGTGATCTACCAAGACTCCTAGATCCTTTTCACACGGTACTGCTATACAGCCACACGTCCCCCATCCTATACTTGTGACTTTCATTTTTTCTGCCCAAGTGCAGGACCCTACATTTCTCTCTGTTGAAATTCATTTTGTTAGCTTTGGCCCAGCTCTCCAATCTGTCAATGTCGTATTGAAATTTGATCCTATCCTCTGGTGTGTTAGCAACCCCTCCCAGTTTGGTATCACGTAGATTAGATCTAATTCAGGAACTCTCACATAAGATGCAGCTGGGTTCTGAGAACAGCATAATGAAAAATCCCCTTAGGCTCCTATTACGAGTTGTAGGAATCTTTGGGTTGCAGCTAAAGCCTGTTGCAGTGATGGTTGAATGAGAAGTTGGCTTCGTATATAATGGAATCACAATGCTTGCTTGCTCGCTTGCTCCCTCCCTCCCTCCCTCCCTCCCTCCCTCCCTTCCTTCCTTCCTTCCTCTTATGCGTCTACTAACTCAAGGTCATATACATGAAAGTTCCCTCTATTTTTTTTTCTTGGTTGTGAGGTAGGTTTGACTGATAGTGGCAGGTCCAACGTGGCCCTATTGAGTTTTGAAGATCAGTGGGCACGTCTCTTCAGTTGTCATCATCAAATGAAGATATGACATGGGTGAGGGGTACTTAACTTTCCTGCCATTGTTTGTCTCCCCTCAAAACCCTCCCATACAGGCTTCATCTGAACTTTTCAATTCAAATGAATCCTGCCAATGAGAAAGCTATTTAGAGAGCTTTATAATGCAACCACTTCAGGCAGGAATGGATCAAGCACTCAGCCCTCCTCCCCTTCTCCACTCATATGACTTACACACACGTGCACACATGTATAGATTTTATTTGAAAAGAGCCAGGCATCTACTTAATGTCCCAACACATATTGTACTTCTAGTTAGCAAAATCCTTGGACTGTACTATTTCAGAGTGTGTGAGGGAATTGCACTGTTGAATGCTTTCTCTCTCACACACACACATCCCTGTATGTTGAAAATCAGAACAGTTGTGATAAAGGCTTAGCATACAGTATGCAAGGAACTTTTAAAATAGGCAGTATTTAAAAATGCAATAGCTGCTTCCCACAGTTTGAGGGTATTCCAGAATTCTGTTATCTCTGTATCTTGTGACAGCGTGGAGGAATCTGTACTATTTTTCTGAGCTGGAAGGAAATTTGATGTTATGAAATTATGGCTACCATCATTCCCAGTCCTACACATCTGGGGAGTGCCAGACTGGAAAAGGCTGCTCAAGTTAAATGCTTCCTGCAACAGTTATCTCAGCTAGGAATTGACTGGTTGATGAAGAATGCTGTTCAAATCAAAAGCTTGCTCAACATCCTTCCAGCTTGGTGCAGTAACAGAGACCTGCCAAATCATTTACGATATTCTATGCCTGTAGGGGCAGCATGTGATCCTACAACTGCTCATTACTGGAATTGCAATTTTATATGTGTATGTGTGTGTACACACCCATGTGCTTCCCCCCCACATACACACATCAAGCAGATCTTGTGACTTTTAACATTTGCATGACAAAATGTTCTGGCTACATATTAGGATAAACCACTTAATGGTACAAAGTATTCAATGGTGGAACAAAAGGCTTTGCTGGAGGTATTTAGATAGAAGCTGGATGGCCATCTATCAGGGATGCTATAATTGCAAGGCTTCTGCATTTTGCAGGGAATTGAACTAGATAGCCTCTGAGACCCCCTTCCTAGTTCTGATTCTATTTGAAAATTTATCCATGTTGCCTGAATCAGTTGGGAAGGGGAAGATTCTGCTTCTTTCTCTCCTGCCTGCTCACTGAGTTAGTACAATGCAAACTACTTTTGCACTTTGAACTCAATTTGCAGCAAATGAAGTAAGGTGAGGAAAAACGGGGAAAGTGACAGGATGCAAGAGAAACTGTTACATTTTAAAAGCAACTGAAAGGTGGGATGGCCGAGGATTTGGGACTGCCCAATCAGAACAGTTGGAGGGTATATCACCATGAAGTCTGCAAGCCCATCCTGTCTGGATATGAGTTGTAGCTCAGTACAGCTAGAGGGGGTGTCAGAGAAGGATGTCCTCTGACATGTAGTAAGCTTGATATAGAAACTATCTTGCAGCTATTAGACAAAAGCACTCTGTCACAAGGCAGGGAAAGACCTGCTAGTCTTTCTCTGCATCAAAATATATACCAGAATTCCTCTAAAATAATCATTCTCTTTCTCTTTAACCCAGGCATCACTAAGCGGCGTTCACCTGTACAAGTCAGGTTTAGTACCATTCTAGAAAACAATGAAGTGGTATCCAAATTCCATGGCTGATTGCTGTCTACTACAATTTGTACAATTCACCTCTTCTGCAAGCAATGAACAATTTCACCACTGCCACCTCGGTTTGAATACAATATTGTGTAATAGCAACACTAGTTTTTGTATCTATTCTTTTTCTTTTAGTTTAGTACAAATATCAGCTGGGATTATTGACTTGTGAATATGTAATGAATAAAGCTCAAATTGTGTTGAAGTGCCAACTCGTTCTCCTCACCTTACCAACAAAACCCTGGCCTACTCTGGTGGGCTTTAAAACTCTGATGCCTTGATGTGCAGCAATTATTAGGCAGTTAATACCTCTCTCTATGCCAGGGATAGCACACTCTGGAGAGCAGAGGTCTCCCCCACCCTATTTGCTACTTCAGCAGAACTGTGGAAGGCAACACTGTGTTTTTGCATCTACTATTTTGAGTGGCTAGAACTGATGCTGTGCCCCTTCTGGTAGTGTCTGAAGCTATTCTAGGGACTTTTGGAGCTGTTTCATGGTGGGGAGCTCCCTGACATAGGATTTTAAAGGGAGCTGAAAGGTTCATAGAATCTCAGAATCATAGAGCTGGAAGAGACCACAATGGCCATCTAGTCCAACCCCCTGCCATGCAGGATCACATGCTCAAAGCACCCCCAGCCAATGGCCATCTAGCCTCTGTTTAAAATCCTCCAAAGAAGGCAACTTCACCACACTCTGAGGCAGCATATTCCACTGTCACCGTCACAAAGTTCTTCCTGGTGTTTATGTGAAATCTCTTTTCCTGTAGTTTGAATCCATTGCTTCATGTCCTAGTCTCTGAAGCAGCAGAAAACAAGCTTACTCCATCTTCAACATGACATTCCTTCAAATATTTAAACATGCCTATCATGTCACCTCTTAACCTTACATACCTAAACATACCTAGCTCCCTAAGCCACTTCTCATAGGGCATGGCTTCCAGACCCTTCACGATTTTGGTCGCCCTCCTCTGGACAAAAGTTGCTTGGGTTGTTTTGGTTTTTAGTTGCTTTGGCATAAGAATTTGAACAGGGGAGTTTCAGGGCCTTTCAGGGTTGGTGGGCTTGCCAAGGACTACACCCCAGACACTTCAAAGGTTGCAGGTGGCCTATGGGCTACTTTTTCTCAAAGGTTGCAGGCAGCCTGTGGGTTACATTTCATCTCCTGCACTATACCATTAAAAACTAAAACCACTAATACCTATGTACTGAAGAGCTGTTGCATGGTGCCGTTCTAACTAACAGATCTGCTGGCTGTAAAAGGTTTGAGGGGGACAGAGGGATGACTCTATTGGTGAAGAGATCCTCCTCTGTTGCAGGAGGTCTGCTACACAAGGCACCACTACTCTCCAGCCTTTCACAGATGGAAGCTGGGACAAGTGTGGGCAAGATGGTGATAGATATTTAATAAGGAAGGACAGACAAGCTAGGGGAGATTGCAGCACTTTGCTTTTCCCTGAGCCTACTGGGATGGGCAAGATTCCACCCTGCAGAGGTGTATCTAGAGTGGGGCAAGTAGGACACATGCCCCAGGTGCCAATGCTGGGGGGCACAAAAAAGTCATGCAGGTAGAGGTGGGGGTGAGGATAGAGGTAAGAGGGTAGGGGTGCAACTTCCATCCTTGCCCTAGGTGCTGTTTATGTTAGATACACCACTGCCCTCTCTTTTCCTCTTTGATGAATTAATTTAAGTGCAAACTATTTTTGCACTTTGAACTCAATTTGCAGTAATTTAAGTAAGCTGGAGACAAAGGGGAAAAGCAGGAGAAGGAGAGAAACAGAGACTGGAGCATTTTAAAGACATCCAGAAAAGTAGACAAATCAAGAATTAATCAGGACTTTACCTGCCAGATTGGGAGATTTGGAGTGTATGAAGTTCTGCTATAGCAAAAGATCAAGTGAAGGTCTTTCTCTCACTCACATACAAATCCCTCCCTGCCACCCTTTGAATCTCAGGTCCTTTCTGTAATAAAGCAGAATTAAAGGTCTATGACTTTTCCTTTTGGAATGTTTGTGTTTTTTAACCCTTTGCTTTATTTTAATGATTGAATCTGACATAAAGTCTTTAAATTAGCTAACGGCTAGAGTAAATTTCAGTGGTGTTAATTTCAAGCATTAAGGCACTGTTGAAATTAATTTTGAATTGCAGCTGGATTTATGTTAGTTTAACTCAAGGCCCATCCTGCATCTATTCTGTGGATAAACATATGACTTCATTTCAAAGTGCCCTCAATTTTACACCTTCCATAAATGCTTATGATTATTTAATAACTCAAAATCCAGGTCTTTCCTCTGCCCTCCCCTCCTCCTCTCAAATACTAACCTCTCCAACCTGCAAAACCACTTGCCCCTGAAATTAAATTAGTATTTTTATATATAAAATTTACAGTAGTAATATTTTCATTAGGCCCAGCACAACAAGCTATTGTATATCCCATATATACTACATAGAATATGCAGTATACACTATATAGTGACTGTAAAATCTGGTAGGCTCCCAGAATTAAATGGCATAATGAAAATTTATCAAAGAAGCTGAAAGAAGAAATAGGAAAATTAATAAAAGTAGTATGGGTAAAGCAGAGATCTGCACTTCGGCATTTTTTTTCCAACTTGGTATAGGTATTGCATTGTGAGATTATATGGTGTCTTCTTAAAGGTTATCTTACAGTCCACTTGTAGCCAAGCTCTTTCTGACAAAGGTTGCTTAACCACCGTGTAGCATTTGTAACATGCAGGCTACTTTATGATCCCTCTCTTGTTCATCCACTTCACCCTACCACATGGTGGAAGCAAACTGTTACCATTAGTTAATTAGTAATAGTCATATCCTGTCATTCTGTCACTCACAGACACACACGTGCGTGCGTGCGCGCGCACACACATGCACACGCGCGCACACACACAATCCCAGGTGGATAAGAATCAAATTTAGACTAACATGATCTGGAAGCCATGCCCTATGAGGAGTGTCTTAGGGAGCTGAGTATGTTTAGTCTGCAGAAGAGAAGGTTAAGAGGAGACATGATAGCCATGTTTAAATATTTGAAAGGATGTCATATCGAAGAGGAAATGGGCTTGCTTTCCACTGCTCCAGAATCTACAACAAGGAGCAATGGATTCAAACTACAGGAAAAGAGATTCCACCTAAACCTCAGGAACTTCCTGATGGCCAGAGCTGTGCAGCAGTGGAATGTGCTGCTCGGAGTGTGGTGGAGTCTCCTTTTTTGGAGGTTTTTAAATAGAGGCTGGATGGCTATCTGTTGGGAGTGCTTTGATGTGCGTTCCTGCATAGCAGAAGTTTGGACTGGATGGCCCCATGGTCTCTTCCAACTATTTTATTCCATGATTCTATGAAAAATCATTTTAAAACCAGCATACAGTTTATAACATACCCAAACCACAAGCTTTGAACCATGAGACTAGAGTGGTATTACTGGGAGGAGAGGGGGGCTTTTTTTATCAATACATGTTATTGTTCTAGGCAGGCTGTTTCAGTGCGTAGCATCCACACAGTCAGGGTCTAAGAGTCTCAGCAAGGCCCACCTGTGCTAACAACTGCCCTGGGTCCTCCATTAGAAATTGTCACAAGGTGACCATTTTACATTTTCCACACTGCCCCAGAACGCCTGACTCTGAGGCTTTGTGAGAAATCAAAATGCTTGGGTGTAGCTACCAACCTGCCGCTGTTGTCAGATGAGGCAACTGATATTTGTGGTGGTGGTGTCACCTAGATATGTTCTGGAGCAACATATCATCCCTTTCTTCCAGGACTACTAGTCTTTTTGTTGTTCAAAGGCAGAGAAGGAGGAGCCAAGTGCAGCAACCAACCTCAGAGAAGATGTTGAGTGGCAAGAGCAGATATCTAGGTGGTGAGACCAATGCTATCCAGAATGTCAGGGGCAGGGTTTGTCTGCCTCTCCTCTATGTCTGCAGTTCACATCCTGAGAATTTTTATGGAGCAGCCATGCTGTGGGAGAGATCCTGAGAGTTGTACTCCAAAAGGAATTATTTTCCGGAGCTTTTTGGTCTGTCAGTTCATCTTTACTAATAAGTAGAAGGGGAAATATGGTGTAGAAGAGAATGGCAGATGTGATTATTGCACCACACACAAAGAGCACTAATAGCACTATAACAGGGTTGGGCAGAAACGGTCTAAAACTCTTGCCATTTCCATATTACACCACTATAATGCTATTATTTCACTTTCAACATCCTGTGGAATTCTGGGGTTTGTAGTTTACTGAGGCCCAAGAGTTCTCTGGCTGAGGATTCTAAATGCCCCTCCCCTAAACTGCAAACCCCAGGATTCCATAGGATGTTGAAAGTGGAATAATAGCACTATAACAGTGTATGGGGAAATGAGACACTAGGGTTCAAATCCCCCCTTAGACATGGAAATCCATGGGGAGAACTTGGACAAGTTGCACACTGTCAGCAATGGCAAACCTGCTCTGAATAAATTTTGTCAAGAAAACTTGAGGGGAGGGTCACTAGAAGTTGGAGTCTACTTAAAAGCATCTAACAGCAACAACAAATTTAAAAGCAGTGCAATGGGGCAGTAATCACAGAAATATATAAAGTCTGAAATTTTGAAATGTGTATATGAAGATAGACTGTTCACAATTTTTCACAGCAATCCTATACACATTTATTCAGAAACCCATGCTAACACATTCACTAGGGCTTATTCCTAGGTATGTTTGTGCATGATTCCATGCTTACAATACAACCCTAGCAGGTCTACCCAAAATTAAGGCCCATTCACTTTAATAGGACTTGCTTCTGGGTAAGTATGGATTCCAGGTTTCACTTCTTAGTTCTCTTAGGGAATACTGAGAGAAATGAAGTGGGAAATGATATGCATTTTACTACACTGCAAATTACTTTTTTTAGCACTATGTATTAGTCAAGTCTACTGCAAAGAGAGAAAAATCCCTTGCTGTCTGGTTGCATATTTGCCCATCTTTGTTTGTTGCTGACTAAGGAGGGAGGGGGGAATAGGGGAAAAAGTAGAATATAAATATTTTATAGAGCCACTGTCAAATATTACTGTTGCTATTGCTGTTCGAAACATCTGTTACACCTCTTCCAGGCATTTAAGCAGACAGCTGTGTGTGTAACATCTGTGTCACCCCTCCATTAACCTCAAGGAACAAAACAAGGAGTTGTCTTGTCTATTTCTTGGCCCTCCATACCTCCTTGTGGAATAGATCATCATCTATGTTTTTAAATAACAAGCATTTTCTCCTGTCATGATTGAAAAGTCAAATTAGTGACAATAGGGGTGTACATAGAGGAAAGGAAAAAAAGACCTCTCACAAGTACTATTGAAGTAAATTTGGGGTTTACATAGGGATATAGGACTATACTCAGATGATTAGGAAAAATCTGTGTACAGTATATGACCTTTTGGTGAGTGTTGCGTTAAGTTCTTGAGTTTAATTTCTGTTCTGCAGAATATTTGCTTAGATTTTTATAGTCCTTTTCCTTTATCAAGGTCGGCACTATGATTAGGCGGACCTAGGCAGCTACCTCAATCAGCACTGCAAACTCCAGGATTCCATAGGATGTTGAAAGTGGAATAATAGCACTATAACGGTCTAGTAGGAAATGGCTTTTGAATGCCATGGAAGGGCAGCAAATGTTAGCTTTTTAAAATCACTGTGATTTTACTGTGGAGTGAGGGGATATGTACTTGTGGGATTTTTGGTCTCAAGTGTCCAGTACCTACTGTGCTCCTTCATTTGGATGGATTGTGGGGAAGACAGTTTACTGTTCTGTCTTGGGGTGAAAAACCTGTTGATCAATCATTGGCCTTGAGCTGTCTTTTCTAGCAGCCCATAGTCCAAGCTGGTTTGGGATGCCTCTTCGCACAGTAACAGGATGAATCCATCAGTGGCTGCATTTCTTTTTTAAAGACACAGCTTTGAAGTAATATCAACTCTCTTCCATTAAAGATGTAGCTCTCCCTCACATTCCTGTATTTCAAGGACCAGTTATAAACACGTCTATTTGTCAAAAGCTTTCAGGGAACTGGGCAAGTGATTAATTTGTCCTCGACTGCTGCTGTTTGTACTGTTTTTGCACATATTTGCACATATTTGCAATGTAAGATTTTAGATGTTTGTAATTTTTGACATATTATTCTATGATTTTTAGATATATTGATGTAGGTAGAGAGTCAACCTTGTGTAGTGATTCGTGTATTGGACCAGGGCACTGGAAGTCCAGGGTTTGAATCCTCACCCAGCCTTGGAAACTCACTGGGTGACCCTGAGCAAGTAACACTCTCTCAGGCTCAGGTGAAGGCAAGGGCATCCTCTCTCTGGACAAATTCTGCCAAGAAAACCCCATGACAGATTCATCTTTGAGTTGCTATAAGTTGGAAATGACTTGAAGACATACAACAACAAGAACTGTATTTTAAGCAAGTTGTGATTGTACTGGTTTGTATTTATGTGTGTGTATCGATAGATAGATAGATAGATAGATAGATAGATAGATAGATAGATAGATAGATAGATAGACAGACAGACAGACAGACAGACAGACAGATACTTAAGTGCCCTGAGCTCACATGTGGAAAAGAAAGCACCACCAACAACAAGAACATGAACAGAGTGTCTTTTCTCTCACCTCTATGTGCTCGGATTATCAGGGGGAGGGGGGAGGAGGCCCTTGCCCCCTTGCCTGTTTTTTCTGTGATGGCAAAAAGCTAGAGCTTCATAAAACTACCATTGGAAGTCCCTGAAAGAGGCTGCCATCTAATTCACA
This sequence comes from Cyclura pinguis, assembly GCA_030412105.1. Taxonomy (NCBI): domain Eukaryota; kingdom Metazoa; phylum Chordata; class Lepidosauria; order Squamata; family Iguanidae; genus Cyclura; species Cyclura pinguis. The sequence goes on along the minus strand of CM059601.1, from coordinate 259,768,828 downwards.
GGACAAGATGGTGAAGAAAGTAAGGACAAAAAGCAGCAAGTGAAGGAAAAAAACATGGTGTGAGTTCCTTCACAGATGCAGATTAAATATTTTATTATTCCTCCAAAGCAGTCTAGTTTAACTATGAGTTATTCAACGTTTCATAACAAAGTAAATGCTAAACAACTCATTTATGGTGGGCTATCAGTTCTCCCACTCAATTATTGTTTGTTAACGCCAGTTAAAGTAATGATACTTTTTACATTTACATTTTCTGTCGCCTCACATCACCTCACCTTCTTCCCCCATCTACATATATAAATATCGCCCAACTGTGGCAACTCTCCACGTATTTGATGAAGTGGGATGCAGTCCACAAAAGCTTATGCCAAATAAAACTTGTTAGCTGTTAAAAGTAAATACTGTTGGGTACATAAGGGTAGATACTAGATCCTGTTGTTTTTGCTGCAAAAGGCTAATGCAGCTACCTCACTAAAAATTTTGGAAGATACTCCTTTGTGAAAGAAAAAATATTTCAAAGCAAGTGCCAGTCCACTGTGGCAGATGTGTTCCCTCCTTAATGCAATCCTTGTACTTTTTTCTCAACAGAAATCCTTTCTACTTCCTCACCCTAGTAGATGCTGTTACAGGTCCCTGATAGAGTTTGCCCTGTAGAGGTAAACAGTATTCCCAATAAAGAGAAATATATAAATAACTTGTGATTCAAACACATGTGGAGTTAGTCCATCAAGCAGTACTTCATCTTTTCTTTATCATTCTTTGGATCCATCTCCCCAAAATCTGAAGGTTCACCTCAAGCATCTACCTTAGTAAACTTCTCTCTTCCCTTTTTTTCTTGCTTTTCCCAGTCCTTTCATTCCTCCAAGTAGCATCCTGTGGTGGCTGTCTCAGGCAGCAAAGTACCAGAGTGCTGAAAGATGTCATGTTTCCATCTCTCAGAGTAGCAGTCATCAACCAGTGGTCCATGGACCGCTGATGGTCTGCAAGAAAATTTTGGTGTTCCATGTCAAAATTTGGACATTATTTGATTTCCAACTTCTGGTTCGGATATGAGAGCTGGAGACACGGTCCTCGCTGTGCTCCGCCGAAGACCGCCGCTGCCGTGGGTTGCTGATACTGGGGGGACCCCCATATTGGCTTGCCAAGTACCCCTGAACTAAAGGGGTCTTGCCAGAGGTGGATTTGCAACCAGAAGCCAAGACAGGACCTCTACAGTGAACCAGGAGGAGGTAGCTGAAAAGGTCTCCCAAGAGGCTGTCGCTGCCATTTTTTCATCTCACCTGCAGTAGTTTGGAGGAGACGGGAGGGATTACCCCTCTCCTTCCATACACCAGGCCGCCAAATTTCTTCTGGCCAATTTTTTTTTTAACACATATATACTATTACTTATTTTTTCATTACATGATAGAGCTGGAAGACCTGTGTTGGAGATAGGGCAATAAGACCTTCTAGTTTGGACTTTCTACAGAGGACCTCTGTGAGTCCAGGAGGATTTCCTCCCCTTCCCTCATATTTCTTTGGAACAGTCCATTTGTTGCTCTAATAAGAGAAGAAGAAGAAGCCCAGCACAAGGTATTTAACACCTATCATACAACAGATAAACTAAACTCAACCTTGTTGCTTTCCCTACTGGACTGACGGTTTTGCTTGTTTGTTTGTTTCTGTGCCTAATTCCTGGTGTTCCCTCTTTGTTTGCTAAGACACAGCTGAAGACAATTCTTGGTTTCTTTTTTCCTTCTGCTCTAAACTCAAAATGAACTAACAGCCCAGAACTACTTAGTCTAAATTTTCAGGAAGATCCATTTTGCAAATCTGATTTTTTCCCCATTTTTTGAATTTTGGAGACCCTACATGTGTGAAAATTGACGACGTGAAGGACTCTCCCAATCTACGTAGATTTGACTGCTTGAGATGCTGTATTTTGTTGATTTATCCTCTGCTCCCCCCTCTCCTTTCCAAATTGAGTGTAATTCTCCTGTTGTCTTCGTCCAGGTTTGTTGGAGGGTATTGTGTGTGAGCTCTATGACTGCAACTGTTACTGCTCTAACTTAGACCCATACTGTTAGACATTTGACGGCTATATCTGTTTACCCTCAAAAATCAAAACCAGCTGCAACACAAAGAGAAAAGAACAACTCAGTGAGAAGAAGTGAGAGCAACTGTGAGAAAATGAAGATAAGGGAGAAAGAGATGACGAGAGAGGGAGAAGAGGGGAGAGTGGAGAGAGGTCTGGAAGGGACAGTGAAAGGTAATGAGCTTGTTTATTGAACTTGCTTAATGAATTTATTTGATGAATCTATTGAATCAATTTCTGTATAGACTGGGAAACCAAAAGTCAGTATATGAATTCTGTAACACCCACATCCGCAGAAACACTACATATATTATTAGGATAGATATTTTGAACGAATTGACACAGTGGCTAATAAACAAACTGATATTTTGATTTATCTTCATAGTATCTGCCTGATGAACTAAGAATATGAATCAACTGGTACTTTGATTTATCTCTATAATATCTACTTGATGATTTAAGTTGCCTGTAAATAATAATTTTGTTATAATTAAACAAGTGCATTTCATATTAATAAAATGGAACTTTTATGATCATTATTTGGTAGATGTTTGTGCCTTTTTAAAAAAATCATGTTAGTGGTCTGCGAGATTCAAAATTATGAGTTTAGTGGTCCGTGAGGTCCGAAAGGTTGGTGACTGCTGCCTCAGAGGACCTCTGCTGCTGCTGCTACTCCCACCTTCCCCCCTTCACTTTACTCCCAAATTGTCCCACTCACCACTCTTCCTCTTCTCTGGATGCATTTCTACGCTGTGCCATCATCCCTTGGTCTTTGCACTATGCTGCTGTTTCTCCTACCCTCTACCCCCCACCTGGGAACATTGCATCTCTCTACTTTACTTCTTGCTCCTCATATGCCTGCCTCACTTGTTCCTTGAACTCCATTGCTAGACTTCTCACGTTTGTTTCCCTCCTTTCTCCTCCCTCCCTCGCTTCATTCTCCTTTCCTCCTTACTCTTTCACTTCAACTTGTATCCTAGTAGTACATCCCTCCCTTGCTTCTTGTACTTTGCCAGCTCGCCCCTCCTTGCACTCTTGCAGTGCACTCTTCTCTTGTTTCTTGCACCTTGTCTCTCACACTACTCACTCTCCAGTTCCTCATGCCTGACTAAAGACATTTCTGCACTAGACTGTTATAGCTCTATTATTCCACTTTCAACCTCCTATGGAATCCTGGGGTTTGCAGTTTCGGGAGGGGCCGCCCCCCAAAAAACTGCAAATCCCAGGATTCAATAGGATGTTTAAAGTGGAATCATAGCGCTATAACAGTCTAGTGCGGAAATGGCCACTGTATTACAGTGGCTCTCTTTCTTATTGTGATCAGATGCATTTTCTCTTACTCTAAGCAACTCAAAACATCTGTTGTTATTGTACTATATAAGGGCCAGCTCCAAGTTCTTTGGCTGCCTGACTCAAAGGACAAGATGGTATTCCGTTCTATGTTTAAAAAGCAATCAGATTGGCAGCTGAACGTTCCTTCAACACTGGAGATGGAACGGCAGCTTTTATCCTGAGGGACACACCTCTCTGTCCTCCATATTTTCCCAGTGCTCCTTACCTCCCAGCATCTGTTGTTTGTTAGAGCTGAGTCTATGCAGTGTTGGCCCTGCACTCTGTTGTGATATTTATACAAAACATAGGAGGAAACAAACTGATCCTTTATTGGCTGGTTTGATCAATATTTGTGATTTAGAACAAAGACAAATTTCTGTGACTGAAATGAGAGAAACAAGTGGCAAGATTTGCTGTCATCACACAAAACAGCAACATAATGAGAACCGAATGTGGTGCCACAAATGTCACGAACCACAAAAATGTACATTTGTCTTAACTCTGCTTTTAAGGGTGTAGACCACACGCATATGTGCCAATTTGCTCCTGTGCACACTTTCATCTGCTTACCACAAAACAACCCAATTAAAACACAAATCTTTGGCCGTGAGGATGCTGTACATATTTTGAACACGTCCATTAACTGGAGGCCATTCAAGTAATAACTGATTGTTGATTATCATGTGGATCTTAATTATGGTATAGTGTTTTTTTTTTACTGGTTTAGTGGATAGGCAATATAAAAATATTAATAAATACAAATGTATAAAATGAGATATAGGATATGATTGGCTATGTACTGATTATTATAGTAGTTCTCCTTGTCCCTGCATAGAAGTTGCTGAATAGTTGCATTCAGGGTTTTGTCTGTATTTCTGTCACCTTTTACTTTTGTTTCTTATCTGCCCTTAACTGCTTGAAAAGTTTCATCTGTCATCCACTGTGGCTTCTCCCTCTCTCTTTTTTTTGGCTGCAGATTTTTTTTACAGTGCAAATAAAAGCTTAAAAACATATTTACACTATCATTTATTTAGTACGCAATAGCACCAGGCCTTGAAAAAAGATGCAAAAGTAAAAATTAATATATTTTTTTGCCAGAATACAACACTGAGACATGAAGTGCACAAATGCTGTAAACAGACTGAGTGTGGATGATAAATTGACACTGTAGAAAAACACCATATTAGCAAAACGTCTTAAAGTGAGGTATGCCTGTAGAGGGGAGCAGGGTAAATGGATTACAACTTTTAAAAGAAACATAAATCCAGACATGTCTAACTGGATAACTTCTAGCTTAAGGCTAACAAAGAAAGGGGTCGGGGGAACACACCTCATTGTAAACGTCGTTAGAATTATGGATTGCTTCTAATAAAACAACCTCTCACTGTTTTTAAGCCAAATATTTCCATGTGTGATGTAGCAGGATCCATTGGTTTATTACAAAACTGTTAGTGCCCCCCAAGGAAAACAATTATTTCAGGGGGCTTTCTGCCTCTTGTTTCTTACCCTATCTCAAGTCTTTTGTGTTGTACCCTCCCTGGAGCTCCCTACATCAATGGACTCAGACTCTACACTGAGACACTTAACTATGAGGTTTATTGATCATGTCTGCACTGCGCTGCCTCCATGAGAATTCGCACAATACTATCTGAACTCCTGTGAAGCCTTTCCCAGCATCCACTGGGCTCCCTCTAAATATTGAAAAGCCAGCCTCTGGAGGGGTTCTGTCCTTTGGTTCTATGCAGCCATCTTCATCTATCTGGATAGAAATGTCCCTGGGATTATTATGGAGCCCATTATTTAGATAGCATACCTGGTTCACACACCATTTTATGTTTCTTAAGTGTAAATTGCCTGTCTGGCGCATTTAACACAACTAGTGCTAAGTCTCATGACATGTTTACTGTCACTGAGATAACAGCAATTCCTGCTTTGTCTTCTCAGTCCTGAAAGTGATATAGCAAAATTTTCTCTGATGCTTTTTTAGCATCTTGCTCTACCATGTATGTTTTGAGAATAAAAACAGCCGGAAAATTGCAAGTTACAAGTAACACGGTTTTCCAGAACTCTGGTGGTGGTAATGGCAGCAACGACAGCAGAATGAAATCAGATTTGAAAAGTAATGTTGCAGGTAGGAACGACATTGCCCAGCTCTCTTTTGATACAACAAGCAGCATTTCCTACGTACTTTTTAACTATTTTAAAGGAGCATTTTGGTGGGATTTTTCATTTTCATGCAATTCAATTTCATGCAATTTCATTTTCATGCAATTCATATATATGTAAAAAGTAACAAAAAGCAATGAGCATTGTAACAAATTATTAAATAATCTCCCTATTTTAATATAAACAAATTACAGAAAATGTGTGGCTTTGTCATGCGTTATATTCTTAATTGCTTTTAAAAAGTAACTTTCAGAACTCTGAATATAATTGATCACCAGATTAGAAGTCCAAATAAGTTAACACTTTGAGTAACTGGGAGCAGGAGAGTGCAGTGTATTTCCCCGGCCACCAATTTTCTGCTAGCTGGAAATATCCTACAAGTCCTACTGATGCTGTTTAATGCTGTTTAATTGCTGTTTAATTCTTGTGCAACACAAGAACTTTTCTCTTCATAGCGTGGTTTGCAATTCAGTGTGATGTAGTGGCTTGAGCACTGGACTACAATTCTGGAGACCAGGGTTCAAATCCCTGTTTGGCCACAGAAACCCGCTGAGTGACCTTGGGCAAGTCATACTCTCTCAGCCTCAGTGTAAGGCAAAGGTAAACCCCCTCTGAACAAATCTTGCCAAGAAAGTCCTGTAGTAGCTTCACCTTAGGATCATCATAAGTTGGAAATGGCTTGAAAGCACACAACAACAACAACAACAAAAATGTTTTGATCACTGGAAGAGTGAGGATATTTACATATTCCTTTAACTTGCTCTCTCTCAATTAATTTTGTTTGATCCCAGTAACACTGCTAGATCTAATTGGTTATAGTTTTATTTGCTCAGATCCACAGTCCACTAACATCATGGTGTCATTCACTGAGATTCCTGACTAGTTGGGATTCTGTGTAGAAATGATTGGGAAAGGATGAAAAATAATCAGCTGAGAAGAAAATGATGCTGAGAAGTAGCAGTGAGGTGAAACATGGCATCAGATAACACTGGGAAAGATAGTAAAACTGCATCATCTTAAAAATAAATCTCTTCCCCCACCACCACCCCACCACACCACACAGAAATGGATACTTGACAGCAACCTACCTACCCCCAGGCATTATTCCAATGTGCAACTGGGGATATTTTGTGCAAAAGTGAAATAAAATGCGCAGTAGGAAACACTTTTTTGTGCTGCTGGCAATATGAGCTTTAATCAACAACAAGGTTAATTCCTAAAATGAATATATGAACTATAAATAAAGAAACAGAAAATTAAAATTACTGTTACCTTTCAGTTTTCATAACATTATGTTAATAGTTGGGAACCAAATACCTGACTGATTGATCTGAGAACAAGAAGGAAAAATACATGAAGGTATATCTAATTGGTTCAGCTCTGGTCATGCTGCTGCAGGCATTAACAACTGAATCCAGTATCAAGGACCAGCAGCACTTACAAAAGACTTTCACCATTATATAAATTTTGTGCATTCTGGTTTGGTCAACTCTGCCATCACACCTCAGGGATAGTGCCAATGCATTTTCAGTCAGTATTTTGGTCAGGCTCTCTCTTATTATCTCTAGCATACTATACAGAACTCAGGGCATTGGGGTCTCAGCAATTCAGGAGTACAGAGAGTCTCTTTCCTCCACCTTTGGGTCCCTCCCACTCTGGGAGAAGGCAGAGTATAAATGAAACAACCAAACAAACAGAAAGGAAGACAAACTTTTCTTCCCTTGTCCTCCTGATTTCCTTTACTTCTGGTCTGTCTCTTATCTTTTTTATCCATTTTAATTTTTCTCTTTCACAGTTTTCTTTTTTCTCAGTGCAAGAAAAATTACTTTAGGTCCTTATCACACTACACTGTTACACTCCTATTATTCCACTTTAACTGCCAGGGCAACATCCTATGGAATCCTGGGATTTGCAGTTTAGGGAGGGGCATTTAGAATTGTCCGTCAGAAAGCTCTTGGGCCTGCCTAAACTACAAACCCCAGAATTCCACAGAAGGTTGCCATGACAGTTAAAGTGGAATATAGTGCGATAACAGTGTAGTGTGATAAGGGCAAACATTGAGGATCTTGAACTAGCCCTGAGGACTGATCGCAGGTTACTCCTCCCACCCGCAGTTCAGTACCATACATTATTTGCGAGTGACTGCACACCACACAGTCACTCTGTGCCCTTGTGCCCCAGAAACAGTGGAAATCTGGACTCTTCTGGGAGTAGCACATGCGCTGCTGGCTGCTGGAACCACTCCTTTCAACACATTACTGGCACCACTGATTCTGGTGACCTTCCTTAAACTTGCTACAGGCAGAAACGTCCCCAATTTCTCCTGCTTCAGGGCATGAAGCTATGGCATGAGTGTGCCATACATGGCCATGCAAAATAACACATAGTGCTTGGTGGATTGGTGAGAACGGTCTCCTTAGCACTGCCCCTCTAGCTTTTTGTGCAATGGGAGTGAAAACCTTAAAACAAAATCCAAAGAAATTGCTGAGTGATTGTTGCTGTCCATTTTCAGCATGCTGCTAAAACTAAAATGTCGAAGGAAACTTGGAGTCTATGATTCCTAAGAAGGAAAGCATGGCATCCTGAGAATTTTCATCAGTTCCAGTGTTAGTCAGATGCTTTTCAGAAAACATAATAATCTCTTTAAATATTGCAGATAGATGGATTTGCCTCCCCCAGTTCTGCCCTAAGGCTAATTATCTGGCACGAACTCTTGTCTAATTTTTCTGACACTCTTGTCACACCTCATTCTGACTGATGTGGACGCCTGGTGATATGAAAGAATAATGCTTCTGACTTGAGATGGAAAAATGCTACAGTATGGAAAGCCACATGGCGAAGTGCTAGGAAAGACAAGAACATCATAATGCAGATGTATCCTTTTCCACCTGTACAGTTGCTTGGAGGTTAGAGAAAGTGACTAGAGAGTGTGCCCACCCGTTTATAAAAGCCAACTTTTCTCTCAATGCATGAGTTTATGGGGCACCAGTTCATGGGAAGCCTCTAGCCCATAGACTACAGATGACCCATGGAACCTCCCCATCTGGTCCGTATGGTCTAATCCCCACCATGCCTCCCCCAGCAATAAATAATGGAAAAAAGCCTCCCATTACCAGCAATGGGAAATCTTCTCAAATGCAAATTACTGCATGGGGAGGAGTGATTTGGAGACATTTCAGCTGGGGAGGAAAAGATTATCTCTATTTTAGCTGCATGCTGTGACACTTCTCTCTTGGCTGAATCTGCAATTAGGCATGCTGCAATTAAGCATGAAGAAGCAAGAGTGGCATAGTGGTTTCAGCATTGGACTATGACCCTGGAGACCGGGGTTCGATTCCTCCCCCACTAGCCATAGAAACCCCCTGGGTGACCTTGGGCACATCACATACTTTCAACTCCAGAAAACCCCATGATAAGATCATCTTAGAGTTGCCATAAGCTGCAGACAACTTGAAGTCACACAACATCAACAATTAGGCATGAAGCCATTTTTCCAAGCCTAATGGCAATACAAGAGCACAAAAGGGACTCTGTCTTTCTCTGTGATTCATGTGAGAAGGAGAGACTGTGCTGTGTAGGAGAATAAAAGTGCACACTATTCTTGCTATGGTGTGTGAATAGCTGTGGATCTGCTGTGTGTAGATGTGTATGAATATGTGTGTATGAGAGAGACGATGTGTGGAGGTGGCCATACCTACTTTAGCCGCAACCTTTTTTTCTCTTTTTAAAGTGGGGAAGGACATATACCTCAGCAGCTTCCCTAGAAGAAAATATGGATCTCAAGCCAAAAATACGTTTCTCTCCTACGTTTCTCCTCCTCCTCCTTCTCGTTATATATGTTACAGTATTATTATCAAGATAAATGTTCTGAATTACAGTATGTCCAGAACCATTCAAAACGAAGGATTCGTAAATGGATCAAACTGTAAACGTTAACCCTCCATCATGAACATGTTAATGAATGCACATGTGTGTATTTCACTATGCACACATCTAATTAAGAAAACTTCCCACCCATAGGTGACAGATATACATGAACTTTAAAATAGGTATATTACCCCCACACATGCACACACACACACACGTTAGGTGAATGTGTTTATCCAGAATCAGATCCTGGATAACAATTGATTTTCCTTTCGCTCAGCTGGCAGTAAAAACCAAGATGTTAAGATCCAGTGGGGAATTGGAATGGCAAAACCATGAAGGGCCTCATAAGACCAGATGAAGAAATAATAGCCTTTAGGTGTCTCAACCTTCTTCTGGTCCTTAATTGGGTCATCCAATATCCATTGCCCCTTCTTCATCTTTTTCAAATGGTCTGATCATATTGAACACGACTTTGCCTCCTGGACCTCCAAATTCAAGAACACCACATTCCACAGAATAGGATAAATATGTCATATAATGCACCTTGGAAACATACCATTTTGCTGTGGGTTTTGGCACAGAAAAGCTAGTCACATCTACAAGAATGCAGAAAAAAAAGCAAAAACAGTCACTGTTTCCCACAGTACACACTCACCCCAAGGGTACAATCTGATTACAGTGTGCCCTTGTTATCCAATGGGGTTTGATTCCAAGACCTCCATTGGTGGATGCTCAAGTCCCATTATGTACAATGGTGTAGTAAAATGTTTGCTTTTTGGATTTTTTTTTGGGGGGGAGGGGTAACAGGGGAATATTTTTGAATCATGGTTGGTTGAATCCGTGGATACAGAATCTGTGGGTATGGAGGGCCAACGGTATTAAGAAGTAAAATGTATAGAGAGCCTAAATATTTTAAAGGCACCACATCCCATCTGATCTTGGAAGTTTAGCAGGGTCGGCTCTGCTTAGTACTTGGATGGGAGGCCACCAACGAATACCAAGTGCTGTACGGTATATTTCAGGGAAAGGAATTGGCAAAACCACCTCTGAGAATTCCTTGCCCAAGAAAACGCTATGAAAAACACTATAAAATTCATGGGGTTGTCAGAAGTTGACAGGCAACTTAAAGGCCTGTGAGAGCCAGCATGGTGTAGCAATTTGAACATTGTACTATGAACCTGAAGACCAGGGTTTGATTCCCTGCTCAGCCATGAAAAACCATTGGGGGACATTGGGCAAGTCACAAATTCTCAGCCTCAGAAAACCCTTTGATAGGTTTGCTATAGGGTCACTATAGGTCGGGAACTGTTTGAAGACACACAGTAACAACAACAACACACAGTGGAGGGCCCTGGCCCTCATAACATCCTTAAAGATGTCTCCAGAGGAGAGAGCAGAGGGTGAGCTGGGTCTGTGAAGACATCCTTGACCAGGTGTTGTTTACAGGCTTGTGGGGCTGTGCGTGCTTGTCTGTCTGTTTGCTTGTCTTTGTTAGGTCTCCTTGTGCTGGCCGTGTGCTCTCCCTGAGCACACAGTCTGACTAACGAGGGGGAGGAGCCAGCTAGGGGGGAGGAGTCTTATTAGGAGCTCCCAACAGCGTGCACCTTTGGCGCACGCAGTTGAAGCCCTCTACTTCAATCCTTCAAATTCAACCCTTGGCAATCAGCAGAGCAGACATACCTTATACAGCTGAATTTGAGAAAGAAAGCCTGGTTATTCTTTCTAGACTTACTCCCTGTACTACACTCTGTAGTATCAAGGATGGAAGGTGAGGGAGCTGCCGCGGTCACCTGTAGCACTTGTGGTATGTTCCTTTTCTTGCCACAAGTGTCATGAGCCAGGCTGAGCATGCTGCCGACTCAGACGGGGACTAGACTGGGAACCCCAGCCAGGGGTGGATCCCTGGGAGGCAGAGGGGGCTCCTGCAGGGAGAGGGAGGGGCCTGCCAGCGACCCCACAGCGGTCCCCAAGCCAGTACCTACAGCAGATGAGACCAGTGCTTCAGGCTCGACAGAAGCTGCTGTTCCTGACTCCAGCCCGGAGTTGGCTGCAGACCCTCCCGCCATGTTCCTCCAGAGGCGGCGAGAGAAGGAGGCGGTTCGCAGATCAAAACGCTTGCAGGAGAAGCGTCTGAAGTCTGAGGGCCTACAGCTGTGAGCTGGGCCAACGGATGTTTGACCAGCCCCAGCTGGGCTAAAGACTATGTACTTAAGACAGACGCTGGGGGGAGTTGGGCACGGGGCAACAACCGTCTTCCATCCGGGAAATCTGCATTCTGTGCTTTCTGTTCCAGGCCGACCCTAGCTGTTGAGTTTGCTACCTCTGTTCGTTTTGGGTGATGTAACCTCCTGTTTACTTTATCACTTTATTACTAAAAGCCATAAAACTCGGCTCCTGCCTCCGTTTTCTGCTTAAGCCGCCGCCTGACATTGACGACAAGATGTTGTCGGGTACACCTGCACCAAGTGCAAGCTGGTGACCTTCTTGGAGGAGAAGGTTCAGCAGCTGGAGGCACAAGTTTCTAATCTTTGTCTTATTAGGGAAGGTGAGGAGTTTTTGGATAGGGTAGAGAAGACCTTCCTGAAGACCGAATGCGCGGGGGAGCTGCCAGACCAGGAAGTCAGCACACTGGGCCAGGAAACGGATGCTTGGAGGAATGTCACACGGAGGAGTAGAAGGACTAGGAACGAAACAGAGACTCTCAACCTACACAATTGCTTCAAAGTTCTTGGCCTTACGAACGATGAGGAGCACCAGGAGGAGGGAACAGAATGTCAAGAAGAAGGAATCCAACTTCGGCAACAGGAACTAGATCAACACTCCCAGCCTCAACAGAGTGCCCAGACAGTCCTAGAAGAACCTGCTCGTCGAGGAGCCCTAGACAAACCTCAGAGGAGGTGAGTTCTGGTTGTTGGGGACTCCTTGTTCAGAGGAACCGAACCGGCAATTTGCAAACCCGACAAGTTCAATCGAGAAGTCTGCTGTCTTCCTGGGGCCAAGATCAACCACATAACAGAGAGGCTAACCAGGCTGGTCAAGCCCACTGACCATAAGCCCCTCATTCTGGTTCATGTCGGAACCAATGACACCGCGAGGAGCAGCTTTTACCACATCGCAAAGGACTATGAGCTTATGGGGACAAAGCTTAAGGACCTTGGTGTGCAGGTGGTCATTTCGTCTCTCCTCCCTGTTCAAGGATATGGCACACGAAGGGAAAGGGCAATAGCAGAGGTCAACAACTGGCTCTGCACATGGTGCCGCTGGCAACAGTTTGGGTTTTTGGAATATGGCCTGAATTTCCATGAATGTGGGCTTCTGGCAAGGGATGGCCTACACCTCACGAAACTTGGCAGGAATGTTTTTGCAAACAGTCTTGCACAGAGGATTAAGAGGTATTTAAATTAAGTTCCACTGGGGAGGGAGACAATATTATTCAGGGCAAGGACTCAGCGAGTGCAGGGGGAAAAGGCCCAAATGATATTGGCCAAGTAGTACAAGCGTCCAGTGGTGGGAGGAGTAGAAACTATAGTACAGGACTTGCAGGAAGGGCCCAGGGATTTAAGTGTCTCTACACTAACGCGCAGAGTATGGGAAACAAGCAAGAAGAACTTGAACTCCTAGTACAACAAAATAAATACGATTTGATAGGCATCACTGAGACCTGGTGCGATGAGTCTCAGGATTGGAATGTAGGAATAGAGGGGTATAGCCTATTTTGTAGAAATAGACCAAACAAGAAAGGAGGAGGAGTAGCCTTATATGTCAAGGATGTTTTCACCTGTGAAGAGATCCATGACTTAAACACAGAAAGCCAGGTCGAGAGCATCTGAGTAAGAATTAAGGGAGCGAGAAACAACAGGGATATTCTGGTGGGGGTTTACTACAGACCTCCAACCCAGACGGAGGACCTTGATGACGCCTTCCTCAACTAAATGACCGCGCATTCAAAAAGGAGAGACAAGTAATAATAGGAGATTTCAATTACCTGGATATATGTTGGCAGTCAAACTCTGCCAAGACAGCAAGGTCCAGCAAGTTTCTTGCTTGTCTTGCAGACAATTTCATGGTCCAGAAGGTGGAAGAGGCCACAAGGGGATCAAATATTCTAGATCTGATCCTGACCAATAGGGATGACCTTGTTAATGAGGTAGAAGTGGTTGGATCTTTAGGGGGGAGTGACCATGCCCTATTGGAATTTGGCATTCAGTGGGAAGGAGAAGATAAGTGTAGTCAGACACTCATCTTAGATTTTAAAAAAGTGGACTTCTGTAAACTTAAGGAGCTGCTGGCTGAAATTCCGTGGTCAAGAATAGTGAAAGGGAAAGGAGTTCAGGAGGCATGGGAGTTCCTTAAAAGGGAGATACTGAAGGCACAGTCTAAAACTGTGCCAATAAGGAGGAAAAATGGAAGGCATCTGAAGAAACCAGAATGGTTGACTAAAGAACTCTCAGCTGAACTAAGCGTTAAGAGAAACGTGTACAGGAAATGGAAGAGGGGGGAAACCACCAAAGAAGAATTTAAGCAAGTAGCCAGGAGATGTAGGGAGAAGGTCAGAAAAGCTAAAGCACAAAACCCACTTAGGCTGGCCAGAGACATTAAAAACAATAAAAAGGGCTTTTTAAAATATGTCTGCAGCAAAAGGAAAAAGAAGGAGGCGATAGGGTTGCTGCGCAGAGAAGATGGCGAATTACTAACAGGGGGAAGAGAAAAGGCAGAACTACTTAACACCTTCTTTGCCTCAGTTTTTTCCCAGAAGGATACAAGCACTCAACCTGGAGGTTGGGGACCAGGGGAGGAAGCAGGGGAAATGCGGCACATAATAGGTAGAGAGGTGGTACAGGAATACCTGGCCACACTGAATGAATTCAAGTCTCCAGGGCCTGATGAATTGCATCCTAGGATATTAAAAGAACTGGCAGAGGTCATTTTGGAACCGCTTGCTATAATCTTTGAGAAATCTTGCAGGACAGGAGAAGTTCCAGCAGACTGGAAGAGGGCAAATGTTGTCCCCATCTTCAAGAAGGGAAAAAAAGAGGACCCAAATAATTATCGCCCGGTCAGCCTGACGTCAGTACCTGGAAAGATCATGGAGCAAATCATTAAGCAGTCAGTTTCGAATCACTTAGAAAGTAATGCGGTAATCACGAGAAGTCAACATGGATTTCTCAAAAATAAGTCATGCCAGACTAATCTTATCTCTTTTTATGATAGAGTTACTAGCTTGATAGATGAAGGGAATGCTGTCGATGTAGCATATCTCAATTTCAGTAAGGCCTTTGACAAAGTTCCCCATGACATTCTTGCAAAGAAGCTAGTAAAATGTGGGCTGGACAGAGCTACTGTCAGGTGGATCTGTAACTGGTTGACTGACCGTTCCCAAAGGGTGCTCACCCATGGCTGCTTTTCATCCTGGAGAGAAGTGACTAGCAGGGTGCCACAGAAAAGCTAGCGGGGTGTCCTGGGCCCAGTGCTGTCCAATATCTTCATCGACGACTTGGATGAAGGAATAGAGGGCATGCTCATCAAATTTGCAGATGACACCAAATTGGGAGGGGTTGCTAATACGCCAGAAGACAGGATCAAAATTCAAAATGACCTAGACAGATTGGAGAGCTGGGCCAAGGCTAACAAAATGAAATTCAACAGAGAGAAGTGTAAGGTCCTACACTTAGGTAGAAAAAATGGAATACATAAATATAGGATGGGGGACATGCGGCTGGATAGCAGTACATGTGAAAGGGATCTAGGAGTCTTAATAGACCACAAGCTGAACATGAGTCAGCAGTGTGATGCGGCAGCCAAGAAAGCCAATGCAATTCTCGGCTGCATCAATAGGAGTATGGCGTCTAGATCAAGGGAAGTACTGGTACCACTCTACTCTGCTTTGGTTAGACCTCATCTTGAATACTGTGTCCAGTTCTGGGCACCCCAATTCAAGAAGGACATGGTCAAGCTGGAGCAGGTCCAGAGGAGGGTGATCAAAATGGTGAGGGGCCTAGAAGCCAAGCCCTATGAAGACAGACTTAGAGAGCTGAGTATGTTTAGTCTGCAGAAGAGAAGGTTAAGAGGGGACATGATAGCCATGTTTAAATATTTGAAGGGATGCCATGTAGAGGAGGGAGAGGGCTTGTTTTCTGCTGCTCCAGAGACCAGGACAAGGAGCAATGGATTCAAGCTGCAGGAAAGGAGATTCCACCTGAACCTCAGGAAGAAATTCCTGACGGTCAGGGCTGTCCGGCAGTGGAATATGCTGCCTCAGAGTGTGATGGAGTCTCCTTCTTTGGAGGTTTTTCAGCAGAGGCTGGATGGCAATCTGTCGGGAGTGCTTTGAGGGTATTCCTGCATGGCAGGGGGTTGGACTGGATGGCCCGTGTGGTCTCTTCCAACTCTACATTTCTATGATTCTATGAAAGATGATAGCAGGCTTGTGTCTAAATGTCCGCTCCTTGAAGATCTCAGTTCACCTCATTTCTGCCAGTGTTTTATGGTCTTGAGCTAGCAGCAGCAACACAGAGTTTTTTTTAAAAAAAATGTTTTATTTTCAAATTTTAGCAACAATTCAAAAATGCTATGCATCAGGACTTATATAGATAAGTTAATATAAAGAACTGTCAGTGGCATTGGTCTCTAATATATTTTTTTGTCTTCATTTCTTGTCTTTTTCCTTTCATCCCTTTCATCCCCTCATGTCTTTGCTACAAAACCAGCACTTTGATGAATTTTGTTTGGTTACAAAGTCAATATTACGAACAACTACATGTCCATAAAAATTGGTTTCTTCCAGCCTTTGAGCTGATTTTGTTGTGAACACCATGGGAATGATTCTTCATGTGCAAGCACAATAAATTTATACCATACTTCAACAAAGATGTTGTGTTGGTTTCCATTATGCAAGCAATTTAATACCCTGCTAAACCAGGTTCTTAAGGACAGGTTGTCTGTGCATCTTGAGCACATACTATCACTGTCCCTCTGTCTGACCCACCCCATAGAGCTGTCATGAGGAAAAAAATTGTGGCAGGAGGGAAATCATCTTGAGATCCTTGTAAGACAGGCCTTGTAGGTGTAGCTTGAAGGTATAGATGCTGTAAGGAAAATATAATGCTCACATAAGAAATTTGTTTTGTGTGATGCCATTCTCAGTCCTGACTTAAAGAAAAAGCTTTGGCAGAGTATTCTGAAGCCTGTGCTGTTCTACATTTCCTGACCAATTACTGTGAATTGGTCACTTTGGTTTTCCTTATAGTGACTCAAGAAAGGAGCCCCAGGTTTATCAAAAGAGCCTTAATGTTTCATAATGACTCTGTATGTTTCTTTGAATGGGTCAGTTAAGCTGCAGGGATGGGTCTCTGAGTCATGTACTTGGAAGATGATGTGTGAGAATCAGCAGACTGGAAGTTTCTGGAAGAGAGGCAAGGAAAAAGTGGAATGGAGACAGAGAGATCTGTGAGTTGGCTGAAGGGGAGCTATCTTGGGGTGCAACAGAGCCTCTCTGTCAACCTGATGCGTGGGACAGATCAGCAAAGGAGAGGAGAGATTTTAAGTCTGTGGAATGTTTTTTGTGTGCGTTTTTCTAGAAACACTACGGTCCTTCAACTGGTAAATCTTTGTCGTTGTTGTTGTGTGCCTTCAAGTCATTTCCAACTCATGCCATCCCTAAGGCAACCCTACCTATCATGGGGTTTTCCGGAGCTGAAAGTGTGTAGATCCTTGTTGTTGTTGTGTGCCTGCAAGTAGTTTCCAACTTACGTTGACCGTAAAGTGACCCCATCACTGGTCAGCCCCTATCACTCTCTGGGGCTGAGAATGTGTGATGCACCCAAGGTCACCCAGTGGGCTTCTATGGCTGAGTAGAAAACTGAACTCTGGTCTCTCACAGTCCAATGTTCAAACCACTACACTACATAGATCTTTACTCAGTGTAAAATAATTCCCCTCTGATAACATCATATAGATCTGATGAAGTGGGCTGCAATCCACAAAAAAGAGGCTTAAGTTGGTTCCTTCTTCCCGCTTCCTGTCTCTTATATTTTCTTTTACTCCCCAAATATTTCTGGCAACAAAAAATCTACAGTCCAGCATTTAGAAATACAGTTCAAGAATCCAAAGAAAAGGGGCAGGCAAAGTTACCTGGGTAATTGTGAACACAGCAAATATAAGGCTTCCACGGTAAGAACGATTTTTTGTGTCTCATTCTCTGCATTGCTAGAAATTTGAGGATTGAAGGATAATTCAGCAGTGAGGGCAAAATTCTTACCTGAGGGACAACGCCAAAGGTCCTATACCTGCACCTCTGATTTATACTTTCCTTATGGGTGGCACAATGTAGAGGTAAGTTCTCACCACTCAGTAGGGGTGTCTGAGTAAAACTCAAGAAGACTCTCGTACTTTTAATGGTTGCATGGAAGTGGGAATTTTAGCACGTTTTACTCGTTACCTAGTTGCATAACAAGCAATACCTGCTGAAATCCCCTTTTCTGCACAGCCATTAAAGGAACAAGAGCCCTCTCCAGTTTTCTGTCTGGCAACCCTACTACTCAGCATGGTATAGGGGTTTGAGCATTGGACTACAATCCTGGAGACTACGGTCTGAATCCCCTCTAAGCCATGGAAACCTACTGGATGACCTTGGGCAAGTCATACTCTCTCAGCCTCAGAGGACACCAAAGGCAAGCCTTCCGCTAAACAAATCTTGCCAAGGAAAAAACGTGACAGGTTCAGGGTCACCATCAGTCGGAAATGACATGAAGGCACACAAAAATAACAGTAACCCTATCACTCAGTGTGAGTGGGCAAGGCAAGAAAGCAGTTCCCATTTCTACTTTCCCTGTCCCCTTCTCACTCATCTGCTTGCCCTTCTCTCTGTCTGGCAGTACAACGTTAGGGGTTATTTGGGTAAAAGCTGGGCTAAAAGGGCACTGTTGTCTCACCCAGAGGGAGAACTCCTCCAGATGAGGTGGCTGCTGCTTTCAAGACCAGCCAAGAGAGAGGGAAGGGCAGGGAAGAGTGACCCGGCGGGCTGGACGCAGAGGTTGTGTTCTAGTTTCATACAAATAAGGAATGGAATGGAGGAGTAAGGAACCAACTTCTTCTGCTTTGCTGTGGCTAGAGTCCTACTGATGCGCTGTGCTACCGGTTGCACTTTGTCCAGGGCTGTTTAGCAGCAGTGAAGGAAAACAGATAAAATCTGCTGGCTCCAAGCAGCCAATTTGTTGAATGCCTCACCTCTTCAGGGCCACTGCACCCGCACCCTCTTTACTCTGACCGTGGCCACCTATCCCAGTACTACTGCCCCCAGTTCTCTCCACGGCAGCACCGTGAGCCCCCTCCTCCCTGCCAGAGTGGAGCGGCAAAAGAAAAGAGGCGAAAGCAAACCCTGCCTTCTTCGGCTTGCATGGCATAGTCCCTCCTCTCCAGCCCAACCAGTGGAGCTTCGAGGGGCGTAGCGCGGAGTGGGAGATTCCAGGGACCTTCCTGGCGGGGGGGGGGGGCAGGGAGCTCTTTGCCCCCCCCCCAGCATTGCTTTTTCCACCTTCCGCTGCTCCGGGGCTGGCGGGCGGTGGGAGGAGGACACACACTATCTGAGAAATGCCGGAAGGTACATCCACACGCACGTGTTCACCAGAATGTCGCTGGTTTTCCGATCTTGCGAATTCGTCATCTCTTCCCCAGCCCCGTAGCTCACCTCCTTCCCGTCCTCGTCCCTTTTGGCGTGTCTGAAGCAGCCTCTGCCCTCCTTAACCGCCTCCCCCAAACTCCCGGCGCGCAGAGGTGAGGGAAGAAGCAAATCCAAACCCACCCCATTCACGGAGGGAAAAGGGGAGGGGGGCTGGGTGGGAGCGAGCGCGGCGGGCCTTGCGACGCATGCGCGGTTGGAGAGTGTTGGGCGCCTATAATAACAACGGAGAAAGCAAGTGAGCGAAAGAATCGCGAAAGGAGCCCGCGAGCGGCAGTGGTTTCCAGCTGCGCCCGTCGCCTCCGTCCGGGGGAAGGAAAAACGGACGGGATCGGGAGTTTTGCAGCGGCAAGCTGCCTTCCCCCAAACGGCTGAGGCTACAAGCATGCGGCGTTGCCCACGTCCTCTCTTCACAGGAGACGGAAGGAGATCGACCTGAGGCTGCTCCTGTTGGCCGCTCCCGAAGAGCGAGGATTGGAAGAGGAGGACGGATCGGCGGCAAAGAGGCAAAACTCTGAGGCGCGCAAGGAGGAGGAGGAGGAAGGGAGCGAGAGCCGCGAGGGGCTGCGCTCCCCTGCTCGTCCCCCTCCCGCCCGCTTCCCCGTCTCCAAAAGCGCTGCGCGGAAGCCGGAGGTGGCTCCCCTGAGGCGTCTCGGCGGGCGCCGGTAACTTCGCGGTGTGGACCAGGAAGAGGCAGAAAAGTATTGGAAAGGGACCTCCTTCTTCTCCGGGCCGGCGCGAGGAGGCGGGAACCGGGGCCGAGGACCGGACGGGAAAGAGCCGAAGCAACGATGCTCCCCGAGCCGGGAATGGTGGGTTGAAAGGGAGGCGAAGCGCCCGCGAAGAAACGCCCGAGCGGCGCCTCCCAACCGTTCCGTCGGCCTTCGGGCTCTTCCACTGACACGGGGACGAGAGACGGCCCCCGACAGAGCGAGAGCCGGGCGTGCTTGTGGGAGCGTCGTGGCGCTCGGAGCGCTTCCCTCACGCCCACCCACCGCAGACCCGCCTCTCCCGCTCTCTCGGCTGAGGGAGTTAGTTGGCGGCGCTGCGAACGGCCGGCGCTCCTCCTTCTCCAGTCCCCGGTGGCGAGAACTCCGAAGCTTCCCGGGCGGCAGCTTCTCCGTTCTCTCCCGCCCCCCTCGGCTGGCGCTGCCTCTGCGGCTGCTCGCCTCGGACTAATGAGAAGGGCGTCCTCCCGCGCGGCGGCTTTCTCAAACGCCTCACGACAGCAGCCGGCAGCTGTTCGCCGAGTTGCCCGGAACCGGGAAGGCGCCGCTGGAGGCCCCAGATGTCTCCACCGGGGAGGGCGTCCTCCTCCTCCTCCTCCTCCTCCTCTTAGGAGAGTAAGCTCGGATTTCTCTTCGGCCCGAGTTCCTTCTCGTCGGTGGTGTGCTGGCTCTTCTCGCTTGCCAACCTCTACCCGCTGGACTTCAGCGCGCGGCTTCCGCGGGACTTGAGACGCCTCTCTGAGCACTGAGACCGCTCTCTCCGTGTGTGTTTTTTACCCTCTTCCCCACCCAACCCTGGCTCCTTTTCCTCGCCCGGCAAACCGCGAGACTTTGTTTGTTCCTCGCACACTTTGCAAGTTGGCGGCGGAGGCAGCTACTGCTGGCTTCGGGCTCGCCCGGTCCATAGCATCCTGTGCGGCCGAGAGAGGGTAACTTGGCGCCCTCCTGAGGGACTGTGTGCCAAATAAGAACCGCCACAACCACCAAACACCCGCTCTCAGGCGATTCGCTGACCCCACGATGCCCCTTCCGCGCAGCTGAAGGCGCACGTGGGTCTCTGAAGTCCACGCTTCATTGCCGGGCTTGCGGCACTGGTGTCACACACCTACGCGGGGGGGGGGGGCGCTAGGTCTTGCTTCTGTCTCAGCCCCGAGGCAGGGAGAAGGGCGCCCTATTTGGCCGACGGCGCCCCAAGGAGGCCTCCGGGCGACTGGGGGTGCCAGGCTCGGCCCGCCGCCCACTCGCCCCCCCCCCCGGTTGTGCCATGTGGAGGGGGCGCTCTTCCCTGTGGCGGCTGAGAAGACGGCCTTTCCTGCCGCCGCTGCTGCTGGGGCTGCTGCTGCTGCTGGGGCTGACGGCCAAGGGGGCGCGGGGGAGCGGCGAGTATTGCCACGGCTGGCAGGACGGCGCGGCTTGGCGGGACGGCTTCCAGTGCCCGGAGCACTTCGACGACGGCGACGCGACCATTTGCTGCGGCACCTGCGCCCTTCGCTACTGCTGCTCCCGCCCGGAGGCCCGCCTCGACCAGGGCGTGTGCGACAACGACAGGCAGCAGGGCGGGGCGGAGCACGGACGCCCGGACAAAGATACCCCCGACGGCGCGGCAGGTAGGAAGGCGCGGGGGCGCGCCCCCCTCCCGTATTTCTCGCCGTTGCTTCCTCTCCCCCCCTTTTAATCTAAGCACAGAGTCCGGAGGTGGGTTCCTCTTGGCCCGAGCTGAGGAAGGTTCCTTGTTTTGGGCTGAAACGCGCAGGACTTTTCCATTCAGGGCGCTCAGTGGCTATGCTGGTAGGAGGATTCTGAGGGCTGAGAGGCAGCGTGGTGTAGTGATTTGAGCGTTGGGCCAACACCCTGGAGACCAGGGTTGGATTCTCCCCTCCACCATGGAGACCCACTGGATGACTTTGGGTGGTCACACATTCTCAGTCCCAGAAAACCCCCTGATAGGGTCACCTTAGGATCGCCATGAGTCAGACACACAACAACTGTAACAACAACAAAAAAAGCACTTTAACAAACTCTATTCTTACCTGGTACACATAGGGCAGAGCTACGTAAGTTCTCAATACAAAAGCTCTGTACTTGTTTGGCAGGGCACCTAAGCAACATCCTTCCACTTACTGTCCCCGTGCCTGCATGCTGAAATGATGGTGCACGTTGGATGTGTCCTGAAAGCTGAAGTTTTTGTACAAACAGTGCAATCTTACATAGATCCCCTCGGGGGGGGGGGGGAATGAATTTGATGGAACTTTGTAGTAAATCCAAAGGGACTTAGCTGTTCATCTGACATGGCACTAGGAACGCATGGCTAGATCTCTAGTGTTTTCCCAAGTGGTCTTTCTGACCAGTGCTTGCCACTTTCAGAGTTGCACTCATGGCCTGCTGATGAACTTCCTGTAGGCAACAGGTTGGCCATTGTGCGAGCAGTATATTGGACTAGACAGACCTGTAGGCTGATCCAGTATGGCTCCAATTGTGGATGTCATTGTTGTAGTGTGGAGTTTTTCTTTTGTTTTTACTGAAATTTGTAGATGGTAGCAATGGAGACCTTTAAATTGGAGCTTTTCTTGTGCTGTTTGATACACACAGATGTTGTTTAACAGAATGGAAAGGATTTCCATTTTAAAATGTCATAACACAGTAATTCTCCCCTGAAGAAATCCTTCACACATCCATAGAGATTTACAGCAGACTGTCAAATGTGTTGAGAATTAAAACCTGAGTATTCTTTTGAGTTCAATGACACTGTTTTTAAAATGCATCATATTAAATTCAGAGCCAGGACACCTGTGTTGTTAAGTCTTCAGAGCCATTTGATGATATAATATTCTGCACCTTAGTGTGTATCTTTACTTCAGCAAACATGCAATTCAGTGTTAAATGCACGTGACAGTTAATTTTAAGTTTTGAAATATCTGTAGCCAGCTTTCTTCCTACAATGTAAATTATATATTAGCTCAGAAAATAAACAGGAATTGTGAATCCAAATTTGGCATCACATACTGGGGTGAGGATATTGCAATATGGGAAACATCCAGAAGGGCTGAATATTTACAGTTATGAGTCAGTGTTCCTATGCACATCCATTATTATTGGGTGTAATTTTTTCTCCAGTCCATGAAACAAATACAGCAAGTTTATTCAATATCCCTCATCTTACGGCTGGAAGACTTTTCATTTCTCAAACCCAAAGGGAGGGAAAATGTAGAAGTGGGTGGTATCAAATTATGTCATATTAAATCATGGATCGTGCCTATGTTGACAAAACCTGGGTGCTGTGCCTGAAAGTATGTTAGCTTTCCCTGCCTGGGAGTATCGATCGATTATTCCACATTCCTCCTTATATGCATGTGTATAAGGGATTCCCTTTTTTACTTTTTTACAGTAAGAGGTCATATTTCACCCATTTGTGGCTGAACTGGATAGACCTGGGATCTTTCTAGTGAAACCAGGAGTTTTTCAAGTGTAAACTTCCAGGAAAATCTTCCCTCACGTCTGTCCAATACATCATAGCAAGTGGTTCCCATCACCGTGAAAGTTTTTCTCATCAGTGAGCAAAGCTCCATTTACTGCTTTGTTGTTCCAGTGGCCTCATTATCCTTCCATTCCTTAACGTTTGTGACCCAAATAATTTGAGAGGCACAATCTGGATTTGCCATCACAAGTCACTTTCTGTGGCAGCCCTGTTCACCTCAACAGACACTACTCTTGTATGTTTTGTGGACTACAGTTAAATTCATGTGATTTTGGGTCACCCAGGTCAGAGTTTGGAAATCCATCATAACTCAGCATCTGTTAAGAGAGTGCAGTGGGTAGAAGGATGAAGTTGCATTCACAAAGAGAAGAGTATCTTTCTATGGTAGCCAACCGCTGCCTAAAAGAGTCTAGATTATATAGGGAATGGCCAGTGCTAAATTATTTATTAAGGGCATAATATAGCCAAAGTGGAATACTTTTGGGATACAATCTTATACATACATGGCTGGGAGTGTGTGTAATTTAAATTAGCTGACTTTACATTTCATATGAATTGGGTTGAATTAGAAACCTCATTGATTTCAGAGCAAAAGAAATAAGGAGAGAGTTGAGTACCTGATGAACTGTTTCATTGAAATCAGGGAGATGGCTGTATCAAGTCTTCATTTTATTTATTAATGAGCAAATAATTTTAATGTGCTGTGACAGCCCACATAAGAATTTCGAAGCTGAAAAGATTCTAGACTTGAACTTTGTAGTCTATCTTCCTGTGGAGTCACTCTAGCATTAATGACCATAAACTGAAATGCCAAAACAGGCAGTATAGAGAAGCATGTATTTGAGAATGTGGATAAAACTCTGATCTTGGCTACAGTCCAAGATTGCAGGATTGGCCCTACCATTAGGCAAATTGAGATGTTTGCCTCAGGCAGAAGATGTCAGGAGGTGACAGGAAAGGTTTGGAGAAGAGCCTAGCATTAAAGGAGGCTAGTGTGCTGTTTTCAGGCATCAGGAAAGAAGCTATTCCATTGCCAGGACTGAAGAAGGATTCACATACCAGTCCTGAGAGCTATATATGAGAGAGGGCAACATCTTTTACCTTAGGCAGCAAAATGTCCTTGGCCAACTCTGAAAAACAGGTCTATATGAAGTTAGAATACTTCCCTGTTGGACTGTGAATTTCAGTGCATTTACAGTGAAGAATTTTACTGAAGTACCATTTTTAAAAACATCTTGACACTTCCACTTCCACTATCTAATTGATCAGGCAGTATTTTTTTAAGTGTGTGCACACACACACACAAACGCATTGTTTTAAATAAAATTGTGAGATGTTTTAGGTTATATTAGAAGATGCACCTCCCCTTTGGCTGTTACTCAGGGAGATGGCAAAGCCTCTTTTAAGAAGTTGCTTGCTATGACCTGGGAGTATAATCTAACAACGGGGAACCATCTCAGAACCATTATGCATAATGATATGTAAATATCATTAATTAACTGACTAATTGACTAAAATGCTTCCATTAATTGGCTAAGATCTCTGTAACTGGGTAACACAATAACATGTCTTCATGAGACTTTAAAGACAGTGTATCATAGGAAAAAAGTAATTTCCTGACTTCCATAACATGTAAGAGATTTGAACTGGGTATTTTATTTCTGGATAAACCCAGCTTGATCAAATGTCTCACATAGAGCAATTGTTTTCATGGTTTCAGTGAATTAGATCCTTTGGCTGAAATGGGCCCTGCATATGCCAAAGGTGCTATAAATGCAAGCAATCCAGCACAGAGGTGGGCAGTTGTGGTAAGTTCAGGCCAATTTATTGCTCCTGTGATTCTCCAAGAACCACATATAATTTCCAAAAATTAAAAAAGAAAAAAGAAAAGTAAAGTCAACTTCTGGTCTTGAAACACTTTTTTTAACGTCAAACAGTGCAGGAGAGTCCTGCAACCTATTTAAAAAGTAATCTTCCTCTTGTGGAGGCTTGGGGGTTGCTGTTTGCCCACTCCTGATCTCCCTATACATTGACATCTAGAAACAATGGTGAAGCTAGGGTAATTTTAGACTCCAGTCTTAGATTTCTTAATCTTAATCTTAGACTCATTTTATGGAGAGACTTGCTCTTTAGATGGCATGGTTTCATTCATTTCAAAATTTGACTAATGTGTTGCAGCTCTATGGGACCAGCTGCTCATTCTGCTAAGTGGTACCCTGAACCTCTGTCCCATAGTCTGCAATTTCAGATGTTCAGTGCAAACCAGGCTGTCACAGTGCAGATGAGGATGCATCTTCCCATCCATCTTGAGATGCTGCTGCTTATGGTGATGGTGATAGTGACAATGATGATTAGTGCAATAATCCTCTTGGGAATAAGCAGCCATGGAAATATGATTTCTACTAAACTCTTTGCCCTTTCACACTGCACAGTTACAGTGCCATGATTCCACTTTAGCTACCGTGGCAATATCCTATGGAATCCTGGGACTTGCAGTTTGGGGAAGTGCGTTTAGAGTTCTCTATCAGAGAGCATTAGTGCCTCATCAAGCTGCAAATCCCAGGATTCCATAGCATGCATCCATAGCAGTTAGAGTGGAATATAGTGCTGTAATTGTGCAGTACAGACATATCCATGAGCCAATAAAGAAATACCTTCTGAGATGCAGCCTCTGTGATACGAGGAGAATTCTGTGCAGCAGAAACTCTACCAGAGACTTTTGAGGGAGAACTCTCAAGGTCTATGAGATATAAAAGGAACCACATATAAACTCAGTCATTCCAACTTTTCTATTAGGCAGACTGAGGCAAATATCTTAGGTAGCA
This sequence comes from Cyclura pinguis, assembly GCA_030412105.1. Classification (NCBI taxonomy): domain Eukaryota; kingdom Metazoa; phylum Chordata; class Lepidosauria; order Squamata; family Iguanidae; genus Cyclura; species Cyclura pinguis. Next base: position 259,742,682 of record CM059601.1, on the reverse strand, counting down.
AATGTTTCAGAAAAGCAGTGGTAGACTTCTTGCTGTTTTGCTTAGACTCTTCAGCGTGTCCTTCTGTAACATGTATTGCCCCAGGTGCACTAAACCCTAATGTATTGATGGGGATACCATCGTTTATTTTGCTTCCAGAAGCAGAATGTCTCAAACAGGCTTTGCTATGAGCCAGAACCTCCTGGTAGATACAGAGAATAGCTCCCTTGCACTTCTGTGCAACCTCTCCTGAGAGACAGTCAAATAGAACAACACCAGTAGAAGAATTTACGGTATTTGCAGTAAGGGAGAATAAAGAATCACCATTATGCTCTACATGTTTGATCAACCTTTTCTGGGATGCTGCTGTTCTTGTTACATGACAATGGGTCTGAAATATATATTTTTTAAAAATGCCTGTGTTTTAATAAAAGACGCAGCATGGTGTAGTGGTTTGAGCATTGACAACAGCTCTGAAGACCAAGGTTTGAATCCTTGCTCAGCTATAGAAGCCCACTGGGTGACCTTGGGCAAGTCATACCCTCAGAGAAAGGCAATGGCAAATACTCTCTTCGCCAAGAAGAGCGCCTTGCATTGACCTAATTCTGTAAGGAGCTTATGCTGATGTCAGAGTCCTTTAGAAAGCAGAAAACACTTACCTTAATATTAGTCCTGTCTAATGGGTCAACATAATTGTCCTCATATTCCTATATGAGGAATGAGTCCTGAGGCTAAAGTTGGTGCTGTTGTTTAATGCTACCTATCTTGCTGATATTAGGGCATAGCTGAGACTTGGCCAGAATTTCCTGAAGGACAATGTAGGCTAGGCTGTTGGCCAGGGAGCCAAGGTCCCCTGCCTCCTAGAAAGAACAGGGAAAGGGTGGAGATTGCTGGCCCTACAGAGTGGCCAATCAAGGGATTGTTGTAGGACGTGTGTGTCCCCTCCATGTTTGAAGAACACTCATCTCCAATAGCCAGTTCTCTTCAGGGACAAACTTTCATTTAAGTTATTTTAAAAAACTAATTAGAACATGGATGCAGTATTTTTTGAAAAAAAGTTTCTTATTATTGAATAGTATCATTCATCTTCATCCTGTTATGCTCTGATCTTGCCCTCGTGACTACATCTAAAGAGCAGGCTGAAATCCATAAAAGCTCATGCTAAAATAAATCAACTAGTCTTGAAAGGTTCTGCCAGATTCCTTCTGCCCTGTAGTACAAAACACTTTCTCCTCCCGTTTTACTTCAACACCCACAGCAGAGTATTTTAACCACATGACATTCCTCTTCCACATGTAGTAAAGCAGTTAAAGTTATACTGCAAATATAATGAAGTTAAGTTGCCAGTTATATTATCGTCATGTTGTAATTTAGTTGTGCCATAATTATTAAGAAAAGTTAATTACAATTAATTTATTAGTTATAAATAGTTACTTCCAAGTTCTGGGCACAGGTAGCAGCTATGTCCTTTTCTTTTTGTATTCTAAATGCTAAACGAAGTGCAATAAATTGTTCTTTCAATCTTTCCCCCCTCTCTTGTGTGTGTGTGTGTATTAGGGAGGGAGAGATTGAGAGAAGAAGGATCCAGATCAGTAGGTTAAAAAGTTTAAAAAATCCTACTACAACTACTGGATCCCAATCTGGACCAGGTCTCCTGCAACTGTTTATATAAAGCAATGTTTCATTTGGCACTCATGCTGTAGACACAGGAGAGGTTTGCTCCCACATGGTTAGGAAAATGGTTCCAAATTTTTGGTCCTCCAGATGTTTCAGACATGAGCTACCAGAATCCCTGACCATTGGCCATGCTCGTTGGGTCTTCCAGAAGTCAAAGACCAAAGCAATAGAAAGATCAAGGCTGAGAAGAGCTAGCAAGAGAGTAAACGTTGGGCTGTGGTGGTATGTGAGATTTGTTTGTTTCTTGGCTGGTTGGTATTATTACAGTCTTGTGTGAACTGCTCTGAGAATCAGTTGATTGAAAGATGGGACACAAATCTTCAGAACAAGCAGACCAACTGTCCAAGGGAATGTATATAACCTCACCTTCTCTCTGGACCCGATACATAGAGTTGTGACCTGATGTTACTAGTCTGCCAATATAGCTTGAAGACTGCAACAAAAAAATGAATGGGGATGGTTTCTCAGCTCATAGAAATACAAACCAACCTTTCCCAAGCTGGCAGCAGTTATGGTGTTAGGCTACAACTCACATCATTTCATAGGCAACATTCACATTGATAATGCTGGCTGGGATGGTAGGAATTGTAGTCCAAGTCATTTGGAAGGTAAGAGATTGGAGCAGGCTAGTGTAGATTGTTTGCCAATTGTTTAGGTTAAACAGAATAAAATGGCATTGAAAGAAAGAGTTTTGTGAACAATGAAGACATGCTTTAATTTTTTCATTCTTGGGTAGCTTCCCAAACTAAGACAAGTGGACAAAACTAGGCCCTAGTAGCAGGGTGCATCCCTGTAATTTTACCTAGCTGTTCATTCATGGTTGTAAATGATGGACTTCTGCATTCTTCTTTCCTTCTGTTGTAATGGGAAGTGCAAATATATTAGCTTTAGTATTCTAGATGGCAGCATTTCCCAGGACATCTCAGGCACATTGTGTCTCAGACCAGACATGCCAGCATTTTTGCCAGTTTTAAAAAGCCAAGAAACATTCATGAAAAATGTCCAGTTATATGACAGTTTGTCTGAGTTGCTAACCTACCTGTTGCTATATTTCCAGTGAATAAATAGCACCACATTTTAATCATGCATTTATGTGACTTGATTTCAAAAGTAAACATCAGGACTTTGAGTTCTGTTTGGGAAAGCTTTGGTTGTTTTCCAGTACTTTTTCTGCTGTTCAAAACCCATCAGAAATAACCTGAAGTTGTGTTATAATTAGTGCTGGTTCATTCCTGTGTTCATTAATTTCAACAAGGTCTATGTGTGAGAGAGGGGGGGAGGGGGAGACATTGAGCCCAAGCACTATAATTGAGATTTCACAACAGTAATGCTTCTGGGATTACCTTTTTATTAAAGAGGTACTCCAGTTCAAAGCCCCTCTCTCCCTTAGTGCATGATCATACTGAGCCGCCTTTTGTAAACTGTCTTCTAACTGTGCAATTCTATACATGTCAGCACAGAAGTAATCCCCATTGAATTCAGTGGAACTTATTCCCCTGTAAGGGTGTATAGATCACAACTGTAATCTTAGGAAATGTGTTCTTGCCTTATTGTCTTAGTATTATGGCCAGTGATGCTTTGTGGGTTCTGTAATTATAGTTTCAGCACTAATGCTTCCTGTGTTATTAGTGTGCATTATCTATACCTACATTTAAACTGTCTTAATCTGATTAAATGATGTGAAATGCTAATGCAGAAAATAGCATGTTGAGAACATAATATTGTGCATAATGCAGGGGAAGGGACTACAGATGGGGGTACTATTTTTGGTGACAACCCTGTAGTTCAGATAATGTCTTGTTCTTTCCCTAAATCCCACTGAACCTCTGCTTCAGCCCTAAGGCTTTTGCAGTGACTTATCCTATTATCTTATTAAAGACAGAGGAAAGTAGTTAATAAATTTTTTTCATACTGGAGCTTTTGTTAACCCTCACAGTTTAAGCACTCACAGTAAAAGGGCTTGCCTCTTGTTCCTTTTTAACAGCATGGTTTTTCATTGGTGGCATCTCCTTGAATAGAGTTTTTCTCTTTCCTTTGGCAGTGCCTATTTACGTGCCATTCCTTATTGTTGGGTCTGTTTTCGTCGCATTCATCATCTTGGGATCGCTCGTAGCAGCGTGTTGCTGCCGATGCCTGCGACCCAAGCAAGAGCCGCAACAGAGCCGAGCTCCCGGAGGTAATCGGATAATGGAGACTATTCCCATGATTCCAAGTGCCAGCACCTCCCGAGGATCCTCCTCTCGCCAGTCAAGCACCGCTGCCAGCTCCAGTTCAAGTGCCAACTCAGGTGCCCGCGGCCCTCCTACCCGGTCACAAACCAATTGTTGTCTACCAGAAGGGACCATGAATAACGTATACGTCAACATGCCTACTAATTTTTCAGTACTGAACTGCCAGCAGGCTACGCAGATAGTCCCCCACCAGGGCCAATATTTGCATCCGCAGTATGTGGGATATGCTGTCCAGCATGACTCTATGCCCATGGCCCCTGTGCCAAGTTTTCTGGATGGTCTGCAAAGTGGGTACAGGCCAATTCAGTCTCCGTACCCCCACAGCAATAGTGAACAAAAGATGTATCCAGCAGTAACTGTCTAGCTTTTGAAGAAGTGCTGGGGTGATGGGAAGGGCAAGGGAACCACACAGACACACAAGGAAAAAACATTGCAACAAAAGACTGTGAGCAGGGGCAAAGAAATGCTTCTGGGGGAAAAAGAGTTTGCTGAGCATAATTTGTAAATAATTCTGAAAGGCTCATGCATGTCAGACAGTGTTTATAAACGGTTTTCTTTTCATTGGGTTCACTTGCCAAAAAACTGTAAGACGATATCTTAGAATTAATGTTTCCAGATAATGCTACCATTCCAGTGCATGATTTACAGAGGCAACGGATTACACGGAAGAGGCATCTACATTTCAGTTAGACAAGTGTGTGAGAGAGTGATTAAACGCCTGAGCCATTGAGTGCCCTTCAGGTACTTCACAGTCAATGGTATTTGCCTAGTTAATAGAGCACATTTCTGTAACATGGTACAAAGTAATACTTTAGAGTTTTCTTTTCTTACCATTTTGCCCTACACTTCATATTGCTGTACTGACAATCAGACTGATGACTGAAGGCTGAATATTGCAATCCTTGTTATTTATATAGTCCTAGGAATCTAAAACTACAGGAAGGGAACATAACTTAGAGACAGAGGTTGGGTTTTGCCTAAAGAAGGCCCCAGATACAGTGCTGGCTGAGGATATGGAGGAACTTAGGCCAAACAAGAGAAATGTCTCCAAGTTCTAGATCCTGACCGTGATCAATAACATCTAGTGTTTTTCAAAAGTGTTTTTATCTCAGCAGTCTTCAGATCAAAGTGAATGCATTGTTTTTATTCCAACAGGATCCCCAAAAGCCCCAACAACTATTTTCTGTTATGTAATTGCTCACAAATGCTATTTCCAGACTCTAAAGCTTAGAATTACGAATTCTAAACTTCAGAATTTGGGCAAGAGTGTACATGAAATTTGTTGACTTAAGCTGAGGGTTATTTACAGTGTGACGTCATAGTGTAGCTTCCAGTTAAATACAGGGCAGGTTAAGTGTGGCCGTGGGTCTGTATGCATCCCCTGGATGTTTTGGGGGTCCTTTGAATTCCTTAGACTGTCTTTTTGTTACAAAAAAGAGGGTAAATTGCCTCTGAATAGGAGGTCCCACCTACTTACAACAATAACAGTTGGCTTTCAAAAACAGCAGTGGACTTCTGACCATTTGTGATTTTGTTTTGTTATGTCATGGAGGGGCCCCCCAGCAAGTCTCAGAGCAGAATTTTTTCCCCAAACCCACCACAGTTGTTCATGCCTCAGTTAAATCTAAAAGTCAAAAAGAAACCCAGACAGTTTGACTTAGTCATCAAAAAAATGCAATTCATTTCCAGTGCAAATAACAATTGTCAGTCCAAATCTTTAAACATGGAAAGGCTTGCAAATCTAGAGCAGGAACTCCATAGGCAGTTTAAAACAACAACACAGCATTAGAAAATGTACAGTAACATTTCCTTGGTAGGCAGAGAATCTGACTCAGTGTCTTCGTAGAATTCTCTGTCTGGTTAAAAAATTACTTGATTAGCAAAAAGTCCCACATATAATGCAAAGATCTTGGGAGAAGTTACGATCTTGCGGGGCAGTGGCCTTGACTCCAGGGATGATAACTACATTATACCCAATTGATTCTTTCTATCATAAGCTATGTTCCCAATAATTATTTTAGAAGAAACAGAAGGTCTGTGTTAATCACTGATGCAGTGCATGGTTCAAAAATGCAGCACTCGGGATTTATTTTCTCATTAAAAAATTATCTGTTTGCAGCAATAAATCCAATCCGTTTCTGTTTACTGAAGCTTGACACTTGTACATTAACACTGTGCAGATGTTGTTTTTGCCATTCAAAATCTGCCATGCACAAATCATAAATACACAGAAAATGAATACTCTTGAAGAGTGAAACAGGAATGCAGCTGCAGAGATTACACTAGTATTCTGATACAGAGATCTTCATGTACTCTAATATTTCTGGGTAGCTCTTTCATGTGTGCATAAGGGCTTTTGCACCCGTCATAATTCACTGGATTAGGGCACCTGTCTGCTTCTGTTGGCTGTCATCTTCAAAGTGCTACAGTACCTCTAGATCATTTGTCAAAAGGGTTTCTTTGCAGTCACCTTGTTTTGTTTGATTAGTGATGTCTAGGTCTCAGCTTGAGTAGTGCTGCTTCTAACATCTTGCAGAAGAACAAATCAATATGCAGTTACAACTTGAAAAGAAACTGATGGTGCGGAGGAACTCACAGGATTGGGCCCACTGTATTCCTCCTAGGAAATGGGCTCAGAAACTGATGCTAGCTTTTTCTATCTGAAAATCAAGCAAGTCCTTTTGGGCTGCAGTTTTATAGATAATTACCCAGGAGTAAAATCAAGTGACTTCAATAGGACTTACTTCTAAGTTGACATGCATAGGATCACACTACTCTGTCTTTCCTAAAATTCACTGTATTCATTGCACATGCCCTTTACTTTTATGGAAATCAGGTGAATTTGTTTGTTTTGTTTTTTTAAAATAAATAAGTTAAATGGAAATATGTAGAAATTAATTTACAGGAAGTGGGGGGGAATGCTTTGAGTTGTAATAAAAAGAATTTGTGACATGTGGTGTTTTATATGTCATGTACAATAGTGTAAAACCAATGTTAATGTTTGGTATAATTTTTTAAAATTTCTTAAAGGGCACTTGAGTGATTCTTACAAGTGAAGAAAAAAGATCTTTTGTTTCATAATAAATATTTTATGGTGTGATCTTTTTCTCTGACCTTTTTACTCACTTATAATTTGTTTTGGTTTTTGTGTTGTGTGTTTTAGGTTCAGATAGGACAGAAAGGAAACCAAAGTTAAGCACAAATAAATCCCATTGATTTTAATGGGAGTTATGTAAAGATTTGCCTAAGTTGTCCTCTGAAATAAATGGGAATTATAAAATTTGCCTCCATCATGCCCAGTTTTTAAAAATGTCTGCATATATTAAGAGATACAAGTTTGCTCAAAGTGAAAGTTACAGTGTTGGTGAGATGCATGTAAACCTTACAGAGTTAAGCTGATCTTTACCAACAAGATGGTATAGATTAGATAATACATGACGAAGGAACCCTTCGGGTCCTACTATGGGATGGTCAACTGTGTCTTTCCAGATATATTTTGAGTGCAATTCCCATAATCCCTCACATGCTGGCTCAGGTTGATGGGAGGTATAATCCAACGTCTGGAGGGCCACAAGTTCCCCACCTCTGCCCCATGCCATTAATAGTTGTATAAAACAATGGTTCTCAACCTTTAGTATTATAAATGGATTGGACATCAATTCATAGAAGCTCTCCTGAGTATGGCAGATGTTCAGCGTTTCAAGTCCAAAACACCTCAAGAGCCAAAGGTTGAGAACCACAGCTATAGAAGAGATCAACAAGTGCAGTTTTATCACCCATGCAAGTTGAGATTTACCTGTCATCATTATTTTTTCTATGCCAGAGTGGGCAAAGTACACTGGCTGTGTTAGCTAGAGTTGATGGGAATTACAATCCCAACAACTTCTGGAGGACCACATGTTGCTCAACCCTGTTTTACACAAGTATTATATGAAATTTGTCCTCTCTTATGCATAGCCACAGCTCGGTGGAGCCCCCCCTTCTCAAAGGTGGTGCACCTCTGATTACAATGTAGTGGAGACAAATAGTGAGCTGGTAAAAAGTGTCAGGCCTTCTTTGCAGGCTTTTTTGTGTGGGAAATCATTAGTCTTTCAGATTTTTGAGATGTTGGCCATTTCCGCACTAGACTGTTCTAGTGCTATTATTCCACTTTCAACATCCTATGGAATCCTGGGGTTTGCAGTCTAGGGAGAGGCCCTAGACTAGTGTGGAAATGGCCTTTGTCTCTTAATTGAATCAGTATGGTGTAGTGGTTTGAGTGTTGGACTTTGGCTTTCTTGCCCTGAGTTTGAATCCCTACTCAGCTCTAGAAACCCACTGGGTGACCTTGGACAAGTCAAGGTCTCTCACCCTCAGAGGACAGCAAAGGCAACCCCGCCCCCCCCCTCTGAACAAGCCTTGCCAAGAAAAACCCGTGATAGATTTGCCTGAGGGTCACTATAAGTTGGAAATGACATGAAGGCACGCAACAACAGCTCCATTAATCCCTCACCATTAACCATGCAGGCTAGCACAGACATCTAAAAAAAAGTTTTTCCAACTGTGACTTGTGACATGATTAAAGCTGTGAAAGAGAAATAGAATTTGAGTAGGAAAAAAAAACTAAGTTGAGAACTGTTTTGTTTTTAATTAAACTGTATTCTTCAGCAGGCATAAATATATGAAAATAATTGGGAAAGCAGCAGGTATTTCAAAATTCATTTTGCTGACTTTCCAATAGCCCGCTTACCATTTATACTGTTTTGCAGCAAAGATGAACAAATATATTCTGTATTTACTGTTGTCCTGGGCTACTCAGGACAAAGCAGTTGTACATTGTGGTCTTTAAAAGCTGCACATCTTTAAGAATAAATTTCAGAAATTCTATGCTAAGCAAGAAACAATACACCTTTTGGGACATGAGATTTCTTTGAGAAAGGAAGTTCTTTTACTCTGGGCTCAGTTTTTGCCAAGGTATTCAAGCATGCCTGCATGCGTTTAACTGGAAGCACGCAATTAAGCCCTGATTACAGTGGCGCTAGTCTCCTTGCTGAATTAATGTCTAAACTGTTTCTCATGGAAAGCTGCTGTGTTGTAGCTCCCAACTGCATCCAAATCATTTATGATCTTTCACATTACAGCCTGCACCTGGCAGTATCACATAAAGTACCAAATCCTGCTCCTATTGAAGTCTTGTGGGCATTTTGCCATTCACTGCAACTGGAGCCGAAGCACGTACAGTTTTTCCTCTCGGCAGGGAAAAAGGTGGTATAAAATGATACCACTTGCTGAATAGCTGCCAGACTGTTAAATCTATATTCTTAAATTCAAGGCGTTTTTTGGGCCCCAGGAAAGGTGCAAGAGTTAAAATAAGAGCAAAGCTCATTTTAGTACTAATTTCCACAGTAATGTGTCAAGATAATTACTTTAGAGAGTGCAAAGAAAATGTATGTTTCTATTAAAGAGGCACTCCATGAATATTCACAATACTGCATTTTACTCATGAGGATTGCAGCAAGTAACAGGATAGCCAGACTGTTGGAAACCTGGATTTCATGTCAGTAGCCACAGATGGAGAAGGTTCATTTCCCAGTGTGTAACCAACATATTCAATGAGGGAGAAAGCTCCACACCAAATGTGGAAATCATTGTGAGCCCTGCCCTGCTTGTGTGAATTCATTTGCAGAGGGAGTGCTCTTGATAAGCTTATCCTTGCATTGCCTTCCTTTATCACATCTGGAACATTACCACTTTCAGGGTTTGGAAACAATTGCCAGTGTACTACATTGGCTACTTAATTATGAAGGCATAGCCCCAATGCTCCAAGCCTACCTTAACAACCAGCAGCTGGATTGAGCAAAGGAGGTTTGCTCAGCTGCCAGCTGGGGTGCAAAGAAGAAGATGTTTCCGGCCACTTCCTACCAATGAGAGAGATTGTGACAATCAGAAGCAGGACCTCTGTCATAATTTACATCCGGGCTCCCTACTTGGGCTTTGAGGTAACATATACATAGTATGTATGTATGTATGTATGTACATATAAATAAACAAATACCTACCTACCTACCTACAGCCTTTGTAGTCCAAAACATATGGATTAGAGCAGTGCTATTCAGAGTGGTGGTTTCCGTTTGAATGCTGGATGGTGAGGCATTGGCTGCCAGTCCGTAGAGTATTTCCATGGAAGAAAGAATCAGTTTTAGTCAATGTGCAGATATATGGTACCAGTCCCTGGCACATTAGGAAAAAATGCTGCCCCTCCCCCAGTAACCTGAGAAGCACTGATTTGGAGGAACAGCCTTCCTCTTACAAAGGAATGCATGTTGCAGCTGTTCACTTCTGGGATTACAGAAAGAATGAGAGATGTGCTGTGTTTAATGTAGAATCCCTAATGTGTATGCACTGCCCATATATAGATGGATGTTTCCTCCACAGTGGAAGACCTCAAAATCATAGAGTTGGAAGAGACTACATGGGGCCATCAAGTTCAACCCCCTGCCATGCAAGAATATGCAATCAAAGCACTCTTGACAGTTAGCCATCTAGGCTCTATTTAAAAACCTCCTAAGAAGGAGACTCTACCACATTTTAAGGAAGTTCCTTCTATTTAGGTGGAATCTCTTTTCCCGTGTCCTTGTCCCATCTTCCATATGACATCCCTTCTCAGCTATAACATCCCATGTGTGGAATGCCTTTCCTTAGGAGACCCTGTTGTTGTTTGCTCCATTTCATCACCAATATGGCTTTTAATTAAAACTTGTTTGCTGGAATCCTATACCACCTTTGACTTCAGGTAACTTTATGTATATCTAGCAAGGTAGCAGCTGTGCTAAGAAACCCTGTTAATGAGTTGCAAAGATACTCATTAACTTGGCCCTGTTGTGCAATAGTCACTTTGCCAGCTCTGCTATGTAGTAATGTAACAGCAAACTTATGTCCACTTATGAAGACATAACTTCCATACAGGATTCTGGCTTTGGTTTCTAATTGATTTTTTTCCAAATATATGAATTAATTAGTTCATTAGTTTGAAGTCATTTCTGTATTGCCTCACAGCCCGCAAGGGTTCCTAAGGCAATGAACAGGTAAGAGCCAATTAAAACAATACAGATAAAAACATTTTAAAAACACATTAAGGTACTCTTTAAAAACTCCTAAAAGCAGTCTGAAAACAGGCCTAAAATCCAGTTTTAAACCAGTTAAAACAGCAGTTTCAAATGTTGAATGCCATGCAGAACAGCACTGTTTTGGCTGCCGGCCAGAAGCTTAAGAGATAGGGCCATGTGATTTTAAACTGTTTCAACATTTTAACATCTTTTAACTTGTTAAATGAAATGCACAGATACAAGATGGGTGACACCTGGCTTGACCACAATACATGTGAAAAGGATCTAAGAATCTTAGTAGACCACAAGCTGAACATGAGTCAGCAGTGTGATGTGGCAGCTAACAAAGCCAATGCAATTTTGGGCTGCATCAATAGGAGTATAGTGTCTAGGTCAAGGGAAGTGATAGTACCACTCTATTCTGCTTTGGTCAATCCCTGTATGGAATAATGTGTCCAGTTCTGGGTACCTCATTTCAAGAAAGATACTGACAAGCTGGAATGCGTCCAGAGGAGGTTGACCAAAATGGTAGAAGGCCCAGAAACCATGCCCTATGAGGAGTGGTTTGGGAAGGTGGGTATGTTTAGTCTGCAGAAGAGAAGTTTAAGAGAGGACATGATAGCTACATTTAAATATTTGAAGGTATGTCATACGGAGGATGGAGCAAGCCTGTTTTCTACCTCTCCAGAAACTAGGACATGGGGCAATGGCTTCAGACTTCAGGGAAAGAGATTCCATCTAAACATAAGGAAGAACCTCCTGACAGTAAGAGCAGTTCGACAGTGGAATACACTGCCTCAGATTGTGGTGGAGTCACCTTCTTTGGAGGTTGTTAAACAGAGACTAGGTGGCCATCTATTGGGAATGCTTTGATGATATATTCCTGCATGGCAGGGGGTGGACTTGATGGCCTTTGTGGTCTCTTCCAGTTCTGTGATTTTATTTTTCTATTCAAAGCCCACCCACTACAGTGCCCTTTGAAGAGCTTCTCTCTCCTTTGAAGCCAATACGCAACCTTTGTAGGGCCAGGGAGTCCTGAAGGCACATTGGACTTCCCCTGGCAGGAGCAAATGTTGACAGGATTGGGGCACAGGAAGGGTTTTCCTGATGTTACAACTTTTGATAAGATTACTAGTACCTAAGAGTGTATGCTAATCCTTAGTATTACTAGTAGTAGCAGTAGTACTACTAATACCACAGCTACTAATAATGAGCAGAAGCAAAATGATATACAGTGACTATGTAGTCTTTTACAAAGTGAAAGAAGGCATTTTTTCACCCAAGGGGCTTACACGGATCTGTGATTCGAAACAGGGGAGGAAACAGAGGAAGGGTTGGAAGAGAGAGGCTTGCGTAAACAAAAGAAGAATATTTGTTCTTTTAGTTACATATGCTTAAAGTTGAAACAGCAGTCTTCCAAATATTATGAATAGCTGGCTGATGTTTTCTTATTTCAGCCTTACAGTAACTTTGTTGACTTCTTCCTTGTTTTGGAAAATGCTCACTTGGAGGTTCCAAAAGGAATATTGATTATGTGTCCCAGGTCATGGCAACAATTTAAAGCCCTTTAAATAGGATTCAACGATTAGAAAATTGCCTATTTGGACTACAGCTTCCTGAATTCCCATGCTAATGTGACTTAAGGATTCTGAGAACTGTTGTCCAGAAGGAAGGCTGGCATTCTTTTGGTGTCTGAAGTACATGTGAGTTTGCTTAAGCGCACACATTTTTTTTCTTAATGGGGCCTTTTTTGGCCAGTGTGTAAAGTTGAAGGTTATGAAACCAGAATTCTGCACATGGTGCTGTTGCACATTCTTGTGCATTTCACACTGGGCATCACTGCATTGCTTAGATGGTTGCATACAGCTGCACATTGTTCATTACACATCACTGTGTGATGTGCATTTGGTTGCAATTCTGTAACAGTGTGGCATAGTGAACAGAGCCAAAACTCCATCAATGTGAAGTTACATTACATTTCTTCAGGATCTCAGTCTAAATTTTCCAAGAGATGCTCAATGTATCTGCATGATTGTGTGACTACAGATATGTACCTCTCTGTCTATGATGATGTTGTGCATGTGCCATACAACATGTATCAGGCCTCAGAGACCATCACATCCATTCCCTTGCTAGTGTGGGACCTCTCCCTGCATCCTGAACTTGAGCTATTCCACCATCAGTGACTCACTCTTTAGGAAATGGAGGGCAGACGACTTTTTTGTCTGCTTCATTTCATTCCCATTACTCAGTACTGGACTCTTGCACCACCCTAAGCGATTTCTCTTTTTCCCTTGGTGTTTACACCCATCAGATTTATGTCCCCCTTAAGTCATAGTTTCAACACGACCACAGAGTCTTAATCCGTTGTTTGTATAAATAAACAACTAAATGGCTCCTCAGTTAATTCCTTTTTCACTTTTCCTCTCTGCAGTCTGGCAGGACTGTACACAGTATCCTGGACTTGACACAGTGAAACTTGGACTTGTTTCTTGCTTGTTCCATGACACCATATGTACAAACTCATCTTGTTGTTGGAAATGCCAAATTCATATATTTTCCAAACCAGGGGTTCACTCTCATCCACAAGAAGATGGGATATGTACGACTGACAGCCTTATAAAACTTGACACTCTGTCTGAAATTAATGGGTCATAGAAAAATATGATTCATTCATTCCATGCTCATGGATACCCATACATGGACTTTCTGTAGAAATCATCCTAAAACTAGAAATACACAATAGCTAGACCAGTTCTTATATATTGGTGCTTGTGGTAGTATACATTATCTCAATTGTGTACTTGCACCAAATAGAATACTTAAAACTATTGTTTAGCACTCCCCCCAAGTTTCCAGTGTATCCCACTGTTTGCTGATCTCTATTAGGTCCATTGTCGCAGGCCATGCAGGCTTCTAACAGTAGTGTAAGGCATTACAACTGTAGGAATGGATGGCTTCAGACTTCTCTTGTTGGCTTGTCCAATATGTTTAGCCCAATCTGACAACTTGCTTTCAACAGCTATTGAAATCTTTGTAACTGAAGAAGCTCTGATGGGCTGGGAACACTAACTAACCCATCAGCTCACTCTCACAGGAGCAGACAGTGGCATGAAGATTGTTAACAATTTCTCCTTCCCAGTAGAAACAACAATATAGGGTAGCCATGTGTTCTGCTTTATAACAAACTAGCATATATATCCAGTGTTGCCTGGGATGTTTTTTTCTCATAAATAATACTTGTTAGAAAGATTTGAGATTCTGTGTCTCTACTTCTCCAAACTGTCTTGTCCAGTACTTGTAACTTTTCCCCATATTCCCCAATCGAATTTATATTCAGAGTTATTAACACTGAGGTTGGGTTCTTGAGGGAATACACTGCCCTCCTCCTTGCTGCTAGGCCACATCTCCATAGCAACCGACCTATTCAAGATAGGCACGTTTGACTGAGGCTCAAGAGCTGCCTTGCTAAGATTCTAAACTGCAAGCCCCGGGATTCCATAGAATCTTCTTAGCCAATCATATGAGGTCTTTGCCTGACACAGACAAACAGACAAACTTTGACTTGATGTATTAGAAAATAGGTCTCTACTTGAAGGATTGTCCAGCCCAAGTCTGGGTTAAAGATAATGTCTGACAGTGTGCAGTAGACATGTAACCACAATGTCATGGCTCTGCTCTGTCTCATGATTTGACCCCTTAAATCCACCCTTAAATCCAGCTGGCCACACCAAGGCATAGGGTTCTGCAGTGCTGGCAAGAGGGGCACTGAAGCATAATGATTCCAGCCCCCTCCCACCAGCAAGCTGGAGTGCGAGAAGCAAGGACCTCTACAGGGTCCTGTCCCAACTTCTTGGCAAACAGCAGTTCACCAACGGGAGTTACCCTTCAGAGCCCCGCTTACCAGCACTGCAGAACTCTGTCCCTCAGTGCCGTTGGCTGGATTTTCAATTGAGCTTCAGGGCATTTATGATCAGGGCAATGAAACCACAACTGTAAATGTGAGTAGGAAAGTTCTAAGGTTTTAAGTCTAACTTACAACATTATAACTGACTCACAGGATGCCAGCTGAAGGATCTAGCTAGGGCCATTTCCACACTACACTGTTACAGTGCTATTATTCCACTTTCAACTTCCTATAGAATCCTGGAGTCTGCAGTTTAAGGAAGGGCATTTAGAATTCTCAGCCAGAGAGTTCTTTGGCCTCAGGAAACTACAAACCCCAGAATTCCACAGGACATTGAAAGTAGAGCAATGATCCTATAACAGTATAGGGTGGAAATAGAAGAGAGAGCAGGAACAATCAAAATCTTAACAGCAGATTGAGCAGGACACCTGACAATAGCCCTCCTCACAGTGTTGAGGTTTACTGTATTTTTATTTATAAAATAGCCATTATGTCTAAATTTGCCATCTCCAAATATAAAGGAGGATGTGCAATTTTCATTCAAATTTGTAGCATCTCTTGGTTTCTCCTCTTCCATGGTCCATTTCCTCTTTTTGAATTATGCTCTACCTACAACACCATATGATAGCCAGCATGAGGTAGTGGTTTGGGCATTGGACTATGCCGCTGGAGACCAGGGTTTGAATCTCTGTTCAGCCATGGAAACTCACTGGGTGACCTTGGGCAAGTCACACTCTCTCAGACTCAGAGGAAGACATGGGCAAAGCCCCTCTGAACAAATCTTTCCAAGAAGATCCCATGATAGGGCCACCATAAGTCAGAAACAAGTTGAAGGCACACACTAACAGCACCAGGGCTGGAATTATCTCAGTTAGTCCCTGGTGGAATAATTCCATTGAATCAGCTGTTGAATCAGTCAATGCATAGTCTGGGAGGGGGATGGGTGTATGAAAAAACAGCCACATTTGCAAAAATTATTTTTTTGACCCAATCTTCATAACATCAAGTGGCT
Organism: Cyclura pinguis; assembly: GCA_030412105.1. Classification (NCBI taxonomy): domain Eukaryota; kingdom Metazoa; phylum Chordata; class Lepidosauria; order Squamata; family Iguanidae; genus Cyclura; species Cyclura pinguis. Next base: position 259,726,791 of record CM059601.1, on the reverse strand, counting down.
GTATTAGCTGGGAGATTCTTGGACTTATTTAAAAAAGTAGACTTTCTAAATTCTACAATATGGGAGCTGTGTTTGAGGTCAGATTACACATCTTTGTCAGAAGATCTGGCCTGTTCCTCCAATCACCAACAATTCTTACTGTATGGTGACACATTAATGACTCTTGATCTAAGCCAGCACTTAATCTAAAGGAAGCCACAAGCCTAGACATCTGCTGCTGCTGGATTTGGTACTTCCTGGATTAGTAAAGTGTGACTCCCCACCCACAGTCTTCCAAGCACTGGGAGGTCTAGCAGTTTGATAGATTCTGTATTCTGGCTGAACTTGTTCTTTGTATTGGGGAAGTTTTCCATGACCTATGTGTGGATTCTGTGTTGCTTGTTTGGGTTATCGAGGGACACAAATCTCTTGCATCCTTCATGTTTGTGATTGCTGTCTTCTGGGGGAGAAAGACCATAATAGGTCGCTGGAAGCTACAAGGACAATTTGCATGTATGCTTCTGAAGTTCTTTGCAGAATCTGAGCAGCCCTCAAAACTAAAATGATACAGTTCTAATGAAGACAGGAAATTTTTTCCAGTTTCTATATGTCATGTTTAGCAGCGTTCATAGTTTGTCTCGTGATTTTCCAAACAAAATAGTGATTGCCAATGGGATAGACTGGGAAGAGGAAAGTTACCATGGCCTCATTTTTGTAAACAGAAGATGAGGCAGTACTAGGGTTCCCAGATTTCGGGCCCTGGTCTCTCTTGTACAAGTCTCAGTTTGAGGGAGAGAAATCTCAGGTTGAGAACATTACCTTGAAAATTACAGATATATTAACATTTTATTAAGGTTATACTGTGCATTCCGGGACCTCTCTGAAGGGCTTACTGGGGCCTGGGTAGGTTTCCCAGATCTCACAGCCTGGACCCCCTGCTCAAGGTCTTTAGGTCAAAGGGAGGAATTTCAAGTTGGGACCACTGCCTTGAAAAGTGTGTATGTTTTCTCTTTTTTAGACCTAGACTGCCACTCTGTGTAAGTTATCCATGTATGTAGAGTGAATTATTTGTCATGACACAACAGAGATATTCTGCTGGTGGCACTAGAAGTTGAGCTGTGCAAATGGCAATGTTGTTGTGGTTATGCACTGTGCATTGCCTTTGTGCATTGGCCATTGCCACTGCACATTATCCATTGCAGATGTGTATTGTGCATTGTATAGAACTCAACATCCAGTCATTGACACGTCTCACATAGGGCCTTTCCACACTACACTGTTATAATGCTATTATTCCACTTTCAACATCCTATGGAATCCTGGGGTTTGCAGTTTAGGGAGGGACATTTATAATTCTCAGCCAGAGAGCTCTTTGGCCTCAGAAACTACAAACCCCAGAATTCCACAGGATGTTGAAAGTGGGATAGTAGCACTATAACAGTGTAGTGCAGAAAGGCCCATAATGTTGCCATTCTACCTGGGACTTGTGTAGCACTGGTGCACCATACCTCTGCATGTGGATATTTACACTGTGCAGAAGGGATGTTGGATTGCGACCTTGATGTTTGTTATTTGAGTAGCACACTCGGTGCAACTGCAGGTGATACTTAAATGACATCACCATTCCAGCATCACCAGGGCCTGCCTCCCTGACATCACAAGGGATCCTCCCTTGGTATCTGGTTTTGGCTTTGAGGTGTCAGGGCCTGGGATAGACCGGACCTGAAATTTTAGGTGGTACACTAAGACCAAATTGTACCACTGCAGTTTAAAGGTGACAACTACTATGCTTGAATACACCTCCACATTAACAACAAAATCCCTGCATGCAGGGAACTAGGTGCTGGGAAAAAGGACTCTCCTTCTTGACTTCCTTGTTTGCTATGTGTAAGGATCATATTATTTTGTGGGGAAACATTCCATTTGTGATTCCATCACCTGCAGTCTGATGCAGTGCTACCCAGAAACAATGTGAAAAAAGTTACATTTGGGGATTAAAATGCTCACAGTCCTATAGCCAGTATGGCCACTAGCCAAGCTAACCAGGGGATTTTGGGACTTGTAGTCCCATCTCCCAACTTCTCCAAGCTCGCTGAAACCAGAGTCTCAACTTTCTTTTCTTCGCTGCTTTACAAGAGGACCATAATGAATTTGGTGGTTTTCAAAGAAGAAACCATGTTAGTCTCCTGCAGCATAAAAAGGAGGAAGAGAGAGAGAGAGAGAGAGAAGAAAAGAAACATGGCAGCAGCTTTAAGGCTGATTTTTATTTTAACAAGAGTTTTCATGATCATCATCACCATCATCTTCATCATCATCATTTATATCCCACTGTTTCCCAACTCAAAGCGGCTTAAAACAATTAAAAAGACATAGGCCATTTCCACACCGGGATTCTGTAACGGTGCAGAGCGACCTCTCACGGAGGTCTTCTACACCGTAGAGTGGACTGGCGTGGACTACTTTTTGTAGTTCCATACCAGAATCCACTCAGGAGTGGCCGGAACTAGTTGCGCTGCATGTTTTTTAAAAACCTCTTTTTCGAGGTTTTTAAAAAGCACGGAGAACGCAGCCCCGCGCCGCTCCGTCGCCCGGCTCCGACGCGGATTTGCAGGCGCGCACAAGTGCATGCCTGCAGATCTGCCGGGGGCGGGCTTCCGGCTGGCGAGCTTCTCTGGTTGGTGGAGAGGCTCCACCAACCGGGAGCCGCCATTTGGGACGCCGGAGGACTGCGGAGCAGCGAGCTCGCGCTGCTCCGCATCGCGACGGACTTACCCGGCTGCCGGTAAGCTCCGTTTTTGGGCATTTTCGCCCGTTTGTCCCCCCACATGTGGAAAGGGCCATAGTTAAAATCCACAGAATTCAAAAGTTACAACATAATTGAACAATCAGAAAAATTAAAACAATGTTAAAACTAGGGATGAACCAACCGAATCCTTGAATCTGGAGGATGGATTTGAGATTTGCAAATCCGGATCCCTGTGTCAAAATAGGCAAAATGAATCTTTCGAATCTTTGGTCTCCAACCAAATAGTTTGTTGGGACGCCTAAAAACCTGGGAGACCAGACACACAAGGGCAGATGGCAAGTAGATGACTTTTTCCCTTGGAGTAATAACGGCCTTTGCTAACAATTTTTGTATTCTACGATATTTAAATTGAACATTTAATATTTAAGTTTAGCACTTGACTGGAAGGTACAGGTTTGAGATTTCAAGGACGGCTGAAAGAGTCCTTTGCATAGCTCCCTTGCAAAGCTCTTTCACACACAATTCTGAGGTTTGTAGTTTTACAAGGTGTCACAGCCTTCTCTACCAAAGTGTGCTGGAGGATCATCAAACTACAAATCCCAGGATGCCAATAAGGAGCTATGCAAAGAAAACCTAGTTTTGACTTAGATTATCTCTGTACTGTGGTATGTGGCCCTGTTTATACAAGCAGCAAAATGTGGGATTAATCCACATTTTCCTGCCTGAGTAGAAAGGGCCTTCATGGCATTTTCAATCTGGGGAGATCCTGAGGCAAAACTATGACAATTGTCCTGACCAGATCTCTTCAGAGGGAAGTTTGCCTTTCCCTAGGCTTTTGCTAAGGCTGAGAGAGTGTGTCTTGCCCAAGATTATGCTTCTTTCCCTTGCTTTTTAAACTCTTTTTTAAAAAAGGATTCAAAAGATTCAAGATTGGCGAGATTTGCGGATTCCCAGAACCTTCCAGGGATTCGGATCTGGATTCAGAAAATTCTGGATTCATCCCATCCCTAGTTAAAACTCATCATTAAAAACTCACAACTCATTAGCAACACTATATCCAGCACGTTCTTTCAGACATCCCATATATCACATCAAACACCCATCTAAATAGAAACGTCTTTACTTGATTGAAGAAAGACAGTAGAGAGAGTGACAGTCTGACTTCTCTGGGAAGGTATCTCCAGAGCCTGGGGGCAGCCACTGGGAAGGACTGTTTCTGCACTACGTTCTCATTGTGCGATTATTCCACTTTCAACATCCTATGGAATCCTGTGGTTCACAGGCTGGCCCCTCCCTAAACTGCAAACCCCAAGGTTCCATAGGATATTGAAAGTAGAGTAATTGCGCTATAAGAGTGTAGTGAGGAAATGGCCAAGGTCCTCTCCTGTGTTCCACTAGGTGTATCTGTGAAGGTGGTGGGACAGAGAGAAGGGTCTCTCCAGCAGATCTCAAAGCCCAGGCTTCTTTGTAGGGGAGAATACAGTCCTTCAGATAATCTGGACCAGAGCCATGTAGGGTTTTAAAGATCATCACCAGCACTTTGAACTGTGTCTGGAAATGGAGTGTCAGCCAGTGGAGCTGTTGCAATAGATGAATTGCGTGATCCCTATAGTCAGGCCCAGTTAACAACCTGGTTGTGGCTCTTTGGACTAGCTGAAGTTTCCAAACACTCTTCAAAAGGCAGCGCTACACAGTGCACATTACAGTAAACCAAATGGTATGTAACCAAGGCCTATGTCACCTTGGCCAGGTCTGATGTCTCAAGGAATGGATGCAGCTGGCAAACAAGACTTAACTGTGCAAATGCACTCTGGGCTGCTGCTGAAACCTGTGTCATACCCTGTCTTGGAGACCCTGGCAGCCAGGAAGGGGAGGATTCTGACTTTGAGGCAGAAGCTTCCCCAAAGGCAGGAGTTTCCCCAGAAACTGGCCCAGAGGGAGATAATAGACAACAACAACAGGAGCCTGAGCCAGGGGAACAAATAGAGGAAGGCATATCAGAAACACCTATCTTGCAAGAGAGACACTGTGAGAGGGAGGGCCTGTGCCGCTCAGCGCATTTAAGTAGCAAATGAGACCTAATGAGGAAACACCTGTGGTGTCAGCAGCCATAGATAAAAGACTCCAGCTGCCCTTTCCTCCCAGAGTCAGTAATTGGTGTCTTTGGTCTTGGAATCTTGTGTTCTTGGATGTGGAACTCTGTTTGGAGGACTACATTTAGGATTTGCCCCTTTGGACTTGTTTGCTCTACAACTTACATTCTCTTTGGGCATTCTGTGGCTCTTGCTGTGTGAGTAAGAACTGAGCAGCTGCTTGTAATTTATTGCCTGCTTAGCCTTGGACACAACAACCTGGGTTTCCAGACTCAGAGTTGAGTCTAAGAGCACTCCCAGGCTGTGAACCTACATTTTAGGGGGAGTGTAACCCCATCTAAGACAGGCTGAATCCTTATTCCCTGATCTGCCTTTTAACTGACCAAGAGCACCTCCATCTTCTCTGGATTAAGTTTCAATTTGTTTGCCCTCATCTACTCCATTATTGATGCTAGGCACTGGTTAGGACTAAGACAACTTAATATGAACCTGTTTCTCCAGTATTGCATCCAAAGAAGTGAGTTTATATCCATTTCAGCTCATGCTATAATAAAAACCAGTTAGTCTTAAAGATGCTGTGTTTTTTTCCTCCTCTTCCCCTCCTCCTTTTTATGCAACAAATTTGATGTGTGCTACAGTTTTTTCTTCAATTCTTTTGCTTCTTACATTGGGTTTATCTCATCCAAAGTAAATTTTATGCTTCTTTCCCAGTAGAATGCATGAGATGAATGTTGTGCTAGACAAAGTAATGTAAGTAACAGGAAGGAAAAGAATAGTAACTTCCTGAACTAACTTAAGGTCCTTGTCATTCAGGAGGCTCTTGGGGCCTAGAGATGAACCTTTGAATTCTTTAATTGGATGATTTTCAAAGGAAATAGTTAAGGGTCTTGACTGTGTATTGTAAAATATCCATTCTGTGCTTTTGGTAAAAATGAAAATCCCAATAAAATATAAATCTTCCTATTTTAAGTAGAGCTTATGACGACACTTTAAGGAATGGTTTATGCAGGCTAGGAAGGCACCATATATTTTCTTCTGAATATAAGCAGCTCATATTTGGATGCAAGACTGCAGTGGGGAGGCAAGCCCTTAAATTCTATTCTGAGATTTTGTTGAGGGGGGAGCTAAGGTGGGGATTTAAAGGCAATATTTTAAAAAGAAAGCATAAAGCCCTTTATTGTTGGCTCTTCAGGAGAATTTGGAACATTCCTTCAGCTCTCCTTATCAGCTACAGTCTGATAGTGGTCTTTATGTCTAAATTAATTGAGAAGCGGGATTGCATTAATTTTTTTCCCGGCTGAAATCCTAAATTAATTTGCTTGGAGGTGTTCTTCCCTTTCAAGATTAGCACAGAGTGTTCTTTCCTCCAACTGTAAATTCCACCCCCCGCCATACAGATAGTCTTTTTTTTTTTTAAGGAAGAAGTTCCTTTTTCCTGCTGACTTCTCCTCATAAAAATTTGAAATAACAGCTGATTTCCACACTGATCAAGGTAAGGAGGAACAGTTAGCATGACAGCATTTTTCAGAACTAATGAAATGTCCTTATTCTACTCAAAATAACACCAGTTCATGGGACTCATTCTGTCAGCCTTCATTTATAGACTGTCTTTGGCTTTGCCTTGGAATTACGTGTTGGTGGTCAGTAGCATTCCATGCAGTACTTATGTTGTTCCCAAATCAAAGGCTCTGTTCTAAAGTTCTAACAGCTTGTTCAGTTGCAGTTCAGACAATTCACAGTTAGATGAAAAGGATCTGCAATCAAACCATAGCCTTTTAGCTCTAATCTCGCCACTTAAACCAGACTAGGATGTGGGTCAGACAGTGTTCCTCACCACAGCATGGAAAAAGATACTGGGGTTTGGGAACAACAACTCCCAAAAATGCATCTTCCTTCCAGATAGGGTAGCTGTGTTAGTCTAGGGCAGTGGTTCTTAACCTTTTCTTTACTGGAGATCCCCTGCAAATATATTTTTTTGCTGGAGACCTCCAAGACTTAACTCATAATTTAAGTATATAAATCTAGATTTAAATATCCAATATTTATTTAAATTTCCAAATATTTATTTATTTATTAAAGGCTTCTGAAGACTAGGACTGGGTGACCTTGGGCAAGTCAGAGCCTCAGAGGAAGGCAAAGGCAAACCACCTCTGAACAAATCTTGCAAAAAAAAAAAACCTATGGTAAGTTCACCTGTGGGTTTGCATAACTCTAAGTAACTTGAAGGCACACAACAACAAAGTGCCACTGACAGGGGGAGGGTCTTTCTAGCCATCATATCTCTTCGCTTTGAAAACTGATTTCTGAGAGCCTTAAGGTGAAGCTATTATGAGGGTTTTCTTGGCAAGATTTGTTGCCTTTGCCTTTCACTCAGGCTAAGAGAATGTGACTTGCCTGGGGTAACTTAGTGGGTTTCCATGGCTGAGTGGGGACTCAAAATCTGGTCTCCAGCGTCATAGCTTGCAAATGAGGGAGCAGTTTCAGCACCCACAACTTCCCCCACTACCACATCCCTGTTTCTGCTGCTGCTGTTCAGCAGCAGGGCTTCCCGAACCCCCTGTGAGGGCTCCATGGACCCCAGAGGTCCCTGGACTTTAGCTTAAGAACCACTGGACTAATGCACCAAAACCAGCAAAGAGTCCTGTGACACCTTAAAGACTAGCAAGGTGTATTGACAGACATTTCCATGGACTCAAGCCAACCACATCTGCAGCATCACTGGAAATTATTGATTGGAAATAATGTTTAAGCACAGACACACCAATTAATACCCTTGTTCAAAGTTACAGATGTGCTTTTATAAAAAAAATTCCACAGACTAGAAGTCAAATGACCTTCCTTTGGTCATTTAGGAGGGAACCAATTCCAACTTTAACACCATGCTGCATTTAAATTTTCAGAGGGCATTCACTGAAGGCAAAAAAAGGCAACAGTGAGAGAAGTGGGGTTATATCAAATTGCTAGGAGAAAAAAATTAAATCTTTTTTTTTTCAGAACAGGAATATTTTTCCCATGCCAGAAAAAAAAAATCTGAAGAACAGAATGTAAGCAATTTGATACATGATCAGTTGCCTCATATCTTTACTCTTCAATAAGATGAGAAGGAGGAAAGAGAGGAGAAAGAGAGCACTAACTAAAATGAGTTTATTTTTGACCTTTCCAAATTCTGAACTACATTTGGGATGCGGGGATTTACTTTTGAACTAGAAGTGAGGCTGTTTTGCCTCCTCCTGCCCCACTGCCTCCGTGTAAATCTCAAGGAGTTTAATTTTTTTTTAATAAAAAAATTGACTGGAAAATGAACAATGAGAAGTTTTGATGAAATCTGAAAGTCATTCAGGGGAGAGTGGCATTATCTCAGTCCATTTCCTGAAGAAGGCCAAAGTGGGAAATGAAGATGGTGGACACAACAGCTGTTCACTTGTTCTCACCAAGCAACCCTGCAGATGTTTTCTGAATGGGTTCATCAATGCCAAAATTACATCTGGAAGATCTTCCAATGAAACCACCCAGTACGTTTGTGAGGCCACAACACAACTGGCTCCAATTGTTAACTGGAGTGATATTTCCTTCTCTCTAAACCTTTCAAACTCAGTATTGGCCATTATCCTGTCTACCAGCATAACAGCGCCAGTGAAGGAGGCAGTGGTAGTATACTGATGGAGGGAAAGGGTCTGTTGCATTGCAACTAGAAGCGAGGGAGATACAATGGTTTCAGTTGTCATTCCTATACTGCCAATGTACCTTGATTGAAAAAAGACTCCAGCAGAGGTGAGCTTCCTGTTGTCTAACATCAGTTTCACACTATACAGTTGTAGCACTATGATTTCCCCTTTAACTGACAAAGTTCCCTTTTTTTTAACTCTTGGGATTTGCAGTCTTTAGTATTCTCAAATGGACAGCAAAATAGGGCTTCACCAAACTGCAAATCCCAGGATTCCACGGGGTGCAGCCATGGCACTTAAAGTGGAATCAAAGTGGTATAATGCTGTGGTGTCAAAGAGATGCAAATTGCCAAGAGAATTCCAGCCAACTGAGGCCTTTTCCAGTTCAGTTCCCTGTGCATTTCAGTTTGGTAGCAATGTAGGTCACAGGAGAGAATGGACAACGAGCTGCTTGCTCTCCAGACATTTCAGACTAGTTCTTCTCTGATAGGGCGAACTGGCAATTTCTTTTTTCATTCTTTCCTAGAAATTTTCCAAAGACTGGCAGCAAATGAATCAGGGAGTGGCACTGGTCCAGGGACCACCACTCTGAGTAGTATTGTTTTAGATAGCAACTTCCATAATCTCTTACTACTGGCCATACCGGGTGTGGGACTGATGGGAGTCGTAGGTCAAAAGAGCTGGAGGTTTTCCAGTACTGGAGCCTGCCCTACATTTGATTGAGGAGGCTATGCCTACATCAAAAGAGAAGCAGCAGTGTCTACCTGTCTGTCTGACTGTGAGGCAATGTTCTGTGGGGTCTTTAAAAAAATAATTGTTTCTTTGCATTTCCCCCAAGGAAAGCAATGAATTCATGAAGATGTAATGCAGTTGGGGAATGTGCTATTTATGTATTGTGTATGTTTGTGCATGTGCCTTCAAGTCACCTGTTGGCTTATGGTGACCTCATGAATTTCATAGGGTTTTCTTAGGCAAGGAATACACAGAAATTGTTTGCCAGCCCAGGAGCACCTGGGATTCCATGGCAGTCTCCCTTCCAAGTACTAATCAGGCCTGACCCTGCTTAGATTTTGAGAGCAGGTGCCTTCAAGGCTTTACTGTTTATCAAAAGACAGTATTCTATTTCCCTCATAAAGTCTCCATTTACTCCTTGAACAGCAAAAGGTCGCTCTCAGTTGACTACTCGTTTCTTGCTTTCACTGGATTATATATGTTTGCCCAAGAATGAGTAAGCTGAGGCAGGGGGTTCCAGGAGCAGGCAAGTTTCCAAGCATTGCTGTGAAATACTCTCAGGCCTATACATATGTTTGCCTGTCTGGCGTAACATGTCTTCCTGTTCCTCAGCCCAGTAAACTACAGACAAATATGAGCTGCACATATCCTGTAGTATGTTCCATGTTATACTTGGATTGGCCTTGTGGTACGCCTGCCAAAAAAAGGTCATTACCATGGGGTTAGAAGAACCTCTACTTTCCTCCCCACCACCTTTTTTTTTTTTTTTTATGAGCCCAAGAGCTAAATTCTTTGGGAATCTATGAAAGCCACATTTCATAAGCCTTCTCCTGTAAACTTTTTTTTTTTAAAAGAAGTTTATCGTGTCTCTGGTGATGGAATGGCTGAGGAGTCCAGAATTCAGGATGGCTTACAATAATTCTAAGATTGTCAGTTTTTAAAAATATGTACAGTATACGATCTTGTCATCCAGTATTGCCCATGCTGACTAATGTAACTTTTTAAAAAAACTGTCAATACCAAACTCTGTGAATTAGTAAAATTGCCATGGACATACAGTGTAGGCAAATACTGGAAGGCACCCAACAGAATCCAAGGAAGAAAGGGGAGATACTGTACATCTCCAAGTGCTCAGTGGATGGTTTTTATTTCTTTATTTTAGAATAATCTCAAAGTTTTTTGGACTGGTGTATATATTTCAACGGCCTTCTTCAGGGGCAACATAAAAACAAATATAAGCAGAAATGTCAAATTAAAAATCAGAAGGACAATACATAATTATACCACAATGTCTACAAATATACAAAAGTTGAACGGCATTATGATGTTTCATATTCTATGCTTTATGTAGCCCCTGAAATTTCTCAGTGAATTTCTTGGGGATCTTTGGAAAGTTTCAGCCTCAGCATTGCAGTAGGTGGACGATGGCAGTGCTCAAAGCAATTCACAGGCAATGAGCAGGATCTAACCACCACTATACACTTACTCCATATTTCAAGTTTAGATAGTTGAATTTCAAATTAAAGGAGAAGACAATAATTTCTTCTTTTTTTTTTCAAAATAAAGGTAAGGCTTTTTATTTACATTAATGCAAGGTATAATAAAGCCAAGTCCATATGGAAATTATACAGTTAGGGTCTTGCTCTTTTACACAGAAACATTGCAAATTATTACAGTTTGTGAAAGGATACATAAAAGCAGAGCATTTCAGGTGTTTTTCACACTGGCTCACTTGAACCGTTTTCACTTGTCCCCACTCCCCACCCAAAACATGCCACATTTTTCTCCTCTTATACTAGACTAGACCATATGTGAATGTGGAATTAACAGAGGAACAGCAAGGACCATGCAATAAAAAGAAGATTGTACACTGTGAGTATGTAAACATGGAATTTTGAAAAAGAGGAACAAAGAAGAATGTGAAATCAAAAGATTTAGCCTGAGTACATATTCTGGTTAAATGACTGGGACCACAACAAGCAGGCTGAAGCTGACAAAATGGAGACGACATAGGCAGGAAGGTGGAGCATTTAGGGAGAGGTGGTTTTGTCTTCTACGGAGCAGGACTACACTCAGGAAGGCAGGGATTCCTGGACCTGGCATTCTTTTGAGTCCACATTGCCAACAGGTTAAACGTAATGCCGTAGACGTGAAGAACACAGAATGTCATCTACCAATATTCCGAACATGCCTTCCATGGTTTATTCCAAAGCAAACCAAAGAACAGCTGGGAAATTTAGAGCTCCCTGTCAGAAGGTTCTCTCAGGTCACCCTGAGAAATCTATCCTTTGTGTATATGTATAGCGTGTGTGTATGTGTGCGCACAGAGCTTCGAAGAGTAACTTTTTTTGTATTACAATTCCCAGGAGCCTGCAGCCAGTTGTCATGCTAGCTAAGAGATCCTGGAAACTACAGTCTAAAAAAGTTACACTTCCAAGCTCTGGGGTGGATTCATTTATGTCAACATCATACCATTTTTATTTGTCCCAAGAAACAGGTAAAGATTCAGAAATTTCTTATCATTATTGAAGAACAACTTATACCATTTAATTATTTTTTAAAATATCAAAGTGGTTTATCATAGGATGTTATTAAGCTCAGTCAAGATATGTTCATATGTTCAGAGAAGTCATGATGGTTTCCATTTTTCTTCACCTTAAGTAAAGTAACATACTTCCAAGCATACAGTATCAAGAAGGCGATGCCTTTGAGAGACAAGTCATAATCCAGTGTTGAATCCACCAGGATAGAGTTGCTTAATCAAAATCTATCCAAATATGTCCAGGATTGAGGTCTAAAACCAGTATAATGACCTCTCCTGAAAAGACTATGGGAATTGAAGCTTTTGGTTTCCCAGCTTCCTAACTCTCATGGTTCATGAGGTAACATACTACCTGATTTTTTTAAAAAGTTGGTTATCTATGCAGTCCTCTGGGTGACTACTTTTAAATAGTGTTCATTAGGTAAGTATAAGTGGGAGTGCAACTGAAGTGTATATAAATGTAGCTGCCATTTGCCACATATTGAATTCTGCACTGTAGAAATGCCATTCACATGGTTGTTTTATTGACCAGTTGCCTATGTTCTTCTAGATAAAGATGCTCAAACAAAGCATATTACTAGTGTTTACATATAATAGGTCATATATATGAAAATCAGTATTTCTTGATCGCAGTTCTAAGTCATACATAAAATGCTTCTTTTTATAAATATTCCCCACAGATATTTTTCTGTCTTTGCTACACCATTTCTGTCTTCATTTCCTTGACCACCAGACTGCACTTTTTTTCCTGGGAGAAAGTTATCTCCCAATTGTACTGCTGAGTAAAATGCAATTCTCCGTGGAGCATCTGAGTAATGCTGCATGGGATATGTGGAGAGGAGAGACTATTACATGAAGTGAGGAACCACACATAATTCAAGTTGAACCACATTATTTTGTCAACCCTTAGTTTGGTTTTAATTATTTAGGATAACAACCAATCGTCTCCTAGTAAACACAGTTTTGCTTGTTCTAAAAATAATGTGACTGCAGTAACTGGAAACTTTGCTCCGGCATCTGCTGTTTAAAACTGTTGGCTGTGAAGTGAAGAGAATTGATAGCCTTTTTTTCTTTTTTGGCATCCATTAAAAAGTGTGTGGTCTAGCAGAGGACAGATTACCAAGGCTAGACTGTTATCTTAATTTACAGCCCACATACTTCATGTTTGCTCTACACTCATTTTTTAAAAAAATTTCCTTTTAGGTACATTAGCCACTGGCCTTGACTCCAATAGTTTCATTAGCAATAGCAATAGCAGTGGGTTTTCTTGACAAGTTATTATTGCCTTCCTCCAGTAGCTCCCTACAGCAAGACCCGAAGCCCTGTCAAAGAACAGAAAACGTCAACGGATTTCTCAGCAGAACTTGACTCAGACCCTGCTCCATGTTTTCTAATTTGTGACAAGACAGTTGTTAAAGAAATGGCATCTTTTGTACACCAAGCCTAAGCAGCACCTTGTATTGATCCAAAGGAAGAAGTCGTATCTGTTTTTTAACAAGGGGAACACAGACATCGAGTTCTCCCCAGAATGTTCCAGAAAACCTGGCAGGGCGGTCAATGCAAAAGGCTGGCAGAGTCCCCTCCCTTCCTTCCCTCCCCCTACTCTAGCAATTTTTTTTTTTGATCAGCATGGAATTGTTAATCCAGACTGTCAAGCAGAAATCTTTAGCTTATTCTGCTCCAGTACCCTGTCGAGTTGATAACCTTTTCGGGCGACATTTTCAAAGGTGGCTCTTGCCGCTCTATGCATTTCAGCAAATGGATGTTGACCGTGTTTACACAAGGGCCATTTTCCATTTGGTTGATAATGCAGCTGGGATATGCTTTGGCATTTGCCACTGGCTTGGCTCATGAAGATGAGGAGTTAAGGTATTCAATGCTATTACAGATGCGTACTTGGTAATGTCTCCAAAGGACATGAAGAATGTCAAGCCTTGACCTGGGTGTAGTCTATAGGATTAACCTAGATCCAGATTAAAGTCTTCCAGCACTGACAAAAGTTTGACCCACTGGTCCTAATGTCACATACTGTATAGTTGTGCAACAAACCCCATGTGTAATTTCTGTTGAGCTGATACTTAACACATGTATTTCAGTTCACACCACCTAGTCACTCTGGGGAAAGCTTGAATTGGACACTGAGTGACCTCAATTTCAAGACAGGTCAAAATGACACAGCTCCCATAGCCTTGGCAAGTAAAATAAATCATGTCAATCGACAGTCACTCTCTCTCAACACTGCTCACTTTGCAGTATCAAGCAAATAAATGAGGCTGGAGGGGAAAAGTCATTTTGAAGAGACTGGGAAATAGTATGAGAGAGAAAGGAAAAGAGAGAGAGGGAGGGAGCACAAACGTTACCCCAGATGGTGCGCATGGATGAAGTATATTTGCTTTCCAGCTTTGGTCAAAACAGGTTTTGCTGGCATAGTGTAATATCAATAGCACTGAGGTATGAATCAATAATGCCCTCATTTGCATCAAGTTTCTGTAACAAGACAGGGCACTCTTGTACACCCCAAAGGCCAAATATAATTTCAGAGAGGTTCCTGGGGACCACATTTCAGTGATGGTGGCAGTAGGCAAAACAGAAAACGATGGTATCAAAAACATGCTAACATATTTTTGCTTAAAGCTCTTTGTGTCAGAAACTAAGCCTTAGCAAAAGTATGTGAAGCTCTTTAGCATGGAGGAAAACCTACAAAAGCTAGAGGTGGTTCATGCCCCCCCGATGAACTTATCACACAATACTGTTATACTGCGATTGCATTGTGTTAATCCTGTCCTTGCCTGGAGCTTTCTTGGAGCTGTACAGTTTTCTTGGTGCTGTACCTTACTGTACTGTGGTTGGGGCATTTGGAAACCAATTCTTTCTCCACTTGAAATAATCTGTTAGTGACTCCCTCTCCTGCTGTGGTTTAGTAATCAGTTTGACTGCCAATGTCTCATACTGCTTCACTACAATACTGAAAGTACAGTGGTATGGTTTTCATTGTTCTTCCCTTGAGAAGTCCCTGGAATCTCCAACAGGAAAACCCCAAGCTACATCTGATGGTTGGGCTAGGAGGACCCTAGATTACCAAACATTCCCAAGAGAACCACTGTACATTCATTCACTGTTCTCTGGAATATATGTATGTAGGTATGTTTATTTATTTGAAATAAAGGGAGTAGAGCAACAAAACAATTCCAATGTAGTTCTATTAGCAATTAATGCCCAGAGAAACCATGGGATTCAGAGAACGTATAAAGAGTAAATAAAGAATAAATATACAAAAGTTTAAAGAGTAATATACAAAAGCAAAACCAAGAAAGTGTTGGCTCATGTGAAAAAGCATACATACGCAGATTTGGTGTCATGTTGCAGCCGTATGTCTCCCATAAATAATGTAATAAACAAAGTATGAGCTCAGAAAGCATGGGATTCTGCTGTAGTCAGTCCCACTGTAGCCACATGCATTTGCCTACAAGAGGCAAGGTAAAACAGCAGCTGCCTCCAGAACCTCTCACTGAGCATGCATGAACAGCAAAACAGAGAGAAAGGTGGAAAACAGATACACCTGCCTCTCCAGGAACCTCCAGCCTGTTTTTTTTTCTTTTTAAAGCATAGATCTATATGTATGGCCACCAAATGGAAATCATAAGTGAGGACTCGTGGGGGGGGGGGAATCATCCCTGGATATATTTTGGAAAAAGCTTTCAAGTGGTCTCTAGAAGACTGAGTATGTTTTGGTTTACTTATGCAAGGCTTATCTGATCTAGTTGCTTAATTTCACATGGGCATATTGTTAGTTTTCAATTTTAAAAAATTGCTGAAACATCTTCAATTTCTATTCCATTTTGTGGAATAGGGTCCTAGTCCTATTTTTTTCCTATTATTTTTGCCCCAGTACCAAATTTTCCAGTAAAGAAGTATTGCCTGTGAACACATCTATGTTATAAACTGAGCTATGAAGGAATTAGAGAAGATCTTCAAGTGTTAAGATACCAATACCAGTATCAATAGCGAACCTATCACAGAATTTCCTGTTTCTATGTAAGGATGTGAAGAATGCTGTCAGGAGAGAAATCAACTCATTTGAAATGTAATGCTGGAGGAGAGTTTATAGACACCACAGACCACCAAAAATCTTAGCGCAAATCATGCCTGAATTTTCACTAGAGACCAAAATAACTAAATTGAGGCAATTGGGTTTCAGACATATCATGAGAAAACAATGAAAACATCATTGGAAAAGATGATAAGCTTCACAAAGTTGAAAACAGTAGGTAAAAGGGAAGACAGCACTGCAGGTAGATAAACTCAACCAAGTTATAGCCTGTGTTTGGAAGTCTGGAGCAAGGCTATTAATAACAGGGTTTCTTGGAGATTCAAGTTTCACAATAGGTCAAAGCCAAACTGACCACACAAAATAACAAAAAACCTCCTTGGCAGCCACTTTGATTTGATTGAAGGGGTGGTTTCAACATACTTGAGATGGCTGCTGAACAATCCTTGCTTGCACAAACAGCTTCAGACTTCCCTGACTAGTGTTAACCAGATATGTTGCACTACAGTGCCCACTATCCTCCAGACAGGGTGGCCAATGCTAAGTGGCTGTGATGGAAGCAGTTGTTCAATACATCTGGAGGCCATCAGTTTGGGGAAGGCTGCTTTATATTACAAAGGCTGAACTGAGCACTGATGAGGAAAGGTCAGAGATTGGCTGTCAGGCCAAAGTAACATAGACCCAAACTGAAGAAAAAGTATCTTCAGGGAAAATTTTAGAAGCTTCAGGGTTATTAAACTCTTAGGAATGTCAAGAAAAAGTATATTAAAGCATTGCCAGAACATTATGACCTCATCAGCAACTAACTGGTGCTTTCTGCTAATAGGAATAACATTGTGAAATATAAAGGAAAGGTTCAAAACGAATAGTCTTCACTTGGTACTAGCTTAGTAATCGTTTAATGACTGTTGGTAAAAGACTGGCTAAATATATAAGCAGCTTATTTCTGTGATTTGCTATATGTTGTCATATACTGTTGCTGGGTAGATTTTTCCAAAACTGATATAAACGATAAGGTATATGTTTGCTTCAGTGCCAGATTGCTCAGCCAAAATGCTGAATATCTGAACTGGCGTGCTGTTCAATGAACTTCTGTCTTCATTTCACTAATGCCTCCCATTATTGAATTCCAGCAGGAAAAGGGACAAGTTTCTCCAATAGTACTCTTACTTGTCTTTGTAGGAAGCCTGTCCTAGGGCTGTACGGGCTTTTTAAAGTGAACCATTTTCCAGTGCAACAAAATCCACAAAACAGGAATACCTTTTTAGGGCCAACTGAAAAGCACAAAATGATTATGCAAACTTTTGAAGCTCCACTGGCTTCTTCATCGGGCAAAAGATGTTAAAAAAATCATATGGGAGAATAAAAGAGAAGATCTTAAGAGTTACAGACTCCATGGCTTGTATCAGAAGTTGTCTCTGTTGTAGTTAAGTTGATCTGGAGGGATCTCAATGCCAGTTCTCTCTTTGGACATGTGAGGATTAAGATCTTGGGATCCTGGCTGTTTCTGTTCTTTGTGAGGCCACAGTGCCCTTTCTTATTTTGTGCTCTTTAGTTGGTCCCCAGAAGGTATCCCTGTGTGGATTTTGTTGTATGACCAACATGACTACCCTTGAATATGTTTCCACTTTAAAGTGGTTTGCTCCAGGTTTGTTTAAGGACTATAGAGGCCTCTCCCAAATTCTGGCTCCATCTTGACTCAGCTTTCCACCAACCCTCAGTCCTCTAAACACCTCTTCACTACACACAGAGGAAGAGAAATGTTTTTGCTGCAATGTTGGAGTGCATCAGCCCTGTTTGCTGGTAGGATGTCCATCCTCATCAGCTGGCTGTCCAGCCCTTGCTTGAAGAGGAAGAGACAGGTTAGAACACTGTGACAATGTCAATGGTGCAGATGGTGGAATCAAAGGCACCATCAAGGCTGAGGCAGTGGAGTGAATGGTGGAAGGGAGGCAGTGGTAGACATGAGGCCTGAATTCTCCATGCAGAGGTATTGCCTCATTTAGCCAAAGCTGAATACCTTTAAACTGTGCCAAACTGAAACTAAATAAAATAAAAATGAAGTGTGGATTTCATTTTTTCATCAAAATCAATGGACCATAAAAGTGCTTGACTTTAGCTGGGTCATGTCCTAATTAAAGAAAGAAAGAAAAACAGAAAAGCCTCTAATACTAGAAAGGGTTTTTTGTTTTTATTTTTGTTTTTGGTACTAATAGATTTGTGGTGTAACCTGTGTGTGCTTACTCAGAAGAAAGCCCCACTGAATTCAAAACGAATACCTTGTAAATGCACTTGGAGCTGCAGCCTCAATTTTCACCTTGACATAATTTGTCACTTTTCTTGGGATTTTTAATTTTGTTCCTTGCCTTTGTCACGCTATCATCAACATCAACAACAACAACAACAACAACAACACACACATTTGGCCCCTTGATTTGCAGACTGTTGGCAAATTGCTTCCCAGTTTCCCTTTCTGCACCACAGTCTTCCTGCCATTTACAACACAAAATGGGGGATGGAGGTATTTTTTTCCCTCCTCCAGGTATGGTCCAAGAAAATCTCTGCCAAATGCTGAAGGATCAGAAATCTTTGTGTTCTACACAGCAGGGAGCTTGGAGTCTTAAAGAACAATGTCCGTTTGTTGATGAGGACGGACGAAGGAGAACAATGGTGGCACATAACCACTGGGATTCATTTAAAACCCTCTAGAAAGAAGAGGTTGGGAAAGGATTGAGATGGCTGTTTTCCTTTGGCTTGATGAGGATAAATATTAATATGTGAATAGAATTTTGGATACATTTAAATCAATAATATGTTCCAGAACATGATCAATGAAAGGGCAAATAGAGCAGCAGCATTTTAAAAATTGCCATGCAGTACATGTGATAATGGAATCATGTGGTTGAAGACAAGGTTTGAAACATATTTATCTTAAGTTATTTAGACATGTGGTCTGGCTACTAGAATTAATAGAACTTGCCTGAAGAACAGCACTAGATGACCCTAAGGGCTCTATTCATCTCTTGGTTTCCTGAGAGTGTCATACGTGATTCTGAGGTATAGTCCATGACATGTCCACTTCATGAAGAAAGTTTGCCAATCCCAGAAAGGATTCTCTCAATTTTGTGTGTGTGTGTGATTTCAAAAACACACTGAGAAACTAACGTGATGAATCCTAATTTGAACAACAACTATCTTCTGAATTCTCTTTGGAGCAGCAAACAGGGGCCGACTGCAACACTAGCCATGCATGCCAACATTTTTTTTTCCTGGCAGGGCTTCTGTGCTGTTAACTGCTACATGGCAGACAGGAATCTAGCAAGTAAAGCCCCACTACCCTGCATTACTACATCAGCGCAAAGAGAAAAGCTTCATCTGAGGAAACGTTTCCATGTCATAAAGTCCTGTCAGAAGCAAGCTGGCAACCTGAATCTTCATCCCATTTTAAAGAACATAATCTCCTGCATATTTATGAAATCTTATCTCATAAGAGCCATTTCCATGAAGTGGCTACTCCAGAACCTGTAAGCTGATTAAAAAACAAACACACAAACAAGTCATCAATCTTCTTGAGCCATTTCTCTGTGTGGTGAATAGAAACAGAGATGCTTTGAGTCGACATCAAGTTGATTCTTGTTTGATTTTCCTGGCCTCTTGTACATTTTCTCAGGGAAGAGGCTCAATTCTACATATTGTTTCTTTGAAAGGAGGTCCTTTCCTTCTCCTGCTCCACCCTACCTACTCAACTTTACAATAAAGGATTTGCATTGTTTACTGATCTTGTAGAGAAAATCATCCACCTCAAGGACAGGATAGTCAAAACATTCTTGCTTCACCTCTCAAAAGCTCTCATAATTTGCACAAGCAGAGAATGTTAAGGCACCGGCTATTTTGTTTTTGAGATTTTAAGAAAGGCTAATATGAAGAATCTGAGCAAAAGGGGACAGAATAGCTAAATCTACATGACCTCCTTGGAAGCCCGAGAGCTCCTTTGCATTATTCACATATGACAAGAATATTTCTGTGGATGTGATGGCAAATGAACACTGCATGAGTAGAATATTGTCTAGAGTGACTAGAATAGTAACTAGAGTGGCTAGTGACTAGACTAGAATAGTTGCTCATATACAAAAGAAGCCTGCGTTCAGATGCACTCCAGCTATTAATAAAGGGCTGCATTACAATCGTCATTTCACGGTGCACAGTTGAGCAGAACACCATGCAAACAGCACCCATTGTCCTGCCATGCAGCTGACTAGGGTGAGGGATAGATACGGTGCCAAAAGGTAATGTGTTTATACGTATCTGTGTGTGTAAACAGCTAACATTGTGGTGATATATCTGTTATCTTACAATACTTGTTCTTCCTGAAACAAACTAGCAATGTTCACTCTTGCGGTCTTATTCTTGCCCTGCTACGTTCGCCATGAAAATGTTTATTTTCCTGCTCCCCTCTCCCCTCGCCTTTGCCTTCCATGGACATTCTGGTCAAATAAACAGCGAGCACTAGCAACGTTTCGTATATGCAGCTTTGCACACTTGAATCTGGCCATGACAAAACAGGAAATGCCAGCACTCCTATTTGAAGTAAAGCAAAGGTAGGCTCTCATGGAACGTACAACCTCTTTACTTTTCTGTGTCTACACATCTCCTCCCCCCCGTCACATACACTTTTTTTTTTCAAATGGCAAGCAAAGCCAAAATGGTTTCAGTTTTACACCTCCTGTAGCACAGCCAAATGTTTCATAAATAACGTAAACAAATGTTAGGCAGAGCACAGCGGCTGATTTCAAACGATGATACCCCAGCCCCAATGTGCACTCAAGTTCTGCAAGAAGCATACATAGCAAATTTGTTGGCTAAGGCCACAGTAAAGGGTTTCCCAGTGTTTATGCTGCTGTTGCCAGCCTTACTCGAAGATGTATTAACAGTGGATGCGTTGATCCCAATCTTATTACTCCGGCCACCAATCAGGCGAAAGTACCATGTTATTCTATTCCGGCTCTCTGTTTCGTAGTGTCATAGGATCGAACGACTTGAGACTGGGAAACGACTCCGTGTTCTTCTTGAGAAAATGCATACCCATCTGAAAAGCAGAGAGCAGAAAGAGAGACTGGGAATCAGTTGAGGAGCATGCTTTGTTTCTTAAAGGAGCTGAAGGAGACAGCCAACTTGTTGCAGAGTTTAGAATCAGAGCTAGGAAATGTTACTATATTGGAGCTAGAAGTCTGGGGGCTTCTGGGAATGTTAGGGTCTTTGTAAGTTGGAAATGACCCCAAGGCACACAATAACAATAGGAGTTAATCCAACTCTGCTTTACTTACAACTGGAAAGATTCCACTCCTCCCTCCCTCCAATATAAGTCCCTCCTGCCTTCATATAGGGCCCAAGACAAGAGTAACTGCACATTCTCACTGTCTTAAAGAAAGACTCGATATCACACTTATGAGGGAGCCATCTGAAAACTTGAGCATCTTCCTAATTCCCGCCCTCTGCCTTTTTAAAGGCTGTACCAATTATTCTTTTCTGAGGAACAAGTCCTTCATTGTTCACAGCACTTATTGCTGCCCCAAAGTGTAAGAGCACAGGCAAAAATGTGAGTCTCGAATTCTTAGCCTCTCTGATCACCTCCAGGCTTCTGAGGAGAATTTATATGTTATCTGATGGCTTGGTAGCTGTTATGGTGGGAAGTGGGGTTTGCAATATCCTCAAAATATAAGGTTTCCCAGTTTTAGGATGATATCAGGCTAGTACCAGAAATTAAAAAGGGCCTAGCTTGCTGTCACTGTTGATAACCCTTCTGTGAGAAGGATTACAGGTCAAACCTCTTTCCCCACTAGGGCTACAGTTCTGTGTTAATGGTAACCTCCTCAGTACTGCTAGCTGCTTATTTTCTTACTCCTCATTACTGAAGCTTCAAAAGTTTTAAAAGGAAGGATCCTTCCTCCTTAAGCCTGTTGTCTAACACATTTGCTGTTCCCTTCTGAGAAATGCACCCTGCACTCTGGGGGTGAGTCTTTTTCTTCTGCTCTTAGGAAAAGTTTTAGAAGGCTCTTCAAATATGCAGCAAGGACAGACTGCTGAGCAGACCTCAAGCCTGTCTCAAGCCCATTGCCTAGCCCATTTGCTGTTCCATTCTGAGAAATGAGCCCACACTTTGGGCTTGAGACAGATTGCCATGCGACCAGTAGGCAAAAAGAGATGGACGTGTTGTTCAAAGTCGTAAGGTTTCTGGATGAATGTGTTATGTTACTGAACTGAGGGCAGCAAGTCAGTCATTAAAAATATTCAAGTCTTGAGTTGAGTCGAGTCAGTGCATCATTTATTGCCGAGACGAGTCGAGTCACTGAAGTGACTTAAGTCCAATTTGAGTCCGAGTCTATTGACTCGAGTCTACATCACTGCCAAACAGTTCATCTTGGGAGGAGCAGGAAAGCATAGGAGGAGAGTAGCAGCAACTAAAGCCCTGAGTACTTCTGAGTACTGAGAGGTGTTGTGGAGGATGGGAAGAGAAGGCTTAAGTGCACTGGCAAAGGCTGGGAATGTCTGTGCATATGCACATTCATGCACACATGCACAAAGCTCTGTAGAGGAGGTAGTGATGATTTGTGGCCTCCTATTCCTAATCACGCATAGTTTGGCTCTGAAATGAATCTTGAGACCCTTCCAATGTGTTTTGAAAGCCTTCACATATGCAAGGAACCATGGCCTTTGGTTTGTGTTTTGCTTATTCAGAGAACAGCTGAGAATGAAAAATCCATATAATGGGACTTAACAGCAAAACCTGCCACAGTACTGATTTCAATCAGGTGCCAGGATAGGAACCACACTCTATCCCAAGGGCTTCCTGCTGTCTATTTCCATTAGAATAGTTAGGACTGCAGAAATATTAAAGATGAGGAAAGGCATTAAAAATGCTGCACTCCAATCTTCTAGTCTACTGAAATCTCATCTTTATTTACAACAAAATCTGAAGATAAGTTAAAAAAAAAGATGGATGAAAGAAAGCAAAAGCTCCTTTAGTGTTCGCAGATCTTTTAGGAAGCTACAGAAATCCAAAATCTGTAACTTTCAGAGCATGGTTGTCATGCAAAACTGGAACACTTTTAGGATGTATGTGAGAATATTTGTCAGTACAGGTCAGAACTTGTAAAAAGTACTTTTTCAACGACAGCTTTCTGAATCTCCCAGGCAATAAACAAATAAATTTAAATCTATCATATCTCTTTATGGTAAACCGAAAGATCAATTCACAAAACAAAGAATGGGCAAGATACATAGAATCATAGAATCATAGAATCATAGAAATGTAGAGTTGGAAGAGACCACACGGGCCATCCAGTCCAACCCCCTGCCATGCAGGAACACTCTCAAAGCACTCCCGACAGATGGCCATCCAGCCTCTGCTTAAAAACCTCCAAAGAAGGAGACTCCACCACACTCCGAGGCAGCATATTCCACTGCCGGACAGCCCTGACTGTCAGGAAGTTCTTCCTGAGGTTCAGGTGGAATCTCCTTTCCTGCAGCTTGAATCCATTGCTCCTTGTCCTGGTCTCTGGAGCGGCAGAAAACAAGCCCTCTCCCTCCTCTACATGGCATCCCTTCAAATATTTAAACAGAGCTATCATGTCCCCTCTTAACCTTCTCTTCTGCAGACTGAACATACCCAGCTCTCTAAGTCTATCCTCATAGGGCTTGGCTTCCAGGCCCTTCACCATTTTGGTCACCCTCCTCTGGACCTGCTCCAGCTTGACCATGTCCTTCTTGAATTGGGGTGCCCAGAACTGGACACAGTATTCAAGATGAGGTCTAACCAAAGCAGAGTACAGTGGTACCAGTACCTCCCTCGATCTAGACACCATACTCCTATTGATGCAGCCAAGAATTGCATTGGCTTTCTTGGCTGCCGCATCACATTGCTGACTCATGTTCAGCTTGTGGTCTATTAAGACTCCTAGATCCCTTTCACACGTACTGCCATCCAGCCACGTGTCCCCCATCCTATATTTCTGCATTCCATTTTTTCTACCTAAGTGTAGGACCTTACACTTCTCTCTGTTGAATTTCATTTTGTTAGCCTTGGTCCAGCTCTCCAATCTGTCCAGGTCATTTTGAATTTTGATCCTGTCCTCTGGCGTATTAGCAACCCCTCCCAATTTGGTGTCATCTGCAAATTTGATGAGCATGCCCTCTATTCCTTCATCCAAGTCATTGATGAAAATATTGAACAGCACTGGGCCCAGGACAGAACCCTGTGGCACCCCGCTAGTCACCTCTCTCCAGGATGAAAAGCAGCCATTGGTGAGCACCCTCTGGGAACGGTCAGTCAACCAGTTACAGATCCACCTGACAGTAGCTCTGTCCAGCCCACATTTTACTAGCTTCTTTGCAAGAATGTCATGTGGAACTTTGTCAAAGGCCTTACTGAAATCAAGATATGCTACATCCACAGCATTCCCTTCATCTATCAAGCTAGTAACTCTATCATAAAAAGAGATAAGATTAGTCTGGCAGGACTTATTTTTGAGAAATCCATGTTGACTTCTCGTGATTACCGCGTTGCTTTCTAAGTGATTAGAAACTGACTGCTTAATGATCTGCTCCAGGATCTTTCCGGGTACAGACGTCAGGCTGACTGGGCGATAATTATTTGGATCCTCTTTTTTTCCCTTCTTGAAGATGGGGACAACATTTGCCCTCTTCCAGTCCGCTGGAACTTCTCCTGTCCTACATATACAACCTATTATTACATGCTAAGAACTTAAGATATTTTTAAATAGTGAAGCTCATTAATATTCCAAAGAGGAGCCTGAGATCTTATTAGTTTATCCTTTCTGGACATGCAATAATTTTATCTATGAATTTGATAACAGACTGTTTCTGTACAATTATATAATACATATTTCTTTGTTGGGCTACAATTTATTTTAAGAGGCCTAAGTGTTTTGCACCTTTCCTTTCCCTTGTGTCCATTTAGCAATATCATTTGACAAGGGATGACAGAAGTTGTAGAAGATTATGGATTGGCCTTAACATCCCTCCATCATCCGTTTTAGTCTTAAAAATACAATGAAAATTTATGCTCATGAGAAAAACAGGCAGATGACTGCAGCTAACCCCACCTGGACTGGCTCATTTAACACTTAATTGTCCACATTTAGAAAGGACAGGTGAACAGAGCTGCAATGTATTTCGAGGTCTCTTTCTTCTTTCCTGTGAATTATCAACCCATTAAAAGGCTTCAAGAAAGTGTGCAGCCTGAGAGATCACAGCTGACAGCATGACTGTTCTTTGCCACCCTAACAATTGTACTCCCCTACATTTTTCCTGTGCCTCACACTTTTGTTCTGGCAGTCCTATAACTCCTCAGATTCTTTCCTGTTGAGATGGAGCATGTCTGAAAGATGGAAGTCTGCTTCTTAAAGGATGTGAATCTGGAACAAGTCCAGTGCCTGAGGTTGAAGGCCCGAAGTGGTAAGGAGCATCTACATTCATGTAAACTGTATAACCTAACTGTACGTGAATGAATCCATGTAAATAAGCTTTGATTTGGGATACCCTTAGCAAGATGGATGGAGACTAAAACTGGCACTACCCTGGGGTCAAGTGAAGCAGCTACCTCAGGTAGCCACTATTAGGGCATTGCTTGGAGCAATGGCCATGTTAGTGGGGATATTCTAACGGTTGTAGTTGAAAAATAACTACCTTCTCTGCAATCCTCCCAAGTTAACCTGCTGGTAGGCCCTTACCACACTATGGCCCATTAGCACTTCATACCGGTGGGATCCCAGCAGTGCCACTGCCAGGATGGGATCAGGACCTGAAAGCTCCCTACTGCACCTGGTTAGCTGCCAATGATGGGTAGTGTTAGGACATATGTGTCAAACACAAGGCCCACGGGCCAAATCTGGCCCAGCAGTCCATTTCATGTGGCCCTCGCACCTCTTCCGCAGCTGTGGCACTCCCCTCGCCTGGCGAGCCCAATCCCCACATTGTGGGCCCCTGGATGCTGGTATTCTGAAGAGGGGCCCAGCAGCTAGCACTCGCAATATACTTCTACTTCTGACTGCTCCTCTGTCCAACTCTCGCGAGCCATGCGGAGCGCTGCCCCAGGCTACCATGGCAATGCTCTGTGCGGCTCGCAAGAGTTGGAGACAGGAGCAGTCAGACATAGAAGTAGATCGTGAGTGCTGGCTGCTGGGCCCCTCTTCAGAATACTGGCAGCCAGGTGCCTACAATGTGGGGAACGGGCTCACCAGGTACAGAGAGGGGCAGGAGGGGAGAAAGAGCCACAGGGGAGAGGGGAACAGAAAGACCCACAGAAAAGGTCTGGGGGCAGAAAGAGACACAGAGAGGGTCTGGGGGGGCAGAAAAAGGCACACAAAGGGTCTGGGGGGCTAAAAGAGGCACAGAGAGGGTCTAAGGGGCAGAAAGAGGCACAGAGGGGGTCTGGGGGGCAGAAAGAGGCACAGAAAGGGATTGGGGGAAAGAAAGAGGCACAGATCTGAGCACAATTATTTGTTCTGCCTGTCTCAACTGGGACCAAAAAGTTAAACAAAGTTAATGTATTAAACGGTGCTTAGTAAGGTTTGTCTGATGATTAAAAAAATAACTTTCTGATTTCAAAACACATTTTTCAATAAATGTGTACAATAGTTGTACACTTGAATATCTGCTTGCCATTATTTTTCCTAGACTTCTAGTTTTAGAGCTAGTTATTACTAAAACCAGCAATAATCAAATGCAGAGGCAATTATTTAATATGATAAAAGAGTAGATATATTTATATAGTCTTACAGATACAACTGGCCCTTTGAGGGCAACCATAATGCTGATGCGGCCCAAGATGAAATTGAGTTTGACACCCCTGTGTTAGGGACACTCTTCTTCCTTCCACAGTATAGTGTGAATGGTGAGTCCCTTTCCCTACCTCTTCTGGCACTGTAATGGGGAAGGAAGCACTATCAAGCACTTCTGCCCTTACCGTACGCCCATAGCTGATGTGATGAGGGCAGGAAAGGGCCCATTACTAGATTTGTTCTGGTAATGGTATACAGTGTGCTTACAATGCACTTGATCAGGAACAACATCATGTGATAGCACGTATCCTGGACCTAGAGCAACATGTTGCCATGCCAGGTTGGCAATGTCACATAGTAAGGGTAATAGTCTTGAAATGGAGGACAAAGTCCTATCACCAGTGCTGTGGTAAGATTCGAATGCTGTGTTTTGTACACAGAATGGGGAGGACACCATCAGATATATGAATATATATATATATATGATTCCTCATATGAATATGTATTCCTCATTTCATTATGATAGGTCCTTTGGGAGAGCAACTCAGGTGGCTCTGCCACATGACTATCCGCAATGAAGCTGCCGCATGATCAGCAGTTTGAACAATGCGTTACTCATCCAACACATGTGACCAGAGGAAAACATGTATGACTCTGCCGCTTGCTGACAGCATTTAAATATCATTTAGTATCTTCATCTGGAATCTCTTTACAATTCAGTGATGCTTTAAAGCAACAGCTTGACTGCAATGTTTCTTTTGATGAATGTTTGTTGCATGTGGGTGGTTCAAGGAGGGATAAACATTGTTTCAAGTATTTGAGGTTATTGGAAATCTTGGTGTGTATGCACCCACACATGCATATACTCATACTCATTACATTTCCAAATAAATGTGTTATTGTTGGCTGATCAACTCTCATGTCCCAGCACCTCTACTGAGTCTTTTTTTTGCAAAATAGTACAAAATATCAATATAGGCACAATGTGCGCCTCACTGCTTTCCCTACCTTTCCATTCTTTCCCCGAGATTTATGCACGAGTGCCCTTTTATTGTAGTGGCATTTGAAATCTGAGAAACATTCACATACTCCCCTAATGTCCCAGCTTGGCAGGGAAAGTCCTGATTAATCTCTGTCCTTCTGACTTTTCAGCTGCTTTTGAAATGTCCTGGTTTCTCTCTCTCCCTTCCACTTTCTTTCTTTGTTCTCCACTTATTTCAACTGCTGCAAACTGAGTTGAAATGCAAAAGCAGTCTGCACTCATTTAACTCAGTGACAGTAAGTGGTGGAAATTTGCCCTTCCCAGCAGGCTCAGGCAAAAGCAAACTGCTACAGCCTCTCCAAATCAGTGTGTCCTTCCTCACTAATAACTTTTGCAATCTTGACCACACTCTGATATTGTTTGGCCAAAATGTGCCCTGATTTTCATCTGGTTTATTACTTACGTGAAACTCCTTGCTGGACAGAATGAGCACGGAAGAGACTTGGAGGGGTTTTTCTGCCGAGTCTTTTTAACAAGTGGTCGCGTTCATTCATGCTATAAGAACAAGATTAAATCAAATGAATCTTAAGAAAAATAAACAGAAATAACACGAGGACACAATGGTGATAGTGCCAGATCTATACGGCTTCTCTTAATGCCTTTGTAGCATAAAACAGCACTCAGTCAATTCTAATATTGTCTCAGATATTGGGACACATGAGTTCTGAACAACATATGTATTCCAAAGGAGCAGGAAGGTTATATCAACTTTCATTGCATGGTATCCACATTTATTTGGTATCAAAACTGCTGTAAAGAGAAATGGCAACATAAAGATATGTAGAATATGGTGAAGTCTTTAGTCATACTTAAATGCAATTCCATTCCAATCCATTGACATATTTTCAAATATGTTTTTGCTTTCTACTAAGCTACATGTAAAAGCAGTGTGATCATATATTTGAAATGTTGGCCATCTCTGCACAAGCCTGTTATAGCGCTATTATTCCACTTTCAACATCTTATGCTATAGTGCTATTATTCCACTTTCAACATCCTGGGGTTTGCAGTTTAGGAGGGGCCTTTGCAAACCCCTGGATTCCACAGGATGTTCAAAATGGAATAATAGCACTATAACAGGCTAGTGTGGAAATGGCCATTGTCTTATTCTCTGCATGACCACACTGTCAGTTCTCCACCAACTGACTCTTGCTGTGCTAAGAGGGAATTAGAAATTCCCCAGATTGGGAACTTCATGCCTGGATCTCTAGATGTTTCATAAAGTTCCCGCCCTGGTGGAACTACCAAACCTCTCCTTGCTCACCATTGCCAAATCAACTTTTTAATGGCTGCAGTCCCCCATGTCAATTTATTGCCCAATGGAATGTGAGGGAGCAACAGAGAAGAATCCAGCTATGTTTGTATAGCTGGAAGCAGAGCAATAAGACATTTTCAGGGAGCTCCTGAGAGTCCTCCAAGTGTCCAGGAGGATGTCAGTGCTGTGCATCCAGCAATAGGAACATAGCTGGAAACTTAGATTGTTGTGGGTTTTCTGGGCTTTGAGGCTGTGTTCTATTAGTATTTTCTCCTGACATTTCGCCTGCATCTGTGGCTGGAAACATCAGGAGGAAATACTAATAGAACACGGCCTCGAAGTCCGGAAAACCCACAACAACCATGGATTCTGGCCGTGAAAGCCTCTGACTTTACATAGCTGGAAACTTTTCTGCCACTTCCCATATATTTTCCATTAGCCAGGACCTAAAAGGAGGGGTTTTTTTTGGGGGGGGGGAGAAGGGAATTTGGTCATTGCATGAGGCTGGTAGAGAATTCCAACTTCCACAATGACTGAGAAAAGACTTATGTAAGGCTTAGGTCGGACTTATGCTTGCAGAAGTCAACACCAGTATGCCAGACTATCAGGTGATCAAAGGTACTGATCATCCTGGTTGTAGACTGCTTCCCAGGCCATTTCCACATTAGACTACTATAGTGCTATTATTCCATTTTCAACATCCTATGGAATCCTGGGGTATGCAGTTTAGGGAGGGGCCTCAAGGTCCCTCCCTAAACTGCAAACCCCAAGATTCCATAGGATGTTGAAAGTGGAACGATAGCACTATAACAGTCTAGTGCGAAAATGGCCCCAGTTTCAGAGGCAATCCCAGTTGCTGGGGACATGGATGGGAGGAGGGTACTATTAAGCCCATATCCTACGAGTGAGCTTTCCATGGTCATTCTGGTTGGCCACTGTGAGAAACAGATCGTGCCAACTGCTAGGGAACACCAGTAGAAGGATGCTATTGCACTCACTTCCTGTTTATGTGCTTCACATAGGCATTTTGTGAGTCACTGTGAGAAGAGACTGTTGGACTGGATAGGCCTTTGGTCTGATCCAGCATGGCTTTTCTTCTGTTCTCAGGTTCACTAAATGGCTGAAGTATCTGAATTCCTTTCCTCCCGAAAAGAACAGTAAAAATACAATGCAGAAGTATTCTTAGCAATCATGCCAAGAGCATTGCAGTGCCCCAAAACTTGGCATTAGGCTTTCAAATGACAAGCCAACACAAATACACTGATTCTTCCTTAGGATATTATGCAAACTGTGGCTGCCTTTTTCCCCACAAGTGAAATGAAAACCTTAGTCCAGAAGAGCAGGTCTGTATATTCCTGTGTTGTTTGCTGTACCTGTACAAGGCAATCGGGCACAAAAATTGTACACAGGAACCTGGCACTCCCACAGTGATCTGTGAGTATGCGGATTATGCAACAGCTGTCCCCAAATTGTGGAATGATCTGCTGGAAGAGCTTCAACATCTACATATGCTGTCTGCATTTAAAACGTTAAACACCAATCTCTCCCAGCAGGCCTATTCAGATGGTTTTTAAATTACGAATTTTAAAATTATGAGTTGATTGTTTTAATATGCATGCTTTTAAAACTGACGTTATACTCTTTTAAATGATTGTGTATTTTTAATTAGTGTTCGTGTTTTTAACTGTGTTACATGTCTATTTGTTGCTATATTTTAATCTGTTGTTCCCCACTTCATAGAAGAGGTGGGTAAGAAATCATCATCACCACCACCATCATCATCATCATCATCACTATCATCATCATCCCCCCCCACTGCACTAGCAGAGCAATATCCTCTTATGTAGCGTGGATAATGATAAATGCAGAGGAAGGGACAGAACAGCCTGTGGACAATTGCTACCAACACCCTAATACACTCAAGATATAACATCCTAAGGCAACATAACGAAATTCCAGCAATGTCACTGTATCACCATTGATCACTCTGCTTTGGCTGTCTCTGAAATGTGCCTAAAGGCAACCCAATGAAGTTGCAGCAATGTCACGTTACTGAGATGGCAGCTGAAGTCCTGAATGAACTTCTATCTGGAAGTACACACAGAGAGCAGATGAGGATCATGGACTGAATGATTTCTACAAGAGATAAAGGAGAAACCAGTGGTGTCAGAAGACTTTAAAAGGATGCTGTGTGGGAGGGAGCACTCCTTTTCT
Organism: Cyclura pinguis; assembly: GCA_030412105.1. Classification (NCBI taxonomy): domain Eukaryota; kingdom Metazoa; phylum Chordata; class Lepidosauria; order Squamata; family Iguanidae; genus Cyclura; species Cyclura pinguis. The sequence continues at coordinate 259,695,676 of CM059601.1, read as the reverse complement.
CTTTCTTGTGCTCCTTCTTCTTTTGTATGAAAAAGGCTCCTGCAAATCATCAGCAACTTTTGACATGCAGCTGTAGGGCCAGTCATTTCACTACTAGTTTCCAAAATACTCTCTTACTGTCCCTGGCTAATATCACTGTTCCACGGGTCTCCACGGGGGGTGGGTCAAGATGTTAACTTTTAAATTCTAATAAGGAAATTTCCTGTTTTATATCCAGAATGATGATTTTTTTCCCCCATTTCATAAGAAGAAATAGGGTGGGGATAATTGTTCAGGGCATCAGCTAAGCCCCCAATTAACAGATGTAAAAAGGTTCTTTGTCCTATAGGCTGTCTTCTCCTCCCTTCACTGAAAGCCAAGGAGTCCCTAAGCTGGGGCAAGAAACATCTGTCTTTACACATTCAGATGAAGAGCATCAAAACAAACAGAATAATTCAAAGCTGACCACAGGGTCCCACCGGCTCACTCATTGAAGTAATTAAAAAAAGATGAGCTTCACCACCAATTAACCTACCAAGCACTAATTAGCATTAATGAGGATTCCAGGCACTTGCCGCAGTTTGACCCAGAATGTCCTCCAGAGTTCACTAATTGGCTGATGGCAAAAGCAGAGCACAGACAGACGGGGAGGTTAAAGTGGAAGGGATGCAGGTGTCTCGCTTATATAGCAAGGAGACCCTGGGAAATGGCATGCATCTGTACACAGAGAGAGTTTTATCCTCTTAACAAGAACTGCAGCTTAGAATTTGTGCTTTGACATGATTTGTGAGTAACACTCAAGAGTTGCTACAGCTTTCAGAATGCCACAGCCAGCATGCCCATTAGCTCTAGCAATGTTAACAAAAATACTGGAGGTGAATTTTTAAGAAACAGAGATTACAGTGACTTTCTCTACTCAAGCCCCATTGAAATGGGCAAGATCACTGCTGCTTTTTAGAAAATGCTTCTAATTGCTTATCTCTTCTTCATTTTAGCGGGGCTCACTTCCAAGTAAAATGTGTTTAGCACCAAGGAAACTAGTGGCCAGCAGCATCAGCTTGAGACCCTGCTGGAAAAGGGGTAAAGATATTCAGCACTGGTGATGACAGAGACAGGTTCTCATGTGGCTGGCAAAGTTAACAAAAAATGCTATCAGGCTTTTCTGTATGTATTAATGCCGTGCCATGAAATAAGCAATTTTCCCCATTAAATATGCAAATTGTTCTGTGAAATAAGCACATTTTCACTGTGAAATACAGGCCAACACATGGCCTACTTTAACTTTGTCGCAAGCCTTGCAGTCTCCCTCTGGTTCTTTTCCAAAAATATAATTAATAATAATAGTAAAAGGTTTCCATTTGCTAACATATGTGATAATGGGCTGGATTTTAATTTATATTTTTTGGTAAAGTAACAGCTCTCAGAATTAAACTCAGTAATGAACTTTTTCTGTTTCCTTTTAATGACAATTAACAATGCATGTCTACTCAAGAAGTATATCTTACTGTTTTCAAATGGGCTTACTCTCAAGTAAGCAAGTATAGGCTTGTAGCCTTAGCTGGCGAAGTAGTTTTATTTTAGCTCATACAAAAACATCCACACTGTTACTGACAACAAAGCTCTAATAAATGTTTAAGGAAAATAAAGGAGGTAGGAATGGAACAACTTGCAATTCATTTCTTACCTCTGAGGAGTTGTGAGTCAAAGCCACACATGTCTAAGGCTTGCAGTGTGTCTTAGAGGAATGCCATATGCACAAAAGCACTTGGAACATTTGAAAAATAGGAATGGCTATAATGCACACAGTTGAAAAAAACCCAAACCCAAGCATATATTAAGCAATGGGGAAAAAGTATTTCAAATGCACATGCTAAAAAAGTTTGCAAGAATGTGCTGTTTTTAAAAAAATAATGCACACACACTCTTATGGGAGGAAAAAACTAATTTCACAACTTGATATGAACAAAGAATGGGATCAGAATGCAGGCTGGATTTGAAGAAATGCAACACAATTGAGATAGAAGAGATTTCCCCATCTCTGCACTGGACACTTGCAGTACTTCGACCTTTGTTCTCTCGAAGAGGACAAAGGATGCTTTTAGAAGCTACTGTGTCCAATGTAAATAACTCTCTTAATAATTTGAGTATTCTTTTCCTTCTCCCTTTCAGAACGAAATGGTTTCACTCCACTGGGCCACAGTACTGAAATGAAGGTATGATTCAGGTGTGACTTACATCTCCTTTCTTATCATCCCTCTGGCTACCTGACAGAAGCATTTACCAGAGCTTAGAAAAGTTCCTTTCTTGATCCTGCCACTGGCCATGCAATCTGGTAGTCTAAACAAGGAACTTTCCCCAAAGCTGGCACTCAAGTGTGTTCATGAAGCTCCCCTGCAGGATAATGTTACATGTGAGAAGGAGGTGTTGCACTGCCAGCTCACTGAATAGATAGGTATCTGTATTAAGGCACCAAGTAAAAAATTGAAAAGAAGATAAATACAGACAGCTTGCAAGGCTGGTCATACAATAAGAAGCACTTAGATGAAAAAGAATTTCTTCTCCTGCTCTTGGCTGGCCAGAGAAAGTGAGGCTGTTAAGTTTTAAACTGTGAAAGAAGAATGATCAATCAGGTTTGTTGTGCACAATTAAAAAGAACCAGCTTTTAAAAAGCAGAAGATAATTTCAGTTATACGAAGCAAGCAAACTTTGAGCAGATCCAAAAATATATGCTGAGGCTTATGTTTATCTAATTATCTTCCTGTTACAGAAGTAAGAAAGATGTATAAAGGAGCTAATCATGGCTATTTTGAGAGACAGTTCACACCCAGTGTTAGTTTGCTTAGAGTAGAGACAGGCAACAGACAGACTGCGTGATCCTCCTCTGTCATTTTTGGGGTCCCTGGCCTCCCCTGCAATATTTGTTGTAGCATTGGCAATGGCATGAAAAATGCTATTTCTCATTAAAACAAGGCACCCAAAGGCCAAGATCTTATATAGTCATGCTTAGTGTAAGAGTTCTGCATGTGGAAATATATTACGGTACCCCTGTCACCACTCTCAGGACTCACTGTGTTCCTTTGATATCTTCCTTCCAACAGGTACTTCATGGCTAGTGGGATGTGTGTGGTGGGGGAGGAGAACAGATGTCTGGCATCTTCTGCCAAGGTCCTCCAGAGGTCTCAACAGATGATGTCATGTATTTGTGTTTGGCTATGTAAACACAGCCAGACACTTCTCTGGTCCCCTCTGCTCTCTACCACAATGGGATGACTGCATGAAAGTTGCTATTGGAGCAACACAGTCAGTCCTGTGGGGGCTTTGGTTAGAGTACCAAGAAAGTAAAGAATGAAGTACCAACCCTTGAAATGACCAAAAAAGTACACATACTAGTGTAAAGTGGAATTACACTTGCACACATCACTGACATCTTGCTGACCAAAGAGTGAACACATTGTTTTCCAGCCAAATCACTCTCCTGGAACCCTTCTTGAAGCATGCGTTGGTTTAAAAACATGGTCTCCACATGCTTTGTTTTAAATGGAATTTTTACCGTTGCCATCATGACAAATCTGGGGGCATGGGATCAGTAAGATTGGTCACAATCCCTTGTGGGTTTATGGAAGTGTACTGCCCACTGGCAGTTGTCCACTCAGGATTTCATATATATCCCAGTATGGAACTCAAGCTGCCATGTATTTCGTGCTGGTGTCCTATCAAAGCATTAATCAGATGTTGAGCTATATAACTTCAGCAAAGCTGCTACATCATGTACTTCTACTGTTTAATCTATACTCTGTGGAAGAAGTATGTCTGGTGAACTGCAGAGGTGATTCTCAATTGTACGTGGCTTGCAGTGCTGTGCATAATTCCTAAGAATCAGACTCTTTTGCAAGTAATCCCCAAGTACATGAAATTAGGAAGAAAATCTACATAGCTGAAGTCTACATGTGAAGACATTTAATTACAGGGCTCTGATCCAGATTAAAGATCCTACATGCTATAGGGGAAGGTGCACTGTACATGTCTGGACACTGTACAAAAACAATCAACACTAAAAATATGCATGAGAAAGAAACCAAGGTCTCAGGGAAGCAACCAAAGCCATTGAGCTACAAGACATTACTTTTAAACCACCTTTTTCAAAAGCAAGTGGCCTGGAAGTTGGCTTCCTGTTGGGGAGGAAAAAAAGGCTTCTTCTGGGCCAAAAACGGCCCAGAGAGAGCCACAAAATGGTGAAATTTCCCCTACCTCTTAGGGGACAATGGGGTACAATTGTAGGCAAAATGATTTTTTAAAAATATATTTTGCTGTGTATGTGTGTGTGTAGTCTGGGGGACGGTGCAGCCCTCCAAGGTCCCTTGGGGGGAATGTGGCCCTCTAATCCCCAACAAGTTCCCAACCCTGTTTTAGAGGAGTGTGTAGCAGCAGCAAGCAGACAGCAGACAAAATTGTTACTGGTCAGGAGAGAAAGCAGCTCAGGAAAGCAGAAGAAGATGCCTTCTTCTGCCATTGGCACAGCACTTGCAGCCATTCACCCCTGCTGCTGTGCCCCTGCCTGCAACTGTGCAGATACTCCAGCACAGTTAACACCAGCTGACAGCACTGAGGCCATTATTCATAAATCTGTCTCTATACATGTAAATTAGCACATGCAAGTATTTTGCACACCACTGGCCACTTGTGCCTTCTTTTTTTTTAAGCAGTGCACAAGTAGCCATCCAAGCTGGCACATACTCTTCCTGGATTATTTCATGGTACACAGAAACTGCATGGTTATCAGAGCAGACTGTCAGCAAGCAAGAGGCAAATCAGAAGTATCAAAATAACACATACCGAGATATAGATAGATATATATAATGGCATTGAAATCAGGCAGATGGCACAAACAGAAAAAAAATGCAGTGCATTGCTTTCTCCAACTACTTCCCTTCCCAAAAGACACGCACAAGTTTTCGAGCAGGTGTGAAAGAGCTAGGACACAAACAAGGTGATAAAAGACAGAACAGTTCTCAGAAGGCACTCGAAAGAGGCCTCGGCATAAGCATGACCCATCAACTTCAGGCAGGCCGAGACACTCCACCATTATCTCGTTTGCAGATGGACCACCCAGAAAACATGGGTGCAATTAGGAAGGAGAAAAAACAAATGCAGAGTGTAGGAAGGGAGGTGGGGAATCCTTGAGGGAAAGCACAAGGGCCAAAGGGCTGGCAAGGATTCCTGACATTGTCTGCTTGCAAGCATTCAGGCAACGATGGAAGCCAATGAAGAAAAGGAGCACGGATGAAAGAGCCTGGAAAGAGAACGTAATGAAATAAACGGCTATGAAAACATACAATCTAGGAATGAGTCACGGCATGGCTGTTACATTTGCGGAATGCCAAATCAGTAAGTAAACATGGCTGGGGGAAGCTGATCACATGCACTGAGTCAAGTTTCACACACCGTATTACACACAGAGAGAGAAATATACACACAGTGCTTTCCAGGTGACAATGATCAAGATAGCTTTATAAACAAAGGCTCTGTTCCAAAAAAAGTACATATGGAGCAGCTGAAGCTGCACACTCAGAGTTGCCTTTAAATAGCAGAGATCCCTCAGACTGGTGGTGGTGGTGGTGGTGGTGGTGGGGACAATGGGAACTGAATCTAGCCCCCTGCTTCCCCTCCTGGACAGCTGATTAGAAGGCTTTCAACTTTTTATAATGCAATCCATGTGCACAGCCCTGGGAGGTATATTGGGGACTGAAACTACACAGACAAAATGACATTCATAGCAGAACTTGGAGAGTTATGTTCAAGACAAACTAGTGTAATGGCATGCTGAAGCCATCCACAACTGAGGAGTGGTGGGATGATGCTCTGGGTCCTATGATGCCTCAGTTATGGATGGCTCCAACATGCCTTTAATATCCATTCATCTTCAAAATAAAATTTCCAAGTTCTAGTTCACAGATATGGAGTCCCGCTTCTGGAAGTGCTATGAACAAAGAACATGTTATTTTGAAATTACACCAATATATAATTCAAGCTGTAGTAAAAAGGAAAGAATAAAAAAAAAAAAACAGTAATGTGATTTTTACTGTGCAAATATACCAATGTTTTCCACAATCAGAAAGCTATACAATCAGCTATACAAATTACCAGGAATGTATTGGAGGAAAAGGGAGAGAAGGGTCCATTCTGTGCCTTGAATTTCAGAACTCATTAGTTAGACAAAGACATGTGTCATAAGAGATCTATGCAACTGACTGACATTGTACAAATAAGCTAAATACAACCCAGAAGTTCATGGAATCTCTTAGTTTTACTGGTATTAGCATCAACATTGCCACATGCTTCATTATGACGCATGGTTTACTGTCTCACGGTTTACTGTCAGCACTATTTAAGGAAACGGAGTTGCAGGTTTTAGCTGTCCACTTGCTTCAGTCTTAGCTACAATATAGCAATTAGCTTACTTCAGAATAGATGCAAGAGATTCAAAGGCTGACCCTGCCCTAGCAGAACAGAATCAGTCTCTGACGTTCCATTCCGCTCAGGTTGGTAGTTTAGGTTTGTTCAAATCCTGCTTAATTATTATGAAGTTCCCTGGCAGGTCACACAGTGGCATATTGTTTGAAGAACACAAGTGTTAGTTATAAAACCTTTTGGAACTTCTGGAGCTTTTCCATTTCTTGAAGCACAACTGCATTCTAAAAAGGGCTAAATGAAACCTTTTTTAAGGGGTGGGGCGGGGGGGGAAGCATCGCTAGAATTCTCCAATTTAGTGTCTTTCACATCACACAAAAGTCCCCTTACAGCACATACACTCCTATACAATGAAGAATGTAACGATAGCAGTAGCTTCCATATGGTCTAGCTGCAAGGGAGAAGGATTCAAATAGTTGTCCAATTTGAGGGCTCTGTTAATTATGCAGCTTAAAGCACACTGTGAAACTAAAGCCATTTTTGCACTAGACTGTTATAGCGCTATTATTCCACTTTCAACATCCTACGGATGACAGCGCTATAACAGTCTAGTGTGGAAATGGCCTAGGATGCTGTTTGCTGGCAGTCAGAGCCTGGGAAAGTTATTTTTGGACTACAACTCCCAGAAACATCAGCTAAAAAAAAAAATCATAATATGAGCTTCATGAGTAAGTGAGGACTAGAACCTGGCTTTTTCAAGTCTTAGTTCAAACATTCTGACCATTACAATTTACTGTTCCCAGGAATAGAAATTCTGCCCTGGGCCTGACTGAGGGTTATGAGACTGAATCATAGAACAATTTGTGGTTGTGGACTTCCATGGAGAAATTATCTGGTTTAAATCTAAAGGAATCATAGAATTGCAAGGGTCATCTAGTTCAACCGCATCATGGATGAATATATAAACAACACACTCCTGAAAAACTCTGTTTGAAGATCTCACAGATGGAGAGTCCATCACATTTACAGGGAATCTATTTCACTGCTAAACAGCTCTTACAATCAAGAGGTTCTTCCTGATGTTTAGGTGGAATTTGTTTTCTTGTAATTTTAATCCCCTGGTTTGTGTTCTAGTATACAGAGCAGCTGAAAACAAATTCACTCCATGTTCTACACAGCAGCCCTTCAAGTATTTAGTTATATCTATCAGATAAAAATCTTCTGTATTCCAGCCATACCCAGCTCCTTAAGCTATTGCTCATAGGCCATGGCTTCCAGACTTTTGATCATCTTGGTTGCCCTTCTCTGGGCATGTTCCAGCTTGTGAATATCCCTCTTGAACGGTGATGCCCAGAACTGGATACAGTAGTCCAGGCGAGGTCTGGTCAAAACAGTAATATAATAGTACCATGACTTCCCTTATCTGAACACCATACTCTTGTTGATGCAGCCTAGAACTGCACTGGAGTTTTTTGGCCACTCACATCACACTGTTGATTCATGTTTAACGTGGTCTACCATCATCCCTAGATCTTTTTCACATATACTGTTATCAAGCCAGGTGCAACCCAATCTTTATTATAGAGTCCTGAGTGGACAAAGGACTAGATCTAGCAAGCATGCTGGTAGTACATAAACCTATGCCAGCATACATTTGTCGTCAGGAGGAGCTGACAGGGCACACTTCTTCCAGCTTCCACAAGAGCAACCAGGGTATCTTTAGGTATGGTTATTTATCAAGCACGAGACTGTGTCCACACTCATTCCTAATGTTCTTCTGCACAGAGACGGAGCAGCCTCTGCACTCAGAGCAAGGCTGCTCCTTTGTGAGGTGCTTGAGGGCAGCGGGAACAATAGACCCAACTGATGGCTGAGAGAACAGAGCTGTACCTGGAAAGCTGCTGGTTGCTCTTGAGCACTTGGGAGTGTCAATGCTGCGCCATGAGGTACAGGGTATCTCCTTGTGCAATGTCATTCAAAGTACATATGCTAATGCAACTGAATGTTAGACTGGCAAATGTTGCCAAAAAGATCCTGGCCATTACCTCTTGCTTTCTGTTTTTTATCCTTATTGTTCACCAGTATATATACTCGACGTTGCCCAGGATTTTATTTTCTCATAGGTAATACTTGTTAGAAAGATTTGAGATCCTGTGTCTCTAATTCCCCAAACTGTCTTGTCCACTACCTGTAACTTTTTCCCATATTCCCCAATCCTATCTGTATTCAGAGTTATTAACATACACAGGTTGGGTTCCTGAGGGAAATACACTGCCCTCCTCTTTCTTGCTGCTAGGCCTCATCTCTATAGCAACTGGCCTATTCAAGACAGTCACAGCTGACCGAGGCCCAAGAGCTCTCCAGCTGAGAATTCTAAAGGCCCCTCCCTAAACTGCAAACCCCAGGATTCCATAGAACCTTCTTAGGCAGCCAATCATATGAGGTCTTTGCTTGACACAGACAAACAAACTTTGACTTTTATATATTAGGTATGCTCTTGACATTGTTTGCTTTGAAACAGAGGTTTGAAATGTTAGCACTATCATGTTAACATTAAATCGTTAAAATTAATTTGTTCAAGTTTAAACTCTCAGAAAACTTCTAAAATTAATGTTTTATGTTAATTATTAATAAAAATCATAAAATCATTGCATCAAAAAATCATTTTCGGTTTCTAAAACTGGCCCCAAATGTCTACACCCTTTCAAATTAGCATACTTGTAAACTTATAAATTAAAGGAAAATGAATTGTCTATTTGTTACTAATAATCTTAATACTGTTGGCATTTAATTATTAAAATACTTAAACTTAAATTCATTGTGGTAAACTGTAACAAATGAGGGGCAAAAAATTAATTCTTAAATCATTTCGAAGCTTCATCTGGGAGGCAAAATCAATGAGATCAGGTAAGCTAACATTTTGATGGGGTGCTGGGAGAAACCAGGTAAAATCAGACTCTGGACTGGCAGCACTACCCGACAGAAACATTACACCGGATCATATGAGAAGCACTACGTGGAACTCTAGATCCGGTCTTTTGTAGCAACATATGATGGATGGAGCAGTGAAAGATGGAAGCTTTAAAAGAATAATAAAGCAGATGGATGGGTCAGGTTGCTGAGGAGTCTGGAGGATTCCATCAGGTAGCAATGCACGGAGAAACAATAATGATGCAGGAATGGAGAATATTGATTTGGCATGCTTCCAGTTAAGATGGAATTGCCCCCACCTCTTTCCATTACTATCACGCAGCATAGATTTTCTCAGCTCTTTGGACTTAGCTTCCAACTCTTGAACCTGCTCCAGCAAAGTTTTATGGTAGGTATGCTTCGCCCTGTATCACAGGAGAAAAAGACAGAAAACAAACCAACACATCAGCTTTGATTGGTTGTAAAAGACTCAATTTTTCCATGCAGAGTGAGACAGAAGAGATTTTGTTTTGGCAGAGCTGGCCCAATGCATTGTGGGTCTTTTCCAAGGCTGCAGAGGATGTGGAACCCAAGACATGGATTTGATTTTATCCGATCTTAGTAACAGTAAAAGAACAATTTATCCACATTCCGTCCTCCCATGTTGTATGTGCTGTTGGGCTAGCTGTGGCCTTTGGAAGATGTGGGCAAATCAAGAGAGTGCAGTAATATAGGAAGCAAACACAGTAGTCCATCTTTGACAGTTATACCTGGCGCAGCATGCACAAAGAGACAGCAAAAGAATTCACTTTAATTGAAAATTCTTCCTGTTTAGAAAGTCTTTGAACAATCCACTACCCAACTGCTAGATAGGCCATGTTTTTGGGACCTGGTGCTTCTATCATGGGCCTTCTCAACAGCTGGTCATTCAACTAAGGGAGAAGGAATTTGTTATATATTCATAGAAACAGAGCAAAATTCCATTCTGTCCTTTAAGCAATGGTCTCTAGCACACAGAAAATCTAATGAGAGACACTCGGATGACTGTGACCAGTAAGATCTTCTGGTATTAAACCACTGGTTTCTATAGATAGCTTTCTCTCTTTCCATAGTATGTCACTTTCAGTGAGACAGCCAGCCAGCCACACACACGTCTGTACCCAATAAGCCTTTGTTTCCACATAGAGTGAACACAGAATCTGCAATAAAACCTATAGGACAATTTATATTTGAAAACATTTGCATCTTCAGAATGACCGGCAGGCCCTAAAGCATGATTCTCTAGTTTATTTAGCTACAGATCCACCATCTTTCTCCTCTGAGCAGTTTCTTTTTATGTTGCTTAAAAGATAATCTCAAGTAAGCTGTGATTTAATAACTTGGATTTGTGTGTGTCCACATAATACTTTTAAAAACAAACGGTAACCAACATATATAGTAAGGAGATCATACATTTTCCTTCAGTGTTCCCTATTAGGCTTTAATTTACTGGGGCCAGGAAAAGAATGTAGACATTTTTAGACCTCATATCTAAAAATGAAAATTCAATTTTCTGCAACTGTTTTTGTTTGTGATTCAGGTATGAAGATTGTCAATATAGGACAGAAACTGGAAGAGAAACAGAGATTATTGCAGCCAATATACACTTCTTATTTGTGTCAAGAGCCAACTGAAGCAAACGTTACATCTATATACCTTGCTAAACGGTCATTTAGTAACAAGAAGAACAAAAATAAGAATGAGCTTATATAAGTTTTGGGCCTGAGTGTTTGCTCTCTCCTTTACTTTTTTGCATGGCCATGAGAAGTTTTTGCTTTTCAGTTAATCACAGCTTTCCGTGTCATCTGCACTGGGAACTGTGTTAAATGAAACAATCATTGGCCCTTTCCGCATGAGGTACGGGAATCGCTCCGTGCCGTTACCTACCGCTTCTTCTGGGGTCCGAAGCAATGCGGACTGTCCCTGAAGCCCTTCTGCAGGGCTCTTCCTTGGTCCAGGGCAAATCGGAGCAGTGTGAGGTCTGTAGATCTGCACTGCTCCGGCTTCCAAAATGGCAGCTTCCGGCTTCCAAAATGGCAGCTTCGGACTTCCAAAATGGCGGCTTCTGGTTGGTCGTGGGTCCCGACCAACCGCTGAAGCTTGCCATGCCTAAAGCCTGCCCTCTGCAGATCGCAGGCTCGCATTGGTGCGAGCCTGCGAATCTGCACAAGGGAGTAGGAACGCAATGGTGTGTTCCCGGAAAATAAAGACCTGTTTTTTGCAGTCTTTGGAAAACACGTTGGAGGACCACTTGGGGTCATTTTGAAGCGGACTGAGGTGAGGATCTCCGGTAAGTAGTCCGCTCCTAGTCTGCTCCAAGGTGCAGACGACCTCCGTGAGAGGACACACTGCCCCGTTCTAATTACCTGGCGCGGAAAGGGCCATTATTTCAAACAAGCCAGCTTCAGAATCCATGACTGAATGCTGGCTAGTTTTAAACTAACCTTAGTTAAAATCAAGTGCAATTTCTTGCTCTACAAAGAGTGGTCAAGGGGAAGTTTAAGCTTCCAAGCTCCTCTTCACAGTGGCAATAGAGAAAGAAGTAGAGAAGAAAGGGGACACAACTGAGGCTTGCTGAGCCTCATTCCTCTTCATACACATAATATCAAATTATGGTTTAATGTTACATGTTAATGTAGTGTCTGTTTACACCTACAGCAAAAAATATTTAGACATAATGATGTACTGTCATTCAGTAAGTAGTTATTTCAGGAAAAAAATTACTTGATCAGACTTCTGTGATATATCTTTCAAAATGCAGTCACAGGTATTAACTAAGGTATTCCCTCAAATATTTTAAATTGTATGCTAAAGTACCCACAATTCAAATTCTGATATTTTAGAAAATGGAAATGATATTAGTTGTATGATTGCCAATACAGAAATCAAATAGACTACATAACTGGAAGCACCATTCTCTCTGCAAGAACAGGATAAGGAGCAAATTGTGGCACACACCACGAACTGCTAGTATCAAAAATTAGTATAAAGTTAAAGAAGAACACTGAATCAAGCATCATGCTAAAATATAACCTGAAGAACATTCCTGTGTAATTTAAGATATCGTAAAAAATAGATTTGCACTATTAAGTCTAATTGGTCAGGAGCCAAAAGAACTCTGGACTGAAGCTAAGACACACTGTCAGGGAGGAATGCAAAAAAAATACTACTGTGATAACTGAAGCCCCTGTCAGAGCTGCTGCTGCTGAGCAGCAGCTGTTGGCCCCTGTTGTTCAGGGTGGAGATGACGAGCAGCAGCTGCTGGTTCCTGTGGCTCTGGCTGGAGATGAGTCCTGCAGCTCAAGAGCTCTCCCTGCTGCCATGGACCAAGCAGGCTCGGACGTTCCTCTGCCTGCTCCTTCAGGGCAACAGGGATCCGATTCTGAAGATGGTTTGGAGCCTGTGCCAATCAACTCACAAACAAGGCGGATGTCAATGTCAGGCGGCGGCTTAAGCAGAAAACAGCTGGAGGCCCTCAGACTTCAGACACTTCTCTTGCAACCGCTTCGATCTGCGCCCCGCCTCCTTCTCCAGCCGCCTCTGGAGGACCGTGGGGGGAGGGTCTGCAGCAAACTCCAGGCTGGAGTCAGGAACAGCAGCTTCTGTCGAGCCCGAAGCACTGGTCTCATCTGCTGCAGGTACTGGCTCGGGGACCGCTGTGGGGTCACTGGCAGGCCCCTCCCTTGTCCCTGCAGGAGCCCCCTCTGCCTCCCAGGGATCCACCCCCGGCTGGGGTTCCCAGTCTAACTCAGAGTCCCCGTCTGGGTCGGCAGCATGCTCAGCCTGGCTCATGACAGCGGAGACTCAAGAGAGCTGAGCAAAGGGAGGCTTCCTTGATTAAGTTCAAGAAGCAGTGACTAGCCACACCTGTGTCTTGGGCTATATAATTGCCTGCCTGGAAGCTTTCCTTTGCTTACAGCAAACTTTCTACAAGCCCTCTCCTTGCCTGTTCCTTGCTTCCAGCACCCGGCTCCTGATACCTTGGATTGATCTCCTGGCTCCAGACCCCTGGCTTTTGGAACTCTGACTACAGCTTTTGCTTGTCGCTCTGGCTTAGGTAAATGGACTTCCCTTGAGTAAGTGCTTCCTTGACTCCTCCCGGCAGGACTCTGCCAGCTCTCCCACTCCCTTCTCCGGGCTGTCTCGCCGCCCCGGTCTCTGACCCTGACGACTACAGCCATCTCTCCACATTTGCTAGGGTTAGGGGCACAAGTCCTCTGTGAAAGTGGAAAAACCGTGAATAACTCCAGGCCCTCCCAAACCATATTTATCACACAAAAAAAGTACAATCAGCATATTCAGCCCACCATGGATTCCTTTGAGGCATCAGGGTTCCTTCACAAGGCAGAAGTGGGTGGCTGGTGGGTCTTACTGCGACCTCCACTGCTGCCCCACACCATTTTTAATAGGGACTTACAAGCCTTGTTTGCAGTTTCTCAGTCTCACAAGGCTTGCAGTCCCTATTAAAAATGGCATAGGGAGGCAGCAGAGGTGACAGCAAATAAGCCATGAATAATCAAATCCGCAAAAGTGAAACCTGCAGATGTGGAGGGCTGACTGTATCTGCAACTAAAAAGAAAGAGAAGCCTCAATGGATGGCAGACAAAATAACTCTTGCAAGTTACAGGCAGATGGAGAAGCAGCAGTAAAAGGCAACAGAAATAGGGTCAGAACTCCGAATACTACTGTTCAGTGACTTGTGCGTAGGGACAAAGAGAACTACTACAATAATAAATGCGGAGAAATAGAAGATGACAACAAAAAAGAACAAGAGACTTCTTCTGTAAGTTTTGAGAAATCAAAGGGAAATATAAAACAAGAGTGGGATTGCTTTATGATCAGCATGGGAATACGTTCCATGATCAAGCAGAAATAAAAAGATGACAGAAACAATATAATGACCTGTGTTATAGTTTTTCTGTAACCACTAATGCTCAGTCATTATTTTAAAATGCTGCTGAGGGGGCATTTGCAGGTGATTGGGGTCCATCATATCTATTTATGGTTTTAAAAATCTTGAAAAAGTAACACATTATATAACACAGTGCAAAACATGTGTCACCCCAAATCCAGAAAATGACTATATTTTTAAAAGTAACAAAAATGATTTTTAAAATGTAGCAGTCCAAAATCTCTTCAGATACGTACATTATTATCTTCTGCTGACTGGGAAGTTGCTCAGATCTTGAAAATACAAATTGTGAAACTGAATGGAGATTACAGATATAAATGTGAAAGAACTAGAAAAACAGAAGAGCCATTCTCAAATATGAATGCTTTGAAAAATGTGAAATCACCTAGAACTGCAAAAAAACTTAATTAGATTCAAGTTACTTGAAACTTCTTAGGCTAATTATTAAGCTCAGCTTCCTTTTTAAGAACTGAAACTTTATAGACTTTCTTTTCCTAATAGATAAAACCTGCTCCAAGCTTTGGGCTATTTCCTCAGTAATCTTTACTATTCGCTTTGCTTTCACATTCCATTTAATTTGACCAAATAGATAAAAATATTGACCTTGAACTCTTCTGCTTTAAAAGAGATGATCTTTATTAGAGTAGACAGTAGTTAAAAGTTTGGATCTTTGGAAAAAAAAGTGTGGCTCCATTCTATATATTTTACTTGGAAGTCAAGATCTGTGAAGTCAATGGGACTGTAAGTAAGCATGTATAGGAGTGCAGTTTTATAATGATACTTTTAAAGTATCTGGCCTAGATAGAGCTGAAAAATAATGTGCTACACAAGTAATAACTTTATGTAAAACACATTATTTTTGAGAGCAATGCAAGTATAATGACAGTTCTTTTGTGAACTGACTTAACAACTAGTAATGCTGTTGCCCTTTTAAGTGTAGTGAGTATTTATAGTGGTGCAGGGATGTAGTTATAATGGGAGGAGGAATGCAGGCATTGTCATCCCAAAAAAGAATTCTGTCTCTCAAATGAAAGTTTCCATCAGTCCTCAAATTTCCAGCATTGTAGAAAGTTAAAACTTCTGTTTAGCATTTAGAAATCCAATTTAGGCATCCAAAGCAAAGGCAAAGTTCCCAGGAGGATATGGACACAGCAAATATAAGGACTTTACAACACAATGACATTGTTGCACAATGACACTGGCTTAGTTTCATGTTTGATCTTTTCTTATCACACAATGTCATAATGGATTGCATCTTTTCACTGATAGGAAAACCTATTAATGGCTCCAGTATTGCTGTTCTTCAATTACTGTTTCTTGGTGTGATTGTTTCATCCTTTCCATATCAGTATGTTTGTGTTTGTTTGAACAATGTGATTGCTGTGAGATGACAGGTTGGAGCGATCAAGACCTAAGAATTCTAGGTGTGAATGGTTTGCAATGTCCCACTTTCTGCAATGCTAGAAAGTTGGGGCACCGAAGAAAAATTTCATGGGGGAGGGGGGAAATTCTTGGAGGAGGGGGTCAATGCCATTAATTAATTAATTAATACTCCAACTTTCTCCCAGCATAAGATTCAAGACAGCTTACAAACATTTAACACAGTCTGCAACTAAAAAGAAAAATTAATACAGGCACACTCTGCTTATTTGACAGGTGAGTGACCAGGATATTGTTAAAAAACAGAAATTGTCAAAAAGTGGAATGCACCACGAATTGACTCAGCTGCCGCTTGCCCCTCTGACAGCAGCCCTGGATTTGCCACCTGGTGCTACAGCAGAGTCGATCCACCAGAGCCCCCACCCAGGCTTCATCTTGCGGTGGTGGCAGCAGTCGCGATGGCACCTCCTCCTCCATTCAGAGCACCTGAGCTGGGCCCAAAGCTGTCATCATCACTGTGCTTCTGAGGAGCCATGAGGACTTTTATGCCAGGGCAGGAGCTCCAGGGGAGACAGGTGGTAGCCAGAAGCAGAGAAGAAGAGCAGTGACTCAAAGCAAAGCGAGGAGGAAGCAGTAGCACTCCAACTCGCCCAAGTCTACCCCTTCTGCTCCTTCTCTTGAAGTACCCTCTCTGCTCAGGCAAACCTGACAGTGGAAGGGTTTTGGACTTGGCTGGTTTGCCTTCTCCACTGAAGGTTTTGCATCAAATTCATAAGAAAAGGGGAGAGAGCCTGGAAGCAACTCTCTTCAAATTGCCCACCTGTATTTTGCGGGATCCTGTTCCATTAAAACCCAGCGTTTGAGTGCAACTAGATTGGTGTGAGAGAGATGGTTAGAGATTACAACCAGAAGCCATATATTTGACATGTGGTTGAAAGAACGGAGCATGTGTTGAATATATGAGTTCTGGCTGTAATTGAAAAGGGTTGAAAAAGAGCAGATTGCTGAAAAGTGAGCCATCAAAAAGCAGCGGATGCCTGTATAAAGGTTCTTAAAAAATGAAACTACAATTCTGTTTTTTAAAAAAACACAAGTTAAAAACAGTTTAAAAATTCATTTAAAACATAATAAAACACAGACATAACACATCCTATTAAAAGCTCCACCTGCTGCAACAAGTTAAAAATCAAAGGCCTGCTTAAATAAAACGGTCTTTTGCCTGCAGTAGAAAAACAGCACAGCAGCGGAGTGGATGGGGTAACTGAATCTACTGTGGAAGAGATATTCATAAACTGGGGGCAGCCACCATGAGGCTCTTTCTGGTATCCTAACCAACTATCTCCCTCAAAGTCTGTCCTTGGCACACTGCATTCCCCGCAACCCTCTACCCATGTTCCAGACCTTGGTGTCTGCGAGCACAACACTCTTTTTATGCTAGTGAGCACGCATAAGTACAACACTGCAGAAGAATGCTGCTGCTGTGTATTGGTGTTAGGACCCACGTCTGGCTACCAGTGATTGGTATGGTTTGGATGGGAACCATATCTAATTGGCATCATATTTAATTGGCAACACACTTTAATCAGCACTGATATCAAAATCAAACCTGAAGGTGACCAGGAGGTCAAGCCAACAGAGGGAAAACTCTGACTGTGAACATGAGAAAGAAAGGCTGGTCAGCCTAAGACACCCTCCAGGTATGACTGGGCCATTTGTCAGGCAAATAGATGCTGTTCCTGTGGATAATAGGCATAAGTAGAAGCTGAAGTTTCTCAAAGAACGTAATTGTGAGAATAGTGAGAAGGCCACCAGGAGACTGATCGACAGATAGCCGTCCCCTGTGCATCTGTACTCCTCCCTTCTATAGTGCCCACAATAGACAGCTATTACAACATACATTACGTCTTTGTCATCCAAACACATTAGTGGGTTGATAGTCCATTGTCTGTGCTTCAACTCCCATTGCTCCACTCCTAGAACTGCATATATCTTCCACCACAACAGGCTATTTTTTGGGTACAAATACCCCTGATTCCAGGATGCCCAGTCTCTCAAAGGTCTACATGTCACTCCGTCCATCTGACTCCTGAACTAGAACTGTCCTTAGGTGCTACCTAAGCCAAGCCACACTGCAGCTCTTCTGGACTGGTAATTATAACCCCAAACCCTCAGCCTCTCTATCCATAATTTTTCTTTCCTTTACCCTTCAGTTAGTTCTTGTGTGAATGTTTGACTGTTTGTATCTTGTGTGCATGCATGAGTGAATTGCCCTCAATAAAACACATTTTTAGTTTATTTTTTAATCTCTGACTGGTTCTTTTCCTGCATGAGCCCGTAAACTTTGGTAGAAAGGTCTAGCTAAGTTGCCCCCTTTCGTTAGCCTCCTGATTTTGAGCTAATTCACTCCCCACTTTTGCAAGGAGGTATTGACATTGTGGGGTGGTCCTTGTGGCACCTACATTTTGGGGTAACACTGGCCAAGGTATTTGGCCCAGAAAAGTGTTTCTCTTCTAGTATATCACCTCTCACAATGCCAGTCATTTCCATTCAAAGCATGTAATGAACAGCTTTTATTTGGTTGAGCTTTTATTTCCTTCTTCAGAAGCTCATCATCGTCAGCCCTCAGTTAGAACTAACAATCAGAATATCCTGCCTTCACCACAAGTCAGCATGCATATGCCAGACATGGGCCAGCAAAGAGATTATAAAGGATCCTGTTTTCTCCCTTGTGACCTTCTGCCTCTTCTTATGGAAGATCACCTCCAAGATGCAATATAAAACAGCTGGAGTTTCCCCACTCATCCACAAATACCAAAAAAATGGATTTCATTGGTAGGGGCTGCAGAATATCCAATCAGTATCTATTCATAAGACTTCACTATATGAGTATCTTACCATTATAGGACAACATGATGGGTTATAACAGTTGGGCTTCATGACACACAGACTATACGTCTGACCCTTTTTATGCTCAGCCATCTCATTCCAATGGAACAGCTGTGATATGCATTGGCCTGTCTATCAAAAAGCATTGTGACATAGTCTTTTAAGTAGAATCAGGAAAAGCCACAGTGCTTAAAGCCATGGGGTTTCAAAGGCTTTATGCTAAACCACCCCCATTCCACAAAAAGAAAGGCAAAGATACAAGTTCTGTACTGAAACAAACAAACTAAACTCAGCTTTGCGTTTAGAACTTCCTGTGAATACCTTTCTGCTCATGCAATAAAAGTAACAAATTTTCATGATTATAAATTATCATTCTACAGGTAGTGGGACTTTTATAGCCCTATTAATGGAAGTATTATCTGCATCAAGGTTTTAATAGTGCTGCTGTTCATTAAGAAAAAGGCATCTTCACTTATGTACAGAGAAACTTTTACCAACTGGGCAAAGAACCATTTTATTGCTTGGGATAGAGAAGTTAACCAATACCTTCTGCCAACACACATCTACAGTAATTTAACACTAGTACTCGTTTTCACTTTCATTTTTGGAGTGTTTTGTATTTTTTAAAATAAAGAATATTAGTTGTTACAAGAAGCATGATGTTCAGTTTTTGCAACTTACGCTCTCCATGCCACATCTTTAACAAGGCACGCTGTGGGCACCAGCAATAAACCGAGCCAGAAGTATCCGCATCTCAGGACCATTCCTGCCTGTAAAGAACCCGCAATAAATATGGCATTAATTATTATCATATTACAATTTGCAGTACAGATCTCTGAAAAGGAAGGGCATGATGACAGCATTGACAAAAATGGAGAAAGATATACTGAAATAAAAGAATATGCAACATATTGATCTAGTAGGTTTATTTAAAAGGAGAATAGCATTAATAATATTTATTTCATTGAGGGGTGGGTTTGGGAGGAGGAGCGGGGGAAAAGGCAGTGTGTGGATTATGCTCATTGATAATGGGCTGGTCTTGTTTGTGTAAA
This sequence comes from Cyclura pinguis, assembly GCA_030412105.1. NCBI lineage: Eukaryota > Metazoa > Chordata > Lepidosauria > Squamata > Iguanidae > Cyclura > Cyclura pinguis. The sequence continues at coordinate 259,676,110 of CM059601.1, read as the reverse complement.
ATAAAATAAATATTTTTAAAGAAATAAGGGCAGTATTGCACAAGTCTACTGAAAATTCTTTCCTTGAAGTAGTTGGCCACGGAAAACCTGCCAGAAGAAAAATCAATCTATCATACAGTAATCTTAGTCATTGTAACAGCAACAAGAACAGGTGTTGATAAAGGCTCTAGTCCTACGGTTCCCAGAAGGGAGTTTCTGAGTAAATGGCACAGGATTTTTCCTCTCCCTTCCAAAGTTGCAAAGAGATCTTTTTCCATAGAGGGGCATCCTCTCAAACTGTTCTTGTGAGGCTGTGGAGAGGTCCAGAGGCAATGCTAAACCACTGTTATGTGTGTGTTGGGGGGGGGGGGAGAAAAGGAAAAAGAAAAAGATGCATTCCAAAGGCATATGAGGCATGCCCTAGAAAGGGGATAAACATATCAGCCCTAGAACTAGCACAGTTCATTACCTCTCCCCACATCAATGGGCAGGAAATTGTTTAAACTAGTGGGCAAAATGACAAAGGAAGAAAAGCCGGCCCCTCCCGAAACTGCAAACCCCAGGATTCCATAGGATGTTAAAAGTGGAATAATTGCGCTATGATAGTGCGGAAATGGCCACTGTGTGGTTAATGAACCTCAATCGTCCAGACTTAGCTTTTAGCATTTTAAGAGGAAAGTCACCCTCTGCTTGGTTACAGAAGTTACTTGATATTGCTTCAGGGAAGAAATGAGCCTGTCACACACTGTCATCAACAGACACCTTTTTCTCAGACACCAAAATTTCTCTGTTTTTTTTTTTAGCTTCCCCAACAAGTATATCACATAGAACTAAGTTTGTTAATTGCACAGAGAAGCTGATGAATCTTGATCATATGGTGGGACACAAGCTGTTAAAGTCAGAATACATTTTAAATGTGTACTTGGCTTGCTGTGGCTGACACATCTTATGGTATGCCAGATCTGCATGTTTTGCTGGTAGCTGTTTTACAATTCAACTGTATTTAGCAACAAAGCTGTCATAGTGGCATAAGTGCTAGACATGTGGTTTTCAATACACTGATCAGTTCTTTGATGCTAAGTCCTTCACACTATTACTAGAATGCTAGAAGAGGAGTAATCTTCTACAGTAAGTGAAGATAAGTAATTTACTAATATGTTGAGACCCACTGGAAGAAATATACCAATTCCACCCTTGCTAGCCACATGAATAGCATGGCTTGCATGGCACACATTTAGCCCAGAGCTTGGAAAACTTACTTTACTGCACTACAGCTACCATAATCCCCCAACCAGCATAGCCAATTGAACCAAACTGAAGTTGATTTCATCCAATTTCTGCATTAGTTTGTCCTTATTTCTATGTGTAAGCTTCTGCCAGTCTTTGTACACACTTTGTACTGCATTTTGTAACGTAAGCCTTCTTTGCACTATAGGTACATAGCACGAGCAGAGGCACTAGTCAAGAAATCAGAAGGAAACCAGAATATAAAGACTTGAAAGGATAGCTATGAAGGAATTAGACAAGATCCTGAAGAGTAAAGATATACCACTGAATACCAAAGTCAGGTTCATCCATGCCATAGAATGTCCAGTTCTTGACAGGAAGAAGATCAACTCATTTGAAATGTGGTACAAATAAAAGTTCATCAACTGCCCAAAAGACAAGGTCCAAGCACAAATTAAGTCTAAACTCTCACTAGAACGCAAAGGGACAAAATCACTATACGCCAAAATGTTATGTATTACTTTGAGAGATGCAAAAAGTTGCATTTTGGATCCCATTTGGGAGAAAGATGGAGTATAAATTTCATAAATAAATAAATACTAGACTGATTCATACTTCTAGACAAACTGAATAAATTCTTCCCTCACCTTTAGCTGCTGCCGTCTAATAGAAATACTTATCACATTCACCGTATACATGTATTGTTTATATACTAAAGATCCCTGGCCCTAGAAAATGTGCTAACGTTGCAGACATATGGGTTGGACTATTAAATAAGAGCATTTAATCAAGGGAAGGTTATCTGCTTGTTTACACAAGTGTTTTCCTTGTTGTCAGTGTAATGCTTGAATTTGCTGTCAGTGATGGCCCGATTTTCAGTGATTACTTATAAAGTAGGATAGTGCTAATTTATTTTCTGGTATTGAAGATCAAGGGACACATAAAGGACCACAGAAGGCTTCCTCATATCATGCCCTGGAACCATCTTAATTTGGCACAGATGGCCCTGATTGTCCTCTGTTTCCCATTTTTTCAGCTGCTTTTAAAATGCCCCAGTTTCTTTTTCCTCTGCCCACTTTCTCCCCTTGTCCTCAACTTACTTCAGCTGCTGCAAACTGAGTTCAAGGTGCTAAAGTAGTTTGCACTTAGTTAACTGGGGGGCAGGGAGAGAAGAGAGATTGGAACCTTGCCCTTCACAGTAGACTCAGGCAAAAGCAAACTGTTGCAGCCTCTCCTCCTTGTGTATTCTTCCTCAGTAATAACTTTTGCCATATTGACCACACTCTGATGTTGCTCGGACAGACATGAACCTGTCTTCATCTGTGAAATGGTGGAGAGTCATACCACCTCAGAACATTGTTCTATCAAGTTCAGAACAGCCTACAGTTCTGGGGTGGAAATTGTATACCCTGCAAGCCAACTTGTGGAAGTTTCCAATTCATCTCCCATTCTCGCCTGTTACCAAAACACAAAGATTTGGTCACAAAATGAACAAGGGACACGGTTATCCATTTTAAAGTTATTTTGTCCCCTGGCTTTCTTCTGGGCCTGAAACAGCCTTCTGGAACATGGTCTGTGGGGGTCTGGGAGTGGTGTGGATAAAAAAAGGGCTCCTGTGGCTTCCCATCTGTGGTCTATACAGATTGACCATGGCTTTTCAGGCCCTTAGATAGGACTCTTTCCTAGCTGTACTTTGAGTGGCATTAACTAAACTAGGAATCATTTATGCTTTGCTACTGAGCTACAAACCCTTCCTAAGAGGATGAACAAAGGGTCCACTAACATTATACAATTATAGTGTCATTATTCCACTTTAAGTGTCATGGTTCCAGCCTGAAATTAACAGTTTAAGGAGGGGCATTTGGAATTCTCAAGCAGAGAGCTCTAATGTCTTACCAAACTACAAACTCCAGGATGCCACAGGATGGAAGCATGGCAATCAAAAGTAGAATAATATACCATAAAAGTGTGTAGTGTGAACGGGCCAAGAGTGGAAGACCATGTTTTTGCTCCAAGAACTACTCTATTTCCTTTTTGATCCATATGAACAATAACAATGTTAATGAGGGTAGCTGTATCCCCTCCATCAGTCTTTTTAATGGTCCCATGTTTGTCCTCTTCCCCCTGCAAAGTTACAAATTCACATTTTTATCAATGTAATAGGGGCTGTAGTGTACTAGCCCCTTTCAACCAGGGATTTGAAAGAGTGTCAAATATCTTGAAAAGGTGCATTACTAAAAATGCCTGTAACATGCCCATCAAAAAAACAAAAAAACAAAACACACAAAATAAAAGCACAGAATATTCATCACAAAACACTCCTTCAGTTCTTAACTAAGGATGGTTTTTACGAGATCACTGAAGGGAAAAGCCAAAGTAGTTTCATAGAAATGGTTCGTCCTCAGGCATGCTAGAAAGGAGATGCAAAGTCCTGGAAGAAGTACTACTGAACATAAAACAAAGATGTGTCATTTCTTAATAAGTTCCTCAAAAACTTTGAGTTTCATTCTGTTACCAATGACCACATTGTCAGGACATCTGTTTTTATATATTAATGCACAGGAAAGAACAAGCTTGCTATAAAAACCCACCCATGAGGGAAATAAAGTAATATATCAAGGTTTTCTTTCCCCCTTTTTTAATTCTTTGGCTTTGGCAATTATAAAGAAAGACAAATTCCAATAGGGATTCATTTTATTTCCCTTTCTAGACCTTTCAGTTGTCCCAAAGACCTCTTTCCCACACAGGTGCAGGTTATAGTTTCCATTTTAGAAAGCTGAATAGGAAGCAGGGAGAATAACCGTTCTTCAGTTTTTCTAACCAATGGAGATAAACTTACAATTGGTTCACTTCCTGGTAATTCCTAACAGTCACACATAGTGAAAATTTAAAACAGTAAAGATATCTTGAACTTTTAAGGATGCCTGTGAAAATCTTGTAACTCTTTTCTTTGTGTACAATAAAATGTGCTAAGTGCAAAATATATTAGAATTAGTTCTGAAAACACACATGAGCATGCTACTTATATAGCTGGGTTCTGACTTGAAATCCTGAAAAGATCAAAAAGGTACAGGAATAAATATGTAAAAGATCCAAAGATTCTGCTTTGCATGTAGAAAGCATTTTCCACTGATGCTGGCAAGTAGCAATGCAAGAAAAAAGTTAAACCAATAAAGAAAAAAAACTGCTTCTACAAGTTGAAGCACCACTACCTAAATCCTTGCACAAAACATGTAGCAGTTATTTTACTTCCTAGTGATCTGTCAATCTAGTGTTGTTTTTTGAATCATGTATTCTGATGTTTAATAGTCAGGTAAGCCCAACATAATTTATAAAGTTAGTAGTTGATTCCACCGAGACTCAGTAAAGCCTGTTGTACAAATGGGCTAAATCCAGTACTGTGTGAACAGACAGTTCTTCCTGAGGTTCAGGTGGAATCTCCTTTCCTGCAGCTTGAGTCCATTGCTCCTTGTCCTGGTCTCTGGAGCAGAGAAAACAAGCCCTCTCCTTCCTCTACATGGCATTCCTTCAAATATTTAAACATGGCTATCATGTCCCCTCTTAACCTTCTCTTCTGCAGATTAAACATACCCAGCTCTCTAAGTCTATCCTCATAGGGCATATCTTCCAGGCCTCTCACCATTTTGGTCGCCCTCCTTTGGACCTGCTCCAGCTTGACCATGTCCTTCTTGAATTGGGGTGCCCAGAACTGGACACAGGATTCAAGATGAGGTCTAACCAAAGCAGAGTAGAGTGGTACCAGTACCTCCCTCAATCTAGACACCATACTCCTATTGATGCAGCTGAGAATTGCATTGGCTTTCTTGGCTGCCGCATCACATTGCTGACTCATGTTCAGCTTGTGGTCTATTAAGACTCCTACGTCCCTTTCACATGTACTGCTATCCAGCCACATGTCCCCCATCCTATATTTCTGTATTCCACTTTTTCTACCTAAGTGTAGGACCTTACAGTTCTCTCTGTTGAATTTCATTTTGTTAGCCTTGGCCCAGCTCTCCAATCTGTCCAGGTCATTTTGAATTTTGAAATCTGTTCTACAAGGTGCCCAAAGATGTGTGGGGGGGTGTAATTTTTTTCAGAACATAGCTTTAATACATGTATACTCTAACTGGATAATCCAGTTAAGTTTTGGAACCAGTATCCCTGCCAACTGAAACTCCAAGAGGATAGCATTTCACAACTTAATAGAAAACCATATACAATATCCTCTCCGCAATGTATGGAGATGAAGAGAAAGAGTTCCTAGAGCAGCCATCCCTCTTGAGTATTATACAAATACTCCATGTCCACAAGAGTGTTCGTGCGTGCAGAATCAAGAGTACTCCACCATGTCCAAACATTGAGAACCAGAAAACATACATGAGGTGGAGTATTTCTTCTGAGTAGCTCTCTGTCCTCCTTGTTTGCAAAAAAATGTAAGCAGTACAAATGCAGTATGATCCATAGGGACAATTTTTCACACTCTTTGGTGCAAGTAAAATATTATTTTCAGTGCAGAAAATGTTGTCTTCCGAGGAAAAAAAACACATGCAAATTTGGCTCAGAATTATTCTCAAACTGTGAAAACTGTCATCAGTCCAGGATCCCTCTTTTCAGGGTTTCTTGGCACTCAAGAAACATGTTTTTCCTTCATGTTCGAATACTTTCAAATATTCTTTCTATCCCTAGACAATAGGCACATTTATTTAATCAGTTAAATTAATATTGCATTGAACAAAAAGAGTCCTATCAGCCACAAGTCATCCCACTTCTGCTGGCTAACGCTTTGTTTAAATACATGCTAAAATAGTATATCCAGGTACAGCTCAAGTTCATTAAAAGCCACATATGGTTAATTTGATTCATTGGTAATAAACAGGAAAACTGATGAGATATGGGAAGTTCCTCTTCCAGTTTTTCATTATTTTCAAATAGGACAGAATTAAAACTCTAATCAGACTATTCTGTTATAACTGGTGTGGCTACAGAGTACTTCATAATTTATTGCAGGAAACACAATTTTGTAATTATCACTGACCTTGCTAAGCCTTATTACAGAAACAAAATAATTCATTTTTAAAGTTATCCAAGGGAGTTCTCTGTTAAGTTCCAATAATTTTTACAGATTTAATTGTAAGTCCCGACACATATTCGAAAAGGTATTATATTATTGTCCACAAGGAAGCTAAAAACAGAGAAATGTAGAACACAAATCAGGAAAATAGAGGTTGTTTGAAACAGACAGTGGGGCAGAGTTGCATGAATTAATAACTCTTTTGATGTGTTATGTCAGTCTGTGCATATAATTTATGACTTGAAGGAATCATTCAATGCCACCCTCAGTTATCATCATTTTAGCATTGGTAGCTGGAGCACTTCCCACACAGTAGCTTTTACAAGTAGCCTAGCCTTACATAGTAGCTAGTTTTATATAACAGTTATGCCTTTATCATTTACGCTGCAGGGGGAATAATAATTAAATTTTAGAGAAACCCACCTTTGAATGAAAGGCTCACAGGGAGTAATTATACTGAACAGAAGCCAAGGATTCCCAATGAAGATATCTAGTACAGTCATACAAAATGCTATATCAATGCACCAATGGGCCAAATTAAGATTACTGAGTGAATAATAATACCAAAATGTTCTCCTCTCCATATATTATACTAACAAGAGATCAGGGGAGCTGAATTGTACTGATCTTCTGCCTTCTAACAGTTTTTAGACAAGGTGCTGACAGAAAGGATGAGACACTGTAGTTCCCAATCCAGAAACTCTCTGAGTATACAAATATACAGAGGCATAGGTTTACAGAGGCAAGAACTTTCCTGCGTTACCAGCTGACCATGGAAGTGGCCGGGGCTTACATGTCAGGGGTGTGGCAAATCCTCACTGGATTTTATTCCCGACTTTAAAAGAGCAGTCCAAGATACTGATCCCTTTCCCTTAAATCCAAACAGCACTTTGGAAAGATCCTTGAAAGTCTGGAATACAACCCAGACTGGATCTACTGCACCCCTGACATAAAAATCTCAAGTCACCCTTTAGTATATGACTGGAGCAAAGGGGGAACACCTCAACCTACAGTGAGAGGCTGCGCCCCCGTCTCCCATGGTCTGGTGGTCATCTACATTTTTAAGGTACTGAACCAGAAGCCCAGTCTAATTAACCATGTGAGAGAAAGGATTACAGTATCTGCAGTCAAAGACTGCCCATCCTAGTCTAGACTGTGGCAATAGTAATGAAGAGAGAAGTATATTTGCAGCTATGTATATCCATGAGTCTCCGGATGAGGAGAATTAGAATGTTCTCTAGAAACATTCCTGATCAGTGAAAACACCCTTTGTGTTCCATAAACAAAAGGAATTTTTGCACATCAGAAATGAACCTGGCTCTAGATGTACTATTTCATGCACGATTCTCTCTCCTTTACTACTCTTGATTACAGCAGGGATGGATACTTTCCAGGGCTTAGTTAAAGCACATTGGCATCTGACACCATTGCAGCACGAGGCATGAACTCCATAAAGACCTTGTCTATAAGAAGAACTCTGCATTTAGGAGGTTCCCAGGAGTTTGATTCTAAACAAGGTGCACAGGGAACACAGAATTTGTTTTAAAAGAAATGCTACATCTTTTTGTTGCAGCAAATTCAGCAACAGAGAGCACCCTTGGTGCTTGCAAGAATGGACAGGGATGCATGAACATGAGCCATGTGTTGTCCAGCCCTCTATTACTCTGCTTAGCTCCAGAATAGCCCCGACTTTGATTGTATAATAGAAAAATTACAATCCTCCAACATTCCTTACCATATTGTTTAGATTTATGAATACACCACTCAAATTATAGCACATACAAACTATGATGAATTATTTTCACAGCACCATATCTGCAGTAGTTCATCCTAAATTATAAGCAATAACAATGAAGTCACATTTCCACACTTCCAAGTCACCGCTTTGAACATGAAATATGTTAAGAAATTTTGTTTCTTGGTGTCTACGATTGACATTGGATTTTGTGGCAATCTTCAACACTTTGCTGATGTCACAATGATCCACCACACTTAATATAATAGACTGACTGTTTTTCAGCATGAGACAACCAGCAGAGAGGAGACCAAGAGATCAATAGAACCAGTTTGCATCAACGATTTGTGAAGGACTACATTTTCCCCTCTTGATAGAAGGGTTACACATACTTTCTGGGTGCTCAGCTGCATTTGTCTATCCTGATGACCATGACTTCTCTTCTATGTAAAGTGACTTTTATCTGGAGTAATAAGGGTTGTCTGAAGGCATCCACGACAGGATGAATTCCACTGCAGGCATGTTTCAACAAGTAAGACTTTTTCAGGAGGTCAAACTCCAGAATTTGTTGAATGTCAGAGGACTGTTTCAGATAATTCAGTCACTTACATTTATCCACAGTTCCAGAAGAATGATTGAGTGCTTGAAAATCTATGACACTTCAGGGTGAGAAAGCTGTATTTCTGGATGCAGGTCACAACTGTGAATCTAAGTAATGAATAATTTCAGTCTGTTTTAAGGAGGAGGAGAGGAAAGAGGAGGAGGAAATCTGATAGCTCTAAGCTTCAGTACACTTCATGGTTCTGATTTATGTTTCCCTACTAATTAACATTACCAGAAAAAAAAAACATTTGGTTTGGGGTATTTAAGGGGAACTCTACTGCAGTCTGTTTTCAGGAACTCCACAGTGGAGGTTCCTCGGGCCTGTCTCTACAATGAATTACTTCCGCAAACACACAGGCCCAAAGCCTTTCTGAAGCCTTCCCCATAATCCCCAACATCTGTTCTGTGTCCAATCCTGGCCAACTGTGGGAATCTGCTGTCAGCATTAGCACAGATGAGTAAACACACAAGCTCCTGTGTTAGAAGACCCTGTGATTTCAGCTGAGAACTCCGGACATAAAGCAAGTTTCCATTTAAACCATTTGCAATGTAAAGGAAGCACCTGTTCAGATAGGGTCCAAAATAAATTTTCCAAGACTCTTTAATAAGAAAAAAAAGTAGCTTGATTGACAGCACTGATTCAAGGTACAAGAAGAATACAAAACCATTACTAGTAACTGAGTTACATTAATAACACAAATAGGTTCTTTTCCTTTTTTCTATACTGTTATAGTGTTATTATCCCACTTTCAACATCCTATGGAATCCTAGGGTTTGCAGTGTAGGGAGGAGCATTTAGAATTTCCCAAGATGTTGAAAATGGAATAATAGCACTGTAACAGTACAGGGTGGAAACAGTTTCACCTTGCCAGACAGCCAAAGCAAAGCAATCCACTATCTGAAAGAAAGACTGTATCTCCCTATACAAGCCAATGTAAGATCTGCAGGGGACGGTTTTCGCTTGAGAGACACATTCGGTGAGGACATGGGAGAGAGTCTTCTTCATGGTTGCTCCCAGGCTGTGGAACTCCTTTCCACAGGATGCTAGGACACCCCCTCTTTGTGCTTTTTTTTCTTGTTTTTGTCAGCAAGTCTAGACCTTTTAACTTGGTCATGCCTTTGAATCGTAAGTTGTACAGCAGTAGTATATGTGAAGTGAGTATGTGGTATTTTATTTTAATGTTACTGAAATTAAGCTTTAAAAGTGTTTTTAGCTGTTTTAATCACATTTTTTTCACATATTGCTATTTGATTGTTTTTTAACTTTTGTAAAATGAGATTTTAATTTAAACTTGTTTTGTACTTTTTGAAGACATCTTGGATCCTATCCTGCAGGAAAAGTGAGATATAAATCCAATAAATGAGAGAAAGAAAAAAAAACAGAATAAGTAAACTCGCTATGGCAAATTCTAGCGCTCAACTCTCCAATGAAATTTACAAACTTTGAGCTTTCCATCTCTACTATCTCTGTCATCTATCTTGCAGCCTAACTGGATTCTTCCCTTAAATTTGGAAGGCTTTAGAAGAAAAAAAGATCTAGTGGAGCAAAAAGTTTCAATTCCACTAAGCACGGAAGTTGGTGAAGTTATATAGGGCAGAACTGCCTGTAGAAACACTGAGGCTAATCTCAGCACATCACTTTCTTCTAGTGAGGCAGTTTTTATTTCCTTCTTCAAGTTGCAAACCACACACACTGATGGAAGACAAGAGCAAAGACTGAGCAGTAGCCTAAAGCCTCTTCCTCTTCCCCCTTCTCACATCCAACAGATACAAATTGGAAGGAGCTGGACCTACAACACCAGCCCCTGCAACCACCGGTTAATTGGATAATTCAGATTTCTTACTTCTCCACTTGCATGAGACCTAAAACAGTATTTCAGATGCCTACTTTCTTTGCCTTTCAACTTTAATTAGACTTGCCTTAGGCTTGCAAAAAATATTATATTTTTGGAAACTTATTTTCAAAAAGTATGGTTAACGCCTTCTACTGTGAGTTTTCCCACATGAGCTTAGCCTTTCAGGTTGCCCTAAGCTTTATTTCTTTGCTATTTTTGTTTATATATACTTAGAGGCAATATGGAAATAAAGTCAACATGGGTTTATAGGCAGTATGGATTTTTTTTTTTGCTTTTTTGCATAACTAGAAAACTTTGGCCTTAAAAAACATGAAGTATTGCTTGCAGTCCCCAAATTAATGGAGGCAGCAGCCTTTTCTTCCCATGTGCTCTGCCTGATTTATAGGCTGGTTTCTTCTTCAGATTGTGCATTCGTTTCTTTTCTTCCCCTGGATTGTACCGTAAACTCATTTGCTACAGGCAGCTCAGGCATTATCAAAGTTTTCATTACAGTCATGAAGCTGTAAGTACCCTGCAACCACTGGGCAAAAACATACACTTGGAGTTAAGTTAAATGTATTCCTTGCCCGTTTTTGTCAGACTGTTAAAAAGGAAGGAACTAGACCAAAAATAAAATAAAATAATAATCTGGAATTTAAGCATACTGCAGCTGAAAGGTGGGTGATAGCAGAATAATATTTGCATGATAACACAAGTGAGTTATGCTGCTATTTTATTCAAAGGCCAAGAAAAAATCTTTAATATAAAGCATGATATGAAAAAAAGCAGAACTGCACTCTTCTTGATCAAGCCACATGTTTTCTAGTAAAGATAAAAAGATCCCAAAACTTCATCCCAGTCTTTCTAAGAAGCTGACTCTTCTAAGTTCCAAGAGTGAGAGAAAGAAAGAGGGGTGAGAGAAGAAGATGATGATTCAAGGGCAGGAGAGTGCAGAAATAGCTGGAGGAAGATTTAAAGTGCCAATTCTCCATTAATGGTTCAGAATAATTCCAAGAGGATATGATTCTAAAGCTCTAGGGATTCATCCAGCCCTGCTTCAATTCGAGGAATTAATAACCAATCGTCAGCAAAGATAAGCTCCTATAAATATTTAAAATGGTTAATCTTTTGGCAGTCAAGCATAGCATTTTCCATCGTCTGCTCACCTTTTACTATAGTGACAATGATGGGATTTCCCAATTGGCATGACAGGCACACCTGATGGTTTCTCAGCTGTGAATCCATTAGAATTAGAAAGTCGATTGTTCTCATTGATCGATCTCCTGCTCTTCTAAACAATAGCGAAAACATTTTGTTTGTAGAAAGAGCCACAGAAAACACCAGTTGTCGTATACTCTTTATGAAATTTGTAGGAAACATTAGAGCAAATGTGAGAGTGAAGTAGCCTTCTTTTCTTGGGGCCTAGTAACTCTGGTCTCAGGGTTTGTTGTTGAGCTTTCCCATGTAAGGATCATCTGAATAAAATACTGATGATTACGGAAGGCTTGGACGTGTTAAGAAGTGTATCTATCTGCATGCATAAGCAACAGACATTATACTAGGAGTGCTGTAGAAAGTGTAATAATCCTGAGGAACAGGACTGAGGTCTGGATTTCTGGAGGTAGCAGCAATGACCATGGAGTAGTTCTCTTCCGAGGTCTACCTGGTGCACCTGAAGCCCCAGGTCTCTACATGTACTGTAAGGCCCATGAGAAATCCACTTCACTGTACAGCTTGGAAGAATTACTTTTGGACTACAATTCCCAAAATCACCTAGCCAGCAGAGGTACTGTTCTGGCTTAGGGATTCTGGGAGTCATAGCAAAGTAACTTTTCCAAGCTCTGTCAATTCCAGAAGATGCTTTAGCAATAGAACCATGGTAAAAGTAATGTCTGCATCCAAAGCTACAGGGCTATCTCATTTTAGAATAAATAATCATGCAGATGATACAGTTTTATTCTGAAGGATCCCTCAAATCATCTGGAGAAGTCCTTAGTACAATATCAAAATTCAGTGAGACTTCAGCTTGTACAATCAACATTATAAGATCTGAATAGATGGTCCTTAAAATATGAATAATGCAAGTTTATATGCAACCTCAAGGAGAAATGCCATGACAATTTGGAATTTGGCTATGGAGATGTGAAAAGGTACAGCAATAAGTTGGCTGGCATCCTGTTAGTGACTTATGAAGGCTGAAGTCCAATTATGCCTGAATAATTCACTTTTTTATTGTTGCAGGGGGTGGAATTCCACAGACCTTGCAACAACCAAACCCTCCTGCAAAATCCGCCTTTTAAGCTTCTGCAGCCCCTCTTCATAGATATTTACTGGTCATGGTGCCAGAGCAGTGTTTAGCTGTGTTCTTAAAGCTGGATGCATAGCAATGACATTAACCTCCTGGACCTCCAAAGAACTTCTACCACTGACAGTCTGGCCAATTTAGAGCAAGAAGATTTCTTTCTAAAAATTAAAAATGCTGTTTGGTATTGTAATTCCAAAAAATTACAATTAATTAATAAGAAAGTATCCCTACATTAACAACTTTTAGAAAAATTGGCAAAAACAAAGGGCCCTTCTGCCCTACACTGTTGTAGTGCTATTATTCCAAGTTCAACATTCTGTGGAATTCTGGGGTTTGTAGTTTACTGAGTCCAAAGAGTCTCTGGCTGAGAATTCTAAATGCCCTCCCTAAACTTCAGAGCCCAGGATTCAATAGGATGTTGAAAATGAGATAATAGCACTATAACAGTGTGGTGCAGAAATAGTCCAATTAACAAACAAATTCGGTCCACGTTGTCCTCCTTAAACTGTAGATTACAACACATCCAGGACAATTAGGTAATGTCACATCCTGATAAAAAGCGGGATTAATAATATTGAAAGGTATATTTTTTTAAAGAATGGAGTGGTAAAAAATGTATTCACAAATTTGACATCCAATTTGTGATGCAAAAATAGCTCTGTTTTTGTATTTGCAGATATAGTTTATGGTTATTCAGGAAAAAAAAAAGCTCTTCCAGAATCCCTCAGACAGGATATTCCATGTCCATGCTGGCTAGGAGATTTCTGGAGCCAGAGTTCCAAAACAGTATCTTTTCAAGCTCTCTTATATGCTGACCACATAGAAATAGAAATACACATGTCTAACTTTCGAATTCCAAAGTGAGGTCACTCACTTTGCTTGAGTTGGAAGACAGCTGGTTAGTGAGGCAGCTAAACACATAATGGCAATGACCAGAAACATATGCTGCCTTCTGACAGCTTTTGCACATTGCTGCCATTCCATAATGTGATAGCATAGTCAACTTTGCTCTACTTCTCTATTTCTGCTTGCTAGATTTGTCGATGCTCCAAAGGGGCTATAACACCATTCTTTTCCTGGGCATCTGGAAGAAAACCAACTCACTGTTTTTCAGTTTATACAAGATAGGCTTGCACTGCCTTTTGGATTAATGTATATGATATTTCAGATGATGTGAAAATGAAAACAACAACACAGTTTAATAAGGCTTCCATTTAATGAGTCACCTGACTCATATAACAAACAAGAACCCTCATGCATTAATCTGTATGGTAGTATTTGTTCCCTCTTCAGTTTTCTGTGACTGGATTACCCCGAAGTAAAAGAGCAGCACAGATCCTTTGTTCTGTAACTTATCAAGAGAGAGCTTGGAAAAGTGGCCTTATTGACTGAGAGATTCAGGGACTTGTAGCACCCCCCTGCCAGTCACTTTTCAAAGCTCTGATCAGGAATGAACCTGGAATGTGCCTTTCCTTATCATATACTCCACAGTTACTGTGGCTTTGCAGAGGATGTTGAAGCAAAAGAGCACTTGCTGGGCTGTTTTAAGTGGAAATTTAATCTCTTCTTGGTGATGTTACAAACTGTGGAAACATTTTGACTTGAAAAAGGTATGTGTTTCCATATATTAACATATGTCTCACACTTGCTCACATCTGCTCAAATAAGCTATGAAATAAATATTTTCCACACTATAAATATAGCACATATTTCTCATGCTTAGAGGTACATCACTTAATCAATCAAAAAGCCAAAGAAGCCAGCTTCTGGGACTCAGCCCTTCACGGCACTGCTTGGCTTCTAGAGCAGCCAGGCAAATTATTTTCTGTGGATAGTTTAACTTTGCTCCCAGTTCATATTTCTCTTGTGAACATAAACACACACGAGCAGTAGCTCTGCTGAAGGGGATTTCAGAAAAGAAAATTTATATTTAGGCTGCAGTCCTATATACCTATTTCTCTGGGAGTAAAGCCCTTAAATGTAACAGGACTTATTTTTAAGTAGCCATATAGATGACACATGTTGTACAGAACCAGCCTGTAAATCAGGTTGTCTCCTTTTATTTTTACCAACCCTCTTTCTTTGCCTTTAGTGGTAACTTGGCATACAGGTATTTCCTATATGAGCAAAGATTCATGTCATATATTTTGTTTATCAATTTGCCATTAAAGAAAACACCACAGGCCCAACTCTTAGCACCAGCCCCATCTAGAGTGGACCCATTAAATAAATGAAATTTACATATGCATAGATTTATTGCATGGATTTACTCTAATTGGAAGTAACCAACAGGATTCCAGCCATACTTTATGGCCTTTTTAACTCTTTTGTCACAACAAGAAGCTATGTAGAAAATGTGCATTGCTAATACATATTTATTGACATAGATCTGGAAATAAATTGGTTTAATATAAATAGATAGACTTCTGACATAGTGTGGAACATTGTAACTGGAAAAATTGGGTGCCTGCTCAGTCTGCTGTTTAAGTGTTCACAGTGGCTTTACATCTTCAAGGCCTATTCTCCCTTTTCACAAGTCTTCATCTTTAAACAGCACTTGGAGAGGACAACCCTCCAAATAGATGGTGTCTTCAAGACGGCATGGGTTAGGATCAATGGCCATCCCGCCATGGGTTTTATGGCAAATTTTATGAATGGTGTAAAAGCAAAATAGTTCGGCGAGGGTAAAGCAAAGCAAAGCAACAACTCTAATAAATGTATCATTATAATGTCATCATATCCTATCTTGTATTATACATTATATTAGATTGGTGTTTACAGTGCACAAGGATACCCAAGATAAAGAGCTAATGGGGGGGGAGGGGAATCTCCTGTAAAAGGATTTGTAGTTGGAGGAATACAGGAGTACACGGACAGGGTTCCTATGCCTTGAAAAGTTCAGTGACTGACAGAAAATAAGCCAACTTATTTTCCCCTTGTCAGATACACTGATAGGATAAAAGATTTCATTTGTTCATTTCTGTCTGCTATGCAGCCATCAAAAGCCATTTAAAACTTCTGTCTATAAAAAAGGTGGCAGCTCTTTAAAAAAAACCCAGCTTTGACCTTCAGAGACTTTTGTTTTTAAATGAAAACCTTGTTAACCTATATAAAGAAGCATAGGAGCAAGCCACAATAGGATTTCCTGGCCAGCTGGCCACCCTAAAGACCTGCCATTTGGAAGATTGAGGATTTTGTCTGGCTCACAGGTTTATATTCTTAAAAACATAGACCTTTCTTTAACCTTTTTTTTAAAAAAAGCTGGTGTTCTATTAAATATTTATGAGATCTTAAGCCAGATTTATGATGATGTAATTTTGGGGGTTCACATTTACAATTACGAATGACTGAATGTGACTCCAGAAACTTACCTCTTAGGTCAGGTAGCAGCCCAAATGAAGTATTTCTGAGGCACTGGATACTGAGCACTGGGAAATCATGACTACAGTGTTTTCCTGGTTGCTGGTACATTGAGACAAGCAGCTGCTGCAGGACCCTGAAGGGTTTCTGCAGTTGCCTGTCTTAATGCAGCTGGTAACTGGGAGAGTGTTACAGAAGTAAATTGCTAGCACACCGGCCTTCAGTTTGGGTGGTGCCTGGCTTAAGAAGTAGGTTTGCGGGGGTGGCACTGGCAGATGTAGCTACAGCAATAGATCCTATCATTGTAACTATGTCTGACAATAGAGAATCTCTACCCATCTCCATTTCATCGACTAATATATGAAAGAAGAAAACAATTATATCTTGGGTTGCATACCTCTCCAAATGCTGGAGCAGTTCTCAGCTGAAAAGACTATAAAATACTTACCTAAGTGTGCATTTTTTTAAAAAACCAATACAAAAATGTGTATTTTAGGATAACATGTACACAAAACATAAAGCAAATTTTCTTATGTTTTCTTTAAAAATTGCAGATAGGTGAAGACATAGGGCTGAACAGACATACTGAATAAACATATGTGAAACTGACCCAGACTGGAAACGCACTGAACTGTCCGTCCATCTATGCCATTTTTTCATGGAGGCACAATGTGTTCTCAAGCTCTGCTCAGGATAAGCTTACATATTCACTTAAAAAAACATCAACATAAATCTCTTGTTAGAGGGAGATTAATCTCTCTAATCCTTTTCTGGCCACTTATACTTAGAACCAAGAGGCTCCAGAGCCATGCCTGTCTTGTTAAATAGGCACATAAGCAAGAATCATGGCAACAATTCTGGAATTTCTCACCTTTCTGGTGAGCTCTCCAATAAAAATGGCATTTGAACATATGTTTGGTCAGGGTCTTAAACTGGACTGGGAGAAGCATGCCATCCCACTTCATCCTCATCCCACCCCAAATAATTTCTTTGTTCTGTTCCTGAATCTTTTAAGTTCATCTACATTTTGCTCAACATTAATTCTTTAAGCAAATTTATGGACAGACTTGACTTACTGTGGCCTAAAGGATTACCACATTAGTTATTAAGCTATAACATATTAAGAGATTAATAACATCTGAGGTAACTAGCCATGCTCTTTCCTCTCTTTTTTAAAAAACAGAACTGAAGTGTAATAGTGCTTTATACCAGATAGAGACTTATTCTCCCTGAAAGGCCGCAGCAGATCAACCAGCATGGAAAGTTGTAGCGTGCCATTTCAGCTGGCAGGTCTCCTGATGAGCAGGCATTCTGGCCTGTTGGTTCATTCTATGGCCTTGGAACTGCACACTTGTAAAGGTGCATGGAAGAAAACTTAAAGGAGGATCAAGGACCCTTGGTGGTGTAAGGGTGCCTGAAGATGGGAGGAACAGCAGAAATCTGATGGTGATGGTGTAGGAGAAGGAGAAACAGAAAAGCAGAAAATGTGCGAGATAAGTAAAAGCTGCAACACGATGTTGTGTTGCAGTGCAGTGACAATTGGTGGCTTCTATGTCAAGGGGGCACTGCATCTGTTCCTGATTCTAGTCCGAATTTGAAAAGATCTGATAATGTTTGGAGGTGTGGTTTAGGGTTAATCACCTTGCATAACTGCTTTAAAGTTCAGACTAAAAAGCAGAGGAAATTCACTCCTGCACTTGGAAGCCACTAGCCACCACTAGCTGAATGGTCTTATTAGATTTCCAGACAGCCAAGCAAGCCGTGTTCCAGGACATGCCCTCTGCCCTTTCTGAGTATTGGTTTGTAATTTCTCTAACAGTCAGGTGACAGTCTATGTCTGATGAACATGCTCAGTTGTCACGGCTATTCTAGGATCCCCTTAGGAGTTTTTCTCTTTAAAGATTTTTTTTAAAAAAAACTTCTGCCATACCCAAACCATGGGTTCCCTACTGAAACTTCCTCTACCCAGTGTGGTGTTGATGAAACTTTTTTGGCTCTATAAAGAAGTATATGTGGAGAAAGAGTTTATTCTTCTTCTGTACAGTAAGACTGGGTGAAAGAAAGATCAAGGATGGATATGAATGTCTGAATATGACAGCATACTGAGAACAATTCCAGGATAGCTTGATTGATCCATATCAGACCTTACCAAGCATGGCCGAGCTTCAAAGTTACTTGTAATAAGAGTTTCGTGTTTATGTGACAGATGACATAATGATGTTGCATTTCAAGAGTAGTATGACAATTTTGGGCAATTCCTTTTTAAAAGGAAGATAAAATGCTTTTTAAACTTCCTTTTTAAAAATTATTTCCTCTGGGCATTTTTAGAGGCAATCTGAATGGAGGTTGTTGAGTTTTATCAATGCTAAAGTCCTTCCAAAGAACATCAGCATATTGTAATGGTTTCAGAGTTGAACTAGGATTCCAGACAACCAGGTTTTGAATCCTGGCTCAGCTATGGAAACCCCCTGGGTGACCTTGAGAAAGTCACATTCCCTCAGCCTTAGAGGAAGGCAACTACAAACCTCCTCTGGATAAATCCTGCGAAGGAAACCATAAGATAGTATTGTCATAAAGGTGACCTGAAGCCACATGAAAACAACATAGGCTCTACCATCCCTCCAAAAGTAATGAAAAAGCAATGAGAAATAAAATGAGCAATGTAAGCTGTGGCTTAAAACTATTTGTTAGTAGTTTCAATAACAATTTACATTTGGAGGGGCTATATAACGAGTTATATCACAAAGTAGAATCATAGAGCTGGAAGAGACTACAAGGGCCATCAAGTCCAACCCCCTGCTATGAAGAAATACATTGTCAAAGCATTTCCAACAGACGGCCATCCAGCCTCTGTTTCAAAACCTCCAAAGTCCAAGGCAGGGCATTCCACTGTCGAACTGCTCTTAGTGTCAGGAAGTTCTTCCTAATGTTTAGATGGAATTTCTTTTCCTGAAGTTTGAAGCCATTGCTCCATGTCCTAATCTGGAGCAGCAGAAAACAAACTTGCTCTACGTTCCATATGACATCCCTTCAAATATTTAAGCATGGCCATCATGTCACCTCTTAACCTTCTTTTTTTGAAAAGATATTTTCCAAGCTGTGGCAAATCTTTTAGCAATCTGTTGCTTTAAAAAGGGGCTACACAGAGAAAGAGAGCAGCCACTCCACAGCCAGCTAAATAAAATCAAAGGGTAGCAGTACTCCAGTCCCATCAGTTCTGTCAGCCTTGAAAGAGGGGGGAAATGCTTTTATCAAAGCATCCTGCATGTGTTTGAACAAAAGGGTTAATCCCATATCAGAGGTTACTAAATACCCTTCTGCTGCCTCACTGAGCAGGCCAAGTATCCCTCATATAGCTGAAATTCACATCTATAGTCTTAGCCAAGGTTAACAGATGTCCCCTTTTGTAATAATACTAAGTTTAGTGTTTTATGAAAAGCTATTGAGGCTGAGAACTAGAATTGTGTGGCCCTGCTCCACACAGCATGCATGGTACTTCTGTGGAGGCATAGTACATGGTGAACTTTTAGAATTACGTTTAAAGTCTCTGCTGTGAAATGCCCTGCAAATATCTATTGAAGAATGGTATTTTAATAAGTCAATAAGTCAACATATTTTGATCCAGTATGATTAAGGTGCTGGACTGAGATTTGGAAGATCTAGATATAAGTTCCAACTCAAGTCACGAAACTCACTGGGTGACCTTGGGCAAATTATTCTCCCTCAGTTTGATCTACCTCACAAGCTTATTGTGAGGATAAAATGGGCAAGAAGAGACCCGTGTATGCCCTCCCTTGAGTATACATGTAGTTATAAGCAAAAGCAAGTAGTAGAAAGTAATGAATTGTCCATGGAGAATTGAAAGCTAAGCAAAGCAAGAAAGCAAGAGAGTGAGGTGATGAAACTGTTATGCCATTCCTTTTACTAATAGTAGCTGGTTCACCCCTTCATGTTTTCTAGAAAGATCTCAGCAGATCCAGCCCTTAAATTCTGGCATTGTTCAGCCATGTACACTGATAGCCTCCTGTCCTAATGCTGGTCAACCATTTGGATTGGTCATCCTGCTCCTTGTTCCTAGTGTAAGTAAGTGCCTCCTGGGCACAGCTTGGAAAATGAACTTTTTTGAACTTGATTACCAGAATCTGCCATCCAGCACAGCCAATTGACATGTGGGCTGGATTAACAACAATATAAACAACAATATAAAAAAAATTAAAACTAGTATTTCCAAGCTCTGCTCCTGGGGTGCTTCTTTCCCTCATATTCACCGCGCTGTCCTGTTCTCTTCCTAGAGTTCCCTTGTATCTTTTGGTACAACAAGGTGAGTACAATGCTGAGCATCCTTTATTGTAGGCACTTGTGGCTTTCCCCACACTATTCACAAACTATCTACCATTATTCACCCAATTGTTTACTGTCAGGTTTCCAGGATGCATTTAGGACTGGGAGAAAACACCATTTCAGTTCATTCCTGCAACTGGTGGGGAAAAGGGTACATTTCAGTGGGATGTGGAGTTTCCCATGAAAACAAATAAACAACAGATGATGGCTAAGGATGTTTATAGAAAAACATTTCCTTGTCTCTCTGCGTCCGTAGTTCAGATCTTGTGAGATTTCCTAGAGCCAAGCGGACGCAATGTTAGAGCAATCTCAGGCAACATACTGAACTGCGAGCCTTCTTGACCTGGTGCCAGCCTCCGGCATTTCTCTAGAATAGAGAGACTATGCTTGCGCAGCTAAAATGAGACTGTGTAAGACTGGTTGGGGGTTGGGAACCATTTGCACAACTGTTAAATTGTATGAAAACTGTCATATCCAATTTGGCCCAAATCTGAACATTTTAGATTGCCCTCCTTTTTGTAATTGCATCCCACGTCTGAATTTCTCTGTCAAGACAAGAAAGCAAGCAAACAAGCAAGCAAGCAAAATGAAAGAAAACGAAACAAAAAGAAAAGAAAAGAAAAGAAAGGCTACATTCTCAATTACAGTATTCTCACAGTGTTCTCAACACATCAAGGCCATCTGTTTAGGCTTGAGGTAGATCTGACAGTAACAGTCACTTCATTTTAAGGTTGACTGGAGTCAGGTGACATCTTAAATGAAGGACGGAAACAGTGATTCCAAGGCTAAAAAAAAAAAAATTGTACAGGAGATGCCATGACTAAAGCCTAATACTATGAGAACCTGATACAAGCTCTCTTCACATGAACATCTAGAAGACTTTTAAGAAAAGGGTTGGACTGGCCGGATAGAAGTCACCCCAACAGTTTTTGAATACTTTCTAAATCTTGAAAAATATTACTGTTTTGGACCACAATTCACCAATCCACCAGCCAGAATGGCCATTGGACATACTGGTTGGGGAATCTCAGAAATGTAGTTAAAAAAGTAACATTTCCAAATTCTGATGCTTTCTTTTTCTCCCCATCCCCCTGCTCTTGCTACACATATGAGCAATTCAGGCTACCTCTCCAAGGGGTGGGTGCATATTCACAAGAGATCTGAGGAACTGAATCTAGAACTAATTTATAACAGAAGGAGCTTAGTATGAATTATGTGTAATTAATCTACAACATTTTCTCCCTATTAATACTGTGCTTATCATCAGTGTTCGGCTGAAACATTTCTCTTGCTTCTTGAAATCTCTCAGTGGATGGCTCTGCAGTTTTTATTAAAAGGCTTGCAAAGCAGAAAATAATTAAAATATGTGTGGGGGCAGATGTGCTACCACTTTATGCAAAGAAAACAAGGACCAGTAAAGTTTTGTACAGAAGACAGAATGAAGATAATATTATCATTATAAGCATAAGCAAATATGACAGTGCAATGCAAGGCAGGGCTGAGAAATCAGTACAGCTCCCTTTATGTTTAGACCATATATTTATTACTCCCTGAGAGGACAAAATATCCTTCCCAATTTGTTTGCTCTACACACTTGTTGGCTGTTCTCTCTCCTTTCTTCCTCCATCATACATGTGGGGCCACGAATTTAAAACTTCAGTTTCAAATTTGGAAGCAAACCACTTTCTCAGTATAGCTGAACAGAGGAAACTGTGGATTGTTCAAACCATATGTAATTAGCAAACCAGGATCTAAAACCGTGGATTGATACTTGTTATAACTAATTTGTTGGATATCTGGACTTAACAGGAAATTGTGCTTTGTTTAAAATCTCAGATTGAAGCTTTAACATTCTTATCTCTGTGTGCAAAGCAGAAGATTAAAAAAAAAAAAAAGGAGTGGGGAGAGGCCTCCGAGTCACAGCATTTTCCATGGCTCCTTGGCACAATGTAATCATGTTTAACATTATGTCTAAGGCCCTTTCTGCATGACGACACTCTTCTGTGCCATTGCGCTGCAAATCCGGGTCCAGAAGGGAGCGCATTAGCAATGCTCCCCTCTGCACCTATCCGCTCCCTCTGGAATGGAGTGGGATAGCCCTGCCCCTTCCTTTTGCAGCACAGCCGGGCACTTGCCATTGCTGCACTGCAGCAGGATGGGAAGTATGGGAGTGCCACGCGGTGGAAGGTATATAATGCTTTTTTTCC
Organism: Cyclura pinguis; assembly: GCA_030412105.1. Taxonomy (NCBI): domain Eukaryota; kingdom Metazoa; phylum Chordata; class Lepidosauria; order Squamata; family Iguanidae; genus Cyclura; species Cyclura pinguis. The sequence continues at coordinate 259,653,444 of CM059601.1, read as the reverse complement.
ATTTTTCAAATACTGCGAGAGTACAACGCTTCATGACGGGATGGCAGCAGAATGGCGACAACATTGTACAGAAGCATGACCTGCCGACTGCTGCCATCCCATGGCAGAAGCGGCTCAGCGACATCATGTGGAAATGGCCTAAATGAAGTCAATGCCCTATTACTGTTACAAACGATTAACTGGGTCTAAATGGTAAGTATTCATATCAATCATCATACCATATACATCCCCTTTTACTTCTTAAAATATAGTTGCTTACTTTTAAAAAACTTTTTCATGCACTAAGTTTCAAAGAAGTGTGTCTGGTTTATGTAGATATTTCATACAAACAAGACTGCAAACCACAGTGCAATCTTGTTCTGCAAACCTGGCTTAAATATATTACAGTTTCCCATTTCACATGTCATAGGGAGCCATGGCTTAACAAAATAAATTTTCACTGCATCTATACACAAGAAGAGAATAAAAGGCAAAGTTGAAGAGAGTGCTGAACTTTTTTGTGCATAGCTGCTTGAGAAAATCTTAATTTTTTTGAACTGGGAACTATGTATGATCCCAATTAATGTTTTGAATGGAACACTAGTGCCTTACCACTGTTTCCCAAATGTAGGACATAAACAGAATTGTGTAAAATGCAAGCATCATGTTGTACACATGCCTTTAAATAACTAAGCATGCATTCCAGAATTCCCACCTACCTGCAAGTATTTATATAGACAAATGTAACCACACATGGTAGTAATCTGACTATATACTACTGCCCTTGCTTCTTACTTAACTGTGCTTAAGGAGAGAGAGAGAGAGAGAGAGAGAGAGAGAGAGAGAGACAGAGACAGAGACAGAGGTTTCAAGACTGTCTCATTTACGTTTCTAGTACTGTGAATCTAAATATAGAAAGATATACTATTTTTAAGAGCCTATCACAATCCCCCACATTTTTTGTGGGCTTGACACTAGTGCACATTAAAGGGGGAAGCTTCATAAGATCTCATTTAGAGATCCAAGAATGGTTGCGGCTTACATCCTGCCAACTTTCCCCAACCACTGGCTCAATGCATTTCAGCAGCAACCTGCAATATCTAGGCCTATGAGACTAGATCTTCATTATAAATGAGGTTGCAAGCACACTTCCCATGGGGAAACACTGCATGGCTGTTTGCATGATCAAACTGCTGTGAGGAAGAAGGGATTTCCCATGCCTGTATATACTTTCCATATATATTTGCTAATAGTGATTCTCCCCAGAGCCTTGCTTGAATTATTACTAGCTTTCTCTGTCCACTCTACATTTTCTATCAGTGAAAATAAAAATGGTCCAATCTGTGCCTTTTGCAGAACTGAATTTATCACTGGAGAACAAATGAGGTGAATTTTATATCCTAGTTTTTTTTTAAAAAACAAACAAACTAAAACCAACACTGTACGAACTAGACACTTTGGTAAGATAATACAATGTGCAGTAAACTCAGATGTAAGCATCAAGGGGTTGCTAGCAAGTAAGCAGGCACAAGACTCTAGCTATAGTAAGCATAGTAAATTCAATACTATGAACAATTTTCAACAAATATTGCATATTCCCATGTAGGGGGCAGAAAAATGACAGGGAGCCTTATCTTGCCATCACATCTCAATTCTTAAAGGAAGGCCTTTAGAAATAAGTGCTGACAGGTAATTTACAGAGAGATAGTGTTGTGTAGTGGTTTGAACACTGAACTGTGACTCTGGAGACCAGAGTTTTAATTCCTGCATAGTCATGGAAACCCATTGGGTGACCTTGGGCAGGTCACACTCTCTCAGCCTCAGGGGAAGGCAACGTCAAATCCCCTCTGAACAAATCTTGCCAAGAAAACCCTGTGAGAGGCTCATCTTAGGGTCACCATAAATCGGAAATGGCCTGAGGACATACAACAACAACAAGAAAGTATTTTGCTAAGAATGTTACTAGATGAAAAGTAGGGAAAACCAATGAATAGATCAACAATTTATTAGAACAGATGGGTTTCATAGGTCAATTCTATTAATGAATCAGAAGCTGTATTTAAACTACTTGCATATTTACCTAGTGTTGCCTGGGATTTTATTTTCTCAAAGGTAATACCTGATAGAAAGATTTGAGATCCTGTGTCTCTAATTCCCCAAACTGTCCTGTCCAGCACCTGTAACTTTTCCCCATATTCCCCAAGCCAATCTGTATTCAGAGTTGTTAACATAAAGAGGTTCAGTTTCTGAGGAAATACACTGCCCTCCTCCTTGCTGCTAGGCCTCATCTCCATAGCAACTGGCCAGGCTCAACAGCTCTCTGGCTAAAGGCCCCTTCCTAAACTGCAAACCCCAGGATTCGACAGAGTCTTCTCAGGCAGCCAATCATATTAGGTCTTTGCCTGACACAGCCAATCATATGAGGTCTTCTCTGCCTAACATGGACAAACAGACAAACTTTGACTTTTATAAATTAGATTATGGGAAGGTAGAGCAAGCATAGATAGTTGCATTATACTGAATCTGACACTTGTCCATCTAGTTCACCAATGTCTGCACTAGGGATGGGGAAAATTGTCCATTTTGCTTTACCTCACATTCAAAGAGTTAAAACTTCAAGGCCTACATTTAATTGCCAGTCCCAAATAGATTACACTCATTGACTCAGATGCTGAATTAACACATACAGTCCATATATCCAGAGGGTTTATTCTAGTTAGGACCAGCAACTGCACGTAGGTTGATGTTCTTTCCATCTGAAATGCAAAGACATTTGTGTATTTCAGTAAATCCTGTGGAAACCAAATTCTCTTCCATTTGCACTGGCTAACTTCAGTCATGTTCTGAGAATGAAAAAGACCATGTTTGTCTGTCTGCTATACTGATGAGAAGCCTCTCAGAAAAAGAGTCAACAATTTCAGCACTAATATAAATGTATAAGGATTCAAATCGTGAATTAAATAGGCAAAATCTTACATCTTGGTGGATGAATTTATCAATTTTGGTTTTTCCCATATCCATTTTTTAAAAATATCTTAAGTTCCTTGCAACTCATACCAGAAGAAACATGTGAATTGTTACCAAATGAACAGGGAAAGAAAAATCAAAGGCATTTTTAGCCTATAGATCCCTCCGTATGGTGTAATGCTCTGAGTATTGGACTAGGACTCTGGAAAACCAGGGTTCAGATTCTTGCTCAGCCATGGAAACACATTGGGTGACCATGGGCAAGGTGCAGTCTCTCAGCCTCACAGGAAGGTAATGGGAAACCCACTCTGAAAAAAATCTTGTCAAGAAAACCCTGTGATACATCAGCCTTAGGATCACAATAAATCAGAGACAACTTGAAAAACACACAGCAGCAGCAGCAGCAGCAGTTCCACAAGGTCTCAGACATGCAGATAGCTTCTCCAGTCCTAGCCGGAAATTCCCAGGACTAATCCTGAGAACTTCTGCATGCAGAACATGTACTCTGCCACTGAACTATGGCACACCACTAATTCTTAGGAAAGTGGCAAGCTTCTGTAGTTATTATTGGACTGGAACTAAACATTATAAAAACTATAAGGAACAATTTAAATTTAATTTTAAAATTAATTTTTAAAGTACACAAGATCAAAATCCTTAGGATCAAAACCTTCTGAAAGGAGCTTGCAACAGTTGGGCAACCTGTGGCTCTCCAGATGTTGTTGGACTACAACTACCATAATTCCCCACCACTGGCTATCCTGGCATGTACTGCCGGACATTGCAGTCCAACAACATCTGGAGAGTCATAAGCTGCCGAGCCCTGCCATAGTCCATAAAACATCAGTAACATAGTTTCAAAACACAAATGATAAATAATAAAACTAGCAGATATTACTGCTATATTATTATAATGGTAAGACACAACTAAAGGAATTGAGCCTTGCCAAAGTGTGTTGTACTATCTGTTTGTGTCTCATTTATTTGTTGTTTTTAAGCTATGTTTTTAAACTGGTTTTAATTTTATGGATAATTTAATGGTATTTTTAATTTTTCTATTTGGTATATTTCTGGCTGTGTCTGTTAGCTGTTGCAAGCTTTCTTGACTGAAGGAAAACTGGGATATAACAATAACAACAACCAGTGATAATGATACCTGGTTTGGCATTTTTTCTTAACTTTAGTGTGTAATATTTGTTATCGTCTTTACCTAGTGTAACAAAAATATTTAACCTGGGTTAAAAAAAAAAGGGGCTTTCTGCAGTTAGTAGTACCGGCAACAGTCTGAGTAACCGACTGTTGTAAGAATGATTAGCCCATCATTCTTATTTGCAAGCTGCCAAACTACCAACCCAATCCTTTTTATTTCCCTCTTTTGTCATCCTGCGGATAAGCCTAAAACCCACTTTCAGCGCATTTCCTCTCTCTGTTCAACGCAAATTAGTCCCTTCGGCTGGACTCCGACTGGGCCGCCTTGGTACATCACAGGACCCTGGCTGAGAAAATCTCTTTTCAGTTGAACAAAATCAACAGGGCAGTACCTGCTACTTTGTCAAGGCCTGTGCCATTACTTATTACATAATAAGCCCTTGCTGTCGAGGGTCAATTATTCCATTGACTGGGCATTACAATAATTCTCGGTAATTAAAGGCGGTACTTAATGTGAATCTGGATGCATATTGAAAGAAACATTAGTCCTTTTGTTATCTTGGCAAGTCCATTGTTCCTAGCCAAGCCTCCCCAATTAGCATCTTCTGCCAATCCCTGTCAGCTGAGGTTTGGAAAGGGAGTGAAAAGAGGGTCACCTCAGATGCTAATTTAGATACAATTGTGACAGTGCAGTTTAGAGGGACTTGTTCCAAAGGCGCCATCAGTGTTTAATGAAGCAAACAGCCTGGGTCCCCATGACCCTGCCAAGTTAATTAAAAGAGACGGGCTGTATGTTGTAGTGCTGAAAAAAGAAAAGAAAAAAAAAAAAGAGGGAAGGAAGGGATGCAAAGTGGCATCATGAGGTCCTTCTCGATCTCCTCTCTACCCCTCCAGAAAGCAAGCATTTTTAAAAAGACGCATAATCATCCTTTTAATCTGCTCATTAAACAAGTCTCTCATGCAGACTTAACACAAATTAGCACTTTTGAAACAGCCAAAATCCGACACAAAGTAGATGGTTTCAAATGATTCCACAGGTCAGGCTTCAAATTGGTTCCTATTATGAATATTATTGGCTCAATGAATGCAGGCTTCATTATTAGATGACTCTCCAATATTTTGGTGGAAATGTTCCTTTGATGATACCCTCATTTCAATAAGGAAATCTACCCTCATAACTGCATCACCTATGAAGGGATAAAAATCCTACATATAAGACAGATTTGGAAAATTTGTTTTTGGGCTAAAATGCTCAGAATCTCCCAGTCAGCACAGCCACTGGGGAACTGCTCCCTGGAGGATTCTGAAAGTTAAAAATTCTTTAAGCTCTGTAGAGTTATCCTGATGTGTAATCTGCACTCAGGACAAGAGGCTACCTTCAGGACAGAATAGAGAGAAATGGAATGGTTTCCAGTTGGCAAGTGGATCAGGCAAGGCTGTATTTTCTCATCCTATATGTTTAACTTGTATGCTGGATGTATCATATGTAAAGTAGGATTAAACTTGGAGGAAGGAGGTGTGAAAATTGGAGGAAGGAACATCAACAATTAAAAGTATGCAGATGACACTATACTAGCAGCAGGCAATGGAAAAGAACAATTCCTGAAGGAAGTCAAGGAAGAAAGTGCAGAGGTAGGTTTACAGTTGAATGTTAAAAAAAATAAAAACAATGATCACAGATGATTTACATAACTTTAAAGTAGACAATGATCACTTTAAAATAGTTCAAGGTTTTCCATAGTTTGACTCAATCATTAATCGGAATGGGGACTGCAGTCAAGAAACTAGAAGACCAGAACGTGGAAGGATAGCTGTGAAGGAACTAGACAAGATCCTGAAATGTAAAGATACATAATTGAATACTGAAGTTAGGATTGTCCATGCTGTCGTATTTCCAATTTCTGTCTATGATTGTGAAAGCTAGACAGTGCCAAAAGTTGACAGGAAGAAAATAAACTCATTTGAAATGTGGTGCTGGAGTCCATATGACTGCTAATAAATAGGTGCTAAAACAAGCTTCAATAATCTCTAGAAGCCAAGAGGACTAAACTGAAATTGTCATACTTTGGACATATCATGAGAAGGCATGATTTCCTCAAAAAGACAATAATGCTTGGTAAGGTAGAAGGCAGTAAGAAAAGAGGAAGATAGATACAATAAACCAAGGAAGTTGTGGCTCTGATTCTACAAGATCTGAACAGGGTTGTTGATGATAGGGTGACTTGGGGGTCTCCCATTCATAGGGTCACCATAAGTCAAAGTCACTTTGAGGGCAGTTAACAAGAAGAGGATAGTTAGTTGGTTTAGCAAGGAATTTGTGTTATGAGCACCACCTTCACTTCTCAACTTGCACAGCTCCCCAAATTAAATCCTGTAGTTTAGTGCCAAAGAACTGTTTTAGGCTTTTCTTTTTTAAACTAAGAGGAGTATGACAAACATTTCTTTTTCTTTGAATAGCTAAATACATGCCAAAGCATCACAAACTGCTTTTGAACTTGAACTGTGTTTCAAAAGCAGCCTGCTATGCAGAAAAAGGGCTGATGTTTGAGGAAAAATAATGTTTATAGCAGAATTTCCACACTGGCTGGGAAATCTTATGTTTAATGAGATCTCAGCCTAACGTCTGGGACATGGCTGAACTCTAGCCATCCATGCTCACAGAGAAGAGGGAAAGGCACTTCACCAAAAAGACACAAAAGTATCCACTAAATGGACCTATCACTACAAACATCCTTCAAAGGTAGTCTTCACACTTTTCCAGAAGTACAGCATCCCATGGATGTTGGCCCCAGATTATTGCACAACCATATGGTACTAGCTGCATAAGTACAAGTCACTAAGCAGTGCGGTAACTGACTAATCATGGAAGTGATTACTGTTGGTTCAGCACCTTCTCACATGGAGTGTAGGTTCTATTAACCTGACAAATGTAACAGACTTTCCAAGTTTCTTTTGTTTCCCCAATGAAAAAACAAGGGTCCCCCATTTATACTTTCCCTTATATTCTTTGGGTAGGCTCTCCCCTTGTTGCTGCTTTTAAAAGTGATGGGTATAGGACCAAACTGACTGGTGGTTTCATCACACAGAAAGTTTGTTTTGCTTTGTCTATCCAAGGCCATTTCGGTTGAAATGTCTTCTTTATTAAGAGTTGGTAGCCTGAAGAATAAGACATGACAAGCCGGTCAGTTTTCCTGAAGCCTCTACCAAATGAAGCCTAAAAGTGCCATTCAGCAACTACACCAGCCATGGGATGTCTGGAATTTGTTGGGTGCATTCATCCTTAAAAAGGAACAGCTGTTGTGAAAGACTGTTATAAGACACCTCTAAGGGAATGACTGAATTCAGTTACACCCTTATCTGTAATGTGGTAAGAACAGCTTTTGCTGCTATGCCACTTCTAATGGCAGCAATGAAGCAGGTGCTCTACAGAACTTTGCTTTGTAAAGTGAGAACAAGTGGAAATGTTTCAATCTCTCTTTGAAAAAGGAAGTTTATTAAAGGATTTAAAACACAACAAAACACAAAGTCATTGGAACCCAATGAGAAATGCAGTATCCTATCAGCAACACATGAATTGAAAAAAGCTTTTTTGTACAAATACAGAGAAATCTAACCATTCTATATTCCATGAGAAAAAATGAACTGGTATCCAGAGCTGGAGGTGGTGGTGGAATCCAAACAACTTACAAATACTGAAGTTTATTATTTTTTTTAAAAAAATGTTTTTATTAAAGATTTAATTGGATAAAAAACAGAGTGGATATACCCCCATTGAGAGGTATATCACACCCTCCCCCCTTCCATATTTATATTCTCCAGTTGAATCTTCTTTGTTTCCATTTACCCAAAAGAATGACAATTACACTTCCATTTCCATTTCCATTTCCAGAAGAGAAAAACAGTTACATTATTTCTTTCTTCGGTTTCATGTACATTGGTGTTTTCAAATACTGAAGTTTAGATAACATTCAGAGGCTTTGTAACATGTGCTTTTCAAACAAGGAAGAGAGAGACAGAGAACTGGAGACTACAAAACAGAGAGTGAACAAACTCGGAGCAGCTTCAGGCTGCCTAATGCTAAGACCGAAAAACAAGAAATGACATAAATACATGTGCAGTTTCTGCACTAGACTGTTATAGTGCTATTATTCCACTTTTAACATTTTATGGAATCCTTTGAGGCCCCTCCCTAAACTGCAAACCCCAGGATTCCATAGGATATTGAAAGTGGAATAATAGCACTGTAACAGTCTAGTGCAGAAATGGCCTTGGAGAGAAAAGAAAACCAGCAACTGCTGAGTACAGGCATGCTAAAGTTGCTGCCTCTGATATCTTAACAGATATGTTGAGCTGCCAGGCTTTGCCTTAAGTCAGAAGAAATTAATGGCTGTCTAATTTTGCAGAACCAGTGACATCAAACACGGATATCCAGCTGTATCAAACAATGCATTCAGCACCTTCACTGAGACCCACATGAGACCTGTACTACGTAGATTTGTTCAGATTAGAGCCAGGTAATCTTGCTTCTCTAGACCCATTCTGTGCCTTCAAGCCATTTACAACTTATGGCAACCTTAAGTCAACACTATCATAGGGTTTTCTGTGGCTGTTTGACACACCCCAGGTCACCCAGTGGATTTCCATGGCTTAGCACGGTTGTAGTCCAATGCGTAATCACTACATCACACTTAGAAAAATCTACCAGACATACTGGCTGTGGATTCCAGGTGCTACAATTCAAAAAAGTAACTTCTCCATTTTCTGACTGAGATGCACTTCTGTAGCTACTTTAGCTGTATACGCAAAACCCTGCTGTTTCATTGCATTGAAATTGAATCTCCCTCTTTATTATTGCCTTCTCAAAGCCTTTAGAATCTATGCATGTAAATAAATAAGTACAAAGAACTAAGATTTGTTTCCAGCGACCATGCCAACTCCAAAATGAACTGGAGCTTCTGTAATCCCCATAGGCTTGTTCACTTGGACCCCCACTGCTATCTTTGTTCTTCCTGTTCTCTGTTCCTACAGTGAAGTCTTCAATAAAAAATACTTCAAAAAAATAGACAGTATTCTATCCCTCTGTTGAAGTTTCCTGGTATTGTATTTCTAGTTTCTTTTTTTGGCTGCTGACTTAAGAAGTTGGCAGACATTTTCAAACATATTTGTACAATAGACCTCAATATCCTTTCTGGTCATTTAAATTTATGACTGTTCCATTTATGATATACTCTCTGTCTCACGTGGCTGCCACTAGACTCACCGTTTGACATCTGTTTGCATTAAACTGCACTTCCCATTTAATTACCAGGTCTCTTAAAGACCTGAAATCCTCCTGAACTTAGTTGCCTATAAAGTCTAAAGTATTTGCTATTACGTAGGTCCAGATTTGGTACCCACTCAAATCATTTATGTAAGCATAATTAAATAGAGCAACCCCCTGGAGTATGCCATTGGTGATCTAGGTAAAGCAAAATTAATTAACATTTTGATTCACTCATAAATTCATGTTTTGAGCTGGATCTGAAGCCAAGGAGATATACTCATTCCTTACATTATGACTAACTGGCATAATGAGATACCAGTGCATGAAATCAGAGTTTGGAAAAGTTACTTTTGAGGATTCCAACTCCCACAATCTTCAGCCAACATGGTACCTAAGGGGCTCTGGGAGTTGTATACTATATAGTAACAGTTCTGCTCAGTGTATTTCCTCAGCAGATAGAAACCAGCATCTAACTGCAGGAGAGACAACTAAATCAGTTCTGAGAAACCACATAGCTACACAGCAAAATATAGCAAAACAAACCAATCTTATGCGGGTTTGCTGGATCTTAGCAAAGATCTATCTCATTTAGTGACACATCACCCTTTTTTTTAGTGGCTTTCTTGTTGTTCACTGCTCTCAAGTTGACTTTGACTTATGGTGACCCTATGAATAACTACAGATGGATAAACTCAATCAAAGAAGCCACGGCCGTGACTTCCTTGATTGAGTCTATCCATCTGTAGTGTTCCACTGCTTTCTACCTTATTTTCTTACTGCCTTCCACTTTACCAAGCATTATTGTTTTTTCTAGTAAGTCATGTCTTTTCATGATACATCCAAAGTACATCAGTCTCAGTTTAGTCATCTTGGCTTTTAGGGAGAGTTCAAGCTTGATTTGCTTTAGGATCCATCTAATTGTCATGGTATCAGTAGAACTCTTTTCTAGCACCACATTACAAAAGTGTTGATTTTCTTCCTATCAGCATTTTTCACTATCCAGCTTTCACAACCATACATAAAAACTGGAAATAATTTGGTACGGACAATCCTAACTTCATTATTCAATGATACATCTTAACACCAGGATCTTGTCTAGTTCCTTCATAGCTGTCCTTGTAAGACCTAGTCTGATTTCTTGAGTGCATTCTCCATCCTGATCAACCACTGAACTAAGGTATGGAAAATCTTTTGACTATTTTAAAGTCTTCATTGTCTACTTTAATGTTATGTAAATCATCTCTTGTCATTATTTTTGTTTTCTTAATGTTCAACTGTAAACCTACCTTTGCGCTTTCTTCTTTGACTTTCTTCAGAAATCCCAAGTCTTTGCTATTTTCTGCTAGTTATATGATGTCTGCCATCTGCATATCTTAAATTGTTGGTGGTATTTCATCCAATTTTCACGCCTCCTTCCTCTGAATCTAATCTAGCTTTACATATTAGGTGCTCAGTATACAAGTTAAGCATATAGGGGCTATTTCCACACTAGACTGTTATAGTGCTGTTATTCCACTTTCAAAATCCTATGTTTGCAGTTTAGGGAGGGGCCTTTGAGGTCCCTCTCTCAACTGCAAACCCCAAGTTTCCATAGGATATTGAAAGTGTAATAATAGCACTATAATAGTCTAGTGCAGAAATGGCCAGGGTAAGAAAATGCATCCTTGTCTGACCCCCTTGATAACTGGAAGCCATTCTGTTTCTCTGTATTTTGTTCTGATGGTAGGCTGTTGTCCTGAGTACAGATTTTTGCCCTACCCTTTTATATTGCTATTATTCCATTTTCAACATCCTGTGGAATTCTGGGGTTTGTAGTTTACTGAGGCCAAAGATATCTCTGGCTGAGAATTCTTAATGCCTCTCCCTAAACGGCAAACCCCAGGATTCCATTGGATGTTGAAAGTGGAATAATAGCACCATAACAGTGTATTGTGGAAATGAGAGACGAGGGTTCAACCCCCCGCCCCAATCGTGGAAACCCACTGGGTGACCTTGAGCAAGTCACATTCTTTCACCCTCAGAGTAAGGCAATGGCAACGGCAACAAGTCTGAACAAATCTTGCTAAAAAAACCCATGATGGTTTTGAGTTGTCATGAGCTGTAAATGACTTGAAGGCACACAACAACAGAGTTTGAAAGATTTACTTTTTTTGAACCACAAGTCCCAGAACCCTCACCCAGTATGTTCAAAGGGTAACCTTTTCAAGGTCTTAACCCTAGTACTCTCTTATGCGACAAAGACTATCTTGCCAGCATCTCAGGCAAAGGTCTCTTTCCACAAATCCCTGTAAATGAAGATGCCAAGTCCTTGCTTTGAACTTGGCATCAAAGCACAAACTAGGGAACAAAGCATGGATCTCATCCCATTGAGCTAAACTTTGTGGTGTTCCCATTCTTTTGCAACAAGCTACTGGTGGTGCAATATGAGCAGAAAAGCTGGCTATTATCTTAAATAACAAGTACAACATCTTTTTAAAAAAGTCATGGTCACTCCAGAGGTCTGTCTAGTGCCTTGGAAAGTTCATAAACAATACCACAAGAAGAAGCCAGCTATTTCCTAGCATGTTGTAACAATGTAGGCGTGTGTGGTACAAACAGTGTCCAAAAAAGACCACACTCACAACACACATATACAACAATTTCATATTTAGAACTGTGAAATGTGAGTTTCATAATGGTACAACCTGGAGCTTATTTAGCAGAGAATTACAGAGCCTTTTTCCTTTAAAGTCCAGTGAGGTACATTATTAACGTTATTCATTAATAGCAATGCAATTGACGATGTGTGATTTGGAAGGGAATTTTTTTGGCCACAAAAAATTTCATTAGTACATATTTTTTTTTGGTTCTGGTGGTGGGTGAAGAAATCTTATAATCCAGTTTCCCAAAATGAGATTAGGAGGGAAATACTTGGAACAAAACAGTATCTTTGCAGTATACCCAAGCAGTTTGGATTTTTCTTTTCCCTGCCTTTATTCTAGAAGAAACATAACACAAATACTTTCAAATGGAAGCTCTGAAATGTGTTTTAAGTATTCAGACCATCCATTTTTGTTTTGCTTGTCCCAGTTTTGGTTCTTTGTGCCCTTTTTCTTCTTTTAGCAATTTTTTCCCTCTGGTTTCTAGATCAGTCACTTGAGAGCTAGAAATGGAAATGGATTTAAAGATCAAAATTGAACAATCCTGGCCACACACTTCAAATTTGCCATGGGACTCAATTAGTTTTATTGCAAACCTATTCCCTCCCTTCACCCCCACCCCCCACCACATACACTCAAGTGAGAAGTTATTTTCTTTGGCATCCCAATAATTACTTCTTGTAATTCTGAAAATGTCTAGGCAGTTGTTTCCCTGAGGGAGTACTTTCAGTTAACCCTTTCAGCATCACACTCAGTGACAATGACACAGACCCCAGAAGAGCAGGGCATGAAGAGAACAAAAGACCTCTACACTTTCCTTTAGTGAATTAAAAGAAAAGGAGTCAAAAATCTCTTTCTGCAATGAATGAGGCCAGGACAAGAATGCTGACTGTGATTATGCCTTTCAGAGGTTTACATACTTTGATGCTGCTGATGGCAACATTAATAACCAGAGCTTGAAAAATGACATTTTAAAAAGTGATTAGTTCCAATTACAGTCCCAAGTTCACAAAGTAATTAGTAGTTTTTAAAAGGATTTTTCCCCTTAACATTCCTCAAAACCAAAACGTTTCCTGTGTTGTTGCTTTTAAAAAGAAAATATCAAAATGCCACGTCAGTCTCCTATGGTACAAATCACATACTCTACCCATCTAACTTATTAACTTCAGCACTGTTCAACAGAACATGAGGTAGCAGCATGAGCCAGAGAATGGATCAGCACATGTAATATTCCTTCTTCACTATCTAGTCAGGTCACAAACCCATAGCTATAAAAGCATACCTCCCAACATCTCACAGATGAAAATGAGCACACATGTGGCAAGCAAAATCAGAGTGTGGTCAAGATGACAAAGGTTGTTAATGAGGGAGACAAACCAGGAGAAGCTGCAGCAGTTTGCTCTCACTGAGCCTACTGGGAAGGACAAGATTCCAGCCCCATCTCTCTTCAATCCCCTGCTGAGTTAATTGAGAGCAAACCAATTTTGTACTTTGAACTCAGTTAGCAGCAATTGAAGTAAGCTGAGAACACAGAGGGACAGTGAGCGGAAGAGAGAAAAACTGGGACAACTTAAAAGCATCTGAAAAAAATTGGATAACAGAGGACTAATAAGGATTGCATATGTCAAATTGACAGTTGGAGGGTATGTAAAAGCAACTACTGTATAAAGTTACAGAAACAATTCAAAATGAGCGGCATTATCACTCATTAAGTGACTATAACCATATAGCTTAGTTACGCCTCTATTATTGCAAAAAATGAAATAATGAAAAGTAATTGTTATCTGTAAACTAGTTTCTTCTAGGCACTGCTAATAACAAGAACAGAATTTTAAAGAATAGGATAAAAATATTTGGACACCCAATAGCAGCCGCGTAGCTTGGAGTGTGGGTAAGGGGGTGGGGACGTGGCCACAGCACACGAGGGTGTGGCCACATCATGTGGGGACGTGGCTACATCACGCAGGACATGGCCACGTCACGCGGGCTGCCCCCCAAATATTGCCGCCCAGGGCGCATCGTTCTCATCGCCCCCGCCATCCGTATGCCTCTGCCCAATAGCCACCGACACATAAAACGCCAGGCCTAATGATTAGAACCTTGAATGTGACAGATTTGATGAAGTTTCTTTCTGTTCCTGTCTGGTTTCAAGGAGATGTCACTGGCTTGTGAGTTCTATAGACATTTCACAGACTTTTTGGCAAAGAAATAACTGACATATTACTGCAGTAACCCTTACATGAGCCCTCGGAGATAAATCATTATTATTATTCCGTATTAGTGATAGGTTAAGGTGTGTGTAAGGGAAGGATGGCTTGTTCAGCGCTACCCAATCTGTTTGTGGCTGAGGTAAGATCTGACCCATGGACTCCCAGATCATACTCTTAGCAGCCACACTATATTCATATCCAGTTTCTTCTCCCTTTCTTTTCACCTTTAAAACTGAGTAGATGGATTTTGTGGAAAGGAGCAGGAGCACAGCTTTGGTTACCAAACACCATCTGCCCTTCTCAAAGACATTCTGGAAATGCCAATAACATGGACACTATTTCACAGTACAAATTGTGTCCTTGGAAACAACATTGAAACAACTCCCCTGAATACTTGCAAACGAGGTGGTGGACTGGAGCTGACAGTCTGAGTCCAAAAAACTCACACTGGATGAGAGTAGAGTAAAAGCAGATGAAACAAAAGCAAATGTATGACATCCCTATGTCTCAGATTATATACAGGAAAGAACTACTTCACACATAACACTATTCTTACCTGGTTGTATAATACAGTCATGCGTAAACCAGCTCTTTCCTCCAGCTAAATTCAGATTCTTTTTTTATACACACACTTATATGTTACTGTAAATTGAATTCTAATTTATGCATAATATCACCAACACAACTGGTACAGAAATGTCAATTATCCTGAACAGTCCCTTTGTAGTTTATGTTACCACCATTTGTACTAGATTTCATGTCTTTTTGTATATATATGTTTTTGATTATTTATGGTATAAAACACACAATGTGACAATTAAGTAAAATATCTATGAAGCTATTTACCTATAACGTATGTGCATAAGTGTGTATGAGGTTCAGAATCAATTTGGTAAGATCTGGATTTGAACAAGATCTTATATTTCTTCAGATTTCTCTGAACTCTTTGGAAGTGTATGACCTACTAGACAATTGAAGGAGCCTCTGGAAAGTTAGATAACAAGGTATGTACTGTGGAGCCGAAAGGGTTAGCAGCTTTGAAATCAATAGGCCTGTGTCCTTTTACAATATACCATTTAAATCCTTTCATTCTCAGCTCTTTGCATTTATATGGGGGATATTTATAACAAGACTCTTCAGTTTAATTCACTTTAATTATAGTTTGCCTGTGGTCACAACACACAGAAAGAAGGCCCTGGGATTTTTTTTTTTTTAAAAAAAGCTCATAGCCGAACGATCATTTCTAAGTACACTTGAAAAATATTCCCAGGCTTTTAAAACTAATAAAAGAGGGTGATAAAGCTGACTGAATTATTTTCTTCCTCTTGAGTTAGAGCTACACACAAATGGAAGCAAACATCTTTGTTATGCCTTACATGGAAAGCTAAAGGTATAGCTTTTAAATATAGCAAAAGCTATCTTGGAAATGTAATAATTAAAACAACCCAATCACCTACAAATGACAGATTTAAAAAAATGTAGCCTAATGGTGTTTATCTTTATTTGCAAATAAGCTCTGTTCTGTCTGGCTAAGTGTGCATAGCATTTCTGCCAGAATAGTTTCAATAAACTTTGTCAAAGACACTGGTTACATTTTTTTGGATGTCAGATGCTAAGAAAAAATTGGCAAAAAAATGTGTGATAATAAGAACACACAGGTGGCATTCAGTTGTTCTTGGAGGTCTAATTCTGTTTCATACTGCTTTGAAATGCAAGATGTCTCCTTCGAGGTCATAGGCTAAAGTTATGCTGAGTTTAACACCACTGGCTTTACAGCCACTCATGGAGCAGGATACAGGTGAAAATCAGTTGGCCATACCATTAGGCAGAGTGACGCATCTGGCCCAGTAAGCAGACACTGGGGGATTGGCGAAAAATGGGGTTGAGGAGAGATGGTGAGATGCTGAAGAATGGCTTGTGCTTGCTAAGCTATGTGACTGCCCTCAGAAAGATGTGCACCATCAGCAGTGTCAAAGGAACATTCTGCTGCCAGTCTAGTTAGTTATTGTAAATGGAATGGGGAACAACATCTTGACATTTGCAACAGTATAATGCCTTGGGCCAGGTCTGTGACTAAGTACTGTTTTCTCTGCAAATATTTCATCCTAAGACAGCCAGTTCTGAACACAAGAAATCTAAGGTAGATGGTCAGAGCTGTTCGGCAGTGGAATATGCTGCCTCAGAGTGTGGTGGAGTCTCCTTCTTTGGAGGTTTTTAAGCAGAGGCTGGATGGCAATCTGTCAGGAGTGCTTTGATGTGGGTTCCTGCATGGCAGGGGGTTGGACTGGATGGCCCCTGGGGTCTCTTCCAACTCTATGATTCTAAGTCCCTCTACTGTGTCATGAGCTTGAAGTGTACCCTGATAACCTAAGGCACAAAAATGGATACTTTCACCACACTGCTCCTTTTAGAACAGAATTATCTCCATGGACCATTGCTCCCTCTGCACTGTCATTACACAGGCATTGGTTTATCTCTCAAGGCAAAGAGGATGTACCAAGCTTCTCAGAAGCATCATCTGTGTCTCAGACATTGGTATGATCGGAGAGGACAGGTGTAACTTTTACTTCCATGAGATCTCTCCACACACTTCTTAATTTTCTCCCATGTTGATTGCCATCTCCTTCTAAGTGAAACAATAAATTCAATACTTTGGGACTTGCATTGTATGCACAATACACTTCTTATGCAAAAATGTATTTTGCACGATGATACACTTTGTGCAAAAACCCAATAAAAATGGGTTTTTTAAAAAAAGTTTTGGTCTCTCTCAGAGGCGAAAAGTCTTATTGTAATTGACAATTTTTTCAATGGACAAGACGGAAATGTGCATGAATATTCTTTACGTCCCTGTCATGGACAAACAGCCACTTTGCCAAATCCAACCTAGACATAGAAACAGGCATAGCAATTAAAACCATTAACTTGCTCTTGGTAAAGATGAAAATCGCTAGATCTGGTTTGTTGGCGCTGATCAAAAAGGTGTTTTGCAAAGAGCATGGCTACAAGGAAACTCATGATGAATGCCTGTACTTCAGAACTGATCACTACACATTTGCCTTTTAGAGAACTCACTATGTATCATGGGTCCCAGTTCTTAGAGCTATACTCTGATCCCTATGAAATGAAGCTAACAGGCATTCTGTCCTGCCTCATTGCTTTCCGTGCTTCTATTTCCCATCTGGTGTTTTTTTGCTATCTAAGAAAGAGGCCCTCAGAAGGCCGTCTAGAAAGCACGGCACTCTCCTTTGCTGAAGACAGCATCCCAGTTGTGACGGGCATGGTGAGTTGTGCAGTCTACCAAAGAACTATAAGGGAGGTAGCTAATGGCACTACGAGGAATAGTTCATAAATATAATTGGAAAGCAAAATACTCTTACCTTCAATACAAGCTTCCCATGTCTGGATGAAAAGCTAAAATAAAATACACCCCCCTCCCCAGCTTTTTGGTGCTGCTGTGGTTACTAAGCGTCAGAGCAACTCTCTGGGCATTCCTGAGTAGTTACAGATGTGTACAGATGCATACTGCAGGCCTCTCAGTTCTGGAGATGACATAACGCTGCTTACCACTTAGAAGAGTAGTTCATTTAATATTGATTTTGGAGAGATGAGAGCCTTGGCCCTAGTGGGCAGTTGTTTAAAAATGATGGGATTATAAGAGCAGCTGGCTGCATTCCATTCCAGGAAAGCTCAAGGCATTATCCAGTCTTGAGTTCCCCTTTCCTCTCTGTAGCCAGTTGATCCATAATCTCTTTTATGGATTCTTAACCCTTTTGATGTAGTTTCTTTCCATGGCATGCATATATTGACAGAAAATTATGTGAGCAACTCTCTTCACTATGGAGTGTGAGTGAGCATATCTGTGGGATTCTAGTTTATAGGAATCATGATGTTTGTGTTAACATACCATTAAGTGCTGAACTAACAGCTAGTGTGGTGAAATATTTTGAACATTGGTTTAAAGACTATGGGAGACTAGGGTTCGGATCCCTACTCAGCCACGGAACCCCCTTGGGTGACCTTGAGCAAGTCACATTCTCTCAAGCTAAGAAAAAGTAATTGGTAAACCTCTTCTGAATAAATCTTGCCAAGTAAACCGTACGATAGAGGCCATTTCCGCACTAGACTGTTGCAGTGCTATTATTCCACTTTCAACATCCTATGGAATCCCAGGGCTTGCAGTTTAGGGAGGGGCCTTTGAGGTCCTGCAAACCCCGGGATTCCGTAGGATGTTGAAAGTGGAATAATAGCACTACAACAGTCTAGTGCCAAAATGGGCTCAAAGGCCCCTCCCTAAACTGCAAAACCCCAAGATTCCATAGGATGTTGAAAGTGGAATAATAGCACTATAACAGTCTAGTGTGGAAATGGCCAGGGTCACCATAAGTCGGAACTGACGTGAAGGCACAAAATAAGTGCTGCACTAATGAGTATCAAGCTGAGCAGGAAAGAAGAATGCCTGTCTAACCTCATATCCTCTAATGTTTTACAGATGAAAACTGGGACATATATGGCCAAACAACATCAGAGTGTGGCAAAAGGGATTAATGAGGAAGAACACATAAGCAAAGAGAGGCTGCCACAGTTTGTTTTTGCCTAAGCCTGCTGGAAAGGGTAAGATTTTGCTCTCAACAGAAATTAGTCGAGACTCTCCCTGCAAAACTGGGACAGTTGGAGAGTATGTAAATCATACCGCTAAATCATAGGTTCTTCAAGCTGCATTCCTAGGCATTCTGGAGTTCTTTGGAAAATATCAGAGCTTCTGCAGCGAACAGATCAGTGTGATGAAAAAAACATCCCTGCAAATATAATTTCCCTAATTATTAATCTCTTCTAAATGAGGGTTAGTGGCCTGCAACTGCACTTGGCCCTTGGCTGCTCTGGTGTGGAAAATTCCACCTGCTTATTACAGGTAAGACAGCAATCTCTCTCAAAACCAGGGGTGGGATGGGTACAAGAAGCTTCTTCCTTGCCTATTACATTGGAAAATGGGGGAGGCAAAATGTTCGGATATTTGAATGAAGATACCACTAGTAAAAACAACAATCCCCTTCCCCACCAGAATTTGGAAATAACAAGTTACAAATAACACACTTGTCTCTATCTCTTATTACTGTCTTGAACAAAAGGTTGCAGCAAAGATGCTTTTCCAAAGTAGTAGAATGAGTGTGAACTGGGTTTTAAAAATGGGATTTAACGTGTAATGCTTTCTGAAGCCCCTCCCTAAACTGCAAACCCAAGGATTCCATAGGATGTTGAAAGTGGAATAATAGCACTGTAACAGTCTAGTGAGGACATGGCCTTAGTTACCTTTAGAAGTTACTTTAAAAGATTGTTTTAGAGGAAATCTGAGCAGAGATTTTCAACTTCTATCCCATTTTCTATTAATGCTAATGGGATCTGTTTTTGTTTTTAAAAAGAAAAGAAAATCAACAAGCAATGTAACAGATAACATAACAAGCCATATAACCTTCGTGGTATCATCATTCTTTGGGATGTTTTACAGTACATTACTTTTACAAGTAATTTCACATTGTCTTCAGTGATCTCCATACTGCTGAGATTGCTGTTTTCACTTCACGTGGCCAGCGAGGCATTCTTTGAGTTGCATGGCTCAATTCCGGCCATCACCGTACTGTACTGCATCTTCACAAACTATGAAAGGTACAGCATAGTCAGTTCCTAACTGAGCCAGCCACAAACCTTTTAAGCCAAGAGCCATACCTCCTCTCGTCATCCAAGTCACAAAGATTACAGAGAGGAATCTAGCCCCCACTTTCTTATACCATGCATCTGTTATTCTCTTTATTTCTAAATGCACACCTTCCAATTGTCTTTATTTGGCAGGGACAGTCCAGATTAAACCTCTGTCATCCTTTTTTCCCCCGGATGCCTTTAAAATGTTCCAGTTTCTCTTTCCTCCTCTGACTTTCCCCCTTTGTCCTTGGCTTACTTTAGCTGCTGCAAATTAAATTCAAAGTGCCAAAGTATGTTGGAGGGTATGTAAACCTACACATATAAATGCTTGGCTCCTAAGATCAGGAAGGGCCCTTCTCTTGGTCTTGCCATCCTCACAGAAAAATCTGAGGTGGAGACATATGAAAAGATGTTCTTTGTGGTTGGTTGCTCCTAGGCCAGAGCTTTCCAAACTTTTCATGCTGGTGACACACTTTTTAAATATACATCATTTTGCAACAAAGTAATTCAGCAAGAAATTCAGTAAGTCGAGGTAGCCCCTCCACCCAAGCCTGGCCTGCTGCCACTGCCCTTTCTGGGGTCTTCCTCGGCCTGGGGTGGCAGCAGCAAAGCAGCCCCTTCACCCAGGCCTAGTCCACGGTGGCTGTGGTAGAGGCAGCCTCTCCACCTGTTACATTCACACGACACACCTATACACTGCAGGCAGCACACTAATGTATCGTAACAGACAGTTTGGAAAGCTCTGTCTTAGGCCCAAAAATACAGAAGTAGACTGCAGAGGTAAGACTGGGTTACTCCTTGCCTTTCCAATGCCAGGTGAAGTTTTTTTTTTTTAAATGACAGGATTTTGGGAATACAATGTGTGGTACTGTTTTTAAACTCCTTTTTAATACATGTCTTAAATTGTTTTTAATCTAATTGGTAATTCAATTGCATTTTAATTATAAACTATTGTATATTTATACTATACATTATCTATGATTAAATCTGCAGGTTGCCTTGAGTTCCCATTTCTGGGGCAGGGACAATGGGATATAAAAACATGAAAACTATATTAATAGTAATAATATCCAAGCGTTATGCAAATAGATCTTCTTTTGTCCTTTATTTTTATTTCTTTGTTTTAGTGATGCTTTCTTCTTCCATTGCAAGTGTGTCAACTGGCACCTTAAGTATTCTGCAGGTATCTGTCTGGAGTATCAAAATCAAAATTCGATTTAATATTTAGCATGCATGGCGTTAATCCTATGCAAATAAATATTTAGAAGTCTAACTGTCTGTAGCAGGAAATGCAGAGGACAAATGGCATGTAGGAGGGAGAAGGAGAAAAAAAATAAAATGACTGGTGTTCAGTAATATATTCCACTCTGATAAAATTCTTTTCAGTGAGGCCATGACTCTTGTCCTAGTAGAGTCCCTTTGGTAGTGAAAGGAAAATGCTGAATATAAAGGACAGAAAGGGCTGTACTCATTGTTTTTTGGGGAAGATCCCTGTAGTGTTGGCTTTAGGTCAAAGCTTCACCTGGGGTACAGGAAGTCTCCTTAACTGCACAGGCGCTCATTAATGAAGGGCACTTTGGAAAATGCCCTTCAGTGCCTTTCTGTGGCTGGCGGACTTTGCACAGAATTTGCCCCCATGAGCCCTCCCTAATTTCTTTGAAGGCCCTGATGATATGTGTTAAACAGTCTAGGGCTGCAGAACACTTATCCTCCCCCCCGCCTCTGCTGCCCCCTCCCACTCTAGACCTGAGGTTGTTCAATTATCGGCTTTGGCACATAGCCTGTTGGTAGGAATTTAGAGATTTAATCACCTGTTCTGTACAAACCCCATGAGGGAAATAGAAAGAGCACTACACCGTTAAGTCTGCAAGCCATTCTACGCCCTACCTCCTGCTGACTGGCAAAAGCCAGGGAGAAGGTGTGGAATGAGACTCCCAAGGAGATGAATGTGAGCTGAATTTTCAAATATTTGAAGCAATTTGTTCAGGCAGGGTGAAGTGTGTGTTTCTGTGTGTGGGTGTGAATAGAGGCACTACGCTGGGTTTGATGACACAACCATGACTATAGAAATAAAACGGAGTTTGCTTTGTTGCCTTGATGCTAACTTTATTTAGGTGGTAGTAAGTACAATTTCATAGGCATCTTGTTTAACTAAAAAAATAATAAAACAAACATTTTTAATTGTGTATATGCCCAGCTCTCTGAAACCTAATTAAGATTTTAAAAAAAACATGAAGGAAGTATCTTAGCTTGGAAAAGTTACTGTTTGAACTAACTCCTAGAATCTGTAGCAACTATGGGGAGCAGAAGCTTCAGCAGTTTGCTTTTGTCTGAGTTTACAGGGAAGGGCAGGATTTTGCTCTCTCCTCTTCTCCCTGCTCAATTAATTGAGTACAAACTACTTTTGTACTTGGAATTCAGTTTGCAGCAACTGAAGTAAGCTGAGGACAAAGGGAGAAAGTGGGAGGAGAAGAGAGAAACTGAGACATTTTAATAGCAGATGAAAAATGGGACGATACAAGATTAATACCCTCCAGCTGTCTCTGCCAAATTGGGACAGTTGGAGGGTGTGAGAAAGACAGAGAAAGAGTTATTATATACACTAAAGTATGCCACAGATTGTAATCTGTGGTTGAGATTACAAGAGTTTTTCTGCCGGATCTGCAGCCTTGTACTTGTCAGATAGGATCCCATTATGTCACACAGCAAATCACTTTTGAAGCTGCAAGGTCATTCAAAAGCAGATTGTGATTCAGCAGAAGAGTTTACAGGTTGTAGCAAAATAATCAAAACATATCTCACAGTGTGCATTTTTGCTGGCTTAAAGTAATTATTTGAATATAGCCCATTTAACTTGAAATTACAGAAGAAAGGGCAGTGTGGGTTTGAAGATCAGCCAACAGTCCTTGCTCAATGTATGGATCTTTCATGAAAATACTGACATTCACCCTATATAAGAAGACACTTATTTACACATATCCTTAACACTATGGCCCTTTTTGCACAGGGTAAGTAGTACGGTGTGGTGCGACCTCTGACGGAGGTCGTCCACACCTTGGGAGCGGACTGGGTCGGACTACTTGTCACAGTTCCGCACCTCAGTCCACTCCGGAGCGACCCGAAGTGGTCGCGCGGCGTGCTTTTGAAAAACCTGTTTTTACAGGTTTTTCAAAAGCGCGGAGCGCGCCACTCTGTGCCACTCCGTTCCCGCGCTCCCGTGCAGATTTGCAGGCACGCACCAGTGCGTGCCTGCAGATCTGCCAGGGGCGGGCTTCTGGCTGGCGAGCTTCTCCGGTTGGTGGAGAGCCTCCGCCAGCTGGAAGCCGCCATTTTGGACGCCGGAGGACTGCAGAACAGTGAGCTCGCGCTGCTCTGCATGGGGACAGACTTACCCAGCTGCCGGTAAGCTCCGTTTCAGCGCGTTTTCCCCCGTTTCCCCCTCCAGATGAGGAAAGGGCCTATGATGATTTAATGGGAGAATTTCAAACTTTAGCTTTGCTAAGAAACAGACACCCATTGCAACACAGTTACAGTTGGCAGCTGATATTTTCACATAATTATGTATTTTTGTTTATCTGAGGGGGAAAACAGAGAGAGAAAATGTTCCTGTTGGTTGATCTATCTGTTGCTAAAGTTCTCACTTTTAAAGAATATCAGCATGATGTTCCCCTTTTCACAGAACATCCAGAGACAGTTCTAAGCACAAACAGAAACATTTTATTCCTATCTAGAGGCTAAGCTTTTTTTTTTTTAAATTCCAGGATACACTGCAGGAAAAAAAAACTTTGAAAAGGATGTTTTTGATTGTCTAAATTTGATTAAAGGAGTCTTTGTTGGTTGGGACAGGGAAACACAAAGCGTTTATGCTAGAACAGTGAGACTTTTGGAATACTGTACTTTTAAAAAGGAAAAAAAAAAGAAGGCATGCCCAATTCAGTGAGCAGCAGTGAGCAAATGCAAAGAAGAGATCTGTGACTAGCCAACTGTATATAGCATTATAAAATCTGAATGTCTGTTGACCAAATTGCCCTCTCAGCTTCCTTTTCCCCACTTCCTCTTCCCTCTGGCTGGAGGGTTCCATAAGAACTGAAAATGCTTTTCCAGGAAGTCTCAACCACTAATAGCTGAAACTTTCTGTTGTGAGAAACCTCATTTTTTTCCAATTGTTTGGGTAGGTCCTGAATTTCTGTATTAGTCCCAAAATAAAGGACTACAAAGGGCCAGTTCATTAGCAAATAAATCTCTGCCAATTTCCTTATTTAGTTACTTACCATTTTTTACTATCTTTAGAAGGCGGCTTTCTCTTCATCCACCACCCTCCCAGGCTTGACTGGTGAGGACACAGGAGAAAGCTTTCTTGGTGGCTGGTCCTAGGCTATGGAACTCCTTCCTGAGGGAAGCTCGCTTGGCCCCCTCTCAGCTCTCTTTTCACTGACAGGCAAAGGCTTTCCTATTTAAATAGGCCTTCAACCTTTAATCTGGTTGTGGTAGGAGGATGTGCAATGGGTCTGCTGCTTTAATATATGACATATGTTCAGTGTGTTTTAATTCTTTCCGCCAAGTCACAGCATGCAGGCTCATTGTGAGGATAAAATGAGGTGATGAGCAGCCATGCGGGCTACTTTGAGCTCACTGGAGGAAAGGTGGGATGACACTGCAGCTAATAATTAATGAGTAAGTACATAATAAACATAATGATGACTTCTAACATTTATTCAGCGTAAGATGAACCACGTCTTTTGAGGGTCCTCCAAGCCAGAAGCATAGCAGCACCTTGTGTCCACAATATCCCCCAGTAGACAGACTCCAGTATGGATTCACTAAACAATAAGCATTTTAAAATGTCAAGACACCAGCTGGGGGTGGGGTGAGCCTAGGTGCGAAAGGCTTTGTTCTGCACAACTCTATAGGCATTTTCACTGACTGCCCCCTGTTTTTCTGAATATGTGCAGCATTCACTCTGTCCCAGGAGGCACAGTGCAGAGCCAATCTGGATGGAACCAATGCATATTAACATCTAAAACCTTGAACAGTGACGATGAAGTATCTATGAGCCAAAAGAAGCTTTACTGCAGCTGCTGTTCTATTCCTACTGGACAATGAGAGTGTAAAATGCGAGCAATTACTGAATTCTGAGCAGAGCTGCTCAGTGGCCTTATGAAATTCAATCAGTTGCTGCTAGGGACCCCACAGTCTTCTACTGTTCTCTGGCTTTTGGCTGAATTATCTTTTATCAAAATAAGAAAAATGCCACAGAAAAGGCAGAATCTGTAAAAGCTTGATAACGTGGAGAGTGAAGAATGAGAGGGAGAAAAAGAGCGAGAGGGTGAATGAGAGGGAGGCCTGGTAAATGGGAAAACATGGCTTCCAATAAAGAAATGCACATCACAGGAATTAACAAACTTCAGAAACAATATTATTTCTCTACTGGTTTTCCATGTCTGAAATAATTTTCCCATACTCTCCACAGAAATAAGTTCATTCTTAAATTACTTTGATAATTTACAAGAAACATTTCCAGTAGCTATTTCCCCCCCCCGGGAGAACTCTAACCTCAAATGAAACTGGAAGTCCACTTCAGATTTTTGGGGTCGATGAAAGTTGTGGTTAAACACAGTTTGGAGGCTCTGTACCTTTTTTTGAAAGGAAATCCACACTCCCAGAGGTATTCAGGAGCTGCAATTCTCCTTTTCTGGATGAATTTATCTCCTGAAGGGAGGCATTCTGGAGTAGGCCACATAAATGAGTTGGAACACATGCACAGAATCCCAGAATTAATGTTTATCATAGAATTATAAATTTGTATTGAGTCTTGGAGTTTATCTAGTCCAGTGATTCTCAAGCTATCTGGTACTGGACACTGGCATTTTTTTCTTCCCAGTATTCTAGGGACCAGCACCAAATTTGTGCCCACTGGATACAGTGTTTTTTTTCTTTTCTAGAAACTGGCCAGGGAGTGGCATCCAATGGCTCTGGGACTAGCACTAGTTGGGGGAACACCACTTTGAGTAGTGCTGAACTAAATCAATCCTCTTGTTCAGTTCAGGAGTTTCATACTTTCTCGTATCTTTCAGAAAAGCATGATGTCATACATATCCTTGGCCCTGTTTAGCAACAACTAACAGTGCTGGCACAGAAACATACACAGTAATGACATCACATTCTGTCTTTCCACAACTACACATTACAGTGGGCCCTACATATATGGGGGAGGGTTTCTGTTCCAGGAACCCCTGCATAAAAGAAGAAACACGAATGCTTGCATCTTATAATGACTAATGGCAGTGATGTGCATGCACACATATATGGATCCAACGCCTGGCACAATCACAAATTTGTGTGTGTGGAGGCTGCACATGGGGAGGGGCCCACTGTATGAGACGGGATAATTTGTCAGAGGGTTATCATTTTCAACAGAGGTTTAATTCACCATCACAGCTAATCCCAATTTCATCCTGCAAGACCAGTACAGACACCCTTATCAGAACCAGCCCCTCTCAGCTTAAATGACAAGCAGTATAAAATGTCTTTCTGAAATATACAGTTGAGATTTGCAAATCAGTTGGTTGATCAATCAAGTGATGGAATTAATGCTTCCCTGCCTTGTATGAGCAGATGCTAATAACCTGCCATTGTCTACCTCTCTGGCACACAGCCTTGATTTTCACAAGCTGTTAAAAATACATTCGTCTATATTTTTTTTTCAGCTGCTATCTCTGCTATTGTCATTGAGTAGCTGCCTGCCTGCAA
This sequence comes from Cyclura pinguis, assembly GCA_030412105.1. NCBI lineage: Eukaryota > Metazoa > Chordata > Lepidosauria > Squamata > Iguanidae > Cyclura > Cyclura pinguis. The sequence continues at coordinate 259,626,790 of CM059601.1, read as the reverse complement.
TTTCTCAACAAGAGCCAGGTTTTCATGTCCACTGGTCCCTGCATTCCTGCCAAAGCCCTGCAGAAACAAGAGCTCCCACAGCTGCCAGGGTTTATTTACACACATTCCTGGCTCAAATTGAATTAATGAGCATAATTTAACTCAGGCAATGTCCTCTATGGCTCTTGTTTCTCTTTGCTCCATTTGACATTTCTCCTCTGGTGCACGCAAATGTTCTTGCCATTGTAAAGGAGTCTAAAGCGTGTCTAGTGTAACAAGCTGCAATGGTTGCTCTGTTTCACAGTCCATTCAAAGCCTTGTGAAGTGCATCCCTGGGATTCCATGCAGATCTGATTAAAGTATGTTTGCCTAGATGTTATCTATTCAAAAATAAAACCCTACTTCACTGTATTTTTCTTCCAGGGACCTAACTGCAAATTATCCAGAACTGCAAATAAAATATTTCCATGAACGTCAAGAATGGATTTAGCTTGCTTTGTCTGATCCAGAGCTTGAAAAAAAATTACTTTCTTGAACTGCATCTCCTAGAATCCCATAGACAACACTGATCATGGTGAGTGGGGAATTTTGGAAGTTGTAGTCTGCCCCCCTTTTCTCCAGTTTTGGTCTGCTCATGTGATTGGTGGCTCATTTGAGCTTTCATCAGGCTTCTCAATTTGTTATCTTCTTACCCTATCACACAGGCAGTGGTGTAACTGTAAATTCTGAAGCACAGGTACTTATCATGACAGTCCCCGTAGTGACACCAATGAAGAGACAATTGCAGGCAACAGGACTGACTGAAATCAACAAACCCATTCTAGAGTTTTCACCTCTACCAGGAGCAGATCTTTTGTGAAGCTCTTCACTACAAATTCAAGAAGAAGCCACCTCCAAACACTTTAGATTATAACAGGAACAGTTCAGAACAATATGCCCTGTTGCTGAAAATATCTGTTTCCCCTCCAGCTACCATAGGGATTGGATGGCTCAAAGGGGATGGTGAACAGAGTTATCCTTCCTGCTAATCCAAAATTCCCAGGGTTATGATCCTGCAAGCATTGGTTCCACTACATCACTGTATAAGGCATGCATGGTCACATAAAGTATTACACATGGCTTAGGATAAAAGCTGGGATGCAAAGTGCTCAGAGATTTCTTTCTCCCTCTGTCAGATTCTCTTGGAGGAAGTTGAATTTCTCTATTCCGATTCTGAGGGGTCTTAACTTTATGCGTACAAAAACCTAAGGGGGATTCCCTCCAGGAGAAGGCTGCAAACAGGAGTTCTGTTTATTGCACTGAACAGACCAATGAAGAATTTCCTGCATCTGATGTTAAAGGCAGAATACATGAAACGTTCCTCTGAAGTTTGTACAATGAAATCAACAGATCTCCTGTGTATTATAATGTTTTATGTACCCTTGGGTTGCAATTTTTGGGAAAAGGCCGAGGAGCTTATAACGAGCCTGCAGGAAGGAAGGGAGGAAGTAAAAGAGAGAGAAAGAGACAGATGGAGAGAGACAGAGCAAGCAAGCGAGCAAGCGAGCTATTGTATACATGAACAAGAGACTGTGCAGGCTGATGTCAAATATATTTTGGCCACAGAATATCACGGATGAGAATACCCAAACAACACCAACCGATCTCCTCTCTTCCAAACCTCCCTTCCAGAAGTTAATCACTACAAAAGAAACCCACAGTTTTAGAGCTGGGAGTAAAACATGTTTGGCAATGTTGAAGCAGCAGGCTTTCATCCCACCTAGAAAGGCTCTGCCTGACACCATTGTTTCCCAGAAAAATGTAGCTAATTACACTCTTTGCTTGGAATTCAAACCATAACCAATCCTGAGAATCTGAGCCAGCTATTTCTTGTTCTTAAATAGAAAGTCCACTAAATTCCTGTATTCCTAGCAAAATCATAGAGCTACACGCTGTGGCGTCAATCCAATTGCTCCCAACTAAATTGAAGGCACTGAATTAATGGAACATGATGAGTCAACACTTATGTGGGTTCCACTGATTCTGTGGGTCTACTCTTAACAATTGGATGTAAGTCTATCTATCTATCTAGATATCTTAGCAGAATGACCCTGGAGATGCTTAAAACCCTTGCCCTTTGCACTGGGTTTACATTATGGCTCGCAGTTGAAAACTAAATGATGTTGTGCTATCAAACTATAGCAGAGGTGGGAACTATGCAGCCAATGGGGCCTGTAGTGGCTTCTGTGCAGCCACTTCAGCCTCTAGTTGAGTGTCTGAAAGACCACACTTCTCTAAATCAGTCTGCCTAACCTTTAAGATCTTTGGAGAAGGACTTTCTCTCAGTCCCATCACCATCACAGGCACATTGGGTGAGGATACGGGAAAAAGCTTTCTCCTGCACTGTGTTATTCTCTTCTGTAGGAAGTTTGGTGAGAGGTCTCTCTGCTCTCTTTCTCCTAGCAGGCAAAAACCTTTTTATTCAGGCAGGCCCTTCAGTCGTAATTCATGTGAAAGAAGGTTGTTTCAAATGTGGTGTGCTATGGTGTGCTTTTATCTTTTAAATTATGTTTTAAATATGCTTTGAACTGTTTTAACTATATGCTTTTTAAACAGAAGGGTTTGTTTAATTGCTTTTTAACTATGTAAAACAAAAAATTTATCTGAACTTTGCTTTAAATTGTTCTAAAATGACAAAAACCAGAGAGCACCCAATCAAATCCACATGAGAGAAGTCTCAAAGTGCTTGATAGATGGCTGCTTTATTGAAGAGAAAGTCCAATGTTTTTCGGTATATATACATATGTGTGTGTGTGTGTGTGTGTGTGTGTGTATACGTGTATGTATGTGTGTGGGGTGTGTGTGTGTGTACGTGTGTATCTATCTATCTATCTATCTATCTATCTATCTATCTATCATGGGCTATATAAAAACACAAATAAAAATATAAAAGGATAACACATAATTATGCAATAAAGCATACAATGGGTATCCACTAGGGTTTGGTTCCAGGACCCCCCATGGATACCAACATGCATGGATGCTCAAGTCCCATTATGTATAACGGTATAGTAAAATGTAGTAAATTTATATAAAATGGCAATATCAAAAGTCTGCTTTTTGGATTTTTTTGTTTTGTTTTTTGTGGAGAAGAATATTTTCAAACTTTGGTTGGTTGAATATGTGGATATAGAATCCATGGATATGGAGGGCTGATTGTACATAGTATAAGAAACATAATAAAATTCTTTGTATACTTTGTACACTGCCTATGGCCTCCAGAAATTTCTGAAGCTGAGAATTCCTCTGGGCTCCAAAGTGTGCCTGTCTCTGGGTTAAAGTGCTGGACTGGAATTTAGATGATCCAAGTTCAGGGTCACACTCTGCCATGCAACTCATTGTTTGGGCTAAGCATGCTCTCTCAGTCTGACTTACCTCACAGGGTTTTTGTGAGGATGAAGCATGGACAGCAAGACCTATGTAGATCAACTCGTACTCTTTGCAGAAAAGGTGAGACAAAATACAACAAATGGAAGTTGTTAACTGTGATTTACCATATATACTCAGGAATAAGTCAACCTCGAGTACAAGTCGAGGGCAGGCTTTGGGGTGAAATCATGGATTTTGATATGACTTTCATGTATGCTTGTGTTTATGTGTATGACTGTATACTGGAAGATCCAATAGACATGGTACTGATCCAAAGTACAGAGTACATGTATCATACTTCTGATATCTACATATGGCTAATGAAGGTTGGACAGTGAAGAAAGCTGATGGGAAGAAAATCAATTCTTGAAATGTGATGAGTTCTACAGATAATACAGACTGCCAAAATGGCCAATGAATGGGCTCTAGAGCACATCAAGCCTGAAATCTGCCTAGAAGCAAAAAAATAAATAAAAATAAAATAAATAAATAAATAAAAATAAAAATGACCAAACTAAGGCTATTGGACTTTGGCCATCTCATGAGATGGCATGATTCATTGGAAAAGAGGACCATGTCTGGGAGTGGGAAGCAACAGGAAAAGAGGAAGACTACATTATAAATGGATATAGATATAGATACAGATGGATAGATTCAACCAATGAAGTCACAGCCAGCCCTGAGTTTGCAAGATCTTAACAGTGCTGTAAATAAGAGGGTGACTTGGAGGACTCTTGCAAATCCAAGGCAACTTGATGGCAATTAACAGCACAACAACTGGTCCAGAGTGTTCTTGATCTCTGTGAGATTCTTATGTATGTTTCCCAGAAGAGGAAGGTGAAAAATCCCTCTGTGGATTCAGCCAAAGGAGTATATTTCTTGATTAAGTTCCCATTGTGATGTATAGCGGGCATTTAACTTCTTTAAAATATCCTATGCTAGCTTGCAACACACTCAAACAAACACATGGCACAACAGCCCACAGTGTGTAGCTATATATTCTGGTTGGCATGTTGCGTAGCAGTGTGGAAATAAAGAAGATAAAGAGACTACACTGAAAACTCAGAAACTGAAACTTATTTCACAGAGCTGATAACGTGAGGTGTGGAAAAAAATGTTGCCAGAAAGTGTCAAAATCACAAGAAAAGAAGAGAGATACACAAAGAATGATCTGGTGTCCTTATTCACATCAAGCTGCCTTAAAATCTGTGCAAACCTATTTCTGTTACAAACATCAGCATTTTAGAGAAATGATCCAATGTGCTTTTCTCAAGCTGGTGATTCAGGAACACCTTGTGAGTGTGTGCATGCACCTTCAAGTCACCTGTCGACTTATGGTGACCTCATGAATTTCATATGGTTTTCTTAGGCAAGGAATATTCAGAAGTGATTTTGCCAGTTCCTTCCTCTGAAATATGGCTTACAGCTATATTTGTTCATGGTTTCTCATCCAGATGCTAACCAGAGCTGATCCTCCTTAGCTTCCAAGGTCAGTGGGACATTGTGCCCTTTGGATGTTTAGGCCCAAATATTGTCTGGCACGGAAGAAGATGCATTAAATTAAGCAAGAATTCCAGGTGAAGAAATAATCTATCCCTAAAGAATGTAGTTTTTAAGAGTGTCCATTCTGACATGGCTTAGACGCAATAGGTGTTACTGACTCCTTCTGTACCTGCTCCCCAGATCTGCTCTTGAAAGTTGGAGGACTATCCAGCTCAGCACGGGAGGTGTTTCTGGCAGCTACAGTGGAAACAAATGAAAATTGGTTTTATGTTGTGTCAATGAGAAGCTCCAGGGGATCACAGCAAGAGCTTAGGAAATTATTTTTGAGAAGAATGGCCCATGATCCTTAAATGAGTACTGCTGGGATGACTCTTGGGATCACGGAGTCTCTCTATAATCTTTGCCTTTCTGGATTGGGTAAGGATATAAATGTATGAGAAATCAAAGAATAAATAATGTAACTGTTCTTCTCTCTGTAAGATGGAAATTATGTTTGTAATGGAATGGAAATAAGCAATTTCAACTGGAAGATTTAAGATGGAAGCGGGAGGGGGGTTATTTTCGAGATAAACTTTCAATAAAAATTATACCAAAAAAAAAAAATCTTTGCCTTTCTATAATCCTTACTCTGATCCCATCCAGCAAAGGTCCTTTCCAATGTAAATTAAATAGTTAAGCCGAGCACAATCTAATATATAAAAGTCAAAGTTTGTCTGTGAGTTTGTGAGTTTGTCTGTGTCAGGCAGACAAAGACCTCATATGATTGGCTGTGTCAGGTGAGAAGACCTCATATGATTGGCTGCCTGTGAAGATTCTATGGAATCCTGGGGTTGGCAGTATAGGGAGGGGCCTTTAGAATTCTCAGCAAGAGAGCTCTTGGGCCTCAGGCCGGTTGCTATGGAGATGAGACCGAGCACCAAGGAGAAGGCCACTGTATTCCCTCAGAAACCAAACCTCTGTATGTTAACAACTCTGAATACAGATGGGATTGGGGGACTATGGGGAAAAGTTACAGATACTGGACAAGGCAGTTTGGGGAATTACAGACACAGGATCTCAAATCTGTGTATTTCAACCGCATCTAATTCCTAAGGCAAGATAAGGTAATTCCTAAGGTATTTCTAACAAGTATTACCTGTGAGAAAATAAAATCCCAGGCAACGCCAGGTAAATATGTTAGTATTGTATAAAAATGAAGAAAAAAAACAAGAAAGTAGTTATCAAAGATGCCCTTCCTGGAACAGAGAAGAAGGGAAACACTTCATAGAATCATAGAGTTAGAAGAAACCACAAGGGTATTTGAGTCCAGTTCCCTTGCATGAAGGAATACACCATCAAAGCATTCCTGACAGATGGCTATCCAGCCTGTGTTGAAAAACCTCCAAAGAAGGAGACTTCACCACACTCTGAGGCAGTGTATTCCACTGTTGAACCGAATCACAATGGGCTTTTTACATGCTGCATCATACTGCTGACTCATGTTATCAGGTTATTCATCAGTAATCCCACTGCCTCACTCAGCATTAACAATGAACAGGAAGAACCAGCAAAGCTTTTAATTAAAGATGTAGTATGGAAACAGATGCGCACAAACGGATGCAGAAATGGTACGCAGAATACAAGATATCACAAAAACATGAAATACCAGTAGATTTGTCAGTACGGTCACCTAAATCCTCTGTAAAAAAAAAAAAGAGTGAACAAAGAATGACAATTGCAGAGAAAATGGCTAATAAGGGAACAGACAAGTACAAACATGCATAAATGGTACAGAAAAAACTTGTGCTAGGAGAAAGCTGAGAATGTTATGGAGAGTGAAACAGACAAATCCACCCATTCCTAGATCAGATACACTCACAGAGGACAAAACTTATCAACAACCGGAAGCTAAGATGGCTATAAATACTTCCAGAATCAGAAGGAAGGCAGTATAATACCATTTGCTGAGAAGTATGAACTGGAGATACTACTGTGCTCTTGACCTACATGTCCTCTAGCATTTCACAGATGAAAACTGGAACATGTGTGGCCAAGCAACATCAGAACGTTGTCAAGATGAGAAGTTATTAATCAGGAAAAACACACGGACTGGGAAAGTCTGCTGCAGTTTTCTTTTATCTAAGCCTCCTGGGGAGGGTCATACCCAGTCTCCTCTTCTCCCTGCTGCTGAGTTAATTGAATGCAAACTACTTTTGTACTTTGAACTCAGTTTGCAGCAACTGAGGAAGCTGAGGACAAAGGGAGAAAGTGGGAGAAGAAGAGAGAACCTGGAGCATTTTAAATGCATTTGAAAAGTAGGATGACAAAGGATTAATCAGGATTGTCCCTGCCAAATTGGGACAGCTCTCTCTCTCTCTCTCTGTGTGTGTGTGTGTGTGTGTGTGTGTGTGTTATGGGCTTCCCATAGCCATCTGGTTGGCCACTGAGAAAAATAGGATGCTGGAGCAGATAGGTCTTTGTGAAGCAAGCCTCTATTTGTGTACCATTTAATTTCTAGACAGCTGTAGTATATACTTGCTTTATCACAGTGAATCACAAAAATAACTTGACTATACAGGGCATTTGGTAAAAAGTGAATATGCTCCACTTGGCGTTTAGGGGTCTGCGGGCATCTGTGATCAGATCCCACCCAGGAGAGAAAAAATAACACACTCTCTGGATCCATTTGGGCAGTAATTCAGGCAAGAGGGACTGCTAATGATGGCATAGCCAGCCCTACACAGTACTGCATTTTCTTTCTCTCCTTCTAATCTTGTGCACACAAAGAATAAAGAAATATCATTCCAAGAAATCTGAGTGTGCATCCATGCAGGGCTGCCTAGAGGAGGGCAAAGGGGGTGATCTGCCCTGCCCCCTTCCCAAAGCAAGGGCTTCCTCAGTTCCTTGTGTACTACGGGCCCTGCCTGGACCTTTTCATACTCTTCACTGAACAGGTTCTGTGAAGTGGGCAGGGTCAGGCTTGTAACATCCTATTTGCTCCAGATCCTACAGGTCTTCAGGGAGGCCCAACTTCCTCTTCGGCTCACACTGTGAATTATCCCTGGTTCAATGACCATCAAGTTCAGGGTTGCCAGGTCAAGACTATTCAAAGCCCTGAGATTTCAGTTTCAAAATTTGAGACCCAAGGATGATCCTTTGTGATGTTATGGGGTGGGCCCAGTAATGATACAAGAATTATGTTACAAGGGGCAGCCCTTGGTGATGTCATTAAGCAAGACACATTAGATATCAATCACAGCTGCACAGAATATGCTGTTTAAATAAAAAACACCAAATGTATCAAACGGAGAAGGTATATATACAGTGCACACTTTGCTGATGTGATGTCTTCTGTCTTATTGTCAATGGGTGCTGCAGGCATGCCCGTGCTGGTGTGAGTGTGTGCACATTGTATTCCTTGACAATAATGGGATGGAGCGCATCAGTGTGGAAATAAAGCAGATATTTGTATTTGTATTTGTATCCATTTGTATTTTTTTTTTATGTGAAGGTTCCTGGAACAGAAGCCTCACATATACAGAGGATGCACTGTACGCAGATCTGTCAAAGCAGCACTCTTGCCCTAAGAATCCTCACCCTGAAGACTAGAAACGAAGGCCCAAACCCCGAGAATCCTAAATGAATCTAAAGCCATGTTCTGTTTACCTTTTGCAAGAGCAACAGCCTAGTTCCTTTGGGATATGCTACCTGGTTAGTCCCAAATAAGATGAATCTATGACATGGTCCTGCCCTCCTCATGTGAAGAAAAGAAAAATGGTCAGATTTGCCCTAGCTGAGTCCTCAAAAGCTGCCTACAGGATTCTGTAGAGCATTTGTTAAGAAGCAGTGTGGAGTACAAGTCAGCATTCTACCCTTCAGTCAATTCAAAACACACCCAGTGCCAACCCCACCCAACAATGATAAGTTCCATTTACCCCACTGTTCAAGCTTTTTCTTAACTGAGGTCAACAAATAATCACAAAATGAACTCAAAAAAATAAACAGTGTTAAACACCAAGGAAAAACAAATACTGAGAACAAAAGAAAACATATACAACTTGAGTTGGGACAAACAAAAAAGAACTCACATCTTCCCCAGCTCTTTCCTTCCACAAAGATCTGCCTTTATCTCCTTGAGTAATTCAAACTCACAACCTGAGAACAACTGAAATCCCTTTTATACATCTTTACAGAGGTACACACATTGTATTATACTATGCTGATCTGTCTGCCAGGAACACAGACCAAGGAAAAGTTTGAAAGCCACATCAAACAGACTAGAGACCATTAACAATGAAAGCAAACAAGTCCAGCCACTGGCAAGTCTACACCTGTGGACAGAAATTTGATTTCTGACTTGATATGTGAATGAACAGTTTCCATGGGCTGAAATGTCTGTGCTGCAGTATAAAATGTGAGATATCATACACAAACAAACCACAGATGTAATGATCAGTTTTTCAACCAGTGTCAATTATTGCTGAAACATGAGAAACCAGGAGGCAGTAACTACCAGGAAAAACACCAGCGGGGGGGAAAAAACTGTGTTGAGAAGTGAAAAAGTAATGGTCTTGGGAGAAATATGAGAAACCACATAGGCCTACCTAAATCAACTTGAAGTTCTAACTAGAGCAGACCCATCGAATCAACAAGACCTCAGTAAGCCACTTAATCAATCTACTGCAGTTAGAACTAGCAATTAGATTTTGGCCAGAGCAAGCTACAAATATCAAGATGAATAATAACTGAAAACAATGCATATGCAATGCATTTACACCATGAGTGAAGTTTCTCACCATTCATGCTTCAAAGAACTTGCCTTGCTTGTTTCTTTCTACTCTTGTCTACCCTAAATAAGTAAAATCTCAAGAAACATGGAGGCATTAGGTGGTGCCAAGACAGAGAAGTATAACATTGTGCATCACGTGGAGAAAGTGGATAGGGCATCTTTTTCTCCTTCTCACAGGATGAACTCAAATTCAAGGAAGCTGAGTAATGGGAGACTTAGGACAGACAACACACAGTAGTTCCTCACACAATACATAGTTACACTGTGGAAATATCTACCACAAGATGTAATGATTGTTACCAACCTGGACAGCTTTAATAGGGATTTAGATAAGTTCATGTGGAAGAAGGCTATTGGTGGGTTATCAGTCATCATGATGACCATATAATTCTACTAGATCAGTGGCAGCATGTCTCTCAGTATCAGTATCAGTTGCTATTGGCCTCATATTTTGCTCAGGCATTTCCCACAGGCATCTTGTTGGTCACTGTGAGAGGAGAATGCTGGACTAGACAGAGCTTTGTTCTGATCCAGCAGGGTTTTCTTATGATTAACATCCAACAACAACAACATTTCTTTATATCCAAACCTTTCCCCAATTGTAAGTTGACCCAAGGCTTACTTGAGCGTAATCTGACCTTGGAAATCTGGGTATATACCATAGTTAGTCATATTAAAAGCCACTGAGAGGTGACACTCACCCTGTCCAGTTCCGGGAGTCGGTCATCCATCAGGGTGGCCTAAGCTAGCTCTGTTCCATAGCCAGGCCTGAAACCAGACAGAAATGGATCTACATAATCCATCTCATCCTGGAACCCTGGGACTGAGAGGCTACTACACTTTCCAGCACCTTGAGAAAAATGGAATGTTGGAAACTAACTAATAGTTGCCCATATGTTGGGATCCAGGGAGGGCTTTTTCACAATGATGTTGTAACTGCCTCATTTAGGCATACCAGAACTCTGCCTCGTTTCAGCTAGTCACTGACCACTCCTTCTACCTAATCAGCCAGTCCTGCTCTGGCTTTTCTGATAAGCCAGGAACAGCAAGGATTTAACACTCAAGCCATTGCTCTCACCTCTCCAAGTATCCTGCAAAATCCTTGGATTGTACAAATTGAGAAGTATCCATTAACACCAGATAAGCATGGACCAAAGTTATATCCACTAGATCTGTATCAATTCTAGCATCCAAGTCAGGATGCATTCAAGCAATTTTGTTTGCAAAGTGCCGGCAAGTTGTTCACAGCAGGTTGTCAAGCAGTCTTAGGACATGTGTCCTCATGACTGTCAAGACTGAATGGTCATGAAAAGAAGACACCTGATTATTCTATACAGGCATTCCCCACTTCTTATAGATTCATTTTTCAATATTCTGCCCTTTTGATGGTTGTAAATAACAGACATCTTCCATTATATCAAGCAAGGTCCACTCTTTCGTCTGTTCTTCTTTCCTTTTTCATTATGAAAGCCTGCTTGGGACTGCTTACATGTGAACTTGCATGCTGCTTGCAAAGTCAGCTGGGAGGGGGGTTGAAGGCACCAAGATGACTGAGAGATTTTGGAAGCTGCGTGCAGGAGTGGTTTGTCCTAAGCAAGCTTCTAGAATTCCCTCAAGTGCCCTAGAGGAAGATGCCCAGATTCTGCTTTTCAACCAGTTCTGCTTTCCGATAGTGCTCTGGTCTGCAATCTGTCAGATAAACAAGGAAACCTGTACAAGGTACTTTTCACCTGTGATTTCTCCTAAGATGGCCCAACAATGTAACTTTTCAAAAAATGTAAAAAAAAAAATACTGTATGAGAAATGTTAACAGTACAGTACAACCCTATATACATATTTATGTGCAAACAAGATCTACTGAGTGAAACTGAATGAAATTGCTTTGTATTACAATCCTACAGTCATATATGCACTTTGTAATTACTGTGATAATCAAGAAGTACCATAACTCAGTGGCAGAGTTCATGGTCTCATGATGAAAGCACAGTGTCTGACATCTGTTAAACAGACCTGACAGAAAGTGAAGGGAAATAACCTTGCCCATTGTGTCCCATGTAGGACCACAGCCAGAACTTCACAGTATATATTTGCTACTGGTTTTCCCTCTTGGAGAAGTCTGCTTCTGTGGTCCTATAAGGTACTCTATTTGCAAAGTGTATTACTGAAGAAGTATGCTTTATGTTTATTCCAGAAGATCTAAGTAGTTTTAAATAAGGGTGCTTGCAGCTGTGGCAAGCAACAAAAATGGTGCCTTCCGCTGTCAATTTTCCTTGACTGAGATGTGTTTTAAATACCTGTGTATGCATCCATGAAAGTGACATTCTCAGTAAGGTTTAAAAGTTGGCTAGTTTGGTTAAAGGAAATATTAAATGGCAAAAAATAGCATTCTGAGAACATTTGTTATCTTAATTATTTGATATTAATATAGTAACAATATAGTGCCTATTTATTTAGCAAATGTATATCTAGAGCATATAGCAAAAGGATAGGAACACGGAAAGTTGCCTTCTATTGAGTCTGGTCTTTAACTCACACAGTGCTGTATGTATTAGCCTTCTTTAGCTAGGATTCTCCAGGGACCTACATTACCCAGTTATAGTGCTGTCTTCCACTTTAACTACCACGGAATCCTGATGAGGTTTGTTTGGTGAGGTATTATTGACCTCTAGTTGAGAATTCTAAATACCCTTCCTTAAACTGCAAATCCCAGGATTCCAGAAGATGTTGAATATAATGCGACAACTGAATATAGTGTCAAAACTGTGCTACACCTGTGTAGTGTGAAAGGGCTTCTAATGTGTTGGCCACACTAATCGTCATCATAGGAGCTCTCATTCAGGAGATCAAGAAGACACCAGTTATGGAAGACTGCTTTAGTCTAGACTAGGTAGTGGTTCCTTAGGGTTGCAGAAAGTCCTGTCTCTCAGACCTACATGGAAGTGTCAGGGACTGAACTTGGACCTACTGCATGGCAACTGCTTTACCCTGGAGCAGCAGTTCTCCCATTCCTAGTCCTTGGTAAAGTCTGTAACTTTCCTACAGTAGGATCTATAAAGATTGGTGTCATTGGGATACATGCACTTGGTCCTCCTGAAGAACTATCACACATAGTCTTGACACAATATCGTCTCTACCTGTCACCCTTTGTGAATATGTGGGATCAGATTGGCAGTGTCTCCTTTAGAAGCCATTCAAAAAAACACTTTAGAAAAAAAAATGTTGGTTTGGTTCCCAGTTCTCTTTCTGACCTTCTCTCCCTCGGCCCTTTGTCAGGAACAGCATGGAAAACTAAACATATAACTTAACAAAAATGTCTAGAAAGTAGTGGTCAAACACAAACCTCTAACCACTGGCTTAATGGTGGAAGGTATGAGTGAGCTGTGATCAAAAGAATAATTGAATAAAAATAATCCTTTTTTAGACAAGACTTTGCAACATGTCACTATGTGGTGAAAAAAAAAATCAAACAATTAAATGCTTCATACTGCAAGTTAACCACAGCAACTTTTAAACATCTCTACTTAAAGGAACCATTATAATTTTTTTAAAAATACTGAATTTTCTGTACAATACAAATCACTTTTGTGTCTTGAGAACAAAATATATTAGTCTATGCAAACATGAGAACCTTGTGCTAATAAGAAGAGAGGGGAATTACCAAACCATAACGTATCAAAGCTGCAACTCATTTTGTACCCTGTCTCCAACTATGGTTTATGCCAGATTCTTCAAAGAAAAGCACAAAGCTCCCATGTAACACCTATCTCAACAGCATTATCAGTATATGAGGGGAGGAGGATAAGACAGGAGAATAGCTCTTGACCTTAGCTGGGAATCTCTTTAAGACCTGAAACCTGAGGCTTGTGACCCTTGAATGCATCTTACTATCCTAGCTCTAGCTAGTTCTATTTTGTCTAGGTTCTCATCTATAATTAGAGTTTTCCCCACAATTCTAAAATGGCAACACCAAACCAAACCAAAACTGTACAGTTAAATTCACTTATAATGATTCTGAGTGTTCCTTTAGGCCCCCTTCCCCAACCTGATGTCCTCCAGATGTTTTGTACCATAGTATTGTCATCAGCTTTGGTCAGCATGGCTGCTTTATGTAAACCCTTGGGGAAGGATACTTTAAGTACATATACCCATGAAGTTTTTTATCTTTCCCCTTTGAATAGCACTATACCAGGAGAAGGAAACTCACTGGCCACCAGATATGTTGTACTACACTTCCCACAAGACCCATCCAACATATTCAATGGCACCGGCTGATGGGAGTTGCAGTCTCTAACATTTGGGAGGCATCAAGTTGTCTCACCCGCATGTACAAAAAATACAATAGCCTGTATCCTACAATTAATCCAAATTACAGTAGACCCATTGAGGGAACTAGATGAATACTTCTGTAAGTTCCACTGATTCCATGCTTCTGCTCTATTTGAAACTAATAACTGGATTTAGGCCAATGAATGTTTTGATTCAGATGAAAGGAAGCTATTTTCTTTCTTAACTGCAGTCTAGAATGACTCCAGTGCAGTTGGTATTAGGTATTAGAAATAGATTTTACAAGAATCTTCTTGAAAGTTGATGAAGGTTCTAGACAAAATAATTCCTCCAATTTTTCAAGTCTTCCTTCTTTCATAGGAGGGAGTAAGGGCTGATATTTTAAACTCTTGTTCATTCACAGTTTTCAATAGTGAAAACTAAATGATATTCCTAGAAGTGAAGTATATGTTTGGGCTGAACTTTTTCATCTCAAATATCTTCTTTACTCTCATTTAGATGATGAATGGTCTCTTAATCTGTTTGGTAATTGCTTACTTGTATAGGAATATAATGCAACAATACTGGGCTTACATTAATGACCAAATTCAATCATGCACAGTATCGGTGCTACAGTCCATATGAAAATAATCTGCAGCACTGTCCTAGCTCCAGTGAGGCATTAATGCTGTATCTCAAGACATCATTTGTTTCGGGAAATCCAATGAGTATTAAATAACACACTTTAAGTAGAAAAACATTTTGTCGAAATATTCAAGCAGAAACCCAATGCTATTTAACACTGTATTCTTTGCTCTGGGACCTGTGTTGTGTTGGAGCAGATGTTTAACCACAACTGTGACACAGATATTTTTTCCAGTTAGAAGCAATAAAATTAAGAGTCAGCTCAAATTACTCACAGATTTTCACAACTATTTTTTCTGACATTTTTGAAAAAAGTTTCACTTTTGTCACTTCTTAAGAAATGATTGCCTATCCATTTAGATCAGTGGAAGTAATCAATTGGCCTTCCAGATGTTGCTCAGATGTTGTTCTTGAAGAGAACAGGTACAGAATCCTCTACAAAGCCAAAGTGATATATTAGTTTAATATTATTTGTTCATTCTGATTATGATTCTGTTAGAGACAGTGAATTTATTGCATCAGGTATTGTTAGGCTGAACCAGTAATCTGACTTCTGTCTTAAGTTTCCTTTGGTTCAGGATCAAAAAAAGATGCAGTCTGGTACCGAGGCAGCTTGTGTACCCAGTAGGGAGTGCCTTCCACCAAAGAGGTCCCCTTGCTTGGTCCACGAACCAGCTGGACCATGGATAAGGCCAATTTATGTTGATTCATTGGCAGCATTGTCAATTATCTTTATTTTTATTATCAGCTTTTTACAAAATGTGATTACTGGTATTATAGTTTTAAAAATTTAGAAGTATCTTTAGTGATATAAATACTGAACCAAATCTGACCAGTATATAGTGTCATGGCATCATGTACTTTCCATGACCTCTGATGGCCTGAGATCACTCAAGTGAAATATCCAAAAATGAAAAAAATATCAGAAGCCAAGGGAAACTGGATCTCTGAACTGACTGGAAAAAAAAGTAGCATTATCACAATAAAAATGGAGATATGTATCTATTTATCAAAAAGGCTGTTATTGACTTGCACAATGCAGAATGTTCAGCAAATTTAAGTTTCTTTTAAAAATTCTGTAATCTAGTCTTAGTATCGCTGTATCTAGCCACCCCTCTACCTTTTTATCTGATCTGAGCTCCAAATGTGGGTACAGAATCAAACTATGTCTAAAATGCTGACATATTACTAGTGGCTCATCACTTGGGCTGTGCAGTACATTTCATAGTTCTGTATGATGCTCCTAATCAAATTTCAACCTAATTTATGGAAATCTGAATTAGAGTTGGTAATGCAAATGGTACAATAAAGTATACGCAGGGTGCCATGGAAAATTACCTAACGAATTTGGTTTGGTCTCTGTCAGTCAGGCACAAGCTGGAAGATTCAGTGCTGTCAGCTGTCACTCTTTTTCCTCATGCTTGAAAGCTGTCTATGGCAATCCCCTATAACCTCAATTATCCCTATGTTATATCGCAATACAATGAAATATTCATTAAACTATAAGCAAATATAACATTGGCTTACTAGATTATATTGGTTTATTATACTGGTTTGCTAGATTACTGGAATTAACCTTAATGTACAGTATTTTGCTTCCAGGATGCTTCTCTTTTCTTTTTTCTTCTATATGGGGGATGGGTTTTAATTGAAAAAAAGTCACGTGCTTAGTTTCATTGCTAGAACTGTTCCTTCTTGGGGTATCTTTCTAGCCATTACTGCTTCCTAGAGCTTGGAAGAAATCCTTCTGTTCTGAGTTATACATCCCAGCATACCCCAGCCAGCATGGTCATTGGAGGATTCTGGGAGTTGTAGTCTAAGAAAATAACTTTTTCAGATCTTGCTGCTTTCATTTTTCTGTGATTTCAGTCTCTGCCCCCAGCATATCTGTACAGGATTGTTTAAGAGACAGCCAGTCAACACAGGAAGCTGCCTTATACTGACTATTGGCCCATTTAGCTTGCCATCAGCTGTGCTCTGAGTCCTTCCTAGCCCTCTTTGGAGGAAGCTGACAATTGGACATGATGGACCTTCTACATACAAAGCATGTGCTCTGCCATTTTGCTAACTTCTGTAAATGAACCACAAATCTGCTCTACTAGTTTATTGAGAAAAAAAAATACAATAGTAATACTCTCCTATGAAAGAGGAAAACAGGGAAACTCTATAAATTACACACTTCTCTTGATCTGGTTATATTATGATGGCCACTAATTGTGAATGCATAATAAATTTATACTGCACTTCTTTTGATGTAATGGTTGTCCTAGTCTCAATGTGCTACAATGACATATTTTTCACTAGAGTTTGTCCCCTGTGGTATTTAACATATATTTATTAAACCCTTATTTTTTTTGTTCCCGGGAGTCTCCTATTTTTCACATTCCCATTGGGCTCTTGAGTGGTTTTGACAGGCTCATTATTTTTCTCTGTTCTCCAGGGGCTGAATTCATGACACTGAAGGGGAAAATTTCACCACCTGGAACTCAATATATGTTAAAGGAACAAATCCAAAACTTCACAACATTCTAAGTGTAACTACTAGTGACATACACAGCTCCCTCTTGGTTATGGCTTCTCAATAATTTATTTTGCAGGTATAATTCCTTTCCTTTCCACAAGTTAGTGAAAAAGAAGACAAGGAAAATGGGCACTTAATCAGGGGAGATATACAACACAGCATTGGAAGCTTTTCAGTTTGCAAATTATATTCTGTAAAAGAAACCACCAACTAAAATCTCATATGGAGAGCATCAAAATATGGCTAAATGGTGATCACAGATATACATCCATAACCAAAAGAAATGTATACATCTGAAGATGAGGATTATGCTGAGAAGTTCTCTTTCTGCCCCAGACCACATGCTAGGTAAATTGCAGTTTGACAGCTTTCAGTTAACCCATTACAAATTTTGAATTAACTAAAACACCCCCGTTGATTATGTAACATTCAAAAACCCAGGTCTTACTAAAAATTGTATACAGCAGATACCATTTGAAGAAAAGGGGAATTCTTCATTTATTGTCAGACATGAGGAAATGTCTCTCTTCTAAGATGAACCTACATGTACCAGGATCAGCAATGATGCCCTCCAGATGCTGTTGGATCAAAATGCCCATGATTCTTTACAACTGGTAATGCTGGTGACAGCTGACGGGGATTGCAATCCAACAACATGTAGAAGGTCTCTTGCGTCCCAGCCTTATTTAAAAGTGTGCTCTTTTCCTCCCAAAATTATTTGTTTCATTCAGTTCCAAATTAAACAAATTAATTGATCAGTCACAAGGTATTTACATAATTATTTTTTTTAAACCTATTGAGTGTAATGGGCCTATCCAATGCAGATTTGATTCTGTTCAGTGTTTGAGTTGTGCTAATTACATAGAAGATTAACCAATACAGAGAGGAGTAGAGTAGGGATAGAACTCATGGGGTATACAGATTGCAGGCAGTCACTTCAGCCCTTCAAACCCCACTGAACTCCCAAACTCTTGGCATCCCTCCCCAAAACTTTTTTAGCCAACCTCTGCAAAACCTCTGCAAAACTTACCTAGACCAGATTTTGCTAACTGATACTTTTTGGAGAGGCAGGTGACACAACAAGAGCACCCCCCCACACAAAAAACAAAAACAAAAACTGAGAATAATGCAAAGTAATTTCCATTTACTCAAAATAGTGGCCATGCAACTCCCAAGAGGAACCCAGAATGGCATGGTGTGACCCTCTGAGCCACAGAGAATGCTCACCTGGAATACAGTATTGATGGTAACAATGCTTTTATCTCCAGTTAGGTGGGAGAAAAGATAAGATAATTTTAATTAGACTGAAGCTCTAAGATTTAGGCCATTTCCGCAGTAGCCTGCTATAGTGTTATTATTCCACTTTCAACATCCTATGGAATCCTGAGGTTTGCAGTTTGCAGTTTAACTCCAGGCAACGTTAAAATTAGAACAAAACAAAGGAAATGCATGTTACGCCTTTTCCCATTCCACAATTGGATATTTCACACAAAATGAGGCAACCTCACAGCAGACTGTTTCATAAAAACAACAGCCAAAATAAAATCCAAGAGTTTAACTGAAATGCATGGGTTTAAGGACAGGATTCAAATACTCCCTTTGGAAGTATCTTTGCCACTGTAAAGAAAAATGCTCTTTGGTATTGCAAAGAAAAAGACTGACCTGTCCAAGCATGTCTGGTGCAATAGGAATGATGGGCCAGATGGTAGAATAAACTCCAAAGAAGACCAGCCAAAGCAGCATGCTTCCCCAAACAGCTAAGTGGCTGAACTGTTGGGAAAAAGAAACAAACAGTCAGTCTCTCCACCTGCCCCCAGTGCCATACTCTTGATTTTCAGGTATTATTTTATTTCTCTCTGTTCTCTTTCCACTTAGGGTTTTGCCAGTTTGACTCACGGCTAATACTCTTGATTTTAAGCCAGTAGTAAGATTGATTAAACAGCTCTCCCGTTAAATCCTTTTTCTCTGTGAAGCAACATCATTGCTTCTTTCAGTCAGCACCTCACAGACTTACACCTGCATCTCCCCCTCAAAAAGAGAAAAAAGATTCTTAGCATTTATTTATGTGTCAACTTTTCCCTGGCCCCAAAATGTACCACAGAAGGATGGTGGAGTTGAGGAACAAAGAATCTTTGGTTCCAAAATATGCTATGTGGTTTAATTTGATTAATACTTCTGCCCTAAGAACATGACTAACTTTACCAGCTTCTGTCTCCCCAGCACATGCCACTGAGGTGATCACATAATTCTGCCTCCTGGGTGTCCCTGAGCTGTATACATTTTTTGAAATGCCTGTGAAAATCATGCTTTTTTAAAAATCTGTACTAATTGTTTTTTTTTCCTTTTAATTTTAGAAATCTCCACAGTGCAATTCTATCAAAGTTTACTTAGAAGCAACTTCTAAGTTCACCTGGACTTATCCTCCTTATAAACTTGCATAGCATACTGAATTCTTGGTTCTGACAATTAAGTTTTGCTGAAAGAACAATAGTCTTTGCCAAATCACATAATCTTGCATAATGTAGCAGCAGATAGGTCTGCACTGTGCCATAATAAGAGCAAAGAGTTGTCCTTTCTGTGTGTCAAAGAACAGGCAAACAATCAGAAGCCTTCTTTCTGTCTTGTGATTGCAGTGATAGCAACTGTGCCTCCCTCCTGCCTCCCCAATTTATTTATTCAAGCCTTTCCTTTCCACCTATCAGACTCTCTCATTCAGCAACAGAGTTTTCTCACTCTTGAGACTCAACTCCATGTAACCAATCCACTTGATGACAGAGGCAAGGTTTAACCAAATTGCACACATGCAAGACTTCTCCCCAACTTGAAGGAGGTCTCTTACAGAGAGTCACCCTCAGCTGAAACAATAAAACTTGTCAGCCATAAGTGAGCTGAGAAGGAAATGCAACTCTTCTTTGCTTGTTTTTATAAAGAGAATACATTTATGAATCAGAGTAAACAAAGAAACAAGACCGGACTTAAAGACAGATATAGCTCTTCCCCAAATTCACAGTGCCTTTTTTAAAAAAGAGACCTGACTAGCTTTTGTGATTTGTTCCCCTCTTTTAGCACAGGTCAAATAGCAGAAGGTACGAACTGGTGTAGCTTGGAGTCATGGGAGGGAAGGCAGTTAGACAGAGAAGCTTTAGAACAGTCAAAGTTTAATATGATTTAAGCAGACCCTATATGCCTCAACCATACAATTTGCATGCGTTTAAATTTTTGCAGCCAAGCCAATGATGTCAAAAACCTTCATTTTAAAGCAATGCACAAGGAACTATAAGGAGAAAAACTCTTTTAAGTCTTAGTTGATATTTTTTTTGTTGTGGAAAGGGAAGACAGTGATTCAGTTATGCCACATACAAAAGATTACTCATTTGTTCTTCCCTCCCCAAATGAAATAAAATGCATGTAAAAATAAATCTTACCACCTGGTTTCATACTTCAATTACTAATGGAAACTATTTTGCCCATAATTGCCTATTTCGCCCACAACTGCATATCTATATAGAGAGACATAACTGGATGGATAGATAGTTTAGGAACACAGTAGTTGTTTTTTTATTGAGTGAGACTGAACCCCACGGCTTCTGCCTGTCATCTACAGTTCATTTGAAGACCTACACAATATGTGGTAGTTTTTGGGTCTCATACAAGTGCTAATCAGGTCCAAACCTGCATAGTTTCTCAAAACAGAAAAGCTCAGGCATGTTCAGGGTGCCAAGGTAAAGGTTATGGATGTTGGGTTCATAGAACCCTTCAAATACCTATGACCCCCAGGTAGTTGCCCAGCTCCATTATCTTGAAAGATAATGTTTACAGCTGATCAACTTGATCAAGGTTGGGTTATAAGAACATCCATGACTACATATAGATAGCCCAGTTTTACTGATGTGTGTCTAGGAAGGCTAGAACAGTTGACCTGTGGTCTTGGATGGGAAGGAACTACAGAATAATAAAGCCCGCATCTTTTAAATATCTCTGAAGTCTATAACCTTAATCCTGAGAGTTCAGATCTCCAAACACTGCATCTTCTTCTTGGTGCTTCCAGACAGTGGTGGCTGGTGATGTCTATGTCAGCAAGACTCTGTGTTTTCATCCAAGCTTTAAAAATGCATTAAAAAAATCCACTTGGGGGGAAAATTCAGCACCTTGGACAGCTTCTGCAAAGTGTAGATTAAAATCCAGCGCAAATTCACCATCCCACTGACATGAAAGTCACTAACCACCACATTCCCAGATAATTTTGAATCAAAAATCAAAAGAAAACAAATCAACACCCCCCCCCCCAAGACAATGTTCTGCCATGGAAAAAAACAACAATCCAGTTTCAAAAATGCCAGAACAGACTCCAAGCCACATGGTTTCCCTTTCTTTGCTGAGTAATGCTGTAAAACTAGATTGAGGAAAAAGTTAAGATTTAAAAAATTCTAATACTTACTTTTGTCCATGCTGTGGTTTCTAAACCAGCTTTCAAACAGACCGTCACTACAACATACTGCAGAAACAAAGAAACGTTACTTCATTATCATATATTTCTTTATTTATTTTATACCTTCAATATTTCATTTGTATGGAAACCAAAGCAGCTTATAATATAAAACAAAACACAGTTAAAACTTTATATCATACAAAAGTTGAAAACATGAAGCAACCAATCCAATTAAGTTAGAACAGTTAATAACTTGTTCAAAATATAGTAAAAGCTATAGCACACCTCATGAAAAAATATCCTTCTGAAAAATCACTGAATCCTAGAATATGCCACCCCAAACATTGCTTTCTTCTTTGTTTCCAAAAAAGACAAGCAATATTTAAATGTAGTGCCTGTTCAGAAAGGCACTACATTTAAATTGTGGTTTTACAATGTAGAAATTAAATGCCTTTCTCTTTCTTTCTTTCTTTCTGTCTCTCTCTCTCTCTCTCTCTCTTTCTTTTAAAAAACCTGTGATGTCCAAACACCTGTCCTGATGGCTGTGTCTCACAGTCCCGGTTCAGTGCTGTAAAGGAGGTCATGGGAAATGTTTATTATTGGAAACACACCCTCGAATTACCCCAGTTTGGCAATTACAGTCCCAATTAATCCTGTTGTCCTACTTTTCCTCCTTTTAAAATGTCTGAGTTTCTCTCCCTGCCTCCCACTTTCCTCCCTTTGTCCTCAGCTTACTTCAATTGCTGCAACCTGGGTTCTCTATCAATGTTGTACTATAAAAACGAGATCATGGGAACTGCTTATCACTGGAAACACACCTTCCAACTCTCCTGATTTGGGAGGGACAGTCCCAATTAATCCTCTATTGTCCCACTTTTTCAGCTGCTTTTAAAATGTCCCAGTTTCTTTCTCATCTTCCCCCTTTCCCCTTTGTCCTCAGCTTACTTCAATTGCTGCAAACTGATTTCAAAGTATGAAAGTAGTTTGCACCGAATTAACTCAGGAGACCAGAGAGGAGCGAGTAGAACATTAATCTTCCCTGTAGACTCAGGCAAAAGCAAACTACTGCAGCCTCTCCTAGTTTGTTTTTCCTCATTGATAACTTTTGCCACCCTGACCATACTCTGGTGTTACATGGCTACATGTTCCTGCTTTTCATATATGAATTGTTGGAAGGTATGCTTTCTGTCTCTTTCTCTCTCCTGCACCCTTTTCTGGTCTTTCGAAGAATAAGCATATGGAGTTCTACCAAGCAGGGCTTGTTGAGTGTGTTTAGACTTGATGAAGCTGTATTGGAAACGAAGAAGTGAATGAAACTGCCATGTTTAATTACTTACAAAACCTAATAAGTAATTCCTAGACCTAGAATATTAGAGCAATTCTAGCAGATCCTGGAAAGTGACTAATTAAAAGCAATTTAAAAGTAAAAGTAGGCCCAGACAAAAGGAAACAGCTATAGCCTCTCCTAGCTTTGTGTTCTTCTTAATAACTTTTGACATCTTGATCACACTTTGATGTTGCTTAGCCCCATTTATTCCCATTTTCATCTGTGAAATATTATATTATAGGGTGTATGGATGTTCAGCCATGTAAACATACTTGCTAGGTTCACACGTCACAGTGAACCAGAATTCTTGCCAATACTAACTTATTGTGCAGAAGAAGAGTATGGCAATTGGAACAACTAAATATACCATGGACTTCCAATTTTGTTTTGTTTATCATGGCATTTGAATCTGGCAATCTGGCTTGTCTCCTCCTTAAAATAACCCATGGTTAGCTCTTGGTTTATTTCTGCAGCTTGCTGGGGGAGATACAAGCCAAATGGGTAGATCAAATGGTCATGATGACCATGAACAGAACGTGGTTCGTTCAAACCAGAGTTCTTAAGAATTCTCTAAAATTTTGCTTTACCATCATGTTCAAACATGCCCCGTGTGACCACAAGCCACCAAAGAGATGGCCCTGGAGAAGAGAACAAGCAGAATCTGAACTTTCTGTTGCCCTATATATGATAACTTACCGTATAAACTATGTTTCCAACAAAGAGATAGTCTACACTCTGGCCATTTGTAAATACTGCATCTGAAAAACATAACAGTAGCATGCTCACCAAGCAACACCAAACACCAACATAGCATGCTCACCAAACAAAACAAAAACCTGTTTATTTTAAGATTTTCCAACAGTACAAATGATTGAGTTAAAAACAACCAACAAACAGGTCAATCTAATACATGCCTTCTCAAATGTAAGTCTCATGGATTTCAAAAGGGATTAATTCTAGTTAAATGTGTATAAGCCTGTGGTCTTAAAATGGTATCTCAGTTCACAGATAAATAGGAAGTTAAGTTTAAGAACAGAGTTAAAAACAGGTGAAATAAAAGTTAAAGTTAAAGAGAAGATGAAAACATATATAAATAAATCATCCTTCCCTAAGTTAGTATCCTCTGGATGTGTTGTATAGTAACACCTATCAACCCTGGCCATCTTAGATAGGGATGATGAGCACTGTTGTACAACATATCTGGAGGACCAAAGGTTGGAGGAGTCTGATATAATAACAGTTTATATATTACTGGTTTTATATTTTGAATACCATTATTTTATACAAAAGTAATGAAAAATAAACAAGTGACTACGAAATAGTTAGAACAAATCTGAATCTGCTTTAATTCCCTGATATGCTTTTGAAACATTTCTCCTGGATTTCTCTTTGTGGAGATGATTGATTTTACACACTGGGCTTCTCAAAGCTCTTTTCAAGAGTAACATGCTGGAAGCAAATAGTATAATTATTGTGTTTGCCAATACTGAATCCATTAAATATTCTAAAATAGTACACAGACATACCCACTTTGCCATTAAGAGTTGAATAAAAAGGTAATTTCTGCCAAGAACTTGTAATCAAAGTCATTTCAAAGATATGTAGTAATCTAGTTGCCGCATTTTTCTTTTTGTCATTCTATTGCATACAGAGATTCCTGCTTTGTTTACTTTTATTTGATTTTTCTCTGAAGTCCGAGGGTATTTTTATCCGAACATTATTTCAAAAGGAACGCAGTCATCTCTGTAGCACATACAGCTATTATCTTAAAAATTCTTGGTGGTGTTAACAGTCAAAGTGCTGGCATCTTATATTCCAACACCCTTTTCCCTCTCTATAAGTATACAAGAAGGTGAATACGTGTTAATTTAACATATGAAAGTGCCAAACTTGGCAGTACTTCCAAGTAGCCCTTTACTTCTGCTTAGCTCCTGCTGAGTTAGAAAATAACCCTCCTCTGCTCATGAAAAAGGGAACACATGGCAGCAGTATGAATTCCCAAATTAATTCACAAGGGCTGTAACCCAGAAGAATGACACAACCATCAAGTCTGGGCAGGCTTCAACATGGCAGTCAAAGACATATACGTCAGCATAGGTGAGGCAGATTTAAAACAGAAATCTGGAGCCAGCATCTCCAAGTCACTTGTTGCTTAAAGGAGTAAATTATGCTCTTACTTTAATGAAAGGACTCTATGGGAGAGAGTAACTATCAGACCTTACTTAAATTTTTAATATGGTCCAACAGGGGTTTCTAAATAGCATTTAAATTACATAACAGGATTTTTAAATTGTAGCATTTATACAAACAGCTAGCATATTCAAAATCTCTCACATACACTGTCTATCATATTAAATAAACTGAAAAACAAACCATATGAAGCCCAGAGCTGGAACAAACAAGCCACAATTAACTAGTTGTTTATAATTAATTCCTTCCCACAATAACTGAGGTATAATTTCAGGATCAGACTCAGAGAAAGTAGGCATGAAAATTGGGAGAAGGAACACCAACACCTTAATGTACGTAGATGACCCCATATTACTTGCAGAAAATAACAAAGACTTTGAACAACCACTGATGAACATGAAGGAAGAAGGAGCAAAAGCATGGTTACTGTTTAATATTAAGAAGACAAAAATAATGCCCAGAGATGGTTTACATAACTTTGAAGGAGACAACCAAGACATTGAAATGATTAAAGATTTTCTATCCCTTGGCTCAGTCATTAATCAGAATGAAGAAATCAATCAAGAAATCCTCCAGAAGATGACTAAGAGTGTGAAAGGCAGCCATGAAGGAACTAGGTA
This sequence comes from Cyclura pinguis, assembly GCA_030412105.1. Classification (NCBI taxonomy): domain Eukaryota; kingdom Metazoa; phylum Chordata; class Lepidosauria; order Squamata; family Iguanidae; genus Cyclura; species Cyclura pinguis. Next base: position 259,601,137 of record CM059601.1, on the reverse strand, counting down.
AGATCCCCAAGTGTAAAAATATATAATTAAATACCAAAGTCAGAATTGTCCAAGCCACAGCATTTCCAGTTTCTTTGTATGGTTGTGAAAGCTGGACAATGAAGAAAGCCAACAAGAAAATCAACTCATTTGAAATTTGGTACCGGAGAAGAATTCCATGGATGTCATGGACTGCTAAATCAATCAATCAATCAATCAATCAATCAATCAATCAATCAATCAATCAATTGGTCTTGAAGAAAATCAAGACTGAATTTTCACTAGAAGTGAATGTGATTAAACTGAGGCTGTTGTCTTCTGGACATATCATGAGATAATGTGACTCACTGGAAAAGATGCTAATGCTTGGTAAAGTGGAAGGCAGTAGGAAAAAAAGATGACTGTACTACAGGTGGATTAAATTTGTGAAGAAAGCCATGGCCTTGGGTTTGCAAGACTTGAGCAGGGCAGTTGATGACTGGGGCTCTTGCAGATTTCTCATTCATAGGTTTACCAGAAGATGAAGTTTTCTTGATTGCAAATAACAAGAACAACAAAATTGCACTACATTATGATTGCAAACAGCTATGCTTTGAGGTTAGTTTGTTTCAGACTAGTAGAATTAATGTTAACCAATTTGTTAGATTAGGTAAAAGCATGTCTGCATACTATTAAACTATGGTTTAGCATTACACTGAAATGTAGAAAATGTAGGATCTTGTTCATACAGTAGTTGCCAAAGTGACAGAACATCATGGATACCACTGACCTTGTGGAGGAGATCACATGACTGAATGTGGCTCCAAATATCATTACAGGTACATAGACAGATACCCTCACATAGCTTCGAGGAGAGTGCCTCCAGTAAAACTAAGCCAGAATAAATCTGCTAGTTCTTCAGAATGTCACAAGGGAAGCATTTAACAATTTGAGCTGTTTTGGCTGCAATGTAGAGTTTAGGAACAGTTCTACCACCCTGTCTCCCAATTCAGTCAGCTCTTTATACATTTTATCACAATCTTCTTGCATGTAATTAATAGCAGTAACTATCAGTGACCACTGCCACTTGGAAAATAACACACTCCACAGGGCCCTTACTGATTCTAAATAAGATTAGATGTAAAGATGATTGACAACTAAAAGTTGTCATCTGCAACCCTTACTGGATCTGACTCTTTTCAATTCAGTTCTTCACTGAGGCTCTGTAACTGCTCTCCCCAACAAAATGTAACTTTTCCAAACTCTGAGTTTTTAAAAATGTCATGGAGAAATCTGGGTAAGTCCAGATATTTTTTTAGAGAATTTCAATGTCACACTTTAGTCTTGGTGCTGTACTTTGTAGTATCATGGCCTTGCTCTTTCAGAATCCCAGGATCCTGGAAAGGTTTATGTCCCATATGATTGACAGAGATTGTCAGGATGTGCTGTGAAGACTTATTTGTAAGGCAACACAAATGCCCATTCATTGCACATATGCACACTGCATCCAAAGAACTCAAGAGGTTAAAGGACATACCAGTGTGAATGACACATTTCTTTTCATCTGAGATTTTTAAAAGTACACTCTCAAATACAAAGAAAGACAGAAGTTCTATATCCCCCTTTCTCCTTGAATAGCAAAAGCAGTCAAAGTTTTGCAGCTGGAAATATATTAACCTTTAAAAATATTTATTTATAAATTCCAGTTTAAATCTATGGGGCTTCCAAGTATCTAATTCTAAAATCAGTGAGATTTCATCTAATCATTAAATTTGATGGTTATTATGGAAGATGACTCATAAATATGTAAAACACAATCTTCAGTGAAAGAATTAACACAAGGATAAATGTTTCTTTTCTAATGTACATGGTTATATAACTTTAGTGGAGATCAGTTACACCTGAGTGAGCTGGAGCCCTTTCACATTACACCACTATGGCACTATGATTCCATTTTAAGTATCATTATTCTATCGAATGAAATCCTGGGATTTGCAGTTTCAAAAGGGGTGTTTAAAATTCTCAGCCAGAGAACTGTAGTGCCTCACCAAACCCTACGATTCCACAGCATGCAACTTCAGCTGTTAAAAATTTAAAGTGCTGTAAACTGTGCAGTGTGAAAGGGTTCCTGGTCATTTTGACAGATCTTTATTTGTATGGTGACAAGCTTTTCCTACCACACTCCTTCTACTGACAGCCATTTCTTCAAATAAATAGGATAATATACAGAAAACAAGACTGTTTTCACCAACATCGAATTCAGCTGTTTTGATTCATCTGTATTTTGTGGGCAGGGCAAAATTCTTCTGAAGAGAATGGAATTAAAATATCTACAGGTTTGTTTTCCTCTGAAGTCTCTGTTCTTTATGAATTTTAGGAAATTCAAAATAGCTGCTAGCATAAAAGTGACTCCTTCCTTTCTTACTCCGATTGGGTGGGGGGAAGTTACCCTTATGGACAGCAGCTGAAAATCCACAGAGAACCACATTTTTATAGCAACTGGTGGACCATTCCTTCAGCAATTCATTTTATTCAGAAGGTGTGGTGCGTGAAGCTGGCTTGTTAAAAATATGAAGTCAAAGCATTTGTGTGATAATGGGGCTTCCCATTATCTAGACTTGGCTGAAGGGGGATGCTTCCCTCTTCAGGTAAACCAAGGGTTAATGAGGTGTTGGGATTAGGTTACATTTTTACTGTGGGTCAGCCTCACAGGTCACAGGGGGAGAATGGCCCAATCAAGGGAAGAGAGGTGAGCATCTTCGAGATGCTTCGAGATGCTTCGAAGGAGAAGTTATAAAAATCCTTGAGAGGCCATGTGGCAGGGAGTCAACGAAGGAACCTCCTGGAGATGGGATCTGTGCCAGTCGTAGGCTGCAGGCCCTGGGCCTCGCCTCTTGGTCTCATTCCTCTCCTAGACCACCTAAGCCTGTGAACCCAAATGTGAGTAACTAGAATAAGATAGTTAGTCACGTTAGGGCTTTTTATTATTTTGGAGGTTGGCTGATCTTAAGAATGTATCTGTTGTTATAACTACTTGTAACTTAAGCGTACCTGGGAGGGGGGAGCCTCTCACGTGTATTATTGTCTTGTTTACTTGCATGCCTTAAAATAAATGCTTTTCTGTAAAACCTCTGTTTCCTCTCCATTTCCACGCCATCCTTCGGCACACGCTTAGACAGGACTTCTCTCACTCAGAAGGGGGAGGTGAGGGAAGGGAAAGGTCCTTGAGCATAGAGATTGGCAATCCACTGAGCAGGGTCCCACTGTACTGTTCAGTTAATTCAGAATTCAGTGGGTGGTGGCAGCATGAGAATTAGTGAACGCTGGGGAATTTCCTGCTCCTTTTCAAGGGTAGAAGTCAGTCTTGGGGGGCTGGAAATAAACTCAGTATGACAATTTGTAATACACAATTCTTTACAATTTCACAGCAAGAACTGTTAGCATAATGTTTTTTATGTTTAGATGTCTTTTTTTTTTAAAAAAAGGATGTCACTCTCCACCCCTTTATGCTTCGTTTGAAAACAGACCCGAAGATCTGAAAAATAAGATTCTGTGCTTCTTTTTATTGTTGATCTCTCCCCCCACCTCTCTCTCTCTCTCTCTCTCTCTCTCTCTCTCTCTGTGTGTGCATGTATGTAGATCAGAGACTGACAGTGGAATCTCACATCTACCGAATGAGAAATAGTGCGTGCTTAGTTTGCTAGGTCTTACTCCCAAATGCATGTGCTGAAGAATTGGACTAATTTAAATAGATTAGGATGGGAACTGCACAGCCCTCTAGATGTTCTTGGACTGAAACTACCAGCAGCCATAACTGCCAAACAAGAATACTGGGAACATCAGTCTAATAACATCTGCAGGATGATATCCACCCTGAGATTGAGTGGTGTGTGTGTGTCTGTGTGTCACAAAACCATTTCTCAAATTAATATGTTTCATTAATTTTTGTTTGAATAACTGTTTCTAACCAGCTTGACGAAAAGCCAACACACAGCAGAAGCTTCGTAAGACTACGTTTTGTAAGTTTGTATGAATCTCTAAATGAATGTAGCTTCATGCGTGGTGCCTTCCGAATGATACACTTAGGATTTCTGAAGGATGGAAAATGCTGTCTATCGAAGAATTCAGGCAAAAAGGGAGGATTTGGAAGGTCACTGCTGATAAATGATTGAGTTTAGAAAGCTGTTGGCCTGTCTGTTGTGATTAATTTTCTGCCAACCTGTTATGACCCACAAACACACTGGAGCTGGCTTAGAAAGGCTGAAGACTGCTTGGCTGACTTGTGGGAAAGAATGGAGCATTTATTTACCATGTTCCAGTGCTTTCAGTGGAAACCAAAAGAGAATGATGGAGTGGATCAAGGCGTTGATGCAGTGACCCCAGAACACCTAAGAGAAAACAAAATAGGAAATTCAGGAGACTGGCCATACTCTTGAAGTTTGTTTTAACCATCATCAAATGTTTTGTTGTATTATTTCTTCATTTTTATTAAGAGGTATTTAAACCTGCTCATACCTATAACAATGTAGAATTAAATAACAAAAACAGAAACTGAAACTGTCTCCCAAACTTACTGTAATTTTCCACATTTTATGCAACAACAACAAAATAAGAATACTCCACACAATTAGGAACTTTGTTCTTTTTTTTTTTTTCTGAATGGAGACCCAAAGACAAGACATGGAAGTAAATTTCTTTTCAACTGGTTTGCAAAATTTGCAAGAAACTTCATCTCTGAAATGGGCAGAACTTGATAAGAATCATGTACATTTTCGCTTTCTATTATTTGTAATAAAAATAAAGTAAAAAAATCAAAATATTCCTATATATGAATGTAAGTGAAACTGATAGATTTTCACATCTCTACTGGGGACTACCATGGATGAATTTCTTCTAGAAATTTCTTTGTGTTTTCTTGAAATGAATTTCTAGGAAAGTGTAGAAGGACAGACAGGGACGATGGAAAGATTTCATTCAATTCACTTTTTCAAGTGAACTGACAAATTTGCATTTCCCAAACTTGAATGTGGATCAGAACACAGTGATCTTCTGGCTTTCTCAGCTATTTCTCAGTGGTCACTTCCTGACTGTGGACCCCCAAGTACAAGTTAAGGAAGGCTAAGCTCCTTCTACTTCTTCCTTCTTTCTTTTTCCCCACTGTCCTTACCCAGACAAACCTCTTCTAGTAAGTCTGGAAAATCCAGTCAGGTAAATCCAGGCAGCTGCTGTCTTAAAAATACTTTAAATTGCTTTTAAGCTTATTTACTTTAGTTAATTTGTTTTATGTTCTTAATGGTACATGTTTGATTTGTTTTACTGTTAGCTGTCTTGAGTTCTAGAATGTTGGGAGAAAGGAGGAATAGTATTCTAAACAACAATCAGACTCTGAATATTGCGAAGGAGTTCACAGCTCAGAAAAGAAAGTTACACACAAAAATGCATGTATTCAGGAAAAAAATTAAGCAAAAACCCCACCCCCATATTTTTTTGAAACCGAAAGACGAAGTTTTTTGTGCTTCACATCCGTCCTTTGAAATCTTAGCCTCCTCAGGCAAGTACCACCCCAGAACCTTTCTTTCCTTGAACTGCACAACTCAGAGAGCTGAAGCTTTGTTAGCATGAATAGGTTAATAAAACAAGAGAGTTGAGAGTGGAGGACATTCTTCAAAATATGAAAAGAAAATATATCAGTGTAACCTTACCTGCATATCTCCCTGAAACATCTTTTTCAACCCACACCCTGACAGGAACAATAAAGCCATCTCAATATTTTCACAGAATCTCTTGGGGCACTGGTTACATTGGAGATGGTTAAAAAATGGCATAAAGTGAAAGTGTGGGAACATTTTATTACAGAACACAAAATAACTTGCAGCTCACCCAGTTCCATTGAAGGTGCAAGAAAAGGTGCATACTGTGAAGCTGATTCATTTATATGCAGATATATAGAGTTCTCTTGAGGACATAAGAATCCTATCTCTAAGGTCATTTCTGCACTAGACTGTTATAGTGTTATAGTTTGCAAATTGCAAACCCTGGGATTCCATAGGATGTTGAAAGTAGAATAATAGCACTATAACAGTCTAGTGCAGAAATGGCCTAAGATTCTAGTGTGGAACTGTAACATGACTCTTCAGCACATGTAGCTTTAATTCTGACCATGCTGACCTCTACCTATGCTACCAAAGGACTTAGCCAATAGATGCATGTCAGTTCAACACACTGAATGCAGTGGGAGATCAGTTTCTGGTACTTGATCCCAACTGGGTACCAGAAGACCATCTATAAGCTTGGCACATAGTCTGGCTGCCACAGTCTCAAAGGTAATGGGAATCAGCACTTCGATTTCAGCATTCAGTGCTTAAGTTAATCCATAGGTTTACCATGACATAGCTTTTGAATGAATTCCTAGTTTCTGAGTTGTCCTTGAGTATGCAAAATAATACTAATAGTAATAGCAAAGTAATAGTGACTGTGAAGAAGACTTGAAGTATGCATAGGTACTATTTAGATAGATAGATAGATAGATAGATAGATAGATAGGTAGGTAGGTAAGTATAAAATGTTTTCTTAATTGTATCTCATCTTTACAGATGTAGACCTCCATAAAGATTTGAGTTTTGGTGTTGCCCATGTTACAAAAGCAAGTACTCTGCCAGCAGTGGTCAAGAGAGTAGCATGCTAAACTTTGAAACAGAATACTTGGTTTCACAGTTTTGCTCAGTGCAAACCTCCCTGAAGAAAAGTCACTAGTAGCTTGGAGTAGTTTCCAAATCCAAGAGTTATGGACCAGGATATCTGGTTGTCTCATCTGTACCTATCCACATCATAAGATCTTCTGGACACAGCGCTGCCATCTCAGGTAAGGCAAGTAGCCATTAGGGAGAGGAACATCTCAGTGGTGATACTTCAGAATATTTTCCCTAGACAGGTCCTCCTTCTGTCCTTTTAGCACAAAAGGCCTTTTCAAATTTCCCAGTGCTTTTAGGTACAAGTGTAATCTCTTTTTAAATCTGAGTTTTAAGACTTTGCAACATTTTAGTACTTGAGTTTTTATATATGTTTGGATTTGTTTTATTTGTACTTTTTGTTTGCATTTCTTATGGTTGGCTTGGACATAAAACTAAACCATAGTTTAGAATTATAAGAATGAACCACAGCAAGCCTCAGATTCATGCAGGATTCTCCTCAGCTAAAGTTTAGCATGTCAATCTAACCATATGTGATTAATTTTAAATATGGTTAAGGGAAACATGGCAGGTTGATAAACAATTATTTGAAGTTGATTTGTTTCCGTTAACCATAATTAACCACAATTTGTTTGATCAAAAAACAGGGTGTGCTACTGTCAGTGTAAAATGGAAGTAACAGGCTTCAAACTCCTTCACAGGGCCACCTGGAGGTGAAGATGAGAGGATATCTCTATAGCTTGCTGGGGTTCACCATAATGCAAAACTGTGGGTTGACACTACCTAACAAATCAGTCTACGTTGTAAATAATTTGGGAACTTCCACTGAATAACAGCACAGAAACATAATAAACAAATAGATATTGCTGCTTTCCACCTGTGCCTCACCCCATGCTGCTGCTGAGGACAGAATTACCAACACTGGCTCACAGCAGCTCCTCAGTCTTCCTGTGCCCATTTTACAGATTATAAAAGCTGCACAACTCTGAAAGAAATACAAACAGCTAGAAGAAGTTCAGTGAATTTATTCTTGAACTTTAAATATATTAATCATTTCCAGTTGCAAAAAGCTGGCATACTACAGCAGTAAATCAAAATTCCAATTTTCAACTACAAGCTCGCTCTTATTGTTTTCTTTCCTTCCTTAAAAGTAAACATAGCCTCTTACCCTGCTATTGAACCCATCAGCATTTTGTGTAATTTTGTAGAGCTGGGGAAACCTAAGCATGTTGTCTTGAGTGCATGATCGTTCAAAGATTCCCAAGGTGAAGGGAGGCAACGCTGTGAAAATCTAGAGAAAACAAAGGAAGTAATTAAAAATAACACACCATTAACTTTACAAACAAGTTGAAGGTTATACTTCATACCTGGGAGAAAACCCTGACATTGCTTAAATCAACAGCAGCAGCTTTTCCTGAAGCCAGGGGCATAAAGTCCATAATATAAACAGTATAATCTGAAGCACAAGAACTTTCACCAGTGAAATGTTATGAGCAGTAGAACAAAAGGCTGTGACTGAGCAATAAGAAACCCTCATGAGCATCTGTGGGGCTTTCTCACTGCTGGCAACAGAGGTAGAAAAAGAGACACAGATTTGGAGAGGTGGGCAGTGGCGACAGATGGCTTCCACGTCATCATGGTGATGTTTCTATTCCAGATTTTAAAGGAGCTACCAAACATGTTTGAATTTTATCTCCCAAATAGGTTCAGCACATTGGACAGCTCCTTTAAATTTTGGACAAAACCAAGAGAGGATTTACTGTCCTGCTAACATAAGGTCAACCAGTAGGTGCTGGAGGTGGACACTTATCATAGACTTGAAGCCTTAGCAGCCAAAAGGGGCACTTGTGCCTATTTGCAATAATGGCAAGTAAAGCCAACGGAGTTGTTCTGCTGCAAAGACCTACGGCTTCAGGCATTTTTTTCCACTGTTTCAATTCAATCAAACCCTTTGTAATTTATTTCAAATTCATTAATTAATTTAATCACACATACAGAGAGAGCCTTTAACAAGACTTCCAAGGTGGCTAACAGATTATTTTCACATAACGATGGGAAATGTGTTGCCCTTTAGTTGTTGTTGCATCACAACCTCCAACACATGTTGCTAGATTGCCACTCCTATGTAGCACAGCCAGCAGCGAAGGCAGCAACATCTAGAAGGGCCTATGTTTCCCATCTCTGCATTGTTGTTGCTGTTGTATGCCTTCATGTCATTTCCAACTTAGGGTGACCCTAAATAGTTTTCTGGGGCTAAGAATGTGTGATGCTTCCAAGATCACCCAGTGAGTTTCCGTGGCCAAGTGGGGAATTGAACTCTGGTCTCCAGGGTTTGCTCAAAGCACTATGCCATGCTGGGCCATTTCTACTTTAGATGAACATCTTAAGGAGTCTGCAGACCAAATTTGAACCAAAAACCAACCACCTACTGCCCTGTTGGTGCAGGACAGAAGGGGGGCAGTAGGCAAAGCTTCCTTCCCCAGCCAGACTATTCCCTTTCCCACCACAGGAACCCACTAAGAGAAGGTTCATGGGGAGTTTTTGTTTAGATATAGGCATACTGTAATTTTACTACTTTATTTTGGTTTTACGTGTAAGCTGTCTGGCAAATATTTTTAACCTTAAAGGCAGGATATCAAAGTCTATAAATAAAAATATAAATCCTCCCTTCCAACTTTTTCATTTTAGTGGAACATCCCTGCCATGCTGAAGGATTCATCATGCGTCTACTATCAGCAGATGCAATATGTCTTATAACTGGGCTGCAATCATACACACTGTCACTCGGAAGTAATTTCCACCAATTATCAATGGGACTTAACTTCCAAAGGAATCTTTGCAGGACTGAAGAGTAAAATTGATTGAATTTGTAGTTGATTCTGAATTTGTATATGACACAGTTGTTTAACAAGGAAGCTCTCGAGAGACTTGGGGAGAAAAACTTTAAGAACATGGCTGATTTTCTGCATGAAATATCTTCAGAGTATTAGATAATTAAAGGATAATGCTATAAGCATATATATTGTTAACTACTAATAACTGTTAACCAGCCACGTAAGAAAGATGCAAGGAGAAGGAGCAATCCAAAACAATTTACAGCTACTAGTCACCTTCAACCAAACAAAATGGATAGTTAATTCAAAGCAGTATGTGAAACTCAGCAGCTATCTGGCTCCCCTTACTTCTTGGCCCATAAGGAATCATAATTCTTGAATGATGGCAGATAACTCTACCTTGTGTTAACAGGCCTCCCCTCCTGGAGTTTAAAGCTGGTAACATCATACAAGAGCCTGCAAAAGTTATTTTTGGACTATAGCTCCCTGAGACCTGAGACTATTCTTGAAGTTGCAATCAAGACAAGTAACTTTCCTAAGCTCTCCTCTTCCTCTGCCACAATTCTCCTTTGGTTGGTCAGTGTAAACCATATGGACAAACTAACAAGTACCCTTTCCTACAGAATCCAGATTTTTAATGTTTTGTGCCCAGTTTAACATCATAAATTCAGGTAAACCCATCTCCAAGCTGATAAGGCACATTGTTCAGAGGCTGCACGTTCATTTTCAGTAAGAATGGCCCCTACAGATACAGGCCATGATCCTATCTCACTGCACTAGACTGTAAATAATCACCAGCAGAGTTGCGTTTCTCTTGCATTACACATTCCGTATACTGAGCACCTATGTAGTACAACGTATGTGGATCAGTGGTCACTGTGCATGGCTAGCAGCCCACTATGCAACAGCAGTGCACAATGTGCACAGGCAATGCACAAAGGACTGAAATTAAGAGTCATATATGGATTGGGTTATCATCACAATCTCCTATGGGCCAAAGATAAATGATTTTTTGGTATGCCCTAAGTATATTTGCACACTACTTCCCCCATATTAATGTACAACTGCATGTGCAATAGTTGTGCATGTAAAACTCCACTTCTGCTGCAGTCAGGTGAACTCAAGTACTGTACATTGTCCATGAAAGCCACATTAGAAGCACTGTGTATCTTACACCAGCCACAGAGCTCCTTCATATCAAAGAGTTCCCTTAGGATAATAAAGGTCCTCCTTCACATCTAACAGTTCCAGTTTAGCCCTGTTCAGGGATCTGCTGCTCACATGTAGGGCTCAACTAAGAGTGCAGGCATGGATGCTCATATAAGCCATGCCACAAACATTGCTACACAACAGGGAGTGTTCCAGACCTTTGCACTCTGCACAGTGGTTTGTATATTATTCAGTTGTACAAGTTCACACAGTTCATGTAATTTGGAGCTGCTGGGTACAAACAGATGTTTAGGAGTAGGATTTTAATGTGTGTGTCCACACCTTTGCCTCCAACGTAGCCTGATATTCAAGCAGGTGAGTGGGACATTTTTTTTCTAAGAAAAAATGTCCCACTCAAATGAGAAACCACTGAGAAGCATGGACATGGAGCATGGTTGTATGTGCATGGCACAATGCTCTTCCTTAATGGAGCAGATGCTTGCGTGTGTGAGGTGCAGACAGATACTTCCTTTCCCCCTAAGTCGCGAGAATGCTCATGTATACCTTGTGGATCACCTCAACGTCTCAATGCCAGAGACATGACTGACACAAAAGGAAAACAATCTAGGAATGATACCAGGGAGTGAAACTTTAATTCTTTTGAAAAAGAATCAGTAACTCCCATAATACCCAGTCAGTACAGTGGAGGGTGACATATTATGGGAATTGCAGTTCAAACACATTGGGATGGCCACAGTTGCTTGCCCCAGTCTAGAGAAACTCATTGGTCTGGTATAATTTCCATTTGGATAGAGTCTGTACCTTGATTTTTGAGAAGGACATATCTGCTGGCACTACCACCACCATCATATGTACTTATATGTTCCTGGGTTTTTGAATCAATGTTGCTTCAGTTTTGATACAGTTTTGATGGGTCCTGTGTATCCATCATGTATGCACGTGGTGAAGTACTTGGAAGGAAAGCATACTGCAGTATTTGAAAGGGAGACACATAGTTATGAACACAGGGAGCACATGTCCTGGGAAACCCGTGACCCTCCAGATGATGTCAAAATTGTAAATTCCATCAGCCACTTCCTGCACAAGTGAGAGTTTGTTTCTGTTTTTATTTGTCATCAAGTTGATTTTGATTATGGTGACCCTATGAACGAGGGACCACCAAGAGCCTGGTCATGAACCGCCCTGCTCAGGTCTTACAAAGGCAGGCCGTAGCTTCTTTCAATCCATTGCAGTCTGGTCTTCCTCTTTTCTTACTGCCTTCCAGTTTGCCAAGTATTACCATCTTTTCTAATGAGTTATGGTCAGTTGACCTCATGTTAGTGAATCCTCTCTGGTTTTGTCAAGCCTCACTTTAGTCATTTTGGCTTCTAGTGAGAGTTCTGGCCTGATTTACTCTAGGATCCATACATTCATCTTTTAGGACTTTCTTCCAGCACCACATTTCAAATGAGTTGACTTCAGTGCTTTGGAAAGCTCCTTTAAAGCTCAGACTAAAACCCAGAGTGGCTTACCCACCTCACTGATATGGAAGCCACCAGCCTTCGCTGTCTCTGTGCTTACAACTATGTGCCCATTCTTCAAAAATTAGGCATGCAGTAGACCTAAGGCTAATATATCTGCTTTGGCAAGCAGTCTTCACTTACACCTGGTTAAACATGTGAGCTCATTAAGGTCAACAGTGAATACCTCTTATGTGAGTTACCGTTATCTGATCAATGAACATCTGGTTGGGACCCAGAAGAAGATTCTTACTGTGGTTATTAAATGACTTTGAAAACAAGAAGATCCACCACACTCTTTGTCCAATGGATTTCCACAGTTATGGCATAAACTTCCTTTTTACAAAGGCTTTTGGGCTACAGGGCGAAACAGTTTCTCCTCTTTTATGACATTTTGCTCACTGAGCTATGATTTTTAGAATATGATGTCACAGTGAAGTTGTTTTTTAATTTTAGAATACCATTTTGAGTGGTTTCTGATGTTTTTCTAGTCTTTTCATTATTACATTATTTTTATTAGTTTTGATGTTGATTTACTGTATTTTATGACTGCTGGACATATTGAATAGTTGAGGAAGGGCAGAACACATATAATTTCAATTAATGAATAAAATACAAAATGCCACTAGATTATATTGAGCACACACTGGAACAATATTCACGAGCTGTCTGCAATTTCTTACAAGGGATGCGTAAATCCCTTGGTTCTGATTTCTATGTTCACATTTTTCCAAGCACAAGTTCATTTCAATCCATTTCAGCATCAGTCTGTTAATGTCTTTTTTACAACCAAATGAAAATCTGTATTATCTTTATGCGCACAAACCATTTCATACCTTCTTGTACATTAATTCCTTTAATGTATGCATTTTTCATTTTTCCTCCCATTTTTGAACCAAATAGCTTTATACTTTCCAATGTATGCAATCTTCTCTACTTTCTGCCTCTTGGATGCATTTTTTTCCATTGGAGAATGGTATAACAACATTCAGAGAAGTCCAAAACACAAAGGATAACTGTATTTTGGATTGCATGGAGGTTTGTGAAGCCCAGATAGGTCAGTTCATAATAAAATACAAACCAAATAAATCTCACTCCTCTCACTGTTTTTCCCAAACACTGCTTGCTTTCCACTCTGAAAGGTGTGCATCATTTCAACTTCATTTCAAATCTAAACCTATTATCTCTGCATTGTATTTACACTGAACCAGCTGTCTGTAATTATAGACCATTTCTATTTATTTTCTTTACAAAAGGAGGGGAGAAATCCTTTCATTTTTAAAGTTTGGAGAATGATTCCTTCCAGAAATGTATAAGAAGAAGTCTGGAGAATGCAGGTGAAGATCAGCTTCAACAAAGGGCCAGCTATTCCTGGGGATCAGTAACAGCAAGTACATTTCCTAGCTCCATGATGTCATCCATCTCCTTTGAATTAGTCACAAAGCAACACACCAGATGGCTGCATGGAGAGCATTCTGTATTCTGGCGCATTAGATGAGAGCCAAGACTAATGGGCAGCTCATATGACTGACTTTCCCGGCTATGTCCACATGCACAAGGAGCAAGTCACTGTTTCCTTGTCTGGAGATTGCCCCCAATTATGGCTGCTGGTTGAGCAATCATTGGGACAGAAGGGATACTGTTATTCCCACAAGCAGCTTTGTATAACAAGACCCTCGGGATGCCCTAATCTGTCTCCTGTATGTGCCACACTGGAATAAATAGGGGGGTGATGAAGTTCTCTTCTTAATATTTTGGTGGACTTTTACATGTTTTCTGACTGATGTAAAGGAGTGTATACACAAAGGAGTCCTGTGACACCTTAAAGAACAGCACATTTATTATGGGAGAAGCCATAGGTGCCTTCAGTTCATAAAAAGTTTAAGCCTCAATAAATCTGTTACTCTTTAAGGTGTCACTGGGTTCTTTTGTTCTCTGTATGCTTGCTGGAACAGACTAACATGACTACTTTTCTGGAATTAAGAATAGCACAACTGGCATATGATTTGGTCTTTGGAAGCAGTGAATGACTACAAGGGAAAGAATTCCCCCATTTCTAACATATTTGTTTCATATTCTTTCTGTTTTGCAGCCCTGGGACCCCAAGTTGCACAAGATGTGTACGTATTTTCAAACAAAAAAACTAGAGAAACAGTTATAGTCTTGCCATAACTCGTCCTATGAGTTCCACCATATAAATGTGATCTACCTCCCAAGAGAGCTGTGAGGTAAAACACAATAATGACAAAGCTTTACAGATTTTCAAATTGCTCACACAGACCTTGGGAAAGTTACTTTTTTGGACCCCAACTTCCAAAATCCTTCAGTGGGTAATCTTGTTCAACAGATAAAAGTTTGTTTGTTTGCTTGTTTTTAAATCATTCTTGTATGCAAAGGTGAAATAAGCAAAGATTTATTTTCTCAGTGGTGAGTTTGCATTGAATGATTTGGGAAAAAAAGAGCAATAAATAGGACAGAGGAACTGGTTCAGACAAGCTGTACACTCATGGTTTATAAGTCCAAAATGTTAATGGTCAAGGATGACCAAATAATTTCTCTTAATATAGTATCTAATGTTTGAGAAATACATATGTTAATGTATATGCAGAGAAGGCAAGGGAAGTTTGTTCCCCAGCTCCCAAAAATACAAGTGATCTTGAGGCTAAAGAAGCTGTCTATGGTGTTGACCCTGTCCTCAAAACAACTGAAGACCTTGGATAGTCACTTTATAGTTCAGACTTAACCATGGAGCAGAATCCTGCCTTGTTGATATGGGAGCCACCAGCCACCACTGTCTGAGGTGTGTGTGAAAGAAATTGAAGCTGAAGTGGGCAGAGCCTGGAACTGTTCCATTTTGGACTACAACTACTAGCATCATTCAACCGTCAAAGCCAGTGACCATGTTGGCTAGGGATTCTGGGAATTATACTCCAAAAAATAATTCATATTTGGAAAATGGGAACATAGAGTGAGACAGGTTGAATGGCAGAGTTAACAGAAGGCTGAATGCATTTCATGTGTGTTGTCTTGGGGGAGCTTATTGCCTCTCCAATGTAAGGTAGTGAGTCAGCTGTCTTTTGTGTGTATATACCTTCAAGTCACCTGTTAACTTACAGTGACTCCATGAATTTCATAGGATTTTCTTAGGTGAGATAGTTTATCATTGCCTTCTTCTGCAATATACCTTATAGCACATGGTATTTTTTGATGTTTCCCACACAAGTACTAACCAGGGCTGACCCTGGTTGCCTTCCAAGATCAGATTTAGGTCTTCTAGGAGGCTTAAGCTGTTTTCCCATCTTGCAAACATGTAAATAAATCTAATATCACATGTTTTACATCTGCAGTGAGCTTTCCCCCACAGTGAGGTGTACTGTATTTCTATTTAAATTATAATAATTATCTCTAAACTTGCATCTCTACATAGCAATTAGCATATGTAAATTGTCTGCAAACCAGCATCCTCTTCTGGGTGATACATTTTCTCTTTTTCTGGTGAGACATGAGTGACCACCCACCTTTTCTGCCGTTCCCAGAAGCAGCGTTTGGAAACATTATTTCTGGGTTATAACTCCCTCAGTCCCCAGCCAGTCTGAACACAGCTGGGGATTTTGACAGTTGTCATCAAAGAACAACGTTTCCAAGCTCAGCCAAAACTATTGGCAAGCCCCTGGCAGGCTATTTGAGTTATATTTGGCTTAGTGGACCATAAAATGTTTAGGTTTGTGGTAGGTTGATATTTTCAAGTTACTGCTTAAGATTAGGAGTAACAGAGGACTTACTCGTTTGAATTAAGACAAAGCAACAATAGCCTCCAAGTGCACATCACAATGCACATACAGAGGATCAGCCAAGATAAAATGCACAGATATAAACACCAAAGGAATGCCATCCGGGTTCTGCATGTTATCAAGCTGAGTCAAGGGACACTTACCACATTGTAGAGGCCAATGCACCAGCGCTCAAATAAAATCTGCCCTGAAAATCCATTAACGAATGCAAACCAAAGCTGAAACAGAAGAAAGTTACACAAGGCTTTAGATCAATGTGACACAAAAGTTTTTATGCATTAAGGAAGAGAAGAGTGTGGAATGTGGACATCGTCTGGAGGCAGCTGCTGGATAGCTTCTAAAAATACATCTTCACAGTTGTTCTCTTTTTAAATAGAGCAACACTGCTGAAGAGATGGAACAATCTGTAGAATTTGCATCATTACACTGAAATAACAGACCTCTTGTAAACCTGTACAAAGATCCTTCGACACTAGCAAACTCTTAATATGTATTCCTATTCACTAGAAGCTAATCTGGTTTTGATTATGTATCATAGAATGCACAAAATACCAGAACAATCTAGGAAAATACATGAGAGGACTCCAGCCTATGGTGTATTCATTGCAAGTTTTGTTCCACTTCTGGGATTTGAAATACAGGATATCAGTTGAATAAACATACAAATAAACATCACAATTTTTTTAAATGCTACAAAGAATATTACACTATGAAAAATATTCCTTGGTCTCAAAGAATTGTTCAGACAAGGAGCCAATGTTAGCTGAATTTTAACCCTCACCCCTCATAACATATCACAGTACTTTTGAAACTGCCCACAATTCTAAAGCAACTTCCCAGGCATCTTGAGGAACCAGCATTTAGCAGAAACACAAGCGGTGGTGGCTACTGGCATCCATGTTGCA
Organism: Cyclura pinguis; assembly: GCA_030412105.1. Classification (NCBI taxonomy): domain Eukaryota; kingdom Metazoa; phylum Chordata; class Lepidosauria; order Squamata; family Iguanidae; genus Cyclura; species Cyclura pinguis. Next base: position 259,584,291 of record CM059601.1, on the reverse strand, counting down.
TGTGTGCATGCATGCACATGAGAGAGAGAGAGAGAGAGAGAAAGAAAAAGAGAAAGAAAGAAAGAAAGAAAGAAAGAAAGAAAGAAAGAAAGAAAGAAAGAAAGAAAGAAAGAAAGAAAAAGCAAGCAAGCAAGCAAGCAAGCAAGCAAGCAAGCAGAACAATCTGTTTTGGGTTTTATTCCAAACTATATCCTAGCTGTCGAATACTACTCCCAAAATAGATTCAGCACCTTGGCTTTCCCGATTAAAGTTCTGAATAAAATCCATTAGCCATCTATCCAACACTATCCTCACTTAATCTTGGAGAAATCACCATCATATACACTAGTACTTACTGCAACCTAAATCATGAAATGCTTCTGACTCAAATCCTTATGTTCACTATTCTTTTCCCCTTTCCTACTCTATTACTTTAATGCATAATACATTAACTTCATAATATTTATTAAATCCTTCAGCCTAGATCTAATTGGTAGCTGTAACTAGAGCAGAATGGCTGGATTAACGGAATTTACAGAAGTGCTGACTTACCAAGTTTCCATAGATTCAATGGGTCTACTTTAGGTGGGACAAGTGATGGATTTTAGATCTTGATGCGTATTAATAATGTAAATACTTACACCCTGAACAAATCTGTTTTAAAATCAAGCCCAAAACTATACTTGGTTTCTAGCAAATGGCTAGGGCAGGAGTAGATGTAGCATATCTTGACCTCAGTAAGGTCTTTGACAAAGTTCCACGTGACATTCTTGCAAAGAAACTAGTAAAATGTAGGCTGGACAGAGCTACTGTTAGTTGGATTTGTAATTGGTTGACAGACCGAACCCAAAGGGTGCTCACCAATGGCTGCTTTTCGTCCTGGAGAGAGGTGACTTGGGGGGTACCACAGGGTTCTGTCCTGGGCCCAGTGCTGTTCAACATCTTCATCAACGACTTGAATGAGGGAGTGGAGGGTATGTTGATCAAATTTGCAAATGATACCAAACTGGGAGGGATTGCTAATACACCAAAGGGTAGGATCAAATTTCAATACAACCTTGACAGATTGGAGAGCTGGGCCAAAGCTAACAAAATGAATTTCAACAGAGAGAAATGTAGGGTCCTGCACTTGGGCAGAAAAAATGAAAGTCACAAGTATAGGATGGGGGACGTGTGGCTGGATAGCAGTACGTGTGAAAAGGATCTAGGAGTTTTGGTAGATCACAGGCTGAACATGAGTCAGCAGTGTGACGTGGCAGCCAAGAAAGCCAACACGATTCTTTGTTGCATCAATAGGAGTATGGTGTCTAGATCGAGGGAGGTAATGGTGCCACTCTATTCTGAATTGGTTAGGCCTCATTTGGAATACTGTGTCCAGTTCTGGGCACCTCAATTCAAGAAGGATGTCGACAAGCAGGAACGTGTCCAGAGGAGGGCGACCAAAATGGTGAAGGGTCTGGAAGCCATGCCCTATGAAGAACGCCTCAGGGAGCTGGGTATGTTTAGTCTACAGAAGAGAAGGTTAAGAGGGGACATGATAGCCATGTTTAAATATTTGAAGGGATGTCATGTTGAGGAGGGAGCAGGCTGGTTCTCTACCACTCCAGAGACTAGGACAAGGAGCAATGGATTCAAGCTGCAGGAAAGGAGATTCTACCCGAACCTCAGGAAGAACTTCCTGATGGTCAGAGCTGTCCGGCAGTGGAATATGCTGCCTCGGAGTGTGGTGGAGTCTCCTTCTTTGGAGGTTTTTAAGCAGAGGCTGGATGGCCATCTGTTGGGAATGCTTTGATGGGTGTTCCTGCAAAGCAGAGGGTTGGACTGGATGGCCCTTGGGGTCTCTTCCAACTCTATGATTCTATAATTCTATGATTCTAGATACCAAATAGCCTTTGGGCCAATAGAACCTCTGTTACGATGCCCTGAGTCTCTGAACCACCAACCCCCTCCCCTTTCTGTTACACGAAGAATCATATTCCAGGAAATGAAATGCTCACACTTGATACTAAATGTTAGGTTGGTCTAGCTCCACACAATGTGGTCCCTTCCAGATGTGCTGAACTACATGTCCTATTTGGTGGTGCAGCTACAGTGGTGGTGGAGTAATTCCTCAAAACTGGGAAAACTTCTGTCCCCAAATTGCTTGTACTGCAATAACCTAAAACTTGAGCATTTAGAAATGCAGCTTAGGTATCCAAAGAAAAGGGACTGACAAATTTACCAAGGGAATGTGAATACAGCAAATAAAGTGATTTTCAATATCTCACTCCCTGCATTGCAAGACATTTGGGAATTAAAGGAAAATGTCATTGGGGGATCAGAATTTGCATTACAGTGGCCCCTCTATTTGTGTGAGGTTTTGGGCAAAGAACCCTCATGAAAGCAAGCAAGCAAACAAGCAAGCAAACAAACAAAAACCCTCCTGACCAAGTGAGGACTCCCTCTCCCATTCCCGTCTGGGGCTCTCCCCTCCCTTGCCTTTTGCCTGGGTGCATGTGCCTTCCTTCTCTGTGCCCGGGGCAAAAGGCAAGCAAATGGGAGGGGTGAGTCCCATTCATGGAGAAGGAAGGTACACACAAGCCTTCCTCCCCCCATTCTCCTCCCTCCATTCCCTTGCCTTTTGCCTGGGCACACATGCTTTCCTTCCACACACCCACGCAAAAGGCAAACAAATGGTAGGAGCCCCACACTTGAAGTAAGAAGGTGTGTGCAAGCCTTCCCCTACTTTCTCTCTCTTCCATTCCCTTGCCTTTTGACCAGATGCAAAAAAGGAAGGCAATGTGCCCAGGAAAAAGGCAAGGGAATGGGAGGGGGAGAATGGAGAGGAAGGCATGTACATGTCTTCCTTCTCCTTGTGCAAGGCTCTCCCTTCCTATTCTCCTGCCTTTTCCTAGGTGCATGGAAGAAAAGCATCTATGCCTGGGCAAAAGGCAAGGGAATGGGAAGGGGAGAATGGAGGAGGAGACTAGCAGGCCCCTCGTGAATAATCAAATTTGCAAAGGTCAAACCCACAGATGCATAGAGAGGAATGTATATGCTCTGTTTTTCCTTGAAGTAAACTAATATTTCTTCCCACATCCATTGCTACACTGCCTAATGACTCCTAAAAGCATGAAAACGGAACCACAAGTCACTTGTACTTCCATGTTTGGTTGCTGAAACATCATGTATAATTTTGTCTGGGACCTGCCACAATCTGATTCTGGTGTCAGAGATCAAGGCTGGGAAATAAAGCACAATAATGAGTCAGCGTGCTGTAACCATCAGACATGGGCAGAAAACCAGAATAATTCAAATGTCACTTTGATAAAAAGAAAACTAGAGCTGGAATGACATTTTGCAGAAATTTCCATTTAAAAACAAATTAGAATGCTGAATTGAATTTTAGAAGTCTCACCTTTGAGAAATATCTCCCCATCTCTAAATCTTAACTTTTACTGATCTTCTTCAAGGAAATGAAATTAAGCTTTGACTTGCCATGTTCAGTATTGCTACAACACATTTCCCACAATAAAACTCCTACTATATTAAGAAAGGTATGGGGAAATCAAATTAAGAGAACTTTTAAAACTCTAATAATGGTAGTACACTAGCAAATTTCTGCACATTTTACTAATAGGGTTTGTTATTTGCCAAGAACAAGTTGGTTTCAGGCTTAGAGCATTTAGAGCTGCCCCACTGAAATGAAGAGGACTTAAGTTAGTCATGAAAAGAAGGTTCTAAGAATGACAATGAATCTATTGTAAGTATATCTGAAATTGGCTACAATCTCCACAACAGAAGCTAGGAACCTTTAGATCTCCCAAGTTTTTGTACTACATCTCCCATGATCCATAATCAATAGACATTCTGGCTGGGGTTTCTGGAAGTTGTAGTCAAAAGATCCAGAGGGAAAAAGATTGCTAATTCCTGCAATACTTTCTTGCTGCTCTCAATGCTGATTGTAACCTGTCATTTTATTGTAAATCCCACCCCATATCATCCCTGCGTAGTATTATGAGATTGCTTTATAATTCTTTTGTCTGCTTTAGGAGACATATTTCCTACATAATACTGGCCTATTCAGTACTTTTAAAAGAACTGCTGATAGATTTATGTTACATCATTGGGCCAGTCTACAAAAAAAGTTGCTGGGAGATGTTTCTGACTCTTCCAAACATCGCCATCCCTTAGAAGCAGAAAAAGAAAAAGAAAAATAATAATCATGCAAGGGCTTTGCTATACAAGTGTATCTTGTAACATTTTACGGAGCGTCTTGAACTCATTTTTATCATTTGCAGGTGCTGCTGGGAATTTTATGGGCAAAATCAAAATCTTCTTGAAACGGCATCCAACCTTGGAAAAAGTATCTCTTATTGAAATAACCCACTGCTGGATAATGAAACCCACTTGCTCCAAGGGAATTGCTATTTAGATGAGCCCAGAGCAACAAAAACATGAGGATTTGATTTGTTTTTCCTTTAATGAAACAACTGGTGTTTCAGAATGTAAATACTACTCGGATTACTTTTTGGCAAAATCCATACAGGTGGGAATGAAGCAAAATGAAAATGCATTGTGGTTCAGTAGTTACAAAATGATATTTGTGTTAAGGTGTTTTTTCCCTATGGAAGAGGTTGTTTTGGCAACTTCTGATGTGTTGTAGCAAACAGTAGGTATGCCTGTTTTGAATAAAATTAACCCGTACTACTACTACACAGCCTTAAGAAATTGTGTTCTGTCTATTTAGGCTCTTAAAAAGAATGAAATGTATGATGAATGAAGACTTGAAAACATGGTTCCCAGTGGGGGGCAAAATGCACTCTCTCGAAGAAGCAGAGCTTAGAAAAGTTACCTTTCTGGACTATAGCTAACTGACCACCAACATCACCCTACACGTAGGGCAAGAAAACTCAATTCTTGTTTTGAAATTGGCATAAGCTGTCCTATAGAGTTAGCAAAATACTGGCTACAGAGTTTGAGAATATCAACATTTTTTCTCTGTTTTTTTTGGGACAACTCACAGAATTTCCCAGCAAACGTGGCCATTTGGACATACAGACAGCTCACCATATCTGCGGATGCTGTATCCATGTGTTCAACCATATGTTCAACCAACATATAAGGGACACCATTTCACTACACTGTTATACATAATAGGACTTGAGCATCCACCAATGTTGGTATCCATGTGGGTCCTGGACACCAGTGGCCCACCATATAATCTAACTCCCTCACCCTTTCATACTTGTTTATTTGTGGAGAGCAGGGATGTAAATCATTGACTACTTTATCCTTGCACATGAGGATGAATAATTATGATAGTTTTTTCCCCACTGCGGAAGAAAACAAATATTTGTCTGTAGTATTAAACCCATATTCAAACATCCCAACGTACTGCAGAAGAATTATTCTGCAGAGAAAAACAATGGGGTGTATGCATGTGCACATGCAAGAAAGTTTTATAAACAGCTTCTTTTGGGTGCCATAAAAAATCATAGCTGGCGTCCTGTTCAGCAGTTATGATACTATGAGCTGGACTTATGATATTCTAACTACTGGAGATTCACGTTTACGGTCATAATCAACTGAATGTGACCCCCTCCCTGAAACTTCCTTTCACAGCTGGGCAGCATCCCACTGAAGTGTTTCTGAGGCACTAGAGATTGGACTGCAGGACTCTCCTGGCTGTGGGTACTTGAGACAAGCAGCTGTGGCAGAACTCCCGCTCCCTGTTCACAAAGGCATCTCATGACTGGGAGAGCACTGCAGACATCATTTCCTAGCACTCTGATCTCCAGTGCCTCAGAAACACTTTGGCTGGGGCACTGCCAAACTGTGAAGGCAGTTTGCAGGGAGCATTGTCGGTCATAACTATGATGACAGAGCTCCAACACTGTAACTGTGATGATAATGCTGGACCTTGTTCCACATGTTTTTCGTTGCGGAATATTTCCTCTGCAATATTTCTAGGAGAAAACAGAGCAAAATTCATGCTGGTTTATTACTCTTCCTAACAGTTTCCTGACTGTTGGGAAAATCATTTTTGGGTTACATAAATATATATTGCCAATTTTATATATTACAAATATTCTTTCCATCTCCAGTGTACATCCCTAAGTGCAGGTCAAAAAAACACCCACCATTATTATCTCTTAAGCTGCCTTGAGCCCCAGTTTTTTTGGGGAAAGTGGGTATAAATAAAGTAATACAATGCAACAAATATGCCCTTCCTTCCCCCATCATCAGCTTACTTTCAACAAGAAAAGCTAACTACCTTTCAGGTTTCACAGACTGGAGACTGCTCATGGTTGACTCAGACTTGGTGAGTTGTTAGGAAAGCTTGCCAAGTCTAGTTTTGCTTGCCAAGCTCCTGGGGACTGCAGTCCACAGCTACAGCACCGCAATGAGCAAATGAATCTAGAGCTATTAAATGGCTTTTCTGATTTGGGATGGAAGCCCTCTTTGCTTTTTTTTTTTTTAACTATTGCCTGCCTACCAGGAATGATGAACCTGCTTATTTATAACCCATAACCCAGCTACCCCTTCCCCCATGTTCATGTTAGAGGTCCCGATTCACAATCCAAAACACTCAAATGTAAGGCTGCAAATCCACAGACTCACTACCTTTATCTCATAACAGTTGGTGTAACAGAGACACGAGATCAACAGTACCACCGGGAGAAACAGAGGATGTGAAATGACAAAGGCTGAAATGAAGAAGGGTCACATGAAGGGAGAAACAGTCCATTTTGTAGCATTGCTTTTTGTAAAACATATTTTGAAAGTGCTGTGTTTTAATACGTAGTTTTTCTTAAGAGTTCTTGATTGGAACAAGGTTCCATTGAGTTGAATGAGACTTCACTTCCTCCCTAACATGTGTGTTTTGGAGTTGCCTGAACACCCTGAAGGTATCAGATCCCATCTGATTTCAGAAGCTGAGCAGGGTCAGGCCCACTTAGTTCTTAAAAGTTAGTACTGTGGGATGTGAGGTGCTGTAGGCTATATTTCAGAGGAAAGAATGGCCAGAACCACTTCTGAATGTTCCTTGCCTAAGAAAACCCTATGAAATTAATGAAGTTCATGGGGTCAAATAGGCAATTTGAAGGCAAGTGTGTTTTGGACTGCACTGACAATCCTTGGAAATGTTAAATTCAATGTGGGAGAAAGTGTGGTATGGGTGTAATGTGATGTAAATGTGGGGGGTATGGGTTTAATGGGATGTTTAACGTGTTGTAAAGATGTATTGGGGTGTCTGTATGGTTTGTAGTGTGATGTAATGTGTTTTTAATGCATAAATTTAAATAAATTTAATAAAAAAAAATACTTCCCCAAAACACTCGTCTGGTATTTACATCCTAATCTGCACCTCTATATTATTATAATATCACAGGGCTACATTTTGAAGATGAATTTCTAAGAGATCTACCAATGTTCAAATATGCCTCGTGAACATGTTTCTTGGTCTTAGAATCCCCAAATTTCTGCTAAAACAACAATGGCACCAACAAACATCTATGAAGTTGGGAGATTGGGACCATTCAACAGTGAGAGAAGTAGAATCTGCATGTGTTCAGAGGCAGTCTCTTCATCAGAGATAGGCGACCTGCAGCCCTTGGGCCACACACAATCAACTCTCAATTTAATTTAAAATGCCCAGTGGAAGGGATGAGTTCAGATCTCTGTGAGAGTGAGCTGGGTATTCAGCAGCAGTCTGCAAGGTGGCAAGGAAGAGGGAAAAGAAGGGAAAGTGGTGGAAAACAGGAAGGAAGAGAGAGAGAGAGAGAGAGAGAAAGGAAGGACCCACCTATTTCTGGCTGTAGCTCTATCCCCTGCTGGCTTTACCTTGCCTGTCATGCAACCTCTCATAGATCATTCTTGAGGGAAGATAGCACTCAACAAAGAATAAAGTTGCCTGTCCCTGCCATGTTGAGCGATTGTCCCTTTCTATCATCATCATCATCTTTTTCCAGTTTGGCACTCAAGGTGTCTTACCACAGATTTAAAAAAATAGTTTAGACGTCATAAAATACAAAATTAAAAAGTGATTAAAACTATCCAGAAAATTAAAACCAGTCAAAAACATAAACTGTTTTCAAAAAACAGGACAACAAAAATAACAAATAGAAAATCCAGCACATTGTTTAGGCAGGATGGTCCTTGTACAACAATTGCAGGGAGACTTCTAAACAACTTCAGCTGAACGCACTTAAGATTTTAAGATCACGGCTTTCAACTGTTCTAGATATTGTTGGACCTGAGGTCCCAGAGTTCCTGCCACTGGTTTTGAGGCTTGAAAGTTGAAAACCAGTATCTGGCTAGGGGAGAACCACTACTTCAGATCTTTGGGTTCAAGGTGCAAAGTTCAACAGAGGAAGAAGCCACATGGGAATGCTGAGGCATAAGTCCTCTCCTCTTCCCCTTGGGTCCTCAGAGGTTCAGGCTGTTTGCCTGAACAGTCCCAGTTCCACACTTCATTCTGCCTAATAATGAGGAACATTTCTACTGCTTTCTCAGCAGAGGGAATCCACCTAGGTGACCTCTGGCTCCATCTGTTTTGGTGGTTTTTTATGAGATATAAGCTCTTGTCCTTTAAAGTTTAAGTCCAAAAGGATACTTCACAGAGATTGTGTCAACGTTTTTGTTTTTTTAAAAAAATAATGCCACAAACTAAATGCAAATGGCTGACCTCAGGGTGAAGGATCATAGCCAGTTACCAATTTTCAGAACCATCCCGTTTATACACCTGCAAGAAAATGAATTTTTAGAAGAAGGTCAAGAACCTCTCTCTCTCTCTCTCTCTCTCTCTGTCTCAATTTTTCTCCCTTCCTCTCCCCACTCAGAATATGGCCTCACTTGTAAAAGTTCCTAAGCAATTTTAATTGCAATTGAAGGCTTTACACTTAATTATTATGGAACATTTAATGCTTGAAATAGCAGGAACTAATTTATTTAAATGCTTTAAGGTGCCAAGATAGTGAAGTGTCTCTTCTAAATGTGTGCATTTATGATGTCTTGATAATAGACAGCTTAACGAGGACTAGAAATATTTTCCCCCAATCCTGCTAAAGGGAATGGAAAGCCGATATAGTCAGAGTATCAACAACTGCCACAGGCACCAATTATAGCCAAGCTCGATGCCTTTACTGTATAGAGAATGTGTTAAATTCACAATATAGCCCCTACACACGTACTTGTTTTGCATGCTTTTGCCAAACAAGCTTTTTTAGAAAAAAAAAAGTTTGCCGTAATAAAGCATGTTTATTTATCTCATCAGCAGTTTGTTAATAACCTTTCCTGATTGAAATCTACTTTGTGATAGATGAATTTCTTGATACAAGAATCTTTTCCTGCTCACGAGCATGTAGCATTAAAATAATCTATTCGCTAGAGGACGGCAGCCCTTGATTCATAATGTGACTATAGTCTACTTAATATTTTTTTTAAAAAAAGAAGAGATCAAGAATATGACAGAACCGCCTGTGATTCACCCGGGGCTGTCAATGATTTTCTCAGTTTATTAACTGGCTATCATGAGAATACAAGAAAGAGTACAACCTCAACAACAGTAGTGATCCTGTATGCACGCATTCAGGAAAATATCTTGGTACATTTGCATCTGTCAACCACAGATGCTCTCTGAGGCTGCAGTCCTATGGTGCCTGGGCAAGCACTGCAACATTCACACTTATCTCCCTCTGCTCCACAGAAAGAGAAGCTCATGGGTAGATAACAAGGTTCACCAACGGGGGGGGGGGGGGGAGCACAAATAAATAAATAAATAAATAAACAAATAAGTAGGGACATGGGGACCTCCCAGATCCCAAAACCTCCTGTCACTTTGATATGCTCTCAGAATGTGAGAGGAGAGGTCCACCTGGGTTCTCCACTTGGGAACTGTCATTGGGAACTTAATCCTACACTGCATATATAATGGGATCAGTGGGACGGAAAATCTGAAAAGGAAAACAACAAAACAACAACAAAAAACATGGGGCAGAAAAATATTGCTTTCCTGGGTTGTTTTGTGGGGGAGGGTGCACATCTTACCAGAAGCTTCCAGCCATGTGAGAAAAACATGCAAAATGTCTCATTTTTTATTAGAGAGGCCATCTCAACAGGTTGGGAAAGATGTTGAGAAATCACTGGCCTCTGCAAAAGTTCTTTTCTCCCATGCAAGAATAAGACCATTGCTGGAATCCAGGTGGTGTCATATGCATATGTAAGTTTCCTTACATACGTAGTTGCACTTTTTTTTTGTTGGGCTGTTGTGTAATGGACATATTCAGTTCACGGCTGTATGAGTGAAAGTTCTGCTGGTGTAACCAATTTGCATGTAGTGGCAGATTCTTGGATAGTGCATGATTATTCATTAGTGTTTTCAATGTGCCACCTAATTCACCAAGATTTCGAAAACAGCCACTGCACATTTCCCACTGCACAATGGAACAATTGGCAGTTATATAGAGCCAGCATGGTATAGTGCTTTGAGTGTTGATTAAAATGATTAGAACTTTGGGAAACCAGGATTCAAATCCACACTTGACCATGGAAACTCACTAGGTGACCTCTGGCAAATAACACTCCCTTAGTCTAAGTAGAAAGCAAAGGAAACCTTCCTCTGAACAAATCTTGTCAAGAAAACTCCACGACAGATTTGCCTTAGGGCCACTATAAGTCAGAAACTACTTGAAGACATACAACAACTGGAAGAAATGCAACATTTGTATTAGGAGAAAGACGATGCGGGATTTTAGCCACTGAGAGCTTTTTTCTGGTCAGGGTTTTCTTAAATTGTGCAGTATATCTTTGAACACAACAACTATCTTTTCATGTGCAAAGCAAAGCACAGAGAGAAAGAGACTGCAAGATTTATAGAAAAGACGCAAACATTCCATTTGATGTTGGAACAGTTAGCATCCATAATTTTCTTTTAAAAAAAGTTGCTCAATTTGTTGAAAAAAATGACCCTTCAAACAGAGACCTCTTGCTGAGAAGGAAAGGAAACCATCTCCATCTCACAGCCAAAAGAAAAATTAGATAGTTTCCTCTTCTCTAGTGTGCTGGTTGGGGAAGCTGTGGTCCAAAAGAATAACTTCCCCAAGCTCTTCCACTTTCTGTTCCATGAGAGCAAGCCTGCTGGAGCTCTGCATATCGCTGTTCCTTCACACTGGATTCTCCTTCTCCTGCACCCACTGAATTACTGTACCTATGATGCACAGCAACCTCAGTAAAGCTAAGATGCAAATCACATCACTTCTGAGGAACAGCCTCTCAACTATAACTCTCCTGCCTTCCTTCTACAGACTGGGGGAAGTCAAAGCCTGAGATCCTGCTGGAAGTATTGGAAAGCCTCCCTCTACCCAAGGCAGGGAAATAATATGGAATAAACTCTGTTTCCTAATTGGTGCTATTGTTATCTGCCCCAAGCTTCTAGATGGGAAGAGGTTATAAATATTAATCAATATATGAATTATTATTTTTATAGATCTTCCCTTTCCCTTCTTCTGAACAGCATATAAAGATTTCTGTAAATTTATTCATGTTCAAAATTGCTTCACGCTTAGCATAACGTTAAGATTTCTGGATAGAGGTTGCAACCTTTGCTTGCTATAGCAATACGAAATCATCTAAGATAAGAGTCCTTCCTATATCCACAGCCTGTATCTGGATGTTAAGATCAGCATGCCAGTGAATCAATTCCCCTTATTCTGAAGAACAGACAAAAACACATATCAGTTTAGCCCATGTACATCAAATTTAATCCTGCAGATTTTCAGTGGGCCAGAACTTGTCTTACAGCTAAGAACAGGAGCTTAACTCCATTGTTCAGCAGACTATAAGATACAAGCATGCACCTGGAACTCTTTCTGTAACACACTGGTTGTTTTTCTTTGTTGGCTGTCCTGGGAATGGCTGATCTCTAAAAAAAGAGGCTGAGTTTTGAACTGTGGTCAAGCCAGCCATGGTCAGACACTGACTCACTCATAAGTCTAACAAAATCTGGAGAATGTCAGTTGTAATGTGTCAGCCACCGACATCTGTCATGGCAAGGTCTTGGAATGATACAGCTTCAGGAAATCTTCACACTTAGCATTTAAATAGTTTGTGACTGCTTAAAAATGCTACATGGATTACCCTTCTTTCATCTGGAGTCAGTTGAATATATCTCTCCTGACCTGCCTTCTATACACACATGTGGATACACAACAACACACAGGTCCTTGTAACAGATCAATATTTCACATGCCTTATATATTATCTTTAAAGTAGCTTGTGGCAACATACAACAAACCAGTAGTGACACAGGGCTTCAAATGGTTAAGGAAAATGTGACAGAAACAGAATCCACTTCCTGAACGCAGCTATTCAGTGAAGAGTTGTACACAGGGTCAAAAAGAACTATTAAAATAATTGGTGCAAAGAAATAGAAGACGACTAACAAAAAGGCAGAACAAGAGACCTCTTCTACAAGATCTAAGGAATAAAAGGAAAATTTAAACCAAGAACAGGGATGCTGAATGAACAGAGAAATACACTTTATGGGCAGGAGAAAATAAAACTATGGAAGCAATATACTGAAGTATTATACAGAAGTGATAAAAAGGATGATAGATTTCTTCAAAGAAGAACTATTTGACAGTGAACCTTCAATTACAGAATGTAAAAGGGAAGCTGTTCTCAAAGCACTTAGAGTCTCCATAAATTGGAAAGAACTTGAAGGTAAACAACCACAAGAAGGCAGTCCTATCATGGGGTTTTCTTGGCAAGATTTGTTCAGAGGTGATTTGCCTTTGCTCTCCTCTGAAGCTAAGAGTGTGTGACTTGCCCATGGCCACCCACAAGAACAAAAATAATGACCACATAACTTCAATGTGAATGGTTATGACATCGAAATTGTTAAATATTTCCTATATCTTGATTTAGTCATCACTCAAAACAGATACTGTAGTCAAGAAATCAGAAGTCTAAGGCTTGGAAGGATAGTGGTGATGGAATTAGATACGATCATCAAGTGCAAAGATATATCATTGAACAACAAAGTCAGAATCATACACGTCATAGCACTTCTGGTTTTCTATGTATAGTTGTGAAAGCTAGACAGTGAAGAAAGTTGAAACAAAGAAGATCAACTCATCTGAACTGTGGTGCTGAAAGTTCATTCTATGGATACCTGTGGACTCCCAAAAAGAAAAATCCAAGGGTCTGCGAGTAAATGAAACCTGAATTTTCCCTAGAAGTCAAAAAGACTAAACTGAGGCTATTGCGTTTTGCACAATAACATTATCTACTGGAAAAGACAATAAAGTTGAAGGCAGGAGAATGAGGAAGACCGCAGTACAGGCAGGCTGACTCTATCAATGAAATTATTGCCATGAATTTGCAAGACTGCAGCAGGGCAGTTATTAACAAGGTTTCTTGGAGAGCTCTCTATTCACAGAGCCCCCAGAAGTCGAATCTGGCTTGGCAGCCCATAATATGCCAATATATAGGGCTGACTGTGCATGTGGAAGTGAATCATGGCCACCCAGCCACAACTGAACACAACTACTACTACCATCATGCTCAAAGGTTATACAAATAGGACCCAAGAATTTTATTCTACAAAACTATTGGAAGTGTTAGCAATAAAGAAAGAGCAATCAGCACCAGTAACACAACCAAAAACTGAGCATTCTGATTTTTCAGAACAGGGTGATCAAAACAGGAACAACTGAGTCCTGCGCTCACCTGCATGCCACAGTTAGCCATAGACTCATAGCCTCTTCTGTAATCCTGTTTTCCACCTTGGATGTCAGTCAAAATGGAACTAGGGAAGGGACTAGAACTTTGAAAAATTATTTTTTAGACTACCATTTCCCAAATTCCCCTACTCCTTGAAACATATCTCACAGGCCTTGGAAGAGTTACGTTTTGGACCATAGCTCCTGCAGTCTTCCAGCCAGAACGGACAATCTTCTTCCTAAGTGTCACTGATTGTCCAAATAAATGTATGATGGCTGACAGGAGTTGTAGTTCAACTGTATCAGTAGCAGAGCTCGGAAAAGCTCTTTCTTTGGAATACAACTCCCAGAGGCCATTTGGGCTTTTGGGATGTGAATTTCAGAAAGTAACTGTTCCATGTCTGTCAATGGACATATTAAAAAAGTGTATTTTAGGAAAAATTATAGTTGAGATTTTATAGGGGCACTAGGCCTGCACCATTCCCAGTCACACTGAAAGTTCTATTTTTAACAAGCAAGCCTAAAGAGGCAACCAGTAGCTACTTACACAAGCAGTCCCCCAGTAGTTCAACAATGCCCTGACACAACTCTGTCCTGCTGTCACCATGATGGTAACTGATTACCCCCTCAAGTTTGTTAGAAGGCTTCCAGCTAAACACTGGCATTGCTTGAACTGTCACCAGACAGCCTCTCTTTATGAATGTTACGTCAGTGTGCCAGCAGAGCTCTGCTTTGCCAAGTCCAAAAAGGATTCCAATTGTTTTTAAAGAAATGCACACCTTAAGAGAACATAAGTTTAGAAATGTGTACTTTGTGAGAAGACACATTCCAATTTATGTAATGAAATACATACTGAAATATTAATTTGTTTGTGTTAAAACACAGGCACACAAATTAATGAGGAAACAAAGCAGGAATCAACAAGAACGATGTGCCAAACAGATGCTGACTGAAACAGACATACCTGTTCATCCCTGCCTGCTACTTTAACATAGGACCTTCTTCATGCGAAGGATGGGCCCTGCCACTTAGCTATGATACTTCTCCTTGTTGAACTTGCACATTTTTAAAAATCAGAGCTCTATGTTTGTACTAAATGCAGCCAAGGCACCTCCAAACTTCTCTAGCCATTCCCCAAAACACCTGTCGGTCCTCTTCCTTCAGTGCCCTCATCATTCCACTATAAAGAATCTCTTTGCTTTCCAAGTATTACATGTGCCTGGGCCACTTTGTTGGATACAATTTAAAGACAACATCAGCAGAATTAGCACTTTCTGGTTTTCACCCACACTGGTTCACTTATAGAGCATGGGCTTTGAAAGTGCTGTTGTTGTTGTTAGTTCAGTTTATACCCTGGCCTTTCTCATAGGAGTTGGTATCAGCTAATACTCTGTATAAAGAAAATATCACTAAACCCACACATCAAAACACAAACATCTAAAATCACAAATTATAAATCTCTGCTACAGGAAAAATATTATAAAGCCCTAGTAAAACCAAACCAAATATTTGCTATTGCCCAAAACCATTTTAAAAAGAGAGATGTTTCAACTTTCTCCTGAAAGAAAAAGTGTTGGGAACAACTCAACTTCTTACAAAAGGGGTTCAACCACTGAGGTGCCACCACCCTGAAAGCCCTGCCACATGTGGAAGTCTTACAGATCTCGCCTCTCTGAGACACCATAAGCAGAGACTTGTGCAGGTAGAAAGTGTATCCCACAGAAAGGAAGCTATATGGCCTCTCAGGCTAGAAGAGGAGTGCCACAATGAATTCCGGGTATCTTAAGATAGATATGGGAAAGAACACGCCATCTGAAATTCTGGAGAATTGCTACCAGCCAGTGTAGGCCAGCCTTTCTCAGCCTGTCTTCCACTCAGTATTGCAAACAGCAATGCTGGATGGGGAGGTGATAGGAATTGTAATCCAAAATATTTGGAAGGCACTAAGATTGGCTAAAGCAGCTCTTTTTCCTTTAATGATCGTTGCTGCTTCTATACTTCTCAGGAGTATAAAATGACTTTCATTAGTAATAGATGGATGTATGTTAATGAGAGTCTGCGGTATCTCCTCAGTCGAAGCCTGCAATCATTCCAAGCTATGATTTTATGATACGGTGTTCTCCAGTGTATAATTGACCAGCAACTTGCATGAGGAGAAGGATATGCTTTAATGTGGCTTGAAACAATCTGCTGCCCCTTTTAAAAACCGAAGAGCATTTGTACTGACATTTTAAAGCCATGAATTATATATACATCTTACAGGCAGGCTCTCTGCTGCTGAAGGAGAGGATTACAGCGAAGGCATACATTCAAGGGTTTGACTTTAAAAAAGGAAAATAAAAGAAATCTGGATGTTTTACACTGTGTTGTGTGTCTTATTATCTAGGCTTTGTATTTGGTTTCTGAAAATGTTTTAGAATTGTGGTTAGTTTCAGGCAACTGCCCAAATGTGGATTAGCTACAGTTTGAATAAAGAAGTGGCAACTCCAAAAGCACAGAAGTGATTGAGAAAGAGGGCCCCTCTGATTAAAAACGGAGCCTGCGGCATGGGAGGGGGTGCTAAGCAAATGACATGCACATGTATTGTATGTCAGCTACTGGTGGTGATCTCATAATTTTCTGGTTGCTATCCATACCCACAATGAACACAGAGAGTTGTCTTACATTGGGTCACTTGATTGTATCATCGTGTTCCATACAGGTACAGGTTGGTTAAGAAAAATTCTGACAAAGTCCTTTTTCATGTATGCCCAATTGCCCTTTTCTTCCTCATACTATGTCTAGCTGGAAGTCCTTTTAGCAGCATCAGCACAGGGAAGATGATGAAAGAGGGCTGGAAAAACACACCAATTACCCCTCCCCGGTATGTTTTTTTTTAAAAGTACAGATCTAAGTCTGGCCAGCAAAGTGAAAGAAAAAAAATCATCCTTGGGTGCATTTTGGAAGAAAGGACAAAATGTTTGGGCTCACTTATGCACAGTTTACTGACCTTATTATCTTATTTCACATGTGCATATTGTTAGTTTTGAGTAACCACTTTGAACCATGTTGAACTGCTCTTTTTTAGTGGTGTGGGAACCTATGTCTGTTCTTCCCAAGTTATTTCTGCCTGTGGTACTAAATTTTCTGTAAAAATAGTGAAGCCCAAGAAGACATCTACGTCATTAACTGGAATATACCTGTTTTGGCCTGTATCGTCTGCCTCAGCCTCCCCCAAACTGGCACCCTCCTCCAGATGTGTCACCTTACAGCTCTCATCATCACATCGTCCAGCATAGACACTGCCAAGTGTCCACGGGGTGGTGACCAAGGTGGTCTGGAAACCAAGCCCAATGAGGAACAACTTAGACAGCAGAGTACATTTACATTTGGAGAAGAGAAGACTGAGAGGCGATATGATAGATATATTTAAATACATGGAAGAATGTCCTGTAGAAGATGGAGTGAGCTCGTTTTCTGCTGCGCCAGAGACTAGAACATGAACCAATGGATTTAAATTACAACAGAGATTCTACCTAAACATTAGGAAAAAAAGAGCATATAGACTGTAAGAGCTGCTTGGCAGTGGAATAGATTGCCTTGGATGGACTCCTCCTTTGGAGGTTTTTAAAGAGGTTAGATGGCCATCATTCAGGAATGTTTAAGCTGTGTTTTCTTGCAGGAGGTTGGACTATATACTCCCTTCCAGCTCTCTGATTCTGTGGTGTTGTTACCTGCTATCAAGCTGCTTTGACTTATGACCACTCTATGGATGAGAAACTTCTAAGAGTCCCGGTCATCAACAGGCCTGCTCAGGTTTTGCAAACTCAACAGTGGCTTCTCTGATTTGAGAGATCAGTTAGAGCACCACGATCCCACAATAACTGCTATGGTTCCATCCTATGGAAACCTTGGAATTGCAGTTTAGGGAGGGCCATTTAGAATTTTCAGCTAGAGAGCTCTAAGGCCTCACCAAATTACAAACTCCAGGATTCCACAGGATGCAGCCATGGTAGCTAAAGTGGAATCATAGTGCTATAAATGTCTTGTGTGACACGGCCCCTATAGTGTGGTCTTCCACTTTTCCTGCTGCCTTCTACATGGGAGATACCAGAGACTGACTGAACCTGGGACCTTTTGCTTGTGACACAGATGGTCTATGACTGTGCAATACCACTTTTCTTATATGAGGGCTGGGCAAAGTGTAGCCTGCATGTGCACCTTCAGTGCAACCCCTAGCCCTCCCAATTCCCCTTCTAAGAGTCCCGGTCATGGATGCCATTACAAGGATGGCACGATTTCAGGATATTGTAATAAGATTAGAAATACCATTAAGGAAACCTCCCTTGTATCTCATACCATGAAGAAGAATCATAAGAGGGAGGTCTCTCTCTCTCTCTCTCTCTCTCTCTCTCTCTCTCTCTCTCGTTATCAAATAACCAAAGATACACCCAATATAATAAAATGAAAAGTCTGATCTTATTGCTTATCTATCAAGCTATCTTATCACTCCCATAGACCATCAATGCTTGAAGTAATTTACATTTTTATGCCTTGTATAGGATTGTAATTTAAACCATGGGCTATAGAGCCTGAATGAACTCTGGGCTTGGTCAGGATTGTTCTCCTATCTGCATTATTTGTATACATGAAGAATAACTTTCACGTTTGGTTACTTTTTTCTTTTATTTTGCAGAGGGTTTCTTATCATTTAGATATTGTGTTATTTATATGTATTTCTGTTATTTTACTATTGTGTTATTTATGCAATAGCCTTGCATACTATTATCCTATTGCTCCCATTAAAGGATTAGAGAAAATTTATGGATTAGTGAGATAAAGGTTTGCTCTTACAACTGGTTGCTGTAAATATTCTTTACATTTTGAATAAGATCCTTTTGGTCAAAATGGGCAGGCTTCCCCCATGTATCTGACAGATTAGGGACCAGAGCACTGTCAGAAAACAGGACTGGTTGAAAAGCAGAACCCCCATGCTGTACTGTAGAGACCATGAAGAATTGGGGTATCCAGTTCTGGGCACCCCAATTCAAGAAGGACATGGTCAAGCTGGAGCAGGTCCAGAGGAGGGCGACCAAAATGGTGAGGGGCCTGGAAGCCATGCCCTATGAGGACAGACTTAGAGAGTTGGGTATGTTTAGTCTGCAGAAGAGAAGGTTAAGAGGGGACATGACAGTCATGTTTAAATATATGAAGGGATGCCATCTAGAGGAGGGAGAGGGCTTGTTTTCTGCCGCTCCAGAGACCAGGACAAGGAGCAATGGATTCAAGCTGCAGGAAAGGAGATTCCACCTGAACCTCAGGAAGAACTTCCTGACGGTCAGGGCTGTCCGGCAGTGGAATATGCTGCCTCGGAGTGTGGTGGAGTCTCCTTCTTTGGAGGTTTTTCAGCAGAGGCTGGATGGCCATCTGTCGGGAGTGCTTTGAGGGTGTTCCTGCATGGCAGGGGGTTGGACTCGATGGCCCCTGGGGTCGTTTCCAACTCTACATTTCTATGATTCTATGATTTTATGGTTTACAGAGGCTCACTTGGGACCGACCACACGTGCACTGCTTGCAAAGTCTCTCAGACAACTTGGTGCCTTCTTTCTCCTTTCAGCTCACTTTGCAAGCAGCCCGTGTGTGTGAGAGGTCCCAAGGAAGCCTCCATAGGCGAGAAGAACTGATGAAAGAGCAGACACCTCCCGCTACTGAATTAATGGAACTTGTCCTTGATTTCAAAGCACTGAAAGAACAAGCCATCAGATAATGGGGGTCAACAGGTGGGGGCTTCCTGTATCCAAAAATCTGTTGTGTTGTATATATATTTTGAATATATTATTTTACATGTTGTATATGTTTTTTATTGTTTATATGCTTTTATTATACTATTCTATGTGCTGTATATATCTTAAATACAGTCCTCCCTCCATATTCGCTAGGGTTGGGGCACAGGACCCCTGTGAAAGTGGAAAAACCATGAATAACGCTAGTCCCTCCCAAACCATATTTAACATACACAAAAGGTATGATCACCATATTCAACCCACCATGTATTCCTTTGAGGCATCAGGGTTTCTTCATACAGCAGAAGTGGTTGGTTGGTGGGGCTTACTGCCACCTCCACTGCTGCCCCATACCATTTTTAATAGGGACTTACAAGCCTCATTCGCAGTCTCATGAGGTTTGCAGTCCCTATTAAAAAAGGCAGAGGGAGGTAGCAGAGGTGACAGCAAATAACCTGTGAATAATCAAATCCGCAAAAGTGAAACCCGCAAATGTGGAGAGATGACTGTACATTATTCTATTCATGCAATTCTGCTTGTTTTTGGTTTTGGTACCTCTGGTGCTTTCTCTGTTATGATTCCTTACCAGTACTTGTCTTTTTTGTTGTTCCTCCCTAGAGCCATAAACTCTTGGTGTATATGATCTTTAATTTTTACAAGTGACTTCTATATCTGTATCCAATAGACGCCCATTTGTACACAATGATAGAATAATAGTCTGTATATGTTGAGTATGTGGAGAAATGTGAGAGAGACATAGTGAAAAGTAATTAATCAATAATTTCTATAAATAAATACAATATCAAAATGTATTTGATATAATGTCTAGTTTAATCTAAGTTACAATGAAATGTGTTTCCCTTCTACACTCCTTGTTACATCATCCATTTGAAAAACATTCTAATACATTTCTGGGAAAATGCACTATATATATTCTATATACAGTGCTGGCAAAAGCTAAAAGGGTCTCACAGGCCAAGCCATTCACTTGCCAAAATACACAGTGAACTGTAAGCACATGAAATCATTTTACCACACAGGGTAATTCTGACTATTAAAAATTATCTGTTTGAATGTTTTTGGAAATTGATTAGCTTCTCCCACCCCTGTGAAACATAAAAAGAAACCACTCACAGATTGAAAAATGGTGTTGGTGGCATAGTCTAAGTACATGGGAATCAGCAGATCTGTAGCCTGGCTTTCTCTGTGTTTATTTGGACAATAAACAGTCTTAAGAGTGGATCTAGGGGTTCCTGGAAATCTGAGCTTGGAAATGTTACCTTTGCGAGTTACAATTCCCAGAATCCCCTCCCCTGGCTTGGCAATCCTGGGAGTTGTCATCTCCAAAAGTTAGCTTTTCAAAACTCTACTAGAGATACGTGGCAGTTATCAAAAGGAGCAGTTCTGAGTCTCTCCCTCTCTTCCACAATAATGTATTATAAATACTCAGCTATTCAAAGAAGAGTTGCAGCTTATTGGTCAGACTGTTTCTCTGTATGCAGATGATTCCAGACACAAAGCCTGCTCATCAATAAATAGTGCTGGGGAGGATCCCATCTGACATTCTTAAAAACTACTCTCTCTTTGTGTGAATCTGAAATAGGAAATCTGACATCATCCTAAAGAAATTTATGTATGTATGTATGTATGTATGTGTGTAATATCTGACCTTTCCACCAAAGAAGAATACTGGAGGAGAAAAGGAAATTAAATCGTTGACAATAATAAACACAGTCTAAAAAATACAATTAAAGATATGACACTAAATGTTAGAGCCAGCACCCAACCAGTTATCTTCCATTAAATAGTAGGCCTTGTCTGAATAGAAACATCTTTGCCCAGTGAAAGAAGGGTAACAGAAAAACAGCAAGCCTAACTTCCCTGGAAAAAGGGCCAGAGAGTCTGGGAAAGCCACTGAGAAGGCAGGCCCTGTTACCATACCCCATTCTGTGAGATGTGCCATTTTCATAACTGAACATATTTATGGCTAGAAAACATGTTTGAAGGAAAGCATGTTGCCAGGTCAAGCTGGCCTAAGACACAGTCAAGTCATAAGTTCAGAGAGGATTCGGTGGGAAACCCAGACATTAATGGGTTTATGCTAATCCTTTCAACACCTCAGGCTCCGTGCACACCTGAAAACAATGGAAGGCAAAAGCAATCAGGGATCATCCCGTAATCTCGCCCTACAGAAATCTTCCCTGTACCCCCTGTCTGATCAAGACATTAAGAGATTGTCATGACTCCCATCAATGTTTTGTCACCTAGAATTAAGGCAATCAGCCCATTCTGGACTCCTTTGTCAATCCCGTGTGAAACTCATTACTGCTCATCTATGCACTCCCTTCAGGGTAGGAAATAGGATATACAAACCCTAGCTTTGGCCCAGCAAATCGTAGCTCATTAGGCGCATTACACTGCATGTGGTGTCCCTGACCTCCATTCTTCTATGTTACCCTCAGACGCTGTCTGAACCACTCTGCTTTAACCTTCAAGACGGTAACTATCACTCTCTTCATCCCAATTTCTCTCCCTGTCCAACCTTTTTTGTCTCACTTTCTTGAGAGTGTCTGATTTATTGTGCATTTGTCAATCCAAATAAAACACTTTGTTAGTTTTTAACTGAAGTCCTCTCTACAGTTAGTACTGGTATACATAGGTGAAAATAACTTGCCATTATTCTCCTCTCACAGGCCTCTTTCGAGTTATAATCCCCCCAAATTCTAAGGAGACACTGGGGCCCTTTTCACATGTGGGGTGGGAAACGGTGTAGAGCGACCTCTCACGGAGGTCGTCTACACCATAGAGTGGACTGGCGTGGACTACTTTTCGTAGTTCCACACCAGAATCCACTCAGGAGCGGCCGGAACTAGCCGGGCTGCGTGTTTTTTAAAAACCTCTTTTTAGAGGTTTTTAAAAAGCACGGAGCACACAGCCCCGTGCTGCTCCGTCGCCCGGCTCTAAAGTGGATCTGTAGGCGTGCGCAAGTGCATGCCTGCAGATCTGCCGGGGGCGGGTTTCCGGCTGGCGAGCTTCTCCGGTTGGTGGGGAGCCTCCGCCAACCGGAAGCTGCATCTGCGGCGATGGACTTACCCGGCTGGAGGTAAGCTCCGTTTTTGGGCGTTTTCGCCTGTTTCCCCCCCGACATGTGAAAAGGGCCTGGGATTGCAGCGGACCTCAAAGTCCCATCTCTTAGGGTAACAGCCCTCTCTTGCATTCTTCAGCATGTGTGCCTCTGATAGTGCTGGGCTGTTCTTAAAACCTGGGCAGGTTTTCATGGGATAATGTGATCTTGCAGTTTTGGATTACAGCTCCTATAATACAGCTGACTATCTTGGCTGATACTGAACTCCCATCATCCTCTATTTAGCTGGTTAAGCTTGGTAGGGAGTTATAATATAAAATACCCGAAAGAAACATAGTGTAGACAGTTTCATGCAAGATGAAACAACAGTAATCTAGCTTGGTGCGAGCCGGGTAGGAGTGGGGGCAGAGGTGTGGGGGCAGGGCTACAGCACATGTGGGTAGGGTGACGGCACACAGGGGGCAGGCAAGGAGCAGCAGCGCCCCCCCCCCCAAATGCCACCCAGGGCATATCGCCCCCTTGCCCCTCTGTCCCTAGGCCACTGTGAAGCAATAGGTAGACTCAATATAAGCAGAACCTAGAAAATGTACTTTGTTGGATTACAGGTATAGGGCTGGAGGATTTGGGGGAGCTGTAGTCCGAAAGTACAGCTTTTCTAAGTTCTGAGCACACATACACACACTCTTCAAAAATGACTGAAAAAAGAACTCTGGGGCTCTGTGATGTAATAAAAAAGCATTATTTCATACAACAGGGTTTTTTTTTTGGTATTATACTTAACCGAATTACCTTTTAAAAAAAAAGGAATCCTTTCTTCAACCTCCAGGACAGAAAATCTGTGAGTCTCTTGTGAGAGAAAAATATCTCACAGTGAATGACCAGCAGATTGCCTTAGGACTTAAGGTCAGAAACACACCCTCTGGTTTTATGGCTGTTTGCTCAAAGCACATTAGTTGAAATAATTGTTCAGAATGAAAATCAAGGATGGCATGTGGCATTAGAGTGGAAGGTCAGGGTGGAAACAAAGTTCCAAAGGATGGAAAAGAGGGAAGAAGGAATGCTAACTGTGCTAAGCAGTAACTCTGACAATAAGAATAGTAACTCTGATAACTATTAAATCTAGTATACAGCATTTGAATGAAGAAAAACTATTACAA
Organism: Cyclura pinguis; assembly: GCA_030412105.1. NCBI lineage: Eukaryota > Metazoa > Chordata > Lepidosauria > Squamata > Iguanidae > Cyclura > Cyclura pinguis. The sequence continues at coordinate 259,560,605 of CM059601.1, read as the reverse complement.
GAAAAGGAGGTAGTTTTGTTTATCAGCACCAACACCTGCTTTTGTAAAGATAATGCCAACAATTAATCTATGATCAATGTGCTGTTTAAAGAGAAGTCGCAGCCAGTACTTCATCCTTGCTGTGACTGAGGGCCTCTTTGCTCTACCTGGTTATAGTGCTATTATTGCACTTTCAACATCCTGTGGAATTCTGGGATTTGTAGTTTACTGAGGCCAAAGAGCTCTTTGGATGAGAATTCTAAATGCCCCTCCCTAAACTGCAAACCTCAGGATTCCACAGGATGTTGAAAGTGGAATAATAACACTATAACAGTGTAGTGTGGAAAAGCCCTCCATTGTCATTTGTGAGACAAGCAAAAATCCTAGTCAGAGATACTTAAAAAGGTTAAATTAAACATGGGAGGAACTCTTCCGTCACTGTTTTGTCACTCTTCACATGTAACAGATGACTTGCTGAAGAGAGCAGCCTCCTCTAACTGAAAATGCTTTCCTCATGATTTAGAATGCTGGAGAATCATGATTCTGTATCAGGGCAAGAGAGATTCCATGGGCATTAGCCAATGGAGCTTGTGCCAGACTACCAAAAGCATGGTATGTTATCCCACCCATAGCTGAAGAGCTGATAGACAGATGTCTCCGCAACTCAGCATAGGTAGATGCCATGAAATGTTATGGACTGATGATATATCAGTGGTGAAGAACATGATCTTTTATGTAACTGCTTTCTAGTTGAGGAATTCTTTCTTGTGGGATGTTAGTTTGGTCTCTCTTTCCTTTGTCCTTGTAGAGGATCCAACAGGATAGGAACCAACTGGTAAAAATCAATTAAGTTATCTATTAAGTCGGACATTTTCTGATGGAAGGGGACAATTAGTTACATTTATTTTTAATGTGACTATTTAACTAAATTTGAAATTTCAGCATTGATTCCAGAAATTACTTATTAATTAAAGTTGTTAATTAAACAAGACATAATGCTAAAGAGCCAACTTCTTAGCAGGTTTTTTATCTAAAGACTAGCTATCTTGAATTTGTGCTGAATTGGGTCACAAGATCCAAACCACTTACTTTAGTTCTGGATTATTAAGATTCTAAGCCAAGAAGTAGAAAGAGAACTTCAGCAGAAGATAGTACTCTGTTTCCTGACAACCCTTGTATATTCTGCACCAGATGCCAGAAGAAAGGTCCTCATTTGCCCTAGGAAACTGCATTTTAAAGTTTTCAACACTGGGACTGAAATCCACCCAGGAAGCAGGAAGCTAAACAAAGTGGAGAAAGAGAATATAAGGAAGGGAGGAAAGGAAATAAAGAGAAGGTGGGGTAGATGAGAAATGGGGTTTCAAAAATTCAGATAGCTGTTTCCTTCTCTCCCAAGCTCAAAATAATGAAGTGTGGACTAAAATCATAGACAGCATTTTTCAGTGTTCTGGGAAAAATTCCCAGCTTTTGCCCTTGCAAGATGAATGCAACTGAATTCGATTTTGCAGTTTATTAACAATTAACTAAGTGGATGAACCCTTTTCTATATATTTTCCTATCTCATGCTGTCTTGTTTTTGGTTTTAATTATTTACTGACTGACAACATTTTCAGTGGACACAAGTGAAATTGCCCTGGATCAAAATTAGAATGAGCTATCCCCTTATTTCCATTATATGCCAATATATTTGGCAGAGATGATCACCACTGGGTGGCAAAGAGATAAATTACATTCACTAGAAAGAAAGCAGGGAGCAATTTATAAACTACTTTTTGGAATGGAGATCAAAAGGCTAACTTGAATCTTGAGCGGAACTTGGAATATGAAATGAAAACATAATACAATTTAATACTACAAGAAATTGCTCTATTTTTGGATCCTGTTCAGTATGGAAAAGTAGCACAGATTTCTGATCTTCATGAAATGCTTCCATATGTGTGCATATATGGCAAGATGAGATTGACTGAAAGATTACAGAAGGGAAGGAAAGGGTAAAACATCCCCACCTTTTCTCTACAGTTTCCTACAGGAAAAAAATGATTGCGTATGATGCAGATAGGACCTTACCAGTTCCAAACGTAATACTTTATAAAGTAAAGCAACCATTTTGGATGAAGCAGGCTTAACGCTTGTTGTTATTGTATAGCCTCAAGTCATTTCCGACTTACCTTAAAGTGAATCTATCATGGGGTTTTCTGAGGCTGAGTGTGTGATGTGCCCAAGGTCACCCAGTGGGTTTTCACGGCCAAGCAAGAAAACGAATCCTGGTCTCCAAGGTTGTAGTCCAACCCTCAAAACACTACACCATTCTGGTTTTCCCTAACAACACAGTGGCGAAATTAATATGGGGTGGGAATTGTAGGGATTTCTAGATATTGCTGGACTGCAACTCTCAAAATTGCTTGAGATTGGCAATGCTAGCTAGAGCTGCTGGGATTTGCAATCTAGCAACATTTGGAGGGCTTTGCAATTTCTATCCTTGAATTTACAAGTTAACTGCTTTCAGAACACAATGTATATCCCACTGATAAAGACCTAAAACCAACTGTTAGTTCCAAATAGAGCAGAACCACTGAATCAATGAAACTTATTTAAGTGTTGACTCCCTAAGTTTCCATAAACCGAAGAGGTCTACTCAACTAAATCCTTAGTTCAAACTAAAGGTGAATAAGATATATGTATATGTGTGTGTGTGTGTGTGTGTGCGCGTGTGCGCGCATGTATGCATATACATATATAAAAATACACACACACACACACATAAATATATGTATACACACACACACACACGTACACACTCATAAATATATAAAAGCTTCTGGACAAATAACTAAGAAAAACAGATTTGTTTAGCTCCTTGGAAAATCCATCAGGAGAACAGAACATTAAAATATGAGGAGAAAGTTCATAATAACATTCACTGAATAATGTAACAATGCTTTTGAACTATTATTTGCCCTAATTATTTTTTCAGTCATGCAATATATATAAAACAGATAAAACAGGACAAACTGCTTCCAATAATATCTTGGAAATCAGTTCAATTCTCTTTTGAGTGAAAATGCATTCAGTATTTTTTTTAAAAAAAATCTAAGTCATATAATTAATATAAAGAAAAACGTTATATATGAAATTCCAGTGTTGAAGAGACAGTGGAGAGTAGTGGTTAAAGCAGTTATCCCAGATCAGGCATATGACTGCAACCCACTCCCCGCATTACAGAATAATAGAAAATCACAGAATCATAGAATCATCAAGTTGGAAGGTCCCATAGGGCACTGAGTCTAACACCCTGCTCAGCAGAGGAAATCCAGTTAAAGCATTCCCAGCAGGTAGCTGTCTAGCCTCTTTTTGAAGATCTCAGAAGGAGATCCTTCCTTTCTGCAATCTTTCAGTCAACCTCCTCTTTAGATCATTGCCAAATCACTCTTACATGAAGAAATTCCTTCTAATATGCAATCAAAACCTACTTTCTCATAACTTAAATTGCATCCTAAATATCTGAAAGGTATCAGATCCTGTCTGATATTGGAAGCTAAACAGGGTCAGGCCTGGTAAGCACTAGGATGGGAGACTGCCAACAAGTACCAGGTGCTATAGAATATACTTCAGGGACAGAAACTGGCAGAACTACCTTTGAGTATACCACGTCTAAGAAAACTTTGTGAAATTTATAGGGTTGCCATAAGTTGATGGGTGACTTAAAGGCAACACACACACATACACACCTTGTGGGGCAGGAGAGAACAAAATTATATCTTCATCTCTTTAGCCCTTTAGATATTAAAAGAGTGCAATCATGTCGCCCCCTCAGTCTTCTCTTCATCAGGCTGAACACGTCTACTTCCTTTAATTTTTCCTCATTGTTCTCCATACCGCTGATCATCCTTGCTGCCCTTCTCTGAACCTGCTCCAACCTGTTCTTGGATTACAACTCCTATCATCCTCAGCATGGTCAGGTACCCTTTCACACTCTTATCATTTGGAAGAGCATTAATTTGGGGAAGGTTGGAGTGCTGAACAACGGCCAGAAAGATCTGTGTTCAAATTTTTACCTGGATGCAAACTCCAGACCTTCTCTCTTAACCTAATTCACTGCTCAGAGTTGTGGTGAGGAAGCATGTACATTACCTTTACCTTTAGCTCCTTGGACAGAAGATCAGATAAAAGTTTAGTAAGGTAAACAAACAGAAATAAAATAAGAGTCAGCAGCCTTCTGTAATTTCCCTAAAGAATCAAACTAAGGCCATTTCGACACTACACTGTTACAGTGCTATTAATTCCACTTTCAATATCCTATGGAATCCTGGGGTTTGCAGTTTAGACAGGGACCTCTAGAATTCTCCGCCAGACTGCTCTTGGGCCTCAGTCAATTACAAACCCCAGAATTCCACAGGATGTTGAAAGTGGAATAATAGCACTAACCAGTGTAGTGTAGAAATGGCCTAAGAGTAAGAGTTCTCTTACTTTTTCTTATTAGTCACAACAGAGTTCCTGGCAACAAATAATGAATATGTAATAAACTTTGTAAGACCACTTTCTAGTGTAGCCCTATCTCCCAAGTCCTAACCACTCCTGTTTTAAAAGAACCAATACCCAGAATGAACCTGAGACCAGAAAAGGTAACTTTTCAGAAAAGAAACATGAATTGCCGTTCTTGTTGTGTGCCTTTAAGTCATTTTCAACTTATGGGGACCCTAAGGGGACCCTATGATGGGGTTTTCTTGGCAAGATTTGTTCACATACACATAGTGATCAGAGTGGGTTTGTCTTCGCCTTTCTCTGAGGCTGAGAGGTGTGACCTGCCTGAACTCAACCAGTGGATTTCATGGCTGAGCAGGGATTTGAACTCTGTTCTCCGGAGATGTAGTTCAATGCCCAAGCAACCAGCAGCGAAGCTTGGAATGTGTGGAGGGGGGGGCGGGAGGGGGGCACGGTGTGCAGGGCGAAGCCACGGTGCACAGGAGCGTGGCCACGATGTGTGGGGGCATGGCCACAGTGCGTAGGGGCATGGCTGCAGCACGCGGGGACGTGGCCACAGCGTCCGGGGTGTGACTATGAGCCAGGATGCCCCAAAAACATTGCCTCCTGGGATGAACTGCCCCATCATCCTCCCGTCCCTATGCGACTGCAAGCCACTACACCATGCTGGCTTCTATGTGAATAGCTACACTGATTACTCATGAAACAGGGCAACCGGCCTCAAAAAAAAAGAAAAAGAAAAAAAGAAAAAAAAAAGATGAAGCATTCTTAGAAAGTATATAGCCAGTTTGGATTCAACAACATTGCCATGTGATGTCAACTCTACCTCTGTTGTGAGTGTTAAGATGATGATAGGTGGACAGAAAGAGAGCGTGTTTTGTTCCACAGGCCAGGAACTTACAGCATTCCATTTTCAAAAAAGTAACTAAAAAGTGACTGTTTTAGACTGTTTTGCAAAATGGGCAAGTAAAACATTAGGTATTTTTAAAAAAGTGGAACTTTTTGGTAAACTCTGCTTCAAACACAAAAATAGAGCAGCAATGCAGGCAACGGTATTGGGAATCAACTATAAGCAATTTTTTTTGTCAGACTTAGCTAACATAGGGATGAGGGATCACTAGAAATGGAGTCCAACAATATCTGGCAAGTCACAACTTGCCCACACATCTTAAAGTTAGTTCAGGCAACTTACGCAGTTTACTAGCACACCTCTACCCCATTCTTCTACTCATCTGCTGCTGTATCAAGCCCCATTGGGAACTCTTGGTAAACTGGCCTTGAATCCTAGTTGCACTAGCTATTCTTCTGGGGGAACAAGGCCAAGATCTACAGTTGTGGAACCAACCGGAGATGCTGGGGACTGGAGCCTTCTGCATACAATGGCCTGTGCTCGCCCACTGAGCTGCAATCCCTCTTCTCCTGCATACTCTGGCTGAGATCCTGCTGGTGTCATATACTATACAAGTCCCCTTACAGATGGGGTTGCATCATTCTGGCTGTTGTGTAACCGATGTATTCAGTTCATAGCTGTCACAACTTGTTGTATTGTTGTCAAGTGTAACCATTTGACATTGACCTAAACCATGTGGTCAGCCCTAACTAGAGCAGATCTACTGAATTAACTGGATTTAAGCATGTAGTCATGTGCACCAACTCATTCAATGGGTCTGCTAGTTAGTTAGAATCCAATAGGATTCCAGCCAAGCATTCTTGAATGGTGCATAACTATTTGTCAGTGCCTTCATTGTACCACTTTATTGACAGGCATTGCAGAAAAGCTGCTATACATTTCCCATTGCACAATGGAACTATAAGGAGGCAGACTAGCAGATATGCAATTGATTGTACAATGCCATCATTCAGCAGAAGGATGATGCAGTACAAATGCCATACAAATACATGAGCACAGATTTACACTATGTTACCATAATATGGGATCTTAGCCATTCCTTTATTCCTTTAGACATTCCAAAACTTTGTGCAGTTTAAAAACATATTACTAAGCCCACTTTCGCATTTAATATGAACTGCACTACAGGCAATGGGGAGGGAAAGAAGAGGTACAGATAGTTAGAACATTGTTAAAAGAGTTTTTTAATATGTGTGTGCAAGGCTAGGCTGTGTGAAATAATTAATATTTGCTGGGAATTTAAAGCCATAAGTGTGTCAATGGGAAAGAAGTTTGCTGCAAGCCATTTTTAAGAAACTGAAAAGATTTCTTGTCAGGATTGACTGCCAGCGGCAGAAATATTCCTTCTTGAGATTGTCTCCCAGTGCTTTGCAATCAACCTGATGGAACCACTGATATTACAGTGAACCCAGCCCCTTGAAAATTATATTGCTAAAATGGAGGTGGGGGTTACTCTTCTTTTCTTTCCACTTCTCCTCAGTACAAAATCCCGCAGTTAAAAACCACGCTTTCTGTGCCAAGGGCTTTATCAGAGAAGTATGCCTGGCAATCTTTTTGAGTTGATTAATAATTAAACTTAGCAACTTCTATCTTCCCCAGACAACAGTATACAAGGGATTGTTTTTGTTACATTTCTGGCGGCGTTCTTAAAGCTTGCTGGACCCATTGTGAAAGAATGTGTTGATGTCTGAAGGCAAAATTTAACCTTCTTGGGAAAATCACCGTACTACTGGAAAGGAAATAATTCATCTTCCTTGAGGGTCTGGCAGCCACAAGTGCTCTGTAACCTTCCTTCTGATTCCTTGGTTGTCAAAGTAGACCTCTCTGAGGAGGAACAGATTGCCTTAGAATTGTTCAACAGGACTAAGTACGAGAACATGGATGCTGGAAAATGGGAGAAGTGCTATGGTTCTTTACTTTTTGTCTGGTTCCCAATCCTCCTTTTCCTCAATGGGGGGCGGGGAGTTCTCAGTAAGGCAAATGGAAAGTTACTCCTCAAGGCAATAGCGTGCTGGGGGGGGCAACTCTGTATTAGGACCACAGTAGGAAGAAAGGGGTTAAAGCTTGCTTAACTTCGTCCCACAGATACTGCTTAGAATTCACTTTGTTTCTGCAATTGCTGGCCCAAGACAAGACATTACCTCTTTACTTTCACTTTGGCAATATATGGAGATAATAATATTGTCTGCTTAACAAAGATCACAGTATCTGGATCTTGCTGAAGAAGATGCTTCCACAAATTGTAAGGATTATTATTACTGCTATGAGTTGTAGTGTCATTGTGTCAGATAAGTAGAAGATGATATAGGATGGAATATTCTAGTACTCCCCTTCCTGCTCCTGTATTCATCTCCTGACATCTCTCACTCCTTGTATCTAAGGGACCATCTAGAAAAATAAGAGCTGTTGAGACCCCAACTAATGCAACACTCTCATTGTTCAGCATTGCCCAAACCTCTGTTTCCCAGTCATACCAAGGCATGTCCCAGGCGCCAAACCTGTCCCTCCCCAGATATACGCTCTGGTTTATTGCATGATCTCAAGGTAACCCCTCCTCACTACAGGACATCTTAATCACTTCTCTCAATCTGAGGTGTAAGAAAACAGCTTTTAATACTCTTTCTTGAAATATGAATGCTGAGGGAAACTGGAGTAGATCCCTGCTACCCACTCCCATGTAGAAATCAGGAGAAGAAGATGAAAGTGAACAGTTTGGGTATGGGGGGAGGGAAAGCCTGTTGTTATTTGAGGAGAGAAGGAGGTAAATCCAAGTAATTTTTGCCTATATTTCAACTGGCATAGAGAGTGAACTGAGTGGGTGGAATAAAACGTATTTGCTCTTCAGCCCTTGCTTATGAGATGTAGCATCTGTTTAAAAATGCACAGGAAAAAAAAATCAGGAATGGCTTTTATATTTTTATAAGATGAAGTAATGTTGGTTAGGAATGGTAAATCTCAATTTCTCCGAGTCCCAACAGATGTCAAGAATATTTATAACAGTTTTTTGTCTTGTAACTTCAAGAGGCTCAGGAATTTTTTCTCCTCTGCGATGACGGGAAACTGTGCAGCTTCTCCACAAAAGCTGTGCAGCTTCCCCACAAAACTACACAGTTTTCTGGACACTACTCAGGTCCCCCTGAGAACTGCACAGCCTTCCCAGAAACTGGCAGCTTCCAGTATTGGAAGTACTGCTTTCTGGCCGCCATGTGTGTTTTGTGCAAGATTGCTTTAATGTAGTAAACAGCAATGTTGCACAACAAAAATGTTGCACAAAATCAGCCATGTTGCACAACAAAACCATGTGACTATTTCTGTGCAGCAATGCTGATTTTCCACAACATTTGTTTTACATTTTTTGTTGCACAGCATTGCTGTTTTCTACATAAAAACAGCAATATTGTGCAACAAAAATGCTGCACAACAAAAAGTGTTCAAAATCCAGTAGGTTGGATCCAGGATATGTCCCCCTTCCCATCATAACTAGAGAGAGAAACTTGATCAGGGCAGGGGCTGTTCTTGAACCTTACTGCATATTCTGCAAAAATGGAAGAAGCTTTCTCTGAATAAAATTTGATGCTCAAGCGTCCTTGTATCGTCCTTGATGCAGCTGCTTTGGAGTTTCCAAACACATAACCTGATTAATGGGACAAGATGCATACCCAGAGATAAATTCCAGATAGCTGTGTTGGTGTGTTGCAGCACAGACAAAAACTGATTTGTTAAGAAATAAGCTTTCGTGGGCCAGAGCCTAGCTACATGAAGACTACTCATGGCCCTGCTGCCTTTGCTCAAAACTCAGTAAAAAACAAGCTGCTCTGCTGGAGAAGGAGCAGGAGTGTTCAGTATCTTTTCTCATGTACTTCCAGTTCAATTATATGCTCCTACTGTCATGCCCTTGTTACTGCCCTGGCTAGCCCGAGCTTTGGGGATATAAAAGATATCTATTGATATCACTAATTCGGCTTCACATATCCCTTCCATGTGCTTGCGAGGCCCCCGGACAAGCACGCATACAGGCTCGGCCAATAATCGCCGTAATATTCCTAGATAATACACACAGGCCAGAAAACAGCTGACTCGCCGCTTTAGGAGACCTCAAGGAAAATACCTCCATTAGGTATGCAAGCAACTCTCAAAAGATCCCCTGCATGGCGCTGGCCGCTTGATGATCGAGCTATACAACACTCACGAACTCCGCATTTGCATACCGGCTACTCCATTGATAAATTCGGCTCTAATTCAATCATTCAAATTCTGACCTTTCGGAGGCTTTGTCTCCAACTCCAAATCTATTGTTTTGCCCTAAGTCTGATCTAGCCTGTGGTCACAATTCTCCTTATAAAACCCCCCGATTTTGAGCACTTCTTTGGATCACTCCCGAGTTCCAGACCGCCTTGCTGCCGCTTTGCTTGGCAAGCTTCCCCTCAGCTCCACGTGCTCAGATACATCGAACCCCAGCTTCGCTCGCCACTTTCTTCCAGACTTCAGGACAGGTTTCGTATCACCCGAACCAACTATCCCTCTAAAAATCCTGCTATCTTACTCACACCTTTATTTTCCTTAGTTATCTGTGTGCTTGTGTTGCTTACATTGTGTGCCTGTATTTAATAAAGATCATTCATTATTTTCCAACTGGTTTGCTTCTTGACTTGGCCTGACCCCGTAAACACTGGGTTGCAAGATCCTGCTCAGTTACGCTGCCTCTCGTTTTGCCAATGTGTGCTCTGAACTAATTCCCTCGACTTGTATAATTTTGATAGGAATTTGGTGTCCCTCCTGGGACCCCCAGAAAACAGGGTAACACCCTGCTCCCAGGACCTAGGCATAGACTCTGACTCAGGGAAATGAAACAGCAGAACCTGCTGAACAGGAGGAGAGAGTACCATCCACCCCAGAGACAGAACAGGGGACAGTGCCAGGCCCAGCAGAGAGCCCTACTCCTTCTGACACAGAAGATAAGTAACTGATACCCATCTTCGCTCAGTGTAGGCACCAAAGGGAACACCTACGCCAATCCCAGCAAATTTGTAACAAACAACAATTAATCAAACACCAGCTGCACTGATCTCTGAACCTATAAAAGCTGAGCCATTCCCCTCCAGAACTTGTTGGTGTTTAACTGACTGTTTCTCCTGCCATGCCTCTGCCTGTTTTCCCTGTCTGTTGTTCCTGTCTCTGCTTGCGATTATACTGACTGTCTTTGACTTAGAGATATTGCTGGGACTGTTTGCTTCATTTTTGTATAAGACTGTTTCCTTACTAGAGTAAACCAAGTAATTACTTGTTTGCAAAAACCACCTGCTGTGTGCCTCTGATCCTTATCAGCTGCCTTTGGCCAACTGCCCAGACTGAGCATGGATACCTACCGCCATTCTCAGACTCAGACAATGAGCTTTCAACAACATTTCCAGGTTCCCAACCTCACACAAACGAATTGATAAAGAACCAGGCAAATCCTCTAGAGTCATAACCCAGCATTCAAACCACTATACCATGCTGGCTTTCATTTAGACCATATCTGCACACAACTTATCAGGTTCAGTAAGCAACTGGTTCTCCTCCTTTAGCCATTGTTTAGCACCTGGCACCTGGTGAACCTTGATATTCTTGTGAAAAGCAAAGAGATCCCACATGCCCAAGACATGCCCTCTCCCACTTTAAGAAATGTAGCCAGATTCATCTAGTTTAATGAAGGTAAGACTTTCCCTATTTTTATAAGGCTTCAACTCTTTGTTGAAACAACAACTGTATGCTGCCTACATTATGGAGAGAAGTTCAGTAGAGGCTCACAGTGATCTTCCACAGTCCTGATATGGTCTGCTTGAAATCATCATGCAACTGTTTCCTTAACCTGACTTGACTGTTTGCTATGACTCTTACCTGCTTGTTGGTGAACAAGTTACCTAGATATTGAGTGAGTAGCAGCTTTGCATCAGTGATGGGATCTCATTCCTTTGTGTCTCTGTGTTTTCAACAGTACAGTGAGAAGAAATAACAACAACAACAACAACAACAATTCTCCCGCTTTGTCAAAACTGTCAGGAGCAGCCTGTGGAGCAAGGAGAAAGCTATGATTCATTTCAAAACGGTGAGCTGAGGCATTCCCCCTGCTCAGTCCATGAACCGCCAGTGCAGGAACTGTTTCTAAGTGTGACCTATGTATAGAGCATTATTAATTTTGCAAACAAGTTCCATCTCTAATTTAAATGAGAAAAAAGGCTTTGTTGTATAATAAATGCAGGCAGCAGAAGTTATCCCTGGAAAGCTGAATAACAGACCAGATGTCTAACTTAAGATTATTTAGATCTCCTACATTTTCAAAACGTTGCACAGGGCTGGAACTGCATGGCTCCAAACAAGCTAAACAGGAGTCCACAACTGTATCTGTGGGAGTGATGGCCTTTGAAAAATGCAAAAGCAATATGTGCCTCCTTTATAGAGCTTCTCTATAGAGTAAGAGCTGTTTTTTCTTCTGGATTCATTTTCTAAAAATGCACACACATGGAGCACATATCAGAAAAAAGATTAAATGGTTGATGTGTTCATTAGAGTTGTTGTCATATTCTAATTCCCAAAACCGGGCCTAACAATGCAATCTGTTTGCTAAATGTGCCTTTTTTACTCCTACTTTATGTGAATTGTTTACATTTTTTAAATGCAAGATAACAGCATGCAAACCAGTATAACACAAAGCTTCTGGATCTAAGCTCCTAGAGGTAGCTGAACCAGACTGACCATTGTGGCAGCCTCAGGGTTTCTCTGTCTGGAAGAGTTAAAAATCTAAATTAGCCAGATCTTCATCTCTTACCTACAATACCAACATTGTGGGGCTGTTGCAAGCCACAGTTTCTCAGCCACAGCTAACCTTCACTGCACCTTCATTGTGGGGATAATGGCTGTAACTTGCATTGGCATCACAGCTTTTACTTGTTAAAAACTTTAAAAATGCATTTCCCAAGCAAAACAAAGCATGTGTAAGAAAAAAAAATCCAGGAAATCCTCTCTTTGCTGCTACCTTTAATTGGATGCTAGGGGAAACAAGCTGCTGCCAAAACATAACTGCACTAACATCCTGAATTTCTACATTCAGGGGGAAGGTCTAATTCCACTCCACCACCCTCGCCTGCAAACCCAACAGAAGAGACACTACTCTTTCACCACCTCTAGGGAGCCCTAGAAAAGCACAGGCATAAATTAAATATTATCTTGGTATCACAGTCCACCAGGCAAGACTAACTGGAGTTTTGGGCCATCGGTGATTCAAATTCTATCCAAGAATCTAGGAATCAATGAGATGTTGGATAATGTGACATTCCTCCCCAACTCCTCCTCATCTTTTCCAGGTTTAAGATGTTTCTTCTCTTTGGATATTTACCAAAATCAAGCATACCAGTATTCTACACTGATTTCCACTAGGATTAAGGGCAGTCAGCAAAATAAAACCAATATAGTGCAGGATATAGGACCCTCATAGAAGTGAGAAAACTGCGAATAACTCCTCCCCCCTGTTCTCCTCCTTCAATCCCTTTCTGGGGCTCTCTTTCCCCATTCCCTTGCCTTTTGCCTGGGTGTGCCTGCCTTCCTGTTCTGTGCCTAGGCAAAAGGCAAGACAATGGGGCAGGAAGGCACATGCACCTATCTCCTATACCCTTGCCTTTTTCCTGGACACAGAGAAGGAAGGCATGTATACCCAGGCAAAAGGCAAGGGAATGGGAGAAGGAGAATTGAGGGGAGGAAGGCACATATGTGCCTTGTGAATAATCAAATTTGTGAAGGTCAAACCCACAAACGTGGAAGGAAGACTGAACTTGACATACATGCTTGAGATTTAAGTGAAATGGGAATCCAATGGGTGATACTTAGAAGTAGGGGTTTATAAGCAGGAGCTCACACATTAATCAAAGGAAAAAATACCTATGCAGATTTCAACCAAAGAAATGTGGTCTCAAACCATGTAGGAAAGAAATGGAAACAATGCATGCTGGCATTGGCTGTAACTTCTTTGTGTGCATTGATCCAACCCACAGTTGACTTGTATGTTCAGCATATACGTCCAAAAGGAAAGTCTGAGTATATTCAGCTGAACTTGACCCATATGAGTAATGACTTAGGAGCCAGGTGTGTTTATCTTGGAGAAGACTGATAAGTGATTGAGCTGTTTTTAAATATCTGAAGGGATGTCATGTAGAAGACGGAGTTTTCTGCTGCTCCAGGGACTGGACTACAAACCAATGGCTTCAAATTAAAAAAAAGAGAGAGAGAGAGAGAGAGAGAGAGAGAGAGAGAGAGATTCCATCTGCAGTTTAGGAAGAATTTCTTTACTGTAAGAACTGTTTGAGAATGGAATAGACTGCCTACAAGGATTCTGGACTCTCTTTTGGAGATCTTCAAACAGAGGTTGGCTGGACATCTTTCAAGACTGCTTTGGGTGTATATTCCTGCATGGCAGAGGATTGGACTCAATGACCTTCGAGGCTCCTTCCAATTCTAACATTCCATGATTCTATGAATGCACTTAGAATTGCTGTTTACACCTTCACGCTATCAGGAATGGAGAAGACTTTCATTAGAGATGAAATTCTTAAAGAAGGAATCCATGGTGCACTTTCCAAGACTTACTTGGAGACATAAAAGTGCTCACTGTTGGCATGGAAACTGCACAATGGCAAAACTTATGGTATACTTTAGCAATTAAATACACACAAAGCCATCATACAATGGGTAAAAATTGTGTATAGCAAAACATGTGTGTAGAAAATGCATGCAATTTTTCATGTATTGCATGATGATTAAAAACAAAAACTTAAAACCTGCTATAACCAAACATACAACTAAGAGAAATACAGCAAAACCAAAACTAAGAATTTCTCCCAAGCCTACACTCAAAGATCTCTAGACAGAACAGGGATGCTGGGGGAACGACATGCAAGCACAGCTCTACAACCTTCTTTGTGTTTTTCCAAAGAATGCCTGAAGAGAGATAAAACTTAGTGTATATTCAACAGGGAACTGAGACTACCCATGGCTCCTATCCTTGAGGAGAGTATCTGTAGGAGACTACCAGTCATAAGGATGCGTTTGTTACATTCATACTGCTCTCAGCTTATGATGAGATATCTACTGAAGTAATAACTCTGAAGGAAAAATTAATAATTGCAATTGATCTGAATATATAGCATCAAGACCTATTCAGAACTGCTGCTGATTACAGTCTGCATCTCAATCATCCTCCCCTTATCACTACATTTCAGAGCTTCTGAGAATATGGATAGCAATAGTTTTATTCTGTCCCAATAGAGACAATAGTCTGAATTCCTGTAGGCTTTTCATGGGCATGAGAGGTTTTCTTAGGTTTCTTAAGAAGTCTAGCCACAAAGGGGACTCATTCATTCCTTTCCAACTAAAAATATACACATGGCACATTCCAAGACACCGACTGCACTGACAATCTGTCATCCTGAAGGCATTCCCCAGCTGTCAGGGGAAAAAAACTAAAACATTTCTGAGAGGCACATAGAGTAAGAGAGAATCTTCCCAAACCCAACTATTTTAGGGTGGTGATGGTGGTGGCAAGGGATTGCACAGTTCATTACTTCCATTTCTCTCAGACTAAATATTTTGAATACGATGATCACACAAAAAAGTGTTTGCTTAGCCTTTTAATGAAAAGCATGGTTGGAAGCGCACTCAAAAAGTTTAATCTATGACACAGCCTCAGTGTGTAACAAAACATTGGAACGTAAGATACCAAAGGGTGTGATTGCCCCTCAGGATGTGCGCATGACTCTGGGGCTTAAAGCACTACAAAATGAAAGCTGAAACAAGGCCAAGCCACTCCAGCTTTTGCACTTCAGTCCATCTGAAGCATCCAATCCATGGGATGGATTTTGATTGTCATAAAGACAATTTATGAAGGCATCTTGGATGAAAAGTGAGGTAAATATTTAATGTTATGTCTGTACCTGATTTTTCCCTCCAAAGGATAGCACATAGGAGTATCAATAAATACAGAAAACCATGATTTTCCATGCCTTCAAGTCATTTCTGACTTATGGTGATACTAAAGCAACCCTATCCTAGTACCCTACATGGCTTAGGTCCAGGCTATCTGTCAGATTGCATCTCCCAATATAAGTCCATCTGGACCCTGAGATCCACATGAGAGGCCCTTCTCATGGTTCTGCCACTTTCACAGGTATGGCTAGTGGAGACATGAGAGAGGAGCTTCTCAGTGGCTTTGGAACCCCCTTCCTAAGGAGGCTAGAACAGCCCCTTCCCCAAATCATAGAATCACAGAGATAGAAGGGGCCCTATTGGTCAACAGGTCCAACCGCTTGCTTAATGTAGGATCTGGAGCTAAAGCATCCCCAGAAGGCAGCTCTCCAGCATCTTTCTGAACATCTTCAAAGTAGGAGGCCCCACCAGCTCTCCAGGCAATTGGTTCCCGTACCAAACTGCTCTTATTGTCAAGAAGTTCCTTCTAATGTTCAATTGGAATCTATTCTCCTGTAACTGCAAATCACTAGACCTACCCCTTCCTACCCTCTGAGGAAGCAGAGAAAAGGGCTGCCCACTTCTCTCTGTGGCAGCCCTTGAGGTATTTAAAAAGTGCAATCATGCTACCAGTTCGTCTTCTCTTCACCAAGATGAATGTGCCCAGCTCCTTCAACCTTTCCTCATGTGTTTGGTCTCCACACCTCTTACCAGCCTTGCTATCCTTCCATCAGCCCAAAGTCATCTAGTGAGTTTTCACAGCTGAGCAGGAATTTGCATCCTGGTCTCCCAGAGTCCTAGTGTAACACTCAAACCACTACACCACTAGCTCCATACAGAATGTTATCAAGATCATAAGACATATAATCACATATGCTACGTGTGAGCAACTCTTCGCCTGTGGTCCATATACAGCCCTCAGCTGACCTGTATTTGGCCCATGGTGCACCACCCACTTTTGCCCATGGTTCAGTTGATCAATTATCAGCTGGCTGGTCAAGACCCCTGTTCTGGCACTGCTGCTAGCAGCAGGGAGACAGTGGTCTAGATCAGGACCACTGGAAGAGAAGGGGGTCACCTATTACCTTGTAATCCCAGTGCAGCCAAGCCTGATGAGGAAAGAGATATGTGGCTCTGTGTGCATCTCTGTGTATACGTATGTTTGCATGTGCATAAGCTGGCAGTGTGTGTATAGGGTGTATAAGCTGGTAATGCAGGGGGGAGGGTTGGGTGTGTGTGAATGATTAGGGCAATGCTTCCACCCATATCCTCGGCCCCTCTCACACCACATAATTACAGCACTATGATTCACCTTTAACAGCCCCTGGTTACCTCTTATGGAATCCTGGGATCTGCAGTATGATGAAGCATTAGAGCTCTTTGGTTGAAAACTTTTAATTTGTTGTAGTTACATGTTTTCATGTTGATTCTGACCAAAAGTGACTGTGCTGTAGGCTGTACTCAAAGGAAGGCAATAGCAAACTTTCTCTGAATAAATCGTGCCAAGAAGCAGCAGCAGGTTTTCTTAGGAAGATTTATTCAGAGAACGTTTGCCATTGCTTTCCTTTGAATATAGCCTACAGCAACTGGTATTCCCTGACAGTCCTCCTTTCAAATATTAACCAGGCCTGACCCTCCTTAGCTTCCAAGCTCTGATAGGATCTGTTTCCTTCAGGGTATTTAGGTCCTTCCCTAAACCACAAATCCCTGGATTTCACAGGATGATAGCTAAAGTGGAATCATTGTGCTATAATGACGTAGTGTGAAGGGCTCCCTCCTTGCACTCACTACCAACCTGCCCATCACTGCAGCCCCCAAAGCAATCCTGGACACCAATGTGGTACTCCCCTTGAAAAAGGCTGCCCAGCCCCGCTCTGAATGTGGATTTTTAGGTAGCCCAGATGGTACTATCCTCACACAAGAGATGGAAGTCAGCTGGCCTGGAGAAAAGTTTTGGAGAAATACGAACATTTTTAAACAGATATTGTGATAGATGGCAGCTCAGAAGTTGATGAACAATTGATTGTGCCAGAGCCAGAGCCAGAGCCAGTGATAGACCAAACTACCTTGCCAACACCCCCACCAGCTGAAAGACAAGCTGAGACGGAGTTGTTGCAGCCTATGCTAGAGGGAGAAGGGGCCAGCAATGATTTAGGAGAATCAGAGCCACCTTTGCCCCCCAGCTGCCAGTAACAGAGGAGACAAAAGAGAGCAGCTCAGAAGGAAGCTGTTTGGGTGAGATTGAGAAAACAGAACAATGATGAGTAACACCTGACCTCCTCGGCTATATAAGTTGGTTGGTGTGGCTTGCTGTTTGCTTGTAGTAAATCACTACTCAAGCTCCCACAACACTTGTATTCCAGCTTTCTAGACTTTTTGGACTGACCTTCAGCATTCTTGACTTTTGGAATTGACCTTGACTTTGGCTCAGCTCAGCATTTCTACTTGATTGTTAGCACTGGACACTGCCCACTGCCTCCTCCTCTTGGACAAGTACTATTGCTTCCTGTCCCCTGCTGCCAGTTAAGCACGAGCTGGGAGTTGAACTCTGACAGATATTGGATGGCCACCTCTATGGAATGCATTAGGTAGAATCATAGAATCCTAGAGTTGGAAGGTCATCATGTCCAAACCTTTGTTCAGTGCATGATCTCCAGCTAGAGTCTCCCCAGCAAGTAGCTGTCTAGCAGTCAAAATCTACTCTCCTGTAACTTAAAACCATTAGAATTGGCCCCACCCCCTGAGGCACCAGAGAATAAGCCTGCCCCCCTCTTCTCTGTGACAGCCCTTGAGGCATTTAAAGAGTGTGATCACTTCATCCCTCTGTTTTCTCTTCACCAAGCTGACCATGCCCAGCTCCTTCAACCTTTCTTCATATGACACCATATGTCAAAGACTGCTTGATGATAATTAACAACAACTAATCACCTCCCAAAATCATGTTTGGCAAGTTGGAAAGCAGAAGGAAAAGAGGGAAATGGCTGATGGATAAACTTGGCCAAGGAACCTACAACCCTGAGTTTATAAAACTTGAGCAGGGCTTTTAATAACCAGGTAACTTGGATGTCTCTCATTCATAGGGTCATCATAAATCAAAGTCGACTTGAAGGTAGTTAAGAATTTGTGGATTCCTGCATTGGTGAGGATAAACTGAATGACTCTTAGGGCATTTCCACCCTACATTGTTATAGTGCTATTATCCCACTTCCAACATCCTGTGGAATTCTGGGGTTTGTAGTTTATTGAGGCCCAAAGAGCTCTCTGGTCGAGAATTCTAAATGCCCCTCCCTAAACTGCAAACCCCAGGATTCCATAGGATGTTGAAAGTGGAATAATAGCATTATAACAGTGTAGTGCAGAAATGGCCTTGGGGTTCCTTCCAACTCCGTGAATCTATTTTTCAGGTAAAGAAACTGCCAAGAAACCCCTGGATTCCCAGGCATGGTTAAATGCCACTTATGCAAATCCAGGCATTCTCACTTAGATTTCAGATGTTCTTACAGGGAACAGCAAACTGCCACGCCCGAAGGCAAAACATCCCTCCCCGTCCTGAATACCATGTGGCTTAGCCCTCACTGACCTCGTTTTATAAACTGCTTGACATTAAGTGATATCCATTTATGTTGATGTCTCAGTTGCTTTGCAGGGAGACCAGGCTGTCTCAGGCGAGTGTTCTGAATGCATTCATGCCCAAGGTCACTTCCCCAGCAGTAATGAACTTATAAATGGCCCTCCGATGCCCTGCGCAGGCAGGAGCCTGAGATATACAGTATGTGAACACATCATCATCATCGTTGTTGTCGTCATCATCACTATCATCACCATCGAAAATGTCTCTATATCCACTTCAGTATTTGTTACTATATGCCAAACTACAAATTACTTAAAACTTAAAGTGTGCAACTGAAGAATTTGTTGTTCGTTGTGTGCCTTCAAGTCATTTCTGACTTATGGCAATCCTAAAGCAAACCTATCAGGGGATTTTCTTGGTAGAGTCTGTTCAGAGCAGGTTTGCTCTTGCCTTCCTTTAAGGCTGAGAGAGTGTGACTTGTCCAAGGTTACCATCCATTGGGTTTCCATGGCCAAGCAGGGATTGGTCTCCCAGTGTCCTAGTCCAATAATTAAACCACTACATCATGTTGACTATCCATTTTTTAAAAAATTAAAGTAAGCACTGTAAGTTCACTTTAGTTCGTGTTAATCTGTTGCTTCCTCCATCCATGTATGCAAGTGCAGCTTCAGATCAGAGCCACACACACAAACTTCAAAGTTAAAAAAAAGTGACTTTATCTGCACACTACATGTTTAATGCACTATGTAGTTTGAATGTGGACCAAAGCAGGAAACAGACCAACCTTCCAATTATTCAGAAACATCTGACCCAGATGTTATAACCTTATTTTAGCAACATTTCTTCATTTCAGAATCTCTCAGAATCCATAGCAAGTTCAAAGTACATACAAACAATATAGCTTCAAAGGGGCCTTCATATGACTTGAAATTTTGATTTGCAAATAGTTTTTTTAAAACCCTCTTTTGATAGCATTGTAGTTATATGAACAAACAGTATCATCCACCTCCATATTTACCAGCTGCAGATTTAGAGACTAAAGAATGGAATGTTATGACCCCTGTGTTTATTTTACTGGTGAAATAAGCACTGTACTTTGTCTTTGGAATTAATATTAAAAATAAAACCTTTAAACTGGAAAAACAAAAACAAAAGTTTTAACATATCCAATGTTTCTGACATAGTCTGGGCCAAACATTTCTGAGTCAGGTTCAAGGCAAAAAAGAAATTTCCACAAATCTATTCCTCTAGATTAAAATTACAATTGTCAGCCAGACCAGGCAACAACAACAGTGCTTACGGAGAAAAGCATTACAAATTATTTTGGAAATTACTGTGTAGGAAATATTAAAGAATAATTTCAGATTAGTTTTTCCCAGCCTGGTGTCTTCCAGAAGCTTTGAATTTCAACTTCCATTAACTCCAGGAATGCTGGCAGTCGCAGTCCAAAACATCTGAAGCACACCAAATTGTTTTTGAATAGAAAAAAAGTAATGCCAAGGGGAATGCTATCCCACGGCATATCGCAAATCTCTCTCCATCAGATTCCAAACAACTTAGTAAAACTATTGTTTATTTCTTCTATTGTTGTTATATGCCATTAAGTCAACTTAGATTTATGGTGACCCTACAAAATTTAAATATCAATCACAACAGTAGATATACAAAGATTCCCCCCCCCCTGGAAAAAACAATATCCACGGTTGGACAGTAACTTTAGTAAGACCAATCAAAATGTCACAAAAATGTACAAACTTTTGAGAATGCTCAGTTCAGGTATGGTGGTAAAAAACAGACTGAACATTGAAAGAAAAAGAAAGGACAAAAATTAGATCGGATGTTTTAATCATTTACTACAAAGGCAGAAAGTACTTAATGCTTAATGAACAACTGGAAAAAATATTCCATAATGTATCTTCTAGTATTCCGGAGCCTAAAATGTTACTTTTAGAAAGGAACTAGTTATATCATTCATTACTCTGATCACCCAGTCCCTGGATTACCTGTTACTAACTTATTACTGTTAATATTGTGCTACTGCAAAATACAAGAAAATGCTCTCTGGGTCTCCTCATCTCTGACGTAAGCAACGAAACACCTCCTCCTCCTCCTCTAAACTGTCTTCCAAAGCTCACAAAAACGCAGTTAGTTCAAGTGCCTCCTAGTTCTGCCTTTTGGAGCACCCAGCTTAGCAAGGAGATCCTCCTCACTCCAATACCGTGTGTACTCACCTTGTACTCACATTTGCCTTGTGACAGCATTCTCTTTCATTTGACCACAATGGAGGAATGTTTCTTTAAAAAAGGCAAGCTCATTTTTTAAATTATTGTTTTTTAAAATTTTCAGTAACTCGAATCTCTAGGGCAGCTCATTGTTCCCAGGTGTCTCCTTCTCCTTTTTTTCCTCTCTTCCTCCCTTAGTCTCTTGTGTTGCTGGCTCTCCTCCTCCTCTCTACCTATACAATATCCCACAAAACATCCCATTGGAGATACCCATGTGACCCTTCCTCAGAAAACACCCAGTAATGAGCAATATGCATCTGCCCCTTGCTGTGTTACACTGAAAAGTAGCCTTGGGCATCAGGGGCAAAAAAGTAACACTGTTCCAGACCATCACTGTAACTAGTAACCTCTCCCCCACATTGTTACATCAAACATCTACTAGTACCTCCAGACATACAAAGTTTAGAGGCTTCTTTTAAAGCTACAAAAACCTAAGGTCTGTGCAATGGCATCTCAGGAATTCAACTTACAAAGGGAGATCTTATAACCATCCTCTTTGAGGTTTAGCTGAAGCACTAAGTCAGAGAAGTTCTCAAGTGGTGTTCATCCAGTGGTGAGAGGGCAACAAGAAGCTATTTCATGAGTGACCTGGGACAGAGATGCCTTGGATCCAGAGACTGGAAAAATGACATTTTGGCATTTCAACCATAATCTACCTCCCAGGAGGATTTTAGCAGTTAAAAATGAATTTTCAAGCTATGTATGAATCCCCTTCCCAACATTTCTTTGATGTGCCCTGGAGTCAGTGGAAAGCTATACCAGCTGTGGAGCTGCTCTACTTTATTTCTCTCTCGCTGAAATCAATGGTGAAAAGAAAATGTCTGGTGCTTTGTTTTTATGAGAATACATATTTGCTGTTAGGCTCAGGGTTGCCTCTAGTATTTATAAGATTTTTTAAAAAAATCTGTATTGATGTGAGAAGGAAAAGCACCCCTTGCCTCTACAGGCACACACATTCTTTTCTTCCCTGCTGGCAGAAATCCAGCAAAACATAGGGAAGGACCCCCGTATCTGCAGATTCATGACCCGTGGATTCAGTTATCCGTGGTTGGCTGGGATCGGCCAGGGGTGGGTGGCAGGAGGTGGCAAGGAGCATGATTCTGCACTCCCCGCTGTCTTCCCGCCAGCTGTCACCACGATCAGGCCCGGGGCCGGCAGCAGGAGGTGGGAAAACAGTGGGATCGCGGGATCATGCTCCTCGTTGTTTTTCCACCCCCTGCCACCGGCTCTGGCCCTGATTCTGGTCCTGATCACGGCAGCTGCCAGTGGGAAAACAGCAGGGAGTGCGAGATCCCACGCTCCTTGCTGTTTTCCCACCTGCCACCACCGCGATCCGGTCTGGGGCAGGTGGCGGGACAGGGCGTTCAGTACTATCCGCAGATTTCAGTATCTGTGGGGGGGGGGCCTGGAACCAATCCCCCATGGGTGCAGGGGTCGTACTGTACTTCTGTCTTGGATCTTCTGTTGAGCCACTACGTGAGAGTGCTCTGCGGGAGGAAAAAGGTGAGGCAAGGGTTAATTAACAATGCATGGCCTTAATCGTACTGTTACTCCTGGCTAGAAATCACTCCTTGGATGGAGGAGGGGCTACCTATGTGTTGACTCACCATTCAACAATTGACTGAATGGGTCTACTGAAGTCCCATTGGAACTAACCAATGGGACTTCATATCAGATCAGATAATGCTGATCTGAAAGGGCACCATGAATACAAGCAAAATCTGGTCCTTTTTATAGCAGTCTTCAGCAACCTGGTACCTTACAGAATTTGACTAAAACTCTCCTTATCTCACAACTGGCACATTTGGCAGGAGGGGATGTCTGGAAGGCTATAGGTTAGAGAATACTGCCTTAGATCAACTCTGTGGGGCACTGGGTAGATTCACTGGGGAAAGGCCAAAGCTAGAGCACAAGCAGAGCTTTGAAGTTATTTTTTGGTTGACAAATACCAGAAACCTCCATCTTTCACCTGAAAGTCTCTAACATGACAAAGAAGATATCAGAAGATATTAAAAAAAAAAAAAATCGAGATGATATACCACATATCCCAGAAAGTCATTTTTTTAAAAAAAATAAACAAGACAGTTTTTTTTAAAAAAATACCACCTTATTCAGAGTAACAGATATTTTCTATATACAAGAGGAAGAGTACTCAGGAGGGTAACCTGACTTGCCATCTTAATACTGTGAAAGCCTTCTAGAAAAGGTCAACCTTGGCTTGGCATCTTAGTAAGGGATCGGCTTTTCTTAAGTTATATTTCAGATTCTTTCCAGCTGTGCTGAATCTCTGAGTGCAAGTCGCATGAGAAAACTGATAATTGTATCCACAAAGTTTAAAAGAAAAAGTTGGTGGTAGTTCTGAGGTCTGAGGTCATTTCACCATATAGCATACATAGGATACCACATGCTGTTTTGTAGCCTTTCAGGGGTAGACTGAAGTTCAGATCAGAGCTTGGAAAACATTTTGGACTACAACGTTTGGACAAAACCCCTGCTGGTTGGGGGATTCTGGGGGCTGCAATCCAAAAAAAGCAATGTTTTCAAAGTTCTGTTTCAGATTATAAAGTAAGTTCATGGGTATACAAAAAGGAGAGGGAATTCCTTCAAAACTGGTTGTTCATTCATAACCTCCCTTATGATTGAGATGACTGCTACCCAAGTGGCAAATTTGTTAAAGTTGTTGTCACCTCCCCTTGCTTGTAATAAGAGTGTAATTCTGGTCTCTTCAGAAGCACTGCTTTCAAGAAACGCTACTATCTTAGATGGCTGAATCCCTATTAGCACTTGTTCCTCTGACTGTCAAATGGCTTTCAGAAGATCTGCTGCAGGCATATTTTATCCAAAACATCTTCTGGCACAGCCATTGGCAGATAGCTGGCAAGGAAGCACTGGTGGGGTTAATAAGGCACATCATCATGTGCATCTGGCATTTGACTTCAAGGAGCACCTCAGGGTAAGAAAAAAAAGCGAGAGAGGACTTTCTGGAACCCAACAGCAGCATATAAGATTACAGGATTCCGCTTGTCTGCAGCTTTTTCATTACTTACTGATGTCTAGCCTATCAGTCTCAGACAAGGGAACAGATGGGTAGAATTGTTAAGCTTGCTTTTGAAATAAAGGGTCTTTTTAAAAAAATATATAATAAATTTGGTTTGAGGGCATTTGCTAGCAAACAGGCAAAGTTTTCATTTTGTTTTAGGCTAAAAAACAAATGTTGAGTTTGGTTCACTCTATAGAGATGTAGTCTAAAGATGTATAAGACAGACAATCAGATCTATGAGGAAACAGGGACACACTCAAAGTAAAACACAAAAGGTTCGGCCCTATATTTAGGCAGGAGGACCCCCTGGAGCCCACTGGTCCTGTTTTGACTCCTCTTTTTTTCCATCCCTGCTTATTCACCTGCCCACTCTGAATACACAAGCAATGGTAAGACCTAAGAGAATGGAGTAACACTGTCCACCCCACCTTGGCCTCTGGGTTGATCTAAGAGGGAGAAAGCTAACCAAGGCGCAGCACTGATCATGATGGTGAAATGAGCCCATAAAAGGCCTTTTCGCCCCAAACATGCAAGTGACACTGGACAAGCACACGTGCTGTTGTCTTGATTTTTATGTCTTGATTTTGAATGGACCAGAGCTGAGAAACTTGTAGCCTGCAGCTCATTTTCACTGACAATTCCCATTTGGCCTTGCCAGTCATGGTAAGGGACTATGGGAGTTACAGTGCAAAAAGGTCTGGCAGGCCATAGCTGCCCATTCCAATCTACATTATTCACTACAGCAAGAACACAACACAATATAGAGCCTTTCAAATTTTATAGAAATAGCGCTCTGCAAGGGGAACTAATTCAGTAGTGACTAAAGCACCTGACATGACCTGTCAAGCTGAATACAGATTAAACTGCTGCTCATTGTCCCCCCCCCCTTAAACTTTAAAACTTTATTCAACAAAAGCATTTAGTTGGCAGGTTTTTATATGCATCTGGAGTTGTTTTACCACTGACCAAAATATTCCCTTCACAAGTTACCATATATTAGAGGAAATTATACACTGTTCCTTTTTTAGTTAGTATCTACACATTTATCTGATATATAAAAATCAAAGTTTGTGAGTCTGTCTGCGTCAGGCAGGCGAAGACCTCATATGATTGGCTGTGTCAGACGAAGTTCTCATATGATTGGCCGCCTGTGAAGATTCTATGGTATCCTGGGCTTTGCAGTTTAGGGAGGGGCCTTTAGAATTCTCAGCCAGAGAGCTCTTGGGCCTGGCTAGTTGCTATGGAGATGAGGCCTAGCAGCAAGGAAGAGGAAGACAGTGGATTCCCTCAGAAACTGAACCTCTGTATGTTAACAACTCTGAATACAAATTGGATTGGGGAATATGGGGAAAAGTTACAGCTACTAGACAACACAGTTTGGGCCATTAGAGACACAGGATATCTAATCTATGTATTTCAATCCCATCTAATTCCTAAAGTAAGGTAAGGTAATTCCTAAGGTATTTCTAACATGTGTTATCTATGAGAAAATAAAATCCCGGACAACGCCAGGTAAATATGCTAGTAACATATAATATAGAAGTCAGCTTCATTAGATGTGTTTTGTTGGGCCTGGACTTGTTAATTTCTGCATGAGAGTGTTTGCTAAACTAATGATGAAATTCCATATTTTGTGGACCCAGATACAACACAAAACATGAATTTTGTTCAGCTCTTCATGGTTTACTAGATGTGGTTGAAAGATTGTTACTTTTTGCTTCATTGGTCACAAGTTGTAGATGCCTGGTCAACAGTGTTAGATAAGGCTAAAAACAGAGTTTCAGAATTCTGCTCACTAAAAAAGTTTGTTAACTTTACTTAAAGTCACCTCTTACACATTAACAAATAGACAAAACGCATCACCCAAAAGAGAGGGCATAGCATAGTACATCTTTCTAAATTAGCATAATTATAATTTAAAATGAAAAACAACACATCTCTCTACAGTAAGGAAGACTTGTGATCAGATGACCTTTGTGTAATTCTTCATTTTCTCAAAAGAAAAAAAAAAGGCAATGAGTAATTTTAGTATTTTTTTTTTCCTGCTGTTAGAAGGTCTTCAAAAACTGCAGTTCAGGACTTATTCTGTACAAAATTTCCACACTTTAGTTTTGCACAACATTTTTGCACACAGTAAGTCCTGAAATGCATTAGTTTTTCTGTTTCCTGCACAGAAAATTCATTTTCTGAGAAAAAAAATCTGTGCAAAAACGTTGTTTCCAGCAAAGAAAACGTTTTCTGTGCAAAAAACCACTTGCAAAACTTGCATAGAGCAAATTCACAACTTCAAAGATTCTCATCCACTTGACTTCTTCTCATCAGAGTTTCTCAACTCTTGAGAGACATGTTTTTTGACCATTTTTTAAAAATCTCTTTGAATATTCTTTCCATCCTTACCTATGTGGTGGGTCAGTCTACTATCCAAGTGCTAAATACAGATAAGTAACTTCAACAGTATCTCTTCTTCTTCATCATTATTTTACACACACACAAACACAGTTTAATTTATATCCCACTTTTCCTGTAACAAGGCATCCAATGCGGTTTACAAGGTTAAAACAAGATACAACTAAAAACCTAATGATAAAGAAGCTTACAACCCAATTAAATTAGCTCTCATATAAAAAAAATCTGTTTTTACTTGATTTCATGTAGGTGAATATGTCTTGCTAATTAGATATCATTATATCTTGGAGCAGGATGCACATAATAAAGTTAGGATTGGGGGAAACCGAAAGCTCTTTCGAGGCTCCCAAGGGCCTCTAAACCTCCCATTTTTTCTAAAACAAAACAAAACACATGAGTAAGTGTCTGTTTTCCTTTGTGATTCAACAAAGTCTGTCCAGAGTGTGTGTGTGGAGAAATGGCCCTCCCAATCTCTAGTGAGTGCATGTGCACATTTGTGTGTGTGTGTGGTGGGGGGGAGAATTTTCACTGAAAAAAAAAATGGAAAAAGTGTTTTGCTTTTTTTTTAAATTTGCAAGGTAAGGTGTGTGTGCTGGGACATGCAAAAGGGTTTATGGCCCTCAGAAGTCTTGCAGAGTATCAGTACAGCCCCAACCCATGGCAGTTGCCCACTCTTGAATAAAATAATTTGACAGAAAACAATATCAACATGAATTCCAAAACATAAACAAGTAAGTAAAAACTGAGCTGCAGTAAAGAGATCCCATGTTTTGGATAAACAGGCTAGCTAAAAGATCAAAATCACCATAAGCCAGGCCTCTGGAATAGTGGACATTCTGGAATTGAGGTGTACAGTCAAGAACCCCTCTCCCTAGTCTCTTTAACTTATGTATCAACATAATGCACCACTCCCAGTGGTGGGACACAAAGGAGAGCCCTTGTAGCAGATTTTAACATGTGAACAGATGTAGATAAGGAGAGATGCTGGCCATATGTGGCACACACAAAAGACCTTTATGCAACCCACTCCTGGTCTTCTCATTATATATTTTTAAAGCCCCCTCCCCATCCAGAATCACGCATCCAGAAACCACTGGGGGATGCAATTTTTAGTCAAAAGAAAGCATAGGGGACTTCATCTTTGGTGGGGTCAAAAGCTCTTTTCTGAAAAAACAGAAGGGACTTTCCATCACTTCTGTTTTTGCTAGAAAGGGCTGCTGTAGTCTGTGAGAGCCCAGGGACGAGAAACAAAATGGGGGCATGTCCTGGATCCTCTGTTGTTGTTTAAAATATTGAGATCTCAAGCCCTTTGAGGGCTTTATATAACCTTGCTAATATCTTTAACTTTAAGCTGGACTTGGACACAGTTGCCCACTAGGTAGAAAGCTGTCCTCTGTAAAGATGAACAACCACCCCAGGTTGATTTGAGGTCTTATGTTAATACCTCAAAGCAGTGATTGGGAACTTGTGATTCTACAGATCTTGTTGGATCAGTACTGGTTGGCTGCACCCAGACTAACAGTCAGGAATAATAGGAGTTGCAATCCAATAACATCTGGGGAGTCACAGATTCTCCTTCACCTCAGAAGGTTGCTATGAGGGTAACACGAAGTAACACTAAACATTTATACTAAGCTTAGACTAGTGTTCAAAGTGCCTATATCTTGATCTATATCTTAATCTATATCTATACCTCCAGGAACTTCAATCCACAACAGTTTCAAATGGAAAATGAAATTAACCATTGTAAACCATTTAAATTTTAAAACATATATTTCCTCCTAAACTAAACAAGTCTCAGACTATTTCTTTTGGTATTTCTATATGGTACCATGATAGTTACAAATAATTTGTAGAGCATTAGACCCTGGGTAAAATCACCCAAAAGGAAGTATTAAACAATATGAGGAAGGCAAGACTCTTCTTAAATTATGTCCTTGACATCATTTAGGGAGCAACATATTTTCAAACTTGTGATAAGTTGCAGTGCAGAAGCACAATACTCTGCAGGCTTCCTTCTTACTTGCTGGAATGGCTTCAAGCTATTGCTCTGAATGCAGGCTTATAATAAGTTTTGAAACATATTACATCTCACTTCATTATTTTTAATGTGACAGCAGCAGGTTGCTAGGGTACTGATGTTACTGTATTATTAAGGCTGTAGCAAAACAACTTTAGGGGAAAAGCAGCATCCAATTAGATATAGATACCCACTCTATCCTGTTGTGATAAAATTCTTATGTGGTTCCAACAGGAAACAATGCAAGATCTTAAAACTGACCTAGACTAGATGAGAGACTTGATAAATGTTTTTTTAATTATTATTTTTGTCCCTTCATTGTAAAATCTTATTTTCAATTAGAGGTACCAAGTCTGAAAACTGAGACAGCTCAAGGATTCCACCAAATCTTCTAATCACACATACTGGAGTGAATGAATGGGAGAAACCACAGTTGGTGCAGTTCTTACTTCTGGGCAACTCTAAAACTACAAACTCTCTTTAATGTTAGTACTTAACAATTCAGTTTTCAATAATTATTTTAGTAGATTTAAAGATAAGGTGGTTTAAAGATGATCAAAGATTATTGAACAAACCAGGAACATTATTCCAATGTTCGCATTAGGTAATGAAGCCCAATCAAACGTATAGGAAGGCAATTATGCAACTGCCCTTTTGCTGAAGTTGCCTTAACCCAGCAAAAATTATTTGCAACCTCATCCATTAAAATAAATGGATCTCCAGCCTCTCTCTAGCACAGTGTAATAGATTAGACAGTAGTTCATGAATCTTCTAAGTGTTTTGTTAAGCAAACTCACTAGTAGAAAGTTTGAGGCTAGGAAATATATAGCCTACCCAATGTTGTTGGACTTCAAGTCCCATGATACTTTATCATTGGTTAAACTGATTAGGGCTGATGCAAGTTGCCATTCAATAACATATGGAGAACTACAAATGCCCCTTTTCTGCTTTAGCTCAAGATTATGCCAAATAAAATCTGTTAGTTTTTAAGGTGCTACCAAATGTTTAACCTTAACCATAACAGACTAACATGGTTTTCTTGTGGAAATCATTATTATGGCTCAAGAATTCTAAGAAATAACTCCAAAAATACAAATTATTATGCAGAGTAGGAAACTTGTCCTTTTTTGGCAAGTGCAGACTAGTAAGGGTCATGCCTTTGCTCTCAGCATTTTTGAACTTAACAAGGACCATCACTGCTAAAAACAAAGCCAAGGGAGCGTTTGTTAATAAAAGTCATGCTTTCAGCTTTCACATTGAGATGAGATTATTTGTCTTCTTTCTTTGATCAATAACTATGAAGTGGCATCTCCAAATATACACAAGTTAGATTTAGGGGGTGGAAAGAAGTATACATCAACATTTATATTGGTCCCCTATGGATTCCAGCGAGGATCAAGACAAAATGATTGCCAAAATACTCTGTCTCCTCCTTCAGAAATTTCTGTAGCAGCACTGAGAATAAATGTACATGAATGCCAGAAAAAATAGATGCCAGCCAATGAAAATATACAATAAAAAGCCAACACCTTTGCTCAGGCTGGTTTCTTTTTCTATTTTCTTTTAAATATGTCCTACGTTAGTCTAAGCCTTCAGGATAGAATGGGGTTCAAAAATAATAATTAAAAATGATTGTACCAGAAATACTACCACACCATTACAAAGAAGAAAAAAACCAAAAAGCCTCCTCACCCCTTGTAATCCACTTTTCCCAGCAATCAAATAAAGAGTAATTATTCCAAAAGTATTATTTGGAATTTGTTCCAGCAGCTCTTTCTCCCCAATGCTTTCTTTGATCTTTGTTTTTACCCAAGTTTTGTGCTTGCTGTTACCCTACTGCTGGAATGTAGGACGTTACTGCATGATACGCCAGCACACCTAGCTGCTACAGAGTCCTGGGGAAAGAAATCTCTTCAAAAGTTATTCTTGAAAAAAGAAATGGTAAGAACCATTTCTTCCACCAGAGGACTATGTGAATACCATGCGGCATGTTCTTAAAATGCCTTTTAAAACTCACAACCTAAAAAGGTAAGGAAAAGTGAATTTCTGCAATAGCTTTTTAACTGTAGTCCTATGCATTAGTTTTCTCTAATGTGAGGGACCAGAAACTACTTTTCTCCCAACATGCCAGGAACAAGTACTAAATTTGTGACCACTGTGTATTATTGTTTCTTTCTTTCCTGGAAAGAAAGGCTAGCACCTGACAGCTCACTACTTTCTTTTTTTCAGGGACCACTACTTTGAGTAGCACTGCTATATATTGTCCCATAGCTCGACTACATTCAACTGGATTTACTTCAGGTAAGTTTGCATAGCATTCCCACAGATGGAAGATCTGTTTCAAAAAGTCTCTTGAAATTTGATGAAACAAGCTCTTAAGTTGTATAGCACTCTCCTGCTGAGGCCTATGTGCTTAACTTGATTTCACCACTATTTCCTAGAACCTTAAAAATCCTCCTGCATTTTTTCATTTTAGTTTTGCAAGTCCTAGCACCTATGATTTGGATGATGTATAGGTAATGGACTAAATAACACTACAGCACAATCTGACACACGCTTACACAGAGGTAAGGTCCACTTTGTTCAGTTCAACTTACTCCTAAATGGATATAAAACTAGACTTTTTCATTACTATTAAAATGGGGACTTTGTTATTTAATTTGCCTGTAATTTGACATATCTTCTTTCTTGAAGAAGGAAGACATAACTTGAAAAAGTTAAGCTGTTTGGATATAAAATATCAAATGCATAGGCACTAGAAGAACATTTGGTTCACCCACTGAAAAGTGAGGAAAGGTTGGACAGAACCTAAGTCCAAAAAAAATATGCATGATGTAAATTAAAGTTTGCACCTGGGAATGACAGTGGATGATGCAATCCCATGTAATACCTGCATGAGTCATTGGGGTGTGTAACCAGGGAAGAAGGTTGCATCATACATGGGATCTAGCAAGGACTGCTAGAGTTGCAGCAGCAATGGCTGTATATAAGTGGCTGTGTTCTAGCCCACTAAGCCCTCTTCTTGTCTGGAGAGTGGCCGGAGGCTATGTGCTGCATGCTGTTGAATGCTGACTACTCCACTGGAGATTTGTATATACTGTATGTATTGTAACTCAAGAGTAAACGCCTCCTGTTGGAAGATAACATTTGTGTGGGAGTATTTTTCCTGGCTTCAAGGTTTTTGCTGCTAATGGTTAACACTCTGCTGGGACGCTTCAAGCTGTGTGAGTAAACTCTGCTGTATGGTGATTTTTAACCACTTGACTCTGGTGAACTGTCTTTTTGCCAGAGCTCAGTGCTGGAGGGAAGTGCTACCAAGGTTTTTGTGTAGCTCCCATCATCCACCATCCCTCTGACATGAAATTGGGGTGGAGACTATTGTAGAATTAATCACCCAAACAAGCAACATGGATGACACAGTAGGTTACTACACTTAGGGTGAACTTCTGCAAAGGAGAGCTTTTTCAATCTATGCACTCAGCCACTCTGATGCAAAAGACTCTCTCCACACACACACACACACACACACAGAAGGAGCCACACAACACACACAAATTTGCAACCCCACAGAATCCACATTGTCTATTCAGAAATTGTCTATTCACCTTACAATACTGACAGGAATCTCGAGGTACATGGGTCATATATGACCCGGGATATGGGGTTGATCTGGCCCTCAGGACCCCCATTAACCCACAAATCATACAGATTCTTACAACAAATTTTAAGCTGGAAAAAAACCCTCTTTTTGGGGAGCGAAAACCATGTGCTTACACACACACACACACGTGCGTGTGCGTTTAAAAAGCCTTTTGGAGGGAGAGGGGTCTCCAACCTGAAAAAAGTTAGAAAACCTACTCCAAAAGGCCCTACAGGTGACCAGAAGCAATGGAATATCACTTCTGCTTGTCCAATATAGCAACCATGACATAATAGTACAGCATTCCAGAAATAGCCAAAATACAGCACTGTAGGCCTCCAGCCTCTGGAGTGTGTTTACAGCAACAATTCTTTTGCCCATGTATATCTTTCCACAGCAGCAAAACAAATATTTTCTTCTCTTTCCCAGCAGCAGCCACTGGGCCTGATGAACACTATGGTCCCTTATGGCCAGGTGACTGGTCATGAACAAAGGATCTTCTATGTCCCACTGTGGTCTCATATATAGCACATTTCCTTGTACAGTTTCCACTAGACTGTATGGGGACATGAGAAGGAACTCAATTTTTAAAAAAAACTAGTTCACAATGTCTCTGAATTGTAATGCCCTAAGGAACGGTACTTTCCATAGAATCAAAATTTAGTTCCAGTGGTGTCCAGAACTGTGAAGATACCTTGAAGATCTCCAGTCACGTTGAAGATATTTAGCCATGTTCCTTGGCTTTCCAGATTTTATGAAGGAGAGAAGAGAATGTGATGCTGCTGTATTTCAGCATCAGCCACCTAGTTTTTGTAGCATTTTGTTCTAGCCAAAGCACTAAACAAATCGTACTGACCCTCAACTATTAGTGAATATATAAACCAGCTTTCTACAACCCACATGGGTTTCCCATCACCCCAACTACAAGTGAGAGTTGTAGTCTGACATGTTTGAAAGGCTCTGGCTTGGGCATGGCTAATATAAATTTTGCATTCTACTCTAAATTCTATGTCTGAATTTAAAAAACTGGGTTACACATGCCTTTACTAAACCTTCACATAAAATAAACATCTCTGGTGATTAATTAGCAAGACTGGATTGAGGTGTTTGATTATTAGTCTATATTCAAACAAATTAGTTTCCACAGTGGTTCTGGGACCAAAAATAAAAATAAGTTAAAAATCCAGGCCAGAAGATTAATTTGTAAAATAATCATGCAAGTTTCACAAATTATTAAGTTCAGTACTTGGGTGAGAGTTTTAACAAAAAAATGGGCAATGTTCTGGATTTAGGTTTGGGTTATAAGTTCACCACACGAATTTAGGCTGTAAATCAATGGAATATGCTTTTTTGAAAGGGGAATTTAGTTTTCATGATAGTAGAATTTTCACCATGCTGGTGAGAATGAGAGACAATTGATGGACAATGTGAAAACTGTGTTGGTGTCAGAGAAATGTGAAAAGAGAAAGAGAAAGGCCTCTAGCATATCGGGTAGATCCTTCATGGAAGATTTATGGCAAAATATCGGCAAGAATCACATAAAATAAGAACAGAGCAGAATAGCTGAGCTTCCCCTTTGTGAAAGGACTACTTGCACCAACAAAAGCACAGTTTTTCAAGGTATTCAAGGTAAGGTAGCAGAATTATATTTCGAAATGTCATAGTAAAGATTACTATGGTGGCATATGTCCTATTTTACAAAGGCAAAATATTTACATTTTGAAAATATGGAAACTGCCAGTATGATTCAACCAAGGCTAAGCACTTTTGAAATCATACTGAACTGAATTCTTAACAGTGCCATACTCTACAAGTTTACTCAGAGGTAAGTCCCACAGTATTTAGTGGGTCTTACTCTCTACTTGGTAAAGCAAGATATGCTTTATATTGCCATTGTAACTGCATGCAGAATTTTGGTGGTATATCAGTCAATTTGGTGGCAGGAGCCTCAGAAACAGCATAAATGTATTTTATCTTGTTAAAGCAGTAAAATAAATCTGGTGGGGGAGACATGATTTCTCTCACCATGGCTTCAAAACTTCCAGAAGTGTTATAAGTCTATACTCAGCCTAAAAGACATGCAACTTTTTAATTACACTAGTTTCATAATCTCAAAGCATCTCAGTGGCAGAAGCTAGCATAGTAAAAGGCATCTCTATTTGTGTTTCTTTCTCACCACCCAATATGTTTTCCTTTAACAAGAAGTTTAAAAACTTTCCCATCTGTTTTGGCAGCAGTTTGATTTAACACATCAAGATGTGATACGTTGAATGGAATTAATGTTCCCATTCTCTTCCCTGAAAATCATCAAATTTAGCAA
The DNA here is from genome assembly GCA_030412105.1 of Cyclura pinguis. Classification (NCBI taxonomy): domain Eukaryota; kingdom Metazoa; phylum Chordata; class Lepidosauria; order Squamata; family Iguanidae; genus Cyclura; species Cyclura pinguis. The sequence goes on along the minus strand of CM059601.1, from coordinate 259,525,962 downwards.
ATTTCTCAGAGTTTTGATACTTTCATGCTAACAAGGCAGGCTTTTTTAAAAAATATTTTGGAATCAAGAAAGAGCTCCTGAACTTAAAACAGAATTATAGACTAATTGGTCCAATATGCCAGTGAGTCCTTTTCTGGCAGGAGCCTGTCACTTAATTCTCTTTGTCAGACTATAATTTCATTTACATGGTTTACATTATAAGATTCAAACAGAAGGAAATTATTTTACAAATACACTTTTACAATAGTTATGTTAACTGACCACAGGGTTAGGTGGCTGAGAAGCTCTGAAGGCACAAAAATCAACTCCCTGGATTTCAGGTCCTTCTTTCCATCTTTACTGGATATTTTGTAATTAGATCATTACAATCAGCCCTCCAGATCTGCAGGTTTCACTTTTGTGGATTTGATTATTGATAGATTATTTGCTGTCACCCCTGCTGCCTCCCTATGCCATTTTTAATAGGGACTGCAAGCTTCATGAGACTAAGAAACTACAAACGAGGCTGGTAAGTCCCTATTAAAAATGGTTTGGGGCAGCAGTGGAGGTGGCAGTAAGCCCCACCACCCACTCACTTCTGCCTTGTGAAGGAACTGATGCCTCAAAGGAAGCCATGGTGGATTCAATATGGTGATCATACTTTTTTGTGTGTTAAATATGGTTCGGGAGGGCCTAGAGTTGTTCTCGGTTTTTCCACTTTCACAGGGGTCCTGTGGCCCTAACCCTAGTGAATGTGGAGGGATGACTGTATTGTCTAGAAGCAAATCACAGGTTTGTGTGTGAATGATAAGTTATAAAGTGATTAACAATAACATACAATATTCTAAGCCAGGATTCACACATCCAAACTTTTCTGCTGTATGGAATGGCCCTGTGGCTGCAGACCCAAAGAATACCTTAGCTTGGTGCTCTAATTTGTGTCCAATTGGTCAGAAGCCACAATTAGTGTGACTTCTGCGCCTCCCCCTTCTAACAATTGGCTAAATCAGGGATGAACAATGTCCAGGAGCTGGGAGACCACACTGGACACCTGTAGGACCTTGGAGGGCCACACTCACCACATCCCTCCCCCCAGGATTGCTAGATGGTATCACAGGGGACAGATGGTGACATCACAGGAGTGATGTGACAAAGGGCAGTCTCTGGTGATTTCATTAAGCAGGATACATTGAGCATCTATCACAGCCATACAGAGTGTGCCATTCAAATAAAAACATCGAGTGTAACAAAAGAAGAAAATACACACATACACACATATAGAGAACATTCAAGAATGTGCTCTCACCCAGAGATTCCTCCCCCTTGTGATAAGAACTGGAGGAGAGAGGCCAGGCCCTGAGGTTCGAGATCAGGTTCTGAGGTCTGGCAAGCCCACTCACCACTCTGTGACTTTCGACCTTCAGATATTTTAAACTTTTGTCCAATTTTTGAAAAGGAAAAACATCCCCCCACAAGTAGATGGGGAGCATCTTTGCCCTCCAGCTATTTCAGTCCCAGAAGAGGCCTTCATTTAACCAGAACATAAACCAGAAACTGAGGTGTGGCAGCAAACAGTCCATGGTTGCACTTTATCCCTGCCTGGGCTAACTCAAATGTCAGGTCTACCTTGATCAGACTCACTGAGATCAATGGTATTAGTTATTTAAGCCTAAGTCTCATTTATTTAAACAGGTTTGCTTTAGGAAGGACTAATATTGGATATAGCTCAGTATTAGTTAAAATATTATTCAGAAATTCACATATTTGGTTACACCATGGTTGAGCAACTGTCAGAAGCCACTTTCTGTTTGGTCAGGTGCTCAAGAGTTACCCTGTTTTGGGATTTTAAAAAGTCTTTTGGAACATTAAAAATACTTAAGGATCAGCTACATCTATGAAACATTCAGCTGAAATGAATTACATTCTCCATTAAATATTATTAAGTTGATGAAAAATTCCCTTCCCATCACTATTAAAAAAATAAATAAAATTTATATTCAATGGATTATTCAGTTAAATGACTGGCATCTTGTTCAGTGTTTACAATGTTATAAGTTGGACCTACAACCTCATAAAGTTACCTATTAAAACTTAACAATTGTGGCACCATTGCCATGACTACACATGACTGCCCTAAACTCATTGCAAAAGCCAGGCTGCCATACCAGCCAAAGAGTTCTGAGGTCCTGGCAAGCAGAGCGATGAAGGACGACACATCCAGCACCTTCCTGCCAGCAAACTGTGGCGTGATGAGCAGTTGCAATGTGATCTTGTGGCTGCAGCTGCTTGGCTTTTAAGGTGGGTTGAGAGTGGTTGGATCAGGAGAAAGATCATAGCTACATCATCATATCTATGACCCTTTCTACAGGATGTCATCGTCCCGATTTGGGGATGGGAAGAGGACAGGATCAATCAATGCTTAAGTATGATGTTGTCTGTGTACTGTCATTTTCCCATCCCCAGGCAGTGTGAGCATGCTGCAAATCGTTGATGGGTTTCACCGGTCAATGACTGGTGATCATGCAGCCCTCCTATCGCCCTCCCACACTTACCTGAGCTGGGTCAGGAGGGTCAGGAAGCACGATGGCCATGTCTCCTGTCCCAGCACAGCCTGGAACACTGCGCCTCCTCCATTCCTGCAGGCAGCTGGTACGGAGGGGAGTGCTCTTGTCGCCCTCCCTTCCCAGGAGAGGCTCTATCAGGATCCCTGCGGGACGCCACTGGCATCAGGTAGAGTGCAGAAGGAGCCTATGTCTCCCATACTGAATCTCAGCTGATACTTAAATATTACGGAAATTTAAACATACCTCGATTGATTTAGATTAATATAATATTATGAAATTCATTATTGATACACAAGTATGATTTTGACTATCCTATTGACTACAGTACATTTAAATAGTATGCACCAAATTTGGGTGACAAACCACAAAATTAATTTTGTGGAGCACGGGAAAACTCGAGGAGCCACAAAAAAGCCTTTGGGGCCCCCATTTGGTCTGTGGGCACCATTTTGCTGATCTCTGTATTAAAGATGCCACCATACAAGCACTAACATTTCAAACACGCTCCTTTTTTTTTCTGGCATCAAAGCACTTAAGCAAGCAGGCAGTGGTATGGAATGCCCAATAGATATATCATACCCTTGCAAATCTGCTCTGAAGGAGTGACTCTGCAGGGCATAATTTTGGATGTATGAAGCAGAACTGTTACATCTATAATATTTGTTATAGGTCACTTTGTTTTGGTCTTTGTTGACTTTTTTGGATCCCATATTGGGAAACAGGAAGGATATTATATAAATAAATAATACCAAGCACATTCTTTTACACAGCTAAAATACAAATTAACATCGTAATAATATTATCCAATTTGGAATTTCTTAAAATGTGGAAAGGGATAATCAGGAATAAGGTTCTCCATTTCATGATTGGGAAACATGTTTCAGATATTGTTGGACAACAACTCCTACCATCCCTCACCACTGGCTATGCATTAACAGAGGACTGAACAGGTCCTGTGTCACCTGGTCACAGCCCTCTCAATATAATGCATTGCTATTTAAATTACAGGAATTATTTCTAAATGTACACCACTCTGTGTAAAAGAGAATGCCCACATTTTGTGCAAATCTGTATCTTCTTCCATTATCTTCTTTTACTGATGCATCTCATTTTTCTTGGTAACGTCCGAGTAGCTGCCCAACACACTGGACATTCAGTGTGGATTCAGCTATGAATCCTAATATGGAGTTCATAATAAATTTCAGATTCAAGGCTGAAGAGTAACGAATTACATATGTGAAGCATGTATTTCTGGAGAAACAAAAAGCAACAAAAAGTATTTGTTTGATCATTTATGGCTGAACATTCACTAAAACTTACAGTCTTATAGAGCCTTCAGGCTAAAGCTTTCAATAAAAATGGGCTCCTTTCTAATGATCCACCATATAGAATACATCGCGGCAAGGCAAGGCAAACTTGTATGGAATTATCTTTTTGAGTGATTCTTTGGCAACTCTTGGGATTAACATACGAAATTAGGTATCTGAAAACAAGAAGTCAATCATGGATTAAAACTGTGCAAGGGTTTTCCAAACTGAGTTTTCCTTGCACAGCAGGGGGTTGAAATATGAAATAAACTGTCACTAGGAGCAACAGAAATTAGATGCTGTAAGTCAGCGGAAGAGACATTTAGATATATTTTCAAAGACAGGCCAAAAAATGTACAGCAGAAAAGACTTGGGCATCCTTGGATTAGGGTGACACACAATTGCATAAATCATATTTCATATTGCAGGATTTTCCTTTCTTCTTCAAAACTGAAGAAACAATAACTTGACAGGTCATTTTAATGATCTTACTTAGGCTCCTCATCAAAGAAATACATGCAAGATCATTGAGGTTTTAAATGAAGAGGAAAGTTTCTTAGTCTGTGTGTTCCACCCTGTTTTGCCATTGATTGGAGACTGCATCAGACCTGTCTGGACATGATGAGATTTCTTTGCACTTGATTTGTTTTTTGTTTTTTTTGGACTTTAAGAAAGACTGCAACATGTGTGAATTAACCTAACTGAAATCAAAATTAATTTTAAGAGGAGTGTCTGCAGTGATTCATCCATGCAAATCACCTGGCACTGGGTTGTATACAACAGTAGTTCTATCTCAGTGGAAAGTGCTTTTTGCTCTAAGAAGTTAGGATACCAGCTCCCCTGACCCCAATTAAGCTCCTACTAAGCCTCCTATATCCACTTGTGAGGGTTGATGGGATTTCTGGCATAGAAGAAATCGTCCCATGAAGTCAGGAGTATCAAGGAAAATCAGGTCCACGAATTCAAGTGAATGGAATCCCTTTCCCCTAAGGCGGATCGTCTATTGGATACAACCCACTGTAAATGTCAAGTGGGAAAAGCAAACACTGGAGCATATCCAATGGAAACCATGAAAAAGGGAAAAAATCATCAAAATTTTGAGAGATGATGTTTGCTTAGAGACGATATTTAACAGCTAAAAAAATAACCAATACATTTTGGCTTGCAGGTATTTTTCAAGAGCTATATAACAAATTTCTCCAGTGAGTTTTGCTTGAAGTGAATTTGTACAGACTAAATGCAATGTAGAAGTATGAAAATTATCTTACATTTTATTATGTTTATAAGTATGTGTTCATGTGTTCTTAAGTGATTGCCTACAGAACAAAACATCAGAGATATAAAGCAATGGAGGCTTGAGTTCCACGGACTTTGATTATCATGTGGTGGTCCAAATAATTCTTACCAACACTGATCTTGTTGCTGAGTGTTTGAATCTTTGGCACACAGATAATGAGAGGCATCTACACTGAAGAAGAACTTTTTATAAAGCAAATAAATGGGGCTGGGACTGAATCACATGAAAAGCAGTGCCTTGCTTAAAGCTGGTTGTTAGATGGATTTTCAAGCTCAGATTCCTCTTTAAAATACATGAACTCAGTGTTCCCCTACATGCGTGAAGAAGAGAGCTAAAAATATCTGCATTTGGACTTCATGCCTCACATATTTTTTAACTTGGATAGTTTTTCCTAAATCTTTTTATAAAGCAAGAATCTCAAGATCTGCTGTGCTCATCATCAAATACTACATCACTGGAAGCTCATTATACTAACCTGCACATATTTACTTGTTATACCTACATTCATCCCTCCACATTCGCTAGGGTTATGGGCACAGGACCCCTGTGAAAGTGGAAAAACCGTAAATAAATAACTCTAGGCCCTCCCAAACCATATTTTACACAAACACAAAAAGTATGATCACTATATTCAACCCATCATGGATTCCTTTGAGGCCTCAGAGCTCCTTCTCAAGGCAAAAATGGGTAGCTGGTGGGGCTTACTGCCACCTCCACTGCTGCCCCACACCATTTTTAAGAGGGACTTACAAGCCACATTTGCAGTTTCTCAGCTTCATGAGGCTTGCTGTCCTTATTAAAAATTGCATAGGGAGGCAGTAGAGGTGACAGCAAATAATCCATGAATAATCAAATCTGCAAAAGTGAAACCTGCAAATGTGAAGGGCTGACTGTATTGCCGTAGCAACCTAAGCATTTGACAATGAGGGGCAAATACTCTTTACTTATCTTTTTAAAAAATGGTATAATTTTGTTATTGTAGGTAAGTAGTACCTTGTTCTTTTTACAAGGATAATCTTTGGGAGAAGAAGCTTACATTCAGAAATTTGGTCATGCAAAAACCTGTTCTTTACCCTGGTTCTCAAGGTGTCAAGGCAATGTATGAGAGAGAAACAAATTTTTAAAAACCTGGTTACTGAGAAGAATCTGGGGCTTCTTTCCTCTAATAATTTTTGATGATTAGCTTTTCATCATCATCATTGGGTCACTGATCATAAAGATAGAAGATAATGCAAAGGCCATCTTGTCCAACCTATTACCATGCAGCAATAGACAGCTAAAGCACTACTGAGAGACAGACATCCAGCTTCTGTTTGAAGACCCCAAAGAAAGAAGAAGGGTCTACCATCTTCTGAGGGAGTCTATTCCAGTGTTGAACAGCTTTTAGCGTAAAGAAGTTCTTCCTAATGTTTAAGTGGAATCTCTTTTCTCATAATTTGAATCCATTGGTATTGGCCTGGAGCAAAGGAAACAAGCTTCCTCCTATCTATTTTACACTTGACATTACTTCAGTTATTTAAAGATAGTTATTGTATTACCTTTCAATCTTCTCTTCTTAACAACAATAACAACAACCACCACCATAGTTTACATATATCCCACCTTTTCTACCAAGTAGGGATTCAAGGCAGCGTACCAAAATAAAAACAAATGCAGATAAAAACACATACAAAGACATAGATTAAAACTTACAAAAAGTTACTGTTAAGAACAACATATCTATAGATTTAAATCACTTTAAACCAAATCCATTAAGGCAAAAGAGAAAAATCAATAGAACAGCACGCTGTTTAAAAATTTTGACAGTCAGTTCCTAAAAGCCTGTTGGAATAGAAATATTTTCCCACGTCAATGGAAGAACAGCAAAGAATGATCTGTCTTGACCTCCTCCAGGAATGACTTTCAAAGGTTTGGGAGCAGCCACTGAGAGGGATCAGTTCTGTGTTCCCAAGAGATGTTCTCAACAGAGCATGATAGGATGCAGAACAGGGAATCCACAAAGATCTCAGAGCTCTTTCAGGGTCATATAGAGAGACCAGTGTATTTACCCGGCATTGCCCAGGATTTTATTTTCCTCTTAAGAACTCACCAAACTGTCTTGCCCAGTACCTGTAACTTCTACCCATATTTCCCAATGCAATCTACATTCAGAGTTAATTACATCCCCATTTGGGTTCTTGAGGAAATACACTGTCCTTCTCCTTGCTGCTAGGCCTCAACTCCATAGCAACCAGCCTATTCCAGTACCTGTAACTTATCCCCACACTCCCCAATCCAATCTGTATTCAGAGTTGTTAATATAAGTTTGGTTTCTGAGGGAATACACTGCCCTTCTTCTTGCTACTAGGTCTCATCTCCATAGCAACCAGTCTGAGCTCTCTGGCTGAGAATTCTGAAGGCCCCTCCCTAAACTCCCAACCCCAAGATTTCATAGAATCTTCACAGCCAGCCAATCATATGAGGTCTTCTCGCCTCACACAGCCAATCGTATGAGGTCTTCGCCCGCCTGATGCAGACAAACAGACAAACTCACAAACTTTGATTTTTGTATAGTAGATATGGTCCTTCAGACAGCCTAGACTCAAACCCTATCTGCTGAGCTACTATGTCAAAATACCTGCTGTGCTTCTGTAGAACTGGAGTGATGTGGGCGGGGGGGGGGGGCTGGGGGCAGGGAATTTGAGAAGCAACTATGACCACGACATTGTTTTGACAGCTAAAAATGTACCCATTGCAAGTGCCAACACAAACTGGCCCCTCAGGCTACTACTATGGTCCACAGGTTCTGTTACCTCCCTGTAACAATGAAAACCTGGCAAAGGTCACTGGTGTAATTAGCTTCTTTTCCTCACTTGGAAATGATACAGACCTTACAAATCAGAGCCGTTAAAATCAGAGAACATTTTGCTATTGTGTTTAACAGAGCTTGGCTATGCTGGTGGGGGGTGCTTGGAGCCGAAATCCGAAAAAGTAACTTTTCCAAGCTCTGCTTTTCAGTAGAAAAGCCTTCCACAGGATTTTCCTTTCAAAAGAGAGTGCTCTTTACAGAGCTGCAGGATTTCATATGTCATTTCGGTTAACATCATATGGCTGAGATCTTAATCATGTAAAACTGTTCTAAGTACAACAGCAGACAATAAGAAATAAAATCAGAGGGGAATATAATAACTCTGAAAAGGTACTGGAAACTTTAGAAAATATTTGGAAGGACATGAGACTAAACTGTATAGGATGCAGCCTTCACAAATGCTGTTGGCATCAGTTACCATTCTAGGGCAAGCATTTACATTTTTGGCAGCTTGAGAATTATGTTGAAATATGGCCCTGGAGATCTGCGAAGGAGGGGACAGAGGGCACTGGGTGTTTCCCTCCTTAGACATTTCCTCATTGCTTATTTAACCCAAGCGTGTTCCCTTTCTAAAAGTAGCCTCTGTGACTTCTAAGTCTGGCTATCCTCAAGCTCCGACGTGCAGAACAGCCTCCCCCTTTACTAAGACGAATCAAAAAGACACAAATGACCTCAAGAATGGCATTCCTGTGCTGCTGGATTACACAGTGCTTCATATAACTACTCTTCAGAAAAAGAAGAAACCTATAGTTAGCCCCACTGTGAAGTTAAGTAGAAAAAGAAAGACTCGTTCATATGCGTCCCATTTACAAGGGCTGTAGCTCCATTAACACTAGCTCTAAAGGTCCTGGGTTCCACCTCCAGAATTTCCAGGTGGGACTGAGAAAGAATTCTTTCTGAATGCCTAGGAAGCTGTTGTTGATCAGTTTCAACAATACTTTACTAGAAGGATCAATGGTCAGACCTAGTGTAAAACAGTTTACATGGCAGAATACACAGGGATTCAAACCCAATGTTACGCACCCAAGCCTTGAGCCTGGATGGACAAATCTCCCAGTGACAGCTTTTCTCATATTTTATTTCTTTAGTCTTTCAAGTTCTTTCCATCCCACATTTTTTTTAAAAAAATATGCATTATTTTCATAAATATTTGTCAAATACAGAATTAAATGAAATTCTTCACTATCACTAGCACTGTCTTGTCTGAGATTTACCTGAGCCTTGCCCCAACTGTTTCACTTTGTGGCTGCACTGTAACCAACCCAAAATATATGTGCCTATATATATGAAGCATGCCATACAGCATTTAATGGTAATGTCCAGTTATTACAGTCAGCTAACACTAAAAGAGAAAAAAAGAAAAAGACACAAGGCTCCTACTCCCAGCTGTACTTACCTCAATAATATACAGAACCACATTCTTATAAAAGCAATAAAGAATGCATTTGGTCACTCGATTGTAACTCCAGGCTCCATGGACAAGCAACAGCTTCTCCAGATAGGAAAACTAGAGAAAGGAAAACAGGAACACTAATAAATGAATGAGCTTATATCACTTTCTCTATAATGTGAAAGACATTGAAATCATCTAGTGATTAAATCAGTTGTTACATTATGAGTGCTTTCAATGCTATGAATTCATGCGGATTCTGATTATTATATTTATCCCCATTTCACAGTGAATGTTTATACACACCAAGCCCACTTCTAATACTAAACCAAGACCATATTGGAGGCTATCAGGAACAGTCATGATGGCCTGCATACTCTTCTTGTTGGCCATTTCCACACTGCAGTGTTACAGTGCCATTATTCCACTTTCAACATCCTATGGAATCCTGGGGTTTGCAGTTTAGGGAGGGGCATTTAGAATTCCAAACCAGAGAGCTCTTTGGCCTTAAGAAACTACAAACTCCAGAATTCCACAGGATGTTGAAAGTGGAATAATAGCACAAGAACAGTGTAGTGAAGAAACAGCTGTTGTTAATTGCATCAAGTTGGCTTTGAGTTCTGCTGACCCAATGAATGAGAGGCTTCAAGGCACCGTGTATATTAGGGATGTAAAAATCTCACGGGCGTAGATCCCTGTTCACCAGCTGTGTAATGTAAATGTACACTAGCGCAGCTATACTGGCGTTACACTAGATAATAGTGTTGCAAAAAAACAAAAACAAAAAACCCTGGCAAGTACTTGCAGGGCTGTGTGTGGCTGTGGACTGTTGCCTCTACTAGGGACCCTGCACAATGTCCTACACAGCATTGCCACCTCCACAATGTCTAACCTAGTGTTAGCACTGTTTGTGCAACCCTAATTAGGATACTGTCTTTGTGTAACGTGCAAAAAGCACAAGCACTGGTACAATGCTATTTATACCAGTCAATGCCTTGATTTCATAGTATTCTTTGAATCCCACTCACAATTTGTTTCCAGACTTGTATAGTATTAGGTTGCCAAACCTTGCATTTTCCTCTCACACTGAAATCTGCATGCCTCCATGTACCACTTGCTGGAGAACACAAGTGGGAAGGCATTATTATTCGCATATCATCCTTATGGTCTCCCCTAGAGGTTGCAGCCAGATTGTTAATTGGCAGAGGTTACTGGGAGCACACAACTCCCCTGCTACAACAGCTCCATTGGCTGCTGGACTGTTTCTGGGCAAAATTCAAAGTGGTGGTTACCACCTATAAAGACCGATACAGCTCATGTCCAAGCTCTTAGAAGAACCAAATCTTCCTGTATTAGCCTACCCAAGCGCTAAGATCTTCAGGGGAGGTATTTCTCTCTATCCCATTACCTTCAATGGCATGTCTGGTGGGAACACAGGAGGAGGCCTCCTCTGTGGCTCAAAGTGACCTGTGGAATTTTCTTGTCACAAGTTTCATGGGAGCAGTAACATGCTATATCAGTCAAGAGTCCAGTGAAATGTATTTTCATTCCTGCTATATATTATCTTCTGTTACAGAATGAAGCAGCATGCCTCTACATACCACTTGCTGTGGAACACAAGTGGAAAGACACTATTATGCTAGTGCCATGCTTGTGGTCTTCCAACAGGCATCCAGTTCACTTCAGTGTGAATAGAATGCTGGAAGAGATTCAGCAGGGCTGATTCAGCTAAGCTTTTCTTATGTTCTTATGAATCTGTTGTTCAGAAACGTTTCCCAAGGTCCAGGATTCTGGGCAATTATTCTTTGCAGCACAGTTGCACATTCTTTATATGTAAACTTAAACAATGTTTGAGCTTTCCTGGGTATACTGCTGACACATTTTTGGCATATGGTGATCGCTATGCCCAGGTCAGGGATCTATATAGATCCCTGTTCAGAAATGGCTGCTCCAAAGTCAATAAATGATGAAAAAAGAGCTGAACTTATTTTAAAAAGATGGAAGTTGGGAATCCAGGTCAGATAACATTGCTTTAAAAGGTGCTAACTGGTCTTCCTAGAATGCAGGCAAAACCAGCGTTTGGACATGTTATGTTTTCAGACTACAAGTCCCAGAATCACAGAAGCTATGCAGGCTAGATTCTGGTTGTTGTCATCCAAACAAGCAGAATTTCCAAGCTCTGAAAAAAAGTTGAATGAAATGGTAGAAATCAGTAGTCTAAAATTCTTATAAATATAATGTATGCTCACTCTAATACAAGTGGCTTCAGTGCAGTTTAATTCCCAAGTAAGCATGCATTAAATTACAACCCAAATGATGCAATCTTTTGCATGTTTACTCAGAAGTAAGTGCTATATTGTCTGGTGAGGCTTATTTGTACATATATATGTAAAGGATGACAGATCCCACTTTCAACATTTTATGGAATCCTATGGTCAGTCCTATGGTCATTCCATGCGTGTATGTGTGCCTTAAAGTAGCCTGTCAACTTATGGTAACCCCATGAATTTCATAGGGTTTTCTTAGGCAAGGAATACTCAGAGGTGGTTTTGCCAGCTGCTTCCTCCTACAGCGCCTGGTATTTGTTGGTGGTTTTCCATCCAAGTACTAACCAGAACTGACTCTGCTTAGCCTTCATTCTTTCATAAGCAAATTTGTTATTGGGGCAGGAATAAGGAATTGCATAAATATGAGAGTAGGAGAAAGAGGCAAGATTCAAACTGGTACTGAAAACTACAGGGAACTGTAATGAAGTTGCAATTAGATCTCCAGAGAGATGATGTCTTACTGTAATAACTAAACAAATGGCCTTCTGCCCCTACAGAAGGTTTCTAGTGAAATGCACTGGGCAATTTAGTATTGCACTAAAGTTCCCTACATTTTACAATACCACTTTGAGATTTTCCTATGTATCTGTGTGTGTACATATGTCTCTTACAAAAACTGACCATTCTTTTCATTTATTTACCACACTCTTCATCCAAAGTTACTATCTCTCCTTTTAATCCTTATAATAACCCTATAAAATGGGATAGAATGAATGATAATTATTTTCTCAGGACCATTCAATTTCATGGTTGATCAGGGATCTGAACTCAGTCTCCCCCCCCCCCACTTTGGTATATCTAACACTCCATCTACTGTACCATTTTGGCTCTCTGGGTGCTTTTTCTTATTCAGTAACAAAAAATTGGAACAACAAGCACTCTGAAAATTCAAATAATCTTCCAATGGACCATTCAATATGCTAAACAGTTTAGCATCAGTGCTGGAAATCACTTGAGCCCAAGGTTTGGCTGATCTTGAAAGAAAGCAAGATCCAAAAGACAGGAAACAACCACTGAACAAAACTGATGCATGCAACAGTGCAAGATGGTTTTGATTGTCTTGATCACAGTTTGGCAAAGTGCCTTTTCTAGGCTACAGGTTCTGGGAGCTACAGTCCAAAAAGTTACTTTTCCAGACTTTGATCTTGATATGCTCATTGTCAAGCTTTGCTTCTAGTAAGAAATAAAATTATATCACTGCAATAATGTCCCTTTTCTCCTGCCTGCCACACCTTTGCAATAATGGTGTGTGGAACTGTATGAAAGGATAATACGTGATTCAACCCCCCATCAGGCCTGTGGTGCTTGTCACCTGCAGCATCAGTCACAATGCAGTGAAGCCCACATGGTGGCAGCTGGCCAGGGCTCGCCTCAGGCATCCCAGGGACTGCCAATGCTCATTATCTCAACAAAATGCATGATGTGAAAGGCAGAAAAAGAAAATAATCTAGTCATCTTTAGGAAATATGAGACCAATCTTCAATGAATTATAATTTTTATTAGCAGTAATAGAATAAAAGTGATCATAGAATCATAGAATTATAGAATCACAGAATCATAGAGTTGGAAGAGACCCCAGGGGCCATCCAGTCCAACACCCTGCCATGCAGGAACACCCATCAAAGCATTTCCAACAGATGGCTATCCAGCCTCCGCTTAAAAACCTCCAAAGAAGGAGACTCAACCACACTCCGAGGCAGCATATTCCACTGCCAGACAGCTCTGACCATCAGGAAGTTCTTCCTGAGGTTCAAGTGGAATCTCCTTTCCTGTAGCTTGAATTCACTGCTCCTTGTCCTAGTCTCTGGAACACTAGAGAACAAGTCCGCTCCTTCTTCAACATGACATCCCTTTAAATATTTAAACATGGCTATCATGTCCCCTCTTAACCTTCTCTTCTGTAGACTAAACATACCCAGCTCCCTAAGCCGTTCTTCATAGGGCATGGCTTCCAGACCCTTCACCATTTTGATCGCCCTCCTCTGGACACACTCTAGCTTGTCAATATCCTTCTTGAATTGAGGTGCCCAGAACTGGACACAGTACTCCAAACGAGGCCTAACCAATGCAGAATAGAGTGGTACCATTACCTCCCTCGATCTGGACACCATACTCCTATTGATGCAACCAAGAATCACGTTGGCTTTCTTGGCTGCCACATCACACTGCTGACTCATGTTCAGCTTATGATCTACCATGACTCCTAGATCCCTTTCACACATACTGCTATCCAGCTATGTGTCTCCCATCCTGTATTTGTGCATTCCATTTTTTCTGCCTAAGTGAAGGACCTTACATTTCTCTCTGTTGAAATTCATTTTGTTAGCTTTGGCCCAGCTCTCCAATCTGTCAAGGTCATTTTGAATTTTGATCCTGTCCTCTGATGTATTAGCAACCCCACCCAATTTGGTGTCATCTGCAAATTTGATGAGCATGCTCTCTACTCTTTCATCCAAGTCATTGATGAAGATGTTGAACAGTACTGGGCCCAAGACAGAACATTGTGGCACCCAACTTGTCACTTCTCTCCAGGATGAAAAGCAGCCATTGGTGAGCACCCTTTGGGTTCGGTCGGTCAACCAATTACAAATCCACCTAACAGTAGCCCTCTCCAGCCCGTATTTTACTAGCTTCTTTGCAAGAATGTCATGGGGAACTTTGTCAAAGGCCTTACTGAGGTCAAGATATGCTATATCTACAGCATTCCCTTCATCTATCAAGCTTGTAATCCTATAATAAAAAGAGATAAGATTAGTCTGTAATTATTAGGGTCCTCCTTTTTCCCCTTCTTGAAGATGGGGACGACATTTGCCCTCCTCCAGTCTGCTGGGACTTCTCCTGTTCTCCAAGAGTTCTGAAAAATTATTGCAAGTGGTTCAAAAATGACTTCTGCCAGTTCTTTTAATATCCTTGGATGTAATTCATCTGGCCCTGGGGTCTTGAATTTATCTAGTTTAGCCAGATATTCCTGTACTACTTCTCCGCTTATTCTGTGCTGCATTTCCCTCACTTCCTCATCTGCTCCCCACACTCCAGACTGGGTACTTCTATCCTTCTGGGAGAAAACTGAGGCAAAGAAGGTATTGAGTAGGTCTGCCTTCTCTCTTCCCCCCATTATTAATTGGTCACCTTCTCCACACAGTGATCCTATCATTTCCTTGTTTTTCCTTTTGCTGCGGACATATCTAAAAAAGCCCTTTTTATTGTTTTTGATGTCTCTGGCAAGTCTGAGTTCATTCTGTGCTTTAGTTTTTCTGACCTTCTCCCTACATCTCACGGCTATTCGCTTGAATTCCTCTTCAGTGGCTTCACCATTTTCCTGTTTCCTGTACATGTTTCTTTTAACACTTAGCTCAGCTGAGAGTTCTTTTGTGAACCATTCCGGTTTCTTTAGACACCTGCCATTTTTCCTCTTTATTGGCACAGTTTTCAATTGTGCCTTCAGTATCTCATTTTTAAGAAACTCCGATCTGTCATGAACTCCTTCTCTTTTAGTATTCTTGACCACGGGATTTCAGCAAGTAACTCTCTAAGTTTAGAGAAATCAGCTTTCTTAAAGTTGAGGATGCATGTCTGGCTACACTTCGCTTCTCCTTCCCACTGAATGACAAACTCCAAAAGAGGATGGTCACTCCCCACTAAGGATCCCACCTCATCAACTAGGTCATCCCTGTTGGTCAGGATCAGATCTAAAATAGCCGATCCCCTTGTCACCTCTTCCACCTTCTGGACCATGAAATTGTCTGCAAGGCAAGCGAGGAATCTGTTGGACCTTGCGGTCTTTGCAGAATTTGACTGCCAACAAATATCAGGATAATTGAAATCTCCCATTAACAGTGCATCTCTCCTTTTTGAATGTGTGGTCATCTGCTCCAGGAAGGCCTCATCCAAGTCCTCAGGCTGGCCCAGAGGCCTGTAGCGAACCCCCACAATCACATCCCTACTGTTTCTTGCTCCCTTAATTCTCACCCAGATGCTCTCAACTTGGCTTCCCAGATTTAAGTCCTGGACCTCTTCACAGGTGAAAACATCCTTGACACATAGGGCTACTCCTCCTCCTTTCTTGTTTGGTCTATTTCTCCGCAAGAGATTATACCCCCCTATTCCTACATTCCAATCATGAGATTCATCCCACCAGGTTTCAGTGATGCTTATTAAATCATATTTATTTTGTTGTACTATGAGTTGGAGTTCTTCTTGCTTATTCCCCATGCTCTGTGCATTAGTGTAGAGACACTTGAGTCAATGTGCCCTTTGTGGAATTTCTGTACTAAAGTTACTTTCCCCCTCCCTGTTGGTCTCTAGTTCTACTTGGCCTGCCCTACCTATATCATGTGGGCTATTTTTCACACTACTCACTTACTCCTTGCCCAGAATAATACTGTCTCCCTCCCCAGTCAAACTCAGTATTTAAAGACCTCTTGATCTGTTTTGCGAGACTGTTGGCAAAAATGTTCCAGCCAACGGTTGTAAGGTGCAGGCCATACCTTGCCAGATCCTCAAGCAGAATATGTTCTTGCTTTGGATAGCAATAAAATCTGCATCCAATTTCTGAACTGCCTCAGGAATTTCTATATTCAGGTTCAGATGTCTTTAAAGACAAGTTAGAGGAGAGCATCACGACCTGAAAGCAAGAGATGTTTCAAAAGATGTTTCCTTCCTCCTTTCTGTTTTGTTTTGTTTTTAATCTGAGAAGCTAATGTGTGGCAAGAGATCAAATTTTTCTTCGTAACTGTTTACATTAAGTTGTGATCTCCCTGAGACATTTCAGCACCCTTTTGACTATTCCATGCGTGGTACCATTGACTATGTGTGATATCACTGGTTTTTAATTATCATTTCAGATATTAATGGGGTCTTCCTCTGTATCCCACCAATGGGAGTACATGGGGAAGATCAACCCGGTTCAGCAACCCAGTTGTACAATGCCCTCTCCTTGGACAATGCCCTCTCCTTGGAGACCCAAATGGTATCAACTTTGGTTTCATTCTGGCACCAAGTTAAAAGTTGACTTTTTATTAAAGCGTTGCAGGGTGGGCGGACTAATGGCAGGGGGTTGGACTCAACAGTCTTTGTAATCTCTTCCAACTCTACGATTCAACGATTCTATGATAATGATTTCATCCAATCTGTATGCATGTATGGCTTGAAACAGTTTTAACTTTTAAAATTATTTAGTTGTTTCACATGTTTTTTAGAATGTTTAGATTATTTCCATTGTTTTAATTTTAACTTCTTTAACCTGATTTCACTGTAAGCTGCCAAAAAATCTTATCACATAGTGTGAGATATAAATGTTTAAATAAACAAATAAACAAGTAAGCAAACAAAAATTTCAATGGCATTCAACACTGCCTAGACTTGGACACTCAGAAAGGAAACTCAAGGTTCCTTTAGGAGCACAGAGAACCGCAGATCCCAGTAGCTCTTTCACTGCCATTAGACTCAAACATTCAATTCACTAGGTTTGGAAGTCTCTGCACGGATAAAAGGGCTCCCTAGCTGGCTCTTGGGTCACCCTTTAACACCACTAGGACTGAAGGAGAAAAAGAAGAGACAGTAGTTTATACAAGGCAGGAGCTTTGTAACCACTGGACTGGTTCATGTGGAGTTTGAAAAAGTGACATTTTTGGCAAAGTTTTTGAAATATAACGCAGTGCCATTATTTGCTGAAATGTTTAAGTGATAATGCATGCTATTACTCTTGCCATTGCTCGTTACTATTTTTTTTAAAAAAAACTTTAGAAAATCTCTTAGAATTGATAAAGGAATGGAGGAAAAAAATAGGGAAAAAGCCTGTCAAAATACCCCCGAAATGCTCCTACAAAGTTATCTTTTAAAAGTAAAAAAAGTAAATTTTACATCAATCAAATAACTTTGTTCCAGGTCATTACATTACTTCTGATATGTGTCCTTGTTCTTTGTTCTACCTCATTTTCTGCTGCTCCAGCGATTAGGGCACAGAGCAATAGATTCAAACTACAGGAAAAGAGACTCTACCTAAATATTAGGAAGAACTTCGGGACAGCAAGAGCAATTCAACAGTGGAATACGCTGCATAAAACTCCATGCTTTCACTACAGTTGGACAGTTGTTCCTGTTCGTGTTGTGCTTGTTTGTACTGATGGGAAAGTAAATCAAACTTTCTCACCATGGTCTGTCCAGGGATGATAGGAGTTGTTGTCCAAAATATCTGTAAGGTACCGAGGCTGCTATAACCACTACACTGCACCAGCTCTTAGAAAAAATACCAGTGCCAAAACAAATGGTGAGGGTACATTCCTACAGGCATTGTTCTAACTCAGCCTTCCACAATCAGGCACCCCCAAAGGTGTTGGACTACAACTCCAACCATCACCAGACAGCACAGCCACAGCTGAGCTATCTTTAGCATCCCCAGCCCCCGCGCAACAAGTAAATTGCTTGCAAGTTGATGAGCTGACCAGGAAAACAGGAAAAGGACAGGAAGGGGTGAGTACTATACACACTGCCCAGAAGAATGAAGAAAAAATGTTTTTGAACAAGCACAAACTCTCCCAAAACTCCACAGAAGTGAGAGTTGTGCATGTATGCTGGCTTCATATACCTTCATGAACTTATTACACTTCCATTTCACCTTTCCTCCATGGTCTTCCCTACCTCTGTGCCCCATTTTATTCTCACAACATTGCTGTAAACTAGTTTAAACTGAGAGAAAATTACTGATCTCTTATCTTAATTTAGGACTATTACAACACACTCACTAACCCTTCCCTAACGTGGTGCCATCTAGATGTTTTGGATTACAGTTTGCATCAGTCCCAGCCAGTATGTCCAAGGATGATAGTAGGTGGTTTCTAAAACATTTGGAAAGTACCAGGGACCGATATAACCGCTACACTGCACCAGCAATTAGAGAAAATACCAGTGGCAATATTCATGGTGAAGGTACAAGCCCACACATGGCATAAGGTAGCAAATCAGTCATTTCGTCTCATTTCTGTCTGTGTGTCTGTCTTGATCTGCAGCTGGCTTCTCCAAGAGTTCTTCTGCTGGCAAACACTGATATACATTACTGCTATAACATAAGCTTTACTGGTGGCAAATAATGCCCCAGATGGTAAACAGCAGAGAGACACTGAGGTCCAGTATCCTCTGATAGACAACGGAAGAACTGGGCTCCCAAACTAATTCTGTCTAGTCTTATCTCTTCAGCTAGCATTGAAATCAAATCTATATCACTGGACATGTACACTACATGGATGGAGTGCATTCCTCCCACCCCAGAATTAGGTAAATGGAAGAGGGGCTTCCAAGGGTTTATATACTGCAGAAGCAAAGAAAGATCAACATGCACAAGCATGGCCCTTCTCCCCACTTTTAGCTATGAGAACTGAACAAGCAGGCTAGTAACAGAAGAAGTCACAACCTCATCCATTCTCAGCTTACATATCTTCCCAGCCTCAAGCTGCAAAGCAAATGCAAAAACCATCCAAGGCAGCTATTAACATTTGGCCATGATGATAACAAGGACTCCAAAAGCGATCTGCCTAGTGGCACAGGTCCAACTCACTACTCTCTCTCTCTCTCTCTCTCTCTTTCTTTCTTTCTTTCCTTCTTGTGTGTGTCTTTCTCCTGAATATATCATGAGGTCTTTGGCATCTATCCCTTGAATCTCAGAGAGGAAAAAAAGAGACAGGGAAGGATTTTTCACTGGCACCTCTGGATAACACTGAGGGGATTATAAAAGCTCCCCATTGCTCAAATCCTAGAGTTTGGAAGTACAGGAAGCTTCCATCTTTTAAGGTCCCCTTATTGAACAACTTGTTCTTTCGATGCTTCCAAATTAAGGACAAGTTCCATTAATTCAGCAGGGGTTCTGCTCTTCCATCAGTTCTTCTTGCCTATGGAGGCTCACTTGGAACTGCTTGCGTGCATGCACTGCTTGCAAAGTGAGCTGAGGAGAGGGGGGAAGAAAGTGCTGAGCTGGCTGAGAGGCTTTGCAAGCAGCATATGTGCAACTGGTTCCAAGTGAGTCTCTATAAGTCCTTCATGCTCCCTACAGTACGATACATGGCTTCCCCTTTTTGACCAATTCCATTTTCTGACAGTGCTCTGGTCCCTAACCTGTCAAATGAGTGGGGGAAGCCTATAACTAGCCATAAGTTATGAATTTCCTGCAATTAGTTCCTTCCTCCAGTAACAAATATATTAACAAAGGTACCTTACAGGTATAACATAATGGGCATAACTTCATGCCTTTGGAAGTATAACTGTAACTTTTCGGTTCCTTTTATACTCATAGAATCATGGCCACAGGGCTGAGAAGGAAGATCACTGACTCAAGTGCTGGCTTAGCCCTAATATACCTGTATTCAGATATTTTTAAGGAATTAAAAATAAATTCTGGCTCCTTTTGAGAAACAGGAAAGTAAAAGCTACTTTTAAAAAATTCTTACTAAAACAAATAACTAACTACTTCTTTGGGCCTATAACTATAACTAATCATGACTTACTATGACTAAAAAGCAAATGCCTAAGCTCTGTCCCTCCCTCTCAGTCTCAGTGTTCAATTTTCTAAACTTGAAATTTGGTCAATAAATCCATGAGTGAAAATAAGATTTGGAACCATGTTTAAGCATTGACACCAGTTGAAAACAGCTTCAGCAGTGCTCATCACTACTACTTAGCATCTGCTTAAAGGATAAGATTGCCTGTCTCTCTTCAGGAGGTTAGGTTTCTCCTTCCAGTGCTGACATAAAGACAAGGCATTAAACTAACACGTTTTAATATTAAATAGTTCAAATTGCTAAGCCTTCGAAATAACTGGTATGATAGCTACGTCTGAACGTGCAGATATTACAGGGACCTTTGTTAAGGTATCACTCTTCTAATCTATTTTTAAAGGATAGGGGTTTTTTTTTCCTTCGTAGAGTAACATGGACAAGACTTTACTTTTTTGGATTATTCCTCATTATCCCTAGGCCATGCCAACAATGATATTTTGGGATCAGTGGGGGGAGGAGTAACTTTACTTAGCTTTGTTACCCAGTCTATTTTTAATTATGATGTATAGTCATAATGATGTATTTTAAGTATGATGTATTTGTATTTTAAATTTTTTCATTTTTTTTTAGTGTATTTTAACTTATGATGCATTTTTAATTGTGTTTTAACTTATGTTGTACCCTGTCTTGAGCCTTGGGGAGAGAGGGGTAAGAAATAATAAACAAGAAGAAGAAGAAGAATTTACTACTATTGCTGCCACTACTACTACTATTACTACTATTATTATCTTGTCCCAAATGGTAAGACCATCCACCTATCCCAGATCAACCTTATCCAGTCCCTACGGGCCACAACTAAGGAACTGCAATAGAAATAAACAACTATGCTTCATAGCTTTCTCTTGAAATCACTGAAATAAAAAAAATGAGAGCACCAATTTACTAGTGCTGAAGGTTTCTGGAAATATGCTTCACCAACAGGTGTCCAAGTCAACAGTAAGAAAAACTGTTACCAGCTGAACTTCAACAGCTGTAATGAGTGACTCCGCTTTCCAATTACTGTGATCTGAAGCATAGTGAAAAGCAGAGTGAGAAACCTAAACCTTCTGGAGAAGATGCTTCATGGCTGAATACTATGGAAGGGATCCCAAGCACTTATGAGGTATTTGCTTCAAAGCAGCAGACTCAGAGGAAAGAGAAAGGAAAATCTCCTGAGTCTCTAGGCCAGCAATGAGGTGTTGACGCTGCCAACACAGTCAATCCCTCTTTCAACAGAATAAGGCAGCTGCCCCCCTTCTAACCTGTGCTATCGCATAATCGGAGGAGTTGGTTGCCTGCATGCCTTCATTGCCGCTGATCCCGACTCCGACGTGAGCCGTCTGGATCATTCCTACGTCATTAGCACCATCGCCGATGGCCAGCGTGATGGCATTCACGTGCTTCTTTACCATGTCTACTATTTCAGACTTCTGTAAAGGAGACACCCTAGGAAGGAGAAGAGAAAAACTTCAGACTATTTCCCACACACTAAACTATGTGTGACTTTCTAGAGGGACAGCAGCTGTAATCTAGATTTAAACCTATAAAAAGAGCAGTTACTGGAAAGTTTCCTAATCCAGCACTTCATGCTTTAGAGTCCATGCCAAATCTTACACACTTAAACACACACACACATACACACCAGTTAGAGAATATTGTACTATTCCTTCTCTATAAATAAATAAACACAGAATGCTTAGTGCATATTAGTAGCTCTTAAATGCCTTCTGTGTGTGTGTGTGTGTGTAAAAGGCACATAAGAAATTATTTTTTTGATCACTCAAATTATTTCTAAATTCCTTCACTATATGACTTAGGTCATATATCTTTTCCAGTTGACATACTGATGACCACAAGACAGTTTAAGTGTCTGTTTAGTCCTTATTCCTCTTCTCTGTAGGACTTTCAGGAACTATTGCCAAATACTACTCCGTCTGAGCTGAGGTCTTTTTTGGTGGTGGTGGGGGACCACACACATGAGGTCTCCACATTGAAAAGCAAAAGTGGAATCTTGTCTATTTGACAGGTTTTAAAAGGGAGAGATTTCACTGCAGCACAAATCGTCCATAGATATAAGCACACCCTACGATGCTGTTTGTGTGCACTTCCTATAAGCAGGATAGTAGCTTTTCTTTCTGCTATTATGTCTGTATCTATCAAAACACTACTACCTCCCCCAAAAGTAGGCTATTTGAATATGTCATCTTTAGCATAATCTTTAGTGAAATCTGGGTCTACTGGTTGGGCAGTAGATGATATGTGGTTGATCTATATGAATTTCTGAGCTCATTCATTAAACAATAACAGAAATGACTTTCCACCCAGCCCTTACTTATACTGCTGTAATAAAGGAAACAGAGTGACCAGTGAGTTTTGTTCAGTTCTGGTACTGAAAAAAAATCCCTGGATCCAGAATTTAGGGCTGGGTCCCGGCTTAGTCATGCCGTTAAGATTGACGGGACAAATTAGACCTAACTGACTTAATTTCCACTGATTTCAATCAATCATCTCCAGACATTAATAAGTTTAGAGCCAACTGTATATCTTTAAAACCAGGTTCTCAGAACCCCACTTTAAAAACAAAACCAAAAATAAGACACATCTCATAAGCCAGAAGTATGCATGACGTATGTCTGTTGTATAGAAACAAGTTTAAATTTTCTGCATGGCAGTGGTCAAAGGACGTGGCATTGTAGATTAGAAAAGCAGATCTCAGAAGTACAGGCCATGCTTTGCATGTAGAAAATCCCATGCTTTGCTCTAGGTAAAAGGACCTTTGGTAACAGGGATGGAGAAGAGTTCTCTGCTTGAGGCCTTGAGAACAGTGCCAGTCTGTGGCTCTCATGTCAGTAGAGCAGTGAATCTGCTCCAGGTTTTAATCTGAAATATCTATCTAAGGTACTGAACCTATTTGGGAAATAAGGTTCAGCATCTCTGATAGCTCTTTTAAAGTTAGGACTAAATCCCAGACTGTATTTATCACTGTCATGAGAGCCACCAATTGCTAGGGCTTAGAAGAGACACAGCAGGTTATCAAAGTAGATGTAGCAACAGACTGAACTGGTTGACCGTATTCTATCAATTCATCATTCAGAACATTAGGTAATCAAGCTAACTTCCTTGCACACCTCAGTCATCCTAAAGAAACCTTTTCTATGCGCATACTCCTCTATGTGCTGGAATACAACAGTCCTTATTGTTAGCCAACATGGCCATCAACTCCAAGGTTTTCTAGGAACAGAATATTCTAGATGTACATTAAATTACATGGGGAGTTCCAGTGTCAGTCTTCCAGTCTTTATGTTTATCGTTTGAAAAGCTTATATTCAGAAGACAAACTTATCAACTGGGGATCACTGTCCAGGCATTGCAAATATCCATTTAATCGCAGTATACCTTTTCTTTGTTTGGCATGGAATTCTCATTGGGCCAGGCTATTAAACCCTCATCTTGAAATCTTACAGAATAGTGTTTGACCCAAAAGAAAAACAACTGCCTACACCCCAATGTTACTAATTATCACATCAAAGATGGCAATTTGTAATTGAAAATGAGGGAACATTGAAGCTTATTAGTCTTAAATTCTCACATTTATGAGTTCTGATGACAGAAAATATTCCCAGAATGACAGTCTAGCTTCACTCCACACTGCAACCCATAAAGTAAAAATTCCAGACAAAGTTGGAGCCAAAACGAGGGCTCACATATGTGAAGTACATCAGTTGCATGCCTCAGGTGCTCCTTTAGTCAGCCAAGGAGGGGGCCAATTACCTTTGCCCACATCAGCAACAGTAATTACTTCACAAGAAAGCAAATCTTTTCCTGCATTTTTAAAATTTGCTTCCTCTGTTTCAGAAAACAGAGCTGAATCATTTTCTTATTTGAATATCTTCAAATTATACTACAAAGTGTACAATGGGTTGGCTGAGTGAGAAGGCTGAAGGAATCCTGTTTATTAAAAGATTTTTTTTTTAAACAGGGAGAGTCAATTTGTTTCTCTCTGAGTTTTGCCATCTGCAGCTAAGAGTTCTAAAAAAGATACTGCAAGTGAGGGGAAGAATCAGAACTAACTACAGCCTGGAGGCTGTACATACCAGTATTGGAACTTAAGCTGTGAAAAGCCTGCAGTGTGAAAGCTACAGTGAGGTAAAAGTGAAGACAAACTGGGTTATTATTTTGGATACTAGGACTGAGTCCTCAAATGTGTTTGCATTCAGTGGGGAATCTGGGGAAGACTGGAAAGATACCCACAGGCAGCCATCTAGCTAGAGGCACATACTCTTTGAGTGGAAGCTAACGTTTTGGGAAGCAGTTACTCTTCACAGTTTACTTAATGGGATTTCTCAGCTTGCTGTGCATTAAGTTTCAGATGCCAGGTAACAGTTCATACTTTGCAAGCAGTCGGCCTCAGATTCAATTCCTGGCATCTTCAATTTTTTAAAGAAGAACTACCGGTAGGTAACACAATGAGAAAGATGCTGGCTTGCAACATCAAAAAGCCACCACTGATTGGAGCAAACAAATAACTACAGTGAGATAGCTTCTTATGTTCTATGCCTCTAAATCCACTTGCTTTTGCCATATTAATTTACTTGTTACAATATTTAAAAACTATCCCATTATGCATATAAATACCAGGGTGGTACACGAATACAACTAAAACTATAAAATAATTAAGATGACAAGAAATCCAAAGATGACACCAAGATAAAGAAAAGCAGCAGAAACAAGCAGTCAACTAACCTTACAATGTTTTGACAAGCAAAAAGGCTTTGACCTTGCACTAATTCTATTGCAATTTTGAACACCAGGCAATACTCCTTCAGTCAGGGCAAACCAGAGCCAGGGTGGTGTAGTGGTTTGATCATCAGACTACAATTCTAGAGACCAAGGTTTGGACCCCTACTCACCCATGGAAACCCACTGGGTGACTTTGGGCAAGTTACACGCTCTCAGCTTCAGAGGAAGGCAGAGGCAAACCTTCTCTGAACAAATCTTGCCAAGTGGAATGCTGCCTTGGAGTATGGTGGAATCTCCTTCTTTGGAGGTTTTTAAACAGAGGCTGGATGGCCATCTGTTGGGAGTGTTTTGACAGTGTATTTCTACATGGTAGGGGGTTGGACTCAGTGGCCCTTGTGGTTTCTTCCAGCTCTTTCATTCTATGATTCTAAGAAAACTCTGTCATAGGTTCGCCATAGGTAAAAAATTATTCAAAAGCACATAACAACAACAACAACAACAACAACAATGAGGCAAGCCAATAAAAGGCCTAAATGACATGTCAGGATACATAGAACTTTTGTTTTTTTTTTCCTGCTGAAGCAATGTTGCTTTCTGAAACAGGCTGACTGATTTTTAACATACAGCCAGATGCTTCAAGAACCATAGTTTTGTGAAGAAAACAGCATTCACTGTGTGACACTCTTACACCCTCAAAATATTGCCCTATAACTCATGTTTGCTCAAACTATTGCACATATAAATAACACTCTACCTCTTGTTCTAAGTGGCAACTGGTAGCCCTGAAGTCAGTGAATCTATTCTGGGTTTTAGTTCAAATTTTGAAGGAGTGATTGAAAGCACTGAACCCATTGTGGGAGTGGTTCTCAGTACCTTGGATAGTTCCTTTAAAGTTCAGACTGAAACCCAGAGCAGATTCACTGGCCCACTGACATGGAAGCCACCAGCCTCCATCGCCTGCTGTTTCCATCAACTTCTTTGTATCAAATGGATAAAAGGAAAACAAAGGAAAAAACCAATGCCCCTGTGTGATTTATGTGTTCTTTCTTTCCTTGTTGAAATCTTATCACAGTATTTTTTCCCTCCTGCTGTGTAATCTTTAAGAGCACTCTTGTGAAAAGGGAAGGTGAGAGGGGAAGCTGTGCTTTACACAGATGCTACAATTATATCCGTCTGTTTCTAAGTTGCAACAGGGATTAAAATAACATATTTAAATACCCTAATGTCTTTAACACAAAACATGTTAATTTGATACCCTCTTTCGCTGGAAGCTGGTCCTCATTGGATCTGTCCTCGAGGTTAAAATGTAGTTTTACTACAAAACATGCCAGTATTTCAAAATACCATGCCTGACTTCATCTTCCAGGAAGGCAGGATGGGAAGCAACCCAAAAAGTAAGCTGAAACCCTAACAGCTTATACTGATTTTTAAAAGCATTCAATATTTGCAGAAGCGAGCCAAATGCAGAGTATATCATGAAAAGTAAGGATCTGAAATATCCATGACAAGTAGCATTACTAGAAGATTTTATTAATTTTACAGTCTTTTAATGAGTCAAAGGTTGACCCTCCATAGCTGCAGATTCTGTATCTTTGGACTCAACCAACCACAGCCTGAAAATATTTTAAAAAATTAATAATAAATAAAAAAAGGAAACTTTGATTTTGCCATTTTATGTAAGGGACACCATTTTACTACACCACTATACATAATGAGACTTGAGCATCCACGAATTTTGGTATCCAAGGGGGGTCCTGGAACCAAATCCTAGCAGATGCTGACAGCCCAGTATACTTCAACCCCTAGGTAGGGAAACAAATTGCCAACAAATTGTCTGTCAAGAAACACAGAACAAGAAATACAATGTTTCTTTTGAGTAAACTTAGTGGGAGGTCATTTAGTGATGTCACACCTCCTCTACTATTACAAAAGAATTCTGTGTAACACAACAGTCCCCAAATTTCAATGGTGCCAGAAGGTAGCACAGCAAAAGATGCTACTTTATCTGCCTTGCCTTTCCGCTCAGCTTTGATCAACAGGGCAACACTGCAACAGTGCTTTTAATTTATAGCTACTCATTTTTTTGATCAAACATCCTAAAGGGTAAGTATCCATAACAATTTAGGATACACAGTACATCAGCTTCTTAGAAGTAAGCTTCATATGTGCAAGACTGTGCTGTTTTCCCTTTCAGCTTGTGACATATCATTTTAAGAATTAGGAAATGCATCTTACAGTTTTTGTTGTGTGCCTTCAAGTTGTTCTGACTTACGGCAACCCTAAAGTGAACCTATCATGGGGTTTTCTTGGCAAGAGTTGTTCAGTGGGAATTTGCCCTTGCCTCCCTTAGAGGCTGAGTGTGATTTGTCCAAGGTCACCATTTGGGTTTTCTTGGTTGACCAGGGATTTGACCCTGGTCTCCATTCATAGTCCAGCACTCAAAACACTACACCATGCTGGTTTTCTCACCTTAGAGACATAATTTAAATACTTTATTCTGCCACTGCCACCCTTTTTCTTGTCCTACATTCAGTGGCCAGAATCATTATTATTAATTTTTAATTTTCTCTATAGAAGCCCTGATTAAAGCAAGAAGTAATGAAAATAATTATTGGGTCTCCTCTTCAGCTGTATGAAGCTTCCAAGTATCCAGCATATGTAAGCCAATGCTGCTATTACAGCTAGAATAAAACAGCAGTGTTTAGGAGAGGATAAAGTACACATATACTTTCATCCTGCTCCTCTCTTTTTGCAGTCTTTTCTTTTCTTTTGTAAAAGCCCATTTACTGTGACTTTTGCTCTCTTTTTTTTTTAAACAACAATAAATATTTGCAGTTATGTGGAATTCATTACCATAAGAAGCACTGACAGCTACCAACCTGGATGCTTTTAAAGGGGAATTAGATAGATTTTTGATAGCCAGGGCTGTCAGTGCATACTTGCCATGATTGATATATACTTCCTCCAATACCAGAGACAGTATGAAGGGCATTCAAGATCATCAAAGATCTGGAAACCAACCCTTATGAGGAACAGCTTAGGGATATGTTTAGCTTAGAGACAAGAAGCATGAGACTTGACATGATAGCTATCTTTAAATATCTGAAGGGGTATCGTGTTTCCAGTCATAGTCCAGTACTCAAACTGGTACATCATCTGGGTTCTCTCATCTTACAGAGTAAGTTTGTTTCTGCTGTTCCAGAGACTAGAACATGAACCAGTGGATCCAAACTACAAGAAAAGAGATTCCACACAAACATTAGTAAGAACTTGCTTACTGTAAGAGCTGTTCAAGAACGGAACACATTGCCTCCATGGACCCTCCCTTTTTGGAGGTTTTTAAACAGAAGTTGATCGGGTAAAGTTTAAAAGTGCTTTAATTGTGTATTCCTGCATGGCAGAGGGTTGAACTAGATGGTCTTTGCAAAACCTTCCAATGTTAAGATTCTAGGATTCTATGACTCTGTACAGCAGACCCAGTGCAACAGCACCATAAGTGTGCTATTGGACTCACATTCTGCTTGTGGGTTTCCTATGAGGCATCTTCATAAGCACTTGTCTGAGCAGAACGTTGGACTAGATTAAGCTTTGCTCTTATCCATCATGATTCTATGTTTTTATTACGTATCTACCAATGAACATGACATCTTTAAGAGGAGTATACCTCTGAATAATATTAATCAGGGGCCAAATACAAGTGGGGCACTGTTGTGCCATGAATTGCTTATGGACTTCTCAGAGGCGTGTTGTTAATCACTGTGAGAACCAGAAGGCTGGACGTATATAGCATCACAGCTGTATACATTCTACCCTTTTAAAGAAGAAAATGAAAAACTTAAGCCACAGGTAGGCAAGGAGAAGGTACTCTCCCAAAACATATCCATACAAAGCCACACATCTATACAGACACCAACAATGACACACATACCAGGAAACTATTCAGGATAGGAGTCTTTCCCTGGGATAGCCAGGAGGATCTCACATTTCTTAATAACAAATACACGAACCCTAACACAGGCTGAACAAATGTGTCTGTTTTCATTTCATTTTCATACTATGTGCATTTCTTCAGTCATACATCAATCTGCCTTTTTCCCCCAAAGTGTGTATAAAAACTCATATTCACCTTTTGTGTGCATGGAAATTTGTACACAGTTTTGTACGCAATTTTCCCTAATACATACATCATGCAAACACCTTATCCTAAAATATGCTTTTTGTGTACAATTTCTACAAATGTAAATACACATTTTTCACCCACAGAATTGAGTCAGAATTTAGAAAAGTGCAAAAATGGAAAAATAATTGTGTTTCATTTTGCATATTAGTCTGGGAAGTACAAATGGCATGGTTAGCATTTAAAAAGAAACAAATTAATTTCATCCCTTCCTATGTACTTATGTGCTAATAAATTCCAAGTATTCAGCTGCTCCAGAATGAACATCAATAGTAGCATAAAATGCATTCCCAATGAACAATAACAGAAAAAAGCTGTATCTGTGTAACCAGAATATAAGTATTAGACAAAGAAAAACACACAGAAAAATATAAGAGGCTCCCTTTTAATATAACTCATAGTGCTCTGACATTAAAATTACTCAGATCAACCTTTATCAATATTGGTATGCCTCCCACACAACCTCATCCAAGGGCCAAACTAAACATGACATGGGAAAACCACGAAAAGCATTACCACCAATCTTGTGTAAGAAGTAAATATACATTTATTACAACTATAGAGGAGACCCCATGTTGAGAGATGTATCATAAAGGTCGACACAGGGGGAATTGCAATATGTCTCCTCCTACAATCACAGAGTTGGAAGAGAGCCCAGGGCCCATCAAGTCCAACCCCTTGCTATGCAGGAACACCCATCAAAGCATTCCCAACAGATGGCCATCCAGCCTCTGCTTAAAAACCTTCAAAGAAGAAGACTCCACCACACTCCGAGGCAGCATATTCCACTGCTGGACAGCTCTGACCGTCAGGAAGTTCTTCCTGAGGTTCAAGTGGAATCTCCTTTCCTCACCCTTCCAACCCATCTTTTAGCTGCTGTAGACCTTCCAACTCGCCCATTTACTGACTGGTGGAGAGCAGGGATGAGGATGGGGTAGCACAGTGTCCAGCTGTGTTTATATAACTGGATATACAACAATGACATCATCCTCTGGGATCTCTGGAGGATGCCTATCACTGTGCCTCTAGCTACAGGAACATAGTTGGAAGCTGTTCCATCCCCCCCCCCCGCTAGTAAATGAATACAGGTACTATGGTGGGGGGAGGGGGTTGCAGCAGGGGTTTGGGGAAGAAGTTTGATCATGGCATGGTTGATTGAAGATTCTGATTTCCATAGGGCCATACTCCACTGCACCTTCCCCCACAAAAATCCATTTTTCCTTTTCTACAACAGGAAGTGACCCAGTCTTATTCACTTCCTGTTTTTAAAAAAGGCCTCTTGTGAAATTAAAGTGGCCTGGGATAGATAAAATGCCCCCTCATGCTTCCCAGAGGATTAAAGTTCCTATGTTCCAGAATATGATCCATATGAAATCTTCCCACCAGCTGATGATAGGGAAACCAATTCAAAACTTTTCCCTCCTCTTCAAATTAATCTCTGCTTTTTATTGTTGATGTTCCTGTAGAAGATTTGGCAATTATATTCAGAATATGTCCCCAGTTTCAAGCAGGTCTCCTGAACACAAATTTGACTGAGAAAAAAAGGCAGCAACGTATGTGCTTGCTAAGCTTAAATAACCTGAAAGCACCAGATCCACATTACACGAAATGCTGTTATTTGTACTGTCTCATTTTCTGGTCCTTCAGATCTTCATGATCTTCATGATACTGAGTTTCATACTTGGCCTAATTTCACTTTCTTTAGCAAGGAGGAAGTGAATACAACAGCTTGCTGTACAGCAACCTCTGCTCTGGAGAGTGGTGGGGAAAGCAAAGTAATTTGCATCAAGATACTGAAATCAGATCAAATCCTGCCTCAATATTGTGGTAGCAGTACACCCTCCAAGTACAGTCAGCCCTCCACACTTGCGGGTTTCACTTTTGCAGATTTGATTATTCACGTATTATTTGCTGTCACCTCTGCTGCCTCCATATGCCATTTTTAATAAGGACTGCAAGCCTTGTGAGACTGAGAAACTGTGAATGAGGCTTGTAACTCCCTCTTAAAAATGGTGTGGGGCAGCAGTGGAGGCGGCAGTGAGCCCCACCAGCCACCCACTTCTGCCTTGTGAAGGAACTCTGATGCCCCAAAGGTGGATTGAATATGGTGATCAGACTTTTTAATGTGTTTTTTGGTTTGGGAGGGCACAGACGTATTCACAGTTTCTTCACTTTCACGGGGGTCCTGTGCCCCTAACCCTAGCAAATGTGGAGGGATGACTGTAAATGGAAATAAAGATGGAGACATCCATCTCACTTGGGAGTTTTGCTGGATGATAACCTATGAATGGTTTGGTCACATTCCCAGCTTTATTCTCCCACCATTCTCTAACGGCTATGCTTGTCATAAAATGAGTAAAAAAAAAAGAGATCACTAATTGTAAGAACAAATAACTGTACGCAAAAGAAATAACTGTAATTGTTTGCCACAACCAGAGCTCATTTTTGTAATGGTCGCAGGTAAAACAGGAAATGCCTAAATGACAGAATGTCACACCATACTGCTTCCACTGTTACAAAATATTCTTTTCTAATGTCAAGACACTACACACTCTGGCACTCTTGTGACAATTTTCGCAGCAGCCCAATTAAATCCCCATTGGCACTAATGCAGTTGGTAGGTAGGAATATTTAAAGAGGAAAGGGGGGTGGTGGAGGTTGTCGGGGTACATTTTTTAAGCAGCTAACCTTTTCCTGCAGGCAGAGAAGAGGACATTGCCTGGAGGACCCTGTTTCCTGAAGAAAAACAAGCTTTGAAAAGTTTTGGCAGCCAGCATGGTAATGAGCCAATTTCTATTGACACGTTATCTTCAAAGGTGAACTCTTGGGCAGCAAAGAGGCAAGATTCAGTGCCAGCCTCATATAGAGAAAAAATATCTTCCTTGTCCATTCTCATGCCAGCATGATTAAGATATATACATACAGATACATACATACATACATATATGTGTGTGTGTGTGTGTGATCTCTCTCTCTCTCTCTCTCTCTGCCTAGAGAGACAGACAGAGAATTTAACACTAGGGTGATTTAGAACTACAGACAGTTCAAACCACCACTGCTTCAATGGTGTACTGTTCCAGAGAATTGTCATCAAGGTAATTTACAGATCCAGGCGAAATACTTCAATAATGACACACTAATTTAAAACACCTACCAGTCAGAGCTTGTGGCATCATGAATTAAAAAGAGCTGAGGCTTACGAAACAGTATTTTAGAAGCCCCAATGGCTAACAGAAAGACACTATAAGGAATTTCACTTAACTACATTGTAGTACTAAGCTCAAAGGCATGCTTGCCACACAGCTCAGTTCACTGACTAACTTTAGTAAGAGGAATTGCAAGTCTGATTGAGAACTTCAGTGGTGGCAGGGTTAATACACCACTATCTCCCACGTTAGAGTCCTAATATGGACCAGGAACCCTGAGTTACTCTAGAGTAAAAAGAAAGAGGAACTGCTGTATTTGTTAAGTATAGCTAGAATCCTTCTGGTGACATATGCACTGGTGTAACTCCTTGTTCCAGTATTGCACAAGGAGGTATCCAGTATCTCCTTGCATAGTAGTTTTCCTCAGGTTGTACAACAGGGGCTGGACAGTTCCAAATGCAGCTCTGCCCCCCTTAACTGTACAACCACTGACTGGTGCATCAGGAGAATTATACTGCACCACCATCCCCACTCCTTGATCTCCTGTGTCCTTCCCTCCCAGTTCTCCTGTGTAGCTGTACTTGTGGAGTTTTACACTATGCCACCATTAAATAGATTCTTGGCCCAAGTCTTTTAAATAATGTTGTGTTTTGAGTTTAAGCTTGGCAATCTATGCTGCCATGTGTTTTGCCAAGGAACTGACAATGCAGAAAAGAGTTGATGCAGTGAGTTTGATTGTACTTTCTTACCAAAACCCCAAAGCTTTCTTCATTTCAGCAGTATAATTTAGAATCAGTAGGGGAGGGGGCCATATTGTTGCTACTACTGTTAAGCAATTGGGAGTAAAAGTCTTTTTGATTTACTACAAACCATTCAGAGATCTAACCTGACAATTCCTGGGTGTTTCCGGGATTCTAACTGTTGAGATTATCTAGATCTGTCTTCTGCACACTCCTTATCTGCTCTACTCTTTCTCCCACTTTTCTTGTTTAAGACACTATGCTGAATAACATATACACACCTTTAGGGCTGACACACATTTATGTTGAATGGTATACAAACCATTTGAAAGAATGTGCCTACATATTTGGAGACTCTGAGTTAAGCAGTAATACAAGCGTAACAATGGTTTTCCTATTTCCCTAAAAGGGTTCAGAAGCTAGGATTGCTCCTTTGAAACCCAGAGTGGGTTAACCATCCCAATGACAAAAGAAACACCCGCTATCATTGGGGAGAAGCTGGTCTGGGGATGTAGCAATGCTGCAGTTTTTTACACTCTGTGGAGATGGAGCAAACTAATTTTATGAATCCAGCAACAGGGAGATGAGCACAGCCTTGAACGTTTCCACTACGTTATTCAACTGCAGATGCAGTTGCACTCTGCAGATCTTCTGCTTAGATTCTGCTCAGTCAGTGTGTTTCATAAGTATGTTATTACTGCAATTCCATAAAAATCTTACTCCATTAAGTTAACTGTTGCACATATCCAGCTAAAAAACTCAGGCAATAGGTGATCAGCAATATAATCGTTGGGTATGGAAAATGGCTGAGAGCCAGTGCGGTGTGTCATGGCTTGAGTACTGGGCTCTGATCCTAGGGACCAGGGTTCAATTCCCTGTTTGGCCATGGAAGCTCACTGTGTGACACTGGGCACATCACACACTCTCAGCTCCCAGAAAACCCTGTGATAAGCTTGCATTACAGTCACCATAGGTTGGAAACAACTTGAAGGCACACAACAACAGTGGAGAATGAATACCAGGCAAGATGAGTTACTATTCTGTCCCGGAATATGCAGAACTTACTTCTTTGGAGTATAGTAATATGCTAGTTAGAGGGATTTTAAGAACTGTAGTCCAGAAAAGTAACTTTTGCAAACTCTGTGTTCAGGAGCCCTCTGAAATAAAAAGAAGTGTGGTATATTTGGGAAAAAAGTGTGCCTGGCAATTGTTTTGTGCTGCCCATATTTCTTCTGTGAAGCTATCCAATTCCAGCTTGATTAGCTAGTTGGCACTGCAATTGTTTCTACAGCTTGTCATTTCCTCCTTAATGTCAGTTTGCACTTTAGCATTTACTCTCATGGGAGTCTTAATCTGAATTGAACTTGGCAGCCTTACATGGCTGTTGTGACAGGATAATTAGATATTTGTCACAGTTTCAGTTTTATCTTAACAGCTGTTTGTAAAAGCAAATGTAGTATTATTATTATAATTGCTCTCCTCCTGAGCCAAAAGCAACTCTGAAGATACAGCAGCAACAACAAAAATGAGCAGATCTACTGGTTAAAACCTGCTGCAGCAAGTACCCAAATTACAGTGGTGTGTAAGCTTGAGCCACCTAAGAAGAAAAATAACAGTTTGATCCTTCAAGGCAGGAATGTGTAGCTCTCCAGATGTTGTTGGACTGTAACTTCCATCTACCCTAGCCAGCACTGCCATTGATGTGGAACAATGTAAGCAGCAGTATAGCTATGTTTTTGGGGAGTAATACATTCCCCATCATTGTTTTAAGAGCTGGTGAAGACATATTTTATTCATGCAAATAACTGCACTGTCTGCAAGGGTGGGGAGCCTCTAGCATGCTAATACTTCTGTCTTAAAACTCCCCCAAACCTTTATCATTGGCCATACTAGAAAGGCATATGGGAGACCAAAATATCTGGTAAGCCAAAGGTTTCCCACCCCTGCCTTTTGCAATGATGTATTTCCTGCTCCTAGCTCTTCCCTTTTCAGGAGCAAACTGCTTCTTCTTCCTGCCTTTCTTATTTAGGTTACAGTCAGCCCTCCACATTTGTGAGTTTGACTTTCAGGGATTTGATTATTTGCAAGTTTCTCCAGCCCCTGCCCCCCTCCCCTGTGCCTCTATCTGGGGGAACCTTCTCTCTTGGTGGCTCCAATCAGGCTGCACAGCCCTTTAAAAACCTACCTCTGGTCTTCCTCCTCCACCAGCAGCTGGCTGGACAGCTAAGAATGGCTTGCAGCCCAGTTTCTCAGCAGCACAAAGCTTCTTCCAATGCCTCCCACACCCAGGGAAGGAGATTGGCAATAGAGAGAAAGCATAGGGCTACCATGCAGACCCACCCACTTTCCATCTCTTTTCTCTGACCTGGTTTGGACCCTGGTTGTCCATTCTTCCCACCATGCCTCACTCCCTTCCCATAGAGACAGACAGACAGACATTTTGATATTTGTGATTTTTCCACTTTTACAGGGGTCATGCAGCCCTAGTCCTAGCCCTAGCAAATGTAGAGGGCTGGCCATTTTTTTCTGTAACATAATCAACAATGACTTTCAGATCATGAACAATAATGGCTGAAAATCACAAAACAACAAACTAGTATCCTAAAAATCAGAAGGAAAAATAGCCACTACATAAAATTAAATCCATAAAAATAAATCAAACAATAGGGGAAAAAAACCTAGGTAGGAAAGCTAAAAACACCTTAAACTAATAGCTGTTCAAATTGTATTGAAGTGCCTGAAAAAATTATCATGTCTGGCACTGAAAAGACCAAAATCAAGATGCAGAGTGAGCCTCTCTGAGAAGAGAATTCTACAGTTATGGTGCCATCAACAAGAAGATTCTTTCTCTGGGAACCATCTGACATATTTTATTTGAGCAGAGGCTCTGCATGGAAAAAAAATGACAGTCACTTGACTTCAACATATCCAAGGCTTTAAAACTTGAAAACAACATTTTGAACTGGGCCTCCAAAATGGATTGGATAGTGAGTGCAGATGAAAACTGTGACAAAGTCAGGACTGAGCAACTATGGTCCTCTAGATCTTTTGGTCTACGACCAATGAGGAGGGATTATGGGAGCTGCAGTCCAAAACCATGTGGAAGGCCATCATTGCCCAACCCTATGCAAAGCATTTTGTCATTAGTGACATCAAACATGGTTAAAATTAATGCATTCCTGGTTAACCAGGATGTAAAACTAGGATCTCAAAATGATTCATTGCCTAGACAACCTGTTAAATTTGTGAGGTCACCATAGTTCAACAGGCAACTTGAAGGCACACTACTATTACTGCTGCTGCCGCTACTAGTACTGCCACAACATGTCTGGAAATTTAACAATTCTTCTGTGGATGTTAGAGCAGAGAGAATGCATGCTCCCACTTCTGATTGAAACTGTTCCATTATATCTCCACCAGCTCTGATCTGGCTGCCAGCATCCTTCCAATCTGAATTCAAGGCACTTGTGATGACAGCTGAATCCTTAAACATTCCCTTCCTATATATGCCTGCCTATGAAACTGAAGAGGTTCTCCTTTCTCTTCCATCAGTAGGATCATATACTGTATGAAGATGTGGGAAGGGGCCTTCGCAGTGTGATACCCCAGTTGTGGAACATTCTCCCCTTGGAGGCCCAACTGGCACTAACACTAGCTTCATTCCAGAGCCAGATATTGGTTTTTATAGGGGCCTAATTGATTTATTCCAAAATGCATGAACACATAGTTTTAAAGTGTTACAATCTTTTCAAATCTCTCTAAATTTGTTAATTGTTTAATGTGGTTTTAATTTTTTTATTGTTTTAAGTCTTAAATTGTTTACTGGTAGCCTCCCTGAGATACCAAGAGATAGGATGGGATACAAATGCTGAAATAAATAAATAAAAATGTACAAGAAGAACTTAGGTAAACCTGCACTGTTTGTTCTCCCACTGCCCCATGCAGACAAGGTGTATTCATTCTAGTTCTTGCTAGCACATCTACAAATTTTTGCTTTTCACTCTTCTTGGATAGGGAAGACTGAAACTTACAGCATACTTAAGTTAAATGTAGCAGAACTGGAATAAAAGTTGCCTGATATTTTCCACTTGGCTTAATTCCGTGGAGAAGAGAAAATCCAAGAAAATCAAATACTTTTAAAAGAAGTCAATATCATGACTTCTTTAAAAAACTGAGTTGCTTTACGAGGAAAATTTTGTGAAGAACAGAAGTGTGAGATTGCTATGGCAAATCAGAGGGAAGATTAGTTGTCACATAAACCTCTAGAGTTTAGAACTCTCAGATTCATCAGAGTTTGAAAAGTTGCTCTTTTCAGATATAATTCTTAGAATCCCTCACAGTCTGTGACAGTGCAGTTAGGGGGATTCTGAGAACTGTAGTCAAAAAAGGTAATTCTTCCAACTGCTAGTAATGATCAGTAGTTTACAATGAAAGACAAGATCTTTTGTCTTGTCTTTTTTTTTGTCTCTTTGCTTGTTACTTTAGCAAAAGTAGTTATTGTATTGTGTAAGTCATATTTGTGAGATGCATTCTTGCAGGCAAAAGTTTGAAGATAGAAGAAAAAATAATTTATCATGCATTTTCAAGATAAGAGGTGTGAGTGGTTGAAGCTCCCTGTGCTGAGCAGACAGTTTGAGTATTTTAGCATACCTTAACTAAACCGCAATTTAGTGCGGGAGCAGGCAAAGTGCAGCTGCTTTGAACCCCAGTCTTTGAAAAAGGGTAAAAGATAAATAACATTATTGATAGATTGATGAGATTTCTAGATCATTACTGTGACCTCAAGCCTACTCTTGTCTGGGACTTCTGAATTTCTCCTTCTGTGGGGATCATAGAAAAACAAAGGTAAAAGAAATTTTCTTTGTTGTTTTTTAGTCAAATGTCCTGGTCAATGGAAAGACTGTTGTTGTTGTTGTGTGCCTTCAAGCAGTTTCTGACTTATGGCAATCCTAAAGTAAATCTATTACAGGGTTTTCTGGGGCTGAGAGCATGTAGCATACCCAAGGTCACCCAGTGGGTTTCCATGGTCAAGCAGGGAACTGAACCCTGGTCATAGTACAATGCTAAAACCTCTACACCACACTGGCTCTCAATGGAAGGATACCTTATGCTTTAAATAGTTTGTGGGACAGAATATTGAAAAGATCCCCTTCTCCCATATATGCTTGCCTGGAATTTGGTATCTTCAGCAGAGGTCCCCTTGTGAGACTGTTCTTTCTCCTAAGGGAAATCAGACTATAGTTTGCTATGAGGCAAACTATTATTTTACCAGAGCTTTGGCACTTACATTAAGTTTTTGTCCTGTTTTTATACTTTGGTTTCACTGTACATTGCTTTGCCTGTACAGTGAATCTTCAAAATATCACTTTACATATTGCACTTTGTATACTCTGGCTGATGAGCCCAAAGTGAGTTATAAATGTTTTTACTAAATATAACCCTGGATTTAGCTAGAGGAGAAGGAAGAAGAAGGGAATAACAAAAACAACTACAGGGATCGCACAACCCCCCTGCTGCAACAGCTCCACTGGCTGCCAGTCTGTTTCTCGGCACAATTCCATGTGCTGGTTATGACCTTTAAAGCCCTACACGGCTCAGGTCCAGGTTATTTGACAAACCTACAAACCATCCCAGGCTTTGAGATCTGCTGGAGAGGTCCTTCTCTCGGTCCCACCACTGTCACAGGTGTATTTGGTAGGAATGCGGGAGAGGGCCTTCTCAGTGGCTGCTCCCAGGCTCTGGAGCTCGCTTTTGACCCAGACAGGTCAGACTGGCATCCTCCCTGCCTACTTCCCAGAGACAACTAAAGACATTCTTATTTTGGCAGGCCATTTAATACATGAGTATTGTGAAGAAAGGTGCTGGTTACTTTAACGGTGATTGGTTTGATGTTTTTAATATGTATTTTAATTTTGTTTTAATTCCTACTATTGTTTAATATGTGTTTTTACTTTTATACATTACACTTTTAATTATGTTTTCTTTTTAAACTATTGTAAGCTGCTTTGGGTCCTTTCAAGGAGAAAAGCAGGGTATAAATAAAGATAATAATAATAATGAATAACAGTAATAACAACAGTACTGGGTTGACTACTTGGGTAGAGCTTGACCCAAGGTGGGTCACAATAGCAGTTGTGGGATTAAGAGGTGGTCTGAAAAGGCCAAAGACTATAGATATATGCAAAATCATTTCAAAGGAAAGACATGGATC
The DNA here is from genome assembly GCA_030412105.1 of Cyclura pinguis. Taxonomy (NCBI): domain Eukaryota; kingdom Metazoa; phylum Chordata; class Lepidosauria; order Squamata; family Iguanidae; genus Cyclura; species Cyclura pinguis. The sequence continues at coordinate 259,486,711 of CM059601.1, read as the reverse complement.
CTTTTTAAGCCGGTCTTCCCATTAAAACAATCTGAATGACTATTCCATTCTTCAGAACTAAATGGTGCAGAACGCCATTTTCTTCTTGAATTAGTACAGTAGTATAGGATTAACTACAATACATTTTAAAGACACAAGTCAGTATCTGTCTTCTGTTTTATTTTTAATGTCCCTCAATGTGAGAGCTGTGAAGCATTTCCCCACACCATCTATGTAAATCTCTTGCTTATTTCAGAGAACAGTGGCAGAAGACTAAAAGAAAAAAGGGGGAGAGAAAGAGACTTTCAGAAACCCATGTAATTTGAACTGGAGTAACTGTTAACCCAAACAGGCTCATTTCCAAATGCATGTGGGTCAAAAGTAATGGTCCTTCTCAGAGCAGCTGTGAGGGATACTGTTTACTTTCTTTCCTGGCTTAAAAGCATTTGACACTGAGAAGAGATCTGCTGCATCCCAATGTATGCTAATGCCCATCAGAGCAATAACTTCTGATGGATTCAACAGTACTCAGCCGATAGGAAAGAACTCCAACTAGGCTTTATTCCAGTAGCCACTGACTTCAGCATGAAGCCTAAAAGCTGGATGAGATCTATCAATCTAGATCATATATTTAGTTCATATTAGTTTACAGAACAAATGCTGTAAATTATAAAAAGTTGAATGTTTTCAGACAATAAGCAGCTTTTCAAAATTACAGGATTGGATCCAATTTGTTACTGCTGTCATTTTGCTACCAGCTAGACAGACATGCTTAGCGATTTTTTTTCTTTTGTTTCACATCCCAAAACAGTTTTATGGTCCTTGATAAGTTCAGCTTAGGGCCACCATAAGTCAGAAATGAAGGCACCAACAACATCAACATGTACGGCTTACCTTGACTTGGGATAAAAGATGAGGAGCATCATGTGCTGTTTTACGTCAAACACCAAAATGTTTAGGAAAAGCACAATTCAACGGCAATGGGATAGGAGATCTCCTATTTTCATTGTAGACCCCTTACCTGCTCCTGAGACCCTCCAGAGAAAGCTAGGGATGGTTCTCAGGCAGCTCTAAGTGAAAAGGAATGGAATGGGAAGATGTTCCATTGCTCTGGCCATACCATACAAACCCCACACTGCTTTGTGTTACGCACATGTGACCTCTGAAATCCACTTCTGTCCCCTGTATAAATCAGCGGGGCTTCAACCTCTCCCCTTTGTCTCCTGTCTGTCCTCCAAGGCCTTCCCCCTCCCTCATTTTCATTTTTTTTCCCAGGCAAACCTTTCGGCACTTTTCTTGTCCCCAAATAACCCCATAACCCACGAAACCATTTGCTAATATGATAGTTTAGTTCTTCCACACACCCAATCCCCCCCTCCATGTCTTCAGCTGAATATCAACTGAAAATGGAGACTAAAAGTAATATGGTATCACTTGCAGGGTGTCAGACTGTTGTGGCCTAGGGGAATAACACAAGGGTGAAAACTGGCCCTTATCCTTTCTGTGCAGTTGTCCATCCCTAATTTAGACCTAAGACTGTAACATAATTGTATCCTTACGTTTCAAACTTAGGAGGATAAGGAACAGCACTAGAATGGCACTCCTGCTTCTAAATAGCAAACTGGTGGTAGGAATCATGCAGTCCTCCACGTATTGTTGGATTACAGTTCCCATCAGACCTAGCTGTTATAGCCAAAGGTGAGAATTGCTGGATGTTGCAGTACAACAAAATTTAGAGGGCTGTGTGATTGGCACCACTGCAAAAGACCGTGACATTTTTAAAAATGTGTCTTGCTTAGTTTAGAGACTAAACAACCACTACTTCCTTCTACACAGGCAAACCAGCAGTCACAAGAAAAAGGTAGAAACATAATTGTCCATAATTTTCAACATACTCCATGATCCCTCTTTGATATAAGCACTCTCTCTCACACAAATGGCAACCTCCCATTTAAAAAAATGTACAAGATTCATTGAGCTGCCTAAATAAAGAAAAACCACATGAGGGAAAAGCATATGGGGATTGACTCGGAGTACTAAACTTCAAGCTGTTCCATTGAATGAGGAAATGATTGCTTTCTTGTATGTTATTTCATGAGGTTTCTGTTTGGCCAGTGCTAGGTGTGCCTTAGACCATTAACTCTGGCAATGTGTACATTCAAAGCACTGGATTTAAGGTTGTATATTATGAAAGGGATACTATGTAACTGGAATCACTTAAGGCCCAACAGTGTTTTACAAAAGGGGAAGGGGTGTCGCTGGAAAAAAAAAAAGCTCAAGTCTTCCCTCCACCAGGGCGGTGGAATCTAAGAGCGGCAGGGTTCGGTGAGAATGACCTGGACTGCAAGCACGTTTATGCCCAGCCTGTTTCCTCCTCAGCATCCTCTCAATGCCACAGGGGCCTGATCTTATTTCATTTACATATGCCATGAAATTTCTCCCAACAGAAGCATATTGCATTACCCGTATGCAGATTTTCAGCCAGGGAGCTAAACTCAAGGACAACACTCAAGAGAATCAAGTCATGAAGAAAAACATATTTTGTAGACAAGTAAAAAAGAAACAGAGGAACTATGGTGGCATTAATTTCAGCTACAGGATTCAACAGGTTTGTTCACAGAGGGCCATCCAGTATGTGCATGAACAAGAGGGCTGAACTCCAATTAAAAGCAGATCTAGCCCTTTCTTTTCATTCACTGAATAAGAACAATTCAGGGTAAAGTTCTCCTGTGAATCACAAGTCACATTTTGCTCCACTGGTGTTCTCCCTTATATGAAGAACTGAAAATCAAGTCTGATATCCTGGCCAACTGATGCTGAGGCCCTCCTTAACAGACACTGCCAATTATCCCAAGCTTGGCTAAATCATATGCAATGTTCTTTTGACAGATGTCCATTCTGCTAAAACTAACAGTTCTCAATCCCTTCTGATTTGTCAAGATTCCAGTGCATGCAATAGAAAACCCAAAGAAGGCTACTAAGTATCCTGCTATTCCTTCTGGAATAAATTTCAAGAGAAGTGAATTACTGAACAGAACGATTTAAGAGGAGAAATGTGTTTCTCATTCTGAATATATAATACGAAAAAAACTGGGATGTTTGGACAGCAGGATTAGCCTCCTATACCCTGCTACTGCTCAACGCCATCTCCTGGAACAGTGATTTATACAGCAAGTGTCAGGAAGTTCATTATCTCAAAAGATGAAGTACAGGCTGCTTAGCAGAGGCCTACCCCAGGGCATGAAACAATGGCTAAAAAGGGGAGGAAGACCAAAAGAAGAAGAAGAAGAAGAAGAAAGAAGAAGAAGAAGAAGAAGAAGAAGAAGAAGAAGAAGAAGAGAGAAGAGAAGCCAAACTGAAATGAAAAACACAAAGATGCAAAGAGACAGAAATGAAAAGCACAAAGATGCAAAGAGATAGAGGGGAAAGGTTAAAAAGATGGCAGAGAGGTAGTCAAAAAAAGAACTTGCTTCAACTTTTCTTTCTCTCTTAAACACACATGAAACAGAGGGGTGCTATTCTATGACGCTCATCTTGCATTTGAAATCAGCAATTGGTGCAAAGAAGAACGCTATCTGAAACTGAAAATATAATATATAGGCATGTAAGTTAACAAAGCCTCTTATAAAGAAGCTCCTTTTTACAAACTCTTTTTATGCCTGCAAAGCCTTCCCATTTCTTCCTTGTCCTCTATTTATCTGCAAGGAATTTTTTTGGTTGTTTTTTTTTTTAAAGCAACATGGTGAAGGAGCATGGGAGAAACACATACTTTCACTGCTAGGTTGCAGCAGTATGTCTTGAGCTGAGAAAGAAACGAATTCTCCTACTTTAGCTGTGCATGTCTGCTGCAACAGGCAAGGTAAATATCAGCTGTTTCCACCAGTCGCGTAGAGATGGGCGTGTGGGGGTGTAATTCGTCCCGGGCGCCAATGTTTTTGGGATGTCCTGGCCTGTAGCCATGCCCCCACCCACCCTGGCCACACCCCTGCATGCCCTGGCCCCCACACACCACAGCCACACCTCCACGCACTGCAGTCATGCCCCCACGCACTGCAGCCATGCCTCCGTGCACCGCAGCCATGCCCCACATGCTGTAGCCCCTCCCACCTCTCGCCCCCCCCCACACACTCCAAGGTCCGCCGCTGGCCTCCATAATGCCTTACTGATCATGTGTGCACAGCAAAAGTGAGAAAAGAAAAAAGCATATTAACCTCCCTCACCAGCTCCCCCCAGCATGTTGTAAAAGCACAGACCCTAAGACCAAAATGGGAATTGTAAGAAGAATGGTGAGTGAGAAAATATTACCCCCTGTTGCATTTTGGAAGAAACTGTCAAATCTTTTGTAGCATGTTCAAAATGTTTTTGTTTACTTATGCAAGGCTTACTTAATCTAGTTGTTCTCTTTCACATGCACATATGGGTAAAGGGTTTGGGGGTTTTTTGAAAAAAAAATTCACTGAAACATGTTGAACTACTCTTCTTTTCTGTGAGAATCTATCTTTATTCTTTTCATGTTATTTCTACTGCTGGTATCAAATCAGTAATCCTCAGAAATACATCTAGTTCGTTAACTTAGGTATATCTATACAGGCCAGAAGCCTGTTCACCTCACATAGCTGCATAAGTTCTCTTATACATACATTGTACTTTTTTTGGCTGTTGTGCCATAAGCATATTCAGTTCAAGGTTATGTAAGTGGAGTTCCACAACTATAACCATTTTATATGGGCCTAAATCCTATTCTTAGTCCCAAATGGAATAAAGCCATTGAATCAACTGGATTTAACTATGTGTGAACTCGTCATTCAAGAACTCATTGAATGCGTACTCTAACTAACATAATTCCAGCCAGCTAGCTGCATATTCTTGGATGGTGTGTAATTATTCACTGGTGCTTTCAAGGTACCACTTTATTCTCTGTCATTGTAAAAATAATCGCTGTGCAATCTCTATTAAGCCATAGGACAATAAGCAGGAACACTGGCGGATAAATGATTAGTTGCACAATGCTGGTATTCAGCAGGTGAGTAGCACAATCACTGTGTAGCTACATCAGTACAGATCTACGATGTATGATCTCAGCCACTGTCACAATGACTGTCAGACACTGACAGTCTTGTTGTTCTTGCTGTGTGCCTTTAAGTTGTTTCTGACTTATGGCAACCCTAAGGCCACCCTACCACAGTGCTTTCTGGCAGCTAAGGCCGTTTCCACACTACTGTTATAGTGCTATTATTCCACTTTCAACATCCTACGGAATCCTGGAGTTTGCAGTTTAGGGAGAGGCCTCAACGCTTTGAAGCCTCTCCCTAAACTGCAAACCCCAGGATTCCATAGGATGTTGAAAGTGGAATAATAGCACTATAACAGTCTAGTGCAGAAATGGCCTAAGAGTGTGTAACACACCCAAGGTCACCCAGTGGGTCTCCTTGGCTGAGTGGGGAACCAAACTGTGGTTTTCAGAGCCACAGTCCAACGCTCAAACCACTGTACTACACTATCCTTCATGAATTTATTTTGTCTGCTTTTAAAGCCATCCACGTTGGTAGTTATCACTCTATATTGTGGGAGTGAATTCTATTTTGCCTACATACTATGTGAAGGCAATACTTCTTTTTATCCGTCCTGAATCTTCCACCAGTTAGCTTCAGTGGCTCCAGGCTCTGCTATTTTGAAAGAGGGAATAAAGTCCACTTTTTCAACATCACACATAAATTTATACACTATTAGATTTGCCCATCACTTCCCTACCTCTGGTAGGCTAAAGAGCCCCAAACATTGATTCATTCAGGCTTGGTCTCCTACCCCTTTTTAGATCCCATACCACAGAGCGGAGCTGTATTTTATACAGCACCAGTTCTTCTGTCACTTTCACAAAGCCTCAAATAGAAACCCCTCTTCTTTCCTCTCCTTCCACCTCTTTTGAATATCCAAAAAGTTGCCACCTAGGCAGCTGTATTTATTTCTGAGATGCTATGCTTCAGAACTGGTATCCCAATTCAGCTGGTATGCGTCAATCAGCAGAGTCTGGGATGCAGCTATGCTCAGGCTATGATTGCTAAAGTTATCTTTGCACCCAGAAAGGATAAAAAAAAAATATCTCTCTTTGTCAAGTGAAAGCTTAGATCTAGGAGAATGCAACCAAATCCATCTGTTTGCCCTAATTCTGCAATCCTGCCCCTATCCCTGTGTAACAGAGAGAGAGCATCAGTGTCTCCAGTTATCATGTAAATTTTTAAAAAATTCCTTTTCAGTTTTAAAAAGACAAGAATATTAAGTCTGTCCTATTTTTTAAAGTGGATTCCACATTCCAATTCAATTGGAGATGTTTTTCATGCTTGAAGACAGTGGCAAATGGATAAAATATTGCACAGCATAAATTTGTTTAAAGTAAAAAATGTTCTTGGTAATGTGGAGGGATTGCTTTACAAGATATAACTATTAAGCAAATATATTCTCAAAGCTGTATGAAAACTGGATTTGTAGCACATTATCTGGTGCCTCGTTCTCAAATATGTAGCTTACCTGCTGTTTTCCATGTCCTGAACTTAATTATTTCCTTTTTAATTATCACACTGCAAACAAGGATTCTTGTTTCTTCCCTCCCTTCCTCTCCCTCAGGAATGATCTGCAAAATTATTTCACACATGCTGAAAATTAAGGACAAGAAAGGTAATATGGAAAAAAAATTTGCAGAAGTTTCCCTCTCTTCTCTGTTCTGAAAGTCAGTCATAAATACCAGAACAATTAGTGAAACAACTAATAGACATTTCACACTTTATAATCTAAATCCAATTGCTACTGCCAAGTATGGCAGACCCAGGGAATTAATGGGATTTACATAAGTTTTGCCTTACCATTCAGTAATTGTACTGGCTTTCCGCCAATTTTTGTTGTTGTTTGGCATACACTATCTTGCCACCCAATTATAGCTCTATGACTTCCAGAGCAGCATGCTATGTGATCCTGAAATTTGCAGCTTAGAGAGAGTTATCTAGAAGTCTCAGACAGAGAGCTCTAGTGCCTTCCAAACTAAAAACCTCAAGATTCATAAGATGTTCCCGTGACAGTTTAAGTGGAATCATAATACTATAACTCTGTAGTGCAGAAGGGTTCCCAGAAAACATAAATATAAGTGCAGCAAACAGGTATCTGAAAACACCTGAATTATACATGTATGCCCATAAGAGAGCTACTATTTTTTGTGGCTCTCTATTCAGAGCTTTGCCACTGTGCCATGTGTGAAATGACCTTAAAGCAATGGTTCTTGGAAACAATGCGGTTGCATTTGTGAGACAATGACACAATTTTCATCCATTATAGGGCCATGAATGCACAGCCAGTCCTTATATGAGCTCCACTACAGCCATTATGTCAGTGCTATAACAAGCTTTCTTTGGTAGGTGGTCTTATCACATAACAGAATAACCAGCAGTTTCACATACCACAACTTACAACCATTAATTCTGCCCAAAAGGTCAATGTAGGGCCAGTCCTATCATTAGCCAGAGTGAGGTGACTTCCTAAAGGTAGCAAATTTGACGTGTCATGAAGGAGCAGCAAATTCTTAGTTATCCTATTTACTTTTATTATATTTTTACCATCAGGGATGAGGGCTTTATGGGATTTTCTGCCTTGTGTGCCAAAATAATTTGGCTTGCTTTAGGTACTACATACTTTGACTTGGAGAGGGAGGAAATGCCATTGACTATCTTGGGCCAGCTCTGTCTCAATGTACCATAATGTCTATGGAGTATAAGAAAGCCAAAACATAGATAAGTACCATTATTTTCACAGTCAGAACCTTTTACCTACTTGCACTTTCCCTAAATAGGTCACAATTTCCTTAGGTTTACACCTTTCTACCTTTGAGCATTCTGCTATGGGTGCATCTTGTAGGCAATAACGAAAGACCAGACGTGGTTGGAATTTGGAGTAATGTCACTGGAGGCTGTGGTAACAAGATCAATTACCACTGATCCAGGTTCTTTAAAACCAGAAATATTTCTGTTCTAAAACAAGGCGACTGGAGATGTAAGCTATCAGGTCAAAAGTGAAATACCTTGTTTCCCAAAAGAATTCTCAGGTGGGGAAAAGGACTGTTCCATATGGGTTAGTTTGTCCAGTGAGCCATTCTAGCTGCTATTAGGCCTTCCTATTACAGTGACTCCTCTGCTTTTGCAAGAGTTCGGGGCACACAACTCTTGTGAAAATGGGGAAAAAATGCAAGTAACTTCCCCCCGCACTCCTCCTCTCATTCCTCTGTAGAGCTCCCCACTCCCATTCCATTGCCTTTTGCCTGGGCATACTTGAATTCCTTCTCTATACCCAGCATAAGGCAAGAGAATGGAAGGAGCGGAATTGGGGTGGAGGCACATGCATGCTGTGCAAGTAGTCAAATTCACGAAGGTCAGACCTGCAAATGTGGAGGGAGGAATTTACTTCCAAACTCTACAGAGCATCACCATGAATATTACTATGAAAAATTATTCTCTTTCTTTCTCTCTTGAATAGATGTTCCTTCTGCTGCTAGTCTGAGAATCTTGCCTCTTGTCCAACAGAGAAGCTCACATCCAACAGTGGCCTTAAAAGGGCCAAATACAGAAGTGTGAAAAATATTAGTATCAAGGAAGAAGGTTAGCTGCTGGCTTGTACAGTGGTAAAGCAATCAAACCATCAGGCTAGGGGGAAAAAAAAAAGATTCTGCTGTGGTTTGTTTTGCCAAAGGTAATACAGCACAAGCTCAGCAATTCAATAACAGCCTTAATAATTAGGACTGGGATTTCCGTAGGTGTTAGAAGACTGAATTTCCTTCAGCTCTCTCCTGAGCAATCTAAAACATAACATAGACTTTTTTTTCTGTGACTCTCTAGCCAACTAGGCACGTATTTCTGTAGCTTGATTAGGAGAAAGAGGAGGGTGGGAATCCAGTTCTGGTGTATACTTGATATAGCAATATCTTCTTTTTTTTTAAAGCACGTTATTTTGCTCCTAATTCACTGATGGAATCAGATCTAGGAATAGAGTGCCATATTTCAATATGGAATTCAAAATCTTTCTTCCCACGGAATCCAGACATGTTTTATGAATGACAGATAGCCTAATTGCAAGCTGAAAGATTACTAAAGACACTGAAAGCTTCTAATCTTGGAGTGGGGGGAGTATATTGAATAGTGGGGTGGTATCTATTTCCTCTCTTCCTCATCTATTCCCAAGAAAAAAGGCAAGGCCTTTAGGTAGCATTCATTTACAGTATATTATAAACAACACCTTTAAAAATGTTTTACAGTAGTTCCTGTAATATGATTCAATGCAACTTTCAATTTCAAACAATCAACAATTTAAAGATAGACAGACAGACAAACAGACAGACAATGTAGTGTAGTGGTTTGAGCACTGGACTATGAACCTGGGGACCAGGATTCAATTCCTCACATGGATATGGAAACCCACAGGATGACGTCATGTGTCACACAATCTCAGTCCCCAAAATCCCCAGGATTGGTTTGTCTTAGGTTCACCATAAGCTGAAAATAACTTGAAGGCATACAACAATAAGGTAGATAGTAAGATAGACAGACAGACAGAACCTTTGGTGGCTAGGTACTGCTTTTTTTTCTCCAAAGAAGTCTTTTTTCATACATGAGTAACTCAAAATTTGAAATATGGTAGGTTTTGCTTCTTTTGCAAAAGCCTTCTGAAAACCCTTTAGAATTACAGCCTTAACAACTACAACAGTAATCTTTTTTGAAAACTTAGGAAACCTTCATCTGTGATACTTGTCAGGAGCTGCAACAACTGAGGAAATAGGAAGGACCTGGGAAGCAAAACGTCATAAATGGTTACTAATCCTGATGAATGTGGACTGCTCCCAGTATTGGAAGCAGTATACTGGGGGCCAAGAACAGAAAAGTTCTATTGCACTCTTGTGGGGGGGGGCAGGCTTAACAGAGGCATGATCCGGTTGGCCAGTGTGTGAACAGAATGTTCAGCCAAACAGGGCTTTACTCCGATCTAGCTTTGTGTGTTTTGATGACTGATGGATTATGTTCAGCTGAATTGTCCATATGCTCAGCAAGCTTACATTTACCTGCTATACCTTGTCATATGCTAAAGGGCACACTCACTGGAGAAAAAGGCATCACAACAAGACAACTTATTCACCTGTCATTCCACAGTACATACTTATCGTTGTTTTGAACCTTACCAGTCTTTTAAGAAGAAGACAGAGTAATTCTTCCGATTTATTCCATTTTACCCACTTTGAGGGGACAAGCACAAAACAATGCATAGAAAATTTAGCTGTTCTTCTTCCTCCGTTTTTTTTCCTGAGCTCTTCATGTAAGTTGCCTTTTGCTTTGTGAAGAAGAAAGACTTCTTGGTTTCCTCAGCTTTCTTTTATTTATTTTCTTTTATTTTCCTTTGTGAAACTTAATGGTTTTAAGCTAAGTGAACCGGAGAAACAACGGGGCAGGTGAAAGAAGATCCCACTCCATTGCCAAACAGGATAGAGATAATATGGGAGGGGTCCACTTTCCGTAATGTTCAAGGGCACTCTAGGTTCCACACAAAGAAGCCAAACAGAGTTGCTAAGCAATTAGACCTATTCATTCAAAAGTATCCAGTTGTCTGTAACTTTAAGCTTTCTACAATAATTACCAAAAAAAAAAAAAAGGCTTCCCCTTACCCCCAAGCAAACAAATGGTAAGAGATAAAGATGTTTGTAAAGAGAGACCAGCTGCTTAGTTCATTGATATGAAGGCTGGTATACACATGCTAAAATTATTACGGAAATCTCGTTGCTTTGGTTAGCAAATTATACACATCTGTTAAGATCTACAGGGTGGAAGAAAACCTCATTTTCCTTCTGTACTGCACCAGGACAGCTTTACAGCAACTGAACAAACTGAAGAAACTACAAGCAGAACACTTTCAGTTTACCTTTTCAGACTACAACTCCCTGAATCCCTGAGTCTGAATGACCTGTGGCCATGCTGACTGGAGGATTCTGGGAATTCTTGACCAGGTGATCATGGGGAACCAACCATTTTCTACTTCAGCTTTATAACCTCCCCCCTGGAAGGAAGGTCCCAGCCAATCCTATCAATTTTCTCTTTATTCTTAGGCAGCAATAGGTAAGTTTCCAGCTGCTGGTCTTGAAGCCTACATATGACCAGTCCTAATTGAGAGCCAGAATTGGGAGACCAGCGTTTGAAACTCCACTTGGCTGTGGAAATCCTCTGGGTTACCTTGGACAAGTCACACACTCTCAGCCTCAGAGGAAGGCAAGGGCAAAAACCCCTCTGAACAAATTCTGCCAAGAAAACCCCATGACAGGTACACCTTAGGGTTGCCATAAATCAGAAATGACTTGAAGGCTATGTGTCTAAATTATATTACAATGTGTTAACTATCTTGTTTGCCCTTTTTTGTCAGAGAGTAGCGGTGTAAATAAATAAGCTGTTCAGCTTCCTGGGAGCAAGTGAGCAGTCAGTTTGTTGCAGTGGTCTGAATAGTGGATCAGAATGCTGAAAATCAGGATCCAAATTCCTTCCTGTCTATGGAAACCCACTGATTCACCTTGGGCAAGTCACACTCTCTTAGTCTTAGAGGATGACAAGGGCAATCTTCCTTTGAATGAACCACGGCAGTAAAAACTGCATTCTAGGGTTGATCTAGGGTGGATCTATATGTTAGAAATGACTTAAAGGGACACACACACACACACACACACACACACAAACAAAAAACCAAAACCAACCACCACAACAAAAAACAACAACCCACTACCCAGCGTTGTTACAAATAGTCTGTTTTTTCCGATGTATCTGCAAAATAAGGAAATTTCCTCCCCCCCCCCATTATTCCTTCTTCCCCAAATTATCCATTATAGCAGTGGGAATTGTGCGGCCCTCCTGATGCTGCTGAACCGAAACTCCTAGCATTTACCACCATTGGTTATGCAGGGCTGCTGGATGTTACAGTCCAACCACATCTCAAAGGCCACATAGTTCCCACTTCATCAAGCACTCTGGAATCAAATGCTTTCAGCTGCTACTGTAATAATTCTGATATGTTTCATGACTCTTCTAGAGGTTAAGCATCAGAAGTAACCAATAAAGTGCCTGTAGCTCATTTTCACAGATTCACTCATCATTCAATCTTTTGTAACTTCAACAGTAGAATACTGCAATTCACTTTACAGATGGAACTGTCCTTGATAATGCTTTTGAAATTTTGAAAACACAGCATGTCTCAAATTTTTGCATGTGTGTTTAAATTATATTACGGTATGTTATCTGTATACCCTAAAGGCACCAAATGCTGTCTGATCTTGGAAGCTAAATGGGTTAGTACTTGGATGGGAGACCATCAATGAGTACCAGGTGCTCTAGGCTATATTTCAGAGAAAGGAACTAGCAAAGCCACATCTGAGTATTCCTTGCCAAAGAAGACTCTATGAAATTTATGGAGTCTCCATAAGTTGACAGGTGGCTTAAAAGCATACAAACACACACACACACACACACACACACACACACACAGTCTTGAGTACCTGTTTTCTCAGTGAGCTGGGGTATAAATAAATAAATATTGCCTGTCTTTCTCTCCCTTCTGCTTTAACAATGGAGCTCCTCATAGTAACATAAAAGATTTTAGGAGGTACTGAACCAGAACGCTTCGTGATCTAGATTTGTCAGCTTCCAGAAAGCAAGTGAAGCTGTGATAAATGTATCTATTCAAAGGCTCTTACAGTAGCGCCATCATTAAACCAGCTCTTCAGCAGAAAAGGATTCTGATGGCATTTGTTTTCGGCTTTCTCACAGCTGTAGGAGAAAAGATTTAATGTAAAAATAATCATGAAGGTCACTCACTTGCTTGCCCTCTCCATGTATCTCATGGGCAGCATTGCACACATCATTTTCAAAAATTGATTTCCTGGAAGGTGGTGCAAAGGGAGGAAAATGGAGTACTGTTCATTCCTGGAAAGGGCTTGCTCTACACATGGAGCTGAAGAAGCTGCTCTTTCATCAATTGATTTACCCACTCAACATTTGTGGTGATACTATTTTTCTTGATAACAATGGATTGCACAGGAGTGTAGCTCAGGGCATGGAAGGTTTGACACTTGCAACTCTGCAAAGCAGTGACCTTTTAAAACCAGAGACTTGATCCTGCAAGAGGTCCTGAATGCTTGCTTCGAGGTCATGAAAACATTCATTCCCCACTGGCTCAGGGAGTCAATGTCACTCTTTATCCCAGGGCTTGAGAAAAAGATGGGAGGGAAATATATATTTATATATTAAATGCTCTGCAAAGTAGTTAAATGGTTGTTTTCTCAAGGACCTAACTACAAAGCAGACATAATTTATTAGTTACATATATATGCCACCTCTCCTTCAATGAGCTCAAGGAGTGTACATGGCTCTTCCCTCACTTCTTGATCTCTACCCTAACAACCTTATGAAATAGGCAGTGGCAGGTGATAGTTTCTATGTTAGTGGGACAAGGAATCCACACTGGTGTTTAACCTGAACAATAAAGAACTCAGCCAAGGCACGGAACCTACCGTGAGGATAGGGTTCAGCACATTACAGAATCTCAGAATCACAGAGTTGGAAAGGACTCCATTGGACACTGAGTCTAACCCCTTGCTCAATGCAGGATTTCCAGCTAAAGCATCCCCAGCAGGTAGCTGTTTAACCTCCTTTTGAAGACTTCCAGAGAAGGAGACTCCACAAGCTCTCTAGGCAATTAGTTCCATTGCCAAAGTGCTCTTTCCTTCTAATGTTCAATCAATATCTACCCTCCTTTAAGATCATTAGATGTGGTTCTGCCCTCCAAAGTAGCAGAGAACAAATCTGCACTCTCCTCTCTGTGAGAGCCCTTGTGATATTTAAAGAGTGCATTCATATCATGTCTTAGTCTTCCTTTCATACCCTGAACATACCCAGCTCTTTCCTCAGATGTTTGGTTCTGCATACCTCTCATCATCTTTATTCCGTTCTCTGAACCTGCTTCGACTTTTCTATATCCTTCTTAAAATGAGTCACCCAGAACTGAATGCAGTACTCCAGATGAGCTGTGACCAGTGCAGAATATAGTGTACTATTATTTCCTTCATCTTGGAAACTATGCTTCTATTAATGCAGGCTAAAACAGCATTCACCTTCTTTGCTGCAGCACCATACTGCTGGCTCATGTTCAACTTATGAGCAACAATAATCCATTTAAAGTCCATTTTGTATGTAGTACTGCTGCATCATATTTCCCCCATCCTATACCTGTGCATTTCATTTTTGTGGCTTAAAGTTTGTCTCTACTCAATTACATTTTATTAATTTCAGCCCAGTTTTCAGTTTGTCAAAGTCCTTTTGCACTCTATTCTTATCTTCCCATGTATTACCGATCCCTCCCAGTTTTGTATCATCTGTAAATCTGAAAAGATCTCCCTACAATCTAAGCCATTGATAAAAATGTTGAAGAATAACAGCCCTAGGACAGAATCCTGAGGCACTGAGACTTCCTTCCAGTTTGAAGTGCAGCCACTGACAACTCTTTGAGCATGATTTTCCACTTAGTTATGGATCCATCTGAGGGTGTTTCCATCTATTCCATTTTTAATCAGTTTGCTAAACAAAATATTATTGATGACCTTATCAAATGCTTTACTGAAATCCAGATAAATGACATCCACAGCATTCCCACCATCTAACAGAGACTTGATCAGAAAAAGATACGATTAGTTTAGCAGGATTTGTCCTTGACAAACTCATGCTGACTCCTACTAACTGGTTCCATTGCCATCCAAATACTTGTGGACAGACTCCTATATAATCCATTCTAATATTTTTCCTGTTATTAAGGTCACACTGATTGGCCTGTAGTTTTCTAGATCTCATTTTTTGCCTTTTTTCCCCCTTTTTTAAAAAGAGGAATAATGTTTGTTTGTCTCCAGTCCTCTGGCACCTCACTCATTCTCCAAGATTTCTCAGAAATGATGGTAAGCAGTTCTACAAGTATGTTAGCAAGTTCCTTTGCTTTTCTGGGATGCAGTTCATCTGGCCCCGCACATCTGAACTCATGTAGGTTAACTAGGTGATTCCTGACTAATCTAAATTAATCCTGATTTGCAATCTAGATTCCCTGCCAAGGTCTCTGCTAATGCATGGAAGCACACAGTCCTTTTGGGGGGATAAACTGAAGTAAAATAGGTATTAAGCAGTTCCTCCTTTTTTGTGGTAATCTGTTAGCTTTTTGCCATCCTTGCTGAGCAGCAGTCCCACCATTTCCTTGGTCATTCTCTTGTTCAGAGAACCATCTGCAGAGACAGTTATTCAGTTCTAGCATTCTTCTCTCTCGTCCTAGGCCATATCCTTCAATAGGAAGGAGTGATCACATAACAACTTGTTCCCCAAGGTAATTTATGTTCCTACCCAGAGTCTCATAGTATCTTGCAATAGGCTGAAGACTGTATCTTGTAGTGTCATTTGTTCCAACATGGATCTGAAGGAAGTGGTAATGGTTGGTGGGCTTGATGAGTCTTTTCAGCCTCTCTGTCACATTGTGGAACTGCCCCTGGAGATACCTCCTGAGATATATTTTCAGGCTCATACATCATGACTCTGTTCCTCTCAATAAAGAATCTCTTACCACCATCAAATACCTTTTCCTCCTCTGGGAATTGGTAAGGTCATTCCATCTATAGAACCCTCAAAGGTCACCTCCCTGCCATCTGGCAAGAAAATAAATATGGCACATATGACCAGATCACTGCAACATGTTTACTTGTCCCATATACAGACAGTGGCACAGCATTACAGAGCTCCTCTTCAAACTCCCCTGCAAAATACCCATGCGAAAAGACTGTCTTCCTCTTCCTCTTTACCAAGTTCCAGAGACTGAAAGCAGCAGTTAATTCCATCCTCAACCAAGTCAATGATTCACTTCTTCTCTGCAGAAACCCCACCAACTTAGACCACATGCCCAGGGAGAGCACACAACCTAAACCACATAAACACACACACACGTCTCTAGATAGCTTGGCCAAACCATCAGCCTTGACTACAAAAACACATGTTCACTCTCATGTTCTGTCTCAGCTGAGATCTCTCCAGAGATCTACAGGTACACACAACAGCTCAACAAGTACTGATATGATCAAGTTTGAAAGCATTAGTTAATTGGATCCTTTGGAAATTTTTTAAAATGTGGTTCCTAAAAAAATTATCTTAAACAAGTGCTATCTCTTTCACTGATGATGGCTGAAGTGACTATAAACCATCTGTATTGTGTACTTCCTTGTTTTCTAATGCAGAGAATACATTTGAGAAGGGTTTTTAAGACAATAATGCACTTGTTACTGCATTAACTAAAAGCAAAGAATCACAGCATTCTGGCCAGAAAGATTATATCAAAGTCACTTGTGCACCTAATTGGTGGAGAGATTAATTTAGAATCGCTACTTTAAGATCAGCAAATCAAAAATACTCTCAGAGTCAATATGTCTTAAAGAGAAAGTGTTGTTGTTATTTGCCTTCAATTCACTTCTGACTTAGGATGACCCTAAGGTGACCCTATCAGGGAGTTTTCTTGGCAAGATTTCTGAGGCTGAGAGAGTGTAATTCATCCAAAGTCACCCAGTGGGTTTCCATGGCCATGTGGAGACTTTAACTCTGGTCTCTTAGGGTTCTAGTTCAATACTCGACCCATTACACCTTACTGGCACTCAAAGAAACACCCTGCATAAAGACAATTCTACAGTTTGGTTTTTTGAAATTAGAGAGGATGTTACGTTAAGGGTTTTGGATTGGCCCGTTTATGTAATGGGAGAGACATGTAGGATGATGGGAAAAAAAACATGAAGGAGACACAGATCCTCACTCTGACACAAACCTCCAGAGCTCGTTTCTATCATACATAGGTTCATCACCACCATGAAGGTGCAAGGTGCATCTAAGTTGAAAAGGTAGGAGCAATAGAGTTCATTGTTTATATTACAAAGACACAAATGTTCACATGGCGGTAACAGCTCTAAAGGAGTGTTAACACAAGAAGTAGTTCTTATATACAATATAATACCACTCAGTTACAAGCAATAGCCACTTATGGCAGTATAAGTGAGTATTGCAACGCATATGGCAAGACAGGGATATACAGTAAGTACCAAATCCACAACAAAGCATCTTCCTTCTCCACCATAGCCCAGAGGTTACTTGCACACCACCATCTAAGCAACTTTCGCAGTTTCACAGTGAGTGAGAAATGGAGAAAAGGGTATGATGATTGGCTAACAGCTTTCCCACAAATCCACCATTTGCCAAGCATATGGCAACTCCTATCCTATCTCACTGAAAATAGGGGTAGCATGAATTTGTCCGAAACAAAAGCGAGAACCTCAGCTTCATTCACAAACAGTACATTTAGAAGTACAGAAGGATACAGAAGTATGGTAGTTTTGCTATAGAGTAATATCAACAGAGCCTAGATTTTAATCAAGATAGGATTGGAAATCTAATCCTTTAACCCAACAGGTTCAGTAGGACAATATTATTAGTCAAAACAATGGTGGTGGCCTGAAGTCTCATTATGGCTCCTGAAATGTGGGTGAACAGAAGCCCTCTTTTAGTGTGAAGTTTTCTATGCAGCAGATCTCCTCTTCTCCCTCTACTGTTTATACTTTCTCCTGATTAATGAGTGCCAGTTGCCAATTAGGACTGCCAAAAGATCTTCTATGATCTTTATATCACACCATAAAACACTCAATGGTATTTTTCAGGTCTTTTCATACTCATTCTCCTTAGCACCATTTTAAAAATAATTTATTGGTGGTTTACTCTTACCATCACAATATTTCTTCTCCATTTTCCCCCTGCTCTAGGCACAGTCTCTGAACACTGAATATGTCCATCAGACTAGTTGGCTGCAGCCTCTGTTAAATTGCTCTTGCTGCTGGTGCTCTTGCTGCCTACCATCCAGTAAAATATTGATTTCTACTGCACAAGCAAAAATCGATATTCCCCCAAGACACAGTTGATTGGCAACAGCGTACCAGAGATGAGCTCTTCAAGCCCAGAATTAAGACTAGCGTCCATTTAAAATCAAAACAAAAATGTGTGTAAGAAAAGAAACAAAAATTGCTATGGTGGAAAAGACACATGCAAGCAAAGACGCTGTGAGCACTAAAAGCTGGATACACAACCAGAAGGCTGAAGCAACCACAAGACTTTTCCCTCCTAAATAGGCATGTTTCTTAAGTTAAATGTCTCAATATGCAACCAAATGTCACTCAAGTATGGTGATGTCTGTATCTGTTTCTCTGCCAAAGACACATATTTGTGGGAAAGAGCTAGAAGCCATCAAGTTGAACATATGTCCCAGCAGCAAAATAGATTAGCACACAACCATTTGAACTGACAACCTTTTCCCCAGGTACTGTAAAAGAAGAGCAGCTTGTAAAACAGACTATGTGCTCCTAGCTCCACCCCAACCAATTTCTAGATGGCCCCTGGCCGTCCTACCAAATGAGGATGTGGTAGAATGTTTGTGAACACCTTCATTTGCAAAACATGACAAAATTGTGCTCAAAAGCCATCAAGGATGTAAGAAATAACTCATACCTGAACATTACATTGCTCTCCTGAACACTGTAATGTTCCTTTTTTTAAAAAATATGCAATGTGGCAGCTATAACTCAGATGCTCAAAAACTGTGAAGGATTGATTGTTAGATAATGTCATTTATATTTTTGAACTGTCATCTCCAATCTGGCTGCTTACAGATATGCTGGATTACAACTTCCATCATGTGTTGTAGTTCAATACATCACAAGGGCACCAAATTGAGGAGCAGTTTTTAAGAACCTGGAAAACTGTGAGCACAACATCTTTGAGGCAAAATACACTTTTTGGCCACTCTTTGGAGAATGGAGATTCCTTGACAAGGCAAAAGTTAGCAAGATCTGTCACAAAAGATCACAGACAAGTAGGAAAACCACAGACAGACATCTGGAGTATATTTGAAGTGTAGTATGACTGAGAAGACAAAGACCTGTGGCATAACAGGGTGTTCAAATGAATGGTGCCTACTCTAAATATTATCTCCTGGTGACTTCATCACTTTTGCTATATCTACAGGAGCATAATTCCCATGACAACCAAGGAACCATCTTTGTAATCTAAACCTTCAACATGTTGAAGTGGAGTGGAGTGGAGTCTCCTTCTTTGGAGGTTTTTAAGCAGAGGCTGGATGGCCATCTGTCGGGAGTGCTTTGAGGGTGTTCCTGCATGGCAGGGGGTTGGACTGGATGGCCCGTGTGGTCTCTTCCAACTCTACATTTCTATGATTTCTGTGATTTCACCCTCAAGCCACCTTCCAAGACTATAGTGTTCCCAAGATAGGATAAGCTACAAAGCAATAAAATTCAGTATACTGTTTATTGCCATGAATAGGTGCCATGAAGAGTCATGGTTTAACAGATATTCTGGCAAATAAGTATTTGCATGAGTTTCGGGTTCTCCTTCCATACCCTAACTGGTCTGTGGTTTTGCAATTGTCACACCTGCATGTTCAAAACCCAGTGAGTCAGAAGAAAGAGGCTATCTGTATTCTGACCCTATCTGCTCATACCCTTCTGCTAGAATGGGACATTCAGACATAGTCATGTCATTGCAAGGGAAGACATGAATTGAAATCCAAAAAAACTCTTGCTAAAATAAATCAGTTAAGTGTTAAAAGGCAGATTCTCTTCCACCCTCCCACTTTCCTTTCCTTTTTATAAGACACAAACTGTTTGATCAGCATGCATGCAAACAGACACACAAATAAATAAACTGTGCATTCTTTCCAGATTTTGACTGCAACTGAAGTTATTTCAAGAGTATGATCCTAACTTTAGAAGCTGTAATTTCTATTAATGCTCCCTAAACCCTCATCACATAAGAACTTACAGAAGATACTGCCATCTGTTCTGTTCTATTGTCAAGATATCTTTTTTCCTACTTCCCTTAAAACACTCTTTCTAAAATATTAAATTAATATCTTGTGTTAAGAGAAGGAATTTTAAAAATGGGGTGAGTACATGAAAGCAATAGAGATGAAACCTAGGTTTTCTGACTAGTGCCACAACCAACAATCAGTGGGTAGTCTTTGATATCTTGTGTGCTATAAGAAGAAAGTGCTCAAGACAAAAACATCACACTTGCTTTTTGTGACAAAGGTTCATACCTTTTAAAAACAATTATTTCGTAGTTTAATATACATTCATTTATATCTTACAATTTGAACTAGAGCTTGTCCTTTCTGATGTAAAAACTAAAAGTGGATTAAGTTTTGCTACAGTGTTTGTTGGTGAAGCTGTCACCATTAACACATAGCATAGCTTGAGGAAATTACTTTTTTGGACTATAACCCCCAGAATCTGGTTTGTTAAGGTGCATTCTGAGGGCTAAAGCTCCAAAAAGTAACTTTTCCAAACTCTGATAATAACATACAATATACAATGCCTTGCTTGTATCTCTTCAGTTCTACCTGAGCCCTGGAAGCCATCTCTGCCCTGCACTGAACTTACACTTCTCTAAGGATGGAGCAGCCTTAATCACTCCTTGTAATACTATGAATTTATGGTGACCTATGCAAAGCAATCTTCTGCAAGTTCAGGTCCGAATGCAACTGCTACTCCTGACTAGAGCAGACCCACTGAATCAAGGAGATTTACTTCAGTGTTGACTTGTTATTCAGCAACTGCTTCAGTGGATCTCCTCAAGTTGAGAATAGCAAGTGGGTTTAACCTTACATGGGAGTAAGTCCCAGTGTGATTACTCCCATGTAAAGTGCAATGGATTATAGCCAAAGCTTTTCATAGAAATATTCTCCATGGCATCCAATAAAGCCATCTCTTGTGTTAATGGGTTTGGGATTGCAGTCATGGATTTCAGAGCCAAACTGCATGTTACCCTGAATGCGTAGCAATTAGCTACATCATTATTAGCACCCCGTATCTTGCTTTAAAAATAAGCATGGGAGACCCAATCTGGTTTGGGACCCTAATGTGAGCATGTGTGTGTGAGCCCTGCAGAGGAATTTAGCCCTTAACTGCTTTGAAATAATTGCTGTTACATTTGCAAGACACACACACACACTGACTGAAGCAAACAGAAGCAAACAGAAGCTGTACAGAGTTACAAGATCCCCATATCAGAATCATGATAGACAAATGGCTACCTGCTCCCTGACTATTCAAACTGTGGCTCCAGTCTATATGAGATCCTCTTTAACTACTTTAAGCTAAGAAGTTAAAAAAAAGGGGGGGGGATGAATACTTTTTAAAGTAAAAGTAAGTAACTGGGCATGAGTATTTTTAGGATTCAATACACTTTTGAGGGAGCGAATCTCAGTGAGCACAGAGGGACTTTCTTCTGATTACACTGTTAGTTTCAGGTTTTTGTATGCCAGGTGATATGAAAAACCTATTACTAAGAACAACGCAATCAGCTTATACATAGTCATGCACAAAAAAAGAACAATGAGGGAAGAGTGGCCATGCGGGGGTGGGGGGTGGGGAGAGACTGAAAGGAAGGTGCAAGAATAGACTTGTCAGGAGACAGGACTTTTGAGTGCATGCATGTTTCACAGCAGTCCTTCTCATGCCAAAGATGCACAGCTTACCTATGGAGAACATCCTCTGTATAAAGTTTATATATACTTGAATACTAGTATTATGAAATGTGTTGCTCCTGTCTGGAGGCAATTACCCCCATGTTGTACATGTCATCAGAGATACAGCTTTCTGCTCCATGTGCCCATGAAGATTCAAAGAAAAAAAAACCCATCTGGTAAGGAGATGTGAGAGGGCCTACTCAGTGGCTGTCCCAGACTAGAACTGTCTCCCATGAAAGGCTAGGCTGATCCCCACCCCCTTGCTCTGCTTGCATTAGCAGATACAAACTTTTCATTTAGACAGGCATTTGGAGATTATCTGTATTCCTGCACAGCAAGCAGTTGGACTCAACGGTCCTTGAGGTCTTTTCCAACTCTACAATTCTATGATTCTATGAACAAATGTCTGCACCTTCCCCCAATCACGGATACTCCCAGACTGTCTTATCTTTCAGATGACAAATGGGATAAACTCATGAAAAATACCTTAATTAAAAGTCCTTTTCCATCCCTAATATTCTTATCATTTTTACCGAAATAGGTTCATAAATGTCATATATTTTGTTGCTCTCAACAACTTGCAGAACTCTTAACTGCCTCACCCACTGAAGACATTTTTGTGTTGTTGTTCTTGTGTCTTCAAGTCATTTCTGACTTATGGTGACCCTAAAGCAAAGGTTTTCTGGGGCTGAGAATGTATAACACCCAAGGTCACCCAGTGGGTTTTCATGGCCAGGCAGGGAATCAAACCCTGATCTCCAGGGCTGCAAACCACTACATCACACTGGCTCTCTTCTTTAATCTTCCTTAAACAGGGGAAAGGGGGGTGTTTTTCTGGAAGAAGCACTCATCAGCATCAAAAAACAATTGTTATCCTTCTTTGTAAATCATTAAAAATAAGAACATACTTTCATGGCAACTAAGACAAAGCATCAGTTTTGTATAATGGAATTTTGGTCTGGTGAACCTGTTTCTTCTTAATATGGGCCATTTCCGCACTAGAGTGTTATAGCGCTATGATTCCACTTTCAACATGCTATGGAATCCTGGGGTTTGCGGAAATGTGCGCAAACTCTAGTGCGGAAATGGCCACAGGTGTGCACACCACCAGACTGCTTAAAGGTTACAAGAAACTATTGAGATTAAAACAGACTATCTTTGCATCACATTGCAGCATAACCCAATGAAATATTCAGAGTCAATGAGTGAATAAAATTAGTGGAGACAGAAATCCAGACTAACACTGCTGAAACTGCATTTCAGAATTACTGCTTTCAGTTTCTCTGAATGTATGTGACTTCACAAGAATGAAGTAAGGATTGTTCTTTCAAAGGAAACTAATGCAAATCCCTATTCTTTTTCCTGCTGTCAGAATGCACAGGAAGAACAATAACCTTCTCCAGGAAGAAAAGCCTTTTAAAATCTTAACCTTGTCCAGCATGCCAGACCTCACATCTGTTAAAGTACTTCTCACAACACGGTAGTTGTTCTAAAGCAGTAACCGCAGATTAAGTACATCAGACACAGTGTCTTTCTATCAGAGCTGAGATGTAATATGCATTTGTTCTGAGGTTCTTCTTCTTTTTTTTTTGGCAGCTCTTTTCAAGTGCCTGCCTTATCAGAAATGCACCATGGCTGAGACTTTTTGGTGTTGACACCCCTGTTATGGAAAGCCCTCCCTGAAGAGGTATATCTGGAATCTGTAACACTTTTGTGTGGCTCTGATCAAGATGTTTTTATTTTTTTTCTGGGTTTTTCTTACTGTAAAACCGCTTTAGGTTGCTGTGTAATTTTAGCTGCTGTTTCCTTTTATTATTCGTGTTATCTCTTTATTGTGCATATTAAAGTTTTTGGCATGGTTGTTATTCACTGTCTTGAATAAAGGGCAGTACACAAATGCTTTGAATAAGGATATGTAAATATTACCAGAACTATGTTAAGCTGTCCTGTACTTGTCTTTCCATGAAAGCTGGAAAGACACTGCAGTAAGCAATCAGTGTTGAGTGGAACTCAAGAACCCAAGTTCTAGTCCTCCCTGACCCATGAAAGTGGTCAGTCATTATCAGTCTGACCTATCTTGCAGGTTTGTTGTTCTGAGGATCAAGTGAGGGAGAGAAGAGGCATGGAAGTCACTTCGAACGCACCGGGGGCTCCCAAAGCTGCTTTTTAATATATATGAAAACACAGAGTAAGTCTGGAAATATTAATTTGAAACTATTCAAGAATAACATACTTCTAAAACTGAACAGAACTACCATTTTTATCAGTTTGTTTAAAACAGGGGTCAGGAAAATACAGGCCACATGCTACCGGTATATAAGCTCCTTGACAATATTTCTTGTCCTGTATCCCCCACCCCCAACAAAGAAATTAAAATTGGGAATTTGCTTAAAAAAAAAAAAAGATCCCCAACATCTCCTAGAGGGCACAGGAGACAATTTTGTCATGTTTTGGGGAGGCACCAGCCAAAGTGATCCAGGAATTCTGATCAATTCCTTTGGAAAAAAAAAGGCCTTTCTGGGACCTAAAATGGCTGACACCCACTCCTTCATGTGTCAAAATTGCTTTCAACCTGGGAGTGCTGGGGAGGCATTTCAGTGAAAAAAAATATATAATTGTTTGTTTCAGCTGTGGGAGTGGCTGTGGTGCATCCTGGGCTCCTAGGGGTAATCCTGGAAGCCCCTCAAGGACCCACAGGACACACACTAACTTTAGTTGTCCACTCCTGGTTTTAGGACTAGACAAAGAAGACTTCTCTTTAGCAATTTGACTGTGCATATTCTCTTTTGAAGCGTTCACCCCACATTGCCATGGAAGTGACCACTGCTCATTGATGGATGATATTCTTTAATCTCCCTTTTTGCACAAGGTCCCTGAAAGAGGGCAGGAAACAAAGCCTTCATGAGTTGGCCAGATCCCATAGGCTACACAGCATTGTCCTAAAATCTAACTAGAGTGACAGCAGGAAGTAGTCCACTCACCCTGAGGGACATCATAAATGAAACCATGCAGCCAGGCATGGTCTACTTGATGAACTCAAACTATAATGCTTTCAGCTCATGTGACAACATTTTATTCACAGAGAAACACCAATACACACACACACAAACACACACACACACACACACAACCGGTTCCTCGTAGTGCTAGAAATCATGTAAGGGAATTCATGACTGACAACTGATCAAACTCATAGACAAATAAGCCAGACAAATGAGAAATCCAAACATATGGATGGAGAGAAGTGACTAGTGGGCTGCCACAGGATTCTGTCCTGGGCCCAGTGCTATTCAACATCTTCATCAATGACTTGGATGAAGGAATAGAGGACATGCTGATCAAATTTGCAGATGACACCAAATTGAGAGGGATTGCTAATATACCAGAGGACAGGATCAAAATTCAAAATGACCACAACAGAGAGAAGTGTAAGGTCCTACACTTAGGCAATAAAAATGTAATGCACAAATATAGGATGTGGGACACATGGCTGGATAATAGTACATGTGAAAGGGATCTAGAAGTCTTGGTGGACCACAAGCTGAACATGAGATAGCAGTGTGATGTGGCAGCCAAGAAAGCCAATGTGATTCTTGGTGGCATCAATAGGAGTATGGTGTCTAGATCAAGGGAGGTAATAGTACCACTCTGTTCTGAGTGGTCTGTTCTCTATACTTTGGTCAGACCTCATCTGGAATACTAAGTCCAGTTCTGGGCACCTCATTTAAAGTGGACATTGACAAGCTGGAGCGTGTCCAGAGGAAGGTGACCAAAATGGTGAAGGGTCTGGAAGCCATGGCCTATGAGGAGCAGCTTAGGGAGCTGGGTATGTTTATTCTGCAGAAGAGAAGGATAAGAGGGGATACGATAGCCATGTTTAAATATTTGAACGGGTATCATGTCAAGGAGGCAGCAGGCTAGTTTCCACTGCTCCAGAGACTAGAACAAGGAGCAATGGATTCAACCTCCACCTGAACCTCCGGAAGAACTTCCTGACGGACAGAGCTGTCCAACAGTGGAATATGCTGCCTTAGAGTGTGATGGAGTTTCCTTCTTTGGAGGTTTTTAAGTACAGGCCAGATGGCCATCTATTGGGAGTGCTTTGATGTGGGTTCCTGCATGGCAGGGAGTTGGACTGGATGGCCCCTGTGGTCTCTTCCAACTCTATGATTCTATGTGCACAATGTCAATGTCAGGCGGCGGCTTAAGCAGAAAACGGAGGCAGGAGCCGAAGTGTATGGCTTTTAGTAATAAGTAGTAAAATAAACAAGAGGTTACATCACCCAAACGAAAAAGAGGCAGCAAACTCAACAGCTAGGGTTGGCCTGGAACGGAAAATACAGGATGCAGATTTCCTGGATGGAAGATGGTTGCTGCCCCGTGCCCAACTCCCCCCAGCGTCTGACTTAAATACATAGTCCTTAACCCAGCTGGGCTGATCAAGCGTCCGTTGGCCCAGCTCACAGCTGAAGGCCTTCAGACTTCAGACGCTTCTCTTGCAAGCGTTTTGATCTGCGAACCACCTCCTTCTCTCGCTGCCTCTGGAGGAACGTGGGGGGAGGGTCTGCAGCAAACTCCGGGCTGGAGTCAGGAACAGCCACTTCTGTCGAGCCCGAAGCACTGGTCTCATCTGCTGCAGGTACTGGCTTGGGGACCGCTGTGGGGTTGCTGGCAGGCCCCTCCCTTGCCTCTGCAGGAGCCCCCTCTCCCTCCCAGGGATCCACCCCCGGCTGGGGTTCCCCGTCTAACTCAGAGTCCCCGTCTGAGTCGGCAGCATGCTCAGCCGGGCTCATGACACACAACAATTCATAATTAAAGTCATAATCAAATTCATACTGAAAACAGTACAATAACTGAGGCTTTTCTTCACTGCCAACTTAGAAGAACTTTACCAATTCAGCAACAGACAGGATCTAAAAGGTCTTATTGGACAAACAATAAAATAAAAAAAATGCTTTATGGAGATAAGGAATGATTATTTCCTTTCTGACATCATGATAAAAATCACAGTGAAACAGTATATGTTAAAAGAGGTTTGGAATCTTCTGGCCTATGAGGACCTTTTCCACAAGGATGGCAGAAGATAGTATGTTCCTATGGTGAAAAAAGGACGGCTTTCAAGAAACTTTCCCTCCTAAGAGGTCCTCTTTCAAGTTGAAAACTTTTACTAGCAAATGTTTGCCTCAACCCTGTACATTTCCTACATAGGAAATAGAGCCTGGAGTGTTTTTTAAAGGAGCTAGTAATTTTTTTAAAAGGAATTAGTTATTTTATTCATTTTTCTGATCATCTAACATGTTGTTACTGTTACTGCAATCCACAGAAGTAACTCACTGAGTTAATTTGTTCATAAGGAGTTGCTATTGCTGTTACTATTGTGTCACTGAAAAACAGAAGAAAATGATCTTCATTTTGAGCATGCGCTCATACTGACTCTCTCTCTTCCTTTCTAGCAGCAGTGCAGTTCATACCACTCCCCCGCTCCCAGCCCCAAACCCCACTCTACCCTTAGTCTCTTACCCTTGTCCTCAGAATGCCTCTCTCTGAATCAAGGCCAGGCAGAACAGAGGAAGCAGGAAAGGCAAACTAACTTTAAAAAGCTTTTTTTAATATTTCCAAGTAACTGGAGATTCTATTACTGTTCAATACATCTCATCTCACAGCATGTTCATGTTCTCATGTGAACTCCCTAGTTCCTGATGCTCAGAGCTGTCCGGTAGTGGAATATGCTGCCTGTGTGGTGGAGTCTCCTTCTTTGGAGGTTTTTAAGCAGAGGCTGGATGGCCATCTGTTGGGAATGCTTTGATGGGTGTTCCTGCATAGCAGGGGGTTGGACTGTATGGCCCCTGTGGTCTCTTCCAACTCTATGATTCTATGTTCTAGGCTCTAGAACAGCAGAAAACAAGTTTGCTCCATCTTCTACATGACATCTTCATGTATTTCAACTCAAATCTCTCCTTCCTGATTGTTCCATATCTCTGTGCTTTACATCCCTGCTATCAAGGTAGCCAGGCATATGAGCCTTCCTCCTTCTCTTCCCACTACTCAAACTCAGTCACGAGAGATGGTCAGACTCCCATTCTCATTCCACAAAAAATGAGTGAATTAACACAGTTAATTAACAAGTTACAGAGTTATCTATTTAGAAAAATTAGGTATTTTTAGCTCTAACAGAATATACTCCTACATGGGAAAAAAAACCCAAAACATTACAGCTCCCATCCAAGACTACATGGCTTTTCCGTTCCACATGTATGAGCTAGGAAGGCACTGTTGATCATGGTTCTCTGTGATATTGGTGCCTGTGCTATGAGTGGGCATGCATGTGACAGCTTTGCTTTTTCCCTTAAGGAAATGCAAAACATCTGAAGTAGCCCTTGGAATCAGCTCATTCAAAGACAGAAGACAAACATCACAGTATATATATCCTGTTTCCAATCAAGCTAAAGAAAAGTGTTGCAGATGTATATACCTAACCACATCTTTACTTGGTGAATAATTCTAAGATGAAAAATAAACTCCAGAAAATTGTAAGCAGATTTGTGAACGTAAAAAAGAAGCTAAATAATCCAACCATTTATTTGATACATACTATTATCCTAAGCATATACAAAGGAGAAAGAGGAATTACTGAATGCATGAACTCATAGGCAGAATAATAGGATGAGGTTATGCAAAGGAAACTGCAGTCTAAATATCAGGAAAATTTTCCCATAAGCATGGTTTGTACCCTGTAAGTCTATCCCCCAAGGGAAGGAGTTGAGATCTGCTTATTTCAGCTATTTAAAAATTGAACAGACATACAAATATAAAGCAATTAATCATATTTCATTGAAATGTAAGACTGTCCTTTTTTTTCATTTTAAAGTATATTTAAAATGTCTGTAGACTTTTTTGCAGCACATCTACATTTTAAAATCCCAACAGAACATTTTTGGTAAATGTACAGTCCAAATATTACCCTTTCTGGTGCTCCAGTCAGGTTCCTATTTCAAAAAAGATGTTATAGTCATGGACAAAGTTGCAAAACTGGGACTACCCAAAAGGATCACAGGGGGCTGGAGAATTTCCAATCGTTTATAAAAGGACAGACTAAGAGAAAAGTGGGCAGAAGGCAGATTATGATCTACGGGGATATCTCTGAGTGATTTTCAATTCACAGGAATTTAATAACCACCACAATGGAATGACATGCACATTTGTCCTTAATTACTTCACCGAAATTAAGAAAGCTTGACTAAACTGGTAGTAGTTTTTTTTTAAATGGGAAAGATAAGTTCTGTGAAATTTTGGTACCTTAAGCAAAACACATTTTTGGGCCCATGATTCTTCTGCAGCTGGCTTGGGTTTGTGTACTTTGGAATTCAAGCAAGAATCAGAGTAATACCTCACAAACCTAATGCCTCCCCACTCCAAGACTAACAAATTGGGAGCATGAGAGTTTGTAAAATTATATTTGAGTAGAGAACGCAGAAAGGGAATCTTTTCTTTGGGCTCCTCCAGACAGCCAGTAATCCCAGTAAATATTGGGCTATTATGTTCCTGGATTGCATGTCTTGTAGCAGTTTCTCACACTCCTGCATTTAGTCATGCCTTAAATATTCTAGAGTTTCATGTCCTCCTGGAGGTGTAGTGAACAGTGGTGTGTGTACTTTCCTCCTCTACAATGCACCAAGACATCAGTGGGATGCCCTGAGATATAGGCAGAATGAAGAGGAGGGATCCTCACATGGGAAGTTACCCCTGTTAATATTGGGATTGCTAGAAATTAAAAACAAACAACTCCTTCCCTGGGTTCTAAAAGCTGTGGCTGGTCCCAGAAGTTATTGGGGAATTAACCAGGATAGATGATGTGTCATTTGATTATTCAAAAACCCCTTGATCTATATAGGTACAACTCTCAATGATCTTCATCAGTCTGGATGAGCCCTCCCTTTCTCATTATAATTCATTTGTGAGTTATCCAATGAAATGGATCAGCAAAAGGAAATGTGCGGCTGTACTTGGAGAACAATGGCAAGAAAAAGCTGTTCATTCATTCTTTCATTCATTCGTGACATTCATACCCTGCTTTTCCTCCAAGAAGTTCAACCACTCTACAACATAGATTAGGGTGAAACAGACTGACTAATCCAAGCACAACCAGTGCATTTTGTGAATGAGTGGAGATTCAGTTCACTACACATTCTTTCAAGTCCTTCATTTGGGCTTCATGGAGCCATCCACTGGCCCACTGCGAGAAACAAGGTCCTGGATTAGGTAACCAGCCTTCCCAGAGTCACCTTTGGGGAGTTGACATGCCATGCTGGCAGGAGATGATGGGAAATGTAGCCCTAGGTTGGTGAAACCAGAATCAGACCTTTGATCTGATTTAGAAAACTTCTTTTCACATTGACTCAAAATAAAATAGTCCATAGCTTATGGTAAATGTAACAGTCTAAACTAGTAACTCCTTGAATACTGGTCAAGTTGGCAAAGGATTCTGGGAGCTGAAGTCCAACAAGTGCTTGGGACTCGTGCTTGTGAACCATTGTTCTAAATGGTTCTGACAGGACAAAATAGCAACCATGCCCAGATTTAGGAAAGACAAGGGTAAAGTGCTTGAGCATTCTAAGGAGAATTTGAAATGCTGTGTGTTTTCTGAAAGAGGACAGTAACTGTGTCTTACTCGCAGAGAATATTCAAAGGTGCTGTAATATTCCCTCATTCAAACATTTCCCATAATGAGTATTCCACATTTTGGGTCACTGAATCCATTAACTTACTCTTTGTGTATTTGTTACATATTGTTGTTTTGTTGTGTTCCTTCAAGTCTTTTCTGACTTATGACAACCCTAAGGTGAACCTATCACAGAGCTTTCTGGAGCTGAGAGTATGTGATAAACCCAAGGTTACCCAGTAGATTTCCAAGGCCAAGCGGAGAATCAAACCCTGGTCTCCAGGGTCATAATCTGACTCTCATTTGTTACATATATATCCTGCCTTTTCTACAGTGTGCAAATATGGCTCTCACCCTCCCTATTTTCATATGGCCAGTGGTTAAGAGTGATGGGATCTAGAGTCCAGGTGGATAACTACACATTTTTTTCACATTATAATTATGCATTAAGTGTTGTGCTAAGATGTGTTGAACCATTTACAACAGACATCAGAGCCTGGACATTTTATGCATGTATGTATGTACATACACACATATTTATTTATTTTGAGTACAACACCCAAAATTTCCCCTCTGGCATTACTGCTTGGCTGGATGTCTGAGGGATTCTAGGTCGTACTGTTAAAAACACAAAACAAAACATATTTCCTAGCACTGAAAGAGACATTGGGAAGACCCTGTTGTAGCTGACGAGGGAAGCTTATTAACAAGAATGAAGAGAAACCAAATCACTGTGCTTTTCTGCTGATTCTGCAAAGTAGTGATGATAAGGAGAATAGACTTCAGAAATCACTAGTCATAAAGCTCAAATGCAAAGCCCTGTGCTTGGTAATGGAATGGGGGAGGGAAAATTGCCACTCCGAGCTTAGTCAGCTGGGATTGCAAACTTGTAATATACTCACATTTTACATGCATCCCTAAGGAAGAACCTCTACAAGAAGTCAGTGGAAAAGAAAGTCAATTACACTCATTTTAAAGAGGTCTCTTTTGGTGGTCAGTGAGGGAAAGCTTGCATAAGTTTTTCAACATACCAGATCTGACTAAGGTTCCAAGCCTTCCTCCACTGTCAATTACAGACGCACATGAAAGCTACTAGAATGATCTTTCCCTTACGGTTTTCAGAGTCCTAAGATGAGCACTGGGCTGTCATGAATTGTCAGAGACAGAACTAGATAATAAGCATTGATAATTCAGTAGCTGATAGACGGAGTGGGGCGAGAGAATGTTAGATGAGTATATACAGGAAAATGGAACACAGAGATAATTTTCTCTGGGACCAATTAATGTTATTCAAGTTTGCATACTCTTAATCAAAAATATGTTATAATTTTTCTCATTACAGGGCAGCAGAAGGGGAATCTTTGATAACGAAAGTTGACAGGACACTTTTTGTTTTGTTTTTTAAATAAATAAACAGTATCTAAGCTACAGCAAAATATAATTACTTAGGTGGGTACTAATCCCAGGAACTACATGAATCTGGGCTATAAATATTTAAGGTATGTTCCAGGGCCTTGTTTTCTGAGCTAGATTATTGAGTTTCCCTCTGTGTGGTGCCAAAAGAAAAGAAGGCAGCATCCCAGTGTTGTTCTCATGGCCTTTTCCATGCTTTGCTTTCCATCTTTTCATCTGTATCACCAACAACATCTGTTAAACATTAGATAGTTACCCTAGAACATTTAAACACAATATAGACATTCAACAGTAATCTTCACCTAAGGGAATGCATAAGGAATGTCTAAAGATATAAAGATGTGCTAGTTTGGCTTTCACTTGCATGTGAATTTTTTAAACCTCAAGTTTAAAAGTCAAGTCTGAATTAAAAAAAAATGGAGGTTGGGTAAATTCTACCAAAAAAAACAAAACCAAAAAACAATCATATTCTCCTCTGTCTGCCTTGGCAGATTTCAACAGGCACAGCTACTTCTAGTATGAAGAGGACCATGTTGTACCTGCCTGCCACACTGCTCGTAAAAATGAAGACCCTATTAGAAGAAAGATGTGACAACTCTAAGACAGTCCCACATAGACTTATATGCGTGACTGAAAAGCAGCAGAAGGGCTTGCGACGCACAGTAAATTATGCTGGATTGGATGCACAAATAGCCAGATGAGGAATGGGGCAGCTTCCTATGTTGCTGTGGTCTATAGTCCAAGCCCAAGGCTTGCCAAATATAATTTGATATAAAAAGATAGACCATTCCAAACTGCTCCCCTCCATGTGCTTGTGAGGCCCCCAGATAAGAACGCACATGGACATGGCCGAACGGCTGAAAAATACAAGAAAAATCCTAAGTCAGGCCAGTAATTTTCTGGCATGCAGCTTCAGGAGACCTCCAGGCAAGTACACTTTCAACCTTAAGTTATGTATGCATCAAGCATACAAAAGATTCTCTCCCCAAACAGTCAGCTTGACGAGATTAGCACTTCTGACTAAGCACTCCCCATTTGCATACTGTCTGCGCTATTGACAACTCCGTCAAAATCCAATCATCTCAAGTGCTGACCTTTCGGAGGCTTTGTCTCCAACCTGAAACCCACTGTTTTCCCTGGGAACGGACTACCCTACAGGCACATTTCTCCCTATAAGAACCCCTGATTTTGAGCACTTCTTCGGATCACTCACGGTTCTCATCCCGCCTTGCTGCCGCTCCGTTTGCCAAGCCTTCCCCTCAGCTTCCACGTGCTGAGAATCTCCGCTTCAGACTTACTGAATTTCTTCTGGCTACCCAGGCTACAGGATCAGGTGCAGTATTTCCCCTGAAAATCCTTCTTGAAATCCCCTATCGAATTTCCTCTCTTTATTTCCTTAGGTCTGTGTGAGTGAGTACGTAAGTGCGCAGTGACTGTCTTTTAAATAAAGAAAACAATTATAACTTAATTCTGCTTGGTTTTTGACTCGGCCTGACCCCATAAACATTGGGTTTAAGATTTTGCTAGGTTACCCTGCCTCTCGTAGTGCTACAGCTCGTGCTCTTGCTAATTCCCATTCCCCATTATTTGGAGTACATTGAGGTGTCCCCCACGGGACCCCAGAAATCAGTGTAACACCTATATGGATGGAAAGAATATTCTCTGTTTTCTTTCTGAAAAGTATGTTTCTGAAAACTAGGGAACAGCCATGGAATCATAGTGCTATAACTATGTAGTGTGAAAAGACTTACAATACAAGAAGAAACAGTAAAGGAAACAATGATTTTATGGGCTCAAAATATTGGACATTTAATTCAATTAGAGTCTTGGGAGCAGAGTTGGAAAAAAACGCAGAAATTTACAGTAGCCCAAAATTTGAGAGAGAACTATTACAAACTATTCCACAGATGGTATATGACACCAGATAAATTGAAAAGGATTTATAATACAGGTACCGGACAGTGCTGGAAATGTCAGAAGGAGGTCGGTACGATATATCATATGTGGTGGACATGTTCAAAAGCTAAGAAGTATTGGAATGGAGTACATAATGTAATTTGTACATTAGTGAAAGGCCATTTTGCTAAGACACCTGAATTGTATTTGTTAAATATGACTGATATACTAGAGGGTTTAAAGAAGCACTGGAGAATACTATTGTACATGATAACAACAGCTCGTATTGAATATGCAAAGTTATGGAAAACTCAGCAAATACCCACAATAGAACAATGGTGGGCTACACTTATTGAAAATAAAAATTCGGACATGGTCTCCCAGAGATTAAAGGGGAAATCAGACGATGAGATACACAAAGAATGGCAAATAGTAACGGGTAATTGCTGGGTTTTAACAGCTGGAAATACGTAATTCATGATCAAAGTTATATTACGTGGGGGTGACAGGATATATATCATGAAGCGGAAATATGAAGAATGAAATGTAAGAACTATCAGATAAACTAACAGTAAAATGTTGTACAGTACCTAAAGCTTGTAGAAATCTGGAAAATGAAATCTAGATCAATGTGGAAGATCAGATATATTTCAATGAAGCTGACAATCAAATATGTATGTTTTATAATGAGAATTTTGAATAAAATGATATTTTTAAAAAAAGACTTAGATTTAAACAGTGACTTACTGACCCTAGAGGCTTCCACAAGAGACTAATTACCCTCTTTTTTCCCAGAAAAAGGATGTGGAAGCTCAGGGGTTTGGGGCCCACAAAAAAGTATTGGAGCCACATATGGCCCCAAGGTTATACTCTGTTTTCTCTGGCATTCATGAACCTTGAAATTATGTCCACTTTCAAAATTATCTCCACCTTCCTCCACTGTAGAAGAAACACATCCTCCAACATTTCGCAGATGAAACAGGGACATGTGTGGCCTAGCAAACATCAGTATCTTGCTCAGACTATGTAGCAGTTTGATCTTGCCTGAGTCTACAGAAAAGGCCAAGATTCTACGATCAT
Source organism: Cyclura pinguis (assembly GCA_030412105.1). Lineage (NCBI taxonomy): Eukaryota > Metazoa > Chordata > Lepidosauria > Squamata > Iguanidae > Cyclura > Cyclura pinguis. The sequence goes on along the minus strand of CM059601.1, from coordinate 259,452,027 downwards.
TTCTGCACTAGACGGTTATAGTACTATTATTCCACTTTCAACATCCTATGGAATCCTGGGGTTTGCAGTTTAGGGAAGGGTCTTTGAGGCCTCTCCCTAAACTGCAAATCCCAGGGTTCCATAGAATGTTGAAAGTGGAATAATAGCGCTATAACTGTCCAGCGCAGAAATGCCCTACCTCTTCCTCTCCTTTACCCCCTTCTGAATTAACTGGAGTGCAAACTACTTCCACATTTTGCACTCAGTTTGCAGCAACTGAAGCAAGATGAGGACAAAGGGGGAACGTGGGAGGAGGAGAGAAAAACTGCAACATCTTTAAAATCACTTGAAAAAGTTGTGACAGCAGACGATTACAGGAAACCCCATCTTTTGATGCCCCTTTATCTGACAACTTGAATTTAGGACAAGTTCCATTAATTCTGTTGGAATATAGACAAGACTTACAACTTCAATCATTATAGGGTTAATTGTGTATTAGTGAGATAGAGAGGACCTCCATCTATAAATCTTATTTGAAGCAGCTGTGAAGCCTCCATAAGAGTAGCGTTTTCTTTAATGAGCTTATCTGCTGCTACTGGTGTTGCCGTTTGTCCTTGTATAGTATCCTGTTTGATCCTGCTTTATTTTGGTATTTCATAGTTTGATATATTTTGTATTTTTCTATTTCTATTTGCCTATATCGCTCATGTTCATTTTAATCTTTTTGACTATGTTTTTCCTTTTGTATATTGTCTTCATATAAATACCTATGTTTGCTATTTTTTCCCTTTAAATAGAATAGATAAATTAATTATTTTTATTATCCATTTGTCTTCTCAATTTCTATTTTACAACATAGGTTTCATTCTTTTATCAGTTCTTCTTGCCTACAGAGGCTCACTTGGAACTGCTCACATGCACATGCTGCCTGCATAGTGAGCTGGAGGTAGGGAGGGCACTAAGCCAACTGAGAGACAGCAAGAAGTGCATGCAGGGTCAGTCCCAAGTGAGCCTCCGTCAGTCCTTCATGCTCCCTACACTACAGTACATGGGTTCTGCCTTTCAACCGATTCCATTTTCTGGCTGTGCTCTTGTCTCTAACCTGTCACTAAGTTGGGGAAGCTGTCCCTAACAAATTGGGACAGCTGGTATAGAAAACAGCCTCCATCATCCATCCCAGTTGTTACCTTATAGTTGCTTTCATTCTAATTTTAATTGTATTTTGACAGGGGTGGAAAAGGCCGAACAAATGTGTGTGATTATTCATAAGGACGTGCTGTAAGGCCCTAACTACAGCAAGTTGTTGTTTTTTTTGTAAAGTTCTTCTATGGAGGAGATTGGGTATTTAGAGGCTCCTCTGAAGCTGAGGCACTACTACAGTTCAGTTAACTCTTATGTAAATTCAGCACTGACTCTTAGTCAAAACTGAGTGCAGGACTCAAGTCAAGTGAGTAACAAATCCTTCAGTAATTCCGTTAGGGTTTTTTTTTTTAAGTAAAGCACACACAAAGATGTTAACCCCTTATCTTCAATAGAGAAAATGCATCACAGCACAACGCATTTTCACATGGTTTCCACAGTGCTTTGAGTCAAAGAACTCTTTAAACTCAGAGTCATGCCCTACTTCCTTCAGACATTGTCAGTCTTTGTAGGGACAGATCAAAGTCCCATATACAGTCAAGCCAATTCCATTTTCCAAAACATTTTTTTTAAAGCTAGTCTTAGTCATATGACAGACAGCATGGCTGATTGCCCATAATCTTTCTCCACCGTCAAGAGTTTGCCAACATTTGTCATCTCCTCTCTCACTATCTCTGGTGGCCAAGCAGCAAACAGCAGTTTTAATTATTATTGTATTTAAAAACAAACACACACACACACACACACACACCAAACAAGACCCTGAAGAACAATATGGAAGAATACAATAAAATGCAAACTGAAATTGGGGTGGGCAGCAAAAAGGGGGAAAGTGATGTAATTTAATAGGTTTAGAAAGGGAAATAAGAATAAGTGAAGTGAGGTCTCTCTAGGGAGTGGAAGGAATGCCTTTAATAGCCTATAAGGCTTTACAGAAACATTGCTTTTGCTTGCCAGGTGCTTGATATTAAAGAAAGGAAAACATTTTTAATCCCACTTTGGGTTGTTTTAATCAGACGTGTGTGTGTCTGTATGTATAAATCTGAGTCAAGTAAGGCAGTGCACTTTAAAACTTTGCAGGAAGAAAGTTAACATGTAATTGGCACAGGCAAGAGGAAATTTCAAATTAAATAGTGGAGACATTGATGAGCTTGGGAATATGGTGGGAGGGGAGGTGACTGTAGTGTACCTTGGTTGTTGTTGTTTTTATCCTGAAGATAAGCAATGTTGCCAAATCTAGAAGGACTTAGTTCACCACTGTCAAAGTGAAGCCGCACACACTCATAGGATTTAATGTGGTATGAATTCAGGGTAAGCTTTTCATTTCCACAGGGACATTTCAGATGCATTTGCTGTCCAAGATCATGCTAAATATATTTAAGATATATGGTATATTCATTTGCTAGGCTTTAGGCATAAAGCACTGTTGAGGCTGGCTCTCAGGAGTAATCTTTTAAAAATAAAACCATAGCAAATTTGGATCTGTTTTGCAGGAAGAGAGAGTAACATAACAATATAAACTGATCTTGTTCTATAGTCTCCATCAATGGGATTACTTGAAAATAAATGTGGAAAGGTGAGGTTTAGCAAAGGTTAACAAAGCAGAGTTTATATGCTTGCTCTTTCCAGAGATGCTGCTTTAAAGCAATTGTGCTGGACTAGTATAACATTGCCTACATTGACAATCTGGCTGATGGCATAAAGTATTATTAATTGAACAAATTGACATTAAAAGGGAGAGAAGAAAAAGAAAAATTACTTCAAAGGCACATGAATGGCAGTCAGAAAACTGTAGATGAGGCCCACAGGACAACTCAATATATACCCACACCATATGTGAAACACATATATTGGAAAATTTCTATGCACCCAGATTTGATTTTAGAAACATGTAAGTGAATTTCTATGACATTTTTATGAGCAACACTAAAATTGCCCTTTAGTCTGTAATGCATCACTTCTAAATATTATTAATGCAACAGAGAAACTAGACAGGTGACATTTTTAAATCATAACCTTCCATTAGTCATTTTACAATTACAGTGATCCCTGCAGAATTCTAACCCATGTTGCTTTTTCATTGGATTCACAAACGTATGAAATGCAATAAAACAAAAAGTAAGCATTATTTCTGAATATGCCCAATGTCTAATTAGCAAATTGTAAACTCAGAGCTAAATATTTCTTGCAGACCATTTTGAATTTGTAAAGTCATACAGCTACATCAAATCACTTTGCACGAAGGAATTAATTATTACTTCATCTATACTTGGGCACAAAATAGTGTGGGCAACAAGAAAACCAAAAGGAAAATGAAATTTGCAACAGTATTGAACTATTGATCACTACTCTTTGCAATCTTTATAAGAAATGCTGCCATGTGGACAGATTCATATCTTCACTCTACAACAGGAGATGGAATGCAGAAAGGAAAAAGTCCTACTGGTGCAAGTGGAAAATGTGTGGCCCACACTAGCTATCATAGCCGACTGTAAGCAACGACGGGTGTTATCATCCAACAACATCTGGAAGGCCCTACATCCTTTATCAGAACCAGATATGTGGATGCATTCTGTCTATTTTCAGAACATCTGCTTTGGCCCAGATGACTTTAAATTAGCAACAAAAAGATGCAAGTCCTTACAGGAAAGAAGCTTCCACCACTGTGCTGGCTGATAATGAAATCTGAACCACCTCAGTCCCACTCATAGGTAAAGAAGGATGACCAACTTGCAGTAGGGAGAGCATGTGGCATTCCCAGAACAGAAAGTGGCTGGACTATAATTATGGTTCTGGTACAGAGTTAGGTTACTACTTCTGTTTGCTTCTCTAATGAAATGTATTGGTAGACTAGAAGTCAATACCACCTTCTACTGCAGAAATTCAGTACAGTGCACCTTCAGAAAGCAAATAAGAAAAACCTTCTTGTTTACTGAAGTCTCCAATATGGAGTACCAGTATGTTCAAAGGCAAAGCCACCTTCTGATGTGGAATAGAGCATGGTAACTCTGCAGCTCCTTCCAAGGAAACAAATACAGCCATATTGTACTGTACACTACAATACAGCCAAGTACAATAACATTTTAGTGAATTTGGTCAGGGATAGCCCTGCCATCAGGAAAAGTGAGATGGCTTCCTCAGGCAGCAGAGGGTGGGAGGAAGCAGTAGCAGCCATGCAATGTTGTCATAAATTTTCTGGCTGTTCCCCTCTGTAGGAGGACAGAGTGGTGCTTGCCATACAAACTTGCACTGAGCCCCTGAAATGAGTGTGTAGTCTTGTTTATTACTTTATTGGCATTGAAGTAAGATTTAATTGATAAGCCAATCCACTTTTGTACATGTATAGGTGTGGGCTCCATTTTATCCTTCAGTGTACAGAGCAAAATGTCTCAGACTGACCTTGCATTTGCATTTGTTCAAGAGCAAGGAAGGGCAACAGTGGCTCTCTAGACTTTGTTTGACAGGACTAGTGAGACCTGTAGGTCAAAAACATCTATGGAATGCAGTAGCACAGTCAGTTGCCCATCCTTGTTCTACAGCATGGTGCCTTTACTTCCAACAGAAAGATCAGGAGATTTCTTACCTGCAGCAGATGACAGCTTTGCATGATAGTGCTAGGTCCAGAAATGACTGCCGGACTTCAAAGGAAAGGGCATACTTCAGAGTATGGCCATCGATAATCAATGCAATATCATTCTCTTTGCCCAGTGAGTCTCCCAGATTTGTACAGTGCTGGGTCAATGCAGCTCTTGTTGCCTAAAGGATGCACAGTGAGAGGGAGGGGAAGAGAACAGGACACTTTATCATCACTTCACCATCCTCACAAACTATGGATATACAAATTGCCAGAATCCAAGCAAGTAAGCCTTGGTGATGTTTGCTGATATTCTCAATATTTGCTGTTCTGCAAACCGCTCATTATAAGATATCAGCAAACCGGCCATTAGATTGCAATGTAAGATTGCTTCCTCATACCCTCCAAGTGTCCCAACTTGTCAAGGACAGACTTAATTAATCCTTTGTCATCCCACTTTTTCAGCTGCTTTTAAAATGCCCCAGTTTCTCTCTCCTCCTCCCACTTCCCCCTCTTGTCATCAGCTTACTTCAATTGCTGCAAACTGAGATCAAAGTGCAAAAATAGTTTGCACTCAACTCAGTTGTGAGGGAGAGGAGGAGGTGGAATCCAGCCCTCCCAAGTTGTTGTTGTGTGCCTTCGAGTCCTTTCCAATGTGTGGTGACTCTAAGGTTCACAGGGTTTTCTTGGCAAGATTTACTCTGAGGCTGATAGAGTGTGACTTGCCCAAGGTCACCCAGTGGGTTTCCATGGCTGGAGGAGGGGATTCCAACCCTCATCTCCAAGACTTGTAGTCCAATGGCCAAACCATTATACCACATGGTAGGCTTAGGTAAAAACAAACTGCTACAGCCTCCCCTAGCTTATCTGTTCTTCCTCAGTAACTTTTGCCATCTTGACCCACATTCTGCTGTTGCTTGACCACATGTGAAATGTTGGAGGGTGTGCTTTCTTCTCTGACACACAAAAAGTTATGATTTGCCCTGTTTCATTAAAGAGAGAGGAACCTTTTTAGAAGGTAAGGAAACAATTTGACTTTCAGATTGGGGGTACAACGCACCATCTATGCATCATTCTTTGCTCACTCCAGCTTCAGAATCAGTGTGCATCCCTACTGTTGTAAGTCAAAGCCTAGAAAATCTGGGACTACAACTCCCAGAAGCCCCAAGAGAGTATTTGCAAAGATCTAGAGACCATGCTGGCTGGGAGATTCTGGGCACTGTAGTCCAAATAAGCAAGCTTTCCCAACTTTGGTAACATTACTTCTGTGTTCACATCGAAGTAATTTTGGAAGTTACTCATTGGCATAATTGACTACATACTGTTGCTGAGATCCTACATCACTGCATAGCTCCATACACAAAGTTCCACTTCTTCCTGCTACACATCGACTGTCAAGCCCCAAGAGAGTCTTTGTTGCTGTAGGCTACCAATGGAGAAGGAAAGTGGAGAAGTTTCAGGCCATGAAGAAGCAGCTAGTCTCAGCTCAGTTGTGGGGGGAAGAAATAAGGGTACATTCTCAAATGGAGTGCACATGCATTTTCCTTCCTCCAAGATCTCAGAGGAGCTGGATCTTCATGGTCTGAATGGCTTCCTCCCTCCCTTTCCTCCCCACCAGTAAGTAATAGCAGCAGGGGTCTCTCCTGGCAGCTGCTGGGAGGTGGGAAGTTTTTGGACAGGGTGCAAAGGAAAATCAGTAATGGGACTTACAGGTATGGAAGCCATTAAAAGGATGCTGCCCAGTGTCTCCATAGCAAGACTACAGACTGCATACACAAGTTGTGGAGTTTGCCCCAGATTTTATGTTCAACATATCCACAGAGTGAGAGAGACAGACTATTAAACCAAAAGAGTTTTAGTTAGATTATGTAAAATATTACAAAAGCTGGTAGGGAGGAGCTTAAATTTGGCTCCTTCAGTGCTGACTTTTAAATGGGGCGTGAAAACCAATTTATTTTGAGCCGCTTTTCATTAAGATGTTGAACTTTTAAATGTTTTATGCTGTTGGTGATGGTCGTTTTAAGCTGTCGGTTTTAAAACAGCTCTTATGAGGTGTTTAAATTGATAGGAGTATGATCCTGATTTTTGACACGTCTGACTACTATTCTAACTTTTGATTTATTTTATGACAATTATGATTTTATCCACCTAATGTAAGCTGCCTCAAGGAGATGTCACCATAAAAAAGCAGCCTAGAAATCTTTAAACTACAAACAAACAAGTATCCTATTGCAACCCGGTTTGCTCCTATGCAAGATTCCAGGTACTCATGCCTGGATAACACATACCCTCTTAGATGCAGAGTTTATCAATGTCTGCATCGTACTAGAAATTAACACATTGACCTTGTACCTAAATTCAGGACAAAAGACTATTTCTCATGATATCTAGAGATCCCTTTCAATATATGGAAATATATTAATTCACTGTAATAAATAAAATATATATATAATCCTTGTTAAATCTATAATGAGAGTCAGGATGGTACAGTGGTTTGAGCATTGGCATATGATGCTGGAAGCCAGGTTTGGAATTCCAGTTGGGCCACGGAAACCCATTGGGTGACCTTGGCTGAGTCACATCCTCTCAGCTTCAGAGGAAAGCAAAGGCAAACCCTTTCTGAACAAATCTTGCCAAGAAAACCCCATGAAAGGTCCACTTTAGGATTGCTGTAAGTCAGAAACAACTTGAAGGCAAACAACCACGAGAACGACAAGAAGAAGAAGGTTTGATGTAATTCATGGCTGGGGAATCTAATTCAGGGCTCAGGAATCTGCAATCTCAGCCCAAGAAGCTGATGAACTACTACTCCCACCACTCCTTATCACCAAGGCTAGCTGAATTTCATGGAAACTTAAGTCTACCAACAACTAGAAAGCTACCAGTTCCCCAAATGATAAGTCAGAAATGACTTGAAGGCACACAAATTCTACAATCTGCTGGCTTCAGTACTACATGCTTTTTAACTGCTAGCAATGATATTGTTATGTGCCTTCAGATTGTCTTTGACTTAAGTCAACCCTATCCTAGAATTTTTTGGAACGATTTATTCAGGAGGTTTGTTATTGTCTTCCTCTGAGAGAATATGATTGATGCATGATCAACCAGTGGGTTTTCATGACTGAGAGGGAATTTGAACCCTGGAATTCTAGTTGAACACTCATATCACTATACCAGTGCTTCTTAGACTATCTGATGTAGAGACCAGAAATGGTATTTTACTAGTGTGCCAAAGGCCAGCATCATATTTGTGCCCATCAGTTATAATTGTTTCTTTCTCTCCTGGAAACTTCTCAGGGTCTAACAAAAAGTGACTGAGCAACTGGTACAAGTCCAGAGGCCACAACTTTGAGAAGCACTGAACTACACCACACTGGATCTATTATGGCTTTGATATAAAATAAATATCCAAAGCTGGATCCAGACTTAGTCATTGAAATCAGTAAGACAAGTGATGGCTAAACCAGTCCCATTATTTTAAATGGGTCTGCTATAAAGTATGACTTAGTTTGGAATCAACTCATCATCACTATTCAGCTAATAACAGAACCAGGTGCTTCCATAAACATTGTCTTCTACATATATCCTTTTACTCATGCTCAGGATGGTCTTTTATAGTGTTTCAGGTTGCAGGTAATAGCTACAAATTATGAATAAGAGTGGAGCAGGATCATGCATGTCAGGAATAAGAATACTATATTTATGTACCATTGTAATTGCATGACTGTTTTATGAATACAAATTCCCTCAGGGAAAAGTCACAAATTTACAATAACTTGTTGTGGATTACAGCATTTTCTCTTGCATCACTGATATGACAAACAGATGTGGAGGAAAAAGTGTAGATAAGCCACTGAATACGGACAGCATAAATACCAGATAGATTTATTTTAGTTAACATAAATATCGTAAGAGGTCTCAGACAAAGCTGTTAAGGGGCCAACTTTGTGCAACTTAACTCTTCCACTGTCTCTGCTCTGAGTTCCTCCAGGCTGGAGAACTGGAATGAGTTCCACAGTCCACAGGTGGTCAAGCTGTTACTCAGTAAAGAACTTTTGATGCTGTGCGCTTTTAAGCCATTTCCAACTTATGGAGACCTAAAGGTGACCCTATCACAGGGTTTTTCTTGGCAAGATTTCTTTGAAGAGAGATTGCCGTTGCCTTCCTCTCAGGCAGAGTGTGATTGGCTCAATGTTTCCATAACTGAGCAGGTATTTGAACCCTGGTCTCCTGAAATCCTAGTCTGACACTCAAACCACTATACCATGATGGCTCTCTGATAAAGAGCTACCAGGCCCTATAACATCCTGCTTTCTGGACTGGGCTGGTGGGCTGAGCCACTGTTCTCATCAGCTAATAATACAGAGATTAACTGGATCACCAGTCTGTTCATGGTTATCTTTTCTGCCACTGCTTGATCTATTATCTGACCCATTCTAGATGAGATCATGGGTGCTCTAAGACAGCCTAATGTCATGTTTGTCCAAGTGCTATTCAAGGCAAACTTCTCTTGAACTGAAATGTTTTTGAGGAAGGGTGGAGAATCTCTGGCCCTTTAGATGTTTTGGACTTCAACTCTCAGAAGCCCTAGTCAGCATGACTACTGGTAAGGGGTCATGGGAGCTGAATCCAAACATCCAGAGAAACAAGCTCTTCCAGCTTTGGTTTGGTGCCTACTGAATGGGCAAGGTTGTACTAAAGAGAATGGCAGCACTGTAGACCAGACTTCACACCAGTGTTAAAACCTCTTTAGGTATCTGTGTTTTAGACTGGACACTCAATGAAGTAAGTTTGAAATACCATTTATCTTAAATATGTGTGTTTTTCCCTAGTGTCACAAACACCACTGTTGTTTTCCATAGTCTCCTCCATGATTCAACCAAAGCTTTTTTAGGCCCGTTGATTTCAATAGAACAATTAACTGAAAGTCTCCACTCAGCCCAATGACTTTTTAGCAGGAGAATTCTGATATATTCCTTTTTCTTTCTTTCCTTCCTTTGGGGGTGAGGGAGAGAGTTTCTGGCAATTCTACTACCACCAAGTGAAGACACTGGTGTCATTATACAGTTAAGTCAGAATTCTATCAGCAGAATCACACCTAAGTGAGCAAACTGTATCAAGGCTCCAGTAGTAATCTTGAGAAATACTCCTACTAAACTCAATGGGGTTTCCTTTTGAGTATGCACACACAAGAATCACACAGCTGACTAAGGGTATTAGGGTTAGATACAGTTGCTTCTCCTCTGCTGGAAGAGAGCCATCCACATCAAGTGACATCTAGTATGTCAGAGAAAGTTCCACAGGCATATATCTAGCGGTGTTCCCACTGATGACAGCCCCTAAAGAGGGCCATTCCTGGGGAAGGAGGAGATTGGGGATCCACTAGATCAAATCCCCCTTCAGTCCTCTGCTCTGCTCAGGTCCCTCAGCTATGCCAAGCTGGAGGTGGTGAGCTAGTTTATTAATTACTTAATTTTATTCTTCTTTTCTCCCAACATAGGACCCAAGGCACCTTACAACCAATTAAACAAGGTATACCTAAAAAAATTAACAGGAAAGTTAAATAAAACAGTTAAACAACAATTCTACTAAAAATACAAAATTACAACTTAAAACACATTTAAAATGTATTAAAACAGGAAAAAGCACAGCCCACCCCCAATAAAATACAGCCCTGCCACAAGTACTAAAAATGAAAGGCCTCTCCAAATAAAAAAAGTCTTTGCCTGTCAGTGGAAAGAGAACAGAAAAAGGGTCAACCTAGCTTCCTGCAGAGGAAATTCTAAAGTCTGGAAGCAGTTACTGAGAAAGCTCTCTTCTGTGTCCTCACCAAACATGCCTGTGATGGCAATGATGAGAGATTGAGGGTCCTTTGCCGTTTGTTAGCTTAATCTGTATCTGTCCAGAGTCCCATTTGGTCACCTTCTGGCTGCCTCGGCATCCAACTTGTGACCAACAAGAAAATACTGACAGGCAGAGTTAACATGAACACTCCATATGAGCACTGTAATTAAATAATACTCCACTTGAGCATTATTAAGTACTGGAACCTCAGGATATTTCTACTGGAGAATCAGCAGGCTCTCTGATAGCCTTTTAGGCTATTTGTTGTAGGGACTCGTGGACATACAAACTTACCCTTTCCATTAGGGAGCAATACAGACATGTCAAATTCTGGACACATTGATTTCATGACATTACACTGCATGTAAGGCATCACACATTCATTACATTACAATATATGGCAGGTTTGTAGGGACTGAACCTTTGAGTCATCTGCATCTCTATAGGCTTCTCTATAGTTAACACATAGAGAAACATTATTATCTTAAACAATATTATTCAGCCATTTATCCACTGAAGAACACACTTTCTTCTGTTTAGCAACTATGCATTTCTAAACAGGGATCAGTAATCACCCTGGCATTCAATTGCTAGATATAGCAATGCCCTTGAATGCCAGTGTGATCACTGATGCCTGTTTAGAAATGTATAGCGTATGTATGTATACAGAGAGAGAGAGAGAGAGAGAGAGAGAGAGAGAGAGAGAGAGAGAGACATGCACAACAGGCATAAATTAGAATCCTAACTAGAAACGCACTAAGGTAGAAAGCGTCTCTGGCCTAGTTGAGAGCAGAGATTCTCTCTCACCAGCAAGAGAGGCTCTTAACAGCCAGGAACAGTGCTATCAGCTTAGGCTGCTTAAAAGCCACAGCTGTGTGCCTTTCTGCACTACCCTGTTATAGTGCTATTATTCCACTTTCAATGTCCTGTGGAATCTTGAGGTTTGCAATTTAGAGAGGGACTGTTAGAATTCTCAGCTAGAGAGCTTTTTGGCCTCAGTAGCATAGAAAGGCCCTAGGAGTCAGATGTTCAGTCACCCATGGTCTGTCTCCTTTTGGTCTGTTTTATATCTTTCCCATGCTAATCAGCTGACATATCTTGTCCAATGAAATAAGACAGTACTTACTGGTCGCCATCTACATAAACAATCTCCTCCTGAGAGATGATGCAACACTGGATACAGTTAGCTCTTGCCTTTCTTCAGATTACAGTGGCCTCTTGACTTTTGTGAGGGTTTAGGACACAGAACGCTCACAAAAGTAAAAAAAAAAAAAAAAAAGCTGCAGATAACTCCCCCTGCCAAATGAGTGCTCTCTCCCATTCCCTTCCAGGGATCTCCCCCATTTGCTTGTTTTTTGCCTAGGCATACTGTCTTCCTTCTGGGCACCCAGGCAATAGACAATCAAATGGGAAGCCATGCACCTGGAGAAGGTGTGAGTGCATGCCTTCCCACCCCATTCACCTGCATATCACCTGGGTGTGCTGCCTTCCAGGAGTCCAGGTGACAGCAAAGCAAATGGGAAAGGGCAGCTGTTCGCTTTCCCCCCACCATCTGCATTTCACCCAGGTGCCCTGCCTTCCAGGTGCCCAGTTGTCAGGCAAGTGAATTGGAGGGGGCAGTGACATGACTGGAGGAGGCACACATGCAGGGCTGCCCCCTGCCATTCACTTGCCTTTTGCCAAGGTCCATGGAAGGAAGACACAGACACTCAGGCAAAAGGCAGGGGAATGAGAGTAGGAGAATCAAGAGGTGGCAAATGGGTGACTTGCAAATAATCAAGTTTGCGAATGTCAAACCTGCAAATGTGATGAGAGGACCGTACACCAGCCACCTGATTAGCATAAGGTTGTACTCTTTAACATGGCACCTGTCCTGAGTTTATTATTGGCCAATTCAAACTGTTTAGTTCTCCTATCAGTGTTGACAGGTATGTTTATGATCTACCTGGCACTCGCCTGCACCTATGTTTTCAGTAGCACATGCACATTCTACAATACACAGAGCTTTCTGTTTTATATTTTATGCCTTATGAACACACCATTTATATTTCCAAGTCTCAGAGTTTGCAACCAAATCACCACATGGCCTGTAACGGTGGACCTGAGAAAAAGTCATCCCCTGATGATCTTCAACTCAGGCAGGCTCATATATAGAGAGATATAGTCTTTCAGACAGGCTTGACTGGCTTTATAGGTCATAACCAGCACTTTGAATTCCATTTAGAAATGAAAGGATGTCCAGTTAAGCTATTTAGGAAAGGGAGTTATATGTTCCCTGTGATCACCCCCTGGTTTCCATTTATGGGTGGGTGAGGGGACATTCCCACAAAGAAATCGTCATCTGAGCAGAGCTGCCTCACCTCACCATAGCCAAAATGAACTCCCAACCCTATTTACAGATGGTCTACTCATGAATAAGGAAACAAATATGGAACTTTCCAGCTAGAAGACTAAATACTTATGAAACATTCCTTCTCCACTCCTTGCATTTGGTATTCTTGATAAAGTTCCATCACAGCAGCAGCTACATCAAAGAGTTGTAGAGAGTGATCATTGTATTTTTATGTCTCCTTGTCTGCTGAATACTGTGGTACTCTTTAGCAAAAAAACATAAAACTGCCTCATCGCTAGACTCAAAATACTACACAAGCAAAAGCCTAAAACGATTGTGTCTCGCAAGTATTAAATTATTGTGTGGGATTCTTGAGCTTTACCAGTTCCCAGAGATAGAAATGGGTCTCAAGTGTCAAGTTCCCTGATTTTTCTGAAATATTTCACAAATCCCTTTACAGGGAGAGAGGGAAAGAAACCATGCTTTTCCAGTAGAAACCATTTCTTTCTCTTTCTCTCAGCTTCTCCATAGATTATTAACCCCCTGTTCCCACACACTTTGCCAGCCTAAGAAGCCTCCACGGAAAATATTTTTATTCAATATTTTATGTCCTAAAAGGAAAATAGCTTTGTTTCATGCATCATATAGCAGAACATCATTTTTAATTCATTCTTGGCCGGAAACACAGTATATCCTCAAGTTCACACTTCTTAGCAAAGAAAGATGAGAAGTATATCCAACAGCCCTCTAATCTGACCCACCCTATCACTATCAGTAGTGAAAACTATCTTGGTTACTTCTGCAACTTGAATCAATTCCAGAGTTTAAGTCAGAAAATAAGCTTAGAAATTTACTTTTAAAAAGCGGTTTGCTATGGCTATAGTTTCAATGCTTCCCAAAAGACCACTTATTTTCCATGGAGGTAGAATTCAAAGACATACCCATGTTAGTCTGGATCAATATGCAAAGGGATCTTGTAGCATCTTTAAGACTAACTGAGAGAAAGAGGTTGGTAGTGGAGAAGTTGGTAGCAAAGAAGTTTCGAGACTCAAGTCTATGAAAACATATGCTACCAACTTCTTTCTCCCAGTGCTCCAAAATCCCTCTAGATAAAACTACTTAATGTTACAGCTGTAGTTTTAATAAAGTAATTATCAGTACTCTGGGTTTTTTTTAAAAAAAAAAAATAAAAATTACACACTACAGCAGCATGCTAAATTTTGTTAATAGGACTAAGAAGCCAAAATAACAGAGGCGGGTAAGAATGGGAAAATTAGAGTTGGTAAGGGGGATTAATCTGAAGAGTAGTTGTTGTAATGCATGACAAACTGTTGTTATTTATGGCTATGTACACAGCTGTTGAGACTACTGTAATGCACTCTACATGGGGTTGCCTTTGGAAATTGTATGGATACTTCAGTGGTTCCAAAATGCTGCAGCCAAAATACTGACAGTTAGCTTGAGGGGAAATCACCCAGAGATCCTATTTGTCTTTTAAATTCCTCAAGAAAGTGAAAGAATGCACAGCAGTGGTATCACCTATCAGACTGCTTCACCAGCCATTTTATTGGTCTATGCCTTGCTCAGTGGTACCTGTTTCTATGTCATTGGTGTGGTGAGTTCACTCTGGGTGTTTGTCCAACTTTAAAGGACCTATTTAAAATGCTGAATCTGTTCTGAGGCTAGGCTTCAGCATCTTGGAAAACTCCTTTAAAATTGGACTACAACCCAAAGGAGAGTCACAGCCCAACCGTATGGAAGCCGCCAGCTGCCACTAATTTTGACTGCCATTTCAGGTACCTTGTTTTGGCTTGTTAACTGACAAACCCTACCTGCAACAACTTGATCTGCTCTTGTGCCCCAATCCATCTGCAGAAATGATGTTCTTCAAACCATGGAAATAAACGTCCTTAAACCCTATTTCTGATTGCTTTGTGGTGTAAGGATGATAAGAATAAGAGAAGGAGGTAACTGGGGATTTCAACAGCTGATGAAGACTGAGCAATACAGGTAGCCAACAAAACCAGTGAAAAAAATGGTGTGAGAATGGAAGCAATCAGTAACAAGAATTGCCTCACCCCCACCCCCACCCCCCCAAACCTAGCTGGTAGCACGCTGCATAGTTCTCACTGCACTGCTAACAAAGGAGTGTCTGTAAATAAGGCATTATACGGCATTTTTCAAAGCATGAGTTAATCTATTTCAAGCATTTTAATCTCATTCTGCAGAACTCTGGGAGCACAGTTGTGTGAGCTATCAAAATATGTCTGCTAAGCTACTGAAAGCCACTAGACGTGTTTGACATGTTGCAGATGTTTTCTACAAGATAACTGATTTCATCTGTTTATTTATTTCATTTATATGTCCTCTTTCTCTCAGAGTGGAACCCAAGGCAGTTCACAAAAATCAATTAAAACCTAATAACATTTTGAAGACAGTTTAAAGTTATCACATTAAAAAAAAAAATAATAATTTAAAATGCATGCAAGTTAAAAAAATAAAGCATACAAAAGTTTAAAAATTACCCATTAAAAATCTTCTTAACAGAAAGAAATCTTTGCCTGCGGGCAAAAGGAGAACAGGGAGGGGACCAAACTAGCTTTCTATGGAAGGGATCTCCCTAGAAATTCTCAGTGGGGACAGCCACTGAGAAGGTTCTGTCTTTTATCTTCACCAAGTGAGCCTGTGATGGTGGCAGGACTAAGAGAAAGCCCTGTTCCATGGATCATAAGATTCTGGTAGCTTCATATTGGGGCAATATGATCTTTCAGATAATCTGGACCTAAGTTTTATAGCTTATAACTTATAACTTATAGCTTATAAAGTTATGACCAGCACTTTGAATTGTACCTAAAAACTAACTAGTAGCCAGTGAAGCTGTTTTAACAAACTACAGCTCCCTGTAGCTGCCCTCAGTCAACATTCTGGCCGCAGCATTTTGGAACTGCTGAGGTATCCAGGCAGTTTCCAAAAACAGCCCCATGTAGAACTCATTACTGTAGTCCAAACAGGATGCAATCAAGGCATGTGTTAGCACAGCCAGATCAGGCAACTCAGTCTGGTATCCTCCAAATATGTTGGACTACAACTTCCTTCAGTTCCCAACAAGCATGGCCAATGTTCAGAGACAATGAGAGTTGCAGTCCAAAAAACAGCTCTCATGTTCCCCAGGTTCAAAAAAACTCATTTTGAAAGAAAATGCTACTTTTCTCCTGTTTAGGTTTCAAACCTTTTTTGTAACATTCTTTTAAGCCCAAGAGAAACCTCATTCAACAACTGAGAAAGCCCTCACACAAACTATGGAAAGTCCCAAAGTCTGAGCACAACATTCGAGAAACATTTCTGAAACAATAATAACACTAACACAGTGGTTCAGCAAAATAACCCCAAACTGCATTTTAAAAGGACTTTAAAGTTTTAAAATGTTTTTAAAAGTCAGAAATGTCTTTTCCTGGCACTGGAATGTCAGTACAGTAAGTGCCAGGTGATAAATTCCATATTGCTGGCAGCCACAACTAAAAAAGCTCCTTCTGTTGTTCCCACTGCCTTACCTCTGTTTTTGGAAGGAAAAGCTCCCCATGGCACTAACGTTCCTTTGTGATGGAACTGCATGCTCCTGTGAGCTGAGACACTATGCTGATGGTAGCAATGCTGCTTGTAGGGTCTCCCTTGTCACAGACTTTTACTGAGGAGCCAGATTAAATGTGCCAAACAGATATTGCACAGTAGCACTAGCGGGGAGTGAAACTGGCAGAAGATCTCTCAGAGATAGCCGCAGTGACACCATAACTAACACTTATTAGTATCATGCAGAAGAAGGCAATGGTAAACCACCCTTGATGCCCTTTACCTTGAAAACCCTATAATGAGACAATAAAAAAACAAAGAGAATAGTGCCAAAAGATAAGACTCTCAGGTCAGAAGGCACTCAATGAGTTTCTGGGGAAGAGCAAACACAAGTAGTGCTGTGCCTAATGATGCAACTGGAATCGAGTCAAAAGGCCGTTCAGCTGTTGATGTGCTGAGAGGTGAAGGGAAGTCAAAGCTGCATAACATATATTACAGGACCATGGAATGTGAGAAGCATAAATCAAGGGAAGCTAAACATAGTAAAACAAGAAATGAGAAGTATAAACATTGCACTACTTGGGGAGAGCAAACTAAATTGGACAGAAATGAGACTTTCCAGTCAGACAATTACACAGTATTTTACTCTGGAAACAAAAATCTAGGAAGAAATGGGTTGCATTAGTAATGAAGAGAGATGTAGCAAAAATATTCAAAGGAAATGAAGGAGGGCAGTGACTAAATTCTGTGAAGCCAACAGCTTCACAACATTACAGACACATTCTTCAGGCAACCAAAGAGGTAACCGTATAGATGGACCTCACCTGATTGGCAATACAGAAATCAAATAGACTACATAAGTGGAAGTGGAAGATGGAGAAACTCCATTCTCTGCAAAAACAAGACCAGGAACTGCTAATATCAAAAATTAGAGTAAAGCTAAAGAAGAATACTAAATCAATCAGTGTGCCAAAATGCAACATGAATAACATCCTTTTATACTTTAAAGATAATATAAAAGTAGATTTGCAGTATTAAACCTAACTGACCAAGTGTGATAGATGATCGCTCAGAGGTCACTGAGCAATTGATTGTGCCAGAAACACAGCCAGTGATAGACCAAACTACCTTGCCAACACTGCCATCAGCTGAAAGACAAGCTGAGATGAAAGACAATCTGTAACCAGTGCCAGAGGGAGAAGGGACCAGCAATGATTTAGAGGAATTAGATCCATCTTTGCCCCCCAGCTCCCAATCACGGAGGAGACAAAAATGAGCTGCTCAGAGAGAAGCCCTTTTGGTGAGATTGAGAAAACAGAACAATGATGAGTAATACTTATGTCCGTCGGCTATATAAATCTCTTGGGGTGGCTTGCCATTTGCTTGTAGCAAATTGCTACTCAAGCCCTCACAATCCTTGTGTTCTGGTTCTCTTGACTCCTTTTGGATAGACCTTTGGTATTCTGGACCTTTTGGATTTGACCTTGACTTTGGCTCAGCTCAGCACTTCTACTGATTGTTTGCATTGGACACTCCCCACTGCCTCTTCCTCTTGGGCAAGTACTATCACATTCTTTCCCTTGCTGGCAGAGAGGCATGGGCTGGGAGTTGAACTCTGATACCAGGAGTCAAAAGAATTTTGGACAGAAGTCAGGGACCTTGTGATGGAAGAATGCAAAAAGACACCATGTGGAGCCAAAAAAGAGAGAAGGCCTTTCTTGGATGACAGATGAAACTCTTCAAGCAGTTAAGGACAGACAAGAAAAAGTAAAAGGGGATAGAAATAGGATCAGAACTCTGAACACAACATTCAGCAGCTTGTATGCAGGGACAAAAAGAACTACTATAAATATTAATGCAAAGAAATAGAAGGTGACACCAAAAAAAGTATAACAAGAAACCTCTTCCATAAGATCTGAGAAATGAAAGATAAATTTAAACCAAGAGTGGGAATACTCTACAATCGGCAGGGGAACACACTGCATGATGAAGAAGAAATAAAAAGATAATGGAAACAATACCCTGAAGCACTATATAAAAGAGATGAAAAGATGACAGATTCATTCAAGACAGAATAATCTGAAGATGAATCATGATTTTAGAAAGTGAAGTAGAAGCTGTACTGAAAGCACTTAAGAGAATTTTTATTACATACGGAGCGAGAAATGCCAGATGTCCAAGCAGCGTTCAGGAAACCAAGAGACACTAGGAATCATATTGCAAACTTGTGTTGGATAATGGAGCACATCAAAGAATTTCAGAAGAAAGTCAGCCTGTGCTTTATAGATTATAAGAAAACTTTTCATTATATAGATCATGAAAAATGATGGATTCTTCTTAAAGAAATGGGTATACCACAACCTTTGATTATCCTAAAGCATAACCTCTACTCAAGACAAAAGGCCACCATCAGGACAGATTATGGAGAAACACAATGGTTTCTAGCTGGCAAGGGAGTCAGATAAGGCTGCATTTTATCACCTATTTGTTTAACTTGAATGCTGAATGTAATCCAGCAAAGCTGGATTAGACTCTGGGCCTTTCTGCACCATACTGTTATAGTGCTATTATTCCACTTTCAACATCTTGTGGAATTCTGGGGTTTATAGTTTATTCAGGCCAAAGAGTTCTCTGGCTGAGAATTCTAAATGACCCTCCCTAAACTGCAAACCCCAGGATTTCCTTAGGATGTTGAAAGTGGAACGATAGCACTATAACAGTATAGTATGGAAAGGCCCTCTGAGGAAGGAGATGTCAATATTGGAGGAAGAAACATCAAAGATTTGAGATTCGCAGATGATCCTATACTGCTAGCAGAAAGTAGCAAAGACTTGGAACAACGATGGAAGAAAGTCAAGGAAGAAAGCACAAAGGCAAGTTTACAGTTCAACATTAAGAAAATGAAAACAATGATCACAGGTGATTTACATAACTTTAAAGCAGACAATAAAGACATTGAGATAGTCTTGGCTAAGTCGTTAATCAAAAATGGAGTCAAGAAATCAGAAAACTAGGACTTGTAAGGGCAGCTATGAAGGAACAAGACAAGATCTTCAAGTGTAAAGATATATTATTGAATACCACAGTGAAGATTGCCAATGCCATTGTATTTATGATGTCCGTGTATGACTGTGAAAACTGGACAATGAAAAAATCTGGTAAGAACAGAATTATTTCCTCTGAAATGTGATGCTGAAGTAAAATTCTGTAGATATTGTGGACTGTCAGAAAGACAAATAAATGGATCCTAGAGCAAATCAAGCCTAAACTTTCCCTCCAAGCCAAGATGACTAAGCTGATATTGTCTTACTTGGGACAAATTATGAGAAGACATCATGTAGACCACACTATAGGTTGATAGACTCAAATTTCAGGATTCTATAAGATGTTGAAAGTGGAATAATAGCACTGTAACAGCCTAGTGTGGAAATGACCAGGGTGACTTGAAGAACTCTCATTCTCAGGTCACCATGTTTAAGTCAATAACAAGAATACCAGAAAAGAGCTTCAGATGGAAGGTTTCAGCTTGGTATGGGATAAATTATTCCAGCAGACATCTATGTCCAAGCCACATGAAATTTTAATGGTAAGCACTATACTTTGAACCAAGCTTGGAAGTAGGCAGAGAAGCAGACATTGGAAAAATTACTGTACTGACTACATTTCCAATTATTATTTGGTTTTCACATCAAATAAACCTATTATCCTTTGGTTTCCTCATTTCTCCAGATTTTGTGACACAGTTCTTTGACTAATACAAAGAACACAAATCCACAAAATAGATAAAATGCCATATGATATATATTATGGGTGGGAGACTTGCCAAATGGGTATATTGGGGAAATTAGTATCCTCAATGCATATGAATTTTCACCGTTACAAAAATGTTTACGAAATGTAACGCTAACTTGGAGAGGAAAATGTATATTAACGTGAAAAGGGGTAAACAAACTTGTGCATGAAAAGAATGGAAAGACTGTACTGTAAAAAATGAAACACATCATTTATTCCTACTTCACAAGACTGCCATACACATTTTTTTTAATTGCTATGTGCTATCAAGTCAACTTCAACTCATGGTGACCCTATGAATGAGAAAGCTCTGCTCAGGTCTGGTAAACCCAGGTCTGTGGCTTCCTTGATTGGGTCAATCCACCTGTAATACAGTCTTCCTTTTTTCTGATTGCCTCCTATTTTACCAAGCATTATGATCTTTTCCAATGAGTCACACTGGTATGTTCAAAGTACAATAGCATCAGTTTAGTCATCTTGGCTTCTAGTGACAGTTCAGGCTTGATTTACTCTCAGCTCTTTATTTGTCCTTTTGTCAGTCAATCGTATCCACACACACACATGCACACGCAAACACATACAGCTCAGGATTTGTCCTGCTTAATTCCCTGAGGCTTATTCCCATACAAGTATAAAAAGGACCACAATCTTAAAAGTACTGCAGCTCAGGAAGTACAAAAGCTGCAGGCTATATTGGAGACCTTGTTGCATCAATGACCCACAAGTCTGCTGGTAATAAAATGTGGTACTCCAGAGCAAGCAAGGGGAAAGAAGCCAGTGTTCATGAAGTAATATACCTCCTGAGGGGACAAGCATGATGAACCAGAGTTCTGGAGGTCAATACCAGATTGGGACCAATCCCACAGCCTAGAGTCATTTTATTTAATTCAGAAAATTATCTGCTTTCCTTGACTACATGAGGTAATTGCTAGTGGAAAGGAACACACCAGCTGGGGAAGGATTTAAGGATATGCATTATTGCCTTCCTCAATGCTATTGCTGAGCAAACAAATGTTCCCTATTTAACTGCGAGCAATTAGATACGGTCCTTGAGATATCATGTGCTTATATATAAAGACTAGCTAAGTCTTTAGGGAATGAATAAACTTGTTACAATTGCATCAATCCCAATTCTCCCCTCCCTCCATCCCCCCAAAAGAGGGCATGTTCTGGGGAAGGATTAGCTATTTTCTTCTCTTTTCCAAATTATAAGCATATAATGTGTATAAGAATTCACACTGATTCCATGATGTGAGTTGTGCTCTTTGGCTACCCACCCCCTGAGGATAAGAAAGAACACTACTCAAATAGCGTGGTTACTTCTGACCCGAAACAGGGTCATTCATTCTAACAGGACTGCTAACATTTTTCCTGGTTGAGCACCTGTGCTTTTAAAACCTGCATAAAAGGAAGAAACTCACAAAGTGGGGCTAGTTTCCCCTGCAAAAATCAGTCCAGAAGGTTTCAGGCCTATAGGAAAATGGCTCTCTGCCACTCTATCTAGGAGACTATATTTTGTCCCCTGCCCAAATTAAGAAAAAGAACTTGTACCAATTCAGCAAGAAGATGAATTAGAAGGATGGAATACTGACATATGTCTTAATACCTGTTCAAAAATTGGTTCTTTTGATTCTATATTTATAGCAGGGGTGGGTGAAATGTGGCCCCCAAAGGTGTTTCAATGTTGTTGTGGGTTTTCCAGGTTTTGAGGTCGTGTTCTATTAGTATTATCTCCTGACGTTTCGTCTGCATCTGTGACTGGCATCTTCAGAGGATATCCTCTGAAGATGCCAGCCACAAATGCAGGCGAAACGTCAGGAGATAATACTAATAGAACACGGCCTCAAAACCCGGAAAACCCACAACAACCTTTGGATTCCGGCCATGAAAGCCATCATGTTTCAATGTTTTTGTGGGTCATCTCCAGGCAAATCCTACCGTTTTGTGTGGATCAGCTCCAGGCAAGAAGAAATTTCCAGCTCAGCTAATGGGCCAGCAGCTTAATACAATTTGCAAGACATAATTGATCTGTTGATGCAAGTTGCATAGACTCTCCAGAGTCTATATACAGTATTTTCTCCTCCCCAGTTGTTGTGATGCTAGGGCTCACAATCTGCTCTGGTTTTCATCTATATTCCAGCTGGAAGCAAGTAGGCTAGATTAAATGTTTCTTATTCTGAATCCCTATGTAGGCAAGAAGTAAGAATCCCTTCATTTCACCTTGAACTGGAAACAGCCTATCCATAAGGTTTAGTGACATCACCACGAGCTGTCCCTAGGAGTCACGTTTTGACCTAGAAATGTCAGGGACCGGGAAGATCCTGAACTGGCAACCTTACTTCAGACCAAAAAAGAGAGCAGGAACTTCTCCCCTAGAAGCCTTCAAACACAATGATTCACCTTTACAACAGGTTGCAGGTATCTCCTCATACTGTTTGATATAAAAAAATAGCAATTTTGAAAACCGACAGTGGCCAATATAATTCTGTTTTTTGGCATTTGTGGCAGTCTATGTGGACTATGGATGGTCCCAAAGGTAGAAAATATCCCCTTGGAGCTACCATGGCCTTGGCATACGCATGGCATACGCACTTGGAGCTACCCCAATACAGAGCAAGGGGAAAAAAACTTTTATCCCTTACTTTCTTAAAGAGTTACTCCAGTTTTCCACTTTTCCATCTTGTGACCCATTCTCCAATACAGAAATTGAACCACCATTGCTGAACATAAACAACATGTGAACAGCCTCAGAAGCAGATGCATAAGACACACTTGGGTATTATATTGCCATAGCTATCCAAGCACAGGCAGTGGTGAGATTGATCACAAATATGGGACACAAAGCAGAGTCTGGTTTTCATTGGAATTGCAAGACTGACTTGGGGAGAAACTAGTGATCAAACCTGGGAAAATCCCACAGGATAAAGGCCTTTTCCAGTCCTTTGCTACCTACACCATGGTACATTAAACAGTGAATGCACCCCCCTCACTACAGTAGAGTAAACTTGACAGTTAATTTGGCATTGCGCCTAAGCACAACTTTACCCAAAAAAGCATTTTAAAGTCAACCACTTTTAATTTACTCATTCACTGTTTCAAAAAATAGCAAGTACTGACAGTAAAGCTCCTGGCAATCATTATAGCATTGTTCCTACACAATTCACACACCATTCTGTTTACAAGAAACCAAACTTTCTGACTTGAGTGACCTGTATAAATTTTATTCCATTCTCCAGAGCACATCATGCTGATGAACAGTAGAGCACTGTTATAAATCTTGGAGTACCGAGCAAAATTTGTTGACAGGCAAAGCATTAGGCTATCCTGCAGTAGAGCTCATGTGTGGTCTCCATTTGGGAGCACATCATGCTGTTGCAAAAGAAACCTTGTGATGAGCCTGCTTGTATTTTCCAACTTTCCAAGACCTTTCCAAAAGGCTCCATATAATCAGCATAACTCTGCAGCTGAACAACATGAAAACCCTGACAGGTTATTTTATGGTATCATATTTAGACCATTAGGAGAAAAAAAGCAGAAAACTTTTAAAATGTAACATAGAAGACAAAGATTATATCCATTTTTAGCATTGCTCAATAGATGTGCTGTGGTTTGGATCCATAGATCCAGTAACAAAGTGTTGTAGTTCTGGTAAATTCTGAAAAGGCTCATTGCTCATTACACCATTCCCTTTAACTATATCACCATCCTATTGCAGCAAAACCACTCTGTGACACCTTGAAGACCAAAAAGCTTATCACAGCATATGCTTTTGTTCAATGCAGCTCAAATTATCCTAAGCTGCAGATGTTGGCGGGGGGGGGGGTCTGATTCTGTGTTGATGTTTAGGAATTAAACACCAACATCAGAAGGAAGTGAAATGCCAAAGGAACAATGACAATCATATTACGAACAGTGGCCATTCCCAGAAAAGTTGTTGCTAACAAAACAAACAGCCTGGTAGTGGGAAAACTGATCAGCAGACGTAGTATATTTTTAAAAAAGAAACAGAACTTTATCCCAATTCAGTGGGACTTAAGCATGCTTACAGTACACAGAAGGATAATAGCAAAAGCAGTGCAAGCACAGTGTGGCTATGTGCGTGCATCTGTGTGTCAGTTTGTGTGTATGGTCCTGTTTTTGCCATCATCATTCTTCCAGTTAGCTATGATGAGCAGCTAGCTATGATAAAATTGTTTCCGTTTATTGGAAAGAGTCTTGCTTTGCTTTGTCTTTTGGTCCTCCATGAAGTAGTGAGAACAATAGAGGATTTAACAGCAGAGCAGCATTCAGATAGACATTCTACAGCCGGCCTTGATGCAGATTTTCCAGTGTACCTTAAGCATGACCTGTAGGGGGGTGGGGGAGTGATTGCTATCTGTTTGGAGAAGACCATCTCTCAGTCAAAGCTGTCTAATTCCTGTGCCCCAGGGACCTGTAAGGAAATCTGGCCTAAGGGAGTTTATGTTGGAAATGGAGTGATGGAAATAACAAAACTAGGACATACTGCTTAAAATAAAAGCTATCCGAAACACAATGTAAGCATGCCAAGACGGCACCTGTAATAGGAAAAAGCTAGGGGAAAGACTTAAAATAACAAATGGGCCCAATTTTACAACATGGTCATGCCTTAGAAGGCAAAACAATAGCAGGTCTGAGAAATTTCACTTTTTTGGATAGTGGCCATGGTGGCTGAGGGATTCTGGGAGTTGTCATCCAAAAAGGTAAGGTTTTCAAGCCCTAATCAGTATTACTCAGTACATGCATAATGTGTTAGGCCCACTTCTATCATTCTCTGTGGTTTTCTAATGTGTCTGTCAGAGACTCTAAGGGCTGTCCCCTGCTTGATAGGAAAAGCAGCATACAGCCTACAAGAAGTTGCCTTAATACCACGTTAGACAAATAGTCTAACAGAACCATCTAATCTGACTTTCAGTAGTTCTCCAGAGTCCCAGGGTAAACTGCTTGCTTTCACATTACATGCTAACTGATTCTTGTAAGTACTAGGGGTTGAACCCAAAGCTTGGAATTAGGTTATAAAATTAACTCGCTATTTTTTCTTACACATTTTGCCTAACTTTTTAGATTCCTCAGTTACTGCTAAAGTTAAAAATAGACTTTAGTAAATCAGGGTGTTAGAATTTGTTAGCGGTCATTAGTGTGCGTGCCTCTCCCTCTGTCAGGTTCAGTAAAACAGAAAGATTTCTGTTTTTCTGAAAAAGAAATATTAGAATTGGAGGAAATGTGTCACATGGCTTTCTTGTTAAGCAGACTAATTTGTGTGATTTCTTTGAGAAGACAGCAGGGAGGAGAGAGGATAAAGAGACAACTTTATGCAGCGCAAGCCAGAAAGTTGGGCTTATGGAACAGTATTTCGGAAAGAAGGAAAAGAGAGAGAGAGAGAAAGAATGGAAAAGAAGGAAAAAAAGGTGAATCTTGGGGAAAAAATGGGGTGGGAGTGATTTGTTTGCTTAGCAGGACACCAAAACTCTCAAGCAGTCATGGAGCTTTCAAAATGCCCTTCCATGAAAGAAAAATATTTGGAGTTTTTCCAAGGGAGAGCACTACCCTCAGTATGTCCCTACCCTACTTACCAACTGATTCTGGATTGATTTCTATTGCATAATATAACACTATCCTTTTGTTATATAATATCTACTATAATATTATTTGAGGTTAGCTTTATTTAAGTCCTTTCCCATTCTTAGTTTATTATTCAGACAGTACTAGGTTTCTGTGTAATTACTGTATGTGAAAAATGTTCCTCAAATTAACCCCCATTTATTTATTTATTTATTTATTTATTTATTGGCTTCTCTTCCTCTACCCACCCTTCCCATTTACTTTTTATCTGCCTTTCCTCCTCCTCTTCTTCCTCCTTTTTCTTCTTACACACCCTCTTTTAATTATACAACTAAGTTAAGATGGGTGCAGAAAAAAGTGGGCTTTTTAGATACCTGATCATTAAAACCACAGATGCCACACACTGAATTTAGTATCCTTGGCTTCTGCATTCAAAATATGTGCTCTACCACTCATTTTAGCAGACCACACTTCTTAATTGGGAGTGAAGAGGCAGAAAGAATGTAGTAAGTCAGTTGTGCTGAAAAATATTCTGCATATGCTTAAAGACTCTCAAATTTCTGATTCATAATTCTCAACTCCTGATTTACTGACCAGTCTATCAGTGTTATCAGGACAATTAGCTATCCATTTATTTCTGTATTTGCAGTGGATCAGTGTGTTCTAACTGAAATAAATCACTTCTGAACAAACCAGGCACTTCCAGGATTGCGATGGGATGACCACGGAGACGGGTAAGGTGTGGAAATGGCCTTAGAGCTTGAGTAGTTTCTTTGTAGCTTAAAGCAGCTCTACTGGTATGCCATCTGTTCCTGGTCATTTATTTCTCCCAAGTAAGAAATCTTTTTTTAATTTGCCAAGATTGAGACTAAAAGCAACTCATAACATAGTTAAAAATCCAGAGACAAATAAAACAGAGTAACCTAAAATATTAAAACTCAGTTTGAACAAATTATTACATTAAACCACCACCACATTAAAAGAAGTTTAAAGCAGATCAATAAAACAACACAGCATGCCCTGTTAAAAGCCAGTTTCACTGCAGCCAGTAAGCTTTCCCAAATGACAATGCCTTTGTCTACTGGCAGTAGGAAGGGGGCCAGCCTAACCTCAAAAGGGGTTCTATAACCTGAGAGCAGTCACCAAAAAGGCCATCTCTCAAATCTTCACCAAATGTGCTGGTGGGGGTGGCAGAATTGAGAGCCAGGCCTCTAAGGAAAATATTAAAACACACTTAGGCTTTTACTTTTTAGATTTTGTTGTTGTTTTCTTTCATTAGCCATCTAAGCCTTTGCAATGGTACAAGATAAAAATGTAAAATAAGAGCTGTCCTAGATCTATGCTTTTCTTGTCTGAACCCCTTTAGACTGGTTTCTGGCTGCACAGAAGGTGGTATCTCATGTGGATCCATCTTGAATCCCAATGAGAGTGCTGTGTCCCACCAAAGTTCTGGCCCACATGGCCCATATTTCCAGACTGCTACTGAAGACAGCCTGGTTTGTGCGTCTCCTGTAGCAGTAAGATCCCTCTGTGCAAGGATGGGATTTGGCACAGCCTACCCAGCTTCCATAACGAGGTTTGGCAGTGAAGTCTTCACCTTTAAATAATTCAGGCTGCCTGTTCGATCTACAAGAACTGAAATACTTCCATGTGGGAGTTAGGGATTCAATTGTATATTGAGGATGCAGATTTTCTATTGCAAATCATTGACTTTTGGAAGATCCATGGTCTGGTGAGGGTAAGGAGCAGATTTCTTGGCCTTCCATTTAATTTAACAGCTATATAATCAGGGAAATTGGCAAGTGGACCTCAGTTACTGCATCGGTACTTTTCTGCCCCAGGCCTCCTTCAGGCCCTAATTAACCTTTGCTCATAAAGCAAGTCTGTATTCCAAAGCTGCTTAATGGTAACCATATAGAGACAGAGGGAAGATTGGGAGAGGGAGTAGCCAATACTGTACAAAAAAGCATAGGAATTTAACATGCAGGAACATTATTTAAACTATATTTCGTGACAAGCAAAAATATAGCTTAAAACTGTGTTTCCACATTTCCAGCCGTGGCTCTTCCCAGCCAGATACACCACAATTTCTGCACACTAAAATTCAGCTGTAATTTGATTTAAGCTAAAATCCTGAGCACATTTGCTGTGGAAGGAGTTGAATTAGATATATATTGAAATAAGAGTCTGTGGGATCAGGGTGTCAATCATCAGTTTAATGCTGGCTTTCTGATTTTTTTTTTAAAGTATGACATAGTACAGCTGCTTTAAACTGCCTTCTCACATACTGAGGAATAGAAATTCCAGTTTTCCCCACTTGCCATTTTTATTTTTCAAATACAACCTTTCTTGGCCATTAGTTTTCTTTTCTACAAGCGTGTGTGGGTGTGGGTGTGGGTGTGTTGAGGAATTGTAAAGGGAGAAGATACTCCAAATTCCACCTAGTCCAACCCTCTGCCAGTGTAAGAATCCACAGGAAAAATATCCCTGACAGACAGCTAACAGTAAAAATATCCATCTTCTATTCAAAAACTTCCAGTCTTTCAAGGCACTCCATTTCACCTTTGAATATCTCTTTTTCCTAATGTTTTATCAGAATCTCCTTTCCTCTAGGTTGATGCCTGCTCCATCTTCCTCGTGACAGCCCTTGCAGATATTCGAACATGACCATCGTATTGCTTCTAAGGTTTCCCATCTTTAGGCTAACCACACCCACCTACCTGGGCATTCATAATGGATGGTTTTCCAGACCCTTTACCAATCTGTTAACCCTTCAATGGGCACATTCCAGCTTCTTTATATTCTTCTTACACTGTGGTGCCCACAACTGAACACAGCACTGCAGGTGAACAGAGTGGAACTGTTACTTCACTTGATCTGGATTCTATAAATCTGTTAATGCAGTGTAGAACTGTTCAAGCTTTTTCTTTTGCCTCCATCTGAGGATGAGAGAATGTGACTTGCCTACGGGCATCCAGTAGGTTTCCATGGCCAAGCAGGAATTCAAACCCTGGTCTCAACCATCATAGTTCAACACTCAAACCACTACACTATGGTGGATCTCAACATCACATTGTTGACTCATATTTACTTTGTGATCTACTTAGAACCCTAGATTCTTTTCACACACATTGCTGTCAAACTAGGTGTCATTCTCCCTGTATTGGTGAATCTGATTTTTCCTGCCAAAAAGGAGATCCCTATGTTTGCTCCTATTGAGTCTCCTTTTGTTAGTTTTGGACCAACAAATTGATTGTGACTTTAAATCTTATTTTTTCCTTCTGAGATACTAGCTATGTTCCTCAGTTTAGTATCACCTCAGATTTGATGAGCATCCCACTTTGTTCCCTCATCCAAGTCCTTTATAAAGATATTGAACAATACTAGGCCTAGGACAGAACCTTGTGGGATCTCATGTGTCACTTCTCTCCAGGCTGACAAGGAACTATTGGTAAGAACTCTTTGGGTCCTTTCTGTCAAGCAGCTATCAAGCAACTTAACAGGAACAATCTGTAGCCTACACTTTACCAGCATTTCTGCAGGAATACTGACTTCAATAGGTGAATGTCAAGTATACCTAAGCTGGAACCCAGCCTCAAGTTACTTAAGGCTATTTAAGCCATATTATGTCATATGCCACAAGGATAAAGGATATTTTGCATATGGATAGAAGAAAGTATTGCAGCATTTGCAACACATCAAGTCAAAACAAGGTTGATAATAGCATTTTTCTCATCGTGTTACACAAGTTGTATTTCAGCACTGTCCTCCCAATTCTGTATAATGAGTACAAACAGATTTTATAAATAAATGACTGAACTCATTGGACTTCAGTGTAGAGACAGATAAATCACTTTGGCATCAATTTCATAGATACTCATTCATAAACCTGTCCCAACATAATCTGCAACTGTTTTTTAAAAGTTTGCACAAAAATTCATATTTGTGTAAATATTCCTAAAAATGTGTGGTCCATTTTCTAAACGCATTGTTATCCCCACATACACATTGCCTGTTTCATTTTGATGTGGCCTTTGAGACAAGAACTGCCTCACAACATTTGGAGAAGTGCAAAATCTAATGGAGAGTTACATTCTGAACAGCACACCAGTCTGGCAGGTGTGGAAGAGGTCCACTGGTATTAAAAATCTGAAATGATCAAAATCCTCAAGAATCTTTTATTCAGTAACAGCTTCATTACATGGCACCCAGCACCTTTGCTAACTGGAATCCTCCAATTCCATTCAGCCCCAGTCAATATAGTCAGTGGTGAGGAATCATAGGAGTTGCTGTTAAATTGTATCTGGAGGGCCACACATTTCCCATCCCTGATACATACCCTTTTACTTTTGCAGTTTCCTGAATCTCTCAAAACAATTACAGAAAGATATCATGCAAGTCTGTTACATCGGCAAAAGTGAGTTCACTGTTGGCATATTCACCGATAGCATTTCATACCACGTTAGCATCTTTCTTCAATCACTTCTCTGCACACACACAGTGAGCTCTGCTATCCCAAGCTTTTCCACCTGAGGTCAAGAATATAGGTGAATTTGTTCAGTCTTAAACATACAGTTATAATATAAACTTATTTTCCTAGACAGGCAAGCAAAAACTGAATCTTCAGAGCAGTTATTCCAGAGTAATCCAATTAAGACTAGTGGTTATATTCTAGAGCAGTGATTCCCAACCTGGAGTATGAACTAGGACATTTAGAGGTATGTGAAAAAAATTGAAAAATGGCAGAAACAGGCACATATGTCAACAATGTGAGACAAGATACAAATCAAAAATTATGAAATCAATTGAATGATATCATGAGTGTTGGAGCAACTTTCCTTCATTTTTAACTTTGAGAAAAAGGTTAAATGTTCCCTTTCTTTGTTATTTTGGCAAATGGTGAGGAGTCCCTCCCTAAACAATGTGGTGTGACCACGTCACTACAGTGCTCATGTTCAGTGGTGGCACCTCTCACAGGCTCAGCTTTCACTCTCAGCTTTGCAAATATTTGAATGGTGTCACACTGGTCCCGGTGTATATATAAGCAGGCACCTCAGTCAGTCCTGTGAGAAGTATTCAGTGAGTGAATTCTTCCAGGTCTTTTCTACCTCACTTCTCTTTTGTCATGGTTTTAAGTTTTAAATTAATTTTTCAATTTGTGTATTCTCAGCTATATATTCCATTGCTTTTTAATCCCATTACTGGGATTTAAAGTTACAACACATAAAATTGAAATAACACCAATTATATTAATTACAAATATTTTGCTAATATGAAGGGTACAGTATATGAAAATGGGCTGCCAAAGCATAGGCAAATGAAAAAAGGTTAGGAACTACTATTATAGAGCAAGATGTTCAAGACATCTAGATTATTGCTTTGCACAAAACAGTTCACATCTCCCATTCAGTAGAATGCAAAACAAAAATAAATAGAAGGAAAAAAAGTGGTGGCCGCAGAAATAGTCTACCATCAGTTTACCGGACATGCCTGTCTTTCTGTAATGTTTTTATTAACACTTATCTAATATATATGATATCTACATCAATTATTGAAAAATAATTTGAATAAGAAAGAATCACAGACCAACCAATATCAAATAGCAGGTTGGAAATTAAACTACTTAAGTTAATTTCCCTACAGGCCAAAAGTAATAGGCTTAATATTTACCAAACTTATTAGCCATTTCCACTGAGTCAACCGTGCACTCTTGTCCACCAAAATCATGACCACATCAGCCTATGGAACTTGAGAATACTAATATCCATACTGATCAAGTATCCTGGGTCTGGACAACAAATCCTAATCATTTCAAAATTATAGGAAGGGCCTCTCAAACTTACCATGGAATAATATTCTCCAAAATACTCTCTCTATAATAATTACATTTGAATGACACAGAACGATGTAGTACAGAATACAGGGCTGTGAATTTAAATGTACAATACTCCCAACTACACCGACCTATTTAGATGTCTTTTATGATAATGCTGTCCCTGCACAGAGCTTGAGAATGTTCAATTTTGGATTGCTGATCCCAGAATCCATTAGTCAGTATGGGGGATTCTGAATGCTGCAGTCAAAAATAACTTTTCCAAGCTCTGCTCCCAAATCCACATTACTCATGTAGGCAGGACCAGCCCTATTTTCAAGCATCATACTGTATGCCCACCCCTGTGAAAGGTTAAGAGTCAATAACACTCCTTTCATACATTTACCATGAAAGCAATCAATCAACTCAAAGCTTTTGTTTCCCAGTGGAATAATATACTTGAGTTCTTCATGTATTGACTTGGCAGGGGTATGGGGTGATGAAATGTTCTGAAACAGGTGCTGTGCCTGTAATTCATTCAGTAGGTACTCTAACAAACCATATATTAACATATTAACAGATGTTAGTATGTTGGACTTGGTCACCCCTGTGGTCTCTTCGAGCTCTGCAATTCTATGCTTTTAAAGCAATTCATACTTCTGAAATACAGGTCTTGTTGAAGCAGAAGAAAAATGTTCTAAATTGCTCATGGATTGAATCTATGAACAGTTTCATCCTAAATTACACACCATGCTAGACAGCTTAATCACCATGCTAATATCCGAATGCATATAATATCCAAATGCATATAAATGAATACATAGGTTCCAGAGCTTGGAAAAGTTGCCCTTCTGAAGTACAATTCCCAGCCAGAAGGATCACTCACCAAAACACATCATTCTTATTTTGAAACTAGCCTAAGCTACAACCAGTTTTCTAAGAGCTTGCAAAGTGCTTGCTGCACATCTCAGAAAGTTACTTTTTCAGGCAACAACTCCCAGAATCATAGAGCTGGAAGAGACCACAAGGGCCATCAAGTCCAACACCCTCCCATGAAATAATACCCAATCAAAGCATTCCCAACAGATGGTCATCCAGCCTCTGTTTAAAAACCTCCAGAGGAGGAGAGTCCACCACACTCCTAGGCAGTGTATTCTACTGCCAAACTGCTCGTATCATCAGGAAGCTGTTCCTAATGTTTAGATGGAATCTCTTTTCCTGAAGTTTGAAGCCATTAACAGAGTCCTCTCATCGTGCTGGTAGGGAGATTCACAGAGCTGTAGTCTGAAAAGGTAACATATCTGAACTGGACTTGTTTTTGAAGACTATGTGTTAACATGCTCTGTTAAATGGTGAAAGAAACATCCATCACTCAAGTTTTGAGCATCAACAAGTCCCTTCACACCACCTGTCCCTGCTATGTATTGTGCAGAACTTGGAAGAATTATCTTTTTGGATCACAGGCAGCATGAGGATTATAGGAAGGATACCCTTAAAAAGATTACATTTCCAACCTCTGCTGCATTCGCTGTTTATATGAAGAACTTTCCACTTCAGGACATTTAATTGTGAGCTACAAATGAAAAAAAAATCTATTAGTACCCGCAAATAACTTGAACCACCTAACCTCCATTCATATGGAGGATATGACATAAAGATATTGCTATATACCAACCCAGACTTTGAGTCTATTTAGTTCTGTGCTATCTATGCCCAGGCTGAGGAACATGTGTTCTACAGATGTACTTAACTTTTAATCCCTGTCATCCCTACCTACATAAATAATGGTGGTGGGTGATCAGTCCAACAAATGGCTTTTCCCATCGCTTGTCTACAGTGGCAGCAGTTGTCCAGGCTTTCCCAGCTCTACTTGAAGATGTGAAGAATTTAACCTAGAATCTTTTGTGCACAAAGCATGGGCTGTACCAGTTGATCCTACAGCCCAACCAAGGAGCTAATCGAGGAGAAAAATCTCTATTTGCTTTAGGATCAAGGCTTGTGGGGCTGTGCTTGCTTGTTTGTCTGTTTGTTGCTTGTTTTTGCTAGGTCTCCTTGTGCTGGCCGTGTGCTCTCCCTGAGCACACGGTCTGCCTAACGAGGGGGAGGAGCCAGCTAGGGGGGAGGAGTCTTATTAGGAGCTCCCAACGGCCCTCTAGCTCATTCCCAGAGGAGAGAGCAGAGGGTGAGCTGGGTCTGTGAAGACATCCTTGACCAGGTGTTGTTTACAGGCTTGTGGGGCTGTGCTTGCTTGTTTGTCTGTTTGTTGCTTGTTTTTGCTAGGTCTCCTTGTGCTGGCCGTGTGCTCTCCCTGAGCACACGGTCTGCCTAACGAGGGGGAGGAGCCAGCTAGGGGGGAGGAGTCTTATTAGGAGCTCCCAACGGCCCTCTAGCTCATTCCCAGAGGAGAGAGCAGAGGGTGAGCTGGGTCTGTGAAGACATCCTTGACCAGGTGTTGTTTACAGGCTTGTGGGGCTGTGCTTGCTTGTTTGTCTGTTTGTTGCTTGTTTTTGCTAGGTCTCCTTGTGCTGGCCGTGTGCTCTCCCTGAGCACACGGTCTGCCTAACGAGGGGGAGGAGCCAGCTAGGGGGGAGGAGTCTTATTAGGAGCTCCCAACGGCCCTCTAGCTCATTCCCAGAGGAGAGAGCAGAGGGTGAGCTGGGTCTGTGAAGACATCCTTGACCAGGTGTTGTTTACAGGCTTGTGGGGCTGTGCTTGCTTGTTTGTCTGTTTGTTGCTTGTTTTTGCTAGGTCTCCTTGTGCTGGCCGTGTGCTCTCCCTGAGCACACGGTCTGCCTAACGAGGGGGAGGAGCCAGCTAGGGGGGAGGAGTCTTATTAGGAGCTCCCAACGGCGCGCGCCAAAGGCGCGCGCAGTTGAAGCCCTCTTCTTCAACTCTTCGAATTCATCCCTTGGCGATCAGCAGAGGAGACATACTTGATTCAGTTGAATTTTAGGAAGAAAGCCCTGTTATTCTTTCTAGACCTGCTCCCTGTACTACTGTCTGTAGTATCAAGGATGGAAGGTGAGGGAGCTGCCGCGGTCACCTGTAGCACTTGTGGGATGTTCCTTTTCTTGCCACAAGATGTTGTCGGGTACACCTGCACCAAGTGCAAGCTGGTGAACTTCTTGGAGGAGAAGGTTCGCCAGCTGGAGGCACGAGTTTCTAATCTTCATCTTATTAGGGAAGGGGAGGAGTTTTTGGATAGGGCAGAGAAGACCTTCCTGAAGACCGAATGCGTGGGGGAGCTGCCCGATCAGGAAGTCAGCACACTGGGCCAAGAAACGGATGCTTGGAGGAATGTCACACGGAGGAGTAGGAGGACCAGGAAGGAAACAGAGACTCTCAACCTACACAATCACTTCAAAGTTCTTGGCCTTATGAACGACGAGGAGCACCAGGAGGAGGGAACAGAACGTCAACAAGAAGGAATCCAACATCGGCAACAGGAACTAGATCAACAGTCCCAGCCTCAACAGAGTGTCCAGCCAGTCCTGGAAGAACCTGCTCATCGAGGAGCCCCGGACAAGCCTCAGAGGAGGCGAGTTCTGGTTGTTGGGGACTCCTTGCTCAGAGGAACTGAAACGGCAATTTGCAAACCCGACAAGTTCAATCGAGAAGTCTGCTGTCTTCCTGGGGCCAAGATCAACCACATAACAGAGAGGCTAACCAGGCTGGTCAAGCCCACTGACCATAAGCCCCTCATTGTGGTTCATGTCGGAACCAATGACACTGCGAGGAGCAGCTTTTACCACATCGCAAAGGACTACGAGCTTATGGGGACAAAGCTTAAGGACCTTGGTGCGCAGGTGGTCATTTCATCTCTCCTCCCTGTTCAAGGATATGGTGCACAAAGGGAAAGGGCAATAGCAGAGGTCAACAACTGGCTCCGCACATGGTGCCGCCAGCAACGGTTTGGGTTTTTGGAACACGGCCTGAATTTCCATGAACGTGGGCTTCTGGCAAGGGATGGGCTGCACCTCACGAAACTTGGCAAGAATGTTTTTGCAAACAGTCTTGCACGGAGGATTAAGAGGTCTTTAAACTAAGTTCTGCTGGGGAGGGAGACAATATTATTCAGGGCAAAGACACGGCGAGTGCAGGGGGGAAAGGCCCAAATTATATTGACCAAGTAGTACAAGCGTCCAGTGGTGGGAGGAGTAGAAACTATAGTACAGGACTTGCAGGAAGGGCCCGGGGATTTAAGTGTCTCTACACTAACGCGCAGAGTATGGGAAACAAGCAAGATGAACTTGAACTCCTAGTACAACAAAATAAATACGATTTGATAGGCATCACTGAGACCTGGTGGGATGAGTCTCATGATTGGAATGTAGGAATAGAGGGGTATAGCCTATTTTGTAGAAATAGACCAAACAAGAAAGGAGGAGGAGTAGCCTTGTATGTCAAGGATGTTTTCACCTGTGAAGAGATCCATGACTTGAACCCAGAAAGCCAGGTCGAGAGCATCTGGGTAAAAATTAAGGGAGCGAGAAACAATAGGGATATTCTGGTGGGGGTTTACTACAGACCTCCAGCCCAGACTGAGGACCTTGATGATGCCTTCCTCAACCAAATGACTGCACATTCAAAAAGGAGAGATACAGTAATAATAGGAGATTTCAATTACCCGGATATATGTTGGCAGTCAAACTCTGCCAAGACAGCAAGGTCCAGCAAGTTTCTTGCTTGTCTTGCAGACAATTTCATGGTCCAGAAGGTGGAAGAGGCCACAAGGGGATCAAATATTCTAGATCTGATCCTGACCAATAGGGATGACCTTGTTAATGAGGTAGAAGTGGTTGGATCTTTAGGGGGGAGTGACCATGCCCTATTGGAATTTGGCATTCAGTGGGAAGGAGAAGATAAGTGTAGCCAGACACTCATCTTAGATTTTAAAAAAGCGGACTTCTGTAAACTTAAGGAGCTGCTGGCTGAAATTCCGTGGTCAGGAATAGTGAAAGAGAAAGGAGTTCAGGAGGCATGGGAGTTCCTTAAAAGGGAGATACTGAAGGCACAGTCTAAAACTGTGCCAATAAGGAGGAAAAATGGAAGGCATCTGAAGAAACCAGAATGGTTGACTAAAGAACTCTCAGCTGAGCTAAGCGTTAAGAGAAACGTGTACAGGAAATGGAAGAGGGGGAAAACCACCAAAGAAGAATTTAAGCAAGTAGCCAGGAAATGTAGGGAGGAGGTCAGAAAGGCTAAAGCACAGAACGAACTTAGGCTGGCCAGAGACATTAAACACAATAAAAAGGGCTTTTTTAAATATGTCCGCAGCAAAAGGAAAAAGAAAGAGGCGATAGGGACGCTGCGCAGAGAAGATGGCGAATTACTAACAGGGGGAAGAGAAAAGGCAGAACTACTTAACACCTTCTTTGCCTCAGTTTTTTCCCAGAAGGATACAAGCACTCAACCTGGTGATTGGGGAGCAGGTGAGGAAGCAGGGGAAATGCGGCACATAATAGGTAGAGAGGTGGTACAAGAATACCTGGCCACACTGGATGAATTCAAGTCTCCAGGGCCAGATGAATTGCATCCTAGGATATTAAAAGAACTGGCAGACGTCATTTCGGAACCGCTTGCTATAATCTTTGGGAAATCTTGGAGGACAGGAGAAGTTCCAGCAGACTGGAAGAGGGCAAATGTTGTCCCCATCTTCAAGAAGGGAAAAAAAGAGGATCCAAATAATTATCGCCCAGTCAGCCTGACGTCTGTACCCGGAAAGATCCTGGAGCAGATCATTAAGCAGTCAGTTTCTAATCACTTAGAAAGCAACGCGGTAATCACGAGAAGTCAACATGGATTTCTCAAAAATAAGTCATGCCAGACTAATCTTATCTCTTTTTATGATAGAGTTACTAGCTTGATAGATGAAGGGAATGCTGTGGATGTAGCATATCTTGATTTCAGTAAGGCCTTTGACAAAGTTCCACATGACATTCTTGCAAAGAAGCTAGTAAAATGTGGGCTGGACAGAGCTACTGTCAGGTGGATCTGTAACTGGTTGACTGACCGTTCCCAAAGGGTGCTCACCAATGGCTGCTTTTCATCCTGGAGAGAAGTGACTAGCGGGGTGCCACAGGGTTCTGTCCTGGGCCCAGTGCTGTTCAATATTTTCATCAATGACTTGGATGAAGGAATAGAGGGCATGCTCATCTAATTTGCAGAGGACACCAAATTGGGAGGGGTTGCTAATACGCCAGAGGACAGGATCAAAATTCAAAATGACCTGGACAGATTGGAGAGCTGGGCCAAGGCTAACAAAATGCAATTCAACAGAGAGAAGTGTAAGGTCCTACACTTAGGTAGAAAAAATGGAATGCTGAAATATAGGATGGGGGACACGTGGCTGGATGGCAGTACGTGTGAAAGGGATCTAGGAGTCTTAATAGACCACAAGCTGAACATGAGTCAGCAATGTGATGCAGCAGCCAAGAAAGCCAACGCAATTCTCGGCTGCATCAATAGGAGTATGGTGTCTCGATCGAGGGAGGTACTGGTACCACTCTACTCTGCTTTGGTTAGACCTCATCTTGAATACTGTGTCCAGTTCTGGGCACCCCAATTCAAGAAGGACATGGTCAAGCTGGAGCAGGTCCAGAGGAGGGCGACCAAAATGGTGAAGGGCCTGGAAGCCAAGCCCTATGAGGATAGACTTAGAGAGCTGGGTATGTTTAGTCTGCAGAAGAGAAGGTTAAGAGGGGACATGATAGCTCTGTTTAAATATTTGAAGGGATGCCATGTAGAGGAGGGAGAGGGCTTGTTTTCTGCCGCTCCAGAGACCAGGACAAGGAGCAACGGATTCAAGCTGCAGGAAAGGAGATTCCACCTGAACCTCAGGAAGAACTTCCTGACAGTCAGGGCTGTCCGGCAGTGGAATATGCTGCCTCGGAGTGTGGTGGAGTCTCCTTCTTTGGAGGTTTTTAAGCAGAGGCTGGATGGCCATCTGTCGGGAGTGCTTTGAGAGTGTTCCTGCATGGCAGGGGGTTGGACTGGATGGCCCGTGTGGTCTCTTCCAACTCTACATTTCTATGATTCTATGATTCTATGATTCTATGAAACCATTCCTAGTATAACGTACAAAGTGGCCTCTATGTAAGGACAGCAGATCTGTGACAGGTGACACAACACCAACAGTAATGCAAGCATATAACCAGCTGATTCCACAGATTAGTGTATTGTGTTGTTCAGAATGCTAGACTAGGACTCCAGGCCCCAGTGAGCCATTACATTCATTTGGTCACATTGGGCCAGTCATTCTTTCAGCCTGAGCTAATCAGTCTCACACGCTTGAGAAAGTAGAGAATCCCATGTACACTACCTTAACTAAGTTCACAGGAACAAAGATGGAATACTGCATCACACACTCTCAGCCCCAGAAAACCCCATGATAGGTTTGCCTTAGGGTCACTGGAAGTCTGAAATGACTTGAAGGCACATAACAACAACAATAAAAAAAGTAATACTGGTACAGTGGCAGTGACTGGTTTTACTGGAGGAGTGACCATGCCATTGTCTGGCAGAAATACAATCATGCTGCCCAGTCCTGGCAAAGGTTTATCAAAGTGACATATCCACTACACAGCTCCTGCTCTTTCCACAGGACTCACCTGCCTTCTGGGCAGTAGCAGCACATAGACAAAGGATCTCCTTTGTTCTCCATTTCTATACTTCCACAGGAAGTTTCTTAGATGCTGTACTTGTACTGTATGCCTATTTTCCATGGATATTTTAACATCATTGTTCTTGGAAAAAAAGTGAAACTAACTTGTACAAGAAACCCAATTAATTTAGTAAGGATAAACCTCCATGGATATAAAGATCACATGAACTTCTTGGGGAGGGAAGCAGACTGGTGTTTATTTTCTCAGCTATCTCCATAAATTAACCTGACCCAGCCTATCAGTTTCCTCACAGAGGAATAGGTGCTTAGATCTCTACTGGAATTTATACAATGCCAACTATTCATTTCTATTTATTTTTCATGATTAGTTTAGTCATTCAGCTTCCAGTTAAGGCTAGAGGTTGGATTCCTTGTGATTCTATAGAGATAAAAACCTACAGCATCAAGTAAAGCAGCCAGTGGATAAAAAGTCTTTAGTTTTCTTTTCTTTCCTATATTTGATGACCATTATGATGATGATGGTGGTGGTGGTGGTGATGATGATGATGATGATGTCGTCCGTTTAATTATTTCCACCCCATCCCACTCTCAATTCTGCAGTTAGCATTCACTATGGAAATTCAAATTCTTTAGAGACTTAACTTTTGAATGACAAGAGGCATTTTCTTCTTTCTAAAGCTTAAGGTACTGTGTCCCCTTTACTGCTGTAAATTAATTCAATTGCCAGCCAGCGCTGAAGGTTATACTGTCATTTTGCAATAGTACTATAACGGTTCCCAAATACCATAGAATAAGACAAGGGTGAATAAGAAATGCAAATGCATACATATGCACTCTCTCTCTCTTTCTCTGTATATACTTATTCCAATCCATCCATAGCTCACAGCTCAAATCCATTTATTTTACTTTGCGGAATAAATGGAAACTCAATAATACTTGAATTACTGCATTCACTGTGTATTTAAAGCTAGAGGCCCAATTAGCCAGCTACTGGAATTGAATCGCCCTGCTTTCACCTGTAATTTTAGACAATGATTTCAAGAGTGTAAAGGAACACTTTTTTGATGTGGAAAGCTGTATATTTAATTTTGCATTTGCACTGCTGACTTGCTGTACACGTTATTGACTATCTAATTAACACTCTGAAAGTCTGTGTTTGTTCCTCCCAGAGAGCTGGCAAGAGAATGGAGGTTTCCATCCATTTAACCACGCTTCTCCCATTTCATCTGATTATTAAATAGTGTTCCTTGTGCAGCTTATTCATTAACCTGATGTCTCTGAGTCTCTGTAAGATTAAGCAAAAACTAAAAATCTTCAAGCAATAAAAATTGACAGCAAAGTTGACCCCCCAATGTATTCTGTCTCCCAATTTTCCTAATTAGCTGCCTTTGCTAAGTCCCACTACTGCTTGCAATAATGGATCTCCACTCTGCCTGGCTGGTGATTAAGATAACTATGCTCAGCCCCAGATGTTGTTGAGAACAGCCTTTCTGTCTCCCCCAGGATGAGAGCCCACAGTTTGGGGGGGAAATGCTGAGCCTTAAACCCCACTTGTCCCCTAGGTATTTATCCTGCCACTTTCCAACCCACTGTCTTTGCATATTAAAATTACTGTGCCAGTTACAGACAGGAAGGGGGAGGAATCCCTTTACTTGCCTCTTCTGTGCAAAACACATGATATCAGTATTAACATGTTACTTGAGATATAACAAGTTGCTAAGCTGGTAAGTAGCTTGAGTCTGAAAGACTCAAAAACAAAGGAAGACTGAATGGAGAGTGTGTGAGGTGTGGCTGGGTGAAGGCATCAAACTTGACTAACTTCACAAACCATTAATAAGAAGAAGCAATTTCTTCCTCTCCCTTCCTCACAAAAGGTTGACTGTACAAATGAGAGTTACTGATGGGCAAACAACCAATATTTAGTCATACGATGGCCAGGCTCCTTAATCAACTGTCTAAAGAAATAATTGAACCAAAAAATGAAAAAAAATCCACATTCTTAAGCTATAATCATAGTATACACATACAGCAAGTTTGATACCACTTTAAAGGCTTTAAAGAACACCACTTTAAAGGCTCCCTCATACGGAAACCTGGGATTTATAGTTTTGGTGATGGACTTAGAATTCTTTAGTCAACTGCCCTCAGTATAGCATTAGAGCTCTCTGGAAGAGATTTTCTATTATGTCATGAAACTACAGTTGCCAGGATTCCATAGAATCATAGAGTTGGAAGAGACCACAGGGGCCATCCAGTCCAATTCCCTGCTATGCAGGAACACCCATCAAAGCATTCCTAACAGATGGCCATCCAGTCTCTGTTTAAAAACCTCCAAAGAAGGAGACTCCATCACACTCCGAGGCAGCATATTCCACCGCCAGACAGCTCTGACCATCAGGAAGTTCTTCCTGAGGTTCAAGTGGAATCTCCTCTCCTGCAGCTTGAATCCATTGCTCCTTGTCCTAGTCTCTGGAGCACTAGAGAACAAGCCTGCTCCCTCCTCAACATGGCATCCCTTCAAATATTTAAACATGGCTATCATGTCCCTTCTTAACCTTCTCTTCTGCAGACTAAACATACCCAGCTCCCTAAGGCGTTCTTCATAGGGGATGGCTTCCAGACCCTTCACCATTTTGGTCGCCCTCCTCTGGACACATTCCAGCTTGTTGAAGGAGCCATAGCAGTTAAAGTGGTATCAAAATGTTATTACTGTATAAGTGTGGATCTACTCTTAGTCTGAGTGCAGGATCCTTCTTGCACTGCATCAAGGATGGGGAACGTGCAGCCTTCCCACTGCTGTTGGACTATAGTTCCCATCAATATCAGCCAATGATTACCTAAGCTGGGACTCTTTACTTCAACAACCTCTTGAGGGCAACAGATAGCCCATTTTTGGTGTTCATTTTTCCTGACAGCAAATATATCTATGCTCTCAGGGATTTCAGATCTTTGCAGTAGTTTTTTCTTTGGGTTCAGATCTTGTCCAAGTTTAGAGGAGAGGGAGCAGGGCTTTCTTCATGATAATGCTCTCTCTATGGGTCTCCATGAAAGCGAGCTACTCTTCTGACTTGCTTTAAGGCAGAACGGTAAGCATGTTAAGTTCTTCATCTGCTTTCAGGGGTTGATGGAAATGAAGTTTCTAGGTTTGACATGAGAGTCAGAATGGCATAGTGGTTTGAGCATTGGACTACAGTTCTGGAGAACAGGGTTCAAATCCCTGCTTAGCCATGCAACAACAGGTAGACTTTCAGAACTCTTCCTGCACACCCAGGATCTGTAAATGAACATTATATCATGGCCAAAAAAAGTATAGCCATATGCATGTGGGAACCAAGAGGGGGCCAGTCTGGGTTGGCACAAAGTTGAATAGAGATTAATCATACTGAAGATTAGAGTCCCTGATATAGCCATGACTGATGCAAGTCCCACAGATTTCTGTGTGTCTGAGGAAACCTGGATCTGCCCCAGTTACCAAAAGAAATTGGCTACCTATAATCTTCAGCATAAATAAATATGTGATTTTCTTCAAAGTTCTTAGAAATTACTCTGTTGTGTCCTTGTAGCCCTCCTGTTGCAAGCATATCGGATTGAAACTTGACAACATCTTCAATGTAGTGAGTTCATAGTTTATGGGTCTATATTGGGCAATTTCTTTTTCTAGTGCACAAAAATATAGGTAGCTTATTCCCAGCCCGTTATCCCTTCTGTATGCCTCATTCCTCTACACAGAGACCCACAAATATAGAGAGAGTTGGCTATTAAAGGTAAGGTATCCCTATTTATATATTATCTCAAAGCATCCAGAATAAGGGGAAAACAAATTGAAAAGAGCTCAATAAAATAACATCAAACATCAAAATATTTTCTTCCTTTGTTTTCTTCCCATCTCCCATCTATACTCTCTGAATTCATTGGGTACTAGTACTCTGGAGATGCTGCCACAACTTCAATTCACGTCCACCTCACCATCAGAGCCTACCACATTCTTCATGAAACCTACAGATAGGCACACGTAGTTAGATACAGTATTTCCAGTTTCTGCCCAGAAAATCCTCTATGTGCATGAAACCCCTACAGTACAATTATATTTGCCCTGGCAGACACTCAATTTGATGATTTAAATAAGTCATTTCACAGAGAACAATCTCCATCTGACAAAGCAAAATAAAAACAAATCTGCAAGACCAGACTGATATCCAGGACTACAGGACTAATAAGTATGGAAAGAACATTCAAAATATTTTTTTAAAAAATTGCCAAAAATGTTTTTTGAGTGTTAAGAAACCTTGCTGAGAAGAATCCTGGACTGGTGTGAATCTTTGCAGTTTGGGACTAATTCTGTACAAAATTCTCATGTGGTCATTTTGCATAGAAAACAGCACTTTTTATACAGGCAGTGTATTTCTACACAGAAATATTTCCTGCACAGAAAAAGCTGTTTTCTGCACAGAATATGCTGTAATGGGAAATTTATTCTGTGCAAAATTCACATGTGAATGATCTGCATAGAAAATAGCATTTTCATTCAACAACCAAATTCACATCCAAACATGAACCTAGGTTAACATTTGGAAACAGTACATTTTGAGCTACAACTCTCAGATTTCCTCAGACAGCACGGTCAGTGGGGAATGATGGGAAATGTGGTCTAAAAAGTAACTTTTCCAACGTGTGATCTAAATGCATATCAGAGCAGATGCTTGTGGGCTTAGATATGACAAGTGATACATACTGAAAAGACTGCTTCTACACAAGGATCTATCTCCCTGTCTGTGGCCCTTTTCACATGTGTGTGGGGGGGAATGGTGTAGAGTGACCTCTCACGGAGGTCGTCTACACCGTACAGTGGACTGGCGTGGACTACTTTTCGTAGTTTCACACCAGAATCCACTCAGGAGCGGACGGAACTAGCCAGGTTGCGTGTTTTTTAAAAACCTCTTTTTAGAGGTTTTTAAAAAGCACGGAGCGCGCAACCCCGTGCCGCTCCGTCGCCCGGCTCTAAAGTAGATCTGCAGGCGGGCGCAAGTGTGTGCCTGCAGATCTGCCGGGGGCGGGCTTCCAGCTGGCGAGCTTCTCCGGTTGGTGGAGAGCCTCCACCAACCGGAAGCTGCCATCTGCGACGCCTGAGAAGTGTGGAGCAGCGAGCTCGCGCTGCTCCACGCGGCGACGGACTTACCCGGCTGGAGGTAAGCTCCGTTTTTGGGCGTTTTCGCCCGTTCTTCCCCCCACATGTGAAAAGGGCCTGTAATACAAAACTGATCAATTAGGAAATCAAATTCAGCTATTAGATAATAAACATTAAACTTTAAAAATGACTTCAGTGAGTGTTCCTTGAACAGGTAATGTCTTTGATATTTACAATCCAATATTACTTGCTATATCTGACTTGTAAATTTTAAAGCTTCTCTTATTCAGTTACCCATTTTAGTCACTCAACTGAATTTGAAGCTGTAAGTAAAGTGTGCAGCAAGCTCATAGTAATTTGCTTTGGGTTATATAATTTGCCTTTTCTGTTGTTTAGAAAAAGTACTTTCAAATTGTTTTGATTAAA
Organism: Cyclura pinguis; assembly: GCA_030412105.1. Taxonomy (NCBI): domain Eukaryota; kingdom Metazoa; phylum Chordata; class Lepidosauria; order Squamata; family Iguanidae; genus Cyclura; species Cyclura pinguis. Next base: position 259,407,232 of record CM059601.1, on the reverse strand, counting down.
GCACACATTATGACTTAAATTACATATGTGAATTATTAAAATCAGTCATGGTGGTGAGTATCTAAAGGGCTGCTTAGAGATATGTAAATGCTTGGCTATGTGTATTGCAGCTTCTCTGGGCTAAGATCAATACTGGATTTAAGAATGCCTAACTCTGTGTAGGATTTAAAAAGCATTTTTGCTTTCTTCAGCATTTGAATTTTTTAAAAAAATCTCAAGTTCTTTCTACTCCAAATATGCAATTTGTGAGTGTTGGTCATTTCTTCAAAAATAAACTAAAATGAAATTCTTTCATTTGCTCTAGACAAATTCAATATGAACAACTTTTTCCATTCCAAGGAGGGGAATATTATCACTTGCCTGTCATGTAGCTGTTAAAGACAAGGAACATTTCAGTAGAGAGAGATGGCAACGCACAAAAATAATGAACTACATAGAGATATTCAGAAGAGGGAAGCTCTCAAAGCTCCAGGACTGTCAGTACTGGTTTCACTCCCTTTCATATGGTAGTTGTTTTAAAATTATCAAATTGGTGTCATTCCATATCTTCAAACTACTCCAGTTAACCCTCTGCCATCTCACTTTCTCAGCTGGTTTTAAAATGTTCCAGTTTCTTCCTTCTCCTCCCACTTTACTCCTTTGACCTTGGTTTACTTCAGCTGCTACAAACTGAGTTTGCACTTCATTAACTCAGCAGGTGGGAGAGTCTCATTCATTTTTTTTTCACACTTTCCTAAAATTAGAAATACATCCCAGGGTTTGTCTGATTAAAATAACAGTTTTATGTGTTCTTCTTCATTAATACCTTTTGCCCTCTTGTTGCCTGGCCACACCCTTTTGACCACATTCTGATGTTGCTTAGCCGCATGTGCCTTGGTTTTAATCTATGAAATGTTGGATGGTATGTCATCCCATTATGAAAATGTGTGAAATTTGGAAAAGTCTTATCAAATACACACCTAAATGAAATTATGAGGGATAGGTTCATTTTTGGGGGCTAGGGCTATGTTCAACTGTTGAAATTACCAGAGGAAAGTTAGTTCTGACAATCTGCTGTTGAAGAAGTAACAAAGCATCTGGTGGCACCTTAAAGACCAACGCATTTTGTTGGGTGTAAGCTTTCATAGACACCAGCCCATTTGTGGACCCAGCAGGGAAGGAACAAGGGGAACCTTGGCACACACAAATAGACCATACTTATGTTGGAATGACAAAAAGGCCATAACTTTATTGGTTAAAGCTGTAGAGGCCTGCCCATGCAAGGGTCTGGATTCAAACATGAAACAAACAGCCCAATGAATGCACTTTTCAAGCTTGCTTGCTGGAAGCTTTCCTGGTTGGTAGGAGTGGGAATCTACACAGAATCTCTGGCAAAAGTGCCAGAGAAGCAATTTTATGATCTCCTAGAGGAAACCTAGATAACCCTTGGTCAGTGTTTTGGGCATTTTTTATATTCTTAATCATACCTTAGGTTTTTTGGGGGGAGAGTAAAGACAGTTATTTAACTTTAGCATCACCTTCACTGAGGTTATTAGCTATTTCTTCTTGTAATATTCAAATCACACTATGGCAGTATGCATATTTTTTACTGAGGAGGCTGCTGTTTATAAATCAGCAACTTCTTGTATGATCTAACATATAATGGAATCTTTCTCAGTTGCTTTCTATTCCAATATGTTTTTTGTCTTTCCAGCGTTTGTACTAGTTCTGGAGTTTATCAAAGATTTCCAGAGCTGGTGAATTACATTTTCTCTTTGTATTACTGGCTGGCTCAATTTTACAATCACCAACAGATTGACAATATTCAACATCCACTGGATATGATAAGAGGTCTTGAGAGTGGTGAAAACATGGACTGCAATGCCAGCAGGAGGCTAAATACTGTAGAATGTGTGGGCTCCTAGAAGTGTCACCCAAGGCAGAATGCCCAAGGCTAGGAGACCCAAAAAAGATGTATATATCTCTCTTTCCGGGTGTAATGGCCACATCAGTGCAAGAGAACTGATAGTTCCAGTAGAAATGACTATGGAGAAATTATCAAAGGATAGTTATTTGACAGCAGCAATGGTGGGAGACTGCACTCATGGAGGTTCTCTTGTAGACGACAGTTGTGACATTTGTACACAAAGAGCCACCGATGAACCACTTCTGAATATTTTATACCTTGAAAACCCTAACAGAGTTGCTGTACCTTGAAAACAACTTGACACACCTAACACATATACACACTGACTATGGAGGCACAGTTTATCCTTTTTATATCCCTGTAGTTTAGGTGCAATATGTAACTTCAGACAAAATAAAACGTACAGGGATATAGGCTCTCCAATAGTGATGTAAAACTTATAAATTTCATTCTCACAGGCAATAATGAATAATTTACCATTTAGCTACTCGTTGCAAGAAATTTGTCAAAAACTGTGCACTTTTCAAAGACTAACAACAATTTCAGATTTATTCTATGCAAAAAAAAATGCACAAGTTTCTTGCATAGAGAACAGCATTTTCTGCAGAGAAATGCTATTGTTTTCCTTTCTCCATAGAAAATAAGTTTCCTGCAGAGAAAACAGCATTACAGCACTACCTGCACAGAAAATAACATGCTATTTTCTGCACAGGAGACACATTTTCTATGCAGAAATGTTAACTGTTGCACAGAAAAACTGTTTCCTCTGGGGGGGAAAAAGGCATTTTGCACACAGAATAACTAATGAACTGTGAAGATTCTCACCCATCTACAATTCTCCTTGTCAAGGTTTCCTGACAGTTGAGAAACTTGTTTTTTAACCACTTTTTGAGTATTTTCAAATATCTTTTCCATCTCTACAGGGTAACTTACATTCAATAAATGTAATAAAAATGTAATAAAAACAATAGCTGAAATCCTGTTAAGTCAGTTATGATGTCATAGTTCAACTTATGATTCCATAACTGTTTCCTATTCACATTTATGATCATGGTATCACTGCCACAATTGTAAATGCCCCTGAAACGCACTTTAAAAGCTAGTCATCTGCCCCAAGCAATGGAATTCTGTGGTGCTGGTGAGTGGGGCACTGCAATATGATGTGACCAGCCCACTCCCATCAGTGATATAGAGTTGCAACAGGACCTCTGCTTCCTTGTCATTCACTGGCAGAAAGAGGCTGGTCAAATCATCCTGCAGTGCTGCCCGTCACAAATGCTGCAGAACCCTGTTCCCATCTGGACACCCCACTGATTAAAAGCACTATGCATTTTAATTCAAGGTGTTTGATACATGTCAATTAAATACCCAAGCAAATTCACAACTAAGCTTAGATTTTAACTGGGATTTTCAGCTTCTTGTCCTTGTGCTCATACACCGTAATACACTAACTGTCCAATTTACTTTATTCAGAATAATTCGGAGTTACCTTGTAGTTTTGAAATGCACAAAATACTACTTTAATAGTGCTTAATTAAGAACTGATCTTACAGCTGATTCTGCTACAATCCAAGGACAAGATTCCTTCCTTCTCACCCTGTGAACACACATTCCACAAGAGGCTGAAAAACACTGCATAACCTTTCTATAATTAGTACCAGGACAACGAAAGAAAGAAAGGATGTTATTGTCTAAATATGCTGGGAATATTAATGGGTTATATTGCTCGATTCTACAGACCCAAATAAAAGACTTCCTTTTTCTGCTTGCACAGCAAAGCACCATGTCTAATTGATGGTGATGCATAAATTTGGAACAATAAATGATAATTACGACAAAAGGAAACATTTAATCTGAGGCCAAAGTCCAACTCCGTCAATTAGAGCACTGAAAAACATCTTAGTACATTTCTTTCCTTTTTCTTGCCTAATTGATCAATGCTGACTTCATTTAAGTTCCTGAAACTAAAGAGAGAAGTTTTTCAGTCAAATACAAGTTAAATCCAGAGAAACAAATGAGAAAGGGGATACATGCAATATGATTTTTCTGCCGCTCCTCTTACTGGCAGCCCACCAAACTCAGTTACTGAGTTACGAGACCTCGCTGGATAGACTGGATTAAACACTTATAGGAGATACATTTTCCAAATTGGGGGAATTCTCCCCTTCCTCTTTAGCCCTCCATGCCACAGCTCACCTCATATAGCAGGGTAAATGGCAACTCCCTGGCCTGTTTATATAACATCAGGAAAAGTTGTATAATCTGGTAAAACCTATAGACTGTACAGTATAGAGAATAACATCTGCGACGGTGTCTGTCTATTATCAGTCTTAGGATAAAAAAAGGAAAAAACTTGTTTAACCTTCAGTCTGGGAAGACTACAATATGTTCCCTTAAAATATGTAGACATGAATGGCAAAGGCTGACTGGCAGTAACCCTGCAAGTTAGTGCATCATATGATACCTAATGAGCATGTAGTGTGCAGAATTCTAAAAACATGGTGTGCATTAGATAAAGATCTCTAGTATACCACACATAAAGATAAGATCTAGGTTCTTGACTGGATAGTCACTGTGTCACGTGAGTGCCAGGAGAGAGCTAACTAAGAACAACAAAGACCCAGACTGCTTCTTAACATGCCTCCAATGCTGCCAAAGATGCTGTTTGAATGGAATTTCAATCCCAATAGCCCTGACATGCTGCCTGACAATGCTGATTCACGATGACCGAGCTAGGATAAATATACACCTACATGTTATCACTATAGTTAAGATTTGTTCAAGAATTGCTTAAGGAGATAAATCCTTGGAGAAAATAGATAAGATGGTAATTTGTTATGGATAGGGATGGGCCAACCGAATCTTCGAACCCTCAGCAAGGATTCGAGATTCATGAATCCAAATCCCAGTGCCAAAATAGGTGAACCGAATCTTTCGAATCCACCAACCAAAAAATAGGGTTTTTTTTTAAAAAAAGTTCTGTTTAAAAAAAGTTTTTAAAAGTTTAAAGTTTTTTAAAAAGATGCTTTTTGAACTTTTTTTAAAAAAGGATTCAAAAGATTCGAGATTTGTGAGATTTGTGGATTCCCAGAACCTTCCAGGAATTTGGATCCAGATTCAGATTTGGAAAGTTCTGGATTTGTCCCATCCCTAGTCATGGATAATGGGCTAAGTGTGAAGATGAAATGCCCTGATGAACACGCTGGCTATACAACTCAGTACAAGAGACTTTACCTACAACATTATGAAATGTTAAGATAGCTGAATTACCTAGACATTGCCATGTCTTTGTTTCTCCCTGAGAGGAATGTGTATGTATCTCTGCATGCATACATGCATGTATGTATGTATGTGTATATATATGAGAACATTTATAATAAATAGCCTAAAAGAGTAACAAAAGAATCTGTTCATTTGTTATCCCACTGGAAAACCTTGTCCCGGGGTCTACAATTTTGATATTAAAATATGATTCCATGTGCCTGAGAGGTCGCCCGGATGGCCACGTAGGCAGCAATGGTCGAACTATCGAAAACCAGGTCAGGCCAGTAAAATCCCTCATCACGTAATCCCAGGAGACCTCAAGCTGTGCAAACCCACAGTAGACAAAGGGTCCTCAGCCCTTGAGAAGCCGCCTTGAGGGGATTACTGTGTTTGCCCCAAGTTGAGCAAAATCCTATCAGGCAAGGACCATTTACATGAAGTCACACTACAACCCAATGCAACCGAAGATCCTGAGACTTTGGCAACACCTTGTAATCTCATCACGCAAAGGAAGTTACCATTGTGGAACTTCTTTCTCATTGCAACACCCATTGTTCTCTCCGAGAAAGGATTAGCGCTCCAGGTACTTTTTCCCCTACAAATAGTCCCAGTTTTTGAGCAGTTCTTTGGATCACTCCCAGTCATCCCAGCTGACCATTTCTCTGTTCACTGAGTAATCCTCTCAGCCCTCTCTGTGCTGAGCTCCACTTCTTCACTGTTTTTCCCAGACCAAGGACTTCAGGAGAAGGTGGAGTATTACTCCAGCTACAATCCCTTCAATATTCCCCTATCCAGTTTCCTCTCTTTTGCTTCTTAATAGGTCTTGAGTGAGTGTGTGAGTGATTGCATTGGTGTGTGAGACCTTCATTCAATAAAATCATTTATTGGACATCTTCGTTTGGTTTTTGGCTTGGCCTGACCTCGTAAAGTGAGTAAAAAGACCCCGCTAGGTTACCCTGCCTCTCGCATTGCTATTGCTCGTGCTCTGGCTAGTTTCCATTCCCCATCATTTGGAGCACATTAAGGCGTCCCCCACAGAACCCCAGAAATCAGGGTAACAGATTCCCATGTAAATGTCCGGGAATTGTAAGACTTAAAAATGTTTAAGTGTTGATGCTAACCTGGCCTATCTGGTTTAATCACTATCATAAGCTGGGTGACCAGAAGTCAGAAGAAGACAGAATCCAGAATTAGCTGACAAGCGGCAAGGAATCCCTCAATATAAGAGATGGTGGTGAAAACCCATCCATGTTTCAGAGTCCCCTCACCCTCAGAAGACTCTCTTTAGAGGACTTGATGGTGATGGTGGGGGAAAGAAGATAAAGGCAAGTTAAGTTCTGCTTGCCCCTTTCCACGTGATTTCTTTATGGAACTAAAACATTGGCCATTTCTGCACTAGACTGTTCCAGCGCTATTATTCCACTTTCAACAGCCTGTGGAATCCTGGGGTTTGCAGTTTCGGGAGGGGCCATTAAAAGAGAATAATGGCAAGGTTTTTACTTACATCCAAAGAATCTTCATTCACAAGGATGAGAGACATACTCTGAGACACGAGCTTGCATGAATAACCTGTGGAAACAAAGCACACAGGTTTGTTATCAGTGTCAGCTGTGGCGATGAAGGAGCCCTTTAAAGCTATTATCTTATTCTTCCTCCACAGTGATAACAAACTCAAGTGCAAAAATACACACAAACACAGGGATATAAGAACAACCCTGCTGGATTAGATCACTGGCCTATCTAGTCCAAAGTTCACATAGCTCCCAATAAGATGTCTACGGGAAGCCCAGAAAGACAATAGCAAATCAACAGAACAATGAAGTAGGGAAACGCAGAAGGCAGCTCATATATCTAAATATCCTTACTAGTTTTTTGTGGGATTACTCGCAAGTAAACATACCTAAAAATTCTCATATCATATATCATATGTCATATATCATATATCATATACAATATATAACTGGACATTCTTCATAGCCCAGAATGGACAACTGGTGAGAGCTAATTGCTAAATGGTCTTGTGTTAACTAGTTTATACCATTTAGCAACATCTCTCAACCAATCTCTTTTGCGTTTTGAAAGAGTCAGCCACCAAGACTTGGAAAAGTCATTCCACCACCCAACTAAGAAGATGGAGTAAATATGTCTGCAGTGATGGTAAAGTGAACCACAAAGTAACGTATGATAGCCATGTTTAGAATTGTGTTTTCTTTCTTCCCAGCCCTCCTTGTGTAAAACTGGGGAAACAAATCAAGAAGCCACAGTTAACCAACACTTCCCATTACATCCAAACCACAACAAATGGACTGCAAACAAACCAGAAAATAAAATCATGATTAAAGATTGGCTTCTAAGTCCTGACTTGTTTTAGAAGGTGTTAACCATAGTTCTTGTTTTACAAAAAGTTATGACTAACATCCATTCCCTGGCATGTTTTACGATTTGCCCAAAGGGAAGAACAACAAGCTAGCAAATAAAGTTTGCACATTATCTGCTTTAATAAACCAGGATTTGATAGTCCACATACAGTCTAAAGTAGTGAGTTTAAAGTAATATAAACAGGAAAAAAGGTTTTAGGCTAAAAACCTATTAAACAATTTAGGAATTTAAAAAAGAAGACAGCCTCAAACCACTTACATACTTTAAAATTTAAAATCATCCACATGGACCTGTATAAAACCAGTTAGACTCCAAAGAGTTTGTAAAAAACTATATTTTCACTTGGCACCAAAATGTCAGCAGTGTAGGTACCAATCAAGTTTCTAAGGGGAGAATATTCCATAACTGGGGTTCCACAGAAAAGAAAGCCCTCTCCCATGTCCTCCGACAGCATATTATCCTGACTGAGGAATTGCTGGTGTTTTTCTTCCTTTGTTTTCTGTTTGTGTATTTGTACATAAATATTATCAAGCACCATAACTTTTCAAATACTCTCTTATTCAAAACACCAAGCATACCCTGTGGCAGATTCAGTGCTTAGAAGTAGGGGGTGTACAGAGCCAGTGTTAACTTCAAGCAGAATCAGGCACCTAGCTTGGTTAGCTGATTTTGAGTGTCATGCAAGGGCAGCAAATTGTTGCTATTACAATTTTAATGCAGGAGGAGTTGCACAAAACCCTGCTTGTGGTATTTTTTCTCTCCAGTCCCAAAATAACTTGACTGACTTTGGGTACTATACAATTTTATGGAGAGACAGGGATGATTCTACACCACAGGCTGACAAATGTTTTGGTTTTATCTTTGCAGTGCACAACAATACTACAACAGGAATATTAATATAACCAACAATATGATAAATTATTATTGGATGTAATAATTAAGCAAAATATAAACCAAACAAAAACTGTGCCTGTTTATTACATACACCACAAGAGAAAGAGAGAGAAAGAGAGAGATTTTAAGCTACTAGAAATTTTTAAAAAATCTTCTGAGCAAAACTTGGGATGGGAAAACAGAATTACAAATATATTATTTAAACTGGTGTGGAATAAAAATAAAAGTCAAGAGAAAAAATCATAGTGAGATTCCAAACATTGCCACCAAAAAGAGAAGTCAAACGTGATGCGTTGAATTATTTTCAAATGCTTAGAATGTATAAATAAGCTCTAGCAAGCAGGGCTAAACTTTATTGTAAAATTTCACTGAAATATAAAGTGGTGGGACCGGTGTGTGTCTTACTCACAACTACAGTTATTACTCTCAATAGCGGCATAGTCTTTCCCTAGGGACAGCTTGCAGCCCTAAACTGTTACAAATTTGGTATAACTAATTCAACGAGATTTTCTGGTAGTTTTTGACTGGATCAACAGCTGCAACAGTGAGCACTAATTTCTAAATCGCTGCTCGCTGTTTTATTTTACACCTTTCAAATCAAGCAAGACGCCATTTGACAACTGGAGCTGTTGGAATTTTGAATGAAAACCAAAGTTCTTAAGGATTCTTTGATGGCTGGAAAATTGGAAGACTTCAGACCTTGCAAGGAGACACAGATAGCAGAGTGATTCTAGATTATATGCTGCATGAACTAGAACTTGAAAAAGTTACTTTTTTTAGACAACAGCTTCCACCAGCTTGATGATTCCAGGATCCGTATCCAAGAAGAACTCTCCCAAGTTCTGACACAAACTCACGTTTATCAAATATAACTTTCAATTGCTTTTGCGTGTGTGTGTATGTGACTGCACACTTTGAAGTAACTTGTGGACTTATGGTGACCCCATATGAGAAGGAATACTCAGAGCTGATTTGCCACCTCCTTCCTCTGACAGGAATCTGGTATTCCCTGGTGGTCCTTCATCCAAGCACTAATCAGGCCTGGCCCTGCTTAGCTCCCAAGATCAGATGGAATCTACTGCCTTCAGGCTATTTATATTTAAACCCCACCTTTTCTCCAATGAACTCAGGGTGACATACCTGGCTTTATCCCCAGAACAACTCTGTAAGGCATGTCAGGCTGGGAAAAGGTGATTGCCCCAAAGTTATGCTGTGAGTTTCATCTCTGTGTTAAGGACTTGGACCTAGATCTTCCAAGTCCCAGTCTCACATTCTAACCATTATGACAGACTGGCTCTTCACACTCACACATGCTTACTGAAAGCTTACTTAGACAAGACCGTTTGCTTTCAACACACGCTTGAGGCAAACAGTCATATTTTATGAGATATAGAAGCTTTTGGACATGGAGGGCTCATAGAAGACAACCCAAATATTATACATGCTATGTCAATACAGCAGCTCACCATAAGAGGGAGCTACCTGTCTTCCAGTTGTTGCATTTGGATTCCATAAACAAAAAGATAAGGTAGTATGGTCAGGCGATTCAAGAGGCCAATGGAATGTAATCTCACTCTATAAAGGTGAGATTACAATCTGAGTTACATCTTTAAAGTAGAAGCAGGCAACTTGTGAACCCTTCAAACACAGTTGGACAGGAATTCCCAGTTTCTGTGAAAAACAGAGCCACTGGGAGCTGCAATCTAATGACAAATGGACAACCACAAATTGCCCAACCCACCTTTAGAGAACAGTCCACCAACAGACTACAAAGAACTAGCTAGTTGCCTAGCTCCAGCTCTCTCCTCGCATCTCTCTAACTTTTTCTTAATAGGGATCCCTGAATTACCAGACATGCGTGAAAACTTTTCCAATTAGAATAAACTCTGAACAGCCTACAACTTTTCAGATAGTCACATGATACAGTTTTCTCAAGGGTGGTACTACGTCAATATGCACATGGGGAGCTACTTCTTTGAGAATACCACTGCTTCAGAAATCCTCTGCTTGTGAAAATTTAGCAAAGCTGAGCCAGATTTTTCTCCTGGAACATTTCACTATGCAGTTAGGTGCTTATAAGGCTGAGCAGATCCACTCAACTGATGCTGGATCATTCATCCCATGCAAAGATGGGAGAGACAACACGGGAATGGGTTTTCTCAGTTAGCTACTCCTCAGTTTTGGAACTCCCTCTCTAGGATGGCTCCCACTTTGCTGTCCTTCCATCAGCAAGTGAAAATTCAGCTCTTCTGACAGATTTTGAGGAATTTACTCCAGGAGCGTTTAGTAGCTTGCTGTCTTGGTCAATTTTATTTTTTGCCTTTTAATGTATACTTATCCAATTTATGGATTTGTTTTAAACGGCTGTAATTCTACAGACAGCTTAATTGCATTTTTAACAATCACTTTTTATCTGTTTTTATTTATGTCTCTGTAACCTCTTTTAGCTGAACTGGTTTTAATTTTTGCGATTTTGGTTTCAATTAAATTTTGTTTAATTTTTGCCTTGAATCCCAGTATTGAGAAAAATATGATGACGATGATGATGATGATGATGACAACTGACAATTTGTTGGGGGGGACATAGGTGAGAACGTGCCAGGACACTTTTGGAAAGATGTCTTAAGATTCCTTTCTTTCTTTTTCAAAAGAGAGCTTTGTTTTAAAAGTAAGCTACCATTTGAGGAGTAGTGCATGCCTGGCCAGGAATAATGGTATCGAACAAGACAATTTGATTTCTAGGGGCATTCTTGGCTAAAATAATAAGTAATGCATCGGCCCTCCATATTCGCTAGGGTTGGGGCACAGGACCCTCGCAAAAGTGGAAAAATCTCAAATGTGTGTGTGTATCTGTGGGAAGGGTGCCAAGGCATGGTGGGGAGAACAGGCATCCAGTGCTCAAACCAGGTCAGGGAAAGGAGAGAGAAGTGGGGGGCTCAGCGTGGTGGTCCTATACTTTACCTTGCCCATCTCTTTCCTTGGGTTTACAGGGGGTATCGGGAGAGGGTTTGTGTTACTGAGAAATCGGGTTGCAAATCCTCCTTATCTGGTCAGGCAGCAGCTGGTGGAGGAGGAGGAAGACCAGAGGAGGGTTTTTTAAAGGGTTGCACAGTCTGATCAGAATTGCTGAGAGGGAAGATTCCCCTGGAAAAGAAGTGCCTGAGGTGGGAGGGAGTCAGGGGTTGAAGAAACTTGCAAATACTCAAATCCATGAAAGTCAACCCCACAAATGTAGAAGACCAATTCTATTTTCAATCTGCTTTAAAAGAGCAATGCAGTATAGTGAGCTTATCTGAAAAAAAGGTTCAATACCTCACGCAGCTCCTTTAATTTTTGGGCTAAACCCTAGAGGGGAGTCACCATCTCATTGACATGGAAACTGGCAACCTGCACTGCCCATGTATTGATGTAAATGGCGCACCAACATGGTTCCTTCCAGACCACAGTTCCCACCCCTCACAGCACAGTGCATTGGATTGGTCTCTAAATTATTTGCCCTTGTTCCATTAAGATGATTTTAAAAACCTGATCTTAATCTGTTCCTTGATCTGTTTCATCCTGTTTCTGGAAACACATTTACATTTTTTCTAAACTGGTGTAAGCATGGAAAGTGCATATGATTCATTGAGGCTTGATTTGAAATGCTACTTACAAGTAGGAGAAATCACTTTTAAATGCAAATAAAAGAGAATTACTGGGTGCTGTAGACTCCACTGAGCTTAATCCAAGTGAACTCAGAGAAAACCATAGCTTTGGCATTAAAAACCTGTGTAAAATTAAATTAACTAATAGTGTAGCCAGGGAAGTCCTTAATGTGTACTGTCTTGAAGGTCACAAAAAGTCAAAAGCCTTTGTGCAAAAGCAACTTTGAAATAAGTAATGGAAATTAAAACTTGACAGAAGCATTCTGCTTTTTGATGAAAATATGTGGAAATATGAGTGTTATGAGTGAGGTGTTATGAGTGAGCCGCAGTTTGCTAAAAGCTATAGTACCCCTTGATAGTAAGAGGCCACGAGAGTTCTTGATGATTGACTGCTATGGTCTTAGGCCATTAGGAGTAAGTGTTTTAGCAATCATATGTAATGTACTTTAGACAAGCAATGGCTACTAGTCATAATAACTCATTGGCTGTCATTCTGTTGGCCTCTTACACATGTATTAAGTTCCCTTACACTCGCAGCTTTTTTTTGTTTTTTGCTTTTTTGGCTGACATGTAACATTCACATTCGACTAAGAGTTTCAAAAGTGGGGTTAGGTATGTGGTGTCATTGTTGTGCACTGCACGTTGCACATTCTGCATAATTTATCATTGTGCACTGACTGCATAGTTGTACATGGTTGTGCATTGAGTATCAACATACACTTTGCCATTCCATAACAAGCTGGCCTGGCACAACAGAGCATAACTCCATGACTTGTAAAGTTAAACCACATCTTTTTGATGCAGCATCAGACATTATTATGGCCAATACTGGAGCTTATGTTATCCTCTTCACCAGTTGCTGTGAAACATGATCAAGAGGGGCTTATTATATTTATCTTCTGATGGTGTCCTTTTCTAGGTCACTAGCTGGCCACTATCACAACAAAACGCTGGACCATATAAGGACCAGAAATGGGCAATTTCTGGGGATTTAAGGAGTATTTTTACCTTACCTGGAATTTGTACTTCCCTCATATTCCCCAGAATATAATTTGGCTTTCAGAATGGCAAATAACATTCCCAGAAGCTTCTGAAGGGAGAGCAATTTGCTAGAAGTCTTAGGTGAAAAAAGAATTTTAGATGCAGGAAGTGGCCACTAATTTCCAGTTTCTTTTGAAAATTAATTAAAATTAACTAATTAAATTAATTTTAATTATTTAATTACAATTAACTAAATTATCCAAAATTGGTCTAAAGCAAGGATGGGAGCAAGCTCAAAATACAATGAAATAGCAAATTATATCCCCAGAAGGCTTCTGTGGGAGTAATTTGCCATTTTTTCCAGGGTTCAGGGGAGTTGGAAGGGATCTGCGAGGTCATTATGGAGGCACCAACAAGTGCCACTTAGCCCAGCACAAATTATTTAGCGTGATCCATCACAGCGATTTCTATGTTCTTAATTAAAATGGTGCCTGGTTTAGTAAAGCTAGTTTATGGCAATTTTTTAAGTTTAATTGTTATTGGAACGCTCTTAACTTACTTCTGAAAAAAATCATACCTCATTCATATCCCAATGACATCTGAGCATCTAGAAAATGCAACTAACACTTAAGAATTATGAAGCTCCTAATACACTAAAGTAGACTAACAAACGGTGCAGTTGAACAGGGTAATTTCTTTAAAAGCTGGTTCCCAATCATGACAGCATTCATGGAGTTATGAATGCTCTTCTTCCAACATCTCATGTTGGGTTTTGAAATAATCTTGCCTCTCCCCTGGACAAAAAAGCCTGCTTTATACCCAAAAGCTTGTGAGATATATTTAAAAAATGAACTGGATAATCCAAGTATACTTCTGTTTTATATGCTTATCAGCTTTGCATATGTTTGTTTTTGTTAAGTGTAGCACAGCAAAGCTCATTAAAAATATTCTTCAAGCAAAAAAGTCTGGGGAAGAACTTTAGAGGTGCACCTTTTGTCAGAACTCAAGAGCACACACTGAGGCCCTTTCCGCACCTTACCTTCTTCTGGCGCTGGGGTTCGGGGATCGCACAAGCAGCCTCCAGTGAGAGGCTCTTGCGTCCTTGCTGCTTCAGCTCTGCCCCACCTCTTCCTTCCGCAGCGCAGTCTGGGAGTTTCCCAGGCTCCGCTGGGGCAGGAAGCACGACCGGCACGGCTCCAGAGGCTCTGCATGCCAGGTAAGTGCGCATGGGGCCCAGGAGCAATGAGTAATCGTGCACCATTTTCGGCTTCCAGCTGAAAATGAAAAGGTGCGCGATTGGCGCCTGGGAGCATCGCGCAATTGTGAGTGTGTGTGCAGATCGCTCCTCACAATTGCGTGACGCTCCAGGCACCCTTTCGCATGGAAAATACCATGCAGAAAGGGCCAAGGTCATGTCCATGAGGTCAGAAGCCTACTCATATAAGACAGTTTTCCCAGCTAGTCATGGCCTAAGACAATTTTCTTCTGAGGCAGAGTAGCAAATAGCAAATAGCAGAAGTAGCAGTAGCAGCAGTCTGAGTCTTCAAGTCCCTTGTCAACTTATGGCAACCCCACGAATTTCAGTGTTTTCTTAGTCAAGGAATACTTAGGCTATTTCTGCACTAGACTGTTATAGTGTGACTATTTCACTTTCAACATCCTATGGAACCATGGGGTTTGTAGTTTAGGGAGGGGCCCTAAACTGCAAACCCCAGGATTCCATAGGATGTTGAAAGTGGAATAATCACACTATAACAGTCTAGTGCGGAAATGGCCTTAGAAAGTGGTTTGCCATTGCCTTTCTCTGATTATACCCTGTCGTTGTGTGTCTTCAATTCATTTCCAATTTATGGTGACATTAAGCTGAACTTATGATGGGGTTTTTTGGGCAAGTTTTGTTCAGAGGAGGTTTGCTATTGCCTTCCTCTGAGGCTGAGAGAATGTGACTTGCTCAAGGTCACCCAGTGAGTTTCCCTGGCCAAGCAGGATTCAAACCCTCATTTTCACAGCCCAAAGCTCAAACCACTATACCACACTGGCTTTCTAGATTTTAGTTATGACTTAGTTTTATATATATGTGTGTGTGTGTGTGTGTGTGTGTGTGTGTGTATACGTATATGTATATACTTTCAACAAACAGTTGGCTTCTGTAACACACTTGCTTTTTCTTTTTACTATGGATTCTTTGATATTTCTATTTTGTTTTTTTCTTTCTTTATTATCACCATTTTTTTTAAAGGGTTAGACAGAGGTGGCTTCTGTGAGCAAGACATTGGCAGCATTAGCTGTCTCCGCTCTGTTTTGGCTGATATAGCTATGGGAGGAAACAAGAAATGAACCTTTTGTTCAGTCTCTAAATTTATAGCACTGAAGAGAATGAGACCATGAAAATTGTTCACACCTAGCACTTCCCTTTGCTTTCCTTTGGTAACTTTGCCTGCCCCTTTTCTTTGGATGCCTGAATTGAATTTCTAAAGTTCAACTGAAGCTTTAAGTTCCAGTTAATGCTAGAAATTTGGGACCTGAAGGAAAATTGAATTTGGAGGAAGGGAGAATTCTTGTTTTGGGGGCAATGCCCTCATTTTATAGCGTCCCTCATAGCTACACTCCTGTCCCCTACCACTGCAGCATCCTCTTGCTCCATAGTCCAAGAGCACAGTCAGGAGAGCAATATGAACTGCTACACCAGGACCATTTCCACACTAGACTATTATAGCGCTTTGAGGCCCCCCCCAAACTGCAAAGCCCAGGATTCCATAGGATGTTGAAAGCGGAATAATAGCACTATAACAAGCCAGTGTGGAAATGGCCCAGGAAGTGGTGATGAGTATGCTCCATTGTGTGAGATGAATTCAGCATGCACAGTTATTAGGTATAACCCAATTCATCTTGAGCTAGTGATATGAAGGATTTAATCTCTGGAAAAAAGAGAACTGGAGAGAAAGCAGAGTCCCCTACAGGAATCCTACTTACTCCAACAGGCTAAAGTGGGTTACATGCTACGACCTGGTTCCTTTAAAACAAGAGTGTGTCCCATGAAACTTTTTGATCCAATTCTGGCCGGGCAGTGCAGGGAGCCATATGCCAGGAACTTCCTTGCTATTTTGGCTTCAAAGCATGCCCTGGTTTAAAGGAAAAGTGTTTTGTTTCACCCAGAGCTTGGAAACATAATTATTAGTCCCGTACATTACCTTCAAATTAATTTTTAGTGGAATGAAATTTAAAGAATCACTTCCTATTAACTGATTAGCTCATCAGTTTATTGACTTGTCAAAACATTAAAAAAAAGATGGCCAGTAACCAATTAAGGCCATGAGAAATGTTAGTCAATAGTGAAAAACACCACTAACAATTACAAATTAAAAAGTAAAGCCATTGTTTTAATGAGATGATATGATGTGATAAGACAGCCATCTTTAAATAACAGAAGGTCTCTTACATGGCAAATGCAACAAGCTTATTTTCTGCTCCTCCAGAGAAATGGTCCCAAAGCCATAGATTCAAATTACAAGAAAGGAGATAATGATTAAACATTAGGAAGAACTTTCTGATGCTATGAGCTGTTCAACAAGGGACCAGACTGCCTCAGAAGGTGGTGAACTTTTGTTCCTTGGAGATATTTAAATGTAAGTTGGACGGCATCTGTAATCCTCTAAATCAGGGGTGGGTATGCAGCCCCTGGAGCCTTATATTGTGGCCACTGGAGCCCCCCAAATCCCTCACACCCTCACATTTTTGTAAAAAAATATCCATTCCCCCCCCAACCTTCTCCCCATAACTCAAAATGCTTGAAAACACGGGAGCCTTCTCCTCCAATCCCCTACATATCTGAAACTCTCCCCTGCCAGGCAAAAAAAAAAGGGGGAGAATCAGTTGAAATTGAAACCAGAAGTGATGCAGTATTATCCCCAGTTGCACTGGGCATGGCAGTGTGACCTGCCACGAGATGCAGGTGCAAAAATTGCCCACCGCTGCTTTGCTGTCTTTAGGTGCTCCATCTGACTCCTGAACTGAGTGGGTGGTTTGGACTAAGTGGATTCTTTGGACTAGGTGTTAGATATCCCTTGGAATGTCTTCCTACTCTATGTTTCTCTGGCTGCTGAAAATTTTGACAAACTAGAATTCAAGAAATTATATCCAAGCATTATCTTCCCTTCTTTTTGCCAGTACTGTACTGCTACACTGCTTGTATCTGACAGCATGGTGGGAGAAGTATGTCTCCCAATGAGTTGGACAGTACTAATGCAGCATCCCATGTCCTCCTCGTACCACACTTTAAAAAATTATGTACTGGGCTGGCTTTCTAGTCCAAGTGCCAAAGACACCTCCTCTTGCTGTAATCAACTCCTACCCTTCAATTTGTCCACATCCTCCATTACCTTGTAACACCCAGGGTTCACAGTTTGGAGTCTGCAGTAGATCAAGATCACTTTAACACATTAATCAAATTTAATTGATTTGAGCTTCCTTGGGACCCATATTAGGAGAAAGCCAGGATATAAATTAGAAGAATGAATAAGGTAGAAGCACCTCATGAGCTATTCAGAAACACATTGCTCAGTTTCCCTAAACTCTGTCATCTTAACTGGTGGGGTTTGTACATGGCAGCCTTACTAGAAAAGTCAAAAGGTCTTTACCTATGTTGAGAGCTGTTTCTTGCTTGTCCCCTGTTAGCACCCAAATCTTGATTTCTGCTTTCATTAGAGTGGTTATGGTTTCTGGGACACCTGCTTGGAGCCGGTCCTCGATAGCTGTAGCACCAAGAAGGAGTAAATCCTGAAAAAGGCAGAAGGGGAGGGAAGAGAAAATTGAGAAGCTGTCTTCTCTTCACACTGCTATTGGCTTGGACTGTGCTGAAGAAGAACATTGCATTTATGTATTTATTCAATATCTATCCTGCCTTTCTCCTGATATTGGGCACAGGGCAGCTCACAACAGATTAAATTACAGTTAAAAAACAATCTTTACAATGAAAACGTTTAAATAACAATTGAATAAGCTATCCTATCAATATGCTGTTCATTGAGGCTGCCTTTGATGAGTGTTTGGAAACTTCAGCTGGTTCAAAGAGATGCAGCCAGACTGTTAGCTTAGGCTGGCTACAGGGTGCATGCCACTCCCCTTCTGTAACAGCTCCACCGGTTGTCTTCAGTTTCCAGACACAATTCAAAGTGCTGGTTATGACCTATAAAGCGCTGTATGGCTCAGGTCCAGGTTATCAAAGAATTGTGTTCTCTCATATGAAACTGCCTGTGTTTTGAGATCTTCTTGGAAGGCCCATCTCTCTCTGTCTCTCCACCCTCACAGATACATCTGGAAGTTAGAGTGGCACTCTCCTCACTGTCTTTCTGCAGGCAAGTGAAAACTTTTTTAAAAAAATATTCTAGCAGGCCTTTCAGACTTGATATTTTAACGGGAAAATGTTGGATAGAAATGCTGTGACATTTGCCCCAGTTATAAATACTTTTGATGAGCATGCGGGGATACACCTGGGGAACGACTTGGTAAGTCATGGTGTAATCCCTAGGGGACAGTAAGGCTGAGTCATGGTAACATAAAATCCTGGCAGGGGGTCAGCCACATCAGCCATTGTCCCTACCTGATGAGCTATCAGCAGGTGTGTATAAAAAGAGGTGAGCTCAGACAGGTTTTTTCTCTGACTCTTGCTGATTCTATGACACCGGAACTCTGTCCGAGCAAACCTCTGCCTGATGTGATGCTGAACCTATGACTGAGGATTTGCGTATTCTGCTTGTACAGATGTGTATATATTGGAACTTGAAGAATAAAAGCCTCCAGGTATTTTTGGATGACAACTCTGTGTGCTAGAGCTACTAACCAGTGGGTAGAGTGGGGTCAGTGCTGATGCTGTATGTTACACTCTGCTCCTGCTGCTCATGCTTGTTGCTGCTTTGATACTCTGCTGTGTGTTTAATGCTTGCCTCTGGGACAGTTATGTTCAGAGTGCAGAGGTTACCGGGAGGATTTTGTGCTAGGTGCTGTAAAATCCACCTCCTGACAGAAAAGGCCCTCAATAATGTGCTGGACTTTTATTTGTTGCTGTTGTTCAATGGTTTATGTTTTTAACTTCATTTTTGATAGTTTGACTGCTTTTGTATGGTGAATTTTTAACTATGGCCATTTCTGCACTAGACTGCTATAGTGCTGTTATTCTGCTTTCAACATCCTATGGAATCTTGGGGTTTGCAGTTTAGGGAGGGGCCTCAAAGGCCCCTCCCTAAACTGCAAACCCCAGGATTCCATAGGATGTTGAAAGCAGAATAACAGCACTATAACAGTCTAGGGCGGAAATGGCCTATGTTTGTTCTAACTGTTGTAAGCTGCCTTACAACCACCCCAGAAAAACTCATGCCAGGCTTTGGCTTTAGGGTCACCATAAATTGGAAATTACTTGAAGGAACAACAACAACAACAATAACAACAACAACCTGTCTTGAGTCACAAATTGGGGAAAAGGGGGGAGGTGATGATAATGCACCAATTTAAAGCAGATTAGTATTTAAAACATAACTCTTCTGCAAAAACTAGTAAATAGCCAAAGGCCTGTCTAAACAAAAATATCTTTGCTGGTAGAAAGAGATGGAGGCAACCCAGTCTTGCAAAGGAGAGAGTTCCACAGTCTAGGGGCAGCCGCTAAGAAGATCCTTTCCGATGTTTTGACCAAAAATGCCTGTGATTGTAGTAGGACAGAGAAAAAGCTGATGACTTAATAATTCAGACAGCCTCACATAAGGAGATACAGTTTTTCAGATGGTGTAGCTCCAAGCCATACAAAATTAATGACAGAAAGTTACTTCTTATCCTATTTGCTATTTTCTAACAATAGGCATACAGTGCAGTTAATGTCTGCTGTTCCTTTCACACGAAAACTGGACATTTTGGAATGCACTTTGGTCTGAAGGAAGACAATGATTCAAAAGCAATTAATTATAATTGCAACTTTAAAAGATTGCACATTTGAGTTACACACAAGTTGCCATAGCAGCATGCTTAACAGCCTCAATTAGTATATTTCTTAAGTTAGGGAAACAGAGATCACGTAGTGTCGTGTCATAAACTGCATTCCCAGCTTTCAAAATGTATGTCCAAAATGGATGTTGTCATTCAAAAAATGAAGCCATGGATTCACCTGATCACATCCTGCATTTGGAGTGCAAATGGAATGTCCAATCAATGGTTTACATTGCTTTGCTCATACTGCAGAATCAAGTAAGCTCCAGAAATCAGAAAAAGACTGTGGTTCTAAGCATGCTTTCTAGGACAAATCCTCCTGAACTCAGAAAAACTTGCTCCTGTGTAATTATTCATGTTACCTAACTAACTTCATGCATAATGCCAATTGCTGTTGTTGTTGTAGTGTACCTTCAAGTCATTTCTGACTTACAGCAAGCCTAAGGCAAATCTATCATGGGGCTTTCTGGGGTTCAGAGTGCTCAAGGTCACCCAGTAGGTTTTCATGGCCAAGCAGGGAAACAAACCCTGGTCTCTGGGGTTGTAGTCCAACACTCAAATCACTACGTCATGCTGGCTCTAATTAGAAAATGAGAGGTCCTAACGCTTTCTCATTTTTCTCAGTATTTAGAGCATCTTGCTATAGAAAGAAAAGAATAAAAAGTTTAAAGAAAAAGGTAACACGTAAAATAAAATGCAGATCCCAAACAAAGTGAAACAGAGTTAAGTCCTGTTCCTTTTAATAGGACAGATTTAGTGTAACATTGAAAGAAGGGAATTATAGAATTACAGTCTGTGTGTGCATAGACAGCAATGGAATATGACCAGCTATTTTCTGTGAATCCACTGTTATATTCCTGCACTGTTCAAAAAAAGTTTGTCCCCACACATTTTGCTGCCTGTAGTAAAGGACAAGATGGCACCCTTTCTCCCACTGCACATGCAGAACCTGACTGGACTGCAAGTTGAATGTTGGCAGTAAAACTGGCAGCAAGCTAGTTTAGGGAACAGACAAGGCCATGTAATAAAGCCCTGACTTCTCAAAGAGAGGAATGACTGCAGGGTCAAGAGAAACAGCAACAAGACTGTTGGTTCTAGCTTCCTCCTAGCATCTAACGGCAGGGCTGATTTTGGTTCACAGTGAAAATCTGCTCATTAGACAGAACAAGTATTGTATAAAGCAATTAGAAATATGGTAAACTTTACTCCCACAGATTTAATAAACCTTGGTGCAAATCACGGAATTGCAGAGTTGGAATCAGACTCCTGCTGATGCAAGAAACCATGCCTCTGGAGTATCAGGAAATAAGATTTCTCCAACTTCAGATATCTTAAGATGGTTATCATAGTTCTTCTCACTCTTCTCTTCTTCACATTTCTCATGCCCAGTTCCCACATCTGTCCCTTATAGATCTTGACCATCCTCATTTGGCTGATGACCTCTTAATCATATTTAAGTGATTAAATGAGGGTCTCCTTCTCCCCTAGCTGACATAAATTCTCTCATTACCAAATGCCCCACTGTTCTTTGCTGGTTTTAGCCATGGCTCAGCATCATAGCTGAAGAGATAGCCACTATGATTAACACTCACCTGGCTCCCACAAAACCAAAGGAAGAAACTATAGCTCAGCATTAGGGCACATGAGCATATGTAGATGGCTGCATCTATAATTCAAAAAGGATTTCAGGTAGCAGATGATGGGAAGACTTTTTGATTCCAACCCTGGAAATCTACTACCACTCAAAGTAGTCTACAACGGGCTAAACTAAAAAACAGTCTGGTGTAGTATAAACCAACTTCCTGCATTTTTTTCTGTTTCACACCTTAGTTAACTTGGGAATCTGCAAAATCTGGAGTCAAAAAATGATCACTTAGGGTTCTTCTTATGTTCTTAACACAAGCCTTGGTTAGTTTTAATCACAGTTAGGTGAAATAACAAAAACAAAGATTCAGACTTACCCTGTGCTCCATCTGCAGTCTTTTTATCTCCAAGTTTAAGGGACTGGAAGTACTAACTCCTGCATAAGAGCTAACTTGGTTAAAACTAATACTACTTTTCCTTATTTTTAATTATTGAAAACTCCATCTGCTAGAAATTCTACTAGTCATGAAGGTCATCAGTTCATTGTGAAAATGGGTCTTTACTTCCAAGTGAAGTGTGCATAAACTGTAAACTGAAAGTAAAGACCCATTTTCACAATGAACTGATGACTTTCATGACTAGTTCATTAGCACCAGCCCTAACCAGTAGTCTGAGCAGGTTAGCAGAGAGATGCTGATAATCAGAATTCTTTGCCACACAGCCTGATCTCTGTGGTTTAAGTTTGCTGTCCCTGGGTGCAATGGAGATTATCAGTGTTTCAGTAAGATACAGCTGCCATTCTATTTGGCTTCAGGCAGCAAAGTGTATTTGGTCAATTCTGCACCTCATCCTGGTTTCTGCTGTTAGTCACCCACACACAGGTGCTCATGCAACAGTCAAAGGCAAGTGTTAAACTCTGCATTCAATGAGTTATAGCATGCTGGCAACCCAAACATTCAGTGTATGTAGATTTCTCTTTATGGGCCATCATCTTTCACTCAATGTGTGGGATAAATGATTAGGAGTCCCACTGAGCATTAGAAGTGCATTTCGTTAAACTCAGTGAGATTTGCTTCCACGTCTAGAGTTGCAGATCCAGCTTTTCATAAATACTATTTGTCACAAGTCATAACCACAGACCTCAGTGCTCCATGTTTAATGGGCTAAACAAATGGTTTGCATTCTAAAACTGAGAAGACAGAATAACAGAACAGTTTGTTTTAGAAACCTCAGTGCTAATATATACTGCAAGAATCAGAATTAAAGGTTGGGTTTCAAATAAGATATATACCCCAGGGAATAATAAAAGAGTTTTCCAGTGCATTTGTAAAGAAGATATACAATATCAATGGAAAAGGCAGCACATTTGAAAATATTACAAAAAATTTTTTAAAAAATTGTTTGGTTCTGATGTAAAGATGGTTAAGATCCAAATTAAACAAAACATTAAATCACCAGGAATGCAATTTAAGGAAATTTAGAATGGTAATGAAATATACTAACTCCTTAAATATGGTGTGAAGATACAGAAAAGTATGTTTTTATTTACTCATTTGACAATTGTGGGAAAGAAGGTAGGAAAGGGCCTTCCCATATCTGGCACTCCAGTTGTGACACATCTTTCCTTTGGAGGTCTAAACACGGGTTTCATTTATATGCCAAGTAAAGAAATGGCTGTTTACTAAAGCTTTTGGGGCCTAAGCAATTCGCTCTAAAATGTTTATGAACACAGTTTTAAGCTGTTTTAACCTTTTAAACCTTCTCCATTTGTTAACACATTTATATGAGTCTATTATATCAGTCTACTGAAATTACTTATATTGTTTTAAACTATTTAATCTGTGTGTATTGATTTTATTTGTGTACCACCCTGAGATTTTGTGATATAGAGCAGTATAAAAATATAGGTTGTTTGATCAATCAATTGATAGAATGTTTTTAGCTATTTGAAGAATCTTAAGAAGGATTTATAGGTTTCACTCCTTTCTTTTGTACTGATCAGCTCAAGTCAGCAATGTCACCCAAACAATAACAAGATTTGCTTAGGACAAATCACCAAGACATCAAAGCATAAGAAAACTAAGTTTTCAACAAGCAGGTGAGGAGTTTCCTTCACTCCCTTTTACAACATTGCAAGTTCACAGCCGAGGATGGATAAGGATCACTGCCCATCCTTTAAGACCATTTTTTTAAACAAAGAGTATATCTATACTACACAGTTATAGCAGTTTGATACTACTTTAACTACCATGGCTCCATCTTAAGGAATCCTGGAATCTATAGTTTGGTAAGGTACTTAGAATTCAATGGCAGAGAACTCTAGCACTGTGGTTCAGTCAGATCTTATGATAAAGATTTGCCTCTCAAATACCAGAGAATGAATCAGAAGTTCGGCATAACAAAAGGCTATGCCTTACCTCTAACCAATACTAGCACTGTTTTTCAAAGCAAGAGAGGCTTTGAATTCTTAAGGCCTTGTGCCAGCCAAGACTTAAAGACACTTCTCATTAACAGCAAATAAAGTTGTCCTGCCTGGTCCAGCTTGTCTCACTCTGATTGCTGCCACAACTGATATTGCACAGGCAGATGTTCTCTCAAAGTACATATGCAGGCAGCAGTACACGGTTTCTTCAAGGTCTCTCATTCAAGGGGCCACCCTAAGTCAAAGCTGCCTTGAGAGCATATAGCAACAGTAAGTACTTGGTTAGCTACATGTAGGAAGTTCAGGTAGATAACAGTCGTGCTCAACTGGTGCCTGATTGCTAGATGCAACCAAGGAGTAATTTGGAAATCGTTTTTAGCAGCAGTTTTAACAGCTGTGGTTTTATGCTCTTACTAGCCTTGATCTTGCAGCCCCACAGTGATTTCTTGTACCAGAACAAGCATTACTTTTTCCTCTCTATCTAAATATAAAATTAATACAGCACCAAATCAACAGAAATAGCCAGCCATAATACAGACTGACACAAGAGGTATACTGACATTATGTTGCTATGGAGTGATAAAAACATGTTCTGAGATATTTGTGAGTGTTAAAACATGGTTTTAACAAGAAAGTAGTTACTTGGAAGGGAATCTATTTCATACCTTCTAAGACTTCACAGATGAAAACTGGGACATCTGTGGCCAAGCTACATGGGAGTGTGATCAAGATGGCACAAGTTATTAACGAGGAAGAACACGCAAGCTTCAAGACGATGCAGCACTTTGCTTTTGCCTGAGCCCACTTGGAAGGGCAAGATTCCACCTCTTCCTCTTGCCTTTGCTGAGTTAGAATGAAACTACTTTGGCCCTTTGAACTCAGTTTGCAACAACTGAAATAAGCTGAGGTCAAATGAAGCAAGTGGGAGGAAGAGAGAAAAACTAGGACATTTCAAAAACCACTAGAAAAGTGGGAGTACAGAGGTTTAACTGGGACTGTTCCTGCCAAACTAGGATAGTTGGAGGGTATAGTAACTGGGAATGCAATATTTCCAATCAAACAGAATAAGCACTGCTATAGGAAGTTCAAACTGGAACAACACTACTTGAAGATGCAATTTCTGATATGGTAACCAATATACAGATTAATTTTTTAAAAATGACATGCTATCACCTCTCCTCTATTCCCTCGTGTTGTAGCACCTTTTAGACTAATTGAGAGAAAGAAGCTGGTAGCACAGGCTTTTGTAGACTTAAGTATACTTCATCAGCTGCATGTTGTGAAGTCTATGACAGCTTATGCTACAAACTTCTTTCTCTTACTCTCAAAGGTGCTACGAGATCCCTTTCCATACTGATCCAGACAATCATAGCTATAGCCATTTCTGCTTTACACTGTTACAGTGCTATTATTCCACTTTCAACATCCTGTGGAATTCTGGAGTTTGTAGTTTACTGAGGCCAAAGAGCTCTCTGGCTGAGAATTCTAAATTCTAAATGCAGAATTCTAAACTGCAAACTCCAGGATTCCAGAGGATGTTGAAAGTGGAATAATAGCACTCTTAACAGTGTGGGGCAGAAATGGCCTGCATCTTTGAATTCCACCATATTTGTACAAAGTTCTCTTTACAGCCAAGATCAAGCCAGAAAGAATTCATCTATAAGCAACGCCACATCACACCTCATAGTTACCTTCTCAATGATTTCATAGCACTCCTCCAGTTTTTGAGTTCTGTCTTTCAAGTTTGTGCTGGCTTCATTATATATGTTCAGCCAATCCTGGTAAGCATTTTCAGATAGGTCTGCATATGCAATGCACAGAGTTCTCAAACCTAAAAAGGAAAAGCAGATACTGGGCATCCAGACATATAGATCTTATCCTATGGTGTCCTTCATTTTGATGTAAGGGCAGTTACTAAGATTTATGGGAATGGATTATTACACAAAAACTGCACTGCCAACCCAGAAGTTTAACTTTACAGTAAAATTACCAACTTTGTGTGTGGTTTTGAGGCTACTCCATCTAATAAATAAAGGAAACTCTGCAATTAAGCAAATGAAAACCTTACTGACTTCTGTGTCTGTGCCAGGGTTTTGGAAAGTTACTTTTTTTGGACCACAACTCCCAGAAACCTTCAGCCAGCATGGTCAATGGACTTACTAGCTGGGGGATTCTGGATACTTTGTCAAGTTTGGACCCTTTGGGACCATTTCTGTCTATAACAGAAAGACCTCTGTTTACTTGGGTCAGTATAACGTCAGTCACATAGAGACTTGGGGATGGGGGGGCGATTTGCCCCAGGTGGCAATGTTTCTGGGGTATCCTGGCCCATAGCCATGCCCCCATGCACCCTGTCTATGCCCCCACACACCACAGCCATGCCCCCATGCACAGTGGCCATGACCCTCGCACTATAGCCCCCCCGCCCCCGTCTACACACTCAAAGCTCTGCCACTGTATAACATCAAATGCAGAATAACTCCCAAGACAGTTCAATAAGGTGCAAATGATAGCAAGACGTCTTCTCTGACTTTTTCATCCTGATTTGTGCAAGACACCTTTGATTACGGCATCTTAAATCCTAATAACTTTAACACAGCGTAAGCTTTCATGGACTACAGTTCACTTCATTTGATACACGATGTGCTGTCCTCCAGCATTACCTCCTGAAGAGGTTGATACCATGATACACACAAGATTGGGGTGATATATCCACTATGGTCATATGTTGGCTATTTCAAATTATTTTGGTCCACACAATAGTGCAACTCCCAGAAACTGGGGTTCTTCCATACTACCATGTATGTGCACACTCACATAAACAGAGGGGCTACCCAAAACAGATCATATGGCTCATTTTCGGGAGAAGTGCTTATCTTGTTTGCTCCATGAGATGTCCCCATTCTCCCCTACTCTGTTCAAAATGACATGTGCCATTCATGCAAGCTTAGGTGCCAAATAATACTTACCGCCAAGTTTAAGGTAAGCAAAGATGTGTGGGTTCACAGCTTCAATATACAAGCAGCATTGCATACTGAAAGTTTTGCATCATTTCCAAATTGCAAAGAAAAAAATGACACTGATCCTTCCCAACAAATGGACATATCAGTAAAAGACATGCTGTGACCCAGATGACCCCACTCCCCAATTTCCCTCCAATCCTTCCCCTGGATACAAGATATTCAGTAAAAAAGATATATCAGTTATCCTGCAAAACCACAAAGTGCAACTGAGTGGTTTTAAAATCACCTTAAAGTCCTCTGGCATGTAAAAGATCTGATTTCAAACTGGACTGGGAGGAATGTCATGTGCCATGTCAGGGCTGAAATCAAGGTAAGAGGGCATTATTTTCCCCGTGTAGATTTAGCCTTAGCTGTGTTTAGAGGATACCCATGTCAGGGATTCCAGGCAGGGAACCCTGGGAAAATGATCAGCCCACTACAAAGATGTTGCATCATGCCCCAGCTGTGGGTAATTGCAAGGTTGCATGAGAAACTGGGGTCGTGTGCAGATGGTAGAGGGAGGTGTGCAAACCTCTACCTGATTGGTTGTAGATATGTATATAACAAAGCAACGCCAGTATGTATTTGTCTGTTGACCAAACCTGGTGCCTGGCGCAAGCTTTTGTCCGTCTGTCCTATGTTTTGTATATAACAGAACTTTGCTGCAAGATAAAGTGCCTCCTGTTTTGGAAGAAACTCCTGTGTGAGTATCCTCACTGGGGAACAAGGCTGCTGCTGTTGGCTCGCTGAACTCTGGCTTTTCCGCTGTGTTTCCGTGGGGCTGAAACTCCTATCTTCCCCAACAACCCACTAAATTGAAAGGGACTTGGATTAACCATAAATCCGGGAATGGTGATGCTGAAGTACAACTTGTATAATAGGTTGAGACAATGCTATTGTTGACCCGACTGTGATTTCATAATGATCCAACAGCTGGAATGCCTTCTATCTATCTATCTATCTATCTATCTATCTATCTATCTATCTATCTATCTATTAAATGCTCATAATCATTGCATTGGATCCTAGGAGGCATACTAGGTGTATCCCCAGTGAATATTAATCAGACCAACTTAAGTCTCCTTGGTATCATTGGGACTACTCCCAGTTTGACTGAGATGTTGAAAGTAGCCTTGATCCACTAAGCCTTCACTTTTTTCTTTGTATGATTCAGTGAGGACAAATTACTGCAACTCTCTCAGTGCAAGAGATGACCTTGAAAAAGGGAGTTAGTTATGGGTCTCAGGTACCTAAACAGAAGTGGATTGAGAAAAATGGTTTTGTATCTCATTATCTTAGAAGTTGTTGCCCATATTACTACAATCAACCCAATTTTTATTTGACTAAACCTGGAGCCCTTTCATAATACGCTATTAGAGCAGTATGATGCTTCTTCAACCGCTATGGTAGCATCCTATGGAATATTTGGAACTGTTGTTTAGGGATGAGTATTTAGAATTCTTAACCAGAGAGCTCTAGAGCTTCACCAAACTACAAGCCCCTTGATTCCACAGGTAGGAGCCATGGCAATTAGAAGTGGAATCATAAGTAGTGTGAAAGGGCCCCTGGAGCAGAATTAGAAATAAATTACTTATTTGACTACAATGTATTTTAATATAAAATTGTAGGCCACAGAACCATGACATGACATGACATGACATGACATGACATGAGGTTGGTGCATATTCAACAGCAAACAGTGTAATGCTCAGTTTTTCCATTTAGTGGACACACATGTAATTTACACTGATGTTGACATGGGTTAACCAGGCACAATAATCTGACAAACAGTTCCCATTGGAATATGAAGAACATGATTTTACAGGGCCACTGACAAAACTCAGCATATATTAAAAGTAATGATTTCTCTTCTGGCACAAGTCAACCAGAAAAAAGGGAGAGAGTATGCCATATAAAAGAGAAAGACTTTATTATTGAGGATGTGGGAGTTCTCAGAACAAAGTGTGTTATATGTGTGTGTATATGTGAGGGGAGTTTTCAAGCATGGGAAAAAATAAGGTTCTTCCTGTAATATGGTATAATAAAAAATTACTACATAAAAGGAGCATTGTCCACTCCCCTGACTGCTCTACCTTAGTAATGTCCCCATTACCAGTGAAATAAGAGACTGGAATATTTGATTTCATATACTAAACTCAGGGTCTGAATAAAGGGAACCCAATGGGAATGTGGGCTATAGGATACAGTTACTTTTTCATTTTTCTAAACATTTACAATATTGCTACCATACGTTTCACCTTTTCTTGTCCTTTCTGTTCTATTCCCTGCTCACCATGTTCATGATCCATTTTTGCTTTCCTCTTCCTAAGTTTTATTCATCAAGAGTGTTAACACCAGTCAAACACTGTCAAGTCCCTAGTACGTCACTTCTATTGCATTGTTCCACATCCAATCATCTTCTGTTTCACAGCTCTTCCAAAAAGACCAGAACCTGGAAATGTTAATTTTTGTACTACAGATCCCATAATCCCCAGACCAGCCTAGTCACTAGGCATAACGGTGGTGGGATTCCAGAGCTGTGGTTGCAAAAAAGAAGAGTAACGTTCCAAGCTCCAAACAAGGCCATAATTCAGGCCTACTCCACTGTAATTGAAGTACAGTCCCTTGCTGGTTTAAGTATTGTCCACTGGATCCTGTTTCAACATCTCCCTTGTGTAGTGACAGATTATAGTTTGAAGGAAGGTAAAAATGGAACAAACTTCTTATCAGCACACACATTTCTGTTGTCCCACAGTCACCTCTGGTTACAATAGTTCTTCAACACTACATATGCTGTGATCTCAAAGGCCATAACAGGCTGACTATATACGCTGTGGGCACAAGTACCCCAGTCATATCATGTTCAAAATGGGGTGTGTGTGGACGAATCCATCTTCATCGTACATTTCAATGTTGAATTCCCCTTCCAATCTTGTTTTATGCAGGGATGCATAGCAGAGTGAACAATGGCCATTTCCGCACTAGTCTGTTACAGTGCTATTATTCCACTTTCAACATCCCATGGAATCCTGGGGTTTGCAGTTTCCATAGGATGTTGAAAGTGGAATAATAGCACTACAACAGACTAGTGCAGAAATGGCCAATATGTGGCCTTCTATATGTCATTGAACTTCAACCCCCATATTCCCTGAGCACTGGCTATGCTGACTAGTAGTGAGGGAGTCTGCAGCTCAAGGACACCTGGAGGATCACAACTTGTCCACCACTGACAGACAGATAGATATGGCATGTTCAGTTTTAAACTGGACCATTTTGATTCACAAACTGACATCCAAAACTATTGCAGTGAATGTTTACCTTCAGTGGCAAAATATTCCAGATGACATAGTGTTGGCTCCATGTACTGGGAATCTTTGGACAGTCTCTCAAAAATGACATTATCCTGACAACAAAGAATTACATAAATAAGGAGCATATAGAGAAATGCATTTCATAAATATTTATTTAAGACCTACATATCCTGCCTGTCGGGGATCCACATGTTGGCCTGAAGCCAAAACATTTCTATGAGCAGCAAGGGAAACATTTTTAAACTCTGCAGAAGACACAAGGTTTTTAAACCTGTTTGTATATTTCAACTGCATTTATTTTTATTTGAGTAGCCATCTTGAATGCCATTTCTTGCCAGAAATATTCAGTCTACCCACCCATCCATCCATCCTCAAATGCAACAAGTAGTTGCAGATGAACACCCAGAATTCAAAAATAAAATAACTCTAAGAATTAACTTGCTGGAAAGAACATATTTGATTGGCACTGTTTGAACTGAGGGCCTTTGTTACTGGTTTAGATCCTCAGCACCACTGAAGAAATTGAAGACATCACTAAAGATGCTCAAAAGATGGTTGTTTCATTAGTTAAAAAGCTCAACACATTTAAGCTCATTTATTCTTGTAAGGTCTTCTTCAGGGGCTATATAAAATCATAAAAGGAGAATGCATATAACATGTCAATACATAATATAACATTACATGAAATCATTACTGCATTGTATTATGCACGAGTTATCCTTCTTTGATTTTATATACCCCCTGAAGAAGGCCTTAAAAGTATACAGAGGTCAAAACATGCTGGGTTTTTTTACCAACAAAACAACCATCTTTTGAAAATCTTGAGACATATCTTAGTTTCTTCTACAGATTCCATTGGGTGCTCCTCAGTTTCTGCTTCCTTTGTAGATCTTGAGCATGCCACCTCAGTCCAGAAAGCAGGGTCCATCTGATTTTACCTACATGTACTTCTTTAATGAGAATGCTATGTGATATGAACTTGAGCCTTAAAAGTTGAACAATTCTTAATGGCAGAAGGCACCTAAGGCAGACCTACTGAAAGCTATGAAACTTAATCCAGTTGTGAATAACAAATCCCATTCATTTCAGTGGATCTACCACAGGAAGAGCTAATGTTGGATTTAGACAAGTATTACTTGCAGTTGCTGATGTTTACGAAACTCAACATATGAAAGCTACAGTGGAATGCGCCATTTTCTATTTAATAATAATGGACACTTACAGCTCCTTTGCAGTACAAACGTAGCTGCCCCGCTGGAGTTCGGACGATCACAGACATTCTCTTTCTATTACTGAGAAGGGAGAAAAAGGGCCTTCATTGTCATATTTAATTATTGTCCTGCTATTATTTAACAACAGCAAAGAAATCCTACACAGTGGTGGAAATGATTATACAGTACCTATGCAGCTTGTTGCTCATACTCATTTTTGTCACCTTAGGGTCGCTGCTCGCAGCCACTCTTGTTTCCAGGCCTTTTAAGCATGGCAGTCTTTGCCCTTTACTTCATGTAGCATCTGTTATTTGCTGTTCATGCAAATTGCCCAGAGAAGTGGGTGGGGAATGGAGTGATGGCTATGGTGGTACACAGGCAGTGAAGAAAGAAAAGGTGGTACTGCGAGTTCCTAGAGGAACATTCTGTCCTGACCAGAGGCAAGGCAGGGGGACTATAGGCTAAATATGCGGAAGGCATCAGACCTTGTCTGATCATTTAGGGGAAAAAAAGTGGGCACACAGATGCAAGATGCTGTTGACTTGAAGCAGATGCAGGTTAAATACAAGGATATAGACACTCTGGAATGTTGCATTACTGGGATAATGGATGCAAGAAGATGAGGTCATCAGAAATGCATAAAGCCCATTAGACCTTCTGTGAGACCTGCCATCTCTTCAGTACATTCACAAAGGATAAAATACAAGTATATTACTCCTTATATATAAAACACATCCTGATCAAAAGCTCCCCCAGGCTAACTGCAGATACTTGATTGATAAACCTGGTGCCCATTCACACTAC
Organism: Cyclura pinguis; assembly: GCA_030412105.1. Classification (NCBI taxonomy): domain Eukaryota; kingdom Metazoa; phylum Chordata; class Lepidosauria; order Squamata; family Iguanidae; genus Cyclura; species Cyclura pinguis. The sequence continues at coordinate 259,374,858 of CM059601.1, read as the reverse complement.
ACAATTATAGTGCTATTCCACTTTAACTGCCATGGTTCCATCCTACGGACTCTGGGATTTATAGTTTGGTGAGGCACTTGTGTGCTCTAAGAATTCTAAATGTTCCTCCATAAACTTCCAATCCCAGGATTCCTTATGGTGGAACCATGGTAGTTACAGTGGAAGAATAGCACTATAATTCTGTAGCACGAATGGACTCCTATGGACTCCTTGATCATTACATCAACTATGTTTTTGTATGGTCGTGTGTGGATTGTTTAGTCAATTGTATGTTATTTTTCATTCATCATTGGAACTGTACAGATATATTTAAGATTTTGAAAAATCTAATAATTTTTTTTCAGAAAGAACAGAATTATTAACTATTCCCTGAGGCTGTTCCAGATGGTAGTCTTGTTTGTGTCTTATAGCCAACATGCACACACACATACACACATCTACTGGTATCTTCAAGAAAAGCAGATTTATTGTAGCATAAGTTTTCAGAGATTTCATCAGATGTAGCGCTATCACCAGCCGGCAGATTTTATATACAGCACACACATTACACAAATGCAAATGAATGTACAGAGAAGGAGCCTGGGATGGCTCCAAAAGAAACCCTATTGTCAGAAAACAGCACTTCTGCGTGTACAAGGGAGGGAGATGATTTCTTCAGACTTTCATTTGCAGTGTCAACTCCTGGTGCTAAATCCCACAACAATGCAAGATATCATATTTATGCAGCTGCTGAAATTGACTATATCCCAAAAACTCTCATGCCACAATAAATATATTAGCCTTCAAGATGTCACAAAACATTTATTCATGCATTTTATACTTCTGAGGTTAAGGGAAGGGAACACACAGTGCTTGAGATTAACTTGTTATAAGTTAGCTAGACTTTTCTAGTCATTTCCACAACTCACAAGATTCCTCAATAAATGCTGAAGTTTAAAATATGTTTTAGTGAATTGTCATCAGATTCCACTAGGATAGGTGCCTCTCTCCTTTTGCTACACTCAAGAAAACAGGAAGGCTTGATACCTCAGGAGAAGAAATACTGAGATTGAGAAATTGCATCACACAGTTCTGTTGTTAGGCAGGCTAAACCATGGCTATTTCCGCCCTACACTGTTCCACTTTCAATATCCTATGGAATCCTGGGGTTTGTAGTTTAGGGAGGGGCCTTTAGAATTCTCAGCCAGAGAACTCTTCAGCCTCAGTAAACTACAAACCCCAGAATTCCACAGAATGTGGAACCCAACCACCTTTACATGTGCTCTGCCACTGATCTTTGTACACCATGCTTCTTGACTGGATGTGGGCAAGCAAAAAGGTTGCAGTGATGCAGTTTTGCAGACAAATTTTCTGCATATGTTTAGAGATTTGCAAAAATTTCATATTTAGAATTCTCCCCTCTTGAATAGCTGACCAATATTGGTAGCTATCAACTTATTGCTGCAGTTGCAATGGATCTGTGCCCTCTAACTGAAATATATCATGTCTTATTAACCATAAATATACAAGGCATTTGAAAAATGAGTGAAATGTACATGTTAATGGGGCTGAGCAAGAAAAAAGAGACGCAGATGAATAAGAAACTGAATGGAAGAAGTTGTAAGTTGAAATGCCATACTTCTGAGACAGCCCTTCTCAAACTGACAATTCCTTAGACATATTGGACTCCCACTATTCCCAGGCAACAATCAGATTTTGTAGTCCAGGTGGACAAAAATGACCATAGTGAAGCCACTTTGAAAGGACAAAAAAGAGCCCTCCTGAAGGAGCTAGTAACAAATTGTGCCTCCATACCATTCTCTGTAAATGCCTGACTCAAGGTATTGTTCTTGATCTATAATGTCCCAAATGCCTGAGACCGAGGATATCTGAAGGACCACCTCCTACCATGTGAGCCCACCTGCAATCTAAGATCATCAGTAGGGGTCCTGTCATGTCTTTCACCACCCCCTGAGGCTAAGCTGATGGGTACATGTGACAGGGCTCTCTCTGTAGCAGCACTCTGACTGCTGAACACCCTCTCAAAGGTGGTTGGGCTGGTTCCATCCCTTCTGAATTTCCAGCAGGCAGTGAAGACTGTGCTATATTGTTTGGGCTTTCAATCTTAAAATTAGAGGTGTCTGCTTTGGCTGTTTTTTCAAACAGTTTGGCAAGAGCTGTTTTTAAACAGAAGTTTGGAAATATTTTAACTAGCTTCTAGCTGCCTTGGATCCCATCCCAGGAGAAAGGCAGAGAAAAAAATTAATAAGTAAATAAATATTTAATACTTTTAAAGTGTTTTTAATCCTTGTGCATTGGGTTGGGGGCCCAGGTAGGTTGACAGGTGAAAAACAAATGCCATCAATCAATCAATCAATCAATCAGTCAATCAATCCCAGCATACAGTCCCACAAAAATGTCTTCAATAAGTTAAATAACTCTAAGATAACTATGTAAAGAATTTCAACTATTAGTTTTTATGGTAAGAAATGAAATTTGCAATTTCCAGTAGTTACTATTGCCAAATTAATTCTCAGACTTTCCGTCTTAGCATTTCCATTAATGTTTATCGTAGTGCATTAATTTTCCAATTTCTAATGCTTAATAGCCTAATTTTCAAATGTTCCAGGTTCTGGGACTGCCTGGCCTGTGGGCTTGCTCTTGCTCACTCTGGCTTCCCAGCTGTTTCAAACCCAGTGCCTTCAGAAGTGAGACAGAACAAACTGTTCAGTTGTCAAAAGACATAGAAATAGAGGAATAATGGGAAAATATGCAAGCTCAGTTTAAGGAAACACATCCTAATCAACCTTACAGAACTATTACCGTGAAGAACACGGTTCTTCAACATTCAAAACAGTGCGAAAAGATTAGGAAAAAATGATTTATGCATTCTCTGAGCTGAACAAATACAACAGAGATTACTTTAAACTTTATCCCAATGTCAGGCTGGATATGAGACCTATCGACTTCACTGGGACTTATTTTATATCTTTCATTCCTTAAGTTCAGGGCTGGCCTTAACATTAGGGAAAGTGAGCCAGATGTCTCAGGCAGCAAATTTTTGGTTTCATGAGGGGTAGCAAATTGTCAATTATTTAATTGATTATTATGATTGCATTTTTACTGTCAGGAAATACGAGAGAGAGGATCATGAAATTTTATGCCTGAGGTGCTAAAATAAATTGACTGCCCCAGGCTATTTTGACTTTGGGTGGGGAACACTTGCTGCTAGAAAAATGTCTGAGGGCAGGCCTGCCTGTGACTGCAGTATAAACAGAATGACTTCCTCTTTAATTTCACATGTGTTTTCATGAAGTTGAAGCACAGAAAATCATATTAATTAAGCAAGTGATAGCTTAAGTGGTAACTCGATGGCAGAGTGAAGAAAAAACTGACAATCCACAAAATATCAGAAGGTCTAAAGGCTGGAAGAAATAATGTCAAGAATGTGTGCCAGACCCTTTGAGAAATACAAATCTCAAACAGTGGAAATTTGAGCAGCCCTTCCTAATCTTCTTTTCTATATAAATGAAGGTCATGTCATTATTTTGAAATTAATGAACTACTTCTCTCACAAGACCCCCACTGAAAATGCATTTTGACAGTGACCTCATTTGAGGTCAGGAAACGATCTAAAGCTCCATCAGATGTCTTTGAAAAAGTTAGTATATTCCTCTCTTATTAGAAGTGAAATGGGGAAGCCACTTGCCTCAGCATTAGGATGATGATTTCCAGTATTGAACTTAAATTGGTTTTTTTATTGGAAGATTGATTATATATTAAGATTTCTCTATAGTGTGATCAATAGTTCAGATGTCATGAGGTCTTTTGAAAAGAAAAAATAGATGGGTGTACTCAAGCAAAGATGAGCAGTGACTGATACTGGATAATACATGTTGTATTCTGCATCTGATCTGACAAAGGGAAAGGTATAAGCATAATACTGCAATACCTGTAATTTCAGCTATATCAAATAAAATCACACATATTTGGGAAGGAATTAGCAAAACTTACATGGATTTCAATTTTCAATGCAAAAAAAGCAGATTCTCCAAAACATTCCACAAATCCTTGTTTTTAAAAATTGGAATGATTTTGGTTTTGCTTACTGTTCCTCCCCAGCAGCTTCTTTGGCTGACTTTTCTGAACTGGACTGTTCCAAATGAACACACAATACCTCCTAAAGAATCTTTGCTGAGAATCAACCATGTTGGGCAGGAGTAGAAGGGATGAGGAGTTCTTTCAAATAACTTTTTACTAAGGTGTTCACTAAGGCCTGGTATGTTACATCATCCCTGACAGTAAGGCATGATGGGCTTGATAGTCCAAAGCCATCCAGGAACACATAGTTGGGAAAGACTGTTTCTAGGCCATCATTAGACAATGACTAGGACCCCAAATATGCTTCCACTGCTGGAAGCATTCCTTGTGTTTTGGTCATGGCATGTTCCTCCCAGTGAAAGAGACAGATGACTTTCATTAATTCCCCTTTCCCTTTGGAAGGCAGACTTTTGTGTCTGATAAAGTCCGTTCTGCAAGGCTGGGGGATTCTCTGGAATGGGAGAAGGAGCTGTCAGGCAACTGAAGGAAAGTTATTTTCCTGTTTCCACTCTACTGGGTCCTGTGAAAGGAAGGAAACCATTTTTTTTTCATGGAAGACCAGTAAGCATGAAAACCACTGTAACATCCCAAGTTAGGTTAACACAGTCTTTCAGCCCAACTGGCTTTACATGTCTCAAACCTCATGAACTTAAGCAAAAGATTATAAAGCCACCTAAAATATATTAAGACATCAGGATATTTCTAGGAAACGGTGTTTTGCTTTCTCTGATTTTCTTCTCTTGGATACCGAAATCCTTCCAAAAAACCATTTACCTGGAAAATTCCAACACGTTAAGAATCTCAAATGACTCTTCTTTTCCTAGCTGCAAATATATGAGAGAGAAGATAAACTTTAGTGCAGAAAAACTAGAGACAAACTAGACAACAAGGTAAATACAATGAAAGCACCAATCAAACCCACTTTAAAATATGTGAGGACACCTCCCTCTGCTGGCTAAAATAGTAACATCTATTTAACATCTCCAACAATATGGCTAAGTGAACAGCATGAATTTAATGTAAATCCTCCAAATTAAAATTATTTGTTTATTTATTTTATATTCTACTGTCCTCCAAGTATAGCACCCAAGGTGGTTTACAATGTAGATTTAAAAGGTGCAGCTAAAATCAATCATAACATTTTTAAAACATTAAAAACAACAACATATCATTAAAAACACCACAGAGGTAAAAAATACCTTAAAAGCATTTAAAGCAGAATGCTGTTCTAAATCAATGTTTTTAAATGAATTATTTTTAATTCTTTTTAAGTTTTTGCATTCAGATTGTTTTCATTATTTGTCCTAACATACAGTGTAGACTTCTTTGGATTCAACACAGAAGTAGAGCAGAATTAAAATAAAATAAAAAAAGATTCAAAAAAATTCAGCACTCATTTTTTTTAAATTCTTTCTACACCAATCATTTGGCTAATGGGTGAATACTTGCCTGAATAAAAATAAGCACTCTGGAAGTAACCTCTCATAGAATTCCATTTTAAAGCTTTATAAAATTATCATTCAAACTACAGGAGTGACAGACAGTTCATTTCGATTCTAGAAATTTAAAACTTTTGAAATTTTAAATTGTCTGGCGATTTCACACTAACTGTTATAGTACTACTATTCCACTTTCAACATCTTGTGGAATTCTGGGGTTTGTAATTTAGCGAAGCCAAAGAGCTTTCTGGCCAAGAATTCTAAATGCCCCTCCCAAAACTGCAAAGCCCAGGATTCCATAGGATGTTGAAAGTGGAATAATAGCACTCTAACAGTATAGTGCAGAAATGGCCTTTGTCTGAAGTTTGTCTGTTTGTCTGAAGTTTTCAACTTTTGACTACCTCTCACTTCTTCTCTTCATGAAGGCCTCAGTAACCACCTTGGCACAGAGGGACGCAAAATGTCCAATCTATCAGGTAAGATTTTGTGACCTTTTGTCTATTCCCTTATCCCTTCTATTTCTGTGCTATCATGACCGACAAAGAATCCTAGAGCATTTGGAAGCTCAGCTTACTTTTGTCATCGTTTGTTCATCCTAATGGAACTTATTATCCATTTCCAGTTCTATTGATAAATCTGACAAACAATTGATATTAATTTCATGGAATTATGCAAACTATATTCTCTGACTATCTGAATCATAAAACATTTCTCATCTCTTTTATCAGTACTCCAAAAATTGCCTGTTTCTGACTAGATGGCACTCACTCACCTCAAACCCTTCCTGTTACTTCCAAAAGTTCCTTTTTTTTGGAATACAGTTCCCAGAATCCCAAAATTCCCAGTTAGTGTCTGAGGGATTCTAGACGTTGCAATCACAAAAGTAATTTTTTCAAGCTCTGCCCTAATTACTATTTGCTTTGCTCTGTTTAATTTACTCATGGGGCACAAGGTGGGCTATAACAAAGTTAACACAAGCTATAACTAAAAACCTGATACAACAGTGAAAAAAAAATCAATGAATTGTCATGCAAGAAAACACTCACGATTTAAAATAGTACAAACCCATTTAAAAGACATAACAGTAAAGGACATCTCCCCCCTCTCCGCCCCACATTAAAAAGCTGTTTTGCATGACCCATCAAATATCTGCTTAAATAAAAAGGTCAAACAGAACACCAGCTGGAAACCAGAAGGGAAAAGACGACTCCATGCAGAAAATCAAAGGTGTGTGAATATGTCAATAAACAGCACTGTGAGAAATACAGAGGACACAGAACAACGGAAGCCTATAGATAATATAACATAACTAATATCAAACCATATAATACAATACAAAAAATACAAAACAATATAATTTGTGCCATTTATGTCAGCTACCCTCTCATATATACATTTATACTGTTTTGTATTGACCCTCCTCCTAGTTTCCTGTTGTTAAATAAAAAGGTCTTCACCTGCTGGCAAAAGGAGAACAGACTGGAGGCCAGTCTAGCTTTCCATGGGAAAGAATTCTACAGCCTAACCCAACAAAACTTCACTACTGATGTTTTTCACCTCATCTGCATCTCTTGGAACTATGCTTCGCCATACCTTAAACAGGGGAAGCTACCTAAGACACAATCAGATGATTGGTCCACCTAACTCAAGCATAGCTGACAGTAGTAGTGGCCAATTTTCACTCCCATGCCCCCACAACAGGCTGCACCTTTGAATTTGGAGCCAAAAATTGGCTGAAAATAGAAGTGACTGCACATCTAACTCTGTTTTTCACTTCCAGGGTTTCCCATGTGCATAACGGAAGGTGTTAGGAGTGAAAACACCTCTCCAGGTGACTTTTGGGGTATTTTGCTTAGTCAAAAGCAGGGTTGGGAGCTGCATCCTGCCTCCATGCTGCACTTTTCCCACTCTGATCAATATTCTCTATAATAATAGTAGGGAACTGTGTGAGGGTTGAATGCTGGAACTCACAGTTCACAACCCTCTGCAGGTAAGATGAAACTTCCTGACACTATTGTATCCTCTTGGCCAGAAAACAGGGTGGAGCCTTTCTACTGTATGTTTCAGTTAGCGGGACTCCACCTGCTCCTTCCCCACCTGGGCCTTCCAAGCAACAACTGAGTCCTGATCACTGGACAGGCACACATCACTTTTCCTTCTAACTGGGATGGAGACCAGCATGCAGGCAAATCTCAGCGACTAAAGACAACCTGGGGTTAATCTGCAGCAAGCAGTAGTAAAACGCACTATCTGCAATTGAAAATAATATGGTAATACAGTCTGGAAATACACCCTGTCTATTTAATTGCCCATGTACAATGTCTGGATGCTTACTGTACATTTTGTATTTGCCTTGAGTAGTGTTTTTACTGTTTATGGATGTTTTTGTTTCATTTCTACTTATGTTGCCAATTAATCAATCGTTTTCATATTTATAGTTTAATGTTATTTATTATTCATGGTCAGCTTTTCTAGTTTGGTAACATCCACTTAATATATAACATTATTTTCAATTGCTGTCAGAGCTTCTTAGTACTTTTCATTTGTTGTTAGTTTGTCTGCTGCTCCTCCATCTTTTTCACAATAATTCTCTAACCTTCCATGGGCTGGATTTCAACCCTCTACAGATCATATTAAGACCATGGGCCAAGAAGTTCCTTCTGCCTATACCACCTGTGTTTAGCTCTCCAAGGTTACAAGAACTTTCCATTTCTTTTTCCTTTTTTTATGAAAACATATAAACAAATCTTTCAGTTTCTATGCAGAGATGCCAAGCATCAGACATGGGATATTTGACATGCAAAACATACACTTACTACAAAGTTACAGCCCTTTTCCAAAAAGTCCATTCTTAAGACATCATGAGAAGCTGAACACAAGTTCTCTCGCTTATTAGACAATTGGTTTAGGCAGCATGCAAAGCAGGCCTTTGCATGAGTGCACTGTCCTATGCTGTTGCTTGCTTGCTTGCTTGCTTGCTTGCTTATTTATTTATTTATTTATTTAAAATATTTCCAGGACTTTCTATAACAGAGTACTTCTGAGAGAGGCATGGAACTTAGGCCTAAGTCCAACACTGGAACTATGTCTGCACAGCTCCTGGTTACATGAGCAGTTGTACACTTTCCACACTTGTGCAAGGAGACATCCTGGATCTCTTTGCAAAAGTTGTTGCCACAGTTGCAGCACAGGCCACCTGAGTTGCTGTTACACATCAGTGCTGCCTTCCACACTAACTGGATACCTCTCCCCTTCTTCTCTGCCCATGTCCTGCAGAACCACTAGTAGTAGTAGTAGTGAACTGGATTACAGCCTATGCTTTTGTAGCCACTCTTACCGCATCAATGATGACAGAATGGGGAGTCCTTCCAGTGAAAACATAGCCAAGTTTTTTTGCTCCTTTGACTAACGCACCTTCATCTGTAAAGCGAAAGGAGCCTATCTTTATAAGTGATTCACAATAAATACATCAAAATATTTTAATTTAAAAAAAATCCCCATTGTGCTAAAAGTTTTTTATTAGCATTTATGAAAGTGTCTGCCACTGAGTCCATGTAGGAGGTCTGGATCTTTTTTCGGGGGTGGTGGCATCTGTTACTTTGCTAAGCTACCTAATTTACAGCCTGCTTTCTGAAGTTGTCAAAGTGAAAAAAATACCACAGAATACATAAAACATAATAAAAATGGTCCAAACTACTAGAATCAATTTTGGGCATTAAAAGCAAACAGGTTGAAACATTTTTTAAAAGGAGACAGACTCACACTAAAATCTGAGTAAAATAAAAAGAATTTAACAACTGATCTGAAGCTTAAATGAGAGGGGGCCAACCAATTTTTTTTAAGTAGGTCTGCAACCTTGATGCTGCAAAATACTCCAAAGAGGGAAGAACTACAGTCCAAGAACAGAAATGGATGCCCTTTAGAAATGCAACCCTAACTGCCACCATCTTGTACTTTTTTACCTTGAGCACTATAACACAGCAGCATTTATAACTGCCCTTCACATCCAAGCAAGACCCAGCATGGTATAGTGGTCTGAGTTCTGGACTAGGGCTTTGAAAGACCAGGGTTCAAATCCCCACTCAGCCACAGAAACCCCCTTTAGGAGACCTTGGCCAGTTCTCACTCTCAGAGCCTAAGAGGAAACCAATGGCAAACATTTCATATTTCAGGACCTTCACAAAATTTTCATTTTGTATAAAGCATGTTTTGCATAAAAATATGTTGCAGTCACTCAAAATATAGTCTTTTGGGCCACTGACATTTTTACAAAATAGTCCTACGCAAAAAAAAAAAAAAAAAATTAAATTTAAAAAAATTCAAACACACAAAAACTCTCATAATCTCACCTAACACAGCAGCTTTCTCCCCTTTAACTAGTATTTCAAAACAGTATTTTAAAAAATCCACAAACTTATGTCTTTTGGTTCTGACATACTAGGACTTGAGTTATCTCATGTCCTATCTCAACTCTCCTGTCTTATTGTCTCCCTGGTTCTCTGCCATAAAGGATGACATCAGTGACAAACCTGGAGAAGAGGCCTGGTAGATTATTTTTTCTCCATCTCTTTCTGGAACCACGGTGTGACACACAGCCAGAAGAGTAAGGAATTCTCGGATGTGAGTTGCTGTGGGCTATAAGAAAAGACCAAGTTAGCCCAATGACTTCTACTACGTATAATGCAGTTGCTTAGCTTCTTATTTCCAGAACAATGGCAGATAGCGTTCTGTTTAACTAGTCTGCCAGGTAGTGTGGTGTAGTGATTGGAATGCTAGACTATGACTCCAGAGACCAGGGCTTGAATCCTCCATGGAAACCCAGAGTGATCTTAAGCAAGTCACACTCTCTCAGCCCCAGATGAAGGCAAAAACAAACTCATTCTGAACAAATTTTGCCAAGAAAACCCCATGATAGGATCACCTTAGAGTCACCCTAAGTCAGAAACGACTGGAAGGCACACAACAACAACAACCTCATTTTAGTTCCTGGCAAACACAATATAATTAAATGAGATGGATTATTGGATATCATTCACACAGATAAATTCGTAACAACAGCCTTTTCAGACTAGGCCAATAGTTCCCTTTGTTTCTGGGCCAATTGCCAGAGGGCTTCATTGTTCATATGACAAGGGTATCATCTATCCATCCACCCACATGTCCTCAGCTAACAGAATACAATCTTTCTTCTCCTGACACAGGCAAACTCAGAGAGACATCCCATAATTTTCCTATATTAAAATCAATTATTCAGTCTGCTTTTGTCTTTCTGTTTTCACAGCTTACAATAGAGTCCACGCACCCAATTCTATAGCAACAATGGTGGCCACCTTATCACCTCAGCTCTTCCACACAGCTGTTGTTCCCTCCTTGACAGGTAGTGTCAGCAGCTGTGCTACATTTATTACTCCTCACATCAAATGTCAATTTACCCCAGAGTTATCAGTAAATGGCCAACATACAGGATGTGAGAAACAGACAAATTTCATATTGTCTAATTAAAGCTGGATGGGAGAGTCTTGCAGGGGTGTATATTTGCCTGTTTTTAAAATACACAGAAATTTGAGGTGATATTCAAATAATGCAATATTTATTTGCCAACAGGACATCTGAATTTATCCTTTGGGCTCAAAAACAATGTGTGACAAATGGCCCCGAACCCAAATTGTCAAGCAGATAAATAAGACTCCGATTTTTAAAATTTTGTTTTGAAAATTTGTAGATGGCCCTTCATCCATATGGATTCCAAGGCAGCAGATATGACCTTTTAAAAGCTGAAAACTCACATACAATATAATATAAAGAACACAGATAACAATCATCGAAACAAACAAGTAAATAATAACTGTAAGAGGCCTCGGCTGACAAATCTATGCAAATAGCAGAAGCAAAGCAATCTGTAGATACCTGGGCAAATAAAAATGTCTTAACCTAATACCAAAAAGCGCTGATTGAATTTCCTTAGGAAGAGGAATCCAGAATCAGGAAGCCACCACAGAAAAGGGTCTCCTTTACACAGAGAGAATGTGCTTCTCCTACTGATGGAATTCAGAGAAGGACCACATCTAAGGCATGCTGGTATGAAAGAAGGAGCTTGTTCTTAGAGAGAAGATAACATTCAAATGAATCCAAGGTACACGTGATGTCCCTTCCTAGGTCACAACCAAGTGCTCCTAGTTCAGGGCCCTTTGAGAATAATATATGGAGCTTTTGTATGTCTGTAATGACAGTTATTTTTTGGACTACAGCTCCTGAAATCTCTAGCCAGGATGCTGTCAAAGAGATGCTGGGAGTAGTGGTCCAAGAAAATAGATGTTCGAAGCCCTGCTTGTGATCTCATTCACCACAATTTATGCTGTCTCAGAGTTCTTGCTTAAATCAATTTCCCCATCAAATTTCAAATGAGGAAACAGAGCTGTCTGAGTTTCATAAACACCACAACAGCCACTCTTGTGGGAAATCAATGAATTGGGACTTTAAGTGGTAATGATTAAAGTATTAATGCTTAAATTTCATAATACTTTTCTTTTCCCGAAAATGTATAAATTGCAGCAAACATTTAGCACATGCAAAAAAGACAAAAAGATATTAAGGAATTCTTCTCTTGTTGATGTACTTTCGCTTCGGTGCAGAGTTTAGTGTAAAAAGCAGATAGTGTTGTTAATGTCAAGAATTATAAGGCTGGCCATTGCTTCAAAATGGGATTACAGCTTCCCTGAGATCTCTTAAGGTTTTGTGAGGGTTGGGAGCAGAGCTCTCTCAGTGGTGACACTACTGATTTAGAAACAGCTCCTTGGCAAGAGTGAGGCTGTCAGTGCACCTTATAGTTGGAATTATAGCTAAGAGTGAAACATACCTTCCAACTGTCCAGGTTTGGCAGAAACAGTCATGATTAATCCTCTGCTATCCCACTGTTTAACCTGCTTATAAAATATCGCAGTCTCTTTCTCATTCTTTCACTTTCACTCTCTGTCCTCAGTTTACTTTAACTGTTCCAAGCTGAGTCCAAGTGCAGAAGTAGTTTGCACTGAATTAACTCATTGGGGGCAAAGGAGATGAAGTGCAGAAGCTTCCTCTCCACAGCAGGCTCAGGCAAAATCAGACTGCTGCTGTCTCTCCCAGATTATCTGTTCTTCCTCATTAAAAACTTTTGCCATTTTGGCTGTACTCTGATATTGCTTGGCCACAGATGTCCTCATTTTCATCTGCAAAATCTTGGAAGATGTGAATGAAGACAACTTTTTTTTTTCAAAAATTATACCAAAATAGATGCTGGTGTTACTTTTGTTTTGTTTTCTGTTATTTTCATGTAGGTCTGACTTCAGACATTGTTATGTTGCCTATGTAGCAAGAAGACAGCAACTATGTAGCACAATCCTATGTTTAAACCAATCTCATTTTGCTCAATGGAACTTATTCTCTGGCAAGCGTGCATAGGATTTTAGCCACAAAAACAGCTGAAACTCTCAACATACTTAGCCACAAGCAAGTTCTGTTAATTTCAGCTGAACACAGTTCCAGCAAAGAGCAATCGACAAAATCTACAGGGTTGACAGATCTTGGGTTCATCTTCCAGCTACAAAGAAAAGATGTCAGGCAGAATCATCATTGGCAAAATCCTACAGAATTGAGCTTACATGATCACTCTCAATGTTCTGCAGCAGTCTTGGGTCATCAAATTCACAAGATTCGCTGGTGGAAGGAGGAAGCTGGCTAAGAGTACCAAAAAGAGGAAGAAAAGGTATGATCAATTTCCTTGACGTATTACCACAGAATATAGAAAGTTACCTGACACGAAGTCAAGACTATTGGCCTCTCCAGTCCAGTACTGTCAATACTGAATGGAAGCAATTCTTCAGGGTTTTCAGCAGGAACATTTCCTAGCCCTATGTAGAAGTGCTGGCAATTGAACTAGCAACCTTTACATACAAAGGATTATGTACCAAGCTGTGGCCTCTCCCTTTCATAATGTGTATTTCCTTTGATAATACACAGCAGTCTGATGTACTGCACCTTATCAACTAGTAAACAGAAGCATCGGGCATCTTCCCGAAATGCCATCTACCTTTTATCAGAAGTGCAACTCTAAATGAATCAAGACGATATACACTGCAATCTATCATCTGCCAGTGTAGCATAATACTCCCGCATGCAGGCCTACATGAAGCTGAGTCATACAGCATCCCCCCCAACTTACCCTGTACCTTATAGAAAGTTGCCAAGCAGCATCACAGCAGCATCTGCCTATATTCTCACAGTCAGATGCACAATGATGACAGCAGGACCAAGATCTAGTGGGATCCTCTGAAAGTCTCAGTGTTGAGGTAATCATTTCATATCTGGCTATGTGGACATGGCCAGATACTTCTCATGACTGTTTAGAGGCTGTATGGTAAGTGAGGGGGCTTTGGCTGCTGTGGTGGAAGGGAGCACCAACCTGCCCGGTGCCCCAAAAAGGATGTACACATGCATAAGGGAAATAAGTATGGCTCTAACAGGATGCTCGCCTCCCTGACAGCATAGGCTTTCAGAGTGATGACTCATTTAATTTCACTGCATTTAGGAATGCTAATGGATCTAATGGCCCTCTATGGAGATATCACATCTTTGCCCATTTCCCTTCCATTTACAAGCCCTTCTCACATCCACGGTCCAACACAAAGTATACCTGGATCTACTGGTGGAGGTTCAAAAGATCTTAATTAGATTCAAAACAGTTTCTGATTCCCAAATGTTTAATGACAGTAGTAATAAAATGTCTTCCCTAGATACCTGAAATGAAAGCTTAAAGTAATGAAGAATGGATCTGTGACATTCAGTTCACACCTTTCCTCAAAGTTCTTTTTCTTACATGCCTTCACCACTCAGTATCAAAGTGCCTCTTCCAAATGTGTCAGCAGTTACAAAACTTATTTTTGGGATTAAAACTTCCAGAATGCCTCAGTCAGCATCTGCCACGGCCATGCTGGATGAAAAATTCTGGAATTTGCAGTCTAAAAGGGAAATTTTCAAAACTCCACCCCAAATCATTCTGCAGAGTTATCAGAGGAATTCTCTCTGCACAGTTCAGTTTTGGAAAGAAGAAAAACTCCCTTCTGAAATATTCCAGTCATTATTTACTTACCTGAAGTCTTCTGATGAACACTCTCTTGCCAGTTCTGGAAAGTGACTGAAAAAGAAAGAAAGGAATAGGCATAACAGATGGAGTAAGTGGTCTGATCAGGAGGAAAAGACCACACAGGGAAAGTTATTAAGGCCGTAAACCTCTAGATGGCTCCAAAAGTTCCTCTTCATAAGTAGCAGAACAGCTACATTACAGAAAGGGAAGTTCAGCCCTGAAAGGCATCTACACAAGCACCCAACTTTGCTACTAGGAGAAATTAGACTAACAGTGCAATCTTGTGCGCCTTTACTCAGTGGTCATTTCTGTCATACTGAATGGGATTCCTCTCTGATAAGGGTGCATAGGATTAAGGACAAAAAAGTATCCAAGAACATTAAGGGACAGGTACTAATGCTAAGATGTTTAAAAGCTGGGACTAGTGGCTCTCTATGGAGACATTTATCAAATCCTCTGCCTATTTTTGGACATCATTATTAAGGTAGAAGTGTTTTGCAACTGACACAAACTCACTTATTTCCCAATTGGTATATTAAAGGCAGCCCTGTACATTAGGTCAGTACAGTGTACACGAATCAATACATACCCGTAGGTTACTCCAGCAATACTACATTTCTTGAAGTTCATTATATTGCATGTTAAGGTTCCTGTTTTATCAGAAAACAGGTATTTTACCTAAAAGAAAAATGGTAGGTTGAAATGAATTAGGTGGTAGGTTGTAAATAAAACAAAAAAGAGAAATATATGAGAAAATCTTGGGAAACAAAAACAAACAGGAACTACAATCCTCTAATGATTAGTCCAAATAAGTCTCAGTGTGTTCTTTAGGACTCACTCTGAGGTAGGTATGCAAGAATTCCAATCCTAGGTGACTGAGAGTTGGCAAAGCAGTTATTAAAATGGTCAATGATTTTTAAAAAAATGTAAAATAAGTGTAACTTTTCAAATTAGTTCAGCTGTGCAAGTTTTGCAGCCCTTCAGACATTGCTAGACTGGTAAAGAATGTGGTGTGTTGCAATCTAACAACGTTTGGAGAGAAACCCACATCCCATCTCTTATCTTGTACACAAATACTTAGTTCTTTGGCTGAGTTAAATTTCTATCTTACTGAGACAAATGATGTTCTTTTTCAAGCTTTCTCTCAAAATGTGCTTTCTGTTTTTTGCTAGTATATTCAAATCTCCATTCTAAAGTAGAACAAAACTCTATTAGAATACGAATACACAGTATTTATTGATATAGGAATCACTCTACCAAGACTGTCTTTCTTTCTTTTACTATTTAAACAGAACTTTGAAGACTGACTATCTAGACAGTTTTCCAAAAAGAAAAACATCCCAGTGAAGCTTTTTTGCTCCAATTTTTGGGTTATTTTGGGAATCTTAAAAAATCAAACGTATTTTGCCAGCATTTGCTTATGCTTTTAAATAAGATACAGAGATCTGGTGCCCTCTTGGTATTCTGTGTAATATTCAGTGTTTTGCTTTTTGGAAAACCATATTTAAAAAAAAATGCTGATTTGATACAGGGCAACAAGGCTTTTCATTTTGACTGATGTGGAATCAACCATAAAATGCTTTGGCTAATAAGTCTGGAAATTGTTAAAGGCATCATTCATGCACTCCTGCCCCTCTCATTGCACTGGCAATGGAACTATGGCATATATATGAGAGATAGCATATTGCATGGCATGCTGGCCACCACCTTCTGGGTATGAACTACTACAGATCTGGGCTGAATGTTCTCCTTGACGTTCTGAGCAGCAAACAAAAGGTCACAATCGACAATCTTGGAGTACAAACTCTACTGGAATATTCTGGATCCCAGGTAAGTCAACACTCTGGGTGGAAAAGGCTGCCTGTGTTGACATTCAGTTGAGAAGGTAGAAGGAGATATGTCTGCCTAACACCAGGCCACTGCTATGGGTTATGCCTTTCAAATAGAGCTTATGACTCTAGGAACACAGTTACTGTAAGATTTTTCAAAATGCTCCATTGAAGACATATTATGTATCTAAATACATATTTTGCTTAGGAGTGATATGTTTATCTTTGCTGAGTAGTTCCTATGGATTTGCAACAGGCGTGAGCAGAGAGCAGGCCATTTTTCTGGCCCCCAGAGGGTCAAAAATTGCAGCAAAATGCCCCCTAAAGCCCTCTCAGGTGGTATGGAGGGCATCTATACCACATTTGGAGGCCCCACCACCACCCAGGGATCAAACAACATTTTTTACAAAACATTTGCAAAAATGTTTTTTCTCAAAACACCTTCCAAGAGGTGTTGGAAAGGCACTTCCACCACCTTTTGGGACTACCTTCCACCAATTTTGGTCCATGAGAGGCCTTTTTTGAAACAGGAGGTGAACAGAAATTGAATTCTTCTCACTTCCTCTTATTTAAAAAAGGCCCCAAACACAGTGAAATATGGTAAAAACATGACCCAAAAACATGGTGAAAATGCCTCCTTTGTCCTCTAGAAGATATTTGGGGGCATTTGGGATTAAAAAAAAAGACTTTTTTTTTCAGGAATGAATGTGGGTATGTGTATAGCCCATGTAGCCCTCTAGCTTCCACAATTTAGGAGTCCTTCTCACATCATATTCCTAATTTTTTGTCTTATATTTTCAATATCAGTTGAGGTACCCCAGTTTACAATCTCCTGCCCTGGTATCTCTTTATCAGACAGAGGGACCCAGAAGTGTATGTCATTGCTGGCATTGTTTATTGCCTTCCTCCTGGTACTGCTCTCTCCCAAGGAAGAAGGTCAGGTATGTTTGGATATGTTTCTTTTGGATATGCTTCTTTTCCAGAATTCCCTAGTCAGCAGAGCCTGGCAAACTGAGGGATTCTGGGAGCTGTAATCAGTTAGCCAGGCAGCAGGGCCAATGAACAGAGACGATGGGTGCTGTAGTGTCACAGTATTAGGAGGCCATCACAGAAGCACCACTGTGTTGACATTTACTATGGAAATTC
The DNA here is from genome assembly GCA_030412105.1 of Cyclura pinguis. Classification (NCBI taxonomy): domain Eukaryota; kingdom Metazoa; phylum Chordata; class Lepidosauria; order Squamata; family Iguanidae; genus Cyclura; species Cyclura pinguis. The sequence goes on along the minus strand of CM059601.1, from coordinate 259,357,246 downwards.
AACTCCTTAGTTCTTCATTATAAATTAGCACCTTTGAATCCAAGTAACACCTCAAACCTTGTTCACAAGAGTGCAAACAAAGGAAAAGGTACTTGACTACTGAACAGAGGGATGGATATAATGTAGTCTTCCAAATGCTTCGGTACCACAGCTCTCAGAGTTCCTCATCATTGGGCTGATGCGAGCTGTAGTCCAGCAACATTTTGCACACCACTGACTTACCAGTTCATTTTTGTATAACTGCACAATCTGAGATTCTTACCTGGCCAAGTTCTTCATTAAGATTTGAAGTTCTGGCCATTGCAGGTGTATCTGTTTCACTATAATACATATCTATGTCCTGAAAATAAGGATACAAGAAAAGATACAAGATTTAATCTGTATTTTTATCTACAGAAAATTACATGCTACCTTCTATTTGAATTACTTTGTCAACCGTTCTTTTTTTTTTGCATTCATATTTCATGCTTTTCTGCATAATACAGCTTATCATCAGCATCATCAGCATCCATTCGTTACTGTACTAGCCAAAGACCCCGACAAATACATTTTAGTATACAAAGTATACAAAATACACAATGCAGAAAAATGACATTACTGATACTAACACTAGAAAACTATTTTTTTTTCTTTTACATACATAAAAATGTGAATCCTTGCTTCAGGTTTCACTCCATCATGTCCAAATTATGCATGTGATTCTTACAGATGAAGAGTTTATACTTCCATGCTTGACTTGACTTAGGCCATTTCTGCACTACACTGTTATAGTGCTATTATTCCACTTTCAATATCTTGTGGAATTCTGGGGTTTGTAGTTTACTGAGGCCCAAGAGCTCTCTGGCTGAGAATTCTAAGTGTCCGTCCCTAAACTGCAAACCCCAGAATTCCATAGGATTTGAAAGTAGAATAATAGCACTATAACAGTGCTGTGCAGAAATGGCCTTAAACAAATGCTACCCCCGGTGCTCTAGCTTTGATTTGATTTCCTTTCCTGCTGTTACAGCCCACATACTTACCCAGTTTATAAAAAGAGCCTGAGTAAACTTCACAACTTCCAGAGTCACCAACAGACTGATGGGAATGAGGTTGTTGTACAAGATGATGAAGGTGAGCAGATTGTATCCAAAATTGACAGACAGTACTTCTGTGGGTCAAGACAGACAAGTAGAGAAAAACATTATGGGGTCGGGGGAGGCCAGATGCTTGGACATATTTCACCAAACATCGAACAAGAGTATAATAGATACAGCTTTAATTAGGGGTGGAAAGAACGTTAATTCAACTCAACAAAAATAGCATTTTCACACTTTGCTTCAAGAAAATACACACTTTACTTTCAGCATCCACAAATTTGCAAAGCTCATATAGGGCATTCAGAGAAATAAAGTGTGCACAAAACAATAGGCGTGTTTTAAAAAGTAATGACTAAAATGTATATAATGATGATGCAAAAAACATGCTTTTAGTCAATTAAATACAGTTCCATATATTACGTAAATTGGAAGAATAAATATACAAATTAGGAGGAATATATAAAAATGCATAAATTTCACTGTGGGAACGATAAAGGCATTGTTCCCCACCCTCATCTTTTCGTAGAGTGCTTGGCTGTTCTTTACTTTGTCAATCTGTGTCTAACCAGAGTTTTTCAGAATTAACCATTTTGGACACCTAAGCTCCCAAAGTCATAAGCAACAGTATTATCTAGCAAGCAGAACAACATCAACATTCCCAATAAGAATTTCTTAGACTCAGGACTTCCAGGAAATTTATATTTTAGGAGGATAAACGTGCCACTTCATAATTACATATTTATTATGCACATTGTGAAGTTACACTCCTTGGAGAGGTTCACCATATCACATCAACATTTCCAGTCTAAGTGCATTCTTTTCTTATGAGAAGCATTTTTTCATACTTAAAAGGAAATGGTACTTGTAACACACGAACATGGTACTTATGATACATTTCATTGGTAAGGAACATCAGTTTACACTTTATTTGTGGTACATGAGCATCATGCCTCCTACTTTTCATCTGTTGAGGAAACGTGCACGTCTCATTCGAAGTACTTACATACATTTCAGATAGCATTTCTAACTGTTTCTAAGAGGGAATATTTCTGATCTGCGAGTCAACATTTCAATCAGAGTATTGTAAATTCACAGTGCTCTAACAGGTTCTGCAGGGTGCAAAGTGCACAGCAGACAGCTTCTTTTGGCTTGGTTACCCAAAAGGTAATCTGCCTCTAACTGATGTAATCTAACAGATTTTACAGTTGTATGATTATCATCCAATTATAATTCAGATATCTTAATCTTGAAAAGATCCAAAATGTTTAGACTGGCTACCTGCCCAGGCTTTCTACTAGCCTTATATGATATTTCCCTGCTCTTAGAAACCATTTGGGAAACCAATATTGCCTTTTTTTGTTTTCTCAGCTGTGGGACTTGGCTGAGTAGTCTCTGACTCTTGTTACATTTTGCACCCAAAGACAGAATTCAGTCCTGCACATTTAACTTTTCCCCATCTTCTAAATAAACAAGTACCTTTCAAACTTTGAACTTCTAAAACACACAGCCTGAAATGCAGGGTGACTGTTACTACTGGCAAATCATAACACTTTTTCCATTACATGGAGAACCTGATCCTACAAACTGATACTAATCTAGGACAGGACACCAATGCTCGTAAAGCTCATACAAACTCAACAAAATTAGAACTGAAAGATTTTCACACCTATAATTCTGATTTAAGAGATGTATATGCACATGAACATGTTATTCTGTCCTCTGGAGTATCAGCTACCCCTCCTAATTTTGTGTCATCTGCAAATTTGATAAGAAGGCCCTCTATTTCATCATCTAAGTCATTTATAAAGATGTTGAATAGCACTAGATGCAGGACAGAGCCCTGTGGCACCCCACTATTCACTTCTCTCCAGGATAGAGAAGAACCATTGGTGAGCACCCCCTGGATTTTGGTCAGGCAACCAATTACAAATCCACCTAACAGTAGCATTGTGTAGCCCACATTTTACTAGCTTTTTTACAAGAAAACCGGGGGGGGGGGTTTGTCTAAAACTTTACTGAAGTCAAGATATACAATATCCATAGCATTCCTTTCATCTACCAAGCTTGTAACGCTATAAAAAAATAGATAAAATCAGTCTGACCTGACTTGTTTTTGAGAAACCCATGTTGATTTTTAGTAATCATAGCATTCCCTTCTAACTGCTTATAGACTGTTTAATGATCTGCCCTCAAATCTTTCCTGTTCATTCAGAATGAACAACACAGAGTATTTTTTTTTACACAGAACTTAAAATAATGGAATTTATAATTATGCAATGTGAATGGCTTTAGAAAGAGAAAGAGAATAGACAAATTCATGGACTTGTTGACTACTAGTCACTAGTGCTGGCTACTAGTCAATATGGCCACACATCACTTCCGGTATCAGAAATCTCTGATACTTCAGAGGCCATTTCCACACCGGGCTTCTGTAATGGTGCAGAGCGACCTCTCACGGAGGTCTTCTACACCGTAGAGTGGACTGGCGTGGACTACTTTTTGTAGTTCTACACCAGAATCCACTCAGGAGTGGCCGGAACTAGTCGCGCTGCGTGTTTTTTAAAAACCTCTTTTTAGAGGTTTTAAAAAGCACGGAAAGCGCAGCCCCGTGCCGCTCCATCACCCGGCTCCGATGCGGATTTGCAGGCACGCGCAAGTGCGTGCCTGCAGATCTGCCGGGGGCGGGCTTCCGGCTGGCGAGCTTCTCCGGTTGGTGGAGAGCCTCCACCAACCGGAAGCTGCCATTTGGGACGCCGGAGGACTGCGGAGCAGTGAGCTCGCGCTGCTCCGCGTCGCGACTGACTTACCCGGCTGCCGGTAAGCTCCGTTTTGGGGCATTTTCGCCCGTTTCCCCCCCACACATGTGGAAAGGGCCAGAGAAACATAAGCAGGGGTGGGATAGGCACTTCACATCATGCTTCTAGGATTCTAAAAAAGGAAAGAGTCAAGCACTTTTTCCTACAACTAAATTCGCCTATCAGACTTATAGCCACAGTACTGCTACAATTCAAAGATGAGTTTAGGAACCTAAAGTTTTACCCCTAAATTGTTCTGATTGTTCTCCTTTCCACTCCCTTCCTCAGTCCCTCCTTTAAACATTTCTGCATTCTGTACCAGAGCTTGAAAAAGTTGTTTTCCTGGACTGCAGCTCTCAGAAACCACAGCCAACATGACTAATGGCAATGATATCTAAGGGATTCTGAGAACTATAATGCAAAAGAGCCCTGTTCTGCATCTTGGAACTATGAGATCCTGTTTCTTTTTTTCCTTCCTGTTTCCTTTCCTTCTAATTCTGGATGAACAATTCTTAGGGTGAAAAAAATTAGCACCAAGGCACCATTAGGATTCAAAGGACACTATTCCCAGAGGTTGCAATCAGTTCCTCTCCAACAAAGAATGTCTCTAGAGTCTTCGAGATCTCTGAAGGCTGCCTCACAGGAGATTAGAACTCTTTTAACGTCATAACTGAACATATCCACAGCAGCAGAAACAATGGTAAAGGCTACCACTTTGTCACATTGTTTAAAAGGTAACTATTTATTGCTAGGTGCCTGTTTGTTTTATAATCTGTATAATAAGAAGCATCCAGAATGCAACATGGGAGTTCAGAATGCACTTATCAGATCACTATCAATGAAATATAATCAGTAAGATTTCTAAATCAAAATTTTTGCCTGTACTCTTGCACTTAAAACTTCCTTAAATCTTTCACTGGATGACAACTGGCCAAGCACCACTCCAGAGCTCTCAGCCTCCACTTACGTAAGCGAGAGAAGGAGCAGCAGCCGGATGTCATCACCTCACCCCCACCTTCCTCAGCAGCTAAATCTATAGCGGCAGCCAATGAGGTGGAGTTGAAACTGCTTGAGCAAAGACCAAGGCAGGATAACTTGGGCCATTTGGGCCACTTATTGCCCCAGGAGGTTCAGTTGGCTTCCTCTCTGTCCTCTTTCCACTGGCAGGCAAAGACCTCTTTTTATTTCAGCAGGGTTTTTTTTAAAATTATTTTTAACCTGTTGTAGCAGATGAGGCCTTTAATGGCTTGTGTTGTGCCTGTATTTTTTTATTATGTTTTAAATGTGTTTTTAACTGTTTTTAACAGTGTCAAACTGTGAGTAGCCTTCAGAAGCTGCAGTTTTCAAAGACTTCCTCACAGGAAGGAGAAAATTGTAAAATTGGCCTATGAGAACCATACTTATGAAGATTTACACTGCAATTTACTGACACCCCTGCACACAGTCATCGTGGTCTCTGACAACCATAATTTAACATTTGTTGTTCATGTGTACAAATCAGAGTTTGGAAAAATTATATTCTGGGATTACAAATCCAGTAGATAAGATGGCTATTGAATCCTGGGAATGGCAGGCCAAAAAAGTAACTTCTCTAAGTTCATTGCTCACATGTAGTAGTTCTCCAGTGTGGGATAGTGGTTTCAGCATTGGACTCCTGCTCTGGAGACCAACATTCAAATCTCCACTCAGCCATGGAAACCTACTGGATGTCTTTTGGCAAGTCACACACTCTCTCTCTCTCTCTCAGAGGAGAACAAAGGCAAAACCCCCTCTGAACAAATCTTATCAAGAAAACCTCATGAACAGGTTTGCCTTTGGGTCCCCATAAGTCAGAAATGAAGAGTAGAGTCTCTTTTGTGAGTTCTACATTTCAGTAAAAAACAAACAAACGAACAAAGGCACAGAATTCTACATTTAGGCACAAAAACCAAAAGCACAGGTATAGGATGGGGGATATATAGCTCAGCAGTACTACATGCAAAAAGGTCCTTCTGATTATTGTTGATCATAAGTTGAACATGAGCCAGTAGTATGACAGTGCAGCAAAGGAGACTGCTTTTTCAGCCTGTATTAATAGAAGCATGGTCTCCAAGTAGAGAGAAGTAATAGTCTCACTATATTCTCTGCATGTCAGTCCTTAACTGGAGTACCGCATTCAGTTTTAGGAAGGATATAGACAAGATGGAGTGGGTTCAGAGAAAGGCAATAGAGGAGGATAAGAGGCATGGAAAATAAAATACGTACACAAAAAGGTTGAAGGAGCTGAGCATGTTCAGCTTGACAAAGAGAAGACCGGCAAGAGTACACTCTTTAAATACCTCAATGATTGTCACATAGAGTGGACAGGTTTGTTCTCTGTTGCTCCCGAGGGTAGGACCAGGTCTGATGGTTTTAAGTTACAGAAGAGTAGATTTTGACCGAACATTTGAAGGAACTTCTTGATAGTAAGAGTGGTTTGGAAATGGAACCAGTTCCTTAGAGAGGTGGTGGGGTCACCTTCCCTAGACATCTTCAGAAAGAGGCTGGACAGTTGCCTGCTGGGGATGCTCCAGTTGGAGATCCTGCATTGAGTAGGGGGCTGGACTCGATGGCCCATGAGGCCCCTTCCAACTTTATGATTCTATGGTTACAGTTTCCCTGGAGATGTTCTTGCTGGTGTTAGTTGGTGAATATTAAACAACAAAGTAATCCTTGTTGTCTTGGAGCACTATTGTAGGAGTAAGCCTGCCTTGCAAAACCTGGGAGTTTAGAACATTACACAACCACTGAACACATCTATAGCAAAAGTTGGAAATCTCTGTCCTTCAAAGGACAGCACTCCTGTAGTCCCTCACCACTCATCATGCTGAGTGGAACTAATGGGAGTTCTAGGTCAAAATGTCTGAAGAGCCAAAGTTTTCTCTGATATGAACACAGGCAAAATCTCACCTTTATTGTAATTTCCCTGACTTCTCTTTTATACCTGCAAATTCTCTAATATTTCTATAATCGTCAATGAGATCCTCGCTATTCATCTACAGAAAACCAGAATTATTAATACTGTTCTTGTTCCAAAAGGACTTTTGAGTTATTAGGCCTGAGAATCACAGGTTGTTGCCTAAAAAGGAAGGGGGAAGGGGGAAAGGAATGTGGCAACATTCTTTAAGACTAACTGATTTCAATTTTGCATGAGCTTTCATGGATACAAACCCACTTCTTCAGATGCAGGGGCAGATGCAGTACAAAGTTGTCTGTTTTTCACATGCACTCTCTATGGTCTTTTAACCTTTTACATACAGGTGCCAACTAACCCAGATAAGGAAACATAAACAGTACCAAAAATATGTCAAACACAGTCTTTATTGTATATATAAACAGCTGAGACAATAAGAGCAGGTGCTTTTGCTCAGCTTCAATATACAGTTGCCTCTTGGAGAATGAAAGAGCAAGAGAAACAGATGATAGAAGGGTGGCTAAATTGTAAGCAAGCACAGTACTGAGACCACAAAAGCCAGACCTAGGCTGTTTTCACACTATGCCAATTATAGCACTACAGTTTCACTTTAACTTCCAAGGATGTTTCTTATAGAGTCTTGGGGTTGTAGTTTGGTGAGGTGCCAGAGCTCTCTGGCTAAGAATTCTAAATACTCCTCCTTGAATTACCAATCCCAGAATTTCACAGCATGTTACCTTGGCAATTAAAGTGGAAACATAGTGCTATATTTGTATAGTGAGAAAGGGCCCCTGGTGTTCTTCACGTGTACTGGATTAAAACTCCAACCATTGGCTTTGCTGATTGACAATGATAGAAGAGTTGTAGTCCTAAGCACCTGGTGACACCCCCCCCCCCCAGGATGGAGAAGGCTCTTTGATGGTCTAAATAGTCTGTGCTTACTTATAATTTAGTCTCTTCCACATCATTTACTTATAATTTAATCTCCCACACCATTTTATTGGCCTTTCATCTCAAAAGAGGAAGCTATCTATTGGTGCCAGCGAATGGATGCCCACACATCCTGACTCTACTTACCATTTGAGCCAAAGTACCAAATGCTTTCTCCATGTGTTCTGTTCCACAGTAAGGCACCCACAGAACTCACTAAAGCCATGACAAGAAGGATGCAAAACAAAATGAGGATCTGCATATTGGTCACTTTTTCCACATTTGATCTCTTCAAGGGAGCTTTGGTAGAATTCTAGAAAGAAGCAGCCACAGAAACACAATCATTAAGAGAGCTCTCAATCTTGGTCATAAGGAAATATCAGTTTTCCTCTCACTTTGCCTTTCCTAAATCAGTCAAGGATTTGACTGACTGTCAAAAGCCCCCATCCAACTCTAAGATTCTAGAATAATCAAAACTCAGAGACAGACAATAGCTCTTGTTAGGACCAATAAAGAGAACACAAGTGGTGTGACCTTCTAGGTTCTCCCACAACTCTTCACCAGGCATGATGGTACAAAACATAGGGGCCAAGGGAAGGCACAAGCTTTGGTTTTTTACATGGTATTTTTATATTTACTTTTTAGTGGCCTATCTGGTGTACTTTACTAATAGCAGATTATCCTACAGAACGGCTGGCCAACATGGGCTTCAAGGGCAGCATACATACACTCTACCATTTTTGCATCTGAGGCTGAGGTTCCATACTGCTGCCACCACTGCATTTTCTGAGGTGGCAGTGGCAAAAAAGGAAGAAATTTTCTGTTAGATCAAGGTGAGAATTCTTTCCTGTAAATCTCCATGTACCTTCCTTACAAATGGAATCATACTTCTAGAAACCTCCCAGAAGAACAACTCTACATGTAAACAAGTTGCACAGAAAACATGTGCCTTGTTTTAAAAGAAAAAATACTTGTTACTACCACAACAAATTCAGCAGCAAGACCTCAATATGTCACCCATGCTTGATCTATAACAACCAGGAGGTGACAATTTTGATCTCCAAGCTGCCACTGCTACATAACACATCTTTGGCCATGTCTGCACTGGACTGTTATAACGTTATCATTCCACTTGCAACATCCTATGGAATCCTGGGGTTTGCAGTTTCAGGAGGGGCCGCCTGGATTCCATAGGATGTTGCAAGTGGAATAATAGCGCTATAACAGTATAGTGTGGAAATGGCCTTTATTAACAACACCACTACAGAGAATCCAGTTGAAAAGCTAGCCTTAATCTTCATCCTCACATAGCAAAAAATAAACACTGGGCTTACAAGACAAATAACACTAAGACTATATTTTAGATGAACAGCTACTTTACCTGCATAAGTTTTGTATCATGTCCTGTGTAGACAACTACTCCTAAAACCCACTGAGTGTTCCTTATCTGTGCACCTCTTAGTAAGATCTGGTCAGGTCCAATTGGGACTGGACTGAAGAGTAAGGAGGAGGAATAGGAGAAAAGGCAAGAAAAATTAAAACAATTTATAAACAAGGCATAGGGTAAGGATGCTTTCAGTATATTGAAAATAAAATGAGAATAATCAAGCCTGGAAAGCAAGTACTTAACTTTACCACAGCACTCATTATTCCATACAGTGTCATCCATATATATGCTGTTTAATCAAACAGCAACAGTGTCTACCTGCTTCCATGTCAATAGAGCACTGGACCCACCCTGGGTTTTAGTCTAACCTTCAAAGGAGATATCCAAGCTGCTGAATCCTACGGTACATCCCATAGACATGCAAGACACTAGCCACAAATGTCACAGGTGTAGGCAACATGTTGCCCACCTGTTTTTGCGGTCCTGCCCTCTGCAGCTGCTTCTGTTGAATTTGCTCCTATGCCAATTTGGCATGGAAGGTAAAAACATGACTTAACATTAAAACAAGCTACATACTCCATATGCACCCTGTTTTAAAATGCCTGGGGTTTTTTTGCACCTGCTCTGCTGCCCAAATTCAGTGGTGAGGCAGTAAATTCAGTGGCATGCCTGGGAATGGAGCCCCTGGTTATTGAAGGGAGTTGCAATGCCCACCCCTACAAAATAACATAAGCAAATCAAGCCAGTTTCCTGTCAATTGAAACTTTAGATTTATATTCTAGTATTGAGATGTAAAAGTTATTAACCTTAACTAAACATTTCCTAACCTTGTAGTGAGGATACAATCCCTCTTAAGTATACCAAAGACATTCACTTTTGCTCCTGTGCACAGACTGCCACACACAAGGAAGGCCTAGCATCCCCAAGTGAAACATACATATCCTGTACTTTTTGTAAAAAAAGAAAAAGGCAATAATCATCTTTATTTTATTTAATTATTAATTGTATTTATATCCCACCTGTCCACCAGAAAAGATGCTTAAGGCAGTGATAAAATGCAAATTAACAATAATAAGATGCAGGTTAAACTCAAAATATCAATTTAAAACATGTGACAAAAGCAACACCGTGAAAAATGGAACAATAAAAGGCCAATACCCAATTAGAAAGACCCTTTGGATTTTTCTGTAGCAAAGGTATACCTTTGGCCATCGAAACGCAAGTTCCCAGTGAAGTCATAAAGATGGCGGTTGGGCCCTTCACACTCTATCTTCCCAGACATCTTCATCAAATCTTCTCTTGAATGGAGACTAGCAGTCTGAGTCAATCCCTATCAGGAAACAAATCACAACTAGTATCATCATATGATTTTTTTTTATTATATTTTCAAGTATTGTTGTATAATTGTGCAGTGAAAATATAAAGCCACCTGCCCTATATTCAGTGGTGGCTACTGGGTCCCACGCCAGTGAGACAGAGAGTCCTCTTTGGGCTTTAGTCTGAACTTTATAGAGGCTATCTAAAGTGCTGGACCTATTGGAGGAGAAAGTTCAGCACCTCAGATAGCTTACCTAAAATTCAGACTAAATCCCATAGTGGAGTCACTGACATGGGCACCAGCAGCCACCACTGCTTGCATGGATTCAGACTCTTCAAATACTAATATTACTAGCAACACTGGATATTATGACTGGATAGGCTACAACAAAAGGCAGAGTTATCAGCCTCCTTGGACTGTAGTTGTACCTCCCCTTGCAATGAGGTATGTATGCATGTGCATTCCTCTTGTTTTAAAAAAGGAGTGGGGGGTCCCAACTGTAATAATCCTGCAAAAGTTGAAAAATATTCATATACAAATTCACAGGGAACACACAGCTAAGTGAAAATTTGGGGATGAGGGAATATCCTGAGCCACTCACTCTGGTTTTCTCCATGACTGTTGAAGGAGAGGTACTTGCTAAGCCACAGGTGAGCAACCAACAACCTGTAGTCCAATACGGACCCCAGGTCATTTTTGCATTCCATTTCTCCTTCTCCAGGTGTTTCCATCACTGCCGTTTTCCTCTTTCCCTTCCAGAAGGGAAGGAGACAATCTCTTGTACAGTCTGTAGGGTTCTGGAATATGCAAAATGCTCTGGCTTCCTCCTCCTTCCTCTAGCATAGAAAACCACTGCAGCTGCCACCAAACCAACTCCAGTGGTGACAGGACATTTGGAAGCATGACCTCTCAGTGGGTTGAGAGGCCCAAGGCACCTCCACACAGAGGAAAGATATCTATTACTGTTTGTAAGCCACATCATAGGAACAAACAGAATTCAGTACTAGAGGATATTGCTGTGCATGCAGAAGATCGCAAGGTAAAACTCTGGGCATCACCATTTTAAAAGATCAAGGAACACAAAGCAGTAAAGACCTTTGCTTGAGAATCCAGACAGCTACGGCCAGGTGGAATAGATTAATAAAAGCTAGATGGGTCATAGCCTCACCTGACAAAGCTTCCTACATTTCTAAAACACTTGAAAAGAGATATCAGAAAGCTTCCTACAGTTCCCTAATGGCTTCATCACTCACTCACATCTGCTATGCTGTATAGGCAACCAGTTTATGGACACTCAACTGTAATGCATGGGGGGGAATTTCTACCCCAGGGACCTCCTATGGGCCATATGGACTGCCAAAATGCCCTCAAATTGGGAGGAAGATGAAATCCACATCCAAGTTTTGAAAAGTATGTATTCCTTGGTATTAATGCAGACTATTTTACAGTGACTTAACTAATAGAGAACTGCAACTTCTGGAGGCTCAGTACGCTGGTTTAGCCAGGGGAAAAAAAAGGTGAAAGGTCTGTGGTGACAAATACAACCTTGGGGGCTATTTGCATCCTGTAAGCTGCACTTGACCATCCTTGAATTTGTACAATCAATTGTTGTTGTTGTTGTTGTTGTATGTTTTATGGTGACCCTAAGGTGAATCAACCATGGGATTTTCTTGGCAAGAGTTGTTGAGACGGAATGTGCATTTCCTTCCCCTGAGACTGGAGAGTGTGACTTGCTCAAGGTCACACAATGGGTTTCCATGGCTAAGTGGGGATTTGAACCCTGGTCTTCAGAGTTGTAGTTCAACACTCAAACCACTATAACATACTGGCCATTTCCGCACTAGCCTGTTGTAGCGCTATGATTCCACTTTCAACATCCTATGGAATCCTGGGGTTTGCAGTTTTGGGAGAGGCTGGCCGGCCCCCTCCGAAACTGCAAACCCCAGGATTCCATAGGATGTTGAAAGTGGAATCATAGCGCTACAACAGGCTAGTGCAGAAATAGCCACTGGTTCATTTTTATGCTGCTGCTTTAACACAAGAACGAATATTCAAACACCCATCTACAAATTTCACTTTCCAACAAATAAGGCATATCTCCTGTGCTATTCCTAGCTGTCATTTCATTGATTTTCACAAAAGTGAAGGAAACAAATTTGATTTTACCTGTCGAATTTTAAGATTAGTTTCCCCATCAAGATTAGCTGTTTCAATATAGCACATTGCCTGAGGTTCACTGTAAAAGCATAATTTTAAAAATGTTATGTATCAATCACACTGCACTTTAAAAAAAAACTCTAAAAAGAAAGGTGCCTGCAAAATAAAGGTATTAAAAATAAACTGACATTCAATCTCCAGCATAATTTTTTTGAACCATTGATTTCCCTTCTAAATAGCATTCAATGATTTTTTTTGTCTCACCATCATAAGGATTTGAATATACAGAGTATCTTTATAATAAAATCATGGAAAACTATTAATGCAACACACGTTTTCTACAAAATCAAGACATACACCAGCTTCCAAGCATGCAAACTCTGGTGAACTGAGGCCTTTTTTGAAAAAAAATCAACATCTGTGTGATACATTATGCATGTACTGTTTTGAAAAACAACTTGATGGAGAAAGGAAGAGCACAAGGAGCAATAAGGGACATTGGGCCACATTCTGCCATAACTTAACCTCAGTCCATGATAACAGTGGCATAGCAGTGTAAGATCTGTTTCCAACACAAAGCTTTTCTAGTAACAAACGTATGGAAGAATCACACAAGCAAAATCAATTACATGGCTCATTTCCTATGGAGAGCTCTGGGAAGGGAATTTATTATCCTCTCAGCCCAAGTGGTTCTTCCATTCAGCCATGGTTGCATGTCACCACATAACAGATGATTGGGAACCATATTTGTTTCTATGTGTAAAAGAAGAAGAAAAGTATCTCTTGCTGAACACAGAACAGAAATTGTCACTAGATGTTAGCAGAACAGTGTCGCTTCATGGGAGAGGATTAACTGGAAAACAATGTGTACTACTGTGACTTTAGTGTGGTTTTAGAATCTTCAAATTACAAGAGAAGTGATTCCACCTAAACATTAAAACTCCTTTACTGTAGAGAGCTGTTTGAGAGTGGACTCAACTGCTTTAGAAGGTGGAGGACCTTTGGAGGACTCACCTTTGGACGCCTTTCAACAGACAGGCATTTTTCAGGAGTGCTTCAGTTGTATATTCCTGCTTGGCAGGCAGTTGGGACTAGGTGACCATTTTGGTACCTTTCACTTTCAAGATTCTATGATCCTATGATGTTGATGTCCTGGGTATAAAATGCTTTAAACTGTGTCAGTAAATTTTGCATACGGTATTACAGTTGGCCCTCCACATTTGCTAGAGCTAGGGGCACAAGATCCCCACAAAAGTAGAAAAACTGCAAATATCAAAATGTGTGTGTACGTCTATGGGACGGGGGCTGAGGCATGGTGAGGAGAATAAATGCCCAGGGTGCAAACCAGGTCAGGGAAAGGAGGGGGAAAAGGGGTAGGTCTGCATGGTGGCCCTCTACTTCCTCTTTCTCCCCCATCTCCTTCCTTAAGTTTGTATGGGGCATCAGGAGAGGGTTTGCGGTGCTGAGAAATCAGGCTGCGATCCATCCTTAGCTGGCCAGGAGGCAGCTGGTGGAGGAGGTGGAGGACCAGAGGCAGGTTTTTAAAAGGCTACATGGCCTGATTGGAACCACCAAGAGGCGAGGTTCCTCTGCAAAAGAAGTGCTTGTGGTGGAGGGGGACAGGGTTTGGAGAAACCCACAAATAATCAAATCCATGAAAGTGAAACCCACAAATGTGGAAGGCCAACTGTATGTATGTGTGTGTGTGAATGTATGTATGAATATATGTGTGTGTTTTGAAAACTGCTTCAAAAGCATCAAGGGAAAGTTGGATACATTGTCTAAAGGTTTTGATATGCAACCAGAATTAAGCTGGCCTGACTCTGGTTAGTGGCTGGATGAGTGATTGCCTGGAAGCCCTATATATGTTTGGGTTTCTCAAAAGGACAGTGGATTACAAATGAAACTTTTAAAAATGCTATTCCTTCACTCCTTTCACTTCTAATTTGGATCTAATCTTTGACATTAGAGCAGTGTGATCCAACTTCTTCAACAAGATGCCATACGAGAGTAAGTTTCATTGGGATACTTTAGACTGCAAACTGCCACAAGTTGCAGTGAGCACAACCAATAACCAGGGATTGTGGGAGTTTCAGTCCAAAATATCTTAACTGTACCAATTTGCTGATCCCCGCCAGACATCAAGTATAAAATATGAAGCAGGGTGGTACTCTAGTATTCATGGCCATTTACAGACGCACTTCCATTCCTTGGTGTAGTTTTCTTTCTAGTCTACAGAGCTGGGGAATGGATGTGAACATGGCACAATTTTTTATTTGCTTGACACTCAAAAACAGAAATTGAATAAAACTGTGTGCCTGACACTTAAGAGCAGAGCTTGTTGGCTGTGGAATGCTAGGAACCAATGTAAAAGTAAAAACCCTAAACCTTTCCAAGATTTCTTTGAAAGCTTAGATGCAATGCATACAGGGAAAGGTGGAGGAGTGGAATATAGCTTGGAAAAATTACCAACGCTTATGTTCACATGGGGGATTCTGGCAATTGTTTTCCAATCTCTGATCCATGTTATTAGGATTTCTTTTTATTGAAAAGAATGCTGCTTTTAAACCTCAGTTTACCAGAGGCATCACACATCACACCCATTCAGTATATCTGACCTGGTAGACAAAATGATCATGTCTGCTGGGAGGTGCTGCCCATTGGTGACCTTCACAATGTCTCCCACTGCCACCTATTGAGTCAGGGGCAGGAATGCAGCAACAGCATGAAAAAAGAGAAAATGAACAAAGACAGAAAGCGAGAGCCCATCTTTATTGTTAATCAGCTAATTCACCAAGGAGGAGAGGTAGAAACAGTAGTGTGTGATAATGATAGCATTCTTGGGCATAGTGACTTTTCATTGCAATGGTAGAGGTGTTAGGTTTTTCTTCCCTGCCAACCAGTCATGCATCAGGAGTGGAAGTTTTAAGTGAAAATGAATGCAAAGACATTAGCTCATGGGCACTCAAAAAGAAGAGAGGAAACTATTGCACCCCAAAAAAAAAAGAGAGAGAAGGGAAAGAGCAGCATCCAGGGATCCAAAGAGATGGATAGGAAGAGAAAGACAGCAGAGATGGACTGATGTGCATTGAGAAATGCATGATAGACTCTTTCTTCTTCCTCTCTCTTCTCCCACTGTAACCCACCGCTACACCAAAGATGATCTCGATGATGATGGTCCTATCAAGCCACCAACAACTGAGTCAGGATTCACATGTTATGCAGCAATCATGTTGTAGGAGTACATACATAGCAACATTGGCAAGTATGACACTAGGATTATTATTAATATTGTTCTAACATTTGTTAGGCATTTCTTAGATTCCTTTTTCTTTTTTTAAAAAAACTACCAACTTTAACACATTTCTTAGACACTTTTGCCTTTTTTGAATAACCAGCCTTAACACATTTTATCACAAACTACATACAAATTAAACTCAAACAAAAAAACAATAGAAACATTGCATTTATAATATAAAACTACACTTTTCCTGCAACAATAAACAAATAATTGCAAATTCATAATAGGTACATGCTGAGAGTGAGGAACTTTTAAAAGCAGCTCAGACAGCACTCATCATGTGTCTCTGCATGTTTACATATTTACTCCAGATTTACATTTTTCAGGGTCAGAGACTGCCAACACCAGTCCAAACTTGAGGGTACAATCCACAGGCATTTTGCAGATTCAGCAAGGAACCGCTTCATTTTGGAGTGAGGCAGCCACCTCCTGCTTAACTCACAAGCCACCACTGGAGCAATCCAATCTGGGGCTCACTGTGCTTTAATTCTATATGTGTTCTACAACTGGTTCTGTCTGAAGAGTATTAGAAAGAAGGAAGAGAAGACCATGATTCCAGAAGCTTGAAGTCTTTCTACCTCTGGCTTATCAGAAAGAACAAAAGACATAAGAGGACCTTGCAAGAAAAAGTTATTGTGTGGAGTGACTCTGTCCAGGATTTTAGCCAACTAGCCATGTCCTTTCCATTCTCCTTCCCCACTTTTCAAACGTTCCCTCTCTGTCGAGCATGCAACATTCTGTGGCCACTGAGCCACAGGTTCTCTGCTCTTCTCCAGTTTTTGCCTATGTGATTAACTAGTGCAAGCCTGCTAATATTTTCCTGGTTGTGTGTTGAAGGTGCCATTGTGTCTACACAAGGATCAACGCTCACTAAGTTCACTATTAGTACAAATTGAGCCTTCCTTATTCAGAAATCTGAAAATCTCCAAAACCGTAAATCTTTTCCACCAGCCACCTGCTTCCACTTTCAAGGTAGTGGCTGCAGCACGCCTGCCCCATCTCTCAAATCCTCATTCTCTCTGTTTTTTGCCGGTGAGACTCTGCTTGAGAATATGCCAGAGATTCTTTGAACCTCTTTGCCACTTCCACAGAGAAGGGATGCATCCAAACTACATAATTGTAGTGCTTCAACAGCACATTAACTGATACGGTTCCATCCTACAGAATCCTGTGATGTATAGTTTTCTCACATACTGAGAATTCTCTGCCTGACAGCTCTACTCCATTTCCCAAAGTGCAGCACTACAGTACTCTACTTAGATTTCTAAATACCTCAGCACACTACATGCCACAGGACCCCAGAGAATGGAAACATGGGCCATTTCTGCACTGCACCTAAACTGCAAACCCCAGGATTCCATAGGATGTTGATAATAGTGCAGTGTGGAAATGGCCATAGCAGTTAAAGTGGTATCCAGAAGCTATGACGGTATAGTATGCATATATCCAAGAAAGTAACCATTTTTATTACACATTTATACTGAGAAGGATTCTTTTCTCAGGACAGAAGACTGTGAAAACACAAACACACAGCAGGACCTGAAACATAATATGTTTTTCAGATAAACATATTAACAACATGCAGTTTTTCAGGTAAACATATTAAGAACATGCAGTGCCCATCATTGCAGAGATTCAAAAACTACTACGTCAAAGAGTAACTACTTTCCAAAACACACTTAGAAGTACTTCTTACCTCTTTCCACATAATATTCTGCCACATTCCATTTCTCAGAACTGTGCAAGAAGGGAATAAAGAAAAGTGTCCTTTATTTTCATTTTTTCCAAAAAACTATCACCATAGATAAGGATGTCTAATACAGCTGACTGTAACTGATTTTACTTGACAGAAAAACAAATGTGTGGGGTGGCTTGCGGGGAGGCCAAAGCAAAAAACTTGCCTCATTCCTAAGTGTGAGGTGGGTCCCTGGGAAGAAAGGTAGCTGCCTTATCCTGAATCCAACTATTCTTTCATCTGGTGCAGTATTACCTATCACACTGACTGGCAGCTACTCTCCAGGTAATCATCTTCCCAGCCCTAGCTGCAGGATAAGGCAGTAGTTCCACTTCCTTGAATGAATCCACTTTTAGTTCCAGGGCCACTCCTCGTGTGCCTGCAGTAACTGGTTCCCCCTCCAAGCTGTTTTAGACCACAGCTCGCAGCATCTTTCATCAACACAAATCAAGAAGTAGGAGAAGTCCTGTACAATTCAAAGTAGCTGCAGCAGTAGAACCAAGAGTGGATTCAAGACACCCACAGCAACAGACCTACTGGTTCCCCCATCTATGTAGAGATTCTTGGGACCAAACCTGGGAACTTTTACGCACACCCCAGATTCTCACCTTTCCAATAAATCTTACTGAGGCGAGTTTCTTTTTCTTTTTTCCCCCCATTTAAGTGAGCAGCACTCTTGAAGGGACCAGTGCTAGAATGTTTCCAGGAAAAGCTTTTATTGTGTGAGTTCTGCCTCATTCACAGAATTTTACAGGAGATCTAGATAACTTCCCCATGTTGCCCCACCACGTCTTCCCTCCTTTTTCTTACTATTAAAACTCTATCAAGAAGAAAAAAAAAGGGAAAATTGCACTGTGTGTTTTGGTTAGTAGCACGAGGTGCCCTATAGAAACCCTCGATGATATCACAGTACAGAAATATAATATAATAAATGAACAAATTACTACAGAGTGTAGCCTGTCGTGGTCCCAGATTAATCCATAACACAAAAATGGAACAGAAAGTTATGCCTGGAATGCTTTGGTTGTATATTCCTGTATGGCAGGGGGTTGGACTTGATGGCCCTTGAGGTCTCTTCCAGCTATATGATTCTATGATTCTGTAAACATTGAAAGAGTGAGCTGAATCTTGTCATCTTGCCAGGGTGGATAAGGTGTGCAAACAAATAATACTAGTACTGCCCAATATTGCAAAAATACTGAGAGTACTGTGTGTTTTACTTTAAGAATGGAAGTTTGCAGTTTGCATAAATCAGTGTACAGATTACAGTCTCAGCTGAACTACCATGAAAAAAATATCACCTGGGAAAATTGATCTAAATAAACCAAAGTAGCTCAAGTCAGTATATGCTATTCTATGTAATTAGGCATGATGATTATACTCTAGGCAAGTACTGTGACCCCGTTGCCTTTGATAGCTCCAACTCAGCTGATGCTTCCTTGAACTTGCATGAACAGAAGCAATGGCACTGTGTCAAGCTAACAGCTTTAATCCCTCCACTGCAGTAAACCAGTTCTCATTTTCTTTTATTTAAAACTGAACCAGCCATTGCCCATGACAATACAACAAATGAAACAAAGGAACAGGAATTCAAAAGCAAACGCCTAATATAATAGATTGAAATGGGATGTGCCAAGTACTCACAAAGACCGCCATGAAATGTGTATAACGTAGATTACTGACCCCTCCCTCACTTAATGCAACTTAATCACATTACACCAGCATTGTTTACAATAATTAGACAAAAGATAAAATTCCCAATGGTGACTAATTACCATCAGGTGGCATTTAAAAAATCGTGCACTCTCTCCCAATTCATCTTCTGAGAGCCGCATTATTAGAATTTACTCATAAATCACCAGTTATTAAAATCAAAAGTATTCATTCTCTAGGCAACCCAAGATTTTTCCAATTCCATATTTTATTTCAAAAAGAGTTAAAAGAAAGTCTTACCTACTGTTTTCTTTTTGTTCACTGTGCTGTCAGCCTTGTGTCTTTTCTGTTGGGGAAATCAAAGTACAAACATTTAGCTGGATTTGAGTCGAGGAGAGAAACGCACCATGAAAATGCCGAAAGGCACCATGCCGAAAGGCTACACAAAAGCAGAAAGCCTGGAAGGCATCTCTGCAGTGTTTTAAGATGTGACTTTTTTTGTGGCACACAACAAAATGAACTTCATAGTGTCTGGTAAGTTCGACAGGAAGCAGCCTTTTCGTTCTTGTATGTAACAAATTGTTGTTGTTGCAAGCCTTCAAAGTTGTTTCTGACTTACGGTGACCCTAAGGAGAACCTATCATGGGGTTTTCTGGGGCTGAAACTGTGTGATGCACCCAGGGTAACCCAGCGGGTTTTTATGGCTGAGTGGGGAATTGAACCTTGGTCTCTGGGGTCATAGTCCAGTGCTAAAACCACTAGACCATGCTGGCTATCAGGTAACAAACACCAAATGTATATACAATGAATGTTTATAGTAATATAGTGTTTTTGTCAACAGCTTGAACTGCTTCAGATTATTTAGTAAACCTTGTAGTACTCTGTGAAGTCAGTCACTATTATTATTCTTGCATTATAGATTACTAATGTATTGGACTGGAACTTGGGAAATCTGGGTTTAAATACACGCTGAGCCATAAAACTATCCAGGCAGAAGTAGTAGGTGGTGCAATTGGGGAAGAAGACTCACCTGATATATGGTACCTCTGAACCCCTGCTTCGACCGCAAGCCATAATGTATACAGCACCATATAGAGCATGGTAACATTATAGAGAAACTAGCATTGCTCCCTCCTTGCCGTCCCTTTCATCAGCTGGCAAAGACTTTTTTAATAGACTTTTAGAACTGAAGGCTTTGAAGAAATGACTTGTAAAAGACTGCTGTATTGTTTTAAATTGTATTACTTTGACAGCTTTTTATCCTTCTTAAATGTGTTTTCAGTTGTTTTAATATCATTAACTGTTTAATGCTACTGTATTTTAATGTTGACTTTTTCTATCTTTTTAACTATATTGTAATAATTTTAATTTGTAACCAATCTTGGTTTAAAAAAAAGTACTAGTAACTAGAATCATCATCATGATGCTTTTTCCCCTGATAGTAGGGTATAGGTGATGATGATGATGATGAGAAATGTGTTCTGCTTATTTTAAGCCAGAATTCTGTCAGTGACATACAGTTGCAAAACCAACCAGTTAGATAAGGAATCAGACTTTTAATAGCTTGTGTGAGGAAGTCTCCAAGAACAAACATTCCCCCAAGGTTGTGCAACAGTCTGCAGCATTCGTGAAAACCCACACAGGTACAGTTGGACCTTCCTCCACCCTGTCTAGGCACCTCCGTTTGCTGAGAATCCTTCAAGGTTACGCTCTTGTTGTTGTTGTTCTGCTCCTTCAAGTCATTTCCAACTTATGGCAACCCCAAAGCAGACCCATCACAGGATTTTCTTGGCACAATTTGTTCAGAAGGGGCTTGCCACTGCCTTCTTCTGAGGCTGACAGCATGTGACTTGCCCAAGGTCAACCAGTGGATTTCCATGCCTGAGCAGGGATTCAAACCCTGGTCTCCAGATTTGCAGTCCAGTGCTCAAACTACTACACCACACTGGGTTATGCTATTCAACAGGACCCAAACCTTAGTGTGCACAGCAAGTTCTGACTTCATTTATCTGTACTTATTATTTATCTTACAAAGTTACCACAAGTGAATATTTCTGTTTTACAGATTGGAACTGATGCTGAGAGGTATTGCTTAGAGTCAGTGAAGTAAGCTCTTCAAAAGGCAATGGGTTGGTGCCCATTTCCCATATACCAAGTTAAGCATTAACTGAGACATTGTAGACCATTTCTGGTCTTACATCTATAGCATGCAAACATTTCCCAATTTAGCAATTCAGTCTCCAATATCTGTAATTGCAGGAGCAGCTCTGAGTGACATTTAATGCACTCTTCATTATTTTGGCTATGCTTTTCAGGTATTAAAAAAAAGAGGAGAGAGACTGTGCCAGTAACTCCAACTATGTGCAGACACAATGGAGCCCTTACTTCAAGTTTCTGAAAGGTCATGTCACTGAAGTGGCACAACTTTATTACTACTCACTTTAAAAAAAAAAGAAGTTTAAAGGGCTTGTCTCAAGATAAGGAAGAAATGCCTTGCCTGCCAAGAAATACTGAATGGATTAGGCCAGGATCACAAGAGGTATATGGTGAGCTTCTGCACACACAGCAGACTTTCCACAGCCTTTTGTTCCAAGAGAGCAACCACCTATATGCCATCTCATAAACCCATTCCCCAAACTCAGGTGACTTCTAAAGACAGTCTGTGATACAGTATAAGCAGCTCAAGTAAGTGGAGGAAGATGACCTTAGCAAAGTATGGTGCAAGCCACATTGAGTCCCATATGGGAGAAAAGTGGAATATTAATTAATTAATTAATCAAACCATCTCCAGAATCCCCTGTCCAGCATGGTCGGTGTCCATGGCCCTGTCTGCAAGATTCTGGGATCTGTGATCTGAAAAAAGTAGCTTTTCCAAGTGATGAGCAGAAGTACATGGAACAAATAACTTTGCATTCTAACCTATACCTGATTGGAAAGTCACTCCAAGAAATTTCTTGCTGTTATTTTGTTGTGTGCCTATAAGCAATTTCCAACCCTAAGGTGAACCTATCACAGGGTTTTCTTGGAAGAATTTGTTCAGGGGTTTGCCTTTGCCTGAAGCTAAGAGAGCGTGACTTGCCCACGGTTAGCCAGTGGATTTCTATGGTTGAGCAAGGATTTGAACCCTGGTCTCCAAATTCGTAGTCTAAAGCTAAAACCACTACACCATGCTGGCTCTAAAAAAATTACCTGTTAAGAAATGTATACATGTTCCTTGCTCCAAAAGAAAAAGTAGCACAGTTACTCACAGTAGAAATCTGACAGCATTGCATTTCATGTACAAAAGGGGTCAACTGTTTGGGGGAAGAGGGCCAAGATTTTATCTGCCTCTCCCCACACTGCATTACAACTTTCCACAGATGTAGGAGTTTGGAATTTCTGGAAGAATTAGTGATGAATACAGTTAGTGCTCAAATTCACCCTATGCTCATGTGTTATATGCTTAAGGGATGCATAACAACATAGGCCATTTCCACACTAGACCATTATAGTGCTATTATTCCACTTTCAACATCCTGTGGAATTCTGCGGTTTGTAGATTACTGAGGCCAAAGAGCTCTCTGGCTGAGAATTCTAAAGGACCCTCCCTAAACTGCAAACCTCAGAATTCCATAGGATGTTGAAGGTGGAATAATAGCGCCATAACTGTCTAACGCAGAAATGGCCATAGTTATGGGCATTTGCTAGTTAATCAAGAAGGCCAGTAAGAGGGGGAAAAGGGAATGATAATGCTGCTTTCAATAGCTGCAGCTTCTCTATCAGGCTCAGCAAGTCCGGTCCACATTGAAGGGCTAGATATGAATGCTTTCATCTTAGAATGCCTGGGAAACTGTTCCTTTGTTGAGGTGATTTCTCCCCCAGCCAGCCACAAAGTGTGGGAAAGCATCATCACCTTCTAGGACAGGAGGAAAGGGTATTTAAAGACTGGGAAAGATCAGGCAATTGTCTTGAGAAGGTGCAACTTTGCCATAATCCAACCCAGAAAAACAATCTACTGGGACAATGTTCCATTTATTGTGAGGACCCCAGCTGATGTGACAAAGGACTGCTTTGATCAGCTGAGGAACAAGAGCTAACTTTGCCTTTGCCTTGGACTTTATCGCTGCATCCTGCTAGGTATCCACAAGTTGTCAATAAACCATTGTTTTGATGTACCTGTGACTACATTTCATTCTGACAGACCCTTAAGCCTGAGCTGGCTTAGGACCTGAGTAGATTAGGGCCTTGAAAGAAGTTATTAAGGACAGTTCTCTAACTATTGAGGCCATTAAGTCCCTAAGAGAAATGCTGAGTGGAGAAGCTCCACCCAATATTTGGTTGGGAATCTGGCTTCACTCCTTCTTCCTCTTCTCCACACAGGAAAGTTGAGGAAGGAGTGCAATGCAGAGGAATCCCTGCTCTTATTTCCACTCACTGACCAACTGCAGCTAAACTACATATGTAGCCTGCAGTTAAGGTTACTGCCTTTTATGCAAAAGGAAGCATGTGTGGCATGAATCTATATTGGGGCTTGGGTGTACAAGTTTATTGATTCAAAAATTGCCACAAATGCAATGATTTTAAGAAGAGGAAGAGGAAAAGATCATTTTTTTTTCATTGTTTACACTTCAAAGGGAGGGGGATATTTTTTAGATCCTCTCAAAATTTAAGCCCTTCCCAACAATGTACCTGTTTGGTGTGGGGCCACACATGCTTGGTTCAAAGCAAGGGTGGGCTGCCCCACTCCATTTTTTCAGCAGGCTGCATCCTTAGATTTTTTTTTTCCAAAGCAGAAGTGATTCAAAGATCACTTTAGTTATTTTTAAAAGCTACTGTGGACTATTTTTAGGTGCTGGGAGACCACTATAGCAATTAAACAACCACCCATGGCCCCTGAAGACCTCTAGAAGCACATTTCTCCATTTTGGCTGATTTCCTTTTTTAAGTGGAAGAAATAACTGGCGGACTGTCTGTTAGAAAAAAACCCCACACATAGTATGCCTGGGGTAGCGCATACTTTCCAACTTTGGTTTAGAGAACAAAAGTGATATTTGTTTGCACACTACAGCTAGAAGTGAACCCACTGTGTATAGTACTTTAAGTGCTGGACTAGGACAATGAGAGAACAGGATTTGAATCCCTGCTCAGCCATGGAAATCTACTGGGTGACCTTGGGCAAGTCACACTCTCTCAGCCTCAGAGGAAGACCATACAGGCAAACTTCCTCTGAATAAATCTTGCCAAGAAATGCTGATGGCAGTGTTGTCATAAATTGGAATTGACTGAAAGGAACACAGTATGAACAACAGCTACAATTCTGTTGCTGTGCTACACTGGTGTAAGAACTGGTGACAGAAGAAAAAGGGCCACAGGCACAAAAGAAGTAAAGGAAGCAAGACACTGGAGAAACAGGCTGTTTGGAGCAGACAGATTTTTTGTCTCCTTTCCTTTGCCACTGCTGAGCCACTCTGGGAACACGAAAAGCCAGTGTGATTTAGTGGTTTGACTGATGGACTAGAACTCCACAAAACCAGGATCCCCACTTGGCCATGGAAACCCACTGGGTGACCCTGGGCAAGTCACATTTTCTTAGCCTTAGAGGAAGGCAATAGCAAAACCCCTCTGAACAAATCTTGCCAAGAAAACCCAAGGATAGGTTGCTATCAGGTAGTGTCAATCTGAAGGCATGTGAAAACAAAGAATAGTGCACCAGAAAGATTCCACCTTACATGCTGAATATAGCATACAGTTTGATATTAAAGTTAATGGAGGGGTCTGAGAAAGATTGTTGGCCTGTTTCTTCAAGATCTCCAAGATATACTTACATAGTCTTCTATAATTTCCTTGATGCCAGCAACTGTGAGAATGAATATCAATGGCACCAAGGTGGTATATCTTCCAGTTGGAGAGACATCTGGAATTTGCTGGGGGGAAAAAAAAAGACGAAGGGGTAAAGTTTTTGAAGATACTACAAAACATGGTTATGGGCAAGATGGTTTTTATACTATGGAGGTACTGAGAAGTAGAAGTGTGCACAAATGCCCTAAATCATTTACTGAAGAAACAGCAGCTTTGGAAGGGGAGAATTAAGAGTGAAAAAAAAATGACACAGAGTGGGTGCTTAATACTTTTCCCTTTGCTGTTTCTCCAACCCAGATTCTGTTCCTTCCTGCTACTTTCTTCTTCTTCTTCCTCCTCCTCCTCCTCCTCCCCCTCCCCCCCCAATACAGAACGAATAGGGCAATGCAGGAGGTTATGGTACAGAGAATTACATGGTGATGCAAGGCTTAAACAGACTGTCTTTTCCAATGCTTCTCCATTTTAAATTCTCCTTTTTGAAAGCTTGGAGCAGCAGCAATTTACAGTCTCTTGCAAGGTGACACTCACCCATGAGAATGCAACCTAAACAGGTTAGGACTGTGTTACCCTGTGAACTGGGGGTCCCGGGAGGGACACCAAAATGTGCTCAACTAAAGTTGGGGAAGATTAGCTCAGAGCACTGCTTAGCGTTACGGGAGGCAGGGTAACTTAGCGAGATCTTGAACCCTATGTCTACGGGATCGGGTAGAGTCAAGGAGAACACCGAAGTTGAAATAATAAATGATGTTTATTAAATACAAGCAAAACAGTGTATGCGACACACTCATACGAAATAACTAAAGAAAATAAAGGTTGGAGTGGTATAGAGGGATGTTTAGAGGGATTGCTGGTTTGGGTGATACTTCACCTGTCCTGAAGCCCAGGAAAAATAGAGAGCGAAGCTGGGGTGCGATGTAGCTCAGCACGTGGAGCTGAGGGGAGGCTCGCCAAGCAAAGCGGCAGCAAGGCGGGATGAAACTCGGGAGCGATCTGAGGAAGGTCTCGGAATCAAGGGTCTTCATAAGGAGAATTGTGACTGCAGGCTATGCCGTACTCGGGGGAAAACAATAGATTTGGAGTTGGAGACAAAGCCTCCGAAAGGTCAGAATCTGAATGGTTGAGTTATCGTAGCAGTTTTCAGTAGAGTAGCCAGTATGCAAACGCAGAGTACTTGGATATTGCATAGTTTACCCATCAAGCTGCCATCGCGGGGCAGAGGCTCTTTTGTAAGTAGCGTGCATACTTAATTAGAGTACTTGCCTGGAGGTCTCCTAAAGCAGTGAGTCAGCTATTTCTGGCCTGCCTGTATTGTAGTTTGAATATTACGGCTATTAACGGCCGAGCTTGTTTACATGCTTGTCCGGTGGCCTCGCAAGCACGTGTAGAGGAATAGAGAAGTGCAGCCGAATTGTGATATCAAGGGATATCTTTTAATATCCCCAAAGCTCGGACTAGCCAGGGCAGTAACAATCCCCCCCTGAAAATGGGCGATGTTGGGGACAATATCAGACATTTTCCAATTAAAAACAAAAATCAATTTGGAGCCGAATAGGGCTTGCAGGTTGGTAGCCATATCACTCCTCAGGAAAGGGAATTCTGGAAGAGCAAAGGATTACTATCTTATAAAGATATTCCTAATTAAAACCTAAACCTAAACACACACACACACACCAATGTAAACAATAGCGCAACAATAAACAGTTAAACAATAAACAATAAACAATGTCCCGTCAATACGGAACTGTCGAAAAATGAGCAAATGGCAGTAAAATAGCAAATGCGAAATGAAGCAATCAATGAAAGAATCAATAGAAGACTGTAAGTCCAATGCATGGTCTGGCAATGAAGGCAATCCATGGAACAGACAGTTCAATGTGGAGTGGAAGTTCGTATTCCAGGGGAGGTGAAGTGCAAGCAAAAGTCTTGGCACCCTCCCCTCGCAACAGGAAAAGTCTTTTAGCTGGAGCGGGCGAGCAAAACATAAGTCCATCCAGGCAATGGAGCAGGGTTTGGAGCCTGGAATAGTCCATAGGTTTCCTCGGGTCAGCAAACAGCAGCAAGAATGGCAAAAAGTCCGTCTTTGCAATCGGGAGGCTGCAGGGTCACCTTCCCTCACAGTCGCGGGTGTTGTCGAAGAACCAGGAATCTCCAAGTCTCGGTCATCAGATGGAATTTTCTTCATCATCCCCCCTCCCACAGTGCTCGGGGGCGATGGTACAACCTCGGGATCTTCCCAGTCTTCTGGAGCAATCGACCTATTAGAGTTTTAACAGAACTGACATGTTTATGTCAGGGATTCCAGGCAGGGAACCCTGGGAAAATGATCAGCCCACTACAAAGATGTTGCATCATGCCTCAGCTGTGGGTAATTGCAAGGTTGCATAAGAAACTGGGGTCGTGTGCAGATGGTAGAGGGAGGTGTGCAAATCTCTACCTGATTGGTTGTAGATATGTATATAACAAAGCAACGCCAGTATGTATTTGTCTGTTGACCAAACCTGGTGCCTGGCACAAGCTTTTGTCCGTCTGTCCTACGTTTTGTATATAACGGAACTTTGCTGCAAGATAAAGTGCCTCCTGTTTTGGAAGAAACTCCTCCGTGTGTGAGTATCCTTACTGGGGAACAAGGCTGCTGCTGTCGGCTCGCTGAACTCTGGTCTTTCCGCTGCGTTTCCATGGGGTTGAAACTCCTATCATCCCCAACAGTTTACTATCCAATAATACCATTAATACAAATGGCCGGCTCAAAGCCTACTGGGAATTCAAATTGAAACTGGGTCATCATGACGGAAAAGACTAAAAGTCTACAGGTACATAAATAGCAACTGAGATTAAGGCTCTATTGGCCGGAGGACGGCCGTTGGTCAGGACAGTGAGGCTGCTGGTCCGGGTCCCGCATCGGCTCATGGGTCTAGAGACGCCCATGTTAACCCCCCAGCCGCACAAGCAGAACCTCCAGCTATGAAGGTCCCACTTGCACTCTGGCCCGTATAACATGGACTTGCACGCTCGCACCCTCCCCGCTCAGACCGAAGCCGAAGCTCCAAGCTTGATGATGTTAACGAGGGCTTGGGGCAGCTAACAACCTAGTACCGATGGTTCGATGCTGGCCCCGAACAAGCAGTATCACCATCCACAGATATAGCTGAACAAAATGAAATTCAACAAAGAGAAGTGTAAGGTCCTACACTTAGGTAGAAAAAATGGAATACAGAAATATAGGATGGGGGACACGTGGCTGGATAGCAGTACGTGTGAAAGGGATCTAGGAGTCTTAATAGACCACAAGCTGAACATGAGTCAGCAGTGTGATGCGGCAGCCAAGAAAGCCAATGCAATTCTCGGCTGCATCAATAGGAGTATGGTGTCTAGATCGAGGGAGGTACTGGTACCACTCTACTCTGCTTTGGTTAGACCTCATCTTGAATACTGTGTCCAGTTCTGGGCACCCCAATTCAAGAAGGACATGGTCAAGCTGGAGCAGGTCCAGAGGAGGGCGACCAAAATGGTGAAGGGCCTGGAAGCCAAGCCCTATGAGGACAGACTTAGAGAGCTGGGTATGTTCAGTCTGCAGAAGAGAAGGTTAAGGGGGACATGATAGCTCTGTTTAAATATTTGAAGGGATGCCATGTAGAGGAGGGAGAGGGCTTGTTTTCTGCTGCTCCAGAGACCAGGACAAGGTTATAATTTAAAGACACTTGAGGAGCAATCACACTAATGGGAGTCTTCCCAGTAGCTTCCTCAAGTGAGTCCGCCTCAGTAATGCCTTTCGGGTCAACTAGCTGATCCTTCCACTCTTTCAGTTGAGAGACGTGGAAGAACTTCAGCCAGTCTCCCTTTTTCCTGGGGATTCTTACCTGGTATACAGGAGGGGAGATCCTCTTTACAATGGGGACAGGGCCAACCCACTTGGCAGCGAGGGAGCGCTTATCCTTTTAGAAGTTTCTATATAGGACTAGCTGTCCCTCCTCCCACTGGCAAGGGTGGTGGACCCATCCCAATCTCTTGTCCATCCTCTGGAGGTTTTTGCCCAGCTGGGCAGCTCCCTGCCTGTGTACTTGTCCTATGTGCTGCACTAGGTTCCTCGCCCACTCGTTATTTAGAACCACCGGCTCTAAATCGGAGGGGAGGCTAGTGTTTATCCAAAAAGCCTCGGGCAGCATCATTTTCAGCCCAGTCATTACCATGTGCGGCGTGAAGCTGTGCGAGGCAACCATGCCTCGGAAGGCCATCAAAATGATTGGCAACTTATTATCCCAGTCCTTGCCGGAGGAACGCACCATCTTCCGAAGCGCTTCCTTCAGAGAGCGGTTCGTCCTCTCGATTTGACCTGAACTCTGAGGATGGTGGGCGATGTGGAAGCGCTGGCGAATGCCCAGTGCCTTGCACAGCACCTGGGTAACTTCACCAGTGAAGTGTACCCCTAAGTTCGAGTCAAGGTCACGTGACACTCCCCACCTCACCGAAACATTGTTAATGAACAAGCACGCTGTTGTGTTTGCTGTGTTGTCTCTACACAGAAAGGCCTCGATCCACTTGCTGAAGGGATTGATGACAGTTAGACAGTATCTGTTCCCCCGTGGGGTTGTAGGTAACGGGCCTATGAAATCTATTTGAATGCGCGATCAGGGACCCTCGATGCACTGCTGCTGGATGGGTACCTTGGGGCCGGAGGTGTCAGCGTTGACCATGGCGCACGCCAAGCAGTTGTCGACCCACTGGTCTACATCCTGCTTGATCTGCGGCCACCACCCGGTTTCCCTTACCCTGTCCAGAGTCGCACTTCGCCCTCGATGTCCCTGCTTGTGCACAAACTGGATGATGTCACTGCGGAGGTCTTGGGGCACGATCCAGTGGCATTGGCCACTGGCATCAATAGCCCAATACACTCCAATTGGGAGATCTTGAATTGACCAGACTCGTCCGAGCCCTTCTTGGCCAATTCCAAGATCTCAGAATCTCCCTTCTGCAATACTCCCAGATCGAACATGGGAGGTACCAGGGGCTCCTTAGGATTGACATTTATAGCGGCGATGGGGGCCCCATCATCCTGTAAAGCGGCATCCCGAGCTATGGCGTCTGCCCTGGTGTTCCAAATACATGCAGCCGTGTTCTTTTTCTGGTGTCCTCGGACATGAGCAACCCATGTGGGGGCAGTTCGTTCCTCAATCTGGGCAGCGATCCTGACCCATTTATCGAGATGGGCAATGGGCTTCCCATCGGATGTTTTGAGGTCGTTTTGGAGCCAGATCGGTAACCAAACACTGGTTGCTTTGGCAGTCCAATCGGAATCTGTATAGATGGCCAGAGGGCAGTCAAGCGGTTCGTGCTCCAGGATAGCCCTTAGAGCTTCTACTTCCGCCGCCTGGCTGGAGCGTGGCCGGGCTTTCAAGTGTAGGGTGAAGGAGTCTGTGACTCGGATTGCTCCATAGCCTGTCCGTGGGCTACTGTCCACGTGCATGGATGACCCGTCACAGAACCAGCAAACAAAGCCCTGTAACTGAGCTTCCTCAAGGGAGGCTCCCCATTCCACTGGCCATTGACTCGTAGTCATCGGTGGTAAAGGGCACTCATGCGTGGCTCCAGTCACAACTAGACCATAGGGAGCTGGTGGTTCCTGCGGTTGCTTCTGAAAATCCACCCCACGTGACACCAAGGAAACAGTCCACTTGGCAATCCAGGTGTTGGATACCTGGCCATTCTGGACCTTTCCAGACAGGATATACTTAAGCGGCGTGTGGGGGGTCTGGACAATCACACGGGTGCCTCCAATCATAAATTCCCAGTGCATAATAGCCCAGATCAGTGCGAGGCATGTCTTCTCGCATGGAGTAAATTTAGTCTCGTGTGGGTCCAAATTCCTGGAGGCGTATGCTATCACACGCTGAGTGCCGTTTTGTTGTTGCGACAGAACTGCTCCCATACTCCTGTCCAAGGTGGCTAGTTGTATGAGGAATGGCTTAGCCATATTCGGGTGTGCAAGAGCTGGTGCTTTCATTAAGTCTTCCTTAAGTTGGGCAAATGCCTGTTGTTGTGCCGGTCCCCATTCCCACTGGGCATTCTTCTTCAACAGGGCATATAGAGGCTTCGCCTTGGCTGCGAAAGACTCTATAAAGTCCCCGGAAAAGTTGAATGTCCTGAGCAGAGAATGCAAGGAGTGCACGTCAGTGGGGGCTGGTAACTTCGAGATCACTTCTACCCACTGTGCATTGGGAGTGCGACCTTCGGTGCCTAAACACAGCCCTAAATATTTCACTTCAGTAGATACCAATTGTGCCTTTTCCCGGTTGGCTTTAAAGCCGGTGTCGCGGAGGATTCCTAACATCTCGTGGGTGATCGCCCAGGTCGTTTCCTCCGAAATGGAATAAATCAGGATATCATCCACGTAGGACAAGACGTGGGACCTGGAAGTTGGCTGCAGCTTGTTCCACATCTTTACCACGTGGGCATGGTAAATGCTTGGGCTGGAATGGAAGCCCTGGGGCATGCGTTTAAACACATACTGTTGCCCCTGGAACGTGAAGGCAAATTTATACCAACACACCTCGTGCAAAGGGATGGAATGAAATGCATTCGCCAAGTCCAGAACACTGTAAAATTTGGCTCCTGCCACAATGGTGGACAGGATTTCATTATATTTAGCCTCGACTGGCGCAACAGGCGGGGTGACGGAGTTCAATGCTCTAAAGTCTACCGTCATCCTCCATGTCTTGCCGTTGGATTTTAGCACTGGCCATAAGGGCGCATTGCATATGGACTGCATCGGGCTGACTACATCCCACTTGAGGAGTCCCTCAATGGTTTTCCCAATGCCTTCCTCCGCTTAAGCCGGGTATTTTTATTGTTTCTGAGGTGGGGGTTCCTGGCCTTCTATCAAGACGTAGGCTCCTTTTACAGTCCCACACTCTATCTTATCCTTTATCCACACCTCGGGGAATGCTTTCACCCACGGGTCACTGATCACACAATGCACGGGGCAGGAGCTTTAATGGCAGCACAACGGTGCATGGCCGAAATTTCTACTGGTCCCTGGTCTAACTGCCATAGAAACCCATTTGCGTAGTCAACTGTGAGCCTGTTTCCCCGGAGAAAGCTGATGCCTAAAAGGTCGTCGTCTTCTCCCTGGTTCTCGCATGCCCACAACTGAAAATAAAATGTCTCTATAGACATTGGGATACCTGTCCATGCCCTAGCTTGGTGACCCACCCCGCCATATCCAGAAAGCTGGACATGCTTGGGTGTGGGTTCACCATACCTTGCAAGTTTGGGGTGCAGCACGTTTACTGCTGCACCAGAATCCACAAGAAGGGTGGCAGGAGTCTTATCCCTCTCAGTCCCTATGCCTGCCTTCACCCAGAACCTTCCCCACCTGTCTGAATTCAACCCAGCCACAACGTTGTGGGGAAGCTTCCAGGACTGAGGGCACCCCTATGCTTGCAGGTCCAGGTTAGGGTAGTATCCAGCCGGAGGTGGGCCGTCGGTCACGGCCTGGACCGGCTGTTTACTTCCCACCTTGAGCTGCTTATCTAGAGCTTCCAGAAGCTCCGAAGTTGGCCGCTTATCGAACTGGCTCATGTCCAGCCCGAACCTTCTGAGCATGCTCCAGACTCTTACTCTATCCGAGGAGTACGTCTGGGCCGTGGGACTGTACCCACCAGACGTCTCCCGGGGAGAGCCCGAGTCAGAGAGCTGTTTGGGGGCAGTGGGCTGCTGTGGGGGACTTCCAGCCATGCCGGGCTGACCGCAGAAATCTCTTCCCTGCCACTGCCGGTTGTCCTGCCTGGGAGCTGGGCGCAGATTCCAGTTCCCTCGGGGAACCGAATTTGGCACAGCTTTCCGGTGTTGGGAATGGGGCCCATAATTCAAGTACGTGACCTCGGATATGGGTTCCCAATTCCCGGGTCCCTTTCTATGTGTCTTGGGGAGTTTGAGGGATCCTGCCTCGTGCAGTAGGTCAGAGACCCGCCAGAGGTTGTTCCCAAATTCCTCCCAGCTAGTGGTGGCTGGATCCACCAAACCCAGGGTCATCTTTGTCTAGTGGTTCAAGCCTCTGTACAACAGAGTCTTGAACTCCACGTGGTCAAAGCTGTATCCGTGGGGCGTCAAGGGGACCTTCTCGGCCAGAATGGCGAGGAGCTGCTTCCGTGCCACGTAAGCCTCAGGGTTCTCAAGAGGACCCTGTTGCTCCATGACATAGAGCACACCTGCACTCTGTCCAGGTCACAAAATCCTCACTAGCTCTCTCATCCAGTCGTGCGCCTTGAGCCTAACCAGACCTCGAGCCGCCACAGCTGACTCAAGAGTAGGGAGTTTGGAGGGGGACATACAAAGTTGGGCCAGTTGGGTCAGGTCCTGACCATTGGCTGTCCGGTGAGAGTGAATCACTGTGTTTAGCCACATGATGCCGGTGGACCGGTTTAAAGGACCCAATTGGTCTGCAATTGCTTTTGCCTCAGTAGCACGCCAGGGGACCCTAGTCTCGGTGACCTGCGTCTTCTGCGTCTCTTGCCTATCAGACCTGCATTCTCCAAGGGGGGTGGTCCGTCTCGTCATGGACCTAGTCTCAACCGGGTGGCCTGGGACCTTAGGGTCGCTCCAGTCTGGATTGTGGGGCCGGGTTGCCTGAGCATCCTCGGGCAGTGGCTCCCCAGAAAAGTCCTCTGCAAACATTGGGAGCAGCTCCGGGCACACAGCCAAAATTAGGGCTTTGCGCGTTTGGAGCTGGCTCTCCAGCGCAGCTATCTGTTTCTGGCAAGCTACATGGCTAACAGCCTCCTGCTGTTCTCTCACTTGCCCCACCATAAACTTGGCCGCAGACCGGGCATGATCCAGCTCAGCCTCTAAGGCGTGGGCTTTCTCCTCCCATGTTTGCACCACTACCTGGATGTTATTCAGTTTCTGGGCGGACGCCTGCGCTATGGACGCAAAAGTAACCTTGTCCGCACGCAGCGTCTCGACCTCGGCCTGAAGCCGGGCATTCTCCTTCTCTATACTAGTCAATTTTTCTCTGGTCTCTACCAGGGCACTACTAGCATCTCTGGCCATAAGCCAAAGTCCCCAAGCGGCCAAAGCATCCTTAGATGGTCCGAAAGGGTTCTTTGATTTACGCGCCAGGGTATACGCTTCCCGGAGTGTGGTAAAGGGATCGGCCGTCTGGAAGATGGTGTCCTTCCAGGGGCATTTTCCCTTACTCAACACCCACCTTTCTAGTTTACCTTGGACCTCTTCCTCCAACATGAGGTCCTTGATGGTGACCTTGCTTACTCTCTGCCATTTTCCTGCACAAACCACAACTCTCTAACACTACCTACAACTCAAAACCTACAAACTGCAAACTACAAACGGGACCAGGAACTGCAGTGACGGGAAGGATCACCTAGACCCCTGGGGGACTGAAGGAAAACGAACGCAGCGGAACTTCTCTAGGAAAGAGGGATGGGAACCTATTTCCAGCCTGCCCAAACAAAGTCACTTTGGTACACCCAAGCCCGGTTTTCCACCTCGACAGCACTGGGGACCAAAGGACGAGGTAACGGTTTGGGGACAGGGAGGTCACCTC
This sequence comes from Cyclura pinguis, assembly GCA_030412105.1. Classification (NCBI taxonomy): domain Eukaryota; kingdom Metazoa; phylum Chordata; class Lepidosauria; order Squamata; family Iguanidae; genus Cyclura; species Cyclura pinguis. The sequence continues at coordinate 259,322,565 of CM059601.1, read as the reverse complement.
GACCCAGGGAACCCTCAGGAGTACTCCGCCTACCTGAAGGGGGGAAACGGACCCAGTGGAACTTACAGAGCTGCCTGGCCAAGCAGCGGGGGAAAAGGGATGGGAACCTAAGCCAAAACCATTCCTAACAGTTTTTCGGGTGAGGGGCGCCTACCTCTACCTCGGGACAAACTTCGTAAAACCCTAGGCTAGGTCGGGACTCACCACCTGCACCTAGTCGGTTAGCCACTCGGGACGCACTCGAAATTACACAGCAGGATGCACCCGCACTTTTCACAACTACTAGCAGGACGCGCCCGCACTCTAACTCCTAACAAGGACGGGACTCACCCGCATACAACTCTAAGGGGGGAATTTCTTCCCTAAGTGCTATTTTGCCTTGCCACTAGGGTGTTGGATGAGTGTAGACTGTTCCTACTGTGCTAACACTCTAACACTTCGGATCCCAGCCCACGATAGACCCCAAGTTAGGGATGTGATTCCCAGGACAGCTTGCGCACACCCCTTGCTATCAGACGATGGTTCACCGCCTAGTGCTAGTGACCACGCCGGGGCGGCTGACATACACAAACCAAGCAAGAAAGGGGAGCAGATTTCCACCCAGATAGAATAGCTCTAGAGCTCAAAAGCACAGAATTCTCACACACACGTGTTCCTACCTGACTGCACTCTAACGACTTGACTAACCGTCACCTAAGTCAGTACCAGCCGGATCTGAGGAGGTTCGCGACTCCTTCCCAAACCAGGGGTACCGGGGTTGCCCGCGTTGCTCCACCACTCTGTTACCCTGTGAACTGGGGATCCCGGGAGGGACACCAAAATGTGCTCAACTAAAGTTGGGGAAAATTAGCTCAGAGCACTGCTTAGCGTTACGGGAGGCAGGGTAACTTAGCGAGATCTTGAACCCTATTTCTACGGGGTCGGGTAGAGTCAAGGAGAACACCGAAGTTGAAATAATAAATGATGTTTATTAAATACAAGCAAAACAGTGTATGCGACACACTCATACGAGATAACTAAAGAAAATAAAGGTTGGAGTGGTATAGAGGGATGTTTAGAGGGATTGCTGGTTTGGGTGATACTTCACCTGTCCTGAAGCCCAGGAAAAATAGAGAGCGAAGCTGGGGTGCGATGTAGCTCAGCACGTGGAGCTGAGGGGAGGCTCGCCAAGCAAAGCGGCAGCAAGGCGGGATGAAACTCGGGAGCGATCTGAGGAAGGTCTCGGAATCAAGGGTCTTCATAAGGAGAATTGTGACTGCAGGCTATGCCGTACTCGGGGGAAAACAATAGATTTGGAGTTGGAGACAAAGCCTCCGAAAGGTCAGAATCTGAATGGTTGAGTTATCGTAGCAGTTTTCAGTAGAGTAGCCAGTATGCAAACGCAGAGTACTTGGGTATTGCATAGATTACCCATCAAGCTGCCATCACGGGGCAGAGGCTCTTTTGTAAGTAGTGTGCATACTTAATTAGAGTACTTGCCTGGAGGTCTCCTAAAGCAGTGAGTCAGCTATTTCTGGTCTGCCTGTATTGTAGTTTGAATATTACGGCTATTAACGGCCGAGCTTGTTTACATGCTTGTCCGGTGGCCTCGCAAGCACGTGTAGAGGAATAGAGAAGTGCAGCCGAACTGTGATATCAAGGGATATCTTCTAACATCCCCAAAGCTCGGACTAGCCAGGGCAGTAACAAATGTATGCACACAAGCTTCAGAACTCTTTTACATTACCCTTTCTGACCATTGGATTCCCAGACAGCATCAGACTATCATTCCTATCAGTCCAATCTGCACTGATAATGGTTGGAGATGACATGAAATATAGCCCGAGGCCCACAGTTAGAAAAGGCTGTGTTGGGTACAGAAAGGAAAATGAGAATGCAGCTTTGGCCCCTGTGACTGGCAAGCAGTAATAAACCTTTTGAATGACTAGGTATATTGCCCATGCAGTTTGCCCTACTTGTTTTGCCTGTCCAACACAGGAGCACTTGTTGGGATTTGAGGTGCAGAACACACAACTTTTGGGTCTAGATTTAGTTTATGAGGCTGCCCTCCTTTTTGGTCCAGCACTGATGCTACTGCACATGGCAATCTGTAGGAAGTTTTAGTATGGTTCTCTGTCAGTTGTTCACAAGCTGACAGTCTCCAGATCTGTTGGACTACAACACCCCTCACCTTGCCAGCTGGTTGGGAATGGTGGGGATGGTAGCAAACACGTCAGGGAGACTTCAGCTTGGAGAAGTCTATTCTATATATTACATCCTGCCTGCCAGTACCTGCTTAGGCCTTGACTAAGTTTCAGATGAATGCACAGATGCTTCACTCTCATGGATTCTTTGGAACATTCAGCATTAGATGTTATAATGACTCCCATCTCTGCAGCTTTAGTGTTGCTATACCAGTATGTACACCCAGATCATTCTCTTGTCATCACTATACTAAACAGTGGCAGTCATTATAATTTACCAGCAGAGACATACCTGCAGTAAGGCAATGAAGAGGAAGAAAGCATTAGCAGCTTTTCTGATCTGCTCATACAAGAATCGAGGTAGAAATGTCACCACACTGTACTTGGCTGTGCTGTGAATTTTCAGAAACAAAAGAAAGACTTTGTTTAAAATGGATTACAGTAAAAACCCCAAAAACCCTGGAGCAGACAGCTTAATATTGAATTAACCCAGAGAACTGGAGCCAAAGAACTAAAGAATCATTTAAAATCAATACGATGTGAACCTGAATCTTCTGCTCTTCTGTAGCTCCTGCTCATTTATACCTCTTCCCTTGATCTATTCTCTTTCTCTTGCTTTCCTACCTACCTCAGAATCTCTGTAAAACTGCCAACCCCCAGAACTGAAACAAGATGAAACATTAGAGAAAGACACGGCTATGTGCCACAACCTGAACTAAGACCAAGGAAGCCAGGACGGTCTGAGCAAAGCACAGAAACCGCAGTGCATGTTTCTTGAGGGAACAGAATTGGCATATGAGGAAACCATTTTATCCTCCTATGCTTTCTAACCTTCAGGTTTTTTAAGTGTATTTTTAGTTAAAGCTTTTTAGAGACTTGCACTGCTGTTGTCTTTTGCTTCTGGGTTCTGTTGTCTTCTGCTTTGGTGGCTGTTCAAATCGTTTTTAATGGCTTTTTATTGGATCCTTACATTTTTGTTTTTATGATTTTAACCTCTATTTCATGAAATACTCAGAGGACTTTGTTACTGGGAAGTATAGCACTACGTTAGTTAGTGTTAGTTAAATAATTGGTTAGTTAAGCAGCAAGACCTTAGCTAGACTATTGACTGGCACAGGTGATAGGAAGCACAACTGACTTGTTATAATAGCTCCACCGCGCTGTTTCTGGGAACAATTCAAAGTACTGATTATGACACATAAAGCCGTCCATGTCTTGGGTCCAAGCTATCTGAAGAACCATATTTTTCTATATTTTTCTATACGAGTCTCAATGAGACCTAAGATTTTCAGGGGAGGCTCTTCTCTTGGTCTCACCACCTTTACAGGTACATCTGACAGGAACCCCATGAGACAGCTTTCTCAGTGGCTGCTCCCAAACTTTGGAACTTGTTCCCTAGGGCATCTAGGGCCATTTCTGCATTAGACTGTTATAGTGCTATGATTCCACTTTCAACAACCTGTGGAATCCTGAGGTTTGCAGTTTACGGAGGGCCTCAAAGCCCCCTCCCTAAACTGCAAACCCCAGGATTCCACAGGATGTTGAAAGTGGAATAATAGCGCTATAACAGTGTAGTGCAGAAATGGCCTAGGACAGCTCCATCCTTACTTCTGCTGACATGTGAACATTTTTCTGTTCCAACCGGCTTTAAGGAACTGACTGCAAGGGTTTCTAAGGGTGTCTTGTTCTGATTACTACTTCCTTTTGAATGGATTTGTTTTAAACGGTCTTACTTCTATGGGTATTTCCATTGCCTTTCAATAAAAACTTTTTGTATGTCTTTGTTGTTTATAGGTGCTTTTCCTTGTATTTGTAAGCCACCTTGAGTCCCAGTTTGGGAGAAAAGGTGAGTTAGATATTAATAAATAATCACTACCACCTCCCCAATGGGTAGAACCCCAGTCAGAAGGAGCATCTGAACTCAACCCCTAGAAGCCCAAGAAGCTGCTCTATAGTGAATCAGACCACTGGTCCAGCTAGTCCACTACTTCCAACTGTGATTGGCAACTGTGGCTGTATAGGGTATCATGCAGGTGTTTTCCCCTAGTCTTACATGGTATTTCATGCTGTTCTCCCACCTAAGGGCCAAGTAGACCCAACCCTGTTTAGTCTCCCAAATCAGGCAAGACTGGGTATACTCAGGGTTGTGCCTGTGGAACCTACGTATTCCCCCATGGAGATCCACTCTTAAGAAACAAGATCTGGACAGAACCAAAGTTCAGGCCACACTTTATACCTTATACACTTCAGAATTTTACTTAAGAAACGGATTCTCGACCATTAGTAACAATCAGTGTCACTGTGAGCCAACATGGTGTAGGTGTCTGAGTGTTGGACAGGACACTGGGAGACCGGGGTTCAAATCCCCACAGGGCCACAGAAACCCACTGCGTGACTTTGGGCAAGTCATACTCTTTTAGCCTCAGAGGAAGGCAAAGGCAAACGCTCTCTGAACAAATTCTGCCAAGAAAATCCTGTGATAGGTCCACCTTAGGGTCACCATAAGTCAGAAACAACTTGAAGGCACATAACAAAAACAACAACAACAACGGGTCACTATAGTGCCATAAGGAAGGCGGGCTACCTTTTATTGTTGGGAGTAGTTCCTAGTTTTTATAGCCTTCTGGACAATATCATTATAACTTGGCTTTGACATTAGTCAGCAGCTCCTCTGTTCATCAGTATTCTGCCCAGAATCTTGCTGGCCTGGATGAGCCATTACTCATGACAAAGACATGGGACAGACTGTCCTGTTATGTCTACTTGCCCTCATTCTCCTGCACCATTCTATGTTCCAAGTCTCCTTTCCCTGCCTCCTCTGCTGCTTCTCTGCTGTCCTTGCCTTGAGGATTCCTTGGGTTCATGCTCAGAATTTGGAAAATTAATTTTTAAAGCAATTAGTTACAGTTATAGATCTAAGGCCTTGCTAAAGTAACAAATTGCCATTTTAGTTCCAAGTTTCTTCCTTTTATCTTCACAATAATTACTTTTTGTTTTATTTTTAAATTAATGTTTTCATTCAGCAGCAGAAGGCACTACACATGCCAGCACTTGAACCATAAAATATTTTTCCTCTAACCTTTAGTGACAGTGCACACCCATGACTACAAAGTAACTAAAAACTCAAAATGTGATGCTAAAAGAGTGAAACTATCACTGACCACCTTGCAGTCATATTGCAATTGAGTTATACCTCCATTACTGCAAAAATGAAGAGTTATTATTTGTAACTAGTTACTTGCAAACTCTGTTTCTGCCTGATCTTCTTTCTTTTCTTTTCTCTCTTCTCCAGGTTTCATAGCACTGTGGGATGTGAGCAACTCAACTTTCCACAAGCAGAAACTCAGGATGAGCATAGTACAGTCAGTGACAACATTTGTCACTGGCAAAGGCTAACAGCAACCCTCATTTTATATATTTATTCATTTAAAATATTTATATTTCTGCCTTCCCATCAGTCACAAGGGCTCTCAAGGTGAGCAATCACATAGCAAAGTAAAATCATTACTATAAAATGCAATCAACAAAATGATTCAGCTGCAGCAAACTTCAGAGTCCATTCAAAGCTAATGGTGAGGGTGCAGGGAGAAGGACAATCATCCAGTGTGTCTTAAAAGGGCCTGGAAAATCAGAAGGGAAAGGCCCTCGAGAGTGGAGGTGCCATGAACAAAACGGCCTTGCCTGTTGATTTCATTTCAGAAGGTGAGGGCATTCTGATGAAAAAATATTAAGAAAATTTTAATAAATCCTCCATGTCTACACACTTAAAAGGTAGAGGAATTTTTTCTTAATATTAAGATCTGAAATACATCTTATTTAACATATTGATATACTACTTCTCAACAGGAAACTGCTCAAAGTATTTCAGCAAAGATTAACTTAAAATTCAGTACCATGGTCAATTCCCAAAGAAACGCTCCTCAGATTCTTAATTGCAAATTTTATGTCCTGCATATTATGCTAATAAAAATATCATCCCCATGATCACTTCTCCCCTTCTCTTCCATGATAAGTTGGAACACTCATCTCACGACACAACACAATCATATTGCAAAACTTCTTGCCAATGTGGATGGCTTTAAAAGTGTATTTGACAATTTTACAGAAAAAAGGATTATCGGTGGCTACTGGACATGAAGACTATACATTATTTCTTGTGTGAGAGGCTGTATTCCTACAAATTCTAGTTGTTCAGGAATATGAGCGGTAGGCTGATACCATGCTCCTTGCTTCCTTCTGAGCTGCCCATAGGCAACTGTCTGATCACCACATAAAAGAATACTGGATAAACATGGGTCTTGGTCTAACTCAACATGCTGATTCTTATTCCTACATCACTGGTCTCTGCTATTGCTGAGCTCATACAATTGTTTCTGTATGTTATGGGAGAGAGGCAGAGAACTCACTGCTTCACAAACATATACATAGTTCTGGTCTTAAGGGCAATATGACCACACTAGAGAAAACAACTAATCTTCCAACGACGTATTCAAAATGCATCTTGCAACAAACAACACAATTTGACTGAAATAAACCACAAGCAATTATACAGAATGCCTGTCTTCCCCTAATATTGCCTTAGTTACATACTCCTAAAGGCATTCTCATATCCAGTCTCCATGATCGAAGAAATACCCCAGGGTCACTCTCAGTTGCATAAGCTGTCAAAAAACATTACAAATGTGAAAGAAGCCATAAATTACTCCCCAATACAAATAATTTGTTTAGAAACCCAATATTTGTTGGACTATGTACAAAATGTTACAAATACTCCAAGTTCAAAATCTAGTTGCTCAGCATTATTTTTGTATCTGTCAAATGGGAAAGATAATATCTCTTTTCATAGAGTTCCTAGAGGGTTAAAAGAAATAAAGATGGTAAATCACACTTTTTCCCCATTAACATGCCACATACATGCTGAGCATCAACAGCAACAGCTACCACTAACATTCATACTGACTTGTTTTCTCTCCTACATTTCTCTTCCTTGCTTGCAAGCCATAAGATCATTACTGATAACTTCAAAAACCAGTGTGATGTAGTGGTTTGAGAGCTGGAGGATGACTTTGGGAGACCAGAGTTTGAATCACCACTTGACGAGGGAAACCTACCGGATGGCTTTGTGCAAGTCATACTCTCTCAGCCTCAGAGGAAGCCAATGGCAAACCCCCTCTAAACAAATCTTGCTGAGAAAACCCCATGATAAGTCTGCCTTATGCTTGTCCCAGGTTGGAAATGACTTGAATCTACCCAACAACAATATCCACTGAGCAACCTGTGCAAGGTTTGATTTAACATGGTAATTTCGCAAACCGATGCCAAGGAGCAAGGCAGTGCTGAGACAAAACATTAGCTAACATATCAGTACCATGTGATTCCTGGCTGTAATAACAATCGCTGCAGCATGAACACATGTACACATGGAAGTTGGAACCATGGCACACTGGTTCATATGACTTGGGCTTCCATTAGAACTTTCTGAGCATCTGCAACTACAGCCTCCATCTAGCCATAGTGGCTGAGCCATTCTCTCTAGTGGCCAGTGGATCTGCTACTGTGAGGGCAATGACTCCACTGGATTTTACTCACAGGTGTTCCAAGTTGAACAGGGGCTCTGCTGCTGTCAAACTTTGTGGTAGCCAAACAGAGCTTTCATTAATTTGAATCAGTTGTGGGAGTTGGGCCTGCAAAATCCAGACGGATTTGTCACCCCTGCAGCATCAGATCTACTGGCCACTCTTGGGGTTTCTAGGAACTATCACCCCCAAAATTAAATTTTCAAGTTCTGCTCCCTTCCTTCTCTGAGTCTTAAAGACCTGTACCTGTCTTGTAACACAAAAATGAAAAATTTCTGACAAAGCAGTCTAACCTTGCTGGACAAAAAAGTCACCACATACCCTAGCCTTTGATACCATGAATGTAAGGTTTGCACTAGCTTTGTGTGTGCAGGGATTTTTTTCTAATGTAATCCCTCACCTGCAATCTGCAATGGTATACTCCTGGGAAAAATATCCCACATGTCTCTCCTGTTTTAACTGTATGTTTGAATTGGCTCTGAAAACAAAGGTATATGCATCCCACTAAGCATTTCTGGAAGAAAATACTGCATTCTGCCACACTATTATTATGTGTAAGAAGATATTTGTCGCTGTTATGTTCCTTCAAGTCAACTCCATCTTAAGGACAATCTTATCATAGAGTTCAGAGGAGGTTTTCCATTACCTTCTTCTAAGGCTCTGAGTCTGTGATCTGCCCAAAGTCCCCCAATGGACTTTCAAGATTGAGCAGGGAACTGAACCCTGGTCTCCCAGAATCCTAACCTAGCGCTCAAACCACTGCATGATGCTTGCCCTCTAAGAAGAGGGCAATATAAAGTTTGCACTAGCTTTTTGTGTGTAAGAGTTGTGCTTATTAGGTCCTGGGAAAGCTAGGCCCAAGGTACGTAGGTGCAAAGATACGCCTTAAAAAACACTCTTCAGTTTTTAATCAATAAATTGATGTGGGAAACTATATCCCTCTAGAGGTTTTTGGCCTACATCTCCTAGCAGCCATGGTCAGACTAGCCATAAATAGAACCATCATTATTGCCTAATGAGATTTGTAATTACCCTGCTCACACATTACATTAGCAATACTGTAATAACTCAAATATAAAAAACAACCTAATGCAACACCTGAGCGATGCATTAAGTTACTGCTAATGTTGTCATTCGCACTGCAATTACCACTGCAGCAGCTGAATTAAATATAGCATTCTGCTTGCTGGGGCTGAACTCCCCCACCTCTTGTTGAATATCTGCACTGTTTCCATTTCTTTGGTGCTGTTTTGATTTCCAGTTGCTGCTATTTCTAAGAGTTGTTTTCTCCCCCCTCCCCTCGTCCTGTAGAAAAAATAATTCTATATCTCTAAACTAGTGTACAATATATGGATTTACAGACTGAAACAGCTTACCAACTCAGTCAGTAATATGTCAGTACATGGTAGATCATATAGACCCCTCTGAGTTCAGTGGCTCCAGGTAAAGATAGAAGCTGGTGGAGATCAGCGCTTAGACAAAGTGCTTTTTGGACTACAACTGGCTGAGGATTCTGGAAGTCTCTTCCTCTGAGAGTAGGCTCTGCATTGAATATTCTTGTTTTAGAGCAAGACTGGAGAACTTATGTCCTTCCAGATTTTTTTGGACTCTACCCCCCTCCAATATTTACACATGATGGGATTTGCATATAGACTCCAGGACCCCTACATGTTGTAGAGTACACACTAGGTTCTCTATTTTACCTCTTCCCAGCCTGTTTGGACCATGTCTCATCTTTCTTAGCATGCATGAATAAGCCATGTCTAAAAATAACTACTTCAAGCCTTGCAGCACCTTTTCTGAAGATGTACCATAGCACGCTCACCATTTAAATGAAAAGACAGACCATGGAATGTAGCAACTCTATGTTGGACTGAAATTATCCTTCACTTTCCTCCTGCATTTTCCTTGGCTCCAAACAGCTCCACCCATTCTGCTATTAAACACCTGTTTAACAAGTGGGTGAAGTTTTAGTCTGACATATGGGATCTGCACACTGGAACACAGGGAGCACGTGGAAGTTGAATATTATTATTTAAGGGGCTGATTGATTTAATTCCCTGTCTTATAATAATTAGACACCTACATCTGATGCCAGTACAGTGTCAATCTACAAGAAAGAACCCAATTTGCTGTGGTTATACACAGTTGATGGATGTTCTTCTGTGTATAAACACCACAGTTCTCAGAGCGTACATGGAATTCTTCATCTCAGCACATATGGTGGCAATGAATCACAACAAAGTCTAGCCAGCTGAATCATGGGAAAGGCAGAAGCACTATTGTCAAAACAATAGGAAAACTTGTGAAAGAGAAAAATTATGCGTATGGTATCAAAGGTGAATGGTCTATCAATCAATTCAAATCACAGACCTGTTAAAAAATTCTAAGGAATTCTAAGGTTAATTAAAATATCATAGTAAATTATGGTAGAAATACAGCAAAGAGAAAGATCATATGTGGTGGGTTAAGCAATGAAAACCCTTTTATGAGACTTTGCAGCCACCAAAAGAAATCAGGTCACTGTTATTGTTAAGTTCACATCTGCTAACAAATGAGCCAGATAACATTCATGAGCCCTACCTGGATATTTTAGTATTCTGGGAATTACCAAGCTCAGACAGTCATTGATGTATAATTTACATACAAAGAATACATGAACCAGGCTTTCTATAGGCCCAGCTCTACAGACATGAACCCATTCCTAGGAAAGCCAAAGGTGAATTGCCCTTATGACAGCCCTGGTTTATCTTGGCAATAATTAATATATTCTAAAGCTCATGGGCTTGAGATGTAATAGCCTTCCTCTTTCAAGTGCATACCAAGCTCCCTGTCTCAATTATGTCATCAATGAATCCATCTTAAATCAAACCAATTCAATAATTATGAAGATCTAAGTGCCACCATATCAAAACAGGCACTAAAGAAAAAGTAATTCTAACAGCAGCTTATGGTGTAGAGATGCTGATTAATCTGAAAAGAGAGGAAATTTCATCTAAGGTAAGGAAGCAAAAATGAAGATATAAGTATAATGACTTTTTAAAGTGAGACAATCTCAACTTAACAACTCAGTGATTATTAAAGGTAACCCTGAAGTTAGCAAATAGGAACCAAGATGACAAATTAAATTCATAAGACAAAGGTTCCCAATTTAAAATGAAAGATTTAAAATTCTGCCATAATTTGGTTCTTCCAAAACAGGATATAACTGCTTGCTCTGACAAACAGCTGTGTTCTTTAATTCAGTGATTATTCCACTTCTTTAATTTGCTCATAGAGGTCAATTGCCAAATTATTGGCTATAGAACAATGCAGGTTAAGTCACAAAAATATCCCCAAATCTGAATTCTTGGGGGTGCATCACATCTGTAACTCAGTTATTTACATCCCAAAAGGTTAAGGTCTTGATTGCAACCTGGAAGAGTTACTCTTTTTTTGGATTATAGCCCCTCCAACCCCACACGTCTAAGGGTCATGACAGCTGGTAGATTCTGGGATTTTGCAGTCTAAGAGAATAACATTTTTAAACTCAAACTTGATGTTAGCTTGAGAAAGCAATGTGCCACTTCCACTCTAGCCTAATCTTGCTGTCACAGCTGGTCCTATCTGCAGAAACAGGGGCAAAATATCTTTCAGTCATGTTTGTAAAAGTCTCGTCAGAGCAGGTGTACAGGTTAGGCACAGTGATATTTCCATCTCAGTAGGAATAGCTAAGGCTACTGAAAGCATGAATCATCTTATCTCTGACTTCCGTATTACATTAATTATACTTTCAAACAAAGCTAAAGCTACAATGCCAAGCTTAGCCCGTTGAGGGACAATGCCCTTGTTCACCGTGGTCAACAAGTCTGCAACAGGTAACAAACTGGAACTGGTCTCTCTTCAGCCAAGCTACTTGCAGGCCAAAGTGCCTCCCATGGTGGGAGAGTCCTACCCACTAGGTATTTGTGTCTCCCCTCAGGAAATGAGAGCTTCTCCCAGAGGCCTCTGCACATGATGGAACTGACATCAAGTTAGGTAAGTCCTCCCACCATTATGAGTGGAATTCAGAATGGATAAAGGGAAGTACTTGTTCATGCTTTACTATGGCCCTTTCCACATGTGGGGGGGGGGAACGGCCGAAAATGCCCAAAAATGGAGCTTACCGGCAGCCGGGTAAGTCCGTCGCGACGCAGAGCAGCGCGGGCTCGCTGCTCCTCAGTCCTCCGGCGTCCCAAATGGCGGCTTCCGGTTGGTGGAGGCTCTCCACCAACCGGAGAAGCTCGCCAGCCGGAAGCCCGCCCCCGGTAGATCTGCAGGCACGCACTTGCGCACGCCTGCAAATCCACTTCGGAGCCGGGCAACGGAGTGGCACGGGGCTGCGCGCTCCGTGCTTTTTAAAAACCTCTAAAAAGAGGTTTTTAAAAAACACGCAGCGCGGCTAGTTCCGGCCGCTCCTGAGTGGATTCTGGTGTGGAACTACAAAAAGTAGTCCACGCCAGTCCACTCTACGGTGTAGAAGACCTCCGTGAGAGGTCACTCTGCACCATTTCAGAAGCCCGGTATGGAAATGGCCAGTTAAACTGTAGAAATCATGGCCACAGTACATAATGATGGCTGCCACTCTGGCTGGCTTAAAAGGGGGAATGGATATATTCATGACAGATGACTTCTCGTGGCCACTTGTCAGGATGGCTTATGCATCACCCCCTGTGTCAAAGCCAGAATGTTGATGGCAAACATGAGAGAACATGGGCTGTTCCTGGTGGGCTTTCTATAGTTGGCCAGTTAATAACAGAAAGTTGGACTAAATAGGTCTTATGCATGATCCAACATGATTTTCCTTATAATCTTATGTTCTACTGGTGTCCTTCACTAACTCTCTTTACAAACCCAACACGAAAGATCCAACATAATCCAAGATTTCAGTTTTAGTTCTGTTCTCCTGATCAAGTCTCTCTCAATCTAATTGTTCTACAGATATTATTTAGCTAATTGTTTCATTTTTATCCCACTTTTCCATGTACACAAACACCATTCAAGGCAGCTAACAAACTAAAAAACATTAAAGCCCATCATATTCATCAACATGATTAACATGCTTGTTTAGCAATTCTAGCTCGTGATGAGACCTTGAGTTGCACACATCTAGAGAGCACTGAGATGGAAAGGATTGCCCTAGCTATATACAAAACTGTTGGAATGATCCAACCATTTTGATGGAACCATCTTGGTACAGGGGACCAGACAAAAGTAGGATGTGGAGAGGATGCAACCTTGACAAGCCAGTTTGCTTGTCAACCCTTGTTTAAATAATACTCTCAATGGCATTTGCAAAGGTTGCCGACATCTTTGATCATTTTTGATTGAAACTGGGACCAGCAGCATGCAAAGGGTGAACTGTCATTGAACCACAGCCTTCTTCACCTGTGATATATATCAATTTTGTTGTTGTTCTTGTTGTTATTGCAATGTGCCTTCAAGTCAGCTCTGAACTATGGTGACTCTACTGTAACATTTTCTTGCTGAGGTTTACTCAGAGGAGGTTTGTCACTGCTTTCCTTTGGGGCGGAGAGGAGATGACTTGCCCAAGGTCACCTAGTGAGTTTCTATCACTGAACAAGGCTCTAAACCCTAGTCTTAAACCAGTACACCAGTTGATTCCCATGATACATGCCAATGGTAGCACTTTTTTTACTCATCCCTGCAGCACCAAAGATGAAAGCGGGGGACAAGGGGCAGAATCAAAATATTTTAGACATATTTTCAGTAGTGAGTCATTTACCAATGTAAGCTGTACAGCACGTCAGTGGTTTAAGAACATCCAAACAGATTTCCAAAGAATATCAGCCAAAAGCCTTTTTGCTGCATGACTCCATGTTATTCTCAGAACATCTTCAAAATAAACCTGGAATAACCTGATATGACCGCCTCTTACTTCTCCCAGATTGGTGTGACAGTTCCCAATTTGATTACGGTGCCCTGTCTTTACCACACAGCTTTGCCTCCTCCCTGCTTATAACACCACCTTTGTTTAAAAGGGTACAGGATTTTCCATGTTTATTTAAAACCACTTACTAATTTTATGATAGTGTGTTTTCTGTGTTACTTTATATACTGTACACAACTCAAGCCAAGTCATGTTTACAAAGATAAATTGTAACATTTATTAAGATAATAAAAATAAAGTGGTCTGTTAGAATTCATACACAGGTTATACTTGATACATTTCCTTAGTGTACTTTTTAGACAATATAACAGGTAACTCCCTACTCAGAAACAGTTCAGTTATATCTTTAGGCTTCAGATACAAGTATCATATAACAGCACTTTGGCTAAACTTCCACCAAAGAAATAACGCCCCCCCCCCCCAATCTAGGTCACACTCTCCCTGACCAGATCCTACTAGGGTTTAACTACTCTTCTGCCTCTCACTAAGCTTCCCCTGAGAACTAAACCTCCCAAAACAGTCACATTCTCTGACTGGCTATGGGATTCTACTCCCCAGCTCCTTGTTAGGCTTTCACTGAAGGAATCTAAAGTACCCACAGATACTTGGCTTTATATAACATTTTTTCTCAGCCACAAGACTCTCCTATACACTACTGGGCTGGGTTTCTCTTGAGGTGCTCTTCCGGCTGCCTAGCAATCTATTTTCAGGCTGCAATGGCACTCCAGATAGCCACACCCCCAGAACTTCCTCACACCTGCCTTGCCAGTAATGGCATGCAAATCACATCCACTTCAGATTACTATGTAACATAGCTGTTAACAAGATGTGCCATGATTTTCTTCACATCACTGTAAGTGGCCTCAGAGAAATGCTCTGGAATGGCATAGTGAACACTTTCCGAGCCACAGGCTGAAACACAGCACATACTGGATTACCATATAGGTACTGCCATTAGTTGGAGTGATTCATTGGAGAAGGACTTGTGGCACTTTTGTACATATGGTTTACTCATATTTCATTCCATTTCCACATCATGTGAACTCGTTTTTATGAAATGCACACAAACGGTCATGATTAAATATGCATTTTAAGGTGTCTTTTCCCGGGATATAAATGTAAAAATAAAACCCCGTTTACTCTATAGGTTGTCTATAGGTGTCTCACTTCCATGCCACCAGATCCTCTGAAGATGCCAGCCACAGATGCAGGTGAAACATCAGAAGAAAATACTAATAGAACACGGACTCAAAGCCCAGAAAACCCACAACCTATGGATTCATGGGGTCACCATAAATTGATGGCCGACTTTAAGGTACGTGTTGCATGTGCGTGCACACACACAATGCACTTTACACTGAGTAGTGTTTGAAAACTTCAGCTGGTCTAAACAGCTGCAGCCAGATTGTTAACTGTGGCTGGTTACAGAGACTAAGGGCCTTTCCACACAAGATGGCAGAAACACCTCATGGTGAGCAGGGTTTAAGGGTGCGTTTCTGCAACGCTTCTGCAAAGCGGCATTCAGCACTGTCCTCCGCTTGAGGCGGCAAAGACCACTTTCTCGTTCTGCACTACAGCATTCGTCACCACTCCCCTGCTCTGCCTATGGCCCACCCGAGCCCACTTCACTGGATCCCTTTTTAAAAAAAATCTTGGGAAGGACATCTCTACGCAGACACGACATCACACGTGCCGAGTCAGGCCCGCCCTGAACCCGCCCATTCCTGCAAGAATGCACTTCAATGGTTCTGCATGTAGTAAGAAATGTAGTCGAAGCGGTCTCAGGGAGAGAAAACGCATTTTTTCCGTTGCTCAAATACAACGCTTTAGCAACATGCAAAGGCGCGCCAGCAACTTAACATCAACTTAATAGCGACAACGTCGTGTGGATGCACACCTCCTCAAGCCGTCACAGCTACGCAGTGACTCCACTGTGCAGAAAGGGCCTAAGAGCTCTGTTGATTGCACATTAACTTCTGGACACAATTCAGAATTCTGTTTATGACCTATAAAAGCCTATAAGGTGCAGGTCTATAATATGAAGGATCATATCTCACTGTATGTGAGGCATTTCTCTCAAACCTACCACCTTCACAGGGATGTTTTGTGTGGCCTTCTCCTTGGCTTCTCTTAGACTCCAGAACTCCTTTCCCAGGAAAACTAGGATGGCTCCCTCCTTAATGTCCTTTCGTTGTCAGATGAAGACCTTTCTGTTCTAGCAAACATATGGGAACAGGCTGCCTTAGCTAACAGGTTTTCTTCTTTAGTGTTGTAACATTTTAATCTATGTTTTTAAATTAGTTTTATATGGTTTTAATTCCACAGAAAGTTTAACATTATTTTACATTATTTTAATCTCAGCTGTTCATATGCTTTTAGCTATATGTGGTTTTACTTGTATTTCTTTTTATTCTGTAAGTCACCTTTTGCATACTGTGGTTCAGTCATTAATCAGAATGAAGAATGCAGTCAAGAAAACAGAAGAAGACTAGGGGCCTTTCCACACTACAGTATTATGGTGTTATTATTCCACTTTCAACATCTTGTGGAATTCTGGGGTTTATAGCTTATTGAGGCCAAAGAGCTCTCTGGCTGAGAATTCTAAATGCCTCTTCCTAAACTGCAAACCGCAGGATTCCATAGGATGTTGAAAATGGAATAACAGTACTATAATGGTGTAGTGCAGAAAGGCCTTAGGACTTGGAAGGGAAGCTAGGAAGGAACTAGACAAGATCCTGAAGTGTAAAGATGTATCACTGAATGCGAAAGTTAGGATTGTCCATGCCATTGTATTTCCAATTTCTACGTATGGTTGCGAAAGCTGGACAGTGAAGAAAGCCGAAAGGAAGAAAATCAAGTCCTTCTAAATGTGACGCTGAAGAAGAATTTTGCAGATATCCTGGACTGCTAAAAATACAAACGAATGGGTCCTAATGCAACTCGAGCTTGAAATCTCCCTAAAAGACAAGATGACTAAACTAAGGCTGTTGTACTCTGGCCATATCATGTGAAGACATGGCTCACTAGAAAAAAACAATAATGCTTGGCAAGGTAGAAGGCAGTAGGAAAAGAGGAAGACCGCATTACAGATGAGTAGATACAATAAAGGAAGACACGTCCCTGAATCTGCAAGACCTGAGCAGGGTGGTTGATGATAGGGTAACTTTGACATCTTTCATTTACAGGGTCACCATAGGTTGAAGTTGACTTGATGGCACTTAACAACAACAACAACCACAACAACAAAGTCACCTTGAGTCCCACACTTGGGAGAGAGGTGGAATACAAACAAAGAGATTGACTGATCGATAGATTGATCTCAGAACACATGTCCTTAAATGCATTAATCTGATAATAGGTTTATACGTCTGTGGAAAAAAGAACAATTTGGACGGAGCTGTTGGTGACATGTTTTATCTGGAAGAGGCCTCCTCAGAGGAGAGAAGGAAGGGGTGAACTCAGATACCAGGTTCCAGTCAAAGCCTGTTAGGTGCTGCCGAAGTCCTGCCTTGGAAACAGAGCCTGGACCATCACACGCTGATCTTGAAGAAAGGAAGTTGGAGGCTAAGACACTTCATCTTCTGGGGTATCAGAGACTAAAACGACAGCCACAGAAGTACAGGCAAGATCATGGCCTGCCTTAAAGGAAAATGCTGCAGTAATGAGGCCAGCTGTGCTGGGTTATAGCTGGCTTTAAATTAGTACAACCAAGGCTGTGTCTGATACAAAATAAAACCTCCACAATCTTTGGCACAGTGGTGGTCCCTGCTCTCTAGTTTCCTGAAGTGTGGCTTGCTTTTCGGACTCTTCTCTCTGATTATTCCCTGAACAACTTTTGACCCTGCTTGACTTCTTCCTGTGTTTTGACCCTTGCTTCCTTCAACCGCTACTCTGCTGCTTCAGAGCCTCTCTATATGACCCTGGACTGGCTTGGTTCTTGCTTTATTTCTTGAGTTAAGGGTGTACTCTTCTGGGCACTTGCTAGATTGAAACAGGACAGTTGAGCCATATGAATAATCTCTTCCCAAGATGATCTAACCTTACCAATTGTATGTCTTGGCATTTGAATGCCCCCTCACATGGTAATAACTGGCACTCATCATCGCCAGAGAAAACAATTTTTATAGAGAGTCACAGATACCAGAAGATAACCAAGTTGTACCATGTGACGGTACCTCTAAGTAAGCCACTTTGATTCTACAGTTTTCATTTCCCTGCAATCATTTATGTAACCCCAGCAATTGCACTCCACTTGTTCTGTCACAAGCAATATAAGCCTATTGTCAAAGGAATCCACTTAGCAAGGTACTTGAAGAAGAAGAAGAGTTGTTGAGTCTTGGTGAGTTGATCTGATTTGGCCCTCAGCCAAACGTTATGAGTTTACAATACTCTCAGTTTTCACAAGGAAATCTCCCTCTAAAATCAACGAGTCCTTACTTTGGCAATGAAAACAAAGGGTCAGAGAAAAACTAAACTTTTTGATCTTTTGACAAAGAGAGATTTACCAAAGGGAGTCATTTAGAAAGCTGCACAGGGATAGATTTTTCGCCTAATATAGAAAAACCTGGACAGGGTTTTAAAGCCACGGGAATACTAAAGAGAATGAAATTCTGTTCTTCCTATACAAGAAGGAAATAATCTACACTCCAGAAAGGCGTCATTCCAGAACTCACAGAAATATTATCAGACATGTCTAGATTAATATTTTAAAATAATTCACATGCAGGGCAACCTTGAATTCCATTTCTTTTTTAAAAAAATAAATCAGTTTTATGGAATAAAATCTTCATAAAAATTGAATAACGCATATAACAAAGGACAAAGAAAAACTAAACACAAGACTTACCACATTTCCACCTCACTTCTTCCAACCACTACCTACCCACCTACCTACCTATCTATCTATAACACAACTAACAAAATCGAAAAAGAAACGGATTACTTCCAGCTATGTTTTCTGAAGACATATTTTAACTCTTAAAACCTACCTCTCTCTCTTTTACCTATGAGCTACACTTCTTCTATATGTTTGACTCATATTAATTTTTAAAAATCAGCCATCTTCAAAATACCTTCTTTATTTTTCAAAAAGTTAATCACTTTGTAAGTGGTTTTTCTTTTATCAAAATAGCCACTTGTCCATTTTCACTCAATCATTATATCTGAATAACCAATCTTCTTTAGTGCGTACTAAGTTGTTCCTCCGTGTATAATATCCTTGCAGCTGTTTTCATATATTGGAGTATTCTTCCATGACTTTTTTCTAGTGATCATCCATCAGTTCCAAAAGAGTTCAGGTTTTAATTGAATATTTATCTTTAAAATCTTTTGCATCATACTATTTATTTGGCACCACTTGAATTCCATTCCTACAAGCAAGGCAACATGTATTGCCTTCAGAAATCTCTAAAATTCTTTGCCTTGGCAATTCAAATGTTGTGCTCAGAAAACCTGGACCTTCTCATTTGAAAAGAATGTACAAATGGCGGAGAATCATGCAGTTAGCCATACAGAAGTTTACTTTTTCTTTAATTACTGTTGTGGTTAATCTCAAGATATTTTCATAGGTGTAGAAAAGAACAGCAAGCTTTGCAAGAAATTCAATTTTTACATTGTATAGTTGCCATCACTGTAGTTGCTGAGATGTCAGCAGGCTACACTTCTCTATACCTTCCAAACAGGATTTCAAATGCCATAACTCCTGAAGCTCTAAACTGATTCTCCTGAAATTCCACAACTTTCTGGCCTGGAGGCATGTGTGAGATCTGTGCCATTTTCATACTTTTCTTTCCTCTGCCGCCTATAAAATAAGACTCCCATTCCACATTAACCACTGCAACTACCCTTCTGAAATTTTGCAGGGCTGTTGCTTGAGGTCATGTATATGACATCTGCCACTTTCATGGCAGGATCCATGAGAAAAACAGTGAAATTAAGTCCATCTTCCTTGGATATCCTCAAAATCTCCAAAGCGTATCCTTTTCAAATATCTTCTTGCACCAGAAGAAAACTACACATGTAGTTTTTGTTTTCAATTTGGCAAACGTAATCTCCATGTAATCGGCTACAAGCCTATAAAGTTTTTATGATTCTGACAAGAAATTTTTAAAAACCCATTGGTAGCTCTTTTTGACATGCACTTTGGCATGCATACTCCCTTCTTAGGGAGCTATTCAGCCTGATTATTTCAATCATTTCAAATAAAGAGAAGAAACATTATAGCCATTTTTGTATTTCCTATGATAGTCAATAGGAGGCATTGAATTTTTCATTTTTAAATCAGGTTTGTGACTCGAAACAGCATGGCACTGAATCAGCTCAGAAGCAGTTAGGTAGCTAATCAAATTGATGCAATTAGATGGATCACTAATCAAATATGGAAGCCTTCCTTTGACTCTTCATTGTTTTAAATGCTGTGATGGGTTTTAAACTTCTTTAAACTGCTCTCAGGCTTTCTTCTTGCATTGTTTTATTTATATTCTAAAATGTTGATGGTTTTAATTATCTTTTTTAAGCCTTGAAAGATGGGACATAAGAACTTCAAATTATACAAAAATGCCAAAAGTTATTACAGTCTTAACCCACCTAGTAATAGGAGTTCGTAGGTAAATTCATAACACAAAAGGCAAAACAACAAACAGTGTAAAAAAAAAAACACTATAAGAAAACCAAGATACAAGAGGTAGCAAGAGGTAAAACAATGAAGTACATGGAGCCAAGCTAAAACTCTCAGCAAAAGAAAACAGTGAGTATATTCAAAACTAGAATGAGAATCATGCAACCCTCCAGATATCGCTGGACTGTAACTCCCAGCAGACTCCTGTCAGCAGACTCCTTATTGTCAACAGTAAGGAGTGCTAAGAACTGCAGCTCAACATCTGGAGATTTGCATGGTTACCCACCCCAATCCAAAATTATTATTTTTAATCTTTTGGCTTATACTAAAATGCTCTATGATGGCAAAAATCTCATCTTTCATCATATCACTGCTATTCCAACTTTCTATGCAACACAAAAGTGGGCAGTTGCGGCTGTCTAAATATTCTTGAACTGCAGCTCTCATCAGCTGACCAATATAGCCAATAATGAGGGACGATGAGATTTGCAGTGTGACAATATCTGGAATGGAACAGCTGCTCCAATTGGTGTAACAACTAAGCCACATCAGGGGACAGCGTTGCTGGGCGTTTGCGGTTGCCTCATTCTGTTTTTTGCTGCTGTATCCACATTGCTGTCTGACATCCTGACCTGCTTTTCAGCACAGTGCCTCGGGCGACATCAGCACAGAAGCCACTACTTCTCTCACAAAGACTGATGTGGTATGAAAAATAATATTCACAAAACATTCTATGGAACTGCAATGCAACTTGAGATGCCACACCACCACATCCTACTGTAGTATCTCATTTCTCACTAACAAGGACTTTTGCAGCACAACAACGCAACTTGTTTGTAGGCACCGTTTCCATTTTATTAATATTTAACACAGCACTTGTAGGCTGGCAGCATATATCATTATCATAAAAGCGAAACATATGATCGTCTCCTTGGATGACCAGAAATAATAATACACAAACCATCCAAAGTATATGGGGGTGGGGGGATAAAAATCTAAAAAAGAATATTTACTGTTAAAAAAAGTGTACGCTATTTTTGAGCATAGACACTCTTTTTCAGCACTTTTTTTCTACTGAAGTAAGAAATTATTTAAATATAGAGGAAGAGGAAGAAGAAGTGCATTATTACCTATGATATACCTTGTCTTACTCCTGATAGCGGGACTCAAGGCAGTTAGCAGGATTAAAACAGAACAAATTATAACATCCATGAAAGTATACAATTTAGAAAAAAGAACTGAACAATTTATAAAGTTAAAAAAATTACCTGTTAAAAATACCAATATTAAAAAATTAAATAGATTGAAAACATTAAAACTATACCACCTTAAAAGCTTCACAGTATCACAAGCCCACACGGAGTATAATAGTTAAAAGTTTCTTATATGGAATAAGCTTATTATCTGCAGCTCTAGAAGGCAAGACCTGGACAAATGGATTCAAACTCTCCCTCATCAGAGGTTTTTAAACCAATGGATGGCCATTGTTGCTGAGCAGCTAGAACATATGAAGTACGAAATGAGAACATCTGAAGACCAGTGGTGGATGAGACTATAGGCCACTGCTGCACTACACTGTTAGAGTGCTATTATTCCACTTTAAACATCCTATGGAATCCTGAGGTTGGTAGGTTAGGGAGGGGCATTTAAAATTCTCATCCAGAGAGCATTTTGGCCTCAGTAAACTACAAACCCCAGACTTCCACAGGATGTTGAAAGTGGAATAATAGCACTATAACAGTACAGAGTGGAAATGGCCTATAGACCTCATTAAGTCCAATCTTCTGTTTGCACAGTAGCGAATCAGTTGTTTATGGAATCCCACCAGAAAACTGTGAGTGCAACTCCCATCCACTTTACACTTTGGAATGCTGCAAACAACAACAAGAACAACAACAAAAGGCTGCTGGAAGCATACAAGTTCAAAGCTTCCAATGAAGTGAGATTTTTCTTCATGGAAGTTTTGGTTCCTAAATGCCATAAATGGTCTTTATAGTTGTACTGAACATGTTTAGGGACATAAGACTGGAAGAAAGCCAGGGAAGTGTGGGTTACTCTTACAATTTGGCTAATAAGGATAATTTAAAGAGAAGACTCTCCACTAGAAAACTCCTTCAATTACAGTGCTTTGTGAAGGGAGGAAGAATTTCTTTAAACACTCTATGAAATAATACAGAACACAGCAATCAAGAAATGATTTTTGAATGCCTTTTCTTAAAAGACATATAACTATACATTATACTGTTTTGTGATTCTTTTTATACAGCAGACTTGTGACTTAACCACAAAATAACATTTAGAACAAATGACAAAACATTCAAAAAGAAGAGATATAGCAGTAATGGAAGATTTCAGCTACCCTGATATTTGTTGGAAGCCAAACACTGCGAAGAATGGAAGGTCCAACACATTCTTCACTTACTTTATTGACAATCTCATTGTTAGAAGATGGAGGATGTGACAAGTGGATTGATTTGTCTTGGATCTTATCCTAACCAACAGGGTAGAACTGGTCAAGGGGGTAGATATAGTCAAACTCACATTCCAGTCTTTAAAAAGGCTGATTTATTAAATGGAATCCCAAGTTGAGAAATGATCAAAGGGAAGTGAGTCCATGATGGATAGCAGTTTCTAAAAAGCAAGATATGGAAGGCAAAATTACAAACAATTCCAATAAGAAGGAAAAGATGGCAAAAAAAAAAAGCTAATGCAATTCCAGGCTGAATCCATAGGAGTATAGTGTCCAGATCAAGGGAAGTAATAGTACCACTCTATTCTGCTTTGGTCTGACCTCAGTTGGAATACTGTCCAGTTCTGGGTACTACAGCTCACAAAGAATAGTGACAAGCTGGAACATGTCCAGAGGAAGGCAAGCAAGATGGTTAAAGGTCTAGAAACCTCTTCTATCAGTAATGCCTAGAGAGCTGGATACAGACATCCTGGAGGAGAGAAGACCGTGTGTTATAGAATCAGCAATATTGAATATTTGAAGGGAGGTCATGTAGAACATGGAGCAAGCTTGTTTTCTGCTACTCCAGAGACTAGAACATGAACTAATGGATTCAAATTACAAGAAAAGAGATTCTATCTAAACGTTAGGAGAAGCTCTGATAAATTCTAAATTAGCTTTATTTTTCCTTTGGTTCTGGTTTAGTGATCACTCTTCTTTATGTTCACTGGAGCTAAATACAGCAGTCCTTTTTAAAGGGCCCACTTCTCAGCCTCTCTTGGGGGTATTTCATCTCTTGGACATTTCCTGCACTTTCAATGCACCCAACTCTACAATTCTATGATTCTACTGTAAGTAAAAGCAGCCCACTTAGAACAGAAGTGGGAACCATGTGGGCCTCCAGATATTGTTGGATTGCAAGTACTGGCAGCCATAGCTAGCACAGCCAATGGTAGATGCAATCCAACAGCACCTGGGGGGTTCCATGATATAGATGAACAAATTCTATAAGAATATAGGGTTTTATATTAGAGAAGAGGGAGAAACAGGGAGAAGAAGCTCTGCTCAAAACAATCAGAAGGACAAACTCCCTAATATTCAAATTAAAAAACAAACAACAAAACAGAAAATACCTTCATTCAAGTGATACCATGCTGCCATATATCTTCTTCTGTATACCTCTAATCCAATAACAGAATCCATTTTACAAAAAGCAGGGATTGCTTTTCTTCCTATGTTTCCATAGAACAGGAATGTGCAATCTGAAGACCTAGGGCCTCATTTTTATAATACAGGAGATTTAATACTTAAGACTTCAGTGTTTTTCAGAAAAACCTGTATCAAATTATCTTACAAGGACAAGTTTGGCAAAGTTTCTTATCAGGTTGGGAGAAAGCCATATCCCATGATAGAGAAATGTTTGAAGGTAAGACCAAACCAAGAGAAACTGCAGTTAGTCTTAATCATGGTTTACTAAAATAAGCCAACTTCAAACTTCATGAAGCTATCTTGTTTCAGGATGTCATATGAAGATTAACCACTGTTTACGGTTCAGACAAAAGACTAGAGCTTGGTATGGTACTTTGTAAAAGTAATTTAATTCCATTAATCTCATAGTATTCTCTTTAAAATTGTTACGCTACTCATGAAAGGGAGCAATGCCTTATGTTGCTCATTAGTAACATCACACTAGTCATTTTGCAGGGCTGGGGCATGCACAGTTAGCTGTTATCTTAATTAATGTATGGCCAAAGGCAGAAGGTTGTCTATTCTTTAACTATTAAAGGATCTAGTGCCATAAAGTGGCACAGGACTCTGCTATTTGCTTCCATTTGAAAATAATCACCAGAATAGCACTTCCAGAAGACAGCCTATACCGCTTTGCCACCCTGAAACTAGACTTCTGGCAACCCTATATACAATTAAAGAAACAAGGAACATTCCCCCAGCCACCAAAGAAGAATTACGAAATATTGCTGACTTCTTTTCCAAGCCAACATTGCTGCAAAAAAAAATAAAAATGCTGTTACTCCCCTCATTAGCCCCAGAAGTAACTCACTATGAGAAACAGCTATTTAATAACAATTTACTTTCAAGCGCCACACAGTACTGCACTGTGGTTAATTGAGAATGGAAGCAAAAGCTTCCCAGCTCCTCCTTGCAGCCATGCTGGAAGATAATGGAAAATGAGCATACAAGTTCAATGCTCATTCACTTAACAATAAGCCATTGTTTACTGTTGCATCCAAATGCAACCACTGTTTATTGTTATATCTAAATGCAACCCCTGTCTATTTGACCATTTATGAGCCAGTAGCCCTTCTTTTGATGGTGGAGGAAAAGGAGGTTTGAGCAGTGTAAGGCGTAGATGACCTCCTTCTGGTTAATTTGTTATATGCTTGACATATGCAGACAAAAGTTACTTGAAACGGATGACTGCCTTTTCTAAATGGCTGCAATGGTCCAGGTAATTGAACTCCCACCCCTTGCATATTCTATAAAAACATATGTTACACACTCTGTAATCCAAGTTAAAGAGAAGTGCTGGCTGATTGATTTTTTAATGAGGCAGGTCTAAAAGCAGCTACAGCTTGTCAAATAAAATTTCCAGTTATTAATTTATTACCAGCTAAGAAAATCTATGAAGCAGAATGATCCTAGCAAGCTGGACTAACACTACAAAGAACATGGTACCGTTTGTCCCATTGTCAAAGGAAAGTGCAGGCTCCCATCACCTCTGTTACAACATCTCGTTTGCCAAAGGCTTGAAATAGTTGGCCATCAAGGAACAGTATCAATATGCTACTATAATGTGCAATGGAAAAGATGTTCAATAAGTATACGTGCATACCTCCATTAACAAAGCTCTGTTAAAGATGCTTCTTTTTATGAAGTCTTTTTATGTGTGCTTAGTCTGCAACTTTCTTCCTCATCCTCGACTTAGCTCGAAGTTTTTTAGCAGCATACACACTAGGAAGATGGTGAAGGCTGGAAAAGCAAAGACTTACAGCTGGTTTTCAGCAGTGTGTCTACACCAAACAAGGTATTAAAACTTGAGTTGGGATAGAGTGGGATTCTATTTTAGCTGACCCTATTGTAGCTGCTACAATAGCAGGGTAAACAGTAGCTGCCTCCTGAATCCTTTACAAAGCTGTGTGATCAGCAAAACAGAGAGAAAATGAGAAAGCAGATAAATCTGCCTCATTAGGTCTGCACAACATATTAAAAGCACAGACCTATAAATGTGGCCACCAACATGGAAATCATAAGTGGAGGCTGGAGAAAGGGAAAAATACCTCTGGATGTATTTGAGAAGAAGCTTTCAAGTGGTCTATAGAAGGTTGAAAATGTTTTTGTTTACTTATGCAAGGCTTCCCCAACTTTATTGTTTCATTTTTCATGAGGATATTGCTAGTATTGAATAAAAGTTTCCGGAAACACATTGATCTTCTTCTTTATGGTGGAGGTATCTTTCCTTATTATTTTTATGTTAGTTCTGCCTTTGGTACCAAATTTTCCATTAAAGAAGTAATGCCCACCTCTTTTGTTAACTGAGGTGCACCTGCATAGGAAACTGCTGTACGGCAAGTGTAAACAGCTGTCACTGCAAAATTCATTCAAAATTCATCAGTTACTGGGAAAGCTTTCCACGGTACAAAAGCTGCTAGAGTGCCCTCCTTCGCCGAAAAGCCCACCAAGCAAACTGGAGACAGGCCAGAGGACCAGGGTCCATTCACAGTATGAAATTAACTGCTTTAGTTCAGTCCTATGGAACTGAAACTGAGGTAGGGGTAGTTAGCTAGAATTCTCAGCCAGGAAGCTTTAGTGTTTCACCAAACTACAAGACGCAGGATTACACATGATTTTGCCACAGTAGTTAAAGTGGGATATAGCATTATAGTTGTGTAGTGTGAGAACCAGCATGGTGTAGTGGTCTGAGTGATGGAGCACAAATCTGGAGACCAGGATTCAATTCCCTGCTCGGCCATAGAAACACATTGGGTAACCTTGGGTGTGTCACATACACTCAGCTTCAGAAAACCCCATGATCGGGTTTGCCATAAGTCAGAAATGACTTCAAGGCCATTTCCGCACTAGGCTGTTATAGCGCTATGATTCCACTTTCAACATCCTATGGAATCCTGGGACCCCTCCCGAAACTGCAAACCCCAGGATTCCATAGGATGTTGAAAGTGGAATCATAGCGCTATAACAGCCTAGTGCGGAAATGGTTGAAGGCACACAACAACAGGTGTGAACGGGCCCCAGGTTTTTGTGTTGCCACCACTTTTCTCTTTTTTGCCAGTTAAGGGAAAAGATGGCTTGGAATTTGTTTGTACTTCTACAGTGTTTTTCTTAATGCATGAGATTTATTTCAAAAGCTAGAACAAACCTGCAGTCATTCAACTGTTTTTTTTAAAAAATGATTAATTCCTTTAAACACTTGCAATAATCTACCATATTAGCATATTTCATCTCAGTGGTATTTAAATTGCACAATCACTGTTTGGACTTTGCCATGGCAGAAAGAAAAGAAAAGCTGGAATGCTGTAGAGGAATGCAGGCTTGCAAAAGCACTATGTGGTATTTGCTTTAAGCTTTATGAAGTGCACCTGGAAAACCCCATAGAGGAATGTAAAAGGGAGACAGAATTTTCTTGACCCTTGCTTTATCTAAAGTTATTCTGACATCTGTGAGGTTCAGTGAGGTTCATTCAGGAGGCTGACTGATACCTAAAACACATTTGTTAGGACTGTTATCCCGTCTCTCACAAGTGGCCTCTTTGGTGGCAATCGTGGCCTCCCAACAACATGTTTTGATGCTGAGCAGGCAGGTGCACTAGTAGCCGGTGGCAACAAAAGATCATTAAGCCACAAAGCACCCTTTGTGGAGCCTGCCATTTTAATTCCTCCACAGTGCCCCTGTAACACTGAGACAGTGCTGCTTGGGAGACATACTGTGCCAGGGCCCAAGAGGTATTGTGGGAGAATTTAAAAGGAGGGAATCAACCATAGCCAGACAAGTTCCAGTACTGAAAGGACTGCTAGGCCCACCTGGCTGCAGCTGGCATTTTGGGTCAATGGCTGAGTGGGGCCACTGGAAATTGTTTGATGGGCCACATGTCACTTCTGAGTCATTGTGCAGGAAGGTCCTGAAGTCCGTCTGCATCCCCAAATAATCTGATGTCTTCCAGTATAGTGGAGGATGCTGCCCCACTACTAATGAAGAAAGATTCAACTGCCAGTCCAGCTGGTATTTGTACATGGAATGAGAGGGATGCCATGTCGATCTTCACTTTGAACAGCAAATGTCCTGGAACAGACTTTATCATAGGGCATGAAAATGGAGAGAGAAAGGGCTAGTGGGGGGCCCTGTTGGGAGCGTTGGGCAGCATCTACCTGAGGACGAAAGCTAATAATACCTGGCCAAGTTCTTACATGTCATCCTCTCCAAAGCTCAGAAAAGATACTTTTTCAACTACAAACTCCAATATCCCCCAACCAACACAGCTAAGGATTCTGAGAGTTCGAGTCCATAAAAGTATCTTTTCCAAGCTCCAATCTTGTCTTGTCGTATATGTAGACAGTATCTTGTCATATATGTAGACTGGGCATGACACACGTTTTCTTTTTAGTCTTTAGAAAGCTGGATTCTGTTTCGAGCTTTAAGCAAATGTGTGACACAATCATGCTCTGTCTCCTGGTGGAACCCTTTTCCCCACAGAAAATGAAATGGTAAGTGTTAATTCATAAGCTAGAACACAAAGCAAAACAAATCAATAAATCTGGAACTACAAAAGCCAACTCTGATGTGAAAAAAGAAAACAGCCATCTCATACATACACTTCTGGGAGTGTTTTGCTTTGTTTCCCATTGTAATATTAGTCCTTTACACCCTCCTAATCCCTGTATCACATATCCTATAAGAAAACCAGTCTTGTAATACGACAAGTTGCCCCTGCATTCCTGTGAAGTACTTTGGACCTGTTAGATAAGTGTGATGTTATTCAATTACCAGAAATATCAAGGCATTACAAGCACCTGCTCATAAGTGCTAACTCTGGCTTCACTTCTGAAGATAGGTTTGCCCAAGACATCTTGCTGCCTGAGCTGAGAGACAAGGGAGCATCTCACCTTCCATCTATTATTGCAAGTCATAACCAGCTGCCATTGATAGCACTATTGTTTCTTTATTTGCCATGAATCTCCTCTTAAAACTGTACTATCATTACATCTTCTAGTACAGATTGTGCAGTCTGACTAAACAATGTGTGGGGACAAAATAAGCGCTTTCACCACAATGAATTTTCCTCCACTCCCCAAACTGCAGAGACTTGAAACTTCAGTCAAACACTTAGAAATATAATTTAGGTACCCAAAGAAAAACAGATGGCTAAGTTATCAATAATGTGAACACAGCAAATCTAAGAGTTCGCCTGGTAAGGATACATGAGAGAGAGGGAGGGAGGAAAGGAGGGAGGGAGGGAGGGGGAGAGAGAGAAAGAGAGAGAGAGGGACTTCTCTGCTCCCAACTTCTGGAACTCCCTTCCACAGGAGACTAGGTTGATTCCCTCCCTACTTTACTTTTGCTGACAGGCAAAAACATTTCTTTTCAAGCAGGATTTTAATGTGTGAGCAGGGGAGCTTTTTATTTATCAAGCTGCTTTTAAAAAATTGTTGCAGGTTTTTATAATTGTACATGTTCTTAATGTTTTTAATCTTAAAAAAATGTTTTTTAATGTTTTTAACTTTTTTTGGAAGTCATCTTGGGTCCCACTCTGGGAGAAAGGCAGCATTATAGATGTCATAAATAAACAAACAAACAAACATAGAAAATACGATGTCTAGATGTGAACAATTTCAAGTGTTTCCCTCTATTCCAGAGCTTGCCAAACTGTGTGTTGTGACAAGTTAGTGTGTGTTGCGTGAACGTAACACGTGGAGGGGCTGCCTCTCCTGCCACTGCCGCCACCACTGCCCTGGGCTGAGGAAGACCCCGGCAAGGATGGCAATGGCAGACCAGGTTCAGGTGGAGGGGCTGCCTCTCCTGACACCATCACAGCCACCCCGGGCAGAGGAAGACCCTGGCGAAGGTGGTGGCAGGCCAGACCTGGATGGAGGGACTGCCTCTCCCACCCCAGTGAGGTGGCAGTGAGCCAGGCTTGGGTGGAGGGGCTGCCTCCACGTACTGAATTATTTACTGAATTACTGTGTCGTGAAAAGATGCATGTCTAAAAAGTTTGTCACCAATATGAAAAGTTTGGAAAACTCTGCTCTATTCAATGAGCAGAAATTTGGAGAGTGAAGGAAAATTTCACCGCATGGGCAGAATTCTTACTTAGAGCAGCAAAGCCCTCATTTTGGCCCTCACTGTAGCTATACCTTTGGTTAAGCAATACTTCGTTTTGCTTGTCCCGAATCTCACACCTTTCAGCTTCACTGGATGGCCCCAGCTTCTAGTACAGGCTGAGCGTCCCTTATCCAAAAATACAAAATCCCCCCAAAAGTCCAAAACTTTTGAAAAGCAGAACCCAGTCTTTTTCCTATAGGGAACATGAGGGAATTATGGAGGTTTGCTTAGACCCACAAATGCGGGTGGTCCCAAATGAGCCTTCATAATAATTCTCCCATCTTCCTCACAGGAAGAAGGCAAGAGGAAAAGAACTGGACCAAAGAATGGACCCCACATCAAAGAACAGTAGCGTATTTAAAATATTGTCTAAAATTATTTTCAGGCTATATGTATAGGTATGAAACAGGAATGAATTTCATGTTTAGACTTGGGTCCCACCTCCAAGATATTTCATTTTGCATGTGCAAATATTCTAGAATCCAAAATCTGAAACACAAGCATTTCGAATAAGGGATAAAAAAAAATCACTACAGGTTGAATATGTTTTTGATCCTTACTGGTTTTAGTAACTTGCAGGTAACCTTGAGTCCCAGTGTCGGGGAAAAGGCAGAATACTGAATAATGATAGCGATGAACAAGAGAAAGGGGAAAAACTTCTTTAGATCCATTTACTCCACATTAGGCATAATTTCATACGTTTCTATCACGTAACATTTTTTCTAAACCCCCAAACATTGTCTGTTATTATAATTTCATATATTGTAGATTAGGGACACTGGAAGATGTAGTCCAGCAGCATCGTGAGGGCTATACAATTTCTACCCCTTTTGTAGGGGAAATGGTCCAACTTGCTGCTCATTTTCCTTGCTCTTTTGTACATTTCCAACTATTAAAGCATTTTACTCTGCCTACTCAGATGCTAGCAACAGGACTCATCTAAAAAAAACAACCTGCAAGTAAGAGGCTATCCATTTGGTTTGATCCTTTAAGTTTACTTTAATCCTTTCCATTCAGTTTGATTATTTTCTCTCTGTTAATCACAGAGATGTTTGCCTTCCTGTATGTGCTACAGTCTCAGTTAAATTTCTCCTCATGACTATCAGTCTTTAGGCAGAGTAACATTAATTTTCTGATTTGTCTTTTTATACAGGGGGTGAGCAAAATGTAACCTTCTGGACCAGAAATCATTAGAATACAATTTCCAGCATTTCTCACCATTGACTACACTGGCTAGGGCTACTGGAATTTGTAGTCTGACAGCATCCGGGAGGGCTACATTTTGCCCACCTTTTTACACCATGGGTTGGATCAATACTTAGCCATCCTTCAAGCAGACCCATTAAAATCAGTGGGACTTAAGTCAGTTACAACCAACAGATATCCCATTGATTTCAGTATGTCTGCTCTAAGTAAGAATGAGTGTGGATCTAAACCCTTGTATACTACATTTCACATGAAGGGTGGGGTGAGAAGCACTGAGCGTATCAATATTTTTAAAAACTGAATTATTTTAATTATTAAAATCAGCCTTAGGTTAAGCAACACAATGACTAACTAAATCAAATATTAAAACAGAACATTAATAATGTTGTTCATCCCGATCTTATTTTTAAAACTGCTTAAAATAACCTACGGAATATTTCTGTATTCATTCTCTCTCTCCCTGTCTCTCTCTCTCTCTCTGAAGCACACATATATACAAACACCCCTCGGTTTCTCTTTTTAGCACTGTCAGTTTCAAAGCTTGAGCACTCATTCCTTCTTTTTATAAATCTGTCAAAAACCATCCCTTCAACTTTCCACAAAATTTTTACAACTGCAGTCTGCACTGCCCAAGAAAGGGTCACTTCTTAACAGATTGGAGTCTTAGATATGTAACACAAAAGATTAATTATTTCAGACTTTTTCCTTGTCTGTCATAACACTAGAGCCTAGAATTATCCAATGAAGTCAAAATGGAAATGTTGTACAGGAAAAAAAAAAAAGCAGATCAAGGAATCTGCTACTACAAAAAAGTAATGTGATGTCCCCAACTTCAAACAGTTTTCAAGTGGGATTTCATATATAGATAGAAAATAATCCTATCAATGTCTACAAGCCACAATTGCTCTAAATCAGTGCTTCTCAGGCTATCTCATGTGTGGGACTGGAAATTATTGTTTTCCTGTGTGCCAAAGACCAGCACTAAATTTTGCCCAGTGGATATAACATTTCTTTCCTGGAAATTCACCATCAGGAGACCAACACTCCTGGCTGACCACTGAATAGCACTGCTCTAAATGATCTCTAGTATCAAAAGCCGTATGTTTCTCAGTATCAGTTGCTGAAAAAGATGGAATGGAAGAGTACCAGTGTGCTCATGGTCTCCTTGTGGGCTTTCCCTTAAGGAACTGTCTGGACATTGTGGGAAAAGAATGCTAGAGTAGGCAGGCCTTGTGTCTCATTTTATGTTCGCTACTGCAGAATCAGCCTAAAGGTTCAAGAAGCCCATGATAAAAATATTTGTTGTGTCCTTGTAGGTTCATAAAAATTGGTAATTTACACACACGCATGCATGCACGCACATACTTTGTATTATTTGTCCCCCATCTCCAACAATTTAGGGATAGATCCTATTCATCACCTTAAATTCCCTTCTAGTACAAAAATCGATTAATTTTACATACAATATTAATTGGGTTCAGACACATGCTATACATCCCACTTTTCTCTTTCAAATGTAGCATGAGCATTTCACTTAATTGCTTTATCAATTTTGTTGCTCCCAGGACACATCCAAACATGAGATGGCTTTATCTGCAAGTGTCTCGTGCCAGTAAACCTCTTAAATCCACAATAAAAACAGCCAAGATGGCTTTTGTTTTTAACTTGGTAAAAATGGAAAGAAGATGCTCATCCTCTTTTGTTGCTTCAGGAAAAAATATTTGTAAAAGCTCACACCACTGGCTATGCTGACTAGGGATTATGGGAATTGCAAATCTTACAATATCTACAATATGTCCTCTATCTAATTCCATACTTTCCCTCTGTGGCAGAGAGTTAAACTGTATGCTATATCAAATGCACAGCACCATTGGCACTAATGATGACTGGGGGCAGTGTATGAGTGCGAAAATTTCTTGTGGAGGGAAGCTAGCGGTGAATATCATTTCTCAAACAAACATACAAACAAATCCTGGCTTCTCCCCCTACCTTCATGTGATGAGCTTGATTCAGACTAACTCCCAAAATACTTACTTCAAGGGGAAAAAAAGATACAGTTACTACATTCTATGTAGTTGTTTGCATCCTATGCAGTATCTAGCTTAAATTGCTCAGCAAAGAAAGGGGAGGCTTCCAGACAGGCACCTGAGGCTATAATCCTATACCCTCTTATTTGGAAGTAAATCCCATTGAGTTCTATGCCTTTTTAACATTTCATGGGCACTACGTACCTTGCTTTTCTTTGCTTATTTTTCTTCAAAAAGGTTTAAAAGATCACAAGCCCACCTAACTGTAAAGACTTGGTCTGAAAGACATCTCCATGATGTCTTTTTATATCCTATTTCAGCTAAATGAGAATTCTGAAAATTCCACCTCCAACATACACATGCAATCTATCAACCAAAAATTCAGATTGTTCCTGTCAGTTCATGGCATCTAAAAATCCCTCCATTTTTTCTTTCATATGAAGATTTCATTCTGCATCAAACGAATGAATAGCATGTTGGGGAAGGCTGAAATCACATTTCAGACATAAACCTCACTAGGTGACTTAGCATGAGCGGTGGTATCCAGTTGCTCCCATGTCACAGGGGTGGTAAATCTACACTAGGTTTTAGTTTGAATTTTAAAAGAACTACCCAAGGTGCCAAATCCTATTCCTAAACAGGTTCAAGGCCCTGGATAGTTCTTTTAGAGTTCAGGCTAAAGCCTCGAACAGATTCATGACCCTACTGGCACAGGAACTGGCAGACACCACTTGAGATGATCAGTCTCATGGGTTTTATATAAGAAGAAATTTAAGAAGCTATAGAAAGCACTGGAAAGACTGAAGGGAGTTACAGAGTTTGCCAGTAACACCGAAGCCACAAAGGCCTGAACCCAGAGATATCTAATTCCACAAAAGACTATTTAATAGGGAGGTATAAGTGAAACATGAAAAGTTATGTAAACAACTAAAGTAATTCAAGATCAAAAGATCATGGGAAAAAGTATGATTCTGGATATAGGCTATTTTAAGTGGGCATTCCTGCACCCCCCCAACCTACTTGTTAAGCCATATGGAAATATTTTGCTGTATAAACAAATACACAGGAAAATTTGTCCTAGGATCTAGAAATGAAGCAGGAGGGTAGCTGACTGAATTTTGCAAGGTCAACAGTTTGCTTTTCAAGCAACCAAAGAGGTGAATGCATACACAGACATTATCTGATGGCCAATACAGAAACTAAACAGACTACACAATTGAAAAAGATAGCATCAGAACCCTGAATGCAACTGTTCAGTGACTTCTGAGCAGAGACAAAGAGAACTATTCCAATAATCAGTGCAGGGAAATAGAAGGTGACCACAAAAAAGGAAAAACAAGAGACCTCTTCCACAAGATCTGAGAAATCAAAGGGAATTTTAAACCAAGAGTGGGGATGCTATATGATAGAAAAGGAACACATTACAGCATCAAGTACAAACAAAAAGACAATGAAAATAATACACTGAAGAACTATATAAAACAGATAAAATGATGACAGATTAATTCAAGGAAGAACCGTTTGAAGATGAACCCACAATTTTAGTAAACGCAGTGGAAGTTGCATACAGAGCACTTGGGAGGAATAAGTCACCAGGAACAGATGGCATACCAACAGAGTTGCTTCAAGCAACAGACCTAGAATCCACTCAAGTTCTAATTAAAATCTGTCAAAAAAATACGGAAAACAAAACAATGGCTCACACTTTCAAACTAATTCCAGTCCCCAAGAAAGGGAACACCATGGATTGTAGTAACCACAGGACCATTGCATTAATCTCCCATGCAAGCAGGACAGTTGAGGATAGGGTGACTTGGAAGTCTGTTGACTTGGCAACAGTTAACAACAACAACAAATCCAATGGGACTCCTCCCAGATCAGTACGAATAAGACTGCAGCCTAAATCAATGGGACTCAAGTATATTTAACTTGGATAATGGCCACAAAAGTGAAACAAAATGGTATTTTTCCATGCTGTTCATAGTAGATGCACCACAGCAATCCCTCATACATCCCTAAGGAAGGGAAAAAAACTATTCTAGTAATTTTACAGAATTACCAACCAGATGTACACACAACAAAACAATGTTACTGATGTCTTGCTGTTGTTGTGTGCTTTCAAGTTGCTTCTGACTTATGGCAACCCTAAGGCAAATCTATAACAGGGTTTCCTTGGCAAGATTTGTTCAAAGGGTTTTTTTTCCATTGCCTCTCTCTGAGAGAGTATAACTTGCTTGAGGTCACCCAGTGGGTTTCTGTGGCTGAGCAGGGATTCAAACTCTGGTTTCCAGAGTCACAGTCCAACATTCAAACCACTACACCCACACTGGCTCTCAGATATCTACTCAGAAGCAAACTGCATTGGATTTAATGGGGTTGCTTCTATTTAACTGTTTACTGCAGTGGTGAGCAACTGCACTGGATCAGGGAGAGGTAATTTCTGTCCCCTGGACCCTCTGAAAGCCACATAGAATGTCAAAAAAGAAAAAGAAAATTCAAAGTAGCCACAAGTCCACTTCTGGTTTTGGAAGACAGGCCTTTTTAATTTTAAATAATGCAAGGGTGCCCTACAACCTATTTAAAATGTGAATTGTCACTCCTTAAGGTTTCAAGGACAGACAATTCACTTTTCTTATTCAACCCAGGGAATCTAGGAGATTCAAGGTCTGTAAAAACAACCCTGTGAGGATATAATGTGGCCCACAGCCAAACTCTTCCCATTGCTGGTGTACAGGATGGCAGCCTTATGCATATTGTTCTGCCTGAAAAAGCAGAAAATTTCATACCACATATTTCCAAAATATTTTTAAGATTGATTTAATAGTGAACTGATACAGAACATGACCAGATTTATGTTTAATGTAATGGGGTAACTGGAATCATCAGGGCTTGAAAAAGCTACCATTTGGACTACAACTCTCATAAACCACCAACAGTATGGTCATTGGCCATATTTGTTAGGGAAGTCTGAGAGCTGTAGTCTAAAAATATTGCTATAAGGTATAGAGGCAATAGTAACCCTATGCAAGTGTTTGCCTGCTTCTGTGTAAGAAGAAAGCGAGACTGGAGATAGTTGTACATAGAAGCCTCCGTTCTGAATGTCTCTATAGGCTTAGAAGCATTCCAGATCTTCTAATGCATTGTATTTTGAGTGTGATGATCTATATAGATTTACATAATTTTGCACATCTCATAATCATAATCAAGAGTTGAGATGCGTCTGGGTGCATGGAGAATCCTCAGGAATATTCATACTTCATCCCTTCTTTTATTGTTTTTTTGAAACTTTGTCTTCCAATTAATTTTACTTTTAACTCTATAGGTTGATTTAACTGGTCTTTAAATTAAGTCATAGATCCTACATTGCATTCCTTCCTACATAAATGTGTGAAACTTCATAAACATAGTTAAGGAATCAACCCCCCCCCCCAGAACCCACCTTAAACTCAAGGGATGCATTCCATGCAATGTAGGTCTGACACACAGGTAAGTCAGGGATTTCAGAATGATGTGCCTGACCCCCAAGCTCATTGCACCAAGGTCTGAGGGCGGCTACTCACATAACTCTGAAGTGCTCCACTTGACTATGCCACAGACCTCAGATACACAGAATAGCTCTCTTGAGTTTAAGGTGGGCTCCAGGGTATATTTATGGTCATGGAAACAGTACCACAATTCTGAATACGCAGTGTAGGTGATTATGGAGCTGTTACGAATCCATAACAGCAATGCAGGACGCCAGCCAACATATACCAATGTTCCCTATGTTTTTTCCCTGATGTTCTGTATGCTTTTAATTTGTACTAGTTTTAATAATTTACTTTGAGTCCCACTATTGGGAAAAAGGCAGGATATACAATGGACCCCCCTCTCAAGAAAGCACTGCACGCACAAATGTGAGGTTGTGCAAAGCATCTCATTATAGTCAATGGATGCTGCACGCATGCACCCGTGCTGCCATGGGCACTCACACATTGCATCTATTAACTATAACAGGATGTGACGCTTTGCATTTTTTGTTTTATGTGGTGGTTCCTGGAACATAACCCCCATATATACAGCAGGTGCACTAGTGAATCTGTAGAGTAATTCTTTACAGTGAGGTGAACATCAGGAACAGAACTTAGAGAAATAACCTTTTGGACTAAAACTCCCAAAATCCCACAGCCAACATGAGACTTCTGGGTTATAGCCTCCTGCACCAAAAAATGGAATTCTTCTGAGCTCTTAACAAGAGCCAAGCCCCAGAAAACCTGTCAGAGAAGAAAAAACATGCAATTTGGAAAGGTATCAACCCTCTCTTTGGTGCTTGGCTCCTTCCCATCATTCACTAAGGAAACATCTTTCTGCTCAATATCTTTTTCAGTGATGTTATATAGTCAAAACATCATTACCCACAATCATGATGGTGGTCACAGTAGGTGAGGGGAAGCCCCACAGTAAGCACATAAACCTTTGCTGTCTTTGTTCTCCCACACATGAACAAACAATTTCAAAAACTGTCTTCCTCCTTGCAAGAGTTTTTTTCAAAATTCAAGAGTTTCATTTCATTTTGTTTTTTTGCAAAAAAAAAAAATCCATACAAATAACTATGCTCTTCTGTACAAGCTATATTCAATCCTCTGCACAAAAATAATTTCTGTAGGCAAAAGATGCACAAACTGGTTTTTCACAAAAGAATATGGCAAAATGAGAAAAAAATCTGCGTGGTTGACCAATTTTTCGACAAAGCTTCTTGATGGGTTGAGATACTTTTTTCTCATCCAGAATGAGATTATTTGCAAGTATTCTTTATCTCTCTATCCCAAAGCTTTGCAGAAGTACAAAACAATCCTGGAATGAGGAAGGAGGAAAGCAAAGGAAACAGACACAATCATACCACGGAAAAACAGCCCAGTGAGGACTGAATAGCGTGGTCAGTGACTGCATGTCGGTTAACATTTGGGGAGAAGGCAGACTTTAAAAAAGCAAGTGGAAGGGGAGCGGGATCAGCAGCACCCCACATTCCAACATTTTGTTGCTCTTTCTACCTGCATTCTCCATCCCAGCCTTCCTGTTTCCCTCCTCCCCTCCTCCCACACAGTCACTGCACTATTTCACATGCAACAGTCCACTACTTAGGTCGTCTTGGTCTGTGCCAAAGAACAATCACCCTGCATTAAATATTTCTTGCAGAATTATACCAAATAAATCATTTTCAGGCACTTTATCAAATTGTTGCTGATCTCTTTAAACTGATGCTATCACAAATTCCAAAGCACAAAAATCCCGCTGACCAAAGTCTTATTCTTTCTTAGAGTTATTAATGTCTTCAACCTAGACATCACCAGCTGCATTACCTCAAATGGATTTTTGGGAAACTTGCTATCCAAAGTGAAGCTGTATTCTTCTCTCCCCAACATCCCAAATTGCAAGATATATATCACTGAAAGCAGTGGAAGAGAAACAATAGCTACATTTGTAGGCCTTTCAAAACTCATTTCATGCAACTGATGTCACTAGAGTGACTGCCAGTTTACAGCATGGTAGAGGCTCTTTCCTATATGGCAAATAGGCCACAAAGATGTATCAGTGCCAGTCATATTCTTGTTAAGTACAATGTACCAGTATTTTCATAAGCATAATATATTATGAGACTTCACAGGGCAGCCAGTACAGTACACATTTTCATGGAGTAGGTCCCAAGTTGAACACACACACACACACGCACACACGCACACACACACACAGGCATCTGAAGTTTTTTAACAGAGGACAAACCTCTTGGTGATGGAATAGATTCATTGCTGCCAGCTGGCTTTCATGTCAGCGGGTAGTAAATCCACTCCAGCTTTTTGTCTGAATTTTAAAGGAATCCTAGTCCCAAAAGAGGTTCAGCACCTTGGAGAGCTCTACTAAACTTTTACTAAAAGCCAGAGTAAATTCACTGACCCACAAACACAGAAGTTACCAGCTGCCACTGGGAGAAACTTAACAGAGAATTCTGGCTAGATGTACAAGTACAGAACAGCTTCCTAAAGAAAACCTGAAAAGATTACTCTTTCAATGCAGAATCCTCCTCACAGCATGGCTAGTGACCATGTCACTGAGGAGTCAGGAACCTCCACTCCAAAGTGTAAATTTTCCAAGCTGTGCTCTAAAGACCTTCAAGGTTTTTTTTGATCTAAGTTTTACAAGCCACCAGTTTTGTTCTCAGAGCCAGGGCCTGATCATATTATGCATTTTTTTCCTGGACAATGCACGGAGAAAAAAGGCTTTCCCTCACTACCATGTAAGGTAAATTCCCACACATCTGGGATTGTAGAGGCAGAACTTTCAATCACTTTGCACTCTGGCATCTTTCTAGAAATAAAGCACTTTGAACACAGGCATAGACTCCAAATTTGGGTGCATAGCTTCCAGAGCAACAATAGCTCTACTATTAAACAAAGTGAGGCAATGGCCCCAGTCACCCTACATGATACAGATAGGATCAATCTGCACAAGTAATTCTTCATGGGTACATGATACAAAAAAAGAATGACAGATATAAAGCATGCATAAATAAACCCATGGGACACTCTGTGCATTATAACAAAGACTGCAGTTCTTTGGATTTAGAGGTTCCATATCTTCAGCCCCAAAGGAAGAAGAAGCAGGAGGCAAAGTAATATGCATTACATTTGCTCTGCCTACTCATCTAAAATAAAACGTTCTTTTAAAGCCAGATCTGTATATGTGCAAGGGAACAATGCATTGTAATGTATGTCAGTGAGGAGTCTGCCATTTGCTCCTCTGCCTCAGGCAGAAAAATACTTTGGATTAACTCCAGTTAGAAAACAGAGTTGTGTCAAAATCTTTCAAAGCAGCTCCTTCCCAGATCAGACAGTGACAAGCAGGAGTGAGATGGGGAACATTCCCACACTGCACGGGCAAAAATGTTGTGCACGCAAAGCTTTACATGCATAAGTCAGTTCTGTACCTAAGTGACCCAAGCCAGATCCAAAGTATCTCTTAACTCCTCTCCTGCTGCTTCTTGTTACGGGACCTACCAATGCTGCACTCTGTTATTAGCTCTCATAATTGTCTTGCTGAGAGAGCCACTGTTTACCAGTTACAATCATGCGTAACTGATCTCTCACTATTGTGCCCCACCTGTTACCAGCTCTGGCACAATTCTCTTGCAAATAAGAGTCTATTAGCCATCACCTGCTGCTGACCTTCTCTACCCGTCTTAACTGCTTTGATCAGAAGAAGCACACCAGGTCCTGCTTGTTACTCGGTTCCTTGACTGTCTATTGTTGTTGCTCAAGAGGCAGTACTTCACCATGGGCCACAGCCAATAAGGAACAAAACAAAAGGAGGAAGAAAAAAAATCTTCCCAGCAGCAACAGCATAAAAGAGCAAGAGAAATCAGCCTGGTATGGACACATTTGACCATAAACTACCACATCTTTCTTGGGATTCCTAAATACGTACTCCCGGAAGGTCATTTTCTTGCTTCTGCTTTGAATGTCAATATATTAGGAGCCATTAAGCAGAGGACAAACCTGGTCTCTAAGAAAGGACTGCTAGATTCTTATTCAGAGGCTCAAGAGGCAAAACAAGGGTGCATGCAACAGGACTTCTTAGCAAGCCACTCTGAGAAGTGGAGTTGGGGAGGCTTACTCTCCTCCTAAAAACTCTCTTCTCAAAATAGCCAGCTAGCAAGAAGGGACCGCTAGCCAAGCACCAGGGCTACACCTCACATTTTGCAATCTGAGGAAGAAGAGTAAATGGCTCTGACAAATCACACCACAAGTCAAGGTACACAGTACCTGAACCCATTCAAGTTATTTTGGCACCTGAGACCAGCCTCCCCCCCCCCCACATATATCTCTCGTCCCTGTCACTCTGAACAAGAATAAGAAGGAGGAAGAGCAATCAATAGTAATAACATTCCTAACTTAAACACAGGACAAACTTCAATAACATCACAACTCGGCTGCCAGAGGGACCGGCCTCACTCTGCAACAGGCAATGATACTGGCCATGAAGTGATAGCCATAATAACGAAATACACGGTGAAACCAACAAAACTGCTGTTCTTCCACAACATCCCAGAATCAGCTGCCTGAGGTGCCTGCCTCAGGCGCTGCCTCACTTCACCCCATGGTAGAGCTGGCCCTGCCAAGGGCTGTGAAAGAGATGAGCCAGGGAATCTCTCTGCACTCGCTAACCCTAACTTCTCAGCCTGCTCCCTTGGAGGCTCAGTCCGGAGTCCGTCCTCGCCACTCCTCCCCCCTGCCCCCAAAAAGCTGGTCCAGACTCCCGCCCTGGCGCTGAATCCCACACGGGCCCTGGCTGGCTGGGTCTCGGGAGCGCGCCGGCGATCTTACCTGACCCGGTTGTCGGTGAACTTGCTCTGCTGGGTCTGGTTCAAGTGAATGGTGCGGGCTGCTGCCTCCTCCTGGTCCGCAGAGGACGTGGCCCCGGACATGGCATCATCCGCCTTCTTGTAGCCCGAAGAGGAGCAAATGGGTCCTGTCAGCCGCAGCAGAAGATGCCGCCGCCGCCGCCGCCGCCGAGAGGAGGTGAGGGGGAAGAAGAGGGGAGGAAAAAGAGGGAAGCAAGCAATCAGTCGCGGGGAGAGACCGCGCCCGAGGAGAAAGGAAGGAAGGAAGGAGGACGGCACCCTCGCGCCACCCAAAGCGCCGGCCCCGCCGGCCCGCCTCTCTGTGGAGAGAGAGCCAACTCCCCCACCCCACCCCACCCCACCCCACCCGGAGCGCCCGTCTCCAGCCAGCCTCCGCTCTTCCGCCAAGGGGTCGGCGGGGAAGGGCCGAGGAGGGGGCGCTCACTTAGAGCGGCGGCAGAGGCAGCCTCCCGGTTGCTTTTTCCAGCTCTGCCTCGCCTCTGCCTTCCATTTCCCCGCGTGCCGCCAGCCCTCGTGCGCGCGTGCAAAAGAGGCACAAGAGGGAGAAGAAGCGCGCCCGGCCGGCGGGCGGGCGGGGGATGGAGAGAGCGCGCGGCACAGACCTCGCCGCGCGGGCGCGCTCCCGGCGAGCCGGCTTCGGAATAAACAACAATCAAAGTTCCAGCTGGAGGGAGCAGCGGGCGACGACACTCCCTCGAGCCCCGTCGCCGCCACAGCCGCGGGGCCAGGGTGAGCCCGCCCACTTATATTGATTGGCAGCCCCGGCGAGGAGGAGGAGGAGGAGGACGAGCGCGCTTCGGTCACGCGGCGGCAGGAGCGGGGTTTTGCTTCCACGGGTGGGCGTTGAGAGGAAAAGAAAACACGTGCTGGATTGACCCTCGGCTGTGGGGTAGCGGCGGTGAGAGGGAAAGAGGGAGATGGACGCGCCCGGGGTCCTGGCGAGGGGTAAAAGGAAACAAAAAATGGGCGCACGGCAGATGGGCGAGATTGTGGCGAGAGGAGACCCGCGTCCCCAGCATTCCGACTGAAGAGCGACTGATCAGTCACTCGAGATCCCACCGGGAAAGGATTCCAGCCTGGAGGATGCCGTGACGACAGGGCCGCCCGAGGCATTTTGCTGCCTGTGGCAAAGCAACAAGTGGCGTCCCACCCAACCCCCCCAAGTCACTACTGCTTAAGCCGGCCAGATTCCTTTGGCATATGAAGCAGAAAATCCCACAATAACGAAGTTAGTGTTCTGTGCAGAGCTCGGAAAGAGGTGAGATCGGACGATTACTTTTAAGATGAGCCTGGAAAGTTACTCTTCAGAAGAATGAGCATGATGACATGCTGAAGCCATCTGAAAGGGAGCAATGCTCAGTTATGAATGGTTTCTTCAGGTCATAATGTTTAGTTTTCTTAAATGTAATTTGCCACGCTCAGCTTTTCTGACACTGAAAATCTGCTGCCTGAGGTAGCCGCTTCAGTCTAGCAGGTGGCAGGGCCGGTCCTCAGCTGCAATATAACCAAAGACAGGGTGTTGCTTTTGTCTGGAGGATATGATTTGCAGCCACTTCAAGCACAGCAATAGTACCCTGAGTTTACTTTACATGCCTGAATTTGGGGAGGGAGGCTTGTTTGTATGACTGCATTGTGGCAAGCCAGCTGTGCTGCATCTAAGGGGCGCTCCTATTTGTTTCCCCCCAAAGTCCTACCCAACAGCACCAGTGAAACAGAAGACAGTTAAACTTTTATCATACAGGTCATTTCCGCACTAGCCTGTTATAGAGCTACTATTCCACTTTCAACATCTATGGAATCCTGAGGTTTGCAGCTAATCTGCAAACCCCACGATTCCATAGGATGCTGAAAGTGGAATAATTGTATTATCATAGACTAGTGCAAAAATGGCCACAATCCAATGGCTACCAGGGCAGCTGTATGTATTTTTTTAAATACTGGCTTAACCTCAATGTTCCATCTAAGGTGCAGGGCTGGCCCAGCACATTGTACTGCCTGAGGCCAAGGATAAAATGACACACAGTGTGGTGTATTGGTTAGAGTAGGAGTTAGGTTGGGACTTGGGTGATCCAACTTCTGATCCACACACTGTTTTTTTTTAAAAAAAAATATCAGTGGGGTG
Organism: Cyclura pinguis; assembly: GCA_030412105.1. Taxonomy (NCBI): domain Eukaryota; kingdom Metazoa; phylum Chordata; class Lepidosauria; order Squamata; family Iguanidae; genus Cyclura; species Cyclura pinguis. The sequence goes on along the minus strand of CM059601.1, from coordinate 259,278,712 downwards.
ACTTCAGGCAAGTTGTTTCTCCCAACCTACCTCACAGGGTTGTTGTAGGGATAACATAAGCAGAGGAGCACCATGACACCACCTTGAGCTCATTGGAGGAAATGCAGGATATTAATAGAACTAATATATTGCACTGTCTGTGCAGAGACACCATGGCCAAAACCTGAAGAAGTTGCTTCTTTGGACTGTAATTCCCAGAATTTCCCAGCCAGCTAGACCAACTCTAGTCCAAAGTCTGTAGTCCAAAGAAGTAATGTTTCCAATCTGTGGGCACAGACAAACATTTGACAGCACCTTTGTCTCTGCCATTATTCTCTGCATCCTCCTTCAGCTTTTAATCAGATTCTGCTGGTATTTAAATGTATTTTGCACACTCAGACAAATGTCAGCCTGTCTGACCCATCTGTCCATTCATCTCTCTTCATTCCAACAATCAAACTTTCCTTGCCACTAGATCTCTGTGGAGGGAAAACCTCCATCTACCCATTCAGCAGTTCAAGGGACATGGCAGCCTTCCCCTTTCTGGTACTTCCTCCTATATACGTGCTAGCCAACAATTCTGACCATCCCGATTTGGCACAGGGAAATTACATTTTTGAGATGATAGGAAACGCAGTTCAACACATGTGTTTGACTCTAGTTAGGAGAAGGCTGGCATACAGCATCTGCCAAAAAAAGAAAAAACATGTCTTAAAATTTATACTGTGGCTATCACTGATACCACTAACTCCTCCAAATACATTTTTAAAGGTCATGTTCTTCACTAAGGGCGTTTCAAACAAGAATGATATTTAAACAGTCAAGAGGAAATGACAGACAATAGGCAAGAGAGAGCAAGGTAATTATTATTATTATTATTATTATTATTATTATTCAGCCTATTATTATTATTATTAGTTACAGCTAACCCTCCATATTCACTAGAGTTAGGGTGCAGGACCCGTGCAAAAAGTGGAAAAACTACAAATATCAAAATGTGTGTGTGTGCCTGTGAAGGGGACCAAAGCATGGTAAGCAGAGGTTTTGCATCCAGGGTCCAACCCAGGTCAGGGAAAGGAGTAGGGAAAGAGGGTGAGTTGGCATGGTGGCCCTATACTTCCTCTCTCTCTGCCGTCTCCTTCCTTGGGTACCTGGGGGACACTGAGAGAGGGTTTATGGTGCTGAGAAATCAGGTTATGATCCATCCTTAGCTGGTCAGGTAGCAGCTGGTAGAGGAGGAAGAGGAACAGAGGCAGGTTTTTAAAGGGCTGCACGGCCTGTTTGGAGCCACTGAGAGGGAAAGTTCCCCCAGAAAAGAAGTGCTTGAGGTGGTGAGGGCAAGACTTGGAGAAACTCACAAATAATCAAATCTGTGAAAGTGATACTAGCAAATGTGAAGCGCCAACTGTACAGTACTACTACCATTCAGCGACTAAAGCTGAATTCAACCACTAAAGCACTCCTCGCCATGCAAGTGCAAAATAATTAATTCCTTGAGCCACGGTTAAGTCAATGAGAGAGGTTGCTCTTTTGGCTTTAGCAGATTTTGGAAAAAGCTCAAGATTGGAGAGGACATGTCAGCCAGGGAACATACAGTTTCTTTTGGGGATATGGAAGCTTTAGGACAAAGGTGAGAATGATGCAACACTCCAAATGTTGTTGGACCACAACTCCCACAATCCCTTAACACTGGCCATGCTAGATGGGGCTGCTGGATTCGCAGTCCAGCATTTAGAGGACCTCATGACTCCATCATTATTTTAGAGCAGGGGAGGAGAAGATTCAGCCCCCAAGTTGTTTTTGAGTAGGGGTGGGACGAATCCAGAATTTTCTGAATCTGAATCCCTGGAAGGTTCTGGGAATCCACGAATCTCGACTCTTTCGAATCATTTTTTTAAAAAGGGTTTGAAAAGCAAGGGAAAGAAGAATAATCTTGGGCAAGACGTGCTCTCTTAGTCTTAGCAAAAGCCTAGGCAAAGGCAAACCTCCCTCTGAAGAAATCTGGCCAGGACAACTGTCATAGTTTTGCCTCGGGATCTCCCCAGACTGAAAATGTCGTGAAGGCCCTGCGTACACAGGCAGGAAAATGTGGGTTAATCCCACATTTTCCTGCCTGTGTAAACAGGACCACTACAGTACAGAGATAATCCAGGTCAAAACTGGATTTTCCTTGCATAGCTCCTTCTGGCATCCTGGGGTTTGTAGTTTGATGATGCACCAGCGCACTTTGGCAGAGAAGGCAGCGACACTTTGTAAAACTAGAAACCCCAAAATTGTGTCTGAAAGAGCTTTGCAAGTGAGATATGCAAAGGAATGTTTCAGCTGTCCTTGAAATCTCAAGCCTGTACCTTCCAGTCAAGTGCTGAACTTAAATATGAAATGTCAAATTTAAGCATCTTAGAATACAACCCTGGATGTAATTTGTGAAATTGTTAGCAAAGGCCATTATTACTCCAAGGGAAAAATTCACCTACTTGCCATCTCCCCTTGTGTGTCCAGTCTCCCAAGTTTTCAGGCATCCTGGTCTCCTAGGTTTTCAGGCGTCCCAGTCTCCCAGATTTTTAGGCATCCCGGTCTTCAACAAACTGTTTGGGTGGCAGATTCGAAAGATTCGGTTTGCCTGTTTTGGCACAGGGATTCGGATTCCCAAATCTCGAATCCCTGCCAAGGATTTGAGGATTCGATTGGCCTATCACTATTTTTGAGTCTCACCCCACCAAAAATTGTTTGTTTGTTTTTTCCACTCCTAGTTCCCCCTGCATGCCCTCTGGAGTATTCTGCATGTCTCTTGGGGTCTGGGAAACATTTTTCAAGGCCTTCTGGTTTACTTCCTGGTTTTAAAAAGCCTTCTTCTTGTTCTAAAGAGCCCAGGGGGACATGGCAAAAACTCTTGCCCATGCCTCTCAAGATGAGACAAAGGTGTTTGCCCAAGGTTTAGAGTCAAGCTCAGCTTTAATCAAGCATTTTAGCCCCAGGACCTTATGCATTCAAAGCATGTACGGTATCATTAAGCTAAGATTTATATGGAAAAAGGCTCTTGCACCTTGGGAAAAAGTGGGCACAGCCACACACATATATCAGTTTTATCTAGCAGTTCATTCTACAGCCGTTGTTTCCATGGAAATCCAGTAAGACACTCTGGTCAGAAACCGAAGATTTTGTACACGCACCAAGGTTTTCCTATAAAGACTCCCTTGTTTATAGCTCCTTACACTGCATACAAGGCTTGCTCTTTGATTTCCTTCATGTTTTGCAGTGTTCATGGAACAGGGGAATGTATATGCAGTCACTACACACAGAAGCCAGTAACTATGATATCAGCTTGAGTACATCCATCTGACTTCAGAAATTCTCTCTGAAATTCTGGAGAGCTGTTACTTACCCAGAGTTGGCAACACTAGTTTAGATGGATCAATTGTCTGATTCAGTAAAAGGAAGCTTCCTATGGTCTAATGCATAACTGTAAAGATGACAAAGCCCCCTTCCTCAATCTGGTGCCCTTCTGATGTGTCGGTTATGCCAAAGTGGGGATAATAGAGACTCTAGTCCAATGCATCTGATATGTGCTAGGTAGGAGAAGACTGCTCACAGAAAATTATGAACAGATACAGCCAAAATTTTACACATGAAAAGATGAGTGAAGGTTACCTGTAATCCTATACACACTGACCAGAGAGTAAATCATACTGAATTTAACATCAGACTAGAGGAAATGTGTGCGAAATTATGCTGGAAATGTATTTGCACTTTGAAACCTCAGACCTCATTCACAATACCTTGTGAATGCTAGTGCCTTCTTTAATAAAAACATGTACAGTGATTTACTTATGAAAACTATAGTGACCATCTGTAACTTTGTGTCATTATTGAGAAAACCAAATAAAGGAGATTTATTATCAATATATTTTAAGGATTATAAATAAAATGTAACCATGAAAATCCCTTAATCTTACTCTCTTTATATTGAAACCCATGTATCTGGCAGCCTGAAGGTACTACATCCTGTCTGATCTCAGAAGCTAAGCAGGGACAACCTTGGTTAGTACTTGGAAGGGAGACTGCCAGGAAATACCAGGTGCTGTAGACTATATTTCAGAGGAAGGATCTGGCAAAACCACCTCCTTGCCTGAGAAAACCCTATTATGTGCATGGGGCCATCATAAGTCAACAGATGATTTCAAAGCATATATATGAGAGGAAGAGGGAAACATGACACCTCTATAAATCATGGGGCATTTTGTCTGATTGCAGTAAAAAGGAGGGCATTTTGTGTTTCTTAAAGAATTAACACTAAACGAAGATGTCTTCAAATGAGGCACCAAAGCAGTTTATTATATTGCCCTTCCTTCAAGTCACTTTTGCATGTTGCTAACAGGGGCAGTTTTAAAGGGAGGGGTCACATGCTGAGTGCCATCTGAAACATGTTTATCTACCACTGATCCTATGACAACATGTAATAAAGCAATCCTATGAGGACTGCCAAATCCAAAGCTCTGCTAGGCTCCCATTTCAAGGGCAGAAGTGGGGGCACTCTGCTTTCCTTTCTGTTTGCACTCTCAAAAAGAATTCTTCCCTGTTCCAAATGCATGTCAAAGAAAAAGGAGGACTGTGGAACAGAGAACAGAAGCTCAGTGCATCATCTACATGACATCTCTTCAAATATTCAAAGATGGCTATTGTGTCACCTCTCGAGCTTCTCTTCTCCAAGCTAAACATACGCAGGTCCCTAAGTCAATCCTTGCAGGGCTTCATTTCCCAATTTTTACCATCTGGGTTACCTTCCTTTGGGCATGTTACAGCCTGTCTATATATTTCTTGAACTGTGGTGCCCAGAACTGCACACAGTACTCCAGCTAGGGAGTAGAATAGGGGGAACTACTACTTCCCTCAACCTGGACCCTATAATCTTGTTTATGCAGCCTAAAATTGCAGAATGCCAGCAGAAAAAGAGATCTGGGGAAATCCTACAACCTTTCAAACACCTTCCCAATGATCAAAGTCCTAAATCTAATTGTTAATACCAACTAGTATAGTTCAATTAAGTCAACAGAACTTAAATGTTAAGTTCTCATTGATTCAAAGGGTGTTCTCTAGTTGGAACCAACAGCTGGATTTGCCATCTGTGGGAATGATGTAGCCCTGCAGATGTTGTTGAACTGCAGCTCCCATAAAGGAATATTGGAAACTGCAGTCAAGAACCTCTGGAGGGGCACATGATTCTTGCCCCTGATTTAGGCCATAGGACTGCACCATTACAGCAGAGTTTAGGGTGGGGGAAACACTTTCTTGGACCACCAGAATCTCTCAGTCATTTACTGGTGTACGAGGTGCATCTTTTGCCAGAAGAATAAGAATTCTTGCTTATTGTTACATACAAATTGCCCCACTGGCAATTACACTACAGCGTGAACGAAGGGGGAAGATGCAAAAGCATTCACTGAACAAATTGCTATAATAATTCATGGTAAATTGTTATGTGACAATGTGCCATTAATAGCACACAAATAAACATACAACTTCTTGGGGGAAGATGTTCCATTGAATTCAGGGAGAGATATTTTCTAAGCTCAGCCTCAGAGTTACTGTTTATAAGCAGATGGGCTTCATTCCTGGTTGGATGGAGAAACAATGTTTTAAACTTTAAAATTAAAAGGAATTGAGAAGAAGAATTGCAATGTGTCACACTGTTTCAAATGGGCCAGATGTCACTACACATCTCTCTATCTCTCTCTCTCTCTCTCTCTCTCTCTCACACACACACACACACACACACACACACGGAAAATAGTGAGACTATAACAAACCTGGACCAAAACAAATAGTGAATATTTTTCAGTCCTCTGGAGAATGCAACTACTGTAGTAGCTCTCTGGATGCCTTTTAAATATTTTGATATATAGATTCATGCAATCTGCCTAACTTTCTAAGAGCCCAGAACATATAGTTTCTTGCTACGAATTTTTGGATTATTTTTATTTTTGGCATATGCAGTCTGAAACAAAGAACAGCAGTATATGTTCTAACACAAAAGAACCAAGCTGAAAATTTATCACGCTTCAGTAATATTTTTCTACAGGACAGTTTGCATATTCCCTTCAGTGCCTTCGTTCATTTGATAGATTTAGCCAAGAGAGAAATAAAAGAAAGAAAAACATTAATAATGTCATAGCTGTGGAACAAATTTGGATCAGTCTTCAGTCAAATTTGGATCAGCCTTCAAGTCACCTGCCATGTATGCCTGTGTGTTTGTGTCTATGTTAAAAGAAGTATAGAGGACTTCAGTAACTTCCCCAACAGTATGTGTCAGCCTCATTTTTGCTGCTGGTTTGAACATCTATGGCATTTGCCCCTTTCTGAACTGTTAGAGTGAAAAATTGGTTACAAAAAGGAAAAACTGCAAGCAGTAAATTACAATGGAGACAACAATTAGCTTGAAAGACCTATTATTAGAAATTTGTATCTTCTAGAAGTCCGTCACCAAAGGAGCACTGAGTCAAACAAAGAAAAGACTAGAAAAACAACCGCATGGGGAGCAGCAAAGCAACTGGTAGTTTTGCTAGTCTGGGGGAGGCATGGGTCTTGAGCCCCCAAATTTAAGCTAAACAAAAAGGTATTTTAGAAGATTCGATACCATAAGGCAATCATTTTCAGGGAGGACAGCAGCTAATCCTCATCCCAAGCTGCTGCATGCATGCAAGCATCTGGCAAATAAGGTTGGTGAGGGAAAATCTTCCGTTAGTGCCAGTGGAGGTCTCCCGCCTCCCCCTCCCCAAGTATAACAGCCATCTTGAAGAAGGGATTTTCAGTGCGGGCACAGCTGGGGCAGTCAGGATGGGGAATTAATTGCTGAGCATTGTCAACTGGCCAATTTTAAATCTATCCTAATAGTTATTTTTAATTGTGTATCTACAGAGAGAAATTACGGTATGTCATGTATCACAGCTTATAATATTCAAGCAAATGACAACTATATAAATATTACAACAACACATAAACAAATGGCAATTATAAATTCTTTCAATCAGCCAGCATGTAACATGCAACAACAGCAACAACAACCATAATAAGAGAAAATATTGTTTTATTTCTTACTTGCCCCTCCCCAAGGCTAGAGGCCGAGTACAAAATAAAATACAACTAAGACCATTTCCGCACTAGACTGTTACAGTGCTATTGTTCCACTTTCAACATCCTATGGAATTCTGGGGTCTCCAGTTTAGGGAGGGGCCTTTGAGGCTGACAAAAAGGTCCTCAGGGTGACTGTTACCAGTCTATACCTGGCTGGTTTAAGTAAATGGCCTCCAGAGGACCTGAGTGTATGGGGTGGATTGTATGGGAGGAGACGATCCTGCAGGTAACAGCAACAATCTGTCAGCAGTGCAACAAGGCAATGTATAACACTAGGGTAGGGTCACCATAAGTTGGAGTTGACTTGAAGGCAACAACAATCATAGTGATGACCTAGAATGCAATTCAAAATATACGGCTAATGGACGGAACACAACAGCCAATATAACTAATATAACTGCTCAGTCGAACGCATTACGCACACCCTGTGAAGCAAGGATATATCATTCCCAAGATGTGGTGGATCCCTCTGGTTAACTTAAGCTCCATTCCTTTTAGGATTAGGCATTCATGAAGGAACCCAGCATAAATCAAATCAAAGTGAAAGGAAGATGTGCAGCTTAATAACTGCTCTTTAAGTATCTACCACATGACTTCATGCTGTATTTATTCAATGGAGAAAGAGGAAGAAAAGATTCCAGTTAAATAATTTGGTTTGAGCAGGCCTGCAAGATCCTGAGGAGCTTTGAAATAGTCACATACACAGGAGAACAGGACTCCTGTACCTTTCAAAGGATGGGCCAGGCAGTGCGAAGACATTTCAGAAAGGGCAGCTCTCCTATCAAAAGAACAGTAGCCCTGCCCTCCCTTCTGTCTGATCCCTGAGTCTCAGCTTTGCTTTCCTTCCATCAGTCTAAAAAGACACAAGCCACAGCTGAGGTGCCCAGAACTGTGCAAACCAGCCCAGGAGTGGTCTTTGCAAGGGCTTACTGGTGGATATGCATTTGTAAGAGGAAGAAACAATGATTTGACAAACATTCCAAAGCCTAAGAAATTTACATTTAGCCTCTACAATTCCCAGAATTATGAGAACTGTAGTCAAAAAACAAATAAACAAAAACACCTCTTCCAAACTCTAGTTAACTCAATAATCAAGGAGAACCAATTTCTTGAAATGGCCCCTACTTCATCTTCATTTTTCCTCATCATCTTGCATCTTTTTTCAGCATATTAATTTAGGAGTAAGGATGTAAAGTTTCAGTTAATTGATTCTCACACATGCAAATGAAAAATTTCAAAAATTTTGTCCTCACTTGGCAAGATGACAGGAGTTTGAGTGCATTTTCCAATGATTTTCCCAGACAAAAGATCTTTTTGTGCAAAAAAATTTTTTACCCAAGAACCCCCCAAAATCAAACTTGTTCTAATATGTGAAAACTCATATCAAAATGTGAAACATACCAGTGTGTCTTGTAACTTGCCAAAATGTCCTTTCTGGTTAAGAGAAGCAAAATGTGTGACAATTCTTTACATCTCTAGGTGTAAATTCCACTGAACATAATATGTATTGCTGCATGTTGGAAAATAAACATGCTGCCCAATGAAGCATTGTCTATACTTCATTCTCCCATCTACTATTAAAACAATGGGGCTTTAGACAGTAAGGATTCCCTACATGCCTTTATCCTCTACATAATTTCTCTAGAATTTTCCCCATTTGCTCAATTACCAACTGTAATACATGGTGATCAATGTGTCCATGCATCCAAGCAACCACTTCATGTGACCAGAGAACCTTCTCAGTGGGTCTACAACCACATAAAAGACACACACACACCCCTCTATCTCCCTCTCTCTCCCTGGCCATTTTTGCACTAGACTGTTACAGTGCAATTATTCCACTTTCAACATCCCATGGAATCCTGGGACCCCTCCCCACACTGCAAACCCCAGGATTCCATAGGATGTTGAAAATGGAATAATAGCACTGTAACAGTCTAGTGTAGATATGATCTCTCTCTCTCTTATCTGTTCCTCTCTCAAGATGGTGAGTGTCAGTTCTGCTGAACTGCCCTTTTCCTTGAAACTCTCTTGAAGGTAGCCAAGGCCTAGGCAACGTATGTATTTATGTTTTGAATATACTTTTCAATGTAGCCAGTAAAGTTTTCATTAGTTAAGTAACTTGCATATTGCCTGTCAGCTTTATTTTATCAAAGCTAGTCAGAGAGATATAAGAGATTCCATTTCTTTTACTTGTGAACTCTGCTACAGGAGACTGAGTAAACTGAACCAATCTTCACCTTTCCCCCAAAATGGGCTAACACTTCAGGAATCTAACCTTAATCCAACACTGTATCATGTATCTTTAGACCACACCAAAGGCCCTCTTTAAGGTTATGACTTTCAATTAATGCCAGCCAACAGATATGAGAAGCAGCTACCTGCTTTTGCTTAATGACTTTCCATTGAAATCACAAAGCATTCCTGGACCAGCCAGGTAGCCTCTGAAAACCTAGGACATTTGGGCAATATGTACACAGTTTGCAAGGCACTTCTGTACAGCAGAGGAAGGAACTCCCCTGCTTGTGGGTCTAATTTGGTGCCAGAGGACCCTTCCCCAAAACTTCTTCCCCTCCCAATTGGATAAGGAAGCAGTGCAGATAGGAAGTGCCTCTATCCCACTGCTCAGAGAAATGGTGTCATGGCAGAAATGAGGCTCCAGATTACATCAGTGGAGAGGCAGAATTTGAATGAGTAGAGTCATTTCCATTTATATTATCTAGCTTGACTGGGTCCATGGGAGAACCTAAAATTCCTCCCAATACCAGCTATACATCTTATTTAGAAAATAAGTCCTACTATATTGAGTGGGTCCCTTGTAAGCACATTTAGAATGGCAATGTTAAATAACAAAGCATATCCTCTAACTGTCCCAATTTGGCAGGGGCAACCCTGATTAATCCCTTGTTGTCCCACTTTGTCAGGTACTTCTGAAATGTCCTGGTTTCTGTCTCCTCCTCCCACTTTTCCCCTCGTCCCCAACTTACTTCAACTGCTGCAAAATGAGTTCAAAGTGCAAAAGCAGTTTATACTCAGCTCAGCAGGGTTACAGGGAAAGGAGAGGAGGGGACAGAGTCTTGTCCTTTCCAGTAGGCTCAGGCAAAAACAAAATGCTGCAGCCTCTCCCAGCTTGCAAGTTCTTCCTCATCTTGACCACACTCTAATATTGCTTGGCCACAAATGCCCCAGTTTTCATCTGTGAAATGTTGGAAGTTATGATGCTGTTATGCCCCTCATTCAGTTTTAAACTGAACTGAAAATATTGATCTTCAACTAGACTAACACAGGGTTAGTATTTCCAGTGTACTATAGCATTATCAACCGCCCTTAAAGGAGGCGTTAAAGGCACACGGGCAGGCCATGTTGATTAACTTATGCTCAGGTGGCAAGCCCACAGGGAGGTTTAACCCCAGTTTATGCAGGCAAAAGCTATGCCCTTGAAAACATTTACCTCCGAAGGGAAAATACATATCTAGAAGAAGGTAAATGTGACCGCTGTCAGTTTGGATTTGACAGATTGCTGCTGAAGCGGCAGTCTTTCACCACAAAATGGGCCTGTAATCATTCCTGGCCTGCTGATGCCTCAACCACCACTTAAGACATTTTGGTAGGCACAAGCAATAAAATGGACCTTTAGCAGGAAGCAGGACAAAAATCTATTTAGAATTCAGGAAGGAAATTCTTATGCCATAACGACCAAAGCACACAATCGTATAAGAAAAAGCAGGAAGGACAACATTTGCAATTGACTTTTTAACTCACTCACATTTAGATGTAAAAGTTTGCAAAATAAAGGAAATATACAAAGTATTGACTGAAGCATTTAATGAGAGACTCATATTTCAAATTAACTGCTCCCACCATACACATACACATACACATTTCTGAGGCTGTTTAGAATTACAGAAACCTAAGAGTTGGTAGGGACTCAAAGGGCCATCTATTCCAACCTCTTGCCATGAATAAGCTGCTAAAGCACTCTGCAGAATTTAGCTTGTGAAGAAAAAAATAACTGTCCCTATTATGTAGGGCCAGAGTTTAGAAAAAGTAACTTTTCCAAGCTCTGCCTTTCGCATGCTAAATAATTGACTTGTTTGAATAACTTTGATTATGATTTGCTGAAAGAGACTTTCTTGACTTACATGCCATGTTCCTTCTTCGCTTGTGGCAGGGTGTAATTTGGATGATGTGAATTACTCAGTGAGCAAGAATTTTGATAGACAGTATAGAAGTGAACAAACATGCAGACAATCTTATGTTAAATTTGGCTGGATGCCTTTGCGCCTGCACCTGTTACTAGGGCATACAATGGGACTACGGTAGCCATGGAATGCTATTTTGGATGAAAACTGGCCAACTGGCCTGAAAGTATACAGGCAAGAATCCAAACATCAGGGAGTCAGACTGCTGCTGAATTCCCACTGCCTTCAGCCTACATGGGAATCATTATATCCCATCGCCATGTCCTTGGTGAGTGTTGGTCCTACTGAGATGGACACCAGTCATATGGGCATTCCCTCTACCTGCATTTGAATCAGGTGAGTCTGCCTGTGAATTAGCCATGCTCCTTGAAGAGGATCCTGTTCAATGCCTCCACTGCTTTGTGTACACAAGTATGACATGGTTATATCAAGGAATGAAAAAGGGAAATTATTCTTATCCCCACCATAAAACATAAGAGTTACTGAAGTCACATGAGGTGTATATTTAAATAACCTGGAGATGGGCTTGAAAGAAGACTTCATCTCACAAGTCTAAAGCTTTGTAAGGCTTGTCCTTGAGGACCCACCAACACAACTGGTAGTTTCTTGGTTTGCCCTCCACACCCACACGGTATTCTGTTAGCATTTAGGGCTATAGCATTTAAGGCCATTGGTATCCATACAGCCATTCTTGTGCAGTCAGATATTCCCAGGACATTCTTCTAGACTGTTGGCTGTAAAAATTTAGCCTTCTTGGTAGGACACCCCAGTTATAGGACTGCACTGGAAGAAATTTGTGCAGATACCATGGACTGCCAAAATGACCAAGAAATGGGCCCTAGAGCAAATCAAGCCTGAACTTTCCCTAGAAGCCAAAATGACTAAACTGAGGCTATTGCACTTTGGCTATATCATGAGATGACACAACTCGGTATAAAATATAATAAGCCACTTTGGGAGAAAAGTGGGATATAAATCAAATCAAGTAAATAAATAAAGTGGGAAGCAGTAGGAAAAGAAGACATTAGAATCAAGGAAGCCACAACCCTGGGTGTGCAAGAACTCAGCAGGGCTGTTGATAACAGAGTGTCTCATTCATAGGGGCACCATAAATGGAAGCTGACCTGATGGCAATTAACAACACAACAATATAAAGTGAGTAACCAACGTTAATCTCTTTGGAATCCCACTGGTGAATGGGTGAATTACTAATGAAACTAATTAATGGGATGCCAATACTTTCCCTTTTCCCCTTTCCTATGCTTTTAACTGATGCATGATGTAAGAAATTTCACTGGTAATGTTTTCCATAATGGAGAAGCAGTAAAAAGCAAGGGCTACATTTGATGAATGTTTACATCTTATGTGTTATTAAAAGTCCCAGGGGCTGCCATAAAGGTAAGTGGCAATCCTATTAGAATTTATTATTTGTTTCATTTATTGGCATGGAGGATCCATCCTTTCTTGAAAAATGATGATAATGGTGATGATTTATCAACTCTATTTATATCCTACATTTTCCCAAACCCAGTATTCAAAATAGTTTAAAAATTAAAACAAGTACAACATAGTCAGAACATACCAAAAAAGCAATACTAAAGTGGAATTAAAGTGTGAACAACACTTAAAAACAATTTCCAAAATGGATTGTCATTAAGTGCACATTGCCTCAATGTTAGCTACATTATACAGTATGAATAAAACAGTCAAGAGAAGTAAAAACATTCATTCACCATGCTGTTAGAATGGTGGTTAATCATGATTTTTTTCCATGGGTGCATCCCATTAATGGCATGTGGGAAGAAGTTCTATTGAACTCAATGAGAGATACATATGCTCAACTATGCATAAGACTGTGGTGTGAATCTATTCCAGACAGAGAGCCTAAATATCATGTTTCATCCAAGATCAGAGAAATCGTTTTTTCCAAGGTCTGCAATGATAAAAAGCATATACAAAAGAATTTCTAAGCTAAGAAGAAAAGAAGATCTATCATTAGGATCTTCTTCACATTTTTTTAAATATTGACTTTTCATTTACTTGATTTAGCACATTTATATACATCCTTTCAAAGACAATTATTAGGTGGAGGAATCAGACTGAGACTATGGTCATAGGAGAGAACTGACCCTTTCCATCCATCCTACTTTCTTGGTCAAAATCCCTCCCTGGAACTATGTGCTAGGGGCAGTGGAGGGAATTGATCTTGCATAATACCTGTAAGGTTTCCTCTGCAAGGCTAACAGTAGCTTAGAGTGTGTGATAAAAGATTTAATACCCTTTTCTGATAACAAAAACCCAATCAGATTCATACCTCTCCTTCACCTGCTGAGGGCATCTATATCTTTAGCTAACAGGAGAAGCTGAGCACAAAATCACACAAATCACATTTTGTTATGTCTCAAGGCTCACAGCAAATACAGAAAACTCAGGCAAGATAACTGTATAATTTAGACATCTTTCTAAAACTCCTACATATGGGCATCTGGGAACCCCAAGGGCAATCTGTGCTGCAGTACACACTACAATTGTTCAGGTGAAAGAAGAAGTGGTATTTCTGCAGCAAATCAGTTTACAGTGAAAGTAATACATGTAGTTGCCAGTTTTTAAAACAATCACCATAGCTTTGGTTTCAACAGCTTGACACACACCTTGGCTTAGATCTAGGAGCTTGCTTACGGGAGCCAAGGGCTCTGTTTACAGAAGGCTCCTCTGCCCAATTTTGGAGCATCTCTCTCCTGCACCAGAACTCACCTCATTCATTGGAGTCCCTAAATCCTCTGTGTAGGATTTTCAGGGGGCTAGAGAGTTTGCCAAGGAGAGGAGAAGGAGGGAAGTCTACATTCTACAAGCCCTACTGCAAGTACATAAATTTCAATCTAATGTACATATAACAGTATTTATCATCATGCCACAAAGTCTGGAGCTCAAACTGATAGCAAGAGCACAACAAGAAGTCAGGTCTGTTGTTTCCGGTCCTTTTGTAACTCCAGTAATATACATGTCCCCAAGTGTAAGTCTGCTTGTGGAACATTTGACTTAGGTTTGCAATGACAGCCAGCATGGTTTTAGTGCTGGACTAGGACACTGGGACACCATGGAAAGGCAATGGCTGACCTTGGACAAGTCACACTCTCTCAGAGGAAGAAAAGAGCAAACTCCCTCTGAACAAATTATGCCAAGAAAACCCTGTGATAGGTTTATCTTAAGGTCTCCATAAGTCAGATGTGGCTTGAAGGCAAACAACAATAACAATAATAGGTTTTCAATATGATGTGTACATGTGTTTAAAGAGATGTATATCTGAAGGTACTGCTTCCATACTTGATCCATTTGTTATGGAAACTACTGGTGTAAATCCATTAGAGGCAAGGTGGTGTTGTGATTAGAGTGTTGGAACTTGCATGATCCAGGTTCTAGCCCTCACAGAGCCATGAAACTAAATGGATAAACTAAGGATGCACATCACCTTGAGTTCATTGAAAGAGAGGCAAAATGTGAATGGAAGTGATAAATAAATAAATAAATGCTTATTGTGTTTCTTGTGCAAAATGTGATGCTGCACTAATGTGACTGAAATAAAATGAAAGGCAACCACAGACATTAATGGGAAGCAGATGCTTGGAAATTAGCAACGCCAAGAGCAGTTGAAGGATAATGATATTACTAGATGAATAATGCAATGTCCTGCCACAGCCACCAGTGTAAATCTGGTTTGCATGCACGTGAGCAAAAAAACAAATCTTTCATAAATTCAATTAATATGACTCTACTTGAAACCATACACAGAATAGCATGCCCTCATCAAAACAGCCTCATAATTAAAAAAAATTAAGTAGAGAAGATTAAAAAGACACAAAAAAGAAATTAAACAGGCAGGATTGATTATAATAATTATGTGAGCAATACTCAGCTACAACAATCACAATATGTGCACAAGGTAAATACGTAAGTACAGCAGAGGGAAGGAGGAAAGGAATGCAAGAAACAAGTTTGTTAAGAGTGTGAAAAGTTGAAGAATCATCTAAACCAAAAGTGAAATCAATCACAGCCAAAGAAAAACTGGGGGCTGGACATTAGAAAATATCATATTATGTTCATAGCACATACTCTTAAAGGCTCACAAATCAATTCTCAAATGTCACTAGCTTACAACAGCTTATAATGGATTTCATAGAAATGCTTATGTAAATTTATTTGTTGGGGGTTCTTTTATTAAGAAACAAGCAAATAAACCTACAGCTGTTCTAGGATTAAAAGAAAAGCCAAAGTGAAAGATATATAAAAAGTCATGTCCATGGTCACACAAAAAACATTTTGCTGCTGGTACCTTCACAAAGAGAAGGGGCAGTTCAAGCATAATGCACCAAAATCTCGTATTGGTCTCCTATGAAATAAAGTCATAGTGAGTTCAATGGGATTTGCTCCAAGATAAGTGTGACCTGGGCAACGGGTAAAATAAAGCAGGACTCTGACAATTGACAAGATAAAGACTGTAATCCTCTTGGTGACTTCAGCTAACCACTAGCTTATGTCAACATAAGTCCTTTTTTTTTTCTGGACGTTGCACAAGGAGGTATTGAGTTTCCCTGGCTGCTCAATAGGGGACAGACAGCTTCCTCATGCAGTTTTCCATCTTTGCTACTGATTAGCCATTAGAGAGTGCCCAGGCACAGTTTGGTTGCTGCTGTGTGGCCAGGGAAGAAGAGGCAGCTTTTCCCCCTGTCTGGGGGAAAGGTGAAAGCTGGCCCTTCTTCCTTGGCTATACAGCGGCAGCTGGGCAGT
This sequence comes from Cyclura pinguis, assembly GCA_030412105.1. Classification (NCBI taxonomy): domain Eukaryota; kingdom Metazoa; phylum Chordata; class Lepidosauria; order Squamata; family Iguanidae; genus Cyclura; species Cyclura pinguis. The sequence goes on along the minus strand of CM059601.1, from coordinate 259,262,618 downwards.
ACTTGAAACCCCAGCCCCACAGACCTCTGCCTGGGGTGGCAGAGCTGGGCCAGCTCCTCCTTGATAGCCAAGAAAGAAGAAGGTCATCCACTGGTCATTTCACCAGTGAAAGTATACAGGCAGAGTTTTACTCTCCACCAGCAGCCAAGTAGAATCTTGGGCCAAAATTTGTTTGCTGCTTCTTCTCTTTTTTTAATAACTAGTCTGTGCAAACATTTCCAGGTGAACAACCCACCACATCTCCTCTCTCCACCCCTGACTTTAATTTCAGCTAAGGTTTCCTAGGGCTCAAGCCATAAATTGCTTTTACTGCTAGACCTCAGCCCATAAATATGAGAAGAAGTGGTCTCTGGGTATTAGTAAAGTGCTTTTCCACACCTCATAAATAGCTTTGTATAATTCTCAGCTGCAACAGTCCATAAAAAAGTCACTTCTGGCCTGTTTTCTTCTGAGGAATCTACAGCTTCTATTGAGAGCCAGTGTGGCGTAGTTGCTTGAGCATTGGATTGCGACTCTGGAGACCTAAGTTCAAATCCCTGCTTGCCCATGGAAACCCATTGGGTGACCTTGGGCAAGTCACACTCTCTCAGAAAGAGGCAAAGGCAAAATCCGCTTTGAACAAATCTTGCCAAGGAAACCCTGTGATGCTGTAGACCAGGGTTCAAATCCTTCATTGGCCATGAAAACCCAGTCTTCCTACAATGTTATAATGAATTATAGAGAAGCAAGCAAGTACCTGTGCAGAGCCAACTGTACAACATACCTATGAAGGAAGATTCCTCCCCTGTCTTCCCCAGAACTGCTGCTTGTTTTGAAGATCCCAGACCCTGGCTGGAGTAGTTCTGATTCCTACACTGTATGTCCCTTTCCATCTTGGTCCAGGAAAGAAGCCCTAGTTGAGGATTGTAAAACAGTTCATGAGGGAGCAATGAGATGCATGCCCTAGCACATCTATGTAATGGCAACTGATACTTATGTGTTGTCACCCCCTTCAGTAATAGCAGCAGCACAAGAGTGTTTGGTGAGGGAACTGGCACACCTACAGCTCTGTTGGTGCTGCCTCATTCATTCTCACTGAATATTCATTCGGTCTGCCTAGATAAGTTAGGCAGCAAACACTCATCAGCTGCTGGAAGCAACTTCTATCACTCACTCTGTGGGCATGACACCCAAGCCAGCTCAGAGACTGTGCTCTGCTTTCTGGACACTTGGAACTGGATCCTGACTATGCATTTGCAAGTCCCTCTGCCTGTCCTGGTTTTCCTAGCTACTGATCAATTCCTTGGCTTCTTGACCTGTGGACTGCTAATTATCCATGGGGCTTGCCTCCTCTCCAAGTGAATTATGACACCTGTGCAGCTAAAAACCTGCTGCAGGTTTAACCTGAAATTTAAAGATGTTGTCCAAGGTACTGAACCTACCTTGGGGATAGGATTTGGCAAGCTCCTTGAAGTCTGTGCTAAAAGCCAGAGCTGATTCATGAACCCACTGACATGGAATCTACCAGCCACTGCTATATGTTGTGGTAGTTGTTATGTGCCTTCAAGCCAAGTCCTACACTATTCCAGGGTTTTCTTGGCAAGATTTATTCAGAAGAGGCAACGGCAGAGCTTGGAGTGCATGGGGGGGGGGCAGGAGGGGGTGCGGCCACGGCGTGCAGGGGTGTGGCCACGGGGCATGGGGCCATGGCTGTGGTGCATGGAGGTGCATGGGGGCATGGCTACAAACCAGGATGCCCCAAAAACATTGCTGCTGGGGGTGAACTGCCCTCATTGCACCCCCATTGCTATGCAACTGACAAGAGGTCTGTCCTTGTCCTCCTCATAGGCTGAGTGGATATAACTAGTTTCTTTATCAGGCAAAGATGATTTTAAAAGCATACAGGAGGAAATGACAATCTTAGAGTCAAGTAGATTCCATGAGATGTTGTCATGAAATGGTCTACTCCCCATCTCCTTTTCTGGTTGATACCAGGGACATTATTTTCACTGTTCCAATATTCTGTAAGGATATCACATAAACTTTCTGGTACATTTTACCTCCTCCTAACTTGTGAACCATTTAGCAAGCAAATCACTTGTAACAGTCCAAATCTCAACCAAATCTTACTAGGAAGAAGGAGAAGGAGATTATATTATTATTATTATTATTATTATTATTATTATTATTATTTCAGCTGCAAATCTATTGGCTGCACAGATATATGGTTCATCCTACAATGTTAAACAATACCTCTGTACAGCTGGTTTGGGCTTTATTGGGGGAGTTGGGAGAAGTTGGCCAGAAAGCAAAAGCATCATTACTTCTCCATGCCTCTGCTACCTCTCTTTGGCACAGCTTTGAGGCCTATGGCCCACAGTTCCCTGAAAGAAGATTAAAGGTTTCTTTACACCCTAACCGGCTTCTCCAGAGCTTTGTCCTTACAGCTTTAACATTCTCTTGCAACTTCATTAAAAAGCACAAAAGAGCCACTGCAGAAAAGATATTTACCTAAAGTCACGAATCTCTTCCAGCAGAGACAGTATCAGTACCATAATGTTCAGCATGCTTTGGGCACAGCAAGACAATGGAAACAGCAGCAGTCCTGCAAAGGCTTCTGCAGCATTGTGGGGTGGGGTGGGGTGGGGGAGGTCTTGAGGCTGATTAAAATGATCCCTGTGGTAAGCTGCAGAATGGATGTTCCCTGTGATAAGCTCCAGAATGGATGTTTCCAACTGTTCTACTTTTGATTTACAAATGGGAATGGATTTGCAGGAATGTGCGTGCATGTGTACGCGTACGCGCACACACACAAGTACAATAGGTTTATATTCCATAAGCAAAGATGTATGGTTCTGTCTGCTACTAGAACTGCTGCTCTTCTCAAGCAGAACTGTAACTATCGTTGGGGGGGGGGGGAATAAGACCACTGCCCTCTCAGATAAGAATTACTTTTATTTATTTAGTTAATTGATTTATATCCCACCTTTCTCCTATATAGAACTCTCTGCCCTAATGAATTTTTCCTTCAGTTCTCAAATGTTAGCATTGCAGTAACTGGCATCTTTGGTTGAACAATTAGAAATACAGTTTCAGCATCCAAAGGAAGGGGGCAGGCACAGTGACCAAATGACTGTAAACACAAAAAATGTAGTTCACATTTTCAGTGTGAATGATTTCCTGTTTCACACTGTCTGAAATACAAGAAATCTGGGGACTGAAAGAAAAATTTATAATTAGGGAAGCAAAATTCTTATTTGGAGGAGAAAATGCCCTTATTCCCTATCCTCTCTGATTTTGCCCCTTTTTAAACTCAGCTTTTTCTATCAGGCCCCTGTTCTGAGGTAAAAAGGGCCAAGATTTTCTCTGTCAGATGTAAAAATATCATTTGGGGCCTCTTCAAGCAATCAGCATAGCTTGGGCTACACATATTTGGGCTACACTTAATTTTTCTAAATGGCAGTGATGTATTTAAGTCTTTTACTCCAAGTCACAAGTCAAGTTTCAAGTCTCAAGTCCTTGAAGATACTTTCAAGTCAAGTCTCAAGTCTGGAAGCCAACTTTATACCCCAAACAAAAATTCTAGAATTATTGGAGAGAGAGAAATAAATTCAGTTTTAACAATTTAAGCACAGTCGGCTCTCCACATTTGCAATTTTGCCATCTGCAGCTTTGGAAGTGGTGAATAGGATCCTATCTTACCCCCCATTACTGAAGATTCAAATGGTTTAGAAGGAAGGATCCTTCCTCCTCAAGCGAATTACCTAACACATTTGCTGTTTCCCTCTGAGAAATGCACTGTGCACTCTGGGGGAGAGTCTTGTCTTTTCCTGTTAGGAAACGTTTTAGAAGGCTCCTCCAATATGCAGCAGGGACAGGCTGCTGTGCAGACCTCAAGCCTTCCTCAAGCCCATTGCTTAACCTGTTTGTTTTTCCTCTCTGAGAAATGCACCCACGCTTTAGGCTTCAGACAGACTGTCAAGTCACAAGTAGGCAAAAAGAGATGGAAGCGTTGTTCAAAGTCATAAGGTTTCCGGATGAATTTGTTATGTTACTGAACCAAGGGCATCAACTCAGTCATTAAAAATATACAAGTCTGAAGTCAAGTCGAGTCAGTGCATCATTTATGGCCAAATTGAGTTCGAGTCGAGTCACTGAAGTGACTTAAGTCCGACTTGAGTCCCAGTCTATCGACTTGAGTCTACATCACTGCTAAATGGTCCATATGTATCCAAACTATGTGGAAATAACTTTCTGTCTGGAAGTACCTGGTTGGTACCCTAAACAAAGGGAGGGCTCCCTTCCATCACTACTTCCATCACTGCTTTAGAGATGCCCCTCTTGCCTCCATTCCTAAGAGGAGACCAGAGATTCTAGGAACTAGTTACATATTGCAATCTACTATTTACTTAGAACTAGTTCCTCATAGACAACCAGCATTCTGCAGTGGTTTACTGCGTCCTGGAGACCAGGATTCAATTCTCCACTGAATGACCTTGAGCGTGTCACAAACTCTCAGCCCCCCAAAAACTATCATAGGTTTGCCTTAGGACTGCCATAATTTGGAAATGACTTGAAGGCATACAACAACAACGTTACTCATAATCACTTTTCCAATAACAAAGATATTGTAAAGTTTGTAGCTTACTGAAGAATAATTTCATTCATTATGCAGTATAACTCAGTTGGGAATTAAGCTCAATAGGAGGGGGAGTTGGATTTGATGGCCATTGTGGTCTTTTCCAACTCTATGATTCTATATTTTCTGTTACTTGTATAGTTATGGGAATATAATCTAATTAAATAGTGGGGAAGGAATAGCACATGTTTCCAATGTTGGCTTGTACTATATTTATGCTGCTGCCTAATATTTTGAGGAGAGTGCATTCTGCACCACAGACCGGCAGCTTATAGTATTCCCATAGGTTTTTTTTTTCAGAGAAGTAACTTAAAAGGTAAAAATTTTAGTGACAATCACCACAGTCATAGACATAGTAGCATCCTTAGAGGACACATGTGCTCAACTAAATGGTGCCAGCAGAATGCGTGATGCCAAGAGTTCTCTGAAACAGAAAAAGACAAAATATCAACACTAAAAATATGGTAACTTTAGCAGCCATTAAGGCCTAGCCAGCTACAGCAGTGGGGTTATCATCCAGTTATTAAAAATATTCAGCAAAGATGTTGGCATAAGGCAGTACAATTGTTTGTTCTCTTAACATCTGCATAATGTATGAGAGATATCATAATGCAAATAAGTGAATTCTCAAAGAACATTGCTTGTCTTTTACATGGTAGCACTCAGAAGTCAAATTAAGTCCATCTGTTGGTTGCCTTCATTCCATCATGCCATACAATATAGCCTTTATTTTCTGTCCATCACAACTAGTCTGTGATGGACCTTTCTGGGATAAGTACAAACATAGTGTGTTATGTAAGGAAGTTTGGCAAAAAGCCTCCCAAAGTTTGCTTGGGATATCATTGGAAATCCAGGTAAATTTTTTTTTTAAAAAAAAATCCAAATACCTCACATTGTCTTTGTATATCTTTTATTGAATGAATTGTTATTGTGAAGTTTTGGTTGGTTTTTCAACTCCTCATATAAAAATTTGCCTGATGTTAATATTGTTTTTGTTCCATTGTTAGTTCCCTTTGTTCCATTTCTTTATTCTCCTAGGCCTATTAAATCGTTGCTATTTCAATGCCTATGAGATCTCTTGGGTTTTCACTACTACTTTATTTCAAGCTTGGTCCTAGCTTCATATTTTTATCACATTTTAGTGTGTTAGCTTTACACTGTATTTTCATTATCTCAGCTTATTCTGTGTGCCTTCAAGTTGCCTGTTGACTTATGGTGACCCCATGAATTTTATAGGGCTTTCTTAGGCAAGGAATACTCAGTAAGTGTTTTTTACAGTTCCTTTCTCTGAAATATAGCCTACAGCACCTGGTATTCATTGGTGGTCTCCCATCTAAGTACTAACCAGAAGTGACCATGCTTAGCTTCTATGATCAGATGAGATCTAGTATTTTTAGGGTATTTGTCATACTGACCTAGCATTATTGTATTTGTAGGCATTTCCTTATTTTTTTAAATTTATTTTGCAATATTGTTTTATTTGAAGATAGCTGTATAATGCTCAGAGAACCTGTTTTATTGGTGTCTCATACACACACACACACACACATACACACACACACACATATATATATATACACACAGAGAGAGGGGGGGAGCGCAAGCCGGGGGGGAGGAGGGAGGGAGAGAGAGAGCTGAAGATTTCAGGACCCAACAGTCTAGGGCTATAGTGCTTTCCTCCCTAAGATGATAAAAACTCAATTAACAGCCTCAGCCAAGCAGTTTTTAACCTTGCCCTCATGTGCAAATGCCTACTCTGTGATACTTCCTGAAAAAAAATTTCTTAAAATTAGGCCAGGAGTTCTAATATTTGATTTTATTCAGACGACGTGTTTTTATTGGAAAATCCTGACCACCCAAATGGGTCAAAAAACAGAGTGAAGCTCAGAGCTGGCCCAATACATTTTGTTGCCTGAGGCAAAAAACAAGAGGAGACTTTCCATTTAGTATACAGAAGAATCTTCTTTTGATATTGGAGAGGGGATAGCGTCCAATGGTGCATCTGTGGGCTCCACCCACTAACATTTCATTTCCCCTGCCTCCAGCATCAGCTGCTTCATGTATATTATTTGCGAAGGGAAATCACAGCATGCTTGCAGATTTCTTGCTCTTGACATTGGTTTAAGAGAAGAACACCAAAGTTTGAGGCAAGAGAAGACTGGCTAGATTTCCAATGAAATCAATGAACATAACTCAATCAAATGGGCAATAAAACATAACTGCATTTATTAAAGCACTAAGTATATCTTTTTCTTTTTTTATAATTAAGCTAGAATTATTATTAATTACTTACTTGAAATTACCAAATACTAATTATTATGGTAGATTTAGAGTTATGATGAAAATAAACAGTAAGCAGCAAGTTTAATCTTTTTATTACTTTGAAGTTTAACGGCTAGGGGTTACTGTTAGATTATCATTTGCTACTGGCAACTGGGATGAGAACCACTTTTAATTAGGTATGAGTTTAGTAGTTTGTAGTTTCTTTGTGTATAGTTTATCGCAATTGTTTCTTGTAGTTTTTGTTTGAAGTTATATATGTGTGTATTTTTTTTTGTATTTTTGTGTTTTTTATTATTCAATAAAATCATTTTTAAAAATAGACAATGAAATGAATGAAGGTAGTCAAATGAAAACAAATGGGAAAATACACCAAAATTTCCCTTGTTCATCTACAATTACTGTGGCCAGTTTACCATATGCATACTCTATGCCCTCAAGAAACAAAATCTGGAGTTAATGTAAAGCTAAGCACTTTCCAGTGTAAAGCAAAAATCTATTCTGTATTCAGCATCTCACTACATTTCTTACTATATTTCCACAAAGTACACAAGTTTAAGGATGAAGAACAAATTGGAAGGGTGAGGTTAGGTAAATTATATAAACCAAGTTATCGCTCTTAAGCAAAAGTCTACATTTATTTAATAGGAATAAACCAAACTTGAAGAATCGGAGTATCTCATAATTGAAATAAAATTTTGATTTTACTTCATGAAAGCTCTCTAGCTGCTTACTTTGCTCCCTGAATATTGTTTAGCTCAGAGAACTGGGTGCAAAACCACAAATGAATGTATCCAGGACATTCAGAGACCATTATTTAACATCAAGTCAGCACACATGAATCACTTGTGTCACAGTTCTTGCACACACAATAGATCATGTGGCTAGCAAGGAAAAGGCAGAGAGTTAGAGCAGAGCAGCTTGTGGACTCAGCAGAGGGAGTAATGGATGCTTTACTCCAGTTTTGGAGCAGCTGCTTCTGTTAAGTGTTATAATAAATGTGGAGCAATGGGATTCAGATTTTTCACATGCGTAGGATCATTAACATGGTAAGCACACATTTCAATTGCAGAGAATCTGGAAACTAGCGCACACTGCCACCTATAGTCTAAGCAAGAGGATGGTCAATGTTCATGCTTGGCCCACAGGCTGCCTTGTTAGTACTGCAATCATCAGTTAAGAAATGCTTGGGTTTAATTGTATACAAAACTGATATTAATGGCCTAAAGCAGACCAGGACATCTGGAGAGCATGAGCTAAATCTTAGGAGAAACATCTTAATGGTAAGAGATTGTTGTTATCTTAAGAGAGTGAAAGGCTCTTTTTTGCAGAGGATGTTGAAACAGATGCTGAGTAGCCATCCGTTAAGGATGTTCTCTAGCTGCATCTTCCAGTGTGGATTTTGTATTGAGCAAGGGTTTGGAACAGATGATGGGTGAAGCCTTTTCCAACTTCAGAATTCTAAGAGTCAATAATTCTAATTCAAGTGAATAAATAAATCATCATAAATTACAATAAAAGCATAAATAAAAGCCTTCTCTGACAGGCCTCTGAAAATTTAAATTTGGTGACATAAGGATTTATATCTTTCAAAAAAGTGTTCTCTTAACTTTTTCTAGGGAAAGGTTCCAACATTTAGGAGTGGAAAAGCTGACCCAGGAATACTTGTCTTGTGGAAAGAAACAGGAAACCATCAGTTAGAAAAGTGCCGAGAACTGAATCCCCCTGTCCCTGACCATGCTGGTTGGGGATTCTGGGGATTACAGCCTGAACAAATGTAACTTTCACTCAAATTCTGTAAAGTGGACTAAATGAAGATGAAACTAACATGACTTCACATAGGCTAACCAGGCAAAATGTTTTTGTATTGACTTTGTTTTCCTTCAGAAAAACAAGCTGACACTGTGACTGTGACATGGTATGTCTCATTCCCTAGGAGGTCAAAGGACTAGCAAGGACTAGGGAAATGTCGTTTACCTGAAAAGAAGCTGTACACGGTCAACTGATGCCTAGGCTACAGTTAAATCCTCTACTGAATTTGTTAGCTTGATGGATTTTCCCAACACATGTGTTTTGCAGTAGGGACTTAGAAATTGTTGCAAACTATATTACAGTGTACGAGCTCAGGGCTCCCATTCTCGTCAGTTTTTTTCCCTTCCTCCATAATTGTTCAGAGACCAAGACAATGCACAAACATTGTACTGGATTGGCCCATGCAAAGCCATATTAATTTCCCTTCAGATATGGGAAGTGTTGGTTCTCGACCGATTATGACCTAGTGTCAAATAAGGCAGTGAAATCTAATATTAACACTGTGAATGGGGTCTGGAAGCAAACTGTTAACTAGTGAAACTAGTGCAAACCTTTTAAGAGGCATGTGATAGCATCACACATTCACTGAAGCTTCTCATTTCTCTTTGGTGATAGTCCCACTTTCAGTTCATGACTATCATTATTACTGTGAATCTCTGTAATGGTAATATGCCAGTAAAGCTATGGGATTTATAGTCACTATTCCTCTACTGGATCAATGGCACTATCTAGATGGGACAAGCTATAGAATTTTGGCCAACGTTAGCATTTCTCTAAGCTGTCTTGGGTCCCACACTAGAAGAAAGGCAGGAGATTGATTGATTGATTGGTTGGTTGATTAACTGAGACTGGTCAGGAACTCTGTACCTTGTTCCACATCTATTTCTCTCAAAGACAATGGAGCTCAATAGAGGCATAGAAGGTTGTTTCAAAGAGATGGCAAATTGCACCAAAAAATCTTTCTTTAATGATAATGATATGACTTTTGATAGTAACAAAACTGCACTAGCAAAAGTGAAGATAGGTTTTTATATTATGTCCAGCTTGCAATGAGAGAGCCTTCAGAATGTTTCCATCCCAGTCCAGAACTTTGAAAGAGAATGGAAAGAAGTTTTGAATTGGATAAAGGAATGAGGAAAAGAAGAAACAAAGGGAGTGTTGGAAATGTTGGTAATGAAAATTAAGGATGTTATAGAATAAGTATAAATTGAATGTAACAATGTTAAAGTAATAGTGTGATAGTGTGATTAACTCTTAAATTAACTCTTAAATAGAAATAATGTATAAATGGGATGTAAACACAAACTCAACTGGAAAAAAGATGCTCGGAAGTGGGGGGGGTGTATTTTTCTGTGTAAAATTTCAATAAAAATATATACAAAAAAATGTTTCCATCCATGTTAATAAAATAATAAACATACCTGGGGAAAGAGGTAAATGGTATCAGTTAGGCAAGGGAGAGGGGTAGCTGCAGCCACAAGAGATCAGCAGGTTTCCCTTGCAAAAGAAGTTTCATCTCCTGAAATTCTCTCTTCCACAAAATTATGGAGCCCCATCTTCTCAGGTGACCACCCTAAGCAAAAGCCAGAATGCAAGAAGAGATTCTTTTGCTGTGCCTACTTGCATTGCTGATAAGGCAAGCTGCTTAATTTAAAGTTTGGACTTTGTACTAGGAAATGGCTCGTCTTTTCAGCTTAAGAGCAATGGACCAAAGAAACTCTTGCCCTTCAGCATTTTCCTCTGTTACCAGATTTGCCAGCATATAAGACGCATCCATGTATAAGACACACCCCATTTATACACTGGCAAATACTATCTGATGGTGTTTAAGACACACCGGCATATAAGATGCACCCCATTTTCAATCAGTATTTTTTGGGAGAAAAAGTGTGTCTTATACGCCAGCAAATACAGTATTTTCAATGTGTTCTTGAGTACCATCTGAAAGTGCAGCAAGGAATTATGAGTGGTCACAGAGCACAGTTTAAGAACCAGAGAGCCTGGAGAGTAAGAGAGAACCCTGCTGAATAAAATAGATCTATTGATGCTATTCAGCACAGCCAAATAAGTTAATGCTTTGCATTTGGTCTAATTGCCACACTGTTATGAAACAAGAATATATGTGGAAGTAAGGAACAATTAAATGTCATTCCTTTAGGTTCTTTTGAGTCATTACAAAAATAATCAATAAGTTTTTGAAAAACTTAAAGGTTTTTTTTTCTGGGCTAATGTTGTAAAATGAGAAATCATTTCACCTTTAATACAAACACACACACACACACTCTCTCTCAGTGGTTTGGAAAGCATGTGAAGCTTTTAAGTAGGGCCAACTAAGAAGGTGATAAACTTCCTCCAGCAGGGTGCACTGCCGAATTCAACAGCAGCAAAAATCTTGAGCAGGATCCATGGCTGTGTTTAGAGACTGTTTAAAGGCCAGTCCCTGAAGCAACAGGATTTATGCTTGCTGTTAAGCAACTGATCCAGTGCAACTACTCTAGATGGGACAAGGAATTACACTTAGGCCGATGTTAGCATTTCTTTAAGATTAGTCAGAAACACATTACACAACCTCCTTACTTCACACCTACTTCTTTCAAAGAGGATAGTGTTCAGTAGAGGTTTATGAAATTATTACAGAGAAATTTACTCTAGAAAAGATTAATAAAAGCAAAAAAATGGATTGCACCTTACCGAATGCCCCAGCCCTGATGGCTAGTGGCCACAGCAACTGGGGGTATCTTGGAGCTGTAATCCAAAAAAAGTAATTTTCCCAACACTTGATGGGATAGGACAACCAGATGTATAGGGGAGATGGATTCCTAAAACTTTAACAGCTGTGAAAAAGACAAACACTGAGCAGGCGTAGCTTGCATATGGCAGATATTTGCTATTAATGAAAATAAAACAAACAGGTACATATCACATCACTTTTAGCTCAGATCTATATCCTATTTCCATGGCTGTCAAATTTGATTTGGGATGACCAATTTATTAAATCAAACTATTGCTATATGTGGGTTTTTATTCAAGTCGTTATTGGGACCAGATGGTCATAAAGGATGCTTATCAGCTATGGTCACTATTACACCTTTAAATGTCAATAAATGTGTCCCTGTAAGAGCTGCATATAAGGCAACAGATGTAGCATTGCTTCTCCCTTCCAGACAGGCAAAAAGCTTCATCCGTCATATTTCCATCTGTCATGAGTTGTTAAACCTAGGCTAGAACTCTTTACTTCCTGTCATCTAGCATAAAGCAATGAAAAGCATAGCATCAATAGCAGAAAACAAAAATGCAATGACTCTTCAGTTCAAATAAATGAGAATTGCACAACAGTCAGTTACAACAGAATGTCCTCCAGACTCCAGATATTTTCTCCATGTTTTTCCAGGCTCTCACTTTGTCATATTTGAGCATCAATGCTTCCCCACCACCACCAACAAAACTGAGAATACAGGTGACAACCTGGATGAAGTATCTCTGTCTCCATAGTCTTATCCCAAGTTCTGCCAGAAATGAAGATAATGGCTTTACCAGATTCATGAGATGCAAAAGACTCCTTCCTGGTGTAGTGTCCATCACCCCATCATGATAAGAGATGTAAGAACATAAAAAGAGTCATGTTGGATCAGACCAAAGGCCTATCTAGTCCAACATTCTGTTTAAACAGTTGCTATCATTTTGCCAGTGGGAAACCTGACAGAAGGACATCTGAGCAACTGTACCCTCAGGCTGACATTCCTCAGCGACAAATATACAGAGACAGACTGGAGGTGATCCACAGCCATCCTGATTAGCGGGTATAGATGTCTCTGTACTTCATGAACAATTGAAAAAGGAAATGGCCCTTTAAGATTCAAGGTAGCTTCCTACTAGCAGTGGAGCTAACAGCACGACATTGTTGGTCTATGGTCTTAAAAGACCTTTCCAGCCAGCTTAAACAAGTTTTCCTTGCTACAGATGGGAAGCCTGCAGCTAACAAGGAAAAAAAGTGCTGGGGTGGGGAGTCTAGGAACCTCTTTAAAACAAACAGATCTATTTTAGCAAGAATTTTCATGGATATCAGCCCACTTCTTCAGATAGCTTGATAGAGTGATATTAAACCACAGGTTTTTAAGGTTAGTTGCACAGGAGTCGGACAGAATGTAATAGGATACAGAAAGATGTAAATTGTGACTTTGGCCATGAATCTTCAAAGAAGTATGTGAAATGATATAGGTTTTTCAAATAGCAGGCAGTAGTCTTTAAAGTGGTCTCTTCGTAGCACTGATGTGTGAAAGCAGTAAATCTAAAAGTCAGTTCCCTTGGAGTCAAAACCTTCTCGGGGAGATTTATTTTGTTATATGAGCAGTTGTGAGGACTCATATATAAATGTTTGTAGTGTGCCATTAATGTATATGTGTGTGCCTGCCTCCAGGGATCTGTCCAAGGTCCTGATCCTGTTTCTGCTTTATCCGACTTTCCTGGTTGAGACCTCATTCTGTCCAAAACATGTTTCAGGAAGGAATTTTTCATGTACAGATTTCAACATTTGGGAATGCTTTTCGGGGGGGAGAGCTGGGAACCCTCACTTCTATGTGAAATGTAGGCCAGATACAAGGTTTACCACTTTGGCTTCTGTCTGTGAAACAAGGCCATAGAAAACCACCAGGAATGTCCAGGGCACATTTACCCTGTAATACATTCTTGTTATTGTTTACTTCCCTATATGCATGTAGCAACTTTTTCATCGAGGAGCTTTAGTCATATAGGGATTCAACCTGTGTTAGATGGGGTTACAATTCCCTTAAAGATTCAGGCTCCTGGGCTTGGCTTTGAGCCTAGAGGCCCAACTTTGGCTGTGGCCAGGAAAGCTTTTGTACATTTAAAATGTGTGCACTAGCTGTGCCTATTCCTTGAGATGTCAGATCTGGCCACAGTGGGACATGTCTTAACATGCTGTACATGGGGCTGCCTTTGAAAAGTGTTTGAAAACTTCAGATAGAATGAAGAGCTGCAGCCAAGTTGTTAAACAGAACAGGTTACAGAGACCGTATTACTTCCCTGTTACAACAGCTTCACTGGCTGCAGTTTCTGGGCACAATTCAAAGTGTTGGTTAAGACCTATAATGACCCTTACTGCTCCAGTCCAGACTGTATCTTCCTATATGAGTCTGCTTGGATCCTGAAATCATCAGGAGGGGCCCTTCTCTCAGTCTCACCACCATCACAAGCATGGTTGGAGAGAACATGAGGGAGGGACCTCTTAAGTGTCTTCCCCTAGACTCTGGAACCCCCTTCCCAAGAAGGCCAGAATGACCCCCTCCTTGCTGTCCTTCCACAGCAAGCAAAGATCTTTTAATTCCAAAAGCTTTTAAAAGAGAAAGTTTTTAAAAGAATGAGCTAAAGGCTGCTGTACTGTTTTAAACTGAATTGTTCTAAACTGAATTGTTTTAACTGCTTTTTATCTTTTAATAATACTTCATCTTTTTAGGTGCAGCTTTAAATCAGTTTAATATTGTCAATAACTTAATTCAACTTTAATGTTCCCTTTTTAAAATGCATTTAGCTGTATTGTTTTTTAAATTTTAAGGTGGCTTGAGTCTCAATTCTAGGAGAAAGGCGGAATACTACTGTTGTTCTTGTTGTTGTTGTTGATAATGATGATGATGAGTGTTACAGTTCAGAATGGTTTTTCTCATAACAATTCACACAATCTTAATGTGTGAGAACAAAGTAAGACATAACTGAGGAAAGATGTTGTTTCTAACTACCCCATCTCCTTAATCCTCGTGGCAGGAAGCCTATTGGGATCGTCATTTAAAATGCTGCTATGGGCACAAAGTAATATTTCTTTACACATACTATTAACTCTTGCTGTTGAGTCTGTACGACTGAAGTTCTGGTTGTAATAAAGGGGAAGAAAGGAAGAAGAGGTGAAAACTCATATCTTCCACCCCTTGCCACACAATCAATTCTTGAGGTGAATTCAAATGATTAGGTGATGCACATTCATTAGGAGGCATCTGTTATTAGGAAAGGATGGATCAATCTATTTCCAGTCCATGTCAGTTTTGCAGTTTTGCATGTCTTCATTCATACATCTGTTCCATCATCTTTCTTTCTTACATTTTTTTAAGAAGCGCTAACATTCTATTTAAGTGACATTTAAATAAATATTTGTAATATATTTCATCTTCAGGTATGCAATTCTAAATATATTATTCTAAAATGTGCATTCTGGCATGTGTTTATTTATTTACTATGAAGAACCACATCATAACATTTGGAGACATGAAACAGAAAATGAAGCCTAACTGCCTTCAAAGCTTAGAAAAATTACTTTTGCTCTACAACCCCCTGTGGCTATGATGCCTGGAGAATTCTGGAAGTCATAGTCTAAAAAAGTAACTTTTCTGAGCTACGCCTGCATTTCAATCTGGATATAAGTCTATGAAGTGTAGATTAGGTCACTTAACTTTGAAATGCAGGTTGGATAAATTTCTCAAGCATCTTTAGCTGTTGTTTATGAGAGAGGTACCTATCTCTGACCTTTGACTAAATAAAGAACTGATTATCCACTTGGATCCCTGGTTATCCAAATGTATAAATGAATAAATCCATTCCATGCATCTGCATTATTAATTAGAGGGGTGGAATTGTGGGCAACGATACCCTTAACCATGGATGTGATAGCCTATAAGTACCCATCCCCTCTTCTGATTACAACAGTATGCATCAAATTTTTAACTGGCTGCCACATGGCTCCCAATCTTCTGTAACTTGAAAACCCCAAAATGCTGTGGAGCTGTTAATGTTTATGAGCATTTTATGCTCAATGCAGATGCCTCATAAATTATTCTGGAGACATGATAAAGAGTCGCAACCTGCATTTTATTTTCCTTTACCAGTTTATGGTGAATGAGAAACAAAGCATGATGGAGCCAGTACTGGAATGAAAACCCATCCAAGCAGGCAAAGGGATCCACTGGGATTCATACTCTTATTCCACTCAACAGCTGGCAAGCTCCTTTACTTCTTCTTGAGCCACTTGCATAGCCAAAAGCTCCCCAATGTATTACAGATAGCAATCTGAATTTTATACAGCCCAGCTTCCAACTACCATACAAATCATTCTGCAAGAGAGTTTTTTAGCTTGGTAGATGACTAGCTCATTGCCAGCAGTTGTTCAGAACCTAAGATCCATTTTCATTGTTTTTGTCTGATGCTAATTTTTGCTTTTTGTTGTTGTTGACAACTTCAATAGATGGAAAGGAAGGGAAAAACAAGTCAGCTTGGAAGAAGAACTGATTTCTCTAGACATGGCTTCCCTCCTTAGGCTGTATTCTGAATCAGACACAAGACATGAACCTGACATAGTCCCAGCTGTGTCAATTTTGTTAGAAAAAAAAGTGACAACTGAAGCACCTAATTTATTAACTCCCATAAACAATTAGTTCATATCTTGAGTCATTCCTAAATACCCTAAAGGCACCAGATCCCATCTGACTCAGGAAGCTAGACAGGGTCAGCCCTGGTTAGTACTTGGATGAGTGACTTCCAGGGAATATCAGGTGCTGTTGGCTATATTTCAGAGGAATAAGGAGTTAGCCAGTGTGGGATGCTTATCGAGGAGAAGAAAAGGAGAAACATTCTGCATATGCTCAGATCACCCTTCCAGCAAACATTACATCCCCTAAGCCACAGTTGTCACTGAAAACAAAGGCCCATTCACACTAACAGAATCATAGCACTACTATTTCACTCTTAAGTGCCATGGTTCCATCCTATGGAATCCTGGGACTGGCAGTTTAGGGAGGGGCTTCTTGGAAGCCAAGCAGGATCAGCCCTGGTTAGTACTTGGATGGGAGACTGCCAACAAATACCAGGTGCTGTAGGCTATCTTTAAGAGGAAGGAACTGACAAAACCACCTCTGAGTATTCCGTGGTTATGAAAACTCTATGAAATGTGTGGGGCCACCATAAGTCAAAAAGTGACTTGAAAGCACACATACTCACTATATCTTGAAATTATAGAACCACTATCCCTTTGCAAAATTTTCAATGGTAACATTTAGCAGCATCAAACTGCAATGTAAACCATGCTTAGGTCTGTAACTTTTCATTGCTAACTATGCTTAATTGACAGAAAGATAAATGAATCTGGAGCTAAGCTCCTAACATCAGAAATAATGAGTATACTGGAAGTTTAATTTGACACTTCTGTTCAGATACACACAGGCCACTGGCAGACAGTATCAAATCCACTGTGTCCACGTTCCTACTTTTTGCTAAACATGAGGTCTTTTTAAACAGAGGTTGGGTGAGTATGTTTTGGGGTGCTGCAGCTGGGTATTCCTGCACAGCAAGGAGTTGAACTACATGGCTGTTGTGGCCCCTTCCAGCTCTAAAATTCTACAATATTATGAATCATACCCCTACCAAACATTTGCTGCTAAAGGAAATGGTCCATTTATTTCTCCTAGTGAATCATTAATGGAATTAATTGCTATAGGACAGTCTTCCTCTACCTGGCAATCTCCAGATGTCTCGGAGGTTCCCAACATCTCCGGCAAGCATGAGGGGCATCAGATTTGAGAAGGCTGCTTTATACTCATGAAACCCCTTTCCTTTGCTGAGAGTAGTTTAGGAACTGTTTTTTTAACATTTAAGTAAAATAATTGGTATAGGAGCTTGTCAACATGCAAGCATGGCTACTGAGATAGCCTTTTTTTAAAAAAAGTCAATCCTCTTTAGCTATGCCTTGTCATTTCAAAAATTTTCAAGAATATTAACCATGAATCATATATCAATATTGGCACAAATGAGAGAAAATACATTGAAAGTCATACACAAATGCTCTTACAATCCACTTAAATTACACAGTATTAACAATGGAATATCAAAATTACGTTGCAGAAAGTGTACAGGAATAGGGGATTGGACATACATGTGGCTAACATGTCCTAAGATATGAAGATTCTGGGATGACATCCTATCAATAGATAAGTTGAATAGTAGGGGCATGGAGGGGCATTGCATTATTAATGATTTCTCTATATGAAAATGAGAATAAAGATTCACCAAATAAAGAACTTATATGTCTTATGTTATGAGCAAGGTTAGAAATAATAAAAACTTGGAAAAAGTTAGAGAAGCGAGGAATTATGAATTATGAAATACTTAAACAGGATATGGGCAATAACTCTTTCGGAAAAATTAACTTATAAATTAAGATTAGCAAAAGGAAATATAAAAGAAGATCATTCTGAGATTGTATGGAAAACATTTTTTAGCTTTATGAGTCACCACCACATGTTCAAGTGAAATTCTGGGTTAATAATTAGATAAATATTACATAACAATATGCAATGAAATAGAACAAATTATTGTTGCAAGAGGTATGACACAGCGGGATCTTATTGTAAGTTGTCATGAACTGTGTGTTATTATGAAGGAAAGAGGTACGAGCTCCTTTGGAACGACGGGGAAACTTGTAATAGTGATATCGTAACAGTGCAAAATGTTTAATAAACATAAAGTTTAAAAATTTTTAAAAGGAAAAGAAAAAAGAATCATGGATTGATTTTAATTAATTTTTAATAAATCTTTCCTTTTAGCATTGAAACTTCCCACCAGCAACACCAAATGTTCAGCGTGAACATATTTCACATTGTTATTAAAAAACTCGGCAAGGTTTTTCTATTGCAGTGAGATTCTTCACACCATCTCCAAGCGAGGCTCCTCTCTTCCTTTATACTGAGCTGGCCCAAGATTTTTTGCTACCTTAAGCAAAGGACAAAATGGCACCTCCCTTTACTTCAGGAATGAAACTGACTGGATTGGCAGGTGAACCATACTTTCAGCACAGTTCTGGTTTCAGGGAGGCAAGTCTCAGCTACAAGTTCATGTAGTTCAAATGAGCATAAGCAAAGCCTTGCACAGCCAGCAGACAGATCGCACGGAGAGAATTCAAAATCAGGATCCAGGAAACAGGGCCAAAATCACAATAAAATCCTATCAGAAAGCCAGGAAAGGAAAGTGCAGGGGCCCAAAGGCAAAGTCCATTTTCAGCTGGACTGTAACCGGATCCCAGCAAAGGAATTCAGGAAGACCAACAGGGTATAGACATAATGCTCTCCACAGCTTCTGCAGCCTCAGACTGATGTTTTTATCCAGGGACTGCTGGCATCACACATGTGCAATCCGTAACAAGCTTCTAACAGGAGCTTCCTCACAAGAAATGTTTTACTCCTGAGGAAGTCATCTGCTGTAGCCAAGCACTTCTTCTAGGATTATAGTGGATCTAGTCCACTGGCGTTATGGGGTGAGAGGGCTTTGAGGTAGCTCTGGCTCTGCCAAGTTCTCTTTATCTTGCAGGAGGAGCTCCTCACCCATCCCTTCTTAGGGTCTAGGTTCCTCCTGGAACCCAGGCTGTGCCAGTTCATACTGGGGACTGCTATCTGGGGGGCTCTGGGTCCTTACCTGAAGAATGGTCTTCCAGAAGAAGATATTACAAATACTGACAAATGGGATAGGGCCCTCCATTTCTGAGGACACCAGGACATTTTAGGAGGTGCAGGACAGGCTGTGTGACACATAGTCACTATTCTCCAAGAGATGGGAGAATTCCCATTGATGGGAATGGCTAGAGGTCTCCAGAGGAAGAGCAGGAGGTTCATTTGTTGTTATCCTGTCTCTCAACACCTGCCACCTAAGACAGTCATCTCACTCTGCTTAATGGTAGGGTCAGCTCTGGCTTCACAACATATCCATCATGTTGAAACTTCAGAAGCAGTATCAGCATAAGTGTGAACTCAGAATCTCTCTTCACTTCACCTAAATAAGTTCTTACGCTGTGTTTGAGTGAAATTCCTCATGGACATCTTTTCAGAGGACCACAGATTCATGATGCTGTCATGAGTTTTCTCTTATTCAAGATCAAAAAGGCTGCAGGTGCCAATGGTTCATTATTTATACCTGCTCAGTACAGCCTTAGTCAAGAAATAACATTTATTGAATAAGGACACAGTGGTGCTGACAATGGGAAATAATTATCTCATAGGTATAGGATTGCCTTAGGAGGTTACTCGCTCAAAAACTGTTTCTTTTGTGTCATCATTTCTAGAGTAACTCAAGTTGAGAAAAACCAGAGATGCTAATGAAAGAAAGACCAGTAGTATTCAAAGATTTAGCTATGTATCCTGTTTTAGCATGAAAAACTATAGAGGAATCCTGCAGCACCTTTGAGACTGAGAAAAACAAATTATGCATATAAGCTTTTCTGGATATCCAATCCAGTCTGTTGAATTGGAATGGGGCCCACAAAAGTTTATGCTAGATTCTTTTTCTCAGTTAATCTCAAAGGTGCTACAGGACTCCGTTTTATCTTTCTAAAACAAAGACTAGTTTGCCATCCTTTCCATATTCACATAGCACACTGAAGCAAAAACTGAACTGTGAAATTAATCAGTTCCAGTCCAAGCACATTGTAGCATAGGGTAACATTTGGGCACATGGTAATATCTGGAATGTCTTCTTTTGAGTCATGTTTGTATATGTCAACTTCCATAGGCATCAAACAGCATCTGTGGCAAATTGGCAAAAATCATGTTGGTATGCTGAAAAATACAGAAAAGACACATACAGATCCTGCAAAAACTTCATCTCACATCCAGCTCAGATCATGAAAATCTCCATCCACTGTTCATCCCCTGATCACCAGTCTTCTATAGTAAATATGGATTGCGTTATAAGCAAAAGAAGCAGCTATACTAACTGTACATGTCTCCACTTAGCTAACTCCCAGCACATTAACTTATTCATGTAAGCGTGACCTTTTATCCTTTAAAAAGAGATCAAGAACTTTTGACTCTTCAGACATGTTTGCATGCATTTTCCATCAGCACCATAAGCATAAAAGACTGTGAGAATTGTATTCTGAAACAAGTGGATGGTCAGAGATTCTCCCCCACCTCTGTTTTAAGTGAGTTACTACCTGCTTTAAAAGATGCAGAACATCAGCTGGACACCAGTGAAAAGCTATGGATCAAGAATTATTGATGCCAGAATAATTTAAATATAAAGAGGACCAATTAAAGTCAATTAAGGCCTCATCATAAATACCTGAAACCTTATTAATTTCAGGACTCAAAGTATGACAAAGCTTAGATTCAACACAGTATCCTCTGAAGGACTCAGAGTTTAGAATCCTATTGGTGCAAAACATTAGAAGTTAGACTTTTTCAGGCTTGCACAACAGCTATGAGGAGAAGCTCTGCCAAAATCTACCAACCCTGATCAGCCTATTTCTTCAATGCCTTATTTCTCTTATGGCCCCTGTACTGTGGGCTTTTCCTCCTGCCGCTACTGCACGCACGCAGTACAGCAACTGGATTCCAGGAAAAGGACACATTCACCCGATTGAAAAGTCTCAGAATTTGTTCCTGTGTATTGGGTTAAAATAAACTGACCTTGGGAGCTGGCATAAACAGTATTTGATCATACTGAGAGCTGACAGAAAATGTTCTGGGATAAACAAACGATGTACGGATCTCCAAAATACAATCAGAGAGAACAGGAACAAAATCTGGAATTTCTGGTCTTTCTACTCCGTCTGGATTGAGCCAAAAACTAATCAGAGTGTGCAGACTCTTCCTATCACACAGCATTGCTACTTCAGTATAATGGCAGTTCTCTACCAGTTAGGGCTGTACTATGTGCTAAAGTTTTGATGTCAGCTATAAATGCAAAATGCTTCAAAACTAATGTTCATTTACAACTGCCATGCATATCTGATCTCATCAGGTGACAAGCTCCTCTTCCTTCCCTCAACCAGTTAACATTCCTTCCTCTCTGTGTATTTACTTATTAACCTTACTATGGTTAAAATTTGAATTTCAGTAAGAGCCACAGTACAATTTACTGCAGAGAGGGGGCCCAAAATAAAGCTTGTATATCTCCAAAGGCTGGCAGGCTCTTTCCGTGTCTTTATTTAGAAACAAAATCCATGACCTTGTAAATGCCCAGTGGCAAACTGAGTGTAATTAGAATGAATACTTCAGTATGTGATCATTTTAAATTAAGAGGTACACCCCCACTGATCTGTACTAATTTCCACACATGGAGAATATTTGGTTAATCCATTCCACTTAAGAGTGCTAAAGAATCTTAAGAATCCAATGCAATGGCAAATCCAAACTCTTTACTCAACAGCAAAGAACAGACCTCCAGGAAAATATTTGTTTCCTCATGTTATTAAATGTCAGATACCAACAGAAAGTGTACTAATTAGTTAAAAACAATTATTAGATTTTTAAAAATGTTTTGTATGGCACTTGGCACAGAAAACATTTTCTTCTGAGTAATTTTAAAACAAAGAATAAGTGTAACACAAATATCAATCATGCAGCTATGTGGTATACATTGGAAGGGATTTAAGGCAGGCATGACAACATGAGGGCTGCCGTATACTATTGGACTGCATCATCTATCATCCCTTACTATTGGATATGCTAAGGCTGATGGGCATTAAAGTCCAGCAACACTTAGAAAGTCACACATTCCCTACTTTGATTTAAGGAAACAACAGGACTTCTGCACTCTTCTTTTGACTTCCAATAGCAAATAAGAATAGTAAATAAGAATATTCACAAGCTATATTCAGTCACTGACCTTTCACAAGATTAGCATCGTGTGATGAGACAGAGCAGGACTACATTCACTAGCCTTTCCCATTCTATTCTGCCCCCACTGCCTAGCCCTGTTGTCATCTGTATATTGATGATAGCTGGTGTCTGTTGCATGCTTACTGATGCTTCACTGTTCAGTTTAGAAACCAGACGATGCAAAATGTACAAGTTGATATGGGTGACAATTAATTTTTTCCCGAATGTTCCAGGGATCATTACCATATTCATGACAATTAGCTACAACTGTTTCTTTCTTTTCTGGAAAGTTGCCATGGACAAGCAGCCAATGGCACAGAGTCCAGTCCATGGACCACCATTTTGAGTATCATTGCTGCCAGGTTCTAATCATATGCAAAGCCCACATTGGCTGAAGGGACTCCCCATCTAAAGACTCACCTTACCAGAGCATGGAAAAGTGATTTTTCAATTACAAAAAAAGTGTTCAGATCAGGTCACAGAATCCCTCACCATTGGCCATGCTGTTTGGGTTTGTAGGAGCTGAGGTCCAAAATATCTGGAAGACTAAACACTGAGAATCACAGCTTTTCAACACATTTATTGAGGTAAGAACTGTCACCTACACAGGAAGTTGGCAAGACAATTTGGTCTGCAGCAGGGATGGCGAATGGGTGGCTCTCCCAATGGTGCAGGGACAGCTGCTCCTCTCAGTCCTAGCTGGCATAGCCAGCAGCGAAGACAGTTTGTTGCTACGTGCCTTTGAGTCAATCATGACTGGTGACATCTGGGACACTAGGGCTCACATCTCCACTCAGCCATGGAAACCTACCAGGTGACCTTGGAAAGGTCACAGACTCTTAGCCTCAGAGGACGGT
Source organism: Cyclura pinguis (assembly GCA_030412105.1). Taxonomy (NCBI): domain Eukaryota; kingdom Metazoa; phylum Chordata; class Lepidosauria; order Squamata; family Iguanidae; genus Cyclura; species Cyclura pinguis. The sequence goes on along the minus strand of CM059601.1, from coordinate 259,239,405 downwards.
AATTGCAAACTCTTTCAAAACAAATCTTAGCAAGAAGATATCTTGGCAAGCAAATGTCATGATGGGGTCACTTTTAGGGTCACCAGAAGTCATAAATGTCTTGAAGGCACACAACAGCAATAACAATATGATTTAGGCCAATACTGCCACTCTCTATTATAGGATTTTAATTTAATTTAATTTAGTTTGCTGTTTGTTAGACTTGTACCCTCTATTCTCATTTTATGTCTTCTTTCTTTTCTTTTTTTGATTCTACCACTTTCTTTTCTTTTCCTCACTTGTGTTGCCTTTTGCCCCCTTGCTTTCTCTTCCAGCCATTTATCAGTAATCGCTTTGTTCTTAAGGACCTGCTATACCTGCTACTCTCTTCTATTTTAATCCCTCCTCTGCAACCTATAATTATCTCTCACATTCAGAACCTGGCCCTTGATCCTTTAATTGGCTTTTTCAAACTCTTTGATCAACCTGTATGCTTCCCTTGTGCCAAACCATTTTCTGTTTAAGGGCCAGATAAGCACAATCTTTTAATGTATATGTTCACTCCTTGAGCAGAGGTTGTTGATGGATTATTTGCCCCTCAGTTAGGTTTCTGTTATTCAATACAACACTGAAAAACTGCTAAGTGATAAGTCAGTCATATGCCCCAGAATCTGATGCTCGGCACTTCAGGTTTTTAAAACTATAATCTTTCAGGAATGGATAGGATTAGGAGCTTAAAATATTATTTTTCTGCTGAAGAATGTGATGGTGATAACTAGGAACTGAGGAGAAAAATCTCTCTGTCTTGATTTAGCCAATCCTTCTTGCCTCTCTAACTAACTAATCCACTCCTCTAGCTAACACAGTTCTATTTGAGGGTATATAACCAGAGAATTGACTCATGGCTAAATCTTCCTAAGGCAGTCTTCTGCAGTTAATTTCTTAATCTACCATTTCAAGTTTTAACCTTTGCCAAATGACATAGAGCAACTGTGGCATGGCATGAACAGCCCAACACAGAATCATGCACAGCCTTCTTGGTGGCCGCTCTCAGAGTGTGCTACTCTCTTCCAAGTGAGGCTAAGTAGGCCTATTCCATGCTCTCCTTCTGCAGGCAGAGATCTTTCTGTGCAGGCAGACCTTCAGCAATTGACTGTCTACAATGGCCAGAAGTTATAAAATGAAGGTGTTGGGCCTTTTAATATTTTACTGCTTACTTATTATTAGCATGGCATTTTCAAAACATTTTAAATGGCATTTTAATAGATTAATTAACATGTATAATTTATTGTGTTTTTATTGGAACCTGTTTTAATTACATTGGAAACCATCTTGCATCTTAATAAATAAATATACAGCTGGAAGTATAGTTACAGGGGTGAGGGAAGACAAAATTAGAGAACTGATTCAGCTCCGCGCCCCATAAGAATACCACTTCCTAAAATCAAAGTTTCTTTGAGTCTCCACATGTCCAGCATTACTGTAAATTAAAGCTGGTTGAGCATTTACAAATCTAAAGAAAACAGACAGGCACCAAGGGAAAGAGAACACAGCAAATAAGACTTCTATTGTAAGAGCTGTTTAACAGAGCAATTAATAGAAAATCAATATTTTTAAAGAAAGTGCCCACATAGATGAAAAGCCTCTTTTAACACAACCCAGCTTGACTTTGGAAGGCCTGCCTAAATATTAGTGCTGGGTTATTAAGTGACTGTTGCAGGAGAACCTTTTTAAGGGTGGTGTTACATTTTTATCTGCAGAACCCGGGCCTTCCATAATTGGAAGAGAAAGAAGCCTCTCACATAGGCCATTTCCGCATACGGCAAGGGAATCGCTTCCTGCCGCTACTCACCGGATCTTCTGTGGGTCCGGTCCGGTCTGGGGTAAGGAGGAGCAGTGCATGATCGTAGATCCACACTGCTCTAGTGTCCAAAATGGTGGCTCCCAGTTGGTCGTGGGTCTCGACCAGCCGCTGAAGCTCGCCAGCCTAAAGCCCACCCTCCACAGATCGCAGGCTCGCATTGGTGCAAGCCTGCGAATCTGCATCAGAGAGCAGGCACGCAATGGCGCCCACCGGCATTTTGAAAGACCTGAAAAATCAGGTCTTTCAAAAACACAACGGAGGACCACTTGGGGTCATTCCGGAGTGGACTGAGGTGCGGATCTAAGGTAAGTAGTCCGGACCTAGTCCGCTCCAAGGTGCAGACGTCCTCCGTGGAGGACGTACTGCACAGTTTTATTTACCTCTTGTGGAAATGGCCATAGTTACTTAGACCAAGATTTTACTCTGCTTAGCTTTCTCTATGGCTGCAAAAGGTGGCCAAAACTTAGGCTATGGGTGGCTACCCCTTTCCAATAGCCCTGGAACAGAATAGCCCCGTGGAATATTCTCTCTCCAACTAAGCCATAATGGCAATTAGTTAAAGACACCTTCCCTTTCATCTGTTTCTGTGTGTGTATGTGCTTTCAAGTTGTCTGTTTATTTATGGCAACCCTATGATTTTCTTTGGCAAGGAATATTCAATGGTAGGTTGCCATTGCCTTCCTCTGAAATATAGTCCAGAGCACTGGATATTCTGCCCCCCACCCAAGTACTAACCAGGCCTAACCCTGCACAGCTTCCAAGATTAGAAGAGATCTGGTACCTTCAGGGTGCTTTCTTATAAATTGGCATACTTATATCTCCAGTATTTTCTCAAGTGAGCTCAAGTGAGGTTGTACACATGGCCCTCGCCCCTGACATGCACTAACAAGTAACCCTATGAGGCAGGTCAGCCTGAGAGAAAGTGATCAGTCTCAGATTGTTCCAGTCCAAGATCAGTTCCAGAGCTCAGCAGGGACTAGAGCCTGGTATCTCTCACATCCCAGCCCAACAGTCTGTTTATTATCTCCCACTATTCCTATCATTCCTGCTAATGCCAAACTCATTTCTTAAGCTTTCCCAGGATATTCTGCTGGCTGTGGCAAAGAACAAGATGGCATTTCCTTCAACTCCATGTACAACTGCCAATGACATTGGTCACTGAATCCTTCCTCCACAAAGGTGATCCTCCACCACACCTGAAATCATCAGGTAGGGTCAACCTTGTTTCTCAGTGCAAGTTCTTTCATAGCCACCATCTCATGCTTAAGTGAGAAGGCTGGGGGAACTGTTTGTAGATAAACCTCAATGGGAAACCCCTAAAAAACTGTTTAATATGGACAGAGCATGTTTAGTAACCACAGAAGAGGGGAAGAAGAATGGACTCAGCTATAGGGACAGAAATGGAAATCTCTGAGTTCCTTTGCCCACTGTCTCTTATTCCATCATTCCCCTTCACTTTTCTGCTCCAAGAGAAACAGGTGAATGAGAATGGAGGAAGAGATGCAAAGATAAAAAAGCACAAAGAGAACCATCTCATCTTCTGGTTCACACTGAGAATCTATTTTTAAATGTTCCCAGGAAAGGAAGTGAGAGCTGCCCATAGAAATCAATGGAGAAATCCAAGATTTTAATGCACCGAGGATGTGGTACCAGGATGTCCACAGTTTCCAAAACAAAATAAAGCAAACGCCAAAAAAAGAAAGAGGAAGGAAGGAAGGAAGGAAGGAAGGAAGGAAGGAAGGAAGGAAGGAAGGAAGGAAGGAAGATTTAGGGTGAATACGTTTAAATCCAGTTGCTAGTTCCAACCCATTCAGTCAGTGGGATTAACATAGATGCTGACTTAATATTTGCCAATTGATTCAGTGAGTCTGGTTTCATTAGAAGCAGCAGTTGGATTTTGTCCTTAAAAACAAACTGCTAATGTAGATTCCAAAGGAAATGCAGCTAACTGTCTTTACTTTGTACATGGAATGATAGTAGTTGGGACAGAGTGATTCATGACAGCCCTGCAGTGTAGTTTATACTAAATTCTGCAGGTTAGGCTCTTTTGCAAGAAGTTGCAATATATCACTTTACTGAAGGTTGGGATTTCAACTGCAGCTGAGGTAACAGTGCTTCTAAAGTAACAGTAACAGTTTGTAACAGTGCTTCTAAAGCTATATTATATGGCAGACTGACAATGTTTTCTGCCAATATTCCAAGAAGCAGTATCATCCTTATGCCGTATTGTCATTATTGTATTTGCATAGTTTCCTCAAAACTCACTGCAGTCCAGTAGCTGATGCCTCACAGATCAGCAATGGTCTTCTTTGCTTAGCACTGGATTATGACAATCCTGCAGTGTTATCCACTGTATTTATCATGATGTTGCAGGTTGGGCTAACAGAGCAGAATATAGCACATTGTACTGTATTATACCGTAAAGGCACCAGATCCTGTCTGATCCTGGAAGCTAAGGAGGGTCAGCCCTGGTTAATACTTGGGTGGGAGACCACCAATGAATACAAAATGCTGTGGGTTATGTTTCCAGGAAGGAACTGCCAACCACCTCCAAGTATTCCCTGCCTTACAAAACCCTATGAAATTCATGGGGTTGCCATAAGTTGACAGGTGACCTGAAGGCACATACAGACATAGTGTAGTTCGCTATTATACATCTATTGCAGGCTGGTAGTGGCTGTGTTGAGAGAAAGTAGCTTACACTAATCCACTGTTAACATGGGAGTTCAGAGGTGAGACTCACTTGGATTCCCTATCCAAAAGGCACCCTTTCAGTCAAGGCACAGTTGTAAAAGATTTCTGCATCTAAAACCATAGCTACCACAAGGTCATTTTACTAAAGCTGCTCCTTCAGTCTCTCCCTTCTGCATGCACTCCACTGCACCCAAAAGCTGCACCACTGACCTGCATGAAAACTACATGCAATTTCATATCCTATCTATCTATCTATCTATCTATCTACCTATCCATCCATCCATCCATCCATCCATCCATCCACCCACCCACCCACCCACCCAAAAGTCAGTAGCAATGGGGGCTTTCCTGTCAGTGGAACAGTGAATCGACTATGGATTGTAATCCAAACTTTAAAGGAGGATCCAAAATGCTTAGATCTCTTTGGGTTAGGCACCTTGGGTAGCTCCTTCAAAGTTCAGACTAAGCCCATTTCCATACTAGCCTGTTATAGTGTTATTATTCCACTTTCAACATCCTATGGAATCCTGGGGTTTGCAGTTTCCTATGGAATTGTGCAAACCCCAGGATTCCATAGGATGTTGAATGTGGAATAATAGCACTATAACAGGCTAGTGCGGAAATGGCCTAAAACCTACAGTGGATTCATTGTCCCACTACTATTAAAAAAAAACAGCAACAGCTGCTAATACAGATATTTACACCTGAAGTACAGCAGAGACATCTCTTGATACTAAGTTTTGACTGTTAAGCCCCATCAGCTCCAAACCATAGAAGTGATACATTGCAACATTTTGTTGCTTCTTTTAGTCTAACCCTACTCTGACTATCCTATAATTATCTCTCCCATTCAGAAATACAAAGACTGTAAGTCCAATGCAATACATATATAAGTGCAGATCTCTCAAAACATTCCATGCCATCAACGAAGGTTCAACCAGGCTTTGGCAGTGTGATAACAGCACTGTTCTGCTGTATGGGTTCTGCTGTGTTATAAGCATAATGAATGCCACCCCAGCACTGCTGCTTGAGTTTGCTGTATCCTTCATAAATCCATTCAGCCTACATTTTCAGCAGATCAATTTGTTTGTGTGGATTAGTTCATGGGTGATCTGGTTTTGATTACTTAACCCATTTAGCAGTGATTCCAGATTACTCAAAATTGGGAGTTTTCCATTGTGGCTATCGCAATATCCTGCACGATATGGGGCCACGGCCATCCTTCTTATACAGTACTGTACAAACAAGATCTTCTTTTGTGTGCTATTTGTATAAGGTAGTCATACACGCCCAAATCCCTGCTGGTATTAATTCCAGAGGGAAGACCATCATCATAGACTAAGGGTAGGGAAGGTATGGCCCATCAAATGTTGTTGGACTACAACTCCCATAAGCCTCAAACAGCATAGCAATGGTGAGGGACAGTGGGAAGGTGCTACAAGTTCCCCATCCCTTCTGCACAATGTTGGGATGTAATCAAATGCTTGCTGCCAGAGGCAAACTGCAGCTGGAATGTGATAATCAATAGGGGAAGTGGGGAAACACTGCTTCTGTCTCTGGGCATGGTGCTGGAAGGATTTCATCTTCTCTCAGTTCTATGACTTGCATGTGTCAAAGCTAACCCAATAAAACGTGTAAAAGCATTTGCCAGAAATACCCTATGTAGGACAAACAGAAGAAACAGACATAAAATCTGACATCAAACATGGCAGTATTCGAAAAAACAGAGGATTTACACTTCAGTCTACTCAAACACTTTGTCAAGGACCTTAAGATAACCATTTTTAAGCAAAGGAATTTCCAAGATGGATTGCAAAGCGAAAGAGATGACTAAAAATTTATTAAGAGATTCAGCTCCAATCCCTGTGGCTTGACCAGGGGCAGAGGCATTTTATCTCTATGTGTTAATGAGGTTCTCAACGCAAGAATATCCATATACAACCCTATACGTCTTGTTAATGGGCACTGTGAATTATCGTTAATGGCAGTTCATAATGATTGATGGCAATTAATAACAGCAAGAATGATCACTGTCTTTACTTTCTGCACTTCATTTCCCCTTATACTCACTGTTTACAATCCCCTCCTCCAGCCATGTGCATATATAAATGTATACTGTAAGGCAATATATCCAGTGTCTGCTGAAGCAGATTGTAGTTTGTGAAAGCTTATGCTGTACTGAATGTGTTCATCTTTTTGCTGCCACAAGGCTCTTTGTTGTTCTTGCTGCCATGCACTTATGTGGAAATTCAGAAACCTTGCCCAGCTCCCCTACTACAATACAGAAGCTATGTGGGAGAAAAGTTAAGAATTAACAGTATAAAGCTTTTAATAACAGCATTTGCAATCCCTCCCAAAGGCTCAGCAGGCAAAAGGTTAAGCTACCGAGCAAATGTAGACAGAGAAGAAAAGTTAATATATGCTGACCAAAAGGGCAAGCAAACCCGATTCATCACCGGGGCCAGAGGAGACAACGACTAGTGTTGATGTTCCATCAGTGACGTCCGAACAGCTTTACAGAGTCTTTGAGTTGTAAACCACTTGCTTTTGTACGCTGCCCTTTCTGTGCTGCAGAAAAGGTCACTGTTTTGTTTTCCACATACAGAGACTGGCTTCTTCTGTGCTGCCCATTCAGCAGGTAAGGGTCAGGAACCAACAATACACTGGTCTGGGAGAGACCCAAGGAAATGTATGCTGCTCTAGGAATGGGTGACAAGTTTATATCTGTTCAGTTTTTATATACATTTATCACAATTTGCAAATCTCTTCATATACAGAATGGAAAGGATATGAAATTTTTTAAAAAACTGAATATGGGTGAGACCAAAACTGATGAATTCTCATCCATTCAAGCCTAGGGCTGTAAGTACTGAACTCACAGAAATCTGGGTTTGAATCTCATGTCAGTGATGAATTAGGGTTGCCACTTCTTTTTTTCTGAGAGGCTCTTCATCTTTAACACCCACACGGCAGGCACGTACATACAGTACAGTCCATTCCATGCTGGGAGCAGCTGTAGCTACTGAATTTGGTGGGTGCAGTTGTAAGATGTTTTATGTTGTATGGCAGGGTGTAAATCTTAAAGCCACCCTAGATAATGCTGGATTGCAGCTCCCAGCATTCCTCACCATTGGCTATGCTGGCTAGGGCTGATGGGCTCCAACATTATCTCAAGGGCTGCATGATTTCCATCTCTCTTATACATGGAGGGACCATAGCTCATTGATACAGAAGATAAATGTTTTTTAGGCAGACAGTCTCAGGTTTGGTATCAAGCATCTCTAGTGAAATGGATCAGAGCAAGACCAAGGATGGAAAGGACCTCTCTCAATCCAAACTTGCAGAATGCCACTCCAAGTTGAAAGGGATCAGGAATAAGACTGTTTCTTTTTTTTTTTCCCCCAGTACTGGATGCAGTCCACTGAAATTTGAAATTTTTAAAAAACTGAATATGGGTGAGATCAAAACTGATGGATCCTCATCCATTCAAGCCTAGGGCTTTAAGTACTGAACTCACAGAAGTCTCCCACTTCCTGAAAGGTCACCATGCCAGCTTGCATGGATTGTTGAAGGCAAGAGCAGAGCTTAGGAAAGTCACATTTTTGGACTACACCTCCCCAAACCCCTTAGACTTAGCATGGCTCATGGTCAATATGGCCAGTGGTTCCCCAAAAGTAACATTTCAAAATTATGCACAAGCGCTTACCCAATGAGATTGACGGCAGGCAGACAAGGTAACGGACGTATTTATGTACATACATGTACAGGTTTAGTGTAGTGAATTTTAGAGTTGCCACTTTTTTTAGTTCCCTGAAGTAGCTGTAGTTCCCTGAAACTGTGTCCTGATAAATGCTGATTTAACAGTTGATGCTTTGCCTTTTGCTGAGGCTAATGTGTTCAGACAAGCTGCCTTACCTGTTTAATTTCTCCATGAAAGGTGCTGTAAAAGACAGAGGAGCATGGGCAGCAGAAAAACGAACAGACAAAAAAGCCTGGCAGGCCAATGACTGTTGGTGGAGGGTCTCTGTTGATTTCTCCTGTTGGTTTAAACTGGAATGAAATGTGCCTAGATTTCTCTGGACCAGCAGTGGCAACTTTATGGGGAATTCATGTATCATTCTCTAACTAATGCATCTGTCAATGAAAAATCTTCCAAGCCATGCTCAACTCTGTTATGTAGCTGGGTAATGGTTTCCCCCCTTAGCTGGCACCTCAATAACGGAGTAACAAATATATGACAGTGCAAGAGACGGCAAAAAAGAAAAAAAAAAGGCCCTCATCTTCTCAGGGCAAACAAGCAAAAGGACAGCAAAAGACCATAATGTTTTTAGAGGTATGAGCCAGAGGCACTCTGGAAGCCAGAGGATGTTTCTACATCACAAATGAGGAATGAGTAGCCATGTGGATGTTGTTAGATTGCAACTCCTATCTGCCCTAACCAGGAAAGACAGTGGTAAGGGATGCTGGGAGTTGCAGTTCAGCAACATCTGTAGTGGGGGCACACAGTCTCCATTACTGCTCTAAATCAAGACCTTGGACAACAGCTCCCAGAGTCCAGCAGCAAGCACAGCCACTGGATGCAGGGTACTGCCATCCAACAAAGTATTTTCCCCCCCAATTTCAATCTTGAGTGAACTTTGACAGTAACCCAAGCTTTCTCCTGGAAAACAGGGAGCCTTCTGATAACTAAGGCAACTTTTCACTTGCTCATACAAGCCCACAGAGATGAAAGACCAGCCCTGCTGGGAAGAACAGATAGCAAATATTCCCCCCTTAGTGTTCCCCTAAGGAAACACAGTCCGGTACCATGGTGTCTAACATTTATAGATTAATTCAGCAAACCTAGAAAAAGGATACTGTAATTACTGCTCTGGTACAACAATATTCTGTCTCCTGTTGGACTGAGATCACAAAGGCTTATAACAGCATTCCTTTATTTGGATCAATATTAATGGCGCAAACATTTGACCTCTAATTTTTTGCAGGCCTCAATGATGTTTTTGAGAAAGGGGGGGGAAAAAGCACTTTGTAATGGCCTAGTTTGATATTGACAGTAGCTTATTTTTGGTGAACTTAAAAAGAGCCAGGAAGGAGAAGATGGGTGTCTTTGCTGTCTGTGGCTTTAACAGAAAGGAGACATCAGCATCTTAGAAAATAATTTAAATCTAAATCAATTTCGTTTCTCTCCAGATTGCCATTTGAATTTGGGGAACCAAAACCAGGCTAAACAATTTTGGGTGGATCTGGGAGCATTTTCTGTTTGTTCGAATGGCTTTTTGTGGCTTCCCACCAAAATTCAGTGGTGCTATTAACTGCCACATGTTCAACAGTGAGGTTGGGAGGGAGCTTGGAAAGTGCAAATGGTCCCTTAGAAAGATGCATGTTGCCTGTGGTCCACCTATTGTCCGCTAAAGAATGTACTACGGTCCAGAAATACAGGTGGCCCTCCACGTTCACTAGGGTTATGGGCACAGGACACCCGCAGAAGTGTAAAAACACAAATATCAAAAAGGTGTGTATGTGTGTCTCTGGGAAAGAGGCCAAGGCATGGTAGGGAGAGTAGGCACCCAGAGTCCAAACCAAGTAGGGAAAAGGAAAGGGAAAAGGAGCGAGCCGCTATGACGAGCTTGTACGTCCTCTCTCTTGCTCTTCTCTTTTCTTGGGTGTGTGGGGGGCATCAGGACAGGTTTGTGGTGCTGAGAAATCAGCTAGTGGAGGAGGAGGAGGAGGACCAGAGGCAGGTTTTTAAAGGGCTGCCCAAGCCCGATCAGAGCCCTTGAGAGGGAAGGTTCCCGTGGAAAAGAAGCACTTGAGGTTGGGGGGGGGGGGCAAGCAGAGGTTGGAGAAACTTGCAATTAATCCAATCCATGAGAGTGAAACCCACAAATGTAGAGAGTCAATTGTACATGAAAACTTGATCCCTCTACTGCCTTCTGGTAGAACAAGAAGCACATGTTAATTCTCTGGGTGCCAGATTTTAAAAAGAGGAAGGAGGCTTGAAAGGTGAAATCTGGGTATGTTAAGACTGGAGGACAGAAAAATAAGGAGAGACACAATAGTGGTCTTGTGATATTTCATGGGCTGCCATGTAGAAGATGGAATAGACTTTTTTTAAATACTCTTAACAGGAGGGCTAGACTCACAGGAGCCTGTCTGGGTCTTACAATGTTGGGGGAAATCTTTCTGTCAGTCCTACCACCACCACAAGCTCATCTGGCGAGGATGCAGGAGAGAGAGGGCCTTTCTACTCTACACTGTTATACTGCTATTATTTCACTTTCAACATCCTCTGGAATTCTGGGGTTTGTAGTTGAGTTTGACTGAGGCCAAAGAGCTCTCTGGCTGAGAATTCTAAGTGCCACTCCCCAAACTGCAGAGCCCAGGATTCCATAGGATGTTGAAAGTGGAATAATAGCACTATAGCCGTCTAGTACAGAAATGCCCAAGGTCTACTCAGCGCCTTCTCCTTGGCTTTGGACCTCCTTCCCACAGGAAGCTTGGTTGTCCCTCTCTCTGCTTAATTTCTGCTAACAGACGAAGACATTTTTATTTATGCAGGCCTGTGGCTCTTAATCTTTTGTGACAGAAAGATCTTTTAATGGGGATAACTGTGGTTTTATCTTTTTAATATGATTTAAATAAGTTTCAAATGGTTTTAAGTTAGGGACCTTTCTGCACTACACTGCTATAGTGCTATTATTCCACTTTCAACATCCTATGGAATCCTGGGGTTTCCAATTTAGGGAAGGACATTTAGAATTTTCAGCCAGAGAGCTCTTCGGCCTCAGCAGACTACAACTGCAGGATTCCATAGCATGTTAAAAGCAAAATAATAGCACTATAACAGTTTAGTGCAGAAAGGGTCTTAGTGTTTTAATTGGATTGTTCATTTAATTTTTTTCCCAGCATTGGTACTATATATTGTTTTAGCTATATTTTGTTTTGGCTTATACTATGCTAGGTCCCATGTTGGCAGAATTGAGGGATATTAATTAATTAAGTAATTGATGAAAGCTTTGTGGTCAGGATTGCAGTGGAAGCAAAGGATTATGGTCCTCATCTCATGCTATGGTTCTGATCCAGCTCACTCACTTGCGTCCAACGAACAACAGTTAATTGCTTTACAAAAATCAGTGATGCAAATCCAAACTATTGATAGTGACTTCAGTCTTAGTGGAGCCATGAATCCACTATGGGTTTTAGTCTGAATTGTAAAAGAACTATCCAAATTGTTTAACTTTACCCTCAGATTAGGAAGAATGTGTAGGACAGTGCCTTTAAAGTTCAGTCTAAAACCAGGAGTGGATTCGTTGTCCCAATGACATTGGAGCTAGAAGGTCCAGAAGTCAACTAAAGGGTGTTTCTAAGATACCACTCACATAATGGAACAGTCATACCATCCTTGGATGCATCATTGACAACGGGCAATTTATGCATCTCAAAAAGAAAAATACATATATAATAAAGATTAGCACAACAAATACCTGATGTGCATGACCACAGATTTAAGATTTTACCACTAACTGTATAAACCACTGCCACTCAAAGTAGCCCTCATGAACCAGTAACTGCTCCATGAGCCATCAGTTGTCTGTCTGTGGTGAGTTTCTGGGAAGTTTAAAAAAAAAAAAAGCTGTAGCTAAGGGACACCGAAGGTCCCTGACACATTACGGAGAAAAAAACCATGCTGACCCACCACATCAGATAGCTGAGAAGCACCGACATTAAAAGTCTTGATTAGTTCCAAACAGATATAGTTTGCACTGATAGCTATGCTTATTTAGAAAATGGATGAGTCAGAATCCTGGAAACTGGATTTAAATCTATGCTTCCAATTAGTCCCTTTTCTAAGTGATTGAAAAATCATTGGTCTTGACTTAACCTTCATGAACTAGGATCCTGAAAAAAACAAACAAACCTTCCATCATGTGACTTACAGGAAATTTTGGATTCCTAAGAGAATTCCGTTTTATTGCAAGATATAAGTATGTTATGTGTCGAAAGGGGTGTGATTTCCATGTTGGCAGTCAAACATACACATCTATGCTTTTTTGAAAAAAATATACCAAGGGTATCATGTGACGCAGGATTTTCTCCTTTCCATTTTTCCTTTCTGTTTTTCTGTTCACCCATGCTAGATACGGGGTTGTGGACGCAGCTGTTATTTACCTTCCTGTTATGAGCAGACAAACAGAGCTACAGTGGGCCTGGTTTGTATAGAATCCTGCTGTTTCCCAGTTCAAACATTTATTGATTTACTTCAGAGAACAAAAGTCTGTGTTTCTCCAGCCCTCCCTCGCTATCCTCCCAATGCTATTTTTCTTTTTTAAAAAAATCCATTCTCCCCCCTGCTCACACTCCAAGCAGCTCAAGAGGGAGGCAACTTGGCTGTCTCCCCTTTGTGGAGGGACCACGTTACCAGTGCAATCATTGGCCATTTCCGCACTAGCCTGTTAAAGCGTGATGATTCCACTTTCAACATCCTCTGGAATCCTGGGGTTTGCAGTTTCGGGAGGGGCCACCTGGCCCCTCCCGAAACTGCAAACCCCAGGATTCCAGAGGATGTTGAAAGTGGAATCATCATGCTATAACAGGCTAGTGTGGAAATGGCCATTGTCACGCTGCCTGCCGGGGAGGGGGGCGGACCAGGCGGGACCTTTAAACAGCAGCTCCACCTCCCCTGCGAGCCTCTTCTTTGTTGCTGGTGAACCACTCTCCCACCCTCGTTTGTAGTGTAAGCTTGCTGGTTGCTTTGGAGCTGAGTAGGAATTTTTCCCCCAACAAAGGGTTGTTGTTGTTGTTTTGCCTATCCTGCACTGCAGCAAGGGACTGGGCAATTGGCTTTCAGGATGGTGTCTTAAACAGGAGTCAAATAGGTCTCTCTCAAGCGAAGGAGGAGGCATTAAGGCATCAGTGTATACCTTTGGCACAAGTTGGTGTAAGATACGCCTCTAGAACTCACTCTCCTGGTCAACAGGCAGGGGGTGAAGGGTGAAGAAGGAAGGCATCCTTGGGATGGGCCCACATATTTTATGCTCTCACTTCTGGGCTCTGTGGCAGGTGATGGGCTTTTCATGGGGCACGCCTTCCAGAGGGGGTCACCAAGGTGGCACCCCAGGATCAGGGGTTTGCCCTCGGGACCAGGTATATTGCTATCATGTAGCCCCCTTGTGAGGTTAAGATCAATGTCAATGTCAAGTTCAAAGTCATGTCCAAGATCAAGGTCAAGGTCCTGTCTAAATAGGCAATAAATAATACAATTGCCCATAGTTCATCCCAAGTCCTATCATGTGGTCTCTTCATTTTGGCAGCAAAAAAAAAAAATTCTAGCTAGACAGAGGAGAAGGAAGAAAATGGCACTGATGGGCATAAAAAGACTTTATAAAAAAGTGCTTCTTTGATCATGGGGGTATGCCACTGAGGCTTTTTTCACTTCGGTATGCCTGTAACAACAACAAATAAACTAACAAATAACGAAGGCAGATCTACCAATAAACTTCTGTGCAACTTGCAGTATCTCAGAAGAACTTTTTCTGACTCTCAATCGTTAAACAGTAACAATAACAGAATTACCCTTTTCCACCTAAATTAGACAGCTGAAATGAAGCAAACTTAAGAGTAAGCAAGAATGGACTTTTATGTCCTACTTATGGACTTCCCTTAAGCGTCTAGTTTTCCACTGCACAAACAGAATACTGGAATAGGTAGGCCTTTGGATTGATTCAGTTTTCCTATGTACTTAACTCCAGAATAGTTTAAAAAGTATTCAGTTGCATCATGTAAATTTTAGGAATATTAACTAATTACAGGACTAGATCTGGAGAGGAGTGGGTAGAGAGAATTTTAGCTGCCCCCCATATGCCAGAGTGGGAATCATGTGATCCTCCAGGTGTTTTTGGATTAAAGATCCCAGAAGCCCCAGTCAATATAGCCAATGGTGAGGAATGTTGAGACCAGAAAAGCATCTGGACACACAGTTCAGATTCACACCCCTCTAACACAGATACTGACCTAAATTCAGTTGGTAGCCCTGAGTAGAAGAGACCTATTGATTCAGTGGAACTCAGAAAAGTGTTAGTGTACCCAATTCCCACGGATTCAACAGATCTCTTCTAGTTAGGGCTAACAGTTGTTTTTTGGCTTCTGCATAAAAACTGGGCTGACCCAAGAAGATGGTAAGTTCCAATGCAGCTTGTATGCTATTGTTTTTCAAATGACCTTGCAGATACGGTTCTAGCGAGCAGATGTCATTAGCGCATTGCAGTTCTTCCCTGACATATAACATATATAACATATAACACAATTCTATTGGAAAGCCTTCCCAAATGAATTGATAAATTCAGATTGATTCCCTATCATGCCTTATGTCATCTCTAGAGGGCAGAGGGAGGTAGCAGCCTCCCTGTGAAAAATTTATGTCTTCTCTTTTGTCTTCTTGTTCAGTACGCACATAACAAACAAACACGCACACATGCACACTCACAGAATATTTTATATACTAGCCCTGTCTCCTACAATGTAGAACTTGGAAGTAAGTAACTACAAAAAACTAGTTGCTTGTAATCAATTCCTTTTCTCAGTAACAAAGGTATAGCCTCACTGCATTACAACCATAACTCAGTGAGAGATACCTTTACTGTTTTTCTAATGTAACTTTTAAAGTTACTTTTGTAGTTAACACTGCTGTAGCTTCACTAAATGGTAGAGGAAGGATATCACAGAGTTCAAGTGCAGGCTGCTGTTGTTCCTCAGGACCTATTTGTGGATGCTGAAGCAACAGCAGAAGGAGAGGACGGTGTGTTCTGTACCACAGGCTAGTGACTTGTAGCATTCTGTGTTTTTAAAAAGAAACTAGAAGGAATTATTTAAGTTAATTTTATAGAAAGGAAAGGAAAGCAGCAGTACTTTTGAAAAGAGTAATTCTAATGGTCACTAACTACTTCTGGGGAGCCTAGAAATTATAAGTACAAACAATTTTTTTTAAAAAAAGTAACCTTCCAAACTCTACTAAAATGTTTAGCTGGAGATAAGATGCAAGTAGAATTCCTAATGCTCAAAAGTACTGACAGAATTAGAGCTCAGTGTTACAACTTGCAAGCTTTGTTGTACGTACGCAATATTAGGCTTAAATGTTTCCATTTAAGAAATTTGTATAAATGGGACCTTTCTGTTATATGCTTCATTGTTCTACATGCACAAGTTATGGGGGGAGGTTCCACCGTATGTGTGGAAGGGAAAGTTAACTTTCCATCCTCAGCTGTAAGCTTCCTAACCCCTTGAAAGGCAATTATGCTTAGGAAAAAAGATCCTGTTTGCATAAATGGATGCCCTCCCTGATGAAGAATGCCTTTGAGCAGATCCAAGACATCATAAATAGTGGGTTTTCCATCCCTAATCTTAAACTTAATTTCTCAAATTGTGGGTGTGGGTATAATGAACAAAGGTGGTCCAACTAAGGCTGGCAAAGCCTGCCGAAAACATTTGGTAGAATTCCTCCTTTCCTCACTTCCAGATTCACTATAAGCTGGCTCCATGCAATTGTTTTAAATACTTAAAATTACTTAATAATCTTGAAATCTATAATTTCTCATTCATTTATTTTGGATTTTAAAGCCATTCACAATCTGTGGGTCTATGATATAGCTTACTTAGCTTGTGTATCAATCCTAGGAACATAGGAATTGGCCCCATACTGAGACAAATAACTGATTCATCTATGCTAGCACTATCAACACACTGACTGGCCACAGGAACTTCCCAGAATTTCAGATTCACATCAACAGAGATGGATGACTCTAAAATGAGTGAGACAGTGAGTGAACTCCATGTTTTAGTCCAGACTGAAAAGAGTTGCTCAAGGTGTTGAAATCTAATATTGAAACAGGTTCAGAACCTTGGATACCTCCTTTGAAGCTATCCAAAAGCCAGAGTGAATTCATTGCTCCACCGACCTGGGAGCCACCAACTGTCACTAAACACAACATGTGTAGTTTGACTCTAAGATCCCTAGGGGAGAGAGCAATGGAGAAATATATAATATAATATAATATAATATAATATAATATAATATAATATAATAAATGCCTTTTTCAGCTCTGGGACTTAAGGCAGCCTACAAAAGTTAAAACAGATACAGCTAAAAGCACACAGCATGCAAAAGTGAAAACAGAATTAACCTATCAGTAAATTGTATTAAAATGGAGTTGCATTAAAATTAAACTGTCAACAGTCAACAATGAATACAGACACTGCAGCACAAGATTAAAGGTCTAAGAGCAATCCGTTCTCAAAGGCCTGCTGAAGCACCTGCCTACAGAAGGATAACAAAGCGGACACTAGTCTGACCTTTCCAGGAAGGTGAGAGCCGACTTTGTCATAGATATGGCACCACTTTATCACAGATATGGTCAGTGTTGTGAAGAAGAAGAAACTAAAGTAAAGCTGAGGAAGGCTTGCTTGGGCTAGCCCAGGGTACAGACAAACCAGGCCTGCTTTCTTGCTCTCTCACTCGAGAGTAGTGCCCCTTTATAATGTTTGTTATCCCATCCTGGCTCTGACCCTTTTGTAATACTTATTATCACCTGCTGGCTCACTCCCCACTCTTCTTCACACTCCTGCTTTCCCTGAAACCCACAACCTTTGTGGATAAAGGACAAAGCTGAATAATGGTTACTCCAAAAGGAATGGATAACCTGTGGTGGTGTGCACTTAAAACTGAAGAAAATATTCTGTGGAGATTGTACTTATGGCAAAATAGAATGAAATCTTTATTAAAAGGACCACCAAGGGAAAAGGTATTGAGGAATCAAGAACATTCAACCAAAATCACTTTTTCTTAAAGATATTTAACTAATTGCTTCAAAACACCGCAGTGTTCACTAACAAAGCATTCATGCATGCTCCTTTGGCCCTCCCAGCACAAAGGTCTGTTTTCCCTTCACGGTTTCACCTGCTGATCCCTTTCGGAGGTGGTTTGGTTATTTCTCTGCCCTACACCAGGCTAATCCACTTCCAAAAAAACCCCCTTTGGTTAACTGGATGCTCTGATTTTAACTGGATGCTGTGACTATAGAGTTTTCTCTATAATTCTCGCTGAAATAAGGCAGCTTCTAACCCACATTCCCTGTATATATGTTGTCTGCTGTCACCCACACAGCCCTTCCCTCTGGCCAAGATTGAGTTTCCTTCAGCCAGAGCGCCAACTAGATTAGTTCACCCTCTGTTTCTACTCTGCTCCACTAGCCATATCCCCAGGCTACATCACAGAAGGGATTTCTGGAGCCTGGGGGGCAGCCCCAGAGAAAGCCTTCTCCAGTGTTTCCACCAGGTACACCTGGGAAGGAGGTGAGATTTGTGGGAATGGCCTCCCTAAAGATCTTAGAACATGGGTAATGTGGGAGGACATGGCCCTTCAGATAATCTGACTTGAGCCCCACAGGGTTTGATAGGTCACCATCAACATCAGCATTTAGTGGAGCTGTTGCAATAAGGGAAAATGCACCGTTGAAAGTGGAACAAAATACAATATATTAAATGATACAAAATTGTTGTTTTTGTGTGCATTCATGTTCTTTCTGACTTATGGTGAACCTATCATGGGGTTTTCTGGGGCTGAGTGTGTGACACATCCAAGGTTACTCATTGGGGTTCCATGGCCAAATGGAGAACCTAACCCTGGTCTCCAGGGTTGTAGTCCAGTGCTCAAACCACTACTCTACACTGGCTCTCATATTAACATATTAAACATGGAAGGTAAAGTTTAAAACGTTCAAGAAATTGTAGGACTTTCCCTCCCATGCTACAGGTCTTGGGGAAAATTGCTCCTCTGAAAATGGGGGAAGAGTAAAAATCACCTTACTACGAATATCTTGATTCTGTATTCAAATCTCCACACTCCACATTCTCTGTGTTTCCCTCAGTCTCTCACACACACAGACCCCCAAGGAATTTTTAAGTAGTCCTTGTAAGTCCAAACAGACTTCTAGGCTTAGCTTTTGGACACCCTGAAGAGACAGATGGACACATACAATTTTATCAGTGATTCCCTCCCCTCTTTCAATGCCTTTTTGCAAGTTAACTGCAGCCTCCTTCAATATAAACAAATAAATCCCCAAACATATACCTTTTGCAAACCTAGATCAGTTGTGTTTTTAACGATTTTTTCTAAGCTTTGATAAGAGCTCCAGGGATTTTTTTTTTATTTTTTTTTTATTTTTTTGTAATTCAGGTATTTTCTAGTTGTGGACAGGATAACAAACTGTGCTAGCTTATTTGCCTCTGTACATATACAGTCAGTCCCCCACATTTGTAGGTTTCACTTTTGTGGATTTGATTATTCACAGATTATTTGCTGTCACCTCTGTTGCCTCCCTATGCCATTTTTAACAAGGACTGCAAGCCTCGTGAGACTGAGAAACTGCGGAAAAGACTAGTAAGTCCCTCTTAAAAATAGTGTGGGGGTGGCAGTAAGCCCCATAGTCACCCACTTCTGCCTTGTGAAGGAACCCTGATGCCCCAAAGGAACATGGTAGGTTGAATATGGTGATCATAGTTTGTTTTGTGTGTTAAGTATGGTTTAGGAGGGCCTAGTTATTCATGTTTTTTTCACTTTCACGGGGGTCCTGTGCCTTTAACCCTAGCAAATGTGGAGGGATGACTGTATTTGCAGCTCTGTACTGAGTCCCCTGCCCCTTTTTTAAAGAACCACTTTCAACACAATCTGAATGTCAGGATTGTACGGAGACAGTTTCACGCCAGAACCTTCCGAACAGACATCCCCTAACAATTCATTTTAAAATGCCATAACGTGCACACACACAGATGCCATTTCCACACTACACTACTATAGTGCTACTATTCACTTTCAACATCCTATGGAATCCTGGGGTTTGCAGTTTAGAGAGGGGCTTCAAAGCAAACCCCAAGATTCCATAGGATGTTGAAAGTGGAATAATAGCGCTATAAGAGTGTGGAAACTGCAAACCCCAGGATTCCATAGGATGTTGAAAGTTGAATCATAGCGCTATAAGACTGTAGCGCGGAAAGGCCCAGAGAGAGGCACATAGATCCTGCAGCTAACATCTCGCCTAGCCCTCGGCAGCGGGCAATCCAGCAGCAGGCCCAACCAGGAGCCAAATTCTCCCTCCCGTCCACCATGCCGCCGCCGCCGCCGCCGCCTCCTCCTCCTCCTCGGAGCACTAAAATCGAATCTGGGAAGCGATCGATCCAGGCGGAAGGGGCCCTCGCTCCCCGCTTCCGATCTCCTTCACCCCCTCCCCCTTTCAAAGCCTCCTTGGCTCCCTTCCTGAAAGCCCGCTGAAAAACACACACACCAAAAATCAAAACTATTTTTGTCCTTTGCGAAACTATATATTGCGGTGGCGAGGGGAAGGGGGCGTAACGCTGCCCTCAAGGGCTCCTACCGCCCTCCTCTAGGAGAGACGCAGGCCGCTTTCTCCCTCCTCCGCCCTCCCTTCGCCCTACACATGATGGACACGCGCGCGCGGGCGCGCACCCCCGGGAATCGAAGCGAAACGATCGCGCGCTGGTTCGGCGTCGGTCTCCGAAGACAGCAGGGGGAGGAGGAAGAGGGTTCGGGGGTTGGGGAGCCGGGAGGGCTCCTGGGGGGAGCGATTTATCCGGCACCCCCTTCTCCGCTCGCCTCGTACTCTCCGACCCCGTCCTCCGCCCCCCTCCGAAAAGAAGCCGCCGCCGCCGCCGCCGCCGCCGCCCTTACCCGCCGCCGAGTGGATCTTGGTTTTCCTGGGCAGCGACATCTTCAGCGCCTTGTCTAGCCCGCCGGGGTTCGGCATTGCTAAGAAAGGAGGGAGGGAGGCAGCCTCGATCGCGGCTCCGCCGAGGAAGAGGAGCCTCCAACGCCCGGTTCAAGGGGGCGGCGGCAGCGGCCCCACCAGCCGCAGCCGCCCCGCCATCCACTCGCTGCGGCGCTGGCTGGCTCGCACGCAACACACACACACACACACACGGCGGGGGGCGGGTGCGGCGGCGGCGGCGGCTTACGGTGCCTCTCCTGCCCCCACTGCGGCTTCGGCCTGCCTCCCCCTCCCCGGGACTGCGGGAGCCGCTCAGGGCCCGGCTCAGCCCGACCTTGGCCTCGGCTCTTCGCCCGGGGCGGCGGAGGAGGGGCGTGGGGGGGGGGGAATCTCTGGGGCGGGAAAGTGAAGGGGGGGGTCTGATCCCTCGGCTGCAGCGCACACGGGAGCTAGCGATAATCTGATGTGACTGTGCGTGTGTGTAACCATTTCCGCACCAGGCGGTTATAGTGCGATTATTCCACTTTCAACATCCTATGGAATCCTGGGGCTTGCAGGATGTTAAAAATGGAATAATTGCACTATAACAAGCTAGTGCGGAAATGTCCTAAGGGGTCTTCTGGGATCGGAGGGGCGCCCTAATGCGAGCGGGGACCGTCTGGCGA
This sequence comes from Cyclura pinguis, assembly GCA_030412105.1. Taxonomy (NCBI): domain Eukaryota; kingdom Metazoa; phylum Chordata; class Lepidosauria; order Squamata; family Iguanidae; genus Cyclura; species Cyclura pinguis. The sequence goes on along the minus strand of CM059601.1, from coordinate 259,218,430 downwards.
GGGGGGAAGGCGGCTTGCTCTTGCCGGCTCGGGCTGGAGCCAAGCGGAGGCGATCCAAGCCTGCAGGAGGAGGAGGAAGAAGAAGAAGATCGGGCTGTAGAGACCGGGACCTCTTAGCGATTCCCGTAGGGCTGCGGGAGGGGACACCGATGGCTGCGCACGGGGGACGGCTGAGGTCCCTTTCGGCTGCCGCTGAGGTCCCAAGAGGCACGTTTTGGATTCCGGCCGGCTGGACAGCCAGGTCCAGGGCTTCTAGATTGGGAGAGTCAGATCCTCATTAGGAAGAAGGAGTCCTCCCCCAGCATTACCCGGGGGTTGGCAGTTTGGGCACAGCCAAGCACTCTAGGGAGTAAGCCCTAGGGTCCCAACTCGGCAAAAGGAGCCAAAGGGAGGAGGGCGGTTCCCAAGGATGGCTTCGCCCCCTTTCGAGAGTTAGGGAAGTAAAAGCAACCGGCCCTCTCTCCGGAAGGGAAAGTCCAAGATTACCTAACTGCAGGCCTGGCTCCATGATCACCGGCTCTTCCAAGGCACGTCGAGTCCCGGATTTCGGAGGCAATCCCCCTCCCCGCGTCCCCCGCTGCACTCCAGAAGCGATGCGCTCTGGTCCAAAACGCCCCGAGCCCAATAGCGTCTCGGTTCAGGAGGACCCGATCTGTCTTTTTTTTGATCCGAGCAGGTGAGGAGCAGGCCACGCTAGAAATGAGAAGACTTGTTCCAACTTTTTACCGTTCCACGTAAAAGCAAAGCGCAACCGTATTGTCTTCAGGGCTTCCCAAGTGGAAATAGATGGTAAGATCGTCAGCAGTACCAAACAAGTCTGCCTGTAGGCAGGCTGAGTGCCCGCAGTGGCTTTTTTTTTTAAGTGTGCAGTTGGAAACAAAATGTGTAGTTGGGATGAGATGTGCAGTTGGAATACTTACAATGTGCAATTGGGAAAATGGGCAGGAAATTAGGTACCTTAATCTTATTGTTTATTAAATGACAAGGACAGTAGGCACACAGTTTAGCATCAGAGTTAAAAATACCATATTAAAACACTTTCCTCTGAGTTAGAACAGTCTCCTTTTTATCTTCATGGTTGGCAGGAAACACTTTGTCACATCATTGAAAAAGCCTTAGAAGTACTCTTGCTTTTGTGCCTTATGATTGTCTTCCACCCTACATCACTTTTTCCGAACGTGGGGAGATTTGTGCAGTTGACAGATGTGCTTCAAAATATCCATGCTGTACTCCAGCCTCATAGCTATCAGAGATCATTGGAACCCTGAATCCATGTGTGTTTTTAGTCCAAAAGTTAAAGGAGCTCTCCAGTAGGCTGAATGCTATTTCCAACTAAGGTCTTTTAAAGTTCAGAGTAATGCACTGAGTAGACTTACTGCACCACGGGCATCAGAGACACCAGTCTTCACTGCTCATAGCACACTTCACAAATGGGTGCAATGGATTTCCATACTGAGTGTTTGAGTCCAGCACTGTCAGAATAGCAATAGACTCTAGGCTTGTGCAGGGAAAAATCTCTGCTTTGTTACACAGGTTGAAAGACAAGGGGTAGTAAACAAAAAGACTGAGAACTGTGAACTTTCATTCAGCCCAGTGGTCTGGCTTCATTGTCAAAGGCAGCCTATTAACCATCCAGTGGGAAATAGACCTAAATGCCTGGTCAAGTGTGATCCGTGTAACTGACTGCAGAATTTTTACCATCTATCTCAGATGCTTTAGAAAAGAGATTCATGTCTTCCTAAGCCACCTCTCTTCCATCAAGGAACTTAAATGTGGCAGACCTGTGGCTTCCAATTGGCCTCTCATACATTTGAAGCTGACTCAGGACATTTTGGACATCACTCCTCTCCCATCCAAGTCAAGGCAGGCAGAGGAAGCCGAAGAGATCCCATAGCCATGACCTTCACAGCAGGGACACTTAGCAATCTATTGTCAGAGGCAGCTGCCTCACTCTGTCCAATGATAGGGCTGGCCTTGCATCCAAGTACTGACCAAACACAGACTGGCTTAGCTTCACCAAGGTTGCAACACTATTTGCCCTAAAACTCTTCCCTCCCCATCTGCAACCCACCCATCCACCCAAAGTTACTCTCTGTCATGGCAATTTGTTTTAAAAGCCCAATTACTACACAGGAGGTGGTACCAAGGAGGGGATGCCACAGATGGAACTGTGGGCTAGAGATTTCCCACCAGGCAAGATAAAGTGGAAAAGATTCTTCCACTGCAGAAGAAAGTGGCATTGTGGAAAAGATGGAGATGTGTTTGCTGTTTCTTCTTCTGTTTCTGAGAGAGGCCAAATGAAGCACTTCTGATAAAGAGCTAACAAGAAGTACAAGGGCAACAGGGACATGTTTTTGTAACTGGCACCGGAGACTGGTGTTCAAGATACTTTGTATACTCCAAACTTGCTCCCCCCCCCCCGCATTTTGTCTGGCAGCTTTTGTAGGAGAGGGTTTGGGATTGATGTCCACATTACCCCCAATTTTGCAGAGTTTAGAAATGTTACTTTTGGCAGCCACAGTTATCGGAGTCCCCTAGCCAGCATTATCCAAGACCTACATTTTTGGAGGTACCTGTTGCCCCTACATTTTTTTTCAGTGTTTAAGGATTTTTATTAAAGCAAGAATTTACAGTGTACATGAATGTGGTGTGGTGTGGATGGATGGGTGAAAATGGGATGTATGCATGGCCTTAGCCTTGTTCACCATGGTCAAAAGTTAACCATGAAAGATTTCAGCCCTCAAGAGTGGGCTATTCTAAAAGAATGACCTGGGTGACTGACACATTTCCTCCCTCCCTACTTCAGTGCAATCTACAGCCAAGCCAGCTCACAAATTATGGCACCTTCTGTGAACCTGGTGCCCTTCTAGTGGTTGAACTGCATGTGACTATGGGATGATGGAGATTGCAGTCCAAAATGTCTGAAGAGTGACAGGTTGTGGAAAATGGCACCATTGCAGGCGCATTTGTGTTTGGGGTTTGGATTTGTTTTTGATTATTTGCAAAATGGTGGATGATTACATTGATTCACTTTTGTGAATACTATCAAAAGCGTGTAAGATTATTCAAATTAGACTTATTGTTTAACCAAGGAGGTTATTATAGCCATAGCAACATCAAAAGATAGCATATTAAATGAACTGAAATCAGTGCTTCCCCACGCAGAGAGTTTAGACAGCAGTTATCATAGCAAATATAGTATTTTACAGTCTATCACATATGTCTTTAGAATTGGTCTGCTGCCCATGCCTGCAAATTTAATGACTCTAAAAGTAACACATTTGTATACATCTTTCCAAAGATATTTCTTCTTAAAATTTTATTTTGGACGTGTGGCAGCTATCCACTTAAATATTTTTAATTGCATATGTCATCCAGCGAAATAGACAGTGTTCTTTTCTATATATCATGCATCATGCATTTAAAGATGACATGGATATTTTCTGAGATTATGCCGTCAAGGAATTACAATTTTCCTTCTTAAAGGCAAAAAGACAGATCATCAAGATAAATAGAGTGGCTTATTCCAGTTTGGTGCTCTCCAGATCTATCAAACCACGGCTAGACTTTAGGAAATTTATCAGGTTTTCTTCCACATATTTTTGAACCCCAAGTTCTTTCTACTGCTGAAACAAAATCCTCTTCTATTTGTGCTGGTGAATTCCCATAGGTACAGTTTTTCACTGCATGGAAACAACCATATTGTACCAGCCTGCCTTGCAGCTGTTAAAAATGGGGGTCCTCATTTACTGATTCAGTGGCTCTGTCCGCACTACAGTGTTAAAGTGCTGCTATTCCACTATCAACCTCCTATGGAATTCTGGGGTTTGTAGTTTAGGGAAGGGCACTTTGAATTCTCAGCCAAAGAGCTCTTTGGTCTCAGTAAACTACAAACCCCAGAATTCCACAGGGTGTTGAAAGTGGAATAGCAGCAGTTTAACACTGTAGTGTGGAAATGGCCCTAGTTGAGATTTACCATTAGACTTCGGGCTAGGGCTGATGGGAGAGTCACACATTGCCCACCACTGCTGTAAGCTAACAGTAGACCAGGTACCATTGTTCCTTTAATGAAAAGCTCCTGCCACTTGCAGAAACTCCATTTTATCCTTTATGAGGACTAGCTTTCTGACCCACAAATGTAAAGGAGAGTACTCCAACAAGAATGAGGCTTGGACTTCCTTCTCCTGGGTGGAACAGCTTGAACCCTGTTTAGTACCCTACTAATTAACCTTTGCTTCTCATCAGTACATCTCCAGAAAAACATCCATCTAGCTGACCTGACAGAGATCTGCAAAATCAGATAAAGGCCCTTTAACATTCCAGTCAGCTGTTCTGGGGATGGGGAGCTAACCACACTACAGATGTTTTCAGCCTATATAAGGTTCCCCTGGGCTTTAGTTTTCTAATGAGACACTATGCTCCAGGTGTCCTAGTACAGGGATCATATGACCTGAAGGCAGTTTACCACCTATTTTTTTTTTGGCCAGTTTTATCAATGTGTAATTCTCCTTCAAGCCAAGGTACAGGAGATGTTGTTTTCTTTTTTTAAGAAAAGAAGAAAAATCAAGGATTTTTTAAACAGTGATTTCCAGACATTTCTGGTTTGGGGCGGGGATGATGCAGTGGAAGATTGACCTCCAAAGTTGCTCCTCTCCCATCATAGTAGGAGATAACATTAGCCAGCAGGACTCATTTGATGTTACTCAAGCTCAGGCTTTCACCTGCCTGGACCGTACCTGCTGTGCTTTGCCTTACTTATCTCAACTGGCCTTTACTTAATTAATCTGATCTTGGCTGCTTTGACTCAGCTCCTATGGCTGGATATGACCTGCTTGACCTGACCTCGCCTACTGTATCTGGCCTTGCCTGCATGACAGGATTTACCTGCTTCAGTCCATCAGATGCTACCCACTTGCCCTGAGTTCCCTGAGGAACAAGACAGTGCCAAAACTTTGAATTGTCCAAGCTTTTTTCTAAGCACTTCCATGACTCATTACGAAGTCATTATGCTGTCAGTTGCTTGTGTGAGTTGCTCTTCTAGTATTTACACATGCAGTAGTGGGACATCACTGCCTCTTGGACTTTTTTCAGTTAACGTTATATCGGATACACAAGCCTAAATTAGACACACTAAATCCCATTTCAATCAATGGACAACTTTGTTATAGGTAACTTCAGCCCCATTAATCCCATTCGGTCCCTAAAAATCTAAGTTTGGAAGTCTGGATCCAACTCAAGAACTTTTAATTGCTCACTGGGACAAGAAGGGAAGATCCGATTACATGAGAATGAATTCCCCTGCTTGCATCTTTTTCATTACTATCTTTGAGTAACATTAACAATCTAGGTTTAGTTCAGATTTGTTATATGCAAAATGAAACTAAATTAATAATTGGGTGAAAGAGTTAAAAGCACTTACCACCTGGTTGTCATGTGAGATGACACAAAATTATAAAGATCCAATCTCCAGACTAGAGTTTGGAAAAATTACATTTTTGGACTAGAACTCCTAAAATCCTCCAGTAGCTTAGCCACTAGCTGTGCTGGCTAGGGGATTATGAGGGTTGTAGTCCAAGAAAGTAATACTTCCAGCTTGTAGCTGTGTTAATTTATGGCAGCAAACACAGCAGAGTCTTCCTGTGTTGTACCAAAAGTTCTAATGAATTTATCTTATCTTAAATTTTTGGGAACTAAAATCTACTTTGTTAGATGTACTATGAAGGGTTCAATCTATTTCTGAACAAATCTGCAAGTCCTCCTGCCCTCCCTGTTTCATGGAGCATATTTGGCAGGTGTTTCTGAAACCATTCCAAAAATAAATTCTTGCTGCATGATGCAGAGTCACTCTAGTCTTAAGCATTTCTGTACCCTGGAACACCATGATCACGTGCAGTTACTCATAGGGGTCACATTGTTTCAAAATGAAAATCTCCAGGTAGCATTTTTTTCAAGGGAGAATCACAGGAGGATTGAAGTAGCAGAATTGATCTGTTTTTCTGAAAAAGCAGAATCAGATATCTTCCATATGAGAAGATATGGAAAGGATGATTTCTCATATTGAAACACCAGTGATAGACTCAGCAAAACATAAGCATAACATCAGCAGGATGTATTACTGATCTTGGATTAAATCAGTCTTTTTCTCATGCCACTTGCAAGATATTAATGAATGAAATGTTTGCTTTTTGGTTGGAGATTATTCTCAACAGAGGGCAAATAATGCCAACTGATTAAAACCAAACGGGTTATTGATTACTGTTCTCATTTATTTCAAAACAGGAGGAAACCATTTAGCATGTAGTTCTGAATAGGCATGATGAGAAGAGAAATTATTTAGGATCCAATTTAGGGTGTTCATCGTAACAATATTCTGTTATAGATTCTGAACGGACTATCCTCAGACATTTGGAAGCTACTGGACAGTTTGGTGGACTTGACATTTCTAATGTTCAGAGCTGATTTCTAATGTTCAGAACTCAGAAAAATGACTTTTGGAGACTATTGTCAGCTCTCCATATTTGCTAGGATTATGGGCACAAGACCCCTGTAAAAAGTGGGAAAATCGCAAATATCAAAATGTGTGTCTGTGGAAAGGAGGCCAAGGCATGGTGGGGAAACCGCGTACCAAGGTCCAAACCAGGTCAGGAAAAGAACAGAGAAAGAGAATGAGTTAACATGGTGGCCCTATACTTCTTCTCTCTTGCCCATCTCCTTCTTTGGGCGTGTGTGTGGGGAGGGGGCATCAGGAAAGAATTTGTGGTATTAAGAAATCAGGCTGTGAACCATCCTTAGCTGGTCAGGCACCAGCTGGTAGAAGAGAGGGGGGAACAGAGGCAGGTTTTTAAAGGGCTGGGCAGCCGGATTGGAGCTACCGAGAGGGAAGGTTCTCCTGGAAAAGAAGCACCTGAAGTGTGGGGGCAGAGGCTGGAGAAATTTGCAAGTAATCAAATGCATGAAGTGAAACCCACAAATGTGGAGGGGTGACTGTAGACCCAGAACCTCTAACCAATCATTTGTATTTATTTCTTCAGACTATCCTCCTTTTCATGCAGATCCCAGGCTGACCCACAACAGAGATTAAAACATATTACAGCTAAAATTGATCAGACAGTATTTTTTTAAAAAAAAAACTCTGAAAAATAATGGCTAGGAGTTGTAGGAACTCATTCTGAAAGACATCTCAGAATTGTTTAAAAAAAGAGACAGGAGAGCTGTCTTGTAAAAAAGCATCTTCCTTCCACCAAACCAGTGATCAAGTGGAGGGCTCAACTGAACTAAATACAAAATATTTTGCTTACTTCAACTCTTTATCATTTATTATTTATCAAGTGCCTACAATATACTTCCTTCAGCTGGCTGGAAGTTGCAGGGGTGACTTTGTTTGCAAGATTTCTTGCCTTTTAATTGCAATGTTCAGGGCACTTAAGGCATGGCAGCTGGTGGGTTCCATGTCACCGTGGTGATAGTTGTGCTCTGGGTTTTAGTCCAAAGTTTAAAGGCACTATTGAAGGTGTTGAACCTACTTTGAGGATAGAGTTCGGCATCTTGGATAACTCCTTTATTCTTGTGCTCTGGGCTCATACCTCTTTAGAGCTGTTTTCTGGAACACAGACACTAGAGGTCAGTATAGACAAAGAACAGGACATACCAACTACCCTAATATTGTTTGTAAAATGCAATAAACATTTGCGCTTCTAAAACTTCTTTAAAGTTCAACCTAAAATCCACAGCAAATTCACTGCCACACTGCTATGGAAGCACTGACTTAGAGTCTATATATACAGACCCCTGTATATATAGAAGTGTACAAGCAGAACATATGGGCAACAAGCAGAATCCCAAGGCAGCAAAACTGCTGATTCTGCGTTAGATTCCTAAAGAGTGATGAATGAGCAGATCTTGATGAATCTCAGTTGTAGCTAACTCCATTTATAATTCCTGTTTTCCTGTGTCATCTTTCCACCAACTAGTTGAAGAACAGAACCCTCAAAGCATGTAAAAATTTCCAGCTTCTTACTTCAATCATCAGATACCACAAAACAACAACATTGTGATACACTCATTCCCAGTAATCAATAAATCTGAGATTGTGAAATACAATTAATATGAACTGTAAAGTACTGTACACTATGGTAAATGAGGTGCTTTAAAAGTAATAAAGTTAAATGAATGGTTGAATATTGGAAAACATATATGCATGCATAGGAAATAAAATATGTGGCTTGAGTGTTTGTAATGGCAGGACCTCACCTACACGTGCTTTTCTACTGCAAAAAAAGGTGGGGGGGCATTCCAAATACATAGAGACTTGGATCTTTTTTTACAAGTGGAAAGAATCCTGCCATTCATGCAAGGAATTCCAAACCAGTGAACCAGTGGGGGTGTCTGCTTGAGGAAGCACAAGGAGACAAATTTTTGTCAGTTGCAATACAGATGATGGCACCACCTCCCATGCTGTTTCAGAGTGTTTCTCAAATCCCTAAGAACAGATTATTAGAGTGAACTTCAGTAAAAGTGCCATCTATCTTATCAGTAAGAACTTTCTGGGAGCACAGTTCTGCTCAGGGGAAGTGCCTTCTAATTTGATTTCTTGCTATCAACATGTGCGTGTACATCGACATATGGGTGTATCTCTTTCTTATGTGCACACACCCAGAAAATCATTTTAGAAGTTCTGGTGCTCCATTCTCATATTTATTCAGAGTTGTCTTCTGGAAGACGGACACTAGAGGTCAGTAGAGACAAAGAGCAAGAGGTATCAGTTACTCTCGTGTTCTTAAAAAATGCGGTAAACATTTGCATTTCTAAAACAGAGCTGAGGAGTTCCATACAGCAATGTGAACCAAGCCTCTGTTTTTGGCTAGTGTTAGAAGGGTGAAACAAGCAGTAACCCCACAGGTCATTCTAGAGAAGAGTAGTTCTATTTGGATTCAATTTGGCATGCTGTTTTGAAAAGAAAATGCTCTTCTTCTTAGTATTGAGTGAAAATGGTTTATGATTCATTGCTTTAAATTCTACCTTTCCTTAATCAACCACCAATCTTTGATACTAAACCACTAACAAAAAGTGTTGACTAACTCCTTAAGATGATAGTCAAAGTTTGATTTAACATTCACAGAAAAAATCCATGGAACCCTATTTCTGGAAATCCAACCAGTATAGAACTTCAGAAAGTGGCTTATGTTTCATTTTATGTCTCTTAAAACAAGGGAAAAGAAAGAACATCTGCATAATCCTAACAGTTCTTCTGCAGCTGGTTGAAAGGTGAGGATGACCTCAGGCTGTGCATGGAAGGAGCTTCCCCTGTAGGGTCCAGTGAAGCAAACTTGCTGTGCTATGCGTTCATCTGCAGGTCTGGCCTGCTGCTTGTGTGTTGGGCTGTGGCACATGTGTTTCAAAAAGTGCTCTACATTTTTATTTTTGCAAGACACCTTCAGTCTATTTTTAAAAGTCCAGCAATAAATTCTAATCATGATAATTTTGATAATAGTTATAGTAATGGAAAGGAAATAGTTTTTTGAAATGTAATGATCATCAGTGCAAGATGCAGGTTTTAAACTAAAGAAAGACAAGTAAATCAAGGCCATTTCCACACTACACTGTTATAGTGCTATTATTTCACTTTCAACATCCTGTGGAATTCTGGGGTTTGTAATTGACTGAGACCAAAACAGCTCTCTGGCTGAGAATTCTAAATGCCCCTTCCTGAACTGCAAATCCCAGAGTTCCACAGGTGTTGAAAGTGGAATAATAGCATTATAATAGTGTAGTGTGGAAATGGCCCAAGGTGGTAAAGAGGCATTCATTCTAGTACTTTAGAGGTGGAAATCATATGCCCCTCCAGATATTTGATTCCAATTTCCAGGATTTTTCACAATTGGTTATAACATCTAGAACTGTTGGGCGTTGCAGTCCCAGAACATCCGAAGAACCATGATTCTCACTCTTGCTTTAGTATTTGGTAGTTCAAATACATTATCTTTACAATCTGTTAATAAACCTCTAAGGTAAACATACTATGAGGAAGGTTAATTTGGCACCCGCTTCATTATACTACAACTGGCAAGCAAAAACCTTTTATTTATGCAGCCTTTGGGCAATTGACCTCAATTGTTGCAGAAGAAACTTTTAACTGAATGGGTGCATTCTCTTTTCTTGATGAGTTTTAAATTGCATTTTAAAAATATTTTACATTCAAATTTATGCTGTAATTGTAATTGTGTTTTTCATCATGTTTATTGTGAGCTGACTTCAGTTCCACTTCTGGAGGAAATGTGGGCTATACAATCCATCTTGTCTCATATTATGTATTATGGGGTGGACAAGTTCCAGAAAGTAACCACCACTCAGGTCTGTTCCACTGAAAATGGCTAGAAGTTCATTTCTTGTTTTCCTAAAAACTTTGTTTTCAATCAAAATTACATGGAGGAGCACCTATTTGGTTTTACAGAATCTTCTTGTTGGTAGGCATCTTCTGGAGTACAATTCTAATTTTCAATGGAAAAAAAAAACAAGGTGGGGTAAAGATTTTGGGGATGGAACAATTGGGAAGAGGGCTGCATGCTCGCAACCTCTGGTGTGTGGGAAAAATGTGGCTATGAAGTAATTGTTTTTCTTAACTCATCTGTTGATGCCTGGCAGCGGAGCAAGTTGAAGCAGGACTCACAACTTTGCCATATGTGCATACATGTTGAAGGAGTGAGCATTCTTTGTGGTACAAAATATTCATTCATTTCTGTGGATATCTTTCAAAATAACCTGGATATACTGCATATACCCAGTATAAAAATATATCATTAAATACTAAAGCCAGAATCATCTGTGCAATAGCATTTCTGGTTTCTGTGTATGGTTGTGAAAGCTGGACATTGAAGAAAGCTGACAGACAATGTGGTGCTGGAGGGGGGTTGTACAGATACCATGGACTGCTAAAAAAATGAATGAATGCTAGAACAAATTAGGCCAAAACAGTCCCTAAAAGCTAAGATGATGAAACTGAGGCTATTGTACTTTGGCATATCATGAAATGAGGTGATTCATTGGAACAGACAATAATACTTAATAAAGCGAAAGGGAGTCAGAAAAGAAGACCACACTAGTTGGGTTAATGTAACCAAGGAAGTCAAGGCCATGACCCAAGCAGCACAGTTTGATGACCAGTGAGTCTCTCATTCATAGGGTTGCTCTAAATCGGGAAGTCAACTGGAAGGGAAATAACAGCAATGTACTGCGTACTAGTTAACTATTCATTAGAGGAGTGGACACTTAAAGACAAATCACTTCACACCTCTTTGATATATCTTTTTGCCCATTCAGCATGCCATTTTACCTTCATTATAATGAAGAGAGCAGAGCAGTATCTTGTATTTGTTTTTCTGAGCCATCAAGAATCTGTTCTATTTACTGTATGCAAAGCTGCAGAGAATATCCCTCCAGGGCAATTTCAGCACCATGGATAGTTCCTCTGCATTGAAAGCACTGGAGGATTGTTGACTGACAGTAAGCCAAGATTCAGATGAACAGTTAGATTTAATGAATTTCTTCTGCACACCTAGTTGTGTTTAAATGCATATTTCATAGAACTCTCTTGGCTTAATAGCATTATTCTTGAATGTGCTGTGAACTAGCATTGCGCAACATGGAGGATAAATCTCTTGGTGGCTAGTGGCCACGAAAATTAAACAAAGGCTCAAAATACCATGCACACTCTGACATTAGGTCCTGAGAACAACCATGAGGACAGCTGTTGCCTTCATGTCCTGTTTCTCATGTCCTGATTCTCAGAGACATCCACATGTGCACTGTTGGAAACGGGATTCCAAACCAGCCCTTTGCTCCAATAAAGCAAAACTCTTCTGAAGTTCTTAACACATTTATGTAAAATTGCACTGTCCTGTGGAGTAATCTAGTGGAATTAATGTGTATTATGTAGATATGCACTTTCGACTAGGATGTACATGTGAAAAATTAGACAAAGTTTCCATACTTTTAGCATTTAGGTGAACAAAGGCATTTTAGCAGGTGTAGCATACAAACTTTACCTGAGACAATTCTCTTGTACACAGCTGTTAAATATGCAGGAACTCTGCCCTCTTTTTCATGTGGCCACCCTCCTTAGAACAAAGAAGGCCAGAGCAGATTACCACTGCACTCCTCTTCACAACTAGACTGTACTCTTTTGTACGCCCAGTACTTTGGATCTAAGGACCTCCGAGCAGAAAGAAAGCAGCCCCCAGCACTGTTCCAGCACTGTCTCACTTTAGCTTTCACAACCATCCATGCAGTATTAATGTTGGTTGGTTCTAGAATATGGCAGTTCTTGGGCTTCTGCTTGCATTAGTAGTTGCACTGGGCAAAATAAACTTTGAGATATAATGTTGTTAATAAATTATCTAATCTAGCAAGCTGCTTTATTAGATAATAAAAACAACAACAACAACAATACAATTTATTTCTATCCCGCCTCTCCACATGGATCGAGGCGGCGAACAACATGAGTACATTAAATACATTAAAAACATTAAAACATACCCAATCCTCCCCACCCACCAACCCATCTAATAAATTATCTAATCTAGCAAGCTGCCTTATACCATTGGACCATCTGACTAGTATTGTCTACATCAGCCTTTTCCAGCCCACTGCCCTCCAGATGTGTTGGACCACAGCTTCCCTTAGCCATGCTAGCTAGTGATGGTAATTGTAGTGGCTGGTCTATACGGACTGGCAGAAACTCTCCATGATTTCGGACATATCGCTTTGGCATTCCTACCTGAAGTTGCCCAGAAATGAATCTAGGACCATTTGGGAGGATAAAAGGTGCTCAACTGCTGAACTATGGTCTTTCCCTTCTGTCTAAGATGTAAAACTGCTTCATATGAATGAAAATCACTCTCTGTCAGATCCAATTATAAACAGCTCTGGCTAGAAATCAGCAAATGCCGTTTCTGTATACTTCTGATTTAAATTGGGTCAAATAAAGTGGGCCATGGCATGTAGTGGTTGGAAAGTCCTTAAAAACCTCAAAGGTTTCAACTGCAACTAAATTTTCAAGGAAGCATACTTAAGACCAGTGGTGGAAATGATACAACCTTTCAGAAGCTGCTGGACTGCTTCACAGCCAATGGTAAGGAATCCTAGGAGCTGGAGTTCTATGTTATCTGGTGAGCTGCATGCTTCCAATCACTGCTTAAGATCATAGTGTGAATTGTTACGCTAATCTACAACTGGATTTGAGATACAAGTACAATTGTATTGTACTACGGTCCTTGTAATGGTCCCTAGTTAAAATGGCCATTTAAAAATACTCTTCTTATCCCCATCTCAGAGAGGCAGCTTAAAGACAGCAAGGCTGGCACCCAATTGCTGGGACAGAATCAATTCCTAAGCATCCAGACTAAAGGTGAAAGAGATGAGCCATCTGTTAATCTAGCTCAGAGGTGGATTAGTAAGTCACAAATAGTTACAAGGAAGGAACTTTTAATAGTGCCTTTGTTTGCACAGATCTTGGATGGTCATATAAATAAGTAATCAGATGCTAAGGTTGCAGTGGTCAAGTTGGAAATTTTGAAGCCATCGAGCCACATTTCTAGAGAGTCAGTTTTCTGAGAACTCCAGTGTGTGCATGTGAGCTTAGGTGAAGTATGAAAAGAGGAATACAAAGTCTCATTCAATCTATTTTTTTTTTCACTAAACATTTAAACTATGACTTCTGTAGTGTGTCAAATTAGTGTTTGCTTTTTTCATGGAATAGCAGAAGTAAGTCAGATCTTTGCAACATGGCCAGCAACCATTTCATTTATTCCCTAAAGCAGGATGCATTAGTGGAGTTCAGTTCCACTCTTTCTTGGCTATGTGAACTGGGGGCAATGAGAGCTGTAATTAAAGATATCTAGAAGAGACTAGGTTACATAAGCCTGGTACAGACAATATTAGCTAGATGGACCATTGGTATCAGATAGCTTCCTATACTCCAGGGGAAAAAAAGTGACACAAAATTCAAAGGTTTCTTTCATATGCACAATCTTTAATACAAGCAGAAGGATGAGATCACCTATGTCAATACATTCAGTCCATTTGGATACAGGCATAGCATGCGCACAGCCTTTCCTTCTCTTCCCCATAGGGCAGAGATAGGCAAACATTTTGGTCTAGAGTTGAATTCCTATTTGGAAAGGACCTCATATGTATATTCCAGCAGTGAGTGGAGCTAAGGGCATAAGTCAGGCAAAGCCACATATGTTATCAATTTGGATATTTCCCCAATTTAAATACACAAAGCAGAGCTGAATACACAACGCTTATCTACTGTGGGTTTAGCCTCAGGGAAACATCTTCCAATTGTGCAAAGCATAACTCAGTTTTATGCATATCTCATAAGCCACAGTGCAACACAATTTCCTAGGCCATAAATAGTTTCTTACTTCCAACTGCTGATTGGAGATAATAGCAAAAGAAGCTTGTGGACTGGATGACAAACCCTTACAAGCCATTTCTGGCTCATTGGCTAGAGATTCCCCACTTCTGGTTTAGTTGCAAACCAAATACAGTTTGTTATAGTAACAATTTTGAAATTATGCTTGTTCAAGAAATAAATACATTTCCAAAAGCAAAACTGGATTTGAATCTTCTTATTTAAATTGTTATTTAAATACACCATCTTCCTAAAGTCAGTATTGCTGGAAATATGGTATTTAAAGAACTCTCCCATATTATACCCTATTAAGAACTGCACAGGTCCTGTCCAGTAAAAAGAGAAAGCATGTATTTTCTGTATTATTCAGATTTTGGACTTTTTTTTTTAAAAAAAATAATGGCTATTAACAGAAAGTATATTTGTATTAGGAAATGTTAAGGAAATGATACTAAGGAAGTTTATGTCAAAGTGAGTCCCGCTCCACTGAAATTTGTGCGATATATAGCAATATTGGAAGGTTGGGAGGGGGGATTTTGCTTTTAAATTCTCACATTTGGACTCAGGAAGAACAAATGCCTCTCAGTCATTTGTTCAAAGTTGAAGCAGCTGGAGAACCTTCCTTTCAAAGAAGTGGTACTTGTTTGGGGCAGACTGAATATGATCCACTAAACTGATTCTTTGTCTTGCAGTTACTACTGACATAGTACATATTACTCCCTTAGGCTTTCTCACTGTGATACCCTATAATCTGGATAACATTGTTGGATTATTTAGGAATGCTTGACTGCAGAAGATTATGCCTGTTGGACACCTGGTTTTGAAGGCCTTTCCTCTAAGTATCAGTTTAGTCACAGACAACTAAAATTGAACACAATTAGCCTACGTGGGCCGAGAGCATTTCATAAAGAAAAAACTACACCATGAAAACCACACCAAGAAACCCCCAAACATTTAGACCAGAGGCTAGCAACAGAAAGCTCGTGGCCCACAGGCTCCTTGTGGTTCTGTGGTAGGGGGATGTCCCCAGAAGCTTTATCACTGCAAATTCTTTATTTAGAAAGAAAAAATAAAAAAAAGAGGAATCATCCATTTTTTTATTAAACAGGTTTTTTGAAGATCAGAAATGGACTTCTACTTTCAATTTCAGTTTGGGAGCAGTGGTATTTACTCTTCGACTTGTTGAATTTGCTAATCCCTTGTCTAGACCGTCCGGATAGTGTTCAGTTTACAAAAAGGGGGATACTACAGAACTGCAGGTTTAGGGTACAGAATAAAAATAATCTCTTTGGTGTTCAGAACACTTTCACAAGTCAGCACAGATGCTGTTACCAGTGGTTATGGGCATGTTCTTCGATACATGACAAAGCAACTTTATGTATCTTTGTCACTCTTGTGTGCCTTCAAGTTGTTTCTGTCTTATGTCGACCTTCAGGCAAAACTATCACAGGGCTTTCTTGGCAAGATTTTTTTGGAGTGGGTTTTGCCTCTGCCTCCCTCTGAGGCTGAAAGAATGTGATTAAGATTACCCAGTGGGTTTCCATGGCCAAGGGGGATTTGAACCTTGGTCTCCAAAGTCCAGTGTTCAAACTACTGCACCTGAAGAAAGCAAAGAAATAGGAAATAAAGCATTCACACAAGATTGAGATGGTGAAGGATCAGTGCTCCTATAGATATCAGAATTGTATGATGCGTAGCGATGTACGTCAGACATTGATTTCTCAGCCATTTGACAGATCAAACTCCTCTTGAAGCCAGGAATGTTTTCATATGCAAGACAGGAAAATGAGTCCCAAGATAGGTATGGATTGTCTCTTGTTCACTACTGGAACCAAAGTGTGTGGATAATGAACAGATTAACTACATGGCCATACTCCCATTCTGTATGCTTTTTCCTTCCATTGACAGCTATTGCCTAGAAAAACAAGTTGTTTACCTGTAACTGTTGTTCTTCAAGTGGTCATCTGCGCCTTCATACGTGTGAATTTTGCCACTCATTTGTGTGAGGCACAGAGACCATGAACAACAGGTTACTTATCAGTATGTGGTTCTTTAAGTGGTCATCTGTGCCTTCACACACATATGGGCGTAAAAACCCATTTGTGCAAGGCACATACAGCATCAAGAAGAAACTATTTTTAAAAACCCACTGCATTAAAAAGCAGCACAAAGCCAAAATTTCAGTACTCATGGCCAAACTTCTCCAGTAATAGAATCAGCAGATCATTCTCTGTTAAGCTAACCAACATATTCCTCCCATTCCCTCTTCTCTTACAAACTGGTACGACCCATCTTGAAATTTGATGAAAAAACATGTATTTTCAGCTCATGCACAAGGAATGAAAATTACCATAAAGTCTTGACAGACTACCTGCCAAAGAAGCAGGAAAGGTGCTGTATTTTTAACTTTAACTGTGCTGGATGAGGCTGCTGGGAGCAGTTGCAGTTCAACAATAGTGTAAGAGATTTTAGAAAGAAATTTTAAACCCTTTTAAGTAACAGCAACTCTACTGCTAGCCCACTCCTGCTGAAGCCAAATATGCACAGGATCGAATTAAATTTTAAATAGATTATTTAGAAAAGGACAGAAGAAAAACAGGCAAATAATTCTCCAAATATCATTGTAACTCCAAAGTGCAGCAAAACATGCAGCAAAATACTGCCAGCAGTAGAGGCTAGCAACGGGTGGTTTCCTGGAATTATGCCTATATTTCAAAAGTTTCAAGTGATCACACATATTGCTCCTTGAACTATGGGATTTATTATTTTTAATCTGCTCTGTAAATGTGATCACATGAAAACCTAAATAACGATTAGCGCGCTCAGTAAAAAATGGGTGCTCCCTCTTGTGGTCGCATTACTCTCCTATAAACCCCATTTTCCCAGATAAACATTTCCCACCTGTTGCGAAACTAAGTTGATGCCAGCTTCCATACTTTCCATCCTGAACCTCCCTGAGCCTAGACATACTTAACACCGAAGCATTTGGGCAAAATAGATAGCAAGGATTGTCTATGTATGTGCCTTCACACATCAGGACTAAATTTTGAATAGCTGTTGCCTTAGTGATTGTTCCTTCCATAATATATTTGGGCTTATCAATTCTCCAATCAAAATAGATTAAAAGTCTATAGATCATATTAAAAATCTGGGGCCACCAATGCTATAAGAAGGCAGCCTGCTTGCCTTTGAGCTATAAGAATGGAATTGGAGATGCAGCCTAAGAGATAACACAACACTAAGGAGGCAATATGACATTAGTTGGAAGCATTTTTTATTTACAAGCCACTGTTGTTTCCTTTGTGGCATATGAAGCTGCATTTTAACTGAAAAAATATGAAGGCTTCATATGCAAGATACTCAAGGTATAACCAGTGGTTTCAAAAAGGCTTCATTTTTGCAGCTACTGCACATAAAAGCAAAGACTGGGAGACCACGAACTGCCATTGACTTGTGAGCCTTCCCTCCCTTCTGGTCCTCCCAACTAACCGAGCACATGGAAGGGGGAAAACAGAGGGCTTTACTATCAAAATGAATTTATAGCAGCAGTTGCAGAGGAATGGTAGAACACACTCTGTACATGCAGGCGCTCTCAGGTTTAAATCATAGGATGTGCAATTAAAAGCAGTGGTGGGAATATGTGGAACTCCAGCTACTGTTAGACTACCACTCTCAGCAGCCTTAGCCAGCACAACTTACAGCAAGTAACGCTGGAAATAACAGTTGAACAACATCTGGAGACCCATGTGTCCTGTATCCCTAAAGGATCTTAGATAACTGGGCTAGGAAACTGGGTTAGATGGCCTCAAGAACTGCTGGCAGAGTACAATACTATGTTCAGTGCTCAGTATGAGGCAAATCACTGGTTTATGTGGTGGCTGTTCACTTACGGGTAAGTATGGATTGCTTTTAGTCAGGAGTGGAAACAATGTTTTGCCTACCCCCACTGCATAAAGATGCACTATAAGATACCTTTAAACAATGAAGCTATCAAAAGCATAAGGGCAGATACAACATGATCTACAATGTCTTTATATTCCACCTACAGACACTACCTGCCCAGAACTTAATGTTCATATTAGAGTGTTCTGGGCTCAAGAAAAGATTACCTAGATAGAAAAGATAAACAGTGATGGATTTTTATGGCCATGGAAGGGTACATATCAGGAATTCTGGATCTGCAAGGACCCTATAACTTGGGAATTGTTTTTGCACTATTTCTGTTGTAGCCACTACAGGCAGGTAAATAGATGTGTATTTTAAAATATTTATAACTTGCCAGCTAGAAAAGTAGGGAGGCCAGAAATATTACATTTATTTTCTACATTCAATATCAAAAACTCTCCTCACAAGGAAGATGAACTTCAATGTATTTCTGTAGCTTCTATTTATGTCAAGTGTTCATATTTACATAACCAAAGTATTCCTAAGAGTTCATGCAAATTTATAAGAAATAAATGCTGGTTGTTAAATCACTTACTGTGGTGATCCATGGAACAGAATGACTTGAAAGTTTGCAGCTAGAAAGAAATAAGCATTGCAGACTCCTTTAGAAATGAAATTTCCAGCTTTTAGTTGTCAGTATGTAAACAACACTAGACACCAGTTCCAGTTTTGCAGTTTTATTCTTTTGTCAGGTATTGGTATATGCCTTAAAAAGGCCATGTATACAGCTGTTTTGGTATTTTACAGAAAGTATACACATTCCTTTAACATTTTACCCCATTTGATGCCCAAGGAGCTCCCTTTTTAAACTGAACAGAATTATGTATCTGGACATGGTCCAGAAAAGACAGTCTTGCAACAAACTGTTAAGAAAACCAAACATAAATCATGCATGCTGCAGGTAAGTTCTTTAAACATGGTACTCTTCTGTCTTCAAAGTACAAACTCCTCAGAATGTTTATTAAACTGGATTAAACAACTTAAATAGTTTCTATGTTCTTCAAACAATTTCTGAAGTAAAGATATAAGTGGCAAATGTTGATTAACAGTTCTTCACACTAACCTCCTGGCTGAATGTATTGAAACATTAACTGCTCTAAATCACATCAATGAGTATAATTTAACTTTATCCCTGAACCTCATATATGTTAAAAATTAAAGTGTTAATAGTAAGCCACATATGAAGCATGCAAAAGCTGCCTACAAAATACTTAACTAAAACCAAATGTGCAGGGTGTTCCGTAAAAATATACACCATGTAGTAAAACCAAGAAGGCCAAATAACTTAATAACCTTCTTTCAGCGGCTAAGGTTTCTAGGGCACTGCTAATAGAACAAATAGCCAGTAACAAAAAGCTATTTGACCACTGCACAAATAAGCTGAAACTTCAATAAAGTTTGAACAATAAGGAACAAAAGTCATTAAATGTCTATAATACACAAGTGCTTTCCATAAGAAAATTATATAGAAAAATAGACTTAAGATGGTAATTTGACATTTACCCTTTCCTTGCACTTAAATACTTTTACTGCCAAATAATCAGATTTTTCTCCTATTTTAAACATATTTAAAACAGCCCTCTCTTTTCTTATTGGAAGGTATTAAAAACAGCCCAGATGATTTACCTATTTCCACAATATTAAGTAACTACAGGTTGCCGACAATATTAAGTAACTACAGGTTGCCGACAAATTGGGCAAGTGGAATTTTCAGAAAGCCAGCGATCAATACAATGAAAGTGAAACTCATGCATACACGGCAACTGCCTTAGCTTATTCCCAACAACATATTCGTTAATGCACACACTACATGTCTTACTTGTTTCGCTCTCTTCTACGCTGACATTCCCATAATTCCGAGTAGACAGACTATCAATTTGCTCTTTGGTTAATCCCCTCAAGTGGCCATTAGCATCTTCTTGTAACAAAAGATAGGGCACTAGTCGAAGGATGGGAAGTGTTCCACTTTCAACAAAACTGTTTGCATCTTGAATTTGTCTGCTGTCTTGTGATTCACTGCCTTGATTGTAGTGTTGTGCAGCATCCATTTCACCATCCCATTCTCTGCTACCTTGTTCATCAGGTCTGCTTCTAAGTGAAGTTCCTGTAAATTCACTGATATTGCTTAGATTATTCATGTCAGACAGCTGTGACTGCATATCCAATAAATTCTGACTACTCCTCTGGGTGTCAGATTCTGATTCTGTGTCTATTAAAGAACTTAGCTCTCCAAAGCCTGTCATAATTTGCCTTAGAATTGATCTAAGAGCTGTGGCTGAAGATTCCCCAAGTCCAGTTTCTGATATCCTACGAAGAGGTATCCGTATCGTGCTAACATATGTTCGTATACCTGCACGTTCAGATCGTGAAACAGTCCGACGAAATCCCCCACCATCACTTTCAAAGG
The DNA here is from genome assembly GCA_030412105.1 of Cyclura pinguis. NCBI lineage: Eukaryota > Metazoa > Chordata > Lepidosauria > Squamata > Iguanidae > Cyclura > Cyclura pinguis. The sequence goes on along the minus strand of CM059601.1, from coordinate 259,197,665 downwards.
TAACCGAGTTGTCCGTCATGCCGGCTCTTGAGCGGGTTCTAGTAGCAATACTGTCCTGATTTCTATTTTCTCCAGGACGAATCCTCCTCACCTGAAGGTCTAATGTTATAGTAGGATGCCTTCTAGGTCCAGCTGTGACTCTAGTAGATTCTTCCTCTTCCAAAGTTATACCCAGTGATGGTGTCTGTGCCCCACCTTGCTCTGGAAGAGACTGAGTTGTCCCACTAGACTGTCTGTGGGTCTGTTCTACATTCCTGTCTGGCCTCCCTTCCAAGAGAGACTGGACCTGGCTAGTAAAAGTTGACCTTAGTCTTAAAACATTTGGCCTTTGCCTTGTCGCCCTTCGAATTCTATCTTGAGTTCTCCCTCTGTGAAGCCTCACTGATGCAACTCTGCGTGTTCTTCTTTGTCTGATAATATTGTGCTCATTATCATCTAAAAAGGTGTGGTGTCCTACAAAGCTTTCTGAGTTTCTGTTTCTACTTCTGAGCCTGCCTGAGAAGAGCTGAGATGTTTCTGCAGTGTTTCGTGTCACTGAACTGCTAACATTTGCAAGTCCTGATGATGTAAGGGTACTGCCAACAGCAGCTCTCAGTGTCTGGCTCCTGGTTCGGCTGGCTACTGGGCTGTCTGGTATCAGAGACCTATTTACAGTATGTGCTCTGTTACTATGGCCATGCAAGAAGCCACTGAATTCTTCACTGGCAGCATCATCACTGTTATGTTCATGATTTATATTTATTTCAAGACTAAACCGGAATTCACCATTATTTGGGTTTGCCTGGCTTACAGCCCTCCAAGTCTGGTTTCCACTCTGTCCGCTACGGGTGGAATTTCCTGAATGATGGAATCTGTGCAGCCATTCTAGCAGAGACTCACTGGTCGAATTTTCCCCAAGGGTCTGTGAATCTGAAAGCAGTTCAAAATGACACACACAAAATACATTTTTCGGGACATACACTAAAACTCCATGGAACAACCAATGCTGTAACAACACTGAAGTTGAATCTCTTACATGTATTTTTTCATTCTGATTACTATCAAGGGTTTAGGAAAGACCTAATATTCCCAGTTGTTCAGCTATCCCCTGGGCACTCTGTTGAATCTCTTTTAACTATTTTGTTCAGAGGATCCAACAAAATGCATGTAGAGCAGATAGCTAAGTTTATAAATTTGGCATTTCTTACTAGATCATCAATGACAGAACAATGTTAACTATATTTAATGCACAATTGATTTTTTAATGTTCTAATACTTAGACATTTTATTATGTGATGTATGCTTTTCTATCAAAGGTTCTGTTAATCTGAGGATTTTAGGGTCTATTTGACTGCAAATAAAGGCAATCAATATTTTTCAAGAATTGTGGTTTTACTTGGACAATTGTCAACCTGACAATTTGAAAATCACGCAGACAATCTGTCACTGGGTGATGATTGAAGCTTCTATCATCATACAGTCATGTATCACAGTTAAAGCTGTTATTCTGTCACTCACGAGGCTGCACAAATGCTGTTAAATCTAAAAAGCCAACCTCCTAATACAAGAATGTTGCAATGCTGAAAGCAGCAAATATGCATTGCTGTTTATGAAGGTGAAACCTAACCTGAAGTACTGGTCTTCCCCAACATCAGCATTTCTTGGCCATCCAAGAAATGATGGCCATCCATCCTTCATGACAAAATTAGTTCTATTTTCTACTGTAGACACAGAAAAACTGTGTGAAGGATGACTGGGAAGGGGGAAAAGTAGTACCTGGACCAGCATCAAAGTTAGGTGGCAATGACTCATTGAAATTCACTGAAGGAAAAAGGTGGCATGTTAAAACGTTTTAAGTCCAAGATGTTTTAAATCTAAATCTTCCTCAGGGGCTCTCTTGGGATTTCAATTCCTGGCTTATAAGAATTACATTGTAATAGAATAGGGAGTCTAAAAGATAAAACAAGGAATCTAAAGGAATGCCCCAAATAAAAACTGAATTTAAAATGTTTTGGGCCTGAATGAACATATGAAATGCACCTGGAGGTCTTCTTCCTTATAAGAACTAGTACTGGAAACCACATTTATCCCAGTTCCAGCAGAGGTGATGGCTGAGGACCTTGTTGGTAGAAATCAGATGCAGGCAAGTTTGTTGGCACTACATACACCCCACCACGGTTATTCCTTTCCATCTAGAGGCTGGAAAAGTTACTCTTTGGATTAGAACTCCCAAACTCTCCTAGCCTGAATGACCACTAATTATGATGGGAGTTATAGTTTACAAAGGAACTTTTCCAACCTCTGGTTGCACTACCAACTATTGGCTCCAGAGTTGGCACAGAGATTCTTGACTTTAAACTAACTGCATTTATACAAATGCTAGCCAACCTCATTTTACTAAGCTTAGCATTTAGCAACTTTTTATAGCACATCTGTAAGCTGCCTAAAAATATCTGTTGGTAGACAATTTAATAAATCAAAATCATTTGTTGATTTTAGCAGCTCATAGCTTATGATACCAGAGCCTGTGAATTTAAGATCGCAATCCTGTGCGTGCTTTTCCAGAAGCCCTATTAAACACTGTGATGCATTTCTAATGACAATATACACAGAATTTCATTACAATTCTTCACACAACACCCTTACTGAAACATTAGCCCATCAGATAAAATTAAAAGAGCAAGAAGGGAAGGAAAAGAGCCAGAGACTGTCCAATCCAGGAACCATCCATAACAACCACACACACAGTTTGCAGACAACCCTCAGGAATCCTCCAATATCTGTGAGTTAGACCCATGTCTGACCACTCATATTTTCCCTTCCTCTTCTCCTGACCAGTAACTTATAACATGCAAAAACACCAAACAAACCCAAAAACCACACACACAAAACAAACCAATTTCAGAAGAAGGCCTAAAGCTTCTGAATTACTAAGCACTTATAACAGAGCTTCTGCACATTCCAGTTTCAATCAAATGACACTGTGGAGAAAAAGCACTTTAATAACCCAGGTTTCACAACTTATCTCCATTCTTGGTAGCCATAGACTTCTATCAGTGAGAAAAGACACACTAAAAGTACCCCTCAATAGGCAAAGTGTCTTTCCTTTTCCACCAAGTCCAGCCTTCTCTTTTCACATAATTAAAAAAGAGGGACTAACGGCATAGATAATGTTACTTATAAGCCTAGTTCCAGCAAGCTTGTTCATTCTTCACCAAGTTTTCTGGGAAATGTACACACAAGAAAAAGCCAAAAAGTCCTTGCCAAAAATCCATCTACAATACTTCTTAACTCCTTTATTGTAACTCTACATTATTAGACTATCCTACTTTCTTGTACTTACTTGCCTTGGGCCATGTTTGTTAGCTCTAGCAAATCTAGTTTTGCTAAAATATGTGCAGAACATGTATCTCCAAGAAATTATATTGATATTGTTTTATTAGGATGATAACTTACATCCAACTGTATTTCCTTCCCAGCCTCTATTTTCTGGGTCAGACTGGGATGCCAAATGCTCTTTTGCATCCTGCAACCGTTGCTGCAGCTCATCTGCTGTTACTTCTCCTGAAACAGTTTACAAGAAGTTGCCAAATTTATTCAGGTCTTAACAAGAAAAAGGGATTTTTAAGTAATAAAAGCAATGTAGGAGAAAATCTGGAATGTCAAGAATGGAGCAAATGCTCAAATGTGCATCAGAAACAAAAGGCAAATTAAGAAACTACAGTGCAGTAAAATTGCCAGAATTCCAAATTCCAAAATATTTATATGAAACACTCTTAGGATCAGGAATAAATTTAAGAACTTAAACTAAAATCAAGTATTTTTTGTTGCATTTTATGTAAATCTAGATATTATCCTAAGTCAAAATATAAAATACAAAGGACAGATATTATTTTGGAATAGCAATACAAGTACAACTAAACTTACTATTCATTTCCCAAATGTATAAAGAAGTTTATGTTTTTCTAACTGTTACCTCTTCTATTAACCACACTTCTCATGGGAAATGGTAGGTAAAGTGGTGGATAAAAACACTAAATATAAATTATATTGTATCAGTATTTGAACTATATAAAATTTCATTCAGAAGTATATTTGATTTTCAAGTACCATCAGTCAAGTCTTACCTGGAGTCCCAAGAAGGTTGCGATCTCTCATTAATCTGTAGTCTTCATCACTTAGTTCATTAATGAATTGGTAATAGGCTTCCTCTCTGTTAAGGCGTTCCTGTTGCCACTGTCTCTCACCATCACCACTATGGCTTTGAGCTACAGTCTGCCCACCACTTGCCCCTGACCAAGACCTAGAACAGTCCATTCTAGGAAGACCAGGCTGCTGCAACATGGAAAGACAAATCAAGTAAGTTACACAGACTAATGGTTCCAACTGCTATCCATCTGGTCTCCTATCAACTGTACTGCTAATTACTTTCTACTAGCATGTCTAAGGCTGTAAATTGTGACATCCAGTGGCCCTGACATATTGCCTCCGTAATACCCACTAAACACAGTGTAACTTATTTGCATATAGGATATCAAAGCAAGTTTTGGCTTTATGTTAGATTTTAGTGCTGGAGGTCAAGACGCAACTTTCCATGTTATAGTTCACAAAATCCAAGATAATAAAGCTGAAGCCACTATGCTATTAGTATTTATAGTATAATTATGCATGACATGATATTCCATTAAGTGCATGGAAAGTTTATTTGGGTCTATATCTCTTAAATGAACATCGTTTTTGTGTGCCGTCAAGTCATTTCCAACTTATGGCCATCCCAAAGTGAATCAATCATGGGGTCTTCTTGGCAGAATTTGTTCAAAGGGGGTTTGCCTTTGCTATCCTCTGATGCTGAGAGTATGACTTGTCCAAGGTCACCCAGTGGGTCTCCATGGCTGACCAGGCCTCCAGGCATCCTAGCCAACATTCAGACCACTATACCGAACCACCATTGTCAAATAAAGGTTAGCCAACATGCTATCCTCCAAGAGAAAACTGGAATGATTAGATAAGCTATAAATGTCGTTTCTACAATGTAAAGACTGGGTTTACACACACAGATACATCAAGCAGTGGTGAGTCTTCTACAGTAAGCAAATTTTGTGGCCAGTGCCCATTTCCAAACAGTATGCCCAGACTGAGGAGGTAAAACACTGGGTTTAGACTAAAGCACACAATAATGAAGGGAAGAAACCAGCCCTTTAAATTACTATTACTAACTTATGATATGATTTGTGTCCAGGCAACAAGAGCCAAAGTAGTAGTTTGGAAGTTGATATGAAAGAAGAATCAACGGCAATAGGCAAAAGAAGTTCTCATGTATTTTTTTCCCTTTTATCTCAACCTTTTTAAAAGGATGAAATGTCAAGGTTTTCTAACAAGGTGTGATGTTGAAAGTCTTTTTTGACACTTTAGGCATCTTGTCCTTTCAGTGCTCGTCAAACAGGCAGGCTTGAGTTGGACGCTATATGAATCCTGTGTGAGAATGTAGAAGTAACATGGTAAAAAACTGCAAAGCGATTAGATGAAGCATAAGCAACAATCCACTCTTGTAACCATACACTGCCATTTTCTCCCTCGGAACATCTATGGGCTCGCTTTCTTTAAAAGTCTATTTCTTTAATTAGACAGAAAGAAAGTTCAACAATTGCATCTGACCAGGTGGGCTGCAGTTCACATAACTTAACTCTAAAGTTAAGTCTTTAAGGTGCCACAACCACTTAGGATTTTTTTTTCCCCGTGAAGATTGACACATGGCAATTTCAATACCCAAACATTTTTAAAGCAAGGACAAGCAGATAGATCCATTTAGTTCCTGTCTTTCTCGCCCCCACCCCTAGTTTTAATGTAAGGAATCCTGCCATTAAAGAGCAAGATTAGGGTGACTAAGGAAGACGATCTGGGAAGTTTTCAAAAATCTTGCTAATACTCATGACCACACAATACTTGTTAATAAAGCCACATCTTCCACAAATTTGCCACCCCCTTGTTGTGTGGCATATTTTATGGGTGATCCTGGGCAATGCTAACCCGGGTGGGAACTCTCTTTTCCACCTGCTATTGAAAAATCAAACTTCACAGGTAGACGTTTTAGTCTATAAGACAAAATGGAAGGGAAAAGGGGGTGTCTTGGGATATCTCTCACACACTAACAGACCGATTGTGCCCTAAGCTTTTCTGCAGACTCAATCTTTTCCTCCTCTTCCTCTGCACGCCATTACCTGACCGAGTCTCCCTGAGTCTTGGCTGGAGGCGCTGACCTCCTCCTTCCACGTCAGGCCACATTGGACTCCTCAGGAGGAGGGGCGAGAAGGAATGATTGACACAACTCCCAGCCACCCCTCTGCTGGAAAGACGGGATATGACCAATCACAGTTCTCAACCAGTAACCACTAAAGCATATTAGGCCGGAGCAGGTGGACGCAATACAACAGCCGACGGTTGCTCGGAGACCGAAGCCTCAGGAGAACGTACTTCGCGGCGGCGTTCACCAAGTCTCCTTTCTCCCGGGCGTCTAGAATTAAAGATTTGCCTGAAAGCCGGATGTCTCTAATGTAAATGCCTTCGGTGCTTCCCTCCACGGTGGCCGGCATGAAACTAACCGTCTCAGTCAACGCCGGACGCCGAGGTACAGCCGCAATGCCGGACCGCCGGGTTCCGGTGCTTCGGCTCCACAGTTCCGCCCCGCAACGCGCAGGCGCGAGCGCGCATCCTCCTCGCACCGCGTGCGTGGAGGGAAGGCGGCCCTCGGGGATTTGTTCGCTGGGGCGACCTGAGGAGATGGTGGCGGTGTGTGGGCTCCGCCTACCTTCTCTTAAGGTGGAGTGAAGCTCACGTTCGGAGGAATGTAGAAGTTTATGGCCATTTCCACATTGGACTGTTAGGCCGTTTCCGCACTACACTCTTATAGCGCGATTATTGCACTTTCAACATCCTATGGAATCCTGGGGTTTGCAGTTTCGGGAGGGGCCGCGCGGCCCCTCCCGAAACTGCAAACCCCAGGATTCCATAGGATGTTGAAAGTGCAATAATCGCGCTATAAGAGTGTAGTGCGGAAATGGCCTTATACTGCTATTATTCCACTTTCATCATCCTATGGAATCCTGGCGTTTGCAGCCTCAAAGGCCCCTCCCTAAATTGCAAACCCCAGGATTCCATAGGATGCTGAAAGTGGAATAATAGCAGCATAATAGTCCAGTGTGGAAACGGCCAACGTGTCCTCTTCTAGAGAAGGAACAGGGAAAGTGTTGAATCTTGATGTATAAACCAAGGCTTTTTTCACGGCACAACCGTATCTTTTTAGATTCCCCAAGCGAAATCCTGCAGCGATAATCCGAAGCAATTGTCTCTCCCCTTCAGGTGGCAAGCCGCTAATGCTCTAATACGGTTCTCTCCGTGCAAAGGAAGCGAAGTTGCTCCTTCACGAAAATCCACCGGTACGTTGCATCTACAACAGCGGTGGCTGCGCGATTGGGCCATATTTGTGAAAAATGCGTTATTGGACCGGATGGACCCTACAATTAATGTCTTTTCACGTCCGCAGAAGATTAACGACAGCGTTACAGAGACTTGCACGCTTCGAGTATAACTAGGTGCCTTCACTGCCCTTTGGAAAATTCATATAAAGTGACCGTAGGGGGCAGCAGATTTCAAACTGTTATCAGTCATATAGACATTAAGCCCAAATAAACGGAAAGTCATCATTCAAACCCACCAAAATAATAATTACAATGTAATTATGATAGTGTGTTATAATGAGATGGTTATAAAACCCGTAATTATCCTGCAACCTTTCCATGTTAACTCTTCTGCATGGCAGAAGTTCCATTTTGGACAGAGGGCGACATATACTGAGAGGTTCAAAGGATTCCTCTTAGATTCAAAAGCAAGGTATTTTTAAGGGAATTAGTTCTTTTTCTATGCCACACAGTTATATTAAATGTTAACAGCCACCTTGTCTTCCTAGCCACTTTCACGTCAAAGGAATAGTCCCTTTTCAGGAGAGAGATTTTGTTGCACTTATCTTCAAATGTTTCAGATGCACCAGATTTTGTACAAAACCAAGTTTATTATTTAGTGATTAACCAATGTGAAATACACAGCTCATTTAGTCCTCATCCATAATAATGACTTCTTTGTGTGTTCACCCTTTCGAAACACAGAGGCAATGAAAGTGGTTGCCTCAGTGACCATAAAGGAAAAAGGGGAGCTGCAGAAATCTCTTATTACCAATCTACTTGGCATAATAAAGAATGCAAAAACAGATATCCCTACAAAAAGATACATAACCTAGTTTAAAAAGGAATACGGTGAAGGAAGCACTAATAAAAGTCTAATTGCAATTATTTGTGTCCCAATGACAGTAAACTTATTACGGTAAAGAAAACTTGGTAAATCCACACTTGTGCAATTTTTATTTAGTCAATAGATCTGCTTTACCTAGGACCATCAACTGAATTTAGGCCACAGTTTCACTGAATATGAATTAATGCTATTGTCTACCAATGCCTCTGTTGGTGCCAAGTGGGACTCGATCTCACGATCAAGTTGATAAACTCCGGAAAAAATGTTACAGCACCAACCCTGTCGTGGACCTAAAATATAAGTTCCGCATGGGCTACCTTGGGTAGTTTATGCGATTGTGGGTGAGCTCTGAATCAGTCCGAAAAGATCCTCAACTTTGGCCAAAGGGACTTCCCCCACCCTGCCTCAGTGAGAAGGCAGTCAAATGCTTTCCTTGCATGAGCAAGGAGAAGAATAGTTTATTGTGAAAGAGGGAGGTTATATAGATTTGGGATGACAATGATCTCATAGAGCATGCAGCACATGTGCAACAATATTGAGAATATTTGCTTTCCTAGAAATAGAATTCTGATACATGGTTGATAATACAGTAACTTCTGGTTAACAATCAACAATGAACCTTGATTCACACATGTGTTCGTTCAGCAGTGAAGTATACGCAATATTGTTACAGAAAGAGCGCTGGGAACTGACGCTGAGGACCTAGGAATTTGCCAAGTAATGTCAGCATAATTTTAAGTAGGACATGGGGCTAACAAAAGGAACAACCCTCAAAGTTGACTAGAATTCAAAATGGAGGACTTTAGCTAAACAAATACAAAAAGACAAAGAGCGACTTTCTTTAGCTTAGACATTTAAGCAGGCAATATCCTCTGTGAATTAAACTGTCTGGGGCACTGGATCTCCTAACAGCCCTGCAGAGTAGACCAGGGAAAAAGATGGGAAACACTGTCCATTTTGTCTGCACTCTTTTACTCCTAACACCTCCACACCAAGATGTTCTTAAATAAACATCACACACACACTAGTGGAATTTATGCGGGTCAGAATCACTACGACGGAAAGATATAACATTGTGACAAAAACATTTAATGACTGACCACCCCACTGAAAAGAATCTTTGTTTCTTCCAAAAAAAGGGGGCCTCTCAACTGGGTAGCTAGATAGATTTATTGAAGTTTATTATACTACAGTAAACAGTAATTTTTCAAGTGGAAGCTAGTCTCCTATGGCTTTACTATTTCATTTTTCCAACTTAGGGGTTAAAAAATAAAACATCAACGACGGAAAAAAACCCTTCTTCCTTGGACAGCTATCATCTAGTACAGAGGCAGACAACGTTCCCTCTCCGCCAGACTACTTTTGGACCACAACTCCCACAATCCCATTCAATGGATTGTCTGTCAGGGCCATCTCTATCATGAGTCCACACTTCCGTCCCAGCAACCACCCTTCCTTTCCATACAGTTACCCGTTTAGAATGTGTTCCCATGGAGCTGGAGCTGCAGCCACAAAACCCGACGACTTCAGTTCCTACCCTGCTCCCTTTCTCTTGTGTGTGAGGAGCCTCGACTCCCACTCCCAGAATGCAACCCGTCATCAAAGTGCTTCAAACGTAGCCCCCCCCCCAAACTCCAGCTCCCATCGGGCACCGCAACCACACGCAGTAAGACCTTTGATTACAACTTCCAAGGTCTCCGTCCCATAGGTCGCCCTTCTAGGGCCATTTCCGCACTAGCCTGCTATAGTGCTATTATTCCACTTTCAACATCCTATGGAATCCTGGGGATTGCAGTTTAGGGAGGCTAAACTGCAAACCCCAGGATTCCATAGGATGTTGAAAGTGGAATAATAGCACCACAGGAGGCTGGTGCGGAAATGGCCCGGCTCCATTTTTTTAAAAAAAAAACCTACATTTCCCATCTCTGCTGACGGCTGAGGCGCGGTTCATGCTGGGGGAATGGTTAACGAGGAGCCGGCTGGGTTCCACGTGGTGCCGAGCTCTCTAGGACTACCCAAGGGGTGGCTAGGGAGGAAAAAAAAGAGAGGGGAGGGGAGATTTTACGACGCTGCTCTTCTTTTGCGGCAGTGTGGGCACGCGCGGCGGCCGTATTCCGAGCAGCGAGATACCGGCTCTTGTGCCGCTTGCCTGTCGGGGTCTTCAGCCGGCTGAGGGAAGGCGGAGGACGAGCACTGAGGAGGAAAGCGGCCGCGGCACCGCGGCCCCCGCGTCCCCCGGCCCGCCCGTAGCGCCTCGTCCTCCCGCCCAGCGCCGCAGCCTCCTCTTCCTCCGTCTGCCCCCCACCTGGATGGTCGGCGTCGCGGCGGCGTCGGGGCCTCCTCCTCCTCCCTGGTGCCTGCGGCGGGCGGGGGCTCCGCAGGGCGGGGTGTCGTCTGAGGCGGCGGCGGGTCCGGGGCTCTGAATGAAGATGGACTATGACTTCAAGGTGAAGCTGACCGGGGAGCGGGAGCGAGTGGAGGACCTCTTCGAGTACGAGGGCTGCAAGGTGGGGAGGGGAACCTACGGGCATGTCTACAAGGCCAAGCGGAAAGACGGGTGAGTAGTGCGGGGGGCGGCGGCGGGCCGCTGGGGACGAAGGTGGCCCAGAGCGGTCCCGTCACCCGGCGGGCTGGGGGCCGCCTCCACCCCACCGGCACGCACGCCGCCGACGTGCTCTGCCGTTCCCCTCCGACGTGTTTCTTTCCTCCTTTTTCTCCCCGAGCCCGCCATTCCTTGGCTGGGTCTGGCTGCCGTCCTCCCTGCTTCCACTGAGAGCCACCCTGCCACGCTGTCGCGGCCTCGCGACGGGTGGCTCGCAGGCGGAGAGCGCCGCGAGCGGATGGCCTTTCCGCACTACACTGTTATACTGCTGTTACTCCACTTTCAACGTTCTGTGACTCTGGGGTTTGTAGTTTACTGAGGCCAAAGAGCTCTCTGGTGAGAGTTCTAAATGCCCCTCCCTAAACGGCAAACCCTGGGATTCCGCAGGGGGTTGAAAGTGGAATAATAGCGCTTATAACAGTGTAGTGGAGAAATGGCCTGTGTGTGTGTTGACGGGCATTGGGCGGGCGCCTTCTCTGCTCCTTGCTCCTTCTTTCTGTTATGCGAGAACGGTTCAGCCCGAGCAGCCCTGTTAGGCCTGCTACAGCGAGTCGGTGGGTGTTTAGCTTCTAATGGCACCTGGAAGTAGGGAGGAGAAACTTCTGGGGTCCCAGATGTTGCCTTACTTATCAGCTTTAACTGACATAGCTATTGGATCGAGAAGGTGGGAGTTGCAGTCCGGTAACATTGGGAGAACCACCCAGGCCCTAGAGGCTAACGAGCGTGTTCTAAAATCCATATCAGATTGCCAGAAAGCAGAAAGTGCACAAAATTGTGTGCTAGCTTTGAAGATTTCTTCATCAGGGAAGCAGTTTTAAAAGGCTTTTGGGAGAAAAGAGAAGATGGGGGACTGTGGAAGACCAAAAAGCAAACAGAGCCAAAACGGACTTAAATTTTTGACATCCCCTTCTTATCTTGAGTCTTGGTGGAGAAAGGACATAAGATATAGATTCAGATGTATAGTCTGTGTTCTCTTTCACAGCTCAACAACATTCTGTATATGCAGTTCAGAGCTTGCTTATGCCACAATCTTTAGAAAACATAAAAAGTTGTCTTTATTACAAGCTAAATTGTTTTATCCATTTGTTTCAGCTGACAAGTCTTGGATATAGAGAGAAGTCTCTCCCCTAACATACTGGCTGAATCTTTTCAGTAGTAGCGGCAGGGATAGGACCTGATACATTTGTATACAAAACCCATCCTTTGCTGTGGGTTCCACATCTTTCCTGTGCAGAACAGGCTGATCTTCTGTATTGTATCTCACCTACTCTTGCAGCTTATTTTCTTTTTCTTTACATGACATGTTGTCTTTTTCTATTATCTATATTATGTTCCCCCTGCTTACTAGTTTTGCTTCTCTACATTCTTTCTCACTACCATATGCTTAATTACTAATTATGTCCTTTCCTCTACATCTCTTGCAAAGCTGTTGGCAGTGTACTCAGGTGTATTCACACTGGTTTTCACCTTCTTGGCTTTAATCTGCGTTTGTCTTTTAGTATGTTGTAGTGCTAAGTTTAATAGTTACCATCTACTAGTTGCTTCTCCTTTCCACTCCCAGCGGTGTTGCAATTCAGAATTGTTTTTCTGCTTGCAAATATCTGTGAAAGAGTGAATAGTGAGGTCTAATAAGATGAATGCTATTTAAAGTATCTGTAGAACATGCCCTGTCTCTTGCTATTTATCTTTTAACTATGGTTATGTGTATTGTTTCCCCCTTAACAGTGACTGTTGTCTCTTGTCTCAACACATTCTTGAGTTCATACCTGGCCTCCCTAGTAACTGTTATTTTCTTCCTAGTGGCTTTTTAAAATATTTCTCATCTCACATAGTACACAGCATCCCATTATTCTGAATCCTTCAAGTGTCAGTCAACACGCGTTAGTCTGTAGAAATCTTCTTGTGTAATCTGTTGCAAGAACAGTCTCCCAGTTGACTGAATTACTCTACACAAAATCCAGACTTGCAAAACTACATTGGAGTTCCATGATTTGCCACCTTTTTCACTTCCTTATAGCTGCTCTTTTTGTCACAGTGTGTGTGTGTGTGTGTTTTCAGAAATACATGCATCTGATTTCTCCCTTTGATAACAAAAATAATGGAGGGAAAAAAATGGAATCAGAACAACTTTCCACATAATATGGTTGGAAAAGATAACTGATAGTTGTAACTTATGTTACCTAGCAGACTAGAATTTTTTAATCCAGAAAACCCAATTGTGCATTACTTAATACATTTTATATTTCCTATTAGAAGTGAATATTCTAGGTGTTTCACAATATTTTAACAATATATTCTAGGTGTTTAGCTTAGTTTCACAGATGGGGTTTACATTAGTCTTTGTTACAATATGTCGTATCTTTTAGTTATATAGTTTTGTCCATTTTTATGTATTTGAGAAAAGAAGTATTGCCTGTACTATAAACTTTTCAGGTTCTATTGGTGCATGTCTCGAAGCTCACTAGGTCTATCTTGTACGTAGGTATTTGAAATCTGCAACTCATGATGGTCAGTGAAATGTTTCAACTCAATTTTCAGCTCCACTCAGTATATACATTGTCCCTTAATAACTTTATGGTATCAGGTATTGATTTCTTTGTGGATGTACTTTCTTTAAAGCATGATTCAGCATTGTAACCAGAATTGCTTTCTTTTCATTATTAGGAATCTTTTGTGCATTTCATGTTCATAGTGTATACATAAATATTGACTTTTCTGGTATGAAACTCTGGTTTTGTTTACCAGTTTCAGTAAGTGTAACATTTCCATTATAATTTGTGTTTTTGATTTTCGAAACTAGTTCACATAACAGATTTCATGAAAGCAGTCTTCATTTCAAACAGACTAAAAAGGGAGAAATGTAATTACCTGAACAAATCTTTAGGGTTATGTCCAGTTGGTGTCTCTGCTCCAGGATAAAATTTTATCAGTCTACTGGAAAAGGAGGTAGTTTTCAGATATTTACCCCTGCTTTTGACCACTTCCTCATTTGTTCAGGAGATTGGGGCACCCTTTAGAACAGCTTGGAGTGTGACATAAGGGCAACGGTAACAGCTGAAAATTGCCTTTATATGTGATCTGCTGAACCAGCAGAAGTTCCTAAAAGCCTTCTGTCAAAAAAGGAATGCCAAATTGTGCAATATTTTTTTTTCAGTACCCATACTCTTTACCCTAACTTGCCACATAGGTACTGAAAAAATTTTTCCTGGTCTTTCTCTTTTTGATGACTAGAAGCATTTTCTGACTTGTAACACTAGGATGATGACCTATTAACTATGTATATAATCTTAAATACTGTTATGTTCTTGAACACTTTTGTTTCCAATTTGCTTAATTCTAAAATTATGAGTATTTACCCTAAACTAGGACTTCCCTTGTTTTTTAAAAATAGATTGCTCTGCTATATGGCAGTCAGATCCTGCTGATGGAAAATTCTTGATCCTCATTCATTTCTAAAGAGGCAAAGAGGTAACAAATGTGAGTTAGAAAAGGAGGACAACTTGTATTTCTGGAAACTTGAACCGCTTTGAATCCTGGTTTTGGGGGAAAGATGGAGTATCAGTAAAGTTAGGAATTACTTGTGAATGTGAATTTTAAAAAAGATTTAATCAGCCCTATCTATGCTCTCTTTCTCTCTCTCACATACACACTCTCTCTCTCATAAAGGAGCATCGCCTGAAAAATATTTATTAGCCTGCTATGAGAATAGTAACCTGTATGTAAGAGAAGACAAGCAAAATCCATCTTCTGCCTGCGTAGACATGGAGAGGGGCAATCTTAAAAACCTTCAAACCAGTGTACCACCCTAAGTGCATCCAGTGTTACCTGATTTTTGAGGCTAAGCAGAGTTGGGTTGATTAGTACTTGAAGGGGAAAGACTACTATAGATCTCTTACCACAGCTAGGAAAGAATCCTGCTTGAATCCCTGGAGGGCTGCTGCCAGTCAGAGTTGACAACAGTAGGATAGAGGAAGTGTATCAAGTAGCTTCTTGTGTTTACAAGTGGATATGCGGAGGAAGAAACTGAGAACCCCTCGCTCCTCTCTCAACCATGTGGAGGAGCATTTTGCTTATATCTTTTTAGATATTGCACAGAGACCAAGTGGGCTGTCAGAGGAATAGCCTTTTTACCTCATGAAATTCCAAATCACCTATGGCTGCAAGATGTGGTGCTAATTCCAAGCCTGCTTTTAATAAATACCATGATTTTTCAAGGCAGAAGGTTTCCCAAAATCTAGAAAGTCTTTCTAAATGACAATATTTTACGGCCTTGTTTTCTCTTTTTTACATAGGTTATGTTGTTCATTAATGTAAAAGCGAATCTTCCTTCCTGATCTATTTCTTTATGGAAATTGTCTTGGCTGCTGATTCATGATCTGTAGAATGACTGCTGCTTGTCCTGGATGTTCCTGCCTTATGTATCAGTCATGATACCTTACTGAGCCATTTTAAAGTAGTGGTTCTCAATCTTTGGCTCTCCAGGTATTTTGGACTTCAGCCCCCACAGTCTTTGACTATTGACCAAGCTGGCTGGGGTTTGTGGGAAATGAAATACAAAACACTTGGAGTTTGAGAAACATTGCTTTGGAGCAATGGGAGTTAGGAAGCTTTTTTCTTGTCTTGCAGAGTAGTTTCAGATTATGATGCTAAGAAACTGTTATTACTCTTCAGGAAAAAGGACCCATCTAATCTCCCACTTTTTAAAATATGTACATGGAACAAGCATCTAGAATATGGTGAGCAGGACAACAGCTTACTAAATTCTCAATTGCGAACTGCCACTTACTATGATAAAGTTTTATATAAATTAGTTGTACCCATCCAGCTGTGCGATAGGAGTTGCCCTAGATTTTTGATTTCATATGCTAATTCATTTCCAAAGTTAAAAAAAAAACTTTCTTTGCATTATGACAGTCTATTTAGCCCTAATTTATTTCCATTTTCCCTTTGAAAATCTGTGGGTGCTGTGATTGTCTAATTTTAACTATGTATTAATCAGAAGAACAGAAAGGAGGGTGGGAGCTTACTACTTCTGCATGCCACCACGCTTCGGTCAGTTTCAGGTTTACCAGAAGGAAGGTTACCCAGATGAACTGGAGGATGTGCCCTCAAACAGAGAATTACCAGTGTAATCACAGCATCAGACAGTCAATCATCAAAATGAAATGCAAAGTACAAAAGGTGGAAAATTCAGTCTAGAGTGTCTGCTCTTCCCCACCCTGGGCTTTGTGAGATCTACTGTATTCTTATGTACTCAACAAGTTCTTACTGTAAGATTAACCGTTAACCTTATTATAATAAAGGTGACGTCTAGTTGTAAAAATTCAGTTCTTTTTAATAATCACAATATATAGCTTAATAATCTTTTCTTCACCACTAATAGTAGCATAAAATTTCACTTGTACCAACTTAGCTTGAAAGCTTCTTTTCAGTATTCCAGAGAGTTTAACAACTGGCAGCTCACTCTTTATTCATTTAGTATCTGATCTATACCAACACTTTCATTACTGATTAAATTATAATGAAAGCTTCAGTTGTCTCTTTTGAAACTGTTTATCCACAATTCTGCTTAACAGTCGTGTACTCTTCAGAGTACTCTTTCAAGATGGATTGATTTAAATCACCAAGCAAAAATTTCAATCAGTCTTCCCATTTATACTAGTACACAATTTTAAAGCATTTTTAGTCTTCAGCCCAGAATGCCTTGCGATGTTAACAAAGCACTCCCACTGAAAGACTTGTAATCTAAAATGCATGACACCAAAGGAAAGGTGATTGAGTGGGAGGAGGGCAAAACTAATTCTGGCCAAGTTCACCTAATGTCGGACCGTTTATCTAAGAGACCATAGCACAAGATGTTAGACTTTCTTGGTACTCATGTTCTTAGATAGCCACAGTCTGGAAGTGGAACCCTAATAGAGGAGGGAGGCATTCTGTTACCACCATTGCTGAAAAAGTTATCCCTGAATCCTTGTATAATGGATAACTATTGGCCAGTGACCTACCTACCATTTCAGGGCAAGGTAATGGAGCGTGTGGTGGCCTCCCAGCTCCGGAGGTTTCTGGATGAAATGGATTATCTAGATTCATTCTGTCTAGTTTCCAGTTTGGCTATGGGACTGAGATAGCTTTGGTTGTCTTAGTGGATGACCTACACATGGAAGTGGACAGAGGGAGTGTGTCCCTGTTGGTTCTGCTGGACCTCATGGAATTCAGTACCATTGACCATGGTATCTTTCTGGGGCACCTTGCTCGGATGGGACTTAGAGGCACTGTTTTGCAATACTTCCATTCGTTCCTGGAGGACTGAACCCAGATGGAGGTATTTGGGAACACCTGTTTGATGCCTAGCTGTTGGCCTGTGTGGTCGCTCAGGATTGTATTTTGTTCCCCATGCTATTTAGTATAGTCATGAAACTGCCAGGAGAAGGTAGTCTAGAGTTTTGGGTGCAGTGCCATCGGTATGTAGATGATATTACTACTATTTTCCATCGCAATCCAAGGAGGCTGTTCTGGCCTTAAACCAGTGTCTGTCATCAGTAATGGACTGGATAAGAGCAAACTGAATCTAGACAAGACAGAGGTTCAGTCAGAAGGCACATCAGAGAATGGGGATTCAGCTGTGCAAGATGGGGTTATACTCCCCTCGAAGCCACAGGTTTGCAGTTTGGGTGTGCTCTTTGACTCAGCTTTGTACCTGATATGTACTGTTTATATGTTTTTATAATTGTTTCAGTGTGTAAGCTGCTTTGAGGCCCAATTTTGGGCAAAAAGTGGGATACAAAGATAATGATGATTATAATGATGTAGACGTGGATTAACAGATACAAATTTCAGTATAAGAATTATGGTATTTTATATTGTATTATTCTTTATTACATCAAGCAGATGTGTGACTACTGTGTTTCAGAACTTATTGTAAATTAAATTCATGAGGAAGAAGATCACCCATGAATGTGTGACATGTTAAAACCAAAAAATTCTAGTGGAATTGAATTTTGTGTTGCGTTTAGTGAAAAGATGATTACTCTAGTAGTTTTGTGGCTTTTCTCTTCGGTCAAATGCATGCAGTGAAACTTTTCTGTTTCCGATCATATTTCTTGATAGTTTTAAAACAGAGATGCTTGTTTCATCTAAAAGGGAGTGTGAAGGAAGTTGCACTTTGGAAAGTGGTATGAAGAGAGGTAGAAGGAGTAACAATTTATGTGACCACATCCTGAGAGAACATCTTTAGTTAGTGTTATAATGCACAATCACTATAAACCATCTTGAATGGTTGCCTTTTTATATGATAAGGAATATTATTATGGTTGAGGTATTAAATTTGAAAACCTCGTATCTCTTTGTGTCAGACTTTCCAACAATATGTTTATGTCTTTCTGTCTGTGGTAATATCTCACAAAGGCAACAGCTAGTATAGCCAATGTGGTACACTGGCAAATGTGTTAAACATCAGCAGACAGAGACAGATTCAAATCTCCATTTAGCCACAAAGTTTACTGAGTGAGTGGTCCAGTCATTATTTCTGTCAATTTCACTTACAGAGTTGTGGTTCAGCTCAAACTGGAAACTGGATATACTGCCTTGAGCTGCTTGGAGGAAGGACGGGATAAAAATGGCTAAACAGAGCTTTACATTTGGGTATTTTTGGACTTCCCTCAAAAGTCTTAGCTCTGCTGTAGCTGCCCTTATGCAACACAGAAGTCAGGGATCAAGGTTCAGTGTGCTCCAAAGTCTCCAGTGAATAAGGACCAGTTGAATCTTTGTCTTCTCGGATTGCCCCCTTTCTTTGTGGAATACCATTCATTTCTAGCTTTTGTGGATCTCAAAAATTATTCAAAGATGTACATTAGGTTTTCTGTTCAACAGTGATTCTTAACATTGTTCCGACATAATTAAGATATAATTTTTTTAAAAAAAAAATAATTAAAAATATCAACAGTCTTTCTGTGGTATGAAGTATTCCATGTAGTTGCCTAAATTTAGGGTTGATTGTCTTATGCAGTTCCTTGTATACAGAGTCGGATTCAGAATCCTGGGAACTGTGCTTTGTATGTTGTGGGAGACAAGGCAGGTTTGTAATCTACAGGATAGCTGGTGATCTCAGAAACCACATACCTGAACCAAATACAGTTGTTGGCTAAAAAAGTAAACACCCATGAATGCAAGTTGTTACTTAGCTCACAATAGGGAAACCTGTTTTTTTTTTCTTAAAAAAGAAAATAGATTCAGCTAAAGAATCTTATATATTGCTGCCCATTATTCCTCATTCAAGTTCTGCATTAAGAATTGTATGCTTGGTTTTAAGGTAAAAAAAGTACCTTGTGTTCCTCTAGATCAGGGATGTCAAACTCAATTTCATCTTGGGCTGCATCAGCGTTATGGCTGCCCTCAAAGGGCCAGTCGTATCTGTAAGACTATATAAATGTATCTACTCTTTTATCATGTTAAATAATTGCCTCTGCATCCGATTATTACTGGTTTTTAAACTGTCTTCCCTCTGCATAAACTTTATTTGTCTTGGACATTTGGGGACTATTTCATCATAGTTTATGGTCCCTGTACCTCTGTAAAGTAACATAGAATTGGTCAGTATATCCAAAGTGTGCCTCGTTCTGCCCCCAGGCTCGGCAGGCGAGGGGAGTGCCACTGCTGCAGCAAAGGTGCAAGGGCCACATGAAATGGCCTGGTGGGCCAGATTTGGCCCGCGGGCCTTGTGTTTGACACCTGTGCTCTAGATGATAATAGACTGCAATTGTCATTATCCATAGTTGAATAAAGTGGTTGCACTGGTTGGAGTTGCTGTCCAGAAACACCTGGAGCACTACAAATTGCTCACCTATGCTGTAAAATACCTCTTTAATCCTTCATGAGAAAATGCATGCTTAACTGACTCCCACTGAAATCAGTGCAAATTGAATGTTTTAAGCATGGCTCATTTCTTTGGTTGTCTACTGAAAAGTATTATGTAAAAAACCAACAGTTTGGATCTAGACATGCTCTGTCTCTCTCTCTCTGTCTCTCTCTCTCTGTCTCTGTCTCTCTCTCTCTCTCTCTCTCTTTTAATCTAGCAGCGACTTCTGTCAGTGGAAAAAAGACAGGTGATTTTCACAGATTTGTCTTTTTGCCTGCAGTTCTCTGTCAATTTCTCTGTATTCTTCAGGGTCCCATCAAGCTTCAAGCAGAGTTCTTGGGCATCAGTTGGAAAAAAAGTTGCCTTTGCTCACTGCCTCTTCTACAGAGTGCGTTCTGTTCATAGGAAACGTAGTTCTAAACCACTGTTTACATTGGGGTAAAATGCTAGCATATGTTATAATGTATAAGCAAAGAAACAGGTTTGTTGGCACAATTTCTTTACTTTGAGGTTAACTGACAAACAATTAAAAACTCTGTGCTGCCTCAATAGGACTGATGGATGTGAACCAGATCCTGAATAATGACCACATCCACTTAGCCTTATCAATGCAGTGGCATCTCCCAGACTATTCACTAGACTTCAGTGAGACAAAATTATCGTGTTTGCTTGAGTTAATTCCTTTACCTTGGCTTCTGAAAAAAGAATTGCTTGATTAAACTTTGTAGCAACTGATCAGCTCTGAAGCCCAATTTAAATGTGGCTGCAGAGAATGCTAAGACACAAGAGGTAAGAACATAAAAGAGAAGACCCTCCTAATTTTTTTTAAAAAATAGACGCATCACAGAATTTATGATAGTGTGCTGCTCTTTATGTTATACCAGACAGAAGCTTCAGCAGTTTGATTTGCCATGGATGCTGTTGCTACTACTGTTTTGACCACTGCCTCATTTGAACTTGGCCCTCAACACAGCATATATTTAGCTCGCTGGTGTCCTCTGCATCAAACATGTTCTGCTTCAGCATAATGAAATGACTTGATTTGAAGAAGTCACTGGACATGTACAGATTCTTATGCAACTGTTATTCATATAAAATAGGCCTGATTGTGTATGGTGATCACATTTGGATCATAGTTTAGTACATGTAAATGTACACATACCCTCCCTTCTTTTTCTTCATTGCAACTCAAATGAGTTCACTTTCATTTTTACTTGACTACTGACAACATGAGAATACCTCTATTAACAAAACAGATGTGTTCTGGGACTTTACAGAAATTTTGGTACCGGGGTTCAAATAATATGGAAGGGTGAGGGGCAGATTGCTACACCACAGAAAAGAAGAGCAGCTCATCATATTTTCGCAAACTGTATTCAAAATTAACATCTTACATGAAAAACAAACAAGTAAGCTCTGCAGAATTAAACAAAAACATTTTGAACCCACATAACACACGAAAGTTTCTTCCAAAACGCATCCCAGAATGATTTTTTTTCCTTTCACTTTGTTATGATTTCTGTTTTGGTGGTGAAACTACATATCTTTGCTTTTTCAGCATGCCAGCTGGTGGATCAGGCTAATCTGTTTTCCCCTTTTCCGTCTGTTTTGCTGTTCACTCATGCTCAGTAAGTGATTCTGGAGGTGGCTGTTTACCTTGCCTGTTGTATGTAAGAGTATGCACTTGCCGTAGGATCACCTAGACTTCTGGGTGAAACTTTATTGCATTGTTTCTTGCAGACATGCTATTACAACCTAACACTGAAAGTCTTTTTTCAGCTCTCTTTCACCATCTTCTCAGTACCAGTGCTGCAAAAACCCCTTCCAGCTAGCTTGGCTGGGCTCTCATTAGAAAAAAAAGAACTTTGTAAAAACAAACTTCTTTGTCAGAGGTTTTATTAACTGAGTTATGACTGTATACTCAACGCTTGTTTGAAACAGGCGACCTTTACCTTGAACAGTCAACCTTGAAATTGTGGCCAGAATAATCAGCAAATTAAATTCTTGTCACATGTTAGCTGTACATTCAAAAGATGCTGATTCTGAAATAGCCAGGATGTAGCATAACGAGAGAGAAAAAATGGGTTGTGATCTGGTATTTTTAAAGGTGTGACACAGTTTTGTTGTAAATAATTGTTCCAGATCTTTAAAATATTTTCTTTTTATATGTATGTATTATTATGGATTTGGAAGGGGAGGATGACTCTCTGGTGGTAGCCCCGTTCTTTGTAACAGTTCCCCTTAAAGAATTTCTGATAAAGTTGCTACCAATCAGAAAAAAAAAGAAATCTTGTGATATGCACCAGTCTGTTGGATAGTGGGCCCCTTCCTTCAGTCCAGCTTTAGGGGAAAAAAAATGCTGTGGATTTCTTGTGCCAGAGATGCAGATCTTAATAAAAGTGTTACAAGTTGTAGCTTTGCAACTAGGCAGTCAATCCTTTGTATGATTGATTTTAAAGCAACACAGATATTTGGCTCTAAGAATAGAGTTTATTTGGAGGGAGAAAGAGTAAAGGCAACAACCATAAGCACAACATTCCTAATGTAAGTCTAACAAGTAATTATGTATTGCTGACTTGAGTTTCTGAGTATTTCCAACATTCATGGAAGAGCATGGGATCTGAGCAAGGACGGGGCCTTCTGTGAGTCTCAGTGATACGATTCCATCAGGTGTCATGCCCTGCCTTGGAGACCCTGACAGTAAGGAGGAGGTTTCTGAATCTGGGGTGGAAGTTTGCCTGGAAGTTTGCTCAGTGGAAAATAACAACCAACAGCAGGGGCCTGAGCAAGGGAAACAAGTATCAGAAGATGAAACAACACAGACTCCTACCTTGTTGGAGAGATGATGCCAGAAAGGAGGTCTCAGGCGTTCAGCTTGCTTAAGTAACAAATGGGCTTTAATGAGGGAACTCCTGTGGCAACATCACTAGCCTATAAAATGCAAAAGCTGGCTTATCTCCTCAGCGTTAACAACTGATCTTCCTAATGGTTGATGTTTTTTGTCATGATTTCCTGAATCCTGATGCTCATTCAGATTTGCCTTTGTGGATTTGTTTGCTTTGGGACTTTGCATTCTTGACTTGAACTTTGTTTGGACTACTCCTGCTCTTGCTGCTGTGAGTAAGCTCTGCCCTCCAGATTTGCTATTTGGCTGCCTGGTCTGCCTGGGACATGACATCAAGTGACAGGACACAAGGAGCTGCTACAATGTCTTCCTTTCCAGGGGTGGAAAGATAGACGTCGTTGCCAATGTGTTCTTGAGCGGTTGGCAGATGGAGAAAACAGGCGCTGCTGCTTCATCCTTTGTCTCCTTGGTGAGTCAGTGGGTGAGACACTGCCACCACATTCTTCTTCTGTGTGTGTATGCAGTCTACCACAACACAGTGTGGAGGAGGTTCAGCCATTAAAAGATTTGCTGATGTGCTGACCTGCAGCTTTCTTTAGTGTGCCAGGAGCTAGAACCATGTTTGTACCGTATTGTTGTTGTAATTATATAGTTTCCTGAAAATGCACTGTGACTTGTGGACTGTTGGCTATCTGTGGAGCATTGCTTTGAATAGCACTAGGATGGACCACTGATATCCCAAATGGATGGAATCTCAGTATTTCCTCCAAGAGTGAATTTTTCTCTGTTTGAAATATCAGTGGTTTAGTCAGAAACTGGAGTTATTTCTGTAACAATCTCAAAAACTTTCTTTTTAAAAGAACCAACATAGCTTTGGATGCATATTATAGAGCAAAAAGGTAAGTAAAGCCTGTTTGAGTGTTCTAATATGGTATCAGTCCACCAGATATTTGAGATGATTCTGCTGAGCTACCATATGTACTCATGTGTCAGTTGACCTCATGTATAAGTTGAGAGCAGGCTTGGGGCCAAAATTATGAATTTTGATATGACTCATGGATAAGTCAAGGGTCATTCCACAGAGGGGAGAAAGCGCTAGCACTACCCCTGGTCGCAGTGACCATTTTCCCGCCCAGGCATTCAAAAAGGCGTTTCACCCCTCTACACAAAAAAAGGGATGGTTCTTTTTTTGATAAAAGTGAAGGTACAATATTAACTCTTTATCAAAAAAGGAACCATCCCTTTCTCTGAGGAGAGAGGCCATAGGTGAAACCTTAGTCTGTCTCAGAAGAACCCAAAAGAAGCATGAACCCTCTCTGCTCTCTCAGTGCTCCTTAGAGGGGAGTTGTCAAAAAGCTGCTGCATTTTTCCTGCCCAGCTATTCAAAAAGGTCAGAAGTGGTGCCGCAGTGGAGAGAGTAGAGGGGGTCAGTGTTTCTTTTAGGTTCTCCCGTTAAGTGCTCATCTTTTGCCACTCTACTCAGAGAAGGGAATGGTTCCTTTTTTGAAAAAAGTTAAGGTCCAGTACTTTCATTTCCCTGTGGATAAGTTAGCCTAAGTTTTTTTTAGTCCATTTTTGATTAAAATTTCTAGACTTATACATACGTATATACAGTATATCAGAACACTGCAGAGTTTTATACTTGTATCAGAGAGGAATGGAAAGTCCTGTAACATCAGTTATCTACACAAAGAAAACAAAAGTTGCAGAAAATTTTGTAGTGTTTAGTAGAATGCTCTTTTCTTGGAGGCTTGATTGACACTAGCTTTGGTTTCATACTGATGTCAAGTTAAAATACGGCTTTCAATTAAAAGTTTTGTGGCATGGGTTTAAATTGTTAATCTTTTAAGTGTTTGGTAATATTCTTCAGTATGTTCTAGTTTGTTTAAATTATTTTTATTACTTTTTAAATTGTTTTAATGGTCTAATTGATTTTGCTTTTATTTTCTCTGGGGATCTCATGATACAGGGCAGGACATAAGAATTTTAATAAATTAAATAAATAAATAAATAAATAGATGTTCTTCTCTTAACATTTCCTATGGTTTAGTGTAGTTCCAAAACTAGCAAAATAATTGCCAGCATTTTCAACTGTCTTTTGCAAGTTTTAAACCATCACATATTTGTTTATAGTAGGTCAGTTGATGCATAGGGTATCCTCTGCCAATTTCTTCTTAATTACTGCTTGATTTGTGGAAGATGGTAGTGTTTCTACTGCTTAGCACCAATATGTGCTGCAAGTACCATATTGCCAATAATTTTACGGTCTTGTTCTCCCTATTCAGCAGAGCCAAAAGTAACTGACATCCAGTTGTTTCCTTAACCTTCTTGCAGTAGAATAACAGTTTTGTGTTGTCTGAAGGTGGGGTGGTGTTTTTTTGATCCCAGTGAGATTTGCAGTAAACTGTGGGGCCCATGTTCAAAGAAATGTTTGGATATATAGAATCAAATGTGTTCTACCAAACACGTAGAACATAAGGTAGAGTAAAAGTAAACTACAATCAGATAAAATAGAAGAAACTATATGTGCTCGTTATTGAGAGTATTTCCTGACCCCCGTGAGAATCTTACTGTACCCTTAAAGATCTGCCTGCTTCAACCAGGGTATGTACTTCTGCTTTGCTGAGTTATGGTTTGTTGGAAATGACGTGGAGCATTTTTTGTCCCAAGACAGTACATTGGCTGGGACAAAAAAATGGTATCCCAATGGTAAGAGTAAATAAATTTGTTGTAGCTATTTTTGATTGTACGAAAAATCTGCACATAAAGGGAAGGAAAAGGTAGTCTTATGGCACTGTTGAGTCTATTTTGGCATAGCAGGGTTAAACTGGTCTAGAGAAAATACTCATTAGTAATAAAGGTGGCACAAGACTGCTTCCTTCCTTATACTGAAACAGACTTAACACAACTATCTCTTTGAACACTGTACCTGGCAAGTGCCTGAAACATGATGTTATTTTAGGTCTACTTCTCTTTAGATTCTGCAGCGCACTGTGACTGAGGAAGGTCCAAGCTAGTGCTATTTAAGTTTATGTCCACCAATGAAATTTAACAGTGCTACAAATCTATAAAGAGCAAATAGGAAACTGATGGTTTGAAGTCTGATGTAATAGTTAATGTCTATCATACAGAATAACAGGTATGGTATAAGACAAGTAAATGTCAAAGTCAGAGATTAGCTTGACAGAGAAATCCACAAATTCTTTTATTCATTAGATTAATTTGGTAGAAATAAGCAGAGTCATACGAATGCATGCATATGACATTTAGGAATGTATGGGGGTAGGTTCTTTATATAGTATAAAGTCATGTAAGTTGATATATACATTACTTTAGGGTACATTCCCTAGCCTTGGTGCTGAAATACAAGATCTGGCATACAAAGCGGCTGGGAGAAATAGAGGAATACTTTTCCAGTAACCCAAGTTTACTGTGGCAGAATCTACACAGGTGAAATAGTGTATCTTTACCTTGATCCCAATCCTGTTGGAATACACAACGTTCCTCTCATTCTGACATGAAAACTTTTATTTGATGGCTTTAATGTGATTTTTTTTTAAAAAAACCCTCTAGTTTATTCCACTGTTTTGGGGAAGAATTATTAAAAAGTGAAAAACAACTTACGACCCTCTTTGACCCTCAAATTGAGATCAGGCTGGAATCAGTGGGGTGGGTGAGGCAGGTTGATGGGTGGGGAATGGTTGGTGGGAGAGACGACACAGAGTTGCCAGAAATGTGTCACCCAGGCTCTTGCTTCTGTACGAAGCGCTGGAAGGGTGGGCACCATTTTTTTTATTTTTTTCTTTGTACTTTGGACATATGTGAAGCTTTGAATCTTTGATCTTTGAATATTTGTTTGCCTTTAGATGTTCTTTTGAGTAGGATGATGGGGAGATCTCAGGAGGCAAGCATTATAAAACACTTTTCTGGGTGTAAGCAGTATTGAATTCAGTAGAACTTACATTTGAGTAGACTTGTATAAGATTGCATCTATGGGATCAATCCTATACCTACTTTTCCTGGGAATTAAATTTTTAAAATGAGGGAACAAATTAGAAGGGGTGGAGACAACACATATGACGGCTGAGGTAGCTGCCCAGGTATGTACCTCATCCAGTGGGAGTACAGGTGGGTGGTCCGAACGATGGCACACATGCAAACATATGCATACATATCAGGAACAAAAATCCCCATGGCCACTGCAGTCATGTGACTGGACATAAGCCAATACAGGAAACGCAGGCACACAGTAGGCAGGCACAGGCACGCCTCCTTGTCCCAATGTAATTATATGATGGGGGTCCTGTGTGGCTTTCCCAACTGATTTCAGTTTGGATTAAAACTGGTGCATGTGGCAGTAAAGAGGTCACACCAAAGCAGGATACTATGCAGTGGAGCTGGGAAACCTTCTTTCCATCTTTATGATATATAATATCTCTTCTAACTTTTAGAGAAACATGGGTATGATGTGGTCTTTTGCAAAGGGTTGTGGATTCATTTTTTTGTGTACAGGTTATACTTCTGTGTGCATGTGTTTCATCTAAGGAGATTGTGACAATGGCAGTGATAAGTATGGCACCGCATTTTTTCCCCAAGCTGGGATTCAAGTTACAATTTTTGTAAAAAAAAGAAAAAAATAGATATAAAAATTCACATCACTAAAAGATACAGAAGTTATAAGATGGCTAAACTATCAGTAGAGTTAAAGGCCATTTCAAAGCGTATTTATTAAAAAGCAAAGGGTACAGGTATTATAGCATTTTTTAAAGCCCTTTCTCTATAAGTAGCCAATGGCCTATCTAGCCTCTCTAGCAAAAGAATTCCAGAGGCTGGGAGCAGCCACTGAAAATTTCCTCTCCCCTGTTTGCATCACATAAACCTGTGAGGGCAATGGAGCCAAGACAAGGCTCACTTCTGAAGATCTCAAAACCTGGGGAGGAAAACACAGTCCTTCATATACATTGGACTCTTCCCTTTATTTGGAATACAACAGGCTGTGAGTTAATAAAAAGATCTGTATAACATGTTTAAATTTTTAAATAAATATATGGTTGGTCAAGGTGTTGTATTTCTGACATGGGCTCTTCAAAAAAACATATTTCAGATGTTCATTCTATATACAGGTGTGGCTCAGCAATCCAGGAGTGTATTTTTGGCTTCCTGAACCTGCCACAGGCCATGCCAGCCCTCCTCTCATTGAAAGTGGAGATAAGTGAAAGACCACACTGATTTTGTAAATTCTCCTTTGGGTTTTTGTGTATGTGTTGGCTGTGTGTGTGTGTGTGTGTGTGTGTGTGGTATTTTAAAAGAGAAGCACAGATTTTCCGTTTCTCACTTTTTTTTTTAATAGCCAGGAGATTCAGGAGTAACCCAATAGCTAAAGAGATATTTGAGGGTGGGTTGTGTGATTCTCACCCATGTTATATAAGGTCAAGCAGTGATTTGCTTCTGTTTTTCTGTGTTGATGCAGCAGGTAAGATATTAAACTGATAAAATGTTCTGTTCAAGTGATGTACTTTACTCAGTGGAATAGACCTTGGATATGGGTTCAGCAATAGCTTTTTACAAAACCAGCAAATATATTCTCCTATACATGCCTCGTATCTTCACTCCAGACTAATTATCTGCAATTGTAAAAAATGCACTTGGATTATTATTTTTTTAAGAAAAATGCAATATTTGATGTCTTTTGTTGTTTTACAGGAAAGATGATAAAGATTATGCTCTAAAGCAAATAGAAGGTACTGGAATTTCTATGTCTGCATGCAGGGAAATAGCAGTAAGTAACTCTAATATTAAACTAATCCTTGTGGTACAGTTACTTAATTAGCTGCTGTAATGAATGCACACTTTTATCTTCCATAAATTAAAGCATGTCTGAACTACAAGCAGTAGCCTTAAATTTAAATGCACAGATGTTGGCCATGATGAGTAGCTTCTTAGTTGAAACAGTAACTGTTTTTATCTCAAGGGGTGTAGCAAGTCATAATTGTGAGTGTCAAGGACCACAGTAGTTTGCATTTGGACCTTAAAATGAGATTCCCAAAGTAAGCTCAGTAAGTACAGAACAAGACTGAGAATCCAAACAGTATGGACATCTATCCTGAGAGATTTAGTTGTGAAATGAAAAGCTTAAATAGATGGTGAATTTCTTTATAGCTGTTTCAGTTTGACTCAGTAAAGATAAATATAACTGTAAGAAGTTATCAATTCAACCAACTGATTTTGTGTATCTTTGTAATTTATATTCAAGGATTAAAACTGTACTTGTGAAGTAAGTTTGTCACTTCTGTGTTTGTCCATGAGTTACTGCTCCCTTGCTTGTGCAGTTTTCCCAGTGAGAATTGCCCCCCATTCTGCAAAGTCATTGTTTGCTCTAATGATGAAAAATCAGCATGTCTTTCTTTCTATGTTTTGTTGCTAGGGCAGGTAGCAGCCAGAAAGGAATTCCATAAGACAGATGGTGCAGGAAGGGCAGAGGAAAAAAAACCAAATCCTCCCCTCTTGCAGCAGCCTCCATTCTGCTGTGTGGCTGGTCTTTTAAGAGAATTGCAAATGGGAAACTGTCTTTCTGCTTGCATAATATATTTCAAAATTCAGAGTAACTTACATCTTTATACTGCTTTCAGTGAAGAAGAAATATTTCATATAATACTGGTCTTACAGTAACTATGTCTATACTTCACAAACCTTGCAAGTTATCCTTTTTCAAGATCAGTTTTAAAGACACTCAGACTATGCAGTTTACCTTAAAGGTGGGCTAAAAGTTGTCAACACTGTTTTTCAAAAGTCAGTTTTTAAAGGGGTTTCTAAAATGCATGTTACTCATGATTTTTCTTGTAGTGATCTTATTCAAGCTTTAAGTCACAGCCTCCAAACTGGTATGCATTCTCTTAGGACTAAATTAATGTTTCTGATGTGAGGATATATATGGTAGTAATAAGCAAAAAGTGCTTGGAAACCATACAACTGGCTTGTGGTATAGAAAACAATATGCATATCATACTTTTCATGCAGCATGTTAGGTAGAAAAGTAGCTGAATTTAATTCTAACAGTATTTCTCTTACTCAAGAGTGAGATGCTTCGCAACTGGTCAGATTTTTGGGACTACTTTAACTACTGTCTTTGAAAACAACCCACACAAAGCAGCCAAGGAAGAGACAAACTTTTTTTTTGTTTACTTGTATAAGCAATAGTCTATTTGGTGCAAAAAGTTCAGTTTTTTGTTTTTATTTTTATTGTGGAACTTACTTGTAGAACTGGCTTTATTATAGAGTTACTTTCATAATAACCATGTAAAAGTAATTCTGCCTTCTGCATCCTAATAATGCACCTGAATTTGACCAAGCTGTAGTCTCGTTTAAGATGTAAACCATTCCTTAATTAAAATGAATCAATGCTTCTTTCTTTTTCTTGTGGATTAAAAATGTCAAAGATAATTCTGAGAAACAATTTTATTTATAGGACTTAAAATTATAAAAAGGAATGTCAACTCTAATCTCTCACTTGTATGGACACCTTTCTAATTGATGGTGTTTGTTTTACAGCTGCTGCGTGAGCTCAAGCATCCAAATGTAATTTCTCTGCAAAAAGTGTTTCTGTCTCACGCAGACAGAAAAGTGTGGCTTCTCTTTGATTATGCGGAACATGACCTCTGGGTAAGAAAAGCTTTCTGTTATTAGGTAGTCAGTTATAGGTGTTGGCTAGAAATGGATGAAGTGGTGCTACATCAAAGTGTTCTTCTCTGAGACCTGTTGCAATGAGAGAAATGACTCAGATGACTCTGTCCCCTTCTCCATGTTACATAGTGTTCTTTTATTCTTCATTCTTTGAAATACATATTTGTCCTTGATTTAGGGCAGCTTCGTATATGTGCTTCAAACATGGCACTTGCTTTCTGAAATCTGTCCTTTATCAGTCTCCCTTACATGAATAATGTACTAAAACATTTATATTCTATGCTTTATCAGTGGGCTGGGTCCAGAAACCTGTCTAGCAGAGTTCTGCTTGTGCTGGAGAAAGGAAGCAAGAAAGTGATTTTTGTCAATCCATTCTTCTCTCTTCAGTCCCCTGTGCCTTCTGACAAGCTGTGCCAGAAGGCTGGAGAATTCTCTGCAGTAGTATGAGAGGTACGGGGGAAGGAGAAAGAAGGGGGAACTGTCAAGAATACTTGACTCTTATTCTTGGTTGGAGAGCCTTTGCTCGATCTCGTTGCCTTCTGTGAGCAGAAGGAGTGCACCTTTTTGCTCAGTGATTACTCTAGATCTGACCAAATGATCTCAACACAGTTTTAAAAAATCTGGGAACAAGAACAAAACCTCAGGTCACCTGATTGTGAAACATATGAAGGATGGTATTTCTCCATATAAGCCTAACTGGTTTTAAGGTATGTAGAACCAGACCCTTTGCTGAATTCCATCATCTTTAGTGGTATATGTGGTGGTGACACAGGAGAAGACCTTCTTGGTTGCTTTTCTTAGACTATGGAATGGGCTTCCCAGTGAGATTAAAGTAGCCCCCTTCCTGTTTTTCTTCTGCTGGCAGGCAAAGATCTTCATATTCAGACAGGCCTACAGTAGTTAACTGATCTACACTGAGGTGCTGTACTTTTAATGTTTTAATTACTGTGGCATTCTAAAGTGTTTTAATGCATGTCTTAATCTTATAATTTGATATGTATAACTTATTTACTGTGATGTTTTGTTGCCCTTAAAGCACCAGATCCTGTCTGATCTTGGAAGCTAAGCAGGGCCAGCCCTTGTTAGTACTTGAATGAGAGACAGCCAGTGAATACCAGATGTTGTAGGCTATATGTCAGAGGAGGAAACTGGGAAAACCACCTCTGAGCATTCCCTGAGTAACAAAACTCTATGAAATACATGGGGTTGTCATAAGGTGACAGATGACTTGAGGGAACATGCACGAAGTGATCTTGCATTCCAACCTTGGGAGAAATGCAGAAGATAAATAAACAACAGACAATATGAACAAAGCACACAGCAGATAAAGGCAAAATGAATAGAATTTAGAGGACTGATGGAGAATGTATGTGAGGTTTGACTGTAATTCTACAACATGCTTCACTACTGGTTTTGCTGGTTAGGACTGATGGGTGTCATGGTCTGATCACAGCTGAAAGATGCATTATGCTCATTCCTGATGTAGAGCATTTAAGGTATTAGAAACATTTTTAATACGTTCTTAATACACTCTTTTGTTTCTTTTGTAAAATACGGACATTCATGATGGCAAAAGTAGCTTAGTGTTGTCTTCGAATCCCAGTCAGAGTTCAGCTGGAGGATTATTTAGAGAAGTTTCTCCTTCCTGAAAGTAGATGTTAAGCAGATTCTACAAATGTAGCTGCTGTTCCCCCTATACCTCGTTCACCATTGGATTGGCCACTGGGGCGCTGACATAAATGCCTCACAGAGCTTGGTTTCACCTAGTTACTGGCTTTATTTGGAGGAACCTCATTCAGATGTCTCCTGTCCACATTTGGTACTTGGCAGTTGCAGCAAAACAGACAGTAGTCTGATGTTATCTCTGGATGTTTTGTGTGTCCTTCCTCACAAAGGCCTTGAGAAAAGTGAAGGCTGTTTGAAAGTACCAACAGAGCACTTCATGCAGTTACATCTTTCTTGCTTTGTTTTTTCAGTAGTGGGGACGTGAAAAATATAAATCTTAGGGGTCCAGTATAAAACTTTTAAGTCTCAGCAGACTTCTTCTGTGGTTTCACAGATCATAGTGGGAGGTGTTGGGTCTTTAGACAATACATACCCTATGTCTGAAAATGTCAAAGAGTGTGTGATCTCTGATGAATAGGGGCCATCATCAGGTCTTTAAAGTTTATCTGTTAGTAATTTCAAGTCAGGTTGTCAAGATGGTTTCAGGTCTAAGAGTTAATAGCGCTTGTTAAGTGTTTTCTCTCCAGGCTTCTGCAACTACACAGGAGGTTGTTGCATATTTTAACTGGATAAATACCTGATGTCAGTTGGCAGTGAAGCAGGCTAAAAACTGGATTAAGTTGTTCTTTTCCAGTGTTAAGGTTGGAATTGTGTTGGTGCACTGTGCTGGTATAACTGTGCTAGTGCAGGCAGTGGCAGCAAGACGGAAAAAGACCGTGAACTGGATGCAAATCTGTATGTGGAATTCCTGACAAATCACATGTCAGATATATATCTAATCTTTCTGGTGCAGCTCTTTCTTTTCTGTACTTTATTGTAAGTAAAAGCATGAATAGAGAAATCAAACTACATGTGCAGTATTACTCTCTGCTTCTCCAGTTTAGCCCCAACTGTATTTCATAGAGGGTTTCAGTAGGAAGAGAATGATAATATTAAACATGTGGCAGCTTTTAGTATATTAAAGGATAGATTAAACTTAAGAGGAAAAGACAATATTAATGTAAAGCATCATGAATGACTGGAGCACCAAGTACAAATACTAACGAAAGGCTGTTGATTAATTCTTGTAGTAGAAAAGTAACATAACTCTTGTTTAAATTGCGAAGAATGCCATGTTGGCTATTGAATTCAGAGGACGATATAGGTTGCTTGATACATTATATCAAGATACTAGCACCCATGTTTATTATGAGTGTTTGTGTTTCTGTTTTTCAGCACATAATAAAGTTTCACAGAGCTTCTAAGGCAAACAAGAAGCCAGTTCAGTTACCTCGGGGAATGGTGAAATCTCTATTATATCAGATCCTAGATGGTATTCATTACCTACATGCTAACTGGGTGTTACACAGGGATTTGGTAAGTAGATCTACAGTGGGGATTAGAAATAGGTGTAAGGTTTATGCCCAGTGGTGGTGTTTCACACAGGATATTACATACTGAGGTACTAATGGCTTCCTTTTAATGTTGACTTGGCGCTACAAATATCTGGTAAATAAATGCTTTGTTTTGCATGAAGTTTTTCAGTTACCTGGCAAGGGAAATGACTTTTTCCAGTAGCTGTTTTTCCATTGTTTGATAAATCAATATGAGACACAATAGAAAAAGTTAAGTGTTAGTGCATATTACCTCTCTGTCACAAAAGTAATATTTCTTTGCAATCTAAGTAGTCTTATTTCATATGCATGTTTTGCTAGAGCAGATCAAAGTTTTTTTAGGCCATTCCTGTCATCAGTACTGGCTTGCAAGATCACTCTTACAAATTTACAAACAGAACGTGGTAGAGATAAGAGTTTCCAGGTGAAATGCAAGACAAGAGTTCCTCTACCTTTAATGGTTGTGTGACAAACAGCAGCAGCTGAAATTCCTCCTCTACACAACTATGAAACATATAGGAGTTCTGTTTGTATTTCATCTGATACAACTGATAGAATAACCATCAGTGACACTTATCTTCAGCATCTAGAGATCAGGCTCCTGGCCATGCTTGATGGTCATTAACAGACTGCCCCCATCCATAAATGTGTATGATTTTGTATGAAAGCCACCAAAAATATAGCTCCTGCAGTGTGAATGAATGGCTAGGCTTCTGTCTTTCCAGGCTTTATTTGCAGTATAAGAATGGCAGTGAGGCCTTGGTTTAATGGTTGGTGAGGGCAGCTGATTATCCAGGGACCTTTTACTCACCGTCCATGTCATGAGCTCTGGACATACATTATCTGAGGATTGCTCCTATTTTTGAGAAGCCAGTTGAGGAAGCTGTTAGGTCATTGGTGCTCATTTGTTGCCAAGTCATGCTGAATGTTTGAGTGTGTGTGACAATTGTAATGACCAGGATGCGGGTGCCACTGAGTAATTTTAGCAATAGTTATAATATATTAATATAATTTAAACAGATTTATCTTAATTTATGAAGCAATACTACAATATATAGTTTATAGTATACACAGTTTATAGAGTAGCTGATATTGCAAATGGGGTTCTAGTTTTCCTTTGTATCATAATGCATTTGAGTCAGAACATTGGGGATTTTCATCTAGGATAGTAGTCCTTGAAAAAGGACTTTATCATAGTTTATTTTTCTTTCATTGGTTTGCTCAGTGGCAGCTTTCTTTTCAGCAAATGTTAATGTTTTGCTGGACTAAAATATTTTGGAGTAGACAGGTGGGCTGTATCCATTCAGTCTAGTGCAACTGTGGGTGTAGCAGCCATGTTTGGAAGTTCTCTGTAGACCATAAGATTTCTGTGCTCCTCTCTCTGTGTCTGGGTATTAAGCCTGCTTTAGACCCTATGGTCTAAATGTAATTGTGAGTCATAAGTAGAGTAGACCCATTCATTCTGTGGGAAATCAACACTTACATAAGTTCCATTCATTTCATGGATCTGCTCTTATTGGGATTAACGATTGGATTTAATGTTATGTGTTTGACTCCTTCTCAGCTTCTGTGTTGCTTTGAGTGCTTACAAAAGCAGTAGAAGAGCATTTCAAACTAAAAATTATCATATACCAGATTTGTTGATACTTTGAATGAACTCTTATGAACATGAAATAACTGAATGTGCTGTTCTGATGCACAGTTCTTGTTATTTTAGCACATAGATTTCAAACTCAAGGGTACATTTTTTTAAATGTATATGCACAACAGTTGCTTTGACCTTCATTGTTCGAGCAGAATAGAAAGGAGAGATCTATTTCTAAGAAAATGATTTTTTTTTATTTTATAAAATTGTCCAAAGACGGGTTAACCAATGAAAGTATATTCATGTTTGGAAAAATAGTCCAAACTGGGTTGCTTAAAAGATGGATAAATTTAGTAGTGCCTTTACACTGAATATTTACAAATAAAAGCAGCTGCTTCTACTTAAGGATGTTGGACTGTTGTGAAATAAGTTGGTAGATGCAGTTCATCTAAACACCACTTTGCATATGGCAAAGATTGGAATAAGAGAAAGAACAGCTTTTTTGAGAATGTTTGTTTACTGTATTCATTCATATCTTGAAAAGCAAATGCCAAATATAGCTGTGGGTTTGAGATGTACCTGGCTAGTAAGATAGCTTGCAAGAGTTGGTTGTG
Source organism: Cyclura pinguis (assembly GCA_030412105.1). Taxonomy (NCBI): domain Eukaryota; kingdom Metazoa; phylum Chordata; class Lepidosauria; order Squamata; family Iguanidae; genus Cyclura; species Cyclura pinguis. The sequence continues at coordinate 259,162,107 of CM059601.1, read as the reverse complement.
ATACCTTTACTGTGGGTCACCAGCTTAGAACTTAATCTACTATATAAAAGTCAAAGTTTGTCCGTGAATTTGTCTGTTTTCTGTGTCAGGTAGGCGAAGACCTCATACAGTTGGCTGAGTGAGGCGAGAAGACCTCATATGACTGGCTGGCTGTGAAGATTCTATGAAATCTTGGGGTTGGCACTTTAGGGAGGAGTCTTCAGAATTCTCAGCCAGAGAGCTCTTGGGTCTCAGGCCGGTTGCTATGGAGGTGAGGCCTACCATCAATAAGGATGCCAGAAAACATTTGGCAAGCATATGTGAGAAAAATTAAAGTGACATACACAACATAGCTCATTTCCACACTACAATGTCATGGTGCTATTATTCCACATTCAACATCCTGTAATTTAAGGAGGGGCATTTAAGAATTCTTAACCAGAGAGATCTTTGGCCTCAGTAAACTACAAACCCCAGAATTCCATAGGATGTTGAAAGTGGAATAACAGCACTATAACAGTGTAGTGCAGAAATGGCCATAGTTACAAGGTCTTCTCACCTCACACAGTAGATTGTATGGATTCCATATGTGAGGAATCTTAAACTTGAAATTCAAAACAAAAAATGCTTCCAAAAAAACGTAAAGCCATTGCACAAATTCAACAAAAAGGAAAAAAAAAAGCCAGTACATCAGTGTCACCAGGCAACACATATTGGATTGGGAACTATGGGGAAAAGTTACAGGTACTGGAATAGACCGGTTGCCATGGAGATCATGCCTAGCAGCAAGGAGGATGACGGTGCATTCCCATAGGAACCCAATCTCTGTATGTTAACAACTACGAATACAGATTGGATTGGGGAATATGGGGATAAGCTATGGGCACTGGGATAGGCCAGTTGCTATGGAGACAAGGCATAGCAGCAAGGAAGAGGACAGTGTACTCCCTCAGGAACCCAAACTGTGTATGTAAATAACTTTGAATACAGATTGCATTGGGAAATACAGAGCAAAGTTACAGGAAATGGAGAAGACAGTTTGATGATTTCTTAAGAGGAAAATAAAATCCCAGGCAATCCCGGGTAAATATGTGCTGTAGTGCATATTTTGAGAGTGAACCCTACTGTCTACAGAAAGCAAATTCTGGATCCAACCTTCTCTGCATTTGAACTTGCAAACTGGGATGTCTTTGTTAATTGGTGATTTGTAGAACATGCCTCAGAAATGCTGGCCAGCAGCCATTTCCTCCCTAGCAGCAGTAATCTTTCAGCTGATTCTGACTCTGTGTATTAAAGGATTATCATCATTTATTTATATAGCACCATCAGTGTACATGGCCCTTACAATTTACAGTTTACAATTGTCAATTTGACAGTTCCTTGCCATCAGGCTTACAATCTAAAATGACAGCAGGAAAAAAGGATGGCAGTGGGGAAGGGGATTACATCCAGCAGCTGCTGGCTGCTGTTTGCTCCCTCAAGAGGCCACAGTAGTGACTGTTGGGATTGAGGGAGGGCCTTTCTTCAGCTGCTGGAACTAGGCATGATGGTGCACATTTTTTGTATTGTATGTACTTTTTGTACTTGGGTACCCATAGCTAGATAGATTTGTAGGAAGACTCACTTAGAGACACACAGCTGGGTTGGTAGAACTGGACTTCTTCATCTTATTATAGCAGTCTTTCCAGTTTCCTAGTAACTGTTGCAAGAAGATTTAGAGACCCTGCTGAGTGATGTGAGGCATGGTGTAGAGGGAGAGCGTGAATCCCTGGAAATTGGGCAGAAGCACCTTTTGTGAGTGAATCGTTGTGTCTATAGAAAGCAGATTCTGGATCAAACCTGCTCTGTATATAAATTTATGAACAAGAGTGCCTTTGCTATTTTTTTGGGGGGGGGGGACAAGAAGTAATTCTTTGCTAATTGTCTGGTAGGATTTTGTTGGATTTCTTCTCAAATTCTGGTTTGATTTTTTTTTTTTTTTGAAGTATGCTTCTTTGCAGGCACTGGCACTAAAAAAAACCAAAACCAAACAAAAAACTAGTGCCTTCTTGCATTACTTAAGTAATGTGGCCATGAGATCAGCACATTCCCAAGAATGGTAACGCACTGTAGTATTTATACGTATATCATCAGTAAACCCCAAAGGAGATTAAGGATTGAATTACAAACACCCATGGCACACCCAATTATTGTAGAAAAGTAACTTCTTCTGAGCACGACCATTTCTGTTTTTATGCTTGTACTTAACCTCATTTTAGTCACTTATTTATAATAATATTCAACATTCAGATTCTATACCATGAATTCACTTAAGATATTACATAAGATAGGTTTATCAATAATCCAGATGTTCTTGTTCAACTCTGCATTACCAGAATAGATCATGATGCTTAAAAGAGTTTTGAATAAGATTTTAAAATACTAATTTCTAATACAATAGAATATTACTGTAGTGCATTTTCACTTCTCCTGCCCTGTTATAAAGTACATTCTCTTAAGTCTGTTTGATGAAGCTTTCTGAATAAGGAAACATTCATAAGTACCTGTTAGCCAGGGAAGGGAGCTTGTTTCTTAACTGTGACCTGATGAAAGATAGAAAGGAATTTTGTGTAGTACCTTAATGTCTTGGTCTCCTGGAGAATCTAGTCCTGTATTTTTGGTCTCATTTGTGAACTCTAGCAGAAGCGAATGTAGGTACTAGACTGGTTAAGCTGCAGCTGTAGGGTAGATTCAGAAATCTAAAGTGTTAGAAATTCAGTGTAAAAGAGTGAGTACAGATGTTACCCATTGCTAGGAAACCATACATTTGTGGAGATTTCTTCACAAACTAGTTTAAACCTAGGAGCTATTCACTGAAATAAGACTTATTTCAACCATATTTGTTCAATCACCATGCTGTCATCTTACCTCAGAGTAGCGATGCCAATCTGTTAGACCATAAGATGCATGAAACCTTTTCCTGGAGCTCCACCCCTGCTCCTGTTGCTCCTATCTGTTGCCCAGTACAGAATTCAATTTTTTGTTGTAGAATAATAATAATTTTTATATTATTAATCTGACCCGTTCAGCTTTTATGTACTGGAAAATTAAATTAAATTTGTATTATATTACATAGAGCAAACAAACTGTGCTTTTCAAGTACTTTTTGCAGAAGCTGTACTTAAATACGGAGATAAAAATAATTTTCCTGGAATATAAATCTGCAGATATCCAGTTAACAGGCAAAATATTCATGCTGCTTTTTGGACCAAGGCTTAGAACTATATTTTCTGATGAGCTGACCAGAAACTAGTTCTTATGGTTTATTTATGCTTATTAAAATTGAGGCTTTAGTCTGACATGGGAAAAATACTTTTCTATAGCATTTGCTTAGTCCTGTGAAATGTAATTGCTGAGTGAATTTATGTGACCTATTTCCTGTGAACTATAATCCCATATCAAAGTGACAGACCTGCATGCTAGACTATATGCTGATTTTAATATTCTGTGTTGCCTTGAGTTGTATGAATAAATTAAATAGCTCAACTTCTGGAATTGTTTTCAGAATATAAAAATGTCACAGAGAAGCTAGAGGTTCAGCTGAGCTAAAGCACTTGTCTCTGAACTGTACCTGGTTATGCAGAAAATATATATTTCTGTGCATGCATTGGAGTAGCAAGGTTCTGTCCTGGGCCCAGTGCTATTCAATATCTTCATCAATGACTTGGATGAAGGAGTAGAGGGCATGCTGATCAAATTTGCAGATGACACCAAATTGGGAGGGGTTGCTAATATCCCAGAGGACAGGATAAAATTTCAAAATGACTTTGACAGATTGGAGAGCTGGGCCAAAGCTAACAAAATGAATTTCAACAGAGGGAAATGTAAGGTCCTGCACTTAGGCAGAAAAAACAAGTATAGGATGGGGGACGTGTGGCTGGATAGCAATACATGTGAAAGGGATCTAGGAGTCTTGGTAGATCACAAGCTGAACATGAGTCAGCAGTGTGATGTGGCAGCCAAGAAAACCAACGCGATTCTTGGTTGCATCGATAGGAGTATGGTGTCTAGATCGAGGGAGGTAATGGTACCACTCTATTCTGCTTTGGTTAGACCTCATCTTGAATACTGTTTCCAGTTCTGGGCGCCTCAGTTCAAAAAGGATATTGACAAGCTGGAACGTGTCCAGAGGAGGGAGACTAAAATGGTGAAGAGTCTGGATGCCATGCCCTATGAGGAACGGCTTAGGGAGCTGGGTGTGTTTAGTTTGCAGAAGAGAAGGTTAAGAGGGGACATGATAGCCATGTTTAAATATTTGAAGGGATGTCATGTTGAGGAGGGCAGGCTTGTTCTCTGCTACTCCAGAGACTAGGACAAGGAGCAGTGGATTCAAGCTCCAGGAAAGGAGAGTCCACTTGAACCTCAGGAAGAACTTCCTGATGGTCAGAGCTGTCCAGCAGTGGAATATGCTGCCTCAGAGTGTGGTGGAGTCTCCTTCTTTGGAGGTTTTTAAGTAGAGGCTGGATGGCTATCTGCTGAGGATGCTTTGATGTGTGTTCCTGCATAGCAGGGAGTTGGACTGGATGGCCCTTGTGGTCATCCAACTCTATGATTCTACGATTAAACTGTAGATGTGATTTTTTCCATACGCACACTAGAGTGGGAGGGGGAGCTATCCTTAAATTCAGTCTGAATTCAGTTTTTAGTCCCAAGTGGAGGAGATCCATTGAATTAATGGGAATTTGGTACGTTAATAGCTGCATAGAGTAGATTCACTGGATCTACTCCAGTTGGGATTAACCATTTGATTTAAGCCATTATGTTCAGAAATTCGTATTTATGTGGATTTTTCTAGTGGAGTTACTTGTACTCTTTGGGATGTTTAGTTTTTGTTGCTTTTAAAAATAGCTCTGTCCTTTGCAGCTAAGCTTTCTGCTTGTTATATCCAGTTTGGATTTTTACTGTCATATGATACTGTTCTCAGTGCAGTACGCATACCACATTATCAATAAACTCCTACATAGATTTACCTTTTATCTGTGTGCCATGTTAGTCTACAGTATTATAAGGACAAACTGTTACATTCTTTTCAAAGGTGCTAGGTGAACAGTTTATGATCAGAACTTGTTCACGCATATGCTTAACTCAATGAAAGTGAGTGGTTGGAGTGATAAAAGCACCATAGGTCATCCTGAGCCATGAACATATTGAGGTAAAACCACATATAAAACCACTTTCTCACTCTCAGTTTTCCAGTACATAGAAATTAGTGTATGGGTCACGTATTCCATTGTCATCCATAATCATTATCATAATCATATATGCTAATAGTGAACTTTGGAGCTGAACTATAATGGCTGGGTAGTCAAAATACAGCTGCTATGAAATAGGAAAGAAATCTTAGTATGCTTAGGAATTTGCCTACATTTTGTAAAGACAGAAAAAGTCTTTATTTGGAGGAAACTTAAGACAGTAAAAAACACCTTCAGAGCAGCCTGATGAATGTAAGAACACAAGAAGGAGCCATCATAGATCAGTTCAAAGGCCTACATTCAACATTTTGTTCATACAGTGGCCAGATAGTTGGCTGTTGGAAGGTTGCCAGCAAAACATAAATGAAATTATACCTTCCATCTCATGCTTATCATCTGCTGGTATATATGCTATCTCTGATGCTAGAAGTAATATATAGTTGTCCTGACTACTAGCCATTGACAGCCCCATCCTTCGTGATCTTATCTAATCCCGTTCTTAAAGCCATAACCACACCTTGTAACTATATCACAGTTCAACTATGTGCTGTGCAAAGAAGCATTTTTCTTTTCTGTTATCCGTGCTGAATTATAGGTGTTTTGGTGGTGGCCCTAGGTTCTAGACTTATCAGAAAACTTCTCCCTATTTAACTTTCTCCACACTATGCCTAACATTAATCACCTATATCATGTCTTCTCTCACATGCCCTTACTGACCTATAGTTTTCTGGAACTCCGTCATATATTCATTCTAGAGATATGTTACATATTTCTCTTAGAGGAGCAGCAGTTTCAAAACTCAGCTTTTAATGATTTCTTGAGTGAATGCCATGTGGAGCTGGTGCTACTTTTTGCTTCAGATCCTCAGCTTCCTGGAAACATTGCTTCAGACATGGGCATTTCCTCTGTATCTTTAGCAATGAAGGCAGGTGAAAATAATTTATCTTCTCTGAAGTCACTTTATCTTCCTTCAGAACTTCTTGAATTTTGTTATTATCCATCTTTGCTCCTGGTATGATTAAAGAATTTTTCATTGATAACCATGATTACTGTTGGTAATATGCTGCTTTTTCTATCGCCTCCAATTTTCTGGGTTTTTTTTTTTTTTTTGGTGACACCTTGTCTTCTTTCTTGTTCTGTGAAGTATTGTGGAGGTGTCTAAGGAGGAAGGACACGATATTCCCCCAAAGACATAGTTGGAAGTCTGGATCAGAGTACCCATACAGCAGTGTTTTGTGTCAGTTACCCCTCGTTAATTCCTAAACAGAAACAAAGCTGTGAGCAAAAAACAAAAGAAGACCCACTGTTTGTTTTGTATCTGGAGAAAACTACTAGTTTACTCTGAAGCTGCTTTGTTCCCACTAGAATTTTCTGGATGAGCTGTGTTTGCATTTGCTTTTGCTTTATATTTTCTATTAGGTGCCACAGGTATACAATATCTTGCTATGTGAGGAGGCCCTGGGTAACAAAGACTGCTTGGTATTGTCTAGGTGGTTCCAGCTTGAAGGTATTTTGAAATGCTGAATTAATTCTTTTTTAAAATGAGTATCTTCATCTATTTATAATTTAATATAATAGTTACTTAGCTTTCATTGCAACTGTGTCTTTTTTATATAGAATTATTACATTTGGAGAATATTATAAACAGCACTGTTTTTGTGGTGTCTCCATACTGGTGGAAATTTTTTCCCAAGGAATGTATGTTTGGCTCCATCCTTACCAGTTTTGAAATTAGCACTGAAACATCTTTTTTTCACTGTGCTTTTGAAAAGTGTTGCTTTGATGTTTTTGCTTGTTTCTTGCTGCTTTTTATTTTTTATGTTTTACTGGATTTTTAAAACTCCTGCTTTGGTTTTATAACCTGTAGTGTTACCTTTCCATGTGAGTTCCTTGGGAAGGCTGAAAAATAGAAGTCATCACAAAGTCAATTAGAGATGTAATGCAAAATTTCCAGTAATAACCACATGAAAACATTTCATTCTAAAATCAGCAGTAAAATAACAGAGCAGTTAATATGACACTTTAAAGAATATGTGCCAGCATCTTTTTCCATTTAAGAGCAGATTTTTAAAAAGCAGAAACTTTAGTGGGCATTTTAAAATTGTTAATGATGAAGTTGCTTATAATTCTTGTCATGGGAATTCTATAGTAATGAGGCCGCTGCTGCAAAAGAGCCCACAAATGTGATGGATAGATACAGAAGGTTTTTCTGATAAACTTCTTCAGATAATGTGATCCCAAGCTGTGTATGGCGTAGAACTCAATGGTAAGCACTTTCAGGTGGGCATGAAGGCACATTGAAAACCAGTGCAGCTCATGGATAATTGGTATTATGTGCCTGGATTCTTGACTTACAAATAGGCAGCTGTATTCTGCAGCTGCTGAAGCTTGTGAAATGTCTTAAAAGACAACCCATGGAAAACTTTACAGTATTCTAACACAGATATAACAGAGGTATAAATGGCTATCCAAATATTTGCACAGCTGGCAGATTAGTCCAAACCCATATAAGGTGCTTGTGGTCATCAGTGGCACCTGTACTTCCAAAGGTAGTGGTAGGTCCAACATAAATTGCAAATTGCACTCTTGATCCTTGTGGAGAGTATAACGCCAGTTATATAATTCCTCCAGATCAATAGATCTGCCGATTCACAATACCTCCATCTTCCCAAGATTAATCTTTAATTTGTTTGTTTGCATCAGTTTGAAAATTGCGTACAGACTTCCTTAACTTCCTAAGACCTAGTGGGTGGGAATGAGAGGTAAAATTGGTTGTTATGCATGTTGAATATGTTAATCTTCCTCAGTGACTTGTAGAAGTTAAGAATCATGGGTGATAAGAAAAAAAAAACCCTGAAGAAGCACCACAGAAGTTTGCCTATCTGGAAGGGGCCAGAGCTGCCATGACATTGTGTCTCCACTCCACCCCACCCTCAATATGCCTAGGTGACCCAAATACTATTGTTGATTGTATTAAAGATCACAAAAATGTTTGTGACAACTGACAGGATTGTACTCCTTCCCACCTCCATTTACTACCTAGGTCATCCCGGAAGAACACTAACCCTGTCACCAGACCAGATCAGAAACACATCTGAACAAATAAATGCATGGAACTTCAGAATCTTTGATCAAACCTTATTTACTCATTTAAAGTCTGGTTAGCTTAGCACGATCTGAATTGTTGGGTGACTTATTTTTATTACTTCTAGTTGAATTCTGTATATATTCCCCAACATGGCTTTACTTTCAGAGGAGTTAGCTTACATGTCCAGCATCCTCCAGCATATCCATGGTGGCTTTAAGGGAGCTGTAGTCAACAATATCTGGGGGGGGCACCAGAGTGGGGGATACTGGCATGCACTGTGTTTGATAAGTCTCGTATGGAAAGGAGGATGTTAAAATCTCTTATTTATTCTGAAGAACTGGATGCTTAGTCTGATCATAGATCTGACTGGAAAACATGCTGCTGACGGGCAGCAATAAGAATACTACATCTACGGTTAAATTGGAAAGGTGAAAAGTATTTTTATCTGAAACAGGTTTGGAAGTTACTGCCAAAAAAATTGAAATCAGATAAACAAGATGGAATGAAAATTGGAAAATAAATGGGATGTTCTGGAAAACCAACTTGTTAACTGATAAGATGCAGAAAGATTTAATAGTCCAAGGTGATACATTAGCTATGCAAGAGCAATTATTAAACATAATAACAGTACAGGTTGAAAACTTTGACTGACAAAATAATCTGATGATAGAACGTGCTCCTAAGAGGTTAAGAGGTGGGAACACTTTCTTGTGTAATACCGAATCATCAATAAGCTCTTCTTGTGTATATATGTATTAGCCTTGCATAGTATACAGGTGTTACAGAGCTTTGTGATATTGGTAATTATGGGAACAGGGTCATCCAAATTCAAGTGAAATAATCACTGCTGCTTGCTTTCCTTCCATTAGTGGCTTGTGCCATTTATGGTTGTAGATGCAAGCTCATTTCTACTATTGAGGTGCCAAATAAGCACCTCTGTAACAACAACAACAGCAACAATAATAAGTAGACATGAAGTTCTGGTCTTATATATTTGAGAAGCCTTTTGTGATAATGGGGTTTCCCGTTATCCAGGTTTCAGTGCTGAAGGGGGATACTTCTCCCTTCAGGCATATAAAGGGTTAATGAACCATTAGGGTTAGCATCATAGGTCACGAGAGATAGTTGCCCAATCAGGGGAGAAAGGTGAGAATCTTCGAGAGGCTTCAGTGGAGAAATTATAAAATTCTTGAGAGGCCATGTGGTAGAGAGGCAACAAAGAAACATCCTGGAGATGAAATCTATGCCAGTAGCAGGCTGGAGGCCCTAGGCCTCGCCCCCTGGCCTCACTCTTCTCTTAGACTATCTAAGCCTCTGATCCCCAATGTGAGTAACTAGAATATTAATTAGTTAGTCGTGCTAGGGTATTTCTGTTTATTTTAGTACTATGGCTGGAATGGCATAGATTGTCTGTAACTTGTAACTACTAAGTGGACCTGGGGGAAGGTGCCCTCATGTAAGTGATATCTCTGTGATCTATATTGCCTGTTCTTTGAATAAACATTTTACTGTTTCAAGAACTCTCGACTCTCCTATTTCTGTATGCCTTGGTTATATGCATAGATAGAATCCCTCTTTCCCAGAGAGGTCCGGGGAAGAAAAGAATCTCTAAGCTTAGAGACTGGTGGCTCCCTTGCAGCGTCCTACTGTGCTGCTAGATTGGGATTTGATACAGTGCGTGGTGGTTGTATTAATTAATGAAATCTGGGGAATTTCCTGCTCCTATTCAAGGGCAGAAGTCAGTCTTGGGGAGCTGGGAATTCGCTCAGTTGTGACACCTTTTTATCTGTAACATTTGTTAAGAGGTGTATCTCAGGAGTTTAGCATTCAAACTTTAATGCTCAAAATGTTTTTCTGCTATTTGGATTTGGACATGGAAATGTTTGTATAGTCACTTGACATATAACCATTGGGAGAGAGAGAGAGAGAGAGATCTGGATTATGTCCAATTTAGTGGAAAATCTGAGCCCTTGTGGCTTTTTGGTATAGCTCTATCATTCATTTCTCACTATAAGTCATGCCATGATGTGATACTGTGCTTTGCTACATGGGAATAGGGCTAATGATTGACATCATGTTTCAGCTAGCCATTAGGAAAAGAAAAGCAAGTTGCTGATCCCATAATTGATTTGCCCTGACTTATTCAACTGCTTATAGAATCCATCTTTTAAGACTGGGTTTTACTCTAAAAACAATGCTTGGTTTCAAAACTTTCAAGTGATGGTTCACCCACAGTAAATCTTATTAACATGTGTGAAGGATACATACACTTATTTTACTCTGGAAACCCAAGAAAGTGAGAAGCCAGGACCGTATATATGTACTGAAATGTGGTTTTACATATTAAGTTAAATAATTTTTTTTGGACTAACAGTAGGTTCATTGAATAGTAATATGAAAACATAATAAAGTATCTTAAATAGTTAGTTTTTTTAAATATTAATAGTTTTATTCATCTTTCATTGGGCAGGCTGGTAATTTAATAGTAATATGAGTAAGTTGATTTTAATACCATTAATTGATATGAGTAGGTTGAATTTAATACCATATCTAAGTTTGGTTCAGGATTTCATGTAACTATATTAATGTAGATATGTCATAACAGCAGCAGAAAATGTTGACGAGCAACAACTACCCAGTGTACTTTTCATGGAATCATAGAAATGTAGAGTTGGAAGAGACCCCACAGGCCATCCAGTCCAACCCCCTGCCATGCAGGAACACCCTCAAAGCACTCCCGACAGATGGCCATCCAGCCTCTGCTGAAAAACCTCCAAAGAAGGAGACTCCACCACATTCCGAGGCAGCATATTCCACTGCCGGTCAGCCCTGACTGTCAGGAAGTTCTTCCTGAGGTTCAGGTGGAATCTCCTTTCCTGCAGCTTGAATCCATTGCTCCTTGTCCTGGTCTCTGGAGCAGCAGAAAACAAGCCCTCTCCTTCCTCTACATGGCATCCCTTCAAATATTTAAACATGGCTATCATGTCCCCTCTTAACCTTCTCTTCTGCAGACTAAACATACCTAGCTCTCTGAGTCTACCCTCATAGGGCATGTCTTCCAGGCCTCTCACCATTTTGGTTGCCCTACTCTGGACCTGCTCCAGCTTGACCATGTCCTTCTTGAATTGGGGTGCCCAGAACTGGACACAGGATTCAAGATGAGGTCTAACCAAAGCAGAGTAGAGTGGTACCAGTACCTCCCTCGATCTAGACACCATACTCCTGTTGATGCAGCCGAGAATTGCGTTGGCTTTCTTGGCTGCCGCATCACACTGCTGACTCATGTTCAGCTTGTGGTCTATTAAGACTCCTAGATCCCTTTCACACGTACTGCCATCCAGCCACATGTGCCCCATCCTATATTTCTGTATTCCATTTTTTCTACCTAAGTGTAGGACCTTACACTTCTCTCTGTTGAATTTCATTTTGTTAGCTTTGGCCCAGCTCTCCAATCTATCCAGGTCATTTTGAATTTTGATCCTGTCCTCTGACGTATTAGCAACCCCTCCCAATTTGGTGTCATCTGCAAATGTGATGAGCATGCCCTCTATTCCTTCATCCAAGTCGTTGATGAAGATATTGAACAGCACTGGGCCCAGGACAGAACCCTGTGGCACCCGCTAGTCACTTCTCTCCAGGATGGAAAGCAGCCATTCGTGATCAGCCTTTGGGTTCGGTCAGTCAACCAGTTACAAATCCAACTAACAGTAGCCCTGTCCAGCCCGCATTTTACTAGCTTCTTTGCAAGAATGTCATGGGGAACTTTGTCAAAGGCCTTACTGAAATTGAGAAATGCTACATCCACAGCATTCCCTTCGTCTATCGAGCTAGTAACTCTATCATAAAAAGAGATAAGATTAATCTGGCATGACTTATTTTTGAGAAATCTATGTTGACTTCTCATGATTACCGCGTTTTGTATATTTTAAGGGCAGAAGGTCAGATTGAAACAAGAAGTTGTATAAATACACGATTAATACAGTTACACCAAATTGAAAAAGATAGAATTTTTATGTAAATTGGTTCTTGGTTCTGCGTCCTTGGTGTTTGACACTATACAGCAAGCAAAGTGAAGATGAGTTACCATTTCAAAATAATCACTTAGATTAATATGAATTGTTATCTCTATTCTGAAATGAAAAAGAAATCTTAAGATTCACAGTAGTTTTGAAAAAATGCATTCAGAAAGAGAGGAAGTGATGGAGTGGCTGGGATTGCCCAAAAGTGAATTAAAGAACAAAACATGAGAATGTGAATTCTCAGAAATATTCCCATTTATGTATCCAGTATTGGCAGCACACATGCATCTGGCAACAAACAAAAGTTGGATATTCAGTTTTCTGTGAAATATATCCGGCCTTCCATCTTCACTAGGGTTAGGGGCGCAGGACCCCACAAGTTGGAAAAACTGCAAATATCAAAAAGTGTGTGTGCATGTCTATGGGAAGGGGGCCAAGGCATGGTGGGGAGAGCAGGCACCCAAGTTCCATACCAGGTCAGGGAAAAGAGAGGGAAAGGGAGTGGGTTGACATGGTGGCTTCATGCTTCCTCTCTTTCACTTGTTTCTTTCGTTGGATGGGGGGGTGCTGAGAAATTGGGCTATAATCCATCCTTAGCTGACTAGGCAGTACCTAGGAGGGGAGGATGATAGGTGGGATTGTAAAGGGGTGCATGGCCTGATCAGAGTCACTGAGAGGAAAGGTTGTCCTGCAAAAGAAGCTCCTGAGGTTGGGAGGGGGTAAGGGTTGGAGAATCTCACAAATAATCGAATCTGTGAAAGTTAAACCTGCAAATATGGAAGGCCAGCTACACTGATATTGCAAAATGTTTCTGCAAAGTGTTTCGTTACAAGGTACCATCTTGTTTAGACCACAGAGAGTGGTACATATTCTGCCCAGATTTGTTCATTATATGTTGTGCTAGTCATTGTTAGTGTTAGATGGTCATTTCATAATTTTAACTCTCTTCTAGCCAGAAACATGCTGAGATGGTATTTTAGCCTTCTTTCAACCAACCTATCCAGAGTCATGCATATTCTTTTTCAGATCTGTAGTTCTTTGATTTTTATGTTCTCCTTGTAATGATATCAGATTACATTTGTTCCTATCAAAGGTATTTTCATTCACTCATCAAAGCCTCTTTGAAGTACTTTTATCTAGCATTTTATGATATCTGAAAGTAGTCAGTCACCTTCACTGTTGTGACAATATTTTGAGGGGAAAATGCTGTGTTAATTCATATGATAGGATACCTTAATGTGGTTGTACTCTGAACCATTGGTGGCATGTTTTCTTCAAAGACCAGTAATAATTTTTTCTTAAAACTGGGTATGCTGGGTATGTTTTACTCTGCTGAAATACTATAATTAATTTTCATTTTCTGGAAGTTCACAAACTTAAAGGAAAATAACAATAAAATATTGGTGTAGCTTTACAGCACTTTTGAAAGTAATTGTACACCCTGTTTGTTTCTCACTTATAAGAATTTCCAAAACTAGATATTGATGAGGAAACTATGTTGTGTGTACAGTGGAAAGATAAAAAGATTATTGGACACGAGAAAAAGAAATGCATGCAGTGAGCCTTTAAGACGCAAACAAGATTTTATGATTTTAAAAGGATCAGGAAAATGGTTATAAGAACAGAGTTACTGATATGTTCAGACTGAACTTTAAAGCAGAGGTGTTTGGCCTGATTTCAAAATAAATATCCAGTTTTGTAGAATTTCTGTGAAGATATCCAAAATATGTGGTAGATCATGTTCTCCGCTTGGCTAATGCAAGAGGTTGGAGAGGCAGGGAGAAATAATATTTTTCCATTGTGAACTTTGGATTGAAAATTTTCATACTTATCTGAGTGAGAGGAGTTTTTGTAAGGAAGCTTTCTAAGAAGAAGAATTTAAAACTAGCAAGGATATTTATTTAGCTGCTTGTATGGCCTTACAGCAAACTAATAATTAATAGGCACTATCACTATAATCCACTGCATTCTGGTTTAAAATTGGAAAAATAAAGCTGCTAATTTCAGGGAAAATGTTTAGGTTTATCTTGGTATATGTATTGTATATTTATTTTTTTTCCACAGAAACCTGCTAATATTTTAGTTATGGGTGAAGGTCCTGAGCGAGGAAGAGTAAAAATTGGTATGTTTATATCTTTGATAAGTCCCAGTGTAGCATTTAAGACAGAATGTTCTTAAGGTTTCATTGCTAGGTTAATACTGTTAACTCTTGCTGGATCACAGATGAACTTCATGAAATGAAGAGTAAAATCTATTAAAGGGTGGACAAAAATAAAATAGTGTGGACGGATTGAGAAAAAGGGATAACTTAAAATTGCCCTCTCTTCCACTAAGTATCCGATTTTTGTATAAGTACAGAATAATATGTTGAAAAAAGTATTCAACAATAAAAAGAACATTAGCGGCAATATTGTTCAGATAGATCAGATCTTCAGCTATAGGAAGAATAAAAGAAATGCTCACAAGCATCAGTCACCAGAATTATACAAAAGAACATATTTTAAAATGGGGAAGAATGCATTAGCACTGGACAGTTTTCTATTGTGAGATTTCCCTTAATGCAGAAATTCCAGATTTGATAAAAAGACTGTCTAAAAATAATTAAATCTATATCTAAAGTAATAGTAAATTCCACTTCATGGTATTGTGCCCCAACATGTCACTGCTACACATTAGTGTCCTAAGGACACTAATGTGTGCACCAGGAGAAACCTAATGTATATCCTGGATTTTAAAAACTAACTTACCTAGAAGTCAATATTTACAGTTGTTTCTCTTCCATTCTTTCCAACTAATGTTCTGAAATGATCTGCTTTGTATAATTACATTTTTAAAAATTGTTTGCGACTGTTGCTGAACAGTCACTAAAAGCAGAGGTTTGTTCTTGCTGGCCCTGCACTGTTTCCTCTTTGAAGTCAATGACTGTTTGATCATTCAGTTCAAAAGGAATAGAATTCATCCAGTGTGGAGCACTTGACTACTTAAAGGTTTGTAAATGTGTAATGGTGCTAACCCTGATGGACTGAAATCCTCTTGTCAGCATAGCATGAATGGCAAAAGGGTAGGTCATTGGTGCATCTTGTGGTAGCCTATCCATGATTACTTAGAAATTGATTGCCCGCTCTCTTTACAAGAAATAGCTATTGACAATGTCCTGGAAAAAAGTTTGCTTCCCAAAATGGTTGGATGTGAAATGGCTGGACATAAAAGAGCCACTCTTCTAGTCCTACTGATCCATCCAGTGCCAATAATGGCAAGATTGATTTCCAGAAGTGTGATGAAGTAGGAGTGGACTGTAGCACATCCTTTTGACCAGCAGTGGAATATAGAGGGTACTTAGAACTTTGAAAGGAAGAAGTTGCATACCAAACTAGAGTTGGCGTTGACTCTACATCTAGTGATTCTGCCTTCTGCCCCACTATCAGCCATCGCTGTGATAAACCTGAAGACTTTTATTTTGATGATCAGACAAAACATTTAGACTTCCACTGCTCACTTTCTTCAAATCCATGTGTTTATTTTCAAAAGCTCCCCTTTTCTCTCTATGAAGACATAGAGGCTGTGCCAGTGTGTTTGTTTTTATCCATCAGCTAAATTTTATTTTTTCACTTTTAAAATGAAGTATAACAACATGTTAAATAGGTTTATGTAAAGAAACAAATGCTTTCAGCATGTAAAGCAAAGTGAACGGAGTTTATCTCTGGTGAAAATGTGAGGTCTAGACCTTTCTTTTTAAAAACATTTAAGCTTCATATTCTTAAAGCTTTCTCAGTTTTTTTATAGGCCCTACAGCCACAACTTTAGACTTTCAGGTCTACTAGAATTTGTAGAATATGAGGCATTGTTTGCACCTATGTTGTTAAATAGCAATAAAAGTGAAATGCTTTAGTGCTGGTGTAATCTGTTGTTGTTTAAGAGTACAGGTGCAAACACAACTTGAGGTCTAATATGGTAAATTCTTCCAAGTATATGAGAACTATTGGGACAAGAGGGTGCAGCAGAAAGGGGAATTCTTCTTTTCTTGGCCTGAAGGAAATTCAGGCGTAATTGATAAGAGCTTTTATTGAAGGCACTGCTTGTATCAGTTTTCTGGGTGCATGGAGGTGAAAATATATCAGCTGTCACATTGCCTTGGTTTCTAAGAACTGAATTTTGTTTGCCAGATTATTTATCTGGCTTGTAAGAATTGAAAAATTTTTCAGCCAAATATTCACCTGCTTCATTTTTCCATATATATTTTTAAAATTTTGTGCCATTTTCTAGTGGGTTGGACTCTTCTGAGAGCTAATCAGCACTGATTCAGAATACTGGTGAATTCTGATTGAGAGCTCATTTTAACTATGATCTAATAATGTTCTACTTCCTATGCAATGCTTTAAAACAAGCTAAAAAAAAGAGCTCTTTAAAGTTACTCTGAGAAGCCATTCTACTACTGTGTTACATCTGAGCTCATTCAATTCAGTTCATAGTAAGCAGCCTCTATTCTGATATTTAAAGCACCTTTCCCTCCTGTTTTTTCAGCTGACATGGGCTTTGCCCGACTATTTAATTCACCTTTGAAGCCTTTAGCTGATTTGGATCCAGTAGTTGTAACATTCTGGTATCGAGCTCCAGAATTATTGCTTGGAGCAAGACATTATACCAAAGCTATTGGTGAGTAATAAATGCTCATTAGTTTATTTGATTTATCAATATTGCATTGTTAAAATTAGTTTTATTTCATACTAACTTGCATGTCTGCTTTGTGTGTGCAGAAAAGATCTAATCCTGGACTTTTTGAACTTTAGTAAAACACTCTGGTTTTTGGTATGATGGACTTTCTGTAACCTTTATTGGTTGCCCAGATTTCATTATTTCTTTATGAAGAACATTACAAATAATTTTAGTGTTCCCACTTGCCAAAAATTTGTTGAATTCAGAGAGGTACTTAACTATTATATAAGAAATGTTTCTTATGTTTTATGACCACAACTGACTTACATTACTAGTTAGTGACAGAAAAGCTTTTGACTTTGATCCAGATTTGTGAACAGAATCATATCCACACAAAGTAGCTTTGCCCAGTTTCCCTGGCTTTCCACACACAGCAGTAACAGCATATCCCCAGACTGCTCTGGAAGGTTTCCAGGGGATCATCATTTGGGAATACTGGAGGGTGTGGACAGCATTGCAGCTGGGAAGAGCGAAAGGGACAGCTTTCTTGTGCATGCATCATTCAGCTTTCACAAATCTGGAGCCAAAGTTTTGTATTTAAAGCCGAAATGACCGATCTGTTTTTCAGTGGCACTTGGGATGTGACCGGGGAGGGGGTGGCAAAATGAGTGCATTGCCCCCCCAAAAAAACTTTTCTCGTCCACCAAAATTTTCCTTCATTCCCTAAATATCTAGCATTGCAGAGTAAAGCACTGAAAATCACTTAGAACTCTTGCATTTGCTGTTTGCAGTCCTTGGTAACTGTGCCTGTTCCTTTTCTTTGGATGCTTAAGCTGTATTTCTAAATGCTTGACTGAAATTTTAAATTACTACAATGCTTCCAAGAATTATTTGGAGGAGGGTGCCCTTATTTTGCCCACCCCATAATTGCACCCTTTGTTGCACTGAAAGTTGCACTCAAATTATATGTTCTCCCCGTTCCTTCAGTCTGATTTTGGATACTCCTTCAACATTTTGTGTAGAAGTAACAGTGCAAAAGGTCTCATAAGCCAATTTAAAAAATATTTTTGTAACTGTTTGAAGTGCTTTGTCTTATACGGTTTCACTGAGCAACTATGGGGGTTAGGAATGGGTATGCATGAGCCTCCAGATGTTTTTAAACTGCACTTTCCGTAAGCTGGCTTGGTTTGATGACAGTTGTACAACAACATCCAGCAAGTTACAGTTGCCCATCCCTATTTAACTGCTAGTATTAGAAAAAACAATATTTTCTTTTTTTTTTACTTTCCTCTATACTGATCATGTCCTCTTCAGTGTTCTTTCTTCTAAACTATCCTGTTCCCAAAACACTTTAGCTTTTGTTGTCATTAACATTTGTCATTATCATTTTGTTTTTCATTCTCTGAAAACTCTGGACAGATTTGAGATGGTGAGTTTGGGTAGGATAAGAAGGGGATCCATTATGCGTGGGATGTTGAATGTAGCCCAAAGGGTATGAACATAAACTTTTTATTACAGTGTTGAAATTCAGTTCACAAATTCTGTATTTTGTAGTGTTTGCACTCCAGCTTGTAAAAATATTTTTTTTAATTAATCAGACTTTTTAAAACCAAAATGTGTCCTTCAAGGTGACATAGAAAAACTAAAACACAAATATGAAATTCATGATAAACTATGTGTTACTCATCATTCTTTGGTCCTAAATGTTGTACTTCATGTATACACAAAAGACACAGCAAAATGTACATTATTTATTTGAACTATTTTCACACTGCTTTTTAAGGTAGAGCTTCCCAAGGTGGTCAAATAATAAAATTAAAAAATAGAAAAGACAGTTAATTAAAACAATATTTGAAATGAATAAAACAGAATAAGAGTCCTTTCCTCACTCTAACATCTACTTGAATTTATGTCCCAGTGTTATCTTTGTTTCTTAGCTCCTAGAATGCTTTGGCAATATACATGTTAGCATTATATTCCACTTCAGTGTCATGGCAACATGTTGTGGAATTCTGGGCTTTGTAGCTTGCTGAAGGACTAGAGTTCTCTAGCTGAGAATTCTGAATATCCCTCCCTTTCCTGCAAATCCCAGGTATCCATAGGATGTTGCCATGGTAGTTAAAATAGAATATAATACTATAATTGTGTGGTGTGAGAACCCTTAGTAGTGGAGGGGAAATGTGGAATGTTATGACACTGGGACACAGGTGTGTTCAGCTAGAGTTAGGGTGAGCTGAGTACTTGACTGCCATGAAAATCTCACCTTTAGCAGAATATTTAGTTTGGCATAATTTTCTTTGACTTAACTAGAACCTGTGATACACATAGATATGCTAAAATCTTTAAAGACTAAGAAAAGAATTTAATCATGCAAATTGCATGTTAAACTTTTTTTGTACTTAGATAAGAAAAGAATATAAAAATTCTAATTTATAGTTATGTATGGAATTCTGATGTGCTATATAGGATTAAAGAGAATTTTGAAATAATATGCAGTTACAGTGGAAATGTTGCTTAGCAATGGAAATGTTCAAATCATTTAAAAGGAGAGGAAAGTACCCATCAGAGTTGAAGACGGCTGTTTAAAGGCATTGCTAGGGATTTGAGTTCCAGAAAAATAGTCCACATAGTAATAATGAGACTGTGCTAGACTTTTGTGGTGCAGCTGTTTGTGATAATCTTGGTTGGTTTGATAAAAACTCTAAACCAGGTCCTTACAGGTTATTTTGGTCTTGCATTGATTGTAAGCAAAAGAGAGATGAATGGAATAGTGTAAACTGATAATATAGCAAATACTCCAGCTGAAATAGGAAGTGATAAAATTAACGAGGAGGAAGATTTGAATTATTTATAAGAGTTTAAAAGAGCAATTCTCTCTGCTAAAGAAAGAGTTAAAAGAGCTGGAGTCAAACTAGAAAGCAGTCTGGAAGCCATCTGAAGATAAGATTGGAAGGCTTCACAATGTATTTCTGGAGGTGGGAGAATGATGCTCTGGAAGCAAGTATGTTTAATGCATATAAACTCAGTGCTTGAGGAAAATTGAAAGAGCTTACCATAAAGACAGAGAGTAAACAGAGGAACATATGCTTTTCTGTAGTTAAAAATAATTAGTAGATATGGTAGACTCTTTAATAAATTAGTAGAGTGATATTCTTCCAGATCTGAAGATGCAACATTCTAATATTGAACATGCTCATCATTTGATGGCATCTAGATCTAGGGATGTTCAAGGGACAAAATTATTTGTGAACATTACACAATAAGGGGAACATCTTAAAAAAACAGTGTATGTTCTTTCTAATATGAAATTTGGTAGAATTCCACATACTTTTTTCAGGATTTGTGGAGAGAATGCTACACATTTAGCAAGCAATAAAGCAGAAACTGAGAGTGCTGAAAACATTAAAACTGCAGTCTCCATGGTCCATGAAAGATATGGGACGGGAGGGTAGACAAGCACTCAGAACCATTGGTAGACAACTGGGGAAGGAGGAATAAAGAACGAGACGACAGATATAGATACAGGTCTTCAGCTCAGCCAATTATTAGGGAGCTCTGGCCATATCCATGCTGATGGACATATTTTGCCTGAAATTTTAATAATAGTTAAGTCTAAAGAATTTCCTAATCAAGATTGGTAAGGGGTCTAGAGCTTGATGATTTTTATGACACTGTTCAGTTGTGGGGTTTTTTGTACACTTCCTTACTCTGACAGGTTATATATGACCTGATTAATGCTATAGTCAGTAAACAGAGAAGGAACTACTGGATTCAGTTGAAAATTTATTGAGGGCTAAAACATGCTAGGATTACTCATATGATTCTTTGTTTTGTTTTTCACTGTGTGTGGAGTGTGGGGGGGATTTTGGAGTTTCTAGTGAAAGGTCATAGAACCTTTCAGTATTTTTCATCACTCTTATTAGTTTAAAGTGAGTGAAATTTGTAAAATTCAGGATACAAGATTTATCTTTCTTAACAGCCAGTATGGAGATTTGTCTTCTTGTGTTCTCCTAATGTCTGTCAGTACCACTTACTATGCAAAAAACACTGGTTTAACTAAAGGTGATATTATAATAAGAGGAAATCAGAATACTGTGATGAACCCCTGAGTGGATCACTGTTAATTTTGGAAAATGGGCTCAAGGGTAGGTACTTTTTGGTACTTGTTCTCAAAACATTTTCTTTGACAGACAAATGAAGAACATATAAGCCTGTTAATACTGAATGTACTTTTTCCCCAAATAAATTCTTCTCTTATTCTAGAACAGATTTCTTTTAGCCTTCATATCATTATAGGGTACAGTTTTTCATACCTGTTGTTGGTCAGCTTTTGTATCTGACCAATCACTAGACCTCCTGAAGCCCCAATATAGCATGTTAACAGACAGTTATTAAACATTAAGTATTCTAGTGACAGTCTAAGACACTGAAATTTTGTTTTAAATTTTTAATGAGAATCTCATATAGAAATGATGTGCATTTATGATATATTATGATTTTTACAGTTTATATATAAACTTTATAGTTATCTATAAAAAAGAAAATTTTAAATAGTTCTTTTACTATACTAGTCCTAATTTTTTGTGGGCACTTTGTGGGGAACTGAAGGGGAGGCCTGGAGAACTGTTCTGCTGGACATATAGGACATGGATGGTGATAGAGTTGTTGCAGTGCCATGTACTATCCTGCAACATCTTTGCCATGTTTGTTTTCTTGTCAGAGGATCTGGGCAGCTATGCCTGCAACAAGGACAAGCTGGCTGTACTGCTGAGCACAAAGGTACAGCAGCTTAAGACCTGTGTATGAGCACCTCAGCTTATCCGGGAGGATTCTCCTGGAAAGGTAGAGCATGGGAGATGCCTTTAGGGAGTGGGATAGTTCCTAAACACAAGAGGCAGATACTTGGAAAAATGTGACACACAAAAGCAGAACTATCAAGAACCACCTTACGAATTTGGAGGTACACAATTGATTCCAAGCTCTCCCTTTAATCAGTGATTATGAGACACAGGAACAGGGCAACAGCTTAATTCCTCAGAAAGCATGGAAATAATCTTGGAGGATTCTATGGATGGAAGTGTTCCTGTCAATTCCCAGAGGAAGAAGAGATGTGTGGTGGTAGTGATTACCTGTTGAGAGGAATGAAGTAGTGGTATGCAGGTCAGATAAGATTTTTGAGAGGTATTCTGTCTCACAGGATAAAAGCTTCATGATGTAACAGAGAAACTGATAAGACTCATCAAGCCCATTGACCATTACACTTTCCTTGTGTTCTACATTGGAACTATGATATTCCAAGATACCACCTTCAACATATTGCAAGATACTGTAAAGGACCTTGGGGCACACATTATTTCATCTTTCCTTCCTGTTGAAGGACGTGGCCCAAGAAGTGGGAGAAGAATAGTAGAAGCGAACAACTGGCTCCACAGCTGGTGTCATCAGGAAAGATTTGGCTTAGGACATGATCTCCCTTTTCATGATGAAAGACTTCTTGCATAAGATGGGTTGTGCCTCACAGCAGTTGGTAAGAATGTATTTGCTAAGAGTCTTACAATGCTGAACAGGAGGGCTTTGGATTGAGTTAAACAGAGGAGGAAGACTCCAAATAATGGGGACAAATAGCCTCAATGATATGGGGAAATTGGGTCAATAGTGCAGGAACCTAGCAGTGGGCAGAAAAAAACAAATCAGCTGAGGAGAATGACCCGTGGTCTTTGATGTCTCTAAACTAATGCATAGAGCACAAGGGGGAAAATGAGATGAACTCCTGACGTAGAAAAGCAAATGTGATCTAATAGGCATCATTGAAACATCATGGAATAAATTTCATGATTGGAATGTAGTAATGGAGCAGTATAACCTATTCCAAACAAATAGACCAAACAGGATAGAAGGAGGAATCACATTATATGTCAAGGATATGCACATCTGTGAGAAGATCTATGACTTAAGGCATGGAGCACAGGTTGAGAGCATTTGCATAAAAATTAAAGGTAAGAAACAGCCTCCCAGCCAAACTGAAGATTTGGATGATGCCTTTCGAAAACAAATGGCCAAACGTTCGCCCAAATATATCAAGAAATACTACATCAGGGGAGGCAAGAAGAAACAGCAAAGGCAACAATGGTTTCATGGGCACAAAATATCAGACATTCAATACAATTAGAGTCTTGGGAGCAGAGCTGGAAAAAAACACAGAAATTTACAGTAGCACAGAATTTGAAAGAGAACTATTACAAGCTATTTCATAGATGGTAGATGACACCAGATAAATTAAAAAAGATAATACAGGTACTGGACAATGTTGGAAATGTGAGAATGAGGTCGGTACGATATATCATATGTGGTGGACATGTCCTAAAGCTAAGAAATATTGGACTGAAATACATAACAAAATATGTACGTTAATGAAAGTACAGTTTGCTAAGTTACCAGAATTGTATTTGTTAAATATGACTGATGTATTAGAAGGTACTGGTATAAAGAAGTACTGGAGAATATTACTGTACATGATAACAATAGCTCATATTGAATATGCAAAGATGTGGAAAACTCAGCAAATACCCACATTAGAACAGTGGTGGGGTACACTGATTGAAAACAAAAATGCTGATATGGTCTCTCAGAGATTAAAAGGGAAATCAGACGAAGAGATACAAAAAGAATGGCAAATTGTAATGGGTAATTGCTGGGTACCATCAGATGGAAATCTGTGGTTCATGATTTGAGATAAACTATGAGGGGGCTACAGGACATATATCATGAAGCGGGAATATGGAGATGGAAATGCAAGAATCAACAAGTAATAATAGCACTAAAATGTAGTACAATATTTTAAGCACGTTAAGAATTATTGACAATGAAATCTAGATCAGTGTGGAAAATCAGAAATATTTCAAATAAGTTGACAGTTATAATTGTTTGTTTTATATTTGAATTTGAATAAAATGATTATAAAAAAACAACAACAAATGGCCGAACATTCAAAAGGAAAAAAAAAGATGTAGTGGTAATGGAAGACTTCAGCTACCCTGATAGTTGTTCAACATTAGAAATGTTTGCCAAGAATGTAAGGTCCAACGAATTCCTCACTAGCCTTGCAGACAAATTTCACTGTCTGCAAAGTGGAGGAAGCAACAAGAGGATCAATTATTTTGATTTAATCCTAATTAGCAGAGATAAATTGGTCAATGGTGCAGAAGTAGTGGTATCTTGGGATTTTTTATGCAGAGGAAGGGGCAGACACACAGCTGTGGACTCCAAGAAAGCTGATAGCCAACACTTGTAGGCAGGATGTCAAAACAAGCTAAAGTTTAAAGTGAGTTCAAGCTTACTAGAGGGATTAAAAATAATAAGCAAGAGGAAGAACAAGAAAGTGGTAGGGCCACTGTAGGGAGACATGGTGAAATGCTAACAGAGGACAGAAAGGCCTAACTGTTCAATACTTTGTTTGCTTTAGTCTTCTCACAAATATAGTCATCCCTCCACATTCGCAAGGGTTAGGGCTACCGGACCCCTGTGAAAGTGGAAAAACATAAATAACTCCCTCCCAAACCATACCTAGCACACAAAAAGGTATGATCACCATATTCAGCCCACCATGGATTCCTCTGAGGCATCAGGGTTCCTTCACAAGGCAGAAGTGGGTGGCTGATGGAGCTTACTGCCATCTCCACTGCTGCTTCACACCATTTTTAATAAGGACTTACAAGCCTCGTTCGCAGTTTCTCAGTCTCACAAATCTTGCAGTCTCTTTTAAAAATAGCAGAGGGAGGCAGCTGAAGTGACAGCAAATAATCCATGAATAATTAAATCTGCAAAAGTGAAACCTGCA
The DNA here is from genome assembly GCA_030412105.1 of Cyclura pinguis. Lineage (NCBI taxonomy): Eukaryota > Metazoa > Chordata > Lepidosauria > Squamata > Iguanidae > Cyclura > Cyclura pinguis. The sequence goes on along the minus strand of CM059601.1, from coordinate 259,137,300 downwards.
AGTGCGGAGGGCTGACTGTAGTACATGGTATCCTAACTTGTTGAAATAGAACAAAATGCAGTACGTACTGCAGTCTAGAATAGCTGAAGAAGTAGTAAAGAAATACGTAGCTACGGTAGATGAATTCAAGCATCCAGGATTGGATGAACTGCATCCAAGAATACTAAAAGAACTTGCAGAAGTAATCTCAGAGCCACTGTGAATAATCTTTGAGAATTCTTGGAAAACAGGAGAGTTCCCAGCAGATTGGAGTAGGACAAATGTTGTCCCCATCTTCAAAAAGGAGCCAAACAATTGCCGACCAGTCAGCTTGATGGTGATACCAGGAAAGTAATAATCAAGTAGTGAGTCTGTGCACATTGAAAAAGGAATGATTACTATGATTACTAAGAGTCAGCATGGGTTTCTCAAAAATAAGTCATGCCAAACTGTTTTTTTTTTTGACAGACTTATACCTTTTCTAGATATAGGGAGTGCTGCAGATGTAATATATCTTGATTTTTATAAGGTTTTTGACAAGATGTCCCATGATGATCTTGCAGGCAAGTTGGTGGACTAGAAAGTGCTACTGTTAGGTGGGCTTATACTTCATTGAGAGCCAACCTAGAGAATACTCACCAAGGTGGTGGTGGGTATCATCATCATCATCATTTATTTATTTATTTAGCCTCATCAGTGTACATGGTAGTTTACAAGTAAAAGAACAACAAAGATCAGTCAGGCCTGCCAAAGGCATACAAACATTCATATATATACACACGTACATGCACAAGGGAAAGAAGAAATAACACAAATCTAACTATGCAATACAGTTGTAAAAGTAAATTATTCAGACAAAAATACAAAAACCAATGCCAAATAGTACATGTAACCAAAATACACAAGATTATATAGAAATAAAAATAACCAAACAAACTGACAAATACATGCAACCAGAATATTTGCTGTTATATAAAAGAACATAATACTACCTATTCTTCTCTGCTGCTGGGCCTAAGCATAATGGAGCTGTACCTGCCTGTTCTCTCCCTCAGACACCACAGCAATAGTTACAGTTAGGATGGAGAGAGGGCCTAGGCATGATGGTTGTTCCGTATTCTGAAGAGAAGTGGCTGGGCGGGGGTGCCTCAGGGCCTGGTGTTGTTCTGCCTTGGGCCTGGTGTTGTTCAACATCTTTATAAATGGCTCAGATGATGAAACAGAAATCATGCTAACTGAATTTGCAGACAACACCAAATCTGTGGTGTCAGGTAGCTGATACTCCAGAAGACAGGATCAGAATTCAGAATGACTTTGACAAGTTGGACAACTGGGCCAAAACTAATAAAATGAATTTCAACAGGGATAAACGTAAGGTACTACAGCTAAGTAGGAAAGATGAAATTCACAAATACGATATGGGTGATGCCTAAAGTGAAAACAGTACATGTGAAAAGAATCTGGAGGTCTTAGTAGACCACAAGCTAAAAATGAGTCATTGGTATGATATGGTGGCCAAAAAAGCCAGTGCATTTCTGTGCTGCTTCAATAGAAATATAGTGTCCAGATCAAGGGAAGTAGTACCACTCTGTTCTTCTTTGATCATACTCACTTGGAATACTGTATCCGTTCTGGCCACCATAGTTCAAGAAAGAAAGATATCAACAACCTGGAACCTTCCAAAGGAGGGCAGTCACCATGATTGATAGTATAGAAACCCAGCCTTATGAAGAATGACTTAGGGAGCTGGGTACATTTAGTTTATAGAAGAAAAGACTGAGTGGTGACATGATAGCGATCTTTAAATATCTGAAGGGATGTCGTAGAAGATGAAGCAAGTTTGTTTTCTTCTGCTCCAGAGACTAGATCATGAACCAATGGATTCAAATTACAAGAAAGGGGATTCCACCTAAACATTAGGAAGAATTTCTTTACTGTAAGAGCTGTTTGAGAGGGGAATAGATTTTCTCAGACTGGTGGACTCTTCTTCTTTGGAGATGTTTAAATAGAGGTTGGATGAGCCTTAGTTGTTTTAGTTGTGTATTCCTACATGGCAAGGGGTTGGACTAGATGGCCTGTGCAGTCTCTGTGGTGACCTAGATGGTATTCCAGATGATTCTGTGTTCAAGGCAAGATTGTTGGGAATGCTATAATTGGGGTACTAATTGCACTCCTGAAAGAAAGTGCAATACAACATGAATGTTGCTTGGCATGGAATAAGAATCTATAGAATGACACAGAGAAAATGGTGGAAAAACAGGATCCCAGAACAACAAACAAATACAAGCCAAGCCCAGTGCACTGAACAATTTATAGATTTGTAAAATCTTGTGATGAATCAAAACTATTGCAAGTATGGTAATAAAGGCTCCAGGTTGTTGTGGACCACATTGCATTCCATACAAATGAATAAGATTGTACATGTATTAAAGAATAAAGCAGGTTTTAAAACCTCTGATGTGCAAAGGTAAAATAAAATCTGACTGCTACAAAAATCTCTTATGTTTCTGAACTAAGGATAATCTGAATTGACTCAGTAAAATCTGCATTAGCCTACCCTCTACTACAGAGCCATCATGGTGTACTGGGTTGAGTGTTGCGTTATGACTCTAGAGACCAGAGTTCAAATCTCTGCTCAGAACCTTAGGCAAATCATACTCAGCCTCCGAGGAAGGCAAGGGCAAACCCACTCTGAACAAATCTTGCCAAGAAAACACTTGTGATAGGGTCACTGGAGGGTCTCTATAAGTCATAAATGACTTGAAGGTACACAACAACAACAACTACCCTTTGCATTTGTTGTGTGTCTCCACAGCCCTATCCCTGAGGAGATTTTGCCGTTGCCTTCCTCTGACGCTGAGATAGTGGGACTTACCTAAGGTTACCCATTGGGTTTCCATGGCCAAGAGGATATTCGACCCTGGTCTCCAGAGTTGTACATCAGTGCTCAAACCACTACACCATCCTGGCTTTCTCTTCTATACATAGGAAGAAGCTAAATCAATATAGAGGGGATGAAGCAGGCAGTTAAACACCTAAAATACAAGAAAGCTCCTTTTTAAAAAGAAATGTTTTAATTTTCTTACTTTCAGGCTAAGTTGTTCAGTAAAGTTCTATAATGCTGTACACATCCACATCAGCCAGGCTCTGTTGTGTGATATTTATATCTCAAGCCCCTTTAGGCAGATGCTTAATTCTGTAGTGCGTAATGAACTTCATATTAGATCACTTTTATTATTATTTATTAGAACTTCATATTAGATTACACTTAATTCCTGTAAAGCATTGATTTTCTCTAGACTGTCCAAAATATCTATAGTGAACTTTATTACAGGATCTACATTGAAAGTCTGATGAAAATTACAGATTGAATATCTTCAGCTATAATGACACAGCTGAAAAATGTCTTCTGTCTTATAAGATATTTTCCACTACTTTCTGAGTGGTGTAGATCAGTTATATGGCAGAAATGTAACTTGTACATGCTGAGAGATTTTTACCAGAAAGCAAAGTCTCCTTTTCACTTGAGCCATTATTGTAGAATAAAATGGTTTGCTTTTTTTTTTTCCGAAATAGAAAGCCTTATAGAACAAGCACAAACACATCAGTTCCTAATATTATAGATTTTGATCAGCTGTGTCTGGATATGGCTGATAGACTCACAGGGTTGATAAATAGATTGTGCAGCCTTTCTCTTAATAGAACCAAACAATATGTGAACTAGAATTTGATTCCTAAACCATTTTTTATCCTACTCAATTTGGTTTTGAGAAGATTCATTATGTACATATCTTTGTAGATAGTATAGATCATTGCATTAACTCCCTAGGTTCAGGATGTGTTGGAAGGATTGTGGTCTTAGGGGTGATCACTGGCATTTGTTGTAAGACTGGCCACCTGCCAGCTCATTGGGTGATATCAGAATTTGGAAGCTCTCCACTATTCTGAACATGCCTAGTGAAAGGTCCCAAGCTATATTTATAGGCCTCTTTGAAGAGCTCTGTGCTGATTAGAGCTGCTGGGACTTGCAGTTGGATAACATCTGGAGGACTGCATGATTATACCATGGTCTACATGGAATAAACAGAGCTGGTTCATAGCTGTTGCAGAAAAACTGTCTCACAAAATTTTAATGGGTAGCATTTATTTAATATATTAATGATGAAACTATAACTACTATGATTCCAGATAGATACCAATAAGGCTGGTTGTGGTAATTGTAGTGTTAAATATTCTTTGATTTGTCTTAAAATTTAATAGATGAACAAAACTTTTTTGTAAAAAGAAAAAAAATCTAAAGCAGAATATGTAATCTTTGCTGCTGTTTTTCAGACGATGCTTTCTCCTTTTAGAAAGTCTATTTGATTTTCCCCCCTCCTTTTTTGTAAAGATATTTGGGCTATAGGGTGTATATTTGCAGAGCTGCTAACATCGGAGCCAATATTCCACTGCCGACAAGAGGATATAAAAACTAGTAATCCATATCATCATGACCAGCTGGACAGAATATTCAATGTAATGGGATTTCCTGCAGGTATATATATATATTTTTTTCCCTCCCACTGCTCCTATATACCAGGATAAACGTATCATTTCGTCAAATCAGATGTCCACTCATTGAAATGTATAGATACATTCAGTGCCTTGCAAAGGCTAGTTTTTAACAAAATACTTTGCTGCTATAAAATATAACTTCTTATTAACAAATTGTACCACACAGATTGATATATTGAATACTTGTCATGTAAGTCATTTATCATTACTATGTAGGTCTTCAGCACAACTTGACTATGATTGAAAAAGCAGAGCTTCAAAAAGCTTTTTGGATTACAGCTCCCAGAATTCCTCCTGGCTTGGTGATTCTGGGAACTGCAGTCCAAAAGTAATTTTCTCAAGCTCTGTGAAGCTAGTACCGTCCCTACTATTTGTTTACTTGGTTTTTTTGTTTTGTTGCCTTTTTTTTTTTTAAAGAGAAGGATAAAGATGCGGGGAGATTGTGGCATTGGAAGGAGATGGGTTGGACCAATGGAGAAAAGTAGAGGGAACAGCCTGACATAGAAGGAGAACTTTTGAGTCCTGTGCTGTACTTGGATGGTAGGGCAAAGGTCTGAAAAGGAAAGAAAAAAAAAAAGCTATTAGTGTAGCTGTAAGTGGGAGGAGTGGAAAACAGTATTTCTTTTCAATATTATTTTAAAATGGCCGGCATGTTGTATTTGCAGAAATATTAGTAGGCTTGAAAAGAATCATAGCAGTTATTCCACATCTTTTAATGGTTAGGCAGCGACCTCAGCCTAAGAACAACATTACAAATGAAATGGTTTTTTTATTTGTCTTGAAGTATTATTCAAGACTGTTATTGTCTTAACAAAGAACCAGGGTAGGAGGCTGAGTTAGTATGATTTCACTATTTACTTTATGCTTTATTCTTTAAAAAATCGAAATGCTTTAAAGAATTATTGCAGCAGTGTATGTTATTAGATAGACTTGCTCTACTTTTCAGTATACCCTGCTTTTAGACATTTTTGAATAGCCAAACCTGTTTAAGGATGGTGATGGAGGTAGTGATGATTGTCACCATGAGAGGAGGATTTTTTTCCCTCCTTTTTCCTGTCAGGTTAGTCAGGTTTGAACAGGAAACAAAAGTAATGCAGATGAAAAAGAGAAGACAATAGTTTTGAATGTGCAAGTGATAATATTCTAGTATCTATGTAAAGAGAGATGAAATTATACTAATATTCACTCCATAGATAAAGATTGGGAAGATATTAAAAAGATGCCTGAACATTCAACATTAATGAAAGATTTCCGAAGAAATACGTGAGTTTTGTGAAAAAATGTTCTTAGAAATTATTATGGTACCTGAAATAACAGGGGTTCACCCTTTCAATAGCCTAAATTATTTGATGATTAGCTCTTTTCTGTCCTCTCATGCTACTGAAAACCAGCTCAAAGATCATAATCTCTCAAGTTCTTTGTGAATGGTAAAAAATGAGGGCAAGGTAGACATTTCATTTTGTACTTAGCTTTTACAGACAAAAGCACTGTGATGTTCCTGCAAAATCCCAGAAGGTGGAATGGGAAAGAGGGGGATATATCATTGGGAAGGGATTGCTGAAGACCACGGTTAATGGCTGTGTGCTAATCCAAAATGGATTACAAAATGTGTGTATCTTTGTACAATGTGCAGTACAAGCCTTTATATGGCAGGCATTGTGACCTTTTATAAAGCTATTCAAAATAAGCTATTATTCAACTTTGCTTATTATCTAGTTAACTTTGAAGCTGCAAGGAACACAATATGTATAAAATTACTGTGGCTTAGCTAAAGAGAATCTGTTGAATTAAAAATCGTGTTTCTTTAGTTTCCAGGTATAAAGTTGAAAGGATGGGCTTTTAAAGGTTTATTGATCAAACCATTATCTAACTTCCTATTCTGAGTAGTCTGTTATTCCATATTGCATAAATACTAGTTGCTAATTGTTACTTATTGCTGATAGCTTTTCACAGCTTTTTATCCCATATTCTTAGAACCAGATCTATGGTAATGGGAAGTCATTTCTCTTTGGTGTGCATAATATGAGTGTGTGGCTTAAGGCTACTTTCTCACAGTGCCGGCACCATTTTGAATCACAGATAGGGCAGACAGTTCATTGCAGTTTTCCTTAATGGGGACAAGATACCGTTGTTGTCCACCAGAAGCATGTTTTCTGGTCAGTCTGATACAAGGAAAATTTGTTATCAATCAGTGTTTTCTTTCAGGTATACCAACTGCAGCCTTATCAAATATATGGAAAAACACAAAGTTAAGCCAGATAGCAAAGCATTCCACTTGGTAAGCTTCTACAGTATCTAATCAGTCACACTGAATTCTTAGAGTTTCCAAAAGATTGATCTGAGTTGCTTAAAGTGGTTTCTGTTGCATTTCTGCACAAAATCATTTATTGTAGCATTGAATTCATATGAAGTTTTCTATTTCATAGTGATATAAGTCTAGGAAAAGTAATCTGGAGTGCCCAACTAAAATGTAGAATCATTCATAATGGTAGGCTGTTGTAGTCAATTGAGTGTTAATAATTTCCTCTTTTGCCTTGTGTGATGTTTTTTTCCTCTTCTTTGCTGGGAAAGGAGACCTGGCATTGGGCAAATCATTGAGAAGCTGTCTGAAGAAGTATGGAGGCATGAGTGGCTTAGCAGTCATTGGACAGTGTGGCAAATTCATCATAGACTCAGAACATGTTTAACCTATTTCATCATCTCGGCAGATTATCTTCTATTTCTACTTATTCCAAAACCATAGTGAACAAGTGTGATTAAATTTGCATGAAGTGCCCAGTATTTTCCTATGGAGCATATGAGAAGCATATTCTTAGAATTGTGACCAAGGGTGAGGGGTATCTGTATTTTGTTAAGATTGAAGTAATAACTGTTGGCTGCAGATAATTTATGTTTCTTGTCTGGAGTGTTAGGTGACCAGATTTAATTAATATTTTAATAAAGAAAATGATTTTGCCCTGGCCCTTTAATGGTTAAAGGTTAGTAGTTTCATAGGCTTATATGGGAATGTTGATCTTAAAGCCACTGTTTTCTTTTAATCTCTTTAATGCAGTTCCCCTGATCGAATAGTGAGAACCAGCAAGCGGGCAAAGCTATATTACAGATTTCATCTGTCTGTCTTTTCATATTTAAAATATAAATCTGGTTTATCCTAAATTTGGAAGACATAAATAGCTTTACAGTAACGTATTCAAAAAATAAGTCATTATTTAGTAATCGCACCTTCCTTGTGGGTGATGTCTTTCAGAGCTCATAGAGATAATCCAGTTCTCAGGTAGTGGACGCACCAATGATCATTAAGAAGCTGGCTTCTCAGGCCAGTGCTCCATGTAGCTCACTGTACTACTAGCAGAGGCTTCCAGGTGGAGCTGCCTTAGCCATAGAACGTACACCATCCTTTGTCCTCTGCCACTGAGCTTTACTTATCTCTGAAGGTGTACATAATAAAGTTTTATAAGTAAACAGTGTAGTGAAATATTTTCCTGGTTGGTTTCACAGCACCAAATGTCTTGTGTGTTTTAATTATGCTCAGCTACAGAAATTGCTTACAATGGACCCAATAAAGAGAATTACCTCAGAACAGGCTATGCAGGATCCTTATTTCTTAGAAGATCCACTTCCTACATCTGAGTAAGTGGTCAATATACTAGCTGCATGTATTCCTTAAACTGCTTTCTTGCTTGCATTGTCCATGAGTGGTGAGTATGGAATGGAGTTACGGCAAGCTGTGATTGAAATTCTCACTCTTGACCAGCAGTGTGAAGTTGCATTGCTGTGCCATTTGCCATTTTAAAGTAATGCTCCCATTAGTCTCTTGTTTTATGAGTGTTTGATCTTGTTAGTCGTAGCGTTAATCCTGTTATTTTCTGACAGGTTGATTATGCATGTTACTGATCTTCATAGTCAACTGCTAACTGCCTGCAGGTCCACTTCTCCCTTCTGAAATGCCAGATGACATTCTCTAATTAGTTTACATTTCTGTGTAAATTCACTTGGTAGACTAGAGGAAAAACTGTCTTTAGACTTCACAAGGAGAGTCAAGATATAAATCATATTCTTCTTATTTCTTAATTTGTCTTATTTTTTTTTCTCAGAAAGGTTTTTTTCTAAAAGTCCTTATTCTAACTATATATGCTGGGCTTTAAAATTAGTCTGAATGACATGAGCATTCTGTTTCTGACAAGAAACTTTTACTAGCAAGATTGTAAAAGTGTTAGAACACAAACATGGTGATTCATGCTTCTCATCTGCTTTATTAATGCATGATCATGTGCAGATCATATAGCAAGCCAGGAGCTTAAAGACTGTACCTAGGACTCTGGGAGACCAGTGTTTGAATCCCTCACTCTGCCACAGAAACTCACTTGCTGGCTTTGGGCAAGTCACACTCTCAGCCTTAGAGGAAGGCATTGGCAAACCTCCTCTAAAAAAATCTTGCCAAGAAAATCCTAGGATATAATTACCATAAGTCAAAGTTAAGGAATGTAACAACAACAAATGTATGATGTGTAGACTGTATTCTCAGCCATTTCTGAACATGAAATTAATTGGAACACATCACCTTCTGAATGAATATGGCAATCTCTCCTATGACTTGTTTGGTCTCAACTATACTGTCCTCAGAGAAGACCACTTTTTTCCTATTTTTAAATCCTATTTTAAAATAAGATGCTAATAGCTGCAGAAGTCGGCATGGTAAGACAGCATGCAATGTAGTAGGACTCATTGTCCCAAAGCAAGACTGTGCAAGATATTGGGTCTGGTATTCTGCACAAATTATTCCATTCCTACTAATACACAAATGGGACAAAGAGTTGACAGAACATGACTCACAGATTCCTCACTTTTTCTAGCGATGTGGGCAACCCCACTCCATTTTAAATTAGAAATAGAGTGAATATATACAGCATCCAGGTTTTGCTTGTGGAGTGACAAGGTAGGCAGTTCTTTTTAATCCTGTCCTCACCTCCCCATTCCCAATTTACAGAGCAATATAAACTAATTCAGGAATGTTCGTGCTCTTTGTAACTCCTTGCACACAATGAGTAGGAACAAAAGTAATTGACAAAAATGGATTATCCCATGTTTCCTGGGATATTCCAGTTAGAATTCTGTATCATTGTAAAAGCTTGGTTTAATAAGCATAAGTGTTTTATTTCCATGACTATGTTCCTGTATTTTGTTTCAGTATAAAAAGAGTACTGATGGAACCTTGACCCAGCTCAAAAATAAGAGCTTTCCTTTGATTCCCTTAACATCTCATTTTATATTAAAACCTTGGCAATGATTAAAAAAGAAGGCTGCACATCTTACTTAGGAGGGCCCGTGTCTAAATTTGGTGTATGGTGATCTTTGGCCATGTTGAGGACTAAGCATAGTTTTTTGGGCAGTGATAACTAGCAGCCTTGACTGCATTGGCATGAATTGAGAGACTGCAGCTGACTTTGAATGTTTACACTAACATATCTAAAGAGACTGCTGCAGTTAGTCTGCTTGAAAGGCATAACACACAGGGTGAATAACTACTGGGCATAGAGCATTATTGCTTAGTTTGCAGGCTCTCTAGAGCTGTACTGCTCAACGTGGTGGTCCATGGACTGGTGTCAGTCCCTGAGCCAGCTGCTGCAGGTCCCTGGAGAGCTTCTAGATAAGAATGAAATTATAGCCAATGAGCACAAATGCAGTGCTAGTCCGTGGTATTTGGTAAAAGGTTGCTTTGAGCTTTTCAGAAAAAGTGTGCAGGAAAAACAAATGTATTATATAGCAAGAGCCATGTGATGTTGCTGGGTTGCTGAGGTTTTTTTTACGTCTTTCATTATATTAGCACCACATGGGGAGAGATGACCTGTAATTCAAATGAGTATTCAGCCTGTAGCTTTTGACTGGGAATAAATCCAGTTCAACTCATGCAATATATCAAGTACTGTTGGTACTGTCTGTTTCGGGATCAGCTTCTTATCAAACCAGAGAAGTCCAAAAGTCTTACAGTGCTTTTTCTTGGTTTGATTGAAAGAATAATAAATATGGTATGAGTTAAAGCTTTTAAAATACTCTTAGATCAGAACATTTGAGTTAATTGGAAGAGTAGAGCTTTTCATTTAATGAACAAAGAGGATGCTTGTTTGCAGTTAGTGCAAAACACTATTTCTGATGTTGGCATAGCTTTGTAGGAAGTTTCTGTGCTTGCATTTACATGTCTGTTCACTAAGATAACATGTGATTTCCTGAAATGTTTCATATTAACTAGGGTACTGGTTTCTGCTTTTAATTTGCTGTACTGCTTTGCATTCAGTAAATCTAACATTGAAATTTACATTAAATGATAGTTTACTTGGCTACAGAAGATCCACAGCAGTTGTCGCTCAGACAGAAGTCAAAGCCTTTTCCTGATTTCTTTTCAGAAGTTACAGTGGGACTTGATTCAGTTTATCTGTTAGGAACTTGAAATTTGAAGACAGCTTGCAATAGCATTTCCTGTAGATGACTTTTCTTTGTTTGTTTGTTTGGGGCCTAAAGTAAAGTGCAGGAAGGCCCATGCCTTAATGTAGCTGAGACATACACTTCCTGGAGGCTTCCAGTGGTGCAGTGTCCATATTTCTCGGAGTGTGGTTATGTAAAAGGGAAGGGATTGGAGTACTTGCCGGATCGCTGCAAAAATGGCTTTGGCAGACCTCAGGCAGGCCGCACAGTTCCTGCCCCTGCAGTATTTTACTAACTTTTAATTGTAAGTTGTATAGGTCTTCTTTTTAATAAATCGTATATTTTGAAGTTGTCTTTCTGGACAAGGTCTACCCTAGACACTGGACAATAAGGTAAACATGGAATTACAATACATAACACTGTTGTAAAAATATAAAAATGCAAGAAATACCCAAAAATGCATTATATACCAATTCAACCAGTGCAAAAATGTTAAGGTACCTCAGTTCCAAATCACTTAAACAAAATGAGTTTTTTAATTGTTTTTGAAAACCAAGAGAGAAAGGACCAAATGCATAGACTTCGGCCATTTCCACATTACACTGTTAAAGTGCTATTATTCCACTTTCAACATCCTGTGGAATCCTGGGGTTTGCAGTTTAGGAAGGGACATTTAGAATTCTCAGCCGGAGAGCTCCAGAATTCCACAGAATGTTGAAAGTGGAATATAGCACTATAACAATGTAGTGTATAAATGACCTTTGTAATTCACTTTTTGTGCAATCATAGATCCAAACAAGAAAGTAAAACCAAACAGACTTACAAGGAAAACAGTATGATATATATCTTGCATTAAAATGGCTTATAAAGCTGTATATTCTTTACAAATTAAGAGCCACAAATTAGAAATCCCTGTCCCAGCCCCTTTTCTTACAGTTGATCTTACTGTGAAGAGGTTCTCTTTCTGTAGAAAATACTGATAAGTCTTCCAAAAGAAGTGATCTTACAGAATACTTAATAATGAAAGTTATTACTGGAATGCAAAATATACAAGGGTCTTTTAAAGCAGAGTTTGGGCCACCAAAAAAACCCGATATATTATCCTGATTAATCGTGGGTCATATTTCTCTGTTTCTGAAAAAAATAATTAATATGGCATGAGGGAGGCAGGCAGTTCTAACAGACCTTTCTTATATTTCTTCATTAATGTGTTAAAAATCGTTGTGGGCTTTTGCAGTGTGTTTGCAGGTTGTCAGATCCCATATCCAAAACGAGAATTTTTAACTGAAGAAGAGCCTGATGACAAAGGAGACAAAGTAGGTATTGAATTGAAAGCCATATTGAGAGAACTACATTGAGGAGATTAATAAAATAATCAGCTTGTACAATTTTATAATTGCCTAGTTAGGACAATTATATTTATGATGGGATTAAATATTCTGTTCGAAGATATATGATTTATTAGGACCATGTGATCAGATTGCTCTTTCATGCTTATGTGTCTAGGTCCCTGGTTGTTGTCTCTACTTTTATTGAACCATTTTTTGCCAAGATAAAGCACTAATAATATCATATAAACAGTTAAAATTGGGAATGAGACTTAGGGTAGTACGCAGGCAACAGTTGTAACAGTTGTAGATCCTTTCAATTCTGAATATCAAATGCTGCAAGGAATTCAACATTTCAATTAGTCAAATTAATAGAGGAAAAAAATAAGAGTGAATATCAAATATTTGACATTTCGTAGAATTAGTAGATTTATGAAAATGATTTAGGGTTTTCTTGGAGCCTGTCTGGATGTACTTTGAAATAATGGGATGAATAATAGTGCACATTTTGCAACACCATAACTAGTTTATTGGGCAGTATAATGGACGGGAGTGAAAGTCTTCAAGAACCCATACATGAAAGTAAGTAGTGAGACAATGAAAGACAAAATCAGAGTGAAATTGTGGGAGAGGAGCAAAGAAGTGTACTTTCTGCAACATACTCTCAAACTGTCTCCTTAATTCTGGGAACACAGATTGCACTCCAGAGTGAAAGAGAATTTTACTGCAAGGCCATTTCAGAATATGACTTTTTCATCTTGAGCAAACAGCTATAATAAGAGAAACACAAATAAATAGGAAATGTTGATTGCCTTGCAGTTAGAGTTGGCCCTCCACAATCACTAGGGTTAGGGGTGCAGGACCTTCGCAAAAGTGGAAGAATCACATATCAAAATGTGTATATGTGTCTGTGGGAAAGGGGCTGAGACAAGGTGAGAGGAATTGGCACCCCGGTTCCAAACCAGGGAAAGAGAGAAGGGGTGGGTTGGCATGGTGGCCCTATACTTCCTCTCTCTTGCCCATCTCCTTCCTTGGGTGGATTGGTGGCATTGGGAGAGGATTTGTAGTGCTGAGAAATGAGGACCTTAGCTGACCAGACAGTGGTTGATAGAGGAGGAGGAGGAGGAGTGGGGTATAGGTTTTTATAGGGCTGCATGGCCTAATCAGAGCCACTGAAAAGGAATTCCCCCAAAAAGAAGTACCTGAGGTGGGGGACAGGAGGTGGAGAAACTTGCAAATTAATCAAATCTGTGAAAGTCAAACCCACAAATGTGGAGGGCCAATGATATTACTTTCCCTAAAGCAGCAAAAGACATATGATCCAAGTGAAAGGTGATTTTACAAGATCTGAGACATTTTTAAAATGTTGGTACTGATTTTTTTGAGGGTCCAAGAGGATAGAGTGGCTTTGGCTTTCCAGATGAAGTGGAAGTCGTTTTCTTGCGTATATCAGAAAGTATACTGATGATTCCAATTCCTTATTGTGAATTGATTTTCCTAAAGTTGTAATTACAAAGTGTATACTTGAAAATAAAGCCTATATAAATAAATTTGAATTAATTTGAGTGAATTTTTGATTGATTGTATGTTATCTTCGTGTTGGTTCTAATTTATGTGGTAATTTGTAATTTACTGTGACAATAATAAAGTAAGTATTTAAGTAGTTAGTGGCTGCCCTGTGGCCTTATTTAGCATTACGCAGGATATCATGTCCCCTGCATATGAACTGCTTCTGAGTTATATCTTACCTTTTTTACCCCTTAACCAATTGAGAAGAACCAGCAGCAGCAACAGGGCAATAACCACACAAATGGAACTGGTCATCCAGGAAATCAAGACAACAGTCATACACAGGGGCCTCCCTTGAAAAAAGTCAGAGTTGTTCCTCCTACCACTACCTCAGGTGGACTTATTATGACCTCAGATTATCAGGTATTCTAGTTTCCAGCTTTCTCATTTGGCCTTTGATACATTATTCTGAAAATATTTATATTAATGGTGGTTTTTAATAATATCTGTTTTTCAAATAAAAGTTGTTGTGTTTTGTCTACATGATTTGTTCTTATTGTTAAACCAGAGATTTTCTTATGAAATACCATTAGAACAAAGTTCTGCATGCTACAATATGTGTTTGCCCTCTGTCTGCCTTCAGTAAGCCAATCTGTCAATGATTTGGTGCCTTTGCTAGGTTATGTTTTAAGGGGAAGCTATAAAACATATTACTAAATTTGATCAAATCCAAAGTGTGCAAGATGAGGTCTGTACCACATGCAGTCTTATTGTGACTCAATTCATTTGTTGTGCTAGCCACAAGAGGATGAGCTGCAGTTTGACTGCTAGATCTGTCACAGACCAACCATAGTATAGTGCTGTTTTTCTTTTTAGTTTGATTTCATTTGGTGACTCTGTAGAACTTCCTCTAGCCAGATGTAGGTGTGGAAGTTTCCCATTCAACTCACCATGGTGGCTTATTCTTCCCCAAGTTAAAGATCTTAATGCCATTCAGTGACAGATTAGAGATGAGCTTTCCTCGCTCCAGTGTTGAAAGAAGTAAGGCACTAACTCATACAGTTCTTGCCTATAGATTGGAGATAAGTCCTTTCCTCTGCCTTACTATTGAAGGTGAGGTTGAAAAGGTAAAGCTAAACCCAGCAGAGTTTTGCCCATTTCAGGCAGTGGGCTCAATTCACTGCTAGTAGTGTGAATAAAAGTAGATTTGAAAAGTCCAGATCAACTGAGTTCCCTTAAAAATGTGTAACTGATAAAAGCCCACATCAGTCTGTGTTATCACTCTGTAAAATCTAGAAGGGAGGTCATCGGAGATACATGCTACTGGAGCTAGGCAAATGGGGTAAGAATGTCAGGTTGAATAATTCAGAATCTTGAACAGTAGTACTAGGCCAAGAAACTGCCAGTTTTTGAAAGAGGTGTATTGATTGTCAGTGTTTGTAGAGCAGGAAGACATTTACTGTGTCAGGCAAGGCAAATACTTGAATGTGTGAATGAACTCATCTCCAGAAAAGCTGTCACATTACCTTGCATCTCCCCAAGCCCAGTGCTAATAAGTGGAGTCAGTTCACATATTCAGATACCAGAGTGAGGAACTGGGTGATATAGGGATTGTTCAGACGAAAACGTGAGGGAGAGGATGGGAGTGAAACTCACAGTAAAATTAAAGGTGAGAACAAATGAGCTTTCAGATGTCTGTATACCAATGCACAGAGTTTGGGAGATAAACAAGTTGAGTTTGAGGTCCTAGTGCAGAAAGGTAAGTATGTTTTTATAGGTACAACAGAGAATTAGTGGGATGGCTCCCATGATAGGAATATAACAATTGAAAGGTATAACCTCCTTTAAAAAAAAAAAGATGGATCAGAAAAGGAAAGTAGAATTATCTGTCAAAGACAAATTCACTTGTACAGAACTCCATGAGAACTGACCAAAATGGATGATCTGAGAAAGAAATAAAGAGAACATTGTGGTAGGGAGATTACTACAGGCCACGAAACCAAGACAAGGTGGTGGATGATGATTTTCTGAAACAAATCTCAGAAATCTTCAAGATGTAAAAATTAGTAGTTATGGGGGATTTCAGTTACCCTGATAGCTGCTGGAAGACTAATTCTGCTAGGCATACACTTTCCAACAAGCTTGCAGGAAGTGTAAGAAAAGCTAAAACTCAAAAGGAGCTGAAACTGGGATATACTTGAAGCAGGAGAATGACAAAGGATAGGATGGGACCGCTGGTCGGCAAAGATGGTAAAATGCTAACAGATTACAATGGAAAGGTAGAACTGCTCAATACCTATTTTGCTACAGTTTTTTCCCAAGAAAGAGAACCTTTCTTCTGTGCTTCCATGCATAAGTTGAGATCTTGGCAAGGAATCCGGATTACAAATAAGTCAGTAGTCAGGAATTGCCAGATTAACCTAAATGTGTTCAAATCCACAGGGACAGATGAACTGCATCCCAGGGTATTAAAGGAACTTGCTAAAATACTCTCTAAACCATTTGCCATCATTTTTTGTGAAATCTTGGAGAAAAGATGAAGTGCCAAAAGACTGGAGAAAAGCAATTGTTGCTCTTCTCTTAAAAAGAAGATCCAGGAAACTACAAGCCAGTCAGCCTGATCTCAATACCAGGAAAATATTAGAACAGATTATACAGGAGTCTGCTTGCAAGTATCTTGACAACAATACAGTGATTAGTAGGAAACAGCATGGGTTTGTCAAGAGCAAATCCTGCCAAACTATCTTACATCTCTTTTGATTGGGTCCCTAGTTTAGTAGATAGTGAGAACGCTATGGATGTCATTTATCTGGATTTCAGCAAAGGATTTAATAAGGTCCCTCATAATATTTTGATAAGCAAATTGACTAAATACGGAATAGATCGAAATACCATCAGATGGATCCATAATTCATTGGAAAACTGTGTTCAGAGTTGTCATCGGTGGCTGTCCTTCAGATGAGAAGTAGGTCTCAAGTGACGTGCTACAGGGTTCTGTTTTTAGGCCAGTGCTCTTCAGTATTTTTATCAATGATTTAGATCAGTGGTTCTTAATGTTTTCTTTACCAAGGAGCTCTGTAAATATAATTTGTTGCCAGAGATCCCCAAGACTTAACTCAAGATTTAAATACTTAAATTTAGATTTAAATATTCAAATATTTTTATTTATTTATTAAAGGCTTCTGGAGACTGGGATTCAAATTCCCGTTCAGATACTGGTTGATCTTGGGCCCATCACATTATTTCAGCCTCAGAGGAAGGCAAAGGCTACAAAAATATAGAACAATTAGTCTGCATTGTTAAGGGAATAGAAGAAGAGAATAGAGAGGCATGGTTAGGCTACATGGTAAAAACAGCTTTTTAATTGTGGGAGAAGTTCAGTAACAGAAAACAAATCTAGGGACATTATGGCCTGTTCTTTTCTTTTTTCTTTAAATTGAAACTTTGGGCAAGGAGTTCCATAGTAAATGCTATGAAAAGATTTTCTAAGGCTATTTCTAATCCCTGGCAAACATTCACACACTGTACATAATCTACCTGTTTTAAAGTAGAAAGTGTGCCAAATTGGGGAGTGGTTCTTTTTCTTCATTTGTGCTTACTCCAGTCTGTAAGATGATTGCTTATGAGTGGAGGGAGCAGAACTTGTATGTATACTGCAAAGAAAGGGAGATACCTGGTACATGTGCTGTTTTCAATAAATGGTGGCCCACTCTTGGATATTTTGATCTTCCATCTTAAAGAAGAGAATCTTGAAAATGCAGCAATATTATCAGAGGGAGATGATTCTTCCCTATGAAAAGGTTGAACTTTTTCAGGGATTATGATAAAAGAGAAAAATCACTTCCATTTATGTCTCTCTCCCTGCACAGATATGACTTCCATATACATTCCAAGAAAGTAGTCACAGGTCAGAAATGCTGAAGTACCTAGTTTTGCTACATGTTCCACAGTAGTCATGATGTGTGATAAGTAAATATTCTTTCACTCTTTCACTAAATATATAATTAACAAAGAACCTAGATTGATTTTCAAGGAATTAGATGTGTTCATAATAGATTTATTGGCTGTAATAGCTTTAAAAAGGAATACATTTTTAAACAGGAAGTGGCTATCATACTCTGTGATTTTCCCAGAACTTCCATCTGCTTCAATAAGGCCGTTCTTACACTTTATTCACGTAGTCAGTGTTACATGATACTTACAGAAATTACTTGTGTAGATTAGCTTTGCAGGTGAACATACTCTTTAAAAATCACAGAAGAAGGAAGCTACAGTTGGCTTGGGTCCTGACTTCCCTTCTGTAAGCAGATAGAGCAGGGCTTTCCAAATGGTGTACCGCGACACATTAGTGTGTTGCCTGAAGTGTGTAGGTGTGTCACCTGGAATCTTGGAAATGTATGTTACTACTTATAAATCATATATTTTTAAAAATAAATGAGAAGTTTTCATGAGATGTTGTGTCCCCATACATTTTGTTATTACAATTTATGTGTGTGCCTGTACCTCTCATAAGGGGTTAGTTTAACCTCTGTTTCCTAGTAAAACTGAATTACTGTGTCATGAAAAGATGCATGCCTAAATAAGTGTGTCACCAACATGAAAAGTTTGGAAGGCTCTGAGATAAGAGTTTCATTCTTCACAAAACAAGGCTTCCTTGCCTCCTGTTTTAGTCTGTGTTTCCCTGTGCCTGATACCAAAAACCAGTTCTGTGGGATTGGTTTGGAAAATGGGGGATGTGAGATTGATGGAAGTTAAAATTATACATTTGGAATAGCAGCTTAAAATCCAAAATGTTATCTTTTTTGTTGTTGGTTCTTTAATGTGGTTTCCAGGAAAACTATGGGAGATGATGGTTGAGAAGCACAGTAAAAACATATCCATTATAGCTAGTAACCTAATAGAAGAGCAGGGGTAACCTCTGTCAAGTTAAAGACATTAAATAGATGTTCTGTATAGAGAACCAGATACTCCCTGGTCAGCTATTAAACTCAGAGCTTTCAAAAACTTGGTAGAACTGTTTGTTTGTTTATACACCTCTTTCATGCACTTTCTTGTCTTGGAAGCAATTACTGTTTGCTGTCACTTTTTAATAGTTGAGACTCAACAGATCTTGATTTTCATCTGGAAACATTAGGAAATCTTTTAAATTGCATTGCAAACTTTAGTGTACCTCGGGGCCGGCAACTGTATTCTTGTCCAAAACTCCCAGCAAACATAGCCAAAATAGACAGTGGTGTGGGATTATGGAGGTTGCAGTCCAAAAACATCTAAGAAGCTACAGTTACCAGTCCCTGGTGTAGATCATTCAAAAAAGTCTGTTACGTCTGGAAAAAATCACCCAGTGTCTAAACATGCAGCTGGACAACATGTCCCTGTGGGCTTGCTTTTACCAATCATAGAGACTTTGAAAACACAGTCATTTAAGTTATAAGCACAGAAACAAAATGCCGAATAGCCAGAAAGAGTTATGTGAGCTCCCAGTGTTTCTATATTATAATAGATTTTTGGTTCATGTATTACAAGCACAGTTGATAAATGTTCCTTTTATTTTTGAGTAATATATGATCCATAAGCCTATACCTCAAAACAGTAGCTCAGTGTGTGACTTTCAATTACAAAAAAGAAAACTGCTTCCAAAATCTTAATCTCAGTGTTCTTTTGTCACTACAGTAGCCCCTCCACATTTGAGAGGGTTAGGGGCATAGAACCCTCACAAAAGTGGAAAAATCATGATTAATTCTCCCCCTGTGATTCCCTTCCAGAGCTCCCCTCCTATTTCTTTGCCTCTGACCCCAGCGTTGGGGGGCAGGGGAGAAAAAAGACACACTAAAGGGGTTATTGGTACTTTCTGTCAGAGGGAGAAGAGCACAGTTCTTCCCTTCCGGTTACTTCCAGTGATCATCTTGAAAAAGGGAGAGGTAGGAGCAAAGAGAGCACCTGACTAAACAGCAGCCATTACACAGCAGAAAGTGCAGACACATGGGAGAGAGGACATGCCTCCAGAAGTGGGAGAGGGGCTTTGCTGTCCCCAAAAGAAAAAAAAAATCCGTTTTAAACACAAGCCTGGCAAGCCTGGGGTGAGGAGTGCAAGGGATGGGAGCAGGAAAATGCAGGGGGAGGCAAGCACATACCTTGCAAATAATCAAATTCATGAAGGTCGAACCTGCAAA
This sequence comes from Cyclura pinguis, assembly GCA_030412105.1. Classification (NCBI taxonomy): domain Eukaryota; kingdom Metazoa; phylum Chordata; class Lepidosauria; order Squamata; family Iguanidae; genus Cyclura; species Cyclura pinguis. The sequence continues at coordinate 259,117,340 of CM059601.1, read as the reverse complement.
TGTAGAGGGAGGACTGTAAAGCATGGCCATAAAATAGCTTTATGAATCCATAGGTGACTAAAAGTTATCAAGGAGCATCAGAATGACAGGACTGGCAGCTCTAGGAGCCATTCGCTGTGGCATTGCATTCTGATTGGTGTAAAAAAAAACATTGATGCAAAACAGGGGGTGCTTTAGTATCTGTTAACAGTGCAGTGGTGGTTACTGAGCATATATGCTATATTATTTGAATGCCAGCACAATTGTAACCATTCCCCCTCTCTCTCTTCCGTCTTCACTGCTTTGCTCAGCGTTCCAATCCCCATGCTGCCTATCCAAATCCTGGACCAAGCACATCACAGCCACAGAGCAGCATGGGATATTCAACTACCTCCCAGCAGCCTCCGCAGTACTCTCACCAGACGCACCGGTACTGAGCTGCACCCGAATAAAGTCAATGCACTGTCGCTAAGGCTGCAGGACTGGCTGTGCTGCTGTCTGCCTGGAACCTGGCTTTGGGCTGCAAGAATGTACTGTAACTTGTTGCATTTTCAAAATGTCTGATAGCCAAGTTCCACTACTTTTCACAGGCTGGGAGTAGTGGCCTCCCTCAGATTGTACCCATTTATGGAATTAGACTTGAAAAGAAAGTACTAGCACAGTTTGTGTTGTGGATATGCTACTTCCATAGTTTACTTGACATGGTTCAGACTGACCAATGCATTGTTTTCAGTGACAGTCTGTAGCAGTTGAAGCTGTGAAATGTGCTAGGGGCAAGCATTTTTGTTGTTGTGATGAATTCTATTGATGTTAACAACGTTATCTGACCAATAGTACGCAAAATCTCTTAACTGGTATTTGAAACATACAGTATGTGTTAATGAGATGAAAACAAACTAACCATGGCTCCAATTGAGAGAATTTTGATATGCATTGATTTTTAGTGACTTTTTTTGTGGGCTGATTCATTTTCCACATTGATCAATGTTTTTGACCAACAAATTTGCTGCAAAGAGATTTTTTAAAAGACACTGTAAAAGAGACATGAGCATTTTTCCAGCAGATTTACAAGCCTCCCAAAGATTAATTTTCAACATATGTTTATTTTGTTCTCAGATCTATGACTTGACTGGTATTAAAGCTGCTATTCGATAGTAAATGAGTGTGTTATTGAGATAAACCTGTTTGGTTCAGCAAACAAACTGAAATGATTGTCATAGGCAGTGTTTTATTTTTCCTGTTGGTGTTAACTGATTTTGTGAGCATGCTTGGAATTTAAAAAGCATGAATGATGGTCCCTACAAGCAAACAAACAGTGCGACATTCATTCAAATATTTTTGTCATGATTTTTGAGAGCTGGCTTGATGTAGTGGATATTAAATTTTGTTAATTATTTTTTAAATATGTTCGCACGTTTGTTTAGGGGCACCCTTATTAAAGCAGAGGATTAAGGTGTTAGGAGAACCCTAGAATTTGAGGGAAAGCTATACCATACAATGTACTGTATCAAACTATTTTACATGAATGACGCAGGTATTCTGAATTTTAAAAAAAAGAAATCAACATTGCTAAAAACAAGGTGTTATGTAATAAAATTATTTTTCATAAATCTGCATATGATTTTGCCTGTGTTTGTCAGTCAAAACAAAAAGAAGTGCAATCTATTTGGGCCAGTGCCCGGCAAAATGTTGGTCCATAGACCTGTGCCAGGCCACGAACCATTGGCTGCCAGTTAGAGTGAGCAGACGGGAAAAGAAAAGAAACAGTTGTAATCAGTGAGCACAAATATGGTACCAGTCCTTGGCTCATTAGAAAATATATTGCTGGTTCCCCACATTAGCCTGAGAAACACTGTTTTAGACTACCTTTATCATAATATTACATTTACACCTTAGTCATTTGCATCTTGTTTTTCTTCACACTCCTGGAAGACATATTTAGGTTGGTGTCATTAACAACTCTAATCAATTGCTAGAAATGTTCTCTAGCTGTTTCTGTGATAGTTCCTCATTTCTTAGCAGTATTCCTAATTCTTAGCAATTGTGTCAGAGGTGAGCAACTACATGGGGGGCCAGAAGGCAACTTTCTTTCCTCCAATACCCCCACCCCTTCTACAGGCTGCAGCCCCAACAGTACTCTATCTTCATCTGAGGCCTTTCCAAATTGACAACCAGATGTGACATTACATTACTTCCTGTTGCCATTTTGAAAAGCACTGTGATTTGGGGATACTGGACTGTTCCAGGAAGCTTTCTGTTTCCAGTTGGGTGACGTGTTTTTGCATGTTTTGGAAACCTCTCTACACAGTTCTGGGGAAAAACATACATCCAAATTATATCAAAAGGACAGAAAAAAGTGGGGGGTGGGGATCTGAAGAACTGGCAGGAGGTCTCAGGGGCTACAAAAGTTGGGTCTAGGACCTGCATGCAGCAAACAGGCCACAATTTGCCCACTTCTGATTTATATAATACAGACATACCTCACTTAACAATAACAAAGTCTCTGAGACTGAATCTCCCTTTTTACTAAGTCTTTTTACACCCACCCAGCACCCCCTTTCTTCCTTATCTTCTGCTTAGCTAGAAGGCGTTTTGCAGCATTGGCTGTAAAGCGGGAGAAAGCTGGAGAAACACAGTGTCAGGTTGCAGCAGCATATCTGCAATCAATGCGGTAAAGCTTTGTCTGGGAAAGACCAAGACTCAACTCTACCCAATCCTTGTTGTAACCATGTGTGCCTACCTACAAAGGCAAAATAAACAGCAACTCTGTCCAGAATTCTTTACTGAGCATATGTGAACAGTAAAACAGAGCTGCCTCGCCAGTTACCTGCCACCCCCCATTTAAAAAAAAAGTATAGGGCTAATTTGGTCACTGGAACAGAAGTCATAAGAGGAAGTTGGTGAAAGGAAGAAAATATCCCTGGGTGTCTTTTGGAAGAGACATTCAAATGGTTTCTTGAAAGTAGAAAATGTTTTGGTTCACTTATGCAAAGCTTACCTATCCCAGTTGTTTCATTTCACATGTTAAGATTTGAATAAAAAGTTTGCAGAAGGATGTTGAGCTGCTTTTCCTTTTTGTGATATAGGAACCTATCCTGGTTGTTTCCATGCTGCTTCTGCCTCTGGTATCAAATTTTCTATTAAGAAGTAATGCCAAGGAACGCATCCATTTCATTAACTACTTTTAAACAGTAGATCCCATTCAGTATTGTCCCTGAATTGCAGATCAACTAACATGAAAGATGGTGTCTTCCTGGACTTGAATCCAGTTTCTAGCCCCAGCAAGAGTACACCTGTATGAATCAATAGGATTTGCACAAGCATCTTACCATCCAACAATTTACTGAAGCTGCTCTGTCTGGGTTTAGAAATTGGCTTTAGGCCTTGGATCTAAAAAAGTTCTCTGAGGAAACATGTAGATGGGCAGTAGAAAGTACATAGGATTGACATGTTTGCTTCAGTGGAAAAAGTGAACAAGAGATAAACATGTGGCAGAATATTTAAGGAACTTCCAAGGAAAATGTAAGCAGTGGGAATTCCTAATACTATGACATTTGAGTCTATGTTGCAAATGACTGATAGAAAAACAAAATATTGATAATGCTAATCAAGTGATTAAAGAACACCATTAATTTCTGCTATATATCTGTGCCACAGATTCCCAACCTGGGGGATCACAAAGCTATGCTGACTGTTTCATAGAAGGTTCACATCTCTGCTGTGCAAGACTGATGAATATAAAATCCAAGTAACAGGGTTTTATAAAATAAAATATAAGACAGACACATAGTGAACCCATTGTTTTCTTCCTCTGTTTTCTCCTTCCATCTCCCACAAGACAAATGTTTTCCCAAGCCTCTATCTGTCCCCCTCTAATCTTTCTCATCTTCAATCACACTCTCTTTAAAGATACCCTTTTTCACCCCTGGGCACTATATATGCACATACGGCATGTATGCAGGCCCTTCCCGCCTCTCACTCATTCCCATGGGATATAGTTGGTTTTAAATGTTGTGTGCCTTCAAGTCATTTCAAATTTATGGCAAACCTATCAAGGGGTTTTCTGGAGCTGCGTGTGACATGCTCAAGGTCACCCAGTGGGTTTCCACAGCCAAGTGGGGAATCGAACCCTGGTCTCCGGGGTTGTAGTTCATGGCTCAAATCATTACACCACACTGTGTCTCTCTAAATGGGGTTGCATTCCTCTAATTCATTTATGAAAAGACTTCTGCCTGCTCTTTGCTTTCAAAAAGTTTGCAGGCAGCTGTTCTCAATAATCAAAAGAAGCTTTTAAAGACAACTCCAGTTAATATAGGCAGAATGGCAAATAAAACCTTTCAGAAGATAGGTCAGAGACTTCTGGGGACAGAAGTGTTTTTAGCAAGTGGAAATCCATCAAGAAAACCGGTGTGCAGCTGAGGAGGGTGAGCTCCCTTGAATCTGAACTTGTTCTCAGCTGAATAACTGCCAGGAATACCCATAGAGTCTTAGACTGTGGCTGGTACATCAGCTGTATTCCTTCATTTTTGTTCTCTTGTAGAAGATTGGGTGTTCTTTGCCTTATACTTGCTAATCTATGTAGAATCAGATTACCTGTAGTTTATCATTTTGTCAGTTGGGCTCCCAAGGTTGCATAACATTTGTTATCCAGTAGTCAGATCAGCAGCATATACTTCTTCACTACAGCTTAAGTTTTGGATTTTTAGGAAAATAGGTTGCAGCTTAATAATTAATGTTTATCTTGAACAAGTTTAACAGGCTTAGTCACACATTTCCTGGCTGCACAGCTTGCATAAATATAGATGTTACGGGGTCTAGAGGTATTCTTTTCAAAGACACTATGTAGCAGTGCATATTAAGGATCTTTTTTCAACTGTGTTTCAAACAGTTTTAGTACAGTTCAGCTTAAGAACACATTACATCAGGGTGGGCAACTGTAGGCAGCCAAGTCCACATTAACCCAAAGGAGACCTTGAAATGCTGCACCTCCACACACACATGCACCAGTTAACTTTCTTTTAAAACTTTTTCCTTAAGATTCTCTCTGGGAGTATGTGGGCATTTTCACTATGGTTTTGGGGGAATCTGGGCCATTTAAGGCCCCGAAGATGGCCTTTTTTAACTGCAGGAAGTGACGTTCACTTCCCGTTTTTTAAAGGCCTCTCCTGGACCTAAAATGTTCCAAGAGTGAGGGGAAATGTGGTGAAAATGCCCCTAGTACCCCAGAGCACATTTGAAAGCAATTTGTTTTGACCACTGTGGGCCCTGGGAGCCACACAACAACCCGAGGGCCTCCCTTTGCCCACCGAACTACAGTCAATTATCTCAGGGTATATGCCAGGTGTTGCACTTTGTGTGTTGCACTTTGTGTGTTGCCTTATGAAATAAGATGAAAGATACGTATCGGTGTAGAGACAGTGAACAAAGCACAGGCAGAAGTTCTGCCAGCCACCTAAAAAAGTGAACAAAGGATAGCAAGTTGCTACAGAGGAAGGGACTGGCAAAACCACCTCTGAGTATTCCTTGTCTAATAAAACCCTATGAAATGCATGGGGTCTCCATAAGTTGATGGGTGACTTGAGGTTTATTAACTGACCGCTCTCCCAGTATTAATGAAAGCATCAAGAAAGGAATATTGTTTACCCCTCTAGATATTTTGGAGTGTTTGCCTCATATAGGAATAACAATGTTGGACGCAGTTTGCTCTCCAAACTGATGCTTATGGCCTGGCTTTCTCTGCTTTTGTGGCTCCCACAGAACTTTATTTATCTTATCTTGGTCCAATCAGTTCACTGGCTTAAAGAGAACTGAAAACTGGAAGCTGCTAACTGGGGGTTTGGTTTTCTGCATAGGGTTTCCTTATATAGGAACTCTTTGTTTATATTCTCCTCCACTGTATTTTTCCAGCTGTGAAGTTTGTCTGAATGAACTTGCTATCCTTTGTTCACTTTTTTAGGTGGCTGGCAGAACTCCTGCCTGTACTTTGTTCGCTGTATGTATCCTTCATCTTATTTCATAAGTCAACACACAAAGTGCAAAACAGCAAACTGTCAACAGAATTCCTTTTGTAGTCTCTTCCCAAGAAAATAGGACTTTGTGGTTCATGCCTTTACTGTCATTCTCTCTTTTAATATAGCTAGGTCAGTCTGTTCTTAAAAAGAGGTCTTCGGTGAATAAGAAAATCTCAGTTCTGTTTAAAATTATGTGCAATTAAAATGCAACTCCCTTCTCAAAATCTCAATAATTGGCATGCAAAATCTCAATAACTGGCACGTAAAATCCTTGTTTGCTAATAATTTCAGTGAAGTAACTTTCCAGAGACTTAAGTTCATTCCCTACACACCTACCTGGTTGTGAGATAGATAGATAGATAGATAGATAGATAGATAGATAGATAGATAGATAGATAGATAGATAGGGATGAGGATTAGACTTTCAGTGCCTTGCAGAAGTATTCATCTTCCCGCTTCTCAGCTCCAGCTCCAACACTCTCTACTTATACCACACTGGCTCTCAAGGAAAAACAATGAGATGTTTGAGTAAGTATGTATAAGATTCTACTGCTGGCCACCAGGAATATTTGACCTGAACTTCGAAAAGACCAGTAGGAAAAACATGTACTATGGCCTAAATCCTGTTACTACTCCTCACTAAAGAACACCTACTGAATCAATAGGATATCAGTGGACTGACTCTCCATTCAACCATTCTAGTCAGAACTAACAGTCAAACTAAACAGGATTCTAGCCAAAATGTGCATATGTTTCTAAGTTTATCCTCTGGAAACTTCAGCTAAAAGGCACCAGATAAAAATATATCTGGAATGAATGGAAAGAAATGGCAGGTAGTAAAACTGGACTAGGTAGACCATTGATAATTGTCCTGCAGCAATCCAGTTGCTGTCAGACTGCAGCTCCCAGTATTCTCTTCCATTGGCTATCGAGCTGCTTTAGTTCCACAACATCTGGAGAGCTGCATGCTTTCCACTCTTGGTATAGAAATCAATGCCCTGATTCAATAGGGGAGATTCAACCCCAACTCAGGCTCTGAAATGAAGGACTGAACGAAGGATACATGGACTGAACCCCCGGGCTGTAAACATTCAAGTGTTTTCGCCTTTCTTTTTCCAAAGTGCTGCAAGATAAAGGCATGTTTAACCTCCTTACTTGCTGTTGGAGTATTTTAACTAGTCAGTAATCCATCTCTTTAGTAACTGGATGCTGCTGTTATGGAGTTGCTTGATTGACTGAATTTTTAACCTGTATGCTACATTGTTAATAGGCCTTGGTCTTAAAAGTCAGCAAACAAATGATTATGTAAGTAAATAAGTAAATAAAGGGGGCCCAGTCATAACGGGTCGATCAGTCTCTCAACCTAATCTGTTGCTTGGAGTAGCTGTGGGAATGAAAGAAGGAACACATTATATCCAATTTCTTCAGCAGCTTGGAGGGGAGGTAGGTGGAAGCAAGAATGGAATATGCTCATATTTTGAAGTTCCGAAGCCCCAAAATACTGGAGAAGCATATGCTATCAGTCCTGGCCATAGCTTATCTTCCCAGCTGGATGATGTGAAACTTTCTGCCTGAGAAGTTAGATCATTCTTTTTGTCTGTGCTGATTAGCAAGCAGAAACATGTCTCTCTAGGCAAACATTTGACAACGGCGGTGCTTTATCTTATTTATTGACTTAATTTTTAGGGATTGTGTGTGTGTGTGTGTGCGCGCGTGCACGTGTGTGTGTGTGTGTGTGTGTGCACAAGCAGACACTACAATGTTTGGCTTGTTAATATGTCTTAATTATTAGTTATTGGGTTTTTTAGTGCATCTATTTTTTTCAGATGGAAAAGTAAGGTAATTTTTTAAAAATAAAAAGAATCTAAATAAATGAGAGAAACCTCTGCATACTGCCAACAAGAGTAGATTGTACTGGGCTCAATAGGCAGTGGTGTAAGCAGCACTCTTGCCTTTTGGTCTCCTGGAAAGTTAGGCTTCAGCTTCTAGAAACTCAAGCAGCATGGCCAACCTGGGAGCTGGTGTCTAAAATGGGGGTGGCCAAAGGCTGAGAACCACTGGTTCCAGAATGGCCAACATAGTCAAAGGTTAAGGATTATCGGAGCTGCAGTTCAAAAACACTGGGAAGGTCACAATCAAAAAGTGTAACTATACTACACAGATATATGACAAACTCTGTGTTTGTAGCTTGGGGAGATACTTTCTAGCCCACTCCACTGAACTACAACAGGATAGCTTTCCAAACTCCAAATCTCAGGATCCCCTAGAATGGCACCATGGCAGTTAAAATTGGTATCAAATTGGTATGTAGTATAGATACAACTCCATGTTGGGACGAGTCATATGTTTGTCTTTAAACCAGATGGCACAAGGGAATCCTCCAAGCAAGGAACGTGGAAAGTAATAATTAATGTCAACCTAGTTATACATGAATAGATTGCAAGCTGAATTTGTCACCTAGGTTGTAGAAATAAAAGTTGTTAAGGTGAAGACTGCATTATTTTTAATTGTTTCAAAGTATTTTGACTATTTAAACTGTCTTTTCAACTTGTTGAATTGTTTATTTTCAGCCATTTAAAGTCATTTTTTATTATGCGCACAATTTCAAACTTGTCAGACTGTTTTGCCTTGAGATCTCTGGATAGAGAGCTGAGTACAAATATTTTACCAAATAAAATAATTTTACATACCAGGGTCTCAGATCCTGCCTGTCTGCCTGCTTATCGCCCTATCTATTGCCTTCCTCTTATAGGCTGACTTAGGGAAAAGGCTAGCCACTCATCAAGACTGCAATGCACTAAGACTTAACTAAGAGTGTTCCCACTGTTCATTGTACTAAGATATCCAAAGGAATGTCATCACTCTTTCACTTGCTAATCAGTTAAGAGGTTTTCTTGTTTCCTGTGCATCACTGCTATCAAAAGCGCCCTTGAATCAAGAAAATGAGAGGCTTCTTTCCTGGAATCTGAATTTTTCAGCGGAATCTAATCTCGGGATGAAGTGTTGGCTCATTTCCTTGCCCCACTGTCCCATTCAGGCTCTGTGCATTCAGAGTTTGGAGTAATCATCTTGCCTAAGAGAAGGACTCCCAAGTGTTCTGATTAGCTTTCAGAGCCGTTGAAGAAGCAAGCTGGCTTGCTCACTGTACATTTCCTTTACTTGCAGGCAAAGCCTTTCAATTCTGCTCGAGATTTTAACTCTGAAACATCCTCTGGATAATTTCAGACATATCTGAGGAGAACCCATGCTCCAGATAGAGCTGCTGCTTGAGAGTGGGTTTGCTTTCCCCATCTGACAGCAATGGGGTAAATGGCCGCTTTAGGAAGGCAGCAGGCTTCTGATGTATGGTTTCTGTCATGAGCAAAATGCCTCTGGGCAATGTGCATTTAATAGAGGGAGGCTAATGTGTTGGCAATTTATCTCATTGTGGTAAGATCATGCTTGAAAGTCAGTAATCCCAGGAGCTACATTTTAAAAGCATTCAATGAAGAAGATTTAATACAGCTGTTCAAACTAGTGAAGGGTTCAAGAACCAGAGGTGGCAATCTCCAGGAAAAAGAAACAAGGGGTCAATGAGGAGTCTCTCTCTCTCTCTCTCTCTTTTTTTTCCTCCTGAGAAAGGCAATTGGCCTCTACAGATCATCAGCAGGATAGCTGTTAAGCCAAAATATCATAGGGTTCTATGATATGTCCTCTGGCTTTCAAGCATTGTACAACAGCTGGGGTTGACTTAGAAACCTCTGTTCAGAGGCTGCCTTTCTTGGTGTGCCAGGAGCATGAGCAGGAGAGCAGTCTGAAGGCAATTGACTAGCCACTCTTGGAAACTGAATTCTGCACTTAAAGGGAGCCTCATCTGATCCAGAAGAGAACTCTGGGGCAATTTAGGCTTAGTTTTGCAGGGAGAAACTTTCCTCTGAGCAAGAGATATCTCCTCCAAATCAAGGTGGCTGATAGATCCATTAACAAAGGAATGGCAAGTACACCCTTGGTTTTGCAACTGTCCCTCTGGTAGCAACTCTATGGGAGTACTTGGAAAGAGGATCCAATGCCTGGATGGCTCCTGTACAGCCCAGAGCAGTTGCAGGAGTAGTGACTGTAAAACAAAGAATGGGTTCACCCTCCCCATGACAACAGGATTGACAACAGGATTCACAAGCCACCCCTGCTCAAAATGCAAATGTATTCTGGAACACCACCACCATCCTCTGCTGCACTGTGGCTTAAAGAGCATGGTTCTTCACCAGAGCAGACCCATTGTCATGTCCAGGGCAGAGCAAACAATTAATCACCAAATGGCAGAGCAAGGTTTACTCACAAGGCAAGAGCAGGAAAATGTCCAGAGTTTAGGTTCCAAAGTGAACAAGTCCAAAGGGGAAATCCAAGTAGCAGTCAAACAGGCAGAGGTTTAAAGTAGTCCAAATACAAGAGAACATAGCACAGGGCTTCCACAACTGTAAAGATCAGTTGCTGACCCTGAAAGGAAAGGACCAGCTGAAAGACTTTTATCTACTGATGTTGTCGCCACAGGTGTTCCTTCATTAGGGCTTGTTTGTTACTTAAATGCACTGAGCAGCTCAGCCCCTCTGTCTGACATCATTTCTCTTGTACAGTAAGCGTCTGTGTTGTGTCATCCTCTGATATTTGTTTCCCTTGCTCAGGCCCCTGCTGTTGCTTGTTATCTTCTCCTGAGCAAGCTTCTGGGGAAACCCCTGTCTCTGGGAAAATTTCTGCCTCGGATTCAGAATCTTCCTCCTCACTGCCAGGGTCTCCAAGATAGGGCATGACACCTACTGAATTGCTTTGATTTATTTATGTATTGACTTACCTTTCAATAATTGATTCAATGGATTTACTTTAGTAGAGATTAACCAACAGCAATCCCATCCACTTTTTTTTTTTTAAAAATCTGGTCAGTAAGGGGTTGGGTGGGGAGAGTTTCTCCAAAATGAAAGTGAATTTCTGTCCCTGTCCACTTTCAGTATGGTCCTTGGTGGCTCTGGGTGAGCAAAAATTAACTTCCAAAGTTCCTCAACCAAGCCTAGACCCTGGATTGCATGGATAATGACATTTACTGTTGTACACCTCTACCAGGCATTATTCTCAACTGTGCCTTTGCAGAAGAGTATGGCATTGCACCTTCTAGCTTGCTTGGATGTGGATGTTTCAGTGAGAGGCAAAATTGAAAAATCCACACTGGTATCCTGTTAATGATATATACAGGTTAAGTCTAACTTATGCCTAGTAAGGCCTCCTTTCCTTCCCCCTTTCCCCTTTCCTTTCCTTTCCCCTTTCCTTCTCTTCTCCTATCCTCCTCTTCCTCTCTCCTCCTCCTCCTTTCTTATTGTTGTGAAGATCAGAATCCTCTATATTCCTCCTGTAATCTTTTTCATGCCACCTTCTCCAGCATGATCATGTAGTGGTTGGTGGAAAGTGGGGAGTGGTTGAGAAGTGCCTGGCAATATATCTATACTCAGAGGCACAATGATGAAGGAGTCTACAGGATCTGTAGAGTCAGACAGATGTCACCACTGGTTATAGTTACACAGTGAAATGTTCCTCCACTTCCTCACACTCTCCACTGACTACTACAAGGCCATGACAGGGTAGGGAGAGGCGGCATGAAATTTCAATGGAGGAGAAAGAGGAGGTTTGGCATAGTTTCACCTGGTGGGACTCCATGCTATGTCTCCTCAGTGATATCGCAGTATCCTTGACGCAGGATGCACAATTTTTGTGTAGATAGAAATTGTGTCATTAATCTTCAAAGTGTAGGAAAGATCTTACTAATGTTCTTCTCACCTAAGCACATTAGATTTCACAAGCATATGCCTTAAGCAGAACATTACACTCCCCAAATAGATGTCTGGCAACGGGTGGGGTGAGGGCAAAGCATGATCTCACTCTCTCACTGTGTCAAGGGAAATCAGGGAAACAGTACCAACAGAACCATCCCCTTTCTCATATTTCCATTGTAGTGCTAATGATTCTGAATGAGGAGTTCAAAAGTCTTTCATCCAGATGTGTGACTTCCATTTCCATTTGAAGTAGGTGCATTCCCCCCTACATCCACTAGAGGGCAAAACTCAATAGTGCTTCTTTTAAAAGCAGACTTAAAACTATTCCTGCATGTACAAAAAGAGAAGTACACATGAATTTTCTTTTCTTTTTGTTAAAAAAGATTCAGATATATAACCCTTGCATAGATTTGATTTTTCTTTTAAAATATGGTTTTGCTATAATATCACATTACAATGTAGACTGAGCCTGTACAGAATGAATTTTAGCCGTCTGTGAAAAAAAAAATGCTGAGGGAAACATGGAAATGCTTGGTCAGTGGAGAGGATAATGAAAATAATGTCCCATCTTCAACTCCTCTCCACTTGCAGCCAAATCTCATCCATAGTCCCACCACCACCACAGTTGTCTGAAAACGGTAGGTCAGTGGGCAACTCAAAAACTATGATAGGAGGCAGGATAGCAGCATATTTTAGCTTAAAGCTATTAATATGAACAGCTAAACTTGAGAGGCCCTTAGAATCTTAGAGCTCAAAAGGACCTCAAGGGCCATCGTTTCCAACACCCTGCCATGCAGGAATACAAAACTAAAATGCTGCAGAAAAATGCCCATCCAACCTCTTTTCAAAGCCCTCCAAAGGCAGAGAGTCCACCACTGTTCAAGACAGCCTATTCCACTATCAAACAGTTCTTACAGTATTAAGACATTCCTCCTAAAGTTTCGGTAGAATCTCTTTTCTTGTAATTTGAATCCACTGGTTCATGTTCTAGTTTCTGGAGCAGCAGAAAATTTGGAAACCTGTGCACAGTGCTTTTCAATATGGGACATCCCATATTTGGGATCCTTAAGACTGATCCCATATCAGTGTGACATGGAACTCCACAGGCCCTTTATTGCAGAGCAGGCACCATGTCCCACCACGCCTTAAATCAAATTCCAGAGGTCTATTTACTGGGATTGCAACTAGCATAGCACTGTTCTTCCTCGTCTCTATCTGGCCATGTGGATGCTAAGCAGCAGAATAAACTTCTCATTTTACGAGGGCTGGCCTACCATTGCAAGATTTGAATGAGTTTATGGGTTCCTGCAATATTGGAAATCTCATGGCAGCCCTGAAAATCTTGCAAGAGACCTGAGACAGCCTTATCTAGACCTGCCACATGAATCTCATGTTTATTTCCCAAAAGCCTGGTTATCCTAACCTGAAAGCAATTCTGAAACGAAGCCAGATTTCCTAATAGGGTCCATTGACAAATCATACAGTTTGCCTATAAAATGAGTGCAAAGATTCTTTTTCATTGGTTTATCTGAGATTATACATACTCTGCAAAACATATGTTTCGGTCTGTGAAATAAAGCAAACCGCTTTCCTTGTCTTGATCCAAACATCAGAGTTAAGATCACATAGGACTCACATGGATGTCACAAAATAGTGAACAAGTTCTTGAGTACTTCAGAAATCTACAACACACTGGATACTAAGCAAAATGGGGCAGGGGGAACCTGGGTACGAGATTGCAGTCTAAACGTCTGCAGTAAATATGAGCTATGAGATGGCAGTCTGTACAACTACAATTGGCAAGAAACTTATGTCTGAAAACATCTTAAAATTCTTCAAAACTGCAAGGTTTGGACTCCAGCTTCATGCTTAGATCTCTCTCCCCTCATCTCTTTCTCTGGTATAACACCCAGTGAAGACTTGGGAGAACTTTCACCGGATTCATTTATTTTGTTAACACGTCAATTGATCTTAATAAAAGTATCATCCTGCTGTTTTTCCCTCTTCTGATGGGCCAACACAGCCACAAATTATTTTCCAGAATTAATAAAAGTTTTCTTTTCCTGTAACTCCCAGCATTCCCCCGTCCATGGCCAATTGGCTAGGATAGGCTGGGACTTCTAGAGAAGAAACTGAACATTCCCAAGTTCTGTGTTTTTGTTTGTAGTCTTGGAGTATTTTCCTTTGCTTGCTGTTACTTAGCCATCCCTTTCATGGACAGCTTGCATGCCATCTGCAAGGCCTCTGTGTGGTCTGTCACACACCCACACTGCTAGAATCCAAAGGCTCTCCAGTTTTATTTTTCCTAGTGCAGAGATGAATGGCAACCTAAGGGGTGCTGTTAGGGAAGGCCATGTGTACAGGCCATCACTGTGTGAGCGTTCATCAGCAGCCCTTAGATCTAAATCCTTTTAATTGAGTCTAAGAGACTTCTTGTTTTTACAGTATTAAACAAGCTTTTGAATTAATTAAGCATGCTAAAAGATTTTTCAAAAAGAGGGTAACTATCCTATGTGGGTAATTTTAAAAAATGCTTAAGAATATATGACAAATGCTTTCGAAAAGTCTCCTTTTTTAAAAAAGAAAGAAAAAACAAGCTGATTACAAATGCATTCAAAAGCCAGCTTTCATTAGGTGATGGCCTGTGGAGAAGAGACTCTGCTCTGGATTTTAGTCTGAACTAAAATTTTCTGAACCAAAATAAGTTCAGTCATTTAGATAGTTCTTTTAAAGCATGGGTGACCATAGTGTGGCCTATGGACTGCCCTTAGGCCCCACTTTTGAGCTCCTGAAGTCCCCTACCATTCCCTCAAAGCTTCCCAATTTCCCAACTGTGATGAAACTATTGTGGATTAAAAATGTGGTGACATTTACCCCAGCTGAAAATACATTTGACGAGCATGTCATGGGACACCTGGGGAATGACCGGGCAAAGTATGACTCATTCCCTAGGGGACGTGGAGTAAAGGGCTGAGTCGTGATAGTGAAATCATGACAAGGGGTTGCATCAGCCAAAGGCCTGAGTGATGACATGGAAGCAGGTGTGTACACAAGAGGAGATGGAATGCTTACTCTCTCTCTGACTCTCTGCATCCCGTCACTCTGATCCTGAAATTCTGATGCTGAATCTGCCTGTGGATCTGTGTACCCTGTGTACAGATGTATATACTGCAACTTTGAAGATTAAAGCCTCCAGGTATTTTGGATGACAAACTCTGTGTCCGTGAGTTTACTAACCAGTGGGTAGAGGGGTCAGAGCTGATGCTGTAGTTGTACTCTGCTGCACCCGTTTGTTGCTGTTTTGAAGCTCTGCTGTGTTATGCTTGCCTCTGGGACACTTTTTGTCCAGAGAGCAGCGGTTCCAGGGAGGATTTTGTGCTGGCGCTGTAAATCAATCTCCCGTCAACTATCACATTCTTAACCAGCTAAAGTGTCTCACCCACATTCAGTTGTACAGCAGCAGTGAGGAACATTTTTGAGCTCAAGGGTTTTCTTTATCTCATCCCTCCTCCATCCATCTATCCATTCATTCATTCAGTGGGGCCATGCCGAAGCTAAAGGGTGGAAGATCTGTGACAGATAAAGGGAAGTAGTTCTTCACACCACACATAGTTAAACTGCGCATTTCACTGCCACAAGAGGTGATCATGGCTGCAAACTTCAGTAGCTTTAAAAGGGGATTAGACAAATTTGTGGAGGTTAGAGTGGTCAACGGCTACCTGTTGGGATGGCTGCCTACCATCTGCAGTATCAGAGTCTGTATGCCTCTGTATATGTATATTCATTCATTCATTCATTCATTCATTCCATTTGCAAGCAGCCTTTCACCCAGAGTGGGAACCAAGACAGGTCCCAAAGAGAATCTATTTAAAATAAATACATACATACATACATACATACATACATACATACATACAATTTTAAGAACAATTAAAATCACCACATCAAATAATGTAAAATCAGAGTTAAATAACAAACAGATTGCTTGGGTAGATAAGATGGAGGGCAGAAGTGCACTCATGCACGTGCTTGTGAGCTTCCCAGAGGCATCCAATTGACCACTGTCTGATCAGAATGTTGCACTAGACAGGCTTTTGGTCTGATCCAACATGACTCTTTCTTATGCTCTTATATCTTTGGAAAAATAATGTATTTTCCTCTGATTTCTTTTGTGTGATGCCTTTGGACTGCTTTCTGGGTTCTGTGGGGCAAACTATTATTGAATATTGCAAGCATAATTGCAACTTCAGTCCAGATATATTTGTGCATGTGTATCTTATATAATTTTGCCATCAAGTGTGGGGGATCCTCAAACAGAAGTTTATTTATAACATTTGTTTCTTTGTTGGTTTCAAAACCTTGCAGTTCCGAATCTGTGTGGAACCTTTCAACCAATTGACAGTAAGGGAACCAGTTCAGAACATTTCCTTCTTCTTCAAGTTTTTCTCTGGTTTTAACAATTAATCTTCTCATAGAGGATTTTTCAGTTAGATCTTCATATTGTAGCCATTTGTTCAAGATGTAGCTCCATCTTCCAAAAAATGCTTCTTGTGGTGAAATCCACATGGGTATTTGCTTAAATAACATTGGCTTATGTATATTCCATATTTTTGGTAAAGCTTTTCTAATGTAATGGTTAGAGAAATCTTTATCTATTTTTGCCTTGTTGTAGCAGATGTATGTGTGCCATTAGAACCTTAGATCAGCACCTTCTAATGTCAGCAATCTTTCGTTTCGTAAGGAGAGCCACTCTGCTCTCCATGTAAGTGCTGAAGCTTGGTAATATATGCAGAGATCCGGCACACCAGCGCCACTTGACACTTAAATCCGTCATAGGCCATTTCCACACCGAGCTTCTGTAATGGTGCAGAGCAACCTCTCACGGAGGTCTTCTGCACCGTAGAGTGGACGGGCGTGGACTACTTTTTGTAGTTCCACACCAGAATCCACTCAGGAGCGGCCGGAACTAGCCGCGCTGCGTGTTTTTTAAAAACCTCTTTTTCGAGGTTTTTAAAAAGCACGGAGTGAGCAGCCCCGTGCTGCTCCGTCACCCGGTTCCGATGCAGATTTGCAGGCGTGCGCAAGTGCGTGCCTGCAGATCTGCCGGGGGTGGGCTTCCAACTGGTGAGCTTCTCCGGTTGGAGGGACGCCGGAGGACTGCGGAGCAGCGAGCTCGCGCTGCTCCGCGTCGCGACAGACTTACCCGGCTGCCAGTAAGCTCCGTTTTTGGGCGTTTTCGCCCGTTTCCCCCACACACATGTGGAAAGGTCCATAGTTTTCCATTTAACTCTAGGTTATATATGTGCACGTGTATCAACAAGACAACAAGACACCAATTTATATCTTAAATTTGGCACACATGAAACCTTTCATGCATCCAATGAGATGCCAGTTCAGGACTTAATTGAAGGACTCTTCTGCCTATGTTGCTCAATAAAACTGCAACCTTGAAGCCAAAACCTTAAAGCTCTAAATAAAAAGATACATAATAGGTAGAAATACATCAGAGAAATCCCACTATAAGGAATTTACTCTTCTGTCTCCTCCTTAATACGTCAATGAAAATCCTTCCAATTCATTCAAGGTGAAGAAGACATAATCTTTATCCTTGGCAACTGCAAGTCTTTTCCTCTCCAGCTCTCCCTCTCTTAAGTTAGTCAGGATAGTTCCTTCCTTAGGGCTCCCTACTCACTGGGCCAAACCAATAATTCATAGGGGCATAGGGATTGTGCCTTCGTCTCAAACACTGGATTCCCTGTTTATCAACTGTAATTTAAATCTTTCAAATATTCTGCACAGTGGATACTAGTTACACCCTCCCATCCACAGTAGCAAACAGTGATTTCCTTTTCTCTGCCAAGTGAAGCATTATCAGTGGATCATCTTTTCCCTGACAGAGCATCACCTTTGGCCCTTCCTGACCCATTCTGGGATTACAGGATTTCCCCATACAATAATGGTTTTACAGAAGGTATGAAATATTTTTACTTTTTGCATCTCTATAATCTGCCTAGGAAGAACACCGCTATCTTCTTCCCTTTTTCCACCATTCAAGGAGAAGAAGGGGAGAGGAAATCAATCGTTAAAGAAAGAAAATACACTGGGAAAACCAGAAGTCCCTTTGGGAAAGAGCAAGGCAAGCAGGAAGCTGCAGTGTACAGTATTATAAAGAGAGACAGCGAAATCCTGTCGGATTTTTTTTCAAGTCCATCCTGCTTGGCTTTCCGATGAACTCGCTTCCCTTCTTGCTTAGTTTTGAGTGCTGCATAAACACTGACAGATGGAGACTGTCCAAAGAGTAAAGAGATCTGAGGAGTGAGGAAACTGCTAAGAAGCTGGAGAGACAGGAACAAAAGGGGTCTGTGTGTGTCCTGATTTGGCTTCAGGGAATTAACAGCTGATCCTTCTCTGAGACCAAGAGCTGACACTCTGGCTGTATCCTCAGGCATGTGAGTGTGAAAGAGAGAGAAGAGAACACACTCACACTGCTCCTACCTTGAGGCAGGGTGAAGCAAGCAGCAGATTTTGAACATTATTAAAGAGCAGCAAAGAGGTAGCAGTTTAATGCAGTATAGCTACCTCTCTACATTTGCAAGGTTGACTTTCAAGGATTTATTTGTGAGTTTCTTCCACCCCTTTCCCCCACCTCAACTGCTTCTTTTTCAGGGGAACTCTCCCTCTTACCAGCTCCAATTAGGCCACACCACCTTTAAAAAACCAGCGTTGGTTCTCTTCCTTCACCCCCGACAACTATTTGGCCAGCTAAGGATGTCTTGCAGCCCAGTTTCTCAGTATCACAAACCCCCTCCTGATGCCCTCACAAAGGAGATAGGCAAGAGGAGGAAAGTATAGGGCCGCCACGCTAACTCTCCCAATCTTTCCTCTCTTTTCCATAACCTCGTTTGGACCCTGAGTGCTGGTTCTCCCCACCATACCTCAGCCCCCTTCCCACAGACGCATACACATTGTGATATTTGTCATTTTCCCACTTTTGCAAGGGTTCTACGCTCTTAATCCTAGTAAATGTGGAGAGCCAACTCTATATTTGCATTTTAAATGCTGGGGAAAATGAGAGATCTGATTGAATGCTCTGCCTCAGGTGCCAATATCACACAAACTAGTGTAGGCATTGCTAGAAGTGTGGAGAGGGCAATTTGCTGCGCTACCTCAGACTACAAATTGGGCATCAGTCTGGGGTGGGGGTGGGGGAGTGTGTGTGTGTGCATGCACTTTCAAGTCACATGTTGACTTATGACAACCCCATGAATTTCATTGGGTTTTCTTAGGCAAGGAATACTCAGAGGTGGTTTTGTCAGTTCCTTCCTCTGAAAAATAGCCTAGTATTCCCTGGTGGTCTCCCATCCAAGTACTAACCAGGGCTGACCCTGTTTAGCTTCCAAGATCAAACAGGATCAGGTGCTTTCAGGGTATTTAGGCCCTAATATATATGTATATATGGAACCCTTAAGAGCTACTCTGTTTGATGTCGGGTAACATCCCTCATAGGAAGGCGAGGGGCTGTAGTTCACTAGTAGAGCACATGCTTTGAATATACAAGGTCTCAGTTTCAGTCCTCAGCATTTCAAGATAAGTCTGTGCCAGAGGAAGGCAACGACAAACCGTCTCTGAATATTCCTTACCTAAGACAATTTTATGAACTACATAGAGTTCTTCGTAAGTCAATAGATGACTGAAGACTGTGTGCGCACAAAGTGAGAGAGAGTACGCTGCCTGAAACACAGGAGAGAGACTGCAACTCCTTGTGGACAATAGTAGGTTAAATGAAACAATTGTTTTGACTTTGTTCAAGGTGGCTTCCTATGTTCCTAACAAAAAACCCAGTTAATCTGAGGCCATGTAGTGCCTGTATATGTCTCCCTCCATGGCTAATTAGTGAAGCACAATTCCTCCAACATTTCAAAGATGAAAACTGGGACACCTGTGGCCAAACAATATCAGAATGCAGTCCAGATGGCAGAAGATATGAATGAGAAGATCACAAGTTCTACTTGGAAGAGCCAGATTTCAGATAGGTTCCCAGAGAGTGAGGGAGACTTGCATTCACAGATGTGTAGATTAGTCTCAGGATCTCTCTACACTGGTACCCTCCCTGCTATCATTTTGCAGGCAGGTGAAGATCTTTTTCTTTCAACAGGGCTTTGATGGCTAATTGCTTGTGAGGGGGAAGGGTTTTTTCTGTTTATTCGTTGCTTTCCTTCTTAATAGCCTTGCTTTTAACTGTCTTTAATTCCATTGTTGACTTACTTATGTTTTAATGTTGGTATGATGTGAGTTTCAATGCTGTATCTGTAATTTTTTCCCAGATTGATGCAGAATATAAAGATTGGCACTGAAGCTACTTTTTAATTCTTCTTTCAAAACAAAACAAAATAGTGTCAGATAACAAACACAGGAGTCATAACAAGATTGAACCCCATCATCACTACTACCGTAATTAGAATTCTCATATGAATTATAAGTGCTTCACTTCTGTGCACAAGAGGTGCATGCTCCGGATAATGGTCTTGCTATAGATAGAAGACATTTGGGATACAATTCTCATGACAGCCAGCATGGTTTAGTGGTTTGAGAGTTGGATTAGGACTCCAGGAGACCAAAGTTTTTATCTCCATTCAGCTGTTGAAACCCACTGGGTCATCTTGGGCAAGTCACACTTCTCAGTTTTAGAGAAAGGCAATGACAACCCTCCTCTGAATAAACGCTGCCAAGAAATTCCTACAATAGGGAGGAGAGAAGTTAGAGTCACCTTGAAGTCACGTAACAACACAACAGTTCTCATACAAATGATACTCGAATTCACTGGCAAAAATCTGGATTTAATATTTTCACCATTTGGTTTCCAACTTACTACCCTTGCTGTTTGATTGGAAGTGCAAAATATTATATGGGGTATCTTTGGGACAGAAGATGGTACTTTTTCACACAACACACAGTTAAAATGGAATTCACTACCATCTCAAGAGGTGGGGATGGTTCACTAGATTAGATGGCTTTTAAAAGGATTAGACATATAATGGATGATATGTCTGCTGAGAGCCATTATCCTCTGGGAAACTGGAGTGGATTCAGAGGAGGGCATTGAAAGTGGTCAGGGATAATGAAAAAGACTTTTTTGATTCTCTGCTTGGCCATGGAAACCACTGGGTGACCTTGGGCAAGTCATACACTCTCAGCCCCAGAAAACCCTGTGATAGGGTCACCTTAGGGCTTCCATAAGTCAGAAATTACTTGAAGGCACACTACACTGCTTTCTTTCTCTTTTCCCACTGCCTTCTACTTTACCAAGCATTATAGTCTTTTCTAATGAGTCATATCTTCTCATTATATGCCCAAAATATGACTGTCTCAGTTTAGCCATCTTGGCTTCCCTGGAGAGTTCTGCCTTGATCGCTCTTGGACTCTTTTTTGGGGGGAGGGAGGGGGGCATCCATGGTATTTGCAGAACTCTCCTACAGCACCAAATTTCAAATGAGTTGATTCTTCACTGTCCAGCTTTCACAATCATACATAGAAACTGGAAATACGATGGCACGGACAAGCCTGTCTTTGGTTTTCAATTATGTATCTTTATACTTGAGGATCCTCTCTATTTCCTTCATAGCTGCCCTATAAGCTGCCCTTATAGTTTTCTTCTGATTTCTTGACTGCAGTCTTCATTCTGATTCATGCCTGAGCCAAGGTGTGGAAAATCTTGAACTATTTCAAGATCTTCATCATCTGCTTTAAAGTTATGTAAATCGCCTGTGGTCTTTATTTTTGTTTTCTTAATGTTCAACTGTAACCGTGCCTTTGCACTTTCTTCCTTGACTTTTTTCAGAAGCTGTCCCAAGGCTTTGCTATTTACTGCTAGTAGTATGGTATCATCTGCATATCTTAATTTGTTGATGTTTCTTCCTCCAGTTTTCATATCTTGTTCCTCTGAGTCTAATCCAGCAGGAGATCAGTAGATGGTCTTCTACTGAGATATTAACTAGGTCTAACTCTGCTTCCCTTTTGAAATCAGACAAGACTGAGCATCTTGAGGGTGGTATGTATTAACTGCAAAGAAGTTAAGACAAGTGCAGGTCTGGAAACCTCTAGGGGATGTGCATTATCTCTATGTGTTTCAGCTTTTGGAGAAGCAGATGACAGACTCATATACAGAAAGTTGACCAACATTAACTGCTTGATGCTTTAAGACAACTGTGGCTTGTCTTATGAGTTAAGTGGGATTTTTTATGAGTGGGATTTTTCTAAAAAAATTCTCCCATACCTTCTTCTCTGAGGAAGTGGCACTTGTAATCTTAGCAGCTCATCCTATTCTAAAGCTTTCCAGGAAGTGATGACAGCAACACTAGCATTTGCACAAATTACTGATTTCTTCAGGATTCTGCTTGACAACAAAATTATCTACAATTTCCCTTCTGCAGCTGGGAACCATTCACTGTTGGAGTATAAATTATTTGAATGTACAGGAAAGGCTGGAGAATACAAGCAAGTAATTGTGTCTAGGCACAAATGCTTGTTTGTGGGAGTGGCAGCATACATCACGTTTATCCCTCCTGCTGGTATTTTAAATTGTGTCACTTAAATTGTGTGCAGTGATGAGGATGCAGAGAACTACAGGCAGAAACGCACTCTAGGACTTGGCCAGGCCTAGTTGAATGCATAGCACTTTCCTATTAAATTACACTATGCTTTATAACACAGAGATGATTAAACTCTCCCTTTTTTTCAGAACAATTTTTTTTCCTACACTGCATGGTGCTGACAGTACATGAGAAACAATCTTTGGCTGCAAAGCTTGGAAAATTCAATTTTTTGGTCTGCAGCTTCCAAACCCCTCCACTCAACATGGATACTGGTCATGCTAGTTTTGGCATTCTAGGACTTGTAATTTGAAAAAGTATCTTTTCCAAGTGTTCTGTGCTGGCAGACAATTAATCTAATTAATTAAGCTGTTATCAGGAGCTGGCTAGCAAAGTTTGTTTTGATTGTTTTGCAGTCCAAGTTTGCATTAAATCCAGAGAGACAGTCTGAATTCACAGTAAATCCAGAGAGAGAGAGAGAGAGAGAGAGAGTCCAATGACAAAATTCATAGACAAAATGAAGGTCAAGAGTTCTAGGAGTGTGAGCAAGGAATCTGGGTGTAAGCTGGGCTGCTTCCATTGATAGGATTGGTTGGCTACAACAGCCTCTTCACATTCTGGTCTCTCTTTATATAGGCTCAGAATCTTATCCAGGTATTGGCTTAATTAACAAATCCTTATTGTATAAATGCTCCCGGGCTTTCCCTTTCCCACCTACACTGGCTGCTGTAAGCATTGTTCCTCTCATGTCTCTGAGTTGTGGCTGCTGGGAAGAGTCCTGGGACAGGAGCATGGCACCAAGCTTTGTTGGGATGTTTAGAACACATTGCATGGCTCTTTCAATCCAGGCCTGTTCTATAATTCACAGTTCAGGTACACGTAGGCCCTCACAGCAAAAATGGGGCAGTGCAAAGTGTTCTTGTTCGCTCCTTCCAGCCAGGAACTGGCAAGGGCCCTGAGGGGCCTCTCGGCCACCAGGCATTTATTGTACATCCCACTTTTCTCTTGATATTGGACCCAAGGCATTTTATATCACTGATTATCATCAAAATCATCAAAAATCAGTCATAGGATCTTTTTAAAAAAAATTAAAAATGATTAAATGATTGTATTAAAAATGACACTAAATTAAAAAAAATTCTAAAGCATTTAAAACTTAACAAATGAGGAGAAAAGGCATCATCTTCCATTTAAAAAGAAACCTTTCCACATCAAGCAGGGGCAAAAGCCGAAGTGTTTCTTGTCTGCTGATGGAAGGAGAGTAAAGAAGAGACAAGGCTCACCTTTTGTGGGAGGGACTTCCACAGCTTGGGAGCAGCCACAGAGAAGGCCCTCTCTTGTATCCTCACCAAATGCGCTTGTGAAGGTTGTGAGAGAAAGGCTTCCTTCAGAGATCTTAAAATGTTGGGAGACTCAGAAGGGATAGTACTGTATTTCAGACAGTCTGGACCCAACCTGTGTCTTTTTCCATAATACTCTGCGTGGTGGTGGTGGCCAGGCCTGCTTTTCTTCCCACAAACTGGAGACGGCAGCTCTTTTCCCAGCCTGCTATAGCATCCTGCCACCCATCCCCCGCCCCTTATACAACCTTACTTTGCTCTTTTAAATTCACCACCTTAGTGAATAAGGGGTAAAGCCTCTAAGGTTTTATTTTAAAAGATTTGATAATCTGTGGTAGTGTGTTTCTGTAAAATTAGAAAGTTTCTTCAGCTTAACACAGAATTCAGGTACAGAGCTTTCACACACTCAAACTTTTGGCTTCTCTTGCTCAAAAGTATAATTCCTAAATCAAGGTCCTACTTTCTGACCCACTCAGAAGTGATTTGGTCTCTCCCCTGCCTCTTTCTAGGCCACTGAGAAGACCACATTCTTATTCAACCAATCCTTCCCTCTTTCTCTCCCTGATGGAATCTCGAATCCAATTCACTCTCCCTGTTTATATGACTTTTTTCTGTTTTGCCCACAGCTCCTCCCTCTTACTAGTGGGCTAGGTTTTGCTCAGTCAGAACCACTCTGGTTACATGGCAACCTGTTGCTAGGGCCACCCTGCCGTTCAGGTTAGCCACACCTCCAGGCTGCTTCGCACTCTGTTCCATTTCCCTCTGACCTAGTTTTTACCCTCTGCCCAACAGACACTCTGCATTTTGTTGCCAGTGAGCATGCTCTGCCTTCTTTTGGACCTTGAGGTTCTCCTACCCCACATCTGCTGATACTTCCATCTTGTGCACAGATGATAGCCATTTGGGCTGCATAATCAGCAGCACTGACACATGCACCCTGGAAATAAATGGGCTGCGTCCAAAACTGTAATGATATTTAGAATTGTAAGAGTTCTTAAGATAGATCATCTATCTTCCTAATCAAACCCAATTCTCTATAAGCACAGAGAAGTGATCTCTTCAGGCATAAGTGATCCCTGATCATTTCAGCGCTCCTTTAGACATCATCCACCATGATGATGATGATGATGATGATGATGATGACGATCATTTGTAATCCACCCTTTCTCATAATTGTTCAGGATAGCTAACAAGGTGCATAAAAATGCAGATAAAACCAAAAGTTGCAAACAAATCCACAAATTCACAGAGACTATTATTGTAAAATATAATATTAGCAATAGTTGCCTTGGAAGACCTAGGAATTTAGCATAAAATTTGAAGCATGGTGTTTTTGTTTTTTGTTTTTACATAGTGACTACACAGAATGATCAGTTAGTCTTGTTTGTAGCCAAGTGTCAATCCACAGCAAGACTGTTGCTTCTTCATAAAGACAGAATTCTGCATAAAACATTTGGCCTCATGTGTTCATATTCATTCCAGACTCCCAGAGCCTTCTCAGATTTGCCCAAACTGGAAGAAAAGCACCATTTTATTTTTTTTAAAAAATCTTTCCACAATAGCCTTTTCAAAGTGCATGACAATTACATCCTATATAATGAGCTCTGGCTGCTCAACCTCTGCAGTAAATAATGATATGAGCAATAAAATCTGACCTTCATGTCACACCACTGGGACATGTTTTCCCAAGGGCTGAGTTAGGAAACTATGAATGATGGTAGAATGGTAATTAAGAATTCAGGTGGTCAGGTTAATCTAGAAAGTTGTTTAAAATAATTTCCATTCATTTACTTGTCAAAACCAGCATCTACTTTCATTATGTACTCATTCAGAACATATAAATGACTGTCCTTAATAGATACGTGTAAAAGTGAATGGAAGAACAAAGTTCCAGAGGATTCATTAGTTCTGGTATGAACAGTATGCAGGCCAGTATCCTGTTAATGGCTTATGCAGGTTCATGCTATGGAGTTTTTCAGTTCAACATTGTTCAGTGGCTATATCCATCCAGGTATGGAAGCAAAGGTCCTCATGTGGAACATGTACTGATGTGCATCAGTTGGGGTGTACATGATCCACGCAGGGCCTCTGCTCATTCCATAAAGGGCCTGAGGCTCTGTGACAAAGTGCACAGAAAGTGCCAATGCTGAGCATGTACCTATGTGCATCACACTACACTTTATAGTTGTGCAACAGGGTGGTAGCCATACACAGTAAGCAGTGATCCACATATATTGTGCTACACTGATATCCTGTACAGAGATTACATAATGCAAAAAGTATGTAAATCCACTATTTATTTTTTTTTGCTTCTCTGTGGCACTGTAAAATCTTGGCCATAGTCAAAGAACAGTTGTGTCAGTTCAAGCATCCATAAATATTGCTCATTCAGTAAAGAAATATACTTTTTAAAAAAACATATAAACTACGTGGTCTCCCCAATTTATTGTTGTTGCTGCTGTTGTTTTTATAGCAAGACACGATCATTAGCATGAAGACAACACTTCATCCAGGTTTGGGCAAAATGTAGCTCTCCAGATGTGGTTGGACTGAAATTCCATCACCTTTCACCATTGGTGATGCTGGCTAGGAGTGATGAGAGCTACAGTCCAGCAATATCTGAAGGGCTTCCACTTGCCTACCTTATTGTAAACACTATGTAATATTAATAAATATGTACAAATGTAACTTGCAGGATGGAATGAACGGGATTCCAGCCATATTCTGTTTCACCACTCACTTTGCCCCCATTTTATTCTCCTCACCCCAATATACGCTTAGGATTCTATCATCACTAAGTCATGATACATAATTGGGTGGTAAGTGAGTGTTGCATCCTTAGGTTTTTTTTCCTTAATAATTTTGGGACTTCTCCAAATTTCTGGGGTTGTCTTAAGAAAGTCTTGTTTCTCAGTGGATCTATTTGGGCTACACTCTTGTTGGCACTCGCCAGCTAATGTTGTGATTAGACAGAATAAGTGTAAAGGCAGTACCATCCTGCACATGGTACTTTATAATGTACAGAAAACCAAACAGCCAGATTCTTTCTTGGCCCAAAGATCTTACTAAACATTGACTATACCATCCAGTAGCACCTAAGAAAACCCATGCAATAAGCATGGAAACCTGTATCGTTGGATTACAACTCCCAGAATCCCTAAGCTGGTATTTTAGCATGCTGTTTGAGGATTTTCCTGTAAATGGAAAATGGAGAATGAGCAACATTGGCGTTGGGGTGGGTCAGTGAGTGCTCCTTATGCAGGAAAACTGGTTATTCAGTTGTCCCATTATGTAGGCCTTTCAAACAAGACTTAAACTGGGCTGCCAACTTGTGGCCAAATGTCTAATTTTAAGAGCCCATTCCAAGGAATCACTTCAGACCCTTGGCAGCTTAGTGTCCATACTGTTAGCATGAAGGAACCCTTGAAAAGACACAGCCCTCAACAAGCAAGTGAGTGAGCAAGCAAGCAAGCAAGCAAGCAGATCCACGCTCTGACTCAGAAAAAGGCAAAGAGGTTAGTAGCGATGTTTTCATTTTTTTCTTCTGTGCTTCCGTGAGAGGGGAAGATGGTGCTGTCCATGGTGCTGAATATAAGCATCAATGCAGTTTAATGGTATCCTGAATGATAACTGAAAGAAAGTCACTATACTCAATCACACTCTAACACAGAAAGCCCTGATGCTGTTTTCAAGGCAACTGCCCATGTTCTAATTATTTATACTGCCAGGAATATTGATTTTTCATAGACTACCACAAATTAAAAGAATGCTTGTCAAATTGTCTCTCTTGGTTATGTATAAGTAAGAATGACTGTAACTGCATTAAGCACATAATAAAGCACAGCTGAAATGCTGTCTTTCAGGCAACCATCAAACAGATATAAAATACAGACACACATACAAAACAGTATGATCATAATCAAAGTCAGTGGGGAGTTTTGCTATTGAATTCATGGAGATCTTGCACATCCAAACAAATGGCTTGCATCAAAAGCTTTGTTTAAAGAAATTGCTTAGAATACAAAAACAAAACAAAACTTCTGATCTGCAAAAATTGGCAGTAGTTATGTTCTGATTTAGCAATGTTCCACATTGACCACTGGCAGCATGGCCGGGGCTGCTCCAATTTTTTTTTTATATGCCCATAAAAGGGCTCCATAAAAAAAGTAATTTCCGTCTTCACACTTGAATGACACAATTCTATGAGCTTTAAATGACTGATGACATAATACGTCACAACACTTCCAACTAGTTTATATTCCAGTTATGACTCTGCTAATCTTCTCAATATGAACCCCTTCAATGGACAAAAATGGCAACTGCAGGACTAGAAATTGGATGCTGCTAATGTTTTTGTGTTCTCTGTTTGCTCTTCTGTACCAGCTATCCAGGCCTCCTGCAAACAGAGTCGTAATCTGGATGGAAAGTGGGTTTGACCTAGCAAAGTTATCTTTATTACATAAATATTTATTTTACCAAATGAGTATGAGCTAGTAACTTTGAGGATGTAGGTCATCCTTGTGCACCTGGTGCCCTCTAGATGTTTTCAATTACAACTCCCATAACATCATTACCAGCATAGTGGAACTTAGGAGAGCTACAATACAGAATAATAAATTCTCAGAAAATGGTACAACTTTATCATGTTGTGCTGTCATTGATTCTCAGTACAGGAATTGTCTTTTATTTTGCCTCTGCCACATTCCTTGCATTTATTTACATACTATGAAATAGCTTTCCACAATACTAGTAATAGTAATCATTACCATGATGTTGCCGGGCAGGCAAAGATTTCCTATGAGTGGACGGCAGAGAGAAGAGGCAGTGTGGCCAGACAGCCAGGTGCAAGGCCAGCAGGATTGTTATAGCTATGTTTTGTGTATTAGAGAAGGCCACATGCCAGAGCACTGATTGGGTCACCCCACTTGTTCCAGGTGACAAGGTAGCATAAGAAGGCTGGTGTTTGCCTTGACCAGCTGCCAGTTAGCTGCCCTAGCTGGACCTGCCATGCCATTGGCAGTATACTGATTGTAAGGGGAGATGCTGCCTGGTTTTTCTCCGTTATCTTCTGTTTTTCCTCTTTGTCTAATTGCTGGAAAGCAAGCTTGTTTTTGCTAAGCCTTATCTTAGAGTGTGGCAGTAAATCAGTACTCTAGGCCTAACTAATGAGCCTCTCGAATTTTTTCTGCTTCACTGGGACTCTCTGCTGTGGCAAAGCCTTGCTTCACAGATAGCACTCTGCTCATGCTCAGAACAGCCAAATCCTACCAACCCTGACATACCAACCTAAAAGTGCTAACCTATGGTGGCACATCAGAGAGATGTCCAGGGGCCTTTTTGCACACATTTACAGCACTATGGTTCCACTTTAACTGCCATGGCTGCATCCTATGGAATCTGGGGTTGGTAGTCTGGAGAGGCATTAGAGCTCTCTGGCTAAGAATTCTAAATAGCCCTCCCTAAACTGCAAATCCCATATATCTATAGAATGGAACTGTGGCAGTTACACTGGAATCATAGTGCTATAATCATATTATAAATGAGACCCTGATTACAAGGAAACCATTGTTATACCATACCCTAAGTAGCGATAGCAGTTACATTTCTATACCATTTATCAGTGCAAAGCACTCCCTAAGTGGTTTGCAATGTGTTTAGCT
This sequence comes from Cyclura pinguis, assembly GCA_030412105.1. Classification (NCBI taxonomy): domain Eukaryota; kingdom Metazoa; phylum Chordata; class Lepidosauria; order Squamata; family Iguanidae; genus Cyclura; species Cyclura pinguis. Next base: position 259,087,966 of record CM059601.1, on the reverse strand, counting down.
AATTGTCCCCAACAACCTAGTACTCATTTTACTGACTTACAGAAGGATGGAAGGCTAAGTCAACCTGGAGCCCTGCAGGATTGAACTCACAACGTTGTGGCTACAGTACTGGCATTTAACCACTGCACCACTTGGATTCTTTCATTAGGCAGTGGTCTTAACCAAAGGCCTGCAAGTGATTTCTATTGTATAAGTTATGACTTAATTTCAGATATGCCACCAAAATATTTTTAGAAGCCTATTGAGATATTGAACTGCTTCTCAGATGATGTGTAAGAGAGCTTTCCTAGTGGCTGCGTTCAGGTACTGGAACTATCTTCCTAGGGAATTCCATGTAGCCTTTTCTCTTTTGGCTTACAAAGCATTTTTTGTTGCCGTTAAATTGATTTTGATTTTCTGTTTCATTTAAAATTTTAGTTCACTTACTGCTATTTGTATTTGCTCTAGTTTTTAATCTGCTTGCTTTATATATTTTGATATTGCTCTTTTTAGACTGTATGAAAATTTTATGCACTATTGTTGCTAGGCATCTTGGGATTTATACATTAAAAACAAATAATATAAATTTAAATAGTGAGTAATTAACATGAGTAATAAATATTTAAATTTAAATAATAAATAAATAAACATTTTTCATAAGTTATGTGATGTATTGCAAAACACGGATGAATATAACACCAGTGCCACAATAAATAATAAAAAGATTACAAAGGATGGAGGTAAGAAGCATTTTATTGCTGAATAAAAATGTCTGTTTGCTAAGAGGAAGAAAATATTATTATCAGTTTTTCTCTTCCTCCAAGTTCTAAATAGATATATTAATTCCAAGAAGAGATTTAACTCATTCCATAAAACATCAAATCCATCTCCCAAAACAGAATAGAGTAATGAATGATGTTGATAGACACCGAATTCTATTTTCCCCAGAAAATTGCCTTTATAGAGTTCTTTAAAAAAAATCTAGCTAAAACTGCATTTTAAATTGACATTTCTTCCCCTTTCCAGTATTTTGCTTTCTTCCTGATATTTATATTTTGCTTTCATTTTTGACAATTACATTGTTCTCTTTTCTCTCAGTAATGGTATCTCTTTGTCAAAAATATCTACTTTACACTTAACAAAAGTCTGCAATTGTTGTTTTTTTTTAATTAAACTGAAAATCTGCTGCTCAAGATTTACCTTCAATTTCCTTTAGGTCTGTTTCACAGTCATTCTGTTTTTCCAGTATAAATAAGAAAACTGTATAGAAAAGCCCTGGTGGTGCAGATGAGCCCTGGTGGCGCAGTGGTTAAATGCCAGTACTACAGCCACAACCTTGTGAGTTCAATCCTGCAGGGTTCCAGGTTGACTCATAGAATCACAGAGTTGGAAGAGACTACAGGGGCTATCCAGTCCAACCCCTTGCCATGCAGGAACATACATCAAAGCATTCCTAACAGATGGCCATCCAGCCTCTGCTTAAAAACCTCAAAAGAAGGAGACTCAACCTTCCATCCTTCCATAGGTCAGTAAAATGAGTACCCAGCTTGTTGGGGGCAATTAGCTAACACATTGTAAACTGCTTAGGGAGTGCTCAGCACTGATAAGCGTATAGAAATGCAACTGCTATTGCTATTGCTACTTGTGCCATCCGGCTACACATTTCCATATCTATCATCTCAATCCAACGCATCTCTACTCAAATGTAAATTCCATTGAATTCCGTGAAATTTAGTCCCAGGTAGATCAGGAATAGTATTGCAACCTGTGATAGCATCCAGAAAAATAGAAATTACAAGGTAAACAGTCTTGCTTCGCAAGCCATCAGCATAAATCATACTGTTTTCACTAGCTTACTTGCTACCATTGAATTCATGTTTGGTTATGGTACTCCTTAATCGAACATGTGTGTAATTCATTTGAATTAAAGACATTTCAGTGATTAACCTGAATTTTAGATTACATATTGATTTTATTCCAGTATTATGTTTCAGGGCCAGAGTGGTATCGCGGTCTGATCACTGAACTACAACACTGGAGACCAGGGTTTGAATTCCTGCTCAGCTATGAAAACCCACTGCATGACCTTTGGAAAGTCACACTCAACCTCAAAGGAAGGCAAAGGCAAAGGCAAGAACCCTTCTGAACAAATCTTGCTGAGAAAACCTCATGATAGGGTCAGTATGAGTCAAAAATGATTGAAGGTACACAATAACAACAATTATCTTTCAAGAGAGCCAGTGTGGTTTGAGTGTTGGGCCATTTCCTCACTAGACTGTTATAGTGCTATTATTCCACTTTCAACATCCTATGGAATCCTGGGGTTTGCAGTTCAGGGAGGGGCCTCAAAGGATTTTGAAAGTGGACTAATAGCACTATAACAGTCTAGCGCAGAAATGGCTTTCAACTAGGAGTCTGGGAGAGCAGGGTTTGAATTACCTCTCAGGACAATATTTGATTATCCTACTATGAACCTGTACTGAGGACAAAAGGCCACTGTTAGCACAGAATACGGAGATAGAGAAGGGTTTCCAGTTGGCAAGGAGGTCAAGCAAGGCTGCAATTTATCACTCATTTGTTTAATTTGCACTGAATATATCATACACAAAGTTGGATTAGACTCTAGTGAAGGAGCGTTGAAAATTGGAGGAAGGAACATCAACAATTTAAGATATGCAGATGGCACAGTACCACTGGAAGAAAACAACAAAGACTTGGAACAACTACTGAAGATAGTCAAGGAGGAAAGCATAAACATAAGTTTACAGCTGAACATTAAAAAAACAAAAATAATGACCACAGACGATTTACATAACTTTAAAGGAAAAAGTTCTTATACACTGGCTCAGTCATTAATCAAAATGGAGATTGTAGTTAAGAAATCAGAAGAAGATTAGGACTTCAAAGGGCAATCATGAAGAAACCAGACGAGATCTTCAAGTGTAAAGATATATCATTGAATACCAAAGTCAGGATTGTCCATCCCATTGTATTTCCAGTTTCTATGTATGGTTGTGAAAGGTGGACAATGAAGAAGGCTGATAGGAAGAGAATCAGTTCAACTGAGATGGGGCACTGGAGAAGAGTTTTGTAGATACCCTAGACTGCCAAAACAACAAATAAATTGGTCTTAGAACAAATCAAACCTGAACTCTCCCTAGAAGCCAAGATGATTAATCTGAGACTGTTGTACTTTGGAATATCATGAGCAGATATGACTCAGTAGAAAAGACAGAAACGCTTGGCAAGGTGGAAAGGAGCAGAAAAAGAGGAAAACCACATGGCAGATAGATAGACTCAGCCAAGGAAGCCATAGCCCTGAGTTTGTAAGACCTGAGCAGGGCTGTTGATGATAGGGTGACTTAGAGATCTCTGATTCATAAAGTCATTGCACATCAAAATCAACCTGACCGCAGTCAACAACAAAAATGGAAACCTAGGGCCTTTCTGCACTACATTATTAGAGTGCTATTATTCCACTTTCAACATCCTATGGAATCCTGGGGTTTGCAGTTTAGGGAGGAGCCTTTAGAGTTCTCAGCCAGAGAGCTCTGGCCTCAGGAAACTACAAACCCCAGAATTCCACAGGATGTCAAAAGTGGAATAATAGCACTATAACATGTACTGCAGAAAGGCCTCTACTAGGTGATCTTGGGCAAGTCACACTCTCTCATCCTAAGAGGAAGGCAATAGTAAACCTCCTTTGAATAAATCTTGCCATGAAAACCTTATGGTAGGATGGCTATAAACACTAGTTAACTTGAAGGTACACAAGAAAAATAATATTACCTTTCAAATATCTGTATGTTGGCTAGGATGAACTGGCAAAGAATTTAAACGTTCAGCTTTGTGAGACATTGCTGTTAGGTGTTTGAAATAAGAGTTTGTTTGCAAATCGTGCAGTTGTGATTCCTTCTAAGTTGTGAATCTATGGACCACCTCCAGACGTTTACTTAGGGTTAGGTCCCCACTGGAGGGTAATTACTGTGAACATTTCTATCAACACAGCGCTTGTTCATATGTGCATTCAGCAGAATGGCTTTTTCTGAAATGAACCACAGCCGGGCATGAATTCCATCTCTGAGTGTTCTTCCCTAAAGGGTTCCCTGAACCAAACCAACCACTTGTCCCATCATGTCAAGGAAAAGTATTCAACTTAGTCTCCCTTCTGACACAGTATTTTTCTGTGTGCAAAACTTGTGATCTCCCAGCTTCTGACCCAAGTGGTGCAATCTACTTCTTAATTCTTTTTTTTTATAATTTTTATTCAAATTTACATTATACATTCAAATCACATTACATCACATTAAACTCATACACCCCACATTGCGCACACATTCAATTTTGCATTTTCGACCCGAAATGATATGCATTTATATTCTTGTATTCTTCCATTCTATCATAAAAATATCCTTCTTACTTACTTACTTACTACTCTCATCCTTCTTCAATTCATTCATCCCTTCGTTTCCACTCACTCATTTCTTAGCAATCTACATCCTCTTCTTGAAAGAACAAAGTTTCCTAAGGTTTACTTCCTGGACTTCACCAAGTCCCATTCTTCTTGTATATATCTAAGTTCCTCTTCTTACTTTCCCCATTCGGGGTATACCCTTTATTTATATTTTACTTTTACTTTTACTTTTTTTCTATTCGATGTTGTCTTATTTTTTCTTAACCTCTTGTCGGCCTGTTTTATGTTCTTATAAACCTTCCATCATTAGTCATAGATTTTGAGAATCCCTATCATTCATCATTCTTATATCCCTCTTTTACTGTGTATTCGTCTACTATTTTCCAGACTTCTTCATGTCCACCTTGCATTCTGCCTTGAATCATCCCTGTTAGTCTGTCCATTTCTTTGAATTCTGCCACTTTTATCATCCATTCTTCTATTTGTGGTGTATGTTTATTTTTCCATTTCTGTGCGTAAATTAATCTCGCCACTGTTATCATGTAAAGAATCGCTTTCCAATGTTTTCTCTTGACTTCTTTATCTATTTTTTTGTATCATGTTTAATAGAAATAGTTCTGGTATTAGCGGCAGGTTAGTTTGTAAAATTGCCACCATTTTTCCATGAATTTTTTTCCAGAAGGTTTTCGCCTTCTCACATGTCCACCATAAATGAAAATAAGTGCCGTTATCCTTGCTACATTTCCAACACTTATTTTCTTTTGTTTTATATATCTTGCTTAGTTTTACCGGGTCCAAATGCCATCTGTAAAGCATTTTGAGGTAATTTTCTTTCAATTTCTGAGCTGCAGTAAATTTATTCGTATCTTTCCAACTGCTCTCCCATTGTTCAAGTTGAATTTCATAGCCTATATTCTTAGACCATTTTACCATTACTTCTTTTATTTGTTCCGATTCTAATTCTCTTTCCAACATTAATTTATATAGCTTAGATATTGTTTGCTTCTTTGATTCGAATATTATTTTTCCAAATAAGTCTTCTTTTGTTACCGATTCAATTCCTTCTAATTTCTTATCCATTAGAAATCTTTCTTTTAATTGTCTATATAAAAACCAGTGGCATTTGAATCCCGCTGCCTCAATTTCTTCTCTTGATTTTATTGTACATTCTTGATTTCGTTTTTCTGTTACTATATTACTATACCGTATCCATTTGTCCTGTGGGTCCTTCCATTTACAGTCTACTTCTTAATTCTGCTTAGTGCATTTGCAAAGTGGGTACAATAAAACATGATTTGACTAAAACTGAGTTTGAGAAACAGTTGTGCCTAGTTGTGAGAAACAAATGAACCTTTGATTGGTAAGATGTATAAACTTTTGTTAAAATTAGAGATGGAGGAAGAGGTGGTCAAGGATTGTATGATAAGAAGGACAGAAAACATTAGGCATAAGATTTAGTTGGAATAAAAGGAAATGTGGTCAGAGGGATTTAAGTTCCTTTTATGTTATAAAGAATTTTTTTATAAGATGATGTAGTGGTGGTACTGGACTCCAGTATATACACATTTTTCTAGGATGATGTATTGGTGATACTGGATTCCAGTACACAAAGATGTTTCAAATGGATGCTGGAAATGTGAGCAATAAGTGGGAACTTCTTATCACACTTGGTAGGTTTGTGAGAGCCCCCTCCCCCCCCCAAAAAGTCTGGAATCAACTCATTTTATGGTGTGCAAAATGTTGAAAGTTGAGGTCCAATTGACTCTGGAATTGTATTTGTTGGGATTAATAGAGAAACAGATGGGATAAAAAATGTGGCAAGATATTACAATACATGACTACCACAGCACAACTGTTATATGCACAGAAGTGAAAGAAGACAGAAAGTCCAATGAAAGAAGACTGGCTGATAAAATTGTTTATCTTAGTTGAAATGGATAAATTGGCAATAATGATAAGAGGAAAATCAATCATGTCTTTTGTGAAAAATAGGAACCTCTAATAAGCTTTTTCAAGAAAAAGTACAATTTATGGACATTAGAGTATGTTGGAAAGCATAGCAGTGCAAGTATTAGGTTACTAGCTGCAAGAGATTTTTTTTTGAAGTAATGTTACCTAAAATTCAAATTAGGAAAGTTGGAACCAATCTTTTAAATGTGTTTATTGATTTTTCCCCTCCTCTTTTTAGTTAAGTATTTAGTGCTTAGTATTTTCTCATGTTTATATTTTTCTTTATTGGTGAATTTGGTTGTTAATCTTACTTACTTTGCTTTTTTGTTTCGGGTTGGTTTTTTTTTTTTTTGCTGTTATATTTGCATGTGTTTTTATTAGAACTGGTGAGATAGGGATCTTTAAAAATCCCTCTCTCTTAAAAGTTACAGAATATACATGGCATAGAAGACATTTGATCTTGCTGAATGCTTTGCAGTCGACTTTGGAACTGCTGATTTATACAGCAGAAGAATTTCTGAAGGTGTCTCCTGGGCAAAACAACAGAATTTGAACCAGTAACCAAGTGTGATTATTTTCCTTTAGATCTGGATGGGGACAATGGTGTCCCATCATCAGTATTATTTGACTCAGCCATAGTCACCTAGTTGTGTTAGCAGCATGCACGATTGCTACAGTGTGTGCTTGTTTTTCACAAGGCTACCTTCAATTGTAACAGGATGCATTTTTTTCATAGCTGATTGCCATTTACCACAACTTTATATTTTTCCTCCACACCTGTGTATACGCTCACCAAATGAGATTTTTTTTCTACAGTGTATCATTTAAAATAATACAAAATCTGTTTTCTTATTTAAAAAAGGGAGAAAAAGTATAGATGGATATAATATTGTGAAATGCCATCTGAGAAACAGGAAAAAATTATTTAATACAAAATGGAGCCAAACATTGTCTCTTATTCTGCTAAGAGATGTAGTAAATATTATGTTTCAACTGTAATTACAAAATTACCTTCTCCAGTTTTCTGATGCTCTGGAAAAATGAAATGATGACAATGTCAAACAAGTACGTGCCTTAATTAAAAATAGATTTTCTTTTCTTGCCTCTGTAGACATGACTGACAACCATGTGTTGGGGAGCCTGCCTTGCTCTGTGTCAAGGGACAAGTTATCAATAGTTGAATTCTGTGCTGGAATAAGCGATCATTTGAAGCACTGTCATGTTTGATGTGATCACCCTGTGATTGCTGTCAGGTTCTATTGATTCTTCTTTATAACCCTTGTATTGATTTATTTAAATAACTCATTGAACAACAATAACAAAAATACTGAACTTCAATGGCCCACATATTGAACTTGTTATTATTCAAATGAAATGTACAGTCACTTTGCTCTTAAAGGTATAAAGCAAATTAAAAGCATAGGGTTGGGAATTCTGTAGCCCTCCAGATATTGTTGGACTGCAACTCCCAGCAGCATTATCCACCACAGCCAGTGCTAAGGAATGCTGGAAGTTGCAGTTCAACAGTATCCAGGTAACTGCATCATTGCCATTGCCATCCCTACGCATGTGCTACAGCAATTCTATTTTCTACCTTAAAAGCAGGGAGTTTTGTGGTTAGTACAGCCAATGTGGTGTAAATGGTTTGAGTCTTGGACTATGACTCTAGAGACCAGGGTTCAATTCCCCTCTCAGCCATGGAAACCCACTGCCTGACCTTGGGTGTGTCACACACTCAGCCCCAGAAAACCCCAAGTTCACCTTAAGGTTGCTATAAGTCAAAAACAACAACAACAACAACAACAACGGGGAACATAGACAGAAGTTGAAAAATAATCTGTGTTGGCACTATTTTGTGAATGAGTCAGGCAACAATCTATCAGACACTAATGTATTCAACGCGGTGAAATTTATTCTCTGCAATCCACCCACTTCATTCAGTCATCTAATTCAGCCCATGGAAATCTTTCTGAAAAATCTCAAGGGAAAGGTAATTTATCTTACATGCTGACCCAGCACAAAACTCTCCTTATAAACATCAATATCCCATTAATAATCTATGTGAGACCCTGATCATCTGTCAGAGACCTTGTAGTCCATTTACTGCACTATAAGACCAGAAAATATTGTGAAAGTTTTAATGACCCAGAAGAATGTTTCCTAAATTCACACACACACACACGTTCACACATGAACCTAGTGTGAGGAGAAGCAAAATGAGGGCTTTGCACTCTGTAAGAATTCTGCCTCCTCCCCAAATTGCTAGAATTGTAGTAATTTCAAACTTCAGTTGACCATTGTGCAAGGAAAGGTCATGCAAAGAAAAGTGGCAGGCACAGTTACTAACAGAATGCAATCACAACAAACACAAGAATTCTAGGTGTGAATGATTTTCAGTATCTCACTCTTTGCCATGCTAGAAATTTGGAGGCTGAAGGGGGGAGAATTTTTACTGGGGGTGCAACACCCTCATTTTGCTTTCAATAGCTATATACCTGCCACATCTGTATGCATATATTATGTATATATAATATATTGATATGACATAATGGAAAGAAGGTTTACCAAAGTCAAAGGTTTAAGTACTAGCAACTGGGGAACAAATAGGCAATGGTTTTGTGCATACATAACTACGCCAACAAATCTGCCAAGTGGCTTACTTTTAATCAGGCGCAAGAGAGGGATTAATACTTTATGGAGAATCCAATCATTCTACCTGCTTCTTTAATTCATGCCTTTTTTCTCACAGATGCCCAGTCCTCTGCTTTCTTTTACTAAGGATTGCAATAAAAATGGATAGACATTGCAGTGCCACCCACAATATTTCTCAAGTGGCCTGAAAAGAAAGCTCTGGTTTTAAGAAGGCTTTGATAGAATCTACTGCTTGCTATTGCTACTGCTGGCTGCAGTTATTGACACAACTTGCCTAAACCAATAAAGATCATGGAGCTGTTAGCTTTCTCCAAACCCTTCCTTACGCACATGACGTCTGACTTAATTTCTTCCTGAAGGAGCCTTAGGGGCATGAAACAAAGGCCTCTGTTCCAGGCCTAGCTGCAAAGGACAAAAAAGGGAAAAGAGGCAGCTGGGGGAGGGGGAGGAGGAGAATTGTTTTTGCACTGTGAGCTTTCACAATGCCAACACAGCAGGGAGGCTGCACAGTTTCTCCCCTCTCTAACCAACATCCCACCCGCCTTCAGCAACTCAGTGCTAGGAAGGGGTTCCTGTTTGTAACAACTTAAATGCCCTTGGACCACAACAGTAATGTGTGTGTATGTATCTTCAAGTTCTGTGTCAACTTTCGGTGACTTCATGAATTTAAAAGGGTTACAAATTATAACCTTTCCTAAATTCCTTTGTCTTTAAAGTTTGATTATGTATTGGTCTGGAGGCAGCAGGTGTGGAGGAAAATGAACATTTCCTGACGTATGATAAATTCCTGAGAAGATACATACACACATATTACTGTTGAGGTCCAAGGGCATTTAAGTTGTGATTTCCTGGGACTTAGATACCATCATTAAAACTTTCTTCAATGTACTTCTGCTTCAGACAACAGCGGAAAATAGGAAGGAGATGAATAGCTGAGCAAGCATTCTCTGCTGACCACAGCTAGCTCAGTGGTTACAAGAGATATTTTAAGGACACTATCTTTATCCAGAAAGTCTGGGCAAACTAGGGCTTTACAGATGTTCATGGACTGTAACAATCACTAGCCTGGACAGCATAGCTGAACTGGGATGATAGGAGTTACCTCCAAAAACATCTGAAGGACCCAAAATTGCCAGCTCCTATTATACTTGCTCATTTGGGTAAAGCTCCATTGACCCTAAGGCACTTATTTCTAGGTGAACCGTTTAAGTGGCTCAAAACACTTTGATGCTTTTCAAAGTAGAAGAAACTCAACAGATTTAATATTTTCTTCTCTTTTCCATCCTAAAAGTTCTGTTGCTCGAAACAGGTGCCTCATTCCGTGTACTGTGTTATAGATCTTGGTTATTTTGGTGCGTTTTTAAAAATTAGTTTTATAAATTACCTTGAGGATTTTATAACCAGTGAAAAGGTGTGGTAAAATATGCCTGTTCAAAAATACAGACTGAATTCTGATTATACTAAGTCAGTCTCTGCTAGTGGGATGCTGCTTATTTTACCTCTACCCCATAAACAAGTAAAAAAGTTATTTCAGAGAAATGCAATAATAATATTCAATTCAATAATAGTGATTACATATTAGTGTCAATTTAAAACTGTATCTGCTTTTAAGAAGTTTTTGTAAAGAAAGATTAATTTCTATGATTTATGAAGTAGCCATTGGAATCTTCTGTGGTTGTGTTGTTAAATGCTGTCAAATCAACTTCCACTTACAGTGACCCTGCAAATGAGAAGCCTCCAGGTCACTCTATCATCAATAGTCCTGCTCAGATCTTGCAGATTCAGATCTGGCTTTCTTGATTGAATCTAATCATCTGTAAGGTGGTTTTCCTTCTTTCCTACCTTGTTTATGTGTCTTCAAAGTCACCTGTAGACTTATGGGAACCCCATGAATTTCATAGCATTCTCTCCTGCAAGTTCCTTCCTCTGAAATATAGCCTACTGCATCAGGCCTTCTTTGGCAGTCTCCTATCCAAGCACTAACCAGGGCTGATCTTGCTTAGCTTCCAAGATAAGAAGGGATCTGGTTCCTTTAGGTTCTTTGGACCAGCTGCCCTTTACCTTATCAAGCTTTATTGTCTTTTCTAGTGAGTCATACCTACTCATGATGTGTCCAAATTCTGACAGCCTTGGTTTACTCCAAGGCTAACAAAATGAAATTCAACAGAGAGAAGTGTAAGGTCCTACACTTAGGTAGAAAAAATGGAATGCAGAAATATAGGATGGGGGACACGTGGCTGGATGGCAGTACGTGTGAAAGGGATCTAGGAGTCTTAATAGACCACAAGCTGAACATGAGTCAGCAGTGTGATGCGGCAGCCAAGAAAGCCAATGCAATTCTCGGCTGCATCAATAGGAGTATGGTGTCTAGATCGAGGGAGGTACTGGTAGCACTCTACTCTGCTTTGGTTAGACCTCATCTTGAATACTGTGTCCAGTTCTGGGCACCCCAATTCAAGAAGGACACGGTCAAGCTGGAGCAGGTCCAGAGGAGGGCGACCAAAATGGTGAAGGGCCTGGAAGCCAAGCCCTATGAGGATAGACTTAGAGAGCTGGGTATGTTCAGTCTGCAGAAGAGAAGGTTAAGAGGGGACATGATAGCCATGTTTAAATATTTGAAGGGATGCCATGTAGAGGAGGGAGGGGGCTTGTTTTCTGCCGCTCCAGAGACCAGGACAAGGAGCAATGGATTCAAGCTGCAGGAAAGGAGATTCCACCTGAACCTCAGGAAGAACTTCCTGACAGTCAGGGCTGTCCGGCAGTGGAATATGCTGCCTCGGAGTGCGGTGGAGTCTCCTTCTTTGGAGGTTTTTAAGCAGAGGCTGGATGGTCCTCTGTCGGGAGTGCTTTGAGGGTGTTCCTGCATGGCAGGGGGTTGGACTGGATGATCCCTGGGGTCTCTTCCAACTCTACCTTTCTATGATTCTATGATTCTACTCATTTTTGCTACTAGGGAGAGTTCAGGCTTAGTTTGCTCAAGGACCTATTCATTTTTAATTTTTAAATTTTTATTTATTTCGGCCTTCCATGGTACCGGCAGATCTCTTCTACAGCACATTTGAAATGAGTTGGTTTTATTCCTATCAGTTTTCTTCACTGTCCAGATTTCACAACTATAATCCTCAGTCTTCTGTGTTACTCTTGGGTAAAAGAAGAAGAAAGTTGGGAAAACTCCAAGGTTCTGTGTGGACGATGAAACCGGTAGGCAAATCCATAAGAGTTTAAATCAGAGATAACCACAGTGGGTCCGGCGGCATTTTGTAGGTTAATAATTTTGAATGTCCGTGGACCGCAACCCATTTAAAGTGCTTATACGATTCTTATTGTTGCTGCAACAGACAAACAACACCACGTTTCCGAAAACCGAGTAAGAGAAGCGAGCGGGAAGCACGGCTGACGGAGCAAAACGAAGTCGAAATAGGGGTGAAGTAGAGAAACGCGGCCACGTTAACGACGGGTATAGAATTATTTTTAAAAAGTCCCTGAGGCACAGCCAGGCCTTCTCTAATCCGCATCCTCACTGGCTGTTACGAATGCCAATCAGTTCGGTGAAGCGGCCCACAAATCCTAATAGTCCCGCCTCCGAGCTTTTTTTTTTATTTTGGCCCCACCTCCTTTCTTAGCCTAGATATGACTGGGGGGGGGGCTAATTTTCGCACGCTCGAGAGCGCCGGGGGTGGGGAGGAGGGGATTGTATGGAGCTCGGCCGCCGCGGCTGTCTGTCACCGATCGTAAGGGAGTTAAGCGAGCGAGGCTTGTCGCGCGCGTTGGACTGAGAGGCGGCAGATGGAATGTGGAACAAGGTAAGCAGGAGGCGGGCGGGGGGGGTTACCCTAAGAAGGAGGGTGATACCCACCGAAGAGTAGAGCGCGCTTTCATAATCCCCCCCCCGCTTTTGAGAATGAGCGTCCCCTCCTCATTTCTAACGGCGACGAGGGAAAGGGAGGCGATAGCGACTTTTAATTCCGAGCGAGGCGGCCAGAGTTCCCCCCTCAAGAGGGACTCCTTCCCTAAGAGTTTGTGAGGAGGGGGGTTATAGCGATTTAAGGCAGAAGGAGCCCTCTCGCCTCCGTTATTCGATGCCTTTTCCCGCCCGGGGAGCTTGAGGGAGTCTTTATAATTTTTTCTTTGCGCGTACGGAGCGTCTGGGGGGGGGGGATTAAGCGGCCGCCAGAGCCCCTTTAAGCGGGGGCGGCTGAGTGGGGCGAGGCGTGTGGGATGAGGCCGCCGTGGGTCTCTCGTCGTCCGCCGCCGCCCCCTGAGGTCGCCGCCAGTCTCTTTTTCGGTGCTAGCGACCGAGTTGTGTTGCCTTGTCTTTGGAGAGTACTTATCCCCATCCCCACCCGGCCTTTTCGTCTCTGTTTTGGAAAGAGTTGCGACTCTTTATTCATCCCCCTCTCCGTTTCTCCAACAAAGTGCTTTACTGGAACTATGTCTGTATGGGGGTAGGGGCGTGAGGCGGGGAGAGCTTGTGCCCAACCCCCCGACCCCCTTTCCCACATACATCAAGTCGCCCCCGGGGCTTTTGTGACCCGCTTTTGCAGGCGGCATCTCCGTTATGGAACAAGTAGTTCCTTCATAGAGATTTGCGTTTGCTTTGGTAGTCTTTTCTTCTCAAATCCCCAAGTCGAAGTTCCTCTTTTGTCCACAAAAATAAAATAAAAAAATTAAACTACACACACGCACAAAGTGCTATAAAAGCCTGGTAGAATATTTCAGTTCTTTCTCCCCTCCATTGCAGCAGTTTGCAGACCTCTGGTGCTGAAAATAAGAAACTCCATACTGCGCTTTCTAAATATTCTTTCTGGCTTTTCTCCCCCCCCCCCGCCCTTTTTCTTTGCATAGAAGCATGCTTTGTAACAGCTTTAAAAGTTCTTGCTTTGAGGTTTTGCTTGTGTGGGGTTAAGATCCATTAAAAAAGTTCTCTTACGAGTCAAATGTTTGGTTATCAGAACATATATGGCTATTGGTTGGGGAATAAAATCAGTGTGCCATCTTTCCCTTGACTCCCTAATAAAACTATTATTCTATATTAATTTTTTTAAATCACTCTTCTGGTGCTTGTTGTGTCGGTCTGGAGCTTTTAGCTGGCTAACCTGACATTACATTGCAGAAACTAAGGGAAAGCTAGCTAAATTGCTGAGAATTGAGGTGACTGAAATCTTTTACAGGTAGGTTGCAATATGTGAAACATGTAGAATACAAGAGACTTACCAAATGCAAAGGGTAGTGGTATGCCTCATATAACAGAGTACTGCAGTTGTCTTGAGTGTTACTATCTTTAACAGCAAATTTGATACCAGAGGCAGAAATAATATGGAAAGAATAGAAATAGGCCTCTACACCACAAAAAGGAACAACACTTCATTCAACATGTTTCCTTCAAAACTAGATAGTGTGCAAGTATAACATGCATCAACAAAGCCACATAAGCCTTGTATAAGTAAATAAACGTGTTTTGAATCTTTTAAAGATTACTTGAAAGCTTCTTCCAGAATGCCTCTTGGGATGGATGCACAAGTCCAATTATGTACAATGATGTACTAAAATAGTGTCCTTTATATAAAATGGCAAAACTGGGGTTTGCTTTTTGGATTTTTAAAAATATTTTCAAGCCATGGTTGGTTGAATCTGTGGATACAGAATCTGTGGACATGAAGGGCTGACTGGTGTTTTCTGGGAGGTGTGTGTCATGCAATGGGTTGCTAGTGGTGCAGGCTTACCTTTGTTCCCCTTTTCTTTCTTGCTGATCACACTTGCTTAGTAAGGGATTGCGAAGGCAACTGCTGTTTACCTTGCCAGTTGTAGACAGGCACATACAGCAACAGTAGTATTGGCTAGAAAAGAATCCTGCTCTTTCCCAGATAAAGTTTTATTTATTGCATTACATACTGCAAACACACTAAAAGTACATTTCTGCACCCCTCTTTCCAGTTTCAGTGCTGCTGAAAATGTCCATTCAGGGAGAAGTGGGGAAGAAAAGGGGTGGTAGGTAGACACGAAAAAACTTCCTAAAAGGAGCTTTATTGTCAGAGGTTTTGTTAATTGAGCTGAAGAATGCTTGTGTAGAAAAAAGTCCTGGATGCCTAAACGTCTGGGTAGTAAGGTCTCTTTCACATTACACAGTTATAGCACTTTGATACCACTTCAACTGCCATGACTGCCTCCTGCAGAGTCTTGAGATTTGTAGTTTGGTATGGCACTAATGCTCTTTGGCAAAGAATTCTAAATACCTAAGTGTCTGTATCAGAACAAGATTCTGCTTCCTTCCAGAACAAAAATCTGGTATTCAATAATCTTAAAAATTACTTATCAGTTTTGGCTAGAATAGCACAGTGAATTCTTTGTGTGGCTAAGTTCCATAATTAGAAAATTTTAACTATGTTGTTGTGATGTCTGAATTTTCCCAATCTGATTTGCTATTAACTGACAAACCACAATTGGAAACAGGAAAATTAGTGAACAATAAAAGCAAGTAAAATAGTTTTACAACCCATGTTAGGTTCTAAAACACAGTTTATTGTAGTGCCTGAGGTGAGTGATAAGTTTGCCTTCTTGATAATACTGGGTCACTGGGACTTTAACACTTACCATCTGTCCTGACTTTCACCACAGAGGTTTCATACATTTCTGGGAGTAGTTTATTATAGAATAGCTTCCTTACAATTAAACAGTAGCTGAGGGCATGAATGTACCTTTTTATTTCCTATCTCCCAGGCACATTTGTTGTAGGTAGGCTTCTGACAACATGTGTCAATTTGATGTTGATGTACCTAAAATTATAAGAATAGTAACTGTCATGCATGTATGTGCCTATTAGTAGCAAAAGCACTATGTTGTAGCAAAAATAGTGACATCAGTAGCAGGCAGCACAGATTAATGGCAGATCTAGCTCATGAGTACTGTAGATGGATGAGTGCATTTCCCAAGGCACTGTTACAGATATGTCAACATTATCTGTAGCTGCTTTAACCTACTGAGACATTTCTCTTTCAACAGATTTTACTGTCTCATATACTTTCAAGGAAAAGCAGATTCAAACTTTTGCTTCAGGAAATTTGTACACAAAGCTATGCAGTGGATGGGAATAGATATGTCTGCATATATTCTTCTCTCTTACACAGTGTTTTCTGCTGTCCTAAACTCACATCATCTCTCTGTCTCATAGATGAGTGTGCAGAGAATGCCTCCTGCATTTGTGGCACTAAATCACACTGACAATAGAAAAGGAATATAACTAGATGTGGAAATCTAAATTACATAAATAGGAAATCAACATTTTTAAAGAATATTTGAAAACTCTCCTTGATCTGATCTTTCAAAATAAGGTTGAGATGATGATGCAGTGTGGATGAAATGTTGACTGAGGAGATCTTACAGGACACCCTAAGGATTATCCCTGCTTTGAGGGGATTCAAGTTCAAGTTAAAACATAAAAGTTTGTCTTTGCACCAGGAATAAAATGGCAAATGGTGTGGCTTTTTACTGCATGATATTTTTGGAAAATAATAATTTTTTAGTCATATGCTAAATTATTCACCCATTTCATTCTTGCTGCGTCTTTTTTGCTTTCCTGTTTCTTGTTTTGATCGTGCCTCAGATCCCGGCTTTGGCGTGTTCCTCAGAAGTCAACCAGTCTAGCTTCCTGATACAAGAAATTCCCTGCTACAGATCCCTAAGCAGAGTTATTCCCTCTGCTTAAAAACAATCCTGAAAAGGATAATCTATCAACACGTGCTTTCTGTTCCAGTATTGAACTGCTCTTTTCACTAAGTTCTTCCTAATGTTTAGTCAGAATATACAATCACCTGTTGATTTGGGTCTTACCTGTGTAGCAGCAAGAAACAAATTTGCCCCACATGTGACAGCTTTTCACAAATTTTAAGATAGCCATCATTTGCCTTTTAATCACCTTTTCTCTTGGTTAAGCATAGTATGAGCCTGCCTCTCAATACAACGTGAATTTTTCCAATCATTTGAAAACAAATTTAAAAGAAACTAAGGATCTGTAGGAATCCTTAGTACTAAGAAGTACTAAGAGAAGGACCAAGTAAATTTGAATTCTGTAGTAATAAAAGCTAATGGCACTGAGATGAACTAGCTTGTTTCCCAATTGTAGTGTAATAGACTATTTATTTAATTTATAGCCTACCATTCTCCTTGTATAGGACCCTTTGGCTTGTAATTTATAAATCTGTAAAATTTTATGTTAAGTAAGTCAGCTAGTGAGTAAGACTGCAGTCTTGTACACCAGTAATGGACAAAGTCCAGGGGCTGTTCCCCTGGCTGCAGAACCTTCTTGGGCTGCATCAGCCTCTCCACATGAAACTAAAAGTGACTGAGGGAACCATATAATTTCCACCAGTGTTATATGTGCTTGCTTGGGAAAAAGTCCCATCAAGCTCAGTCAGAACTAGTTCTGAATAGACATGTACAGATTTGCACTGGAAGTGTCATAGTATCAATTGTCTTGAGGGTTTGGGCTACTGATGCGGGCTATTTCCAGAAAACTTCCAGTCACAAAACAGTTCCATTGCCTTGAATTGGTGGGAATCTTAATTTATCTTTTTAATTTTATTTAAATTAATCAAAACTTAAGAAATACTGAACTCAGTGGTGTTTACTCCCTGTTAAACTTGTTCAGAGAGCCAGTGTGGGGTAGTGATTTGAGAGTTGGATTACAGCTCTGGAGACCAGAGTTTGGATCCCTGCTCAGCCATGGCAAGTCACTCTCTTAGTCCCAAAGGAAGGCAAAGGCAAACTCTCCTCTGAACAAATTTTGCCAAGAATACCTCACAGTAGTTTTGCTTTATGGTTGCCATAAACTGCAAATGACTTGAAGGCACACCACAACAACAAACAACATGTTCAGAGTTGCAGCCTAATGTGGGAAGTTGAAATTGCTGATGAAGGTGCTGAATGCCTGGTGGCATCTGTATGTAGAAATACATGTGCTTCTGTGGCTACTTGCAAAAAGAAAAAAAAAGTTTGGTCTTCTGTTTTGCTAGTATTTTATCTGTTCTAGTTACCCAATTTAACCTGCACCGTGTATATTCATTGATGAAATTTATATGTATGGTTTATTGTTATGTAAGTGATCCTTGGCTTTTGTGCTCCTATGTACCCTGTCATTTTTTTGGCACAGCTGTGAAGATGAGATTGACTTGTTTCAGTGAATTGTAGTTCAGGCTCTTAGCTGCTTGTCTAGGTTTAGACAGCTCTGACTAGCACTGCCAGCAGCAAATGCTTCCATATTTGATCTCTTATTGCCTATGCCAATGGGAAAGTTGATGAGCCTCAAATTTGTTCATGTAATAACCATAATTTATATCTGCATCTGAATGTACCACCATACCATCCTGAACACATCTAATTTTTCAAAGCTATGCAGGATTAGGCCTGGATAGTGCATTGATATGAGACCATTAGGGACCTCCAGAGAGGGTTATCTAGTTAGAAGCCCTAGAGAACTACCACCAGCCAGAATAGGGAATACTGGGCTAGGTGGACCAGTGGCAGTAAAAGTCCATCTTACACTGACAGCTTCATGTTAATAAGTAATGGTATGAAATTATACATTCTAAATGTGGAAAAACTCCCACTGCATGTCACTATATGGACTTGTTGCTGATATTTGCCATCAGGTTGGCTTTGCATTATGGCGATCCTATAACAGAGAGACAACCAAGAGCCGTGGTCCTCAGTAGTCCTTCTCAGGCTCTGATAGGGTAGATATGGTGGTGAAATGACTGACTCATTGACAACCTAGTAATTAATGGTGATCAAATCTAATATATAAAAGTCAAAGTTTGTTTGTGTCAGGTGAAGACCTCATATGACTGGCTTCCTAAGAAGATTCTGTGGAATCCTGGGGTTTGCAGTTTGGGGGGGGGGGGCCTTCAGAATTCTCAGCCAGAGAGCCCTTGGGCCTCAGTCAACTGTGTCTGTCTTGAATAGACTGGTTGCTATGGAGATGAGGCCTAGCAACAAGGAGGAGGGCAGTGTATTCCCTCAGGAACCCAACCTCTGTATGTTAATAACTCTGAATACAGATTGAATTGGGGAATATGGGGAAAAGTAATGGGTACTGAGGAAGACAATTTGGAGAATTAGAGACACAGGATCTCAAATCTTTCTAACAGGTATTACTTATGAGAAAATAAAATCTCAGGCGACACCGGGTATATATGCTAGTATGTAATGAAAGTCAGAAAGACTCTATTTTGGTGGTAGTTCACGATTTATTTCACTGTACAAGTGTACCTCTGTTAATCAAGTAGATATTTTCCTGGATGTGACCTCTTATAAGAAAATGTAGCATTAAAGCAGAAATTACATGGAAAGGATAGGGATAGGTTCCTGTATCAAGCATTTGAGCATATTTCAAGTGACCTTGTTCTTCAAAACTAACAATATGCTCATGTGAAATGAAACAGGCAGGTCAGGCTTACTTTCCTAAGTAAAGAAAAGCATTCTGAGCCTTCTAAAGACCACTTGAAAGCTGCCTCTAAAATGCTTATAGGACCTTTTTTTTTTTTTTTTAGAAAACCAGTTTCCATTTTGGTAGCTGAACTTACAAATCTATTTTTTTTAGCATGTTGAGAGGAGCTGGTAAGGCAGGTTATCTGCAGTAAAATCCTCCCAGCTAGACAGAGGAGGGAAGGGGGAAGTACGTAGATGTAGGAAGACTTTGAAAAAAGGATCTTCTTTATCAGAGGCTTTGTTAACTGACATCTGCTTTTATGCAAATCTGTTAAAAATGGAAGAAGGGAGGGCTGCTTATTAGGATGTACCTGTAAGTTGACCTGCTGTTTGAGTTTAAAACCAAGAGAATAACTGCTAAATGAATCATCTTCAGTTACAGAACTTTCACTTACTGTTAGTGGTAACATTAAAAGTAAATGTTGCTGCAGTTTACATGGAAGATATAACTCTCTTGTTGAACAGTCATGTGTGTGTATTTGAATACAGATATCAGGTCCCTTAAATCCTCACTCTGTCAGATCCTCAGTCTCTCTCGACCTTCACATCTTATACACAACATAAGTAAAAACAAATGACATGCGGGGCTGGAGAGAGATGTGAGGATCTGTGATATGGTGGGAAGTGTGGATTCCTGCCAGGCACTGTGCTTGGATTCCTACCAGGTCTTCGTGGCCTTCCAGCATCATCATCAGCATCACATCTTGTCATGTCTTGTGTATGAGACGTGAGGCTAGAAAGAGACTAAGGATCAGAGAGATGAATGAGGAATACTCCAGACCAACCTTGAAGGTGGAAGTGGGTTTATGATGACAAAAACTTTCAGTTTTTGGAAGTCTTCAGATTTCTGGATTAGGGATGCTCAACCTATATTTGTGTTTTTGGTCATAATATTTTAACTGGCTTTTTAAAATAGTTTTAAATTAGTATTTTAAATAGGATTGATGTGGTTTTTTTTTAAGTTTTGTGCTATTGTTTTAATTAGAGAGCTGGTGTAGTATAGTGAGCATTAGGTTATTTGAATCTGCTCTCAGCCATAAAACCCACCCATCTTTTTTTGTTATAATATTAAAGCTTTTTTTTTTTAAATAGATCAATATTTTATCTTATTTCAGTTCTAAGTCAAATAGCTGTTGCTTTGGTAGGAAATTTGCTTTGTTACATTACTTTTATTCACTTTGCATTTATTATTCTGGAAGGCAAGAGAGCCACAGTTCTCAGTTCTTCTTTTCTCAGTGTGTTAAATATGCAGCATAATTTCTTATTTTATTGATACTATGTTTTTTTATGAGAGCAAGCATGATGTAGTGGTTTGAGCTGTAGACTGCAACCTTGGAGACCAAGGTTTGATTCCCCACTTGGTCATAGAAACCCACTGGGTGACCTTGCATGCGTCAAATGCTCTCACTCCCAAAAAAAACCTGTGATAGGTTAGCCATAGGATCACAGTAAATCAGAAATGACTTAAAGGCAAGTAACAACGATGATCATTTACTTAAAAGTATTTTCACCCCCTCTTCAGCTGTGAAGTTGATTACAAATCAGTAAAAAATGGAGAGTGTGAAAGAAAGAGAGTGCGTTCTTCATTTCTTCTGTGTACAAGTTTGTGACTTAATGTAGTTCTCTGAGAGTATTGATAGTAAATAGTCATAATAATTCAATAAATAGTTTCCATCTATATGGGGCACAATTTGAAGGAGAGGTTCTACTCAAAGCTGTGATGGTTCTTCTGCTTGGTTCTTTTACATAATTAACTGACAGACCTTAGACAAAATGCTCATATTGTTGAATAGCCTTTGTGCATATTGGGCTACATATTAGCTTCACAATTTGTTTTAGGCATGGGCTGCATGTAAATAGATCCTTTCAATACTGTCTTCTGTGTGCATTTGGAAATTCTGTATTGTGTAAGTATGAAGTTGACACACTAATTACAAGTCTCATTGCTGATAACAATAGAAAAATATAATTGGTGGTAGAACTTAAGAACAACACATGTACTTTTCATGTCTCCTTGGTTTATTTTTATATTTCTCTGTTATTTTCAAACCACAAAAATGTAGTTCTTTAGGCCTAAAAACTTTATTTCCATGGGATTAATGGGTTTTTTAAAAAAATTTTTAGCAGAACTAAGAGACTTATACACATCTGGTTCTGTCCTCAAAGTTGCTCTTATGCTTCCTGAATCATGGTTACTGAGATAGGGGTTAGACTTAAGAGCTTCATAGCTTTCTAGAACTGACAGCCATTTGTTCTGTGCTGTTGATTGGACATTAGTGTGGCAGTTAGGAAGGGTGCACACCTGCATCAGGAATATGCTGGTGTTGTAATAGTATTGTTAATTTCTGTGTGTGTATTTGTCTTTTTAACTGTAGGAAGTTGTGTCGTGTAAATAAGAATTACTTGACATTGTATAAAACTATGAAGGGCTTTCTTTTCTGTTTTTCTGTATATTGTTTCATACCGTTCATTATGAAAATACTGCTCAATCTTGCTGCAAGTCTTGTTTGGATATTGTGCTTGTAATTATTGTTGTATTGCTATCAATTGCATATTTACTTACAGCTCTGTCAGTATCAGTATACTTAAGAAAATAATATGTAGTGTAACAGGAAATCTTACCGTGTTGTGCTGCAGCAAAAAATAAAAGGAAAAGTTTATACCTTGCTGTACTTTAGTTACTCATTATAACTCTCTAGTGGGTTTGACTGTCTAGCTCTTACAAGGTTCATGGCTTGTATTTTTCTCCTTAACCTTGATGATATTGATTAAGCATGCATCTTTTTATTGCTCTTACCACTTATGGAACTTAATCCCTAATGGAAGGCTTTGACGACTACATAGCAAAAGGATGTGGCCCAGAAAAATGCTTATGCATTTGTTTTGCTCAGGAAAGACCAGTTTAAAGCTATGAAGACAAAAAGAAAAGTGTCACCTAATATCACTTAGTAAATAGAAGTCTGTGACTTTTGTGAATAAGCTACCTTTTTCATGCTTATGTTTCCAAGGAAGTGTGGGGATAGAAGAATTACAAATAATTAAATTCTTCTAGGTAGACACAAGTCATAAGGTAGATTTAACATTTAATGCTTAAAATTTAAAATAAAATAATGGTATCTAGGGTACTTACTTTGCAGGTTATTGAGGAAGGAGGTCACATGATGCAAAAGCACTATCTGTTCATTTTCTTTTTTTCCTTTCCTTGGTGATTTTCATGTTGCATAGTTTAAATCTTAAGTTTTTATAGGACACTGTTCTTGAAAGTATTTGAAATGATTTAGGGTGTCCTCTGCCATTAGGGTCACAACAAGATAAAATGCTTTATTTCCAATTGTTCTTTAGTGGTGTGCATGTGTGTCTTGTATACAGGCTCATCATTTCTTTCAGTGACCAGAACGTCCCTTGTTTCTCCTCTGAGAGTAGATTGTATTGATTCCGCATCAGGATTTGTAGCTTCAGTGCATTAGTGGCTGAGTTGTCTGTTTTCTGCTTGACTGTGATTCTCATTCTTTTCCATTTTATTTTCTGTTCAAGCCACCATCTTTGTTAGAAAAATCAGTGATACACAAAAACAAGCCTCCCCATACTAGCTGTGCTTACTAAGGTTTTGTGGTGTGGGAAGTCTTGAACTTTGTTAGCTGTAGTTGTATAAAATGTTTTTAGTTCACATGACTTCAAAGATTTTGAGAAGGACATTACTGTTATATCTATCAATATTGCTTGATTAATTAGCTGCCTGCATATCTAATACAGATAACTGTTTTTGGAAAGATGATCAGGGACATTTTCCTTTGAAAGCGATCATTTGAAGGGATCTGTAGCATCTTGAGGCATTTTTTTCATGTGGGAAATTTTCTTTTTAAAAAATGCTGTAGAATGTTGCATTTAATTGAATCAAATGTTAAGCGTTTTGCAACTTCAAAGCTGAACAGTAATAACACAGCTTTGATTTCAAAATGAAATATAGCATGGAATAGATACCATATTCTGTTGTATTGGGACAGACAAGGCAAACCACTGATCTTTGTATCCTGCACCAGGAATTCTGATTCTCAAGATCTTTTGTTGGATAACAATATGAGGACTCTGATATTTACACAGAATGTAAACAAAGAAGTTTTATGTTACATTCCTGATCCATGGGCAAGTCCAT
Source organism: Cyclura pinguis (assembly GCA_030412105.1). NCBI lineage: Eukaryota > Metazoa > Chordata > Lepidosauria > Squamata > Iguanidae > Cyclura > Cyclura pinguis. Next base: position 259,064,336 of record CM059601.1, on the reverse strand, counting down.
AACCTGTCAATCATGCAGTACCCTGTTTTTCATTATCTGTTTGCACTCCCTGAAATGGGACAGAGTCTGTGCTATCCAAGGGCAAACAGCATGTTTCAGCATCCCACATTCATACACCCACCTGAAAAAAAGGTGGTTCTTATGCATACCAAAAGCAAGGTTTTGGAGGATGTAAAAGGAAAATGAATCTAATTCAGATTCAGAAAAAGACACATGTTCAGCAACTAGAAATTTGTGAAGCACAGTTCTTGGCAAGGTGGATAGATTTTTAAAAAATGATTTCGCAAATAATAAGTATATTATGTATGTTGCCATTTCCTAAATCAATAAAGAAAATTTTATGGAAGAAAATTACACAAAATTCACTCTCCTTGATGTTATATGCTATTTACAAATTAACATATTTTAGTGATGAGATTTGCACTGTTGCCCAAAACACATGTGAGGAGGTATTACATGGTTTTGTCCTTGGCAGTTTAAACTGATAGTTGTGATTCAAATCAGTGCACCTCAGTTCTTGGTAATTCAGGTAGCTTTGATAGTGATCTTTAAGCTCTACTTCAGTTGTGCTCAGTTTCAAACATCCTGAAAGATAGTTTGTCCACAATCAATCTCCCCATTCAACTTTTTTTTGTAATCACAGGTGTTAATTTAAAAATATTAAACATTAGGAAGAACTTGGTGGCAAGAGCTGTTTGACACTGGAATTGACGATGGTGGACTCTCCTTCATTGGACATATTTAAACAAGTTAGGTGGTCATGTCCTAGCGATGTTTAAGCTATGGATTTTTGTACTAGCAGCATGTTGAACTAGATTACCCTTGGGACCCCTTGCAGCTCTTTAACTTTATATATTTGTAGTAGATGCCTCACTATTGCACAATTGTTCAAAAATACGTGAAGCAGTATCAGGCAAATTTACTGGTAGTCCTTAAAAAGTTACTCTGATTAATTCTAATATTCTGTACAGCAACATGAACCTGAAATGGGTTCGAATTTATTAAAAATTCAATGTCTCTTGGCTAAAGCAGAAAATTTAGCCATCCTGCCCAGTTGACGTTGTGGTGTACTTGCACAAATCTTGAATATAATGTGCTAGAGAGAATTCAAACATTATACTATCTTTCAGACTAACCCATGTAACATCCTGAATACGTCATCCTTGGTTTCCAGCTTTCAGAGTCAATTCTGGGAATGCACAAGGGACTGCAAGTGCCTGTGGGGTTTAGAGGTTTGGACATTGGACTATGATCCTGGAGACCAGCGTTTAATTTCCCACTTCCCCATGGAAACCCACTGGGTGACCTTGGGTGTATCACACACTCTCAGACCCAGAAAACCCCATGATAGGGTTGCTTTAGGATTGCCATAAGTTGGAAACAACTTGAAGGCACGTAACAACAACAAGGGACTTCAGTGAGAAGATCTCTCCTTCCCAGTTTTGCTGGATTTTGCCACTTCAGTACAGAATTTCCCCCATTCAGTTCTGCTTCTGTACCAATTGAATTAGTGCTGAAAATCTAACTTGAACAAGTGAGTGTTCAGACAACTTCTCATTCCAGTCTGTCACAAACATGCTGAAATTCCTGGTCAGATTGCTACATTCTTAGTCTTGTCACTACAGACTGAGCACTAGTACTGTTACTACACTGTTGGAATAATGACACTTGCACTATTTTGCTAGCTGCATTTGTGTTGAAGAAGAATCAAGTTCAGACATGGCAGTACCACTTTCATATTCTAACAAGATATTTGTTATAATGGAATTTCATACCAAGTGGGAAATGGATAGTGGGAAATGAATGTCTTTAGGCTTCTGTTAGTGCTGTTACAGAAAATGTGTACTTTATTGAGAGATCCTTGGAGAAATGAACAGTAGGATTTAAAGGATTGGAAGAGACTCATTACTTATCTTTTTTCAGCTATATACTATAGATTTTTCTAGAACCCGAAGGCCTCATTCTGTCATGGCTAACCTTCTCAGGGCCACAAGCCAGTGATGAGCAGGGTCACCCCAATCACATGCTTTGTCCTGAATGTTCTTTGTAGCCCTACCTAGAATAGACTCATTGAATTGTGTTGATTCAACATTTGGCTGTATGAATCTACTCTAGTTAGAACTACTAATCGGATTCAGATTCTTTGTAGCAACTCCATGAAGATGGGTAAGCTGAGAATGATTTAGTTCAGATATAATGCTATATAAACTGTAGTGTTAGGTTTGTGCACTACTCTGCTCTACCTTGCTGTGAGGCAATCAGAAACTTCTGTTTTCAGTTAATGAGTTCTTATAGTAGCTATAACTAGAACCTGAAATTTAACTGTGGTTTAAGGAAATATGCTAAGAGTGTTAAACATGCTTTGAAGATGGCTTGTTTCCCTAAACCTTACTTAAGACTAATCCTGATTTATTGGAGTTCAAATGTAATGATAAATTGGTGTTCTGTTCATGGCTTCTTTGGAAGAAGAGAAGAATGGATGTGGGAACACATGATCCCAAGGCTTTTACACAGAATACTAAACTGTAATTATAACAATAAAAGCCATACTGAAGTTTGGAGTATATACGCCCACTGTATTTTTTCAATCTATGGGTTACTTACCTTTTCAGATAACAAACAGTAGTTCTGACAAGATCTCTTTGGCTCTTCCCTCTGGATTCTGATAATTGTTATTGTGTGCCGTTAAGTCATGTATGACTTACGGTGACCTTAAGGCAAACCTATCACGGGTTTTTCTGGGGCTGAGTACGTGTCACGTACCCAAGGTCACCCAGTGGGTTTCCATGCCTGAGTGGGGAATCAAACCTTGGTCTCCAGGGTCATAGTCCAATGCTCAAACTTCTACACTATGCTGGCTCTCATTCTGATAATACTAATTAGCAATCTACTTCTGTATGCACACTGTTTGGAAGGTAAACAGTTGGGGGCTATTTAGAGTTTCGTATATAGCATGCTTTAGCATTATGAGGATGAATTTTGGATTGATATGCTCTCATTTGTTGAGGCTCAAAACTTCTGTCTACCTTGTAAAAAAAAATACAAACCATGGCTTCCTGTGTTTTACTGACTGCTACAGATATGCAAGTTTTTGGTCTTTGACATAGGGGAAAATGTTCACTTTTACCAATTCCAAGTGGGTGGGAAATCACCTTAGGCAGGAGCAGAAGCAAAATCAGAGGGCCAGACCTGTAGTTTTGATCATGGATATGGTTGTCAGTGGTGCAGACTTCAGTGATTTCTTCAGAATACCTGGATACATTAAAGTTTCATGGAGATTAGTTTAAAACTTGTACTTATTCCTTTATATACTTGCTTTTGCTTTTCTATTTTCCTTCTGATTTCCACGTTCATTTTGAAAATCTTTTTGTAATGAGGAAGCATGTGAGCAAAGTGTTACATGAGCTTCTGCTTTGAAATGATTGTCACCTCCCAACATGGAAGTCTGTTTGTTCCTCAGAACCGTGGGGATATTAATTTAGGAATTCAAGTACTGCCAGCTGTCAGTCCTTTCTCTCCTAGTCTTGTTTATTTAAAAAAAGAAGTCTTGTAGCATAAATCCTAAGCAGTTGGGCTCATGGGAAATAGTCTTTCAGATGTTTCAAAGCAAGCAGCTAACTTTTAACGTCCAAATGGAAACAAACTCCAGAGTGGTTAACCTCTGCGTATTCCAAAGGGCTTAACTGGCTGGATTCTGCTCATGAAATTTATGAATGATTTGCAACACCTTGTGAAAAGCATTATTTGTTATACCAGCACATGGAAGGTGAGGAAGCTTTTAATGTACAGAATGGAATTAAAATTCATTTAACACGAAAGACAACTGAAGAGTTTGTAGAACAATATAAGGTATATTCTGGTGCTTGATGGGCCCCTTTCATGCATTGTGAGCCATCTGGAAGATATTACGTGCAGATAAGCAGCCCTTACATTTAAGAACAGGATTAACTTGTTAGTATCTTCCCTTGTTCTTTAATCTGGTCACTGTGAAAGCAGCAATGTGAAATGGTATTTGTACTGGAATGGGGCAGTTGAATAGTTCAATAACCACATATTCACATTTTTCTCTCTGCTAGCTTTCCTTCATAGAAAAGCTAGCAGCTTAATCACATATCTCAGTTCAGAGGATTCAGCAAAGACAATATGGTTATGTTTCTGGCTGGGTTTATAAAACTATTTTGATATTACTTGTAAAATTACTTGTAAAATAACTTGTCCCCATTTTCAAGAATGTATTGCTATGTTCAATCATCTTCTCTTTGGGAAAAAAACAAAACTGGATTTTAATACTTCCTTTGAGTCCCTAATGCACAGAATAAATGGTGGACCTGGGTAAAAAAGTGATCATTACGAGATGTGAACTTCTCTCTGTATTTGTCACCTTTCACTTTTCTTTGACTGTGATGCTGCTTATCCTCACTGCAATGTATGCAGATATTTGAGATGCAATGCTTCTGTTATTCACATTTCTTTTAAGACAGATGTTTTTGCTCCAAGACAAGATTGGAGGCATTCTTTTATTGCCTAGGAACTGCTTTTGTACTTGTGGAAGCCTGAGAGAATGCTTATGTAGCCTACTTTGTTTCCACTGTGACACTGGTGTAAGAATTTCTCCTGAGGAACTTCTTATGAAACTTACACAGTGGCCCCTTGACTTTCACAAGCTCTGGGGACATAGATCCCTCGCAAAGGTAAAAAGAACTTAATAACTCCCCCTACCTGATTGAATGCTCCCCCTCTCATTTCCTTCTGGGGCTTCCCTTCTCATTCAAGTGTGCCTCCCCACCCTTCTCCTCCCATTCTCTTGCCTTTTGCCCAGGCGTGCTGCCTTCCTTTTCTGTGCCCAGGCAAAAAGCAAGCCCATATGTGGTGAAAGTTTGGCACCCCCCATTCCCTTGCATGCCTTCCTTTCATATGCCCAAGCAAAAGGCAAGCAAAGGGGAGGGGACAGCCCTGCATATGGAGAAGACGCACATGTGCCTTCCTCCCATGCTCTTGCTTTTTCCCTGGGAGTGTGTGCCTTCCTTCCATTCACCTGGGCAACAAACAAATGAATGGGAGGGGAGAATGGGGGGAAGGCTCACTCACGCCTTCCTTCTCCATGCGTAGGGCTCCCCCCTCTTATTTGCTTACCGTTTTACCGGACACAGAGAAAGAAGGCAAAGTGTGCCTGGGCAAAAAGCACAGGAATGAGAGGGGGAGAATGGCTTGGGGGGAAGCAAGCAGACACCTTGCAAATAATCAAATTTGCAGAGGTCAAACCTGCAAATGTGGAGGGAAGACTGTTAAGTTGAAAGCACCATTCCATTGCTCCTGATCCTTAGTGTTCAGATTTACAGGATTTTATTTTTGATCTTTGTTGTTGCTCAGTTTGGCTCCACAGCTAGAGGTATAACATATCGTGTGATGAGCTGTATATATAAAGGAATTGTCCAGTTTTCTCTCACGATATTAGTGATGAGCATGGGAGGGAGAGGACTGTACAAATGTGAGTGTACATATTCTAAGTTCCACATGATATTGTTTGCATACTTGGAGATGCACAAGCCTTTGTTTCTGTACCCACATTCATGTATGCTTTCAATAAGTGTATGTGAAAGGAGCCAAGTGAGCTACTGCTATCTAAGGACTGATGTTCAAATCCTAATGGACTCTCATCTTGATCCTGAGCTAGTTCTTAAGTAAATTCCATTTGAAATTAAAGGGACTTCTTGATATGCTTCCAGTAGATTGGGCTGTAAGGCAATATACTCCTGGATCAGATGGATTAAAGGTCTGTTTGCAGTATCTCTTCCCCACAGTGGTCAGCAAGAAATTTCTGGGAACCCACCAGCAGGGCACAAAGACAACTGAACTTGGAAGTCATATTTAGTTTTCACTAAGTATACTGACTTTTGCTTTAATCAAATCCTGCCTGTTTCCCAGTAAACATCAAGTGAGAAATAAATGAAAAAGAAAAGAGGAAATTTGGTAATTTTACCAAGAGGTCTGATGGAATTTCTGAACAATATAACTTCTATTCTACCTAATACTTATTTACTAAACTAATTTGAAATTATTTAGAACTTATCTGATAGATGAATAAGTATTTCTAATCTTTTGCTTGATTTTTGGAAAAAAACATTTTGGGTCCTTCAAGATGGATAGCTGTTAGCATGCAATGAAAAGGCATTGTGCAGCTGTTCTGTCTTACTATTCTTAAACAAATTTGGGCAATAAGAAAAGAGATGAAGAAAGACTGCTGGGAAGCATGAAAGTGGAAAATGATACCGTGTTTCCCCGAAAATAAGACACTGTCTTATATTTATTTTTCCTCAAGAAGACACAGTATGGCTTATTTTCAGGGGATGTCTTATTTTTATTAAGTATGGTACAACAACAATCTACATTTATTCAAATATAGTTAAGTCCAGCCTTCCCTCCTCCTCCTCGATCCCTTGGCAGCCCGTTTCCTTGCAGTTCCTCCTTAACGCCACTCATCTCGACCACCTCCGCCCACCGTCGTGTCTGCAAACAAGCAGGATTCCCTTCCCCTCCCCAAACCTCCTTACTCTCGGCTTCAGCATGGTGGTGTAATCCCTCCCTCACCCCCTCCAATTGTTGGGAGGATCGGGTGGGCTGGCGCGTTGTTTTGGGTCTCCTTTCCTGGATCTGTTTTGGGGCTTTCCCCTCCCCTTCCTTAACCTTCGCTAGATTCAAGAGCACAAAGGGGGGAACGCCGGGGGGGGGGATTGTCTTACAAAGTTGTGTAAAGGGGAGGGAAGTGGGAGGGGAGAGGTGGGGTCTGGAGTGTACAGTGGAAAGAGGGGGGGAGTGACTAAAGGAAAGCATCCGAAGGAATTCTATATCCAGGATGGATTCTGCGAGGGAGGGGTTGGAGGGAGGAGAAAAAGAAAGTTTGCGAAACTTGGAAACCTTTGGTTTTTCGCTCCCCCTTCTTCCTCCTGCTGCTTCTACCCTGTCTCCCTCTATGCCTTAGCTTGTAGCACGCACAGAATGACCGGGACCTGACAGGGGGAGCCGACCTTGTTGATGGGGCTGCCCGCACCGGTACGCTGCATAGCCACGCCTATCATTATGTCTTATTTTTGGGGTATGGCTTATATTGCGCAAATGCTTAGAAATCCTGCTACGGCTTATTTTATGGGTATGTCTTATTTTCGGGGAAACACGGTAGTTATGAAATTCATCAGGTAAGGTGATTGCATGCTAAGTCTTAGGGAATGTTACCTGGTAAGCACTGAGTTGTCTTCTTTTCTAGGACAGACTGCTGGTGAAGTATGAGTGGCCAGTCTCTGCCTTTGGCATTATTTTTGCCTTTTTTGTAAGGATTAGCCTTTTCCCTTTACCACTAGAGATGCTGAACACAGACTTCCTTTGTTCTGTTTTGAGTTTCACCTTGATGCCCTTATTTCCTGTCTACCATGTAACTGTTCTGATAGAATTTATCAAACTGATGACTTAATTTTGCTTTAAAAGTACAGGAAACTTTAGGACTGTCTAATTATAGAACCATAGAGTTGGAAGGGGCCCTATGAGCCATCAGATCCAACCTCCTGCTCAGTGCAGGATCTCTAGCTAGAGCATCCCCAGCATGTAGCTGTCCAACTTCATTCTCAAGATATCCAGAGAAGGAGTCCTCACCACCTCTCTGGGCAGTTGGTTCCAGTACTAAACCGCTTTCATTGTGAAGAAGTTCCTTCTAATGTTCAATTGAAATCTACCTTCCTATATCTTAAAACCTCTAGATGTAGTTCCGTCCTCAGGAGAAGCAGGGAACAAGTCTGCATCCTCCTCTTTGTTGCAGTCCTTGAGGTATTTAAAGGGTGTGAACATATCACCCCTCAGTTTTCTCGTCTTCAAGCTGAACACACCCAGGTCCTTCAATCTTTCCTCGTATGTTTTATTCTCTATACCTCTTATCATTGTTGCTCTGCTCTGAACCCATTCCAACTTGTTTATATTCTTCTAAAATGAGGTGCCCAGAACTGAATGCAGTAATCCAGAAGAGACCTGACCAGTGCAAAATATAGTAAGATTACTGTTTCCCTTGACTAGAAAACAATGCTTCTATGAATTCAAAGCTAAGATAGCATTTCCCATCTTTGCTGTAGTGTCACACTATTGGCTCATGTTCAATTTACAATCAACAATAATCCTAAGGGCCTTTTCAGATGTAGAACTGCTGATCCAAGTATCCTCCTTCCTGTGCCTGTGCATTTGATTTTTGAGGCCTAAAAGTAGAATTTTGCATTTGCTTCTTTTAAATTTCATTTTATTAATTTCAGCCCAGTTTTTTTAGTTTGTCAAAGTCCTGTTGAACTCTGTTTCTATTTTCCAGCGTGTTAGCTACCCCTCCCAGTTTTGAATCATCTGCAAATTTGAAAAGTATTCCCTCCACCCCATCATCTAAATCAGTGATAAATATATTGAAGAGTGCTGGCCCCAGGACAGAACCTGCGACACTCCACTTCAGACCTCCTTCCCATTTAAACACAGCCACTGATGAAAACTCTGAGCACAGTTTTTCAACTAATTATGCATTCATCTGATGGTGTTGCCATCTATTCCATATTTAGTCAGTTTGCTAATCAAAATATCATGGAGGACTTCATTAAAATTTATCTGCTGAAATCCAGATAAATGACAGTCATAACATTCCCATCATCTACTAAACAGATAATCCAATAATAATAATAATAAATAAATGTAAGATTAGTTTGGCAAAATTTGCTTTTGATGCACCCATGCTAGCTTCTACAAATGGCTGCATTGTCATCAAGATACTTGTAAACATATTCCTGCATAATCTGTTACAATATTTTAAAAATATTTATATTTTTACACAAATGCTCTCCACTGATATAGTTTGATCTCTCACATGTATTTCTGTACAAGTGAATTTGCCTTTGACATGTAGTGCTATTCCTCCTCCTTTTCTTCCCCATCTGTTCTATTTGAACAGATTATATACTTCAGTTGTTATAACACAGACATGGGAGTCATCCCACCAAGTCTCTATTACACCTGTAGAGTTATGTACCTTCCTGCACTAGAACTTCCAGTCATCTTGTTTGTTTCTCAAACTCTTGTGCGTTGATGTATAGAAATCTAAAGCATCATTTCTTCTTATCTTTTATTCTGCTATGAGTTTTACGGTGGCTCCCATTCTCTCCCTCAGCTTCTCCTGTAGAATCCACATCCTTGTATTTAGAGCTTGCCTTTGGACAGTTGTTTAAGCTGTCATCTCCCACTATCCAAGGAATCTGTTTAAAGCCTTTCTTGATCACATTCACCATGCTTTTACCAAAGATGTTCTTCCTAGTCTTCATGACGTGTAGCCGATCTGCAGCCAGTACAGGTTTCCCCCACTTACTTGATAGGTTAGGAACTGGAGCACTGTCAGAAAACAGAAATGGTTGAAAAGCAGAACCCATATACTGTACTGTAGGGAGCATAAAGGACTTATGGAGGTTCAGTTGACTGCATTCGCGCCGCTTGCAAAGTCTCATCTGGCTTGGCACCTTTTTTCCTTTGCAAACGGTGCACATGCATGAATGATCCCATGCAAGTCTCCATAGGCAAGAAAAACTAATGAATGAGCAGAATACCTGTCAAATTAATGGAACTTGTCCTTAGTTTGGAAGTGTCAAAAGAATGAATAATCAAATAATGGGGTGTCAAAAGATGGGGACTTCCTGTGGTCCTTTGTCTAAGAAGGAAAGATGATGGTCCCAGAAGCCAAAACTCTTCCATTGACACCATTATCATTGTTAACATAATAGCTGTTAATTAAAGTGATCCATTGCATGGTGGGATGTATCAGGCTTCCTACTCTCTACTTGCCTTCTCTCTGATTGCTTTAATTTAAAAGAAAATACATAATAAAGGATAATAAGAAAAAAGAAGACTTAGAACAGTCAAAAGGATTAGAAAAACTGCGTAGAAGATATAAAAAAACCTTGAGCTCCATTAGAAGAAAATCTTATGCCTGAAATGTAAAGAACTAGGTATGATCTTTCTATAAACTGTAGAACAGGGAAGGGGAAAAGTTGCTGTATTGCAATTAGCAACATCAATGAAAGGATTGTAGATTGTAAGCCTGAGGGCAGGGCAGGGCAGGGCAGGGAACTGTCAAATTTGTAAGCCTCTCTGGAAGTCTTTTTTGGCTGAAGGGCAGGATATAACTGTTCAAAGAAAGAAAGAAATGGGATACCAAGTGCTTTAGAAACAGATTTCATCTGCAGCTGTCTGTTTTTTGTATTAACTATCATTTTCTTCATCAAGGTCAAATTACAGATGCTTTTAATCCAGTTTTTGAGAGACGACTCAGTAGAATTTTTCCAATTTTGTGCTATTTCTATTTGTACACTTAAATGTAGTGGTGGTGGTGTTTACGTCGTCGTTATGTGCCTTCAAGTCCTTTCTAACTTAGGGTTACTCTATCACAGTTTTTTCTGGGCTGAGAGCGCGTGGTATGCCCATGGTCATCCAGTGAATTTCTGTGGCTGACTGCAGAATTGAACCGTGGTCTCCAGGGTCATAGTCCAACACTCAAACCACTACATCATGCTGGTTCTCTAATGCTGTTAAATCTTAATGATTTAGCTCCATATTATCATTCCTCCACCCCCCACCCCCCACAAATAGAAAGCCAGTTTGTGTCTAGAGGAAGTGTAACATACAGAGCAGTAATTTTGTCAGTAACACTGAAGATCAGAACCCCAAAACTGGGAACATGAGGACAGTTCCACTATATAAGAAGAAAAGTTGCTTTAAGATCCAGAGCAACAATTCCATTCAAATTTTGAATTTTGTCATGCTGAAATGATGCCATTCTCCTAACATATCATAGCTGCTATTTTAGAACTTTGTATTATGATTTCAAAGATCTTAATATAACTTGAAACTGAGGAGCAGTTAATGTAGCTGTAGCCATACTCCTCACCTTTGCTTGTTTGTTCTGATGCATGTCTGAACAGGGCTTATCTGCACTTCTCTTTTGTACATCCAACTCCAAGTCTTAAGTGAACTCTTGGGCGTACTTGCTCTCTCTTCTTCTTGAGCAGCAGCGGGATGTTCTTAACCACCATTCAGTTCCCATTTGTAGAGTTCCGGGTTTGTCCACTAAGTATGAGCCAGAAATCATGCTGAGTATGTTTTTGCCCACACCTTCTCTAGTTTAAAAAATGAACAAAATAATTCCTGGTATGTAGTTAGTTTGTTAATCAGTTGACTCAAGTCACACTTCCTGCTTTGTAAGTAAACCAAGCCAGGAATCATAGAAATTCAATCTTGGTTAACTCTTTGACTGACCATACTAGAAGATAAAGGGTAATATATGAGTGTGCAAGGACTTGGTCACATAGCAAGTAAACTGTGGCTCAGTTTTCAAGTGTGAATGTGGCCAGTGAAATGGAATCTAAGGAAGGAGACATGGTTTTTAATACCTTTCATTTTGACATTGATGAAAGAGAGAGAGAGAGAGAGTGCAAAACCTGTATTTAGCTGAGGCAATGAGGATGGATTTAATTCCCACTACCCTGGCATCCCCCAGTGTACTATTTTTCCATCCTCTTATGTGGTTGCCATTCATCTCTGAGAGAAAGTTAAGTGCTCTGTAGGGGGACAATGAACAAATTAGCATTAACAAATTATGCATGTGAATTGTTGGTATATCACATTAACAGAGCTTTTATACCTTCTCCTACACTCCCCTGCAGTTGTATATATTTACACATCCTTTCTTTGTCTTCGGGCAGCTGTTTTTAATTGACACCTTGCACAAAAAGAAATTCAGTTGTGTTGGTTCAGTAGACAATGCAGTAACCACATGTCCAGTTTACCTTTTTCTTTTGGATTTTGATTATTCTTACTATGTTGCATTTATATTTAGAGATTAGTTATCGTGATTGGATGTTTTAATATTTTCTGGTCTGCAGAGCAGCTAAGTTTAATTTTAGGGCTGTATATTTGCTTCTGCAGTGCTTTTCATGTTGAGCCCTTGTGAATCCCTGTGTGATTGAGACAGAACACAACTAATTCCAATTCTGCAAGGCATCTCAAGTGGAGCTGCTGAGGAAGAAAGCTTGCCTTGTACTTCTCATAAGATTTTCATGAGATAAGCAGCAACAGCTCTCTTTTCCTCTAAAGTACTGGAGTCATCTTCCCATCCAGTAGAATTCAATTCCTGTTGTTATCACACTGCAGTGGCATCTATTGCTTTTACATTTTCTCTCTGTGTGTGCATGTGTGAGTGGTAAGAAATAATAATGTTCTGATCTTTCTTTTTCCCACAGTGAACTGAATCATGCCTTTAGTCAAAAGGAATATTGAACCTCGGCACCTTTGCCGAGGAGCTCTGCCTGAAGGAATTACTAGTGAATTAGAATGTGTAACCAATGGTACTCTTGCTGCTATTATACGTCAACTAAGCAGCCTAAGTAAGTTACTTGATTTTAATAGTTACTTTAAAAAATTTTTTCTTTGTTTTTTTTTATGACTAGCTGAGAGGTCTTAGCCATTTTTAAAGCTTATCTTGGCTAGCCTCTGTACTTTCAGGCTAGCAATGCTAACACCATACCATCTGAAAGGGGAGAATTAATGGAATGGAAGCTTTGCCAGCCTGGTTCAATTTAAGGACAGTGTGCATTAATTTTTTGTTGAGATTAATAAAAATTAAAAATTGAAAAAAAGAATGATACTACTTTTTTAAAAAGACAAGCAGAATGGTGTGGTGGCCAAATGGTTGAAAATTTGGCCCTTGGGTGTTCAAGACCCGCTGCTATGTATGGATGTATTATGCATGTTACTATTTCCTAAACTAACAAAGAAGTACCATTATTATGTATATTACTATTTCCCAAGTTAAAACAAAGAAGGTAATCTAAGAAAATTACAGACTCCTTTAAGTTGTAAACTGGTCTGCTGAGTGAGAAATTATTATATTTTAGTATATTTAGTATATTCTAGTGGTCAGATGTGCACCATTGTTAAAAAAAAAAGGTGAAAAGATATCAGAGGAAACTTGGTTTAATTTTTCTCTAATTTATTTTTCCCTTTATTGATTTAAAGCTCTGCTTTTGGGGTCTTTAGTTTCAAACATCTTTATCCATTATCACTCTTGCCCTGCAAGAGTTGTTCTAAGTGTAAAGATATGTAACATAAGGATGACTGAACAGTAAGTGCTGTTTGACAGTGGAATCAACTAACCTGCAAAGAGGTAGACTCTACTTAGAGGTTTTTAAATAGAAGTAAGATGGCTACCACTTGAGGATGTTCTAGCTGTAGATTCTTGCAGTGGTAGGGAGTTAAACTAGATAGCTTTGGGGGTATCTTCTAGCTGTTTGATACCATATGACTCCGTATCCTGTGAACTCACACAAGGCTCCCTTCTTCTAGTAGTATCCCTTTTGCAGTTGTAAGGTTAGGAAAAAGGGAATTATAAAGGGATGGGCACATACCATCCTCTCTTCTGAGCTTTTTGATTCCCCATGCCACTCTGTAGACTACATTTGGTGGTGAGTACATATAGCATTCTTTTTCCTAAACATTATCCCCAGAGGGCAGCTTTTGGTGGATCTGAAGGATAAATATGCAGGTGCGTAGAAAGCACTGAAACCACATGAGAACATATTTTTCTCGTTTGAAGCGTTTTTCTGCTTTGCACTGTAGGACTAATATGCCTTGTTTTGCTTTGCATTGTAGGACTAATATGCATTACAATGATTAAAACATTTAACAAATGTCCTCTTCTTTTTTTACAGGCAAGCATGCTGAAGACATATTTGGAGAGCTCTTTAATGAGGCCAACAACTTCTACATCAGAGCAAATTCTCTTCAAGACAGAATTGATCGACTTGCTGTCAAAGTTACCCAGCTGGATTCAACAGTGGAAGAAGGTAGGTAATTACATTAGAGTGTTAAGCCAGAAATGATATTGACGAGAGCACAGTAATTAATTGCACAGCAATCACTACTTTTTGGTGTTGGTATTGAGTTATATTTTATCCTTTTATTTTTTTTAAAGTACTTCTGAGAAGAGGTAGGCTAACATACAGATAGGATGAAGAGTAGTATTGAAAAATAGGAAAATATTTTATAATTCTTTAATTTTTCCAGCAAAAAGTTAATTCCCTCATTTGTCTTTGTAGGAGGCCTAGTTATAATTGGTTCTATTGTTTGGGTATTTTTCTGTATCATTAATTTAATTAGCTGTGAATTAATCAGGATGCTTAAGCCATTTATTCCAGATAGGTAGTACTGGGCTAAATCAGAGTTAGTCCTTTTTGGACTAAACACATTGAGATTAACAAGACCTGTTAGTTACCACTAACTTAAATCTTTTTGATTTCAGTCAGTCTGCTTGAGGTAGGGCTAACACGTTCTGATTGCATCCATTTAGAATGCAATACTACTAGGGTAAGCTCTCATCAAGAAGCTAATTCTGACATTATATAACCAGATTCTTAGAATGTTGGAACCTAGTTCTAGAACCTAGTCTAGTTGCATGTGTGCTGTGAGAGCCAATGATTTCACTGAGATGGGGATACTTCTTATGAATCAGTGATAATGTCATGATGTTGATCTGTATCATTGGCTAGTATACATGAAAATACTTGCCATACAAAGTAGCTGCTTCTCAGAGCTAGTTTCAGATACCTTTTGTAATGAACCCTGGAAATTTACTTCCATGTGATCACTCTATAGAGAAAGAAATAAGATTTCTTTGCTGGCCTGGCTTGTGATTTTCATGCAAAGAATTGTAAGTCTGAAAAGGGGTGTCTTTTTTTGGTTTTAGAGTCAGTGGTGTCCTGTGATGTCAGGCAGGGGGCCGGCAGTATAGTCCTTCTCACTGTGGGAGTACTAGAGTGTCAACATGATGTGAAAGACATCTCTTCCATATGTGTAATTGATTATTAGTATATGGGCATACTAAATATACACTGTGTCAGTTTGCTACTTGAGTCAAATGCCACGTTTTCGGTTTTAATGCTTTATGGGACATGGTATATAAAGCCTGTTCCCTCACTTGCTTGTGTGTGCCTACAAAAGGAGTGACTTGTTATGTTCATTGAGAATGCCATTCTCAACAAGTTCACATTTTACAGATCTGTGTGTTTTCTTACTCTAAGACTAGTACTTCAGACAGTACATAAGGTTCTAAATTTGAAAACATGAGAATTTAAAATTTGAAGAGCACCATTTGCATGTTATCTTCCTAAAAAGAAAAGTCTAATGTCATCTTTTCAAAACTGAATACCTGTAGCTGCCCTGGACTTCCATTTTTCACATATCATCCCAAGTTATTCTTTTAAGTAGACATGGGGATCCCCTCAGGTGAAATAATTAGTTGTTTCTTAACTATGAACGTGAAGAATATAGAAATGAGTTTATTTGCTCCTCATACTCTAAGCTCTAAATTCTTTGTGCCATATACATCCATCTTTGTACAAAGCTTTTCTAAGTGGAGACATTTGGTAGACATACCTTGTCAACTTCTTCCTGTATACTTAAAGTAACCTAATTTACTGAACAAGTTTAACAAGTTTACTGTTAATGTTGAAACAATGTATCATCAGTAGTATTTGCATTTCTTAAGAAACAACAATCAACTTTCATTTGAGGACATTTATTCTATTGCTAAAGATACCAAAGTAAAAAAAATCTTGTGTTCTGTACTAGTATCAAAGATGCATATATGTGTAGCTTTTTCCTATAAATATGTGGAATCAGTTCCAAATATGTCTCCATTCAGGTATATTTTAAATGGGAATTAGCATTGATTGATTTAAAAATTGCTATTTTAATGTTTCCAGATACTTAATTCGTATTTCTTGAAGTTGCATATACACTAAGTAGTTTCTGAAATACCAAAAGGAAACTGTTGGTAGCTAAAACAGCTTTTATACTATTGTGGATATAATTTAAACTTGTGTGCATTTAGCACTACAGAATTTCTATCTGGTTAAACAGCTTCAAAGATTTCTTTTGCATTTTACATATGCATGGACACTAAGCAAGGTCACATAAAGTAACTTCCCTGAACTTTATTTCAAGCTTTATTTCAAAAGCAAGGGCCAGTAGTTACTGGCCAGAATGGTATTTCTTCATGACATGTAATGCAAATCCTTATGTTAACAATCTAAATATTAATAATTAGCATAGCAATAAATAGTACTTGTGATACCATCATTAATCTTATGACTTCTGAAGACAAATTTCTGGGACCCTTTCTAAATGATCCAAAGGCCAAGCAGTCAGAGCATAAAGAATAATGCACTATAGTGCATCCTCCATCAGAGAAGATTTGGATATTGTGGCTGTTCATATATGTGTTGAATTGTTTTTCTAAAAGGAGCAGAACACCAGTTATCTAAACAAGATTTTGTTGTTGCTTCTTAACCTTATTAACCACATTGCAGTCAGCAAAACTAAAAAAACATTGCAGAAAAAATATTATATATGTCTTAGAGCAAAATCATGTTTTGTTCCTAATCCTATTTTAAAATGCGGGAAGCACAAAATGGAGTGAAAAGAATATAGGAAGAATACAGAAGGAAGAAATCGATTTTGCGTATCATTTTTTGTCTTTAGTCTATTTGAATTGTTCTTGTTCTTGAAAGTTATCTCTTGCCACTAATTATGTGTATACCAAATTGTTTTTCTTTGCCAACAGTTTCATTGCAGGATATCAACATGAAAAAAGCGTTCAAAAGTTCTACAATACAGGATCAGCAGGTGGTTTCAAAGAACAGCATTCCCAATCCAATTGCTGATATTTATAATCGGAGTGACAAACCACCTCCGCTGAATATTCTTACTTCATATAGGTATAGTGACTTGGAATGTATAAATTATCCTGCCCTGTTGACCTTTGTATGGTTACAGTCTTTCCCCCATTGTTCTAGTAAATTTTACTGATGTAGAAAAAGACTAATAAGATGCTGTGTTGAATTTAAGTAAGGTGATATTTTATGCTCAGCTGAAGAAATAATATTATATTTAAAAAAAATCACAGGCAAGTGTGACAGGACTTGCTTCTCTATCTCAGATTGATATGGCATCTACCCAATGAGATAAAGTGCCCTATCTTTTCCACACAGCTCTGCCTCTCTCTTGTAACACCGCCCTTGTGTAAAAAGGTGAGGCCTTTCAGTGGTTGTTTAGAACCCCTTAATAGTTTTATGGTAGTGTGTCTTCTGTATGTCTTTAAATACTGTATACCACTCAGCTGAGTCAGTATTTATAAAAACAAATTATAATATTTATCAAGATAACATGCAGAACAAAGTATAGGAGTTCATATGCAGGTCAAACTTAATACAGTTCTTCAGAGTACTTTTGGTCAGTTTTGTTATATCTTTAACCTCTCATATAAGCAACAAGTATCATAAACAGCTCTTTGGCTACCTTCTCACCAAAGACTCAACCCCCAATCTAGGGCACTGTTTCTGACCGGATTCTGTAATGGTTTAATTACTCTTTTGCCGCTCTCTAGGCTTCCCCTGAGAATTAAACTCTTCCCATATAATCACCTTCCCTCACTGACTGAGGGACTTTACTCCAGACCTCTCTCTGGCAAGAATTCACATTGCTCCAAAAGACAATAAGCATTTGCCTTTTATGTCTTTTCCTCTCAGCCACTGGCTCTTCCCTCACACTGCTGGGCTGGGTTTCTTTCCTGAAGAGCTATTCTGGTTGCTTGGCAACCTGTTTCTAGGCTGCTCTGGCACTCCAGATAGCCATACCCCCAGAACTTTGTCACAGAGAGTGTCTGATGAGAGAGGCTCAGTGTTAGACTGGATGTGCTCTGGAGTTCCATGATCTAGAACTTCAGTATCTTTGTTTTGTCTTACAAGCAGCAGTGGTGACATATGTTTGAATTGGGGCCATGGTGTGTGTGTGTGTGTGTGTGTGTGTGTGTGTGTGTAAAAAAAAACATTTTGGCCACATCCAGTTTCCCTAGTGCAAACCCTCCCCACCCCATCCCCTATTAACCATGGAACAAAAATCATACAGGCAAAATAGTCATATTTATATGTTTCTAAATCAAAATAAAAAGCACAGATTGGCATCATTCTTGCCATATTTTAGAAGAAATCTTTTAATCAATAAATGTTTTTATAAACCATATTGAAAACCACTTGATTAAAAACAAAATTAATGATAAATTTGTAAGTCATATCTAGCTTGGATGTCAGTTTCCTTTGTTGTGTAGTGATGACTGATATTTGATAACTAATGACAGAAAATTTACATGTTCTGTTTATTATAGGAATATGTTATTTGTCCAGTTATATTGTGACTTCCCTTCAGGGTCTAGTCTTCCATGAGTGCATCTTTTAAGATGTATTAAATACTAACTTGGATTATGATTATATTGATGACTCTTCTCTAAAGCTTTATTGATATTATTCAGTCAGACTTTGCATTATATCCTCTGACAGCTTTTGTTCCATTCTCCTCTCTATTAATGCCACCCTCTTCTTAGATTTTCATTTCTTGAGTAAAACACTGTAATTATCAGATTGAAAATGTCCAATTCCTGTCCCTTGTATCTCGCTTCTGTCCATTTTATCTTGCTATATCTATACCTTTCATTTCTTGTTTTATCATTTCTAGCTTTTCCTGATTCAGGCTTCTTATATTCCATGTTCCTACTACGTATGTTGTCCAGCTGTGGACTTCTCTTTCACTGCTACACATGTTAGCAGTTGAACGTCCTTGTAGTCTGAGTCCAGTTGCATCATTTAAGACAGTGCTGTGCAGACTTGTCCCAGTAGGTCACTGAGTGCCTTCTGGCCTCAGAGTCTCATCTTCCAGCACTTTCTCTTGCTCATTTTGGATTGTATTATTGTATGGTTTTCATGGTAAAAGAAAGTCAGAAATGGTTTACCAGTGCCTTCTTCTGTGCTGTAGTAACTCTTTTAGAACTAGCTAAACTGCCATTGCCATTGCCATGGCCTCTGAAAGATCTCCATCAGTGTTTTCCCCATTACTGCTGCAGCCTAGTAGCTGTTCTTCCCATTCAGTTTGGGTCTTTTGCAAAAGTCTTTCCAATACTGCTACCTGCAGTATAGCCTCTAGACTCAGAGGAGCATGCAGTCCCACTACCACAGAAAGGTAGTGCCATCGTGGGATTTGAACATTCGTTACTGTTAATGCTATTTAATGTATATACCACTTATATTGTGAACATGATCTTGAATCTAGCTTGGTAATTAAGGGATAGCTAGTGGATTTAACAGCTGTGTAAAATATGCACAGCCAGGTGCCCCTGTTTGAATCCTGACTGCTACATTCTACATCAAGGTTAGTCCCATGTAAAATGTATTGCAGTAATATAACAGTCAACAGTACACGGATCATAGCAGCCAGCTATCCTTGTCTAGCAAAGTATGTGGTTGGCTTGTCAACCAAAGCTGGTATATGAGATGTGGCCATGACATCTTGCCCATTTTAATGCATTTCTGTAACATTTCTTCTTATGTCAATGTGCTTTGGGGATCTATTCATACCTGCTTTATCCCAAGAGATCCCTTTGCACAGGCTAGTGCAGTTTGTGCTATATCCCGAGTGGAGCTGCCATTCAGTCCTACACTTGATTTTCCTTATTAAAGAGCAGCTCTCTTCCCCCATGGTGATCTGAGTTGTCTGAACAGACACTATGAGGAGAAATTGAGTCTGCTTCTGAGTAAGCATCCCATTATCTTGTGCGAAGCAGCAGGCCTGGATGCTTGTTTATGGTGTGAGGAAGAGACTCCCAGTATGTCTCTATGTGTTTGTTTTATTCACAGAGATGATAAAAAAGATGGCCTAAAGTTCTATACTGACCCTTCCTATTTCTTTGACCTCTGGAAAGAAAAAATGTTGCAAGATACAGAAGACAAAAGAAAAGAAAAGAGACGACAAAAGGTAATGGGCAGCTTGCTGTTTAAATGTATGCAGCTAGTCTAACACTAGCATTGATGAATAGATTGTAGTTACAATAGTATTCCTAATCTTGGACTGACTGTAAAAGAAAACTGCTTTGTATTGCTAACTGTCTTTGTACTTTTAAAATTTATGTCTTCTAATTTTTTCTTTTAAAATAATCTCATGTATAGCAACTAAGACATTGGGGAAAATTACCTTGTTTGAAATGCATCTGAAAAATAGCTCTTTCATAATAATGTTTAGCTTCAGTAGGCTTTTGCTAGATTGTTTCTACAGTGAAATACAAATTGAAGAAATTAGTCCTGAGGGAACATTTGTTGTTGTCTGCCCTTTATGGGCAAGTTTTAGTGAGGAGTGTAACTTTGTTATGGAAGAGCACCATTCTCACTGTGTGTGTCTCTGTTTGTACAGAGCCTCAAAACTGCAAATAACTATAAATTTAAACTGTAGAAGGAATAGTCTGAATTTTGATCACAGTATTAACTTCTATATTTGATCTCCACAGTTGTTTTTGATTACATAGTTAACATCAGCATATGTTTGTTGAAAATGTACTAGCATTTTCTGTGCTGTGACTATGTCCGTAGTCATATTGCAGCTACACAGCTACTAGTGAACTGCGGCTTCTGATTATTGTGCAGAAATAAATAGAAACAGAATTAACTAAAGAAGCCTCCATTGATTACATGTGGGAGTATATGGAAGAAGTGAAAGTGAGCAAGTAGTATGGCAGATACATCAATAATTCTTTTTGTTGGAACCACTTGGGATTTTTTGTTGCTTTGGAACTTGTGAAGCACCCATTTTAGCACCACTGACCAGGAAAACTGTCTTTTTTATTTGGATGAAGTAATGAACTAACTTTAAACCCCAACTCTAAATAGGCTTGGATATTGCTGTCACTGCCATCTTGAACTGTTCTGCTAATTGTGGCCTGCTTACCATAATGTCTAGTGACTAGGATTTCAAAATCTGCAAAAGAATGAATATATGAGATGCATAAAAGTACTGTGAGGAAGATCCTCCAGCCACCAGCATACAGAGGCAGGATACATCAGCAGCAGCATCAAAGGCTTCTGGGAGGTCCAGAATAACTGAGTCATTCTTCTCTGTCCCTCATTCTACAATAGGAGTGGGCAAAGTGCCACCCCCAGGACCCTTTCAGGTCATTTTTTTCTTGCTTTGTTTGGTTTTGTTTTTGCTCCAAATGCCCCAAAATAGCCTCTGGGGTGTGGATTGTATTTGCATCATGTTGGGAGGCCCCTTAGCCCTCCAGGGGTAAAAAAAAAATGTTTTTTTTTGCAATTTTTTTCAAAGTTTATTTTTTTTTGCCTCAAAATGCCCTCTAGAGCAGAGCTTCCCAAACTTTTCATGTTGGTGGCACACTTTTTAGACATGCATCATTCCATGACATAGTAATTCAGTAAGCGGAGGGAGCCTCTCCACCCGGGCCTGGCCCGCCACTGCCCTCATCAGGGTTTTCCTTGGTCCGGGATGGTAGCGGTGGCAGGGGGACAGGCATCCCCTCCACCCAGACCTGGTTTCCCTCTGCCCTTGCCAGGGTCGTCTTCAGCCTGTGGCAGCAGCAGAGGTAGCCCCTTCACCTGAGCCTGGTCCACCACAGTAGTAGGAGAGGCAGCTCCTCCACCAGCTACATTTGCGCAACATATCTACACACTGCAGCCAACACACTAACGTGTCCCGACACACAGTTTGGAAAGCTCTGCTCTAGAGAATGTGTAGGGGGTTTCCACCATATTTTGTGCAGGCACAGGACCAATTTAGATCCCAGAGAAGTCTTTTTGAAACAGGATGTGAACTGGGAGTGACTTTGGCTTACTTCCTGTTTTTAAAGACACTTCTCCTATGCCTAAAATGGCCCAGGAAGACCCAGAAACATGATTAAAATGCCCCCATGCATATTAGAGGGCTTTGGGTGGCAAAAACTTATTTATTTATTTTATTTATTTCGTAGAGGTAGGTGTGATGGGAAGGGTGTGGCCCTCTAAGATCTGCTGGTCGACCAATGCAGCTCCCAAAGCTTCCTCATTTGCCCACCCCTGCTCTACAAGTTCAGCAAGGCAGTTTTAGTACTGAAATCAATCCAGAAACTAGATTAAATTTGGCTCTAAGTGCTCAGTTAGCAAAAGAAAAGAAGCTGAAAAAGAGATGCCTAACATTTGTTGATAACTGGGGGACTAGCTGATACCTTTTGGTGTTTTATGGTGATTTTTTTCTTTAATTAAATTTATCGAAAGCCACTGAATCTAATCATTTATTTCACAATCATAAATACAAGAAATTATTTTATTTTTGTTACTCATAAACACAGATCTGTTCTTACATGTAAATCTTGATATGATCCATTCCTCCCCAATTTCCAAGCACTCTGACTTGTATCTGTCTGGTAGGCTATTGTGATAAATACTGAACTCCTTCTTAAGGACAAGTGCGTTGCAGATCTCTGGTCTAAGGTGAGTCCCTGAAAGTTAGCATACATCCAGACAGTGTGTAATTCTAGCAGAGAGCCCACTGTGGAACATGTTCATCACATTTTAAGCTGAGTGTCTTCCCTCCAATCTTAAGAAATGGGGAGTAGTATCCATTCTTTCATTCTCTAGACAAAGAGGATTGTGACTGATCATTACATCATCCCCTCTGTTTCAAAGATTTTAAGTTTAAAAATTAACTTTCTGTTAGAACACCAGATGACAGATGAATGTGCAAAGTAGTTGAATGGGGAAAAACACACCTGACAGAAGGAGTGCCAAGGAGGATATCAGCATTGATTTCATGTGTCATTTGAGCAATGAAGTTGGAGGGAAGCTGAGCCTGCTCCACAGCAGGAAAAAAAATACAGACCTCATTTGAGGGCTCATCTGTACAGATTTGCAGTTGTGGTGGGAAAATACTTCCATGTCACTTGCTGTAATGTGCTGTGAAATTTTGGTGTGCTTGTTTGGCAATAAGACAATAATGCTTTTCTGGATTGTTAAGCCCAGTATTGCAAATCATAATATTAGCATCAGTTTTGTTGTGGAAAAACAGCTGTCTTGTGTATATGTTTGTAGGCTGTTTTTCCTAGGTACTATAAAACACAGCTGAATTTTTTTCAGCAACATAACCTTTTTTTTGTTTTGTTTGAGAACTTTAATGTATGCTTTCACTAAATATCGCTGGGCTCACCTGCATATCTGCTTTTCATACCTTTAGTAGAATTTAACCTGCTCTTTTCTTCCTTGTCTTTCTCCTTCGCATGCCTTCTCTCTTTTCTATAACATTAGGAGCAAAAGCGTATAGATGGCACAGCCCGTGAGGTGAAAAAGGTTAGAAAAGCAAGGAACAGGCGCCAGGAGTGGAATATGATGGCATATGACAAAGAGCTTAGACCAGACAACAGGTTATCTCAGAGTGTATACCATGGAGCATCATCGGAAGGTTCTCTGTCCCCTGATACTAGGTCTGTTTACAACAAGACTTTTTGTTGTATTATATGTTAAGATATGTTCACTATCCTTCAATATGTTACAGACTTAGAATAACTACAACAGAGCATTCCATTAATGTTTTAAAGTGTGTCTTCCGTGTCTTTAGAAGGCCCATGTGACTTAAATTTGTCACTTGTTAATTTGCTGTACCTCTGCTTTGCATGCCAGTTATGTGTATCTTCTAGAAGGGAATATTGCACTGCTATATATAAAGACAATGTGGAATATGTGGTTTCCCTCAGTAAAACCATACCAGATAATTTCGAGATTTGGGTTTTTTGTTTTTTTTTGTTTTTTGAGATGTTCAAAATTATTTTGTTGCTTAAGATACACCAGTGCTTAGTAAAAGATCGCTGTTTTCATGTTATTAGTAGATTGTACTAAACAGTTAAGTCCTTTTAATCAGCAGCTACAGAACCAGAAGCATTTTTGTTTTTGTTTTTAAAAATATTTTGAACAAAAATGTCTTTGCAGTATGCTGAGCTTGGTCACTGGCATTTTCCTCCTTCAGTGTTCTGCTCCCTTTGAACTAAGTGGGAGGTCTGTATATGCAGGGAAAGAAGAATTTTCATATTGATTGGCCGAGCATTCTGTTGAGATGAATGCTTCCATTTTTGTTCTGCGATGATTGGAATAAAGGATCCAACACAATGGTATACTCTAGCATTACTTCACAACTCCACTAACATCTGTTATGACTTTCGTATGCCTTAGTGTAGCAGTATTAATAGCCATGCTTGTAAAGCAAAAACGGATTGCAAGAAAACTCCAAGACTTGACCGCCATGGAAGTCAATTTTTAAAGGGAATTTTCACTATCTTAGCATTTCTAGCATTCTTGTTCAGGTTGTTTTTATGTCTGCACTAGCAGAAGATTCTTCAGCCATGCTTTGTAAGGTTTTTCTTTTCTCTTGGTAAAGTTTATATTTGACTTAGATTATGGTAATTTATCTGAAAATACTAGTATAAATAATCCCTATCATTTACTTAGACTGCAAATTCCGCTGCTCTGTATTTGAAACAGACATATTTTTTCACCACCACAATCATACCTACTCTGTTAACCAGACTAACTTGCTTCCTCCAGCCTTCTAGGTCCACTATTTTCTTGCTACATCCCTTTTAAAATTTAATTCCCTTCTTTTTTTTACAGCATGCAAAGTT
This sequence comes from Cyclura pinguis, assembly GCA_030412105.1. Lineage (NCBI taxonomy): Eukaryota > Metazoa > Chordata > Lepidosauria > Squamata > Iguanidae > Cyclura > Cyclura pinguis. The sequence goes on along the minus strand of CM059601.1, from coordinate 259,039,747 downwards.
GCTTTGTTCTGTGACTTCCTCTGTTAAACAGCAAGAGTACTGTAATATCAACTGTTGCAGTAAACAAGCGCACACAAGTTCACAACTTCCTGTTCAGCTTATGATAAACAGCTTAAACATGTAAAAATAGTATTGATTCAAAAACATCTTTATTTCATCTTATTTTCTGAGTTTTAAAATTCTGATATTACCAGACTGTGGAATCCTACTTACAATGCATTTAAATTCTACCCATTGTAATTCAGAGAGAGAGAGACAAGCTGAATCCAACCCGGCACCAGCAAATTAATGTGAGGAAAGTAAGGACGAGAAGAGAAGAGTGGGAGAGAAGGAAAATGGGCATTGAGTTTATAAGTGACATAAAGAAACAAGAGCAGGCAGGAAGCACAAAAGAGGCCAAGATGCCCAAAGGGTTTGTCATTTTGTTTTACTCGAAGCTCTGTTGCTTGCCTGGCTTCCTGTCTGGATAAGATGATGAGAGCCCACTTCACTTTCCTGACTCTGTTTTTTAACCAAATGACAAGATGGCACAATTTGTCTTACTAATGCAGCTTTTTACACCTTGTGGATACCTCAACTACAGCTTCATGAGTTCTGTTTTCAGCTAATAGTTCTCTTTTTCTGGCTCTTTAATACAGCTACTTATTTGCAGAAAGCAGGCAGTTTCTGAAAGATTAAAGCCTTGGAGGTGGTTTGTTTTAGAAAAAAGATAAAACTGGTTGCTTCAGCATGTGATTTTCGCTATCATCTTGTGCCTTCTTTGTTATTGTTCCTTCTCTGCATTCCCCTAAAGAACTAATATTTCCTTGTATGTGACAAAATGCCTGTCCTCTCTTTTTAAGGTTCCCATGGCTTGAGGAAAAATGAGTTTGAAATTTTCAGTTTCTGCGAATATGTGCTGCATTTGGTTGACTCTTGAATAATACAATATTGTGATCCACTAACAAATGAAAATGGAAAATCTTAAACAGGAAATATTTGGCAAAGAGGAAGTGAAACTAATACAGTTTATTCACATTTTGCTATTTTTTTTATTCGTATTTTAGATCTCATGCCTCAGATATTACCAGCTACTCATATCCTGCTACTCCAAATCATTCCATCCACCAGCAGCCAGTGATGCCTTCATATGGAGCAGGAGATGGACCTCAGTATGTGCTTGCAAACCAGGGCCTTGAACATGAATATAGGCCACCTTCTACAACGATGAGGCATGCTACTTTGAACAGACCTCAGCAGCCACCTCCACCTCCACCCCAAGCCTTAGATGGATCTCTTGGCACTGTAGCATTGGTGCCAGCAGATTATGGGTAAACCTCTTGTCTTACTATTATTTACTGAAAGCATGTTTGCCCTGCTCAAAAAGGCTCCTAGAAAGACTTACTTTAAATAACAAACAAGACAGTTTCTGCCCTCATGCTTACAATTTGAAAGACAAAACAAAACGGCAAAGAGGGATGGGAGCATAAGGGGAGGTTTTAACTATGATAGATGTTCGTAAGTCTCAGTGGGGGGTATGTGTATGGAATAGTTGGGTTGCTACTGTACTCACCTGCTTTCCCAGTGGTACATTTGGGCTGTTCGATGTAAAAATGGATGGGGAGAAAGGTGACTTCACACTTGAACTAGGCAATGTGTGTAATTTGTCTCGCAGATTTTTGTGCGTTACTAAATAAGTAAGAGGCAACTGGCAAAGTCTTGTGGTGTACATCAGGTGCTCTAAAATATCCTGAAAAGATTTCAGATTTGTTGAATAAGTGAAGAAAGCAGTACATGTAATCTAATATTTTTAGTGTCATGACATTCAAATAGAGCATCTGTTGGCAGGTGAGCACTACAGATTTGCCAGGTGATATTTCAGTTTAATAAATATTGTGTTCTATTTTATATATAGGGTGCTTGCAGCTCAGATGGTGGATTATTACAATCCTTCAGGACCCCCGCCGCCTCCCCCTCCACCCATGATTCCTTCTGCACAGACCGCTTTTGTTAGTCCTCTCCAAATCCCTGTGCTACCTTCCCATCCTGGACTAGTGACTGGATCTATGTATTCTGCTGCTCTTCATCCTCCTTCTACTGGGCTTGTTGTTACAGCTCCCCCTCCTCCAGGCCCGCCTCCTCCCCCTCCAGGCCCTCCTGCTGCAGGATCCTCTCTCTCCTCCTCTCCGATGCATGCTCCTGCAGTGGCTGAGGCAAAACGACATGAGTCCGCACAGTCACCCATCAGTGATGCTCGAAGTGATCTTCTGGCTGCTATTCGGATGGGTAAGGACACGCTAAGTCTCATGCCTGGCGTAGGTTCTCATGCGTGTCAGGTTTTTTTTTGGTTTTCTGTACCAATGAATAATTGGTATCATAAATTTGTAAGCAGAGTGTCTCAGATTGAAATCTAAGTGATGGTTTTCCAGACATGGAAGTTGGATTTACAGATTTCTGTTCTGCTGATACTCAAGGATTGGCCCAGTATACCATTAATCCTGTGAAAGATTATAGCACGTTAGTTCTTTTTTGTCTCTCTGACTCACCCAAATGGGTTGCCTGCACAGTGCAGTGTTCAGAATGCTCTAGAGCTGAATGAACATTTGGTGCTGGCCTCACCCATTCCAGCATGTGTTTCTGTATATATATATGCATAGGTCTGGACATGCCCAGAGTCATCTACCAGTGTAGTTGTTTTGTTGGGAATGTTCTTCTTAGAGGCTCTTCTCATATTTTGAGTGACCTTCGGTGTTCTTTGTTCAGATTGAGCGTTTTTCTTCATTATTGTTGATCTTTGTCTTTTGAGAGTGGTAAAACCATCCATTGATGGAGAGCCTGGTTTACAGCCGATAGCTCCATCGCAGCCCTTGAACCACAGTGTCTCTTGGAGAGACAATACATATCAGTGGGCATTCTCGTTGCTTCATTTCTCTAGGCAGGAAGTATAGCACAGAATTCTATAGTCGTTGTCAGGCTTTTACTCCAGAAACTCCAACAGCACAGAGCATGTTGGCTAAAGCCACTTCATTGGTAAGGTGCAAATAAGGCTGTTGAACTTGCAGCCGTAGGCGTCTTTGCACAGGTTCAACTGGCATTTGTCCAAGATCACCACCTTCATAGAACTTACTGTAGTTGAAACCTACTCCTTGTGCCAATGTCATCTAGCTCCACATTGATGTTGAAACTCTCAGGTGAACTGTCTGTTGGATATAAAAGGACTAAACCATCATTAGTACTGAGCTGCACTTTTGATTTCTTATCTCTTGGGCCTGATGGCTTCTACCACTATTGGGAAAAGTGCCAGGAGACATTGCTTTTTCAGTTGGAACATGCATCTAACACCTTCCTGATCTTTATACCAGAAATGTAAAATTTCCAAAAATTTTGAAGCTATTGCAGGGGGAAGGGCAGTTTTTCCTGTTTTTTAGGGGAAGATAGATTTTTTTGAAAAAAAATTGGGGGAGAAGGCTGTATTAGTATCCTTAATAGATTGAAAGTCACTTTGTTACCTTAGGAACATGATAGGTATTATGTTTAATTTGGTTTTGGATAAAATGATAATACTTGAAATAGTAAAAGTACAATTTTTCAAACAATATTTAAGAATAGCATTTACTTTCCAGAAAATTTATTTTTGTAACAAATGGAGCTACAAGATCCTGAATTTTAAGGAACACCTGAACTATTTGATTTACGTAATTTATTAAGAGAAAAAAAACGGTAAAAGAGAAGAAATGTTAGTATTAGCAAAACAAAACTAATGGGAGAATTTTCATGGTCTGTACACCTTTTGCTGAAGAAATTTTTCAGAGACTATGAGTTTATATGCACCCATGTTGTATTCAGTTTTTGCTTTGTGTCTTCAAGTAGTTTCTGATTTATGGAAACCCGAAGGGTAACCTGACATGAGGCTTTCTTGGCAAGATTTGTTCAGAGGAGGTTTGCTTTTGTCTCCCTCTGAAGATGAGAAAGTGTGACTTGTTGAAAGTCACCCAGTAGATTTCCATAGCTGAGCAGGGATTTGAACCCTGCTCTTCAGAGTCATAGTCCAGCGCTGAAATCATTATGTCATTTAGGCTCTGCTTTCTTCAGCACCCTCTTGTATTATTATTTATTACTATTAAGAACAGCAACTACTACTTTATATATGCCTCACCTTTTCCCCAAAACAGGGACTGAGAGTGGCTTATAAGTTCAAACAAATACAATATAGTTAAAGTATGTAAGAAATTAACATAAAAAAATTAAACTATCCATATCATCAAAAATTAAAACATGCAATTAAAAATGGTAAAAAGAGTTTTAACAACAGTACAGAACCTTGTTAAGAGTCCTTCAGTTCTCAAAAGTGTGTTGTAATAAAAAAGTTCATGCTGCCTGCTGTTGGTTTGCAGTTACCTCTCTCACAAATGGTGAACACCAGTTGCCTGCTGTGGACCTTCATCTTATGCCATGGAATGTGACCTGTTTGGCAGCCATCACTTTGGCTAGGAGTGCAAATGAACCATATACTTTACAAACGGACCCTCCTTGCTTACAGTTTCACCAGGACAAGGTTGTCCTTCAACCTGACATTTTATTTTGACTTACAGAGGGTTTCAGCTTTTCTTCTGAACCAGACTGTTGTGTTATCTGCCTTTTGTTAAGAACGTGGTTTTAAAATTGGAGGGTGCACGCCACTTTGTTGGTATCTGAATAGTTTTTATGTTTTAGATTGACCACACCCAAGCCCTTTAGAAAGTTGGAAAGAGTGTTTGCTATTCTGGGGCAGAGAAGGATCTGTAGGCATCCCCACAATGTTTTACTTACTGGATAATTTCTGCTGTTTCATTGGCATGCCAGTTAGCCAAGAAACTACTACCATATGCTGTTAATGCACCAGCATCTATTGCCTTTTCTAGTGGCATCCCATTCCCAGGTATTTGCAGAGTGACCACCTGGTCTCAGCTTTCTGTCTTCATTTGTCATTAGAATACTGATGATAGATCCAGATCTAATGCTACATTTAGCAGAGCTATAGTCTCGTTTCTTCTAGCATGACAACCCTGACTCTGAGAATGAGTGGTTCACTAAATTTCCATTTCTCTGAGTCACAGAGACTATGAAGAGGATGAATGGTTTACCTGAAATTGTGCTTCTCTTAGTAATAAGTACATATGAAGGCTTTAAGACATACTGACTGTTTGATTGGTGTCAGGTAACACCCCTTATAGGAAGGGGAGGGTCTGTAGTTCACTGGCAGAACACATGTTTTGAATATAGTCTCAGGTTCAATCTTCAGTATTTCCAGAGAGGTACATGTCAAAATAAGCCAATGGCAAACCATCTCTGCACATTTCTTATCTAAGAAAACTGTGAAATTCATAGGTTTGCCATAAGTCAATAGGCAGCTTAAAATTGTGTGCACACACACAGGGAGGGTATTTAGGCCCTACCTTTGAATATTACAAGAACTCTATTTAAAACTCTTTACTGCTTCAGATATATCTGACTAGACTAAACTCACTCTCGCTCCCTCCATTGCAAATTGTAGTCATTTATGGGGATGAATTTGATTGATATTATCCTAGTGGCAAACCACAGCTCCCCTCAGAATCCTGATCAGGTTCGGTCCTTCCCCATCTCCCAAGCATTTTCGTTTAAAAAAAAAATCTTACAAACCAGGATTAACCATGTGGCAGATGTCATATCTACTTTGTCTCATACCTTGATCTACTATAACATATATATAAATAGCTTTCCTTTTGGTAGAAATCTTTTTGGAAACCTGTTTCTACTGTTCAACAGTTTTTAAATCCTGAAAACTCATTTTTGAAAGTATACAGCTGTTGACAGAATTTGTTTCATGTAATCTAGTATGTGTGTCTTTTCCCATCAGTCACTGTCAATCACTTTTAAAGAGTGATTCAAAATAACTAGATGAGATTCAGACCCACCCATACATCCTAGCTGAAATTGTAAGCATAGATATTTTTAAATCTTCCTCATGTTAAACTTTTACATGGTGCTAGAAAAGTATTGAATTGCTTAAGGTGAAGTTTTTCTCATTTTTTTTTAAAGAAATGGCACTAGATGCCTTGCTGGAAGGAGCAATGGAAGGATTTGAATAACTTAGCTCCTTGCAGATTAGTTTAAGGTATAGCTTTTTTAAAAAGATGGTAAGGTCCTACATTTAGCTGCTGTTCCAAGAAGCCCAAACTGAAATTGAAATGGTATTTTATTTCTTACCATCTGAGTATGTTCTGCTTCTAAATAGTTTGGGGTTTTTGTTGTATCCAGGGTACAACAAAAATCCCAAACTATTTAGAAGCAGAAAATATACACAGATGGTATGAGTATCCAGGGTACAACAAAATGTATTAGTGTTTAACAGTCTCACAAATAAAATTAAGTATTGGGTACTTAGCCAGTCATCTTTTAACTAAATTGGAGAGGGCATTGTCCTGTATTTTTTGACATCAGAAAAATCCTTTTTTTCCAAAAATGAGCTGACCTCTTTTTAGCTCTGTTTTTATTTTGGTGGCATTTTGGTAGTCTGTGCAAATCCCAGAGAATTCCAGGACAGAAAATTGCACCTGCTCCTCCCAGTTCATTACAGGTGCCCACCTTCACCCTGTATCGGCTGATGGAGACACGTTTGTGAAAATAAAAGAGAGATGGATGAAGGTATGAGGAGATGTTTATATAAGCCTCATGGAAAACATAACACACAGGACTGTTAATTTGGAAAAGGTAACAACTTCTCTATACAATATCTTGCCCTGTATGCACAACAGCAGATTAAAGTTACCTTCATAATTTTTGGTATTATGAGTCATCTGAATTGTCTCTTCTCTCGTGGAAAGATGTAATTTGAGTGGCTGTTTTCTCTGATGGCATTCTCAAGTACATGAAAAAGTTCTCTGAGAATAATCCAGAACGATCAAGAAGGGGCTTGTGGCCTAACTTTTGGAATTTCTTTTTTGGTTACCACCGTGTGCGTAACAAAACGGCCTTTAAATTAATTATAATTGTGTCAAAACAAACCATAACATATGCTTATTAGCTTTTGAGTCCTATGTACTTGTAATTTGCTATTTTTATAATAAAAATTGTGCCTGTGAAAGTTACAATTTAACATGCTATCTGCTTGTTTACTTCAGGCATCCAGTTGAAAAAGGTACAAGAACAACGGGAACAGGAAGCCAAGCGTGAGCCAGTTGGAAATGATGTGGCCACAATTCTGTCTAGACGCATTGCTGTGGAATACAGTGATTCGGATGATGAATCCGAATGTGATGAGAATGACTGGTCAGACTGAGATGAGAACACAGCACCAAAGTGTGCTATGAATTTCTTTAAGAAATAATTCATTTTGCATGTGAGCAGTAGTCTGTGTTGGTGCAACAAACCCAAATTGATGGTAATCAGAATGCTATCGTTTAGCAAATATTGGTCATAATGTTATGCTTATGCAAATCCAAGAATTCTGTTTTCAGTAGCCACTGCAGAATATGCAAATACCACTGAATGTAGCAAATGGTGTTCTGACCCAAGAGAAGGCACCAACTTCAGTTTCTCGACCATGAACATCTATAATTGTTTATAATGTTTGTATATTATAAACAATCTTTTCAAACCAGCACAGTTATTAGAACTGGGAGGCTAGTCTTGATAAATGGCAGATGACATGTCATTAATTTTGCATTTTTGGCCCACCTTCACTAAAATGCATAAAATGGGTAACAGCTCAGTGTCTCTTCCTTATTTCTTAAAGATCTATACTGTCTTGCCTGCGTGTAGTAGGCGAAGTTTTACATCACACTTTTAAATATTCAGGAGTTGGAATATACAGATGACGTATGTATGAACAAACTGGGTGACATGTGGAAATGCTGGATTTTCAGCTTGCGTTACAAGATTTTTTTGAGTTTTCATTTTCTTAAAATCTTAAGTTATAGGAAGAAGGCTGAACCCTCTGGTTATTATAATTGGTTTTATATTTTTCTTAGGAATAGTTGAACTGAAAGAATAAGGTTAAACCCCATATTTGTTACATTCCTGCTTTTTTGGGTGACCAGAAAAATTAAATTCTGGTACTGGCATCTAAATTCATAATCAGATATTAAAGGATAAGTATCAGGTCTAGTTGACAGTATAGATAATTACCTCTTGCGTACAGTTTACAGTGCTGCATACATTATATATTGATAGACACATAATGCCTTTAGTCAGCTTAAGGGTGCACTTGTGTCATCTTTATTCTTGCGTGCCCCGTTGTTACAAGCTACCTTTTCTATTTAGTTCATTGTTAGGTACCATCAGGTCAACTTTGACTGATGGCAACTCTATGAATCAAGGACCTCCAAGAGACCCTGTTATTGCTCAGGACTTGCAAGCTCAGGGTTGTGGCTTCCTTGATTGGATCAACCTGCCTGTAATGCAGTCTTCCTTTTTCCTACTGCCTTCAACATTATTCAGCATGATCTTTTCTAGCAAGTCATGTCATCTCATGATACATGTAAGTACAACAGCCTCAGTTTAGTCATTTTGCTTTTAACGAGAGTTCAGGCTTTGCTCTTGGATCCATTTCTTTGTCCTTTTGGGAGTCCGTGGTATCCTTAGAACTCCTCCAGCTTGACATTTCAAATGAATGGATTCCTTCTCCCAGCTGCTCTCTTTTAACTCTTCAGGTTTCACAATCCATACACAGAAATCAGAAATGCTAAGTCGTGGATGTCATGGATCCTGACTTTGGTTCAATAATACATTTTTACAGTTTAGTTCATACTGTATTTCAGTTCCATTACTCTGAAGTTATTCATAAGATCATTATATTGAAATCTGTTCTAGCATTGACTGTGTTTTTAGGGTATTGTTAATGCTTGATTATGCTTCATTGAATCAGAAGTTTAGAAGTTAGTGCTGAGGATAGGGCTCAAGGGGTGCCCTTGGGCAAAAAGCCTCTCCCAATAAAGCCATTTTTCTATCGTTTCCTCTCATTTGCCTTTCTTGTCTCTTTGGGCCCACAGTTGCCCACGGAACAGATGGAACAACAAACAGAGGTGCTGCATTTTCCTTTTTGCTGTGATCACTACCTACTTCCTTGGAAGGGACAGATGATTTGGCACTAATAGCAAAGTGTGGGAGTAGCAAGATCTTCAGACTTATTTTGGCCCCCTGCTTGAGTGTGGACCTTGATAGTACTGATTCTGATTACTGACACAAAGCCTGGAAGCAATCTATTGAAAGTTGCTATTGCACTCACAGAACATTATTTTTTTTATTTATTTATTTATATATATATATATATATATATATATATATATATATATATATATAAAAAATAAAAATAAAAGCATAGGATCTGTGTTAGATCACTTCTACATTAGTTATGTGAAAAGAATAAAATAATTCACATTTGATATGATTAAATACTTTCGTTTTTGAACAAGAAGCACCGTTCTTTTATCTACATTCTCTGTGAATGTACATTTCTTCCATTCCTTGGCCTACTCAGATGAAAAGCCTTTGAACTTTTTTTTTCCTTTTTTTTTTTAACAAAGCAGAGTGGTATTTATCTTGTCTCAGATACTGCCTTGTTGACTGTGGAATGGATATTGTTAAATATGATTTTGATAAAGATGTCACAATTTGTTCCAAGACTTACCCCTGAGATATTTTACTCTTCCAACTGAGATTTTTTCTCTTTTTGTCCCCTACCTCTGCACTGACTAAAATACCATCTTATAAATAATTTTGACATAACAGTTCTAAAATAGCTGTCATTAAATTTAGATTAACATCTGAAATGTAATTTCCTTTTTCTGCACAAGAGACAGGAAAACTGAGCAAGATCAACTCTTTATGGTTCTTTATTTTAATATCTGAGCAGAATGGTCTTTATTAGTAATCCTGGATCTTGTGTCAATTACCAGCTAACAGGAGGGCCCAGAAATGATTTCAGAGGTCTATTTCAGAACATGATTTAAATAACAGGGTTTAGTCCTGGCATATATGAAACCAGCAGATGGAGGGTATGTTTCCTTCATTTCAGGTTAAATTTAGAGAACCACTGCATCAGTGTTTGGACTTTTTGCCCTCACAGTAGGGCGTGAGGGAAATGTACCCATGGGGGAAACACAGATCCATCTCCTTTTGTAGCCCCACATGCCAGAGGCCCTCCCTGGTTCCCAAAATTAAAGGGGGGGATATCTCCAAACTGTAAATCACTGCTCATGGTGTAGTAGTTTGCCTTTTACATTTTTCTTATGTCCTTCCTTTCTCTTAGGACACAGCTGTAGTCCCCCAACTGCCAAACCCCAGAAATGAGCTGAAAATACAACAAATGCAAATCAGAATTAGACTTTTCAGAATACATTTTCAACTGTAGTCCAACTTCTCACAGATGCGCAGGGGTGAAATTTCACCCTGCCTGTGCTGTAGTTGTTCACCCTGGGCCTAGAGGATGGGCATCCAGAGAAGTTTAAACAGTAATATTTTCCATTTTGAGTGATTCATTAACCATTGGAGATAAGGATCCCAAAGTTATGAAGGGCCTGGGAATGTCACATTGCTCTGACTTTCTTTTCAGATCAGTCCATCAGACATGGAAATCACACCTACAGCAGTAAAAATTGATCAACATATTTGAAAAGTATTTTTTAAATTTAAAATGTAAAGTAGTCAAGATTTGTGCAGTGGTTTTCTGATTTTCCTTATAACAGAATACTTTATATTTAATAATACTGCATTGTGCATTCCACCTTTTCCACATTTGAAAAATATATACAGCAGGTGCAGGGACTGGAAAAGGGCAAATAAAAAAAATGCACACATATTCATACATTTCCTTTCCTCACACATTGGTGGAGGACAATTCATTCTGCGCAAACCAATCCATGCAAATCAGACAAAATATGCCACAAGCAATACACGAAGGAGCTTGGAGCTGAGAGCTCCAGATGATTCAAGCAAAACAAAAAAACAAAAAAACCTAAAGCCAAATAGTGATCAGACTAAACTGTCATATTCAATATGAAAAGAGATTTTGCACTTGTAGATAACATGAATTCTTTAAGGATCTGTGATTTCAATAGTGCAGGTGGTCCCTCCACTGACTCAGAGCGCATTTGATCATTCTTGTCATGGTGTCATAACTACTGTGGGTAATTCACAGTTGGTGGTCAACTTGCTGGTGACGATTCTCTCTGTGCCTACTGAGGCTGCTCCTCTGAAGGTAGAGACATCTTCTGCTGCTGGGATGGTGCTGAAAGCCTTGCCACCAAAGTAAAACTGCCAGACCCCATGGTTCTCCACTATATAATAGGAAGCAATAGACAGGACAAATTCCTTAAACTTTTCTAACTCCTCTACCCTTTGATAGTGTAGCATACTTGTGTGGTTACTGGTGGCTTTAGCACAGAGCATGGAATAAATTCTGTTTAGCAACAAAACATGGTAGAGAGACGTGGGCAAATTGTATCTCTCAGCCTCTTAAGGTAATTAGAAGGGAAGTATCAGCTGCCCTTCTGCAGAGGTAATGCCTTTTCTTCCTTGAGCAAAGAACTGTGCATATGTAGTAGACAAAGGAATCATTTTTTAAACATTTTGCTTGGAGGAAGCTAGAAAGCGCAGGACTGGTGTTGCCAATGCAGGCTTTCTGAGTTTTCCTTCTGACTGGATTTGTGGGATCTAGTTGTACTTTCGTTAGTAAAAAATGGAAAGTTACACTACATATGTAGTATAGTTACAAGATCTGTGATGGAACAGGAATTTGTTACAGTATACTTGATTTGTAATGAAACAAGTGAAGGAAAGTTCAGACTACAGGAGCTTAAAAAAAATCTAGCTTCTAGAAGCTTAAAATGCCCCCCCCGCCCAATTATGGATTCATAATTCATCCACTGGGATGTGCTCCAAGATAGTCTACAAGCTGACATGCACTTGTGGATCAAAGTCCAAGCAGTTTATGATTTTTCAAAATAAAAAACCTGATGAGGCTGCAGTTGTGAAAGCTTTTTTTGTGTGTGTGTGTGACCCTTTTTCTAGCAGCCTTTTTCCTACTCAAAACCACCCACTACAAACTGCTTTCCATCTCACAGATGGAAAATTACTCTGGTATGCATACATATCAACCCTGCAGGAAGGAAAGCATATGCTGACTATTCTGAGAAGAAAAAGAGGCAGGGGAATATAGGTTAAAAATGATACAATCCATCCATCGATTTATTTATGCTCCTCCTTTTCCCCAAGACTGGGACTCAAAGCAGCCTATAATACACCTTCTGCCATTTCTTCACAGTTTCCCAGAACTGCTTGATTCACTTACTCGTATTTTGTCTATAATGTACAGTCCTCCACCTCCTGAAGAAGCACAAAATTAATTTATGGGAAGCAGGTTAAAAAACAGATCACTCAGTTGATAAAACAAATAAAACACAGTGCCACTGTGTCTGTGATTTGCAGTGCACCCCATTTCTCCCTGTATAACTTATGCCTCTGATGAAATAGATTACTTTTTCTCCAGCTCTCCCAGTTTAGCAGGCATAGTCCTAATTAACCCCCTGCAGTCCTACTTTTCTCAGATGCTTTTAAAATGTCCTGATTTCTCTTTCCTTGCACTTTCTGCCTTTGTCCTCAGCTTATTTCAATTGCTGCCACCTGAGTTTAAAGTACAAAAGTAATTTCCTCAGTAAGCAGAAGTGGGGGCAGAGTCTTGCTCTTCCCCGGAGGCTCATCTGGGTTCCTTTTCCTTTTTTCCCCCCAGGTTTTAACTCAGTACACAAATTTCAGGATTTCTCTAATTAAAATAGCAATTTTGTATAATTCTTCCCTATTAATAATATTTGCTCACTTGTTTCCTGGTTTCCAAGCACACACTGATGTTGCTCAGCCATGTGTCCCAGATTTCATCTGTAAAATGTTGGAGGACTAGAGTCCTGGCTTCCAAAAGCTTATGCCACAAGTAAGAGATTAACGTGGTTATTGTCCTGGAACAGCTTATTTAAATAGCTGCTTATGCAAGTAGCTACTTGCTAAACACCTTTCTTGGCTGTCAATGAGAGAGATTAAAAGGAAACTGTTGCTTGGTTCAATAAGAAAAATTGTCTGAGCCTGCAACATTACTTTTTCCTTCTTAACAGTATTGTTCAGACAAATGAAAAACAGCACCTTGGCCTCAGCACATTGAATTCAGCTGATAGTTTCTCATTCTCCCTATGCAAGGCACTGTGAAACTGCTAATGAACAAGCTACTGAAGTGAGTCTTTCTGTTCAGTGTCAGCATCTTGGAACTTGGAGGCAACTGACTCTGCCATACCTAAATATGCTGCTCATAAGCAGCCCTTTAGGATGGCCTTACTCATGCTAGTAAGTGCAATCATTATTTGTCACAGGTTTATGCAAGTTTTTAAAGCTAACAACCATTGTCTATCTAGCATGTTTTAGCTCTGAAGCTGGGATCCAGTTACTTTTCCATTTTGCCTAGCAAGTTCCTTTTACCATCAAAAGTGGTACAATCTTTAACAAGCTGACCAAATAAGAAGTTACCACCTTGTGCTCTTTCTATAGTATATTAATTGTAATGGACAGTCTAACAGCAAATATTCCTTTTTCTCAGTGGCTTTCTTCTGAGAGTCTGAAGCTTGCTATTTTGAGTAGCACCAATGTAAATAAAGCGTGATCTCCAAATTTATCTGAACCTTCTGAGTTCACTTAACATCTTCTAGATCGGGACTCAAGATTTGCCTTAAAATACTGGGGTAAACTGCTCTTTGCCTTGGAAATGGAACTGAAAGGAGTTACATGTGGATAATATATAGAAAATGATCTCAAACTTCGTTAGTAACAAGGTTGGTCTGACATTTATAGAACAACATTCTATAATGTTGAATTCTAGGAAGCAGAAGTGGGCCATCAAGTGAATTCAGGTAACCTGATTTTTGTTTGTGGACAATGTTCTGGATGCTGAATACGATTTGTGTCTTCCTCTGGTGAATTCTGCTTCCTATAGTTGTACTCCATTGTATTTGGGATAATAGTGGCATTAGCATTATTTATCACAATATGATGGTAATGCTGGTCAGAAGAATGTTCTACATATATTTTTGGTAGAACAAATGTAGTGCAACATGGCAAGTCAAACTGCAGTATTTCCTCTATTGATATCAGGGTATGACCTTGTTTTCTCAAAAGGTTTTCTCTTGGATGTGTTGCTGAAAGATTCTGATATCACATTTTCTTCCACTGTGAGAGATATTCTGAATATATTTTAGGAGCACAGAAATAGATCAACTCACAGACTATTTGTATTTTTAATTAATTCTAAAGTACTAAAGTGATTTGTAGTTGATAAGATTTCCTACTTAGGTGGTCAATTTCTTTCTTGTTTTCTAAATTTTGAAGTTTCTCATCACTTCTTGGTATTTTACCAATAAAAATGTAAATCAAAGTTAGTGAACTAAGTTTACACGTTAGGTAATTTTATCTTGTTCATATATCTTATTCTGGTTATAATAAAGTTACAGTTACAAATAAAGCTTATGTTTGAAATTTTGTCTTCATACTCTGATAACCTTTTTTCTGTTTCATTTCTGTTCTAGTAAGAACAATATCAATGAGTTCTGAAATAACTAAGTTTTTTAAATACTGAGTGTTGTTTAATTTTCTCTTCTAAGACACAAAGGTGTTGTCTTCATTATTTGTATCCACATATTCTGCAAGTAGCACAAAACCAAAGAGGCTTAACCTGGTGCTCTCTATATATTTTTGGACTACAGTGCCCAAACATTGCCTGTGCAGGTTGGGACTGATGGAAGTTTAGTCCAAAACATCTGGAGATCATCAGTTTGGGAAGGCTTACTTTTCAGTGTGGCAGATATTAGGTACATGCCTAAATCTCCTATTGAAGTTCCTGGGTTAAGCAGGAGCTTAACCTTAGCTGATTTTTTAAATACCATTTATATTTTGGGTCCAGTTGCTTGTATGGGATATCTTCAGTGGTCAAACCAAAGGAAATAATCATAGTGTAATTTAGCAGCATTGGAACAATTTGGCCACCCTAATATAAAGAATACTGGACACAATGAATGCTAATTCATTGTTATAAATTATTCTTGATCAAAGTCTTCCTTTTCTTTGAACAGACTTTGCTTTTTCCAAGATATGTTGTAGATTATTGACAAAGGGGCTTTTAAACTTTATGCCTGATCTTGGAAATAGTTAACTAGAAGTCACAGGTTACTTATAATTAGTCATTCTCTCCAGTGAAAATGATTTAAGGTACATTGCAATAATGGATAACAATTCCTTTTGCACAGTAACTTTTAAAGCTGTTTGTATAGTCAAGAAAGTGGGTCTTCATTAAACAGCAGATCAGGTAGAACAGGATTCAAGTGCTAGCTTGTGTTTCTGCATTTATTTTGAAAGGTAGCTTTAAAAAGTAACAAACAGAAAATAAAAGTTACAGAGAAGAGAACTTTTAATGATAACTAGCACCTTCTAAGCAGGGGACTTAGAACTTTAATGATCATAATTACTTTTTGGAAGTAATTTTCCAAACTTTGCCTGGCAATATACTTGCTTTGGTAGCTTCAGCATTTAAAGGGGCCAGTTTGTGCAGGAGGCAGATTAGTTGTACAGTACTCTTGTGGAAAGATATTGACCTCTGGTGGCCAGTAGTGGTAGTAACTAAAAAGTACAGAATAGCCTGTAATGCAGAGCCAGCATGGTATAGTGGGTTGAATATTGGACTAACACTCTAGAGACGAAGATTTGAATCCCTGCTTGGCTATGGAAACCCTCTGGGAGAGCTTGGGCAAGTCACACTCTCTCAGCCTCAGAGGAAGGCAAAGGCAAACCTTCCTCTCAACAAATTCTGCCAAGAAAACCCTATGATAGGTTTGTCTTAGCGTTGCCTTGAGTGAGAAATAACTTGAAGGCACACAACAAAACATGTAACACAATGAAGCATATTCATGGGTACTGTTGGCTATGTAGCAAGATACAACAAAATACAAAATACACAAAAAAGTGATAACTTTATTGGCCAGTTGAAATGCACACGAACCTCATGCAACAGTTCTCGAATTTTGGCCTCCAGATATTTTGGACATCAGCTCCCATAATTACTGACCATTGGCCATGCTGGCTGGGGGATCTGGAAGCTGATGTGCGAAACATCTGATGGACCAAAGGTTGAGAATGTTCAAGTACAAGACATTCATTCGCTACACAGAGAGGCCACTGAAATCCATAAACACAGGGACAATTTCAACAGAAAAGAAGAAACTCAGAAAGTAAACAAGATTTGGCTACCAGTACTGAAGAACACTAAAATCAAGACTCAAAAAATATGCCAATGAACAGCACCCAGACTCTGGAGGTCCCTCTATAGAGAACAATACAATGGGTTGCTAATGTACTTAATGAACTGTTATGCATATCCCCTGACTAACAATACACCCTGAGGGACATCCCATTTAACAATAGGCCATCACACAGGACAAATGTAACACCTGCAAAGTGCTCCCTCCCACCCGGGGACTACACAAGTGTGTGTGTGTGTGTGTGTGTGTGTGTGTACTCTGTCTCACTTCCATGCCACCAGATCCTCTGAAGATGCCAGCCACAGATGCAGACAAAGCATCAGGAGAAAATACTAATGGAACACGGCCTCAAAGCCCGGAAAACCCACAACAGCCTATGGATTCCGGCCGTGAAAGCCTTCGATTTTACATTCATTGGGTGCATGTATGTACAATGTAAAAAGCACTTAGAGCAGGGATGGGAAGAGAAACACATAATTCCCAACCCTGACTCAAAACAAGATTTAAGTGCACACATAGCTGTAGCATAGTTTGAAATACAATGTCATCTTGTTCATCCCAGTTGTTGGTTGGCTGAGGAACAAAACTGCCACGGAGCCAGTGCCTCAGGTAGAAAGACCTTGTGCTGCCTCTCCCACACACACAGAGATGCTGAGAGATAATTATTGCCCTCGGCTCATCTGTCCCTTCACTGCTACCATTTCCTGCTTTCTTGGAAAGAGAATTGTCCTTGCAGTCAAGTTCCTAAGATGGAAACATGGCGGTTGTCTCCCAGCTCAGCCAAATAGTATGTGGGGCACTCTGATCCTCCATGGAGAGAGGAAAGGTGAAGGGAATAGTGGGAAATTAGAGGGCAAACTAACATTTGGTTTGTTTGTTTTAAATTCCACAATATGGTGCCAGTGGGAACCAGACATCTCCTATAATCTCCCTCAGTCTTTCTATGGCCATTTCTGCACTAGACTCTTATAGCGCTATTCCACTTTCAACATCCTATGGAATCCTGGGGTTTGCAGTTTAGCAAGGGGCCAGCTGGCTCCTCCCTAAACTGAAAACCCCAAGATTCCATAGGATGTTGAAAGTGGAATAATAGTGTTATAACAGCCTAGTACAGAAATGGCCTATGTCTTATAATTGTTCTTAATGGTATACTGCAAAGCAAACAACCCACAATTAGAAAGACCACTTGTGTCTCAGATCATGGCTGGTAACACTAGCTGAGATTGATTGGCTTCATTCTGCCGGTCACTTTTCTGCACAGGAATGGAGCAAATCACTCTTAGCCAACATTTGAGGTGGAGCGAGCAGTACACAGGCTGTCCACAGATTCGATCCCATGGCCCCAAGGAACTTTTCCCTTATTAGAGATCACAATGTGGGCTTCTTGGTCCACAGAGCTCCCGTAGCACCAGGGGCTGGGAGTTAGGAATTAGAACCCTCCACAAGGCTGGACACCCATCCTTCCTATGCCCTGGAAAATAGCTGTGTCAGCTCTTTGGGGTGGATGGGACCACAAAACTAATCTGGGGCACAGCAGGAGCCTTAGTCATCCTATGCTCCAAACAGCTTGCCTACTGTATCTTCTCTAATTTGGTGGCCTCCAAACATGCTGGACTTCAACTCAGTAACATATGCCTGCTACGGAATTTTGGAGCTTCTATAGTTCATCATATTTGGAGGTATCAGCCTGGGGAAGGCTGCCCTAATGCTTTCAGAATTTGTGGATTATATTCAAGACAGGTCCCTTCACATTTTCATAGACAAGAAGTCAGTTAAAACATGACTCCAACCAGCAGACTGGTAAAAGTAGATACATGCACCTCTCTGTTAACAAAACCTCCGATGAAGAAGCTCCTTTTTATAAAATCATTTTAGACCTGCCCAGCCCTCCTTTCCTCTTTGTCTTCTGTGTAGCAGAAAGTATTTTTAGCAGCATTGGCACAAGGAGGACAGAGAAACACATTTAGTGCCAGGTTGCAGTAGTGTGTCTAAAGTAAACAATGTAATAAAGTTTGAGCTGAGAAAGAATGGGATTCTGCTCTAGCCATTCTTACTGTAGCTGTGTGAATAGCAAAAGAGAAGGAAAAGGGGACACCAGATGAGCTTGCTTCATCAGCTGCCTCCAGCAGGTTGAAAAAGTATATTTCTAGAAGTCTAACCAACAAAATGGAAACCATAAAGTTGGTGAAAGAAAAAAAATCATTACTGGGTACATTTTGGAAGACGTTTTCAAGTGGCTTTGTTCACTTACCTAACCATGGTTGTTTACCTGACCTGGTTGTTCCATTGCACCTACTCCTCCCACAATAAGGAAACAGAAAGCACATACATTATGCAGTGCCTAGAGCTAAATTCTAATTATTGGTAGAAGAAAATGCATTAGACAAAGAAACACATCTAGGTAATTTGTTCCCTATGGGAAAAGGATCGAAATTGCAATTTTCTTGTGCAACCTTTCCAGCTTCGTACTCCTCTAGCCCAGATACATGCCTTTGTTCTCATTCAGGCCTACAGTTTATTGGCTATTAATGCTGATCTGTGAAGCAAAAGGACAAATCAGCCTGTCTTTGTTCCCTAAGCTGCCCTTCATTTCTGAGCACAAATAACTTCTTTATGCATGGTGTATTGTGTGACAGAGTACAGCTCATGTTTCCTTTCTTCAGGCTGCTGAAACAAAGTGCTAATCTAGATAGTGCTTGGTCTCATAGAGAATGGAAAGGAATAAATTAGGGCCTAAACTCTTAAATTTACAAAGTTTGGACTGGTACCTGGTAATACTGGATAGATTGAAATTTCTACTTAAAAATTAACTCCTTCAAAATTCTGTTCACTCCCATGGTTGTTCCTGGTTGTTGCTACCTCCTGAATTAATTTTTCTATTTGTTATTATTTACAAAAGGGGAAATATACTGCAGTCAAGAATAATTCTTGTTATTAATCTTAATATGTTACTTCAGGAATCAGATAGTTCTCAGGTGGGGATATTGCAGGGATCCAAAGGGGTGGCATAGAGAGTGGGACAATGTGCTGTACAGAAAAAGAGAGATTTGCATTCCTACAATGCCACACATGGCTCACAGCCTACTCTCAGATCTGGCTCCTCCCATGACAGGCTGTGTTCTCATCTCTATTGACCCTTCCTACAGGTTAACTATGGGTGACCTGGATTTTATAGGGAAAAAGTATCCTCAGCTATAACTCAGTGAAATGAAAGAGGCCATAGCAGTATTTCTGATGCTGGGGAGACATCACCAAATATCTGATTATGATGATGACGATAGCAACATAGGAGTCACACAACCAACTGAATTCAGCTATGAGATGATGGTGATGATAATGATGATCCTACTGAGAAATGGGCAGAAGAGGAGCAATTTAAATAAACTAATGAATGTTTACAAGGAGTTGGAAAATCCCGCACTCGTAAGGAAAGAGATGTTTGTTACTGTTTACATAAAATACTGAGTAGTTGTGGCTTCGTCCTCATAGTGAGGGCCTATGAACGAATCCCATTATCCACAGCCAGTATTCTTTAGCTTTGCATCCTTCAGCATCAGTACCTAGCATTCTAGATCAGCTCCTGGGCCCAGCAATGTTGATATCCGCTCCAGTTCCACAGATTCAGGCAGTTGAATATGCAAGCCCCTATTTTAATTTCTCACAAATGCCCCAGTGTATCACTTCTCAGATGCTCAAGGACACTGTGGGAAATCAAAAGAACAGTTCTTCCCTTTGTCAAATCACTCTGAGGGTTCCAATCAACTTAAGGATCCTCCAGAAAGCAATTTATTCCAGGTTCTCTCAAACTTCAAGCAGTAGAACAAAGCAAGAGGTAGCACCACTGTAGACAGCTGCCCCATGATGGACAACACATAGGACATTTCCACACTACGCTGTTATAGTGCTATTATTCCACTTTCAACACCCTGTGGAGTTCTGGGGTCTGTAATTTACTGAGCTCTCTGCCTTTCTCCTAAAAAGCCCTTAAATTGTACATGTTCATGTACCCAAAGAATGTTGCTTGACTCTTAAATAATACTGGCCAATTCTGCAGAATCTCAAATTTGCCAGTGGGAATGTATGTGTTTAGGCATCACACTAACGTGGGAGTCTCTCTCTCTTGTTACAACTGCTGTTGGCTGGAACAGAAACTGCACCCACAAGAACACTGCACAATCTGCTAACCTCTAGAAGCCCTTTGTAGTGCTCTTTTAATCTGCAAAGCAGTCAGATTGTTGGATGTGATCATTTTAGCTCAGCTCAGTTCAGGTGCGTCTGGATCTCTGTGTTTTGGTCTGTTGTGCCATGGCACAGCAGATCCAGAAAGAGAAACGTGATCCTAAGTGCAGATTGCTCTCACCATAGCATGCCTTTATAGAGGGTACAGGGAACCTCAGTATCCACAATGAAATCTGGCCTTCTTGAAGTCCCTATCCAATCCCCTGGGATTTCCCAGAAGGCCATGCTCCATTCTCCATTACGCTAACATTTGCTGGGTGTCCAACTCCAGTTGAAAAGGAGTGCTACCACCAAATTCAGCAGGGATAGATGGACACATGTGAGGCAAAAGCGTACATTCACGTGTGCAAAAATACCGCATGTTTTCCTATCCACTTCCACTCCCATGTTGAAAGGTTCCTCCGAAGGTTTGGTTACCAACGGAGACAGTGTGATACAGTGATTTCAGAAATGGACTACAACTCCAGAGACCAAGGTCTGAATCCCCATTCAGCCATGGAAACCCACTGGGTGACCTGGGCAAATCATATTCTCTCAGCCTCAGAGAAAGACAAAGGCAATCCCTTCACAAGAAAACCCCATGACAGGTTTGCCTTAAGGTCGCTATAAGCCAGAAATGACTTGAAGGCACACAACAACAAATAAGAGTTTAACTTACAACATGCTGGTATTTTGGGCTCCACCCTTTTCTTTCCACCCTAGATGATATATGGTTTTCAAGAGCAATTCTGAAATTGAATTTGGCCCTTAGGCTAAGAGTGGTTTCCTCACCTTATACATGCACCCCAATACTGGAATACCCTAACAGCTAGAGCTATGGTATAATGACAGATTCTCCCCCTGCTGCCTTTTTTTCTTTTGTATGTGTAGCTGTGGAAGTGCAGTATCATATGTAACAGTCATGGCATTATTCTAGCCATACTTGCTGGAAACAGTTCCAGTAGCAACTTCTTTTCTTTTGAAGCTTTTTATAGCCATTTGCTTTTATACAGGAGTGGAGGAGGAGGAGGTGGTAGTGGTGGTGATGTTGGAGTGTGCTGCTGAAATAAAACACTTCCATCATAGTAAGCGCCATTCTGGAAGAGCCTGTCGCAACACAAGGCACAATTAAAACTGAATGGCCACCCACAGAATTCCTTCCAATTTTATACTGATTCATGCCTGGAAGAATGGAACAGTTTTTGTGGTTTGCAAAAAGCTGAGATCTGACACTGTGCAAAATGTATTTGCTCATATTAAATGCAGAGCGCCACAGTGGGAGGACACATGGTGTGTGTTCCTGCAAAGGATTTTCAAAACAGCTTTTTAAAAAAGTGCCTTTTAAAACAGCACTGGGCTGGAGCGGGAAGCTGTGCTCAGATGACAAAGGGAAGGGGTCCCTAATGAAACCCACAAACCTTTCCCCAGTTCCCTATAGTTTTAGCTCAATAATGGCACTATCATTCCCCTGAAGTAAACAATAGCTAAGTCTCCCTCTAATTCAAGTACTAACAGAGGTGTGGGCAACATGAGCCCCTTTCTAGATGGTGGTGGATTACAAATCCTAGCATTCGTTAGTGTTGTCTATGCTCGTGGGACTAATGGGAGTTACATCCAACAACATCTGGCAGATCACACTTCCTCCACCCTTGCACTGCACTAACATAACAGTGGAGTTAACCACTGCAAATATAACAAGAACATCATTCAGTATAACACCATACTTGCTAGCTCAATTGATAAGCCGGCAGGATGGTGGTGTTGACACCTGGAACTGGGGAAGTTGCCCACCTCTGTTTAAGTGGCACACGTTTGAGAAAGATAAAACTAAACTGAAATGGAATGAATGGTGGAGTTTTGCCCCAGCTCCGGAAAGGCAGCTGCTGCAGCACATCACCGTTGTATAGCCCAGTAATCTTTGTGAAGAAGCAACCAAGCTTTCACAGCTGGAGAGCTGCAGTGAGAAAACCAGTGGAAATCACTCTGAGAAATACAAACATGACAATCTAGGCCTGGGTAGATGAAATTGATGTACTAGATATTGGTAACAAAAGCATACAACTGGTACCATCGCATGAAGAAGGCAGAAATAACGGCCCAGGATGTATCTTCTGTAGTTAATGGCCAGAACATGCCATTTAATTCATTTCTTTCTTAGTTCCTTCAAAACCTTATTCAGCTACTACAGCATAACCCTGTTCCCATATCTCCACCTCATACAACAGCTGAGGCAAAACTTTAAACATTTTTCTGACAAGGTCTACCAGGGAACCTTGACTGATCCTTCCAGAGGTTAGCATTGCTTTTTGCTGTCCTCTAGGCAAGAAATTTTTCTGCCTCTAAGTGAAGTCCCCACCTTCCATTTTTTGGAAAAATGTATGGCCAGATATTTAAAACTGTAGCATTGCTCAGTCAAACGACCATCTAAGTACCATTTATGAACGTACTTCTTCTTACAGAAGACTATTACCTTTGTTTTGAGATAGTAAATAACTAAATTCTCCCAGCTACAAACCTTTCCATGTTTGCTGAGAAGTCTCCTCAATCCTACCTAAACAGTAGATAAGAGAGTCATATCATCAACATACAACAGTATTTTGATTTTTCTATTTCCAACAGAAGGTGGAAATCAATCTGGAGAATTTATGTCAGAGAACAGATTATTCACACAGAAATCAAACAAAAAAAGCGGCCAATAAGCAACTCTGCCTGACTCCTCTTCTGGTGTTGTCTTTGCTGGGGAGAGTACCCATTAGACCTACCTGCATCATTAAATCAATAAAGAACCTCCTTCATTACATTTATATTCTGCCTGTGTTCCAAAGGGTTCAAGGCAGCAGATATAGCTGTCTTCCCCACAATAACCCTGTGAGGTACAGCATTGTCAGATGGCGTGACCAACTCAAAATCACCCATGGTCCAGTGTGGTCCATGTCCCAGACTAAATATTCTAGTCACTGCACCACACTTTGTTGTTGTTCTTATGGGCCTTGAAGTTGCTCTTGATTTACAGCAACTATATCCCAGGCTTTTCTTGGCAAGATTTATTCAAAAGAGGCTTCTCATTCTAAGTTTGCTGGCAAAATCTGACTTGCCCAAAATCTGATTTTGTTGGCAAAATCTGACAAGCTCACCTGGTGGGTTTCTATGGCATTAAGACCATGGCAGGATTGGGACCATGGTATCACAGACTCGTAGTTCAATATTCAGACCACTACACCACACTGGCTCTCCTCTATTGTTATTTTGAGACTCAAAATATTCTTCACATGTATGTGTATGCATGTGTGTACCACCTACCCACTCCACTCTATCTTTCTGCTGGTAAGAACATCAGAAGAATCCAGCTGGATTGGACCAAAGACCTACCTAATGCCATACTCTGTTCACACAGTGGCCAACCAGTTGTTACGGGAAGCTCCCAGAATGGCATAAGAACTATTGCAACTCCTGTGCTATGTTTCTCATTTCCAGCCCACAAAATAGGCTGCGCAGCATATTCAAGGAGCTTCCAGGCAAAGAACTGCTAGTTCTAGCAGTCAATGGCTATTCCATCTTTGTCTCTGTGGAGATTCGGAGGAAAAAGGGGCCCTCCTCCCTCCCAATGCTGACTTCTGCCTTGAATAGGAGCTAGAGATTTCCCCCAAATTCTCTTAATTCTGAACTGCCACCACCCACTGATTTAGCCCACTCTACAGCAATGCAGTGGGACGTTGCCTGGGAATTCATAATCTCTATGTTCAAAGATCCTTTCCTTGCCCTCACCTCCCCTTTCCGAGTGAGAGGAATCCTACCCACACGTACGCCAAGGAATGTGTGGGAACAGAGAGGGAATAGAGGCTTTACAGAAAAGTGTTTATTTTAAACATGCAAGGTAAACAAGAAAATAATCTCATGAAACGGCTTCACCCCATCAGGTATGCTTGATAGTTACAAGTAGTTATAAACACAGATAGATTCTCAAGATCAGACAAACTGTCTAAAATAACAAAGTTCTAACATAGCTAACTAGACACATTCTAAGCTACTCACAGCAATTGGTCATTTCTGAGATGGTATTTTGGGGAGGGCCAGGAGGCAGCCTTGTCTGCCTCTACAGGCATCCCTCACCCTCCTCATGGTATCTTGAGGATTTTTTTTTCACTTCTCATCAAAGCATCTGGAAGATTCTCTCCTTTCTCCCCCTTGACTGGGCAACTATCTCATGTGACCTATCTCGTGTGACCTCCAATCAATGTAACCTAGCCCTAGCAGTCCATTAACTCTTTGTATGCCTGAGGGAGAACTATCTCCCCTAAGCTCTGTTACCTAGATAATGGGGAACTCCACTATCACAGTATCCTTGATTGATTCCTTCTGTTGAGAAAAGAAGATGGAAGAAGCAATAGGAAAATAGAGGTGGGAAACAAATAGAAGATGGTGGCATTTGAACCTCCCCTCAATAAAATTCTGTATTAGAGATTGGAGAGTTAAAACTCAGCTTCATCACAAAGCACCCATGGAACAACATAAGCAGCACTGGACAGTTTTCAACCCTTACAAATATTGTTGGACTGCAGCTCCCATCAACTCTAACAAGCCAATGACAAGGAATCATGGCAGTTGGAGTTCAATAACATCTAGAAGGCCACAAATCGCCATTTCTGCTGTAAAATAATGTGACTGTGGATGGTTGGCAACAGAAGAATGCTAATACAATTACGTACCAGCATGGTATCTTGTTAAAAAAACACTTATGAGAAAGTTGGTCATACCCAGGGAGCTGGACAGGCTAGTGCTTCCTAAACTGTGGATTCCTACTTGGTGTTTTAATTCAACTCATCAAATCTCCCACCACTGGCTGTTCTGTCTGTGGCTTCTGAGGTCTGACATCCAACATCCCCGGGACCCAAGCCTGGGAAGAGATGGATTAGGTAACTTATACCGGCTGCTCACACCCGCTGTCATGAACTTTGAAACTGATTTCCACTGAAGAACTAGCATCAGATGATTTGTGTATGTTATATTCTGCCCTTTTTCCAGTTCTGGCACTCAGATGGCTTACTAAAGTTAAAACTTTATCAACACATCTGAAAATATACCTCATACAAAAAGTTGAAACAGAATGGATCTATCAAAAGAATTAAAAGCAACCAAAATCATGTCCATTAAAACAGAAAAACAACAGACAATACAAGCACATTATTGAAGACCTTTTCCCTATGAGCAATCAGTCTTCAAAGGCCTGCTGAAACAAAACATCCACTTATGGAAGGATAGCAAGGAGAGTGCCAGTCAAACCTTTCTAGAGAAAGAGTTCCAGAACCTTGAAGCAGCCACAAAGAAGGCTCTCTCCTGCATTTCCACCAGATGTACTTATAGGTAAAGGTGTATTGAGGGTGGGGCAAATAGGGCACATGCCCCAGGTGCCAATGCTGGGGGTCGCAAAAAAGCCATGCATATAGGGGTGGAGTTGGGCGTAGGGGTAAGAAGGTAGGGGCACAACTTCTAGGCTGGCCCTACGCACTGTTTAGACTAGATATGCCACTGCCTATAGGGGGGTAATGGGACAGAGAGACAGGCCTCCACAGAAGATGTCAAAACACGTGCAGTTACATATGTGAAGAAACGGTTGTCAGACAGCCTGGACATAAGCTACCCTGCAAGTCCTATGACAACAAAAAGTATGATGTTGTTGCTGTTCCTCCTCTTCCTTGCAATTGTTGGAGTTACCTTTGCCAAGTGCAATTACCATAACTTTTCAACTGCACACATTATTTCTGTGATATATATGGTTCAAAAAGAGTGCCTCCATTATCTCTCCCCCTTCTCACTTTTTTTGCAGCAAAAAGAAAATGTTTCAGGAAGAACAATGTCATGTTGTGATGCTCAAGCCTATTACCGCTTAATGTGACAGATCTCAGAACTGCATCTAAAGCTATATTTTGCAGTCAGAGGTTTCTGCTGACACATATGCTCTGAATCTAGCTCACTGAATGTCAGCTAGTGTGACTCACATACAAAGAGTGGGATATGGCTGAGCGCTGCACACCAAAAGTAAGAAAACAAGTGAGTTTAAGGCATGTCTGGTTCAACGGTGTCATAAAATATCCCCCTTTTGTTCCTCGCCCCAATCATCTATCTTGATGAGACATTTCTCCTTTCTAAATACCCAGCCCAAGAAAGATTCCTGTGAAAATCAAATGTATCTGGCATTTTAAGCATCCTCTCTGCACCAACCATAGACACTGCTTTGTTTCAGAACTGCTTTGTTTCACTGCTTTGTTTCAGAACTTTAACCCAGACAGTCTAATTGCTATTGCTTTACACTGGAAACCAGCAGATTTCAGCTTTGAGGAATAGCAGGCATAGAACTGTGGAGCACAACTGTGCATATACTTAGCCCAAGTTCACAATCCTTTCACACCAAAATCAATTCCTGGGCCCCCATCCTCTCCCAGCTGTCTCTGTTCCAGCCTACTTTAGACAACAGTCCTTAAATAAAGAGCAAGGCCTGCTGGAAACAACAGAGATGTAATTCAGGTCACATTAAAGATGCATGTGTTTTTACAGGTCCAGAGTGGATGGAGAGTTAGACCTCCCCAGGTTCCCAGACTGTCCTTTGAACTGTTCAAACTTTTTTCTGGCATAGACTGGTGTGGCACAGGTTTGGCCCCGGGACACATGTACCCCTGAACCCCACTTTTGCAGCTCTTGAAAGCCCACAATTAAAAAAAAAGTTCTATTTTGAGGGTGATTTCCCACCCAAAACCATACCAAACCACTGAAAGCTGTAAATGTAAATGCAGCAGGCTGCCTTTTCCTTTCCCCAGAATCCCCTCTCCACAACAGCCTTTATTTCTGTCAAAAACTTGCTGAAAATTGAGACTGAAAACAATGTGATGTCACTTCCTCTGTGCCCCTGCCCCCTGCCCCATTGCGCACTCCCGACCAAACATCAACAAGAAAATGGAAGAGCTGTTGTGGTGAGCAGGGCTGGGAAAGATGGCTTCCACCAGCCCGTTCACCTGTGCATAGATCTATACGCAGCCAGTACATACTAACAGCTTTATTGGGAGTTTGAGGCGCATAACCAAGGACTATCACTTGAACAAGGCATCATATAACTTCTCTGCAATATTGCTATAACCTGGTTGCCAATTTATGTCATATTACACAACCCTGGGGGGAAAATATCCATCCTCGCCCTTTTCCCACCAATAAACATTGCTAGCACGCTGTGTCTGAAAATTTATATATTATGGCCGGAATCCTGTTGGGCAGGTACAAATATATAACCTACAGTTATGCATTCATAACTGCTACCTATTTTACAATCCCTATGTAGTCTCTAGTTTAGGGACTACTTAAGGACCATGAAAGTCCTCCAAGCCCACTTACTGATAAGCAGCCACTGGGATCAATGGGGGGGGGTCCATTCCTCTGTCAATCTAGAAGCAGCTGCCTGCTGTTCCCACCCCGCTCGTGTGAGCAATCTCAAGCATACGGGGGATTTGTGCCAGGGGTCCTTTTTCTGCCTGTTGCACTTGAAGATTGCTCAAGAGGGGGGGTGGGAACAGCAGGTAGTTGCTTCTTGACTGACAGGGACTGGACCCCTATCAATTCCAGTGGCTGTTTAGGAGTAAGTGGGGTCTGGGAGGATAGGGCTGGAATCTACTACGTAGTGATGTAGTTAGGATGCTACATAATATGTAATGGTCATACAGGATTCTGCCATTTATTTTTATCTGTTAAAATATTTATATCTGACCTGACACCCAACAATCTCAGATGGGCATATTATAAATGATTTTTTAAAAAAATTGTAATATTAAAACAACAAAAAATGATTTACAATCTAAACTCATATGAAACTATGTAACAATATAAAACACATGAGAACAGTTAAAACCATGGACATGTACAAACTGGATAAAATCATTAGACCTCAAAGGGTTTAACACTTAGCATTTCTACATGCCATCAGACAAAATACCTAGGGTCAAGTAGATAATGTCAGTGAAAGATATTTTTAAAAACCCATTTCTTGAAGAATATATCCATGAGAACAGCTACCAGCCCAAGAAAGATCCATCATTTAATAACAAATATGTTGTATCTGAACCACTGTGAATCTATCAAAATAAAAACAATGAACAGCTGAATCTTCTGTATTTTCCAGAACCTAACAGCCCAGCCTCTTAACTAGTGTGGAAGCAAATCTTGCAGCTACATTATAAAAAGACAAAGAGTATAAAGCTAAACTGAAGGAGCTAAACCCATCCTTCTTAAAGAAGAAAGAAACTACTCTCTAACTGCCAAACATAAGACTGGTAAATACAGAGAAATGTATAGCTTCTTTCTTTTAGAAAAGAAATATAATTACATACACAATATATAAGATTATTAATCACAAAAACAATAATCCCAGTTGTATATAATGCAGTGGAGTCTACAAAACAGTACAATTATAAGCTCACCAGCTGATTACAATCTAGTGCAAATTTGAAGAAAACAAGCCTTTTATAACCAAAATATTAACAGCGATATTCGAAAAAGACATGAAGTGCATTTGTGAATGCTCTTGTATACAAGACACTATGTAATCTGCACCCAGAAGAAACATGAATTTTATTTTCACATTTCTAACAGTACCAAAGTCCAAAACCGATTAACATAATAATGATCATATGTGCTTAAATAAATAATTGCTTTTGTATGACAAAAGCATATTCAAATAAGCAGGCTTAATTAAACTTTTGGAGAGGTGAGCATATGCAAGCATACCTCTTATGGGTGCTTCTAAAACATACTCTAGTCAAAAATTGGGAGTTCTTAAGACAACATGCCCTCCATAGAAGTGAAGGATATGTTTACCTCCACCTATTCAAAGACATTGGCATCAGAATTTTCAGAATATGCATGACTGGGTTTCCTGTACAATTGCAGTCCCAGCAAATTACTGTCATTTTAAAGTCTCCTTTTATTATGATTTGAGCAAGAAGCAAACTATATTTCATTTCATTTATAACATAGCCACATTCCAGTGAATTCTAAGATGATTGTCTTGTGACTTTTGCAACTTCATGTTTAAAATCCACATGAAGTAGTAAAAATGAAATAAAAACTGAAAGGTCCCAACAAACAATCATGTAAGTGACCCCAGACTGAGAAAATCTGGAAAATAATGCCACTGGTCCAAGGAAATCTTGGGAGTAAATTATCTTCTTCTGATCTTTAAAATATTCTTTGGTCTCAAACAGCTTTGCAGCCAACTACTGAATATGAGTTGGCAGGTCTCTTAAAAGGAGGTGATAGCCCACATCCAGAAAGGACTGCATGATCCAGCAGCCATGAGAGAGGCACTGGCCACAATTATATATGACATTTATGTACTACTAGCATATATACCCGGTGTTGCCTGGGATTTTATTTTCTCATAGGTAATACTTGCTAGAAACATTTGAGATCTTGTATCTCTAATTCCCCAAACTGTCCTGTCCAGTCCCTGTAACTTTTCCCCATATTCTCCAATCCAATCTGTATTCAGTTATTAACATACAGAGGTTGGGTTCCTGAGGGAATACACTGCCCTCCTTCTTGCTGCTAGGCCTCGTCTCCACAGCAAATGGCCTATTCAAGACAGACACAGTTGACTGAGGCTTAAGAGCAATCTGGCTGAGAATTCTAAAGGTCCCTCCCTAAACTGCAAACCCCAGGATTTCACAGAATCTTCTTGGGCAGCCAATCATATGAGGTCTTCGCCTGACACAGACAAACAAACTTTGACTTTTATATATTAGATATAGTACTGTAACTATGATGCTACATAGTGAATCTTGGCTTAGCCCCTCTCTCCTTACCAGGCAGTAGCTGCTGCACACAATAGGGGTCTGGGCCACTGTTGGTCAGGAAGTAGAGGGCTGCTGCTTCTACCCCCCCCCCCACCATGAGCAATCTGTGGTGCAACAGGGAGAAACAGAACCCTTGCTGCAATTCCTCCTCATCCCAGAGATCACTTGTGTACGAGGGGGTAGGAAAAGTAGCCAGCTGCTGCATGAACAAGAGGGGAATGGACTCTCTTCAGTTGCAGCGGCTGCTTCCTGATAAGTACAGACTGGGGGACTTTTGTGGTCCCTAAATAAGGGGCTACACAGGGATTGTAAAAACAAAGCAATCACAAATGCATAATTGCAGGTTACACATTTTTTACTGTGATACAGGATTCCAGCCATAGTTTCTATTAATGTCATTATTTAGTAACTAAAATAGCTATATCCTCCCCAGTATCCAAAGAATTTTAGGGTGGTGTATAATAAAATCAATTTAAAATAATAAATAACAATAACAGTAATGTTAAGCAGACTAAAAATACACTGAACCATTTATCAGTTAAAGCCAGGTAATTTAAAAGCAGTTAAAACAATTTGAAATAATGCTGACCATAGCATATGTGTAAATAGAATAAAATCAGCTAAGCCCCAACGGCTTTAATAAAAAAAAGCCAAGTTTTGACTTAGTGCTGGAATTACACCAGCCTTGAATCCAAAAAGGCCTTCAAAGGGAGGGTATTCTATAGTTGAGTTGTCACAGCACCAAAACCCTCTCCTACGTCTTCCCTCAATGTCTTGCCCTCCTTGGTGGGACAGGGCCGTTTCCTCAAGAAAAAAATCTTGGGCAGGCATATATAGGGACAGTAGCATTACTCTGTCTCTCTATAAATGTTAAAGATGTCCTCTAAGTTATGTCTGCCACATAGTTCTTAGATGATACAGAACACAATCCTATACTCCCAGGTTAAGTTAAGTACAGGATTCCATTCTAAGGCAATTTTGGTGGTAGTACAGAAATATACTCTCAATATTAGATTATGTAGGCATGACTTGCTGTAGACACTCAGAAGAGGCATTTCTTCTAGGGCCCTCTTAAACAATGGTCTAATTCTTATTACTAGCCCTGCCTACAAAAGAATCATGGAATGAATGGCATTTACATATGTATTGACTCCCCATTCAACAATTGATTAAATAGGTCTAACTAGCTGGAAATAACCAACAGTACTCATGCCTATCGTTCAGGTGTTGTTTTCCAAGTCGGCTTCCATATCACACAGGCATATTTTTCACTGAAGAAGGGATATTCTTCCCCCCATCCAATCACTATGATTAATTGATAAAGTACTGTAGCCCCATTTGAATTTAGTCTCATTTAACTGGAACAATTTAGTTCAATTTTAAACCGAACATGAAGAAGTTTTTCTATTTCTAGTGGTTTACTAGGCAAAGTTAGAAAGCCTTTTAACTGTTGTGAAATGCAAGGTGGGAGAGACTAAGGACCTTTCCAAAAACAACGCTCTCACACATTGTCCCATCGCAATCTCAGCAGTGCCTCTGTGGGATGGGAGCATGTCCCCAGCACTCCTCT
This sequence comes from Cyclura pinguis, assembly GCA_030412105.1. NCBI lineage: Eukaryota > Metazoa > Chordata > Lepidosauria > Squamata > Iguanidae > Cyclura > Cyclura pinguis. The sequence continues at coordinate 259,007,840 of CM059601.1, read as the reverse complement.
CCACATCCGACTGGCTGCCTGTGGAAGGGAGTGCAAGGGACATGCCCCTTCCTTCTGCACTGCAGCCAGCCTTCTTTCCATGCTGCAGTGGGGAAGAAAGTACATGATTGTGCTTCCAGCCTTCCATATGGCCGGCTGCAATGGAAGGCTTGTGTGATCGGGGGTCATTGACAGAGATTCTCCATCAATCATATATCCCACGATTGTACCGGCTGGCAATGCCAGAAAGGTGGGACCGTGACAACGTCATACAGAAGTGTCTTTGCAGTTCTGCTCCTCTTGCATCCCAGTGCTGGGATAGTGCTGTCCTGTGTGCTAACTATCTCTGTGCACTAACCTCAAAAGCCACTGGAAGGACAAGGGAGATATCACACCACGAAAAAAGCCTTGTGTGATTACTTGTTGTATCTTACATGGCTTTGGACCTGAGCACCCAATGAGACGCCTGCTCCCACATCCATCTGCTGAGGTCATCTGTGAAGGCCCCGTTTTCAGTTTCCTCATCATTTGAGCCAATCAACTGAGCAACTGGGAAAAGGGAATTTTTTGGTGGTGACATGCCTTTTATGCAATTCTGTGGAAGTCTCTCACAAAGGGAACTCCTGTGCTACTGTTGCTCTCTTTCCAGCAATGGATAAAAGTGTTTTCAAATAGATAAAGGCTTTTCAAAGTATCGGTATTGTTGTTTTTGTTGTTGTTATCTGCCCTCAAGTCAGTTCTGATTTATGGTGGCCCTATGATGGGGTTTTCTTGGCAAAATTTATTCAAGGATCGTTTGCCATTGCCTTCATGCAAAACTGACAAAGTACAATTTCCAAAGGTCACCCACTGGGTTTCCATAGCTAAGTGTGGATTTGAACCCTATTTTCCCCAGAATGAACCCTATTTTCCCAGTCTGACATTCACAGCACTACAGTACTTTGGCTCTGAGGGTTTAAACTACTATTAAATGACTTAATTTGAACTTAGTATATAGTCTGTATTGTTGCCAAATTTTACTATGAGCAAGTAGCCCTGCTAGGAAAATATGTATGGCTACCCTATTTGCAAATCACTGCCTCATCACTCAATGCCCACTTTCCCATAAACATCTCAATCTTGTCCCAAAATGACAAGGGGAAAGTCCCACTGCATTTGTAAAGGGCCAGCATACTGACTTGACTAGTTTGATTGGCCAAATGCACAGAAAAAAATGCTGCAAAACAGCTACATATGACTCCTTCCAGTGTTTCATGCTCCCTCCATTTCTACTGCCACTACCCATTCTGTTAAACTGGTATATGATATTTCCTACACAACAATTACAAGGCAGTGCCAATTTTTAGCCATTTGGCTCCTAGCAAAAATTCAAATGTTGAAAATTCACCTTAAAAGATTTATTTTGATACCTTGTCCACAATTACTGGGTTGGATCCATATTTAGTCACTCTTCAATCGGAGCCATTTGAAATCAATGGAACTTAAGTGAAACCCATTGATTTCAATGCATCTGCTTTAAGTATGATTAAATATTGATTCAGCTCACAGGCTGGTAACAGAAGAGAAAGGCACCTGAATATATTTGCAAAATAAGATTTCATTAATTAAGACTGCAATCCTATGTACACAAAGATAGGAGCAAATTAACACAGCAATTTTATCTGTTTACCCAGAAGTAACACTAGGTTCCACAGGATATCCTTCCACCTAAAAAAAGCACAAGGTTGCATTATAAAGCTGAAATCTGAAACATCATTTCTAGCTAATCAGTCCTGTTAAATACAGTGGATCTTTCCTTCTGAGTAAACATGCACAGGATTGTACTGTTAAGCACAGTAATACTGCCTGTGTATTGTGCAGCCTCAATTAAAAGTGTTAGGGCTGTATTCCAAGGCATAAAATTCACATGATACTTATGGAGCACACACATTTCAAGTTAATGCAGAATGGTGCTCCCTAGAAGATTGCCCATGATGATGGCCATTTCCTATTGCCTTTGTTCCACTGAGAGGGGGAAGCTCCATAGCCCAACCAATGCCATAGAAATGAATCCTTTTACCGCATTTAAAATCCCCAGGCATGCTTTTTGTAGCTGCCCTGATTTCTCTGATGGGCCATTTTCCACCAGCCAAACAAGTGATATGGAACAGCATATGTAACTGATGCATGCAACCACTAGAATAAAAGGCAGAGAATTCCCTGCTATGAAATCTGAGAAATTACTGGCTAGCCTTCACCATAGTGTCTCATTCTTTTTCACCAGAAGCAATAAATGAACCATCTGAAAACCACCAAAGTACTTCACTGGGAAGTTGGAATGAGATATACATGCCCATGAAAATGTAACTGGAGTCCCTGGATAAATAACTGTATCTACAGTGTCTGTGAACACATAGAATTTATAGCAAAGAAACCCCAGCTCTGGTATTTTTTAAAAAATGGCACACTTGATACTACTACAACTAGAACTTGGAAAATTATGGCTGCAATTCCCAGAATCCTCAAACAAGCATGGCCAGTGGCTATAGGGGATTCTCAGAACTGTAATCCAAAATGTAACTTTTCTAAGCTCTCATTAGTACTGGTAGCTATCAGTATACTGTACAGAAATAAACAAAAGCTCTAGATTACATCTCAGTAATTAACAGATAATGTTTATCCGCCCTCTCCAAAATCCTTGCACCCAGCATTCCATCTTTGTGTAGGAATATTTGGTACCTATACAAGCAGAATGCAGCACAGCCAGTGCAAAACGAGGTTGTGGTAGTAGACAGGAGAAAAAAAAACTCTGGAAAAATACTCTTCTATAGTAAAACAAGGAAAAACCTACATTTATTAAATGTATCAGAAAATCCATCCTGGAATAGAAAAGAAGATAGACAAAAGAAGATTACCTAAATTTCAGTAGAAGACCCCCTAAAAGCTGCCTCTCATGACTGAGTGTAAGCCATCCTGAGGCAGAAGGAAGACAAAAGGACTAATTTTTTTTGAAGAAGAGGGAAGTGATCTTTGCAAGCGGGCAGGAAGCAAAAAGGCTTGAGTACGCAGATCAAAGAAAGAGACAGAAAGATGAAACAACAGGGCAGGCATGCTATCTAGAATTCCCTCTCACTAATCACACTATACAAGCATTGATCCCTCTTTGTCTCCTCCCTGCCCCTTCCATGATACTTAATCCACTTCATTTCAAATTGCTCTTTGCCCTGATGATGTAGGCAGAACAGTGCACCTCCATATCTCCATTTTGATACAGCAAAATGTTTGCTGCTGCATGTTGCTTGTCCTTGTACTCCATCAAAGAAAGTTGGTCAAAACTTTCTGAAAATTGTTCCATGGAAAGATTGTCCATCTTTGATTATTATCAGAGATTTTTGGTTTAAGGCCAGGACATTTGTCCTTCTATCAAACTGATCCAGGATTATCAATATAGGTAGGTTACTTTAGAAAATCTCATTTATATTAAGACATAATTTTAAAGTGTCTATATGCATACATTTAGAGGTGAAAATTCCTTTTGTAAAATATCTGTTTTTTTTTAAATGTTACATAGATACATTTACTTCAATGGGAAGTCAAAGAATCTGTGTATCAATAAGAAACGAGGAACTCCTATCCAAATTAATTATACAGCCATGTTCAACTATTCTTCAAAACATCCTTATTATTTATTTTCACCTTTTGTTCTTTTGGTGATGATTTCACACTTTAACGCTGACAACAGTCCTGTGGGATAGTTAAGACTGAAAGAAAACAGCCCTACAAAGGCCATGAGTTTCATGGTCAGACTGCCAAGTTTAAGTCTAGTTGTCTATCTACTGTAGCAGATCTGCTCCTTATTGCTCAGTTGGACAAGCTCAAATAAACTAAACAGTTCAAAGTACTTGGTTAACTTTAAGTGCTTAACTTACAGGACTGCTTTGAGTGATTTGAACGTTTAACTTTCCATCCATTACACGCAACAGTCTGAAAAGTTTGTCAAATTATTTAGAGAACTGAAATAAAAATCTTTGGCTTCTGTCATGTCAATTTATGCTTTCGCATCTACATACACATGCACAATGTGGCTTCATAACCACCTTCCATTTCTTTGTACTTTGAGGCAAAAAGAATCTCACAGACAAGAAATGACAAACAGGTATGTTTCCCCCCATGTAGGTACAGAACACATTGGCAAGTCACAAGAAGCCACGGTATGGTTTGCTCAAATCTGGCTTTTGTCATGGGAAAGCCCAACTCTGCCAACAAGCTATAGTTTATTAATTATCCACAAACCCCAACCAGACCCCATGGTTTTTAGCTGACTTTTGAAATCTGCCTTGTTTAAACCATGACTAGCTGCATAACCAAACTTCCATCTGTATTTTGTTGCTGACTTGTTTCCTCAGCTGTCCAGTCTGAAATAGGAGTAAGAGACAAGAGAGAAATAAACGAGAAATGAGGATGACAAATGATGATTTGTTTGACTGCCAGTCATACAATTCATGACTTCAGCAAAGAACCATGACTAACAATATATATGAAAACAAGCCCATAATATGTGTGTAGGAATGCCCATTTTATCAAACAGAAGGTACAGTATATGGCTGTGTTTAAAAATTTAGTCTTTAGCCCTAGGAGACAAGTTGGAAGGATTGAAAATCTGGGATGTAAAAAGTTGAGATATGGAGGATTGGCAATGGAGTCATCCACCACCTTTCTCAAAACTTGGCATACATTCTGGTTCTAAATAACAAGTGTTCCCAGAGAAAGTATCCTGTACTCCAGGAAAAGATTAGAGGATTTTGGGAAAGAAACTATGGATAACTGTGGAAGGCCTATTACAGAATGTCTGTTGAACTAAGGATACTTCTAGGTAAAGGAGTTTTGAGAATTACAGTCTCATGCATGAGAGTCACACTGTCAGGATACTGCTGTTATCAAAAATCCTACTAATAGATTTTGTGTAAATTCCTCCAAAAATTGACTACTATTCTATATAGAAATGTTATGAAAATGAATATAAAGCCAGTACCCCATACTAGTAGACACCCCTCTTCTTTGCGGGAGTTCCTTTTCACTTCCCAGTTTGGAAATACGGATGCTGAAAAGACGCATCTCTTCATTCTGCAACAGCAGTCTAGGCACTGCTGTATGATGTTAACGCTGCAAATGATCTGTTGTTCCAAAGCGATTCAAACAGCTATAGCTCTGATGGTTCCCTAGAGAGAAGTAATGAGTATTAAACCAGTTTTAAGTTTGCAGTACGGCAAAGCTTCATTTATTATACTGGCCCAGATTTCTTGCAATAGAACAATAAAGCAGACAGAATGTAGAAGCATACCCAAGAACCTGCTGTATCCTCAGAGCTGTGCCTACCTTAGACTAGACTATTTAATCATATTTTAACTTGCTTTTTTAAAAAGTTCCCCTCAAGGAACTGTAAGGATAATGGTAATGTAGTCTATTTTATATGCAATCTAATTAGTTCATTTAACTGATTATTATCCTAGTGATGATATCCTGATTTGTGGGAGTGGTGGAATGTGAGCGCCCTGAGAAACGGAGAGGTTGGGAGGAAAAACTAACTACTTTCCCAAAGTAGGAGGTATTTGGTTCATCTTTGCAGATCTGCCAAATTATCTGATCAGAAAGCAGACTTTCCTTCTAATGCTGGGGAACTGGTAAGTATGTGGAATGCTTACAGCTAGACAACAAAGGAGAGACACTGTGCATATACATGCTCAGATCACCCATCTAGCAAACATTACATCCCCTGAGCCACAGCTGTCACTGAAAACAGAGGCCCATTCACACTACAGAATTATGGCACTACTATTCCACTCTAAGTGCCATGGTTCCATCCTATGGAATCCTGGGACTGGCAGTTTAGGGAGGGAATATCTTGGAAGCTAAGCAGGGTCAGCTCTGGTTAGTACTTGGATGGGAGGCTGCCAACAAATACCAGGTGCTGTAGGCTATCTTTAAGAAGAAGGAACTGGCAAGACCACCTCTGAGTATTCCTTGCCTAAGAATACCCTGTGAAATTCATGGGGTCATCATATATCAACAGATGACTTGAAGGCACATAAATACACACTTAAAATTATCAGCCAGCTGAACTAGCTACATGTTCCAGGATTCATAGGAAATAGCCATGGCAGTTAAAGGGAGACAACAGTGCTATAACAATGTAGTGTGAATGAGCCCCAGATCTGTCAGGTTCTAAGTAGGATGTAACAGAAGCCAATATAGTGCAATTGTTGGTGTATTGTAGCACGACTCCAAGAGACCAGGATTCAAAGCACCATTTGACCATGGGAACTCACTTGGGAAAATCAAGATTGCTGTAAGTTGAAGTCAATTAGAACGCACATGACAAGAAAATAGGTTCTAAGCCCTGGGGAGCTTATAGGGCAGAACAAGGATGAAGAACTTCTTTCAACTCAGGTCCAAACTCAAATTTAAACAAGTCTACAAATGGGAACATCTTGCAGAGCAAAAGGGTGGGGGCCTAAATAGCAGCATATCTTAATGCTCTTGCTACATATTGCAAAACTTTAGGAGCAGCATTTCAATTTTTCAGAATTGGGGGGGGGGCTTCTATACAAGAGCTGGGTAGTCATCAAAAGGTGGTGTCACGGTGAAACGAAGCACTGCCCTCCTCAGGAAGCCCAAGAAGCCAGATTCTGACAGAGGTGCTGAGAATAATTTCTTGGGGAGGGATTTTGTAGCACCTTTGAGACTGAGGCAAATTAATTCCTAGTATAAGTTTTCTGCACTCAGTCCACAGACTGGATCCAGTGGACCCATGAAAGCTTATGCTAGAAACTTTGTTTTCTGTTAGTTTCAAAGTTACTACAGAATTCCTTTATATCTTTGTATGAGAACCAGTGTAGTGGAATGGTCTGAGTGCTGGACTAAGACTTTCGGGCACCAGAATTCAAACCCTCATTCAGCCACGGAAATTCACTGAGTGATGTAGGCAAGCTACATTCTCGTAGTCTCACAGGAAAGCAATGGCAAACCCCCTCTGAACCTATCTTGCCAAGAAAACGCTGCCAGGATCTCTCCTCAGGGTTGCCATGTTAGAAGTGCAGCAACCTTTAGGACTGAAAAACCCAGAATGCCTCACAGTGGGACAGCAGTAACAGAGGAATCATAGAATCACAGGGTTGGAAGAAACCCCATGGGCCATCGAGTCCAACCCCTTGCTATGCAGGAACATCCATCAAAGCATCCCCAAAAGATGGGCCGCGCAGCCTCTGCTTAAAAACCTCCGAAGAAGGAAACTCCACCACACTCCAAGGCAGCATATTCCACTGCCAGACAGCTCTGATCGTCATGAAGTTCTTCCTGAGTTTCAAGTGGAATCTCCTTTTCTGCAGCTTGAATCCATTGCTCCTTGTCCTGGTCTCTGGAGCAGCAGAGAACAAGCCCGTAGTTAGACAGAATGACCCGGAGTGGCTCTACCTATCCTGAACCCTCTGTGATGTAAACTGATTCTCCTAGGAATTTCTCTGCCTCTTCTCTTTGACCTCTCTTCCCCATCCTCCCTGAGAATACAGCTAGAATAGATAGCCCCAGTAACTTTCCTATCTTAGTCTAGAGTTCCTATAATAAAGATTCAGTTATTTTTCCTTTAGCCATGTGTCTTGCTCCTTAATCAGCTCCACTGCTCCGCTGCAAATAGGCACTCTCTGACCCGCCATAACTCTGGAACCAGTTGAAGAACAACTATACCAAACGCGGAACCAGACCAAGGCCATTTTCGCGCTAGACTGTTGTAGCGTTGTTATTCCACTTTCAACATCCTATGGAACCTTGGGGTTTGCAGTTTACTGCAAACCCCAGGATTCCATAGGATGTTGAAAGTGGAATAAGAGCGCTATAACCGTCTAGTGCGGGAATGGCCTAACACGGCCATGCAGTCGAATACGGCACTTCTTCGCGAGCGAAAGGGACCGGCTGAGGCAGAGCCGTGGGTCCTTCAAGGTGACAGTCACTCCGAAGGTTGAAATGTGAGGCAGGGCGCGAAGTCCTGAGGGGCAGGCTGCCTCGGGGGATGAAGCAGGAGCCCACCCCCTCCACGGACGGCGGGGACGGCGCCAGTCGCACAGAGGCGACCGACCCCCTCTGGGGAAGGACAGAGGGGCGGGTCCCCCGCCTCAGCAGCCAGCCGCCGCGGCGCTTGCGCACGAGGAGCCGTGCAGCAGGTGCGCTCCTTCCCCCCTGCCCCTGCGCGCGCCGATCACGCTAGCAGCCCTACCTTGCCTGCCACGCGGCTCACGTGGTTTCCACCTCCGCGGCTGCCCGCGCGGCCAAACGAGGCGCGCTTCCCTCGCGTCTCTCTCTCTCTCTCTCTCTCTCTCTCGCCCACTCCGCCCGCCAGCTCTTTTCTTTTCCTGCCAGCCAGCCAGCCAGCCGCCGCTACTTCGCCCCTTGGCTGTGCGCGCGCAACGCCGCGCGCGCGGCCGCGCGCTGGAGCCTCCACCCGCCAGATGCACCAGGCGCCGGCCCCGCCGCCGCCGCCGCCGCGTGCAGCCGCGGGGACTTCCTTCCACCTGGGCTGCCGCCGCCGCCGCCGCGTTTGCAAAACCCCGCTCCCTTTGGCCCGCCCGGGGCAAACCAGGAGCATGCAGGCGCCAGCAATAGCAGCAACAGTCCTTGCTGCCTAGGAGAGAAGCGGGGACACCCCCCCCTCTTCTTCTTCTTCTTCTTCTTCCAGAGGAGAAGCCAAGGTGACCAGCGTTCCGAGGGCTCCGTCCCCGCTGTTCCGGGTGTTTTGTGATCGTCTGTCGCTGTGTCTGTGTCTCCATCCATTTCATCCGCGCGTCTGCCTGGGAAGGGAGGGGATGGAGCGGACCCTCGCCGACCCCTCCGCTCGCCGCCGCCGCCGCCACCCTGCATGACATTTCCCCCTGTTTACCTGCCCCCCATCCCCTCCCCAGATTGAGGCTGATCTCGCGGGGAGGCAGCCCCCCCCCCCCGGCAGCCCTTGACCACCAGAAAGAGCCATTCAGCGGGGGATGCTGCTGGACAGGGTCGCACCACCATCCTGGGAGTTCATGAGACTTCCGCACTAGACAGTTATAGCGCTATTATTCCACTTTCAATATCCTATGGAATCCTGGGGTTTGCGGTTTCGGGAGGGGCCTGAGGCCCCTCCCGAAACCGCAAACCCCAGGATTCCATAGGATGTTGAAAGCGGAATAATAGCGCTATAACAGTCTAGTGCGGAAATGGCCTCCCCCCGGGGCGTTGCTTTCTTCGGTTAATCGAGGTCAACAGAGCCAATGATCATAACCATAATAAGCTCCTGTGCCTGATTGATGGGGTTGATTCGTCTAATTAACTGCATCGGCTTCGAAATGGTGGGTCAGCATCTGGTGCAGCCGGGTCCCCGCTCCTCTCCGCCTTTAAACTTGGCTGCGTCCTAGAGGTGCGTGGGTGCTTTAAAAACCCTTCTTTCAAATACTAGCTGCTGTTGGGTGGCATTTGATTCTGAAGGACGACCCTCCGTATACTCCAGCCCTTTTATTTTTATACAAAAGCGAAAAACCAAACACGCACCTTGTCTGTTTTGTCTTCTCTCACCTCCCCTGGTGTTGGATGCAGTTTTTAAATGCTGTGTTTCCTCCCATCATCATTTTTGTGCAGTCATGTTTATGTAACATGTGCCTGTCTGGCAGTTGATTTTGACCTTTAAGGTATATGGATCGCATGCTCCTTGACAGTGCTGTTTTCAGAATGTTAAAATAATGAATGAATAAATATATTTCGTCTTTCTGTTGAAGAGGACGGGTTTAAATATGAATGAAGACCCGACAGTTAATTTAACGTGGCTGCCTCAGGATCACTTAGAAGCCAGTTGGACAGAGAATGTTTCTACTGCGGTCCCCTCCCTGATTCCAGTCAATGACCAAGCGCCAGAGTTTGTAGTAAACCCCTGGGATATTGTCTTGTGTACTTCAGGAACCCTTATCTCTTGTGAGAACGCCGTTGTGGTCCTTATTATCTTCCACAATCCCAGTCTTCGTGCCCCAATGTTCCTCCTGATAGGCAGCCTAGCCTTGGCAGACCTCTTAGCCGGAATTGGATTGATCTTCAATTTCATTTTTGCTTATCTTCTCCAATCAGAGTCTACCAAGCTGGTCACGGTTGGACTGATCGTTGCCTCATTCTCAGCTTCGGTCTGCAGTTTGCTGGCTATTACTGTCGACCGGTACCTCTCACTCTATTATGCTCTGACTTACAATTCGGAGAGGACTGTCACTTTTACCTACGTCATGCTTATTTTGCTCTGGGGGGCCTCCATTTGTATTGGGCTGCTGCCTATAATGGGCTGGAATTGCCTCCAAGATGAATCCACCTGCAGCGTTATCAGGCCGCTCACAAAAAACAACGCGGCTGTCCTCTCTGTCTCTTTCTTGCTGATGTTTGCTCTCATGCTGCAGCTGTACATTCAGATCTGTAAAATTGTGATGCGACATGCCCATCAGATTGCTTTGCAGCACCACTTTCTGACCACTTCTCACTACGTGACGACTCGGAAAGGAGTGTCAACTTTAGCCATTATCCTGGGAACCTTTGCTGCTTGCTGGATGCCTTTCACACTCTATTCCTTAATAGCCGACTACACCTATCCTTCTATATATACCTACGCTACCCTTCTTCCAGCCACGTACAATTCCATCATTAACCCTGTAATATATGCTTTCCGAAATCAAGAAATACAGAAGGCTCTTTGGCTCATCTGTTGCGGTTGCATCCCTTCGAATCTTTCTGCAAGAGCGAGATCACCCAGTGATGTTTGATTAAGAGGGAGAAGGGGGTTGTTTATTTAGCACTGGCGTTGTGTGGGTCTGCAGCTTTCATTACATTGTACATAACAAGTTAGCATTCAAGCCACAGGTGGCATTTCAGAGAGCTTTTCTGAAAGCAAAATCTCATTGACCAAAATAAACCACACTGTTGTAGTTTCAGGAATGTCCCTGGAAAGAAGATGAATTTTGGCCAACCTTTAAGTATTGCTGAGATTCTGTTCTTTGGCTTATGCACCTAATCCCATTTTCTCCTATGGTTCCTCAAGGCCATGTGCCAGTTATTTAAAGGAAATGGCATCTCTTTCCATTACGGGAGATATTTATTTGCTTACGTATTTATTGTTGCATTTGCCTCTTACCTTTCCATGCTGTCTTCCTCCCTCCAATGCTGTGAGGTAGGTCAGACTGAGAGAATGAGTGAATGAATGGGCCAGGGTCACAAAGTCAGTTCATGGCTTATTAGGGACTGGAACCCTCAGTGGGATTTCCCACGTCGCAGTCCAACATTTTACACATTACACCACACTAGCTCCTATGTATGTGTAAATGTGATTTCGTTGTCTCAGCAGATGGAGACTCATTTGCCTTTGAACAACTTGGATATGTAGGCTGGAATCCTGTCGGTTTGTCCCAACTGGAGTAGATCCACTGAATGACTTGTTGAATGGTGAGTCAATATGTAGATAAATCCAGTTGATTCAATGAGTCTACTCTAGTCAGGGTTAACAATAGGATTTAAGCCATTGGACCAGTGCCTGTAGAGCTCCAGATCAAGGGCTAACCCACAACCAAGTTTGAAACCGTGCCATTGATTTCAGCAATATAAATACTGTTCCACAGTGAATGAATTCTGAATCCATCCTAGGAGAGAGTGCGACTGTTTCTGATGTGCTTTGGCAATGTGTGTCTTAAGACTCCTGTTACAAGACACAGACATTTTATCTGTTACAAATGATAGGATGTATGATTCTAATTAAGAGACAGCCACGTACAACATGGTCTTGTGTGCAATTCAACAGAATGAAACATCAAGTGGCAACTAGCTTCCCATCTAGACTGCAGGCTTTGTGGGAATGCAGAGCCTCATACTCACAGTTCAGTGTAGATGGGGACACGTAGGGTATACAGATGTGTATTCTAGTGCAGTGGAAAGTACAGCTGCATAAGACATTCAGACTTGGTTTCTCAAAGCATGAAAGAGGTCATTCAAAGAAATTTGTTTAAAGATATAACTTCTGAAGTGTTCCCCTATGTATTCAAATGAGCAACCTGTCACCCTCTGGGTGCTGGATTCCATTTCCCATCATCTCTGACCCTTAGTCACACTGGCTCAAGCTACTGGGAGTTGGAATCCAGTGAAATCTGGAGGGACCCAGATTGCCATTTCTGCTGTTATTGTGAGAGATAAAGTTTTCCCATAAATTCTTGGGGGGAAAAAAGATCAGTTGTGCTGAATGTTTTTTTCCACCTTTGCCAAAAGTGTTATCCCTTTCAATCTTCATGAAAAGAATGAGCAAGAGTCAGAACACAGTTTCCGTTAAGCCAAACTGAAAACCCCACTGGAATCTTGTAACACTTTGATGAATACTGTGTACTTTGGTGTTTTTGGTTCTGCATCTTACGAATGACTAATTTTGCAATAAACAAGATCATTCTGCAGTAATAAATCTTAAAATACTCAGCTTTTCAAAGAGTTTTTTCAGGCTGTCATGCATTAGCCGCTTCTCCCACACACTTGGTGATGAACAATTCCTTCTGGTTGTGTTGCTTGCGAAATCCACAACTTAAGCTGCCCTGTGATGCTTAAATACACAAGGGCAGGTGTACAGGTTGACATGGAAAGAAGGTCAACTGTTAATTTTTATTTCTTTAAAAAGTGTTCAAGACTGCAAGAATGATTTTAACAAAGTAAGCTGATTCAATTTAACATTTATCTCTAGTGTCAACATAGAACTGTGCAGTAGGATAATGTCACTGACATTTGTGTATGTTACAGGGCCATCTCTCTTTGTTTTGCTCTGACCTTCAGTTCTGAAGTCTGATATTTTCAAGGTCGGGGCAGGGGAGATTGAAATTCTGCCTAATGAAATGCACATGGATCATGTTTTTATACTTTTCTAGTAATTCCTCTACTGTTTCAAAGCACAAAAACATGTATGCCTGTTCTTCTGTTACTTCTGTTGTTAAAGATGGATGTCATCATCACAAACAGTTATACCAGACAACACAGTTTATTTCTGTAACTGACAATGTTTTTGAATTCATACATGAAAAAATGCAGTTTTTTAAAAAGAAGAAATTATGTAAAAGGTAACATTTAAAGGACATTCTTGTGTGAATTCTCTAATGGAAACTTGATTTGTTCTGATGAAATAAAACTTAAGTTATCTGAGCCAACGAAGGGGGATTGCTGGGATAAACGTCAGTCATTGTTGTCACTGCATTAGCCCTTCTCCGCCCCACTTGCTAAATTGTAAATGCAAAAGGAGCACAAACCTGGAATTGTTGGAACCTGAAAAACATAGCAGCAGGCCTGAGAATCCTGTAGCTTTCAGCCCTTCAATATCTGAAGAGCTGAATGAGTCCCATCACAGCATAGGAACATTTCTTTGAAACATACTATTGCTGTATCCAATCTCTCTCTCTCTCTCTCTCTCCTTTTCCTCCTGGTTTTGACTGCCTTTAACAGCTGCAAAGCAGGCAGACGTACAGCAAAATGCATCTTGTTCCAAGACTGCATCTCCATGCAAGACAAAGATTATCTGCTGAATTTCTGCCTGTTGTGCAAAAATTCAGAGAACTAAACCCATCTCAGGGAAAAGGTGTCCCTCCCCACAAAAAACACCTGAGGAGGGAAGAAAAAAAGACTGAGTCAATGACACCTGTGAAAAAGAAAAGGTGGTAATATTACTGATAAAAGATGGCAATATAATAACAATTAAATGCAATATGATTGCAAATGCTCAATCTATATAGTAATAGAATAAATATGAAATGCAGAAAGAAGAATGGTGGTTATGTTGGGATAGTGGCAAAATCTGTAGACTGTATCATGTTTCAATACTTCATCAAAACCAGCTTAAGCACAAAATGTTATTGAACACAAGATGTTGCTTTTCATGGAAGGCAGCTAAAAATGCACTCTGGTCTCTTCTATGTCTTCTGCTACTTTCAGTATCTTCGAAAGAGATGTAAACAAACAGAATAGTTAATAAAAGTTCCACTAGAGTTTTTCCAGGAGTGTACAAAACCAACAAAACATCAGTATTGCCTGCGATAAATCATTCTGAACATCTTGATCGGAAGAATATTCCTACAAGGAAATGTTATCATCTTCCCAAACTCTGTCATGTAGAGAATGTTTGCTGTACTATAACACATAAAAAATAAGAAAAACATATAAAATACAAGGAAAAAAATTAAACTATGGATGAGGAACCATCAGGATTTCACTTTCCAAAAGCCCCAATCAACATGGCCAGTGGCAAAGGATCATAGGAGTGGTAGTCTTAAAATTGAGTCAAAGGTTACCTAAACCAGATTTAAGCTACTGATTTCCAATGTATAAATCATGCCAAACAAACATGAATTTGCTCAGCACTGCTACTTCTGAAATGTAACAAAAGAAGTTCTTTATACAGGGTAATTATGTCTAGCAAGCCTATGTGACATAGCTTATATGATTTAGTGGCAGCCTGTCTTATCAGTGGACATTTATACATGAAAAGACCAGTTAATTGTTAAAAACCAAAACCCTGAAGGCATCACATCCTGTCTGATCTTGGAAGTTAAGAAGAATCAGGGGACAGGAACACCAGAAGCTGTAGGCTGTATTTCTGGAGAAAGCAGTGGCAAACCATCTGTGGATATTCCTTGGCTAAGAAAGCCCTATGAAATTCATGGGGTCACCGTAAGTTGATAGGGTATTTGAAGGGAGGTACATACAACACAAATCAAGTTACTATTTATGCGTAAGTGAACCTAGAAATCTTACTAAAAGCAAGGTAAGCGTTTAATCTCAAGCCAGGAAAACATGGGCAACTTTTAAAACATTTGATACATCTGTTTTATCATTCGCTCCGGCAGGACACACAATTTACATGTTGCTAATACTTCCTGTTGGGCAAGTAATAAAATCAGAAGCAGGTTTCTGATGATATGGCAATGACCAGTTTTCTTTTTTAACTTTATATTTAGCATAAAATAACAGGTTTATTGTTAAACCTATTAAATTTAATAGGTATATCGTCATTATATCTATAGCATAGATTCGGCATTTATAATAGTTTTGTGCTTAATTGTTGTGTCTTTTGTCACCACGAGCTCTTGGAAAGGTTACTCTCTTAGACTACAATCCTCCAACTGGCCACTGCCAGCATGGCTGGGGAATTCTGGGAATTTGTAGTCCAAAAGAGTAAACTTTCCAAACTCTGCTATGCACTTCATCATTTTTTAATAACAGTCCAATTGACTGTCTAATTTTTGCAGTTTGTGAACATGGCTTCTTTGTGGTTTTAAGGGAAAAAATGTCAACCATTTTATATAAGGCTTAGAAATCATTGGAGAGAAAAGTAACAAATGGGCTCTGTATGGGTTCTGCAGCAAGGAAATGAGTAACATACCTTGAAAGTCTAAGAGGGTGGTTGCTCTGCAATAACATGAGTTTATATATCTTCCGAACATCAGTGATGTTGTAATTTGATTACAGTCATAGGCCATTTCCACACTACGCTGTTACAGTGCTATTATTCTACGTTCGACATCCTATGGAATCCTGGGGTTTGCAGTTTAGGGAGGGTCCTTTAGAATTCTCAGCCAGAGAGCTCTTTGGCCTCAGGAAACTAAAAACCCCAGAATTCCACAGGATGTTGAACGTGGAATAATAGCACTGTAACCGTGTAGGGCAGAAATGGCCATAGTCGACCCTCTACAGTTAAAAAATAAATATAAAATGAACAAGTACAAATTTTATGTATTTATTTATTAAAATATCACTATTCTACCCTGTGTTAAAAGATTTCGGGGTGGTGTATAAGTAAAATTAAAACTATTTAAACTATTTTCTGTTTTTAAATAGACTAAAACAAATTAGCAAATTGGAATAGCTTTAAAATATTTGAAAAGTTTCAAGACCATGGGCATTAGCCTTTTGAGATAAATCAGTGAGGTCCAAAGGCTTAAATAAACCATGATGTTTTCACTTGGGGCTTAAACCAAAAAGTGTTGTTGCCAATCAGGCCTCCAAGGGGAAGGAATTCCATGATTGGGGTGCCATAGCTGAGAAGGCTCTCTCTCCTATAGTCTCATAGGATGGATTGGCCTCACTGGTGGGACACAGAGGGACAAATTACAAGCCTATGACACCTTTCAAGTCTAGGGCCATTTCCACATTGGACGGCTATAGTGCTATTATTCCACTTACAACATCCTATGGAATCCTGGGGTTTGCAGTTTAGGGAGGGGCCTTTGAGGCCCCTCCCTAAACTGCAAACCCCAGGATTCCATAGGATGTTGAAAGTGGAATAATAGCACTATAACCGTCTAGTGCAGAAATGGCCTAGGTTCTCTAACTGTTAAAGAGAGTATGTTGTGTTGGTGGCAGTGGGATAAATCTGTTTTTTTTTTGAAATAGAAATATTGACTTTAAAAAAATATAGGTGGCAAAAGACACCATACTGCTGACACTGATTATTACTAAACAAAAGGCTGATTAAATCTTATGCGTTTGTCTTAGTATTGGCCAAAATCATATTGGTGCACTATCCCAGTATAATTATGCCAGAATGGGCAGTGGCAACAGGTGAAGCCCCAGGTGCAGTAGCTGTGAAAGAAGGCCCTGGAGGAAGAGGCTGCCCAGATCCAGCAGATTTTGTCTGCCTTCCCATACCACCAGTGAGCAACCCTTGGGAAGAAAGGTGCACAGTGTAGTAAGCCAACAGAATTGTAGCTCATTGTCTTCTAATACAGCAGGAAGCTATTGTTTCATCTTTTCCCCCCCAGGTATGGAGTCCTCTATCCTACCCTCCTGTCTGTCATAGCAAGTTTGGCTGAGTATTATGCTGTTTCTACAGAGTACATTTAAAAGGTTTAAAAGATCAGGGCTGAGATTCTAGATCAGCTACTTAGTATACTTAACTAAATAGCATCTCCTGGCCCAATACCTCCAATCCTGACTTACTAGGCAGGAGCCACTGCAAGTGACAGAGATCTGTTCTCCTGTCAATTGAATCACAGCAGACTGATGTTTCTACTCTCCTCTCACCAACCATCTCTGATTGGACAATCAGAAGCAGGATCCCTGCTGCAATTCCTCCTTGCACTGGATATTGCTGCTGCTGCTGGTGGTGGAGGAGGAGGAGTGGAAACCTCAGTCTGAGAACAGAACCCTGTAGTTTGCAGTGGTTGCTGCCTGATAAGACTGGGAGACTTTTATAGTCCCTGTGTTTTCCCTGTTGAATCATGAGGATTGTGAATACAAATCAGTTATGAGTGTCTAACTCTAGGTTCTGCATTTGTAACTACAGCTGTGAATTATAGCCCAGATCTTTAGCTGCGTATTAAGATAGCATGATCACTGACTATGTGAGCACTGAACAATTCCAGTGAGACATGTATGAATTGGACTTTATTGTTGGTTCATATGACTATCCTGATTCCTGTGGCTTTTGTGGCAAGTTTCTGTGATGTTAGCCATTTGTAAGCTATACACAGAGTTTTGTATATGTGCATTGGTCACATTTTGTTTGAGGTTCCAAGTGCAATAACAGGGTTTTTTTAAAATGCCAAATTGAACTGTTAGAAGTTCGCGTCTGTAAGAAACCAGGCTGGTGTTTTGAACCTGCAGCTCCTTCTACATTCATCAGATGGGTAGATCTGATCAAGAATCTACACTATAATGTGTCTTTTCATGTTTATGTAATATATAAATATTATTATAAAATTATAATATTTTATAATATAAAATAATAATAAAATGTTATAATGAAACATAATAAAATGACAGTAAATTGGTATGTAATGGCTGATAATTTACAGTAAGTAAGCATCACCTTATGTCTAGAATGGATGCTCTTGATTTTTATATCAAGTGTATAAAAGTATGACATATGTCAATTCCATGTTAGGCTGTTTTGGTGATTCTTTTTTTTTAAGACAACAAAACAAACTTGTAAATTGTTACAGACAACATTTTATTTCTTTTCTACTCTGTTTATCTGCCTGCTTTTCTTTCTCTCCCTCACTCCGTGTTGCTTGTGAAAATGTGCTTATCTTCTAATAATATTTATTATTAGAAGAATTCTGTTTCTAAAGGAACAGTGCGAAATCGTGGCAAAGGAAGCACAGCATTACCTTTGCAGGCCACCAAGTGTCTTAAACCAGAAGATTGCAATCTGGGTAGGTAGATGTTTTCCTAAGCCAGCATTCATACATTTTGTGTGCAGTGAACTAGTTTGAATGTAGTGGACTCATGTATTCTTTCCTAACTGAGACCAACTGAGATTGTTGTTTTTAAAAAAACTGACACTCCATTTGTTGATGCAACGTGCTGTCATTTTTTAAGTCCTAGCCCTTGTCATCTCTTAAATCCTAGCTGTAAACATAAATGCACATAACTCTACTTCCTGCAAGCTACCTGCATATAGTCCCAAATTTATGAGTGGTATCTAATTGGTATCCCTCTGTTGATGGAATGCCCCTGACAGCAGAATGAGAAGGTCATAATTTTTTTTTTTTAGTGATTCCTCATTCATATTTTTTGCCATCCTGATCAGAGTCCAATGTTTCTTGGCCATATTTGTCCTGGTTTTCATCTGTGCAATATTGGAGAGTATGCATTCTGCAAGGCATACACACTCCCATGAACCTCTCCTATTGTGCCAAATGCTCCCTAACTCTTCAGAGCAGATTTGGAAGGGCTGTGGTAGGAAACAGAAACTGTTGGAAATTATCCCCTGCTCATCCTATTGGCTAATTTCTTCCATCAAGAGAAGGACACCAACTGGGTATTAAACCTGTACTTTTTAGCATATGAAAAGAAGCTTGTAGTGCTACAAGAATTTTGGAGAAAAAAATTCTGAAATTCTGCTGCACACTTTTTGTTCTGTGCGGGCTAGTCCTCGTACATGCACACACAGCCTCAGAAAACGGATTGTGGGTAATTATGGGATGCAGTCTTAGGGGGCGTTCACAATCTCCCACTGCACACTCTGCAGAAGAAGCAGATTGATGCCATGAGTAGAACCTAGTAACACTGGCAGTAATGTTTATTGCCCCTCATTGACACTAAAGGGTATAAATAGGAGGAGCTATGGGTCACATGCCCCACCACATGTAAATCAACATGCCCAAAAGTGTTTGAGCTGCCCCTGTGTTGTGAGCTGTGTATTATTAATCCTCTCAGCTTTGCACTCATTTTTAAAACTCCCAGCACACTGGAAAGTGATAACTCCTTCCCCCACTTTTTTTTTTTAACCAGCTGAGTATTTCAGCCTGTTTTGTGTGACTAAGAGCCTTTGAGTGCTCTGTATTCCCAGATGTTCAAAATAATGAGTCACATCTTGATTCTAAAGCTTTATTAACGTGGGTTTCTTTTAAGCTGCAGTACCCTTTTGGCTGGTTTCTAATATTTCTTTTGTAGGCTTGCATTGTCACACACATTTCAGGGGAATAGTTAATGAATAATGGCATGATTGTAACACACAGGGTTGAAATCAGCCAAGCCTGAGACTGATTGATTGATTAAATATATTAATATGTTTCTAAGCCAAGCCCACACAATAAAAATATTAAAAACAAAACAATTAACAGCCATAATAAAATAACATAAGATGAATTGATTTGTTAATTGAACTGTTGACAGCCTTTTAAACATCTTCAAGTTATTTACTAAAACAAATTTAAAACAGCAGGTAGTACCTAGGATCTGTTTTTCATCAAAGTCTTCTGATCAAGTGGAATATTTCCGTTAGAAGAAAGGGGAAATGCCACTTGTTATATTTACTATGCTTCCTTCTCCACTTCTACTATTTGCAGACTCCTTCTGTAAGATTATTTGGTATTTACACCTACAGAGTTTAGTGGGTTAATGCTGATCTTATGGCTGTAACTATTCTGGATGCTTCTTATAAGATAGAAAGGAAACGTCATTGTTTCAGGAAATCAGTTCAAGCACAGTTTCCCCACCACTAATGTACACACACACACACACAAATCCTAGACCTGAGTACAGAAGCCTCTAGCGCAAGAAAATATGCTAGTGGCTGCCACGTAAATAAGATTCCCATATGTGACTACCCCGCTTTAACAAAAGGAGATCAAAGGCTGTACCCCCAGTAACAAAAGAAGGGCAAAATCTAACTAACTTCTGGGAGGAAGGAAGAAATAATGAGACTCGCATGCTTCCTCACTTCTAATTCTTTAGACCGAGGTCTCTTAGTTATTTGTCAGTTAATCTGTATCTCTTTGCAGGTCCCTAATATCAATATCTGGTCACCTGGGCTACTAACTCATAAAGCATAGTAAAATCCAAATAGGCAGAGTTAGCACCAACACTCAACCTAAGCACTCTTAAGTCTTGGAATCTCAGGATATTAATATGGGAGAATAAGCAGACTCTCTGTCCTTCCTTTAGCCAGGGATGTCAAATACAATTTCATCTTGGGCCACATCAGCATAATGGTTGCCCTCAAAGGGCTGGCTGTATCTGTAAGACTATATAAATGTATCTGCTCTTTTATCATATTAAATAATTGCTTCTGCATTTGATTATTACTGACTTTTAAATTGTCTTCCCTCTTCATCAACTTTTCTTTTCTTGGACATTTTGGGGCTATTTGATTGTAGTTTGTGGTCCCTATACCTCTGTAAAATGACATAGAATTGGTCAATATATCCAAAGTGTGCCACTTTCTGCTCCCCAGACCCTCTCTGTGCCTCTTTCTGCCCCCAGGCTCACCAGGTGGGGGAATGCCGCAGCTGCGAGGGAGAGGTGCGAGGGCCACATGAAATGGCCTGGTAGGTCAGATTCGGCCAGCGGGCCTTGTGTTTGACACATGTGCTTCAGCCTATTTTATTATTTACAATTATAGATATACAAATATGCTCTCTATTTAGGGAGAAACACAGACTTTTCAATGTCTAGGTACATTACTTGTACAGACAAGTGGGACTGGCTTTTACGTGTAAGGAATTCTGTCTATTACATAATCTAACTTAGCTATTTATCCACTAAGGAATATAGTCTTTTCTCTTGAGTAACTCTACATCTCTAAACAGGGATCTGTGAAAGAAATACACAGGCATCCAGGGAAGATAACTGTATTCCTTGGGCATTGCTAATTCCATAGCAGCATCTGTTAGATATCTATAAACATACATAATGGGCATCCATTGCTCACAATGAGTATATATCAATTTAGATAAGAATTATATCTAACTTAACCAAGAGCAAAGGTTACCTCTTACCAAAATGCTCTGGTTCTTATCAGTTAGCAACAGCAAAAGTTTTAGGAAACAGCTGTCTTTATATGGTAGAGACTGACATTTAGGCCAGTCTACTTCCTGTCTCTTCTGGGCCAGTTTTATGTCCTTTCCAGCCTGCAATCATCCAGTTTGCTTAGAGATATTTAGTGGCCTAGACTTACGCAAGCAATATTTTCCTCCAGTCAGACAAAGATCTTAGTGTTCTTTCCTCTGTGATGTAACACTTGGTGACTGCTAGTTCTTGGCTGCCTTCCTTCAGATTGCATCAGCAGTATCTTTCTTAGCTTCATTATAAGTCAATCTGTTATTTACGTTTCTCTTTCAAGTTTATCATTTTGTTTTTCTTAGGCTGGCTTTATGCCTAGAACTGGCCAATGCCTACACTCTTTGTATTACACACATATTCCAAAATACACAAAAAGTTATATTTCATGCTTTAGAAATATGCTTATTACATTACTTCAGAGACTTAAATATTGGCAAATATAACACCAAATTACATTCAGCCTGTTAACAACATGCCTCAGAAGAGCAATCTACATATTAAACATGGGGATTCTCTGAAAGATTGAAAGGAGACAAAATGCCCATGCCCACTGAACTGCCCATTTTTCACCCCTTATAGTTAACTTGCTATAATGTTGGTGCTTTATGTCCCCTGAAAAATCACTGGAGGATTGGAGCATTCCCTAGAACAATGCTGGAAGTCGTGCTGGAGGTAGACCTTTTGGGCCAAAATAACTTCTATATTTTCATTCGTACACATGCAGACAAGAATGTCCCATACTTATCAGGAAAACATGTAGTGAAATCAGTCAAGCACTAAATACATTTTTCATCCTATATCCCAGGCCATGACAAAGCTGCCTTAGGAAAGACATTTTGGACCTTTGATGCTACTCTAAAGAAAGCCTTGTCCTGCATCATAGGTTATCTCAGTTGCTTCAGAAAAAGCATTGACTTCCAATAAAATTCAAGAATGTTTCCTGGACTGCTCAAATTAATGGGTGATAACAGTAACAGTATTTAATATTTGCATAACCCTTTCAAGGGCCTGCAGGGCTTCACATGTGTGTTATCTAGCAGTAATCCTGCCAGTGACCTCATAAGGCAGGGCCTTCCAAATGGTGTGCCGCAACACATTAGTGCGTTGCCTGAAGTGTGTAGGTGTGTCACCTACAATCTTGGAAATGTATGTTATTATTTATAAATCATACATTTTTAAAAATATATGAAAGGTTTTCATGAGATATGTTGTGTCCCCATACATTTTGTTATTACAATGTATGTGTGTGTCTATATCTCTTACCAGGGGTTAGTTTAACCTCCAGTTTGCTAATAAAACTGAATTACTGTGTCGCAGTATGTCTAAAACGTGTGTCACCAACATGAAAAGTTTGGAAAGCTCTGTTATAAGGCAAAGGTTGGGGAAGTATGGCCCTCCAACAATATTTGAATCAAGTGGTTCAAAAATGTGGAATGAGATAAATGTGAGTATTAGCTTGGTTTCTCAGACTTTGTACAGTTGCCTGCTGAAAACGCATGATGCAGCATCTATGTTTTGCTTTGGTGTTGGTTTATATTCCATTTATATGAGGACTTGACGAAACATATCATTTTTGTGTATATTACTACTTCTACAAGAACTTGATTTGCCATCTGCAAAGAGCAAGTGGGAAGATAAACCTGAAAACATTCTTGAAAATGATGAAGTCAAAATCTTATGGGATTTTAAGATTCAGTCTGAAAAACAACCTGCCAGACATAGCTGCAGTCAAGGATAATTTGGATTATAGATGTGGGAATTCCAGGGGACACCAGAGTGTGGAATAAAGATACATATAAGACAAATAATTTAACAATACATGTGCTAGATAATCATTTATGCTTTTTCTGTCTCAAAATATTGTCACTCAAATTAGTGGGTTCAAATGTCAAGAAAAAGCATTTAGACAAAATATTGGGAAGAACCTCTTGATGGTTTGAACAGTCTGACAACAGAACAGTGAAAGATGGTACAGCATAACCTTAAAGATTTCACCGATGAAAATTAGAACATATATGGCCAAGTAACATCAGAGAGTGGTCAAGATGATGGAAGTTACTTGTGAGGAAGAACACACAAACTATGAGAGGCTGCAGCAGTTAGTTTTTGTCTGTTCCCACTGGAAAGTGCAAGATTCTACCTCCTCCTCTCCTCTTCTTCTTGCTGAGTTAGTTGAATGCAAACTACTTTTGCACTTTGAACTGAGTCTGCAGCAATGGAAGTGAACTGAGGATAAAGGAGGAATGTGGGAGAAGGAGAGAGAGAGAAACTGGAACATTTTGAAAGCAGCTGAAAAAATCATATGACAGAGGATTAATTGGACTGTCTTTGCTAAATCAAGACCGTTGGAAAGCACGTAAATCTTTTTAAAAGAGTGTTAGAACACCAAGTATGGCCTTCTGTTGCAGATGTTCTAGCTGTGGATTTCGTTCATTCCTGGGCCTGAAACAGATGATCTCTTGGATCATTCCAACTTGATTTTACATTTTCCTTAACTATACTCTAGGATGTTGTCCTTGCACAAAAAGTACTGTGGAAGAGTATCAGAGAAAAGCAAGCGGACTGGAGCAGGCCTGATTAGTGCATGCATACTAAGCACTCTCATCTACAAACAACATGTGAAAAAAGAGGGAACGTGAGAGGGAAGTAGCATGGAAAATGCAAGGAAAAAAGCAGAGACACACCAAGCAAGCAGTGCTTGTAGGTCTATTGCTGTTCTTTCAGATTTGAAGGGACAGTTCAGCAAATGTGGAAATTTTCCCTTTTTGACTACAGCTCCCAGAATCTCCATGCTGACTAGGATATTCTAAGCAAGGAAATTTTCAAGTTATGGACTCCAGACGGTTTTTTAAAAAATCCTTGAGAGAGGGGCTGGCCAAGGAACAGGATATGCAATATAGTATACAGAGGGAGGGAGGGAGGGAGGGAGGGGGAGAGAGAGAGAGAGAGAGATTAGTATGTATATGTATATACACCAACTCTGGCCATTTCCGCACTAGAGTGTTATAGTGCTGTTATTCCACTTTCAACATCCTATGGAATCCTGAGGTTTGCAGTTTAGGGAGAGTCCTCAAGGCCCCTCCTGAAACTGCAAACCCCAGGATTCCATAGGATGTTGAAAGCAGAATAGCACTATAACACTCTAGTGTAGTAATGGCCTCTGTTGGAACCCTGGGATGACATTTATTTCAATATGAAGAATCTTGAGCTCAAAACTGAATGGAAATTCCACAGAAAAATCCACTCCTAGCAACCTCAGACTTCTGCCATTTCAGCAAGATAACTGGGGGCTACTATATGTTTTGCTACTATAGAACATAAGGGAGTCACAATTTTCTACTCCATTTGGTGCTAATTATTCCCTTGCTTCCCCTGAACTAAATGTGTCATGATGATGTTGTTACTTTATTGTGTTACATCAGTGCTTGGTCCATAAGGAATTGTGGTGTGACCATTGGTGTCTGGTGGCTTCTGGGTCAGTTTGGTAATGAGTCTGCTTTGGCTTTTAGTTTGAACATTAAAGGAGTGCTGAATCCCAGCCCCAAATTAGGTGCAGCATATTGCTTTAAAGTTCAGCCTGAATCCTAAAGCTGATTCAGTGTTCCACTGACATAGGCCCTTTCCGCACCTTACCTTTTTGCGGCGCTGGGGCACAGGGATCACGCGAGCAGCCTCTTGCGAGAGGCTCTCGCATCCCCACTGCTTCACCTCCACAGCTGCTGCCTGCTGGTGAGCAGGCAGCATGAGAGCTCCTCCTCTTCCTTCCGCAGTGCAGCCTGGGATTTTCCGAGGCTGCGCTGGGGCAGGAAGCGTGAGTGCCGTGGCTCCAGAGGCTCCGCATGCCTGGTAAGTGCATGCGGGCCCCTGGAGTGATGCACGATCATGCACCATTTTCGGCTACAAGCCGAAAATGAAATAGTGCGTGATCGGCGCCTGCCAGCCCCGGCAACATCGTGCAATTGTGAGGACGTCATGTGGACCCCTCCTCGCAATTGCACAATGCTTCAGAGGCCCTTTTGCATGGCAAATGCCATACGAAAAGGGCCATAGAATCTACTGGCTACCTCTTAGGTCTTTATCACACAAGCCAGGTAAATCACAATTAGAGCAGGATAAAAGCATCTTTGGATGGGACTTATTACATTATGCCATTTCTCTTCTGTTGTTCTTCCAGCAGGAGAACATTTGGAAAGCATTTCTTTTACAAAAGAGGTCATTAAAGGATTAAGTGTGAGTGTGAGCATGATTGCATATTGGGTGAATCTGCTCTTGGAATCTGTAGCTTTGCCATTTGGATACTGTTGAAAGGCATTGTCATTTTATTCAAGAGCTGTTAGAAGACAATTAGTGTTCATTTCTAAACTGGCCACTTCTGCTTTCATTGTAGCTACAATGAAGCTAGACAGATAAGATACCACGTTCTGAATCATGGTGTAAACTTAGCTGCAGCGGGGGAGGCATGCGGAAGGAACAAAGTATACTGCCAAACACTGATGATATAATATTGAATGGGCTGTGTAGGTTTTATTGCTAAGTTTGACTTCCTCTGCCTTTTCGTGTGGGAGTGTGTATGCATATTTCTGAGCTGTCTGCATTAATTTCCTCAGTTGCCTCTTCCATCTGTTAGCCTTGAGGGATATTGAAAGTGATGGAAGGTGTGTTCTTGTTGACATGGCATGCTAATGCAAATAGATGAATGCGCTTCTCTATCTGTGATCGGGCATTTTACGTCAAAAGTCATGCCTGTTTTTGTTTTATCAGTGAAGGAAAACTAATATTTATGACATATTAAGTGATGTTTCCCTGTGAGGGAAGATACTGAAGGACATTTTCACAGTCAAACCTCTCCTGGGTGGATTTTGTTTATATAAATTACTAGTGTATATACCTGGCGTTGCCTGGGATTTTATTTTCTCATAGATAATACTTGTTAGAAATACCTTAGGAATTACCTTATGTTACTTTAGGAATTAGATGCGGTTGAAATACACAGATTTCAGATCCTGTGTGTCCAGTACGTGTAGCTTTTCCCCATATTCCCCAATCTAATCTGTATTGAGAGCTGTTAGGCCTTGTCTCGATAGCAACTGGCCTATTCAGAGCTCTCTGGCTGAGAATTCTAAAAGCCCCTCCCTGAAGTCCAGCCCCAGGATTCCATAGAATCTTCACAGCCAGCCAATCATATGAGGTCTTCCTGCCTCACCCAGCCAATCGTATGGGGTCTTCCCCTGCCTAGCCCAGACAAACAGACAAACTCACTCACAAACTTTGACTTTTATATAGTAGATTACCGGAGAAATTTGAGAGGACGTATTTTTCTAACATAGATACCTTTGTAAACGATCACATGTATAACAGTACCAAACCATGCTTACTAATTTCTAACAGTATTTTTTTTAAAAAAAGGTTTGAAATAACGTCTTCAAAGTATCCGTTCAGATAACCCAAAGAGTAAAAACTGGAACTTTTCAAAATGTGAATATCTGAATCATGGATCTAAAACATTGCCAGATATTCATGCATGCAAAACTTTGGAGGTGGGCTGTATTCCAGATCACTCTAACTCAGGTGCTGAATGCCAACAGCTTTGTAGCCCAAATGCTCCAACTTTTGAGTGGGAATCACCTTCGCACTTGGGGAACTCCTGAGAGAAGTAGAAGTACAAAAGTAATGCCTATGGCTCTTTTAAAAGGTCAACCCTTCCACTTGCCAAAGTTGAAAGTGACAGGAAGAGAGGAAGACTGCATCACAGGTGGATTGACTCAAGCTAGGCAGCCAAAGCCCTGCGTTGCCAGAACATGAGCAAGACTGTTCATAACTGGATTTTTGAAAGTCTCTTATTCACAGGATCACTTGAAATTGAAGCAGCTGGACAGCACCGATCAACAACAAACATATGTGGACAGAATTGAGAATGTAGCAAGAATATTCGCTGAGGAGCGGGGACAAAAATTGGAGTGGGGCCAGAAGAATTTGGGCGTCACTTGTTATAAAGGGAGTTTCTGTGGGTTTATGAAAAATGTTTTCATAAGTAATGACAAAAACTAACAAATTATTCTTGACAAACCCATACTGACTCCTACTGATCACTGCGTTGTCATCAAGATACTTGCAGACAGACTCACAGATAGTTTATATTTTTCCTTGTATTGAGATCAGGTTGACTGGTCTGTAGTCTCCAGGATGTTCTTTTTGCCTTTTGTCAAGAGAAAGATAGTGTTCGTCCTTCTCCAGTTCTTTGGTACCTCACCTGTTCTCCAAGATTTCTCAAAAAATTATGGCAAAAGGTTCAAGGCAATTCCTCCAGTATTCTGAAATACAGTTCATCTGGCCCTGCTAGTTGATTCTTGAGGTTCGCTAGGTAATTTCTGGCTAACTTCCTGTCAATTTTAATTTCCAATCCAGATCCTTTGCCAAGGTTTCTGCTGCTGCTGCCTGGAAACACACAGTTCTGGACTGCATATACATGTAGGATTGCTTCAGAAAATGTATCTCCTTCCCAAATTGTGCACCTTCTGTTCTACATGAGAGAGTGAGAGAGGAACCCCGTGGCTAGTCAGAAGGAAGACCCAGCCTTTAGAGCACTCAGAGTGAGTGGGGCGGCTTAAAATGACAACTTATCTTTTTTCATAATTCTAGCAACATATTATTGTGGACCTTCACTTGTTTTTGACTGTTCATCCTGTGTTGCAGATGGATGTCACAGACACTGCAGCTTTAAACCTCATTTTCCAGGCTTCTAACTGTGTGCATATTTTGGCTGTCTGCATTGCTATTTGTGGTGTAGATGGCACTGTTAGTGGGAAGCTCATTGTTCTCTCTGTCTATTTCCACCCCCTTGGCTCTGAGTCTTTGTCTCCTCTGCCTTTCCAAGAAGCTTGGCAGTTATTAACAGGTGAGGCCATGCCCAGCATGGGAACAGAGCCAGGGCATCAAACCACCTACTGCTCTCCTGTCTGTCGTTTAGCTTTCCAAGGCACAGGTTGAAGCAGGACACTTGTCATCTGCATCTGTGTGTCTTTTCTTCATTGGACTCGCTGACGTTGTTCAATAAATGCTTTCATGTTGGTTTCTTTCTTTGTTTATTCTTGTGTTTATAGCAGATCTAGCAAACATTTCATTCTGGACCACGATTCCAGAATCCTCCAGACAAAGGATTTTGGGAGTTGTAATACAAGACAATAAGATTTTCAAGGTATCGTTTAAAGGCAGGAAGCAATGGAACACCGGCTGCTGCAAAGGTAAAGCAGCGAATGGCAGTGCCTCTACCACCCCTGAATGCCAGCTTCTTAGAGGGATCTGTTAGCCTCTGTGGCAAGCAGGAGGCTTGGCTAAGCGGACTTTTGGGCCCATCCAATAAGGTTCTGTGGCCATGTTCTTGTGCCCCTTTGGATATTCTTACAAGGCAGCCCTAAGCATCAGGTGTGCAGGGGCTTCTCCAGCCATGGAAGATGTGCTCACAGTCCCCATGGCAACAGCTGTTTGCATGGCTGTGTTCTGTTGAAGCATGTGGAGACTTGGGACAGGTTGGTATGTGGCTTTGGGGGTGGATAATAAGAGCAGAAAGCGCACAACTGGGAAGGAAAAATGAGACACAAAAGTAATGAGTCTCAAAAAATCCCTCAGGGCAGCTTATAGCAAGAAAACTGAGAAGAAGGGCAATGAGGTGCCTGTTCAGCACCAGAACTAAATGGATAATGATAAGAAACTCTCCCTGTCCTTGACTGTTTGTCTGTCTGTCTGTCTATCTACCTATCTACCTACCTGCCTACTATCTATCTATCTATCTATCTATCTATCTATCTATCTACCTACCTATCTATCTATCTATCTATCTATCTATCTATCTATCTATCTATCTATCTATCTATCTAATTTAGACAAAGTATATCTAAAAGGAGAGCCAGTCTGGTCTAGTAGTTTGAACATTGGGCCATTTCCTGTTATAGTGCTATTATTCTACTTTCAACATCCTATGGAATCCTGGAGTTTGCAGTTTAGGGAGGGGCCTCAAACGAAAAATAGCACTATAACCATCGAGTGCAGAAATGGCCTTGGACTAAACACTGGAGATCAGTGTTTGTTTCCCTGCTTGGCCATGGAAACCCACTGGGTGACCTTAGGTGTGTTACATACTCTCAGCCCCTAGAAAACCATGACAGGTTCACTTTAGAGTCCCCATAAGGCAAAAATGACTTGAAGGCACACAACAACAACAACCAGCTAAAAGACTGTTGATAAAATCTTTAAAAAAAAACAGCAAAAAAAACCCCAAGGTTATTTTGACCCTTGCATGCCCATGTCCAAGGCTTAGAAGACTTCCTTTTTTTAAATTACAGTTCCCATATTGGCTGGAGGATTTTGGGAGTTGTTGGCCAAAAAAGTAACTCTCCTAATCTCTTTGCATAATTGAGTTCCCTAGACTTCGTGAACTGTCAGAGCAATGAAGCATAGCCTCTCCCAAGCAAGCAGTTCTGTGTGGGATGTATACAGAATTTTAATTTTACCTTCTCAGGCAATAGAATAAATTATATACTTCAGAAGAAAAGGTCAATACTATGTTTTATTGTCTTTAATATGATCTTTAACTACTTGTCACAAAACTAAAATGGAATAGATTTTACAAAAAATCAGAATTTTCTTTAAAATGAGATTCTATCAGGTTCTTCTTTTATGCAACAACCAAGTTTTCCCAAGTATGCAATGTTTTTTAAGCAATTGCAAAAGAGGTGGGCTTCAAGTTTATCTTTTAGCACCTATCAGGATACTGCTAGATGCAGAAGATTCTTATATAAATGAACAGATGATTTTTCTAAATTAAACATATGTGCAGTCTTTGATAAATACTGAAAATATAGCCTGATACTTATCTCATTTATATTTATATTATTCTAAGATTGTGGATCGTTCCTGTTAATGATCTGAACGCAATCAAAATATCAAGTATCCTTACAAATACAGTTATTTCTGTTAAACATAATATCTTTTCTTTCCTTGAGGAAATATCACTTTGATGAATACTGGATAGCATTTTAATGATAACGCAGAATGGTTTTTATATATTAGACTTAATTATAGATCCGTGTCTCCAATTATCTTTCTATTAAAATTCTTCTCCATTTTCCCTCTCTCGTTCTTTCCAAAGGATCTATGTCCACTTACTCTGAGGATCAACAAAAGTTCTCCAAAATCTGAGTCTCAGGTCAAAAACCTAACTTGTCACAAACTATCTTCCGAACATCACTGAAACACTGACATGCCATCCACCATGTAGCAGCAGAAACCTACCACCTGTGTAGTACTATAGTTCTACCTTCTCGAAGGAACACAAACCTTCAGAGCTGGTAACCCTTATAAATTCATGGCTTTCGAATGAGATTAGAATACAGGAAGTAGGTCTGCATCAACATGATTACCCATGAGAAAGATGCAAAAGAGCTCATCCTCAGTAGGTATGGATTTAGTTTGCTTTGTTCTGATAGAAGTGTCATCATGGATGCAATGAAATGCCAAGTTTATGTTGTATCCCTGATACTACAAGCTTAAATTTCATTATTACTTTTGTTAAGTTTTTGTGTGGGGAGGGAGGTATATTTATCATAAATATGTAGGAAAACCACTTGAATTAATAGATCTGATATGAAGCATTTTGCTGTAAAACATCCCTGTTGCACAACTCTATAATCTATAACAGAAAAGCGCTACTGTTGACCTAGTCTAAAACTGACATATGTTTGTAGATTTACCTATAAAGACATCAGTGGTTGGATTGCAGTTAACATACTTTCTCTCTCTTCAGGCTTTCAGTTAAGTACTCATTAACACAGCGTAGATTCACAGTCCCAGGTAAGTTGTTAAGTATTAGTGTTAAGATATGTAAGTAGTGAAAAGCACGTATTATGACATATAGATGCCTTTCATCAGTTGAGGGAGGGCCTTTTCTTGAGTATGTGCTAAATCTATTGTGTAGTTTGATCTTTAGTATTCATTTTACTATCACAGGCACTAAATATTTAGAGACATGTTCCTGGGTGGATGGTCTTCATTTAATAATAAGTCTTGAAAGAAGCGAGAGATGTAGCCCGGCGAAGAGAGATGGAAAAGATGCCCCAAGCAGTGGGAGCAAGGATGGAGATCAACAGAAAGAGACACTCATGCATAAATACTTACAAGGCCAATAGTTGGAGAGGTGGCTGGCACCAGGTGAAGGTGGTGAGGATATTGGCAAAAAGCCCCATTTAGAGGTACAGACAGGCATAATAAATTCCTTTGTTGTCCACACTCTCACATAAAACTAGCATTTATGGAAAACAGAAGATTTTTGGAACTGGAAGGACATGAATTGAAATTTGGATGGCATTGCTATCTATGTTATAGGAAAGAAAAGGTGAATTCTGAATTTAATTGTCATTCCGTCAGAAGAAATTTGCTAAAAATTTGGAAAACATATAAAGAGAAAGACTATCCAACAAGTCCAGAGTGGTTATCTCCACAGGAGAGAATTGGGCAATATTCAGAACTGGCTAAAATATAAAGATCTCCTTCAAGAGTATTGTGGAGAGTGGAGATTTAAAGATATACAGGAGCTAGAAAGAGAAGATTATAAAATCAATGGCTAACCTATTATGAAATCAAAAGAAAATGAAAAGACGACATGAAAAATTTCAGATGAGGCAAGGATAGATCAGAATTTGAGAAATTAATGGAGGCTGGTCATGCAAATTTACAAATTGTTATTCAGTTTCAATACCGAGGAAGAACAACTAAAGGACGGTATGGTAAAATGGGCAAAAAATGTTGGCTAAAACAGCTAAAACCATGCGAAGATGTTTGGACCAAAGTCTTGGAGTTTACTTGCTGCTCTGATTTAAAAGAAAACTTATACAAAATGATGCATAGGTGGTATATTACACCAACAAAACTGTCTAAAGTACATGTTGGAAACGAGATACGTGGGTCGGCTTCTTCTATCATACATAATAGATATGCACTAAAGCAAGGAAATTTTGGCTGAAAATTAATTTTTGTATAGAAAGAATTTTGAAATTTAAATTAAGCTTTAGACCAGAATTACTCTTATTAAACATGTTGGATTATGAGAATATAATGGAAAGAGATAATGAAGTATTATTATGTTATACGGTAACAGCTGAAAGTTTGATTTATGCAAAAAAGTGGAAAAGTAAGAAAAGCCCAACGATAAATGAATGGATAGAGAGAGTAATGGAATCAGCTGAACAAGATAAATTAACATTTTTGTTAAAAGGTAAAAGTTTAGATTTGTATTTGGCTATACGGCAACCTTTCATGGATTATGTGAAAAAAGAAAGAGGAGAAATTGTGGTTTTTGGTTTTGACTAGAATATAGAATTCTTCTCTGGTATATAATGTTAAGGGTAACAAAATAATATAACAGTGGAAAGAAAAAGAGAAAGCATAATTAATGTGAGAGGAGTAATAATATGATGCTGTTGTCTTCTATGTATGTGGAGTTGGGCTGGAAGTCAATTTTAATGTAAAATGTTTGGCATAATTGCATTTATGAATGAACAGTAGTATAGTGCATATGTATAGATTTTTTTTCTTTTATAAATATGGAAACTTTTAATAAAAATTAATTAAAACAACAGCTTTTAATGATATAGCAGTTCCAGGTCCAAGCACAATTTATACTCTAAGTCCAATCTCAGCCTTACCGCCTGAAATCCATCCACCAAAGATGCTAAGGATCCCATCAGTCGTGTAGGGATGTGGGGGTGAGGGGGTGATTCGCCCCGGGCGGCAATGTTTTTGGGGCATCCTGGCCCACAGCCACGCACCTGTGTGCCCTGGCCACACCCCCACGCACTGCAGCCATGCCCATGTGCACAGCGGCCACGCCCCCTGTGCTGTGGCCACGCCCCCTCCTGCCCTCCCTCCACACACTCCAAGCTCTGCCACTGGACCCTCTCCTTGTGAAACGCTTTTATTGTTACCACTAAATGATGGGCCATCTTTGTTATCTCGGCACAGAGAGTTCTTTGGAAGAGGATGAACCCTGTATTGCAAAAGCTCCCAAACTCAGTTCAGTGTGTGGCACCCCCAACTAAAGGAATCCAAGTGACAGAGCTGGGAAAGAAAGGAAGGGAGTGATAGTCCAGATATTAGAACCTGTTCCATAACCCTGGTAATGCTGCTCATCAGGAAACATAAGGAGGAGGAGGAGAAGAAGGATGATGATGATGATGATTTAATTCCTCCTTTATAGTCTTAACTCCTAGGCTGGAAGAGCTGTCTCAGTCTAAGAAGCGTTATCCAGAATCCAAAAAGAACAGGTGAGAGAGAATGCAAGAAGACCTCAAACAAGCAAAGAAACATCCCGAGAGGATGGGTAGGGCTGCAATGACAACATGAAATGATTTAACATGCACACACACTTGAAGCTTTTTTTTTAAAGGGGGGCTGAAGCCAACTTCTGAGATGTTGAATTTGGCTCAGCATTTTTAATGTATTGCAAAACTGATTCAAGGCAAGTAAATCTCTACTTATTTAAACAGTTTTAATACCAGCCTTCAATTATACTCCCAGGGCAGTTTACAAAAAGAATAAAACATTTAAAAGATAAAATAAAAAAAAAAAACCCTGAAAGGATCCTAAAAGCCACAAAAGCAGAAAAGCAGGGAAAGCACATAGCAAGAATAACACTGCACTAAAAACCTCAGGAAAATAAAATCAAAAAGGTATCTTCACCTAATGTAGAAAGGACAATATGGTAAATGCTAAATGAAACTTCCACAAATTGTTCTCACTCCACCACTCTGCAGATTATGAACTTGTATTGTGATCTCAGTTGTGGTCAGTCAGAGACTATTGGTGACTGTATGCAAACAAATATCTAGAAGCCTGTAGGTATGCGCCACCCAGGCCATTTCCGTATTAGACTCTTATATGTCTATATACATATATGTATGTATGTATGTGTGTGTATGTGTATGTGTCTGAGAATTCTAAATGCCCCTCCCTAAACTGCAAACGCCAGGATTCCACAGGATGTTGAAAGTGGAATAATAGCGCTATAACAGTCGAGTGCGGAAATGGCCGCAGTCTAGGCTGAGCTGTTTATGCTGGGGGGAAAGGGGTGCTGGAGATAGAGGTTGGAGGAACAATGAGGAATAGACTCAGTGGTGCAGTTAACTACTCTGTTAACCATAAAATAAGGTAGGTACCTCTGGATATTTTGAGCTTACTTTTGGAAACTACAGTTTTATACCTACTACCCAAGACTTAGCATCTGCTCAGAAGCCTGCTCTCTGTTCTGTCACCAAGATTTGTGAAACTATCATTAAGGCCTTATCAGTAGTCATCCCAGACTTTTGGAATTCTCTTCCAAAGGAGGAACATGTGACTGTATCTGTATTTTTTTTTTAAAGACATTGAAAACTATTTTGTTCCCATATGTGTTTTCCCAAAATTGATTGACTGAATTTATATTCCACCTTTCCTCCAGGAGGGGAATTAGGGTGGTGTACAATGTTTTTAAAAGCACAATGCAATTTAAAAAACTCTTAATGCAAAGGTTAAAACACCGTTAAGCTAATTTTCTATAGTCCTCCCTCCACATTCGCAGGTTCGACTTTTGTGAATTTGATTCTTTGCAAGGTGTGTGCATGCCTTGCCCTCATTCTCCTCCTCCCATTCTGAGGAGAGCATGAGAGGGCAGAAGGAAAGTACCTGTGTGCCTCCCTGGCCCGCTTCCCTTGAGTGATCTCAACACTGAGCAAAAGATACGGGAGTGGGGTGACCCCTGGAAGGAAATGGGAGAGAGCACAGGAGAGAGGAGTTATTCGCAATTTTTTTCACTTTTATGAGTGTTCTGCACCCTAAACCTTCATGAAAGTGGAGAGGCCACTGAATTTTAAAAACCACATGTTGCATACTGCATTTTTAACTATTGTTTTTCTTGTTTTAGTCTGGATTATTTATAAATGTATCTAAACTAATTTACATTAATTCATTCAATATGCTAGTCATAGTCTAACAATTGTTCTTAGAGTGACTTGGATAAATGATGAGGATATTTATTTATATCCCATCTTTTTCCCACTCAGGGCAGCTTATGACAGTTAAAACAAGCATAGCTAATATTTCACAGCATACAAATGTTAAAAAGCAAGCAAACCATCATAATATTTCCAACCACTTAAAACAAGCTAAAATAACAATGACAAAGTCCATAACATTGTGTAAGGCCTGTTTCACCTGAAAATTACAAATAAATAAAAATCCTGTAAAATCTATATACAGAAGATCAACCTCAGAAGCAGGACACATAAGACAGTTGCATCAACAGTTAAAATAACTCTTAGAAGTTTCACAGAGATAAAAGTATTCTTAAGCCAGGCATGTAAGAATGTAAGAGAGCTGTTGGAAAGCACATTTTTTCCTAGTGCTCAAGAAACATTAGGCTAGATACAAGTGGATTTCTGAGGCCATTTCCGCACTAGCCTGTTATAGCACTATTATTCCACTTTCAACATCTTATGGAATCCTGGGGTTTGCAATTTAGGGAGGGACCTAAATAATAGCACTATAACAGGCTGGTGCGGAAATGGCCTGAGTGGCAGTAATTCCATAATTGGGGACTCCCACTAAGAAGTTTTCCCCATATCACAGTATGTGAGCATACTCAAAGTAGGACCTCAGATGAATAGGACGGGCATGTGTCCTGATTCACAGAGAACAGTCTTCCCTACTGCTTTGAGACAGAGTGTGTTAATAATGATGTCTAGATTTGCAATTTTTATGTATAACTTAGTATGTGCTGGTTTTATGGGAATTGGTGAGCTTTACACAATATTGGGGGAGCTTTTCATAAAAACTGTCTTGTGAGTTGCTGCTATTTCCCTTTCATCGACAAATCAGGTCCAGTGCTGAATGCTCTGTGCCACTGGCAGCTTTGAGAGCACAGGCATCACCCAGACTAAAGGAACTGGCACAGCCACGGCCTTGCCCAGCTGGTTGGCAATTCCATCGTTCCCCCTACTCTGTGGTATGTAAATTTCTTTCCCAGCTTGCCTCCTGTTGTGTGTACATAGTGCGATCTTCTGCTCAAATAATGACTCCATGCAATTGGAATTCCACATGATGGAGCTCACTCATGTTGATAAGCTGTTTATAGGCACTATGTGAGCTTCATACAAGATGCAGAGCTTCACAGGTTATTTTTCTGAACCCTAGGTGGCTGAGGGATTCTGGAAGTTGTAGTCCAAAAAGTCATGTTTCAAAACTCTGGCTCACAGTCATACATCTGCCTACTCCCTTCTTTCTACAGTTAGGGTGTACTTGTATGTCTTACTTTATAGGAGAACCATGAATGTATCATGTTTCAGATTGAAAAACTTTGGAAATATTTTTTCCAGAGCTAGGGACAGTGACTTTTGGACTACGGTTCCCAGTGATGGTCAAAAAAAGGAACGTTTCCAAACTCTCACCTACTGCTGTAAAATTTGAATTCGGGTCTCTGCAGAATCATGAGATAGTTTTGTTTCTAATGTGCTGAGCTGGGAAACATGCAGTGTGCCATGTATTGTTGTTTTCACTGTTATTTTTAAAACTGCAAAACTTTTGCAAATATATGTTGGAAATGAAAAGGGTCTCCTGTTGAGTCTTTACAAGGGAAAGCCAGGATAGTTAAATATCCATGGCATCCTCCTTCCTGTCTTTGATTGTATCATTTACTGGTGCACAGATGAATTAATCAGGAACCCCAAGATCATGCACAGAATCAAACAACCTTGCTTTTTTATCTCCAGGTGACTAGAGCAGCATTGACGGCCTTACCCTCTGAACGGATAATTGCTCTAGCCAAGCCAAGGGTACAAGTCACTGAAAACAGTATGTTATCTTCTTTCTCCCCTTCTCATTAATGATATTATACATTTAGTCTTCCTACCAGTCTAGCAGTTGCTCTTGCAGGGAGGCATTGGGAGTATGGCATGGGAAAAACAAGCTTAGGCTCTGGATTCACCATATGTTCTGATTGAGTTGAGAAATGAAGGTATTCTGAAATGAAATTTAAGGGGATAGGTTAGTCTTGGAAGCCCGGGATCCAAATTCTGTGAAATAGATGGATCTTTCTGGAATGTTGAAAAACTGGTCTTGACTTTCTCTGCTTTTGCAGCAATATCTAGAAACTAAATCACACGTGCTGCTGTTGGTTAAACGCTCTTGGCCTTGAGTCTACATCCTTGATGGTGACAATCCATAACAACTTCACAAGGCTGTTCTCCACTATGTTCATTGTCCACACTTTCTTCAAATCATGGTACCTGATCAAGTTAATGTGGCGTATCCTTGGACACTGGCCAACTTGGGAAAGTAATTAAAGGATCTTGTACCCCTCAGAACTGTGCATTGGATGTGAAGTTTAATCAGTTTGGAATACAGCTTAGTAAATCTACTCTTTGTGCTAGCAAACACATTTTGGGTTCATAGGAATATGTTTTATCAAAGTACTGAGATGCTCTTTGTTCTGACGGAGAGAATCATTCATTAACTTCCGGATTAATTAAAGCCATTTCCAGACTAGCCTGTTCTAGTGTGATTATTCCACTTTCAACATCCTATGGAATCCTGGGGTTTGCAGTTTAGGGAGTGGCCTCAAAGGCCGCTCCCTAAACTGCAAACCCCAGGATTCCATAGGATGTTGAAAGTGGAATAATCACACTAGAACAGGCTAGTCTGGAAATGGCCTAAGATGTCTCAAGTCAACATATATTCTACTCTCTTTTTAACAATGTCTATGATCCTGGCTAGTTCATAGTTTTGCAAACATATTGTGTTGAAACTGAAAGAAGAAACACATATGATGTCAGCTTTCTTAGCTTCCCATATTTTATTCTGCTTCATTTTACTTTTTTCTCACCTCTTAGAATCTTGCCTGTTTCATGCCTTCCTCAACATACTGTTTCAAGCAAAGATCCAAAGGCAAACTTGATGAGGTCTGAGCATGGTCAGTTCAACTTTTGTAACCTTTCATCATTGGCTATGCCGGCTAGGGCTGATAGCAGTTGTAAACCACAAGCGGCTGGTGGGTGAGATATTGTTGCCCACTTGCTGCCCAGATGAAAGACTGCATGGAATCTCCACATGACACTCTGAATTTCATGATGTATGAAAGCTGGATAGAAAAAGAGGAAGTTTTACTTCAGCATGACTCTCCTCAGCTCCCATCCATCTTTCACTTTAGTTTTATGTCCCCTTTTACTGTTTCCTTCCCTTCTCCCTACTGATCTGCATTTAATCCAGGTCTTTTTTCCTTACTACCATCCCTCCTGACCACCTTAGCAGTGCTAAGTTAGGGTGGAATGTAAAGGTTTTATACAAATACCATATTTGCCAGTGTATAAGACGCACCAGCATATAAGACGTACTCCATTTATATGCTGGCAAATACTATTTGCCGATGCATAAGATGCACTGGTGTATAAGAGACACCTCATTTTCAAAAAATATTTTTCAGAAAAAAAAGTGAGTCTTATACGCCAGCAAATAGGGTAACTGAACATTTAAAAACAAAAACAAACTGTAGAATCATAGAGCTGGAATAGACCACAAGAGTCATTGATTCCAACCTTCTGCCATGCAGAAATGTGCAATCAGTGTACTTCCAACAGATGGCTATTTGACCTCTTGTTTCAAAACCTCCAAAGAAGGAGACTCCACCACACTCCAACGCAGTGCATTCCAGTGACAAACCTTCACAACTTATTGTAGATCCCCATCATCTCTTCTGTTTGGCCACATTTTATCCCATCTCTTCCTTCTGGCTGTTCCTGTTCTTTATCTCACCTGTCTCCTAGACCTCCACCTCTCTCTCTGCTGTTCCACATTGTACCTCTACTCTCCATTTCATGCCCCATACCTTCAACATCCTATTCTCTTGCCCTCCCCCAGCCATTCCTTCTCTCCTCATTATAAATTTTACCTCATTAGCCTCAATTTCACCACATTTCTCATCTAGTAATCTGCCCTTTGGAACCATTTCTCCCTATTGTCTCATATTTTACCTCTAATATTTTTACATCTTTCCTATTTTTGATGCCCCGCATAGCTTCACTTTTTACAATTACCCCTACTTCCTTCATATTAGCACACATTTTTACCTCAGTTCTCTTTCTCTATTCTCTTCTCAAATATTTGCTTTTTCATCTTGTCCCAGTTAGGATTCATTTTTGTGAGGAATGTTCTAAATTATGCTTAATTATGCAGGTATAATTACTCGTCGATTATAGATCAAACAGATATAATGTCCTATACAATGTCATATATACATTATACAAATATAAGAAGTTAGTGTGATATAGTGGTTTGAATGTTGGGCCAGGACTCTCAGAGATCAGGTTTCAAATCCCTGATCAGACACAGAAACACCCAGATGATGCTGGACAAATCACTCTCTCAGGGAATGTATCCACTCTGCACAATTATAGCAGTTTGATGCCACTTTAAGTGTCAGGGTTCCCTCTCATGGAATTCTGAGATTTGTTGTCCATGAGATACACTTTTTTTAGTGACTCCATTGAACTGTAATACTAGAGCTTCCCAGCGAAGAATTCTAAGTATCTCATGAAACTACAAATCCCAGAATCCCATAGGATAGAGCGATGGCAGTTACAATAGTACTGAAATGCTATAGTTGTGTTGTGAAGATTCACCCTCAGCATAAGAGGAAAGCAATGGCAAACCTCCTCTGACTAAATCTTACCAAGGTTTTACCACATGAAATCATTCCTTTTTCATTGTTCTCCAGGTGGGAGACTGTTTGGAAAGCGTTTCTTTTATGAAGGAGCTCATTAATAGATTTTTGCGTTTGTAAAAGAAATGCTTTTCAAATGGTCTCATCCCAGAAAAACAACAGAAGAGGAATGATGCCATGTGATAAATCCCAGCTAAAGATGCTGTTATTGTTGTTATTGCAATTTACCTGCTTTGTATAATAAGCTCCTGAGAGAATAGGGTCTGAATCTCCACTTGGCCATGGAAACCTACTGAGTGACATTGAGCAAGTCACACACTCTCAGCCTGAGAAGAAAGCAAGGGCAAACACCCTCTGAACACATTCTGCCAAGAAAATTCCATGGTAAGTTCACTTTAGGGTTACCGTAAGTCAGCAATGACTTGAAGGCACAGAGCAACAATAACAAAAACCATCTATAGTACACAGGTTTTTAAAAAATTAAAAATAAGCTATTAAAGGCACTAATTTAAAACAGTTTTAAAGCATTGAAAAGTAAAATGAAAACAAAGTAAAACAAACAAGGGCAGGGTGGACCAGCTGTGTTTATTTTAAGTACCAGACTGTAGTGTAATACGTCTGGTGGCAAGGGATAGATCTGTACACATATCTTACCTTAAGCTATTGCTGATGACTCAACAGATTATGCTTTAGGCTTGGTGAAAGCAGTAAAAACCTAAAAATAAAATCAACACTAGTCACCTCCAGATTTTGTTCTGGCGTATTTGTGGGTGTAAACAACTCTATGCAGAAAGATTATGCCCAGAAATGTCATTAAAAGACATGAGAAGTATAAGAGCTGCTGGTGAGGTGAATGGAGTGCTGGAGTACACGCAAGTTCCTGCTCATCCGTGAACTGTGTACCAGACACTCAGAGCACGTTTGAATGGCATGTTGAACCAAACTGTTACCCTCGCACAGTAGTTATGAACAGCACACTACCTGCTCACTCCAACATGCAGAGAGAGCAGCTTGTCGTGATTCACTGGGAGAGCAGAGAAGCTATGTGGGTATTTTGCAGTCCAGAGGTCAAGAAGCTGAGGAATCAGTCAGTAGCTGGGAAAACCAAGACAGGCAGAGGGAAATGCAAAAGAACAGTCAGGATCCAGGCCCGAGTGTCTAGAAACCTGGGCAGAGTCTCTGAGCTGACTTGGGTGTCTTTTCCACAGAGTAGATGATAGATGTTGCTTCCAGTGGCTGATGAGTGTTTTCTGCCTACCTTGGGGCCTTTCCGCACTACAGTGTTATAGTGCTATTATTCCACTTTCTACATCCTGTGGAATTCTGGGGTTTGTAGTTTACTGAGGCCAAAGAGCTCTCTGGCTGAGAATTCTAAATACACCCCCCTAAACTACAAACCCCAGGATTCCATTGAACGTGGAATAATAGCACTATTACAGTCAAGTGTGGACACGGCCCCAAATTATCTTCTAGCTTGCTGCTCTGAGATGCAGTGGATGGCACTTTCGTGTCATCAGTACTGAAGCATGATTCAACTACCAGTGCTATCTTGCCCTTTGTCTCAGACAGCAAAATACCTTGGGATGGTCCTGAATAACATTAGCCACACAAGTTTTCCACCACTTTATCAGAAGCTTTCAGTCATACAACAACATCCTTTCTTCATTTTTACGTATATTTTAATTATATTTTCTCATATCTTGTCATTATTTTCCCACTTCATGTCATTCTCCAAAGTAACTCCGTTAATTTCAGCTAATGTGTGTCTAAGCAATGGATATACCAGTGCAACAGTGTCTTCCCAAACTTACTCGGATGTCACACGTTATTGCAGCAATGCTACCATGTTGACATCTGACTTAGCTATAGCTTTGATTAGCGACTTCTTGTGTGTGTACAATCATCCATAAAA
Organism: Cyclura pinguis; assembly: GCA_030412105.1. Taxonomy (NCBI): domain Eukaryota; kingdom Metazoa; phylum Chordata; class Lepidosauria; order Squamata; family Iguanidae; genus Cyclura; species Cyclura pinguis. Next base: position 258,965,883 of record CM059601.1, on the reverse strand, counting down.
ACACTTTGTATGGCACCCTTATATAGTATCTGGCTCTTGACAATGTGCTGTTATGAATGGTTAGCCATCCATGCTTGCCAAATCTTTCTAAGGAAAGCGACTACTAACTGGTTGATGATTCAGGATGTCCAGAAGTGATTCCTTAGAACAGAGGTGAGCAGCCTGCGGCCTGCACCTCAGATGTGGCATGAGGGGATTCCCCATCCACCTCACAAGCTTTTTCTGATCACTGATCAAAGATAAAAAATATTAAAACGTTAAGCATCTTGCATTGAACTAAGCTGTACTTTGCAGACAAAAGTATTATATGAGGCATTGAGTTGAAGGCTGGAATCCTAATGGTGATTTACAGCAATAGGAATCTCACTTCCTTTGTTAGTTCTTTTTAAACTGAATCACAGCAAGAGATAGGGGACAGCAGCAAAAGACATCTCTGTTGGGAGGTAAAGCTCGAGCCAGAGAAATTCCTGTCATCTTCCTTGCCACTGCCCTTTTTCTTCTGCTGTTATGCTGTCTCTTCCTCCTCCTGCTCCTCTTCTGCCAGCATAATAAGAACCAGTTATCAGGGGAAAGTTCCCTGATCATCTCTGAGATGTGAGAGCTGTCTAGGGATGGCAATTCGTCTTTCCTCTTTCGCTCAGCTAAGGGTGAATCTTAAGGTTGCTGTGTGAAAGAAGCAACAATTTTAAAATATGGAGTTGATTACATGTGCACATACAGAGATGCGCACAGATAGCTAAACTGTGTCTTGGAGGTACTATGGAGAAAGAGAGTCTTGAGCTGTGAGCTGGATAAACTCTGTTGCAAAGCAAGGATAGTTGAGTTTCTTCTATTCCTGGACATACTATGAAAATTGAGGCAGATGTAAATAGGGGGAGCTAATTGCATAGGCCCTGGAGAATATATTCTGCTGGAGCTGAAGTAGACACTACATTAGTGATTTTACTCAACCTGTCATAACTTTTAAAGAAGTTTAAAGCATTTACCTTTTGCAGGCTATAGAAACCCCTCCCTTCCAGGTAAAAAGACTCCAATTGCTCAAGCAAGCAGAGGGAAACCCACCTGACCACATCAAAACTCCAGATTTCAGTTTCTTTATCCCACTCATGCCTACCCTTCTAAGAAGGGAAAGGAAATTTCTTCCTCCAAGGCAAGATTCTAGTTTCCTCTTCCTTTTCATATCCTCCTTCTAAGCTGGCAAAGGAAACCCTTTCCTTCCACCAATGTTTTGCTGTCCCTCCCAAGTAGAAGGAACTCAGTCCAGTCAGCTTTTCTTACTGCTGCAAATTTCACACTAAAATCTGAAATAGCCTCTCTCACTTAGCATCCTCATTCACCTGCCTCACTCAGGCTATTTCCATCCTACATGGTTCAAGTGCTATCATTCCACTTTCTCAACATCCTGTGGAATTCTGGGATTTGTAGTTTACTGAGTCCAAAGAGCTCTTTAGCTGGGAATTCTAAAGGCCCCTCCCTAAACTGCAAACCCTAGGATTCCATAGGATGTTGAAAGTGGAATAATAGTACTATAACAGTGAAGTGTGGAAATGGCCTCAGTTGGGAGAGCTAAGTATTGTGGGTGAAACATCTAGCTAGCTACTGGGGCAATGCAAACTCCAACTTTCCTGTACCTCTCTTTGGAGATCTGATGTGGAGTAAGTAGTAGATCTGCTACCTCCTACACATAATTATGTAGTTGTTAATCCACTTGTATATCTTAAGTATGCAGAGTATTACAAAAGTCTACAGTGATCTCCCCTCCAAAAGGAAAGCCAGATCTAATTAATGCTACCTTCCACATTTCTCACAGCTATGAAAAGTGGGGAGTATAAGAATAAGGGCTTTTACAGAGATTTCAATTCCAATCTGGATGAAGCAGTATGGGGTAGTTCTGACCAGCCTCAAGCACAATATTACTCAATCTCTTGACCAGTACTTGGAAACATTCCCCTTTTTTTGGGCAGTAACTCCAACCACTGGCCATAGTAGCCAGGGGATCCTGGCAGTTGCAGTCCAAAATCGTAATTTTTGCAAGCTCTGTTTTTAACCATAATTCAGAGATTGCCTTCCTCCTTCCCACTCATGAATTCCCTTCACCATTCATATCGTGGCTAATGATGGTTATTAAGATGCTTGGTCAAATTAAAAAAAAAATCTAGCGAGACTGCCCTGGCTTCTAACATATATACCTCAATGATACATAACAGTAAACCAGGATTCTTTGCTAATACTGGTTTAATGTGAATAAATGGTGTGCTAGTGTTGCATGCAGCATGTTCACAGCAACTGTGGATGCCTAAACAAACCATTTGGAGGTCTTGTTTGTTGCTCCTAAACAAGGGAGCACCATGGTCCAAGAACATGGTGGCTTACAAATGATGGCTTGCTGATCATCCCCCATTATCCTCAACTTGGTCTTAGATGTGTCATTTGAATGTCAGTTTACTAAGTGCCCACCTACATTGATGCACCCACATCCAGCACACCACTGACTTCAGGCATTAGTCTTATAACATGTTTTAACAGTATAAGGACAGCATGGTTTCCCAGTGCTGAAAATCAGTATAGTTGTGACTGTTTGAGACATCCTTTTGTTTTTCAGCATAACCAAAAGGGAGGCATTGAAAATGAAAGTTCATAGGAGCAAAGTGGTAGTGGTAGGAAGCTGAGACAGAAACAATGATATATAGAAACAATTTATTGCAGGAATAAAAACTCTGATTAAAATTCATTTGCCTGCAGGGATAGTGCTTCATTGTTTATATCCGCAGTCATAAAATCCAGCTTAAAGATCAGCTCAGAGCAGAAAAAGGTATTAAATAAAGAAGAAAATTGGAAGGAGAATGTGCAAATAAGCATAAATATATCATATTAGATTTAATGCAGTCTAGATACAGTATGAATGCTGTATATTTGTTGTAACTGTAAAGATGGGCTTTCTTATTTTATATCCCCAAAATTAGATACTGATATATAAGAAAGTATGTGCAGAAGATAACAAGTTGTAACATATGCGATGACAGAGGCATGTGAACACACCTCTCTGCCTTACACTTGCTTTCTCTCTTTTTAAATTCAAATAGTTCAAACAGTAGCAGCTCAGGGGCAAAGGGAGCTTTGGGGAAATCCAAATCACAGAATAACGGGTGGAGAATTTAGTATTTCCGCTGAAATAAATGCTTTTTAAAAAAAATTCTAAGACTCTTTCACTTATATTTCCAAGCTGTTATGTGAACTCTGTGTGTGTGTGTGTGTGTGTGTGTGTGTGTGTGTGTGTGTGTGTGAGAGAGAGAGAGAGAGAGAGAGAGAGAGAGAGAGAGAGAGAGAGAGAGAGAGAGAGAGACCCCAGAACAGGGCTGGAAAAGGAGGCGGGGCAGTGAGCAAAGTTTTGACTTCCATGACAAATTCCACTTGCAGGGGAAGCAGTCATTTGGCAATGGATTCTTTTTCTACAGAGATGGACTGATGTTTCCCCACTCACAGCACACCCACTGGATACACCTTAGCCACCCAAAATCAGTATAAAAGTGCAATTGAAAGTTTGCAGAGGAAATCATAGTACAACAGAAATGGGAAAAGAGGTTATTAATGGCTTTTTGTTTTGATAATAATTAAAAAAAACCTTTCCAACCAGTCTCCCGCTGGAGAACAACAACATCATGTGATAAATTCCAGTCAAAAACACTATTGTTCAGCTGTTAAGTGCAATTTGCCTGCCTGTGTGATAAAGCCCTTATTTAAGGCAGACCCACTGAATCCATTGTTGAATGATGAGTCATCTTGCAGGTAAATTCAATTTATTCAATGGATCTACTCTAGTTGTGATTAACAATCGGATCCAGGCTCAAATATATTAACCTTGGGAACATTTCCTTAAGAAAGCAGCTTGCTTTAAGTTCAAGTCCTGCTGTGATGACAGCTTCTCTTCCTGATCATTTTATAATTCTTCTTCTTTCATTTGAATGAAAGTAGACAATTAACATGAAAGGGCATTTGGATTAGAAAATAACCACAGATGGCATTTCTCTAGGAAATCATATTGTAGGGTGCAGAGTCTGCCCAAAATTTACAGCTTGTTTCCTTGTATGATGATCATCCTGGTGGGAAGCAGCTGGCTTGCATCCTGGAAAAAGGAAGGGGGAAAAAGACCTCTATCAAATCACACCACTACCAGCTTTCAGTCTACAAAAGAAGCAGTTGGCTACAATGCCTCGTAGAGAGTATGATGATGATAAAGCAATGCTACAAATTCTGTAAATGAGCCCCACCGCCACCTCCTGCTTCTTAGGAGAGACACAGGAATTTTAAGAATGATGTGGATGATGAGTAACAGCAACAGCAATAGCAGTTGCATTTCTATACTGCTTATCAGTGCTAAGCACTCCCTAAGTGGTTTACAGTGTGTTTAGCTAAGTGTCCCCAACAAACTGGATACTCATTCTACCAACTTACAGAAAGATGGAAGGTTGAGTCAACCTGAGCCCTGCAGGATTGAACTCACAATGTTGTGGCTGCAGTACCGGCATTTAACCACTGTGGCACCAGGGCTCTGTAGAAGCTGAACAGAAGCTGAGATGTAAAATTTCTGGAAATTTTGAAACCATGGAGAAGAAAGGCCTTTTCCATTTTTTCCCCCAAAAAATAAAATAGAAATTTTCAGTTTTTTTAAAAAGCAATATTAGCATCCTTTACAGATTGAAAGTCATTTAGTTACTACAAGAAGATAAAATACAGGTGCCAGAATTCTGTTAGGGAGTTACTTCCTTGTAAGTGAACTTGCAACAGCAGGAATTAGAAGTGGACAGTTCTGCAGCACTGGTGTCCAGCAAAGGGGTTCAACTTTACTAAGGCCATTTCTGCACTACACTGTTATAGTGCTATTATTCTACATTCAACATCCTGTGGAATTCTGGGATTTGTAGTTTACTGAGGCCAAAGAGCTCTCTGGCTGAGAATTCTAAATGCCCCTCCCTAAACTGCAAACCCCAGGATTCCATAGGAGGTTGAAAGTGGGATCTTGTATCACTTCCAGCTGTCATATTGAATTTTTTAAATCTGATTTTGGGGAGCTAGAGAGGCTATTCTGAACCTTAAAAGGAGATATCCAAGGTGCTGAACCTATTTTAAAGGTGGGTTCAGACTGAACTCCAGAGTAGATTTACCATTCCACTAACAAAGATGTCACCAGCTCCCACTGGTTGATGGTCCCCAGTGAATAGTCTTGAGTAGGACAAAAAGGTTCTGGGGAGACCTGCATCTTCCCCTCCCATGGGTTGCACCCATCACATTGAGATGCCACCTTACTTCCAATCACCATTTTCAGTAATTTTTAAAGTTGCAATAAAGATTTAGGAGATTGTGAGCAGTCCCCCATGTCTGCACACAGTTTTGGTACATTTTAGGTGGTTTTCAAGTAGAAAATATAGAAATCTCTCAGAAAAAAAAAATAAAATAGAAAGTGGGACTTTGGTGGGTTTTGGAGAACTGCAAGAAGGCCTTGGAAGCTGTAAAAGTGGAGTTCAGGGGCCATGTGTGGGTAGTAGACTCCACTTTGCCTACCCTTCCTCTAGGTGGTCTAAAAAAAAAGCAGACAGAATTCCTGCACTTTTAATAGCTGTGTAAAACAAGGAATTTCCAGCAGTTGTGGGTTGTCATGAAGGTTAGGGGAAGTCCCTCTTCAACACAATTATGGAAGGATGTTTTTTCCAGTTAATGATGATCTTCCACTATTAGGAGTTTTTGGTGTGGGGATCAGATGGCCTTGATGGTTATGTTGCGCCCACTGTGGATTAATCATTTAATAAAGCAGCGTCCTGTTCTTTGTTTGCCATCAATCACTCCCCGACTGCTTGGAGGGTATTTAGAGCAAACTCATTTGCTCCTTTTGTCGTCTGTCACCTACAGCTGAGTCTCTGCATTTACCCAACAATTATGAATATGGATGAGACCATTAATTAATGTCCACCTTTTGAATTGAGAAATCAAGTGAGCTGTCAAGGAATTACAGCCAAGTGAGAGATGACATATTAAAGATGCATTCATTGCTTCTCTTCTAGGCATTTTGCCAATGGCTTCAGGAAAAGCCATGATTGCTTATTCGTTCTTTTACTCTAACCCCTGACCCTGCACTCAAAACCTAACAGACCGGTTGAGATAGATTTCTTATATTCACCAGCAGCTTTTGTCCGTGAAGGCCCATAGGGCTTTCTCATAAGTTTTCAGATTATTAATTATGACAAAGATGTCCAATAAAGCTGCAGTCCTTTGCCAAATGTCACCAAGGCCAGAAAATAATGGAGGATTTGGAATGATTACTGGTTCTGATAAACAGGGACAGAGCCTTCATTGTGAAAGGCTATCTAAATAATGATTATTCATGAATTAGGAGAGCCCTCAATTTAGCAGAGCCCTTATGATTATTTTATGCTTTGAGACCTCTTGTTTTCTTGTTATGATGAATGCACCTGGCACCTGCAACAGAGTGTTGCAGTGCGGAGTGTTGCTTGAGCAGTGCCTTCTTCCAGGATATTCCATTCCCATAAAGTCTTCTCTTCTTCTGCAGCACTCAGCACTGTGTGACCTCAGATTATTCTCTGTCCTTGTAGAGCTATTTCTCAGGTGTCCTGTTCCTGATAATATATTTTCCTGTTTATGAAAACTTCTGCAGACTCTGGAATTTCTGTGAGCTCAATGATCTTGTCCATGGGATGGTAGCAGTGGTGCTTCTACTGGAAATAGAAGAAACAAACAGGATGTGCTGTGACAGAAAAGGGGTGGTGGTGCAGAATGCTCTCATTCAGTGTTCCAGCCAATCTGTCTGTCCATCTTCCAGGACACTCCATTCCATTTCTTATTTTTCTTTCATCCTCTTTTCTCTCATTCCACCAAGAGAGTGAGCATCTTGACTTCCAGCAGCAGCCAATATTCCATGCTCATTTTGTATTTCTGCAACTCTCTTTGCTATTGCTGCAATCCTCTGCATTTGACTAGATATGCTGACACCTCATCAAGGTTGTAGCTATGGGGGGGGGGCAATAGGAAATTTGTCCACCACCCCCCCCATTAAATTTTCCTTTAGTCCTCAATTTTTTTAGCATTGCAGTAACTTAAAATTGCAGTTGAGCGTTTAGAAGTATAGTTTAGGCATCCACAGAAAAGGGGAAGGCAAAGTTACTAAGGGAAATGCAAACAGAGCAAATATGAATTCTAAGTCTGAGCAATTTCAGGGTCTCATTCTCTGACTGAATTTGGAACTGAAATTAAATGTCATGGGGGTGCAGAGTTCCTTTGGGTGGGGCAATGGCCTCAGTTTGCACCCATTCATTGCTACACCCTTGCACATCCATCTTGTGTGCCATTTTATCCGCATCTTTTTCTCTGGTATTTGGGATGTTGAGATCACTATTAGAATGTATTAGTTAGAACACCATACTGTTTCATATGCATTAGTTTACTCTCTCTAGAGGGACCAGATATCATCTGAGCTTGGATGTTGAACACCATCAGCTCTGGTTTGTAATTAGAAGGGAAACCACCAACAAATACTGGGTGCTGTAGGCTCTATTTCAGAAGAAGGAATTGGCAAAACCACCTCTGAGTATTCCTGGCTTAAGAAAACCCTATGAAATTCATGGCATCACTGTAAGTTGACAGGCAACTTGAAGGTGGGTGCACACACTCTTCTGGAGTCTAGTCCAACACTCAGACCACTACAGCCCACATGAAAGTGATTGTTGGGTGCAAATTAGTGTTTTCCCCATCAATTTAGGGCCTCTGTGCCTTTTAAAAGTATTGGAAATGGGGAGAAGTGTTCAACTAATGAATGCTGCTCTCATCACTGGGCTCTCAAGCTGGAGAAACTTTCACCTGTTAAAAGCATGAGAGCCCAGACAGAAGAAATGAATGACAATTCTACTGCTAAGCAGTCCAGGAGATGGAGGGCATTATTTGTCTAGAAGAGAAATGCTTGCTTGCTGTTAAATGGCACCTTGGGGGTTTCTTTACATTTTTTGCCGTGTTTTGGCTGCAGTGGTGTACCTTGGAGTGCGCAGAGGGGAGCGGGGAGACAGAGGGGCAGGGGCGTGGTTACTGTCACGAGGATCATGGTTAGGTCATGTGGGGGCACGACTAGGACCCTTTCCGCAACTCACCCATTTTCGGCACTGGGGTGTGGTGCTCACGCAAGCAGCCTCCAGAGAAAGGCTCTCGCTTCCCTGCTTCTTCGGCTCCGCACGCGCTTCCTGCTCACGCGAGAGCCACGCCTCTTCCTTTCACAGTGCAGCCTGGGACCTTCCCAGGCTGCACTGAGATACGAAGCGCGACCGGCCCAGCTCCCGAGGCTCCGCACGCAAGGTAAGTGCACGTGGGGCCCTGGAGTGATGTGTGACCACGCAGCATTTTCGGCTTTAAGCCGAAAATGAAAAAATGCGTGCACGGTCCGTATCAGGCCCTGGAGTGTCGTGCAAAAGTGAGTGCGTCCTGTGGACCACCCCTCACATTTGCGCGATGCTCAAGGCGCCCTTTCACATCGGAAATGCCGTGCAAAAAGGGCCTAGGTCATGTGGAGGCATAGCTACTGTCACGTGAGGCTGTGGCTACATCAGGGGGCAGTGCTACGGCATGTGCGGGAGGGCAGGCAAGGAGTTGTGGCACCCTCAAAAAATTGCTCTGTGCCAGTGTTTGGCTGTGGTAAGTGTGTGGTGGCCTAAATACCCTAAAGACACCAGATCACATCTGATCTTGGAAGCTAAGCAGGGTCAGCCCTGGTTATTAGTTGCACAGGAGACCCTCAATGAATACCAAGTGCTGTAGGCTATATTTCAGAAGAAGGGAGTGGCAAAACCACCTCTGAGTATTCCTTGCCTAAGAAAGCCCTGTGAAATTCATGAAGTTGTCATAAATTGACAGGCAACTTGTAGGCACATACACATGTACCTTTCCAGTTATCTCAGTCAAGGAAGCCATATCCCTGAGCTTGTTAGACCTGAGTAGGGGTGTCAATAACAGGGTCTCTTAGGCCATTTCCGCACGAGTCTGTTATAGCGCGATGATTCCACTTTCAACCTTCTATGGAATCCTGGGGTTTGCAGTTTCGGGAGGGGCCGGCCGGCCCCTCCCGAAACTGCAAACCCCAGGATTCCATAGGAGGTTGAAAGTGGAATCATCGCGCTATAACAGACTCGTGCGGAAATGGCCTTAGAGCTGTCTCATTCATATGGTTGCCATAAGTCACGGCCATCTTGACAACACACAGCAACAACAACAGCACCACAATCTCCATTTAAATGACAACAGGGCTGGGATAGAGCTCAGGATATACCACTGGGGAGCATTACCGGTTCGAGTAGATACTCTGGGAATAGGGGTACTCCTGTTTTGTCAGAGTATTCCAGCTGCAGAGTCCATAATGGTTGAGGGGGTGGAGAGAAAAGGAAGAAAAAAGATGGTTGAGTGGTAGGAGTAAGAGCCTGCTTATAAGTAAGAGCCAGAGCATGGAAAAGTTACTTTTGGACTACAGCTTCCAAAATCCCATGCTAGGTGGAAGATTACAGGAGCTAAAGTCCAAAATATAATGCTCTGTTAGAATCCTAGCATTGGCATTTCCATGATGCTGTCATGTTAGGAGCGTTCTCTTCCGCACCCTTTCACCTTAAATGGATGAGTAGCATTCTTGCCACTGGTGTTCCTTCCACGTGACAGCACCATTGGCCAGTCCATTTCCCCAACCTCACTCCGCCCCACAGCTCCTGATTGGTCAGGGCTTTTTTTTTTTTGGAAGCCGTACTAGCACAGCCACATTGTAACATCATGACATGCCAGTACACTATAGCAGCTTTGTTCTATAATGCTAAAAAATGTATCAAAAAATTTAAAAAATTAACTCAAAGGAGAAATTTAAAATAAACAGGGAGAGGTGGTAAATTCCAAACTTGCCATGCCATGGGAGTTGCTGAAGGAGGGACAAGCCGGCCATGCTCACATCCCACCCACTCCTGGATCCGCAACAAGAGGAAGTGCTATCAAGCGCTATTGCAGAACCACACTGACACGGCTGATGGGATTGTAGTGCTAAAGGAGGCTCTTAATGGATTCTTTCAGGAAATGATTCTTTCAGGCTGACTTGCAATGCTTGGGAATAGGATAGCAGCTGGATAGCGACAATGTCATGTGGTAGCATGGCACCTGGACTGGCAACAACCCATTGCTGTGGCAGGATGGCGACATCATGCAAAAGGGCCTAAGTTGCTTCAGGCTTGTGGGAACTGGAATACAGCAGTAACTGGAGAGCTTCAGACTTCCTACTTTTATAAAAGACCATCTCATTCATTGGCCATGTTGGCTGGTGATGATGGGAATTACTGGAAGGCGGCTGGTTTGGAAAGACTCTGCTAAAGGGTTTTAGTCCTTTTATCCTGATTAACATGCTGTTATAGCTATTTGACACATCCCCAAGTAACGCAAACACATCCTTGTTCTTCCAGTCTTCCAACATCTGTTTTACAAATAAAGAACCTTGTCAAAGCCACATCAAACTATCACTACTCACAAGTTCTATTTAATATTTCTGTGGAGGAGAATGGGGAGAGAAATGAAAAAGATAACACGCTACTGTGAGCATAAACAACTAGCTGCATGTCACCACATGTCCATCTTGGCAGGAGATATAGAAAAGGGTGATAATGTCTCTGTATCCAGTTAGCATCTTAGTCACTTGGATCGAGAACAGAGTCCAAAATAGTAAGGTGACAGATGGGCAGAGCAACAGGGAGTCGCTCACTAAGGCAAAATGGTCACAGCAATCAAGCAACACTTCATGAAGAATAAATGACATTCACACATCATGAATAAATGTCATTCACACCCATCCTTGCCTGCTATGGCAACATATTTCAGAATGTCATAGGTGTTCCACAGAAGCACTCTGCTCATTATACCAAGGTGCTTTCGTTTTTATTCGCCCCTTTATATTGCTCATACCTGCAAAAGCCCTAAAAGGTTATCTGTGACTATTCCTACTACTTTACAGGTAAATAAATGAGGCCAGGGAACTGTGCTTTGCCCAGCGCCTCCAATGAATCCATGGCTGAGCAGAACTGAGTAAGGGGAGATGGTCACAGGTAAAAAAGAGGGCAGGCAGCTTAGCATCCAGCACTAGCAGCTGGTGTAATTTGCATGAAAACCTTACTACTATTAAATGTTTAGGAGCCCTGTCTTCTTTTTTACTTGGCTACCATAACTGGTGCCCTTCCCATATGACAACTAAAGGACATCCCAAGTCCTGCTCACTCCCATCTCCTCCCACCAGTTGCATCCTTATTTCCTGTCTCCTATACTTCTACCATCCTGTTTATAAGAATGTGATGTCATAGAAGTTCCTTCTAATGTTCAGTTGAAATCTACTGTGCTGTAACTTAAACCTTAGACCTGGTCCTTACCCTCTGGGACAGCAGAGAACAAACCTGCCCTCTCCTCTCTGTGACAGCCCTTGAGGTATTTAAAGAGTGCAGTCATGTCACCCCCTCAGTCATCTTTTCACCAAACTGAACAAGCCCAGCTCCTTTCCTGATATGGTTTGTTCTCTGTATCTCTTATCCTTGTTGCCCTTCTCTTACCCTGCACCAGCTTACCTATATCCTTATTAAAAGACTAGCATATATACCCGGCGTTGCCCAGGATTTTATTTTCTCATAGGTAACACTTGTTAGAAAGATTTGAGATCCCGTCTCTCTAATTCCCCAAACTGTCTTGTCCAGTACCTGTAACTTTTCCCCATAATCCCCAATCCAATCTGTATGCAGAGTTATTAACATACAGAAGTTGGATTCCTGAGGGAATATACTGCCCTCCTCCATGCTGCTAGGCCTCATCTCCATAGCAACTGGCCAGGCCCAAGCGCTCTCCGGCTGAGAATTCTAAAGGCCCCTCCCTAAACTGCAAACCTCAGGATTCCTCTTCCTCAGAATCTTCTTAGGCAGCAAATCATAGGTCTTCGCCTGACACAGCCAATCATATGAGGTATTCACCTGACGCAGACAAACAAACTTTGACTTTTGTATATTAGATAACAATTTGGGGTACAATAGATTTTGGCTACAACCAGGCAGTTCATTCTTTCAGTCCAAACAAGAACAATAGCACACATAGACACACAAAAAATGACTAGGCACTCCCCAGCTGAATAGATACGTAACTCCGAATGGCTCATTACTTTGTTCTAGCATTGTCAAACTGATCTGTCCTCTCTGCCATTTTACCACAGCCCCATCTTGGGTGCATCTTGCTGTTTTTAATTTTATTTGATTTTTGTTCCACCGACATGAGCCACTGGGAGGGAGACATTTGCCTAAAAAATGGGATAAAATAATCACATGGATAAATAAATATTTTACATGTCCCCTTCTGAATTAATTGCTCTCCTGAGTTCTATGGGGAATAGCAGCCAACTGGGACAGTTGTAAAGGCTTCAGAAACAAAGGCCAATCTCTCCTTTAAAAAAAAAAAGTTTACTTTGAGAAGTCTGATGGAAAATTGACTATAGTTTTCCCACCACATTTGTGTTGGTTAGGGATGCTTGGACCCCCGCAAACATGGAAAAACTGAGAATATCTGTACCCACCTTGTCATACTGAGTTTATTTCCAGCCCCCCAAGGCTACCTTCTACCCTTGAAAAGGAGCAGGAAATTCCCCACCGTTCACTAATTCTCATGCTGCCACCACCCACTGAATTCTGAATTAACTGAACAGTACAGTGGGACCCTGCTCAGTGGATTGCCAATCTCTAGGCTCAAGGACCTTTCCCTTCCCTCACCTCCCCCTTCTGAGTGAGCGAAGTCCTATCTAAGCGTGTGCCGAAGAATGGCGTGGGAATGGAGAGGAAATGGAGGTTTTACAGAAAAGCATTTATTTTAAGGCATGCAAGTAAACAAGACAATAATACACATGAGAGGCTCCCTCCTCTCAGGTACGCTTAAGTTACAAGTAGTTACAAAAACAGATACATTCTTAAGATCAGCCAACCTCCAAAATAATAAAAAGCCCTAACGCGACTAACAACCTTATTCTAGTTACTCACATTTGGGTTCACAGGCTTAGATGGTCTAGGAGAGGAATGAGACCAGGAGGCGAGGCCCAGGGCCTGCAGCCTACGACTGGCACAGATCCCATCTCCAGGAGGTTCCTTTGTTGACTCTCTGCCACATGGCCTCTCAGGGATTTTTTATACGTTCTCCTTCGAAGCATCTCGAAGATGCTCACCTCTCTTCCCTTGATTGGGCCATTCTCCCCCTGTGACCTGTGAGGCTGACCCACAGTAAAAATGTAACCTAATCCCAACGCCTCATTAACCCTTGGTTTACCTGAAGAGGGAAGCATCCCCCTTCAGCCAAGTCTAGATAATGGGAAGCCCCATTATCACACACCTCAACCATATATAACACACACACACAGAAGCATGATACATTTGAACCTATGGTGGGGAGCATGCCAGCTGCCTGATTCTACCTTTAAGGTTGTTCGGTTTGTTACTGCCCTGGCTAGCCCGAGCTTTGGAGATATAAAAAGATATCCATTGATATCAATAATTCAGCTTCACATATCCCTTCCATGTGCTTGCAAGGCCCCCAGACAAACACGCATACAGGCTCGGCCAATTATCGCCGTAATATTCCTAGACAATACGGGCAGGCCAGAAAACAGCTGACTCGCTGCTTTAGGAGACCTCTAGGCAAGTACCTCCATTAGGTATGCGAGCAACTCTCAAAAGATCCTCTGCCTTGCGCTGGCAGCTTGATGATCAAGCTATACAACGCTCAAGTATTCCGCGTTTGCATACCGGCTACTCTATTGATAAATTCGGCTCTAATTCAATCATTCAAATTCTGACCTTTCGGAGGCTTTGTCTCCAACTCCAAATCTATTGTTTCCCCTAAGTCCAACCTAGCCTGCGGTCACAATTCTCCTTAAAAAAACCCCTGACTTTGAGCGCTTCCTTGGATCGCTCCCAAGTTCCAGACCGCCTTGCTGCTGCTTTGCTTGGTGAGCTTCCCCTCAGCTCCACGTGCTGAGATACATCGAACCCGAGCTTCGCTCTCCATTTTCTTCTGGACTTCAGGACAGGTTTCGTATCACCCGAACCAACTATCCCTCTGAAAATCCCGCTATCTTACTCACACCTTTATTTTCCCTAGTTATCTGTGTGCTTGTGATGCTTACATTGTGTGCCTGTATTTAATAAAGACCATTCATTATTTTACAACCGGTTTGCTTCTTGACTTGGCCTGACCCCATAGACACTGGGTTGCAAGATCCTGCTAAGTTACCCTGCCTCTCGTTTTGCCAGCTTGTGCTCTGAACTAATTTCCCCAACTTATAGCAATTTGGTGTCCCTCCCGGGACCCCCAGAAAACAGGGTAACAGGTTCCTTCACGAGGCAGTCTGTGGGTGGGTGGTGGGGCTTTCTACAGTTTCCACTGCTGCCTTATGCCATTTTTAATATGGGACTTACAAGCCTTGCCTCACATTCTCTCTGCAGAGAGATTGCAAACACAAAATGAGATTTCTAAGTCCCTATTAAAAATGGCACAGGGCAGCAGTAGAGGCTAGAGCATGAATAATCAGATCTGCAAATGTTAAACCTGCAGATATGGAGGGCCAACTGTAGTACATTTTAACCACATAATCAATGGAAATAATAATATAATCTCTGTTCTCTGTAGCTGAACATTTCCAATTTATTGCTTTATTTTTATTTCCTTATCCTTCAGCAAACTATTGCCAAAAATCATCAAAAATAAAGAAATATGTCTTTATGCTCAGTCTAATTCCAAGTTGCCTTTGCCAATTAAAACAGAACCCATCCATGAATAAAGTGAGTTTTTTTTCCTCTTAGTGTTTAACCTAGTGTTTAACTGAGCACTAAAAACAGTATAACTGTTTTTAAAACGGCATTTGTGCTTTCCATAGATTTACCCAGATGAAGCCAAGCAACAACACACTCTATCTCAAGAGACAGTGTGGGAGTAACATATAGCTGTTTGGCATATATCTAGAGGGATTCCTACATAAAATATTAAAATTAATTATTCTCAGGGCTACTGAGTAAAGCTCATTACATTTGTATTGATCAGAACTTCAGAAGCTGACTTCCAAAGTAAATATATCTTCTGAACTCTCTGTATCCCCCACCCCTATCAGTACATATGGACCAGCAATTAATGTTCTTGCCTTAATGTGAAATTGGATTTAACTAGCCATATGGCCTTCTGCTCTGAGAATGACACTTAATTATATGGCTCACTGATACATAATTTGACAAGATATCTGAAATTTATGACTTCCAGACATAATTTGTATATGGTGCCAATATTAAAAAGTCAGCTTGGATGATAAATAGAGTATGCTTAATAAAACTGGACCCCTGAAATCTATTGCATGCTAAATTATTCCTCCCCCACACCATCATCACCCCAGGAAAGGACTTCAGCTATATGAAGTGATTAATATTAATGATCTTGGTGCTATTGCCACAATCGCAAAAGTCACCCTGGCCTGTTTTACTAGACAGCAGCTGCCGCACGTGATAGAGGTATGTTTGCCTATAGATCAGGGCACAACATACTGATGTTTCCACTCCACCCCTGCCATCAATTTTCAGTGTGAAGAGGAATCATGACAGGGATCCTGCTTCTGATTGTAACACCAAAGCTATGTTTATTTAATTTATATCCCACCTTTCCCCCAGGATGGAATCCAAAGCAGTGTACAATATTTTTAAAAGCACAATGTAATTTAAAAATTCTCAATACAAAAGTTAAAGCACAATTAAACTAATTTTTTTATTTTAAAAACACATGTTGCCTGCTGCACTTTGAACTGTTGTTGTTGTTATTGTTTTTGATCTTGATTGATATTGTTTATATATGTGTCTAAACTGATTTGTATTGATGGATTCAATATATTAGGCATACTGTAACATTTTTTTTCTTGAACTAATGATGATGATATGTGTTTCGCAGATTGCAGTGCTGGGCCAACGCTAACAAAATGAATTGCAACAGAGAGAAATGTTAGGTCCTACACTTAAGCAGAAAAAATGGAATGCACAGATATAGGATTGGGGACACGTGGCTGAATAACAATACATGCGAAAGGGATCTAGGAGTCTTGGTAGATCACAAGCTGAACATGAGTCAGCAGTGTGATGCAGCAGCCAAATAAGCTAAAGTGATTCTTGGTTGCATCAATAGGACTATGGTGTCTAGATCAAGCGAGATAATGGTACCACTCTATTCTGCATTGGTTAGGCCTCATTTGGAATACTGTGTCCAGTTCTGGGCACCTCAGTTCAAGAAGGATATTGACAAGCTGGAGCATGTCCAGAGGAGGGTGACCAAAATAGTGAAGGGTCTGGAAGCTATGCCCTATGAGGAGCGGCTTAGGGGGCTGAGTTAGTCTGTAGAAGAGAAGGTTAAGAGGGGACATGATAGCCATGTTCAAATATTTGAAGGGATGTCATGTCGAAAAGGGAACAGGCTTGTTTTCTGCTGCTGCAGAGACTAGGGCCCTTTTTGCACCTTACCTGGTGCCACTGGCATCACGCGGGGATCGTGCGAAAAGCCTCGTCCGGCAGGCACTTGCGTCCCTTCTGCTTCCCCTCTGCACCAGCTCCGTGCTGGCCAGAAGGAAGCATGAGTGTTCTACCCCTTCCTTCTGCAGCGCAGCTGGGTATTTTCCCAGGCTGCGCTGGGGGAGGAAGCACGATGGCCACATGTCTGGAGCCTCCGCATGCAAGGTAAGTGCATGCGGGGCATGGGAGCGACGCGCAATCGCACATAATTTTTGGCAATGAGCCGAAAATGATATAATGCGCGGTTGCCCCCTAATGGCCTCGGGAGCGTTGTGTGATTGCAAGGACATCATATGGAATGGTCCTCACAATTGCACAACACTCCCGAGGCCATTTCACAACAGAACTGGCGTGCAAAAAGGGCCTAGGACAAGGAGCAATGGATTCAAGCTGCAGGAAAGGAGATTCCACCTGAACCTCAGGAAGAACTTCCTGATGGTCAAGCTGTCCGGCAGCAGAATATGCTGCCTCAGAGTGTGGTGGAGTCTCCTTTTTTGGAGGTTTTTAAGCAGAGGCTGGATGGCCCTCTTTTGGGAATACTTGATGGGTGTTCCTGCATGGCAGGGGGTTGGACTCGATGGCCCCTGTGGTCTCTTCCAACTCTACGATTCTATGATTCTATATCCCACTTTTTGGGACTCAAGGCAGCTTACGACAACTAAAACAAATATAGTTAAAAATTCACAGCATACAAAAATTAAAAATCAACCCAGCCATCATAAAATCAAGCCACCATACAGTATAAAGCCACTTAAAATGAAGATCTCTGTAGTGAAGGGGTGGAAACATCAATGTGGTACACCCTGATTGACAGGAGAACAGACCTCCATCATTTGCAGTGCCTGCTTGTCCAGGAGACGCTATGTATGCTTAACTAAGGCCCTTTCCACAGAATCGTGACAACCCGGCCCAAGGACACGAGAGGAGCGGGACCACAAGGACACTTCTGCATGACATCATCATGGTCCCACCCTTCTTGTATTGTCAGCCAGTGTGATTATGGAGTATATCATTGACAGAGAAACTCTGTCAATGACTCCTGATTGTGTGAGCCTTCCATTGCAGCTGGCCATGCAGAAGGGCTGGAAGCGTGATCACACACTTCCTTCCCCACTGCAGCATGAGAGGAAGACTGGCTGCAGTGTGGAAGGAAGGGGCATGTCCCTCACGCTCCGTTCTGCAGGCAGCCCATCGCATGTGGAGCGGAGTGTTGGAGACACGCTCCCATTCCAGCAGAGGCACTGCCAGGATGACACTCAGACAACAATAGAGTAAAGTAAGGTGTGGAAAGGGCCCAAGTGTAAGTATACTTAAATAAGTAGCTGATCTAGGATCTCAGCCACAGTGTCCAGGAGCCCAGTCACACGACAGAATTACAGTGCTATTATTCCACTGTAACTGCCATGGTTCCATCCTATGAGACTAGCAGTTTAGTCAGAGATCTCTAATGCCCCACCAAACTACAAAACCTAAGATTCTATAGGATGGAACCATAGCACTCCATGGCAGTGGAATAATAGTGCTACAATTCTGTAGTCTGAATGGGCCCCTGATTGTGGGAAGTCATAGAGCCTTTCCACACTATACTGTTATAGTGTTATTATTCCATTTTCAGCATCCTGTGGAATTCTGGGGTTTGTAGTTTACTGAGGCCAAAGAGCTCTCTGGCTGAGAATTCTAAATGCCCCTCCCTAAACTGTAAACCAAAAGATTCCATAGGATATTGAAAGTGGAGTAACAGCACTATAACAGTATAGCGTGGAAATGGCCCTAGTCTAGTTTAAATGTTTTTAAAAAAAAAACGTGAAAAGAGAGCACAGTCTCTGAAGTTGACTTGACAATAACAACACCTGAGTAAGAGACAGAGAGAATACATGGGTCACCTTGTCATAGTCGCCCTCACTAGATTTAAAAATAATTACTATAATTTATATAGCAATGCAATGAACTTCACTAGGGTTAAGTGCATTGCATTGCTATATAAATTATAGTAATTATTTATTCCAGTCCAAATTTATTCCAGTCTTTTCTTAACTCATTTTTTTCCCTTATGCATTCCTTCCTTTTAGTGATGGTCTGCAAATTTTATTTTACTAATGTTTTTATATCCCACCATATATCTAAGGATCTCAATGTAGAATGCAGGCTAAAATACTAAATAAAACAGCAGTAATTTAACAGAATAAAACAGAAGACAGAAATCTACAACCAAATAGGTCAGCTATGCCATGGTCACTAAGCCTCAAAAGCTTGGAGGGAAAGTCAACCTGGAGCTGAAAGAAAACCAGTGTTACTACCGAGCCAGTCTGCAAAGGCATCATAGCAAAGAAGGCTCTCTCCCAAGTCTCCACATAATGTACTGATGTCACTGGTGCTCTCGCTGTAGCCTTCTTGCATGTCCTGAGGAAGTTGGTGGTAGGGTTGCCACGAGAAATACAATTCAGGGCTTCTATACCTTTACCTTTTTGCGTAGAAGAGGGAATTTCAGCAAGTGGTTCTTGTCATGCAAGTAGTGTCTGCTGAAATTTCTTATTCTGCACACCCATATTCAGCCTGGCAACCCTAATTGAAAGAAGCAAGGGAATGGGACTTTTCTTATGGTAGCACTCAAACTGTGGAACTCCCTGCCCCATGAGAAGCATTGTGTCCTGCCTCTCACAGTTTTTCATCACTGGAAAGACATTTTTGTTACTTAGGCAAGTATTTGGCTTACGTTCTGTTTGATGGTTTTGAGTTTCCAAACATCTTATCTTGCTTTGAAGTGTTTTCATTTTATTAACATGTTCTTATAATTTTAATTTATTTTTAGTTATGCTGGAAGCTACCATAAATGAGATCTGTTAAGAATGAATACAAATGGGATATAAATAAACACATTCAGGTTGAGCATGTGCAACCCATGTGTCTCCCACTTCCCCCACATGCATTCAGATAATACCTGGAACAGGCAGGTGTGGCTCCTGAATGTGATACTCTCTTATAGTAATGTGTGTGTATGTGTGTGTGTGATCTTTCTTTCTTTCTTTCTGAAGAGACTCTGCCAAGTCAGCCTTCTAGTCTAGGACTAAATTACAACTTTGCAAAGGTCAGTGGAGTAGTCAATGATATTCAATACCAATTTTTCATTCGGTTGGCTGAAAATACCGAGATACTCAGACAGAAACTGCTGAATATGTCCATAAATTATGTTTATGTGGAGTCAAACAGATATTTTAGCACCCACTTGCTGAGAGACAAGACATGGTTTCTCTATTTTGACAGATTTCATTCCAACATATCATCTCCATTCCAGAGCCGCTTTAAGGCAATGCAATTTATAGTTTCATTTTCTTAAAAGAGAGGGGATGTAAATTACTCCATATTTAGTCAAAGTCTGGCAGATGATGTTTATGTTGTACGGAATACAAATTCAGTAGAAATCAGAGTGTCTAATAAAAGTCATGTATTCATCTGAGGGGGAGCAAGATAGGAAGAAATATTCAGCTCCCTTCATTCTTTGCAATCATTTGTGTAATGGAGCCACAGGCCATTTCTGCACTACACTGTTGTAGTGCTATTATTCCACTTTCAACATCCTGTGGAATTCTGGGGTTTGTAGTTTACTGAGGCCAAAGAGCTCTCTGGCTGAGAATTCTAAATGCCCGTCCCTAAACTGCAAACCTCAGGATTTCATAGGATGTTGAAAGTGGAATAATAGCACTATAACAGTGTAGTGCAGAGATGGCAACAGTTTGCAGGACTGAAACCCAGGGAATTTTTGATTATCAGAGACAATAACATTATCTGCTACACTCCTGGGATTCCCTATTTCCTCTGAGTTTAGCTGCAATCTCCACCGGAAATGTAGGTGAAATAAATTTTCTCAGCAACTATTTACTGTTATGAAGTATCCATGTTGTTATCCAAAGCATTTTGGGTTGATTTGTCTGGAGAGGGCAAGACTCATTACATACCCTCCAGCGTTTCGCACATGAAAACTGGGATTCGTGTGGCCAAACAATATCAGAGTGAGGTGAAGATGGCAAAAGTTATTAACAAGGAAGAACACACAAGCTAAGAGAAGCTGCAGCACTTTGCTTTAGCCTTAGCCTACCAGAAAGGACAAGATTCCAATCGTTCTGTCTCTCCCTGCCCCCCCCCCCGAATTAATGGAGTGCAAACAATGTTTGCACTTTGAATTCAGTTTGCAGCAATTGAAGTAACCTAAGGACAAAGGGGAAAGAGGAGAGAGAAAGTAGGACCTTTTAGCTGAAAAAGTAGCATGACAGAGGACTATCCCTGCCAAATTGAGTAGGCCATTAGCCTTAAAAAAATTGCTGCTCCTGGTGGAGACGAAAACTGCTACAAATGTGTTTTTTCAAAAAATATACTGTATACGTATATACAAATCAACACAGTTACCTGCATTTCTGAGATGTCACTCTAATGATGAAGGCCTGCATTTCAAAATTCACAACTGCATTGCTGTTTGCCATCAATGTGCTCCAGCAGTGGGTAACCTCCAGAGACCCAAGGGCCACCCCAAACCTCTGTATAGTCCAACATGCCCACACACTTTGGTAGATGTGGTTGACCATTTAACTGCAATTTTTCTCACATGCAGAACCCATAGGGCCCTCGCACCCTCCACTATCTGTCCAGACAAGAGGTTTACAAGGTGCTCCAACTTAAAAGAAAATTATTTTAAATTGTTTCATAGATGGTACCTGACCCCAGTCCAAACAGCTAAGATGAGTAATAATAGCAATAAGACAAACTGTTGGAAATGTCAAGAGAGAGGGTCCTTCTTTCATATTTGGTAGAAATGTAAAAAAGCTAAAAAATTCTGGGTAGAAATTCATGAACATACTACAAACATTTTAAAAATTAACTTACTTTTGTTTGTGGATCTTGATACAAACACAAATTTTCCTGTTTACCTTGCTAATGGGCAATCAGTGCTTGCAAAGGGGAGAGGCTCTGTCCTTTTGCAAACAAAACTTGGCCCCAACAGGATAGGGACTTTGAGGATTCCTGATGCCTACTATTTGCCAGATTTAAAGGTCTCTCTTTATAGTGTGAGAACCACCACAGCAAGGGGAAACAGAGTCATTTTCAAAAAGCAGTCCTGCTTTGGTTTTCATGGCAAAAATTTAATTTTTTGAGGAATCCTAAAAGGTGACTGTTACCAATTGCAAGTTCTGGATTCATTTGCAAATAATGTAGTCCAATGCAATCACAAAGATTGTTTGAACTTGTGGCATTGCAGATTTGGCCACAGAAATGTAGAATGCGTTAAGAGACTGGCCAATCAAGAACTTGCTAGAGACTTTAATTTCAAACCATGCTCTAACAATAAAAAATGTATAGAGTGCTTAAAGGCGAAGGCAGTTAGAGCTTCACATCTGCCAGTTGCTGAGAGACTATCCACCAAGCCACTGGACCTTTTACATACTGATCTTTGTGGTCCATTCAGCCAAAAGTCTGAAGGTGGATATTCTTACTTTATGACTATTATTGATGATTTCAGCAGATATACATACACTTATCTTCTCAAAGAGAAAAGTCAAGCTTTTCAAAAATTCAAGGAATACTTTAATCTTGTCTCTAATAAGTTTGGCTACAAACCCAAAAGCCTACGTTCTGACAATGGAAGTGAATTTGTTAATGCAGAATTTGATGAGTTTTTAAAAGAACATGGCATTGAGCATCAAACTACCCAAATTTACACTCCAGAAAAGCACTGATTGCCCATTAGCAAGGTAAACAGGAAAATTTATGTTTGTATCAAGATCCACAAACAAATCCCTGCGATTGAAGTAGTGACTGGTAGCACGACTATCAATAACAATCATATCGTGATATTGATTCTCAGTAGACTGGGGTAGTCTTTCATTAATCAGACCAATATTAACATTTGTGGAAGATCTCTGCTTGGAGTTAAAAGCTGACTTAAGATTACTTCTATCAACCTTTAGCACCAGAGATTTATTTACTGAACACCTTGGATAGATTAAACGTTCAGTCAAGGAATAAATATTCCAGAATTCTGTTATATATGATTTAAGCTGCCAGATTAACCTATGCACAAAAATGGAAGGACCCACATATCCCAACAATAGATGATTGGATATTTAAATTATATGATATAGTGGAGATAGACAAATTAACATTAATGTTGGATAACAAATCTAAAAGAGATTTCAAACAGGAATGGAAAATTTTAATTCCCCTCTGGGAAATCAGATGGGGGACGTTATCAGTAGCAAGACTCGATGATTAAGACTTGCTTTATCTATTCTTCTTTATTTTTATTTCTTGTTCTTTTCTCTTCTCTTTTTTCTATATTATATGTTTCTTGACAAAAGTTTGGATTTGGAGGAAAGGAACTACACTCTTGAAAGGAACCACACTGGGCCTTGTTATTCAAAAACAGATCTTAAGTCCTTTCCGCACCTTACCATTTTTGGGCGCTGGGGTGCAGGGATCGCGTGAGCAGCCTCTAGCGAGAGGCTCTCGCTTCCCCACTGCTTCAGCTCTGCACGAGCTGCCTGCTCCCAAGCAGGTAGTGCGAGAGCCCCACCTCTTCCTTCCGCAGCGCAACCTGGGAGTTTCCCAAGCTGCGCTGGGGCAGGAAGCGTGGTCTCCGCGGCTCTGGAGGCTCCGCACACATGGCAAGTGCGTGTGGGGCCCTGGAGCAATGCGCAATCGAGCACCATTTTCGGCTGAAAGCTGAAAATGAAAAAGTGCGTGAGCGACGCCTGCCAGAGCCTGGAGCATTGCGCGATTGTGAGTACATCACACAGATTGCTCCTCACAATCGTGCGATGCTCCAGGCGCCCTTTTGCATGGCAAATGCCGTGCGAAAGATTGACTTGTTAAGTAATAACAGGTTAGAAATTCCCTCCTGTAGCATGGCTCACTACCTTTTCCAGTTTTAATGCTGAAGTTAATACTCTATTTTAAACGAGTTCATTATTTTTAGAATGTTAGAATTCATTAAGGTTGATGACTTTCCCTTTGGCAAGTTCAGTAAGAAAGTTAAAAAGAAAGTCCTTGGGAAAAGAAGGAATAGGACTGGAGGAAACGTCCCACATTAATGTGTTGTTGGGTAGGCTAATTTGGCGGCTTTATTATAGCTGTTGTTGAGAGGTATGAGAAACAGAAACTTCTGGAAATCCAGTAGAAGAAGAACTGGGAAGTAATTGAAGAAGAATGGATTTAAAAAAAGTCTAGACTACAATAGAAGAATGGGATGGATTTTTTGTTTGCTTAGGCCTCAGGTTGCCATGGGCCTTTCAAAAAGACAGACCCTTTAGGTCAGAAAGGCTTGTACTCCCCAGTGGCATACCGAGGCTCAGCGGTGCCCAGGGCAAGGGGGCTGGGCAAGCGGCCGCAGGGGCGGGGCGAGCGGTGGGTGGGGAAAGCAGAGGGGGGTGGGGATGGGGGAAGCAGTGGGCAGCGCGGGATGGGGGGAGTGCCGATGGGGGGCAGGCAGGCGTGGCTCCTCTTTTTTGCGCCTCCCCTGATATTGGTGCCTGGGGCACACATCCCAGTTGCCCCACCTTAGATCTGCCTCTGGTACTCCCTTCCCCACCATTTCAAGCCTTCATGGAAGATGACAGAATATTTCTAGGACGAGGAATCAGAGGTATTGTGATTCACCATTATTTTCTAAGAGCTAGTGTGGTGCAGTGGCTTGAGCACTGAACTATAATACTGGAGACCAGGGTTCAATTCCCCACTGGGCTGTGGAAACCTGCTGGGTGACCTCAGGTGCATCACACACTCTCAGCCCCATAAAACTCCATGTTAAGTTCACCTAAGTCAGAAACAACTTGAAGGCACACAACAGCAACAACAAAGTGTGTGCGCGAAATGGTGTACAGTATTTTAAATCTGTTACTGGTAATTATGTCTTAAATGTTTTTTTAAAAACTTTTTTAAAACTTTTAATATAACAGTGTTATTTAATTCTTTTTAACTTTGTAAATTAATATTTTACCTTAATCTGTTTAAAATTATTGTAAGCCACCTTGAATCCCATCTCAGGAGAAAGGTGGGATATAAATTCAAGTATATAAATAAAATAATACATAAACTATGGCTGGGAAAGATCCTTGTCAGGGAACATAGAGTACTGTCGCCAATCAGTGTAAACATTACTGAACTAAATGGACCAATGGTTGTTGGGGGTAGCTGAGTAGCAGCTGCGCATTGTAGGCCCTTTTTGCACCTTACCTCGTTCCAGTGTCATCATGAGGGGATCACGCAAGAAGCCTCTTGCAAGAGACACTCACGTCCCCTCCGCTTCCCTTCCGCGCCAGCTCTGTGCTGGCCAGAAGGAAGCGTGAGCTCTCTGTCCCTTCCTTCTGCAGCGCAGCCGGGTACTTTCCCAGGCTGCGCTGGGGGAGGAAGCACAATGGCCATGTGTCCGGAGCCTCTGCACACAAAGTAAGTGTGGGGGGGGCAGGGGAGGGATGCGCGATCGCGCATCATTTTTGGCAACGAGCCAAAAATTATATAATGTGCAATCACCGCCTAATGGCCTCGGGAGTGTCGCACGATTGCAAGGATGTCATGTGGAACAGTCCTTGCAATCTTGCAATGCTCCTGAGGCCATTTTGCAACAGGACTGGCGTGCGAAAAGGGCCGTAGTTAAACATGTCCTCACCAGATCCTAAGAGGGGGGTGAGTCTGGCTAGAAAGAATGGAGTTGAAAGGAAGACAAGTTAAGGTGTTCACGTGGCTGCTTCATCATCACATGAGCTCAATACTGTTGTTCTATGCAGTGATCTTCTACTTTATAGTGTGACTGTGGTGTTTTTTGTTTTTGTATGTAAATCCACAGTAATCATTAATTCATCTCCTAGACTGACAGCTTGGTCTCCAAAGTCTTTTACATAGCAATGATTTGATAAAAACATGTGATGCTTAGTTCTTAATTATGTTTATTCTGTTCCACCAAATGAGCTGCATTGGAAGCATCAAATTCTTGTGCCTCTGGGGAGGCACCAATAGTGTGTATAGCCTCTCTCCCTGAGAACTGGCATTCTAATTAATGTTCAAAATGAAAAGAGCTTTCTCTTATCTACTTAGCTGGAGGACTTTGTCTAAATTGATAGTTTCAGTTGATTTTGTACTCATTTTGAACATCAGTACTAATTTCCAGGGTGAATGGATTCCCTATTATATGGTGTTGTATGGTGTCATCAATGTTCATGGTGGTTGTGGACTATGAAAGAACAAGCACCTTTTGCTGAACTATAATGCCCATGATACCTAACCAACTAGCCTGGGATAATAGGAAATGTAATTCAATACATTACTTTTTGGACTACAGTTCCCAGAATTCCCCAGCCAGCATGGCCACTGAGTTTACTTAAGTCCATCATTTTTTGATATGGGCCACACTGATGTGTATTGTTCTTAGAAGTGACAGACAGTACCAGACAAGAGCATGTGAAAAAGAAAAGGTTGACACTGGCAAAAGAAAAAATTAATGAAGTGGAAGTTGTTCGACAAAAGAACACCACAGAACATGTTTTTGACAGTAACACATAAATGTAGCTGGTTACGTTTTTCCAAGCCAGGATGTAAAGCAACTGGGAAAGTTTCACCTGCTTTTCTGTGAGAACAGACACATAAGTTGGTAGGGTTAGTCAGGTGGACCTGGCAGCCACTGTGATTGAAAATGGGGATCATGAAAGTCATGATCTGATCAGAGCTGGTGCAGTGTGGTAAGAAAGAGAGATAAAAATCAGGAAGCCCTTCTGCTTAGATTTCTCTTTTGGCATAAACTCACCAGGTAACTTTATGCAAGCCTTCCACTACTCTTCCCTGACACCCAGCTTCAGTCCACTTGTCTGTATTGAGCAGGATAATTAAATCAGCTCAAAGGCTCATCAAGATGGGCCAATAGTTCTCATAAATGTTTGGCTATTCTTTTTTCTGGATTTCTTGCCCACATCCAGTCATGTACTAGATATACCAGGGTTTCATCTAACCATTTTTCACTCCTTAAATTGTGGTTAACTGTGAAGGTCCCCACTATGAACTCGACATCTCCTCCCCGTGTTCCACAATCTTCCCTGTTCCCAATCTGAATTGTTTGTTTATTTTTTGTATATTTGTAGTGCAAAAGTGACACAAAATTTAACGGCTACATACCTTTATATTTGTATAAAGTTCTGGGGAAGGGAAGAGAAAAGAAAAGATCCTACTGTGAATACAGCATTGTGCAGAAAAAATACACTGGAAATGTAATGAGAAAAAGAAGCTCAGAAGGAAACTTTTGTGGCAAAGGTCATGCCTTGATCCAACACCTCATCAGTGGAACTGCCCAGCAGTGTAAAAGGAACCAAGACAATGAGAACTTACTCTTGCCTTTATTGGAAACTATAGCAGTATCATTCCACTTTAATTACCCTGGTTCTGTCCTATGGAATCCTGGGAGTTCAAGTTTTGGGAAGGGCATTTAGAATTCTAGCCAGAGCACAGCTCACTTAACTACAAACCTCATAATTCCCCAAGAGCAAACCATGGCAATTAAAGTAGAATAACAGTACTATGATTCTGTAGTGTGAATGAGCCCCAGGGTGGGAGATGTGTGGTATTAATATTTTTTAAAAATCCAGGAAATCCCATCAAATCCCAAACTTTATGCCCATTCTAGATGAGTCCTCTGGTATAGCAGTGGCAGAAAACACTAGGCCTTAGGTTTCCTCAGATGGTGTCAAGGTCAGAGACCCAGGCAGTGAGCCAGCCCAGAGAAGGGAGTGGGAGAGCTAGCAGAGTCCTGCCGGGAGGAGTCAAGCAAGCAATTACTCAAAGGAAGTCCATTTACCTAAGCCAGAGTGACAAGCGAAAGCCATAGTCAGAGTTCCAAAAGCCAGGGCTCAGGAGCCAAGAGATCAATCCAAGGTATCAGGAGCCGGGTGCTGGAAGCAAGAAACAGGCAAAGGGAGGACTTGTAAGAAATTTGCCACAAACAAAGGGAAGCTTTCAAGCAGGCAGTTATATAGCCCCAGGCACAGGTGTGTCGCTTCTTAAACTTAGCCAAGGAAGCCTCCCTTTGCACAGCTCTCTTCAGTCTCCGCCTTGATTGGGGGCTGATTGAAGCAGGCTCCCGAGCATCTTCAGAGTCAGGTCCCTGTTGCCCTAAAGGAGCAGGCAGAGGAACGTCCGCGCCTGCTTGGTCCACGGCAGCAGGGGGAGCTCTTGAGCTGCAGGACTCATCTCCACCCAGAGCCACAGGGACCAACAGCTGCTGCTCGTCATCAGCAGCTCTGACAGGGGCTTCAGTTATCACAGATGGTCACATCCTTTTCCCCATGACATTATTATTCAGTGATAGCCCAGATTTTATACAACCCTCCCCATTCTAAAAGACTGAAATGTCTCTCAAAGGCTGAATTACTGGCAGGAAAAGACTTGTGTTAAAGTCTGTTGGCATTTTGGGTCCCACCTTTTTGCCTGTGGACCCACTCACTGCTATCATGCAACCCCTTAAAGAACTATTTGACTTTCCACCTTTACCTTTGCTGTTGTCGTGAGGATTACAATTAAGTGAAGCACATGAAGTGGTGTGAACAGTTGACAGCAATATACAAATGTTCAGTGTTATTATTATGAGGAAATACAGTTTGTTGCTTTGAAGCAGTGTCCCATTTCCTTATTGTGAAAGAACTGGGCTTTGTTGATGTTGCATAATTCCCCTCAACACAGGCTATATCCTCTCCTTAATCTTCAGGGAATTGTCCTTTCCCTCATCCCTGATGTTTGTTGCAGCAGTAGCAATAACAAAAGTTGTAAAAATAGACATACTTCCATATTAAAGTCTGTAAAATACATAGCCTTTGTTTCTTCATACAATAAAGAGGGGTATAAAATTTAATTATGCATTCCTCCCTCAGAGAGAACTTGTGCTATTTTGGTTTTTTAAGGAATGATGAATCTCCAGACTTCTTCTTGTCCCTTTTATACCCTCACAAACTGAAGATGCAGAGACATCTGTGACTGATGAATATTTGCAAATGGAAAAGAACTGGCTGAGTCCTATTTTTCCCAAATGCCTTTCTGAAGTTTTCTATTATTAGAAGTCTGTCATCTTAAATGAGTTGTCACTTTGTTATTTATATTCATGGCTGGCTCCATTGTTTTTGAAAGGCTGCAGCTAATTTAAAATTCTTCTTTTGGGGCACTTGATTTTTGTGTTTACAGAGGATGCTGAAGTTGGTTCTTTATTCCCTCTTCTAGAACTAAATTCAACCTCATACTAAAGAACTTACTTTTTAAATTAGGTCTGAAACAGAGCTTGGAAATGTTACCTTTTGGACTACCACTCCCAGAATTTCTTGCTGGCATGCTGTTACTCTGACTTCTGGGAGTCCCTGGGGGACACCTGGATTTGCTTCAAAAATACAAAGGTTGAGGAAAATGAACAGAGCACTGCTTAGCAAAATGGAGGGCAGAGCAACTCAGCGAGATCTTTTATCCTATGCTTACAGGGTCAGACTGCACGAGAAAGAGAGAAGTCAAGTGTCCAATTAAAAGTACTTTATTTAGCAAAATTGGCAGGATTTCCACACACACACACAAAAACACTTACTCACACAAGCACACAAGGACTACTGAGTTTTGAAAGTCTTAAGAATGGGAAAAGTTAAGGGGGAAAAATGCGATTATATTGCACCTGATCTTGAAGACTGCAGTTCGGAAAAAAGTTAAGATAGATCAGCAGACAAAGAAAAAGACTGACGAGAGCCTTAAAACTAGCAGGTGCTAGTCAAAGGCGGAAGTACGCCTGAGCAGAAGAGCAAGCGAGTGAGAGAGAGTGCCAAAAGGGAACTCAATTATAGTACACGACATGCCTGGAGTGGGGGAAGACTCTTTCCGGAAAAGGACAAATGGCCGAATCAGGCAGATGGGGCAAAAGATTTTGATGGCAGTGTGATCGGGGATCAGGAAAAAGATAGGTGTGAGGATGGTGCAGTTATGGATTTTTTTTTTTGAATCATAGAATCATAGAATCATAGAAATGTAGAGTTGGAAGAGACCACACGGGCCATCCAGTCCAACCCCCTGCCATGCAGGAACACCCTCAATCTTCCTGTTTTCCTGAACCAGACTTATCAATCAACCAAAAACTCTTTCTTTGAATTTTCCAACAACTGGGTGTCAAATTAAGTTGGTAGCCAGTTTTTATGGATTGGTTTTCCATAGGATGTGCAAAGCACAGGGGGTTTTGCTCTTCTCCAGAGATGCCCTTTGTTCTCCTTGCAAGAGCCATTAAGTTGAACTCAGCCATGCTCTGGGATCATCTCTGATCTGTTTTTCTAGTCAGTTCCTCTTCCACATAGCCTTATCCAGTCATTGTATATGATTTCTATTTTATGCCAATTAAACACATATGCCTATATACATATAGCCAAGTAGACTATCAGAACAGTGGAGTTACAATACTATGCTGGCTGGAGATTCTGAGAGCACTAATGGACTCTTCTTCACTGGAGGTTTTTAAACAGATGCTGGACAGTTACTCCTCAAGAATGCTTGAAAACTGTGATTTCCAGCCATGGCGGAGGGTTGGACTTGATGACCCTTGCAGTCCCTTTCAGTTCCAGAATTCTCTGGTTGTACAATTTTGTCTGTTGGCCCTTCCTGTTGGACCATTGAGCTGTGTCACAGCATGAAGGCTTGTCAATGATGCTGAGTATACTAGCGAAGCTGGGAAGAACTTAGTTTTTGGACTACGTCTTCTAATGACTATGTTGATTAGTGACAGCACATTTGAGGACAGTAATTTAGCTTGAGGGTAGCTGGTAAGCTGTAGAGGACACACTACTTTGTCCTCCAACCCCTTGCCCCACTCCTCAGCAGCCACTGCCTGAAATGACAACCTGCTTCTGCCTAACAGTAGGGTTGGCCCTAATTCCATTTCATTTGTGAGGGATGGGGCAACACTGAATGTCAAGATGTCATGTATTTCATATCAAATTTACCATGGGAAGCATGTGGGAGGCTCGGATTGGCCGCAGCCACATAGCCTGTGAATGTAGGTCCTAAAAGTTCACGAGGCAGCAAGTTAGTGTTCAGACCAGCAGAGCAATCTTTCCTTGCTTTTATAAGAGCTCCCTTGCTCGCCATGTCTTCTGTCATGGGCGAGAATTCTTTGTGCACATAGCACACAGGAATAAAAGGAGGGCAAAGCAGGTGGAGCACAGTTGCTGTGTGGTGGTAGTGGGGAACAAAGAGAGAGAGAGAGACTGTGGCTGAAGGCAGGATTTTGCATGTAAGGTGGACAGCAGCTCTGTTTGTAGAGCTGTGGTTGATGAGGTTTTCTCCCAGTACAGCAGGTTCAACATTCGAACTGCCTTCAAGTCCTTTCTCTCTCTTCCTCTTTCTCTTCCCACCCCCTCCCTAGCTTTCTGGATTTTCTTATTAAACATCATCGTTAACCTGTTAATCACTCCACAGGGGGAAAGGGAGGCCCCAGGGGAAGCAGGCAGATTAAAAACTGCAGACTGTTTTGCAGGAACTGGTGCCAGTTATTGACAAGATGTCTGAGAATAATTTTAATGCTTACACTCTGCAATAACTCTGATCTGTCCCCAGTGAATGTGGGGTTGGCAGCAACCAGCGGACAAGAACATAAGGTAATTGCAGCTCATATATTCACATTAGACTGCAATCTCACTCCAGTGGACCCAGGCCTGTGCCAATCTCATTTGGCAGCAAAAGTCACAAGATAAAACTAGCTATAATTGTCCACAATATTGGAGCTAAGGCTATGATGTACAGGAATGCTTTTGGTCTGCTGGTCCGGGCTGTGATCGAATATAACAGGAATTCTCAGGAGTCTCTTTTGCCATCTAATTAGAAACTTTGCGTGTCGTTTTATATTCTGATTTTCTTTGCAACTGGCTACTGTCTGATACACCTGGTTCTATCCATGCACTGAAAGCAGAAGGCACTTCTAAAGCAATAGTACAGGTCATAGCCATTTGCATTTCACTCCCATGTTTCTCGAAGTCTGGATTGCTGGTAGCAGCCCAGAAGTTTCTCTGGAAATGTGTTTATAGCTGAGACAGATATTGGCAGCCATAGCTTCTCAGAAGTTAGGAGCTTTTTTAAAACTGTAACTCCCAGAATCCTCCAGCCAGAAGTGCTTCTGAGAGCTAGAAACCAAAATGGTAATTGTTGCATGCTCCACAGCATCTCTTTCCTGCCATCAGTGTTTTGCTCATCTTCCTACTTTGCCTGATGTAGCCTGTGAACGAAGGGCAGGATGAACAAAATGAACAACAGGGGAGTGAGGCTGGAAGAGAGGTGCTTACAGCCTCTGCTTCCCAACCTTGTAACTTTTAAAGAGAAGTACAGTGTGTGTGTTCTGGGAATGTGGAGAGTTGAAATAGATGTGTTTCAATAGCCATTTCCGCACTAGCCTGTTATAGCGCTATGATTCCACTTTCAACATCCTATGGAATCCTGGGGTTTGCAGTTTCGGGAGGGGCCGATAGGCCCCTCCTGAAACTGCAAACCCCAGGATTCCATAGGATGTTGAAAGTGGAATCATAGCGCTATAACAGGCTAGTGCAGAAATGGCCAATGTTTGCATAATTTGTTCCACTCCGATACAATCAGATGTCCCTGAATGGCTGGTAATGCACAGATGCATAATGCCACAATGACGGAGTAATAGTAAAAAGGAAATGAGCCATAAACTAGACAGAATATGAGTTAGCCTAGGTTAAGTGCATTTACTTTTTTCTTAATTGAGTAAAGAAGGCCTACTCATGGAAGCTCTGCTTCCTAGAGTAGGATCCGATTATGTAGACTGAAAGCAGAAGTGAGGCCAACTTGTCTGTTTGAGCCATGTCCATTCTTGCTCAGTAAAGCCGCCAGAGAAGGACTGGCCAGTTGGGTAGTGGAGGTTGTACATGCTTTGCAAGAGAGCTATGTTCCAACCACTCTAAAAGAAGCAATTGTAAGACCTTTGTTTAAAAAATCTTCATTGGACTCCACCACCTCAGATAACTATTGGCCAATCTCTTTCTAAGTAAAGTCCTAGAGCTAGTGGTGGCCACACAACTCCAGGCTTTCTTGGATAAAATGGATTACCTGGATCCATTCCAGTCTAGGTTCAAGCCTGGTTATGGGACAGAAACAAAAATGCTGTTGACTCCTGTGACATTAAATTTGTTGTGCTTTCATCCTGTTGATGAAAAAATTCTGAACTTTTTTGTTCTTTTATGATTTTATTTTCAGAATGTTGTGTAGCTGGGACAATTATGGCATCTTGCTCACAGCCTTTGTAACAGGCACGCTCACTGTTTAATGAGTTAAACCTATCCAAAGCTACACCCCATTGTTTACATGATGGAGTTATATTATTCTGACTACTCTGCTCTGAAAGCATATGGCTTATAGCATCTACAAGTAGCAGGTCACAGTCAGTTGATACACAGAAGTTACCAGCTGGTGGAAAACCACCAGTACTATTGGATAATAATTTAAGCAGGTCTTCTAGATCAGAAAATTAAAAAAAAAAAAAGGACTAACATCTACGTCAGTTTCCATGATTTCAATTGCTAGCTCGGAAGATTCTTGCCATACTACAGTGACTTGAAGGATCTGATTCACAAATGTCTTTTTCACGTTTGCCATTTTTTCCCTAGTGCCAAGTCATCTGCATGTCATGAAACTGATAGTTTATCAGAGTTACCAGAGAGCAATAAAGCTCCTGCTTCCACTAGAACTCCACCGGCTTATGTTAGATCAGCATCAGTGAAAATGTTAAATTTGTTCTGAATGATTACAGACCAGTTGTAGAAGCATGAAGATGCAGTATGCCAGCTGTTTATGAATACACAAAACAGTCCTGAGTTTCAGATGAAAATAATCACAGTGCTTTACTCTTAATTGAGAATCATAATAGTTCTCCTAAACACGAATCCCAGTGCTGTAATTTGCTTGAAAAAGACTCCCAAAATGCTGTGTTAGGTTTGTGTTCTGGTTCTGCATTGTCTCCAACAAGACCTATTAGTAATAAACCAAAAATATCAGATATAGTTGTTAAAAAAGCTACTGTCTCAAGCTCATCAGGAGAAAGTCATATGCCTTTAGAGCAGAGTAGTCAGAATAATATAACTCCATCAATTATACGATGGGGTGTAGCTTTGGATAGGTTTAACTCATTAAACAGTTAGTGTGCCTGTTACACAGGCTGTGAGCAAGATGCCACAGTTGTCCTGAGAATAAAATCATGAAAGAGTATATGGGACAGAAACAGCCTTTGTTATCTTGGTGGGTAACCTGCACTGGGAGTGTGTCCCTGTTGGTCCTCCTGGATCTTTCAGTAGCATTTGATACAATGGATCACGGTATCCTTCTGGGTCATGTGGCTGATATGGGACTTGGGGGCATTGCTTTGCAGTGGTTTCAGTCTTTTTTGGCTGTACATTACAAAAGGGGACTGTTGTTCAGTCACTTGGCTTTTAGCCTGAGGGGTTCCACATGGGTCAGCACTGTGCTTTTTTTTTATTTATCATTTTTGTACATTATTTTAATAGAAAACAAATATTTAAAAACAATTTCTCCATCATATTTTTAACTACATACATTAAAGTTTACTGTATTTTCTTATCCTTCTACACTTCTACTTAGAATCTTAGTATTAACATAAATGTTACCGGTTGTTTATGTACTACAACATTTGTCTTTTAATAACCTCCAATCCAGGTCCTTACGTACTGGATATTCTGTTAGGTAACCTTAACACTTTAGTACATATTTTCTTAAAATCCTTTGGAATATAATAGTGTATTTTTATCCAACTACTCATTCTCAAATGCTCTTTGTATGTTAATTATATTTTGTGTTGGAGGTAGTTATCTATTGGAGCCCATTCATTTTTTATGCTTTCTTCTGTTCGGTTTCTTAATTTTCGTGAAAGAGCATCTGTTGACATCTACATGAAGCCCTTGGAGAGGTCATCCAGAGGTTGGGGCTGTGCTCATGATATCCAGCTCTATCTACAGTTGATGCCAAGGAGGTTGTGGTAATACTGAATCAATGTCTGGTTTCAGGAAAGGACTGGATGCAGGGGAATAGATTTTAGTCCAGATAAATCTTAATCCAGTCAAGATAGAAGTACTTCTGGTCAGTTGGAAGTCCAACCTGAGGTGGAATCTCAGCCTCTTTCTGGATGGAGTCGCACTCCTTATGAAAGATCAGGTGCATAGCTGAGACCCCGGCATGGAACCCACCAGTCACCACTATATGAATGTACAATTCTACATGTGATCCACATCTGTGCCTTGAGATATAAATGCTATTTAGAGAGGGCAGAGCATGGAAAGGTTACTTTTTGGACTTCAGCTTCCAGAATACTGCAGCCAGCATGCTTGTTAGTCACACTGGCTAGGAGATTCTGAAAGCTGGAAGCAGCAGTGAGGAGCAATGTTTCCAAGCTTTCAGAGAGAGCAGGTCAGTTGTACCACAGTTGGGAAGACTGTGACCAAGTGAGCTGTCTCTCCACTCAATCTGCCGTCCCAGTTGTGATAGAAATATCAAAGCCCCTCCTCTACTTTCCTTTGGTTTCAATCTTTAAATCAAACTTGGATTGGAAAATTCTACAGATGGACACCTTTAAACAGAGGGCTGTTCTCTCGAAAGGAGAGTACATGGCTATCCTACTCAGATTCATGGAAGTTCAGGTCCCAGGTCAGCTTACTGAGCGCGCCATAAAGAGTTCTTGAACATGATTCTTTGTAATGATTGGGATGTTTGTGGGCTTCTTTGAAACCTATTCACAATTTGGGACTACTTCTGTGCAAAAATTTGTATGCGATTGTTTTGTGCAGAAAGCAGTATTTTCGGCATAGAAAACAGAATTTTGCACCCTCTGCATAGGAATATCATTTCCTGTGCAGAAAATGTGTTCTGCACAAAATAATTGCATACAAATTTTGCACAGAAGTAGACTTGAACTGCAGAGAGTCTCATTAGTCCCAGAATCTTCTTCTGAGGATTTCTTGACATTTGAAAAACATGTCTTTCAACAATGTTTGGAATATTGTTTGCATCCCTACTCCAGATGTTGTTGAATTGCAACTCTTAGCAGCCCTAACCAGCATAGCCAATGGTGAAGACTGCTGGGAGTTGCAGTTCAGCAACTGCATGATCCCCACTCCCATTTTACTGGGCCTATCCTTGTACTTCCAGAGGCCTATACAAATTAGTGAAGTGAAGGCAGCTGTTTATAGGTCTCTTAGACATTTTATTGGCTGATGTATTTAAACATACCAAGACATTCTATTCTGCCCTTGTGCTACTATTTCACATCACTCAGGGTGGCTAACAGCAAATAGCTCTTAACTTTTGACAGTAACCATAATGTTTTCCCAGTAACTACTAACATCACTTAAAAGCAATAAAATACAAAAATCTATAATATATAATAAAAACATAATAAAAATGTATCATTACATTAAATCAAAGAAGCAAGTGCCTATCTGAACAGGAAGGTCTTCATCTTACAGTAAAACATAATTAAAGAGGGAGTCAACTCAGCCTTTCAGGGCAAGGAATTCAAATGTTTTAGTACAATCACTGAGAAGGCTGCTTCTTCTTCTCTTGTGTCATGTTCCTAAAGTTGAGATTGGTTATGCCATTGTATCTCCAGTTCTAGGCATGGTTGTGAAAGCTGGACAGTGAAGAAAGCTGATAGGAAAAAAACCCAACTCATTCCAAATGTGGTGCTGGAGAAGAATTCTATGGATATCCTCGATTGCTAAAAAGATGAATGAATGGGTCCTAGAGCAAATCAAGCCTGAACTCTTTCTAGAAACCAAGATGACTAAACTGAGGCTGTTGTACTTTGGCCTTATCATAAAATATGTCCCTGAATCTGTAAGACCTGAGCAGGGAAGCTGATCATAGGGTGACCTGGAGGTCTCTCATCTATAGAGTCACCATAAGTCAAAGTTGACTTGTTAATAACATCATGGGTTGTTGTGGGTTTTCCAGGCTTTGAAGCCATGTTCTATTAGTATTTTTTCCTGATGTTTCACCTGCATCTGTGGCTGGCATCTTCAGAGGAACTGGTGGCATGGAAGTGAGACAGAGTATATATACTTGTGTAGTCCCCAGGTGCGAGGGAGCAATTTGCATGTGTTACAGTTGGCCTGTGTGATGGCCTATTGTTACATGGGATATCTCCCAGGGTTGTATTGTTAGTCAGGGGATACACATAACAGTGTGTTAATTACATTAGCCATCCATTGTATTGTTTCTTGTTGAGGGATCCCCAGAGTCTGGGTGGTATTCATTGGCATATTTTTGAGTCTCGATTTTAGTGTTCTTCAGTACTGGCAGCCAAATCTTGTTTATTTTCCAAGTTTCTTCTTTCCTGTTGAAATTCTCCATGTGTTTATGGATTTCAGTGGCCTCTCTGTGTAGTCTGACATAGCAGTTGTCAGAATGGTCCAGAATTTCTGTGCTTTCAAAAAGCATTATATTATT
This sequence comes from Cyclura pinguis, assembly GCA_030412105.1. Lineage (NCBI taxonomy): Eukaryota > Metazoa > Chordata > Lepidosauria > Squamata > Iguanidae > Cyclura > Cyclura pinguis. Next base: position 258,928,753 of record CM059601.1, on the reverse strand, counting down.
ATGTGTCCAGGTTGGTTTATGACATGTTCTGCTACTGCTGATTTTTCTGGGTGGTTCAGTCTGCAGTGTCTTTCGTGTTCTTTGATTCGTGTTTGGACGCTGCGTTTTGTAGTCCCTATGTAGACCTGCCCACAGCTGCAAGGTATGTGATAAACTCCAGCAGAAGTTAGAGGATCCCTCTTGTCCTTTGCTGAACGTAGCATTTGTTGAATTTTCTTGGTCGGTCTGTAGATTCTTTGGAGGTTATGTTTCTTCATCAATTTCCCTATGCAGTCAGTGAACCCTTTGATGTATGGGAAAAACACATTCCCTTTGGTTGGCTGCTTATGTTCACTGTTGTGTTTTTTTCTGGGTCTTGAGGCTCTTCTGATGTCTGAACTGGAGTAACCATTGGCCTGTAGAGCCCAGTTTAGATTATTCAGTTCATCTTTCAGGAGGTGGGGTTCACAGATTCTTTTTGCACAGTCTACCAGAGTTTTTATTGTGCTCCTTTTTCGTCCTGGGTGATGGTTGGAGTTTCTGTGTAGATATCTGTGTGTATAGGTTTTCTGAAACTGTGTGGCCCAAGTGTTGGTTAGGTTTGTGGATGACTCTGGAGGTCCCTCTACGAGAAACAATACAATGGATGGCTAATGTAATTAACACACTGTTATGCATATCCCCTGACTAACAATACAACCCTGGAGGATATCCCATGTAACAATAGGCCATCACACAGGCCAACTGTAACACATGCAAATTGCTCCCTCGCACCTGGGGACTACACAGGTATATATACTCTGTCTCACTTCCATGCCACCAGTTCCTCTGAAGATGCCAGCCACAGATGCAGGCGAAACGTCAGGAGAAAATACTAATAGAACACGGCCTCAAAGCCCAGAAAACCCACAACAACCTTTGGATTCCAGCTGTGAAAGCCTTCAACTTTACATCAATAACATCATGGTTCCTCAGCTTTCATCCTGATCCATCACAGATGTGCATTCATCATGCAATGCACAGTCCAGCTTGCTGTCTGAGGTACTAGTTTTTCTCAGCTCCACAGCAGCACATAATAATTTTTTTAACTGGGTTAGAGCTGTTAATGCCACAAATTAAAAACAGGGCTGTAGATATGAAAGAGAAGCTGCCTGAATAGGCCCATTACTCCAAGGTGCCATTTTGTAATGCCATTTTGCAATGGCAAGGAAGCACTTCTCCTCTGGAAGAATAACAGCCTTCACCTCTTGGACTGCTTAGCAGCAGAATTGTCACCCATTTCTTCTGTCGGGGCTCCTATGCTTTTAACAGGTAAAGCTTTCCCAAGTATGAGACCCCAGTGAGGAGAGAAGCATTCAACCTCTGAGTACCTCTCCCCAGTTCCAATGCTGTTAAAAGGCACAGAGGCCTAAATTGGCGGGGAAGATGGTAATTTGCACCCAGGAATCACTTTCATGTGTGCTGTAGTAGTTTGAGTGTTGGACTAGATTCCAGAAGTAAGTGTGTGTGTGTGCGTGCGTGTGTGCGCACGCACGTGTGTGTGTGTCTGCGCACACACATGCTCCAAATTGTCTGTCAACTTATGGTAACCTCATGAATTTCATAGGGTTTTCTTAGGCAAGGAACACTCAGAGTTGGCTTTGCTAATTTCCTAACTCCTTCCTCTGAAACATAGCCTGTAGTACTTGGTATTCATTAGTGGTCACCCATCCAAGTACTAACCAGAGCTGACCTTTCTTAGCTTCCAAGATCAGATGGGATCTGGTGCCTTTTTGATATTTGACCAGGGTTGAAATCCCCATTTCAGCCATAGAAACCCACTGAATGTCTTTGGGCAACACAAACTCAGCTTCAGAGGAAGGCAAGGACAACCCCTCTCTGAATACATCTTGTTGGGAAAATCCCATGAAAGGTTCACCTTAAGGTCTCACAGCCCTAACTCACACAACAGTAACAGCAACAACAAGAATCACTTTCATACTTTTGTTTTATTTCTGGCAGGAAATGGGCAGAGCACCCCTTTTCCTTAGATGTGCTGTTTCTAGCTGCTTTTTTAAGGTATTTGGGAACCTGAGTCCTGTATACAAATACAGGAGACAAATACAAGCGATGCCCTTGCTATTCTGATTCCATTTTAGCAAGGAAGTCATTTGAAAGTCCAACAAATATAAGTGCAAAATAAGTACTACCAATGAAACACAGTAATATTGAGGCAGATCCCAGTTAAACCAAAAGGCTCCCATAAATTAGTAATGAGTCTTTTTTGGTATACATTTGGCTCCAAGTTGGCTCTTCAGATGTGCTCCTCTTGCATTCAGAACTGCACGTAGTTGAACTTTATGTTCTTTCTCAATTGATGAAAGAGCTTATTAAGCTTAACTCAATAAGAGCTTATTTCCTTTATTAAAGCAATTTTTCCCCAGCAAACTCTTGCCTTAAGAACATATAATAACTGTGCTTATTTTTCAAACATTTAACAGGAATACAGAATTAGCTAATGCTATGTTTACATAGGTCTCTCCTGTACTGCTTGTTGATTGAATAAGAATTAGGATGGCCCAGTGCAGTCTTTTTTAACCTGCCATTCTCCATATATGCTGGACTACAACCCTATCATCTCTGACCAGCATGGAGATTGGCAATGGATAATGGAACTTGTAGTCAAACAAGCCAGCATGGTGTAGTGTTTGAATGTTGGATTAAGACACTAGGAGACCAGGGCCCTTTCTGCTCCACCCTCCCAACCCACCATAGGGATGAGAGAAGGACGAGACCACGACAACGCTTATGTATGATATTGCAGTCCCATCTTCCTCCCGTCCCCAGGCAGCACAATTGCATCACAAATCATTGACAGGTTTTTGCCATCAATGACCAATGATTGCTCCACCATCATGAACTTACTGCATCTGCAAAGGCCCTGGAAGTGCGATAGCGACACTTCCTGCCCCAGTGCAGCCTGGGAAACTACCCAGCTGCACTGCGGCAGGAAGAGGCATGGCCATCACGCTTTCTGGAACACAAAGGCAGCTGGTGCAGACAGGAGTGCTCCTGTTGCGCTCCCCTCCTGGCAGAGCTGACACTGGGACTCACACCAGATGTCTCCATGATCAGGTAAGTGCAAAAAGGGCCCAGGTTTCAAATCACTGTTCAGCCATGGAAACCCACTTTGTGACTTTGGGCCAGTCACACCCTCTCAGCCTCAGAGGAAGCAGGGGCAAACCCCCTTTAAAGAAATTCTGCCAAGAAAACCCCATGATCAGTTCACTTTAGAGTTGCCGTAAGTCAGAAGTGACTTGAAGGCACAAAGCAACAAGTGAAACACTGCTGGAAAGCAATGTATTGGAGAAAAGCTGATGCACTGAGTAGAATGTTGGACTGAGATTGGCATATCTGGGTTCAAATTCTTACCCAGGTATGAAGTTTATTGTGTGACTTGACAGGGTGGCTTTTAGGAATGCAAAATCCTATCAGATAAGATATAGGGTGGCAGTATTTTACTTGGATTGGATAAAGGCTTTTCATTGCCAAAGATATTACAATCTTTTCTTTTTGCTTCATGTTCATGCTACTTCTCAACTACTGTTTGTTAAACATCCCCTGCTAAGATAATCATCAATGTTTGTCTCTTTTGTATTTTAATTTCCACATATCCCCTTCCTATCCAAGCTACCTCTAACTTAGGGATGGAAAGAATGTTCATTTAGTATACCTTTCTTAGCTGAGAAAGGGTTTTCTGATACCTGGAAACCTCATTGGGAAGAATATGGGTAACCAGAAGGCTTCTGCAAGATTCTTTGTATTTTAGGCAGTATTCCTCTGTGCAGGAATGCCCATGTAGTTTTTCAGCATAGAAACATGTTTATTTGCACAGAAATACTATGTATATTTTGGCAGAAAAAAATATATTTCTGCGCAGAAAACATGTTCTCTACACGAAAAGTCTATTTTTGCACAAAAAACCCCCCGTATTTCCGCACAGAAAATGTATTTGTGCACAGAACAAAAACCACATGCATTTCAGCACAGCAAAACCATGTGTGCATGATTTCTGCACAGAACATAAACTTCTGCGTAGGAAAAAGGAATGTAATTCTCAGCAGACAAAAACTTCCTAAAGCAAGAACAGACATTAGGAACTGCACAACAGTCTTAGGCCATTTCTGCACTATAGTGTTATAGCGCTATTATTCCACTTTTGACATCCTATGGAATCCTGGGGTTTGCAATTTAGGGAGGGGCCGGCTGGCATAAGTGCTGCATAAGCGCGATGTAGCATCCAAAAAAAAAAAAGTAGCAGGAACTACGTGCTTTAGCCTGTGAGGATGTAGGACTGAAGTATGTACCTCTGTAGTATAAATATCTGCTGAACAAGGTGACACTTCATGCACCCAGTGAAGTACACTGCAGGCCATGGAAGAATATGGCAGATAAAACAGGTTAACTTCTAATGCTACCACTAGAATGTTTGTTACCATTTTTTGCAACAAAATACCTTTTTGTATAAACAGGATTCCCCAAGTGTAACTGCCTCGGATGGACTTAAATCGTATGGTTAATCCTAACAAGAATGAAGTCATTGAATCAGTTTGGATATACCTATGCATTGATTCACCATTTAACAATGGATTCAGTGAATCTGCTCTAGCTGGGACTAACCAATAGAATTCCAGGCATGCAGTTCAACATTGTTGGATGGTGTGTAATTATTTCTCAGTGTTTTTAATTTATCCACTGGGATTGCAGAAAAGAGCCACTCCGCATTTCCCCCTTGCACAACTGAACAATGACCAGGCACTCTGGCAGATACACAATCAGTTGAACAGTCTCCATTTCCGCACTAACCTGTTATAGCGCTATGATTCCACTTTCAACATCCTATGGAATCCTGGGGTTTGCAGTTTTGGGAGGGGCTGGCTAACCCCTCCCGAAACTGCAAACCCCAGGATTCCATAGGATGTTGAAAGTGGAATCATAGTGCTTTAACAGGCTAGTGCGGAAATGGCCAGTGTCAGGATTCAAAAGTAGGGTGGTGTACTACAACCATCAGGATAGACTTACACTGCATAAGCGCAATTTAGCACTTCAATTACTGCAGTTTTTTTTATCCTTCCATATGCATATCTTTGTGTGTGTGACAGAAAGAGAGAATATTGCCTTCTTTTCTTCAGTAAGAAGATGAAAGGAGTGACTTATTTATACATATCTAGGATGTCCAAAAATTATCATTCCAATTTCAGTTCTGTATAGGAAATTCCTTGATTTCCACATATAAGGTCCTTGTGTTTATCCATGGTGGTAAAGAAAGGTTTCTTTGCACATGCTCAGAGCTGTCTGGTTCTTTATATCTATGGGTGTCCCAGGATATGAGAGCCACTCAGATTACAAATCTTAGGAGTTTGCACTGTTAAGCAACTGCGCAGTAACCCTCCTTCTACAATTGCTGTACTGTCACTTTCCTTCTCCTTTTCCTGGAGAAAAAAATGTCTATGAAACCTGAGTTTAGGTGACAATTTCACATTCAGGACAATATAATTCACATTCAGAACAATATCTGCCTTTCTTCTAAATCTTCTTCCACTGTTTCTGCATTCTGTAAGTAGAGGAAAAACGAGGTTATTTTGTGTGTTGGATAATGATTCCTGCTAGCGGTTTTTTGAAGTGTGTTGAACGTTTTTGATATGTTTTCTAAGATCTTTCCTAAGCTTGTTTATTGCTAGTCTGACCTAGTAGCAGACTGGAAATCTTTCTGCAGAGAAAGGAAGGGGGAGAACCTGTATGTACAGACAGCTGGGTGCAGAGCATGCTAAGTGTCATGCAGGCTTTTTTGGCATGGAGAGCACTCCTGCGACCCCTAGTGGTGAATATAGGGTGACACAGCTGAAGTCACTTCGCAAAGCAGCAGCAACTCAGGTTGTGGAGCCTACTAGCAGTGCAGCCAGAACACTTAACTTTGGGTAGATCAGACTAAATTTATGCCTAATCTTTCATTTCTCCATCCTGATAGCTTCCAAACGTGTTGCACAATAACTTGAATGGGCTGGTAGGGCCTTGATGGGAGTTATAGTCCAAAAAATCTGTAGGATACCAAGTTGAGTAAAGACAGTTTAATCCAGAACTTGAAAAATATATCATTTTTTGGACTACAGCTCCCAGAATCCCAGCATGCTGGAGGATTCTGGGATCTTTAGTCTAACAAAGTAATTTTCCGGGCTTTGACTGAATCCACCATCCTGTTGCCAAACAGTGGCCAGGAAAATGCCACCAGAAGTCCTCAAGACAGGACACAGTGACACAGCTTTCCTCTTGTATTTGCCCTTGTTGTGCTCAGAGGACTGAGACTCTTAGAAAGAAGAATCTGGAGTCATAGCAAACTTGGAAGATGCAGCATTCATTTTCCATTCTTTTTCTTAGTCTCTGCCCTTGCTGTGCCAGTCTAACAAGAATTCTGTAGTAGTCTACCTGTGATTAGGATAGAACATTATGAAGACCTGACCTAGATCAAAGAATGGATTTTTCGCAAATATTACAGAACCCAGAATCTGAAGATGGAAGATTCATTTAGTTTACAGGGCTCATAGCTGCGATAGATGAATTCTGAGGGAGGACGGCTGTCAGAAACATCCAAGTCATTAGCCATCATATTATGTATTTGTGCATGTATATCTCATCTTGGGTAAGCTCAAGGCAGCATTCATAGATCCCTTTCTCTTCTTTTATCTCACAACAACCCTGTGAGGTAGGGCAAGTTGAGAGAGAATGACTGGCCAAAGGTCACTCAGCAGGTTTCATAACTCAATGAGGACTGGAGGCTTGATCTCTGTAGTCCCTGTCCAGTCCTCTAACCACTATACCATGAACTTTTTGTGTGTATTGTATGTAAAGATAATGTTTTTCTTTCAGCTGTCCTTGATTTTGCTGACAGTCATTGGTTTCTTTTTGCCCTACTTGTTTTGCTTTTGTTTTTTTGCTAATAGTACCTAGTAGCACAGCTGCCTGTAGTCGAAAGGGGTCATTCAACATTTCGTCTGAATTTCTTCATGTTGACCAGATTAAAATAATCTCAGGTAGTTTCTTCACCCATTGTGTGGATCTTGTACCTTTCCACCTTGATGGGACAAGAGTAGTCCTGGAGGGGGGGATTTTTAGCTGGAAAACAACATGATGGGGGGGAAAAGGTTATGGATACCCTCCTTCTTTTCACTTATATACTGGTATTCCACATTAGTCTGAAATCCTTGTGGCTGTATTTTGGAAGACAGAAACAAGAACATTGTCCTGCTCATTAAACTTCAGGCAGACCTATTGAAACAGCTAGGCCTTCCATAAAGCTTGGAAAAATTACGCTCTGGATGATGCTTCCCACAATACTCCAGACAGTGTAGCCACTGCGTGTTTCCATTCAAAGAATTATTTTTTTTTTTTTGACTGTGGGCTTTAATATAATTGAGCCAACCATAACTGAATAGCAGCAAAACTCAATTCAATGCAGTCACATGCATGGGTACAAATTATTTTGGTGGACATTGCTTGGAATTAATAACACCGTATTATAATAATAAACAGCAACATATGCTTTGGTTTGGTCTCAAAAATAAAATATACTACATGTACATTCTCCATAATTAACAGTATTGAAAGTCCTTAAGAATACGGATGGATGGATGGATGGATGGATGGATGGATGGATGGATGGATGATTTCTTTGTTTGTTTGTTTACATCTTAACCTACCAGGGGCCCTGAGGTGATGCACAATGGGTAAAAACACTAAAAAAACCCCATCAAAATACTCCAGACTTCTTTTTAAAAATAGCTGTAAAACTAGATAAACAGTTTAAAAAGCAGCCAGAGCAAAACACCCTAATTTTAAGCTCCAAAGACCAAGTAAAACAGCACACAGCTGCCTCATGACATGGTTTTGGCAGCTTTTGTATATTTTTGGGGGGAGGGATTGGCTCAAAATTGCCCCACTTAAAATTGAGTTCTGTTGGGTTTGGAGGGCTGTAGGGGCTACACTTAGGGGTCCCAAGGGCCACATTTTGCCAGCTGCTGGTATGCAGAAATGGAAGGATTAAGTTATAATCATAATGTAATGTAGGTATATCTTTGTTATTGGGCAAGAGACTAATCACAAGTGACTGGCTATGTGTAACTAGTTACTTGTAAACTCCAATTATATTAGGGTGGTGAAATATAGCTTCATGGTATAGGACCTAGCATTGTTACATGTTTCACCTTCATTTCTGATCTCCTATTGTCTGCTGTTCCATCCTACAAAGTTGCATACCTAATATTCCACTGCTCCTTTGGGGCTATTAATGGAAATTAAAGCAAAAAGATTTAACCTGAGAGATGCAAACTTTTCAGGAACTCTTTTGTTTATCTTTCCCTTTGTTTATTGTCAAAGTCAGCCTTAACGCAACTAAATTTTGTGTATGATTACTCAGAAGTAGGTATAACTAATGTCTACTGGGTTACATTCCAAATGAGTCTGTGGTGCTATACTCACACTCATGCTTATCTTGCTCACATGTTTAACATTGTTGTATTGTGCCCTCAAGTCATTTCTGACTTTTTTCCCCAACTCGAAGGTGAACCTATCATGGGTTTTTGGAGGGCTGAGAATGTATGAGATGTCCCAAGAAACCCAGTGGGTTTCCATGGACAAGTGGGAAACCAAACGCTAGTCTCCAGGGTCGTAGTCCAATGTTCAAATCACTACACCACACTGGCTCTTGCTTTACATACTTACCTATACTCAGTTACCTAGGAATATGCCTCCTTGAATCCCATGGCATTTCTCAGCAAACTTGCATACCATTGTGTTGTAATGAGTTGTCATTTATCCTGTACTGATCTTTACAATGGCTGGAACAACTAAGAATGATATATGATGTGTACCCTAATTTGAGACATATAGTGGAATATATTAATATTGTTGTTTTTTATCGTGACCCTATTGTGGCATTTTCTGGGAAGGATTTCTTCAGAGGAAGTTTACCATTGCCTTTATCCGAGGCTGAGAGAGTGTGACTAGCCCAAGGTCACCCAGTACTGAGTGGGAATTTGAACCCTGATATCCTGGAGTCCTAAACCAACACTCAGACTCCTATACCACGTTGGAATACTTCAGGTGAAACTTGCAGCCAGAAGGGTGAGTTTATATGGGGTTAACCATCTGTGTGTACAGAACTGGGGGGAAAGGACACTAAACTGAAATTAAGGCCATTTCCGCACTACACAGTTATAGTGCTATTATTTCACTTTCAACATCCTATGGAATCCTGGGGTTTGCAGTTTAGGGAGGGGCATCTTTGGCCTCAGTAAACTACAAACCCAAGAATTCCACAGGATGTTGAAAGTGGAATAATAGTACTATAACAGTATAGTGCAGATATGGCCTAAAGATGTTATACTTGGATTGCAATCTTACGTACATTTATGTGGGAGTAAGTCCCATCCAGCACAATAGGGTATTAATGTTGCAATTTTAATAAAAGCTTTTTTCCTCAAAGACCTTCTTCCACCAAAAGATGGCAGTATTGTTACATAACTCTAAAATAACCAGCATGGGCTGTTTCAGTTCCAAGTAGAAAACTCTATGACCAGATGCCACTAAAACAGGAAGAATAGGCTATATTGGGTGAATACAGATAAGAGACTGGATCCTATTAAAAACACCCCAAAAACTCAAAAAACCAAACTTTCCTTTGCTTTTCACTCATTGAAGACCTACATACAAGAGGATTCTTTCCCAGTTTCTTGGAATCTTTTCAGGATCTTCTCAGGTTCTTTTCAGGATCTTTTCAGGAGAATACTCAGGAGAACCAGTGTGATGTAATGGTTCAAGTGCTGAAGAGTGACTCTGGAGAGCATGTCACACTGTCTTACCTTCAGAGGAAGGTATGACAAACTACATCATGAACAAATCATGACAAAAAGCCCTGGGATATTTATTGCCATAAGTCAGGAATGTCTCGAAGGTACATAAGAACCTCAGTCCCTGCTCTACTCAAGAGGCATGTCCTGCTGATTTATGAGTAGCACATGTCACTGCTCTCCTTAGGATCTGTGTGGAAGGATTTTTTTTTTCTAATAATCAGTTGGCATTTGCTTTCCCTTTGTATCCCCACATTTCTTGAGATGGCGAGGTTTCTGATCACAGTGAATGTGCACTAGGCATATAAACATTGCATTTCTGTTGCATTCCTGGGCTTTAGTCTGGACTTTAAAGGAGCTACACAAAGGAGCGGTTTGGGGAATAAGGTTCAGCACACTGGACAGCTCCTTTCAGACTGTGGTATATTCTCAGTCAACTGGCATCAGAGCCTAGCAGCTTCCAGGGCCCCCTTGGTTCATCATCGTGCCTCTGCCCCTCTTCCTCTTTGCTTCTCTAACAGTCAGAGTGAACATATTTTCTATTTAGTATCATAGAACTTGAAGAGACCACAAGGGCTATCCAGTCCAACCCCCTGTCATGCAGAAATACACATCAAAGCATTCCTGACAGTTGGCTATCCAGCCTCTGTTTAAAAACCTCCAAAGAAGGAGACTCCACCACACTCTGAAGCAGCAAAGTATTCCATTGTTGAACTGCTGTTACTGTCAGGAAGTTCTTCCTAATGTTTAGGTGGAATCTTTTTTCTTAAATCTGAAACCATTGCTCTGTGTCCTAGTCTCTGGAGCAGCAGAAAACAAGCTTGCTCCATCTTCCATATCCTTTCAAATATTTAAACATGACTATTATGTCACTTTGTAGAGGACACTCCTCTACTTAAAGGGGTGTCAGAAGAGACAGGTTTGTATTTGAAGAAACCACCTTCCCTTGATTTTGCGACGACTCTACAGCAAGGTAGCACTGCATTTCTATATAAATCAGGGAGCAGGCTTGGAGGGCCCAGGAGCCATTTTTGCCCTCCTCTCTGGATCTTGATGCATGAGAACACTCTTCAGTTCCTCTACCTTGAAAAAATTGCCAATGGCTAATATTCTCCTAAGGAGCCCCTGGGGAGGAGTATGTTTTGGTATCTTAATGCTATTTAAATAGATCACTTCCATTCTCTAAATATGTGCATACAACATGCATCTTTGGCCTAAAACAGGCCCGAGGATTTACATTTAAATGGTAAATCACACCTTTCAGAGGTTACTAAAGGTGCAATTTATCACTAGAGTGATGACATTTTCAAGGACATTTGGAGTAGAGGGACGTACATGGTCCACAGGCCACATTTTACCAAACCCTGATATAAGTTATTTCCATTCTGTCAAAGAATGACACGTAAATGTTGTGGCTGTAAATGTTATAACACTTGGCAAAGTTGGCAGATTTTACTACTGTTTTTCTATTTTTTTTATCCTGGCACTAGACAGCTGGTCAATCTAGCAACACTTTGGATTTTCCACAGTACCTCTGATCTAGTATTGTTCTATGTCACTTGGGGAAATTCCATGCACACATTCTGATCAAGCCCGTACAATTAACCTATTTGGTCTGTTGAATATATAGCATCTGTTTAATATAAAACAATGACTACGTTATTTTAGATCCTGTCTTTTAAAAAAACAGGGCTAGAATCTTGTTGGGCAGTTACAAATATGTAGACTACAGTTATGCATTCATAACTGCTATGTTTTCATGATTGCTATGTAGCCCCTTGGGAGGCAGCAGGTTATAATAGTGTGAGTATTGGACTATGACTCTGGAGACCAGGGTTTGATTCTCTGCTCAGCCATGGAAACCCACTGGGTGCCCTCGGGCATGTCACTCTCATCCCCCTGAAAACCTCATGATAGTTTCGCCTTAGGGTCACCATAAATTCAAAATGACTTGAAGACACACAACAACAGTATAGTCCCTAGTTTAGGGGTGATATAGGGACTGTGAAGTTCCCCAAACCCCACTTAGCAGTAAGCAGCCACTGAGATGGATGGAGGTTCATTCCTCTATTGCTCAAAAAGTGGCTGCTTGATGTTCCCATCCCATCCCGTCATACAAGCAATCTCTAGTGCAAGGAGAATTTATGAGATGAGTCCTTTTTCTGGCTATTACACCGGAGATCGCTCATGGGATTGGGTGGGAAAGTCTGTTAGGCTTGAAATCAGTGGTGGAGCTTGTGTGGAGGGAGGCAGAAGGGGGCAGGGCCACAGCATGAGGGGCATGGCCACGGTGTGTGGGGGTGTGGCCAGAGCGCATGGGAATATGGCCAGGGTACATGGGGGCATGGCTACGGGCTGAGATGCCCCAAAAACATTGCCGCCTAGGGCGAACTTCTCCTTCACTCCCCAGTCCTTATGCGACTGCTTGAAATTTGGGGCTCTGTAAATTTGCTATAGAATTGATATATAAGTTGGCATTTTAGACACTCAGAGCTCATCGAACAACCTTGCTTTAAGAATTGTTTAAGAATTGTTTATTCTGCTCTGCTCCTGTTTATAGTCAGTATGGACAAGTGATGGACTCTTGAGAATGACTTGGGATGTTACAGGGTTGTGTAGACTCAGGAACTTAAAGGTCAGATAGAATATAACACATGTACAAGCTGTAACTTTGCTGACACTGATGCATGAATCTTTTCTTCAACAGAGAGAAATGTAAGGTCCTACACTTAGGTAGAAAAAATGGAATACAGAAATATATGATGGGGAACACGTGGCTGGATAGCAGTATGTGTGAAAGGGATGTAGGAGTCTTAATAGACCACAAGCTGAACATGAGTCAGCAGTGTGATGCGGCAGGCAAGAAAGCCAATGCAATTCTCGGCTGCATCAATAGGAGTACGGTGTCTAGATCGAGGGAGATACTGGTACCACTCTACTCTGCTTTGGTTAGACCTCATCTTGAATCCTGTGTCCAGTTCTGGGCACCCCAATTCAAGAAGGACACGGTCAAGCTGGAGCACGTCCAGAGGAGGGCGACCAGCGTGGTGAGAGGCCTGGAAACCATGCCCCATGAGGATAGACTTAGAGAGCTGAGTATGTTTAGCCTGCATAAGAGAAGGTTAAGAGGGGACATGACAGCCATGTTTAAATATTTGAAGGAATGCCAAGTGGAGGAGGGAGTGGGCTTGTTTTCTGCTGCTGCAGAGACCAGGACAAGGAGCAATGAATTCAAGCTGCAGGAAAGGAAATTCCACCTGAACCTCAGGAAGAACTTCCTGACGGTCAGGGCTGTCCGGCAGTGGAATATGCTGCCTCGGAGTGTAGTGGAGTCTCCTTCTTTGGAGGTTTTTAAGCAGAGGCTGGATGGCCATCTGTCGGGAGTGCTTTGAGGGTGTTCCTGCATGGCAGGGGGTTGGACTGGATGGCGCCTGTGGTCTCTTCCAATTCTACATTTCTACGATTCTAAGATTCTTCCTGTAAGCATTCTTTAATATAAACATAAAAATGGTATAAGAAGAGAAACCTGAAAGAATAAATTATCCTCCTTGAGATTCTTTGATCAAAGTACTTGTATGTGTGTGCCTATCTTTCTTTCTTTCTCTTTTCTACCTTCCTACTTTGTGTTTGGGGGTTCGTATCAGCTCCATGTCCATCTGCGGTAGGGTAAGATGTGGTCTGTTTATCCACCCTACAGGTTAATCAGTCACTTCTCAATCTATGGGAAAACAGAACCCCATCAGTCCCAGTGTCTGCTTACAGATAAATGAGGTTTCGATGTGCGTGACTGAAATCCACTACACGTAACATAGTATGTAATAGTCATACAGGAGCCCTCCGACAGATCTTTCAAAGGAAAAGCACAGAGTGCAATTGTCCTGAGCCTCACAGATGAATGGAGCCAATCGTGTACAGATGGGGGGGGGAGGCAATGGGGCAGTTTGCAATTTTTTTGGGCGTCCTGGCTCATAGCCATCCCCCGCATGCTGCGGCCATGGCCCCACACACCGCCACGCCTCCGCGCACCATAGCCACACCCCTGCACCATGGCCCCGCCTCCTCTCCACGCACTCCAAGCTCAGCCGCTGAATGGAGCCTCATACATGGTAGAGACCATACCAAGAGTGGCATCCCTGCATATTGGCCAACTCATTTTTTTTTCAGGATCCCATTAACTAATGGGAAGAATAACTAAATTAATTTTACTGGTGATGGCATCTTGTCATCATAACACCTTGAGCAAGGGGGTTACAGCCCCAGGTATTGCTAATAGTACCAAACCAGCCCAAAACACGCATTATTTTTTTTTCTAATTATATTCACATTCCTCATTTTTTCTTCCAGGGAACCCAAGGCAACTTGTATAATAATTACTTCTCCATTTTATCCTCATGACAACACTAGGAGAAAGACTCGCTTGAGAGTCAGTGATTGGCCCAAAAAACTCCCATGAGCTATGTGGCTGAGAAGAGACTAGACCCTGGATTTCCTGAATCTCAGTTCAGCACTCTAACCACTAGACCATGCTGCCCCAAGGGCAGGGGCCTCAAATGAACATTCTGTGCTGGGCCTACCAATATCATAAAAAGCCCTTGTTTAAAACTCACTAGATGTGTTTATTTAGTTAGAACGGTAAACACATACAATTTTCAGAAATTCAATGCTCGGGACTGGAGGGGGGATATAGTAACATTTGAGCAACGTACGCTTGGTTTTTAGTCATCTCCCTATCTCTCAGGTTGCAGTCTTTGTCTGGTTGTCACAACTGTTAAAACTCGCCTTGTGTTCGCATCCACCCACCCTTTGCTATGACAGCATCCTTTTTCTGCCTGTCATGCCAGAGATAGCTCACAGGAGTGGGTGTAATCAAAGCTCGGGAAAGTTACTATTTTGGACCACAATTTCCAGAATCTTTCCCCACAGAAAATTGTAGTTGTAGCTGAGAATTGTAGTCCAAAAAAAAAAAAAAAAAGTACTTTTCTGAACTTCAACTATAATTTCTTCAGCGTTTTCAGCCCCGCTGCCATTTTGTTAATATGCATGTAGAACTAGGCAGAGGGCCTAAAAAAGGCTACAGGTTCAATTTGTGGCAACACCAGGGAAGGATCAAGTAATAGGTAAGACGTCTCCTTAAGAACTTGCTGAGTAACTCCACGTGAGAGAGGGTTATTCTGGACACAGTGGGCCAAAAGCAGTTTTATATAAAGCGACTTGCACTGTTCATATGAAAAGCCATTTTAAAATATGCAACTGTTTTACATAGATGCAAGGGCCAGTGCTAATGACTGCAGCAGCAAGTCAGTGAGGCAGTCTAGCATTTCCTTTATTCATAGGTATAGACCACCCTTCTCCAATGTGGTGTCTTCCTGATGTTTTGGACAACAACTCCCACACCTCAGCTAGCATAGCAATTGGTCGAACATTGTGGGAAATGTCATTCCACACATCTGGTGGGTACCAGTTGTATGAAAGCAGGTGCAGGCTGTTGAATTCTGCATGTTCTAGGGATGAATCTGGAGATCTGCCCAGTTTGGGCTGAGGACCTTGCCTTGTTCTATAGCACAAATGTTTATTCTGAGAAGTAAGTATTAATGAGGCTGTATTGACATAAGTAGGCATAAAACTAATTTCATATACTTGAAGGTTTACAGCTGCATCAGTTAATTTGTCGGTTTTACTGGCCTTCTAAGTGAGCTGTAAGGTTAATCTAAATGTAAGCAACTTTACAGGGTTGACTACTCTCTTTACAAGTTTGTTCTACACAGAAGTGTCAAATTAGGGCTATATCAATAGATAAAGGGGAAGAAAATAGCACCATTGATGGCCTGCTCTTGCCCAGCTGATATCTTTATACAGTGCTATAAAAGCCAATTACTCTTAATTTAAAGAGGTGACAAATGTTGACATCTCCATCAAATTGTACTCTTTAGGAAACTATTAAATCCAAACCTAATTTCAGGCAAATCAGTGGCTGCATGTCACTGAAGCACCATAAAAGCACATAATAGTATTGACACTTCCAGATAATCTAGATTAATAGTTTTAAATGCCTGAAGTCTGCCGCTTCCATCAATTTTTCTACTTTTTTGCGGGGGGAGGGGAGAGGTGAGGTATTGTTACATTCAATTATTTGCATAAAGACACTGAATAATTATTTTTCATTGGCAGAGGACAAATAACATAGGAAGCTGTCTTAATTATTGAGTCAGATCCTTGGTTTCATAGAATCACAGAAATGTAAAGTTGGAAGAGACCACATGGGCCATCCAGTCCAGCCCCCTGCCATGCAGGAACACCCTCAAAGCACTCCCGACAGACGGCCATCCAGCCTCTGCTTAAAAACCTCCAAAGAAGGAGACTCCACCACACTCCGAGGCAGCATATTCCACGCTGGACAGCCCTGACCATCAGGAAGTTCTTCCTGAGGTTCAGGTGGAATCTCCTTTCCTGCAGCTTGAATTCATTGCTCCTTGTCCTGGTCTCTGGAGCAGCAGAAAACAAGCCCTCTCCTTCCTCTACATGGCATCCCTTCAAATATTTAAACATGGCTATCATGTCCCCTCTTAACCTTCTCTTCTGCAGACTAAACATACCCAGCTCTCTAAGTCTATCCTCATAGGGTATATCTTCCAGGCCTCTCACCATTTTGGTTGCCCTCCTCTGGACCTGCTCCAGCTTGACCATGTCCTTCTTGAATTGGGGTGCCCAGAACTGGACACAGGATTCAAGATGAGGTCTAACCAAAGCAGAGTAGAGTGGTACCAGTACCTCCCTCGATCTAGACACCATACTCCTATTGGTGCAACCGAGAATTGCATTGGCTTTCTTGCCTGCCGCATCACACTGCTGACTCATGTTCAGCTTGTGGTCTATTAAGACTCCTAGATCCCCTTCACACGTACTGCTGTCCAGCCACGTGTCCCCCATCCTATATTTCTGCATTCCATTTTTTCTACCTAAGTGTAGGACCTTACACTTCTCTCTGTTGAATTTCATTTTGTTAGCTTTGGCCCAGCTCTCCAATCTATCCAGGTCATTTTGAATTTTGATCCTGTCCTCTGGCATATTAGCAACCCCTCCCAATTTGGTGTCATCTGCAAATTTGATGAGCATGCCCTCTATTCCTTCATCCAAGTCGTTGATGAAGATATTGAACAGCACTGGGCCCAGGACAGAACCCTGTGGCACCCAGCTAGTCACTTCTCTCCAGGATGAAAAGCAGCCATTCGTGATCACCCTTTGGGTTCGGTCGGTCAACCAATTACAAATCCAACTAACAGTAGCCCTGTCCAGCCCGCATTTTACTAGCTTCTTTGCAAGAATGTCATGTGGAACTTTGTCAAAGGCCTTAATGAAATCGAGAAATGCTACATCCACAGCCACATCCACTCAAGGTTTATTTACCCTTGCATTGACAATACTGATTGTCAGGAGCAGAGATCCAAGGTTTTAAGTAGAATTGTTTCCTAGCCCTGGAGATTCCTGGTATTTCTTATGGTCTCGAGTCTAACTACTAAACAGGCCTGTGCTTAGCTTCCAAAATCAGATGAGACTAGTTGTGATCGGAAGTTTGGAAGCATTTATGTAACAGGGTATCGTCATCACCATCATCCTGGTTTTTTCTCAGTCTGGGAGTCAAGGTGGCTTACAAATGTAAAAATTGATACATCTAAAACCTTTGCATTGTACAAAAGTTAAAAATATTAATTAAACAATCAGCAAACCTATCAATAAAATGTCTGTCCAATTATTGAGATCTTGCATTACAGTGGGCCCTCCACTTTCACGGGTTCAACATTTGTGGATTTGATTATTCAAGAGTTATTTTATTTATTTATTGTACTTATTTTAAAAAGTATTACTCAATTTGCCCATGACATGAAAAAAATGTTTTCTCTAGGAATCTCTAGGTCCTCACGCACATTCTATGGTCTAGTTCTGCTGGAAATAGACCACAGAGTCACGCTGAGGGAGCTAGAGATTGCTAGACAGAACACTTCTCTAGGCATTGCTAGGTCCTCCAGCATGGCTCTGTGTCACACTTCTGCTGGAAGCTAACCATAGAAATGTGCTGGAGAACCTTGAGTTTCATTGAGAAGTATTCTCAGGTGAAAATAATAGTGTTCATGATTTTTATTTTTATTCACTTTTTTCCCACTTTCTCAGGGGTCTTGTAATCCAACTCCCACGAAAGTGGAGGGCTCACTGTAGCATGCTTAGCAAGTAAATAATCTGCAGAGATCTCCCAAGAACCCCCAGTAGGTTCCTGCAGATACCTGTTAACAGGATATCCAGCTACAAGAAAACTGCTGGACATGGCTCTGTTGATCCCCCTACCCTCTATTGACATGGAAATGGCTGTGTTGTGGGAGTTGCATCACTTAAAAAGTGGCTTTGGGGGCATTTTGGTCATTGCACAGTTGGTAAAAGAATTCCAGCTTCTACAATGACCATAACAGTTGGTTACAATAGTTTCAGTTGGAGTTGTACTGTTGTAACTCATCAACAGGATGGCAGGCATTGTTTTCACTTAACAGAAAAGTCTTGTTTTCAGTGTAGTTGAACCAACCTCATAATCATCTTTATACATTTATCCTAGTGAGCTTTCTTTCTTTCTGTTTTTCCAACGGGAGATTTAAGGCAACGGTGGAGAACCTGTGACCTTGCTCATGTTGATGCACTGCAGTTTTCATTAGCACAGTGAGAATATCCAGTGGTGAGAAGTGATGGGGTTTTCCACACAGCATCTGGAAGAGCACACCTTCTCCATCCTTGATCTGAAGTTTAAAAGGTATTATGACTAGTTCCAGAAGGAGATGAAAGCCCTCCCCCATCCCAACTGCCACTGCCCTGGCTTTGGAGGGAGAGAAGAAGAAACAGGCACAGCCCCATCATGCCTAAGGCCAGAAGGCCCTCCTTCCTTCTCAACTGCCACAGTCCTGGCCTCAGAGACAGTGAAGAACAGGCAGTATCTGCTGGACCTAGATCCTCTCCCACACTGCCATCCCTGTCGGGAATTAGAGTTTCCCAGAGTGTTAGCCCTTTGGGGGGAATTCTATGAAAGTTAAAACTGTTAGGAATCAACCTGCTTTTCAGTGGTGGAACTTGGAGTGCGTGGAGGGGGGGACAAGTGAAGAGCGGGGCTACAGCGTAAGGGGCGGGAGTACAGTGCATAGGGGCGGGGCCCAGTGCATGGGGGAGGGGCTAGGAGCTGAGATGCCCCCCCCCAAAAGTGCCACCCGGGGCAAATCGCCCCCATCGCCGTCCCTACATGACTGCTTCTTTTAGCAGAGTAACAGAAAACGCACATCCCAATTTCTCTGTGGCTTCTCTGAATGGAGACTGACTTAGAAAGCAAAACAAGGCAGGCAATTTCAGGTTACAAACTTAAAAAAAGTTTACTAATGAATTTTACAATCACATATAGATTGGAA
Organism: Cyclura pinguis; assembly: GCA_030412105.1. NCBI lineage: Eukaryota > Metazoa > Chordata > Lepidosauria > Squamata > Iguanidae > Cyclura > Cyclura pinguis. The sequence continues at coordinate 258,909,459 of CM059601.1, read as the reverse complement.
AGCCTAGATGCTAACTAACTAACAAAAAGGTTAGGTAGCTTCATTCTTCTCACCATCTGCTTGATGGAGGGGCAAAGCATGTTCAGAGGGAAGGAAGTGGAAGCAAAATGGAAAAGAGAGCAAAGAGAGAGAGGTTTGAGGAGTATGGTCTTTTATGTAAGGCCAATGACCCCAGACTCTATCCTGGGTCACATGATCTGGTCAGGTGGTTCCCATAGCCATGCATTTAAACGACACAAAAAGCAAGACTGAGGCTTTAGGTGAGAAAGCAGAAGGCTTTGACATGCAAAAGAAAAAGGAACTATATGCTGTCTAAGCCCCGCTTGCCCTAGAACAAGAGGAGGGAGAGACAATGCCAGATTTTTCCAAGAGTTTGCAAGTTTGAGAGCAGGGGACTGCTTAGTTGTTCTTTTACTTGTAAAGCTCCATATGGAGTGATGGTGCCATATAAATAAGTGATAAATCAGATCAGAATGTATATGGAGGCTGACCTCCTACGTTGGGAGACACAGCTACAGAAAGGTAGTTACATCACCATAGCTATATCTCCTGATGCCACCTCCCATAAACCCACTTTTTCAGCAGCGCAGCCCCTACCCGACATAGTCATTTCCCTGTTGCCAAGGAGTGGGAGGATGAGTGGAGACACAGCCAATTCTCTTCCTAAACTGGACATGCTGCAATAGAAATCTGCTACAGGAAGATAGCTGGGCCTGTTCTGCTTATCCCCTTGCTCTACAGCAACGTGGAAGTACTGTAGACATAGTGTGTGTGGGGAGGAAGGAGCTGCAGTGCTTAAAAGGTAAGCTTTGGTGGGGACTTTTGGTTGTTGCAAGTGCAATGACCATAAAAATGAATTGCGATGGCATAAGGTATTTATGACATTGTAAATATTGACCAGGATGCCAGCCAGGTAAGATATGAACAGGTTCCAAAATCCATATTGTGGTAATATATTGCAATACTACCTTTATTAGGCAGAATAACCAAAAAGGCAGAAATAAAGAAGTGTGAAAATTTTTGAGATTTTTATATCTTTGCATCAAGCAAGAAGTTACCAAAAGCAGGTTGAGAGAAACCTAAGGAAGTAGAGACTTGCTCTTAAAGACTTATGAGGAATAGCTTAGAGCAGTGATTCTTAACCTAGGGTCTGGGAAGCCCTGCTGCTGGACCCCAACAGCACTGGCAGCAAAGGGTGCTGTGGGTGCCAAGGAACGTGGCAGCATGGGCACCCAAACTTCTCTCTTGTTTGCAAGTGAGAGAGAAGTTTTGGTGCCTGCATACCCCTGCTGCTGTGTCCCTGATGAAAGGGACATGGTCGCAGGTGTGTGCATGTACCCAAATTGCTCCCTCCTTTGCAAACAAGGGAGCAGTTTGGGCACATGCACACACCCCTGCTGCTGCATATCTGACAAAAGGGAATGCAGCAGGCATGTGTGCATGCCCAAACTGTTCCCCTGTTGGCAAATGAGGATGCAGTTTTGGACCCCCCCCCCACATCCCCACTGCCGTATCCCTGACGAAAGGGACACAGCTACAGGTTTGTGCATGCACCCAAACTATGACTCTGGAGACCAGGGTTTTAATCCCTACTTGGCCACGGAAACACCCTGGGTGACCTCAGGCAGACTACATTCTCTCAGCCTCAGAGAAAGGCAAAGACAACCAATCTTGCCAAGGAAATCCCCAAATCCTGCCAAGAAAAGCTTATCTTTGGGTTACCATAAGTCAGTTTTCAAAAGAGAGAGACATGAAGGCTAGAAAGAACCTCCCCCCTCTCAGTGACACTTTGTTGTTGTGTTCCTTCAAGTCACTTCTGAATTATGGCAACCCTAAGGTGAATTGATCACACTGGGTTTTTTGGCAAGATTTGTTCAAAGAGGGTATGCCTTTGCCTTCCTCTGAGGCTGAGAGAATGTGACTTGCCCAAGGTCACCCAGTGTCTGAGCAGAGATTTGAATTCTTGTTTCCAGAAGCCTTAAATAAATAAATATGTGAATATTTAAATCTAAATTTAAATATTTAAATCTTAAGTCTTGGGGGTCCCCATCAACAAACTGTATCTACACAGGGTCCTTGGTAAAGAAAAAGTTAAGAACCACTGGCTTAGAGAGCTGAGTATATTTAGCTTGAGAAATAGTAAGGTCATAGTTAAATATCTGAACAAATGTCACATAGAAGATGGGATTTTTTTTTTTTCCTGCTGCTCCAGAGACTAGACTGTATTCAAAGCACGAGAAACGAGATTCCACTTAAACACTAGGAAGAACGTTTTGCCTGTAAAAGCTATTTGATAGTGGAATGGGCTGCCTCGGAGGATTTTGGACTCCCTTTCTTTAGAGGTCTTTAAACAGATGTTGGATGGCCATCCTTCTGTAGTGCTTTAATTGTGTCTTCTTGCATGGCTGCAGTTTGGACTAGATGGCCCTCACAGTCCCTTCCAGCTCTCTGATTCTGTGATTTTAAGCCAGGAAGTCTCTGGCCATTTCCACACTACACTGTTATAGTGCTGTTATTCCCCTTTCAACATCCTGTGGAATTCTGGGGTTTGTAGTTTACTGAGGCCAAAGAGCTCTCTAGCTGAGAATTCTAAATGCCTCTCCCTAAACTGCAAACCCCGGGATTTCATAGGATGTTGAAAGTGGAATAATAGCACTATAACAGTCTAGTGCAGAAATGGCCTCTGTGTTGTCTTGAGATGTAATGAAGAGCAGGGGGTCTGCAAATGAAGCTAATCAGTGGCCGCTAAGGTGTTAGGTTTCGCCTGGAGCAGCCCCCAGGCTTTATGGGAGCAGGAAAAGCCTAAAAGTTTGTTACCCTACTTTGAAAATACAAATATATCTTGTAAACGTACATCCATTTTGTGACTTCTATGGTGGATCCGACAGAGATATTTGTCTTATGCTTAGTACAACAACCTCTACTTTTTGTATGCCATGGGAGCAGAAGCTAAAAAAAAATCAAAATCAAAATAACTTACCCTTATTTTTTATTTTTTTGAACAGCTTTCTGAGTTCATTTTATCCTGTGAGAGAGTTGTATCACCACTCTTGTATAGTACTGTGTGGAATTATTTACACCCCATATTTCCCCACAAAGCTGGGACTTTGATGCTAGATCATTTTAACTCAGGGCTGTTCTGATACATGCTTTGGAAAGGACACAGCCCTGAAAGAGCTTCATTGCTAAGAGTCAGTTAATGTGTCCCAAGCAAAGCCGTGTGTGCTGAAAACAGCAATAAGCTAAATGACCTTGAGTGAGTGAGTCAGCTTAGTGGTTATCTGAACTTCATCTATTTTTTTGTAAAAAAACGCTATCAACAAAGCACAAGGTTATATCTTCACCTTACAGGTGTAGGACACAACCTTATGTCCTCTGGTAAATCCAACATGTGTGACCCTGATGATAACTTAGGGATCAGGTCTCTCAGATGAGGGGGCCCACATTTCCTAGAAGCTGCTAGAGATCAGTAAACATTATCTTGGCCAATACCTGGTGTCTTTTTTAGTGGTTGGGGTGGGCACGGGCTTAATTTTGGGTTCTGATTTATGCTACCGCTTTAATCACATCGAACAATATTCATCATCTGATACTTTACAATCACTCTGATTTGTGTTTCTCTGCTTTTTCTAAAAAACAAATAAACCTGGGGATGTAGTTATGAAGGGATGTTGAGAGAAACAAGTGTTCCTACTGGCACTTTATCTCTGGGCTGCAGACTGTCTTATAAGAGATGACCCCCCAGTTTGAAAATGGCGGCCATAACAGCCAAAATTTCCCCAGAGATGTAGTTTCCTTGACTTGGCTGCTGGTGATCAAGGTAGTTGTTGTTGTTGTGTGCCTTCACATCATTTCTAACTTATGGAAACTCCAAGGTGCGCCTATCACAGTGTTTTCTTGGCAAGATTGGTTCAGGAGGGCAAGAGAGGTATATATGGAGATATAGACCCTTTCTGCCCTACACCCTTATAGTGCTATTATTCCACTTTCAACGTTGTGTGGAATTCTGGGTTTGTAGTTTACTGAGGCCAAAGAGCACTCTGGCTGAGAATCCTAAATGCCCCTCCCTAAACTGCAAACCCCAGGATTCCATAGGATGTTGAAGTGGAAATAATAGCATTATCATAGCGTATGGGGGGAAATGGCCATATTGGACAGTACTCTGCATCAGCTACTTACTATACTTAACTAAGTAATCTCTTCTGGCCCAGTGTCCCCAAACCTGATGGAAACCTCATTCACCTGTACTCCAATCTCTGGACCTCTTTCTCCCCATGCAGCTGGTATCTGGTAAAGTGGGTGGGTGGGCAGGTGGGGAGTTATGATCAGGGCAATAAGCTCATAATCATGACTAAGTAGTGACTGTGAATATGTGAATTAATGGATCAGTACATTGAAGTAACTCTTCTGCAGAATATGCTGTTTTCTCTGGAAAACAACCATATATGAATTTGTGCAGAAGAACTCCCAGATTGCAATTAGGCTTGGAAAACTTGCAGCAAGAAGGAAATTGCTAAAATTAATTGTTGCTTTCTTCAAGAAGAAAGCAGTAGAGAATTACATCCCTAGTCACAACTTCCAGAGGTTTGTATGGTCAAAAGCTGCAAACGGAATCTTTGGGGCACGTTTTGCCAACCCCCTACTTTACTGAATGAAAGTGATTTCAACAAGCAAAATGAAAAGCCTGTTTCTGCAGTACTATGCATAATAGGGCCGTGGTATCTGCTAGACCAGCGTCCACGGTTTCACTTACCTGTGATTCACTCCAGGGCCATGGCTGTCATCGCCAGCCAGGGTCCTTGCTCTGTGCAGGCAGGTCCCATGTGCCCCTGTCAGCCAAGGGAGGAGTCTGTCCCCATCCCCAGCTGAGACAGGCACACACTAAGACAAAGGTGGGCTTCCTATACCTCTCTTGGCTGTGGAAAGAGTCTCCCTCCCTTCCCACCTAGAAGAGGTGCATGGCTCCCCCCACCTCTCTTGGCCAAGGAAGGAGACAGAACTCCTTCATCAGCCCAAGAGAGGCATGAGAATCCTGTCTCCACAAAGCCACGTGCCCCTCTCAACCAAGGAAGGAGACAGACACTCCTTCCTTGGCTGAGAGAGGCACACGACTCTGAGCAGCCAGGCCTCCCGCAGGATTTGACTCCCAGGGAGGGGGCTGCTCACCAAGCCCTGTTAGGAAGGAAGGAAAGAAAAGGCAAGTGGTGGCTTTTCCCTCATCATCTCATTCCGTTTTCCCTTTCCCTCATTGCCTTGCCTGGCCTGGAGATCAAAATATAGCATTTGATATTGTCTGCATTTTTCACCATCTGTATAAAGTCTGGGAACATAACCCTGGAGATATGGGGACCTACTGTATATATACCAGAGAGTAAGGCCATTTCCACACTACACTGTTACGGCGCTATTATTGTGCTTTCAACAACCTATGGAATTCTAGGGTTTGTAGTTTACTGAGGCCAAAGAGCTCTCTGGCTGAGAATTCTAAGTGTCCCTCCCTAAACTGCAAGTCCCAGGATTCCATAGGATGTTGAAAGTTGGAATAATAGCACTTTAACTGTGTAGTGTGGAAATGGCCTAAGTGGTACTAGTGTGAAATCATTGGTACTTAGTTCTGACTAAATAGTTATTTCTAAGCAGACATGCATAAGGTGGTACTATAATTATACAATGACTACGAGAGGAAGGACGCTGCAAAACCTATAGATAACACAGAGAAGATCTGGTGTGGAAGTACAATGAGATGTATAGTGGCATGAGAGAATTGAATTGCTCATTAAATGAAGCAGCATATCTTCATCTTGTTGTGTATATCTTTATATAGGATCTCCTGAAGCTTTATAATCATCTTCTATTCTTAAGTGTCAAATAGCAGCAATATTGATAACACAGAGGTATAAATGGCACCGAGTGTATGATCCTGGAAGTGTTTAATATCTTCTTTACTGCACTGTATAAACTTACTGATTTTTCCAGTGGAGCAATGAAGGCTGGTGTTAGATTTAACAATGTTTAGAAACTGGATTCAATGCCTTATTTGGCCCAGAGATCATAAAAGTTACTTTTTGGAGGACAACCATGCTAGCTAGGAGATTGACTATGCTGGTTAGTGGATTCTGGGGGCTGTAATAAAAAAAAGTAACATTATAAATCAGAGTATATTACACACGTGAGCAGGACAAGCATCAGAGCTCAGAGGAATTACTTTTGGATCCCAAATCCACAGATTCCCCAGCCAGCATGGCCAGTGCTCATGTTGAATAAAGGATTCTGGGAACTATAATCCAGAAAAGTCTAATTTTCCCAAGCTTTGGGGAAAGGAAAACCACTCTTCTGCATGAATGCTCTCCATACAATTCACAAGTGTTGATGTTCTTGTTTGTGAGCTTTGTCACAACAACTGTCAGACATAAAATACTGAACTAGATGAAGCTTAGGGCCTTTCTGCACTACATTGTTATAGTGCTATTATTCCACTTTCAAGATCCTGTGGAATTCTGGGGTTTGTACTGAGACCAAAGAGCTCTCTGGCTGAGAATTCTAAAGATCGTTCCCTAAACTGCAAACCCAGGATTCCATAGGATGTTGAAAATGGCATGATAGCACTATAATGGTATAGTACAGAAAGGCCCTAAGTCAGATCCAGCCATTGTTGTGGTGGTGGTGGTGGTGTGCCTTCAAGTCATTTCTGGCTTATGGTGATCCTAATATGAACCTATCATATGGTTTTCTGGGGCTGAGAGTATATGATTATTGATTATTCATGAGGTGCCCATTTGCCTCCCCCATTCTCCCCCTCCCATTCCCTTGCCTTTTGCCTGGGCATGCATTCCCATCTTTCCACTTGCCTGGGCAAAAGGAAAGGGGAATGGGAGGAGGAGAAGTGGTGGAGACATATACACACCTTCCTTCTCTGTGTGTGGGTCTGCCCCACCCCATTTGCTTGCCTTTTGCCCAGGCACATGGAAGAAATGTGCGTAGCCAGGGCAAGAAGCAAGCAAATGAGAGGGTGAGAATGGGGGAGGCATGCATGCACTTTCCTACTCTGCTCGTGGGGTTCCCCATCCCATTTGCTTGACTTTTGCCAGGGCCTATGGAAGGAAAGTATGCACACCTGGGCAAAAAGGCAAGGAAATGGGAAGGGGAGAATGGGGGGAGGCATTTTTATGCCTTAACCATGTGGGGCTGCCCCTCCCATTTGCTTGCCTTTTGCCTGGGCACCAGGAATGAAGGTATACATGCCCAGGCAAAAAACAAGGGAATGGGAGGGGGAGTGCTCATTTGGGACGAAGGAATTATTTGTGGTTTTTTGACTTCTGTGAGGGTTCTGAACCCCAAACCCTAGCAAAAGTTGAGGGGCCACTGAATTCTTTTAAGTCAAATGTTGAGACATATGAAAAGAAAGTAATTGACAAGTACGGTGGGGAAAATAGCTGTCGTTTTACTATATCGTGTGTAATATTTATTTTTTTCTCTCGTGGGTCATATAAAAAAGCCAATAAAATGATAATAGCAACAAAAGTTATTGAGGTGGTTAACATACACATCATGACTTACAACTCAGTGTTTGTGTCTAGTTAGGAACAAAGTTGTAGATGTTGACTGCCTTCCAAAAATATTTCTTCATTAGGGATTTGTATCGGTAATTTTTTTTACAGCTACAGAAATATTTGGTTTCCTAGACTAGCAGGTTCTCAATTCTTTGAAGTATATGCTTAATTTTTTCATTTACATATTTGTTTCTGTGATTACTTATGCAAATGAAAAATGATCTCCAAGATGTATGCCAGGAGATGTTTTCCAACCTGCAAATTCAGTGGCATTTAAGATTGCTATTAAAATGATTAGTAATAATCTTACAACTCAACAGATGTTCCTAGCGTTGTGGCAACGGCTGCATCCTAAGGATTGGCAGCATGCAGGAAAGAGTATCTATTAAGCCACTTGCTACAAAAACCTGCTGAAATAGAAGTACCCCTTTGATCTAGTCTTTGTGCACCCATGGGGAAGGATTATGATAAATGGTCTTCCTGGGCAGCTTTGGAATCTAGCTCTCTGTTTAGCCAATTGCATTCATCAGAATGCTTCCTAGACTTTACCAATTTCTGGGGAGAGAGTGGAGAATTAGCAATATGTATTTGTTGCTGCAAAAACAACAGAGGGGCTTGTGGAAAATCTAAAACTAATAAATTATCTGTTTATTCAAGCAGTATCCCATTTGTAGCATCTCATGAAGTAGGCCTGTGCTTTTCAAATTATGTGATGTGAGGGACTTGCAGGGGTTTTTTTTCCTGATGTGCCAAGGACTGGCAGCATATTTGTGCTCATTGGCTACAATTGCTTTTTCTTTCCTGGAAACTCATTGAGAACCAGTAGCCAATGGCTTAGGGTCCAGCACCAATCCAGGGACCACCACTTTGAGTAACACTGAAGTAGACTGCAGTGCACAAAATCTTTTGCTAGAATTGGGGAACTAGAGACCTGGGGCCAAATTGCCAAATGTAGCCATCTGACATTGTTGTTTGGTGGTTTCCCAGCTTTTGTATGGGATTCCCCCTTTTCCTAACAAGCCAAGGTGCCTCTCCTAAAGCTTAGTTTTTGACAATATAAGCTAAAATAAGATAGTGTTTGGTCACATTTTTCCCCCTTTGGTCCTATGTATCACTGGAATGTCCCCCCACATCTCAAACTGATTTCCACCTTTGCTCTGAAATAAGTCCTCTTTTCTTTGGCTTAGGCCAAATATGTCTTGTCAGTTTTTAAGGTGTCACAGAATTCTTTGTTGTTTGAACTCAACCAGGTCTCCAGACTCAGCCTAGATTTCACCCTTTCAGTTAAAGGAATGCAGATGAAATAAAGGGGATCCCAACTGATTTTGGTTCTCCCTCTGAGCAAATAATTCTGAGGAGAGCAAGTGGGCAAAAAGCCACTGCTGGCTGGAGTGTTGTGCCCACTTCCCCTCTGCTCATCTTATCAAAGTGATAATCTGTCCTTTGATCCTTTGTCAATAGTGCAAAGAAAGTCAAAAGCAGCAGCCACCACCCTGTCCCCATCACCTTCTTCCCCAGTGCAGTCATTGGCATCTCATAAAACATTTACAAAACCTGTCATAAACAGGCTTGATAAGGAAACAGGACGCTAGATTTCTGGAGTCAGCAGCTTCAAATGAAAGGACCGTCCTATCACTCCAAGGTTCCTCTGTTTAAACAGCAAACATCACCCCACCAACTTCACCAGGCCATAAAATCTTTGAGCAAAGACTTTTCACCAGCCTTAGCGATTACTTGCCTTGTTTGGAATGTATCACCCAATCAGCCTCCATCCACCTTTACAACAATTTAGTGTAGTGCTGGCTAGCAATCCCACGGAGGAAGTGATTTTGCCACAGTCTGAGGCCCCCCAAAAAGATGATGAACTGGGCACCTCTCCTCTTGGAAAAAAAAAATTGCATACCCCTTTTCTAAACTAATCAAAGCAGTGAACAGTAATGCAGGCTTTGTACAGTAGTACAGACTTTGACAAGAAGGTGACAGCCCAAATGTGGTGGCAGAACAACAATTCAACCACAGTTCAGCAATATCTGAAGGGCCACATAACTCCTATTCATCGTCTAAATCTTTAAAGGGATAAAATATCAAAAGCAGCATGCAAAACCACATCAATCTGCAGCTGGGAATGTTTAAAAGACCAAAAAAAGTTCTCATACGTCAGCTGAAGGAAGGAAATAATATCTATTGACATATTCTCACCCTGGAAAAAATGTTAGGATGGGAAAATATTTTTTGAAAGCCCTCAAGAGCATGAATATTTTTTTTGCATCTCCTGAAACTCACTGTGACTCCAAAAAAGTAACTTTTCCTAGCTCTGATTGCAACACATCAAATACTTTTATAGAGGATAACTCAACCCTCAAGAGAGGCTTTGATTAGGCAAATTCAAGGCGAATTCAAGGCACTGGATAAAGTCTAGCAGCTATGATGTCTCTGTGTGTCTCTACATATTTCTCTTGGTGAATATAAGTGGAAAGGTGCCATTACATCCCCTCTTGTGGACTTCTCATTGGTTGGTCTAGTGGACCACTATGGAATAGGATGCTAAATTAGCCTATGATCTGATTCAGGATGGCCCGTCTTATGTTCTTAAATGAGATCCCTTTTGACTTTCAGCTTGCATTTTAGTTTTATTTATATGTATATATCTAAAATTGTCTAATTCATAATATGGTATCACAGCTCCTTCTTACTCATATTTTATGTTACTTCATGGGATGGAGACACTGGAGTGGGGGGAAGAATTAATCCACTTGGAACGGTTATGTTGTTTATTTCAATAGTGTGGATTAGCCCACAGAGAAAAGTGCTCATTTTGCTGTCATCAGTTAAGCTTCTTCAAAACACATTATGCTAAAATCTGGTGGTGTCTTCCATGTATTCATGTTGTTTTTAAGGAAGTCCCAATGAAATAAACTTTCCAGACTTGCCCTCTTTGGGAACACTGATACATAAGGAAGGAAGCAAAAGAGATCCAGTAGTGATGGAGTAGAGAAGCAGAAGAGTCTTCACAAGAGTAGAGTTAGCACTTGGGAGCAAAATTGCATTTCCATGGTGATAATGGATATATTATGAGAAAATATGACTTATTAAAAAAGACAATAATGCTCTGTGAGATAGAAGGAATTAGGAAAAAAGAATACCACAATACAGGTGGTTAGACTCCATCAAGGAAGCCACAGCTGCCGTGAGTTTGCAAGACACAAGCAGGGCTGGTGATAACAAGTTGACCTGAAGATGTCTCATTCATAGAGTAGAGTAGTCATAAGTTGAAACTGACTTGATGGCAGCTAACAACAGCAATGGAAGAAATATGCATTTTCTAAATCAAGATTCTAAATTAGCACATAGTTTCATTGCCTCTGAAACTATGCAGGTATTACCACGTCTTACACTCTTATCACATGGCGTAGCATGATTGGCAAGAAATATCATTTAATTAGCATGAAATAAATTAGACACTTATGGCTGGAAAACATGTGGCAAGCAGGACTTTGGCTGCACACCTGGGCCAGGTCAGCATGGCCTCCGCATGACCAGGTCATAAGGTCAAGAAGAGTTAAGTGGGAAAGCCCTGAGTGAACAGACTTCCTGTAATCCTTGAACGACCTGACATCTGAATACAATAGTCAAGGAAACTGCTCAGGTGCTGTAGGCAAGCATCCCTGCTGTGTGCATTTCCTACTGAAACCTTCCTCATCCACATTACTCAACCAAGACATTAAGAGTCTGTCAGGACTCCCATCAATGTTTTGTCATGCAAAGTAAGACAGTCCATTCCAGACTCCTTTTGTTTATTCTGCCAGAGAGGAATTAACACTCAGGGTTAGAAAAAGGGTGTAAAAACCCCAGCTCCAACCCAGGCAATTTTGCAACATGGCAACACAGCAACACTTTGGGCATCACGCCACACCCAGACTCTTGTTCCTCCATGCTGCCCTCAAACCATTGTGCTTGAGCCACCTCTCTTTGATTCTCCATTCCAGGACCAGTAGATAACACCCTATACACTCAAAATCTCTCTCTATCCAACCTTTCTGTCTTTTCCCTTCAGTAGCCTTGTATGCTTTGTGAGACTGCATGATTTCTTGTGTGTGTGTCTACTAATTTCCAATCAAAACACCCTGTTTAAACCTTTAACTGGAGTCCTACAGTTAGTACCAGTGACAGGTCCCACAGTTACCCCCTTTTGCAGGCCTCCTTTTGAGCTATAATTCCCCACCTTTTTAAGGAGATGCTGGTACTGCTGGTGGACCTCAAGCTCCCCTATCTTTTGGGGTAATGCAGGCACTTCTGGCATCTGACAGAAATAGCTTCTGATAATCCCACTAGATGGGGTGAACCATCACTTCCACCAACCAATACTGGCTGGGATTGAAGGGAAATGTTGCCCAGCATACCTAGGATGGGACATCAAATAGAGGAAGATTACTAGAGGAAAAAATGGCATTCTTGAATACTGTATCATCCATTTTGTCAGTGCAGACTTACTGAGCGTGCTGACTTGGGATTTAGGGAGCTGTAGTCCAAACATGTCATTTTAACACATTTGGAGCTTGAGTTCTATATGACTTTTTCCTGAGAAATCCAAGAGACACAAGTTTAGCTTCTCATGCAGTTCTGAATGTGAGCCAATTTGGCTGTCTTTCAGCACACAATCCAAACACCAGCCAAGGCTGTTCTTCTGATGGTCATAAAACCCTCCAGGGCTGCACAAACAGGTCAGAGAGCTCAAATGATATAGCTCTGGCACAGTAATAATTAACAAGGCAATGACAGGTATTTCTGGGCTTCTTTTCCCTCTTTATCAATGATAAAGAAAGATTACAGGCACAACATTTCTCGGTCAAGGAAGCCCAAAGACATAGGGAGGCCAAATGATATGCAGTTGTTAAATGTTCCAAAGACTGGGAAAACAGCTAGTTTGTAAAGTCTGTCTCAAATCACTGCTCTTGCTTTCTCTAAGCACCATCCATTATGAAGTACTGAAGCCTCAGTGGAATGAACAGAAAGCTTCAAGAAGAGCGTGCACTGAAGCATGACCAGAAATTGGAAATGTCACTTTAGGGGATTATAAGTTCCAAAGTCATCCAGCCATTGGTTAGGCTGGCTGGAAGTGGGAGTTCTGGAATTTGTTGTAGCTTTTACAAAACATTTTGTGACTTTTATAAGCTCTGCGGGGTATATTGTGGTGGTTAGAGTACTGGACAAGGATGGGGAGAGTCAACTTCAAATCCCTATCCAGCAATGAAGCTCATTGGGCCACCTCAAACAAGTCACTCTAATTAGTCTGACCTACCTTGCAGGATTGTTGTGAATAGAATGTGGAAGGACAATGTATGTCACCATGAGTTCTTTGGAGGAAAGGCATGATATAAATGATAAAGAATAAATAAATTGCATTTGGGCACATAGTAGCAAACCATCTTACAGCCTGCTTCAGGACTGGATCCTTCTTTATCCCCTCTGTTTATGTGCAAGGGGAGGACAGGGCTCAGAAATGTTACTTTTTCAGACTATAGCTTCCTGAATCCCTTAGCTGACATGGCCACTAGTTGTTTAGTTATGTTTTAACTTTTGTATTCTATGGGTTTTAACTATGCCTTTTTAATTATCTTAAGCTGCTTTTAGTCTCAACCTGGGGAAAAAGTGAAGTTGCTGCTGCTGCTGCTGCTGCTGCTGTTGTGGGTTAGAGTTTCCCAGGGTGTTAGCCCTTTGGGGAACTCTCTAAAAGCTAAAACTGTTAGGAATTAGCCTTCCTTTAGCAGAGTTGCAGAAAAAGAATATCCCAATCTCTGGGTGTCTTCCCTGAACTGGAGGCTGACTTGAAAGCAAAAACAAGGCAGGCAGTTTCAGGTTCCAAGTTTAAAAGATTTACTAATAAACTTTATAATTATATATCCATCTGAGAAACTAGATCCTAACTAACTAACAAAAGCATTTAGGAAGATAGTATCTTCATTTTAAACTCACTAACTTCTTGGTAAAGAGGGTAGCACAGAGAAAGAAGTTGCTAGAAGCAAGATTGCTAAAGGGGGTGGGGAGAGATGTGTGTTCTTCTATGTATGACCAGTAACTGACACCAAACTGTTTCCTGGGTCACATGGTTTGGATACCATAGCCAATCATTTTAAAATAATACAGAGCAACAGTTGAGACTTTAGCTGTGAGGCCAGGAAGGGCTTTTACATTCAAAAGAAAATTAACCCTATCCTATCTAAACCCCATTTGTCGCAGGCCATTTCCACACCAGACTGTTATAGTGCTATCATTCCACTTTGAACATCCTATGGAATCCTGGGTTTTGCAGTTTAGAGAGGGGCCTCAAAGGCCCCTCCCTAAACTGCAAACCTCAGGATTGCTTAGAATGTTCAAAGTAGAACAATAGCACTATAACAGTCTAGTGTGGAAATGGCCCTGGGACAAGAGTGTGGAAGAGAAAATGCTAGGATTTTCCAACACTTATTCTGGGAGCTATAGTCCAAAAAAGGAGCTTCTCAAGAATCCTAGTCTAGAATGGATTTTAGAAGTTTTCAGGGCTGTCTGGAGTAAGCCATTGTATGTCCACTGTTTTCAAGCTACTTCTGTTTTGCACATTGCCGAGTAGCAAATTTTAAAAGATAATTTTTAAATCTAAGAAAACCATAAATTGCCATAAACTGGAGTCAACTTGAAGACACAAGCTTTCTTATCTGTGCGTAAGTTTTAGCAGCTCATGTAATCTGCCTTCTTAAGCCTTTCTTTGCTAACTGCGGATTGACAATAATTACTCTGCAGTAGATCATGTTCCCAAATATTCAGATAATTACACTTTCATTTTTTTCTGTTTGATTTGGTTATTTTATTACACAGTGTAAATAATAATAAAGTACAATATTTGTGCTAATTGGAATGTTTCCTGCTTAGGCACTCTGGGCACTTCTAACTTGGCAATATGCATACATCATGAAACGTTTAAACCAATAATATTGAGTCATCACTAACCTCATAAAAGAATGTTTGTGTTACAGGCCAGCAATATGACAGATATTAGAAACATTTCATGTCACACTTTCGTATGACATACAACATTGAGAAGAGAGCACAAATTAGTATCAGACTTGCATGTGCTAATTTTTATTTCATAGACAGAAATTTAGGAATAAAGAATGAGAACCCAATTTAGCCATGCTTAGAGTAAACTAAGGCCATTTCCGCACTAGACTGTTATAGTGCTATTATTCCATTCCATTCGATCCTGTGGAATCCTGAGGTTTGCAGCTTGGGGAGGGGCCTCAAAGGGCTATTATGAGGATAAAATACTGAGTGATAGAAATGGCAATCAGAATTCTGTTAGGTACATGTTGCTGTTGTGTGTCTTTGTTTCCAATTTATAGTGACCCTAAAGTGAAACTATCATGGGGTTTCCATGGCCATGTGTGGAACTGAACCCTGATCTCCAGGGTCATAGTCCAATGCTGAAACCAGCACACTATGCTGGCTCAACCATGCCTGTGTAATTCATGCTGCACATGCAGGGCTGGAAAGTCACCACTGCGCAACGGATGTATTCTGTTGATAGTAGTGGAAGCAGAGTTGTGCAGACTGCATGTTCCTCTGTGCCTTTGCAAGTTACACATTGCTCTCTGTGTGTTGTGGTTGCACAACGTGCTTGCATATCCTATACTTTCCACTGTGGTTGTGCGTTCTATGCTTTGTATTGTGGTTATGCAGCTGCTTTTAAGTTGGATCAAATTTGCATTTTGTAAAATATGTCTTGTCTTTGTAGGGGAGAATCTAACTTATTTGTTACCTGCCAATCCAGTGGGTTGCTGGCAAAAGGACAGATGGCTTAAGCCAGAAGGATGAACTGATCAGGGTCTGATCTTCCCATTAGGCAGAGTGGAGGTGACCACTTCATTCAGCAGATTTTAAACATCAAGAAAGGGCAGGTTTTTTTTTAAAAAAACAAAAACATTCATTCATTCATTCATTTGCCATTGTAAATTTACTGTCAGGGATTGGGAAAAGTGCTAGTGGGATTATCTGCCTCATGTGCCAAAATAACTTGTCTGGTTTTGTGAGTACTGAGTATGGTTCCTCTTGTGGCCAGGCTATCATACCTTCCAACTGTTCTGATTTGGCAGAACGTCCCAGTTTCTGTTTCTCCCTCTTAATTTCCTCCTTTGTCTTCAGCTTATTTCAGTGGCTGTAAATTGAGTTCAGAGTGCAAAAGTAGTTTGCACTTAATTAATTTAGCAGGGGAATAGGAGAGAAAGGCCATGATTATGCCCTTTCCAGCAGGCTCAGGCAAAAGCAAACTGGTGCAGCCTCTGCAAGTTTGTATGTTCTTTCTCATTAGTAACTTTTGCCATCTTGACCGTATTCTGATGTTGCTTGGCCACACATGGCCCAGTTTTCATCTGTGAAATGTTGGACGCTATGGGCTATCTGAAGGAATGCTTTCTTTGTCACAACTTTGAGTGTTTTGGCATGAGCCCAGGTCAAACTGAAAGAAAGATGGACCTATGTTCAAGGGACTTGGGGGCAAGGTATTCAGGAACAGTCCCACTTTGGGGGTATGGGTCTGTCTGATTGCCAGGTGACAAGGGAATCGTGCAGTGGCTTTCACCTGAGACATATCTCACTTCTTCACTCTGAGCTCCCTCCAGCGTCTGGTTTATCAGCCGGCAAGCGTAGGATCCTTGCTGTCTGCTAAACAAACACTTTGCAGGTGCAACCAATCAAGTTGTGGCCTCTTTAATCCATATAATTTGTGTTGTTTTTCTATGTTTTTAATCTGTACTGTTCTAAAAATTTGTAAGCCACCTTGAATATCAGTACTGGAAAAACAAGATGGTCTATAGATGAATAGTTGATGAAGAGGAAAGAGGAGGGGGAAGAAGAGGGGGAGAGCATAATTTCCTCCCTCCCTCCTTCTCTCCCTCCCTCCCTTCCTTTTAAATAAGAACTTCATAAAATTGACAGAAAGATCTGAAGATGAAAAGGAATATGGAAGAAAGCAAAACTGGTAGACATCCACCCGGGCCCAGGGCTTCAGACATTAAACATAGGGGTGGGAATTGTGGGTATCCAGATGACATTAGTAGAGACTCCCTATATAAAACCAAAATAGAGAGATCTGCCATGGACACCATCCTCTGTTTCACCAATGAGAGGGGGCTATAGGATGGAGGCTGAGGATATGGTAAAGGGCTTTCTTGGCTGTGGCACCCCACTTGAAGAATCCCTCCTCTGGGAGGCCCAAGTCCCACCAGCAATTTGGTGCCAGGTAAAGGCATGGCTTTTTATTAAAGCCTTGAGGGCCTAATTTACTTTAAAGCATGCTCAGGAGATTTTTTTAAAAAAGAAAAAGCTCTTGGTATTTTTGAGCTGTTTTAACTTGAAAGCTTATCACGCCATGTCATTATACTCTCATAGTGAAAACACCACACAGTCTCTCTCACACAATTCTCTCCAGCCCAGACACTTATTGAGTACCCATTTATTTCTAAACTGGATTGATTTTGGAGAAGAGTCTTGGAGCCACACAGCCTGGGAACCTAGGAGGGATGTTGGAGGGAGGGTGACCCAGCTACCAGCCTAGCAATAGCAACTTGTAGAGAAGTTACGCAAGGCAGGCTTTATTTTAATGACACACACAAATGCACACATGGAGACAATGTGTTTATTTGACATAAAGAAGTTAATGGAAACCAAAACACAGTTAACTAAGAGGCTATATAGTTTAGCATGCAATTAGCAACCTGCAAACATGCTAGCAATTGCAGCTCTAATCTTCTCACCCATCTTGGCCCACATGCCATTATACCCTTGTATTCCTCCTGAGCAGGATCAATCCACACCATGGGGAGGGGGGCAGTAGGTCTAGATGAAGCACATGCCCTTTGGATTCACAAATGTTGTGCAGCACCACACAGGCACAGACAATTGGCACAAATTGTCCTCAGATACAGTCAACCCAGCAGAGAGATTACCTCATCTTCAGCCTCCCCAATGCCCACTCAACCACATTTCTGCAACAATTTTTTTTCACATTTCCACAATGATAGAAAACCAGGTGAAAGCCCATTTTTTGGTGGTCCAAGTGTCTTCCATAAGACACCATAAGCCGACAGTGTATTGGGTATGCACCATCTGCAAGGATGAGGGGCCTCACTTGTACACCACTGATAGTGATGGTGGGATTCCCAGGCACATGTTGTCCCACATCCATTGCTGCATACAAAGTAGAGTGTCAGAACATGTAGAATCATAGAATCATAGAGCTGGAAGAGACCACAAGGGTTATTGAGTCCAACCTCCTGCCATGCAGGAACACACCATCAAAACATTCCTGACAGATAGCCATCCAGCCTCTGTTTAAAAACCTTTAAAGAAGAAGACTCCACCACACTCTCAGGCAGTGAATTCCACTGTTGAACTGCTGTTACGATCAGGAACTTGTTCCTAATGTTTAGTTGAAGCATCGTGTTTCTTTCCTCTAGCCAATCCCTATACAAATTGGCTAGTGTGGTCTGTTGTGCCATGGAGCCAAATGGAGTCGATGTCTTTACAGCTGATGAATTCCTCCCCCTTCCCTTTTGGCGCACTTTTTGGAATGTTACTTGTGTCCAGAGCCTCCACACACTGCAGGAACCATATTGCCTGAAAGCTGTCCATGCTCTGGGGAAGGAAGGGTTGAAAACAAATCATAAATAGATGAATGCATTTTTTTACTTGTTTCTATATATTTATTGTAAAAGTGACAGTACAGAAATGGCTTCAGATGGCTCCTCTTGGACTTTTGAAGTTCATCCCTACAGTGAGTTGTATAACCTGCAGGTTGAACAAGCTGCCAAAATCCAACAGCTTGGTATCAAGATCCATGTCAATGATCTCTTGATCCAGGGCAGAGACCTCAGGGACATAGTTATCCACTGGCGTAGGGACGGGGGGGCGATGAGGGCAATGCACCGCTGGCGACAATTTTTTGGGGGGCGCCACCGCTCCTTGCCTGCCTGCTCCCGCATGATGTAGCCATGCCCCCATGCAACAGTAACCACGCCCCTGCCCCTCTGCCCCCTACTCTTGCCCTCGCTCCATGCACTCCAAGGTACACCACCGTAGTTATATCTTCTTTCTCTTTCCTCTTCCTGAAGTTTAATGGAGATGCCTGCATTTAGATTAATGCATTATAAAGGGGCAATACACAAGCAATAAAGTACTACACAGCACTACCATGGCAGAGGCTGGCACAGAGTACACACACACACAATCCATTGGATGCCACCCTGGAGGGAGTGCCCTTCCTGCCTCTTCTCTAATAACTCCCCCCACACACACACACTAGTAAGGTAATCCATAAAAACAGTTCCTGCTAAATCCATGGAAGCCACCACAGTATTTGTGCAAAGCAGTGTAAGTATAAAAACAAAGGACTAGGGCAGATAAGGAAAGGGGGATTTACTGCACAATAGTCATCCAAACAACAGTGGATCGAAGAAGTACACGTTCAATAGTAGGGCAGGTCTGTACAGCAATCTCTGCAATTGTTGAATTTCCGAGGCCAAAATTGGATGCTGTCTTTCTATAGATAAATGAATTAGAAAGCCACCAGATGGAAATGGTGAGCTGTTTCTCAATAGATATTGCATCTTTCAGGATGGTGTGGCCTCACTGTAGGTGCAGCTGTAGAATCTCCATGATCTCGAAGTGGGTTGCCTTTGTCACCCTAAAGTAGTACAGCCACATTTCATCATCCCACAGGGTCAGCACCTCAGTGCTTTCCCAAGTGCTTTGCAGATGCCTTCTGACCCGCCATTGTCTTGGCAGAAGCTGGCTGAGGCCATTTCCACACTAGACTGTTATAGTGCTATTATTCCACTTTCAACATCCTGTGGAATCCTGGGGTTTGCAGCTCAGGGAGGGGCCATAAGATGTTGAAAGTGGAATAATAGCACTATAACAGTCTAGTGCTAAAATGGTGTAAAAACCCATGGAGATCTGTGTTTTTGCAACTGATGGTCAAAAGAAAGACAAAGAAGTCTCCTAGCTCATCTCAGCTGCTGTGGTTTCTTTTTAAAAAACGCTTGCACAGTTGATCACGTTTTTAAAAATCAGGGAAGCAATCTGAACATACAGGGCCACAAACTCCGGTTCCATTGCAAAACAATGCTATAACACTATAAATACCAACTTGCTGTAAAGCTAGAACATCCTGCTAAAAAAGTTCGAGTGAAATCCAAAATCAGCAGAGGCAAAAATGTGGCTGTCTCTCTTGATTCCTGACAGACAAAGGTATTAAAAATGGTGAGAGATGTCATGGCCCTTTGTCCTCTTTTGAGATTTGGGGAGCCACAACACTTTTGTGAAGCTGTTATTCCATCATTCTGTTGTTATGTTGTGCTATCATAGTGCTATTACATCTAAAAGATTTTTTTTAAATATGTGAACCAATCATGAAGTGACTGTTGGGGTAAGGGGAACAGTAATGACACTATTAATGTGGATGAGAAAAAGTATAAATTATGCTCTTAAAACATAAATCTGGCAAGAGTGAGATACACAACATCAACAATCAGTAACATTTATAAATACAACTAGAACAAGTTTCAAATGGAAAAAAACCTAGCATAAGGGCATGGTGTGATAAAGTTCTTATTGAGTTGTTTAAGTGTGTTTTTATCTTGTTTTAATTATTTATTCATTTTATTCTGGAACTGTTCAAATTGTTTATATTCTTTTATCTGTTTGCCACTGTGAGATCTCACAATAAAAATGGCAGAGTAAAAATATTTTAATAAATAATAAATAGTGTTTTGAGTGCTGGACTAGGGCTCTGGAAATGCAGGGTCCAGATCTCTGCTCGCCCATGGAAATTCAGTGGGCAAGTCATACTCTCTCAGCCTAAGAGGAAGGCAATGGCAAACCTACTCTGAACAAATCTTGCCCAGAAAACCCTAGCAGAGGGTTGCCATAAGTTGGAGTCAACTTGAAAGCAAATAACAACAACATGCAGATGTTGTTGGACTACACTTCCATTCTGTCCAAGTGTTCCCATTTGGCAGGGAAGGTCCCAAATAATCCTCTTCATCCCATCTTTTCAATGATTGTAAACTGCCTCAGTTTCTCTCTGTTCCTCTCACTTTCTCCCTTTGTTCTCAGCGTACTTAAATTGCTGAAAACTGAGTTATACTTTTAATTGTACTTGTACTTTTAATTGTACTTTTAATTATGATATACCTGTATTTTAAATGATTTTGTGTTTTTAGTGTATTTTAGCCATAACTTATTTTTAATTGTATCTATGTTGTGTACCCTGCCTCAAGCCTTGGGGAGAAGTGGGTAACAAACTTTGTTGTTGGTGTTGTTCTTGTGTTGGAGTTGAATTAAGGTTGCCACCTCTTCTTCCTTGACAGGCTCTGTTACCAGTCTGACACACCCCAGATTTGATACAGTTTAACTGGTGAAATATAGCTTAATTGGCAATATGTTTTAATTGGCATTGATATAAAATGGACCCTGATGTGGCCATAAGGCCAAGCTGGACAGAGGAAAAATATTGGCTGGACACGTGTGCTGCAAAATAGGTCAGAGATCCCCTCTAGGCGTAGCCTAAGCCATTGTCAGGGCAATCACCAGGTAACTCCGGAGATAATCGCCTTAAATTAAGCTGTAATGTCTTTGCCGTCACACAACTGCAAAGGAAAAGTTTCATCAAACCACCGATTGTTTTAGTCCTCCTTTCTAACACCTAGACATCTTCCACATTGCCCCTTTTTCCTGAGCACTATTACAGAGCTATTATGACTTATGACAGCCATTAATCCCTTGTCACCTAACGCTAAGATAATCAATGCAGGCCATTTCCGCACTAGACTGTTGTAGTGCTATTATTCCACTTTCAACATCTTATGGAATCCTGGGGTTTGTAGTTTAGGAAGGAGCCTGAGGCCTGAGGTGGAATATTAGCACTATAACAGTCTAGTGCAGAAATGGCTGCAGTCTGGACCTCATTGTCCACACTGCAACCTCCATTGTTTTCTCAGCTAGAGAGCCATTTATACCCCTTGCCCTCCAGACAGATTTTGGGTATAAAAATCCTTTTGACCAGTGAGTTGCAGAACCTCAAATGCTGCACACCACTGTGTCACTCTGAATGCCAATTTGTACTGCCCCTAGATGCAAGTCTAAGCCACGCCACTGTTTCTTTGCTGCTCTTCTGGACTGGTAATTATTGCCCAAAACCTAAGATTCACTATCCATAACTTTCCTTCCTTTTCTTCAGTTAACTCTTGTGTGAGTGTGTGGCTGTCTGAATCTTGCATGTATGTGTGATTGAATTCCCCTCAATAAAACATGTTTTTAGTTACTTTTTAGTTTTTGGCTGGTTTTTCTGCAAGGAGCCTGTAAACATTGGTGGAAAGATCCTGCTAGTTACCCCTCCTCTTGCAGCCTTCTCAATTAGAACCAATTAATTCCCCATTTTTGCACTGAGTTGTGGCTCCTGCTGGATGACCTCAAGGGATCCCCCACCTTTTCCAGTAATAGGGCCTCATCTTTACTACACGAGAGGCAGGAATAGCATGATTCTTTGCGTGCTTGAGATAGTTTTATTTACCTTTTGAACTTGGCTGGTACAAACATGGGGCAGTGTTGTTCAGTTAGTGTTGGATAAGAACTTAACAGCATTTTCAGAATTTTGCTGCAAGTTCTACTAGCGTAATTCTTTATTTTTTAAAAAAGAAAATCCAAAATGTAGAGGAAACAAAATGTTCAGCCATCCCTATGCTGAGAGTGGGGGGCATGAAGCAGAACTAACATGTTGGTGTAGCTTTCCATTACGACGCCTGAACCTGCTTTTAAACTTGATGCTAATAACCACTACACAGTGAGAATGCCAAACTATGTCATTCCTTTTGGACTATTTCCTGGTGACCCTGCGTGGCCCAAGTGTGTTTTTTGGGCACAGCAGTGAGGATCAACACACTGCATTTCCTCTTAAAATGAGAGGAAAAAAGGAGGGGAAGATTTGAACTATAGCACTGGCGCCTTTCAGTCTGCGTTTTGCTCTATAGTTTATCTCTTACCTTCCCTTGGCAGTTTGAAAATTGTACAGTGGTGAGATAAACAGAAATGAGTAAGTGCTCAAAGGCTCACTATCTTACCTGCAAGTGCCAATAAAAAGGCCATAATTTTAAAAATGGCATATTTATATTTATATTGTGCATGCAAATGAAGGAGAGTTTACATTAGTCAACAGTTTCAGATGACACGTACTCCTGGGTGCTACCCACTTTCCGTTTACCTAACCTCCCCTGCAGACTCTGGCTCTTGGTTTTGGTTTACTGTCAGCTGGATGAGGGAAGTGGAGGCAAAGTGGAGGCAGTGATGGTGGGTAGGCGGTGGAATTCATGCTTATAGGAGTCCATTTATTTTCCAAGCTGAGGGCTAGTTCTGCTGCACACGTCACCATTTCATAGCAGAGGCACAAACTTTTTACTGTGGAGTGGGGAAAGCTTCTGATAGGAGGGAGTGCCTGGCAAAGGGGTGCCCTTGAAAAGGCCTTGCCATTGCTAGGCAACTGTGTGTAGCCGCACAGAATGATTCTATGACAGAGGCATTATGGAAAATGGAAATGCAAGCTACGTCAAACTCCCTGGCACTAGTTAGAGTGATAGCCAGAACATCTGAACGCAAGTTGAGTTAGCGTTGTACAGTGGTCTGAACATCAGACTATGACCCTGGAGACCAGCGTTCGATTCCCCACTTGACCATGGAAACCCACTGGGTGACTTTGGACATATCACACACTCTCGGCCCCAGAAAACCCTGTGATAGGTTTGCCTTAAGTTTGCCATAAGGCAACATAAGCCGAGTGGTTATATGCCTAAAGAATGCAAGGAACTAAGGAGAATGCTGCTGGGTCAGAACAACTAAGAAACTAAGGATAGCACAGCTGGAGCAGAAAAAAGAGCAGTCTACTCTCATATTTCCTACAGCAGTCCTTGAGAGACTTCTGGGAAGTCAGGCAGAAAGATCTGAGGACAATAGCACTCTTCCACTCATGTTCCCCAGTAATTTGTATTCAGAGGTACAATGCCTGTAGATAACACACACTCATACACACATTGTATTATCATCCATTAGTTTATCTAATCTCCTTTTCAAACTCCGTGCAAGGTAGCTATACATGATCATCTCCAAATGTTGAACACTAGAGGTTATGGTGTTTGTTTCCAACTCAGATCCCGAAGAGCCACTGCCAGTGGGTGCAGATAATACTGTCTTAAAAGAGTGAATGTTCTGACCCAATGTAGGGAGCTTTCTATATTCCAAAATAAAACATACCAAAGAAGAGACTTTTTTTAATGTCCCCACTACGAGTTTGGAAAGATAACTTTTGGACTACAATGTCCAGGACCAGCATAGCCAGTGTCTATGCTAGCTGAGGAATTCTAGGAGCTGTATTGCAAGAAAGTAACTTTTCCATGCTCTGGACCAGGACCTCTCATACTATATGTAGAGGTCTTTATAGTGACTTCTGCTCATTTACCTAAAGACAAGTAGAACCCTTTGCATGATTGGAAACACAGACAAAGCAAGGTAGAGTGCCTGGATGTTTCTATTCACATTCAAGTAAACATTAATAAAAGTTCCCTGCAACTTTCCCCATTGGACACAGGAAAAGCAGAGATGTGGCTTGGAGACTGGTTCACTGGGAGCAGCCCAGTCCCTCTTACTTATGTGCATATACTTCCAGTCAGGTGTAAACCCTGAAAAGGGCTATTGAGCTGAGAATTTCGTTGTGTCTGAGAAAAATCACAGCATACACATTTATTGTTCCCAGAAGAGAATGGGTCTTGTTTCTCAACTTCCCTAATGTTTTGTTCATGTGACATCATCTTCTTGATATTATGTTTGTTGGGAGTTAGAGTTTCCCAGGATGTTAGCCTTTTTTGGGGAAATTCTATGAAAACTAAAACTGTTAGGAATCAGCCTTCTTTTAGCAGAGTAGCAGAAAAAGCATGCCCCAAATTTCCGTGTTGCTTCTCTGAACTGAAACTAAGGAAATAAAACAAGGTAGGCAGTTTCAGGTTGCAAACTTAAAAAAGTTTACTAATGGCTTTTATATTTACATATGTATTAGGGAACCTACATCCTAACTAACTAATGAATAGAACAGGTAAGATAGTAGCGTCATTCTTAACTCACCATTTTCTTGATGGAGATGTGAACCATAGTTGGAGAGAAGGAAGAAGAAGCACAAATGGAGAAGACAAGAGGTCTGGGAAGTGTCTAACTGCTGTGAGAGATGAATGTGTGTGCACGCATGCACCTGACTCAGTGGATGGAGTCAGCACACCACCTGTGGGAATATATGGGTCAGCAGAGAGGGCTAAATCAGATTTCGCAACAGAGCCACAAGATTGCCAACCGAGGGCCTTTCCATACTACAGTTTTATAGTGCTATTATTCCACTTTCAACATCCAATTGAATTCTGGGGTTTGTAGTTTATTGAGGCCAAAGAGCTCTCTGGCTGAGAATTCTAAAGACCCCTCCCTCAGCTGCAAACCCCAGGATTCCATAAGATGTTGAAAGTGGAATAATAGCACTATAAACAGTGTAGTGTGGAAAGGCCCAAAGTCTTTTGTGTTCGTGTAAGTGCTTGGAGTAGATGTTTGCATGAAAGAATCAGCACACAGAAAATGAGGCACTGGAATGAGGAGATGCACTTGCTTCCCTGATACTAGTCTTCCTCATCCTTCTTATTATATCTAGAAATACAAGAGTGAGTCCACTCATTCGAATCTGGTATCTCAAGTGTGAAAATACAACCAGACTCAAGGTTTGAAAGCTGTTCCAGTAATTAGTATGAAATCCAGCAGGGGGCAATATTGGACTATAAGAAAATTCACCATTTGTTAAGGCTCCAAGAGATTTTTGGTATCTACCAATTTTCTCCATGGAGATTTAAGCATGAAGTAATGCAAACAGAAGAATATAGCATCTGTTGAAGTCTCTCACAGTCTTCTCTCCATTTCATAGAATCATAGAATCATAGAAATGTAGAGTTGGAAGAGACCACACGGGCCATCCAGTCCAACCCCCTGCCATGCAGGAACACCCTCAAAGCACTCCCGACAGATGGCCATCCAGCCTCTGCTTAAAAACCTCCAAAGAAGGAGACTCCACCACACTCCCAGGCAGCATATTCCACTGCCGGACAGCCCTGACTGTCAGGAAGTTCTTCCTGAGGTTCAGGTGGAATCTCCTTTCCTGCAGCTTGAATTCATTGCTCCTTGTCCTGGTCTCTGGAGCAGCAGAAAACAAGCCCTCTCCTTCCTCTACATGGCATCCCTTCAAATATTTAAACATGGCTATCATGTCCCCTCTTCACCTTCTCTTCTGCAGACTAAACATACCCAGCTCTCTAAGTCTATCCTCATAGGGCATGGCTTCCAGGCCCCTCACCATTTTGGTTGCCCTCCTCTGGACCTGCTCCAGCCTGACTATATCCTTCTTGAATTGGGGTGCCCAGAACTGGACACAGGATTCAAGATGAGGTCTAACCAAAGCAGAGTAGAGTGGTACCAGTACCTCCCTCGATCTAGACACCATACTCCTATTGATGCAGCTGAGAATTGCATTGGCTTTCTTGGCTGCCGCATCACACTGCTGACTCATGTTCAGCTTGTGGTCTATTAAAACTCCTAGATCCCTTTCACACGTACTGCCATCCAGCCACGTGTCCCCCATCCTATATTTCTGTATTCCATTTTTTCTACCTAAGTGTAGGACCTTACACTTCTCTCTGTTGAATTTCATTTTTGACCTTATGGTTATCTTGGTTTAGCTTCAACATGTCTTCCTGGCGAGGATACTGTGCCTGTGACTGCTATGTAATAGGCATATATCCAATTTTAGGAAGATTAACAATTTGCATTCTAGCAGCTTCAAAAGGCTTTTGCCTGTCAGAACCATTTATATACAGTATGCACATACTGTATAAAGATGGCTCAACTCATTTCAAATGTGATGTTGGAGGTGAGTTCTATGAATACCTTGCTGAAAAGACAAAAGAAGGGCAAATCAGTCCTGAATCCACACTAGAAACCAAGATGATTAAACTGAGGCTGCTGTCATACTTTGGACATATCATGAAATGACATGACTCATTGGAAAAGGCAATGGCTGAGATCCTACATCACCGAAGTAGTTATGAATTCATCTCCTGACTTGACGCTCCAATCCTACCTTAACAGCCAGCAGCCACACCAAGCAATAGACGTCTGTTCTATTGGTGACTGGATCTCAGCAGAATGATGTTTCTAGGCCAGTCCTGCCAGTGATCTCAGGTGCAGCAAGAAGCGGAGAGAGGGCCTTTCTTCTGATTGTTGTCCTGGATATTGCTGGCAGGAGTGGGCTGGAAACATTGTGCAGATTAATAGATATGTTTCTGCTGTCATTGGAAATTTCACATTTTGAATGTCTGTTATAATATGAAATTTTACCCCAAATTTTGTAGCTTTGTTTCATAGCTAAAACATGTGATAGAAAGTTTCTTCTTCTTTTTCTTTGACATTCTCAGCATTTGTCATTCATTCCCTTTTCCATTTTGGCTATTTTTTCAGGTGTTGAATACCATCTGTAGAACATTTTGTAATAATTGTCTCTCAAATTATAGCATCTGGCAAATTTTACATTTATGTTCCATGTTCTCTGGATGGTATGGCAAAACTGGACACTGGATGATATGGCAAACATTTTGTGCCCAATTGATTATTCTTTTACAGTATTTCCAATTCCAATTCTATTTTTAACAAACATTTGTAAAGTCTGGAGATCACATAATAAACTTCTGTTTTGTTATATTCTAGTCCATCAGAGTCCAAATCGATTTTGAATCTTGCTGTCAGTTGTTTAAATAACAGCCTCAGACAATTGATTCCTTCTGTTAGTAAATCTTCATTTGTTTTTAGCTGAAGTTTTTCCCGTATCTGTTTAGTCAGATCTTTAAAGGTTTTGGTTAAAGGGAGGGTTTGTTTTCATTTCTATGAAACTGTACTGTATTTTTTCTTTTGAATATTTTATTTTATTATTATTATTATTATTATTATTATTATTTTTGATCCACTGCAGAGCAGGCCCAATGTACTTGCAAGTTACACAGACAAGTTCTGTTAATTTAAGAAGCGCGTCTATGCTTTCCATAGGCAAGCCGTGAGTGGCCTCAAGCAAGCCTCCTTGGCAAGAAGAACTGACAGAAGAGCAGACTTCTCATTGAATTAATGGATGTTGCCTGTAATTTGCAAGCGTCGAAAGAGGGAGTCATCAAAAACTGAGGTATCAAAATGTGGGGGGTGCCTGTAAGGGAAATGCTGTGAATGTAGTGTATGCTGTTTTCAGTGAAGCCTTTGACAAGTTCTCCTATGATATTGTTGAGGACAAGTTGGTAAAATGTGGGCTTGCCAGTTGTCAGGTTGATTTGTTGCTGGTTGATGGATAGATTGGAGAACGGGATCAATACCGACAAAATGATTTCCAACAAGGATAAATATTTGTGGTTGCTGTGTACCTTCAAGTCACCTCTGACTTAAGGTGTCCCTTAGGCAAACCTATCACAGAGTTTTCTTGGCAGCATTTGTTCAGAGAGGACTTGCCCTTTCTTCCTCTGAGGCTGAGAGTGTGTGACTTGTCCAAGGTCACCCAGTGGATTTCCATGGCAGAGTGGGGATTTGAACCCTGGCTTCCCAGTGTTCTATTCCAATGCTCAAACCACTACACACATTGGCTCTCATGGATAAATGCATCACATTTAGCCAGGATAGGAGACACTGGCTTGGTAGCAATACTTCTGAAAAGGATCTAGGGATCTTAGTAAACCACCAGCTGAACTTAAGTCAACAGAGTGATGTAGCAGCAAATAAAGCCAATGCTATTTTAGGCTACATCAGAGGACTAGGGGAAGTAATAGAATTATTGTGTTTTGATTAAACTTTATCTTGGTACACATCAGAATACTGTATCCAGTTCTGGGCACCAGAGTTTAAGAAGGATGTTAACAAACTGGAACATGTCTAGAAGAGAGCAACAAAAGCATTATGAGGAATGGTTTGGGACAATAGTTTTTTACCTGCAGTGCAGGGACCCCTGGGGGGTCTGCGGAGTGCTCATGGAGGGGGGGAGGGGTCCATGAAGCCCTACTGCAGTGTGTGTGTGTGTGTGCGCGCGCGCATGCGTGTGTATGCCGAAGGAAGCAGTTTCAACAAGGGAGCAGTCTCAGTACATACACTCCCTGTGATGCACCTCTGACGAAAGGGACATGGCAGCGGTCATGTGGACACACCCAAACTATGGGTCTGGAGACTAGGGTTTGAATCTCCACTCAGCCATGGAAACCCACTGGGTGACTTCAGGCAAATCATATTCTCTCAGCCTCAAAGAAAGGCCAAGCAAACAAATCTTGCCAAGAAGACCCCATGATAGGTTAGCATGTCAGTTTTCAAAGAGGAGAGACATGATAGGTAGAAAGAACCCCCACCCCCCACAGATGTTAGTGGCACTTTCTTGTTGTGTGCCTTCAAGTCATTTCTGACTTATGGCAACCTGAAGGTGAACCTATCACGGGGAAGGGATTGGCAAGATTTGTGAGGGTGAAAGAATGTGACTTGCCCAAGGTCATCCAGTGTCGGAGTGAGAATCTGATTCCTAGTCTCCAGAAGCCTTTAGTAAATAAATAAATGTTTGAATAGTTAAATAAATATTTGAATATTTAAATTTAAATATTTAAATTTTGAATTGAGTCTTGGGGGTCCCCAGCAGCAAATTATATTTACAGGGGGTCCTCAGTAAGAAAAGGTTAAGAACCACTGGTTTAGGACATGGTTTATCCTGAAGAAGAGAAGAGAAGAGAAAATTGTATAAGAGGTGATTCAATAGCCATCTTCTAATATCTGAAGGACTGCTATGTGGAAGTTGGAATAAACTTGCTTTCTGCTGCTTCAGAGGACAGGACCCAAACAAATAGCTTGAAATTCAGTGATGTAGACTTGAGTCGATTGACTCGGACTCAAGTCGGACTTAAATCACTTCAGCGACTCAACTCAGACTTGATTCGGCAATAAATGAGGCACTGCCTCAACTCAAGACTCGTATATTTTTAATGACTAACTTGCTGCCCTTGGTTCAGCAATGTAACACATTCATCCAGAAACCTGACAACTTTGAACAAAATGCTTCCATCCCTTTTGGCCTACTGGTCACATGACAATCTGACTCAAGCCCAGAGTGTGGGTGCATTAGGTAATGGGCTTGAGGCAGGCTTGAGGTCTGCTCAGTAGCTATCCCTGCTGCATATCTGAGGAGCCTTCTAAAACTTTTCCAAAGAGCAGAAGACAAGAGCTGCCCCCAGAGTGCAGGGCACATTTCTAAGAAGGGAACAGCAAATGTGTTAGGAAACAGTCTTGAGGAGGAAGAATCCTTCCTTCTAAAGCTTTTGAAGCTTCGGTAATGGGGAGTAAGAAAGATCCTATTCCCTACTTCTAAAAAATCCTCCAGCTTCAGAAATGGGAAGTAAGAAGGATCCCATTCCCCACTTCTGAAGCTGAAGATGGCACAATGGCATATGTGGAGGGCCAACTCTGCTTAAATGGTTAAAACTGACTTTGTCCAGAAATTCTGAAATATAAGTTGGGGTATGAAATTGGCTCCCATACTTGAGACTTGAAATGAAAGTATGTTCAAGGACTTGAGACTAGACTTGAAACCTGAAGATAGAGACATGAGCCTTGACTTGAGACTTGGAGTAAAAGACTTAAATACATCACTGTTGAAATTACAAGGTAGGAAATTTTGACTAAACATGAGGAAGAGCTTTCTGGCAGGAAAAGCCGTTTAGCAATGGTACAAACTACCTTGAAATGTGGGGGGAATTTTCCTTCCTTTGATAGTTTTTACACAGAACTTGGATGTCCACATCAAGGATGTGTTAGCTGTGGATACCTGCACTGTCAGGGGATTGTATTAAATGACCCTGGGGTTGTTGTTGTTATTAATTGCTAGATATATAGCAAACTTGTAAATGAGAGACCTTCAAGACACCCTGTTATTAAAATCTTTGTTAAGATCATGAGCACCCAGGCCTGTGGCTTTCTTGATTGAATCTATTCCCTTGTAATGCAGCTTTCCTCTTTTCCTAGTCTTGTTTCTTGATTCTTTTTTTGGTTGAGGAGCAATCCATGGTATCCATGGAACTGTCCTACAGTACCATAATTCAAATGAGCTGATTTTCTTCCTGACAGCTTTCTTCACTATTCAGCTTTCACGACCATACACAGAAATCAAAAATAGTATTATTCTACAGTTCTGTAATTTCACGATCTCTGTAGATTTGCTGTTCGCTCATCTGAAAACTCCGCTGCTCCCTCTCATTTCTCGTGATGATGTTGACAGGTTTGATGATGCAAGATGTCTCTTGTAGCTGGTAATAAAAGGAGACTATGAAACTGAAATGGATTTGGGGAATACTCTAAATTGAGGGTGGGGCACAACCCATTCCACCCATTTCTTTAACTCCTGAAGCATCCATATCTTCAACATCTTAAATTTTTTTGTCACGACTTGGAAAATGCATGTGATTCTTTTTTTAACCAAGGACCACATCTTATGGACTCTCAGAGTTTGCAGTTTGGTGAGACACTAGAGGTCTCTCAATGGGAATTCTAAATAAAATCTCCCCTCCACATTCCTGCGTTTGACCTTTGCCAATCTGATTATTTGTGAGGTGCACGTGTGCCTCCCTGCCATTCTCTTCCTCCCATTCTCCCATTCTCTTGCCTTTGCCTTGATATGACGTGCCTTCCTTCTCTGTACCTGGCAAAAAGAAAGGAAATGGGAGAAGGAGCACCACGCATAGAGAAGAAAGGCACATGCATGCCTTCCCCCATTCTCTGGCCTTTTGCCCAGACGTGCCTACCTTCCTCCTCTGTGTCTGGAGAATGCACGCTGGGGCAAAAGACAAAGGAATGGAGTGGGGGGAGAAGGCATGCACACCTCCCCATTCCCCACCTTTTGCCTGGGTGTGGAGAAGGAAGGCAGACACACCTGGGCAAAAGGCAAGGGAATGGGGAGGGAGGCACATGTGTCACACCCGCATTCCTTTGCCTTTTCTCCAGGCACAGAGAATGTGCAATGGGCAAAAGACAAAGGAATAAGGGGTAAGGCATGTATGCCTACCCTGCCTTTTGTTTGGGTGCAAAGAAAGCAGGTCCACTCAGGCAAAAGGCAAGAGAATGGGGGGGGGCATGTGCACCTCTGCTCCCGATTCCCTTGCCTTTTGCCCAGGCGCAGAGAACGTGTGCCAGGGCAGAAGGCAAGGGAATGGAGGGGTGGTACGTAGGTCTCCCCTCCCATTCCTTTGCCATTTCCCTAGGTTCAGAGAAGGAAGGCATACACACCAGGGCAAAAGGCAAGGGAATGGGAGGGGGGAGCCCCTGAAA
This sequence comes from Cyclura pinguis, assembly GCA_030412105.1. Lineage (NCBI taxonomy): Eukaryota > Metazoa > Chordata > Lepidosauria > Squamata > Iguanidae > Cyclura > Cyclura pinguis. The sequence continues at coordinate 258,877,426 of CM059601.1, read as the reverse complement.
GGAATAAGAGGGGGAGTGTGGGGGGCATTATTCATGGTTTTCCCACTTTCACAAGGGTTCTGCACCCTGAACCCTCACAATATTAGAGGAGCCACTGTACCTTTCCTTAAGCTAGGAGAAAGCAGCTGCCATTCTTTAGGCCACCAGTATAAGTAGGGCCATTAAGTCAAAGGACAACTGATAGCCAGAGCCTTTGTAGTGAGGTACACCGCTAGAGGTGTACCGCTAAATTTGAAGTCCTTCATCATGACAATTCCCATGGCAGCCAAATGAAGAAGAAACCAAAAATGCAGGCAGCTGGATTAATCATTAAACACTGACAAACCAGTTCTAATAGTTTTCATCATGAAGAGTTCGTGGCTATCCCTACGCTCATCCAAGATGAAGTATTGCAATAGCAATAGCTCACACCTGTTGTTAAGCAGCCGCATAGCTTGGAGCGTGGGTAGGGGGGCAGGGGTGTGGCTGCGTCACGCTGAGGGCATGGCCACGCTGTGCTGGGGGCACGGCTATGCCGCATGGGGCATGGCCAGGTCGGTACGCCTCTGTTGTTAAGAATATCCACTTCCCCTCCAGCTATTGGGAGACTGCAGCTTAACTCAAAAGGAGCAGGGCAACTCTGAGGGGTGGCAGATGATGTCAGTGTCCCTGCCAATGAAAAAGTCTTAGGTCTACGACCCTGCCAGATCTGAGTCCACTACGTCTCTGTGTCTTCCAGTAGGAACCAGAAGGGTCCAAGGAGGTATATAGGTGACGGGGAGCAAAAACTCCTGTTTCTTCCCTTAACTAGACAAGAGCAGAGGGTAAGGTTTGTGTCTGGTAGGAAATTAATATCTGCTGGAACAGGGTCTGAAGAAAAAGCAGAAAGCTGACTTGGACCTCTACAGGAAATACTCCTATGGCTTTGTGAGTTCCCTTAGAAATCCGTTGAGAAATAGGAATCTGTTGGGATACAAATGCTGAGAACTCTTGTCCTGTCTTCCTCTTCTCTTTTTTAAAGTGGGGATCAGAATTTGGCAACTAATTGCAGATAACAAGTTAGTACATGCAAGAACTAAGATATCTGGAAATTACATTATAGTTAACAAGGGAACATCATCCCATCTATTGTGTAGCAGTACCTTCTAAAGTGACTTTTACTGAGGTGTGTTCTCCCTAAATGGTGGAGGAGGAGTATTGCATGCTTCAAGTGCTGGTTTGTATTCCACTGCAGGAGAAAATATATTTGTACCACAAGCCAATGGCCTGTAGTATTCCAATTTTCAAAAAGTAACTTTTTAAAAATATTTAAATAAATTTCAGCTTACAGTTATAAAATGTTGACATGTTGTATTTTGGAAATAAGAAAATAAAGTGTTTTTTTCCTACAAGCGGTAACTTTTAACAGTAACCTGTAACCAATTGCATTTTAAAATAACGTTCTAAGCTCTGCGCAGAACACTGCTAAGCACACTTGCCATATCGTGGGCTTAGATAAAGCTGGCATGATGGAGCACTTCAAGCTGAATATGTTGGAACAATCTTCCAGTAAGAATTGAAGATAGATAGCCACAGTCTTCCCAGAGCTCTTGTCTGCCTATGATACATTCTCTGACACAAAGACCTCCTGCTGAAGCTTCTGAATGCTTCATAGTCTTAAAAAATGATTCAGCTCCACATGGTAATGCAAGCCAGTCATCAATTTCCTGTCTGTTAAGGTAGCTGGAATGAGAAGAAAACAAATCTTGCACAATGGACTCCAAGGACTGCTCATTGTTGGTGCCATTCCTTCAGGCTTTGGAGAAGCCATGAGGCCTGTTATGAAATATTTCCTCCTCTTAATCTAGCCCTTCCAAATATCCTGGCACAAATGCCTGAAGTGCTCAGCAGGCAGGCAGGCAAGAAAGAAAGAAAGAAAGAAAAACAGTTGGCCTTCCACATTCACTAAGGTTAGGGACATAGGACACCTGCAAAAGTGGAAAAATTGCAAATATCTAAATGTATGTCTGTGGGAAGGGGGCCAAGGCATGGTGAGGACAGCAGGTACCTAAGTCCAAACCAGATCAGGGAAAAGACAGGGAAAGGGGTGGGTCAACATGGTGCCGCTATACTTACTCTTTCTTTCCCATCTCCTTCCTTGACATGGGTGGGGGCAGTGGGAGAGGATTGAGAGTGCTGAGAAATCCGGCTGTGATCCATCCTTATCCAGCCAAGCAGTGGCTGGTGGAGAGGGAAGAAAGTCAGAGGCAGGTTTTTAAAGCACTGCACAGCCTGATCAGAATCACTGAGAGAGACAGTTCCTCCAAAAAAGAAATATTTGATGTGGGGTGGCAGGGGTTGGAGAAACTTGCAAATAATCAAATCTGTGAAAGTCAAACATGCAAATGTAGAGGACCAGCTGTAATTATCATTCTCATTATGAAGCTACTTTATGAAGATATAAGGGAAACAAATGCACATAGGCAGACACAGATTTCTAAGGGAGCCTGCAAACATTATTTCTTTGGACAGCAGTTCCCAGAATCCTCTAGCCAGCTGCTCTAGAAGCTTTTGTGCTATTGATGTCAAGATGACCAGGCAGTAGTTGCTAAGGTCTTCCCTTGCGCACCCTGTTTTGTTTTTGTAATAAAAATACAGACAACATTTGCCCACCTCCAGTCTGCAGAGGCCTCATTAGTTCTCCAAGGATTGTGAAATATTACATACAACAGCTCTGAGATTACATCTGCTAGCTCTTTCAGTACCCTTGGATGCAGTTTATCTCACTCTGACAACCTGAACTTATTTAACTATTTAAGTGTTCTTGCACCACATCATTCCACATCTTGGCCTGCAGATCCTTCGCTGCACTATGCTTTGATTTCATTGGGATGTATGGTATTTTCCTTTTGGAAGAAGACAAAGTAGATACCAAGTAATTCTGTGTTCTCTCTGTAGCACACTAGAATTTCCCCTCCATTTTCTCCACACAGTGGGCTTACCAGTTTCTTGTTCTTCCTTTTGCTTTCAACATTTTATTTAATTTTATATTTGTGTGCCACCTTTTTTCCCAGAATGGGACGCAAGGTGGCTTCCAAAAATAAGTTAAAAACATTTAAAACAATTAAAATATTAAAAACATATAAAATTATACAAACCTATAGCAATGTACCTAAATAAAAAGCTCCCCAGTTCACCTAAAATCCCACTTAAAGAGAATTTTTTTTTCTGCTGGCGAAAGGAGAGCAGGGAAGGGGCCAGTCAAGCCTCTCATAGAAGAGTGTTCCCAGAGTGGGAGCAGACACTGAGAGGGCTCTCTCCCGTGTCCTAACCAAGCGAGCCTGGGACTGTGGTGGGACTGAGAGGAAGCCTTCCCCAGCAGATCTTAGGGTTCTAGCAGGTTTGTATAGGGAGATACAGTCTTTCAAATAGTCCAGACATAAGCCATATAGAGCTTTATAGGTCATGACAGCACTTTGAATTGTGCCCAGAATAGATGTGGGTGACCCATTTTATTATTATTTTCCTCCTCTGTTGCAAGTTTTTGCTCATTCTGAGCTCTAGCCCTCCTGATGTTCTCTCTCCAAAATAGTGGCTGCTTTACATCAATGATTTGTTCCTTCTTTCTTTTCATAGGCCCTTTCTGCAACTTACCTGCGTCTGGCGCAGTTGCGCGGGGATCACGCAAGCAGCCTCTTCCGTGAGGCTCTCACGTCTCTGTTGCTTCTGTTCTGTAGGAGCTGTTGGCGGCCGGCTGGCAGCGTGAGGGCTCTGCCTCTTCCCTCCGCAGCGCAGCTGGGTATTTCCCCAGGCTGGGCTGGGGTAGGAAGTGCGAGGGCCGCAGCTCCAGAGGCTCTGCACGTACGGTAAGTGCGTGTGGGGCCCCGGAGTGATGCGTGATCAGGCAGAATTTTCGGCTAAAAGCCGAAAATGATATAGTGCACAATCGGTGCCTGCTAGCCTCAGCAGCGTCGCGCGATTGCGAGGATGTCATCTGAAACGCTCCTCACAATCGTGCAACGCTTCGGAGGCCCTTTCGCATGACAAATGCCATGTGAAAAGGGCCTTATACAAGCATTTATATTTGCATTTATATCTTCATCTGCATCTTCCATGGCTGAGGGTTTGGACTAGATGGCCCTTGTGATCCCTTTCAGTTCTATAGATCTTTGAAAGCTTCTTATGGATCCACCATGCAATATGTCCACCAAGCAACAGGGGTTCTCACTGTATAATGGGGCACTATGCAAGATGTCCTGTTATGCAGTGGGGCTCCTACCACACAACAAGTCACTTCAAAAGGTGGGGACATTTTTCTGGCTGGGCATAGGGTTTCCATTGTGCATAGGGTTTCCATCATGCTCCATTTTGGTAACCCCAACCTCTGTTAGGGGCCCTTGCACTCTTGCCTTGTGCTGTCTTTCCCAAAGGGCAGCCTGTCCCACCAAGTGCTCTATTGTTGCACACTGCAACCCTTGTGCAATGGCCAGACTTGCGCAGTGGTATCAATGGTGCAGCTACAACACGCTTCCCATGGGAATAGGGCTGTTGTGCAGTGCCACAATGCTAAACTGCACAATCATAAAATTGACTTCTCATAGTATAAATTCCCCACAGGATGCCAGCCAAAGTCTTTGATTAAGCTAGTGGTAGCAGAGTCAGCCTTATGAACAGACAGAGTGAGAGCCTTTCTGCACTAGACAGTTATAGTGCTATTATTCCACCTTCAACATCCTAAGGAATCTTGGGGTTTGCAAACCCCAGGATTCCATAGGATGTTGAAAGTGGAATAATAGCACTATAACAGTCTAGTGCAGAAATGGCCTGAGACAAACACATCAAGGGTCCAGCAGTAACAACCACTCCTTCCTCCTGAGTCCCCTGCCCATGCACATCTATTGGAGAACAGAGCTGTTCTTGTACCACCCGTTCTGCCTTTCATCGCCTTGTTGCACCTGGGGCAGTGGACGATATTTTCCCATGCCCAGTCTTGCAGTACAAGAACTGCCTCTCAGTTTGCTTCCTTCTGGAAGTGGGATAGGGAGAGAACTGCCATCCTGTTCTCAGGAAGCAAAATGTTGTGGGCCAATTTGAGAACTAGAGCAGCCTCTACTTCTCTTTGTGCTGGAATAGCTATGATTTGCACATGTTCTTCATGCTTAGAGTCAGAGAAAGAAACACATTTCATACTTTCTTGATCTAAATCAGGTGGGGAAGCAGAGTTTGGATAGGTTGCTCTTTTGGACAATAACTCCCAGAATCCTCCAACCAGCACGGCCATGGAGGGCTCAAGAGCTGCAGTGCAAAAGAGTAACTTTCCCCACTTCTGAAAGGAGATAGCACAGGGATACTGGCCACATGTTGTAAGTTGCATGATGCAATCTTGCCCTTTTCAGGTGGTGTCAACAGCTCTCCATCTCATGTCCGCATAGACACTTTGAAGTGTAAACCATATGTTATACTTTGTCCCTGGACAAAATCAAAGCAGTTTCATGCACTGTCACTGAGGCAGTTAATTTCCTGCTAATGAAGTGTCCTCTCGTCTAAATGAAAACAAGCTGCTGATGGGTCCAACCGTCTCTCCCTGCACCTATGTAACAAATTTACACATGTGAAGCCCTGAAGCACATCTTGCTGGCTATCCCTGCTTCACCATCTTGGTGGTCTTTTTTTTTTTTTGTGGTGTGTGTGTGTGTATTTTTCTTTTAAGGGAAGAAGATGTACACCTTCTTGGTTTAACAAAACATGTTCAGGAGTGCTTTGGTTTCATACATACCCATTTATTTATGCCTCAGGCTGTTGTCAAATAAACAGAGGCCATTTCCACACTAGACTGTTGTAGTGCTATTATTCTACTTTCAACTGGGGTTTGCAGTTTACAAATCCCAGGTTTCTATAGGATGTTGAAAGTGGAAACCCCAGGATTCCATAGGATGTTGAAAGTGGAATAATAGCACTATAACAGTCTAGTGCAGAAATGGCCAGAGCATGGAAGGCAGGGTGGGACAAGGAAGGTTGAAGAGTCCTGGTGGCACAGTGGTTAAATGCCGGTACTGCAGCCACAGTGTTGTGAATTCGATACTGCAGGGCTCCAGGTTGATGCAGCCTTCCATCCTTCCGTAGGTTGGTAAAATGAGTACCCAGCTTGTCTGGGGCAATTAGCTAAAAACACTATAAATTGCTCAGGGAGTGCTTTGCACTGATAAGCAATATAAAAATGTAACTGCTATAACTGCTATAAGAGATGCAGTTGCAGCCTAGTATTCCCTATCAGCTACTCAGTTGATTGTACTTAGTTAAGTGTACTTCAGTAAGTTAGTTAAGTGAGTTACCTCTCCTGGCTCAAGCCTCCCCCACTCAAACGTAGCAGAAACATCATTTGCCCATGGTGAATGGATCTCCTTCTCCCCATGAAGCTGATGCCCAGTAAAGCAGGTTGAGAGCAGGAGTTATAATCATGGCAATAGTGTCAAAACTGTGACTAAATAATGACTGTGAATAGGAAGCAGTTATGGAAGAGTGAGTCTAAGTAACTGTTCCATATTCTACTACTTAGTCACAATTGTGACACTATTGTCACAATCATTAAGTTTTTCCCCAATCTACTTTAGTGCGCATCAGCAGCCCACGGAGAAGGCGGTCCATTCTGCCAGCAACGGGAGCACGAGTGAATGATATTTCCATCAGGTTTGGGGGGAATCAGGCCAGGAGAGGTTACTTAGATACGCGTATGTAACTAAGTAGCTGATATACTGGCTATTGTGACTAAGGTAAGTGTAACCTTAAAGGACAAACCAGATACTTGGAAAAGTTACGTTTTGGACTACAACTTCCAGAATCCCTCAGCCAGCGTGAGAGTCATATTACAAAAAGCTCTGGCTCAAACTAGATGTCATATGCGTAAATGTATTCGTTTCTTAAGTTTCTTTGTTTTCAAACAGCTTATACACAAATTCACTAGGACCAAGATCCTCAGTGGCACAATGTAGCATAGTAACGATACTACAGCCAGTCAGGGACAATCAGGGTTGGGGGGCCTGGTGATAGAAGTAGGGCAGGCGAGGATTGGAAGATAGCCTACAGTTGTTCTGATGTGACCGACTGTAGGAACGGGTATGAGAGCAATCTTGGTAATGGGCCCAGAATGTAAGTAAAACCTAGCTAATGAGGTTACATGTCAACCGAGAGCTAGGGAAAAAATATCTGCAATCATGCATCAGAAGAGATAGCTATGATAATTTCCCATCCACCTTTCTTTAGATATAGACCACCCCCAGAACCCAGCCATTTCTGTGTTGGTGGAGAACAGAGGGAGCAGCAGACAAGCATTCACCTACTTTCCTTTAGCTGAATGCACGGCAACATGCATCCACAGGAGAGATAAAGAAAAATAGCTGAATGCTTGCCTGCTGATCCCCCTGTTCTCCACCACTCAGGAGATGGCCAGATTTGGGAGGGCTGCAGCTAAGAAAAAGGTGAGCTTTCGTTTCATTGTGCAGTTGGTTGGCAGTGAATTCTGACCTCTGGCAACAACCAAAAAGAGTGAATTTCAGTGGTGAAAGTCTTGTGTCTACGTGTGTGTGCCTTCAAGTCCTCTGTCAACTGATGGCAACCCCATGAATTTCACAGGGTTTTCTTAGGCGAGGAACACTCACGAGGTGGTTTTGTCAGTTCTGTCCTCTGAAATGTAGCCCACAGCATTTGGTATTCATTGGTGGCCTCCCATCCACAATCCTAATTCACCAATCGAGTGCCAGACAATGAACTTTTGGGGTAATCAGGCTGGTGTATGTGCTTTTGAACCAGCTCAGTATAGTGGTTTGAGTGTTGGACTACGACCCTGGAGACCAGGCTTCAATCCCCTGCTCGTCCATGGAAACCCACCGAGTGACCTCGAGCGTATCACACATTCTCAGCCCCAGAATACCCGGTGATAGGTTTGCCTTAAGATTGCCATGAGAAGGAAACTACTTGAAGGCACACAACAACAACGTACGTACTTTTCCCACATGGCCTTACATGATGCAGGGGCAGTTTCTTCAGATTCTATGGTTCTTGGTCTTGCGGATGACTTGCTGCTGCTGCTGTTGCTGCCAGGGCTAGCACAACTAGAAGGCTAACAAGAAGGTCTTGCCCTTTCTCCAGTGACATGATAGGCCCAAATGCATACAGCTACTATGTCTCACCTCCCCCCTTCTGACTTTCTGGTGCTCCAACACTGGACAAATACAACACACACACTCACAGCACTGCAGGGAGCCCTGACAGGAGATAGGAACAGGAAAAGCTGAGTGGTCAGAAATAAATGCCATCTCACAGACAAAATAAAATCAAACTTCCTCCTTTTCTGGGGCCTGTGAGTCATCTCCCTGCCTGGCAAGACAAAGAAGCACAGCTGTTCCCTGAGACTGCACTCAGATGAGCCCCAGAGGAGTATAGTAAGAGAGATGTGTTCACCACCTTGAGTCACTGGAAGAAGGAAAGGAGAGGCATTAACTGATTCCTTTCTGCTTACAAAGGACCAAGGTGGTTTACAACAAATTACAGCTTGATAGAAATTTAATTAATACATAAATAATAATAAATTACCCTATTTCATTTGTTAAATTTATAATCCCCCTTTGCTGCCTAACATGATACCTGATTTTGTGGATTTTGCCATTTTCATTTAATCCTAAGCACCTACAAGGGAGTGGGCTTGTTTTCCGCTGCTCCAGATACTAGGACAAGGAGCAATGGATTCAAGCTGCAGGAAAGGAGATTCTACCTGAACCTCAGGAAGAACTTCCTGACGGCCAGAGCTGTCCGGCAGTGGAATAGGCTGCCTCGGAGTGTGGTGGAGTCTCCTTCTTTGGAGGTTTTTAAGCAGAGGCTGGATGGCCATCTGTTGGGAGCGCTTTGATGGGTGTTCCTGCATGGCAGGGGGTTGGACTAGATGGTCCCTGTGGTCTCTTCCAACTTTATGATTCTATGATTTTATGATTCTATACTATGATCTGAACTTCCCTCTGTTATATTAAACAGCCTGGCAGATCATTCAACTTTACCAGCTAAGGCTACTATAGACTCTGCTCTTATAATAGAAACCAGTTATTCCCACCCTAAAAAAAGAGTCCCCAACCTGCACATCATAATATTACCTGCCAGTTTAGAAAGGGCACTGTGCTCATCGTTTCTTGAATGAATACCAGTCAATTAGCACCTTTCTCTCCAGTGCAGCTGTAGAGGCACCAGCTGGAGAGATAGATTACAGCTCCTTGGTTGATTTCCCAAAACAACTGATTGCGTGCAGACAGCATGCCAGGCAGAGGCATGGCGCTCATCCAAGCTAGGAAATGGTGCGAGTGACATCAGCGGGCCTCTCTCTCTCTCTCTCTGTTTGTGTGTAATAATGAGTGTAATTTTTCAGTGATGGTTTTCCAGCCTCTGCCTTGGAAAAAACATACCCACCCAAACACTAATAGTAACATATTGGGTTACTGCTGTAGGAGCCAGATGATCATAGAAGGGTGTTATTAGATTTATGGAAGATTACAGCAAACAAGTGTTGGGATAATTCCAGGCCAATTGCTGTTTGATTCATCAGGGGATTTCAGCACGAGGTAGAATATCAGATTTAGAATTACTGCTTAGCAGGAAGGTGATGTTAAATGAACTTGCAATTTCAAGTGATCAATTAGCAGTATGCTGTGACTGTGCCTCTTCTTATTAAATATTATTAGTAATCTACTTCTGTTGGAGAGGGGGAATTTTAATGATTGTTTACAAAACTTCCTGGCTGCTGTATGTGCAACTTGCTGCTACTAGGAATAATTGCTACAACATTTGATGTTTCTTTTTTCCACTTCTGACATCTTGTGTGAGGTCTTGGGACATCACAGCCACAGCTGTTGGGCTATTAGTTAGTGACTACAATCCCTCTCTTGCTCCTCAGGTTGTGTTTCTCTAGGCACAAACGACTGGCAAATGGTTGCTATCTATGTGGTGTACAAACAGAGTGTAATAGTTCTAGAGAGAGCTTGGAAAAATGTTAGTTTGGGGGAATTTCAACTCTCAGTACTGTATACACCCAGCCTGCAGGGTCAGAGGCCAGGCTGCCACGGGAATCCTGGGAGCTGCAATCTAGAAAAATAACCTTTTTAAGCTGTGCGGAATGAGAAAAGTGTAGGTCACATGCAGCCCCCTGAACTCCAATTCTGCGGCCCCCGAAGTCCCCTGCCATTCCGTAGCTCAAACTGCTCCCATTTTTTAAAAAAAATGTTGTGATTTTTATTTGATTTTCTGTGTGAAACCATGCCGAAACCATGCCAAAATGTCCTCCCACACTCCTCAAACTCCAGTCCTTCCATGTACCTCTGCATTTAGCTGTGTATCAACCAAAATTGTGACAAGGAGTGATGTTGCATCACTTTCATTCACCACTTTGTCTGAATATGAGCCAAATATGGAGGTATGGGCGGGGGGACAAGACAGGTTGGTGTGGCCTCCTCCTTCAGAGAACGTAATGGAAGACCCCCAGTGAAATCTCTGCTTTGCAAACTGCCTTTTCCAAAGCCTACTCTAACCATCCTTTAGCAACACACCCAGGACTTTCATCATAGCCCATTCAAGTCAGTAGAAACACATCTGTTGACTTCAATAAGCAAAGAATCAGACACCATTCAAAAGAGGGGGCTACATCCCATTAACACAGTTTGGTGTTCCTTGGGTCCAGCAAGGAACCAGTTAAATCCAAAGTCTCTCTATTGACCCCAAGGGGCTGAGGAGATCCCAGACATTTTTCCTGTTACTTGAGCTATGCCTGTGCGCAATTGTACTCTGCGTCCCTCATTGCATGGAAGAAGATTTCTCTTACTTATGCAACTGTTGAATCACTGCGGAGTCAAAGGATTCCTGATATGAATAAACAAAGCTCTCCATGAACAGTTCATTGGATTATCTGCTTACTTTTCCAGACATTTAAAAGTAACATATCCCTGATGGTTCACATCAGTGCTATTCAAAGTTGTGGTCACTGGACTGGTGACAATCTGCAAGCCATCATCTTCCAATCTGCAAAGAGTTTCCAGGAAAGAAACAGCTGCAGCCAATGGGCACAAATATGGTAGGGTCCTTGGCACATTAGGGGGGAAATGCCGTTCTCCCACATTAGATAGCCTGAGAATAACTGTTCCACATGATTAATTTTGTGAGGGCCAGCCCTTATCACTAGGTAGAGTGAAGTGAAAGCCTCAGGTGGTAGATACTGGGAGGCAGCAAGACAGCCCACCCAGTCATATCTCTGAAGCCATTTGCTTTTGTTGGAAGACAGATATGTTGGCATATTCTCAACCACACTTTGAATTATGCTGCTACCTTCAGATGTGGTGAGATTCGTTATCTACTTACCAAAGCGGAGGTAAAGCCAGTTGGATTCTGTATGGCAAAATGAAGGAGGCCTACATGGTTTGTGAAAAGTTGAGCTTGAAGATGGTATAGGTGCTGCAGCATAGTTCCGTGTCAACATCCTTTGTAGAGGTGGAGTAAACTGACTCCAGTTTAATTTCACATTCTAATTTCAAACTTTTCTGATGAAATAATGTCAATTAGGATTTTTCTTAATACCTGCTTTCCAGTGCTAGAGATTCAGTTGTGATAATATGAAAGAGTACCCTTTATCATGCCATCCCATTAATTGAAAAAGGGCCTCACTCCTCATTTATCATTGGAGAAACTGGCTCCCAGGTTAGCCCAGGAATGGATAAAACATGGACCTCCAACTGCTTTTCAGCCTCATCTCCCAGCATTCCTCACCATTGGCTAATTTAGTGTTGCCAGAGGGAAACCAGAGACAGGTTTTGAACCTTTAATGGTTGTGTCCCAGAGGGAATTTCAGCAGTTGCTTGTTGGGCAACCAGGTAGCAAGCAAAACCTGCTGAAATTCCCTCTTCTAAACAACCATTACAGGCTCAGGAGCTATCTCCAGTTTTCACTCTGGCAACCTGACTGACTCTGCTGTTTTGGCCTGTTAAGACTTGCAATCCAATAGTATCAAGAGGGCTACACATTGCTTAGCAATTATGGTCTGTCCTGAAGGTATTTCCCTCATCACTGACTGGATTGAATTTGGCACTGGATGCTGAAGCTTCTGACTGGTAACTTACATAAAGCACTTTAAAAAATAAATACAGAAAGATCCTGATAGATGCTATAATACAATCTGAAGAATTCCTCAGATCTGCCACATAATAATTAGCAGAAACAAAGCAGAAAGAATTCTGCCTTTTATGGTATTCTCCAGCTAGATATAAAGGGCAAATTCTGTGGCACTGACCAAATATCATCACAAGTTCTCCTCCATAAATGAAAGTATTTTGCTGTTAAAAGTTACACAGGAAAACTCCACTGGCTCATTTTGTAAAATTACACTGCAGTAGTCTTTACCATGTGCAGATAGTTTCTAGTGTGACCTTTGTAAAGAAATTGAACTAAAGTAGGTCATACCTGCTGAAGTACTATAGTTCACTTGAGATAACTTGCTTACAGAAGCAAAGAGTGCAAGTGGAGATTTCTCTCCCCCACAACCCTTCTTATATGCATTTAAAGATATTATCAGCCATGGAAACACAGGAATTCTGACTTCTCCTCAGAGCACATTATTAAAGTCTGTAAATAGAAATGCAACAGATAGAAGATAAAGAAAAGGGTGTTAAGCCCTTCCTTTTTGGGTGCTCCTCCACCCCAATAATATTTTACTCAGCCAGCAGGAATGGTAAAGCTGCTGCAGGAGGCAGAGTAATTGAAAGTGAAGAAATGGCAGATAGGAAAGGTTTAAGCATTTCCTTCTTCCACTGGTCTTTTTAAATACCCTCCACTTTTCCAGCTGCTCAATCAAACAGATTGGCACTGAGGCTGCCATATAATGCCAGTCTTAGAAGAATTGTACTGGTTGACAATACACTTCTGGTCTGCATTCAGGGTGGTCATGGTACATTTAAAGCAAAAAACAGCTTGGGACTTTGATACTTGAGAGAATGCCTCTTCCAATATATAGTAGCCCACAGACTGAGGTCTGCTCGAGCGGACTATGTGTCTCACCAGCAAAGAGACATGTGAAAGGGCCTTCTTGTCCATGACACCCCAATTATGGAATGTCGTCCCCTTGGAGGACCAATTGGTACCAAAACTGATTCTGTGTAGGTGACAAGTAAAAACATGACCGTTCATTAAATCCTTTGGGTGTCATTGATTTTTTCCCCCCAAATATAATACACATAGCTTTAAACTGTTCTGATCTTTGAAATGTATTCTAACTCTTAAATTATGTTTAATATGCTTTTAGTTTATCTGAATTACTACTGTTTTAATGGTTTGTTTTAATTTTGTCAGCCATCATAAGACTTTCGATATAAGGCAGGGTAGAAACAGTTGCATACAGACACACACGCACACAAATGTGAGTTTGCTCATGATGTCTAATAGGCTCTCTGTACATCCAAAGATACACTGAGACAGGTGAATGAGGTCTAGTTTACTATACAGGCTTCCCCCACTTATCTGACAGGTTACGAACTGGAGCACTGCCCAGAAAACTGAAATGGTTGAAAAGTGGAACCCATCTATTGTAAGGGACATGAAGCACTTATGGAGACTTGCTTGGGACCAACCGCACGCATGCAAGCTGCTTGTAAATTCTCTCAGATGGCTTGGTGCCTCCCTACCGCCCTTTGAGCTCACTTTGCAAGCAGCACGTGCATGGTCCCAAGCAAGCCTCCGGAGGCAGGGGCAGGAAGAACTGATAGAAGCCCATTGTTTTGATGCTTGCAATACAGACAAGTTCCATTAAGTCAACCAGGGGATCTGCTCTTTCCACAGACAAGACTTGGGACCACATGTATGCGCATGCAGTCCCAAGAAAGCTTCCACAGGTAAGAACTTACAAAAAAGCAGATCCCATGTTGAATTAATGGAACTTGTCCTCAATTTGAAAGCATCCAAAGAGCAAGTCATCAGATAACTGGGTGTACTAAGGCAGGGGCCCCAATACTGAATAAGAGCATATTGAAAATATGCCACAATAAAAAGGCCTCTTGTTCTAATTTACCATGTGCTGCAATGCAATAAGGTAGTACGGCAAGGTAAATTACAGTAGCCTTCAGAATTCCTTTCTGACCATGCATGAACAGCAAAATACTGAGAAAAGAGAAAAATCAGGTAAGCTTGCCTTAGGAGCTATTCCAAGCAAATTAAAAAAGCATAAAGCTCTAAGTTTGGCTACAGAAATGGAAATCATAAGAAAAGTTTGGAAAGTTGAAAGAAAGCTCACTCCTGGGTGCCTTTTGAAAGAAGTTCTTTAGTCTCTAGGAGGCTTAAACTGTTTTTATTTACACAGAGCTTACTTGGTTTGATTGTTTCATTTGACCTGTACATGTGTTAGCTTTGAATAAAAAGTTTGCTAAAAATGTATTGAAACCTTCTTCTTTTTGTAATGTAGAACCTATTCCTATTCTTTCCATGTTATTTCCACCTCTGGTGCCAAATTTTATGTTAAAGAAGTAATATGCACGAACACAGCAACTTCATTCAGTGAGATACACTTGTATTGTACTAGTAATGTGCATACAAACTTTAGACAGTTCCCTTTCCCCTATTAATACTCACAACCTTAAAAGATAGGTTTGCTGAGAGGTACTGCTGACCCGAGGTCATAAGGCAAGTTCTATGAGCAAAGATTTGAACTTAGGTCCCTTTTCCAATTCCAGAGCTTTAAGCACTACTCTGTACTAGTTCTCCCAGATCAGTTGTTGACTATAAAAATGTCACGAAGATTGGTACATAGTGGAAGGAAAAAATTGAAACAATTAACTTGCCTAGTTTGCAAAAATAAGATACAAATTAGAATGATTTGCAGAATTAGTATAATTGCATAATATGAGATGCATAACCAGAGATGAGATATGGCAACCCTATCTTACCTCAGTTCTCAGAAACTCAAAGTAGGGTGGGAGAAACCTCATCTAAGATTTGGAAGAGTTACATGAGCTGTAGACCAAAGGTGGGAATTTCTTTCATACTGAGGCCCAAATTCAATTTCAGAGAAGTCCTCAAAAGCTACATTCCAGTAGTGGCTGGGTCCAAAAGCAAAAGGTTGGGATCAAATATACAAGCGTATTTTAGTTTAAAGCCCTTGTTGCCAGTATCTAAGCATTAGGAGAAATCTTTCGAATAAAATTTGAGAAGGTGTCCACAGAAAAGCTGGAAGACGGCCAAACAGTGGTGTCACGGAGAAGCCCAGAGGGCCAGGTTAAGACCCTGAAGCCTGAAGTTCCCCACCCTGAGTGTAGACAACACCAACTTATCTAAATAAATAGAGCTGTCCTACTCAATAGAAGGCAGCTTCTTCTGCTAGCATAAGAGGTTACTTTTCCTGGCAGCTGTTTCATACACTGGATTTGCTCACTGAAACACCCTGCCCTCTGTTCCCAATTTCTGACACAGAAACCAGACTTTGGCTGATAATCAACTATGCAGCAAGGCAGATGCATCACTAAATAACCTCCTTTCTCTCTCTCAAACACCTTTTTCATTTTGTTTGAAGCATCATTTTAAATGCTAAATGTTGGACATTAATCCTGCCTGTGATGGCATATATGGAAATAACTTTGGCAGTATACACCAAGCCCTTCCTTGGAAGAAGGCGTCACAGAGGCAATAAGCTAGCTTGTTTAGTCTTCATTAAGTGCAAGCGTTGAATCAGCTCACAAGTCACCAGCTCTAGTCACTTGCGCCTTGTCTGCATAATTATTTATACAGAGTATCTCTTTGAACTGAATGAGGTTTCATGTCATGGCTTGGTTGTGCAACTGGAAGCAGATTTTCTTGGTTTACATAGGATTACTTGTAGCATGGAATGTTTTTCTAGTCATAACCCTTTATGTTTAGGCATTAGAAAAGGGGGTTGCCTGTTCCAAATGTAATTTTATAGTATCCATGGTTACTAGGTATTTTGGCTCAGAGATCACAGGCTGTAGGCCACTGAACACCAGTTCCTGGGAAATGGTGTCAGGAGAAAGAAACATTGCTTCTATTTGTTACATTTATAGTCTACTTTTCCTTTCCTGAGGTGATGTACATAGCTGTCCTACTCTCATTTTGCTTGTGCCCATGGGGGATTCTGGGAACTGTAGTCCCAAAGAAGTAATTTGTTCAAACTCTGTCACCTCCTATGCAGAAATGAAGAGGAAAAAATGTTAAAATACTTGCAACTGAAGCTACTTGATTTCTTCTGCAAGAAAGCTCTTAATGACATGTCTCTTCCAGGCCTGATGTCAGCCTTATGCTAATGGTAATGATGTCGAAGTAATGACTGGCTGACCTAATCAAGCAAGAGAAGAATCTCATTGGTAAGACACAGAAATGCCAGCAAAATCTGTCACAGAATCCACTGGTAGGAGCAAAGGTGAAGCTACTGGGAGGGGGAGCAGGGCAAAATGAGCGCATTGCCCTTCCAAATGGGAATTCTGCCTCATCCATTAAATTTTCCTTTACTTCCCCAAATGTCTAGCATGGCAGAGAGTGAGACACTGAAAACTGTTCACACTTAGACCTCTCCTATTTACTGTATTGGCTGCCTCTTTCCTCTGGACACCTAAACTATATTTTGACATGCTCAATGGAAATATTAAGTTCCTGCAATGCTAGAAATTTGGAAACTGAAAGAAAATTTCATTGGGGAGTAGAACTCTCAAGGGGGAGGGGTTATGTCCTCATTTTGGCCCCTCCTCATAGCTTCATTCCTGAGTTTCCTCTCTTCTGAAAGGGCAGCACAACAGAATCTGGGCCAGTGGGGAAGATTTCCTGCTCTCGGGTCACATATACACTTGTGCAATATATTGCATTAGTTTTGAATGTGATGGATGAGGATGAAAAAAATGTAAATAAAAAAGAAAGCATAAAGTATATGTGGTTCTGTGTTACTACCCTGCAGAAAAATGTGTACTTTGCATATTGTTTTCTACCCCAAATCTGCTAGTGTTAAAAAATAATGCACTCTGGAGGCAATACAATGGATGAGAGCACTTCACTTGCTGAGACACATATCGATGGATTATGTTTGGTTCATACATCATGAGTAAGAGGTGTGAGGCCTGAAGATTGCCTAGAAACAATGCTTTTTTGAACCTCCCAGGGCTTCCATTTTCTAATCCCAAGTGTACTGAAGGAGGTCATAGCTATTCAGTGGTAAAGGCATATTATGTCAATTCAGAAATATTAATCATGCATGCTCCTAGCATGCAAAAGGAATGTTACTGCTGAAGTCCGGTTCAAATTAAATTCAAAACACAACACATGAATTAGAAGCATTAACGGGAACTCTGGTCTCACAAGATGACTTCTATAAGCTCATAGACCTCCTTTTCTATAAATATACCACTCAAATAATGATCACAGTAACATAAGCAGCCTTTCAAGCTTAATAGCAGAGCTCAGAATTCTTTACAGGCCACATTTCAGTCACACATTCTATTAAAAACATAGAATACCACTTGACCTCTGAAAATTAAATATAACCACAAAGAGTATTTTAAATTGTTCCAGCTAGCAGCTCGTATGCTCCCCAGGAGAAATTTGCAAGACAATCCATAAACACCAAGACAGTTGCTAAATATACCATGTTTTCCTTCAATCCCTTCAAGTTCAGCCATATTTCAGTTCTACCAGAAGAGCACTATGTAGTCCAAAAGCACATACTGTATAAAGTTTCGACACAAAACAAGGAATCAGCTAAATTATTTGCCAATTTATTTTATTGGAGATTACTATTAGAAGAATTTGGTTCACTGCCAAGTAAATGGAACAGGTTGTAGCCAACTCTTATTGAGCCGTATGTCTCAGTCTGTTGTCTGTCAGTTTCTTGTTCAATACAAACTATTAATGCACTATATGACTGAAGCTCGACTGAGGCGGCATTACCATGGCCCCCAAAGCAATGCACAACCATTTGAGACACATCAAAAAATCAAATAAATAATTAAAACCGAATTATAAACAATCCAAACTCTTCTTTTAAAATAATTCTAAAATCAGACAATTTAAAAACACCTCAAGAAGACAACCCCTAATTTAAAGGGCTAAAGGCCATGCCAAATAACACAGTTTCCAATGCCTCCCAGCAAGAGTGTTGCTAAAGAGAAAGCCCTGTTATGTGTACCCACCAACCTAGCCTCACAGGACACTGGGAAATGTAACAGGGCCTTTTTTTGCTGATCTTGTAGATTAGCAAGAAATGCAGGTACGACAGAAGGGGGCAGGGGAAGACAGAAGCCCAATTTGCCTAAAAAGAGGGCAGAAGGGACAAAGGAGGAGGAGGAGGAGAGAAGACTAGATACATGATCTTCACACTTCACAGAATGTCTTGGGTTTCCTGAGGTGTAATTTTCAGAGATATGGTTCATCTTCAGTTTCTTGTGGATCCTCAAATTCACACTACTCTGCCTCCTGCAAAAACACACATCCCAGTTAATTAGTGGTCCAAATGGCAAAGCTGTTAACATGATTTTCTGGGAACTTGATGGTCATGATGGGGCAGACAAGCAGAACACACATCCACTCTGGGGTAGTGTGGATAGTGACATTAGTTAAGGGCATCACGCTTAAGAGCTTTGAAAACCTAATTTTTGGACTATAACTCACAGAATACTCCTAGCCAGCCTAACAGCCTGGCAATTCTGAGAGAAGAAGAATGCTTTCCAAATTCTGGCATAGCCACAGACACATATAAAGTCAGCACAATCCAATGTCCCATGGAACCAGATTGAAGTTGTGCCTGCTCTTTTTAACAGAATTATGATAGATACACTCACAATATCAAGCCACTCAAGATGTAAGCCAATTCTTGTAAATCAAGCATTGTTTTTAAAAAGGACAAATCTAGAGGGGCCTGTCCAAGAACTGACAGCACTAGCCAGATCAGCAAGATGGTGGCACTTCCATTACAGGCAAGGTTTGCACTGATCTGAAATCTTACCATTGGATGATAGCTAGGAGTCAGGATTATGAGATCTTCACATAGTGATGGTATTCGTCTTTTAAAAGTGTTTTATCACACTAAGAGGAGCTTTTGCTCATAATTTCAGAAGTCCTTTTGTTAACTTGGCCAGAAAAATTCTAATTTTTACTCAACAAAATAGGGGACAGAATAGAGAAAGAAGACAATGGAAGACCAGACCCAGGAACTGTTCTGTTCTTTCAGACCAATAGGCCATCTGGTATAACATCTTTTTCCCTCACAGTTGCTAACTGGCCTCCGGAGGTCCCACAATCAGGGCATGAAAGCAGTAGCTTTCTCCCACTGTTGCTCCCCAATAACAGGTATTCAAAACCTCATGCATTTTTTTTTGTCCCTCCAGATACCTGTCCTTTTAAAAGGCACCTAAAGCTCAATATCACATCCTGTGGCAGCAACTCCTATTAATTATGCAGCATGCAAAATACTAAAATTGGTCCTGAATCTCCCAGTAACTTAATTACACTGAAAGAGAGAGCAGACAGTCCTGCACATTTTCCATTCTCCATATTGTGCCTCAATTTCTATAAACTTCTATTATGCCCTCCTCCTTAGTCACCTCTTCTCTTTGACCTGCAGCTATGTTCAACACGTCTCCTGTTAGTGAGTAATCACAACCCAAACTCTGGAAGCCAGAGAGTAGGATGGTTGTCTTGGTGAAAGCTTGGGGGAACATTAATTCTGGATGTGACACAGAATATGCTCCTCATCCATATATTTCATTTTAGAAATTACAGAAAACAGGCAGACTCCTACAAAATCAGACATATGAAGCAAGCTACACAGTGCTGTGTGTAATTCACTCTCCCTACTACTGTTAGCAACACATATGGAAACGAAATGGGACAGAGTAGTAAGAGAACAGACTGCCATTCACAGCCTCCCCAAAATTAAAGCTTTGAACTTTGCTTTAAACAATAGACCAAGTTGTATTGGACAAATAACTCAATGCACCACCTGTCCGTTTGCACTCAAATTATAACTATGCATTTAAGATACAGCCACTTGTCCAGTTTTGATGGTTCATCAGTATCCTATTAAGTATGCACCATTTATGACATAAACAGTGAAGTAGCTATAGGAAAAGCAGCATTCTATCAAATAATCACAAATAAACTCCTTAAGTATAAGGGGCAGCATCAACTAGTTACTATGCTGCAATTTTGCCCTTCTGGTGAATTCTGTGCCATGGGGATTTAACAGATTTGGCAACCACACTAGGAATGAGACCCTTCATTGCTACAGTATAGCATATAGCCAGGTTGCATTCTGCTTGCATTTTGCAATCCCTAAACTGAATACCACTGTAGCACATTATATGTAGATCACTGTTAAAGGTGCATGGCTGACATTCCATTGAACAATTGCAGTGCTCCAAGAAGCAGAGACCTATTGTGGATAAGATATACTCTGCCCAATGCAAATCTGTACACAGCCTGCATTCAGATCTCCATTTCCATTCTGTCAACTTAATACAGCCATTCTGCAATGTCCAGTAAAACACTCTGTATGTATTAAAACGACTTATGCCTGCATATGTCACTAATAGGATGCTGGTCCAGGTAAATTAGATGCAGGCCCTTTTTGTTCATCTTTTGAGAAATCCTGGCATGTAGGAACTAGGGACAGTGCTGTGCACTGATTTGTGTTGGACTAGTCCAGGAGACAAGAGTTCAAACCCACAAAAACTTGTACTTTGAGATGTAGGCAGCTATGGAGATGAGCAAAGGAAAATATCGTCCCCATTTCAAAACTTCTCTCACTACTGTAACCAGGATGTCTAGGATTACACTCAATGGATAACATGCACAGGAATGCTGTGGTAGTCATGGCTCTCTGATGTGCATTTCCAGCATTCAGCATTCAGAAATTTGCCTCTATCACACATACATTCCTTCTAGAGAGCACACTGCAACACGCCCAGGATGCAAAGCATGAATTATGAAAAGAAGGGAAATGGAAAGCAACATAGTAGGTCTGTTCATTACCGATAACAGTTACTTGGGACTGGATCACATCATGCTGCCTGAATCTTGCACTAGATTGGTTTTTTCATTAATTTGCTTTGGGACACACCTACAACTTTTTGCTTGCATCGTCTAACCCTTTGGCTCTATTTCAACCAACCCCAAAATTAATCACTTCATTTATGCCCTGCATTTTCCCCAAGCATAGACTCCAAGTGTCTTACAGGATAAAAAGAAATTCAAGTAAAACCACATGTAGTTAAAAGCATGGCAGAAAAACAAAACAAAACAAAAAACCCTAAGCTTATAATAGGATTAAAAGCACAGAATAAAATTTTGTGTTTATACCAAACATTATTTCTTGTATTCTATACACCTTTACCAAATGAGTTCTGGATTATGATTAGGCCATAAAGAATGTATTGCTAGAATTTATAAAGGTGCTGCCACAAGACACTAATACTTTATAGCTAGAACACTTGTTCCTTTAAATGGAGGTGTCACTCTCTGTAAATCCAAGGCTGAAGAGGCACTCCAATAATCTGATTTGTTCTGAGCTAGAATGTTGGCTTTTGTTATGGGGCAAACTGCACACTGCAAAGCACTGGTGCACTGTGCAAAAGTATCACACTTTCAGACATCTTCACCATTGCTATTCCTACAGCGTAATCCATTCCTACCAACTTGTTTTCATAGTGGTTGATACTCTGTTACAGAGTCATCCAGGCCCATGGCAACATAAAATTATGCTATATAACTATTTCTAATAACCTTTCCACAGCTTAGCAATTTGGGATGGAGGGAAGACTCCAGTATTTATAAAGCTGTAAGAAGAAGTCCAACGTGTGGTTTATTTTTAATCACCTACCAAATTTGGATAAAACAAGCTTTTGCTTTCTTCCATTCTTGAACATTTATGAGACATAAAAATCATGGGTAGATAAACTCGTTATGCACTTTATTTATTTCTGCGAACCGAGGCTCAGTGGTTTCCAGGACTCGTTTCTCAGCCAAATCCACTAAAATATGTTGGCGGTAAGGCTATGGTCAAACATTACATCTCCTTTAGCTGCTGGGGAAAAGCTGTGGCTGAACAATAAGCAGTTCTCTACGCTTGGTTTTCTGACAACTTTTATTGCACAGTTTCTGGTCAAGACACATTTTTTGTCTCCGCAGAGAAGTGATCAGTCATGAACTGTGCCATAAGCCAACACTCAAGATAGAATTAAATCCTGAGATGTATTCAGATACCCAATTTTTACTGATAGTGGGGTACATAGCCTTTATACTGTATTAACGTAGAGTATGTGAATAGGGGCTGCCTCACAGCACCCATGCCATCTGATACTTTTACACAGGTTTAATGTATAAGCTTGACTGATTTAATATCTATCTCCACTTTTTGAATGTGAACTCTTAATCCTATAGACACCAAAACCCATGGCAATTAAGACTATTCCCAAACTGTAATACAATCTGTACATTTATCTGTACAACTGTAATAAAATTTCATTTCAGTGATCCTAACACAGGTATTACAAAACCCTACATTTTGAACTTTAGTTTGCAATTTTAACTGAAGGAGCTATAAATAAGCAGCACTTAAGGAGTTACAGAAGTAAAAATTGGGATTAAAATGACATATCCAATTTGAGCCATAATTAGAACACATATTTCATATTTCACAGTGGAAAAAATATATTATTTCAAATTACTAAGAAGAAAAGCATCCACAGCTCAAGTCTTAAAAATTTTGTATATGATCTTATGTCCAGAGATTCTAAAAAACACTACCCAACATTGAAACACTGTGACAACAACGTGAGTCAAAAATGAGGTTTCTTGCTGGATGGATTGTTGTCAGAAAATGAGTACAGCTATTGCGTATCTTCCAGAACATCACTAATCCAGCAACTGACTTCAAAACATATTTGCAGACCGTGAATAGAAAGGAAATTTCTGTGGACACACTGTTCTGGTTCAGGTTGCCAATAGGCTCAGCTGGTATTTGAGAATAATATAGCTGATGGAACCTTCAAACAAACCCTAGAAGTCTTGAAGTTCACTGCTAAAAAATTCAAATGCATTGCATGACAAAATATAGCAGGAAGATGTCTTGGTCAATGTCACTAGCTTAGTGAAACTGTCAGTGAATCTTGCTATTATTTACAAAATAACAAAAATTTTTGTAACATTTATATAAATTGCCTGTTTAAATGAAACTCAGCATGACGTAGGCCATTTCCACTATTATTCCGCTTTCAACATCCTATGGAACCCTGGGATTTGCAGTTTAGCGAGGGCCCTGGGGTTTGCAGTTTAGAGAGGGGCCACTTGGCCCCTCTCTAAACTGCAAACCCCAGGATTCCATAGGATGTTGAAAGCGGAATAATAGCACTATAACAGGCTAGTGCAGAAATGGCCATACTGTTTTTCTACCCACCTTACCTATACAACAAGAATCTGCATGAGAAAACAGGGTAGCAAATTAAGATGTTGTGCAGCTTTGACAGAACATAGTTAAAAATTAAAAAGAGATCACATCAGTTGCATATAAAAATCATCCTGGTGAAAGCATACGACACAGAAGCTCTAACCAGATATATAAAACAGGGACTCTAGTCCCAGGCATACCTTCCCTCCATCTGAATGATTTACTTGTGTACTTACACAGGAGTGTTTAAAGAATGCAAGTGGTCTTTGTTGGGGTTGGGTCCCCCCAGGTTGCACTGGAGAGTCAGACCAGAAAGAAAGCTGGGAAATTACTTGAATAAGGAGGTATTAGATACTTCCTTATATAAGCTTATAGAAAACACCTAGGCATGCACCATCAGCAGTTATATGTGTGTAGTGTCTCAAAGGATCCTTTGGTCCTTACAAAGTGGTTGTTCTTCTTCATGTGATCAGTTGTGCTTTTCATTTTTCTTAAACTACAGTTTAAGTTAAAATTTGACATCTACCAACTAATCTTGCATTTTTAATACCATTCAAAAAGTGGCCATTGGTTTCACGGGGCATAGGGTTTTATTTGTTCCTAAAGTGTAGTACTTTCTCCTCAGATCTTGAAGGAGCTTCCAATAGTTGTATTCCAGTTGATATACAAAGAAACAAGTTAGAAAAAGTTCCCTAGGTAAGGGCTCATGCCCACGTACAAATCTAAGAGATCTTTTGAATTTTAGACATTAGGAAAGTTGACATGTAATACTAAACCATGGCTTAGTGTTTACAAGATTGAGTCACAACAAGCGCTAAACCCTCCTCTTTTTTTTGTCTGGAGTAGCCATGAGACAATCTGGTTTCCACTTCTGTTTTAAACTAAAGAGATGTTTCATCCAAACCCTAAACTACAGGTAATCATAATTTCAATTTTCTAAAACAAGCCATGTATACAATTTGCAGTCTGAAGTTGTTTGTTTTGACAAACCATAATTAAAGTTGACCATGGTCTGTAGGATTCAAATGACACAAACTGACGTTAGTGTGACAAGGGAGCAAAATCTTCCAAACTCTTTGTTGTGGCTACTTGAGAGGATGATGATGATGAGGGGAACACATGAGCCCAAGGCTTGCTGAATTTCCCTCTCATAATGTAAAATTATGGGTTTTTGTTCACAAGGTGTCCTGAAAGAAAGTCATCTTAGAAGTACGCATATACATGCATGCGCACAGAACATACATGGCTTCTCCTATCAAATGAAGCCTTAAATGATATTGGCCTTACCTGTGAGATGTTTCTTTTAAGCAGTGGAGGGGGAAACCTCCTGTCATGGATTAGTCGTCCTCATTGCTTCAATGGGCAGGAAGTAGACTTCGAGGAAGCAGCCTGTAAGGGAAGAACCTGCACTGTCCCTCAGTCCCTGATAAAACTACAAGAAGCTACTGAATTACTCAGAAAAGTACAGTACAGAAATACAGTTGGCCCTCCACATTCGCTCCAGTTATGGGCACAGGACCCTCACAAAAGTGAAAAATCGCAAATATCAAAATGTATGTGTGTATGTGTCTATGGGAAGGGGGCTGAGGCATGGCAAGGAGAGCATGTTCCCAGCGTCCAAAGCAGATCAAGGAAAGGAGAGGGAAGGAGAGTAGGACGACATAGTGGCCCTATACTTCCTCTCTCACGCCCATCTCTTTCCTTGGCTATGTGTGTGTGTGTGTGTGGGCATCTGGAAATGATTTGTGGGACTGAGAAATTGGGCTACAAGCTGTCCTTAGCTGGCCAGGCAGCAGCTGGTCCCCCTGAAGCGGGAGGGTCCCCCTGAAAAAGAAGCACCTGACGTGTGGGGCAGGGGCTGGAGAAACTTGCAAATAATCAAATCCATGAATGTCAAACTTGCAAATGCGAAGGGCTGACTATACATACAGAATTAACTCAAGAATCCCATGAGACCTAATTTACTCCTAGCCCTCTGTGAGGATAGGGACATTCCTCAGTCCAGGGTGGGGAAGATGTTTCTTCCTCCACTGCTTAAAAGAAACATCTCATAGGTAAGGCCAGTGTTCCTTTTTCCAGCAGTGAAGGGGGAAACATCCTGTTGTGGGAGACATAGCAAAGTTCTCCAACCATAAGATAGGTGAGTGGAGATACAGCTTCTATGTAGAAACTACAAACTGCAATTCATGTATACTGAAGGATGCTTCTGCTGATTCAAATGCACTCAACCAATAATAGTATACAAAGACAGAAGGAGAAGCCCAAGTTATTGCTCTACAAATATCCAAAATAGAAGTTTTATTTAAATTTTAAGTTTTATTTAATTAAATAGTTTTATTTTTCCTGCCAGTTCTGGTTGGCACGTGGGGAACAACCCAATCATTGTGGATTGCTCCTCCTGCCATCCCAAGAACATCTGAAATAGAAGCACTTGTCACAAGAGCTGCCAAGGTAGCTGCACTATGTGTTGAACAAGGGACAACAGTTCCCGGCAGTGAAGGTCCAGACATGTTGTAACACTCTCCTATATAGCCCTTAATCTACTTTGCCAAAATCAACATGGACCCCTTCATTCCTATCAAGGATGGCTTGAAGCAGAAAAACATTCGATCAGAAACTCAAAATTGTCACATATGCTTAATATAAACCTTAGGTGCCCGCTGCGTGTCTAATATGTACCCTGATTTTTCAAGATCTTTCTGCATTTGATAGAAGCCATGTACACTGCAAATTCAAGATCTTTCTTCAAGATCGTTCTGCAAATTCTTGGTTGCTGTGAAATGCAGAACTGATCTTTGGCGTAAACTTAGGGTCCATTCTTAAGACTCCAAAGTCTTGGTGAAAAATACACAGATCTTCCCTCACTGAAAGAATTCCAAAATTCGACATTATCAACATCAGAAAAAGGACATTTCAAGTCAAGAAGACCTCTCTCAAGAGTTTGAACTGATCTGTTAGGGCTGCCAAAACCACATGCAGATCCCAGATGGGATACCTATGGATGACAAGAAGCTTGATTAACATGGCTACTCAAAGAAAGCATTTCACATAAGGTGTGACGGTATCTTCTTCCATTGCACCACTCGTAATGCCAACATAATTGCCATGGCTTGTCTTTTCAGAGTAGCTCAGACTTGGGCCCTTTCCACGTGACACATCCAACCCACTGTGGGGATAGAAGGACAGGGCCGGGCCAATGCTTATGCGCAATATTGTCCTGGACCCCTCCTTCTCCTGTTCCCAGGTGGTGCAATTGGGCTGCGAATCATTGACGGGTTTTCCCTGCCAATGACCAGCAATCATACAGCACTTTTGCTGCGCACCCGCACTTACCTTTGCAATGGGGTTTTTGGAAGAGCAATGGCTGCACTTCCTGCCCCAGCACAGCCTGGGACAGTACCCGGCTGCACTGCAGCAGGAAGAGTGGCCATTGCACTTTCTGGTTCCTACAAGCAGCTGGTGCGGAAGGGAAAGCTCCATCATGCTCCTCTCCCAGGAGAGCCACTACCACCACTGTCACCGGATGCCACCAGGACAGAGGTAAGCTGCAGAAAGGGTCTTAGCCTACTTAGAGCAGAGGCAGGAACTAGACTGAGGGACAGTGGGGGTTGCTGCCCCTACTGGCTACTCCACTGAAGTCTACTTCCTGTCTACCATACCAGTGAGGAAAAGCAACCTATGAAAGGATGTTTCCCCCTCCGCAACTGGAAAACTATGCATACATCAGTGCCTACAGTAATACAACTGCAATGGCCATGATTCATAAACTAATTATTTTAGGGTTTTTGTTATTGTAGTTGTTGCTGCTGAGTACCTTCAAGTCATTTCTGACTTATGGTGACTCTAAGGCAACCCTATCATAGGGTTTTCTTGGCAAGATTTGTTCAAAGGAAATTTTGCCATTGCTTTCCTCTGAAGCTGAGAGACTGTGACTTGCCCAAGGTCACCCAGTAGGTTTCCATAGCTGAGCAGTGATTTTTAACTCTGATCTCCATCATCCTAGTCCAACATTCAAAGCACTACACCACGCTGGCTCTCTTTACTCAGTTGAATTTAAATCCCACCCTTTCTCCAATGAGTTTAAAGCACCATACCTTCCACACCACATTCTGTTTGGCTACTTGAGAGCTACTCATCTTAAAGCTGCTTTAACTGCTTCAAGAGCGTTCTGTGAACCAGTGTTTAGACCAGAGTAGCAATCCTGCAGCCTGTGCTACTGTTTATCTTTGGTGTGCCCTCCTTGAAAGCTACCCAATAAATATATTCCCCCCCCCCGCCACCAAACAAAGAAGAATTTCAATATACATGACCTCAAGGAGGTCCAATTACGCACCTTTTCATTGTTTCACAGCATACTCTGAAGATCCAACACTGGAAAATGACACCCTAAAATAACCAAACCTCTCTGGTTTTGTCAAAGTGTTGCAGCAAGTACACCAAAAAACGAATAGTTAGGATGTTGGACAGGTATCCCCCTAAACCACAGGTGTGTTCCACAAGAAATGTTAAAACCACAGCTAGTGTTAAAAAGTGCCTCTAAGCCCCATCCCAGAAAGGCCCAGAATGATACCATGGTTGATGGTATTGAAAGCTACAGAGAAGTCCAGCAGGGACACATTCCCCCTGTCCAGTTCCCATCATAGGTTATTGATCAAGGGCACCAATGCCATGTCCACCTAAAGTCATTGAGATGTGTTTAAGGTGCTGAGATGGGTGGCAACTTGGTGGGGTGTTGGGGATTTCATGCCATGTATTCTTGTGGGTTTTTGTTTTAATGTCTTTGTCCCTGATTGTATATGTCGTTGTTCCGCCCTTTGGTGTAAATAAACAATGATGATGATGATGATGATGATTAGGTCATGTCACATGAAGATGATGTGGAAATGACTCTTGACAGCCTCTGTGGATGCTCCTCCCTGGATTTAAACCAGTCCACATTTACGCTTCACTTATCGAGTCCCAATAAGAGCCAAAATCATTTAGTAGTTCATGCAACTAACAAGAAAGGAGACCCAAGTTCAATTTTCATTCAGCCATAAAACTCATTAATAAAACAATCCTATACAGATCTGCTCAGAAGTAAGTTTCATGGAATTTAATTCGGCTTGATATCAGGTATGCATGTACAGAATGTCACCCTACATAACTGTTTAATTTGCACCCCTCAAACACCTCACAATTTTTTTTCTTCAAAGGCTTGTTATGGTCATTTTTGCAACGCTGGTATTTCAATCAAGCAAGGTATTTTACACATAAGAAGGGGAAAAAAGGCCAAAACAAGGCTTAAAAATTTTTGCTTTTATAAAAAAAAATCTTTACAATTTCACATAACCCTTACAATTTGACATAACTCTTTGCTGGATAAAATAATGACTTGGTGACCCTGTTGAAAATTTGTCTGGGTATATGAAGTCCTTTTCCTGAGCTAAATAAAAAAGGTAAAGTAAATGCATTAATTATAGCAGCAGAAAGAAAAAGGATTTACATTTTACAATGGCCAAGAAATAAAATGACAATGAGAAAACCCACATTCTGAGATATCAAGGCATAATTGCTCTTATTGGGAATGTGCATTCTATCTTTTTGTGTAAGAAGTTACATTCAGCCACTGTCAGACAACATAATAATAATGAACAAAACATCAATTAGAAAAGCATAGTTTCATATTGTCCCTTGTTGTAAGGTTCCAATTAAATCTCAAAAACAATTGTTATTACTTTAAAAAATTACTGGACAGTTCCATTACTGGGCTGTAAGAAGTCTTTAGTCGCATCTTTACTCTCAAAGTATTTAATCCAATATTCATCTGGGATGTCTACATCCACTGCAATCACAAACCAAAAAAATCAAGACATTCTGAAGCTATTGTACATTTTCAATTAACGCCACAATTAAATCCAGTATTACACATATACTTGTCTCTCTGGTCTTCCTGGGACCTAAACATATGTATCACTTGCCTACATTGCAGTAAATTGTTTTGAAAGATTTAGAACAAAAAAAAGAAAAAAGAAAAAAAAAGAAAAAAATTCTGGCATACTACCTATGCTCTAGCATCTTATGGTAATAAAACTAATAGCCTGTTTTAAAATGCCAGAGGAAAGCTTAATTTCAAACTTTTTAAATAAACCATGTCAAATATATAGCAAGAGATACTTGCTCCTCATGGAAGAAGCAAGATCCCACTTCTTCTCCAGTTACTTTGGGTATTGATGGTGCCATTGAAAGATGAGATAAATCTCTTAGATGACCAATGAAATAGAATATTCTTAGTCTGATCAGCTAATATACAAATCTAGAATCCAAAAATGGTTGGAATTGAGAAGAATACAAAATACAGAACCTCTATAAGTTGCAATAATGCTTAAATAAAAATAAAACTATAGATATAAACCAGATTCTTCCCAATAGGGAGTTTAAAACCCAAAATTGTTTCCACAGAGGTACACATTACTGTAATGTAAGCTTCTCATCAGAAGCAGAACATATTTGCCTTCTTGATTGCAGTACCAACCCCAAATTCCATTATTTATTCTGGCCAGGAAGGCAACTATTACGATGACTTTCTTTAATTAGCTGTGCAAAAAACTCAGAAACTGAACACAGGTAAAATCAGTGTACAGAATCACTTGCACTTTTAATAAACAGAAATAAGGAACAAAAAATGTACATCTAACATAATTTTGCTTTTGTTGCACTTTCTTCCAGTGCAACAATAGCAAAATTTCAAAGCACACTGAAGGTATGAAAGTATTTCCATTGGCTCAAATGGTCTTTTAATCATATTTTCTATACATAGTGTCAGCCGCTTGGTAACAAGCTCCTACAAGAGTACTTGGGCTCTCTGTTCCCACTGGCCATTTCAGGTGGATCAGCATTGTCAGCAAGACACCTGAGCAAATTAAACAAACATGATACGATGAGTTGAAGAAAGCCTCTCTGAAACCATGGCTTTGTTCTGTGCAAACTATGCTACCACTCCGGAGTCAATCCGTTCCTCTTTTTTTAAAAAGACAGATATTAGTATTTTCTTCTTTCCATCAGAAAAGAAGTGAGGCAGGAAGTCACTTTGCACTAATCAATCCCGAGACTGATAGAAGAGGATATAACCAGACTCTGAATTCTTTGAGATGTCTGATGTCAACCCGTAGAATTCTTCAATAGCTTGTGCATCTATTTTCTGGAACAAAATGGAAAGGTATGATGTCCAGAGGGGGGAAAAATCCATTCTAAATGATCGGCATTACTCTTTTAAGCTCTGAAATAAGATTTAGATTACTGAACCACTAGCGTGAAAAAGAAACTTCATATTTACAAGAAGACATATTACTAAGGGTATTGAATCAGGACTGGTCTGTTTGGATTAATAAAATAAATACATTTTTAAATTGTAAGTCTCTTTTCCACTTATATTTCCAGGCATGTATGAATGTAGGGGAGAGAAAGAGGAAGAGATTTAAGAAGAGGGCTGAAAAAGAGGGCAGGGCAGGCAGAGCAGTGAGCAAAATTGGCATAAAAGCACAACTGAACTTTTGCATAGGAAATCGTCGCACAACAGAAATGGCAAAGGGGGTCATTAACAGATTTGTGGTGTTAATAAAAACGTTCCAAACAATCTCCCACAGGCAAACGAACAGAACAATGATGCCATGTGATAAGTTGCTGCAAAAGGCACTATTATCCAGCTGCAAGTGCAATTTCCTGCCTCGTGTGAGAAAGCCCTAAGAAAATAGCACATGGAAGATGGCAACTCTCTGCCACAGCTGTATAATTGACTGATTAAAGCAGAGTTTATTTACAAATACTTTTATTGTCTTAGAGACCATTTAAAACAACAGAATAGAAACAGAACTGGTAGTATAAAGTAAATTAGAGGTAACAAATCTAGAATTTTAACAATCCTTACCTCTACAATGTCATCATCAAAAAGGAGCCAAAAATCATGACTCTTCACAATTGCAATATAGTGTCCTCTGTTAGGTCCACTGTGAAGAAGGAAACAGTTAACTTTATACTCAAGTTCAGCTTTAAGAGCACTTTCTTCTTGTAAGCACAACTTTGATAATGATATCTACTTGTTTTATCTTTAAAAGTACAGGTACACTCACTTGAATCTGTCAGTATGATGCTAAGAAAGATGACTTAGGAGGATAAAGCTGTGTGGATGCAGCATCTTCTTATTTCATTCATATTCCCAACATCAGTTGCTGTTGTTAATTGCCATCAAGTCAACTTCAACTTACAGTGACCCTTTGGGAGACCTTCAAGTCACCCTATCATAAACAGCCCTGCTCAGTTCTTGCAAACTCAGGACTGTGGCCTCCTTGAGTGAATCTATTCACTTATAATGTAGTCTTCCTCTATTCTTACTGCCTTCTGCTTTACCAAGCATTACTGTTTTCTCTAATTATTCATGTCTTCTCACGATATGCCGAAAGTGTAACAGCCTCAATCCAGTCATCTTGGTTTCTAGGGAGAGTTTTGCGCTGATTTGCTTTTGGACCCATTTATCTGTCTTTTTGGCAGTCCATGGTATTCACAGAACTCTCCTCCAGCACCCTATTGCAAATAAGCTCATTTTCTTCCTGTTTGCTAAATCTGATGGCACCGACAATATTGACTTTAGTATTCAATAATGCATCTTTACACTTGAGGATCTTGTCTAGTCCCTTCATAGATGCCTTTCCAAGCCCTAGCTTCCTTTTGATTTCTTGACTACAATCTCTGTTCTGAGAAAACATCAACAACATAATGATGGAGCCCAACAGCAGTGCTACCACTTAATTCTACAGTCCATGAAATAACTACATTATGAAGGTTTTTAACATATAGACCAGGAGTAGGAATCATGCAATCCTCCAGAAGTTGTTACACTGCAGCACTCAGCATCTGTTGCCATAAAGGCTATGTGGGTTCACGCTACTGGGATCAGCACTTCCAACATCTGGAAGGTTGCATCATTCTAACCCTGTTATATACATAGCAGTGCAGGCATACCTCAGTGAACAAAGCCTCTGACAAAGAACTCCTTTGTGCAAAGTCTTTTTACACCTTCCTAGTCCCCTTTTCCTCCTCATTCTCTGTCTAGCTAGATTTTTTTAGCAGCATCAACATTGGGAAGATTGTGAAGGAGGGTTGGAGAAACATAGAGTTTTAAAATCAGTTTGCAGCAACTTGTCTACACTAAACTGTGCAATAAAGCTTGAGCTTGGAGAGAACGGGATTCTACTTTAGCTGACCGCACCATGAGTGTGCATGCCTGCCTACAGCAGGCAAGGTAAACAGCAGCTGCCTCCAGAATCCTTTAATGACTGTGTGCAAAGAGCAAAACAGGAAAAAAAAAGGGGGAAGCGGATAAGCTTGCCTCATTCCCTATTCCCAGCATGTTTTTTTAAAAAGGTATAGATTTGGCCACTAAAATGGAAATAATAATAAAAGTGGAGGCTGGTGAAAGAAAAAAAAATCACCCCTGGATGCATTTTGGAAAACGGTTTCAAGTAGTCTCACCTGACCTGATTGCTCCATTTCACATGTGCATATTATTAGCTGTGGATAAAGAGTTTGCTGAAACATGTTGAACCGCTCTTATTTTCTGTAGTGTAGGGACCTATCCCAATTTTTTCATGTCATTTCTGCATCTGATACCAAATTTTCTGTTAAGAAGATAATAACCGGGAACACATCTACTTTGTTAATTGAGGTATACCTGTATTTTCTAGTCTGTCAACAGAAATAATGGGTCACACTGCATTTTATTACCTTCCACAGTGAACTACCACGGCCACAAGATCATACATTCTGTCAGGATTAGTGGCATCTCCTGATGTATTAAACAGCCGAAGTTCTAAGGGAAAAACCACCCTATAAGAAAGTTTTGTATATCGATGTAGCTGATCCATATATTTAAATCTCTTCAGATGGAGAGCCAGAATCATGGGCAGTTTTTTCACTTTCATCCTGAAACAAAATAAATTGTATCATCACAATGAGTTCCAAGATTTCATGAGGTCACAAATATGTTTTACTGAAGAATGTGCATAGCCACTGAACATGATTAAAATGAATCTTAACATCAACACATTTTTTCAGCAATTAATACCTGCCAGCCACTGTAAACTGTGAACGCAATAAAACCATGATAATTGTAGTAGTCCCAAATATTAAGTTCAAGCTATATAAAACAATGACTAAAAAGCAGGTGGATGGTTTTGGATAGCACTGTTGAAAAATGGACGCCCGAAAAAACTCAGATGCAGGCCTGCTTGCAAGTCATGCTGAGCTGGAAATGGGATTGGAGTGCAGTTAAAAACAACAAACAAAACATTTTAATCCCTGTGCAGTCTTTTTCAGATCATTTCATTAAGGGGTGCAAAATGTTTGCTTGGGGGCCAGACACTGGGAGAATCATAAATATCCTTAGTTACTGAGGCAAGTGAACCATGATTGCCTGCAACACAAATTAATCAGTCCATTTAAAAGCAACGTAGTGCAACTGGGTAATATCCTCATGGATGGGATCACACAGCATTTCTTTCAGCGGGACATTTACTGAGTTGTCACTGCACTAGATCAAAATGAAAAATAATAATGGATGGAACCTCTCCCCCACTAAGGAGGTATGAAATAGAACTGCTTAATGAATATAGTGAGCTGCTTATTTAATATAGTGTGCATTTCTTAAAATGTATCAATGTGTGAATAGTATAAACAGAAAAAAATCTTAAAATACTAATACACACTTTCAAAATACTGATTGACATTAGATTATGAATAAACAATAACATTATTTTATGTTATTTACATTACCTATAAGGGAAACACAAGGCCCTTAAGATGCTGTTGGACTAGAATTCCCATAATCCTATATCACTTGCCATGCAGACTAGGGCTGATGGGAGTTGTGGTCCAACAATGTCTGAAGCATCACAAATTGCCTTCCCTACCTCAGAGTTTTCTTCTTCACCTAAGAAGATAACGGTCACTAGTGCAGAGAGTATTTTAAAAGGTTTTAGTCAAGTTATAAGCTTATGACTGAAAATGGAACTGCAATGTCCAAAAACAATTTCTCTGAAAACCAGATGCTAGAGTCAAATAGAGGACAGTTCTGTGAATTACAGCGTAACCTGCTTGATCACTGCTGGAGACACACTGCTATATCTTTGGTCTCATTCATGAAGATATAGGCTATTCTAAGCATGTTTTGATTCCTTCTCATTCTTCTGTTGTAGTCTCTGCCATTTCACTTTCTTGGTGATGCTACTCATGCAACCCAGAGGAGCTTTTGGGGACAACCACTTGATTTCCCACCAGCTCTAGACCTAGACACATCTGTAATTTTCATATCTTAGTGTAGAACTAAGGTCACTGGAGACAGAATTACAGAATACTCTGTTCAGAACGACTGCTCGTTTCTTTTCAGAAGTATCAAGTCACATTCCACAAAAGGTCTTCACTGATTTGCCTCAATTCATTTGCATTCACAACTTGGATATGGTAAGAGAATGAAATTTTATTTAGCCCAGTAGCTTATATTGCTTTCAACCATAGGTCATCGTCATGGAAAGCCGTTTCTTGGAGCACTGTGGATACTTTGTAAATAATGCTGATGAAAACATAGCACCATTGTGAAGAACCTGGAGGGGGGGGGGCTTAGCAACAGAACCACCTGAGCAACCCAGAGGGTTCAAATTGATTGACTGGTGCAAATGGAACCCCAGGCTAGCCAAAGGGAAGGGCCAGATGGGGAGAGTGAGCAATGGAAATCTAACTGAAAATGGAGTATTGAGGTTGAGAACTAGAGAGAACAAAGTTAAGAGCTGATGAAGAGAGTTGAGTGTTAAGGCTGAGAGAAGTGTGTGTTTGGATTTGAGAGACAGAGAAGTGTTGTGCTGGTTTATGAATCCTTACTTACCGAATACCTATTACCTTGACAGTGTGTTAAATGAAGATTTGTTTATATTTTTATAAAGAGCAGTCTCAAGAGAGTGTCATTGCTCTGTATTGGGTTACACACGCTACCGTCAGTACCACAGTCACTGGAGAGATAAATCACTGCTTGTCTTTATATCTGAGAGGAGTGAGGATTTAGGAAAATCAGCAGAAGGAGATATCCTGGGAAGAGAAGCCAGTGGGGGACACAGAGTGAGAAGGGGCTGCATTCTCTAGAGAAAGGGAGAATAGGAGCAGATCTGAGTGTCATAGCCCTGGCTTAATCCCGAGATCTCCCTGATTGTACAGATCTAGACATAAAGAGGTGTCAGGCTGGGCAGGCCTTTGGGATTGTCACAATATTAAAATAAAGAAAATATCATTTTCAATTATTCCCTTGTGTTATAGTCAATATTTATTCTACAAATCTGATGGAAATATCAATATTCTCAAAACCTACTATACTTACCTTCTTTGAAAGATCGTCCTGTAACAGCTCATGAAATGTTAGGGATATGGACAACTGAATTGCAGAAGCCAAACTTTAAAATAAACAATTCTACCAAACTTCAAGTATTTTGATAGTAAATACGTATATTTACTGGGTTTATTATCAAAACTGAACTTTCAAAACACGACAGAAGAAAAAATATTTTGATAAATTACTAACAACCCCTAAAACCTATAACCTATAATATGTACCTTTTGTGTGCTTCCTGTTTACTGCGACATTCTTCACAGTAGTATTTATATTCACTGCACAGAGTTTCCGTATTGCTGAAACCCCTAAGACAGAAGAACATCCATCAAAATGCAAGACAGATTCCACCTGAAGAAAAAATTATACCAATAGCTAATAACCAGCAGATGTCTCATTTGAACATGGTCAGAACTGAACTGCATACAGCGTAACATACTTAAGGATTTGTTAGTCCCAAACAACAGGAAATACAGTGGCACAATGCTATTTAGTGGTACAGATTCAATTATTAGGGAATATTCACAGTTCAATGAAATGCAAACACCAGATAAACCTGAATAAGGCGGTACAGTAAGACACATAATTTCATCTATTTCATCTCAAGATGATCTTTATAGTTAGTTACGTATGAAGACAGAACCAGCAATCTCTTTCATACCTTAAACAGTGTGTAATTGAAGTGTTTTGCTCCACGTCAACAGAAAGGTCTAAGAAGTCTTCATCTTTGCTACTTATCTGCAAATTAAAAAGAAGTGCTGGAATTACCCTTTTACAGTTTTTATTTTAATATAGGTTCTCTAGGATGAACTTTTACTTTTTTTTTCTTTTTACCATCAGATTTTCAGCAGTACTTTGATTTCAATCTATGTTGTAAGCTGCCTTTGGTCCCGTGTCAGGCAGAAAGCAGGATATAAATAAACTGGCAATCATGGAAATTGATCTTGAAAACCCCCTAGCAAGCTTTGCTGCTATAGGAGAAAAATGGAATTATAATTGTCATCTCCCTATCTTTCAATACGCTATTATTACAGAACCTGTGAAAATGAAAAGTCTGACTGAATAATATCAGTAACATTTCAGGGAAAACCCATCAATTTAACTATAATCAAAGTTTATGCTCCAACTACAGAGGCAGAAGAGGAAGAAACTGACAGATGCTGAAGTTCAGGAGCAAACTGATCATACACACAAACAGAACAACACGTTGGTTATCACAAGCGGTGTGAAAATTTGGCCTAGGATCAAGCAGGAGATCAACAGATTGAATTCTGTCCACTACACATCTGCTTTAGAGATATCGTAATTAAAACTATTTATGAACTTCAAGGAACACAAGTTCTAACAAGTCCAAGCAAACATTCTATAACATAAAATATATTGGCTGGTATTCTATTTATTAATCCTTAATAGAGTAGGCCCCTTGAATAAACACAAAGGTAAATTTTATTCTGATACTCTAGTTAAGACTAGCAAGAGGAATTAGGCCACTATTTCTTTATAACTGCTCTTTCCCCATGGCACCTAAAATCAAAGAAGATGCTTTAATTATTGCTAATAATTTTATCTACATCTTTATTCTCAAGAAATCCTACATAATGGTAAATCACTTTGAAATAAAGAGGCTGTGGTCAATTAGCATTTGTTCTAAGCATAAGAGAGCTATTTAAAAGTAATCTGGTACAAAAGGAAACACATGCACACATGCCCAAAGGATATTTTAACAGCCACCCCACACAATTCAAATCCAAATCAACATTTATATTCAATTTTCTTCATTTTCCTTCAGTAACAATTACTCTTGATATTCATCCTATTACACTCACAATTTAGGAGCTTACAAATAATAACAGTTAACGTATTATGATTCTGTGAATGCAGCATACTACAGGGGCCAGAATACACAGACATAATTGCTACTCTACATGGAAAAAAAATGACCTGGAAAGACACTTACTGTTTCACAAGTGAGACATCTTGTTTCATTGGTTAATGTTCCCTGAAAGATTTCATGAACCCATGTTGGGTCTGGCGAACTGTTACTATTTTCGCTGTCAATACAGCCATTTGGCAGACGGCCATTTTGCTTCTCCTGCTTTCTCTCTTCTTGCAAAATATCTGCTACAGTATTCAGTAGATAGTTCAAGAACTCATGTGCATCTTGCTGCATGTAGTTATCAAAAAGTTCTACAAAAAGATGAAGTGGACGATTATATGGCTGTGAATAATACCAAGCAAGTGAATAATACCAAGAAATATAGAACAATATGTCTGGGAAGCAAGATTTCTTGGAAACAACAGTAGGAAAAGTGCAACCGTTCTTGAGTCCTCTTCCTGGGCATCTTGTTAGCCAGTGTGAAAAGCAGGATACTGAAGCAGACAGGCTTTTGGTTTGAGAGGCTAAAGCTCTTTTATATTAATTATTCTAGCCTACTCTTAATACATCCTATCATATTCAAAGAGTAACAAAAACCAACCTCCTTCCCCTGCAATAGAAGGTGAGGATAGGATTTGGCAAATGTCCTAGACTTTGCTATGTTCTCATGTGAATTAATTGTTGCCATTTCCTCCTGTGGAACACATAAAGCCCTTCAAAACACTACTCTGAATTCAAGGTGCTGGTGACATTGTTTAAAGCCCTAAATGACTTGGGAGGTCGAGGGAATGCTTGCCCCTACATATGACTGCCTGAGAAGGGCCTTCTCTGCCGTGTCATCCCAGTTATGGTATACCTTTCTCCAGAGGTCCAGTTGGTGCCAATGCTGGTGTCATTCCAGAGCCAAGTCAAAACATGGCTTTTTTATTAAAGCCTTAGGAGCCTGACACATTTTAACCATTTGCACATATTTTATAGTCTGCATTTTAAAAAAATTGTTTTAGATGGTTTTGAATTCCTGGTATTAAGTGGATTTCATATACTTTAATCTTTTAAAATTACTGTTGCTGTTATTTATTGCCCTAAATTGATTTTACTATATGCTACCTTACGTGACAGGGCAAGATGTAGATATTTTAATAAATAAACAAACCAACAAACCTACCTTCTGTCCTGTGTTTTTATGATAAAGCAGCAAGGGCATCTACACAAGTACTTCCCACCCTTGATACACACATGGCTACCACACTGAGTATTTTGATAGTATTGTTCAACAAATTACATAAAATGAGTGGAGAAACTGCCTGCAGAATATGCTGATACAGCTAGAACACATGTCCTGATCAATGGCAATGATCTGAGAAAGCAAAGGAAATGTGGGTGTTGTAACTCTGAAATGCTGAATCTAAATAAAACTCATTTAATCTCACACAGAGATTCTTTGTGTATGGTGTATGTGTGTGTGAGTGAGTGAGAGAAAACGAATTTGTGTGTGAGAGAGAATATTTTCTAAAAACAGAAGGGAAACTCCACACCCAGAATCCCAACCTTCTTTAATTCAGTCTATAACTCTGCCCACTCATCATCATTTGTGTACTGTGTGATTAAAAACCTACTAAAGAAAGCACTAGTCTTCTGTTTGTAACAAGACTGTGTGAACATTTTAAACTGCAATTATTTGAATAATTACTTCCTGACATGCTATTTTCTTCAACCAAGAGTTTTAATACAAATACAATTAGTTCATCTGAAATTCATTTACATCTCTTTCTGTTTCATTTGGATGCCCTTCTGACCACAAAAATTTTAAGTAATTGCCAAATTAATGGTATTTTTCATTTAAGTAATGACTCAAAGTGATGGTCACAGAAAACAGAATTAAGGCCCACTCAAGAGTTGGCTCTATGGAATTCAGGATTAGCAGGAGTTCCTTTTTCTATTCACAGCTTTTTGCGTCATGAATTGGTACCTGCTAAGCATCAAGAAGGGTACAAAGGAAGAATGGGGCCCAATACAGTCACCTTTGGTATAACAGTGAATGTTTCAAGTCTGACAGACACAAAAAATTGCGTAGACAGGGTGCAAGTTGAAGCTGGCTGCCACTGCTGTCCATCATCTTTCTGGATCAACCCTGTGGGATAGGGCTAGACGTACAGTGTTAACAACGTTTCAATTCCCACTTGAAAGGTTGTAGTCTTGAAGGAGTTCACAGCCTAATGGCAACTTGGTTACTGGGTCTCACAAAGTTGCATCATTTAATGAATTTTAGCTACAATAAATTTGGGAAGGTCATCTGGGGAATTGGGGCAATATGCAGTAAGTAAGATGACAATAACAATCTCTATTTCTCTTTTATCATCTCAGTCAGGAAACACTATACGGGTACCTGGAATCCGCTGATCGGCTGGACTAAAGCCCACAAACTGAAAACTGAGCCCAATAAAATGGTGGGATTAATG
Source organism: Cyclura pinguis (assembly GCA_030412105.1). Classification (NCBI taxonomy): domain Eukaryota; kingdom Metazoa; phylum Chordata; class Lepidosauria; order Squamata; family Iguanidae; genus Cyclura; species Cyclura pinguis. Next base: position 258,837,281 of record CM059601.1, on the reverse strand, counting down.
GGTAGATTTTTTTTTTGTTTCAGTGAGTGGATGTCTCCTCGTTCTGAGCATGGTCTTCAACTTGTGTTAGGAATGGATGGAGCCCTACTCCCCATGAAAAATCAGATACACAACTTCACTCTGACATCACAAGAGGTGTGGAGAGCCTTTTGCCAGCTTAGGCTGACATACCAGTGATGACATTTCCTAGAAAGGATACTCTGGCTATGGGTATGTATGTTTTATAAACTCCCATTTGCATTATTGCAAGGTATGTGCAGGGCTACCACTGAAGACTGTCTGGGAACTCTAATCTAACAGCTTTATTTTGTACTGCCTGGAGCTGCGCAGCACTCTCACTTACTAGGCACAGGGTGGTACCTTAGCTACATCAACACAAGACGCTTTTAAGTTCAGGTTTTGAAAACCAATACAAATGTAGTTAGCTGTCCACATTCACTAGGGTAAGGGGCACAGGATTCCTGCAACGGTGGAAAAACTGCACATATCAAAATGTGTGTGTGTCTGTCTGTGGGGAGGGGCTGAGGTCAGGGTAAAGAAACACAAAGGATGTAGGTTGGCATGGTGGCCCTACACTTCCTTTCTCTTGCCCTTCTCTTTCCCTTGGGGGTGTGTGGGGCATCGGGAAAGAGTTTGTGGCGCTGAGAAATTGAGCTGTGAGCCATCCAGAGCTGGCTAGGCAGTGGCTGATGAGGGAGGAGGGGGACCAGCTGTGGGGTTTTAAAGGCCTGCACTGCCTGATCAGAGCCACCAAGAGAGAAGGTTTCCCAGAAAAGAAGCACTGGTGGGGGGAGGTAGGGTTGGAGAAACTCACAAATAATCATATTTGTGAAAGTGAAACACACAAATGTGGAGGCCTGACTGTAAGGCTGTGGAAAACAGAATGACAACACCTTTCTATCTGAGTAAAACTGATAGAGGCAAACGTTTCATAACAGCAGTATAAAATATTACCATTCTCTTTTCGCAGTCTTGTTATGAACTTTTTAGGAGGTATCACTCCAACCTTTTTTTTCTGAGTGGCTATGCTGTGAAAGAGATCAGCTAAGCAGGTGAGAAGGCTCTCTTTTTTCCTAGGCTGACTCTTGTATGCCAAGACTTTCTCTCGAAATGGACGACAAAAATAAAGTGCCTGAAGAACTGAATTGCAGTAGCACGTATTCCCAAACTAGAAGACAAGAAAATGATCTATTAAGTCAAACTGAAAATTTGTCCCTTAAGAAACGAGTACAACGCAAAAGCAAAATTGGTTTGCTACATTATTAATTTTTGTGTCTACTATAGTATAATTTACACAGCAATGAGTAACAGTCAACAAAAGAGACACCTGTTCATTACCATTCTTGTGCTACAATGTTTTATATTTAGAAACATCCAGCAACTAATCTTGTAACAAGGTGGGCAGACCTTTAGTGGCTCATTTTGTGGAACACAATCACTCTGCAATGGACCTTCAGCATTAGAGAGGATAAGAAGCAAACATGACAGGATTTTGCAAAACAGCCAGTTGAATAAATTATGGTCCTCTCAAAGCTCAATGAAGAATTAGACATTCCTCCATGCTCCCATTCTTTCAGCCTGGCCATTGCCAAATATGACCGTGATTCAATGCAACCAATATATTCCAGCAACATTTCTAGTAGACACAATCATTCTTTCACCAAAGAGAAGGAGAAGAAGTATAGGAGAGTGGTATGTGATCTGATTTCTTAACAATGGCTAAGAGGCGAACAGCACTGCTTCTGCACCAGGTCAAGATGACTGAAGTAACACTTTTATGAGAGAGGCAAATCCATATATTTACATTTCTAAAATAGTAATACCCATATGTTGTTCTGACACATCTCTTATCAGGCCCACTTCCCAGTCAACTAAACAAACTTAAAGGCATGCCAAACTACTGACTGCTTAGTTTAATGCTTTTCTCAAGAAAAAGTTAAGTACCAGCACAAGAATGCAAACAATTTTGGCTTCAGCCCAATTACTATGATGATTTTAGCATTTTCCTGCTTTTAATAAGCTAAGGCAATTTTTATCTTCAGTCAATCCTGTTTACATTGATATTTGTATAGGAGTTTTTCTCTGCTACTGGAACATAGACCTTTCCATAACCTTCTTGTTATCTTCTAGCAGACACACACTGCTTGGTATATATGAAGACACTGGACAGGTTGGTGGAAGTTCACAACACCTCAGATGAAAAGTACAAGACCTGGATATATTTGACTTTCTTTTGAGGTTGACTTTCTCTTACAGGAGAAGACTGATAAAGATAGTTGACTTTTATTTCACTTTTACTCATATCATTAAGGAAACTCTCACAGGGTTCCTAACATCATCTGAAAGCACCACCTCAGTACATCATTTAGTACTGCAACTATGAACTATGAATAGTTAATTCTGAATATATTTTGCTAGGTTGAGCACTACTTGAAATGGCGCAATATATACATTCTAAGCACAGAGAAAAACGGAGTTGTGAAAATAGCTACAATACTCCTCAATGAACGTATAGGATACAGATTGTCCAACACTGCTTGGGACTAAGGAAATGGCAAGGAACACATTAGCAAATTTGTTTTATCTGTATTATTCATTCCAATGCTATCCTATCAAATGAAGAAAAATATGCAACTTACATTTACTAAACCAAAATAGTGTTCATTGGCAGGAAACTGTTCTGGACCAATTTCTTTCTCTAAGGCCGAGGCATTAGCGCCCTAGGAGGGGAAAAAAGAATCAGTATTTATGAGTTGTTTGCATGGCACAGTTTGATGACACAAGCTAAATAGCTTACACAAGAACACAACAGGAAAAAGGACTGGCCTTCATCCTACAACAAAGATGAAGGCCAACAATGCAAGTTTCACAGTACACTCAAGTGGACAGCTGGGTATCTACAGGTAGTCAATAACTACAATATATTCTTTAACAGAATTTATTTTAGAGCAAATGTACAGACTTATGGCTATATACAGCTGGTGGCAGAACTCAAGATTTAAACTTATTTTTTAAAATTTCTGGTTACAGGCATTTAAATTATGGTGCCTATGAGCATTACAAACTTGCATGAATTCTGCCAACAACCAGATAGTTTAAATTTAATACTCTGAAAGCATGTTGCAATATTAATAAAATAAAAAAGACATAAGGGAATAGAGTTGAAGATTAAAGTCAGAGTCTAGTGTCCTGATCAATAGAAAAATATATTATATAAGGCATGTGGCATATATATTTAGCATGCAATATGGTAAGTTATGTATATCATCATTAAACCACAAAATACAACATTCTTTATCACCTACAGTTACTAGGGTAGAAGTAAGACAGAAGAGTGAAACTAGTTTAACCAAATGATATGCTAACTGCTCCCTAGCTCCTACACATGCTTAAGTTGTTTAGTCCAATAATTATTTGCCACAGTTAAGATAGTAAAAAAATGGACATTAATGAGAAACAAGCATGCTTTGGATGTTTTTCTTTTAATCAGTTATGATTCATCCCTGTTTAGCTAAAGCCAGCCGTATTACAGTGCTTATTCTGTAAAGCAGGAGTAAGGAACCAGAGGCACTCGAGATGTCATTGGATAATTCCCATCATTCCTGACAACAGGGTATGCCAGTTGAGGATGATGGCTGTTGGAGTCCAACATTATCTTGCAGGCCACAGATCACCTAATCCCATTCTAAAGGATCAATTTGTTGGAAAGGGTAATATGGGATTGAAAACAAACACAAAACTGTAGGGCAGTATTCCTCAAGCCAGGTCATTTCAGATTTATTGCCTTACAACTCCCACTAACCCTGACTATCAGCTACACTGATTGGGGTGATGGAAGTTGCAGCCTGAGTGTCTACACTGGGCAAATCTGCTGCAGAGCCTTGCCCAAGAACTAACTGTATACATGAAGGGATGTGCGTGCACGTGCCTTCAAATTGCCCATTGACTTATGGTGACCCCATTAATTTCATAGGGTTTTCCTTGGCAAGGAATACTCAGAGATGGTTTTGACAGCTTCCTTCTCTGAAATATTGCCTACAACATCGAGTGTTCATGAACAATCTCCCATCCAAGTACTAACCATGCCTGACCCTCCTTAGCTTCCAAGATCAGACAGGATCTGGTGCCTTTAGGGTATTTTACCCCCTATATACCTGAAGGCATGTCAGGGATTCCAGGCAGGGAACCCTGGGAAAATGATCAGCCCACTGCAAAGATGTTGCATCATGCCCCAGCTGTGGGTAGTTGCAAGGTTGGTAGAGGGAGGTGTGCAAACCTCTACCTGATTGGTTGTAGATATGTATATAACAAAGCAACGCCAGTATGTATTTGTCTGTTGACCAAACCCGGTGTCTGGTGCAAGCTTTGGCTGTCTGTTCTATGTTTTGTATATAACGGAAGTTTGATGCAAGACAAAGTGCCTCCTGTTTGGAAGAAACTCCTCTGTGTGTGAGTATCCTTACTGGGGAACAAGGCTGCTGCTGTTGGCTCGCTGAACTCTGGCTTTTCCGCTGCGTTTCCATGGGGCTGAAACTCCTATCATCCCCCAACAGTGGTTATGGGCCCAGTCCTATCATCCTCCAACAAGGTATCACCATATAATTCTATTTTTTCCAGTGCTCACAGCTGCTCTAGGAGTCTTAAAGAAGATTATTCATTATCAGGAACAGCCCAGCATACTGCACTGTGCCTTGAATGAAGCAAGAACGCCTTCCTAGCTAACAGCTGGCCAGATATGGTATAGAAAGACAAAGATTCAAAAGTGTTATGTTTCTTTTACCAGCAGTTTGTGAAAATCAGTAAGGCTGAAAGATCTACTTGACCTTTTCTGAGCATCTCAGTAAGCACATTATCTAAGTAATATAAAAGGAGGATTTTTAGAGATCAATTACCAGTTCAGCTACAAGAGATCCATGGATTAAGAAAGTGCCTTCTTGCAAAAGACATGTCAATGAAAGAGAGAAAACATAAGGTTCGGAATTCATATTTGGCTAGAAGACTATAATATATAAAGTTGATCATCACTTTTAACACATAGTAATGTACAATACATAAGCTGCGTGCGCAACCTATCTATTACTGTTACTATAACATTAAATCTTTTGAATTTCAAATTTCATGTCTGCAGTTTCCCAGAGCTATTTTAAGCTCAGTAAACAAGAAATGCAGATGAACAAAAGCTGTTTGCTAACACACTCTGCTTAAGATACGGGTGAGCAACTGTGCAGGGCATAATTCTCACTGCCATGCCCTCCCTACAGACTGCGCTCATGTGCTCCAGCCACATCAAAAGTAACACACCATTTCAAGTTGGAATTTTTGGTGAACTTCAGAAATTTCCACACTGGGAGAGTGGATAGATAGGTTGAAGTGCCATATTTGTAAACAGTTTGGGTGTGTTTTGTGCTCTTTCAGGTGAACAACCACTTGAAAATTGGCCCAGATTTAAAAAAAAGAATAATCATGGGTTGGGGACTTTGGAAAGCATCCATGGGCACTTTGGTGCTGGCAATGCCTGGGGGAGGCACTTTTCCCATCCAATTTAAATTATTCACAGCATTATTTGTCTTTGCTACTACAAATTATAAACAAGAAGTTTATGACGTTTATGATGTTAGCACTACAGACATATGAACATAGTTGTTACCTTTTCCAAGAGACAGCAAAAACACATACGTCTTTGCCTTACATATTTTAAAAATAGAAATGTACCTCTTACACCCTTGCACTCACTGCTCACTTTATCATCAACACACCTTTGTGTCTATAAATAGAGATTATAATCTTTTGGGAGAGAGTAATCAGTCGTTTGCTCATGTTACTTTGCAAGCTACCATGTTGACTGAGAATGTGGTAAAACAATACAATAAACAATTAAGAAACATTTTAATTATGCATCAGTTAACAATATAACAAATCATTATGGAAACACAAGGTCTCTTTATAGGCATTCACATCTAACCCAAGCACAGAAAAACTAATATGCCACCCCTTCAGACATTCTGCTCTCTCTCTATTATTCACCAGCCTAAGCAAGACATTTGCCAACACGACCCTTCAGTGCTTAAACTGCCCTGACACCAGCTACCTAGCAGCTATTTGATCACTGTGTGCACCACATGTGAAGTTACTCATGTTACTATACAATCTGGATTTTTGCCTACAACCTTTGCTTAGTGGTTTGCTTTTGAACTGAAATAAGAAGAAGTCATGCACAGACTGCTCACAAACTGCACTTTCTTGATGACTTCATCCTAATTGTCTACACTCACACATTATTCAACTAAAACTATGCCTTACTCAAACAGCACAGGACTCTGACCTTCAAGAAAACAACAGGAGGGAAAAATTCAAACAGATCAGATTTCTTTTTTTTTTAAGAAACATCTGCAGTACTACAAGCAGAATATAATACAAATATATTAATATTTAATGTAACACGATTATTTGTAATAAAATATGCCTCATCCTCTCTTAAAATGGCCTTCGTGGCCCCCTAATGCAGAGATGGGTCAGATCTAGAAGAATAAGCCCTATGTTCAAGTGCTGCTCACACTGCACTAGTTGTGTATTCCACTTAAAATGGTCACTTCCTGAAGTGATGTCCTTAAGCCAGAGATGGCGAAAATATGGCCCCACCAGACATTACTGGGCTGCAATTCTCATCTACACAATCATCACAGCCAATGGTAAAGGATGGTGGGAGCTGCAATCAACAAATGGAGAACGATACATTCCCCATCCCTGGCTTAACTGTTGCCCCTGCACCATACCTCTATCATAGGCATACTACACAATTATAGCACTATGGTTCTACTTTAAATATCATGATTCCATCTTATGGAATATGGGATCGGGATATGCAGCTTAAGGAGGGGTATTTAGAATGCTCAGCCAAAGAGCTCTAGTGCCTCATGAAACTTAAACTACAGGATTCCAAAGGATGTCACAAGGGCATTAAAATGGGCTATAGTACTGTAAATGTGCAGTGAAGAGGCCCCAGATTTCAAATATTGCTCCAACTAGTTTTCAGATGCAGTCACACCAGGAGGTAGAGCTGGAAGACCAGGTGTTGAGTTCAAGTTCTGGAAAGATGGCAGACTTGTCTGCAGCCAATTCATGATCATATGGGGAGAGGCATCACCCTTCCAAATTGAGGAGGGTAGAAACTGGTTTTAAATACAATAATTTAAATTATATCTACCCTGTTTATCATACACGTGCTGCTTGCATCCCCATAGGCAGGACTGTAATTACTACACTTGGCTCATGACATAATTTACTAACTTGGGAGGAGTCTTTCACAGAATGTCACATTCACTTGTGGCTCCATATTTGCCTTGGCAAAGTTTCACAACTTCTGTGGATTTGAACAAATTTTCTGACAAAAACATTCAATGTATATAACCATGCACACTACTGCATATAACTTTACTGTTCATTTCAACTTCTTGTATGTATTGAAATTGTAGAATTATAGTGCTATCACAATGAAATAAACAATTTCCTCTAGCAGTGCTACATATAATTATCTGTTCATCAACTAAAGATTTCTTGTGAGGGCCAGTTATAATGAGCAGGGAAAATTAAGAGAATGCTTTATAGGTCTGAGGTAATAGTGCATTTAAAAATCACACATTATATACAGTTTTTCCTACTACTGACCAGCCATTACAAAACTATAAATTCTCAAAAAGACATCTGTTTGTAATGTTGATAACATACAACTTTATTTACATGACACTAATTAGCTCATCTTTATATATTACATACATTTGACTCAATAAGCCATGCTTTAGGCTTATGGCAATTGCTGGCAGATTTTAAAATATACAACATCATTTACTGGACTTTCTCAATTAAAGGTCCAAAAAGCTAAAACACACAATACACAGTATAATCTTAGGCAAAGGTACTAAGATCTCTGTGTTTAATAGGGCTCAGTCTGAGATATTTATTTTTATGTATTAGTGGATAGCACCAATTCCCACACACATCATTTCCCTAATACCTAGCAAGACATTAACTGTGATGTATTTAAGTCTATTGCTTCAAGTCTCAAGTCAAGTCTCAAGTCCTTGAAGAAAATTTCAAGTCAAGTCTCATGGGAGCCAACTTGATACTCCAACCTGTACTCCAGAATTTCTGGACAGAGTTGAATACAGTCAGTTTTAACAATTTAAGCAAAGTTGGCCCTCCACATTTGCAATTTTGCCATCTGAAGCTTCGGAAGCGGGGAATAAGATCTTTCTTACTCCCCATTTCTGAAGCTGGAGGCTTTTGTGCCAGTGGGCATAAAAGAGCCTGCAGCTTCAGAAGTGAGGAATAGGATCCTTCTTACTCCCCATTACTGAAGCTTCACAAGCTTGCGAACGAAGGATCCTTCCTCTTCAAGCCTGTTGCCTAACACATTTGCTCTTCCCCTCTGAGAAATGCACCCTGCACTCTGGGGAAGAGTCTTGTCTTCGGCTCTTAGGAAAAGTTTTAGAAGGCTCCTCCAACATGCAGCAGCGACAGGCTACTGAGCAGACCACAACTCTGCCCCAAGCCCACTGCCTAACCCATTTGCTGTTCCCCTCCAAGAAATGCACCCGCACTTTGGGCCTGAGACAGATTGTCATGTGACCAAAAAGAGATGGAAGTGTTGTTCAAAGGCGTAAGGTTTCCGGATGAATTTGCTATGTTACTGAACCGAGGGCAGCAAGTCAGTCACTAAAAATATACAAGTCTCGGGTTGAGTCAGTCCCTCATTTATTGCCAAGTTGAGCCACTGAAGTGACCTAAAGTCCAACTTTAGTCCAAGTCAGTCGACTCGAGTCTACATCACTGGACATTAGCCCTAGCAAGTATATCCTTAAATGCTGATGTTTAAACAGATTTAAAATAACTGAAATAAACAGAATGGGAATAAAGCTAAGTAAAAATACTGCTATGCAAAAATGTCATTCAACTGATACCAAGAATCTTTCACTTGTAATATAATGTTTATGAGTATTTCATTCAAGAAGGAACAAGAAGTCTTACAATAATGAAGCCACCATTTTTTGGCTGAAATCTTTATAAAGTCACTATTCAAGAAAGCAGAAGAGTTCAGAGGTTGCAAAACAATGTACTTAAATTCACTTTCAATTTTAATGAAGTGGATATAGAGGGGTTTCTTACCTGTAACCGTAATTCCGCAACTGGTCATCTGTGAACTCACACAAATGGGTTTAACTGAGCCTGCACTTTTAGAGCTGTTATGTAAGTGTTTTGGTGGTAGTCCTTTCTTTCTTAGTCCATATGACTAGCCTGAATGATGCTCAAATGTTCAGTTACCTGGACACCAAGGAACAACGAAGGAGCTAAGGAAAGAGCACAACATATAGAAGGTAGGATAGGGGGTGTTGTGTGAGTTCACAGATGTTCACTTGAAGAATTGTAGTTAAAGTTAAGCAATCCATCTTTCTTTGTGGTCTGTATGACACACAAAAGGGAGCCTAGCAAGCTACTCAACATAAGGAGGTGTGAGTGTCATATGACACAACAAAACAGCAAGGCTCTTCCAAAGGCAGCATCAGCCCTGGACTAGACATCCAACCTATAATGAATGAGTAATAAAGGTCGAGGGTGGGGGCTGGAGACCATGTAGTTGCCCTGCAAATGTTCTCCAAAGATACGCCTTTCAGAAAGCTGATGAAGTAGCCATAGCATTGGTAGAATGACTATGCACATGAACAGGCGGGTTTTTCTCTGCCAAGTTTGTAGGCCAGATGGATAGTCAAACAGACACCCTCAGAGAAGCATTGAGATGACACAGGTAGACCCTTCTTGTTTGAGGAGTAGCACACAAACAGCTTGTAGGACTGGTGAAAGCCAGTAGTCTTGTTGATGTGAGAGGCCAGAACTTGCTTAAGACCAAGACAGTGCAAAGTACAGTCCAAGTCAGTTGTAGGGTCCTACATAAATGCAGGTAAGACAAATAGGAAAAAAATGAAGTACATAACGATTTAGATCAGTTTTACAATTTAGAGAACAAACAGATCAGTAAAGAGTTTGAAAACATAAAATCAATATGTTTTACTGATAAAGCAGTACACTTTGGTTTGAACAACTTCACAATGTGACAAATTGTTTATGTGATGGTTGTTGAGTTATGTACGCCATGGGAGGTGAATTTACCACGATTGGATTATTTATTTCCCTTGAGTGGTCTGAGCTGCTAGGATACTAGCAGAAAAAACAAAATGATTATCCATCAGCCAGCTGAGGACAACTTCAGCCAGCAGGATTTTATATTACATTATATTGTAACTGCTATAAGCTACTTTGGAACCCAGCTTTTGAGTGAAAATAGGATAAAATTTAAATTGCTATGGGTTTCACAGAGAATTATTTCTTTTTGAGGAAATCACTATGAGTTTGAGAGAGTATGGCTGTGTTCAGACATCATGGTCATGTATTCATCACCTTCCCCTTTTTCCTCCTGAATGAATGGTACCTCAATACCGTAAAAGCACTGGATCCTGCCTGATCTTGGAAGCTAAGCAGAGTCAGTATCCCAAGTGGATGGGGGATGACTGAACACCAGGTACTGTGGGTTTTATTCCAGAGGAAGGAACTGGCAAAATCACCTCTGAGTATTCCTTGCCTAAGGAAATCCTGTGAAATTCACAAGGTTGTTGTAAGTCGACAGAGCATTTGAAGGCATATACACACATTTATCATTGGGAGGAGGAGTTTAGCTTTCACATTCCCTTCAGTGTGACTGCTACATCATGTAATGAAATAAACTGCTGCTAAAATTAAACATGACTAATTTTCAATAAGCCATCTTCAAGTGGCAGTTTCAAAACATGGCTTGTTGAAAACAATCACAATGTTAAGTAAAGATCCTCTAATAGAAGTAAATCAGTTACTGTTCTGAAAGGTTCTTTACCGTGTGTGTGTATGCACAAGCCTGTGAGGTAACTAGGTTTATTCATGCTGCACTAAACCAGTACTTCTCAAGCCACCTGATGTGGGAGGCCAACACTTCCTTTCTTCAAATATGCCAGTGGCTAGTAATATATTTATGTCCATTAGATGCAGCTGTTTCTTTCTTTCCTGGAGAATCTCCAGCAGACCATGGTTTGTTGAGCAGCATCTGCTGAAGTACCACCATTTTGAGTAGTACTGTACCAAACTATGGCTTAGCATGCTATCAGAATACAGTCAGTGTATCATACAGATGCAATCCATCTAAAACTGCATCTCTGTGTGGGGAAGAAAACCCTTCCCAGGATGCAAACAGATCTGAAATTGTAAGTTGAAGGCAATTTCTGGTTAATACAAACCTTAATTTGTCACAGTCAAATTTAGGGGCAGAGTATGGTTACAGCAAGCCATGAAAGGAATGGGGAAGTTGTATGTAGGAGAGAAGAATGTGCATAGTTTGGAAACCGGAAAAACATAACATCTAGATTGAACCTATGTTAGCTGATACCGAAGAATCAGCAAAAGTTACAGAAGAGTGAGGTAAATTTTTTATTTATTTTGATTTATATGCACCTTTCTTCTGGGATTGGATCAGATAAACTCTGCCAGTTTTTCAAGTTACAACCCACACCTGCTGACTCAGGGGGAACACTATGGGATATCAGCCTGGCTGGTGGCTGAGACTGTTGCAATCACCCCCACTCCACCAAGATGACTTGTTTGCATACGTTCCAAACTGAACTAGAGAGTCACAATCAGGGCCAAAGTCAGCTGCTTCTGGTGTAACCTGCTTGAATCAGGGCCACCACTTTTCTGAGGCCTGCATTTAAACTTACAGTGGGAGAGCAGGTTTCACACGAGGGTCGGAAGGTGTGTAGTTGCTCCCTGCATCCTGCACTTTTATATTTGGCTTCAGGTCAGCTCTTGTTGGCCTTACTGCTAACATGCTTGCCATGAGAGGATGTATTTGTCATTCAGGACTTACCTTCTGCTCTGTATGAGCTGTATATGCTATGCTTTGAGTTCAACACTCAAAGTACTATGTGTGGTATAATACTTTGAGTATTGGACTAGGACACCAGGAGACCACATCACTAGCAGAATACTGGCCAGATAAGTTAAATACAGCTTACCTTTCTTCATCTTTTGAGAAATCTTGGCGCACAAGAAATATGGCCAGCATGGGAAAGTGATTTTCATGTTGGACTATAGATTCCAGGAGGCCAGGGGATCCCTACTCGTACAAGTAAACCCACCAGTTTCCTTGGCTGAGAAGGTTTGTCATTGTGTTCCTTTAAGGCTAAGGGAATTGTGACTCACCCAAGGTCACTATTCCCTCAGCCTTAAAGGAAGGCAGTGACAAACCTCCTCTGAATAAATTTAGTCAAGAAAATATTATGATAAGGTCACAGTAAGTTGGAGTTGACTTGAAGGCACATCATAACAACAATAACAACATGCTCTCTAAGTACCTGAAATGATTAAACAGAGCTTCATTTAGCCTCGTGTCAAACACAGAGCAAGGGAGTTTACAGATCTAGGTATGTTCATCTTGAACGAGAGAAGATTCAGAGGTGAGATGATAGCCATTAAGGTATGTCATGTGGAAGATGGAGCAAACATGTTTTCTGCTCCTCCAGAGATTACTACATGAACTAGTGATTTACAATGCAAAAAACATTAGGGACAACTCTTTATTGTAAGAGCTGGAGGCTGATGGGACTCCTTCTTTGGAGATCTTTAAACAGAGGTTGGATTGCCACCTCTCAGGAGTGCCTTAGCTGTGGATTCCTGCGTGGCAAGGAGTTGGCTAGATGGCCCTTGAAGTCACTTCCAACTCTGATTCTTTGAAACCAGGTGTCCCAGACTAAAGTGTCCTGGAAGAGGTTGGTCCTTTTCTTTTGTTTCTGCAGGCTCTAATCCTTTGATGTGGTGCAACAGTATCTCTGCTTATTTTTTTCTTTCTGTGCCAGTGGGTCTACTTGGGATATTCAGTAAGTGATGTGGATGTTATCACAAAATGGCTAACATGGTGAACACGGCCCATTACCAAACAAACACACCTAAACATTTCACCAAAGGTACATTGTGGAGTCTAATAAACAAGCTCCCTGAACATCCCACTACACAGAACATCCCCTCAACTCACACATTACACAGAAAATAAGACACACAAAACAACTCTCCCTCATTCCCTGTTGCTTTCTCTGCCTCAGCTTCCTGTGATGACATTCTGGGAGCAGGAAGGGTGCAGCTGCACAGAATTCAAAGCCCTCTCTGGCCTTGACATAGACTCTGATGCAGAACATAGCAGACATAGGCTCTGAAGCACACCAGTCCTAGAGCCAGCGCATTTGTTTCCTATCACTGGAATCAAAGAAAGTCCAGGGAAGTTTTGTAAGAAAAACAAACAAACAAAAGAAACTTGCTAGAAAAGGTGGGTGGCTGGTGGTCAGAGAGGGACACTGCTCCTTAATCCCTTCTGGATAACTTGGCTCTTTGGATCTTCCAATTTCACTATTAAGATTGCTCTGCCCTTGATACAGCAGAACTGTGAAAACAGACCTTGTAGCAAAGATACTATACCAATTATACATTAATTTAATGTTGCTGTGGTGATATTTCAGCTACAGTACTTCAGAAGTCCACTTTATATGCTTCACAGCTCTCCTTAATCCATAAATACTTTACAAGCTTAACTGTTTCTCGTATTACAAACCTCTCACAAGTTCAGCACTCACTTAGTAGGTATAAGCTATTGTTGCCTCCCTCTTTTTTTTCTAGCATATTTTTATTCTAGTAAAATCACAGAAAGATTCCAATACAGAAAAAGAAATATAAAATTACAAAAAGAATAATCCATATACCTTGAAGTATTACCTGATGCTAATAATTGGTATGGTAATCTAAAGGATGTAATTACTATTGCTTTACTTTTATTTTATTTTTTCCCCCTTGTTTTCAAAAAGCATCCAAAAAAAAAAAAAAATAACACTGAAAGTGATGGGAAAAAAGAAAAAAAGAAACGGGGGGTAGGGAAAAGGAGAGGGTAGGGAGTGGGGGATAGGGGATTATACTGACACATCATAATTGTTGATTGCACTGTTTTCTCGTAGGATCTGTTTATTTCAATATATTTGTAGGATTCTAACTATTCTTGGTTGAAAAAGTTTTCTGTCTAGTTCTTACACTTTTCTTACATTTTATCTAATTATATTTTTCTCTTTGCAGTCTAAAAAGCTGGCTATCACTAATTGGCCCCCGTTATTTTTTAAATGATTAACAACAGGTGACCAGTCCTTAACATATGATTCCATTGGTTTTTGTCTTAGTAAATTTGAGTTTGTCTATAGTTGTCATTTCTATCAACTTAAATGTCCATTCTTCGACGTTTGGTGGTTTAGTTGTTTTCCAATATTTGGCAAATATAAGTCATGCGGCTGAGATCATATAAAACAGAAGTTTCCCATGTTTCTTTTCAATTTTCTCTTCTGTCATTCCCAATAAGTATGTTTCAGGTGTCATTTTAAATTGTTTGTCTAGTATTTTTTCAATATTTTGGTGGATTTTTTCCCAATATTTTTTTGTTGCATGGCATGTCCACCACATATGATAAAAAGTACCTGTGTCTTTATTACATTTCCAACACTTCGGATCATGAATCTTAAACATGTTAGAAAGCTTTAGCGGAGTGATATGCTATCTGTGATGCATTTTGTATATATTTTCTCTTATATTTTGGTTGGCTGTATATTTCACTCTCTTATTCCATGTTATTTCCCATTGTTCTAAATCTATTATATGGCCTATATTTTGGGCCCCTTTTATCACAGAATTTTTAACAGTTTTGTCTTCTGTTTCCCATTTCAAAAGAATCTTATATATTTTCGCTATTGTCTTTGGTTGGTTCTTTGTTAATATTAGACTTAATTCTGGTTCATCTTTTTGAAATCCATTTATTTTTTGTTCTGCTTTTCATTTCTCCCGCAACTGCCCGTATAACAACCAATGGCAATTTATGCCATCTTCTTTTAATTCTTCTTGTGTTTTTATAATTATGTTGTCATTTTGCGTTTTGGATAAATTTTTTAAAGTAATCCACTTACCATGCAATATGTTTTCTTTTTTATAATATGTCTTGTGTGGTGAAAGCCATAATGGTATATGTGGAAAAATTTTAGGTTTTAATTTTTTCCAGATCTTTAACAAAGGATTTCATATATAATGGTTGTGAAAATGTTTGTGGGCTTTGTCTATATTAAACCAAAGATAAGTGTGGCATCCTAATGGTAGATCTTCTCCTTCTATTGTTAAAAGGTTATCATTTGTCAGTTGCACCCATTCTTTAAACCAATCAAGGCATGAACCGTAATAGTATATTTTCAGATTGGGTAGTCCAAAACCTCCTCTTGCTTTAGTATTATATAAAATTTTTAATTTTATCCTCAGTTTCTTGCCTTCCCATACAAAATGAGAAATTTCTTGTTGCCAAGATTTGAATATTGATTCATTAGTAATAATCGGGAGTGTCTGAAATAGGAAAAGAAGCTTTGGCAAAATATTCATCTTGATGGATGCAATCCTACCTAAAAAAGATAATTTCATGTTGCTCCAATTTCTCAAGTCTGTCCTAATTTCCTTCCATACTTTATCATAGTTGTTTTTGAACAAATCTGAATTCCTTTTAGTCAGTTGGATACCTAGATATTTTACCTTATTGGTGACATTATAACCTGAAATCATATTCAACTGCTTCCCTTCATCCTTATTCATACTTTTAGTTACAGTATTTGTTTTTTCTTCATTAATTCTGAGTCATGTTCTGACTTCTGGTTTGGACGATGGCGGACTGAGGTGCTCTCTCTCAGCAGTGCTACTGAGAGAGAACTCACACCGGTTAAAGTCGCAGAGACTGACCAAATATACTCCCCTTGGTATTAGGGAGTCTTCGGGGGCTCCAGAGGTCTGCTTACCTTTTTCGAGCTTTGGGAAGCTGTTGTTTGGAGTGGCATTAGAAGCGGGAGAAAAAGAGGAGACCGGAGCAGCCATTACCACAAGGGTGTTTCCCAGTTTCCGGGTTAAGCTCCACCGCCAAACTGTTTTAAACTTGACATCTCATATAAAGAGGATTATCAGGAAAGGGATCCTATGGCAAGATATGAGGCTTATTGATTTTGTGCAGGATATACTACATGGTAAGACCAGTTATTTCAATTTAAAATTTACTATTCGAACTGTGTTGATCAACCCGTAATTAAAACCCCTAGTGGAGTGAAACTAAGAGCAAAAGACTAACAGCCTTGCAGCGAAGCAGAGTGAATGAGGGAGTGGGATGCCGGGACGCTGAGAATCCAAGAACTCAAGCTATAAATTAAATCTATTTCATGACATAAAATAACCAAAGAAAGTGAATTATAAGAAGATTGAGATTCGAATGTGTGACTGAGAGACAGGAATGGAAACAAGTAAAATTATATTGACTTCTTTATATATTTCCACTTAAAAACACATTCAAAAACATTGAATCCCCCACGCAAGGTTGAAGAAAGCAACCACGGTGTGGAAAGACTAAGCTGAATAGATAAAACAAAAGAGAGGCACAATTATATGATTGGCAGACAACAACCCCTTAATAGAGGACAAAAATAAGGACAAAGTGGATTTTGGAAGTTGCAGTGGGAAAGAAAGGAGAAAAGGTGAAGAAAGAGAGAGGAGCCAAATTCTTGAAGGCACGAAAATAAAACAGAGTTATAGGGAGACAACAAGACTACTAGAAAGAGAAAAGACGACAGCTTTAAACAAGGCTACAAGTCAGCAGGCTGGCTCACATTTTGATTTGATTTGATACTAAAGAAGACATAATTAACTTGGCATTTGATTAGAATTACCTTGAATGATTTGGTAGATTAATGAATTTGAGTACATGCTAGATAAAGATCCTATTATGAATATAAATAGTATATTAATGGATTAGTTATCATTTGAAAATTGATACCACCTGATAAATTGATCAACAATATAGATACAATAATGAAATTGGACAATTGACCACTATAGTGACAATTGATACTACTTTGATAACTGATTTTATTTTGATGAACTGATAAAGTAACTTGATACAATTAACTGAATCTATTATGATAAATATTGACTTTGATTAACTTTTATTAACGGGAGAACAAATTTATTAAAAATATTGTAGATGTAAAACTAATTTAGTTATTATATCTTAAATATTATACATTCTAAATTGGAATTTTGAATTTTGAAGAGTTATTTTTTGAAATAGTTAACTCCACTGTTGATCTACATTTTAATTCTATTTCTCTCTCTCTCTCTCTATATATATTTTTCTTTCCTTCTTCTCTCTCTCTCTCTTTCTTTTTCTCTATCTCCTCTCTTTCCTCACATAAAAATGAAATAATTGTAACTTTCATATATTAGCTGGAAAATTGCGTAATAAATTCTTGGATTGTTTATTTATTACTCAGTAAAGAGAGAAAGTAAGGCAATCTTCTTACCTTTCTTCTAAATTTCTTTGGAAAAAAGCGAGAGAAAAGGAGAATAAATAAAGAAGAATAAAGATGGAATAAAGAAGGAAGAGAAGGAAGAAAAGGAAGAGAAAAACAAAACAACAACAATAAAAAAAATTGATATAAAATTGCTGGATAGAACATATATCTTTAAATTATCTTAGTTTATTAGCTTTACTAGAAAATGGATACAAGGAAAAAGACTGCTCTTACTGCTTCTTGTAAACACAAAGATGACCTTCAACAGAAATAAGTACTAAACAGATGGAGCATTTACCAATATTAGAAGAAATAAGAAAAATGAGAGATGAGATGAAAGAAGAGATGAAGGAAATGAGAGCTGAAATTAAGCAAGATTTTAAGAATGAGATAAAAGAAATTAAGAAATCTATTGACAAGCTCTCAGAAGAGTTAAAGTGGATTGCTAGTAGAGTTTCAAACTTAGAGGGGAAAATGAAGAAAGTGGAAAACAAAATAGAAGACATAACTGCAGACAAAGAAAAAGAATTAGATGAGAAAACGCTGGCAGATCTAAAATGGTGGGAACATTGTCTGAAACTAAGAGGCCTAAAAGAACAAAGTGAAGAAAATCTTTATGAAATTCTTGTCCCAGCCTTCGCAGCTTTTCTAAATCAACCTCAGGATCAATTTGAGAATGAGATAGATAAGATCTACAGGATAAAATCACCGTACGTCAAAGAAAAAAATCTCCCAAGAGATATAGTAATTTATTTTGTAAGGAGAAAAATAAGAGATATTATAATCCAGTGGAATTTTGAGAAACCCTTTAAACTAGGAGAAGATAAGATATATATATAAAGATATCCCAGCAAGAATTCTACGTAAGAGAAGAGCGTACAATTTTTTAACGGGTCAATTAGGAAAAATTGGAGTCCCATACAGATGGGGGAAGTTAGAAGGTCTCACTTTTCGATTTAGGAAAAAAAACTTATAGGTTAAACTCTCTATCAGATGCTCAGGAATTTTGGAGGAAGTTTAAAAGAGATTTTGAAGATAAACACAAAGAGTTCAAAACTGAAAGTTATATAGGAAAATCTCAAAAATGAAAGGAGACAACTAAAGAGATAGATCCAGACCAGAAGGTAGAAGAAGGAGAAATTGCAGATACCAATTTAGACACTGACCAACTATTCGAGGAAGAGGTAGAGAGAGTGGACCAAGAGGAGGAAGAGAGAGAGGATCAGGAGGAAGAGACAGAGGATAGATTATAATTAGATTAGTAATAATCATAGAATTTCAATTAGAAAAATAGAAGACTAGAAGAATTTGAATAAAATAAAAAAATGGAACTGAAAATATTGTCTTGGAATATAAAAGGAATAAAATACTCTTCAAAAACAGCGAAAGATATTTCATTGCCTTAGGAAAAGAAAAATTGATGTTGTCTGTCTTCAAGAAATCAGAATAAAAAAGGAAAAGATAAAACTGATCCAAAATAGGAAATTACGGAAGGAGTTTGTTTCAACAACAGAGAAGAAAAAGAAAGGTGTAGTCATCTATTTAAACCATAATAATGAAGCAAAAGAAATCTTTAATGATGATAACAGCCACTACTCGGGGTAGAAATTCAATGGCAAAACAAAAAAAAATATTAATAGTGGGACTATACGGACCGCATGATAATAAAAATAAATTTTATGAAAAATTGGAATTAAAAATTTCGGAATATGAATACGAAAACATAGTCATGTTAGGGGACTGGAATTGAGGTATCGATTCTTCCATGGATCGCAAATCAGAAAAGGTGATAAAAAAGAACCAAGGAAAACTTCCTATATCATTTGATAAAATGGTGAAGAACTTTACTTTGCTAGATGCATGGAGATACTTGTACGGTGATGTTAAAGAATTTACATTTTTCTCAGACAGACATCTATCCTTTTCAAGGATTGGTATGTTCTTGATTTCAACAACACTTTGTAAGAATGTTATCAAAATGGATGTTCTCCCCAGAACCCTATCCGACCATAGTGCAATAACCCTATCATTAAAAAAAGACAAGAATATAGATGGCGCCTGAACGAAAGAATCTTGCAAGATGAAAAGATAGTAGCTAAAGCCAAAGGAAACCTAACATTTTATTTTCTTGAAAATAATAAGCGAGATACAAGCATAGATGTTATTTGGGATGCAAGCAAAGCAGTCATGTGTGGCTTTTTTATGCAAAAAAACGCTGAGTTGAAAAAGAAGAGAAATGAAAAACTACAGAATATTTCTGACCAAATTAAAGTAAAAGAGAAGGAATTAGTAAAAAAAAAAAAAGTGGATAAGACTCTTCAAAAAGAAATAAAAGTTCTACAAGCACAACTAGATATGGACTTAACAATGAAAATAGTAAAAAAATGATTATCTGAAACAAAACCAGTTTGAATGGGCAAATAAACCTGGAAAATGGTTAGCAACAAAATTGAGGGGAAAAAAATAGAGCGTTAATTACCAAAATGAAAACTGGAGAAGGGATTATAACAGATGTTGGAAAAATCAAGAAAGTCTTCTATCATTACTATTCAGATTTGTATAAAGCAAAAGGGACTAATAACGAAAATATACGAAAATATCTAAAGGACTTGAAAATAAAGGAGATAAATGAAGAACAAAGATCTCAGTTAAACAAACCAATAACCATCATGGAAATAACAGAAGAAATTTGTAAAAGTAAAAAGGGTAAATCAGCAGGTCCAGATGGTTTCCCCAATCTATACTGTAAAAAACTCCAAGATGAATTAATTTTACCACTTCAAACCACTACGAATGCAACTGTGGAAGGAAAAATTTCCAGAACATGGAGAGAAGCAAATATTTCATTAATCTATAAGGAAGACAGAGATCCTTTGATACCCAAAAATTATAGGCTGATATCTCTATTGAATTCCGATTATAAATTTTTGACTTCGATCCTTGCTACTTGATTAAAAAAAATCTTAAAAGACTCAATTCAAGAGGAACAGGCAGGTTTCCTACCAAATAGGTATTTGAAAGATAATTTGAGGATACCTTAGAATATTTTGAAAGACAATCTACAAGAAAAATGGCTCTAATCTTCCTTGATACAGAAAAAGCTTTTGACACCATAAGTTGGAGTTTTATGTTGGAGATATTAAATCTAATGAAAATTGGAGAAAAATTTTTGTGAGGAATAAAAACTATGACAATCAAACAGCACAAATTATAATAAATGGAGAAAAAACGAAAAAGATCGATATCCAACAAGGAACAAGACAAAGATGTCCTCTGTACCCACTACTATTTCTATTGGCTATAGAAGTGCTGATAACAAATATAAAAACTAATAAAAAAATTCAAGGCGTAAAAATATGAAATAAAGAATTAAAAGTTAGAGCATTTGCTGACAACACAGTAGTGTTATTAGAAGATCCGAATGAATCAACTGAAGAATTGAAATACCAACTAAAAGAATTCGAAAGGGTTACTGGACCCTCTTTTTTTTTCTAAATAATTCTTCCACTGAGTGTATGAGAATAAGCTTCCAAATGCTTATTTTGAATACACCCTCCATGAGATAAAGGCAGAAAAGGCTTTTCTTTTGTAACCCAGCTTTCTCCATTTTTGCAACTACATTTATATGTGTTTACACTACTGTTGTATGTCTACATTAAAGTCCTCAAGGCATAAAAGTAGGCATTCCAGTTATTTCCTCCCCCCCGTCTCAATTAATCACTGAATGCTCCTTATTTCTAAAAGAAATAAAACAAGTCTGTATCTACAAAAAAGCAAACAACTTGTTTTAAGTGCCTGCTTTTCCAGTTAAGACTGGGGAAAGTACAATAGCACTCTTCCCATATCAAGGCTAATGACTGGTAAGAAGCAACATTGAAATGTTTACGTCTTTGGACTTGCACAGATGTAAACACAGTAAGTGCAGTGTATTCCTAGACCTAGAGTGGTGTAGTGGTTTGAATGTTTGACGACAACCCTGGAGACCAGGATTCGATTCCCTGTTCAGCCATGGAAACCCACTGGGTGACCTTGGGTGCATCACAGTCTCAGCCCTGAAAACCCAATGATAGGTTTGCTTAGGGTTACCCTAAGTCAGCAACAAGATGAAGGCACATAGCAGGAGCAGCAACAACAGCGTATTCTACTAAAGTGATTATAACTATTCTAAAGCCGGCCTGAAGCAAAATCAAGGGTGCATGAGATCATTTAGAAACATTAACAGCCAAGCCAATACAAAACTGAAAAAGTAAATATTGCTCCTGAGTTGAAGAATGACTGACTGGGTATTTTACCTTAACTATTTAATACAAAATAAATAAATATACCTAAGTCATTTGAAGAGGTGCTGAAAAGAATAATTAAAAGACATATGACTTACTAGTATATAATTGCTACAACTTCTGTCTTGAAATGAGACATGGAAATGGACTGTTGATGACACAGAAGATCAAAAGACTCCCTTACTTACATGCGAGGGGATAAATGAAAAAGAGGTTGGGATTGAAAACAGAAGGAAAGGGAAAAGACTGG
Source organism: Cyclura pinguis (assembly GCA_030412105.1). NCBI lineage: Eukaryota > Metazoa > Chordata > Lepidosauria > Squamata > Iguanidae > Cyclura > Cyclura pinguis. The sequence goes on along the minus strand of CM059601.1, from coordinate 258,815,283 downwards.
TAAGCCATGAGACAGGAGCAAGTGAGTAGAGAACTGAAGAATGAAAGGCTGTTGGAAAACATCCTAAGATACAGACCACAGCTTCACTTACCATATTTGCTGGTGCATACGACACACCTCTGTATAAGACGCACCCCATTTATACACTGGCAAATACTATTTGCCAATGTGTAAGACACACCAGTGTATAAGATGCATCGCATTTTCAAACAGTATTTTTTGGGGAAAAAAGTGAGTCATATGTCAGCAAATGCAGTAATTTCAATGTGTTTGACATGTACTAAGATATATAATTTACAGACATGATAATAACGTACAGACATCTCTTGAAAGCCAAAAACCTGGACAGAAATATATCATGGTTATAATTAGACAGAGTTGTGTTAAGACAGCCTAGAACACAAAAATGAGGCCTTGCACCAATTATTAGATACCTCTGCATACGAGCCATGTCTTTAGGATCCTAATCAAGATAACGTAAAAGAAATTAAGCTCACTTTGATGGAAGGCTTATGTTTGGGCTATATCACAGGTGCAGAATATAATTTTCTACTGAACACCAATCTCAGAATACCTGTTTTTAATACTTTAACTGAAATCCACAAAGAGCTTCATCCTCCTCCTGGCTGCCTCATTGTTTCTGTACTGGAACCTCTTTCCAAATTTATTGATAATTTCTTAAAACCTTCTATACCTCTAATTCCAAACTACATACATGATTCTATGGATTTCATTTAAAAAATTAGACTTACTTGTCATAAAAGAAAAGGACAAACTGGCAACCATGGATATCAAGTCATTATATATTAGCATACTACAAGATGAGGCTTTAAATATAATAACACAAACAACAGAAAAGAGAATTGATAGACACCCACCCACCCACATCAGCTTTGAGAACACTGGCTGAATTGGCATCATACAAAAATTACTTCTGATTTGTTAATAACTTTTATTGGCGAATTAAAGGGGTGGCTATCAGATGCCCCATGACTTTAGAAGTAGCCAACCTACACATGAAAAAGTTTGCTAGAGATATTATCTCCCCTACCAGCCCTTCCAAAAAGAATATATGGAGTTGGTGCAGATTTATCAATCATGTGTTCTTTATTTTGATAGGAAAACACGAGGTTTTAGAGGAATTTTGGGGTGAGTCAATTCTATAAATAACAATGTTCAGTTTGATACTCACTATCATTGTAATCAGATCCATTTTTGGAATCATTGTTAGGAAAGAAGGAACAAAACAATGTACCTCTCTCTATAAAACACCTACTGACCAGAATATTTATCTAAGGTTTGAACATTTACACACAAAACTTTGCAAAAAAAAATTACCATATAGTTGAGATTTAAAAGAAACTGTAGAAGGGAAGATTTTTTAGATGAATCCAAATGACTCAGCGACCAGCTACAGGACAGAGGCTATCCAGAGTTTGTAATTAACAATGGTTTCAGCCGGGCTGCACCAGACAACATGTACTGACCTTTTCAAAAAACAGGAAGAAAACTAGTATTTGGATAAATTTCAGTTTGTCTTATGACAGCATAATCCAAAAATTGCAGAGTAGTATCAGAAAGTATTGGTATTTCTTGTGGGATACACATGGGTGCCAGGAAAATCCTCTTATCTATCCTAAGAAGACTTAAGGTAAACAGTTCGCCCTCCACATTCATGGGTTTAACTTTCACAGTTTTGATTATTCGCGGTGCTTTGCCTCCCCCCCATTCTCCCCCTCCCATTCCCTGGCAGGGGGGTGCAGGAAAGTGAAAGGTCCCCCACGTCATCTCTCCCCAGGCCAGGGGAGATGGCAGCAGGGAGGAAAAGATATTTCCTCTTTGTTGCCATCTTCCTGCTTGCAGCTCCAGGAGCGATCGCCCCAGCCGTAGGGGGGAGGGCAACGGGGCAGAGTACAGGGAAGGAGAAGTGCTCAGTGGGGGAGGAGTTATTCGCTGTTATTTCACATTTGTGCATGGCAGGGGGTTGGACTAGACGGCCCCTGTAGTCTCTTCCAACTTTATGATTCCATGAATGTAGAGGGCCGACTATATCGACAAAAAGTGATTTCAGAACACTTCTACATTTAGCACATTGTACTTAAGTATGTATGTGAGACAACAGAGTTTGTGAAAAAACATACACCCTGAAACAATTTTCAACTTTTAGCACTTTCTATGTGATTTATGCGATCAGGTGTCCCTGAAACATATTACATATAGGTAAAACATCTACAGCCTGAAAAATCCATATGGGGAACACCTTACCAATATCAAGAACAGAAGATCAGGTGGCCCTTTGGTCGACCATTTTCTGATGATCATTCCTTTAAGGATCTGTGCTTTTGAATGCTTGAGAAACTTTTTTCCCAGAATGAGAAGACTCTTTTAAAAAGGAAATGGACCGGCTATTGAGATTCAACACGTTAGCCCCCCATGGTCTAAAGGTAGACCTACAGTACATCAATCTATAGTACATCAATCAATCAATTAAAATTTGAGTTTTCACAGATCCCCTAACTTCCCATTCTGCTGTTGAATTGCTATGATGAGGATACTAAGATAAGTTGGAAAGAAAAGGAACAGTGTAACTGTTCTGCCTTCTACTTTTCAATCCATCAGTTGCCAAGCATAAGCTTTGAAAACACTCTTTTTGAATGCCTGCAGGCAGTTTTAAAGTTGCATATATAAAAAAGTATTTTTTTGTATAATTTTATCAGGGTTAATAGGCATTTTTAAAATTGAGACATTTTACATACCCATTTATATATGTACACATAATTGATTCAGCAAATTGTAATTTGTCTCCTGTTATAATTTTTGGGTTTTTTTATGTGTTGTCCCTTTTCTTTCTTTTATCAACCCCTGAAAAAGGTCATTAAATATCACTAGGCCAAAACGCCTTGTGCTAATTGTAAGAATAACAGTTTTCCACACCCTCTACATCCCTTGAGATAAGATAGGCCATCCAAGTCCATTATTACTACCTAATAAGTAAAACTTAGTTTTAACTTTCAGCTATACAGTGGCCTTTTGACTTTCGGAAGGCTTTGGGGTACAGAACCCTCATGAAAGTCTTTTTTAAAAGTGAGTAACTCACCAACAGCATGAGTGAGCATTCCCCCTGCCATTCACTTGTGTTTTGCCCAGGCACACTGCTTTCCCTCCAGGTGCACAAGCAAAAAGCAAGTGAACAGGGAGCGGGTAGCCCTGATTCCAGAGAAGGTGCACACATGCCTCTCTCGCATTCGCTTGCATTTTGCCCAGGTGCACTGCATTCCTTCCAGGTGCCCAGGCAAAAGGCAAAAGAATGGGAGGGGGCAGCCCCATGCCCAGAGAAGGCACGTGGGTGCCTTCCCCCACCCAGTTGCTTGTCTTTTGCCCGGGCACACTGCCTTCCTTCCATGCATCCAGGCAAAAGGCAAGGGAATGGGAGGGCCAGCACTGTGTGCTGCTGCACCTCTCATTCACTTGCTTTTTGCCCAAGTGTGTGGAAGGAATACACATGTGCCTGGGAAAAAGGCAGGGGAATGAGAGGGGGAGAAGGAGGGTAAGCATGAACGTCACAAATAATCAAATTTGTGAAGGTCAAACCTGAGAATGCAGAGCAAGGGTTGCACAGCAAAACCACTGATAGTTAAGAATCCAGGCAAACAAGAATGACACCAAAAGCCCTACCCTCACCAGCAATGCTTTCCTACATCATATCTACTGTTGCCCCCATGAAACAGTTTCTGGCATAATGCCCATAGTGAGGACACAAAAATACTCAGACCTATGAATTGTACCTGGAAAGAAGAAAGAAGATACTGTCCTTACAATACTGGCCAAATTCCTCAGGCTTGCCTCACTGCAGTGGAGTTTGTCGTTACAAAACAAGCTGTGCCAATCAACACTGTAAGTACAAATGTGGATTGTACTTTTAAATGTTTTGCACTTATGTACACTAACTGCTCCTCTCTTTAAAGATTTTAAATTAAATTTCTTTACATGCTTACAATTCATTGTATTTTTATTTCTAACACATGGATTCTCATTTAGACTGAAAGCCTTAATCAAAGGCTTAACCAAAGTAGCATCTTCTCAATGCCCTGTCCTTGCCCATGCTGGCAGGGCTTGATGGTAGCTGTAGTCTAAAACTACCAGTGGAGGCTATCACACTGGGGAAGACTATCTATCAGACCAAAAAACCCCTCTCAAAAAATCCTACATTCAAACTATAGGTCTACAACAATACCCAAAAATATAAAAATAAAATATTGATAGCCCTGTGCTTTCAGCCAACTTAATATTTAACTTATAGGTCACATGAAATGATCTATAGTGGGTCCACACTATCTGCTCGGCTCTGGTTCCAGGATTCCTCCCCCCCTCCATGGATACCAAAATTCATGGATGCTCAAGTCCCATTATATACAATAGCATACTAAAACGCTTATCCTTTTATAAAATAATGAACAACTCAAACAAGTGCTGGAGAGAGCCTGAAGATCTGTGAAGTGGTGGGAGGCTATAGCAAGGTATGCCTACACATCAATGTACTGCTTGCTATGTAGCAAAATCAAGGTTTGCTTTTGAGATCTTCTTTTCCCAAATATTTTCAAGCCATGGCTAGTTGAATCCATGGATACAGAATCTATGGGCACAGACAAACAGTATATTTCTGAAATACCAAATATAGTATCGTGAAATCCCAGTATTTTATAGGAACTTCAAGGCACTAACGGATTGCAAATTTTATGAATGGATACCATGGACCCCTTGTTTGTTTGGGGATTTTTTTTTTTAGCTACTCATAACTCTCAGTTTAGTAATTGATTGTTTCCATCAGTTTCCCACAAATCAATAAAATCAAGAAGCACTAATTTAAGACACCAGATTGGATACAATCTTGATTTTGGATCACCAATTGAGAAACCAACTTGGGAACAGTGATTTCTAGATTCAGCATAAAAATCTGGAAAATCTAGTCTAAAAAGGATGGCTGCCAGAAATTAATGAAAACACGTAATTTATTAATTTGATTTATATCCTGCCTTTCTCCCAAAATGAGGCCAAAAGCAGCCTTCCTAGATGAAAGCCACCTAGGCTACAGTCAATTTATTAAGGGGGAAAGATATAGCCGCAAAACTAGTGGCACACAACTGGCTTAGTAGATGCACATGCATACCTCAGTGATCCTTCCTTATGGGGAGAGTAAAGAGCCTTCTCAGTGTTGAATGAGCTGTCAGCATAAGGATCTCTGGGAAGGGGTGAAAAAAGTCTCCCAATTGCTCCCCCCAAAGATGTCTGGACAGAACACTATCTCCTTTCCGGAAAGCAATCTATGAGGATTTTTGTGGAAGGAATGGTGATCCTTCTCTTCACCATTCTCTCAGGATTCTTTCCTTGCTGGTAAAAATTGTGGAGAAAGAATGAGCTGTACAAAACCGGTGAAAATTCTCTAGGAGACCATTCAGTAACAGATGAGGACACGACATAAATGTGTATCTCTACACATGCATAGCCCAAGGTGTATTCTCCTGCTCTAAATGCAGAGATCAGTGGCTGGCATTATGGATTTTATTTATATATTTTTGTTAAGATCAACATATTAGTGTATATTTTTTCATCCTGCTTAAATAAAACGTTTAGGCATTGCAAAATGGGACTGGAATAGCCCTGTCAACACACCTACAGATTATGAATAAACTCCAACTGCGTCCAAAAATCCACAGGCAGATGTGGTGGTCGGGGCTCTTCCTTGATGAGATTTAATTACTCAAGTAATTTTTTTTTTTTGGTATTACAAAATGTCATTTATTAGTCTTTTTTATAGTTACTTAAATAACTCATACGTCAAAGTATACCAGCACTGACATCAGAGTTGTGCCCTCTAAAGCTGATTAACTCTAGTTTTGATCCCGCCCTCCCTTCCTCAAGCAATCATGACATGAGGAAATGAAACCTATGGGGAAAGCACTTCGGAAGTTAGGGAAAATAATGATATGCAAATTCAAACAAAGATTTCACAGACAGAAAGAACAACCTGCCAGATGAAAAAAGGCTACAGAAGACTGTAGAAGTTTATTACTAATTTATTAATCTTTACTAATCTTCAAAGATAACACAGGATGCTGGTTGTTTCAAGGCAATATACTGTTAGTTAGTACACGTTAAACGAGGAAAGCATCTTCCCTGATTTGGTCTAACATAGCACACATACACATCCTGCCCTACCAGTTCCATTTAATCCTCTATCTTGAAGGCCCACCTCCTAAATCTCTCCCCACCCACTCCCTTCTCATTATTTTCTGAAAGGACAATCGCCTTTCTCCATTTCCACCCAGCCCAAGTCGCTGCCTCCAGATCACCAGCTCATTGTGCAGGACAGCGGGGGCAGGACGCAAGATCTGCATCTACTGAGAGATCTGCGGGTGAATTTGCAATGGACGGGCACGATTTTCTGGGGGTCCATTTTTAAAATAAGAGCGGCAGCAAAAGCACTCTCCGCTCCCCACGAACGATGCTCAGGTTAAAGGGGTGTGTTTTCAGAGCGTGTGGAAGTACTCCGAGACTCACAGTTTTTTTGTTTACGCTTCGGATACAAGAGAGTAAATCTCAGGAAACGGGGGGTGGGTGGGACCCAAAGTCGGTCCCATAAACGTGAAGCCTGTTTGTTTAGCCCAAACCGCCTCTGTTTTTTAAGGTTTGCCTTCCGAACCTGATTCCCGACCCAAGCCGCGCTTTGACCCGGGGCTCCCACGGGATTCAGTGGGCCTGACTTCCGAGAAAAACGCCAACAGGGGTTCGGAGATCTCCAGCTCCCTCCCACCCACCCACGCGCGACCGCTCCACGCGAAAGGGTGACCCCTCCCCTCACCCACACGTTGCACAGACCACCCCGGCGGGCTCCCTTCCGAGGAGAGCCCCGAGGCACACCCACACGGACAGGCTCCGCCTAGACCCCCTCCCCAGCCCGCCTTTCCGCCCACCTCCCCGCTTCGCGCCCCACTCTCCCCCGCTCGGAACCCCCCAGCGGCCCCGAAGACGGCGAAGGGAGGCTGGAGGAGAGGGGAACCCTCGACTGCCTCCCTCATCCCACCCCGCCCAGACTCACCATGGTACAGATGGAGGCGATTTTGGAGACTGTCATTAGGATTTCCATCCGCGCAGCGCCATCTTCCACCCAATCACAACGTCGAGGGGAGCCGGGGGAGTCCCACCGGAGGAGGAGGAGGAGGAGGAGGAAGGCGGCGGCTCCACGGCACCGCCTCCAGCCAGCCAGCCGCGGCGAGCGGGACCTACCGAGGACTCCGCCCGCCTGACGAAACCCTCCCCGAGAGTTTCCAACCGCCCCAGGGTCCGCGGCGCGCGCAGCCGCTACTCGCGCAACACGCTTCCTCCCCCGCTACGCCTTCCGCGCGAAACCGGCCATTCTTTCCATCCCCCCCCCTCCCCCTGCAGTCGCCTCGGCGATCGCGAGCCCGCACACACGCGCACTAAACCCCCACGCGAGCCGGACCTACTTCCGCCCACAAACACACCGTATTGCACGAGCGCTGTTGTCGCGACCAGTCGTACGTAGCATTCCGCTGGGCCCCAGCGCCGCGGGGTTACAAAAGACGCCTGCACGCGCGCGCGCGCACACACAGCCGCAGCAACCAATCAAACTTTTTGGGGGGTCCGCGTGCGAGTCGTGCGCCGCTTTATAGTTCGGAAGGGCTTCCTGATCGATTTGTGTTTTACGTAACGAGCCGAAAAAAGCTTCACACGCGCAAAAGTTTCGCGAGTCGGTATCAGAAAAAAGAAAAGAGGTTGAGAGGGAGGAGAAAAACGCGCAAACTTATTCCGATTTTGGGTTTATTCTTGTGTGCTTTCAAGGCATTTCTGGCTTATGGAGAATCTAAGGCTAATCTATCACGGGCGTTTTCTGGGCAGAATTTCTTCGGGGGGGGGTTTGCCGTTGCCTTCCTCTGCGGCTGAGACAGTGTGACTTGCCCAAGGTCGCCCAGTGGGCTTCCATAGCCGAGCGGGGATTCGAACCCTGGTCAGGGTTAGGGTGCCTACTGTTGCTTAATGGGAAAGCATAGCTCTTCCATCGCTTGCGTGTTTATGCGTCACGTTTACGCCGCAGGCACATTTCTAGGGACACCCATGGCCATTTCCGCACTACACTCTTATAGCGCGATTATTCCACTTTCAACATCCTATGGAATCCTGGGGTTTGCAGTTTCTGCAAACTGCAAACCCCAGGATTCCATAGGATGTTGAAGGTGGAATAATCGCGCTATAAGAGTGTAGTGCGGAAATGGCCCATGTGTGGCAAGGCTTTTATTTTAAAAGGGCTCTTTCTGGTATAGATTCGTCGACATTTGCTGCTGGAGTTTATGTATGTCAGTGCATAAAGGAATGAGAATTGTGCAGCCCTCCAGATATCCTTGGACTGCAACTTCCAGGGACCCCACAGAGCATAGTGAGGGGTGAGGAATGCTTGGGGTTGCAGTCCAATTTCATCAGGAAGACGGTGCAGATTCCCACCCCAGCTGAGTTAATACTGATAAGACTGAATACAATGCATGCTTAAATGAAAGTACATCTCAACGAATCTTCTTAGACAATATTCATAAGATCTAATTCTGTGTACTGCTTTTCTACACTTGTCTATTTAAGCCCTTTTCAGTTAAGTGGAAGTTACTCTTAGCTAAGCTTTATAAGATTTGCATCATTGGGGGCAGAAAAAAGATGACTCCAGCCCAAGAATATTGATATTTTTTTAATACCATCTTTATCAATTATTTGTTTTATAGTTACCGTGGAACAAGAATATACAACATCTAAGAGATGCAAAGAACAACACAGAAAATTAAAGCTAGAAAACGGTCAACTATTTAAAATGTTAAAACTACCAAGAAGCCTGGGACTACAAAACAGTTCTGTCTTGTGATTAATGGCTGACAAATTACTTAAAAGCATCAGATGGAGATTTTTGAGGAATGTTGCTTTTCTGATCACCTCTATGGACAAGGGTAGGAATTGTAATCTCCTCCCCCCATGGTCTTGCCACCTGAAATAAAATCTCCACAGATGACTGCACATGTTTGTTTGTGAAGTTGAGTCCATGTTGAGTTACTAAGGTGACTGAAGTCTGACTTGAGTCCGAGTCAGTCGGCTTGAGTCTACATTACTGCCTATGTTTCTCTCATACAGAGCCACTTTGGTTACAAGGCAACCTGTTGCTGGGGCTGCCCTGCCACTCAAGTTAGCCACACCCCCAGGCTCCCTCACACGGCTTGAATTAGTGCAAACTGCTTTTGCAGTTTGAACTCAGTTTGCAGCAACTGAAGTAATCTGGGGGCAAAGGGGGAAACTGGGATAAGGAGAGAGAAATTAGAACATTTTAAAAGCAGCTGAAATGATAGGATGACAGAGGATTAATCAGGACTATCACTATTAGAGGGTATGGATAGTAAACTGAGCAGGAAAAAGATTTTGGAATTGTGGTAAATAGCATTAAAGCAATGTTAACCTCATGTGCAGCTGGTGAGAAAAGGGTAAATTCTATACTGAATCAGAAAAAAAACTGAAAATAAAACTATTACTATCATACTGTCCTATAAAAATATGGTTCAACCACACTTGGTTCTGTCACTGCATCTAAACAGAGATATTGTAGAGCTGGAAGGATACAGAAAAGAGCATATCAAATTATGCATGGTGTAGTAGAAGTACCTCTTCATATAGCACATAGTTCAGCTGTGACATTTGCTTCCACAAGATGGATCTGTATTGCCTTAAAGGTGCAGAGACAAATTCATAGAGGATAAGGCTATCATGACAGCTATACATTACCCTCTGTCGTAAGAGGCAGTCAGTATTTCTTGGAATTCCAACTGATCGAGAATATGATCAGAACGCTAGTACTATCTTACGTCCTGCTTCTGGCCTTTCAATAGCTAACTGAGTGGTCACTGTGTAAACAGAATGTTGGACTAGATGAGCCTTTGGTCTGATTCAACAGGGCTGCTCTTAAGAAATGGAGTGTGGGAATGGAGATGGTAACAAACAGCTGGACTATATGCAGAATTTTGTGGGAGGCCTTAACCTCATTTTATGCGAAGTTAGACGCTGGCCATTTCTGCACTACACTCTTATAGCACGATTATTCCACTTTCAATATCCTATGGAATCCTGGGGCAAACCTCAGGATTCCATAGGATGTTGAAAGTGGAATAATCGCGCTCTAAGAGTGTAGTGCAGAAATGGCCATGGGTAAGACAGCCAGCATGGTGTAGTGCAGAGTTTTCCAAACTTTTCATGTTGGTGGCACACTATTTTAGACGTGCATCATTTCGTGAGACAGTAATTCAGTTTTAGCAGCAAACCGGAGGTTAAACTAACCCCTTTATAAGAGATACAGACACATACATAAATTGAAATAACAAAATGTATGGGGACACAACATATCTCATGAAAACCTCTCATATATTTTTAAAAATATATGATTTATAAATAATAACATGCATTTGCAAGATCGTAGGCAACACACCTACACACTTCAGGCGACACACTAACGTGTCGCGGCACACCATTTGGAAAGCCTTGGTGTAGTGGTTTGACCATTTGATTATGACCCCGCAGACCTGGGTTTGATTCCTTGCTTGACAGTAGAAACCCACTGGGTGACCTTGAGTGTGTCACACACTCTCAGTTCCAGAACCCCCTGTGATAGGTTTACGTTAGGGTCACCATAATGACTTGAAGGCATACAGCAACAAGACATGGTTAAAGCCATTTGTTTCAGCAGGCTTAGTTTTGTGTACGATTAGGCTGTATGAAATTTAGCAAAACTGAGGAGTGTTTTTCTCTTCATTAGCAGTTACTCTTACAGACTTTTTAATATTTCTGTTAATTTCTTAAATGGTAGAACAGAAAGGAAATTGAAATTGAATGGTTTGTTGTTAGTAAAACACTAGTAATCACAGGCTAGAGAAAGTGTTCTATTTTAGAAATGCAGAGGAGACATAAAATAAAGCTAATTAACTGCATACATGAACTCAGCTGCAAATGCATATCTTTTCAGAAGAAAGCCCTATTGAATTACAAAGCAGTCTTAACACAAAGGCCATTTCCGCACTAGACTGTTATAGCGCTATCATTCCACTTTCAACATCCTATGGAATCCTGGGGTTTGCAGTTCAGGGAGGGGCCGGCTGGCCCCTCCCTGAATTGCAAACCCCAGGATTCCATAGGATGTTGAAAGTGGAATGATAGCACTATAACAGTCTAGTGTGGAAATGGCCAAAGATATGTCAACCTCTTACATTGGTTGAAACTGCTTTTATGCCTGCATAACATTTTTCTGCCAGCTGATCTTAGAGATGCCTTCTGCCAGACATTTCAGCCAACAGAAGAACCAAAAAAGGGGTGGAGAAGAAGCAGAGTGAGGGCGGAGCTGAGCTGTCACACAAACCTGCCCCAACCCAGATCTGGAGCCAGAAAGTTAAGCCAGGGCCAGAATTACATCTCTAGGCTGAGAGGGATTTCAAGTCTACACTTCGCTTCATCTGGCCGAGCATCACCTCAGCTGGCCATCTGCCATCTTTTTGAGTTGGGATTGAACTCTGTAATTGGATTTATACCCCGGCAAGTTTATCTCCACATACTATATTATTTGGGCCTTTCTTCTGAGTAAACATTTTTAGGATTGTGTTATACATACATATAGTAAAATAAAAATCTATTATGATATACACACTACTGGTGTTTTGTGTAATTTTTCTTGGTATAAACACACGTTAGTCAGTGGCAGCTTGTTCTTTTATTACTGTGTGTATGCCGCAATTCATAAACAATGCTGGCATTGTGCTCAAAAAGTGAATCACAAATATTTTGATTGGCTTCCTTTTTTTTTTTTTTTGAAATACTGTTTCCCCTAGAAACAGACTTGCAGATGGTCAGTTAATTTAAAAATCCTATCTGCTTACGTCTAAGAATAAAATTATGTATTATGCACCATTGAAGATCACATTCACGTATGTGTATCACAAATAACTGATGTTACTTGTATTCTGTAGTGCAGTGGTTCTCAAACTGGGGGAAAGGAACCTAAAGGTGGCGGGTGGGTGGGTGCAAGAATAGTCAGCCTGCAAGTACAGCAGATGTGAAAAAGAAAAGTAAGCTTGTGTGTGTGCATGCGAACTGTTGGAGAAGGACTGGTCTCTGCAAAAGAGTGACACAAAGCATCTTCCCCCATTATGCCTTCCTCTAACCTCAGACACAGCTTCCTTTTTTTAATGCTTTTCCCACTCAACTTCTCCAAACAGTCTATCTTTGGTGCAGCAGGCACATGTCTCTCAGTGACCATCAGGCAGTTTCTTGAGTGGAGGGGAAGTGAAGAGAAGAGAGGAGAGTGCAAGAGAGTGTTAAGACAAGAGGGCACATGCAGCACGAAAGTCCAGGGTGGAATGGGGAGAGAGACAGAGACTTAGAATAGGACATGGGAGTTGTGACACCAAGCAGAGGGACACAACATCCACAAGTAGATGCAAAGGGCTCACAGGGTTAAAAAGTTTGTGACCCGCTGCTATAGTGGTAAATTGGCAATGAGCATTTCCCTTTACTCATGTTGGCAGTCCGGGTAAGATGGTGGTTGTTTTTAAAGTGAAAGTAAATGTCTTTCTTTGCAAATATTATAAAATTTGCAGTATTGATTAGATCTTGACAGGAAGAGTAATTTGTCGTAATTTATCAACACTTGTAACAGTGATAACAGAGTAACAGTGACTGCACCAGAAATGTAGCAATTCCTTCCTATGCACCTGACACTGGACAAAAATTATACATTAATTTCAGCATTATTTAATTTCTCTATGGTAGGAAAAACATTCCCAAACCAAAATTTAGCATTACTCTTAACTTCTGCAGGCGTGGGAGATCCAGTTATAAGGATCTGCCCTAATGGATCTAGAAGGACTCCCGAATGCTCTACAGGATTTACCAGTTGCTAGGAGCTGGTGATTCTGTTGGTACCCTGGTTGATCTGTAAATTAGGGAGATGACTAAGGTGGTTGGCATAATCACTCCTAAGCATCCTTTACGGTGCCAAGAAGACACACAATAAAACCAGTTGAAGAAAGGCTAGGGCCAGGATCTTACCCAGCACAGTTGTTTCATACAGTTGAAGGACTATTACAGGCTAGGTGATTGACTATAGATGTTTTGGACTTTGGCTTCTAGGATTCTTAGCCTCTATGGCCAATGCAGAAGAATTGTGGGAATTGAAGTTCCCAATATTCAGATGACCACAGTTTGAGAACTACTACTATAAACTGTTTGTGTTTTTAACAGAATTTTTTGTTTGATTAACTCTTGTACTAATAGGGTCTTTTAGCTGTACTCTGTTTCAACTGAATGTAAGTCACCTTAAGTCCTGTGCAGAGAGAGACTGGGTATTAAAAGAATAAATATTAAACAATATTATTGTGTGTTCAGTCCTCTTCTGCTCCTTCGAAGATAGTGGCATAGGAACAAAGAAGGTTCTAGGTCCTTCTAGCCCAGTTTTTCTTTCTTTTGTATTTAAAATATTATTTTTAAAAAAATGAGTAATAGAAGTACTGTGGGCCTTCCACATTCCTGGGTGTTAGGGGCACAGGATCCTTGCAAAAGTGGAAAAAACATCAATATTGTAACTGCTTCTCAGTTTCACTGTTACTGTAGTTTCTAGTCCAAACTTGTGGGATGTTAGATATCCTTTGATATCAAGAATTTGGCCTTCACTACCCGTTCCTCTCCACGTACTTGCGAGGCCCCCGGACAAGCACGCACACAGGTGTGGTCGAAAATAGCTGAACCATTCAAAAACAAGCCCAGGCAGGCCAGTAATGGCCGATTGCAGCTTCAGGAGACCTCCAGGCAAGTACCCTTTTAAGATCACATTATGTATGCACACTATTTACAAAAGATCCCCTGCCCCGAGCAGGCCCCTTGACGAACGGACTATCCAACTCTCAAGCACTCCGCGTTTGCATACTGTCTACGCTATTGACAACGCTGTCATAATTCAATCATCTAAAGTACTGACCTTCAGAGGCTTTGTCTCTAGCCCCAAATCCATCGTTTTCCCCGGGAACGGACTAGCCTACAGGCACATTTTCCCCTATAAGAACCCCTGAGTTTGAGCATCTCATCAGATTGCTCGTGACTTGCCTCCCGACTTGCTGCCTCTCCGTTTGACGAGCCTCCCCTCAGCCTCCACGTGCTGAGAATCTACGCTCCCCAGCTTCTTTCCTTTTACCGGGCTACAGGACCAGGTGTAGTATTCCCCCCAAAATCCTCCTGAAAACTCCCTATCTATTTTCCTCTCTTTATTTCCTTAGGACTGTGTGCGTGGGTGTGCAATTGTGCAGTATTTCTTAATTTCTAGTGAGTGAATGCGTACGTTTGCTGTTACTTTATAAATAAAGGAAAACAATTATTATTTACTTCTGTTTGATTATTGACTCGGCCTGACCCCGTAGATACTGGGTAAAAGATCTCACTACGTTGCCCTGCCTCTTGCATTGCTAACTAGTGTTCTAGCTAATTCCCATTCCCCATTATTTTGAGCCCATTGAGGTGTCCCTCTCGGGACCCCCAGAAATCAGGGTAACAGAGTGGTGGAGTGATGCGGGCAGCCCCTGTACCCCTAATTTCAGTGGGAGTCGCGAACCTACCCAAATCAGGCTGGTACAGACGTAGGAAATGGCCATAGTCATCTTAAAGTGATGGGAACACGTGTGAGTGAACTCTGTGTGTTTGAGCTCCAGGAGCTGTTCTATCTGGGTGGGAAATCTGCACCCCTTTCTCGCTTGGTTTGTGTATGGCAGCCACCTCGGCTTGGTCACTGCTGGCCCTCGGGCAGTGAATCACAGTCCGATAGTAAGGGTTATGCACAAACTGTCCTGGGAATCACATCCCTAACTTGGGTACTATCACGGGCTGGGATCCAAAGCGCTAAGGCGTTAGGAACAGTCCATACACACAATACACACACGGCAAGGCAAAACAGCACTTAGGGAAGAATTCTCCCAGAGAGTTAAAATACGGGTGCGTCCCATTTAGAGTAAAAACACGGGTGCGTGCTGTTCAGAGAGTTAAGGCACGGGTGCGTCCCGTTTAAAGTGTAAAGCAAGGGTGCGTCCCATCAGAATTAGAACTCGGATGCGTCCCGATTTGTAGTAAACTAGGTGCGGGTAGGCTTCACCAATGTTAAATCTTAAAATCTACCTCCCTGGTCCCCCTGGTATGACAAGTGTCACAGTCTTAAAGCTATGCTAGAGACAGTCAGACGCTGAAACATATTCTCTTATTATTATAAGAAACAGTGAACAACAAATACTGTCATACATTTGAACTGAACAATGGAAAAAATGGCAGTATTATGGCAAACACGTATTCTTTGATGAGAAGAAACATCTGGTTAGTTTCCACTGTGCTTCTTCTTATATTTATATGTCAAGATTGTCCCTAAAAACTATTGTTATATAGTATTTAGGTATTTCCTATGTGTTCGTTGATTCAAAGTAAGGAAGCTGCTCATATTAAAACTCCTCTAAACGGCTAAGTTTTATCTCATGTGTATTTTCTGATGCAAACTAAAGCATCCCCTCCCTTTTTGCATTGTGAATATTTATACAGTTTATTCTGTGTGGGTTCTGTACTGCATGCTAAGATAGCTAGTCTGACATAAACCCTTTTCACAGTACAAACATTTACAGTGTATGATTTCTCCCATGTGTGGTTGCTCAGATGCAAAATATAATTGGCTCTCTCACTACAGCTCTTTCCACACTCTAGACATTTATATAATTTTACTGCTCTACAGGTTCTGTGGTGTAAGCAAAGATTTAACCTATCGCTAAAGCTCTTCTTACATTCTGAGCTCATATGCTTCTGTCCTCTCTACCTCCAGTATGTGTTTTATGATGCAAACTGTGGCTGCTGCTCCAAGTTCAAACCTGTGGATTGTTTCTGTCATGTTTGGGTTCTCTGGTGCAAATTAAGACCAATTTGCATCAAGCTCTTTTGCATTTGAAACATTTATATGGTTAACTCTCTGTATAGATTCTGTGATGAGAACTAAGCTCGCTCCTGTGACAAAAGCTCTTCCCACTCTCAAACATTTAGATCAAGGGAAGGAACTGTGTGCTCCCTCACCAGGCACTGCTGAGCTCTCAGCATTCCTTGCTATTAGCTATGCTGGCTAGGGCATCCAACAACATCCAGTTCCCATCTCTGGTTTGTATGGTTTGTCCCCTTTTCGTAATGAGTAGTAAGGCTTACATGACTTGAAAACCTCCAGCTATACTCTGAATGTTTATATTATTTCTCCTCTGTGCATGTCTTCTGATGAGAAGTAATGTCACTGATCTAAAACTCCTTTGACCTTTTGTGCATGGATATGATTTTCTCTTCTGAGTACATTATCTGGTGAAAACGAAAATGTAACCCCTGATAAAAGCATTTTGCAAACACCAAGCATTTATGTGACCTCTTTCCTCTGTTCATTCTGCAATGTCTGTTAATATATGGTTTATGTTTGCCTGCATAAACCTTGCCGGACTCTGAAATCTTCATGGGAGACCCTTCTTTTGCTCCCCCCAACAACACGCTGGTTAAAGAAGTGGGACTGAGAGAAGGGCCTTCACTGAAGAACTAAGAGCCTGGGCAGTTCAAATAGAATATAGTCCATGAATTGAAGATATATAGAGCTTTATACATCATACGCAGCATTTGAACTGTGCCCAGAAACAGAGAAGTCACAGTGAAACTGCTGTAATGAGGGAACAAAATGTTACCTTTACCCAGCCCCAGTCAATAGACCAGACATAGCATTTTTGACCATTTTTAGGGCTGTCCGGCAGCGGAATATGCTGCCTTGGAGTGTAGTGGAGTGTAGTGGAGTCTCCTTCTTTGGAGGTTTTTAAGCAGAGGATGGACGGCCATCTGTCAGGAGTGCTTTGAGGGTGTTCCTGCATGGCAGGGGGTTGGACTGGATGGCCCCTGTGGTCTCTTCCAACTCTACATTTCTATGATTCTATGACCATCTGAGGCTCCTATTTTCCTATAGAGCATGTCACAATAACCAAAGAGGATGTAACTAAGGGAAGCATTACTATGGCCCTAATTACTATCCCTAATTACCTCAATTTTTGTCTAGAGTCCTGCACAAAATGGCAACAGCAAGTGGCACCATTTTGAGAGGGACTGCCGAAAAAAATGGAGGTATTGGGCTTTCTGGGGGTTGCAGGCTGCAGGGTGTCCTAGCAGGGGAGATGGCCCATGGCCCTTACACAGTTGTCCCCCTGATCTATATCAACAAACTAGCTGAAGTCATTTTGATCTCCACTACCAGGTCTTTTGTATTTTCAGCCAAGCTCAAGAGAGAACAGGGAGGCTTGGGGGTGAGGCAGCTGATGTCAGTGTCTCTGCTAATCAAAAAGCTCTTATATTTCAACCTTGAAAATCTTGGTTTGATAGCACCATTGCTCACTCACTTATATGGGATTCCTTCTCACCTGTAGTTAACAGGCTAGTGCAGAAACATAAGGCTGGTTGATGCTGAATAGGCAAATTATTTTAACTGAGGTTCAGTGGGTGTGGTTCTGAATGCTTGGGACATCTACTACAGTGCTTCTCAGGCTATCAGATGTGTTGGACTGGCCTTTTCCCCCCACAACGGGCCAGGCACCAGTATTATATTTCTGCACCTTGGCTACAATTGTTTCTTTCTCTTCTGGAAATTCTCCAGGGAGTGGTAGCTGATGGCTTGTGGACTGGGACTGATCCGTGGACCACCACCATCTTGAATACCACTGATCTAAGGGACAATGCTCAATGCCCTTCACCAATGACAACTCCTAAGATTTTAGAGAAAGGCCAGAGTTCCTTTGACAGTTTAACACTCCTTCCAGTTTTGAACCATGTTGTGCATCTGTTTTTTGTTTGCTATGCTTTGTTATCCCCTTTGGAAGTAGCAAGGCCTATTCAGATGTTGCATCGTTTAAAGAGGAAGCACTAACCCCACTCCATTCATTGTGACTTTTGTCACCCTCCATCTTTAGCCGTCAATGGAACAAAGGAAGTGAGTCTAGCATACTCCCTTCTCTTGTGCGATTACTGTTCATGCTTACTATTCACTCTTCATTGAATAGGACTTCTGATGAAGGTGGAATCTGGTTAGAAATGTTACTTTATATGATACACAGTATTTGTTGTTGTTGCATGCCTTCAAGTTATTTCCCATTTATGACAACCCTAAGGTCAATGTATCACAAGATTTTCTTGGCAAGATTTGTTCAGAGGGGGTTTGCCCTTGCCTTCCTCTGAGGCTTAGAGATTGTGATTTACCCAAGGTCACTCAGTGAGTTTCCATGGCTGAGTGTAGATTTGACCCTTTGTCTCCTGGGGTCCTAACATAACTCTCAAGCCACTATACCACACTGGCTCTCAGATATATGGTATACAAATATATAAATCAAATGAGAAAGTTATACGCTGGCACATCCCCAGGGTAGTCTGACAGTGTTTACAAGGGATGAGGAATGTGTGGCCCTCCACAAATTTTGCTAGGCAACTACATACACCTCAGGCTCTACTGGCAAGGGGTGATGGGAGTTGTGATCCAACAACATCAGAGGACCACGTGTGTGTGCATATATGTGTATATATGCATGTATGTACATGTATATACACACACATACACACCATATAACTATATATATCTGCTATATATCAAAGCTGCTATAGATCTCTATTGCTTGGTGTGGTTGCTTGCTGTTAAGGTAGGTTGCAGGAGGGCATTTGTGACTGTGGCAATACTGCCACAACTGTAGACATAGGTACTGAATTGTTACAAATGCATAAGTCTAGCTTACGCATATGCAACTGCTCAACAGGACGCCAGCCATTAATGCTCAGTAAAGTGGAAGGCATTAGGGAAAAAAAGAAGAGTGCACTAATCGATTCAGGCAAGGAAGCTATAGCCCTACATTTCCAAGACCTGAACAAGGCAGCTGATGAGCAGAAGCCTTTTCACTCTATAGAATTATAGCACCCTACTTCCATGTTTCCATCTTACCAAGTTCTGCGATTTATAGTTTAGGGAGGGCAATTCAATATTATCAGCAAAGAGGGATTTGCTGTTTCACCACACTGTGAGCCCCAGGATTTCACAAGATGCTGCCACGGCAGCTAAAGTGGAATCCTAAGTGCTGTAATTGTGTACTTCGTGGTCTCTCATTCACAGGGTTGCCACAAGTTGAAGCTGACTTGATAGCAAATAACAGCATTCTCTCTCTCTCTCCCTCTGTTGTCTCTTAAAAATGATTTTCAACAACTAGGCTACGTCCATTATAAAATACAGAGAGCACTATTCTACGTCGGTTACTTACATATACTTAACTAAGGCCATATCCGCACTAGACTGTTATAGCGCTATTATTCCACTTTCAGCATTCTATGGAATGTAGTCCCTCCCTAAATTGCAAACCCCAGGATTCCATAGAAGGTTAAAAGTGGAATAATGGCACTATAACAGTCTAATGCGGATATGGCCTTGCAGCCCGCGCCTGCTCTTGTACCCAGGGTTGCAGCACCTTTTATCAGCATAGGCGGATATATGAGCCACCTTTAATTGAATACGGGAGATAAATCCAAAAACGAAACAAATAATGATAACTAAATTATTCAGCGAAGCCTGAATAACTGCGCTCTCTCCTTAAACAAGTAAGCAGTAAAAGCTGAGGAAAACTAATTTAATTCCATGCAGATCATTGAAACCCCGTGAAAACAAACCCCTCTACGAATCCCGTACCATTCATGAGGAAACATCCAGGAGAAGCCGGATCGGCCATACAGCAAAATATAACAAAACCGTAAAGTCTTTATTGGGCCAACCAAAAAACAACACCGCACCCACGAGCAAAGCACACTGGCCGCCCTCCCTCTACTCCCCACCCTCTGTTTGCGTCAAGGGGTCCTCCTTCAAAGTCTGTCCTCGCTATTGCCTGCTTCAACGCCCGGATCAATCCACCTAAGAGAAGGTTACTTATTTCGAGGCCAGGTGGAGGGGGATCCTCGTTCTACCTACCTTGGTTTCCATTTTTAAAGAAAAAAACTCCTCATCATAAGAATATCAAGCTGTTTTTTTTTGTTTGCTTTTCTTTTTTTAGTCAGGCACATTGTAGACGACGATAAACGCGCTAAAGCCCCGCCGTGGCAGGAAGGAGCGGAAAGCTTGCGGAGGCCCGCCCTCTTTCTTTTTGGCCTCGGACGCCATTTTGCAGGTACACGGGGAGGTGGGCTGCGCTGGTTTCGTCGCCCGGGCAGCGTTTAAAGCGAGTCGGCCGGGGGAACGGTGGTCTCGCTGCTTCTGGGGAGGCAGGGGGGAAACCGGGAACGGGTTGGTGAAAGGTGAGGCGCGGCGCGGAGCGGCGTTCAGAGGGGTGGAAGGGGGAACGAGGCAACACGTTTGTCGGAGGCGGCGAGGAACGCCGACCGGATAGAAGGCAACGCTGAGGTGAAGGAACTAAAAGGAAGGAAGGCTGCGCTGATTTGGAGCAGAAGCCAGAGGGATGGGGGCGATCCAGACGCACGTGGCTGTGGTGGGACCTTAGGCTTGCCTCGTGGTGGAGGCCGCACCTTTCTGTCTTTCCTTTCAGCACATCTTTTTCAACCCTGAATGGGATTATTTTCCATCATAAAGAGTGGTTTGTATGTATAGAATTAGGAAGGAGCGTCATCCAAGAAGTTGAGCAAAGTGTGGACACCAAGTAAGATTGGACTCCAGCTTGAAGAATCTCTGGCCAGCGTGACCAGTGGTTGTGGGTTTTAGAACTTGTAGTTCAGGCAGATCGCTTTTCCAAGCTCTGCGGCAGTTGCTCGTGCCTTGTGTGCAGGATCCATCGCCCGCGTTTCCACCTGCAAGCAGGAGGCCTAAGATGGGCCTCTGTCTCCCCGAAACTTAAAAAAATAGTCCCAGTCTGAGTACATGGTGTTAGACTGGGTGAATACTTTTCTGGCTTCACAGATCTTGCTTTCAGGCACAGGTTTTATGTATTTTCTGCGTACCTTGTCCTTTTTAAAAGTGGAAGTATGTGAGGCTGAAACACAACCAGATGTTTGCATTTAGCAATATCACTGATCTGTAGATCCTCTTCTATGTATGCCATGAATAGCAATATTTTTCCCATGACCCTATTGCTTTGTACAAGGAATTTAATATTTGTGTATAGGAAATCAGAAAATTAGGAAGATAGAATGGTTTCAAATTTACTAACAGTAGTTTTTGCTAAGTGTACTAAAACTGGACTGCCCCCTTTATCAAGACAATTATAACACACTTACATTATCAACTTACTGTCTACCTAACCGAACTAGTATACACTATTTCTCTTAACCTAGCTGTTTGTCACAGCATTATATTGGGTTATGTTCAGATATGTCAGTGATAGAGCACATGCTTTGCATACACCAAATTTGCTGCAGTGATGGCCTTTAAAGCTGCCTTTCCTTCCCCTTAAGCAAGGTTTTAAAGTATTAAAGAAGAAAATTCCTTTAAATGTAAAATGTTTTTTCCCCACAGCAAGAAATATAGTTTGGGCTGTATTGCCTGATGGCTTCAGAAATTATCAATCTGAAAATCTAAACTCCCAAACCGTAGAACAGGGCTGGAGCAAGTGCAGCTTCTGATGATCTCAACCTTTTTGTTTGTTTTGTTTCCAAATGTTCCTCAATATACTCTAAGGGCTGTGGGGGGCAGTTCCACCATGTTTTCCCCACGTGGGCAGTTTTAGACCCAGGAGAGGCTTTTATTTCTAACAGAAGATGACCCAAAAGTTGACTTCAGAATCACTTTCTATTATCTGAATGGCCTCTTCTAGGTTTAAAATGACCTTCAGAGTGCTAGAAGCTTTGGAAATGTACCTCCCATCTCCTGGGCATGTTTGGGAACATTTGAGGGGATTTTTGTTTTTGTTCTGTTTTGGTGGGGTGCAGCCTTCTGAGGTCTCCTAGAGAAGTAATGCAGCCTCTAATCTCTTGCAGTCACCTTCCCCTGATCAGTCTTCTTAGTGTCAGTCATGTAGACTCTCTTACTGTTGGTTAGGTGAGCCACAAGATTGTGCCACTTGTTTTATAAATGAATCTGGCACAGCTTAGTGCTGGGTGATCTCTTCTAAGATGTACTCTTTTTGGGGGGGGGGGGTCACATTTCCATGCTATGAATATAAGCCATCAATGCTGACTGTTTAGATACTTGTTTTTGTCTGACTATGTGCAAAATCCAAGGAAGCATCATGCTTAAACACTTTGAAAGAAGCAACAGTATCTAAATGCCTTTAAGTCAGTGACATAATGTTTCCAGTTTATGGGCTACTAATTTATGCAATTACTGGTTTTTTTCTCTCGCAGTAATCAGTCAAGATGACCAACACAAAGGGGAAGAGGAGGGGGACACGTTACATGTTCTCGAGGCCCTTCCGCAAACATGGTAGGTAATATTTTTGAACCATTTAGACTGTTGCCCCAACTGACCCAGATTAAATAAATAAATGTATCTGTACACATCTGTGTCTATCTATCTAGATAGATATAGATATATTGATTAGGAATCTCCTTGGGTAAAGTGGGGTGACCACTGAAGAAGAGGTTTTATTACAATGGGCTTTCTGTCTGCTAGGGTTTAGTTCCAGGACCACCCGTGGATACCAAAATTTGTGAACGCTGACATCTCATTATGAACAGTGGTGTAGTAAAGTGGCATCCCTTATAAAATGCCAAAATTTAAGTTTACCTTTTGGATTTTTTTCTTTTGGGGGGGTATTTTCAAGCAGTGGTTGGTTGAATCTGTGGATACAAAATTTGTGGATATGGAGGGCTGCCTGTATTTAGAGAAACCTCACTAGCCACATAGTTGTCAGCGTTGGTTGAGTCTGAAGCATTCTTAAAGTAAAAGTTATTTGTATGCCTGGTTGCCTTCATGGAGTATTATGTAATGTGTGAATTTGGAAGGGGAAGTTCTTGCTTGTAGGTAAAGCTTGAGTCTATAGATTTGAAAGGCACTTATATACAACAGCAGGTGGCTGTGAGGCTGCTGTCCCTTATTCCACTGCTTTTCCAACCAGATAAAAGGTTCTACCTGAATTGCTTCTACAACCATAGGTGAAGACTTGCACATTCTCACTGCTCTTTCTGAGAGTGAGAGCTTTCCCTTATTCCCACATCTGCCTCCTCTTGTCCCACTGCTGTGACCACCACTGTCACCACTCACTCTCAACATTCCATTCTCTTATTCCCCTCCCACCATTTCCTTACCTGATTGCCTCTGTTATTCAACACATACAAAACCAAATTTTGTTGTGTGCTTTCCAGTCATTTCTGACTTATGGTGATTGTAAGGTTAACCTGTCATTGGGTTTCCTTGGTGCAATGTCTTCAGATGGGGTTTGCCTTTGCCTTCCTCTGAGGCTGACTGTGTGACTTGCCCAGCGTCATTCAGTGGGTTTCCATGGCTGAGCAGGGATTCGAGCCCTCGTCTTCATAATGGTAGTGAAGTGCTAAAACTGCTATATCAAATTGGCTCTCAAAACAAAATTACCTTAATAGAAAATGTTTTCTAAAAAAAAAATCCATGACATCACAGAGGCTAGTTGTGGTATAGTATGCAGGTCTGTCGTCACTAGCAAGTTTCTTATGAATTGCTTCAAACCAAACACAGGTAGTTGCTGACTGTACTGTGTGTGCTTGTATCAAAACCTACAAAACTTCACTCAAATAATCATGTGCCTTGCGGTATCTTTTTCATAGGTGTTGTCCCTCTTGCAACCTACATGCGCATCTATAAGAAGGGTGACATTGTTGACATCAAGGTATCTTTTAAAAAAATGCTCTTGAACTAAAATCATGATAGCCATGTTTAAATATTTGAAGGGATGCCATGTCAAGGAAGGAGCGGGCTTGTTTTCTGCTGCTCCAGAGACTTGGACAAGGAGCAATGGATTCAAGCTGCAGGAAAGAAGATTCCACCTGAACCTCAGGAAGAACTTCCTGAGAGACAGAGCTGTCCAGCAGTGGAATATGCTGCCTTGGAGTGTGGTAGAGTTTCCTTCTTTGGAGGTTTTTAAGCAGAGGCTGGATGGTCATCTGTTGGGAATGCTTTGGAGTGTGTTCCTGCATAGCGGGGGTTGGACTGGATGGCCCCTGGGGTCTCTTCCAACTCTATGATTCTGTGATTCTAAAATCAGCTTATAGAGTTTCTTCCCTCTGCAAAACAAAATTCAGGTTAAAAATACCATTTGATAGGGGAATAACTTCTTGAAGTGAGCATGGATTTGTAACGTGTAAATATCTTTTATTTGCTGTTGATCACCATGTAATGTATGTTGAAAATTATGTGACGGGAAGACTGTGTGATCTTCTCAAGCAGTGTTACTGAATACAAATGTGACACATTTGTAGTAAGAATTGAAATTCTTGCCTTACTATGAAATATAAAATGAGTTCTTGAAAAAGGTTTTAGTGAAATGTTTTCTAGTATTCTGTCAGCTTGTTAGGAGATACTCCTTTTAAACGTACAATGTTCTGGCTGATACAAAGCTGTATTTGGAATGTTCAGTTTCATGACTTTTAAGAGCACTACCCTGCTAAACCATTTTGACTCTTGACACTCTGGAGCTTGATGATGACTGTCTCCTATGATTGCTTTTGTAAGAGCAAAGTGAGCAAATCATTTCACCGGCACTGAAAGCTAACCAGAGGTGTCATCTGGCTTTCCAGCGTACTTTGTTTTATTTGATGGTGTGAGTCTTTTCAGATGGGGACTAGTAGGAGGTTGTGACTTACTGGGCCATGCAAGTTATGCTTGCCCATTAGGAGAAGTTTCCTCAAGCACGAAGCTTGGCCTAGTTTTGATCTGGGAAGCTCACATTCAGTGTCTTGGGACCAAGCAAACAAATATGTGTATACCTCAATTAATGAAATAACTATTTCCCTAGCTGTTCTTGCTTTAACAGAAGACTTGATACAGAGGCAGAAATAACATCAAAAATATTGAGTTAGATTCCTAAACCACAAAAAGAACAATTTTTATCTAAAACTATCATGCATATGTGAAATGAAATAAGCAGACCAAATAAGCCTTCTGTAAGTTTTTTTTTTAATGAACCTTTTAGAGAGCTCTTGAAAGCTTCTTCCAATATGCATGCAGGGACTTTTTCCCCCTGTTACCAGGCTCTGTTCTTATGATTTACATTTTGGTTGCCAAATTTGTAGATCTATGATTTTTAACCTGCTGAGAGGTGAAGCTGGTAAGGCAGGCTTTTCCGCTTTCTCCCTTTGCTTCAGTTTTGCTCTTCCTGCATACTAAGTATTTTGGCAGGGAAACGGTGGTCTGCAGTTTACCTTGCCTGTTGTAGGCAAGCATAAACAACTATGGTAGAATTGGCTAGAATAGAATCTCATTATTTCCAGCTCAAGTTTTTATTGCATTGTTTAATGCAGACATGCTGCTGCAGCTGACGCCAGAGGTCTGTTTCTTTCCAGCTCTCTTTCACTATCCTCCTAGTGTTGATGCTGCTAAAAAGCAGCCAGCTAGATGGAAGGCAAGGAGGGCTGGAGAGTCATAAAAAGACTTTTAAAAAGGAGCTTTGTCTGTGGCTTTGTTAATGGAAGTATGGCTATGTTGAAAAGTCTTAAGATCACAAGCACATTCTTATAACATTATTCTACCTTTTTCCCAGCCTGAGACTCAAGGCAGATTGCAACAGATTTTGAAAAAGATAGCTAAAAAAATCACAAAATACAAAAGTTAATAACTAATTCTGTGACATAGATCTGTTAATGTATAATTTCAGGTATTTTCCCAGGCATTTACCACTAAATAATAGCTGTTAGTTTCTCCAGTTGAATGGTTTTTATTATCTGTAGGACAATGATCTGTGATCATTTATAATGTTTTTGTATTAACAGGGCACGGGCACGGTTCAGAAGGGCATGCCACACAAATGCTACCATGGCAAGACAGGAAGAGTATATAACATTACTCAGCATGCTGTGGGCATTATTGTGAACAAGAAAGTTAAGTAAGTGCATTTTCACTACTTAACTGTGTTTGGAGCTCTTTTATTTTGATGTACTTCTGTCTCCCACTTCACTTTGCCAATTAGACAGTTCTTGTCTCCATTGGCCATTCAGGTGGGGCACAAAGAATATCCTTTTAAAACCCTGCCAGATTATACTTAACTGGTTTGGATCCTGTCAGAGGAAACAGACATTTTAAGAGTTTAGTAAAATCTGAATGTATTTCTAAAGCATCCAAACTTTATCCAGCAAAGCAAGATCCATGCTTCCTTGTGGCCAACCAAACAGCCACAATGTGGTAACTTGACCTCCATTATTAGCTTCCTGTCCAGTGGAAGGGAAAACCCAAATCTGACAATCATTTTGGTGTTTTCTTTCTAGGGGCAAGATTCTTGCCAAGAGAATTAATGTGCGTATTGAGCATATTAAGCACTCAAAGAGCAGAGACAGCTTCTTACAGCGTGTGAAAGAAAATGAAAGGAAGAAGAAGGAAGCAAAGGAAAAGGGCACTTGGTTTGAACTTAAGCGCCAGGTAATTATGAGATGTGGTGAGAGAGCATGTACCTTGTCCAAGAAGCTATTTTTTTTAGTACTAGAGCAAATTCCATTTTAGAATGTCTAAGAATTATACATCTTACATGGCTGTACTAAAATGTTGGGAGGCAACTAAGTTTGTGGTAAGAGAAAAAAATGCATTTTTGAAATTTGACGGTCAGTGAGAATGTAAGAACTTAAATAGATAAGCAGCAGGGAAGGCTCTTCAGATATGTCTTGGCTTCACCTAGCATCTCTATTGTAATTAGCCTATTTTCAGTGCTACAAGGTATCATTTCTGTGCATCATACATGGGAAAGGATTACTCTATATGTTTTCTTAGATTAAAAATGTTATATGTCTTGTCTCAGATGGCACCCAAAACTGAATTTCAAAAGGATTACAGAAAAGTAATGCTACATATAAAGATGCACAAATAGAATTGCCAGTTAAAATATTGTCAGAAGAGAAGTACTATAAATTCTCAAGCACAAAGAATTAGAGTATTAATTTCTGAGAACATAACTCAGCAGTGCATATGCAGTCTTCAGGAAGGGCATGTGCAATTATACAGCACGTAGAGATGGAGGGAGGTTTTGATTTCTTATTACTGAAACCAGGTAACTTCAATTGCTGTTGTGACTCACCATTTTGTCTTCATTTTCTTTCCCTTTTCTCTTCACTGTCATAGCCTGCTCAACCAAGAGAAGCTCATTTTGTGAGGACCGGTGGCAAAGAGCCAGAGCTTCTGGAACCAATTCCATATGAATTTATGGCATAATGTATATGAACAAAATAAAATCCCTTGTAGAGAACTCAAATATGGAATGGTTTGTTTGAATGTGTGTCTTATGAACATAAAGTACTTGCTTTGTGTAAAACAGAAAGGAGGGTGTGTTTTGAGTAAATGAAGATAGGGTGAGTCAAAATCATTCCTCTGTGGTGGTAGTAGTAGAGGATAAACTGGGATCTGGCAGACCCCCAGTTGTTTTGCATTAGATTGGCAAGGATTTCTGACATGTATAAGAAAGCAGCAACAAAATGACTACTCTCATCCCTAAATTATATTTGAAGAGAAAGCTGGTGGGGACAGGGAATATAGACTGGGTTTTTGTGTTAGAGATCTGTGAATTCAGTTTTGGTACTCAAATAATCTGGCCTCAAAATTCTTCAAATTCTCAGTGGATGTTGCCCCGGCTGCAGTTCATGAATGTCGAGGGACTGTCCAATATAACAAGCATGACCTTTGTCCACCTTATCTCTAGGACCAATAAATTATTGAGCATCTGTCTCATATATTGTCTTTCTTCCCACCCATATAACTAATATTTATCACTGGTTTCCCACCCATGAGCCATCATAATTGGTCCATAATGGACAATGATGTTTACTGTGGCTTAATTGGGTATGTTATACATTCTGTAAGAGTATTGGAAATCAGTTGGGAACTACAGCTGTGTCAGGGATTCTAGGCAGGGAACCCTGGGAAAAATCTTGGTGGGAAAATCAAGGGAAGACCAAAGGTGTGAGCTGCAGGCACCTTCCTCAAGTCTGATTTTGAGGTCCCAGACCTTCCCAGTTCTTGCTGACACCTACAGGATGTGGGGGCAGTTTGGCTCTGGTTGTTAAAAATGGATCATAGGGACCACCTTTTTTTTTCCAAAAATGGGACAGTACCAAGAAGTGTGGCCTTCAAGGTTCATGGGGAGCATGTGGCCCCCAGCCCTGATAGTTGTCCACCTTGGTTTGAAATAAATAGCTAAAACAGAACTGCACCTTTAACTAATAAAGTTATTATAGTCTTGACTCGTAGAGAACACAGCCATTGATAAGGATGCCCGATTGTGGCTCTCAGTTAAAAGTTATAGGTTCTCTTTATCATGCTTCCCCACTACAGTGCCTTCCAGATGGTTTGGGCTGTAAATCTCACTGGCCTCAGCAAGCAGTGCCAATAGCAAGGAATAATGAGAGCATTAGTCCAAAACAGCTGGAGGCCACTATATGGGCAGGTGGATTGATACACAGTACCAGATGTACTAATAGGTAGAATGTACTAAAATACTGCTTTTGACCAAAAAAAGTATGTTCAAAAAGCCAGAAAGCCTCATCTCAAGAAGCCTTGTGAATGTGCATATGACTAAAAGTGCACATATGTATCAGTGAAAACAGGTGTAGTAATTCGCTCCAGAACTTGGCATTTTTCTCCAGTAAGAGAAGTGCCTTTGATTATTCTGAAATAGCTTGATTTCTTACCTTGATGGCTTGGCATGATGCCAGTCTTGACTACAAGAGTGATGTAGGAGGACTTAGTAAGAGTTCTGTAATGTGCATTGTGTGAAGAAAGTAGATAGGGACACATTTTTCTCTCATGATGTTAAAAATAGGGGTCACACAGTTAAGAGGTTTCAGTACCAACAAAATACTTCAACTATGGAGTTCACTTCCATATGTTATATTGATGACAACCAAATTTGGATGGCTTTGAAAGGCAATCATGCAAATTCATGGCAGATAAGGCTATCAGAAGCTGCTTGTTACAGTGAGTTTATGTATTATTTCCATCATGAGTCATTAGATTTTGGGGAACATAGGTGCTGGTACATTTATGACCAGTTTATGGGGATTCTGCTGAATGCCTAATGAGGAACTCTGGGAACAGAAAGCTGATCTTGACAGAGCTTTGGTCTGAGCTAGCACAGCTCAAATGTCTTACAACTGGATCCACCAATTTCCTTTCCCACTTCTGGTTGTACAGTAATTGGGGGTGAAGTTGTATGAGACAGCTAATTCCCAGATGAGGAATGGAGTTTCTCTTTTTTAAGCTTCCTACCTTAAGTAAACTTTTTCCATACTAACTTGTCTGCTGTAGAACTGATCCATGTCTCAAGAGGATTCTGGTGTATGAATAAAGCCTATGATGTATATGGTAGTTAAGCTTGGCAAGTGATACCACAAGTTAGATCATGAGTAAGAGTGTTGCTCTAGTATCAAAGCCTGGAAAATTTATCATGCTGGCTGGGTGATTTCTGGAGTTTTCAAAAATTAAGCTTTTCTGGTTCTGTCTATTATACACAGGAGTTTTCCTCTCTTGTATTCCCCTTGCCCTGAAGATGAGAAATGAGGCATTTCATGAAATGCGGGACTGCAACCTTGACTTTATGGTTAGGCAAGATTGAGGAACCTGTGGTCCTCCAAATGTGCCAGACTAGAACTTATAGGCCCTTGACATTGGCCATGTTGCGTGAGACTGACAGGAGTTACAAATCATTATTTACTTTATATCCCACTTATCACAGTGGGACCTATGGATTCAATATGAAACCCTACGATATATGTTGTGTGCCTTCGTGTTATTTCTGACTCCCAGCAACCCAAAGGTGAACTTATCACAAGGTTTCTTGTCAAGATTTCTTCAGAGGGGGTTTGCCTTTGAGATGAAGACTTGCCCAATGTCACCTAGTGGGTTTCCGTGGCCAAGTGGGGATTCCAACCCTGCTCTCCAGAGTTATAGTCCAATGCTCAAGCCACTACGCAGCATTGGCTCTGAACACCCTACAATGTAGAGTAAAGCAAAACATAACAAAAACCATATGTGATACAAAAAAAAGACCATTAAATTCTATTAAAAGCCTGCACCCCATTAAAAACTTCTGTACAATCAAAAAGGTGTCCAAATTAAATAAGCCTCTGGAGAGCTAAAAGTTACCCATTATTGTGTCTAGGGAGTTGAAACTAGAGCTTCTTGAGTTGTAGCCACCCTGCTGAAAACTGCCAGCAGCCAAACCATGGGTTAGAGATGTGTGAACAGAGAATAGTATCTATAAAAGCGGAATTCATTGGTTCAGTGGTCCTCCCATAAAAATGTCATTGGTGTCCAGGTGGTTCTGTCACAACCAAGTCTGTTTTTTGTTCCTGTTGATACTACACAATCCTTGTACAAGCTTGTGTGATGCAAGAAGCTGGCCAAGCCTGATTCAGCCAATACCAGCTCATGGAATGCTGGGAGTGGGCAATGGGAGACAAATATAGAAGCCAAAGGTTTATCTGTAAAAATGATAGGGACAGTTAGAAATAGAGTTAGGGCTGATTAGGAAGAAAGAAACTGGTGCTATCTGTATAGTGTTGGTTTGGGAAAGTGAAGAGTGTGGAAAGAGTTCAGGGAGTTCATATTTAACTTGCTTGGATACAAATAAATGGTTTTATTTTCTACAATTCTTGTCTGAATACTTTCATTTAAAAATGGATAATGAGGATTCAGGCACACATTACTACACTGAACTCACTGATCAATATGTCAACTTATCTAGTATAGTGAGTGAGTAAGAGCCCAAGGTTTGGAACTGTAGAGTCAAACTGAGTAGGGGATCCATCACACCTTGTGTCATCTATGCTGTAGGTCAACCGTGTATGGCTTCATTCAGGGGTGCACAAGATGTAGGCCTCCAGAAGATGTTGGGCTGCGGTACCAGCACCAGCCCTTGCAAGTGGTGATGAAAGATGATAGGACTTGCAGTGTAACAATACTGGGAGATTTGCAAGTTGTTCACTTATGGCCTTGTGCAGTGCCACTCAAAGTGTTGATCCCTGGACTGGTGCCAGTTCTTAAACCATTTTCTCCTGCTTGCTGGTGAGTTTCCAAGAAAAAAAAAAAGCAATTGTAGCTAATGGGCAAAAATATGGTGTACTCTCTAGCAGAATGGGAGGAAAAATAGTCCCCCATATCACACAGCCTGAGAAGCACTGGCTTAGTGGATCTAAAATTATGTTTGTGGAAGACTTGAGAGTCTTTCGTGAAGGATGTGTCAATGCAATTGTTTCAGAAATGTATCATCAATGTTTATCCAGTTCAAAGTGATTTCCCCTGTTCTAACTTTAGTGTTGTGTCCTGAAACAAACTCAGGTTGCTAGTTACCTCTGTGGGTAAGATGGGTATGTGTGACGAGGGAACGGGCAGTGGTTCACTGAATCGTCAACAGATAAGTAGGAAAGGTGTGAATCACCCTCTGTGATAAGCAAAGTCTAACTTGTTTGTGTGTTCAGTGTGTATATGATGCTTTGAGAGGGTTGTCATTTGGCAGGAGTGAGGAACCTCAGGCTGGGAGGCCAAAGCTGGCCTCCTGGAATCTTGGTTTGGTCCTGCAGGCCAGATCACTATACCTCCTGCACAACATCATTGTTTGGGGGTCCACATTTTGTACTCGTCTCCCCCCTCCCATTTTAAAAGGATGACATGCTTCTCTTATGTTTCGCTCCCAGCATTGAGAGCTTTAAATATTCATGCTGTCCCAGGTTTAAGCCAATGCCTTCCTCTCACCTTTATATGTGTTTCTGAGTCTCCAGTTCCATCTGAGAAACTCTTCATTGGACAATATAAGAGCTCAGCCACAATATGCTGAGTGCTTGGTCCTTGGACACATTTTCTTATTGCTTCCCTGGGGCAGGAAAGAGAGTGGCTCACAAAAAACAGTAAGAATTCCAGGATTTTAAAGCAGTTATGATTGAGCAGCAGCAGGTGATACTCAATCAAAAGATTGCAATGAGACATGAATTGTTCTTTTTGGTCTTTAGTGTAAACCCAAATGTTTCCTCTCCAGATAATGTGATGAAAACCCTTAGCATGGCATAATCTGTCTCAGAAGTTTTAGCAGTAGTAATTATATTTGCACAAATATTCTGCTACTAGGTTATCTGAGAGCCAGCATAGTGTAAAAGGAGGAAGGGGGATAGAAAAAAAATGTGTCAGCACCTTTAAGACTGTTTTTATTTTTGCATGAGCTTTCGTTGCTATAAACCACTTCTTCAGATTCACTACTGAGTGATATTAAGGCCTCCGCTATAAAGCATATTTACACCATTGTTGGAATGGGATAGAATGTAAAAGGATCCAAAAATATGCAAATAATGGCCTTTGCTCTAATTTTTCAAAGGGCTGTGTAATGTGATACAGGTCTTTCAGATCTTTATACTGGTGGGTTAGTGTTGATGTGTGAAAAGAATAAAAATCAATACAACGTATTGTTTACGTATATAATGCGTGAGTGCTAACTGATCATTGTAATGATCTGAAAAACTTGAATCACTTAGGGCAAGGGTCATAATTTGCATCTTTCTGGATCTTATCATATTCTATCTCACACCTACAGCTGTACAAATATGCTTTATGCCTGAGGCCTTGGTAGATATCACTTGGTAGAGCATACAAGGAAGTGGTTTTGCAGTGGCCCCTCCACTTCTGTGAGGGTTCAGGGGACAGAACCCTTGTGAAGGTGGGAAGACTGCAAATCTCCCCCCTTGTGCTTCCTCTCCCATTCCCTTGCCTTTTGCCCAGGTGCAGAGAAGGCAGGCAGGGGTGATTTCTGGGGTCCCTTGGGGGACACCTCAATGTGCTCCACGTGATGGGGAATAGAAACTAGCCAGAGCACAAGCAATAGCAATGCGAGAGGCAGGGTAACCTAGCGGGGTCTTTTACCCAGTTTTTACAGGGTCAGGCCAAGCCAAAAACCAAACAAAAAAGTCCAATAAATGATTTTATTGAAGGAAAATCTCACGCAGCAACACAATCATTCACACATACACCCAAGAGCTATTAAGAAGCAGAAGAGAGGAAATTGGACAGGGGGGTATTGAAGGTGTGTAGTTGGGGTAATACTGCACCTTTTCCTGAAGTCCTTGGTCCGGGAAATACAGCAGAGAAGTGGGGCTCAGCACGGAGAGGGCTGAGGGGATCACTCAACGGATGGAGCAACGGTCTGCTGGGATGACCAGGGGTGATCCAAAGAATCACTCAAAAACTGAGACTATTTGTAGGGGAAAAAGTACCCGGAGAGCTAATCCTTTCCCAGGGAGAACAATGGGTGTTGCAGTGAGCACGACATTCCATACTGGTAATTTCGTTTGTGTGATGGGATTGCAAGGTGTTGCCAAAGTCTCAGGATCTTCGGCTGTGTTTTGTGGTGCGACTTCTGGTCCTCGCCTGATGGAATATTTGCTCAACTTGGGGCAGACATGCTAATCCGCTCAAGTCGGCTTCTAAGGGTTGAGGACCCTTTGTTTATTGTGGGTTTACACATCTTGAGGTCTCCTGGGGCTACGTGACTGGGGATTTTACTGGCCTGACCTGGTTTTTGGTCTTTGACCATTGCTGCCTGCCTGCGTGCCCCTTCAGGGGACCTCTCTGGCACACAGAATCATATTTTAATATCAAAATTGTAGACCCTGGGATAGGGTTTCTCCAGTGGAGTAACACAAGGGAATGGGAGGAGGAGAGGGGAGGGGAGGCACATGTGCCTCATGAGTAATCAAATTCACAAAGATGAACCCCTCAAATGTAGAGAGAGGACCATATCGATGAAAGCTCATATGGAAATAAAAACCAGTTAGTCTTAAAGAGGCTGCTGTATTTCCTTTTTTTAAAATTCCCCTTTCCTTTTATCTTTCTATGCTGCAAGAGACTAACACGGCTACTTCTTTGAAAACTACCAGCATAATGTAATGGCTTGAGCATTCGACTTAGGACTAGGGAAACCAGGGTTAGCCATGGAAACCCAGTAGATAACTTGGGGCATGTCACTTTCTCAGCTTCAGATGAAGGCAATGGCAAACCTTCACTGCAAAAATCTTGCCAAAAAAAGGAGTGGGGGTTCACCTGGAGGTTGCCATTAAGTCAGAAACAAAGGCACAGAACAACAAGTTACCTGAGACAGATACATCCAATACAAATCTGTTACCAGATATGAGCCCATGAATATATGCTGGAATGTTACCAGACTGTACAACCCCACTCCATGATATGGTTTAATTGGTATGAAATATAAACTATATCCTGCTATGGTTGAGAAGCCTGCTGGCAAAGAGGAACTGGCTGCACACATGTGTTGCAAAACTAGGTCAGATCAGGCTAGGTCACAGTCAGGCAAGTTCCAGTGATAATTGACTTGCAACTGTTCCTCAGTGACTCAGCCTTTAGAAACAATACTGCCCAAAACTGCCTCGCAGAACAACTGATTGTCTTTGACCCTCTCTTGTCCACAGAAGCTTCCCTTTTGTTTCCTCACCTGTCCTGCCATTCAGGAGTTATCACGATTCCCATCAGTCCTTTGTTACCTAATGCTAAAGCTATTAGCTTGTTCTGGACCCCATTGTCTACTCTGCCAAAGAGCCATTAACACCTTCCCTGTCAGGGTGGAAATAGAGTATTTGAACCCTGGCTCTGCTCCAGACAATTTGTAGTGTAGTAGTACTCTGGACATAGGCCATCACATTACTGCTCCAATTCCTGTTCTTGTACTACCCTCAGAAAGACAAGTATCACCCACTTCGCCCTAACATCTTGCTATCTAACTTTTCCTCCCTTTTTCTTCAATTAGCCTTCTGTGATTGCAAGACTGCTTGGATCTTGTGTGTGATTGTTAATTCCCTAATTTTGTTTTAAAAAAATTCTTTGAATCTCCAGCTGGTGTTCTGGCATTAGTACCGGTATACAGAGGTGTAAAGGATCCTGCTAGGTAACCCCTTTTTCATAGGCCTCTTCTTTGAACTAATATTCCCCACTGTTTCAGGGAGGCACTGGCTTTACAAGTGGGCTTCTGGGTCACCCACGTTTTGGTGTAACATGATTGTCCTAGAACTATTCAATTGGAGGGTTCTTGCACACACTGTTCTCTCAAGAGTAAAATCATTATCATGGGAATGTTGGTTCTGGCTCTTGCCAAGCAGTAACAAATGGTACTAGGATCTGAATGAGCAATAATTGATGATGAGCCGCTGCTTGGGTAAGCTGTCAAAATCAAGCTTGTCCAAGACGTGTTTGCTTTAGATCCAGTTGCTGGTCCAGATGCCTAATTCCAGGCATTTTTACAGTAAGAATTGTAGAATGTCTGAATTTAGCGACAGAATGTATTGAGAAGCAGCTCAGAATGTTAACATCTCAATCACAGTCATACACAAATTCTTCCTACTTTGGAATTATTCACAAGGAAAACTTGCGGGAGCCACTGCTGTGACGTCCAGAGGGGCCGTGGGGGACACTTGCGGGAAGACTCGATTTGTAATACATGTGTTTTGCAGTCTTTTGTAGGTGTCATGTTTTTGTGTTATTAAAGATTCTGTAGAATTGCTCTGTAGGTGTCTTTCTCTGGCTAATCTCCCATTTGTTTCTTTCATTTTCTTTCATCAAGCATTTAAATTCCCATCTCAGAATCTTTTTGAGGCCCTTACTGTATTTGCTGCTATTCTGTCTTTGTCTCATCTTAAGATTCCATTCTTATTACCACCCCCACATCTCTCACTTAACCTTGGCTTTTTTGAGGTTTGAGTCACTGTTCTTTTTCATACCTATCTAGTTAGTTCAGCTCGTTTGAAATGCTGCAAAAAAAAAGGAGACTGGCATACTAATGTACGCCTTTACAAACAGATAAAGAGATACAATACAGGAGCTGGATGAGGCTGAAAAATATTTGCAAGATGGAACAGCTTTTGCCTGGAAACACCAAGATGTCAAGTGAAAATGTAGATGGTCACAACTGATTTCTTACCTGTATTATTACTACTATAGTTACTAAAGCCAAATAGCAGGGCTGCCTTATCCGTTAGGCACTTTAGGCACAGTGCCTAGGGCCTATGAAAATTTTAGGGCCTAATGAAAGCATCTGTAGTGGTATGTTGAGGTGAAGCAGTGAATAAAATACAAGAGTGCCTAGGGCCTACAAAAACCTTTGGCCCAGCCAGATGGTTCAATTAATTAATTAACTGAACAGAAAAAGCTACTGAATTTGACAACCATTTTCTGGGGTCCCCTTATGAAGTGTGACACAGTTTTGCTGCCCTACATATTGAGGTAGAAATATTAGAGTAACACATGCCTCCTATGTTTCTGCTTTATTAGGTAGGTCTTTTTGCTCTGTCAAAGGGGCTAAAGTTTATTCAGCAAATTTATCTCTATTACAGTCTGAGATCAATGTTACGGGGTTTTTTTGTCTGAAATCCAAAAATGGACAAAACCATGAATCTATTGCCAGTCCTAATTAGTGTAATCCTACTGAATCAAAGGAATTTACAAAGAATCATAGAGTTGGAAGAGATCACAGAGGCCATCCAGTCCAACCCCCTGCCATGCAGGAACACACTCCAAAGCATTCCCAACAGATGACCATCCAGCCTCTGCTTAAAGACCTCCAAAGAAGGAGAATCCACCACACTCCGAGGCAGCTTATTCCACTGCTGAACTGCTCTGACCATCAGGAAGTTCTTCCTGAGGTTCAAGTGGAATCTCTTTTCCTGCAGTTTGAATCTATTGCTCCTTGTCCTAGTCTCCAGATCAGCAGAAAACAAGCCCACTCCCTCCATGACATGACATCCCTTCAAATATTTAAACGTGGCTATCATGTCCTCTCTTATCTTTCTCTTCTGCAGACTAAACATCCCCAGCTCTCTAAGCCGCTCCTCATAGGCCTGGCTTCCAGACCCTTCACCATTTTGGTCGCCCTCCTCAGGACACGTTTCAGCTTGTCAATATCCTTCTTGAAATGAGGTGTCCAGAACTCGACACAGTATTCCGGATGAGGTCTAACCAAAGCAGCATAGAGTGGTACCATCACCTTCCTCAATCTAGACACCATATTCCTATTGATGAAATCAAGAATTGCGTTGGCTTTCTTGGCTGTCACATCACACTGCTGACTCATGTTCAGCTTGTGGTCCACCAAGACTCCTAGATCCCTTTCATAAATACTGTTATCCATCCACATGTCCCCCATCCTATATTTGTGCATTCCATTTTTTCTGCCTAGGTGTAAGACATTATATTTCTCTCTGTTGAAACTCATTTTGTTAGCTTTGGGTGAGCTCTATAATCTAGGGCTTTCCAAATGGTGTGTTGTGACATGTTAGTGTGTCACCTGAAGTGTGTGGAGGTGTGTCATCTTCCTGGGCTGAGAAAGACCCCCCTCACCAGAGCCATTCCTGCTGCCACTGCTCTCATTGGGGTCTTTTCATGCCAAGAGTGATGGCAACGGGCCAGGATCGGGTAGGCGAGCTGCCTTTCTGCTGCTGCAACCCTCGCCAGGGTCTTTCCTGGCGAGGGCGACGGCAGCTGGGCAGGATCGGGGGGGGGGGCTGTCTTTCACCACCCTAGATACACCTGTGGGTACTGCAGATGTGTAATCTGTTAGTTTAACCTCTGGTTTGCTAGTAAAACTGAATTACTGTTTCATGAAATGATGCATGTGTAAAAAGTGTGTCGCCAACACGAAGAGTTTGGAAAGCTCTGCTCTAATCTGTCAAGGTCCTTTTGAACTTTGATCCTATCCCCTGGAGTATTAGCAACATCTCCCAATTTGGTATCATCTGCAGATATGATCAGCATGCTCTCTGTTCCTTCATCCGAATCATTAATAAAAATATTGAATAGCATTGGGCCCAGGACAGAACCCTGTGGCACCCCACTAGTCACTTCTCTCCAGGATGAAAAGCAGCCATTGGTGAGCACCCTTTGGATTCAATTGGTCAACCAGTTACAAATCCACCTAACAGTAGCACCGTCTAGCCCGCATTTTACCAGCTTCTTTGCAAGAATGTCATGGGGAACTTTTTCAAAGGCCTTACTGAAATCAAGATATGCTACATCCACAGCATTCCTTTCATCTATCAAGCTCATAACTCTATCATAAAAAGAGATCAGATTAGTCTGGCATGACTTGTTTTTGAGAAACCCATGTTGACTTTTAGTGATTATGGCATTATTTTCTAAGTAATTACAAACTGACTATTTAATGATCTGGTCTAGGATCTTTCCTGGTATTGATGTCAGACTGACTGGGTGATAATTATTTGGGTCCTCCTTTTTCCCCTTTTTGAAGATGGGAACAACATTTGTCTCCCTCCAGTCCACTCGGACTTCTTCTGTTCTCCAAGAGTTCTCAAAGATTATTGTGAGTGGCTCTGAAATTACTTCTGCCAGTTCTTGTAATATCTTTGGGTATAATTCATCTGACCCTGGAGACTTGAATTCATCTAGTGTAGCCAGGTATTCCTGTACTACTTCTCTACCCATTCTGAGCTGCATTCCCTCCACTTCTCAGCCTGCTCCCCACCCCCCAGGTTGAGTACTTCTTTCCTTTTGGGAGAAAACTGAGGCAAATGAGGTGTTGAGTAGTTCTGCCTTTTCTCTTCCACCTGTTAGTACTTGGCCATCTTTTCCATGCAGCAACCCTATCGTTTCCTTGTTTTTTTCTTTTGCTGCAGACATATCTAAAAAAGCTCTTTTTGTTGTTTTTAATCTCTCTGGCAAGCCTGAGTTCATTTTGTACTTTAGTTTTTCTGATGTTCTCCCTACATATCCTGGCTATTTGTTTGAATTCTTCTTTGGTGATTTCACCATTCTTTCATTTCTTGTACATGTTTCTTTTAACACTTAGCTCAGCGGAGAGTTCTTTCATCAACCATTCCAGTTT
Source organism: Cyclura pinguis (assembly GCA_030412105.1). Lineage (NCBI taxonomy): Eukaryota > Metazoa > Chordata > Lepidosauria > Squamata > Iguanidae > Cyclura > Cyclura pinguis. The sequence goes on along the minus strand of CM059601.1, from coordinate 258,776,206 downwards.
CTTTAGACATCTCCCATTTTTCCTCCTAATTGGCACAGTTATGAATTGTGCTTTCAGTATCTTACTTTTAAGAAACTCCTATCCGTCATGAACTCCCTTCTCTTTCAATATTCTTGACCACGGAATTTCAGCCAGAAGTTCCCTAGGATTACAGAAATCAGCTTTTTTAAAGTCTAGAATGCATGTCTGGCTACACGTAGCTTCCCCTTCCCCCTGAATGACAAATCCCAATAGAGCATGGTCACTTTCACCTAAGCTAAAGATCCCACCACTTCCACCCCATTAACAAGGTCCTCCCTGTTGGTCAGAATCAGATCTAAAATAGTTGATCCCCTTGTTGCCTCTTCTGCCTTCTGGACAATGAAATTGTCTGCAAGGCAAGTAAGGAACTTGTTGGACCTTGTGCTCTTGGCAGAGTTTGACTATCAACATATATCAGGATAGTTGAAATCTCCCATTACTTCTGCATCTCTCCTTTTTGAATGTGTGGTCATCCAAATCCTCAGGCTGGCTTGGAGGTCTGTAGTAGGCCCCCCACAATAACATCCCTATTGTTTTTCACTCCCTTAATTCTTACCCAGATGCTCTCAACCTTACTTTCTGGATTTAAGTCATGGATTTCTTCACAGGTGAAAACATCCTTGACATATAAAGCTACTCCTCCTCCTTTCTTGTTTGGTCCATTTCTGCAAAATAGGTTGTACGCCCCCCGCCCATTACTACATTCCAATCATAAGTCTCATCCCACCAGGTTTCAGTGATGTGTGTTGATTGGACAAATACTCGCTGATTCAGTGGGTCTACTGTAGTTGGGACTAAGAACAGGGTTTACACCTCTGTGTGTGGTGGTGGGATGTAATTACTTAGAATCATAAAATCATGGAGTTAGACGAGATCCCTATTCCAACCCCCTGCCATGTATGAGCACACAGCTAAAAACACACCCGAGAGATGGCAATCTGACCTCTGTTTAAAGACGTCCAGTGAAGAGTCCCTTATCCTCTAAAAGAGTCCATTACAGTGTCGAACAGCACTTGTCCTCAGAAAGTTCTACCTAATGTTTAAGTGAAATCTCTTTTCTTGCTATTTGAATTCACTGGTTCATGTCCTAATCTCTGAGACAGCAGAAAACAAGCTTTCTTCATCTTCTGTGTGATATCACTTCAAATATTCAAAGATGGCTGTCGTTTAAATCTTCTCCAAACTGAACATACCCAGCTCCCTAATCTGTTCCTCACAGGGCTTGGATTTCAGACTTTGAACATCTTCACTGTGTTCCACCAAACATCTTCCATTTTTTCAATGCAATTCTTAATCACCGTATTCCATGTGAGGTCTGAACAAAGCGAAAAAGAACGGTACTATTGCTTCCCTTTAGCTGGGTATTGTACTTCTGCTGATGCAACCTACAATTGCATTGGCTTTTGTTGTTGTTGTTGTTTGCCTACCGCATCACACTGTTGGCTTGTGTTTAGCCTCTGGTCTCCTAAGACTCCTAGATCTTTTTCACAGGCACTATTGTCAAGCCAAGTATTGTCCATTTTATACTTGGGCATTTCATTTTATTGCCAAAATGTAGTGTCTTACATTTATCCCTGTTGAAATTCATTTTGCTGATTTTAGCCCAGCTCTCAAATCTATTAAGGTCATTTTGGTCCCAATTCTGTCCTCTGCAGTATTAGTACCACCTCCCACTTTGGTGCCATCTGCAAATTTTATAAGCTTGCCCTCTATTCTGTTGTCTAACTTGTTTATAAAGTTGATGAACAACACTGGGCCCAGGACAGAACTCTGTGGCATCCCACTGGTCACTTCTCTGGATGAAGAGGAACCACTAAGGAGTACTTCCTGCGTTCAGTCCATCAGTCTCTTACAATCCACCCAAAAGTGGGATTGACTAGCCCATATTTTAATGCTTATCTACAAGTATATAATGGGTGACCTTATCAAAAGGCTTACTGAAATCAAGACGTACTACATCCCACAATATTGTCTTGATCTACCAAGTCTCTAACTCTATCAAAAAAGAGATAACCTGTTTTTCGCTTTGATTTGTTTTTGAGAAATCCATGCTGGTACTTAGTAATCACAGCTTTCCTTTTCAAGTGGTCAGAAACTGTTTTACAAGCTATTCTAGAATCTTTCCTGGTATTGATATCAGGCTACCTTGTCATTAGTTCCCCTATTGCTTTTTTAGCTTCTTTTTAAAGATAGGGATCACAGGTGCCCTCCTCTAGTCCAATTTCCAATGCAATTTGCAACAGTTCATAAAATCAAATAAGATAACAGAACAATTTACAGCAACAGGAAACAGTGTCGCAAACAACCATAGTATAAATTTAGAAAGACAGAGCCTTGTCCATTCAATGTTGAAACCCTGGAGCAATAAAAAGATCTTTGCTTCCAGCTTCTAACTTAAAAAGCCATTAACCTACATTCAAATGGTAATCCTAGCTAAAACAGACCCATGGAATGAGTGGGATTTATGTAAGTGTTGACTTACCATACAGCAGTTGAATCAACAGGTCTACTGTAGTTGGGAAGAGCCATTCATTTTAGGCCATTGAGGTACAGCAGTGAGTAAATTCTAGGGCACCACAACCAAAAAAGCCATGCATTCTATTTCTATCCCTCTTGCTGCCCTTATGCACAGATTAGAATCTGTACCCAAAGACACTAGTTATTTATTATTATTTATTTATTGTATTTGTAGGTCACCTTTCTCCTGGAATTGAGACTCAAGGCAGCTTCCAACAATAAATATACATTAAAACACATTAAAAGCATTAAACACATTAGATAGATTAAAAACATTTGAAACAGTTAAAAAACATTAAAAGGATATAAAAACACTTAAAATGATATTCCAATTACAACAAGTTAATAAATAAAGCTACCTGGCTTATGTAAAACCTGTTTGAAAAGCTTTTGCCTGCCAGCAAAAAGAGAGCACGGAGGGGACACGCCTAGCCTCCTGTGGTGAAGTGTTCCACAGAGTGGGGGCAGCCACTGACAAGGCTTTCTCTTGTGTCCCCACCAGGCAAGCCTGGAATGGCGGTGGGACAGAGATAAAGTCTTCCTCACAAGATCTTAAGGCTCTAGCTGGTTTGTACAGGGAGGTATGGTCTTTCAGAAAGCCTCGACCTAAGCCATTTAGGGCTTTATAGGTCATAACCAGCACTTTGAATTGTGCCTGGAAATGAACAGGTAGCCAGTGGCGCTGTTTTAGCAAGGATGTTACGTGCTCCCTGTAACTGGGCCCTGTCAGCATTTTGGCTGCTGAATTTTGAACCCGCTGAAGTTTCCAAACAGTTTCCAAAGGCAGCCCCACATAGATCGCGTTACAGTAGTCCAAACAAGATGCAATCAAGGTGTGTGTCACTGAAGCCAGATCTGGTGTCTCCAGGAATGGGCACAGCTGGTGCACAAGTTTTAACTGTGCAAATGCACTCCTGGCCACTGCTGAGACCTGGGCATCCACGTTCAGAGTTGAGTCTAGGAGAACACCAAGGCTGAGAGCCCGAGATTTCAGAGGCAGTGTAACCCCATCCAGCACAGGCAAAGTCCCTATTCCCGGATCTGCCTTTTGAGTGACCAGGAGCACCTCTATCTTGTCTGGATTAAGCTTCAATTTGTTTGCCCTCATCCAGCCCATTCCTGATAGCAGGCATTGGTTCAGGACCAAGGCCCTTTTCGCATGGCGTTTTTAAAGCGTATTAGGCACGCTTCCTCCCCCCTTCACGAGCTGCCGTACCGCATGAGGTTCTGTCGAACCAGGTGCTATCATGGCCACGGATAGTGCTGATATCGCGTTTTCTTATTTTCACCTGAAAGGCAAAAATAACCTCCCTTCCATGCATTGGTCGCGCGACCAGAGGGCCTGTGGAACCGTCATCCGGTGTGCTTCTGGGAAGGACCTGGGAGCGGGCGGGGTGTGGGCAGTCTCTGCTGCCTGTCCCTCATGCAGCAACTCCCAGGGGATGCTCTGCCCAGCAGCAGTCTGGTCGCTGCCCCCATTGCAGCAGGGAACACTGCACGACACGTCGCCGCGAGAGGCCACCCCGAGGCTGCGTTGCCACTCACACTCGAAACAACAGCAGCCCCCGGGGTCCGGCCAACTGTGTTTTCTTTTTAAACCCGGCACTATAGTTAGCACGTTACCAACGTAGTACGAAACAGCCTGTTGGCAAGATCTAATGTGCTAACGTTAGCACGATAGCCGAAAAAAAACCAAAAAAACCCCACCACCGACCAATCAGGGGTGGTGGGACAGGGGCAGGGTGGGACCTGGGCATGGTCCAGGACGCCGACATGCGGACAAGGCACTGGGCAGGGACCGGTGCTCTCTCGTGAATGCCCTACTGTGTGTGGAGTGCAAGGGGCTCTATACTGGCCCTCTTGCAATATTTGCAATATTGTGAGGGCTCTAGTTCATCATGCTATCAAGGTAAGGTGCGGAAAGGGCCTTGACTGCTTCTTTGGAATCAGATGGAAAAGAGAGATACAGTTGGGTGTCATCAGCATATAATCCTTTTCATCCAGAAACCCTTGAAGCTGGGAGGCTACCACATGCTCCAGAACCTTGCCTAAGAAAGGGATATTGGCGACTGGCCAATAGTTATTCAGGATGGTGGGATCCAGGGAGGGCTTTTTAAAAAGTGGCCTCACCACTATTATAGTGGCCTCACCACCACTAGTTACTGCTAGTGCTAGGGGATATTTGCTATAATAAAGTGGGGAAGGAACACAAGAGCGGGAATTAGTACTCAAGCAGCCATTATCCATTTCTTGAGCTTGTTTTTCATAGCCATAAACTATATGGAAGAATTGGAAAATATTCATTCATCTATTATCAGACAGTATAAGAACATGACAATAAGGGATATTTTAGCTTTTGTGTATGTCCTTGAATCAATGCATGCTTCACTTAAGTTTTGTTCAGAGTGCCACTTGAAAGAAAAACTGTTGGAGAAAAAAATAGCTTCTTTGTACAGATTTGTTAGTTTTCCCAATGCAACATGCAGTAGAAAAAAACATATTTATATAACTAGTGTGCATTGTGGGCTAGGCAAAACAAATTTCTCTGTTCTGGAATAGACACGGTAACCAGTTGTTCCTTCAGTGGCTAGTCCCTCATTACTGAGCAACTCAGTGGGAATCTGTGGTTGTTATTAACTTATACCCCAACTTTCCCACAGCCTTGGGACTCAAGGAACCTTACAATAACAGTTAAAATAGTTATTGCTAAAAGCATACATCATATGAAAGTAAAATTCAGCTACCAAAATTAAAAGCATGCCTTTATTAAAAATGACAAGTATAGATTATTTATTTATTTATTTATCATAGAATCATAGAAATGTAGAGTCAGAAGAAACCACAGGGGCCATCCAGTCCAACCCCCTGCCATGCAGGAACACCCTCAAAGTACTCCCAACAGATGGCCATCCAGCCTCTGCTTAAAAACCTCCAAAGAAGGAGACTCCACTACACTCTGAGGCAGCAGATTCCACTGCCGGACAGCCCTGACCGTCAGGAAGTTCTTCCTGAGATTCAGGTGGAATCTCCTTTCCTGCAGCTTGAATCCATTGCTCCTTGTCCTGGTCTCTGGAGCAGTAGAAAACAAGCCCTCTCCCTCCTCTACATGGCATCCTTTCAAATATTTAAACATGGCTATCATGTGCCCTCTTAACCTTCTCTTCTGCAGACTAAACATACCTAGCTCTCTAAGTCTATCCTCATAGGGCATGGCTTCCAGGCCCCTCACCATTTTGGTCACCCTCCTCTGGACTTGCTCCAGCTTGACCGTGCCCTTCTTGAATTGGGGTGCCCAGAACTGGACACAGTATTCAAGATGAGGTCTAACCAAAGCAGAGTAGAGTGGTACCAGTATCTCCCTCGATCTAGACACCATACTCCTATTGATGCAACCGAGAATTGCATTGGCTTTCTTGGCTGTCGCATCACACTGCTGACTCATGTTCAGCCTGTGGTCTATTAAGCTCCTAGATCCCTTTCACACATACTGCTATCCAGCCACGTGTCCCCCATCCTATATTTCTGTATTCTGTATTATTTATTTATTATATTTGTATGCCACCTTTCTCCTGGTATGAGACCCAAGGTGGCACAGTATTAAACACACAGCACAGTATTAAAAGCTCTTTCCATGTGAAAAATCAGGTCTGCTAAAGCAAAAATGTCTTCACTGCCCCCTTCTGCTTTGGACTCATTAGCGTTTCACACACTGGAGTACAACGTGTTTCCACCCTTTGCCTCCTTACAGGCTGTTTTTTTCTATACTTATTGGTACCTCTCATTTCCGTCTTCTCCTCATAGAGCTAACGGGAAAGTATTCAGCCATATTGAATCCTCACCTGCCATCAGAAGTGGTTCAGTTGAATAGAAGAGGCTTCAATCCAACACAACAATTGCATTATGAATGTTGAGATTTTTGTCCCTTTCCTCAGTAGCCCACTCTGGCACCTGTAACTTGCTCTTCCATATTACCCAGTCTTCTGGATTTAGTTTTTGGGGCATGTAAGGAAGACCATGGGAGGAAGGGACAGAGGGGACTGCCTTTCTGTTTGCAGTTGTTGAAGCTGCTTCCATGAGTGCAATGGCCATATTGGATAGTAGCCAGAATTACCACTCCAGTAAGAAGCCAGGATGCAGCATGTGTGAAAAATAAAATTAAACAAGTAAAAATATCTCCTACTACCAAGCACAAACCTCAATTGGCTGAGTGCCAATCCTCACGCTGTCAAAATAGCACCATCCACTTTCAAAAAGAATTAGGAGGCTTGGGGAGGCTCTAAGGTTTGCAGAAATTTAGTACAACAAAAACCTTTTGGACTGTCTCACCCAATAAAGATGGGGAAGGAAATGAATGAATGAGAACTGAGCATGCTAACTCTGTGGGGAAACCAGTAAACTGTGAGGAAGGGAAATAGAGTATCCTACAATTGGATGTGAGAGTCAGCAAGGTGTATAGAATCATAGAGTTGGAAGAGACCACAGGGGCCATCCAGTCCAACCTCCTGCCATGCAAGAACCCACATCAAAGCACTCCCGACAAATGGCCATCCAGCCTCTGCTTAAAAATCTCCAAAGAAGGAGACTCCACTACACTCCGAGGCAGCATATTCCACTGCTGGACAGCCCTGACCATCAGGAAATTCTTCGTGAGGTTTAAGTGGAATCTCTTTTCATGCAGTTTTAGTCCATTGCTCTTTGTCCTAGTCTCTGGAGCAGCAGAAAACAAGCCTGCTCCCTCCTCAACATGACATCCCTTCAAATATTTAAACATGGCTATCATGTCTCCTCTTAACCTTCTCTTCTGCAGACTAAACATACCCAGGTCCCTAAGCTGCCCTTCATAGGGCATGGCCTCCAGACCCTTCACCATTTTGGTCACTCTCCTCTGTAGTGGTTTGAGGGTTGGACTATGATCTCTGGAGACCAGGATTCAATTCTCCACTCAGCCATGGTAATGCACTGGGTGATTTTGGGTGCATCATACACTCTCAGCCCCAGAAAACCCTTTGATAGGTTTGCCTTAGGGTTACCCTAAGTTAGAAAGGACCTGAAAGCACAGACCAACAACCAATGGGATGTAGATGAGTGATTGGAATCCTAAATCGAAACATTCCACAGGGTAACAATCTGTAGCAGATCTCATTCTGGTATCATCTAAATTGGCCTTCCTCAACCCACTGCACTCCAGATGTGCTGGAATACAACTCTCGTAATTCCTGAGTGATGGATACATGATGTCAATTTTCCCAAGATGCTTTGCAATATGTTAGTAACCGTTTTGGACTACTTCTAACATGCTCCATATTGGTGTCTTACTAGCATAATTTCTATACTTCTACTGGAACTGAATTCACACTGGAACTGAACAATTTAGAATGCTAGCTAGTAAACTCTTTCTCTGTACATGTATTCATTAATTGTAATGTGTTTGGAATCCATGTACTGATTACTTCCATCTGTCTTATATACGAGCTTCCTACAAATTTCAGCAAAGCAGCTATGAAACGTATCTCTCCGGAGAACTGAGAGTGGAACTCATTACTTTTAGTGTGTCTGGAATTTTGTTTATCTCTTTACACAGGGGAGGAAATGTGATTCACAATGTTATCATTTCTTCAGCTTAACCAGTAGGTTAAAAGTGCCTTATGATATTTCTGTAATGTAGGTTTTATTACAACACTGAAGCAATATTCCTCATTTTGTCACTCATTTTGCAATTTCACTGAGATGTTCAAAGTTTAATGATATTATTTATGGATACACTGAGAAAGCACATGAGACACACTGAATGCATATCATACTGTGACTAGAAATGAAGCAATATGGAGATGGAGAAAAACAGAGGATCAGCTAGAAGTCTGGTGCAGTTATTTCTCTCAGTGGAACAACATGGTTGTGATTTGACACACTTTCCTGCTGAAATTGGCTAGTTTCATGTTTTCTGGGCCTGCTGGAGGAAAGATTTGCCTTGTTTTGAGTGTCAGTGACAGCAAGTAAATGGTAAGGATGCAAAAGATGGAAGAGAAAGGGTGGAAGGATAACAGTCCTTCTAAATTGTGTATAAATTTCCCTATTTACCCCTCTCAAACCTATATGTAAGTAGGACATACTTGTCCAGTAAAGTCTGCATTTTGCAAGATTTTGTAATGCAGTCCCCAACTCGAAATCTCCACACAAAAATATATATATATTAGACGAGAGTATGCAGATAAGAGAGCTGCATTATATTGGGAAAAATCACTTGCAAAAGGTATACACACTGGGAAAATTTCATACAAAAAGATCTATAGTTGAAGAAAGATGCAGAAAAATATGTTCAGATTATTGTAGAGGCTAATTAAAGTGGAGAAGGACTGAATTTGGAGATGGACATGGAAATGACCTGAAAGGAATGGCCAGAAAAGTAAGAAAGAGTGCAACAGAAATTAACAGATTTGGCCATCCCTAGAATAAACTGAAAATTACCAAAGTGGTCCTCAGAATAGACTCCTGTTTCAGACAACAGTCTTACCTGGCCTGGTGCTCTGCAATGAGTTGGACAGAACCGAAGTGTGTAACTATGGGGGGCATTGTCCCTCCAAATAAGAATTCTCCCCTCCATGAAATTTTCCTTAAACTCGCAAATGTCTAGTGGTGTTGTTGTGTACATTCAATTCATATCTGACTTACGGTGATCCTATCCTATCCTATCTTGGAAAAATTTGTTAAAAGGGGGTTTGCCTTTGCCTAACTCTGAGGCTGAGAGAGTGTGACTTGCCCACCGTCACCCAGTAGATTTCCACAGACAAGTGGGGATTTGAACCCTGATCTTCCAGAGTCCTAGACCAACATTCAAACCACACCACCACACTGACTTCACACTACACTGGCTTCTAACATTGCAGAAACTTAAATTTTTAATTGAGCATTTAGAGATATACAGTTGGCCCTTCATATTCACTAGGGTTAAGGACACAGGACCCTCGCAAAAGTGGAAAATTCGCAAATATCAAAGTGTGTGTGTGTGTGTGTGTGTGTGTGTTGATGGGAAGGGGGCTGAAGCGTGGTGGGGAGAGCGGGCTCCCAGTGTCCAAACCAGGTTAAGGAAAGGAGAAGGAAGGGGGATGGGTCTGTATGGTGGCCCTATACTTCTTCGATCTTGCCCATCTCCTTCTTCGGGTGCGTGGAGGCACTGGGAGAGGGTTTGTGGTGCTAAGAAATTGGGCTGTGAGTAATTCTTTAGTTGGCCAGGCAGTGACTGGTGGAGAAGGAAGAAGACCAGAGGTGATTTTTTAAAGGGTTACACAGCCTGATCAGAGCAGCTGAGAGGAAGGTTCCCCCCAGAAGAGAAGTGCCTGGGGGGGCAGGGGTTGGAGAAACTTGCAAATAATCAAATCCGTGAAAGTCAAAACCGACTGTAGTTTAGGCACCCAAAGAAAAGAGGGAGGTGAAGTTACCAAGGGAATCTGAACACAGCAAATGGAAGAGTTTGAGACGTGAACGATTTTCACTGTATCACTCCCTGCAATACTAGAAATCAGGGGATTTCAGGGGGGAAAACACATTTGATGGGGAAGAATTCGTATTTGGATGGCAATGCCCTCATTTTTCTGTCCCCTTCATAGCTACAACCCTGAGCTCTCAACACCACCAGATCATGTGGTCTTCTAGTGGGAGCTGTTGTGGAAGACTAGCGCTAACCAGCCAGGTTGGATGGAGCACACACTCCTCCAATCTGGTTGAAGGCCACACGAATTCATAACACATTATAAGTGTTCATTAATGTCATACAATGGATGTAAATCAAACAAATGAACTCCATTCTGTCCACAAAAAGACTCCCAGAAGGGAATCTAAATGAAAGAGAAACAAATGAAACATCTACTTGTTTGTCCTTCACTTTTCATTAAGATTTATTGCAATGAGAAATTGTAACACTCTCAAACAGCCTCTGTAGGTCATAGGAAGGTGGAGGGGAAAGTAAAGAGAAAGGCTGAACAATCTGTTTAGTTTAGGTAGCAATTATGCTCATTCTCTGCATCATTTTTTTATATTAACAATAAAATAAACAATATATCTGAGATCCTCTGGAGGGTGAGTAGAACAACTTGAAATATGTTTGTTTTCACTCAAGCATTGTGCATGGCAGTATGAGTGTTCTGTCTCAGGAAGGAGTTTTGCCAAGGCAGAGCCAGGCAAAGCAGAGCAGGGCAAAATAATGGGTTTGGCAAACCAAAACAGTTAGACAAAGCCAAGCCATGTCCTGGTTCCAGTAAAAGAAATGGGGAGGTGGGGAAATCAGGCAGCCCTCTTGATACTGTTGAAAAGTAACACTTCGCATTCGTCACCACTGGCTGTGCTGGCCAGTGCTTCCAGAAGCTGCAGCTCTAAACAATTCCCAATCCTGTTGTAAAGTAAGGCAAAGGAAAACAAGCAAAGGCAAGGCAGGAGTTCAGGTATAAAGCAATACCTTGGACAGCTCCATTGCCAGCTCTTGCCAGGAGAGCAAGTTTGCTTTTTTCAGCCACAGGCAAACTGAGTTGTTTGTTGCTATTTGCCATAGATTTGACTTACGGTGACCCAATGAAAGAACAACCTCCAGAGCCCTGTCATCAATTGCCTGGTCCAGATCTTCCAAACTCAAGGCTGCAGCTTCCTTGAGTGAAACAGTCCACCTGTAGTACAGTTCCCTTCTCTACTTTACCAAGCATTATTCTCTTTTCCAAAGAATCAGATCATCTTGTGCTATGTCCAAGGTATGACAGCCAAGGTAAGACCCATTCATTTGTCTATTTAGCTATCCATGGCATCCACCGGACACTTCTCCAGCACCACAGCAAAACATTACTCAACTGTTCTTTTTTTTTTAAGTTCTTTTTCTGCAGAAGAAAGATGGCAGATATTACAGGAAGTTAGTTTTGATGATGTCATCACACAGAAGCCTCATAAAATGTGACCCAAGAAAGTGTGGCAAGTCCACACAAAACACATCATTCAGAAAAATCTCTAGATGAGCTGAATCCCCAGTATGTAGTGTAGTTTAATTCTCAACAAACCTACAAAGGCTCTGATTGCACATAGGCACTTGAAAGAACCTTAGACATCATGGATTCCTGGAGCTGCAGTCCAAAAAAGTAATTTTTCTAAGCATCATACCCAGTGCTGCCTGAAGCATGCACAGGATTTCTCCAACAAGCTCATGTTCATCAAATAAATTTGGAAGGAAAGTATACAATGAAGGGAAAACACACCCTAGTTTTAGTTCCTTTTCCTGCTTGCTTGTGGCTTCAAGGCATTCAAATCCTCTGTTGGGCTAAGAAAGAATCCTACACCATCTTGGAGACTAACATTTTATTATATCTAGCATGTGTTTGCTGAACTATAGCCCCTTACTTCAGCTGCATGAAGTGTTATCCAGAATTTCAGATAGATACATGGTATGGGTCTAACTACCCAAAGGAACTAGATCTTGACTGATCGTGGAAGCTAAGCAGGGTCAGCCCTGGTTAGTACTAGGATGAGATACTGCCAATGAATACTAGGTGCTGTAGGCTGTATTTGAGAGGAAGGAACTGGCGGAACCACCTCTGCATACTCCTTGCCTAAGAAAACCCTGTGAAATTCATAGACTCATCCTAAATCAGCGGGCAGCTTGAAGGCACATACACACACATACATGGTTTCTGTTTCAGCCAGGGAAATCCACTGGGAAGCCCTGGATAAGTCACACCCTGTCAGAGGAAGGCAATGGCAAACCTCCTCTGAGTAAATCTTGCTAAGAAAACCCTAGAGTAGGGTTGCCACGAGTTGGCGTGAAAGGCAGATAAGAAATGCAGTAAGTACCAGTACACCTGGTTAGTGAAAGAATTATGGATGGTGAGGTCAAAGGAATATTAAATGTGCTGAAATATGGTCAGTGAGAATTACTAACATTGTACGCATTTTGTTTCCGTCTGATTTTGCTTATTGTCCCTACACCGCTCCCGCTCCTTCTTCTCCACCTGCGCCTGTCTCTGCTTATATACCTGGCATTGTGAATAAGCCTTCTACCCATCTGATGAGGTGGGCTACACAGTGCATTAAAAGAATCATGTCCTCAGGGGGTGAGAATCAGGCGGCCCTCCAGCTGCTGTTGGCCCGCAGCTCTCAGCATTCCTCACCACCAGCTGGGGCTGTTGGGACATAGGCCGTTTCCGCACTAGCCTGTTATAGTGCTATTATCGCACTTTCAACATCCTATGGAATCCTGCGGTTTGCAGTTTAGGGAGGGGCCTCAAAAAGTCTATTTCTGCACTAGCCTGTTATAGTGCTATTATTTCACTTTCAATATTCTGTGGAATTCCTGGGCCCTCTCCCTAAACTGTAAACCCCAGGATTCCATAGGATGTTGAATGTTGAAAGTGGAATAATAGCACTATAACAAGCTAGTGCAGAAATGGTCTTACAGTCGACCATCATCCGAGGAGCCGCGTGAATCCTACCCCTGCACTGTTGCTTCTGCTGCCACGGAATAACTCGGGGGGTCCGGAGGTGTGCCGGAAGCCAGCCTCTCAGGCAGCTCCAAAGATTCAGACCCGAACCCACCCACCCTGGGCGCCGATCGGCCCCGGAATGTCCTCGCAGGCGTTTCCTGCGGAGGCCCCCCCCCCGGCAGCGCCTCCCATTGTCTGCGGGCGCCGCCGGCCCCCTCTTGGCTTGCGCACAGCCCTCGCCCCTCGTGCGCACGCAGACTGGGCCCGCCCCGTGGCCAAAGATGGGAAGAGGCGCGGCTAGGTCCGCCTCCGCCCCGGCAAGCCTTAAAATGCTCCACGCGCGCTCCTGGCTCCGAAAGAGCGGCTGCAACGCCAGGGTGGAGGAGCTCAGCCGGACCCCCCCTCCCCCGCTGCCGCCTTCCTAGTCACTCCTTACCTGCCTCTCTCCGGACGGGAACCCGGGTGGATCGCAAAGGCGCGGCGCAATCGCCGTCGGTTTTGCGCTCCCTTGTCTCTCCCGGCCCCGTCTCGGTGGGGCTTTTTGGTCGGGAAGGTTGGAGCACGCGCGCGCGGAGTGGGGTGGTGTTTTTTCCCATGCGGTTGTGGATCATGTCTCACAACTACCTCCTCGCGCCGATCCAAGAGGGCCCCTCCGATTACCTCGTCAAGGACGTGAAACTGGCGGTCCTGGGGACCGGGAGCGTGGGGAAAAGCGGTAAGCGCCGGCCGGGGGAGGGGGTCTCACGCCGCCGGGGAGGGTGCGAGGAAGGGCGGCGGCGGCGAGCTGCGATCAGGCGCGAGAGGCTGTGTTGGGGCGGGGGGGAGCGAGAAAGGGGAAAAGGGTGCCGGGGGGGATATACAGATCCATGGCTCTTCCCGCGCTAGGCTGTTATAGTGCTATTATTCCACTTTCCACATCCTATGGAATCCTGGGGTTTGCAGCTTAGGGAGGGGCCTAAATCCTGGGAACCGCACTATTCCATGGGATGTGGAAAGTGGAATAATAGCACTGTAACAGCCTGGTGCAGAAATGGCCCACGTTGCAGCATCGTTTTTACCCCTGGAAAATGAAATGAGTACCTTAAAAGCATGGAAGTGGAGATAGTGGAGAAAAAGGCGGTTTCCTCTTGCCAGAAAAAGGCTTGGAGCACGTTTCCTTGGGCTAGAGGGTTCCCTTCTTTAAAAAAAGCCGCAAGGGTTGCTAAATAAAGGTCTTGTGATGCCTCTTGAAGACCCACCGATTTATTTTGACACAAGCATTGGAGGGTTCCAGCTTTCCATTCCAGGAAACCAAATGCCTCCACTGATGCACAGGTGTGGAGGAGGAGGAGAGGGAGGTTGTCTAGGGCAGAGCTTGGCAACTCCAGGCTGACTGGAGGATTCTTGGAGCTGTAGCCTGAAAAAAGAGCACCTTACCCCACCTCTAGTCTGTGCCTTGCAGATCTCTGACAAAGCAGCCTACAGTTGCTTCCCTCTTTGTAATTGCCTTTTAAGCTCAGTAGGGAAGTAGATCAGCGGATCTTTTCCAACTGCTTTAGTAACCCTCTGTCTCTGCTTCTTTTCAGCTATGATAGTACGGTACCTAACCAGGAGATTTATTGGAGATTATGAACCCAATACAGGTAAGTTTCTGCCTTTTAAGAATGTCCTTTTGCTTGAGCATGGCATCTGTGCATGGAGGGGTTCCCATGAAACTTTATATCCCTATATTCCTGTACATACCCCCAAAGGAGACAAGGATAGTGGAGAAACAAGGGTTTGTAAAGCCCGGTTCATACAGTTTGTATCCCATTCTTCCACCAAGGAGCATGATTTTCCCTAATACACCATTTTGTCCTCACAACAATCCTGTGAGTTGGGATAAGAAAATGGGATCTACCTAAGGTCACTGGGTAGGCCAAATGAGACATGAACTTGGATCCCTCAAATCCCGTTTGGCCCCTTTGTGTACACTATACTTGCATGAGAAAGGAACGGACCCTCTGTCTAAGAGGAGCTGCCTTCCACCACCAACTAAAGTGGAACAGTTTTTAATGATCTTTCATTCTTATGTCTCCAGGGAATCTCTACTCAAGACTTGTTCAGGTTGAAGGTGATCAAATTTTCTTGCAAATCCAAGACACCCCAGGATGTATTGAGGTATGGAATAATCCTATATATCCCTGTTCTGATAATGTTATTGGGTTTAATCTATTCACTGAGTGTTTTTAAGGCCGGAATCCTGTCAGTGGGCATTACACAAGATGGGCATTGCACAAGGAGGTATCCACTGTCTCCTTGTCCAGTGCATTTGCCTGGATGTGCAAGAGGGAGGTTTCTGCTCTCTCACTACAATGATTGACTGAGTGGTGGGTGGGCTTGAGTACCATCAAGTTCAGCTGCTGGTATACTCGTGGGGAAAATGATCAGTGTTTGTCAGCCTGGCCCACTAGTGTAGCTGTTCTGGTAGAGATATATGCTCCACCAGCAGTTTAATAAGATTTTGACCTAATGTTGGGGAAACTCCCATTGACTGCAGTTGCCTATAGATCAAGCCACCTTTGTACATTCTCACTGAAGTGATTTGTCTATTGCTTAAAAGTGATATTTTGGTCTAAATCCAGTTGCTTGACCCACTGAATCAACGGAGCATACATAACAGTTGGCTTACCCTTCAGCAGTTGGTTCAGTGGGTCTTCTCTGGTCTAGCAGTTGAATCTATGTCTCTGTCACGTAGGATAGGCAAGAAGAAGCAAATGGAAAGGACCTGGTAGTACGTAGAATAAGTTGAAAAATGGGATTTCACTTCAATGATTTGCCCATGTTTGGACAAGTTTAGTATATAATGTACAATCTGTTCTAATACCATGCTGGCTAGGATTCTTGGAGCTGTAGTCCAAAAAAGGTAACTTTCCCAAGCTTTGTCTCCCCTATGTTCAAGTAAGCATGCATAAGATTGTGGTCTTTAAAATGCTGATCTCTTATGCCAGCCTCTCCAACACGATGTCCTGTACTACAACTCCCATTAGAATCGAAGGGAATTGTAGTCAAAGTCATCTGGAGGTCACGAGGTTGGGCCAGGCTGTCTGAGAGCATTTAGGATATGTTGCTACATAATGAATAGAAGTTGCTATGCTTCAGAAAGACACTGAAAGCCTTTGAAGCACTTTGCGTCAGCGTTATCAGGAACAATAATAAAGCATCTTGCTGGGTAGGGCTGAAAGTGCCCATTAAAGAAAGTGCCCATTAAAGAAGTAATACACTTTACCTTTAATTAATCCCTTCTGGTCTTAAGTGCAGACATTAACATGCACTTTTTGTAGCTGTTGTGTTCAAACAACACACAGAGTTGTTTGAAACGCTGAGAGAAAAGCATGTCGCATCCAGTGCCACATGCCCTTTGTGAACGTTGGATAGATTTTAGAAGGTAAAACTTCTGTTCCAGAACAACAGATAAATCTTGAAGCAAACCTACACTTAACAATGAGTAGCTCTTGTTGTAAAAACTTTATATTTCCTCCCCCACCTTATTAAATAAACACGATCACTTTTTCACAGGTTCAAGAAGACATTGTGCAGATGATGGATTCACTATCCAGGTGTTTCAAATGGGCAGATGGTTTTATCTTGGTCTATTCTATCACGGACTACCACAGCTACCAATCTATCCGTCCACTCTACCAACATATCCGGAAGATCCGTCCGGATGCTAAAACACCTGTTGTCATTGTTGGCAACAAAGGAGACCTGACTCATTCCAGACAGGTGGCAGTGAATGATGGCCTCCAGTTGGCCAATGAACTGGGAAGTGTATTTCTAGAAGTTTCTACTAGTGATAATTACCAAGGTGTATGTGATGTGTTTCAGTACCTTTGCAAGGAAGTCAGTAAAGCACACAGCTGTATCAGTGGAGACAAAAGGAAGTCTTCTGTCATTCCCCGCCCCAAATCACCAAACATGCAGGATCTCAAGAGACGTTTCAAACAGGCTTTATCTTACAAAATTAAATAACCATCAGCCTGAAGCTCCTCGTGAACAGACTGTTTTATAACCTATACATTTGTAAGAAGATTTTATTTTTGTACTGAAGCTCTTTGTCTATGATTGAAAGTATGAAACTTTTTTGCAATGTTTTTGTATGAAATAACTCTCATCCCCAGAAAAATGTGCTGGATTGTAGCAAAATAAAACTGGGAAAGGGATGGACCCAAGTTGCCAGTTTCTACGTTGGATGGTTGCTTGCTGCTTAACCTAGGACACGTGAAGTAGATGGATTTCTACTCTGTCAGACCTCAGTAATAATCATGAAATGTCTTAAATCCTAATATTTCAGTGTAACTGGGTGATGGAGTGGGATGTTGGCATCCTTATCAGCACACACGAAAATACATTGAAATCCCATTGGCATGGCCAGTGTTATGGCAAGTACTAGGCAAAGTGGGGCATTTGCCTCAGGTGGCAGAAGCTGAGAGAGACAGTCCCTTCATCATTCCTTCTAAGCCTCCTAACCATCCCCTCTTGTTGGTGGACAGAACTGGATGCACCACAGAGCATGTTTTGTATCCTTTAAAGTAACTTGTAACCCTCACTAGTAGAGAACCAAGAGTGTGTATGTACTGTAGTCATAGCACTTTGGTAGCACTTTAACTCTTATGGCTCCATTCTATGGGATTCCAAGATTTGTACTTTGTAAGCTACTTGGAACTGTGTTTCTGTAGTTCTCTTTAGTGGAGAGGATGGAATCATGACAGTTACAGTGGTATCAAATTCTTTTAACTCTGTAATGGAGATACACCCCAAGTCTCATAAACAGTGTTGAAATAAGATTCAACTCCCAATAGAATTGTTGTGGAGGCATCTTGTCTTTTGCCTCAAGCAGAAAAAATATCTTGCTTGGCCCTTCCCATGGATTGTTTTTTAATTAAACTTGAAGACTGCCTGTTCTTTAAATATAGACATATGGGGAGAGAATTGCAATGTGACCAGTTCTGTAAAAAGATGTGAATCTGTATGAGTTTATATAATTGAAAAATAAAATTATTAAAAATCCTAGAATTGTGAGTCACTTATTCCTTTTGAAAATAATGTACATCTCAGAATTTTGCCTTAGCATATCAAAATTGGCACCAAGTATGGGCTAGGATCCAAAGAACTATGTAGATGGCCCCACAAGCCAAAGGAGACTTGAATTTCTTGATCTGTCCTGCAAATGTCCAATGGTAAAAGCTGTTTTTGAAAACAAGCCCTTCAAAAGTTGTTTGCAGTATGTCCCCCCCCCCCCCCGCACTGTTAAACAGAATTTTAATGTCCTCCAGTCAGGGGTGCTGCAGTAAGGTATTTCATGCAAGCAGAGGACATCAGGCCTGAACTTGCAAAAAATACTTTTTTGAATTACATCTCCCAGAATCACCTAGCAAGCTTAGCCAATTGCCATGTTGGCTGAGGGATTCTGGGAGCTGTAATTTCCAAAGTAACTTTTCCAATTTCCATTGAGTCACTTTCAAACTTACAATTCTATGACTGAGAGCAATTCCTATTGAAGTGTTCCCTTCCTCCTGAAATCAATGCTGGCAGGAGGGGGAGTAACTTTTTCAAGCTCTTCTTGGGACTAGGCTCAGCAAGGCTTCCTTCCACGTAAATATGCTAAGGACTGGGTTCTTGTTCATCATCTTTTAGCCCACATTGTTTGGGGATACTCGTCTCTGTGGGCTTCAGTGTGTACAGCTTATAAATTGCTAAGTTGTATATACCAAATTCACTAACTGTGGAGTACAGTCCAGCAACGGGAGACTTGCCAGATTTATATTTTTTTTTCCAGGAAATGCGTTTGTGAGTAGCATTTCAGCAAAAGTAGCCTTAAAAAGGTAGTGGGGGATAATGAGCTCAGGTACTAAATTGCTGGATGAATTCACCTTCTCCACCTTTTGTTGTTATGTGCTTTCAAGCTGATTGCAACTTATGGCCAGCTTCACGTTGCAGAAACTGGCAGAAAGCACTTGAGTTTTCTTCGCAAGATTTTTTAAGGGGGGGTTTACAATTGCCTTCCTGTAAGGGTGGCAGAACGTGACTTGCCTAAAGTCGCCCAGTGGGTTTTCATGGCTGAGTGGTGATTTAAACCTTAGTTTCCTGGGATCCTAGTCCAAAACCACTACACCGTTCTGGCCCAATGATGCAACTTCATACATACTGACCCAAATTCTGATCCAAAGTTAGCTTCTGTTTATGCCAGCAGTATGGAACATGTGGCCTTCCAGATGTGGATAGACAGCGACTGCTAACCACATTCATCACTAGCTATGTTGGCTAGGGTTGATGGAAGTTTCAGTCCAATAACAACTTCCATTCCTCATTCCTGAAGCTGCAGTCCTATACTGTACAATGGAATAAGTTCCACTTAGTAGGACTTATGTCTGAGCAGATTTCCATAGAAATGAGCTGTAATTAATTCTTTATGGTTGCCATAGAAGACAGTCTCAGTGGATGGAGACAAGGGTCTTTCCTATCTCTACTTTGAAATTCAAGGGATTGAACATGGAACCTTTGGCATGTGATGCATGGTCTGTGCTGCTGAGTTAATGTATTTCAGGGGCTTCATTTTGCCAAAATACTAAGAATTCTGTTTTAGAGAGCTCTAGTCCACTTGCAGTTTAGCTACCCTGAGTGCCAGTCTATCCTGCAGAATTAAACTGATTTAATCTTCCAACAAGAGCCAGTGTGGTATAGTGCTTTGAGCATCAGAATATGACCCTAAAGACCAGGGTCTGATTCCCCACTCAGCCATGAAAGCCTACTGGGTGACCTTGGGAGTGTCACACACACTCAGCCTCAGAGAATCTCATGATAGGTTTGCCTTATGGTTGCCATAAATCAGAAATGACTTGAAGGCATACAACAACAACCATCCATCCTTCTCTTCTCATGGTACCTTGGGAATTGTCGATTTTCATTCCCAATGGCAGAACTGTTTCTATATGTGGAACAAAACCATATGATCCTTGCCATAATTCACACTTTCTTTCACACTTTCTTTCAGGGGCAGGAAAAATATGGCCTATAGACTAGTAGTTCTCAGATTTTGGTCCTCTAGATGGTTTGAACTTCAGCGCCCAGAATCTCTGACCCTTGACCAAGCTGGCAGTTCTTCTGGGTGTTGAAGTCCAAAATACTTGGAGGACCAACATTTCAGAATCTTTACTATAGAGCAGTGCTACTGAAAGTGGTAGTCTGTGGATTGGTGCTGCTCCATGAGCCATTGGCTGATGGTCTGTGGAGAGTTTCCAAGAAAGAAAGAAACACTTGTGGCCAAATATGATACTGGGCCCTGACACATTTGGAAACAACATTACTGGTCTGCACATCAGATAGCCTAAGAAGCATTGCTGCAGGCTACATGCATATCCAACAATATTTCTGTGCCCTTGTAGAGTCTTCATTGACAACCAGCATGCTGTAGTGGTTTGAGCATTGCTCTATTACTCTGGAGACCAGGGTTTGAATCCCTACTCAGCTATAGAAATCTACTGGGTAACCTTGGGCAAGTCACACTATCTCAGCCTCAGAGGAAGGCAAAGCCAACCGGCCCAAGAAAACCCCATGATAGATTTTCCTTAGGATTAGCATAAAATCCCATGATAGGTTTGCCTTAGGTTTGCCATAAGTTGTAAATGCCTTGAAGCCACAAAACAAAACAAAACAAAAAATCTATGTCACCCTGTACCTTTTTTGTTTACTGAAGTGGATTAAAAATATTTTTAAAAAAACTCGGAAATAACAGCAGCACGACAGCAACTGAAAGCAGTCTCCAATGAACACTAGGCAAGCTTTGAAGACCTGTAAAGTTGAATCTCAGTTGGAGAAGAAGAGAGAGCTGGGGAAGGGGGTTGAGTGTGGGATGGCCTGCTGGACCCTGGAGAACATGGCTGAGTGCTCAGAACAGATGGAACTCCAGTTAAGAGGCAAGGGTGCTCTGGAACACTTTGTAACATGAACCACTTCTTATCATAAAAGTATTAATAGTAACTATCACTAGCTTTTTCCCATTCATGAATGCTCTGCTATCGCCAGGGTTTTTCACTTAACTTGTGTTCAAGATCATCTGTGCAAAACGAACATCCAGCCCTAGCAGAGTGAGAATGGATTTTGCTTTGGTGTTCCATTTGAATTGCATTAGATCTGTTTCAACTCCATTTGAACTATGCAGAGAGAGAGAAGGAGGGAGGGAGAACGAAAGACTTTGCAAGAGCTTTCAGGTCACAAGAAAGGTTGTTTGTTGAATAGCATGGAGAGAAATTAGGGAGTGAGCCTAACATTTATCCATGTTCTCATCTTACTATGGCATCCCCCAACCTCCCTTGGATAGGGTTCGCATACTTTTAACTTCTGTGTGAAAAGGAAAAAGCAGAAATGAACGGAAGCAGCTTTTTGCCCAGCGCTGTATGACCACGTTGAGAAATATTTCCTTTTGTGATTTGATGGCAACCAGCTGTCAAAAATACAGAAGATGAGAGAGGCTCACAAAGAAAAAAACTAACCTTGCCATCATTATTCTCCACTGTGTGATCATTTGCTGGAAATGAAATGGAAGGGTGAGATCCCGTGGCATGGTCACAATCAACTCTCTTGGGACTCAGATATACAGTGGACTGCATTTTATGGAATTAAATCAATGGGTTTAATTACTGAATTATATTAATGTCTAGGTATAAGCTTTGAAGACACTCTTTTTAGAATTCCTGTGGGTTAATTAAAGTTTCAATTGCCTGAAAAAAGCCATAAAAGTATTTCCAGGCCAAAACACACTGGGCCATTTTCAACAGTAAAATCAATTCTCTTTTTAGCATCCCGAGGCTTTGTCTCCTTTCTACATCATATATATTGGATGTTTCCAGTTCATTTGCTTTGAGAGAGTCTAATATCTGAACATGTACATCATCTGTTATCCTCCATGGTTGTTGAGATTATGTGTCTATTGATTACATTGACACCTAACCTTTTCAGGGTGTATCTGCATCCCATCTTTTTGTACTGCTTTAATCACCATCTCTTCACCATTAGGATTTGTAGCTTGATGAGACTCTGGTCTCTTTCACACTACACACTAACGGTACTTTGATACCACTTTTACCTGTCATGGTTTCATCCTACAGAATGCTTTTTTTTAAATGGTAGTTTTGTGAGTATATTTTATTAACATTTTCCAAAATAAACACTACAAGTACACACACACACACACATGTATCTATAAAGAGAAACAGAAAAGAAACATTTAAAGACACAAAAAACCTATGAACTAACATATGATTTAAAGAAAACAAAGAGAAAGAAAAGAAAAGAAGAAATGAAAAAAGAAAAAACCCAGAATCAATTCCCATCTTCCTTTTGATAGAATATAAATTTCCTGCCAGGTTGCAAGGCTCCCTGCCATAGGAAATGAGTATAGTCTGCTGGATGTATATTAAGACAAATGTATTTAACCTTCACATAGAAGTTACTATGCATTACTGTTAGGCTTTGCTTATGATTGTTACAATGTATCTTTTGCTAATTGCTATTATAAAATATCTATGGCTAATTGCTCATTGCAACAATGTAATGTTAAGAGCAGTAGTGTGGTGTGTGGATTTAAGGCTCTCACCAATCTTTGTGTGTGTGTGTGCGTGTGTGCGCGCGCGCGTGCCTTACTTTGTAATGTTAACCTATAAAAGCTTTAAGCTACATGGATGTCTTAGTCTCAGCAACATCTGTGGAAGTGTGCTGAGTTGCTCATGTTGATCTCTCAAAATAAACTGCTGTCTACCTCCTAGTGAATGTTGCAGAGTGTGGGTTATCCAGTACATGACACTGTCTCCCATTCCATGCTTCTTTTCGTATAGGCATCTCTTGCTTTCTCTGTGTCTCTGCTGCAGAGCTCTAGTGCTTCACCAAACTACATATTTCAGGATCCTGTAGGATATAGCCATAGCAGTTGAAGTGGAAGCACAGCACTGTAAATACGCAGTGTGAAAGAAGCCTAGGAACTCTTTTCTGTTTCCTTCAAGTACAATCCCCCCTGATCTGTAATCTTAACCCCCCAGACACACTCAAAATCTGTTCCCAGGGGCTAGGAAAGCTTTCAGACAGATTTTCAGGCAAGTCAGAGGTAAAAGTGGTCAGGTATGAAAGAGTTTCCTGACTCTTCAATACATGTGTGGCTTTTTTTGCAACTATTAAGGGTGCAGGAATCTTGTCCTCTTTGGATTTGATTACCCAAGGAGTAATAAAGGAAGGCCAAAGGCCTCTCCCTAAACTGCAAACCCCCGGATTCTATAAGGTGTTGAAAATGGAATAATAGCTCTATAACAGTGTAGTATGGAAATGGCCTTAGGTGAGGTGGGGCTACTCTAAATGGTGAGGAGAAATGTCACATATGGATAAAGTTCTGCCTCTTGCTTGTGATCATTCACTGTGAGATGACTGGAATGAGGGGGCATTGTGTTCCACAATCCAGCAGTTTGCAGCACATAGATTCTTTTTTTTTTAAAAAAAAGCAACTAATAGCAATAATACAAACTAAGTACTGTACTCTTCTAGAATCTTCAAAGGACAACTGTAATAAATGGCTTTTAAGAAGTAACTTCCCAACTGCTGAAACTGCTGAACTGTTGCACATATTCACATTTGCCCTGCTATTTAGCTCTGACAGCAGACCAAATTTAAGAATGATTACTCAAGAGTACCTGACTCTGCAATCAGCTGGACTTACTCCTGAGGAAGCATGTTGAGGATGGAATGACGGCATCTTTATCTGCAGCTTTCTAGTAGAATGTTTTGGGCGAAGTGTGTGATTTTTTGGGGATGGCCAGCATACCATTATCACAGATATGCCATTACTTCCCTATTTTAAACTGCCATCTTCTAAGATGGTTTTCTTTAAAGTGTGTGTGTGTATGCGTGTGTTTATGTTTGTGCCAGGAACTCCCATGGATTTGTTATTTGCATGGATAATGCCTTTTGTCCCTTTAAACTTGTGCTATTTGAAGATTCACAAACTGTTTAGGAGCAATTTGAGAAATATAAACCTACGGGATGGAAAGACTGGGAAGTAATCATATACCCCTCATAGTATAGTTATGTGCTTTGTGACAGAAATGCTGTGATGCAGAAGTTTACCCCACACTTCCTAGTTACTTAAATTGGGCTTTTATTACTGAAGATTGGTGGTGAAAAAGAAGTGAGACATTTCTGCCTCTATAATAAAAGAAATGGGAAATCTGCCTTATACTCATGTCACGTTATTGCCCTGGCAGAACATAAATGGATGCACTTTCAAGACTGCTCATTCTGAATTCAGAATTGACCTCTACCTTTAGAACAGATGATGGTGGGCTGCCTTCTTGTCCTACAGTAAGAAACACAAGATGAAAATAGTTTGACAGAGAACCTTTAAAACTTTGGCCCTCCAGATGTTTTGGACATCAATTCACAGAAGCCCGGGCACCATGGACAATGGTCAGGGTTCCTGGGAGCTGAAGTTCAAAACATCTGGGAGACCAAATGTGAAGGAACTGGCTATGGTGCTGAACTTATTTAGGGGATAGCCTATTGATTGATTGATTTGGGATCCAGAAGGGTCTGGATGCTGCAAAAAAACAGCTGGAAGTGTAAAATACAGGAACATAGGGTCCTTCAAATAAACTTCAACTCAATCCCTACACACTAAAGATTTTTCCCATGCTTAAGATAGGTCCAGAGGGCCACATAGCCCATCCCAGTTCTGTATTTTAGAACGATTTAGGTTCTATGTCTGTTCTACTCAAATTCTATACCTATTTACCAGTGACAAAAATTTACAGTGTCTGGACTCCACAAGCAGCACCCTCTAGCTGTTCTTCCTAAAATTCCAGCTGTTTCCCTCTCTTGAGCAGTGGAGCTGTGTGTGACAGCTGCCACATTGGACTGCTGTCATTGGGTGAATTAAGATTCCACTGGCAGCCAGAGAGCTTCTCTATATGGAATAGGAGAAGGGAAAACATCTTGTCCTTTACCTTAAGAAACAAAATGCACATTGACTTACACCAGTATACAACAGCAGAGACTGGCCACCACATTTCACTGAGGCCAAATCAATCAAGCACCTCAGATGGCACCTGTAAAGTCTGGACTAAAACCCAAAATGGATTCACCAATCTGTTGACAGGGGAGCTAACACCACTGACTGGTGTAAGATCCATGTGAGCTGCATTTGGCGTGAACAAAAGTTCTACTATATATTTTTGAACAGTGCATCTGAATCTTTTTTCATATTCATCACCTTTAGAGAATAATATTTCTTTGGTTGACTCGTACAGTTGCTGTGATTCAGCCTTGCTGAAGTATGTAATGTTGTTCTGGAAGTAGCACTTTAGGATGACACAGTGGTAACCATGACATGCGAAGAAAGAAAAGCCAGCAGAAATACATTTTTTAAAAATATCCTTGCTCTGTAGCCTTTTAACTAAGGAGTAATAGCTTTAGCTAGTGATGCAAAAAGAAGAAAAGTACAATAACATTAACAAAATTACATTCTTTTTTGACAACGGTTAATATTTTCTCTCTATTGTTTTCATAGTATTTGTATTCTTTTTTTCTCTCTCCAAGGAGTTGAGTGATCACAAGTACTGAGTAATACTAATAAGCACAATACCCATGGTGTGGTGCAGTGTTACCAGACTGTATGCTCCCACACTTTGATGTGATTTAATTAGTGAAATACGATTTAACTGGCAAATATATTAATTGGCTTTGATATAAAATATGGCCTGTTATGGCTGTATGGCAAACCTGGACAAGAAGAAAAGACTGGCTGAACGAGTGCACTGCAAGTTAGGTCAGAAAACCCCTCTAGGCATAGCCAAGTCATAGTCAGGAAACCACCAGGTAACTCCAGAGATAATAGGTTTGCAGTTAGCCTTAATGACTCTGCCTTTTGGACAATAGCAACTGGATGATTCCTACTCAGCCATTGATTGTCCTTTCCTCTGGCCAAGCAACCTTTCCTTTGTCCTAAAACCTGTCTGCAAGCACCAAGCTATCAAGACAAGTATTAGTCCTTTGTCACCTAATGCTAAGACCATTAGCCCTTTCTGGACCCATTGTCCACTCTGCAAACTCCATTATTTACTCAGCTGGAGAATCATTCACACCCTTGCCTTCCAGGCAGAAATTGAGTGTATAAACCCCTGGTTCAGTTAACTGGCAGCACACCAATTGCTGGTTGCCGCTTTGTTACTTTGATTCCTGATTGTGTACTGTCCTTAGATGAGAATCTAAGCCACATCGGTGCTTCTTTGTTGTTCTTCTAGATCAATAAACATCACCCACTGTGCCCTGAAACCTCACTATTTAAAACTTTCCTCCCTTTTCCTTCAGTTAGCCTTATGCGATTGTGTGTGATTAATCTTGTGTGTGTGATTAATTCCCCTAAAAAACACAATTAAGTTTACTTACTTTTGGATCTCTGGCTGGTTCTTCCCTGCAGAAGTACTAGTAAACATAGGTGGAAAGATCTCACCAGGTTACCTCCCCCTTCTGGGCTTCCTAATTTGAGCTAATAATCCCCCACCCCTTTGCGCAAGGGAATTGGCATCATGGGTAGACCCTTGGGTCACCCACATTTTGGGGCAACAGCAGTTGTGAACCCGGTGAAGTTGGGGTCTACCCTTGATGTTGAGGTGGCTTCAGTGAAATCTTCAGCATCCTCAGTGCATCTTGAGAATTCTTGGGCTCACTCTTAATGTTGGTCAGTGAGGTCGCTACACTGATCAAGTGCATCCTGAAATGGAAGCCACCCCATTCTTCAAGCTGAAATCTGCTGTCTTGTCACATGGAGCAATATCTAAATGTTCTAGGTAGGAGGAGGATTTATACAGAAGAGACAGCTTGTACAAAAGCCTCATCACTCCTGCCAGCTTTTGAAGGAAGTTCCATTTGTATTATTAATAAGAAAACAGATCATTCCACTCATCATTTTCACCAAGCAAGAATTTGTTCCTGAAAGTAATGATTCTTTTTTTCCACTTGCTTATACCTCCTTTGTCCCATGACTTTCTCTGTGCTCCTGATGAAGCTAGAAAATTGTTTCTGTCTTTATGACTTTGTTTGCAAGGCAATAGAAACCATAAACACATGTATTGGAAGCACTTTCAGGGAAAACTGATTGTCCCACAAGCCAATTTCTCATTTAAGGGAAAGATTAAAAAGAACAATTAAGACAGAGCTGGTTCTACCATTTGACAGAGTGAGGAAACCACCTCAGATAGCAGATGGTGGAGGCAGCAGAAAGTGGCATCCTTGTTGTTCCTCCTGAGCCCACAGCATATTGCTTTCTGTTAGAACTCAGGACAACATAAGTGTCATGTCTTGTCCTGCTGTGATAGAAGTTACCTTTGTAAGCAGTCATAAGTGATGAATGCCCTTTTGTTTTTTCCTCAGGCAGAAAAATATCCTGGTCAAGCTCCATATGAACCATATAGGATGATGAAAACATGATTGCTTATTTTGGGGCAGGGGGAACCAGAGCACAATTTGGAAGGTGTAATTCAGGATCCTTTAGAACTTTCTTTCAGCCTGAGGGCTGAATGCATTCCCAGAGAAGTTTTGGGGAGATAGATTCCAGCAGTGGCCGAGGCTGAGGATCAAAGTCTGGAACCCCAAATACCTAAATTTAAAACTATCTTCCTATCAGTAACTAAAACTTAGGAGATGTATTTTAAGCTGCTAACATGGATAGGATTACAGCATACAAAAGCTGGAAAAGCACCAAATAATAACATAATAGGAAAGGGATTGCGGCCAACTGAGGAATCCCAGGACCGCAGGGTCAGAGATTCCTTGAATAAAGGCAAGGACGTGCTGAGGTGCAATAGTATGGGATTCTAGAATTGTGTCCTATCATTCCTAGCTATGTGAATTCCTCCACCAGCAAGGGGTTGAACTAGATGACCCTTGGTTACCCAACCCACTCTATGATTCTGTCCTTAATCTTATGGTGAATAGCATCTAGAGCAGAGACACTGATTTTAGGAAGGGTATTGAGAGCCAGTGTGATGTAGTGGTTTGAGCACTGGACTACGACCCTGGAGACTAGGATTTGATTCCCTGCTCAGCCATGGACCTTGGGGGCAGCACACAGCCTCAGCTCCAGAAAACCCCATGATAGGTTTGCTTAGGGTCGCCATAGTCAGAAGGCACATAGCAACAACAGTAGATAATTTGGAGCAGAATCAGGAAAGGGCAAGAAGGATGATGAGACGTACAGAGAACAAAATATATGATGAAAAGTTGAGGAATTTGGACCTGTTCAGCCTGGTGAAGAGAAGACCGCCCACTTTAAATATCTAAAGGACTGTCACAGAGAGGAGGGGGCCAGTTTGTTCTCTGCTGCCCCAGAGGGTAGGATCAGGTCTAATGGTTTGAAGTTACAGGAGGGCAGATTTTGATTCAGTGCCAGAAGGAACTTCTTGACAGTAAGAGCTGTTTGACAGTAGAACTGATTACCTAAAGAGGGGCCTCGTTTTCTGGACATCGTCAAAAAGAGGCTAGACAGCTATCTGCTAGGGATGCTCTTGCTGGATTTCCTACATTGAACAGGGGGTTGGACTTGATGGCCTGTGAGGCCCCTTCCAACTGTATGAGTCTATGATTTTGATTTGCCCATGCCTTCACTCACCGCTGAATGGATGACTCTAGCCTCTGTCCTTCCTAGTATTGCCCAGGGTCCTGCGCCACACCTGCCAGGATGTGCAGTAGGTCAGCCAAGTGTGCAAAACTGCAATCATTTGTCACTGTAGCTTCAGTGAATGGATAACGTCAACAGCCAGCAGCGGAGAGAAGGAAACCATCCTTTCATTTATCAGACAGCAGCATCAGCTGCCAGCAGAGAGCTCCTGGCCAGAATCACCCTCCATTTTCTCTCAGATTATTATGATTCCTGTCATCACACAGCCTTGTCTTTGTTAGAATAATTTTCTGTTAGCTGGATGACACTGCTCTGTGCCATGCTAAGTGCCTGGAATGTTCCAGGGGAAAAGCAGGACATTACAGAAATGAATCAAGGATCTGATGTGTGGCTTCATCAGTCTCATTGCTCCTTTTTAGATGTACCTAATGTTTCAGCTTGTGTGGTCCCAATGGATGATAAAGAGACTAGTCCACACTATAGGTATGATAAAAATAAGGATGATGATGATGATGACATCAGCACAATAACAGAAACAACAGAGCTTATTGTCATGGAATCATAGAATCATAGAGTTGGAAGAGACCCCAGGGGCCATCCAGTCCAACCCCCTGCTATGCAGGAACACCCATCAAAGCATTCCCAACAGATGGCCATCCAGCCTCTGCTTAAAAACCTCCAAAGAAGGAGAATCCACCACACCCCGAGGCAGCACATTCCACTGCCGGACAGCTCTGACCATCAGGAAGTTCTTCCTGAGGTTCAAGTGGAATCTCCTTTCCTGCAGCTTGAATCCATTGCTCCTTGTCCTAGTCTCTGGAGGAGCAGAAAACAAGCCCACTCCCTCCTCTACATGGCATCCCTTCAAATATTTAAACATGGCCATCATGTCCCCTCTTAACCTTCTCTTCTGCAGACTGAACATACCCAGCTCTCTAAGTCTATCCTCATAGGGCTTGGCTTCCAGGCCCTTCACCATTTTGGTCGCCCTCCTCTGGACACGTTCCAGCTTGTCGACATCCTTCTTGAACTGAGGTGCCCAGAACTGGACACAGTATTCCAAATGAGGCCTAACCAATGCAGAATAGAGTGGTACCGTTACCTCCCTCGATCTAGACACCATACTCCTATTGATGCAACCAAGAATCATGTTGGCTTTCTTGGCTGCCGCATCACACTGCTGACTCAAGTTCAGTTTATGATCTACCAAGACTCCTAGATCCCTTTCACACATACTGCTATCCAGCCATGTGTCCCCTATCCTATATTTGTGCCTTCCATTTATTCTGCCTAAGTGCAGGATCTTACATTTCACTCTATTGAAATTCATTTTGTTAGCTTTGGCCCAGCTCTCCAATTTGTCAAGGTCGTTTTGAAATTTGATCCTGTCCTCTGGTGTATTAGCAACCCCTCCCAATTTGGTATCATCTGCAAATTTGATCAGCATGCCCTCCACTCCTTCATCCAAGTCATTGATGAAGACGTTGAATAGCACTGGGCCCAGGACAGAACCCTGTGGCACCCCACTAGTCACTTCTCTCCAGGATGAAAAGCAGCCATTGGTGATCACCCTCTGGGTTCGGTCAGTCAACCAATTACACATCCAACTAACAGTAGCCCTGTCCAGCCTGCATTTTACTAGTTTCTTTGCAAGAATGTCATGGGTAACTTTGTCAAAGGCCTTACTGAGGTCAAGATATGCTATGTCTAGAGCATTCCCTTCATCTATCAAGCCTGTAACCCTATCATAAAAAGAGATAAGATAAGTCTGGCATGACTTATTTCTCAGTAATCCATGCTGGCTTTCAGTGATTACGGCATTGCTTTCTAAGTAATTACAAACTGACT
Source organism: Cyclura pinguis (assembly GCA_030412105.1). Lineage (NCBI taxonomy): Eukaryota > Metazoa > Chordata > Lepidosauria > Squamata > Iguanidae > Cyclura > Cyclura pinguis. The sequence goes on along the minus strand of CM059601.1, from coordinate 258,745,696 downwards.
GTTTAATGATCTGCTCTAGGATCTTTCCTGGAATTGATGTCGGGTTGACCAGGCGATAATTATTAGGGTCCTCTTTTTTCCTCTTCTTGAAGATGGGAACAATATTTGCCTTCCTCCAGTCTGCTGGGACTTCTCCTGTTCTCCAAGAGTTCTCAAAGATTATTGCAAGTGGTTCAGAAATGACTTCTGCTAGCTCTTTTAATATCCTTGGATGTAATTCATCTGGCCCTGGGGACTTCAATTCATCTAGTTTAGCCAGATATTCCTGTACTGCTTCTCTACTTATTTTGTGCTGCATGTCCCCCCCTTCCTTATCTGCTCCCCACACCCCAGATTGGGTACTTTTATCCTTCTGGGAGAAAACTGAGGCAAAGAAAGTATTGATTAGTTCTGCCTTCTCTCTTCCCTCCATTATTAATTGGTCACCTTCTCCACACAGTGATCCTATCTTTTCCTTGTTTTTCCTTTTGCTGCGGACATATCTAAAAAAGCCCTTTTTATTGTTTTTGATGTCTCTGGCAAGCCTGAATTCATTCTGCGCTTTAGCTTTTCTGACCTTCTCCCTACATCTCCTGGTTATTTGCTTAAATTCCTCTTTGGTGGTTTCACCATTTTTCCATTTCCTGTACATGTTTCTTTTAACACTTAGTTCAGCTGAGTCTTCTTCAGTCAACCATCCCAGTTTCTTTAGAGACCTGCCATTTTTCCTTCTTATTGGCACAGTTTTCAATTCTGCCTTCAGTATCTCACTTTTGAGAAACTCCCATCCGTCATGAACTCCTTTCTCTTTTAGTATTTTTGACCACAGGATTTCAGCAAGTAACGCCCTAAGTTTAGAGAAATCAGCTTTCTTATAGTTTAGGATGCACGTCTGGCTATACTTGGCTTCTCCTTCCCACTGAATGACAAACTCCAAAAGAGCATGGTCACTCCCTCCTAAGGATCCCATCACCTCCACCTCATCAACTAGGTCATCCCTGTTGGTCAGGATCAGATCTAAAATAGCCGATCCCCTTGTTGCCCCTTCCACCTTCTGGACCATGAAATTGTCTGCAAGGCAAGTGAGGAACCTGTTGGACCTTGCGGTCTTGGCAGAATTTGACTGCCAACAGATATCAGGATAATTGAAATCTCCCATTAACACTGCATCTCTCCTTTTTGAATGTGTGGTGAATGGTCGTCACTGGCCATTCACCAAAAAACCCAGAGATTTTAGGCATAGACAGCAGCAAGTTGAACAGTTTCTCTATAAACCAATAAAAACAGTAGGGGGAAAATGTGCTTTGTCCTTATTGTGACATTAAAAAAATCCGATTCAATCACCGGAGGAATCTTATCAGATAGACCACAAAATACATTTTAAAATGGCGTTCTCCACAGAACTGCATGTGTGGCAGGCAGATCTTTGTTCTCCAGGAAAAGGGGAAGGCCAAAAGGATCAGGAAGATATGGGGTAGGGGGCTGACACTGGTGTAGCCCATTTTCTGCCACCTGGGATGGGTTCATTCTACCTAATGAAAGAGATAGCCTTGATGAGAATTCAGGTTTCAAACCAAATGGAAGCAAGTATATACACAACAACATAAGAACAGCCATATTGAATTGGACCAAAAGTCTATTTGGTCAAATGTTGTCTCAGTTGACACAGTGGCCAACCAGATGCCTAAAGGACATGAAGGCAACTGAATGCTATTTTTCATGTTCTCCAGCAAATGATATAAAGAAACATACTGCCTTTGATGCTGGAGGTAATACAGCACCATCCTGAGTCGGACTTAATGATAGCCTTAATGTCCATATCGCTTCTTTCTGTTTTGGCCATGAGAAATAGGCAAGGCTTCTGTTGCTGATACCTGTCTCAGGTTTGTGAATAATTTCTGTGTATGATAAAATCTTAAAATATGTTTCGATCCTAATGAAATCCTTCATCTGAAAATGACAAATATCTGTGAAATAACATGTATTGTGAAAAGAACACTGGTTGCAGTTTGGTTTGATCCTGAACATTAAAATAATCTTTATTTATTTACTGGTATTCAGAGAAGAATACTCCAAACGCTTCCCTTGATGTAGAATAATTCCTTGCAAATGTTTTATATATAGTTCTTTTGTCCAGGGAGTTTGAAAATAATCCTCCTTCAAAAATATATATAATCCATTCTCCATATGAATGAATATATTCCATTATCTACTCTAGAGTTTCAGAATAACTATTTAAAGATAATTTCTGCCTCCAGCTCCCCTGAATCAATTTTATTTTGTAAGGGATAATTTGAGATGCTAATAAATATTAGCACTACAAGATGTAGGCATGGTGAATTTTGAATCACAATGAAAGCAGTACACATTTGAGGTGGCAAATTACTGATGCTGCAGAGAGATTTTGACAACCATTTACTTTAAATAAAGCATTGCTGGTGGTCTGGCATACAGAAACTTTTTTTTAAAGGATTAGGAAAAAAAACCCCATCCCAACGAAAGATGTTTTCAAGCTCAAGACATAGTGCTATATTATAAATCTCTCTCTCAGAACCAGCGGCTGGTAGAACAATAAAGTAGTTGGCTTTTGAGGTCTGCATCAAATTATGAAGAATGTATAACACTACAGATGTTGGACTGTTGTTTCCATCAAAACCAGCTAGTTGTGATGGATGGTTGGAGCCAACAACATCTGTAGGACAACACATTCCCTGTCCCTAATCTATGGAATGATGTGTTTACTGAGCAAGGTCATGTTGGCTTTCCAAAGTCAGAGCAACAACCATAATGTGAGAGCTTAGGAAAATAGTTGGTTGCTGTTAAAGTTCCAAGGACAAAATCTTTTTTTTTTTAACCATTACAGAATTAAAGAGTCAAAGAATTTTAGTAACTCTCTCCTTTCTCATTACGCAAAAGTAACTAAATTTGTTTATTTTTTTTTAAATCAAGATACTACAGACCACTGGTTTATGGTATAAAATACACTGTTTGAAGCTATATTCAGTCTGTAACTATAAAAGTAACTGAAACAGTGACAGTTTCTCTACAAAAGAAGTAATCCAACCCTCATTACATTGGGAATATTATGTCATTTAATTATTCCTTAGTTATTGCAAAAAAGGAATAATAACAAAGTTGTTATTTGCAATTGGTTACCTCCAAGTTATTGATAAAGCCAACCAATACATAACAAAGGCCATCTCTGCACTACACTGTGATAGTACTATTATTCCACTTTCAATATTCCTATGGAATCCTGGGGTTTGCAGTTTAGGGAGGGGCTTGAGGCAGAAACGGCCGAAGATATGTATGAACTTCTGAGCTCTCAAGAATTCTTTACCAGGTGAGACAAAGTCTACCAAAGCAGGTTGGAGCAGGGGAAATGTGCTGTTGTTGAAGTCATGGAGTCTACATCTAATCATGGTCTATATTTAGTCATTTAAAGCAGGAGGAGGTAGCAGATAGAAGCATCTGGAAATTTTCATGTCAGTGGGATGATACTCTGGATTTTAGTCTGAACTTCAAAGGAGATGTCTAAGATGCTCAACTCATAATAATAATAGTAATAATAATAATAAGAGTAATAACAGTAGTAATAATAATAGTAATAGTAATAATAATAATACTTCTCATAATAAATCCAGCAGCTTGAATGGCTCTTTTAAAGCCAATGATAGCAAACATTCAAATTAGGCCTTACTAGGTGCTATGAGCTTTCATGTTCACCTAGTGCTGTCCGTACAGTTTCTGAAAGGAAGACGCAAATGAAAGATTGCGTTGTTGTTTTTATTGTTGTTGTGTGCCTTCCAGTCATTTCTAACTTTTGGTGACCCTATCATGGGGTTTTCTTGACAGAATTTGTTCTAAGAGGGGTTGCCCTTGCCTTCCTCTGAAGCTGAGAGACTGTCATTTGCCAAAGTCACCCAGTGAGTTTCCATGGTTGAGCAGAATACCACACATTTTTTGAAATATTGAATCCAGCTGTTTCTCGGTTCTGTCTGTCCTTAGACAAAAGCCAAGAAGCTCCTTAGAAGGTAGGAAAGAACTAGGCAGTTTCCATTTGAAGTAAGCAGGAGATTAATTTTAGGTTTTAAAATTTAACTTTAGATTAATTTTATATTTTAAAAATCAAACAGAAGCCAAACTGGTGAGCTGTTCCATGCAGATGATTGTAGTGTGTGTGTGTGTGTGTGTGTGTGTGTGTGTACGTGCAGGCCCTCATGGTGATCCCATGAATTTCCCAGGGTTTTCTTAGGTAATGAATACTCAGATGGTTTTGCAAGTTTCTTCCTCTGAAATATAGCCCACAATGCCTGGTTTTCTTTGGCAGTATCCACAAAGAATAATATTCAATGTTCCAGTGTTGTAGATTCCTCTTCAGTCATTTGGTTGGAAATGTCGCTGCTAGGCTGCTGTCGGGATTGAGGCAATACAAACATATTACATATAGCTTGGAACTGTTTCATTGTTTACCTAATTTTGATAGGTTCAGTCTAAGGTTCTAAGGCTAGACAAAATGTCTTGTTACTCTAAAATGTGGGTGACTCAGGGGTCCACCCACCAATACTTCTGTTCAAAGATGAGGAATTATTTACCTCAAAGCGGGAGGGCTGCAAGAAGAGGGGTAACCTAGTGAAATCTTTCAACAGTTTCCATGGGATCTTGTGTAGAACAGCCAAAGATTTAAAAGTAAACTAAAACCTGTTTTATTGTGAAAATTAACAATCATGCTCACACAAGATCCAAACACTCATGCAATCACACAAGGCTAACTGAAGGAAAAGGGAGGAAAGATCCATAGCGCAGTTTCAGAGTTTGGGCAACAATTGACAATCTGGGGAGCAGCAAAGAAACAGTGATGTGGCTTAGACTTGAGCCTAAGGACAATACTCATTTGGGAATCTGAACAACAGCATGGCATTCAGCAGCTGAAGTACTGCAAGATAACTGGTCAAAACAGAGGATTTTTATACCTAATTTCTACCTGGACGGCATGGGTATGAATGGCTCTCCGGTCAAGTAAACAATGGAGTTTGTGGAGTGGACAATGAGGTCTAGACAGTGTTAACGATCTTAGTATCAGGTGACAAAGAGTTAATGACTGTTGTGATAGCTCTGTAATGGTGGACAGGTGTGTGGACGATGGGGGAAGTGCACAGGTCAGAGAGAAGAAGGTTTGAAACAATCAGTGGTTTGGTGAGAATTTCCCATTGCTACTGTCTGACAATAGAGTTGTTACAGCTTAGCTTAAGCCTATTATCTCTGCAGGCACCTGAATGTTTCCTGACTATGACTTGGCTACACCTAGATGGGATCTCTGACCTGCTTTGCAGTGCATGTGTTCAGCCACTGTTTTTCCTCTGCCCAGCTTGGCTTTACAGTCTGTCAGGGTCCAAGGCATAAGTGGCAAGGGCCATCCCTTATAGGCACCGGGGCTGGGCCAAAGGACAAGCGCTAGGTCAGGAAGCCAAAGGTCAGAGCACAACAAGAATCCAGGGCGGTAGTCCTCCAGGTAGCAAGAGTCCACAGGGCCAGAGGCAGGTCCAAGAGACAGGCAGAAGGTCAGGGCATAGCAAAGGTTCAAAGCAGTAGAAGCCTATTGGGTAACAAGAGTCCACAGGGCCAGAGGCAGGGCCAGAGGACAGGCCAAGATCCAAGTCCAGAGGTCAGCTGTCAGCAAGATCAGGAACAGTGAGGCATCCAGAGAGGCTACAAGCAACACAGAAGACCACATTGCTGTAACAAGGCTGCAAAGTGAACCCAGGCCCTATATAGCTGCCTCCTGGCTGCTCCAGCTGGCTGGGTCTTAGGTACTGGGCAGGATTCTGCAAAGAACAGAGTCAATCATATTCAACCAATTAAACAATATCAAATTTGGGGTGTGTGTAAGTGGGTAACAGTGTAGACTAGACATTTTGGGACCAGTGCTAAACCAAGACATTTGGGAACCAGAATTTCTTCCACCAGAACATAACCAAGCTTTGAGATTTGCATTGGAAGACCCACCATTAATTATGACCCAATTGGTAGGTAACAGAGATAAGGTGTCTGCTAGAAGTTCAGTAGGCATTGATCCAGACTGACTGGATTTCTCATCAATTTAGCCTATCAGGATGGCAGCACTTGCACAAAGCCTTTATTTAAAGATCATCAGTTCCAGGAAAGCTCATCTGGAAAGAGTCAATTATTCAGGTATCATGGTTCAAAACTGTCTAAACCAACAACTTAAAATGAACTCAGAAACAAACTGACAACCAATGCATTTGTTTCAAAACCAGTAATATGTGAACTCTAAAGAGTATCTCTATATCCTTGGGGATCAATGGGCAAGGCAAGGGTGTCTTTACAGCCAAGCATCCTGTTATACCCCTTCCTTTCTCTTCTTCAATTCCCGTAATATTTTGTTCTCATATCAGCCAGCTTTTGTTTTCTTCTTAGACTGCAAAACATTTTTTTCCTCTTTTACGATGATGAATCAGATTATGCTCTTGGCTACAGGGCATTTCAAAGAAATGTTATGTGCAAGGAAGAAGATTAATGTCCTTTTGGCAATGGGCAACTTTGAGAAAGTCAATTACAGCATTGCTCCCAGTTTGGTACAGGTTGAGCAGCGCTGCTACAATCATCAGTCTGTGAATTAACGCATTTTGAGGCCATGTTCTCTCACCAGCTGAAAGAAACTGACAAAATGTTTAAAACAGAGTTATCTATGCATTTAAAGTTTTTATTACTGTCAACCTTCCACATCTGTGGGTCAGTGGTATAGCTGGGGGGTAGGGAGGACGTCTGTCCCAGGCGGCACTTTGTTGGGGGCGCCGCCAAAGTGACTTCCCCTCCGCCGCTTGGGGCAAAAGGGAGAGATGAGAGTCAGCACATGATGGCTTCCTTCCTTCCTTCCTTCCTTCCTTCCTTCCTTCCTTCCTTCCTTCCTTCCTTCCTTCCTTCCTTCCTTCCTTCCTTCCTTGTTTCCTCCTTCACCTACTGTCCTGTCCAAAGCCATTCAGCTTCAGGAGACGGAAGAAGAGGAGAAGGGCCCTGACTGGTTCTTCCTTGCTGCCTCCTGAGCCTGTTGCCATCTGCCTTGCCTCCAGGAAATTGTGGAAGGACCCTTCCCTGGTGAGACTTCTCCACATCTCTTTGAGGTTTCTCCGGAAGAGAGAGGGAGCCCTCCACCTGCTGCTCCCCAAAGGCTTGAATCCCCCCCCAACTTGTTATGAGGGTTTTTTTTTTTTTTTTATGATGAACTAAAAGACAACAGGAGTGGGAGAATTCCTGTCTGAGAAACGCTGGCTATTATTCTTGGGAGAATGGGAAGGGTTGCAGCTTTTAACTGACAGGGCATCTCAAGGTAGGTACAGGCTTGACCATGTGTGTGTTTACTCAGGAGTAAGTCCGGCTGGCTTCATTGGGATTCACTTGCTCCCAAGTAAATTTGCAGGACTGGAATGCAGGCTTAACGCAGCAGCTCAGTCTTGCTCAGAAGGAAGCCCACTAGCATTTACCAGAAGCAGATTCCCACCTAAGCATGTATAAGAATTTCAGTTTGAGCCACCCTATTGTTCTGGCAGCCAGTACAGACATAAAAACAGATGGATGAATTGCTTTCCCGTTTTTCAGCACTTGTTTATGTAAGTGGAATCGGTAATATTATCTGCGGTAGTGACTGTGAGTATGAGTTCAGAGGCAAGGTGTGGTGGCTATGGCCAGACCTCTCAAAATCTTTATAATGTGGTGTTCCTGGCTATTATTTTACCATGTAGACCCAAAAGTGAATGATTGACTAGCTTTTTTAAAACAAAAAAAATTTCAAGGCAGGTTTAAGCTTAAATTGCTTGTGTGAATTGAAATACTTGCAAACTTAAGAGTTTCCCTGCTGAAGAATTTGAAAACTGTCTATGGAGATTAAAACCTTGGTCACATGGCAAACTTAAAAAAAACATGAAGAGAGTCTAAGAAGAACCTCACCTGTTAAAGGATAATCAGGACAATGGGATGAGAGGATGGCAATCTACAGCCAGGGAGCTGGTGTAGAGTCTTCATCAACAGTTGTGGCTTTTGGGTATAACTAGTGAGAAGCCATGAATGTCCCATATTCTTGCACAGTTGTTGATTTCTGATTTCTGGGGGTCCCGGGAGGGACACCAAATTGCTCTTAAAATTATACAAGTTGGGGAAATTAGTCAAGAGCACTGCCTAGCAATACGAGAGGCAGGGTAACGTAGGGAGATCTTGAACCCTATGTCTACGGGGTCAGGCCGAGTCAAGGAGCACACAGAAGCTTAAACAATAAATGATGTTTTATTAAGACACAATCAAACAGTGTATGCGACACAAACATACAGAGAAGCTATAGAAATAAAAGTTGGAGTGGGATAGAGGGATTTTTAGAGGAACTGTTGGTTTGGGTGATACTTCACCTGTCCTGAAGCCCGGTTGGAAACGGAGAAGCTGGGGAGTGTGGATCTCAGCACGTGGAGCTGAGGGGAAGGCTCGCTGGACAAAGGGACAGCAAGGCGGGATGGAAACCAAGAGCGATTCGAAGAAGCGCTCAATGTCAGGGGTTTTTATCGGAGAATTGTGACAGCAGGCTAGGTCGGACTTGGGGAAAACAATGGATTTGGGGCTGGAGACAAAGCCTCCAAAAGGTCAGAATTTGAATGATCGAATTATAGCCAAATTGTCAATAGGGTAGCCAGTATGCAAACACGGAATACTTGAGCATAGTATTGATCGTCAAGCTGCCAGCGCGGGGCAGAGGAACTTTTGAAAGTTGCGTGCATACTTAATGAAGGTACTTGCCTTTGAGGTCTCCTAAAGCTGCGAGTCAGCTATTTCTGGCCTGCCTGTATTGTGTTGTAATATTACGGCGATTATTGGCCGAGCCTGTATGCATGCTTGTCCGGGGGCCTCGCAATCACGTGGAGGGGAATGGGTAAGTGAAACCGAATTATTGATATCAAGAGATAGCTTTTTATATCCCCCAAGCTTGGGCTAGCCAGGCTAGTAACACAGTCTATGAAAGTGGTGTTATCTTCTATCCAGGGGAGGCAGGATTGTTGAAGGAATCTCCACAGCTATGCTTCTTTCCTGATACCAATAGGCACTGTTGATAGTCATATCCCAAAAAATTCTAAGTGTGTTCTTTTTTATTTCATGAACAAAATGTGAGAAATAATGCATATATCATAAAACCACTCCATAAACACATACCAAATACACTGCATATATAATTTGAGGAAAATATGCTTATAAAATAGTATTTTTACCATTTGTCAACAGAAAAACAAGAAAAATAAGATTTTAGAATGTTGGAATTTTACTTCAAAAATAAGCATGGTGTTTTAATTGATTTCCCTATACATCATTTTGACTTTTTGTAGTGTTCTTTTGTGTATATTCAGAGGGATGGCAAACTCAGGGACTACCCTGGGCGGCAAAAGCTCTGGTTACATCACTGCTGCAGGTTTCATTTTTGTGGATTTGATTATTCATGGATTATTTTCTACTGCTTCCGTTGCTGCCCTATGCCATTTTAAACGACTAGTGCAAGTCTTTTGAGATTAAGGCCATTTCTGTACTACACTCTTATAGCACGATTATTCCACATTCAACCTCCTATGGAATCCTGGGGTTTGCAGTTTAGGGAGGGGCCAGTTGGCCCCTCCCTAAACTGCAAACCCCAGGATTCCACAGGAAGTTGAAAGTGGAATAATTGTGCTATAAGAGTGTAGTGCGGAAATGGCCTGAGAGACTGCAAACAAGGCTTAGAAGTCCCTATTAAACAAGGCTTGTAAACCCCACCAGCTACCCACTTATTCCTTGTGATGGAACCCTGACACCTCAAAGGCATCTACAGAGGATTGAATATGCTGATCATACTTTTTGTGTATTATATAAGGTTGTGGGGGTTAAAATTATTTGTGGTTTCTCCACTTCCTTGGCAATCCTGCACCTCTAACCCCAGAGAATGTGTAGGGGTGACTGTATTTAGACTGACTTTTTAGAGAAACATTTGTGAACTGGGTAGAGAGATATATGTATGGGAGAGGACACAATACTTCCTAATCTCACCAAAGCCTATGTTGAAAAGGGCACATGAATTTTACCACTCCTCTTCTCCTGTTTTCTTACCCATTTAATGAAGAATGTTCCCTTCTCATTGGTGCTAACAGGAGTGATTATGAACAAGCTAGCTCCAGGTGTAGTCCTCCCCTTCTCGCCCTTGGCATAGGTTGGGGAAATCAGGGGGCTCCTACCTCAAAGTGATCCCAGGCAATGATCTGATTTTTCTGTGTTGATTCAGACTGCCTGCTTCCTTTCAAATGCCTAAGTAACAACCACAGCTAGAGGCAATTGTGGTAGTGGTTTGATACCTAAAAAAAGCCAGAGACTCATTAAAAAGACATATGAATGAGAAAGGTGAAAAGAGTATCAGACTCAGCTATTCTCACCAATGGCTGTTTTTTTATCCTGGAGAGGAGTGATGAGTGGGATGCCACAGAGTTCTGTCCTGGGCCCAGTGCTATTCAACATCTTCATCAATGACTTGAATGAAGGGGTAGAGAGCATGCTGATCAAATCTGTAGATGATACCAAATTGAGAGAGGTTGCTAATACCCCAGAGGACAGGATCAAAATTCAAAATGACCTTGATAGATTGGAGAGCTGGGCCAAGGCTAACAAAATGAATTTCAATAAAGAGAAATGAAAAAATGAAATGCACAAATATAGGATGGGAGACACCTGGCTGGACAACAGTATGTGTGAAAGGGATCTAAGAGTCCTAGCAGACCACAAGCTGAACATGAGTCAGCAGTGTGATGTGGCAGTCAAGAAAGTCAATGCAATTTTTAGTTGCATCAATAGTAGTATGGTGTCTAGATCGAGGAAAGTAATAGTACCACTCTATTCTGCTTTGGTCGGACCTAATCTGGAATACTGTGTCCAGTTCTGGGTACCTCATTTCAAGATGGATATTGACAAGCCGGAACATGTCTAGAGGAGGGTGACCAAAATGGTGAATGGTTTGGAAGCCATGTCCTATGAGAAGCATCTTAGAGACCTGGGCATGTTTAGTCTGCAGAAGAGAAGGTTAAGAGGGGACATGATAGCTATGTTTAAATATTTGAAAAGATGCCATATTGAAGAGGAATGAGCTTGTTTTCCACTCCTCCAGAAACTAGGACAAGGACCAATGGTTCAAACTACAGGAAAAAAAAATTCCACCTGAACCTCAGGAAGAACTTCCTGGCAGTCAGAGCTGTCCAGCAGTGGAATATGCTGCTAAGAAGTGTGGTGGAGTCTCCTTCTTGGGAGGTTTTTAAGCAGAGGCTGGATGGCCATCTGTTGTGAAGGCTCTGATATGTGTTCCTGCATAACAGAGAGTTGGACTGGATGGACCCTTGGTCTCTTCCAACTCTATGATTCTAGGATTCTATTAAAAAACAAAACAAGAAGAACTTAAAAAATTCAGTGAGATTAAGTCAGATGACAACCTGTCATCTGTGTACCCCAGTGATAACTCTTTCACAACCTAACATTTGAGGGTTCTGTCCTGAGCCTGGCATTGTTGAACATCTTTATAAATGGCTTGGGTGGTGGAATAGAAAACACAGATTTCAAATTTGCAGATGATACTAAGGGGGTAGGTGAGTGTAGTTATACTCCAAAAGACAGGGTCAAGACTGAAAACAACCCTGACAGATTGGAAAGCTGGACCAAAATTAACAAACTGAAGTTCAACCAAGTAAATGTAAGGTGCCACATCTAGACAGGAAAACTGAAATGCTCAAAGGTAGGGTGGATGACACCTGGCTTGAAAGCAGTACATGCAAAAAATATCTGGGGGCATTAGTAGACAACAAGCTAAACATGGGTCAACAGTGTGGTGTGGTGGGCAGAAAAGTCAATGCATCAACAGAAATATAGTTTTCGGATCAAGGGAATTAGTAGCACCACTCTCTTCTGCTTTGGTCAGAACTCACCTGAAATACTGTGTTCAGTTCAGGAAGGATATTAAGAAGGTAGAACATGTACAACCAAGATGATCAAAGGCCTAGCAACCAAGTCCTAAGAGGAAAAGCTTCAGGAGCTGAATATGGTTAGCTTGGAGAGGAGAAGACTGGAAGATGACATGATAGCCATCTTTACATATCTGAAGGAATGTCATATAGAAGATGGGGAAAGCTTGTTTTCTGCTGCTCCAGAGACTAGAACACAAATCATTGAGTTCAAATTAGAAGAACAGTGATTCCACCTAAGCATGAGGAAGAACTTGAATGTGAGAGTTTGATACTGGAACAGACCGTTTTGGAGCGTGATGAACTCTTCTTCATTGAAAGTTTTGAAACAGAGGTTGCATGGCCCTCTCAAATGTGTTTTAGTTGTGTATTCCCACCTGGTGAAGGATTGGACTAGACAGCTATTGTGGTCCTATCCTTTTTTTAAAAAAAATTAAAAATCTTAAATGTATATATATTTTCATCATTTTAACAAATATTGAATTTACAGAACATCTCTTCTCTTCTTATCCCCTCCTCCTTGTGTCTGCCCTGTATACATTTTTAATCTTGAATTTACCTTTATAATTGTTGCAAATAGCTTCTTCTTTTTAATTCTACAAAACCTTCTGGATATTCCAAAAATTCCATGATTTATCATGTTAAAACAATAAATAAATATATACAAAGATATAATCACATTCTCTATTACAGTCCCCCCTCTATATTTGTGGGTTTGACCTTTGCAAATTTGATTATTTGTGAGGCACGTGCTTGCCTCCCCCCCTCATTTTCCTCCTCCCATTTCCTTGCATTCCTCATCCCAGGCTTGCCAGGCTTGTATTTAAAATGGACATTTTTTCTTTTTGGGTGAGCAAAGCCGCTCCTACTGCTGGAGGCATGTCCTCTCTTCCATGCGGTTGCACTTTCTGCTGTGTAATGGCTGCTGATTGGTCAGGTGCTGTCTTTCCTCCTACCTCTCCTTTTTCAAGATGGCAACTGGAAGTAGCTAGAAGGAGAAAGTAGGGGAAGGTACCAGTAAGCCCTTAACTGTGTCTTTTTTTGTCTCCCACCCCTCAACAGTGGGGCCAGAGGCAATGGAATGGGAGGGGGGCTCTAGAGGGGAATTGTGGGGGTGGGAGTTATTCATGATTTTCCATTTTCGTGAGGGTTCTGCACCCCTGACCCTTGCAGATGTGGAGGGGCTACTGTAACTATTTATCTCTTTTGTCAATATACTCTATAATTGGTTCCCACTCTTTTTTCCAAATCCTGCAGGTTTTTTCTTTGATTGATACAATAAGTTTTTCCATTTCTATCACATCTAGCACCTTAAATAGCCAGTCATCGAACTGGGATGTCTCTTGTTCTTTCCATTTTTGTGCATAAATTGTACTTGCTGTGGTGATCATACACAATATGAATTTATTATTTACCTTTAGTTCTAATTGTTTATCTATCATATTCAAGAAATACAAATGAAATACTTAATGTTTCACTAATTATGTTGTGAATTACTGTGGAGCTACTGAAGCCCTGTCCCACAGCCATTCTGTGCTTGGAGGAAAACAGAATAGAGGAGCCTCTGGCTATGTCCCCATAGCTGGTTGCGAAGTGATTACATCATCTGCTGAAGTCCATTGGGGCCTTCCGAAGGTCTCAGCAGCTGATGTAATCAATTAATATCTGGCAAAAGGGATAAAGCCAGAACACTTCTGCAAACTCCCTTTTCTCCAGACATGAATGGCTGTGGGTGGGGACTTCAGTGGCTCTATAGTAGTCTGAGGGGAACTTTGGTCACTGTAAAGGGGAAGAGGGAATACCAACTTCTGCAGTGGTCAAATATAGATATATGCAGGTATAAGATTAACTTATTTCCATGTATGCTACTAATAGGATGTCATCCAGATGCTCTAAAACCTATTGGAAACAGCTGGGACTTATCAGAAGCTAGCATAACTAATACTTACCGAAGTGGTCTTGGGAAATAGCTGTTATCACATTTCTGAAGCTTTTTTTGCAGGAGGAGCAACATAGAAATTGTTTGGAGGGCTTTAAAAAAAATCTGCAAGAGTTCCAAATAGCTTGAAGTTTCATGACATTTCTGTGCATTTACGAAAAAAAGAGCTTTCATATTCAGGAACAAAAGAGAGGAAAAGGTTCTTTCAGTCACAAATCAAATGGCAATAATTTCACCATTCATGGAAGAATGAGTCCCAGAAAGACCTGTCTTTAAAGCAGAAAGGCATAACAGCAAGTATTAAATTTGTTTTATGTTTCTCTGGTAAGTACTTGAGTAGTAGGGTATCTTTTATGGCAGTGGGAGGCCAAAGCCCATTATATAACATGAGATATGAGAAGAGGAGGAAAATACTATATATTTGTCATTTGTAGTGTTTCATTTTGCAAAACTATATCTGTATTGATTCTTCTGGAGCGAGGCAGAACATATTGATGACAGCCTAAAACCTGGAGCAGTAGGAAGTACACCACCATTTCCTGCTATTTAATGATTAAGGTATAGGGAACAAATACAATATGGCAAATGGGTTTTCATGCTCTCTCATTCTTGAAGACTGCACTGAGAGATAGAATAAAGACACAGTATTCCTTTACACAATTTTTCAGATCTTTTCTTTTCCTTCTTTCAGAATTATCAGAAAATTGCACTTAACCGTTGTCCTTTCAACAGAACCTAAGTATACTCCTGCAAAAATGAGAGGACAGAAATGAGGTCTATTGGAGAATATTAAAATAAAAGTATAGCTGCTTTAAATAAGCAAACACTGTTAGAGGCAGAGACAATAGGAAACTATTTGAGGCTATTTGAAATTATTTTCATTCTAACAGAGTCATCTGTTCGTACCTTCTATTTGCTTCTACATCAATCTAGAAATACACTTACTGTTGTCTTAAACTCAGAAGTGGTGAACCTGTGGTCTTCCAGATTTTGTTGGATGGAATCTCTCCTCAGTCTTGCCTAGCTTGAAAGTGTTCAGCGATGATGGGAACTATAAACCACACCTGAAGGGCACCATCTCCCCACCTCAACAGAGGCACCAATTTGTATTTGACTATCAGTGCAATTTTGTAAAATGTCTGATTGGTTGAGGAATGTCTTCCGCTTAGAGACCCAAGTGGCATTGCAGTTGGCTTTATTTTAGTGCAAGTGAATCACAGAATCATAGAGTTGGAAGAGACCCCAGGGGCCATCCAGTCCAACCCCCTGCCATGCAGGAACACACTCCAAAGCATTCCCAACAGATGACCATCCAGCCTCTGCTTAAAAACCTCCAAAGAAGGAAACTCCACCACACTCCAAGGCGGCATATTCCACTGCCGGACAGCTCTGTCTCTCAGGAAGTTCTTCCTGAGGTTCAGGTGGAATCTTCTTACCTGCAGCTTGAATCCATTGCTCCTTCCCTAGTCTCTGGAGCAGCAGAAAACAAACCTGCTCCTTCCTTGACATGACATCCCTTCAAATATTTAAACATGGCTATCATGATTTTAGTTCAAGAGCACTTTTTTAAAAGATACCTTGATGTCAACAATGTCACCCTTCTTATAGATGCGCATGTAGGTTGCAAGAGGGACAACACCTATGAAAAAGATACCGCAAGGCACATGATTATTTGAGTGAAGTTTTGTAGGTTTTGATACAAACA
This sequence comes from Cyclura pinguis, assembly GCA_030412105.1. Classification (NCBI taxonomy): domain Eukaryota; kingdom Metazoa; phylum Chordata; class Lepidosauria; order Squamata; family Iguanidae; genus Cyclura; species Cyclura pinguis. The sequence continues at coordinate 258,730,053 of CM059601.1, read as the reverse complement.
TACACAGTACAGTCAGCAACTACCTGTGTTTGGTTTGAAGCAATTCATAAGAAACTTGCTAGTGATGACAGACCTGCATACTATACCACAACTAGCCTCTGTGATGTCATGGATTTTTTTTTTAAGAAAACGTTTTCTATTAAGGTAATTCTGTTTTGAGATCCAGTTTGATATAGCAGTTTTAGCACTTCACTACCACTACGAAGATGAGGGCTCAAATCCCTGCTCAGCCACAGTTTTAATACAGCCTTTGTGGTGTAATAATTTTATCCAGCTTGCTTATGTACATGGTTTTAACTTTTTTAAAGCTCATGCCTTCATGAAGTGTATTATGCCTGTCTCAGCAGACTCCAGTCCATTTTCACACATGAGTCTTAAACAGGCTGAAAGACTCATGCAGAATCTATACCAAAAACTAGCAGGTGATGACATTGCAAACAGCAGAAGAAGAGATTTTAGGAATGCCATATTGCACTTCCACAAATCTGGGCTCCTATTTTTACATATTAGGGAAGCTATTCTAAATATGCAAATTTAGGACATTAATTGTTGCATTTTTCCTTCTACCATGCTTCAAACTTCAGACCATTTTTCACAGTTTACAGCTGATCTGAGAGAACCAACACAGAGTAATTGTGCTGGATGTCGAAGAGGGAAACCCATGTTCATGTCTCTTCTTGGCACTGAGCCACCGCCACCTCTCAGCAAACCTGCTTTTCAGACCCTTTGCTTCTTGTACTCTGCTACTTGCACCTCTCCCTTCCCTCTCACACCTCACTTCACAACCTCAGCATATGCCCTTCCTTTGCTTCTTATGTGCTGCTGTTTGCACTGTTCACTCTCCTCTCCGTTATTCCCCCCTTGCTCCACTTTGGCTGCTTTCACACTACACTGTTATAGTGCAATTATTCCACTTTCAACATGCTGAGGAATTCTAGGGTTTGTAGTTTAGTGAAGCCAAAGAGCTCCCTGGCTGAGAATTCTAAATGTCCTTCCCTAAACTGCAAACCCCAGGATTCCATAGGATGTTGAAAGCGGAATAATGGCACTATAACAGTGTAGTGTGAAAGTTGTACCTGACCAGTGCTGGATTAGGTCCCCATAAAAGCCACGATAATTGTAGAGAAATCTCTTAAAGCATGCTGAGGTTTTTGTTTTTTTTAATGTTCCCCTTGGGGGAGAAAAGTCCTTATAAGGAAGCCATAACATTGAGAAATCTTCCCAAGCTAAATGTTTAACATGGATTTGCTGTTTATCAAAGCTTTTACAGATGCATCACTTACGCAAACCCATGAGTCACCGTGAGTACAGTGTATGATATTGCTGGCACAGTGGATGCATTTTTTTGCATGACAATAATGTCAGTAGTTTGTCTGTACTGCATTAAATCACAAAACAGTTGCTTTAAACAGTTATCATGGTTGGTTATGGTTAAAAACAGGAAAACGGAGGAGAGAAAAATAAACTCTGCAGGCCACAACCTGTAGCTATTCATTGTGATTTCTGCTGCTACATTTTTTTTCCATATAGAGTGATAAATTACATCCCTGCTCTGAGCAGAGACGTGTTATTTAGGTAAACTGGTGACCTTCACATCCATTTGATGTCAGCCCACTTTACAGTAAGTCTAGGAAGAATCTCTATGAAATCTAAAACTTCATCTGTGTCACATGTCACAGAGATGCTATATATAATGGAAAAATAAACAGGCATTTCCCAGCATACGATTCCCTGTATGTTTGGCCAAATGAAGCATCAGTGGATTTAATTCCTGCGAAGGTTTTTATCAGTCAGCCTTGTGACTGAAGACTATAACACTAACTTTGATTTTTCATTATGCTTTCTCTGGGCAGAAAGCAGAGCCGAAAGCTTTCTTTTGTCAGAGGAATAGACGAAGATAATAACATACATATAAAACATGCCTCTCAAAGATGTCTGGAACTTACAGTTTACAGCAGAAATGTGGACATCAGTTAAGTAATAGAATAAGTTGGTCTGACTTCCATTGGTTAGTTCCAACTAGATAAAAAAATAATATAAAATTGAGGACTGCTGGGGGCTCTGCCTTGGATACATAGTTCCCCTACCCCTGGACTAGAGTACACTTCTGGAATTAACTGTTGAATGTGCGAATCAACAGGTAGGTAAATCTCACTGACTGAATGAGTTTACCGTACTTGAGACCAACAAGATGCAATCCAACAAGAGAAAATCCCAGGAATGACCTAACCACATATATAGAGGGCACAGCTTGGAAGAGTTATTTGTTTGGATTATAACTCCCATAATTCACTCTCCACTGTGGCTAGTGTCCACATTAGATGGGGGATTCTGGGACTTGTAATCCAAAAAAATACTCATACCTCCACATTTGCTGGACTTAGAGGTACAGGACCCCGTGAAAGTGGAAAAACTGCAAATAACTGTAGCTCCCCAAACCATATTTAACACCCACAAAAGTATGATCCATACATTCAACGAACCATGGATGCTTTTCAGGCATTGGGATTCCTACGCAAGGCAGAAGTGGCCGGCCGGTGGGGCTTGCCACCATCTCCACTGCTGTCCTATGACATTTTTAATAGGGACCTGCAAGCTTTGTTTGGTCTCGTGAGGCTTACAGTCCCTACTAAAAATGGCATAGGGCAGCAGTGGAGGCAGCAGCAAATAATCCATGAATAATCAAATCTGCAAAAGCGAAACCCACAAATGTGGAGGGTGACTGTACTTTTCCCCCTGAAAATGTAGTGGTGGAGGCGTGACGGAAAGATAGGGGCAATCATAGGTCATTTCATCTGATCTGCACTGGCTGTCTGTATATATCCAGGCTAATGCTAGAGGCATATTTTATTATTTACTTAGTTTGGTTGAGTTACCATTTAAGGATGAAACCCCTCTCAAATCAGCTTTGAAGAGAGCCTTCAGATCTACAACCATCTAACAGATAATTACTGGGGGGGGGACAACATCCTCCATCAAATAGAGGAGAAAGACTGAGTACTGACACCAAATAGATGCCAAGTAGACACTACAACAAACTAACCAGGATCATGGTTTTCATAGGTTCTTCCCACTTTCCCTGTTCAGCATCTGGGGCTGTGCTCCAAATGCCCAAGGCTCAATGGGAGACAGTGATGACCTGTACCCTTTTGGTGGTGGCACCCACATTATGGAATGCTCTCCCATCTGAGAATCTCTAAGCCCTAGTGCTTTGTAGTTTTTGCTCTTTGTTCAAAACCTGGCTGTTTAGCAAGAGTTTTGCCTGAATTTCTCTCTTGTTATTGCCCTTTGGTCCACAAGGGTGGGGGTGTTTACAAGTTACAGCTGTTCTTTCCAGTTTTGAAGCATCTTGTTTTCTATAGTGTTGGTATTTTTTTTTATTTTGTAGATTTAGCATTCTTGTATGTATTTTTTATTGCTGTGAGCCACTTTGAATTTCCAAATGATGGTGATAGAAACAAAGAATGAAATAAGTTATGAGTGCTTCCTGAGAAGCTCAGTTTCTGAGAAAGCTTTAGTGAAAAGAATAGGAAGCAGGAACCGGTAGCTACTTCACTCCACTTAGAACAGAGGGGAGCATCATATTCCCCCAGACCACATATGACCCCACTTACTTTAAATAAATGGGGAGCACACCTCCAACATTTCACAGATGAAAAGCAGAACATGTGTCAATGAGCAACATAAGAGTGGGTCAAGATGGCAACAATTGTTAATGAGGTAGAAAATAGAAGCTATGGGAGGCTGTACCTATTTGCTTTTGCCTGAGTCTACTAGGCAGTACAAGATTCTAGCCTTCCCCTTTACTCCCCCCTGCTTAATTAATTGAATGCAAACTACTGTTACTGCCCTGGCTAGCCCGAGCTTTGGGGATATAAAAGATATCTTTTGATATCACTAATTCGGCTTCACATATCCCTTCCACGTGCTTGCGAGGCCCCCAGAAAAGCACGCATACAGGCTCGGCCGATAATCGCTGTAATATTCCTAGACAATACACGCAGGCCAGAAACAGCCGACTCACAGCTTTAGGAGACCTCAAGGCAAGTACCTCCATTAGGTATGCAAGCAGCTCTCAAAAGATCCTCCGCCTCGCGCTGGCAACTTGATGATCGAACTATACAACGCTCAAGAACTCCGCATTTGCATACCGGCTACTCTATTGATAAATTGGCTATAATTCAATCATTCAAATTCTGACCTTTCGGAGGCTTTATCTCCAGCTCCAAATCTATTGTTTTCCCAAAGTCCGACCTAGCCTGCGGTAACAAATTCTCCTTATAAAAACCCCTGACTTTCAACGCTTCCTTGGATGGCTCCCGAGTTCCAGACCGCCTTGCTACCGCTTTGCTTGGTGAGCTTCCCCTCAGCTCCACCTGCTGAGATACATCGAACCCCAACTTCACTCTCCATTTTCTTCTGGACTTCAGGACAGGTTTCGTATCACCCGAACCAACTATCCCTCTGAAAATCCCGCTATCTTACTCACATCTTTATTTTCCTTAGTTATCTGTATGCTTGTGTTGCTTACATTGTGTTCCTGTATTTAATAAAGATCATTCATTATTTTCCAACCGGTTTGCTTCTTGACTTGGCCTGACCCCGTAAACACTGGGTTGCAAGATCCTGCTAAGTTACCCTGCCTCTTGTTTTGCCAACTTGTGCTCTGAACTAATTTCCCCAATGTATAGCAATTTGGTGTCCCTCACGGGACTCCCAGAAAACAGGGTAACACTACTTTTGCACTTTGAGCTCCATTTTGCAGCCACTGAAGTACAACGAAGACAAAGGAGGACAGGAAGAGGAGGAGAGAGAAACTGGGACATTTTGAAAGCAGTTGAAAAAGTGGAAAGACAGAGGATCAATTCAAACTGTACTTGCCAAACTGGGGCAGTTGGAAGTATGATGGACTATGTGACCACCTCTGTTTAGGAAAGCCTCTAGAAAGGATTCAAGCTTCACCTATCTCACTGGTTTATTGTGCAGTTAAGGTAGACTATACACTGCCTTTCTAAATGTAACATTAACAGTTCTTTTGCTTCATATTGACTTCTGCACTAAGCATATGGCCTATACATTCTGTTCTGTCCTTTATTTACATCTTGGTTTCATCCAAAAATGGAATTCAAAGCAGCTTATCAAATTAAAAGAAATGCAAGTTAAAAAAACAAGTAGCAAATGAACAAACAAACAAATAAAATAAAATAATGTGTGTGTGTGTGTGTGTGATGGTTCAAATAGTATTTAAACTGCCTCTAGGATTTAAACTGTTAATTTAAAAGTGAAAAGTAAAAGTAGTATAGCTCTTTAAATGCTAATTTCTTGAGCCCTTTTGTATTAAACAGTTATAGTACTGTAATGCCATTTTAACAACTGCCATGGTTTCATTCCATGGAAGGCTGTGGTCTCCAGTTTAGGGAAGGGGATTTAGAATTCCAAAGAACTTCTCCAAACCCCAGGAGTTGATAGGACATTGCCATGCAGTTAAACTGGAATCATTGTGCTTTAATTCTGTAGTCTAAAAGAGTCCTTGTAAAATAACCAGTACTCAAAAACCAGAGCAGTTCCCTTTAATGCTTAGTTTACATTTCACCTTAGCAAGAATTTTCGTGCATAGACTTAGGAAAGTGAGGTTATTATCGTTTTATCCCACTTGTGCAATATGGCAGTCCCAATACTGACCAAGGACAGTTCTGTCATTGGGTAAGATGAGGACACTGCTCCAGGCAGCAGATGTTCCATATTGTAAAAAAGCAACAACTGTCGAAGATGGGAAGAGGCACTTGTAGAATTTTCAGCCTCATATGCCAAAATAACTTTCATGGCTTTGTGTACAATATAACTAGACTTGAGTTGTTTTGGGGACCTACATATGGTGCTGTACCTCGGGCAGCAAAATCTCTTGAGTTGGCCCTGGTACCAATCTACTTCACAGAGTTGCTCTTAGACTTGCCGGGGCTGTGATGTGCTTCATATGTGACACTGAAATGTGTTCTATACATGCTAGAAAGACAGAAAGGCTGTTTGAAAGACAGAAGAAAAAAAGTGATGCATTTTATGTATGTGCATAATAATCTAAATGCTCTGTGGCAACTGGTTGTTTCAAAGCACATGACACATGAATATATATTCTCTCCAAGACTGCGTCTAATGTAATGAATGGGGAAACAGACAGGAAATTTGTGAGCTTATTATCAGCCACAGGAAAAGGAGCCAGAATCTGGCTTTTACCACCAAATCCCTTTTGTGACATTCTTGAACCTCAGCTGTGTTTTCCCTTCTGGAAAAAACTGAAGCAATAATTGCAACAAGAAATAAACACATATTTCACTGAAAGCATCTCTCTCTCTCTCTCTCTCTCTCTCTCTCTATATATCCATCATAGACCCTATGGGAGCACAATCACAGTAGCTCACACAAAAATCTCACATAGGATATGAGATATCCTAGTCCTAACACAAGTCTCAGATCTGATAAAATGCCTGACATATTTGATGAAACTGAGCTATGGCTTAAGAAAAAAACAGATGAAACATTTATCACATCATTTGTCTTACACACATTTTTTTTAAAGCATAAATGTGTGAGAGAAATTGAGACTGTGTTGTGAACAGCAGGGGAATTTAATCTTTTGCTTCAAATGTAGTCCAGTATTCTGCATCAGCTACTTAGTTAACTAACTTAACTAAAGCTCTCCTGGCCTGCTCCCCCTTCCCAAAATCTGACAGAAACAGCATTCTCCCATCCTCTGAGCACTGGCAGAATGGACCTAATTTTCTCCATGCAGCTGAAGCCTGGCAAAGTAGACTGGGGGAAAGAGTTATGACTGTGGTGACAAGGTCACAAATGTGACTCAGTAGCAATTGTGAATATGGGACAGTTAACCTAGATATACTCATCTGTAACTGTTTTGTATTCACAATAGCTGCTGAGTCATGGTTGTGTCACTATTGCCACAATAGTAACTCCCTCCCATTCACTTCACCCAAGTGCATCAGGTTAATTTAGAGCACGGGTGGCCAGAGGTGTATTCAGGATGGGGCAAGTAGGGCACCTGCCTCAGGGGCCAGTGCCAGGGGGTACAAAAAACTGTGCATGTAGGAGTGAGGATAAGAAGATAGGGGTGCAATTTCCATGCTTGCCCTAGGTGTTGTTTATGCCAGATACACCACTGTGGGAGGGAATTCCATCACCTTCCAGATGTGGTTGAACTGCTACTCCAGCATCGTTTACTATTGCCTATGCTGGTTAGGGCTGCTGGGACCTGGAATTCAACAACCTTTGGAGGACTGCATCATTTCCATCCCTGATCTAGACAGTGGAAAACAAGCTGTGTGGTGGACCTGGATACCTATACCACAGGGGTGGGGTGGCTGGCTACCCCAAAATGTGCCACCTGAGATATTTACCTCACTGAGCCTAATGCAAAAGCAGGCCTGCCCCCCACCAGCTATCAACAGCTGTAGGTGTAATGCATGAGAATTCCACACCCAGGTACTCACATGGCTAGACTAGTTGATCAGAGTTTTTGTTTTTGGTAATGAAGTTTAGGTACTAGTGGTGGGTAGGTAGAATGGTAGCTCAATGGAGGAACACACATGCATTGGCTGAAGGAAATCCTGGCCTTGATCCCTTTAATCCATTTGATCCATTTAAAGGAACCTTTTTCTCTGCCCAAAACCTTGGAGGACCATGGCCAACCAAAATAGTTGGTATGGGGCTAGATGACTAGGGAGCTCTCAGGGGTAGCAGGGGCATCCACCTCAGTGCTTAAACTCTGGCCACAAACTGCCACTGGCTACATTGGGATGGACAATACCTCCCAACTGTCCTATTTCAGTCCCGGTATCACAGCTGATAAAACAGAAAAAACAAACTGAATAGCTCCCAGCTCGTTATTTACTTCCAGGCAGTAAGTACAAGGTCATAAACAAAGTCCAACAGGCTTCCAAGGCAAGGGAGTGTCCAAGGTCAGTCGGAGTATTCAGCACAGTATCTAGCAGGGTGGAAGGTCAGACAAGCTCTAACAACCCGGAGGGGAAGGGTGGCAGCTATATGGGTCTGAAGTGTAATGTAGCCGTGGTTTGATTAACTGTTGCCATTTATAAATTCTAAGAGATTGACACTGGCTTTCTCTTTGCTGTCAGCGATCTGCAAAGGTGGGTACAGGTAAGTGCTCTTCTGGGTCTGAAGGGGCAGGAGTCTCTGCTGGAGCTGGCACCACCCCTTGTTCTGTTTGTGGCACTGTAACCTCTTCCTGTACAGCAGGTCCTGGTACGTCCCCTGTTTCAGCCTCTGAATCAGAGTCTATGTTCGGGAAGCAGGGCATGACACCAAGGCTGTTTTTGATGACCTCAGTGCTGCTCTCAAATTAACTTCTGGTTGACTTCCTCTTTCCATAAAAGGAAGAGTTTTAAAAAGTAAAAAAGAGAGGCTGAAGGAGGTGCAGCAAGAGGTAGGGCCCTCCAACATTGCATGGAAAGCTAACATGCCCCCCTACCCAGCCCCTGGCAGCTCCCCAGTCCTGATCTAGATAGACCAGTCATCTTCTGACTCAATGGCCTGAATTCTATTGGATAATTCTAACCAGAGTGGACTTGTTGAATCAATTAGTGAACAGTTAGCCAATATATAGCCAACATATAGGTAGATCTCATTGATTCAGTAAGTCTGAGCTTGTTGAGACTCACAGCAGGATTTAAAACAATGTAAGGCAGCTTCAGAGAGCCAGCGTGGTATAGTGGTTTGAACATTGGACTATGACCCCGTAGACCAGGGTTCAATTCCCCACTCAGCCATGGAAACCTACTAGGTGACCTTGGATGCATCATGCATACTCAGCCTCAGAAAACCCCATGATAGCGTTGCCTTAAGTCAGAAATTACTTGAAAGCACACAACAACAACAACGACAACAAGAACACAGTTTCATATGTCCACATCCTTTAATATGGTGGCAGCAGAGCCTCACCAATTGCTCTTAAATCATTAACAGGACATCCAGCAGAGTCCATTAGACTGCAATCCCTGCTGGCCCTAATGAGCGCGGCCTATGGTCTGGGACGGTGGGAAACGCAATTCAGCTATTTATGGAAGGCTGCAGGTTGCCTGTGTCTGAGCTGATGGATGGAGAGATTCAAATGGGATGAGTGGACTCCAACCAGGGCTGGCCTGAGACTTTAAAGACTTAAAGGGAGTAATCAGCATCGTCAGTGACTCCCAGAACCAAATTATGGAGGTGAGAAAGAAAAAAGGAGAAATATGCTGTCTATGCCCAGCAGTATTCTAAGCACTAAGGAGAAGCCTCATGCAGCGCACATTGCAGCAATCAGTCTAATAGCTGGGCAGTCAAAATAACAACAACAGTTCCTTTGCTTTCTAGGAAGGAGTACCACTGGAAAATTGTAACCCCGTATTTCAGCACTCAGTGCTGCAGTTAAAAAAAAAATTCTACTCTTTTTCCCGTGAAGGGAGCCAATGTAGCATAGGGTACATGTAAAAAAGGGAAGGGTCACATTCACAAGGGAAAAGAAATCCATGATTGTGGGACTGCCATCAAGAAGGCTCAACCCTTGCTCCCACCAAATTAGTACTTGCTAAAGGTAGGCAAAAGAGTAGAAACTGCAAAAGTCATCTTAAAACTTAGCTACATTCATATGAGTGGAGGAGATCTTTGTTGTCATCTTTGTTGTTGTTTTTGTTGTGTGCCTTCAAGTAGTTTCTGACTTATAGTGACCCTAAGGTGGGCCTATTACAGGGTTTTCTTGGCAAGTTTTGTTCATGCCTTTGCTTTCCTCTGAGGCTGAGAGAATATGATTTGCCCAAGGTCACCCAGTGGGTTTCCACAGCCAAGCGGAGATTCAAACCCTGATCTCCATAACTCTAGTTGAACACTGAAACCACTACACTGTTACTGCCCTGGTTAGCCTGAGCTTGTGGGATATAAAGATATCTTTTGATATCAATAATTCGGCCTCACATACCCATTCCCTTCCACGTGCTTGTGAGGTCCCCGGACAAGCTCGCAGACAGGCACGGCCGATAATCGCCGTAATATTCCAACACAATACAGGCAGGCCAGAAATAGCTGACTCGCAGCTTCAGGAGACCTCAAGGCAAGTACCTCAATTATGTATGCACGCAGCTCTCAAAAGATCCTCTGCCCTGCGCTGGCAGCCTGATGATCGGACTATACAGCGCCCAAGCACTTCGTGTTTGCGTACTGGCTACCCTATTGACAATTTGGCTATAATTCAATCATTCAAATTCTGACCTTTCGGAGGCTTTGCCTCCAGCCCCAAATCCATTGTTTTCCCCAAGTCCGAACTAGCCTGCGGTCACAATTTTCCCTATAAGAACCCCTGACTTTGAGCACTTCCTTGGATCGTTCTTGGCTTCCATCCTGCCTTGCTGCGCTTTGTCCAGCGAACCTTCCCCTCAGCTTCACGTGCTGAGATCCACGCTCCCCAGCTTCTCCGCTTCCAACCAGGCTTCAGCACAGGTGGAGTACTACCCAAATCAACAACTCCTCTAAAAATCCCTCTATCCCACTCCAACCTTTATTTGTTTAGTTATCTGTGTGAGTGTGCTGCATACACTGTTTGATTGTATTTTTAGTAAAACAACATTTATTATTTCAACTTCTGTGTGCCCCTTGACTCGGCCTGACCCCATAAACATAGGGTTCAAGATCTCACTGCGTTACCCTGCCTCTCATATTGCTAGCCTGTGCTCTTGGCTAATTTCCCCAACTTAAATAATTGAGAGTGCATTTAGGTGTCCCTCTCGGGACCCCCAGAAATCAGGGTAAAAACACCTTGCCAGCTGTCCCTAGATCAGATCTTACACCTGTTCATTAATAACAGCCATTCATTGCTTCCTGTCAGGTGAGTACAAGACACCATCTCCAGGTAACCACTTCCCAGCAAATCATGATGATGATGACGACGACGACGACGACGACATCCCACCTTTTCCCAGTTTGGGACTCAAGTAGGCTTACAATAGTTCAAAACAAACATAGATAAAAAACTCACAGAATACAGAAGTTAAAATGTAATTAAACTATCAAACTGTTACTGCCCTGGCTAGCCCGAGCTTTGGGGGATATAAAAAGATATCTCTTAATATCAACAATTCGGCTTCACATACCCATTCCCCTCCACATGCTTGCGAGGCCCTCGGACAAGCACGCATACAGGGTCAGCCGATAATCGCCATAATATTCCAAAACAATACAGGCAGGCCAGAAATAGCCAACTCGCAGCTTTAGGAGACCTCAAGGCAAGTACCTTCATTAGGTATGCACGCAGTTCTCAAAAGATCCTCTGCCCCATGCTGGCAGCTTGATGATCTGACTATACAATGCTCAAGTACTCCTCGTTTGCATACCGGCTATCCTATTGACAATTTGGCTATAACTCAATCATTCAAATTCTGACCTTTCAGAGGCTTTGTCTCCAGCCCCAGATCTATTGTTTTCCCCCAGTCCAAACTAGCCTGCGGTCACAATTCTCCTTATAAAAACCCCTGACTGTGAGCGCTTCCAGGGATCGCTCTTGGCTTCCATCCCTCCTTGCTGTCGCTTTGTCCAGCGAGCCTTCCCCTCAGCTCCACGTGCTGAGATCCACGCTCCCCATCTTCTCCGCTTCCAACCCGGCTTCAGGACAGATGAAGTATTACCCAAACCAACAACTCCTCTAAAAACCCCTCTATCCCACTCCAACCTTTATTTCTTTAGTTGTCTTGTGTGAGTGTGCCGCATACACTGTTTTGATTGTGTTTTAATAAAACACCATTTATTAGTTCAACTCCTGTGTGCTCCTTGACTCAGCCTGACCCCGTAGACATAGGGTTCAAGATCCTGCTAAGTTACCCTGCCTCTCGTAACGCTAAAGCAGTGCCCAGAGCTAATCTTCCCCACCTATTGTTGAGCACAATTTGGTGTCCCTCACGGGACCCCCAGCACACAGGGTAACAAAATGATTAAAAACAATTTCAAGACATAAGCCATTAAAAACAACAAATTTAAAAATCCAACTCGCTATACATATGTTTCCTCCTAACAACTCAGTTCTTAGAAGCCTTTGGAAAAGGGAGGTCTTCACCTTCACCTGCAAGGAGATGCCAGTCGGACTATCTGCAAAGAGAGTTCCAGAGCCTGGGAGCAGCCATAGAGAAGACCCTTTCCTACCAAGTATACCTGCAAAAGTAAAGTGACAGAATGTACAGTCTTCCCAGAAGATCTCAAAACACAGAGATGTCCATATGAAAAAATATAGTCCTTCATAAGATTTTATAGGTCATCACCAGATCTGTGAATTGTGCCTGGAAATTAACCAGCAGCCATGGAGCTATTGCAACAAGTGAGTTGTGTACTCCTTGTTACCAGCTCCAGTTAATCTGGCTCCAGCTCTTTGGATCAGCTGAAATTTCTAAACACTCTTCAGAGGATGCCCAACATACAGTCTGTTACAGTAATCCAACAGGGGTGTAACAAAGGTATGTGTCACTTAAATATGCAATGCACTCCTGGCAAGGGCCAAACCCTATGCTTTGGGACTCAGGATTGAATCCAAGAGCACACCCAACTGCAGATATGTGTCTTCAGTGGGAATGTAAGCCTTCCATCATAGGCCAAATTCCTATTCCCTAATTTACATTTCAACTGAGCAGGAGCACCTCTGTCTTGCCTGGGTTAAGTTTCAATTTGTTCACCCTCATTCAGTCCATTATTGATGATAGGTATGCATTTAGGACCAATACAACTTCCTTGGCTAGTGGCAGAAAGCAGTAGTAGAACCCTCAAACTCCAGGCAATCTCTCCCAGCAGTATCATGTATATGTTAAATAACATGCGGTACTTGGCAGAAAATAGCAAAGACTTGAATGATTATTGAAGAAAATCAAGGCAGAAGGTGCAAAGGAAGACTTACAGAAGAACATTAAGAAAAGAAGAATAATGACCACAAATGATTTATGTAACATTAAAGTAGATGATGAAAGAGTTCAAGATTTTCCATACTTTAGCTCAGTCATTAATTAGAATGGAGACTGCAGTCAAGCAATCAGAAGAAAACTAAGAATTGGAAGAGCAGCTATGAAGGAACTAGACAAGATCCTGAAATGTAAAGATATATCACTGAATACTCAAATGATTGTCCATACCATTGTATTTCCAATTTCTGTGTACGGTTGTGAAAGCTGGACAGTGAAGAAAGACAATAAGAAGAAAATCAACTCCTTTGCAGTGTGATGCTGGAGAAGAATCCTATGGATAGCCTGGACTGCAAAAAAGACAAATGAATGGGTCCCAGAGCAAATCAAGAGTGAGTTCTCCCTAGAAGCCAAAAGGACTCAACTGAGGCTGTTGTATTTTGGCCATATCATGAGAAGACCTGACTCTCTAAAAAAGACAATAATGCTTGATAAGGTAGAAGGTAGTAGGAAAAGAATAGAAAACAACTGGCTCTGCACATGGTGCCACCGTCAACGGTTTGGGTTTTTGGAACACGGCCTGAATTTCCATGAACGTGGACTTCTGGCAAGGGATGGGCTGCACCTCACGAAACTTGGCAGGAATATTTTTGCAAACAGTCTCGCAAGGAGGATTAAGAGGTCTTTAAACTAAGTTCTGCTGGGGAGGGAGATAATATTATTCAGGGCAAGGACTCGGCGAGTGCAGGGGAAAAAGGCCCAAATGATATTGGCCAAGTAGTACAAGTGTCCAATGGTGGGAGGAGTAGAAACTATAGTACAGGACTTGCAGGAAGGGCCCAGGGACTTAAGTGTCTCTACACTAATGCGTGGAGTATGGGAAACAAGCAAGATGAACTCGAACTCCTAGTACAACAAAATAAATACGATTTGATAGGCATCACTGAGACCTGGTGGGATGAGTCTCAGGATTGGAATGTAGGAATAGAGGGGTATAGCCTATTTCGTAGAAATAGACCAAACAAGAAAGGAGGAGGAGTAACCTTGTATGTCAAGGATGTTTTCACCTGTCAAGAGATCCATGACTTAAACCCAGAAAGCCAGGTTGAGAGCATCTGGGTAAGAATTAAGGGAGTGAGAAACAATAGGGATATTCTGGTGGGGGTTTACTACAGACCTCCAACCCAGACTGAGGACCTTGATGATGCCTTCCTCAACCAAATGACTGCACATTCAAAAAACAGAGATACAGTAATATTGGGAGATTTCAATTACCCGGATATATGTTGGCAGTCAAACTCTGCCAAGACAGCAAGGTCCAGCAAGTTTCTTGCTTGTCTTGCAGACAATTTCATGGTCCAGAAGGTGGAAGAGGCCACAAGGGGATCAAATATTCTAGATCTGATCCTGACCAACAGGGATGACCTTGTTAATGAGGTAGAAGTGGTTGGATCTTTAGGAGAGAGTGACCATGCCCTATTGGAATTTGGCATTCAGTGGGAAGGAGAGGATAAGTGTAGCCAGACACTCATCTTAGATTTTAAAAAAGTGGACTTCTGTAAACTTAGGGAGCTGCTGGCTGAAATTCTGTGGTCAAGAATAGTGAAAGGGAAAGGAGTTCAGGAGGCATGGGAGTTCCTTAAAAGGGAGATACTGAAGGCACAGTCTAAAACTGTGCCAATAAGGAGGAAAAATGGAAGGCATCTGAAGAAACCAGAATGGTTGACTAAAGAACTCTCAGTTGAGCTAAGTGTTAAGAGAAACATGTACAGGAAATGGAAGAAGGGGGAAACCACCAAAGAAGAATTTAAGCAAGTAGCCAGGAGATGTAGGGAGAAGGTCAGAAAGGTTAAAGCACAGAACGAACTTAGGCTGGCCAGAGACATTAAAAACAACAAAAAGGGCTTTTTTAAATATGTCCGCAGCAAAAGGAAAAACAAGGAGACGATAGGGTCGCTGCGCAGAGAAGTTGGCAAATTACTAAAAGGGAGAAGAGAAAAAGCAGAACTACTTAACACCTTCTTTGCCTCAGTTTTTTCCCAGAAGGATACAAGCACTCAACCTGGCGGTTGGGGAGCAGGGGAGGAAGCAGGGGAAATGCGGCACATAATAGGTAGAGAGGTGGTACAGGAATACCTGGCCACACTGGATGAATTCAAGTCTCCAGGGCCAGATGAATTGCATTCTAGGATATTAAAAGAACTGGCAGAGGTCATTTCAAACCGCTTGCTATAATCTTTGAGAAATCTTGGAGAACAGGAGAAGTTCCAGCAGACTGGAAGAGGGCAAATGTTGTCCCCATCTTCAAGAAGGGAAAAAAAGAGGACCCAAATAATTATCGCCCAGTCAGCCTGACATCAGTACCCGGAAAGATCCTGGAGCAGATCATTAAGCAGTCAGTTTCTAATCACTTAGAAAGTAATGCGGTAATCACGAGAAGTCAACATGGATTTCTCAAAAATAAGTCATGCCAGACTAATCTTATCTCTTTTTATGATAGAGTTACTAGCTTGATAGATGAAGGGAATGCTGTAGACATCGCATATCTCGATTTCAGTAAGGCCTTTGACAAAGTTCCACATGACGTTCTCACCAAGAAGCTAGGAAAATGTGGGCTGGACAGGGCTACTGTCAGGTGGATCTGTAACTGGTTGACTGACCATTCCCAAAGGGTGCTCACCAATGGCTGCTTTTCATCCTGGAGAGAAGTGACTAGCGGAGTGCCACAGGGTTCTGTCCTGGGCCCAGTGCTGTTCAATATCTTCATCAACGACTTGGATGAAGGAATAGAGGGCATGCTCATCAAATTTGCAGATGACACCAAATTGGGAGGGGTTGCTAATATGCCAGAGGACAGGATCAAAATTCAAAATGACCTGGACATATTGGAGAGCTGGGCCAAGGCTAACAAAATGAAATTCAACAGAGAGAAGTGTAAGGTCCTACACTTAGGTAGAAAAAATGGAAAACAGAAATATAGGATGGGGGACACATGGCTGGATAGCAGTACGTGTGAAAGGGATCTGGGAGTCTTGGTAGACCACAAGCTGAACATGAGTCAGCGGTGTGATGCGGCAGCCAAGAAAGCCAATGCAATTCTTGGCTGCATCAGTAGGAGTATGGTGTCTAGATCGAGGGAGGTACTGGTACCACTCTACTCTGTTTTGGTTAGACCTCATCTTGAATACTGTGTCCAGTTCTGGGCACCCCAATTCAAGAAGGACATGGTCAAGCTGGAGCAAGTCCAGAGAAGGGTGACCAAAATGGTGAGGGGCCTGGAAGCCATGCCCTATGAGGATAGACTTAGAGAGCTGGGTATGTTTAGTCTGCAGAAGAGAAGGTTAAGAGGGGACATGATAGCCATGTTTAAATATTTGAAGGGATGCCATGTAGAGGTGGAAGAGGGCTTGTTTTCTGCTGCTCCAGAGACCAGGACAAGGAGCAATGGATTCAAGCTGCAGGAAAGGAGATTCCACCTGAATCTCAGGAAGAACTTCCTGATGTTCAGGGCTGTCCAGCAGTGGAATATGCTCCCTCGGAGTGTAGTGGAGTCTCCTTCTTTGGAGGTTTTTAAGCAGAGGCTGGATGGCCATCTGTCGGGAGTGCTTTGAGGGTGTTCCTGCATGGCACGGGGTTGGACTGGATGGCCCCTGTGGTCTCTTCCAACTCTACATTTCTATGATTCTATGATTCTATAATTCTAAGAGGAAGACCGTGTTATAGATTGATAGACTCAATCAAGGAAGACACATCCCTGAATCTGCAAGACCTGAATGGGCTGGTTGATGATAAGGTGACTTGGAAGGCTCTCATCCATAGGGTCACCATATATTGAAGTCAACTTGACGGCAGTTAATAACAACAACAAAAACAGGACCAAGCCCTGACAGGCACTACAGGCCAACAGCCAATGAGTCAAACAAGAGTCCCCCAGCACCATCTTCTGAATTTGCTCCTCCAGGAAGGAACAAATCCTCTGTTAATTTGTGCTTCCAAGTCCCATCCCAGAAAGGTGGCCCAAAAGGATACCATGGCTTATAGTATCAAAAACCACTGAGAGCTCCAGCAGAACCAACAGGGACATAATCTCCCTGTCCAGTTCCCAGCATAGGTCATCCACCGAGGTGATCAAAGCTGTTTCTGTCCCATAGCCAGGCCTATTGAAGCAAGATTGAAAGGGATGTAGATAATCCATCCAGAAACTCCTGGAGCTGGGAGGCCAGAACATGCTCTAGTACCTTGCCCAAAAATGGAATGTCTGAGACTGACTGATAATTATCCAATGCAGTGGGATCCGGTGAGGGCTTTTTTAGCCATGGTTTTATAACTTTATAACAGCTGGAACTTTGCCTTGTTTTAGTGAGGCATTCACCACTTCCTCGACGGACTTGGCCAGTCTCCTCCTTGCTTTTTTACGAGCCAGGAACGGCAAGGATCTAACACACATGTGCTCTCACCTTTCCAAGAATCCTGTCTAGAAAACGCAATCCTATTACACGAATTGAAAATTATCCATTATCACCAGACAAGCAGGGACCAAACTTACATCTACCGGAGCAGAACTGAACAATTTCATCTGCAAATTGTCAGGCAAGTTGTTCACAGCAGGTTGTCAAGTGGTCTGGATTTTTCCCTCCCAGGCCCATGTGTAAAGGAACTCTTGACCACTCAGAATAGCAGCGATGGTCACATCTTTGCAGATTCAATGGAGACAGAGAAGAAATTTGTCTTTATTGCCTGCGTTGCCCTATGGTAGATCTGTCCATGACAGCAGAACTAGAGACAGTTCCTTAGATAACCTCTAGCCCATGTTTGATTGGCCCTGTTCTGGGATTCTTGCAGTGGTGTATCTAGGCTCAACAGAGCCTAGGACAAGTGTGGAAGTTGCACCCCAGGTGCTCCTGCCACCGCTACCGCCCCCCGCACTGGGCCAGAAAGGACCCCAGTGAGGGCAGGGGATGGTGGCAGGCTTGGTCCAGGTGGCACGGGTGTGTGTGTGTGTCAGCTTTTTTACACCCCCTGGCATTGGCACCTGGGGTATCCACCCCAGTTGCCCCACCCTAGATAAGCCTCTGGTTTCCTGCCATCATCAAACTAGTCCCTGTCTCAATCATTTCATTGCTTCCAGCTCCTTAGAAAACCAGGGTTGGGGGGCAGTTTGGCTCCACTCCATGAGAGAAGATGCTCAGGAGCAATTGTGTTAACCAGCAGACTATTTCCCCATTCCAGAGGTTGAGCAAGACTCTGACAGAATTTCTACCAAGGCAGCAGAAAACTCTCTAAGAGCCAATAAGCCTCCTGAAGCAGACCATCTTAATGGGTCTTCCACCCCTGTAGAGATTCTGAGTCCCAACAAGTCTAAATTCCACCAGCTAGTGACATGACAACAGAACTACAGACAGTTCCTTCCCTCCCAGATCATCATCACTCCATCCAGCACAGAAAATGAGGTCCAGAATGTGCCTCAGCAACATGGCCCAACAGTAACTTTCTCAAGCTCTGGGAAAGGGAAAATATAAATGCAACTAATAACGATGGAAAAGTTCATTGCGTTCATCGGTTGAGGGGAAAGACATTCCCTTTGTTTTAATCTGGGTCACTGTTTTCTATGAAAAGAGTTGAATTTTCATTAGTGAGAGCTGAATTTTTATTAATGAGGCCTGCTCAGACTGTAGAACACTTTGTTACAAATGCTAGGAATGTACTCCAACAAAACATAGTCGTCTCAGACACTCTGTGATGTGGCTCTGGGAGAGCCAAACGCAGCATTCTGCAGGAGTGCCATTCATCTTTTGCGTCTGTGCTAGGTTCATAATCAAAAACTGTGGTGAAATTAATTATCACAGTGGATTGAAAGAAGAGAAGCTGCATTGGCTGGAACTTTCATTCTTGGAACTCTCTGCTGGAGAGTTTCTATCTTCTTTGAAAAACAGCATTGGAGTATTAAGTAATATAATTCATTCAAATATGGCAGATCTTCCCTTTCCCATCTCTCCTTCCAAATCTGGCTTGCATCGTACCTGCTGTAGTGTTTATATTCATTTTGCTAATTATATGCTAATTTGTATGTCTGTATGGTACCTGTGTGCATACATCCAGGCATACATTAATATACTATGAAGAAATAATAGGTGTGCTTGTGTTGCATCCTGATTCATTGATTCAGATAAAAGCCCACTACATAGGCTGATTTGAAAGCTGTTGTGTTTGAACTGAGAGACAGCATACTGTAGTGGTTTGAGCATTGGACTACAATCCTGGAGACCAGGGTTCAATTCCCCCCTTGGCCATGGAAACCCACCAGGTGACCTTGGGTGTGTAACACACTCTCAGCCCTCAGAAAACCCTGTGATAGGTTCACTTTAGGGTTGCCATAAGTCAGAAACAGCTTGAAGACACACAGCAACAATAATGTTTGAATTGGGGGCTGAATTTGAATCATGTCCAAAGTTTCATGTTTCCCACTGGAATACAAAAGATGACTGTAACTGTTTTGTAATTTCACAGAGTTGTAGAGTGTTTATGAGGTTATGAACCAGGGCTCTTCTATGCTACATGACACTACACAGTTGAAACAGTGACTACTGTAGCTCTGTCCTATGCAATCCTGGAATTTTTAGTTTCATTCTCTGCCAGAAACCTCTACAGTTTCACCAAAGTAGAAACCCCAAGTTTCCAGCCAATACAGTTAAAGTGATATCAAATTACTATAACTGTGCAGTGTGAAAGGGGACTAGGGACAGGCAATTGTGCCTGGGCACTGCTTTTGGGGGCAGTTGGGTCTTGAAGGGTGTATTCTTTGTTTTGCTTTGGGTTTATTGTGATTTTTTGTGTTTTCTTTTAATCCTGCAATGGTTATATATTGAGGGTGCTTTGGCTGGAGATCCTGCATTAAGCGCGGAGTGGGATGGAGGATGGACTCAATGGCTCATGAGGCCCCTTCCCACCCTATGATTCTATGTGAAGCATATACTGGCAGGGCAGCAAAATGGGTGATGTCCTTTGGCACAGTGCCTTGCGAGGTGCATGAAGCAGCAGATGTTTTCAACAGACTGGGCTTGGTTTTCTTCCCAAACCAGATACAGACGCACAGTCTGGGTTTTGGTCCTCAAGCAGCATACATAACTCCCAATGACACTTCAACCCCTTTGCTGGTATTTTGGCAGTATTCAAACAGATTCTAATGTAGCAGACCAATCAGTTAAACATCAGATTATTAATCATATTTTTTTAAAAAACTGTAAATGAATAGCACAAGTTTTTTAAGAGCTGGAACCAAAAAGGAAGACTTTTCCGAAAAGATGCGTAAGCCAGAGCTGGTAAGTCTGTCTCATGTCATGCATGGGTCTTTCCCACAAAAGCTATAAATCCTTGCTTCGTAAAAGATATCTAAACAAAGCACGTAGGTCTGTTTTGTTTCATTTCCCTGACAGAACCCATTCATGCAAGTAAACAGAACTTCTGAAAATTATCCAAGTAAATTGAGCTCAGTTCCTTTTTCTACTCCAAGGGAGTCACTGGGTGTGCCCTTTACTGTAAGGCATCATCTCTTCTATTTCTAGGTTGTGCATGCTGTTGGTTGTATAATCCCAGAGCATCAGTCCTTCTCTCTCTCTCTTTTTCTCTCTCTCATTCTCTCTCCCTCCTTTTCTCCCATGTTGGGGGGGGGGCAGTTATCAGCAAACTTATGAGGATCCTGAAGTCTGCAAAAGTACAGAAATGCTTAGAGATAAAAATCCTAAATTGGGGATGGGTGCAGAATAGATGTGGATCCATGGACGTAGAACTCTGCAACTGTTGAAAGGAATGGGATTGCAACAGAGTGGAATTCTTGGAGCCCTGAACAGAAGTACTCCACTCTGAAACATTTTGCTCCATTTTGTTAACTATTTCTGAAAACAGGGATGGAGACAAGTCCTCTGTCCTCAATCCGTATAGTGATTAGATTAAAACTTGCCGAATGGTCATAATAGCTGAAAAAAACTTTTTAATATTTTTTTTTACTATTCAGACCTGAGTTGATTAAAATTCAGCCTTCTGTTACCCTGATTTCTGGGGGTCCCGGGAGGGACATCTGAATGTGCTCAAACAACGGGGAGGGAATTGGCGCAAAGCACAAGTTGGAAATGCAAGAGGCAGGGTAACGTAGTGAGATCTTGAACCCTATGTCTATGGGGTCAGGCCGAGTCAAGGATGAGGCAGATGTTGAAATTAATAATAATTATTTTATTAAAAACACAATCAAACAAATGTATGCAACACACTCACGCAAGAAACTAAAGAAATAAAGGCAGGAGCGGACAGAGGGATTTTTGAGGAGGTTTGGTATGGGAGATACTACACCTGTCCTGAAGCCTGGTTAGAAGTGGAGAAGTTGGGGAGCACGGATCTCAGCACGTGGAGCTGAGGGGAAAGCTCACTGGACAAAGCGACAGCAAGGCAGGATGAAAGCCAAGAGCAATCCGAGGAAGCGCTCAAAGTCGGGGGTTCTTATAGGGAAGATTGTGACCGCAGGCTAGTTCGGACTTGGGGAAAACAATGAGTTTGGGGCTGGAGACAAAGCCTCCGAAAGGTCAGAATTTGAATGATTGAGTTATCACCAAATTGTCAATAGAGTAGCCAGTATGCAAACGCGGAGTGCTTGAGCATTGTATAGTCCGATCATCAAGCTGCCAGCGCGGGGCAGGGGATCTTTTGAAAGTCGCGTGCATACATAATTGAGGTACTTGCCTTGAGGTCTCCTGAAGCTGCAAGTTGGCTATTTCTGGCCTGCCTGTATTTGTTTGGACTGTTACAGCGATTATTGGCCGAGCCTGTGTGCCTGCTTGTCTGGGGGCCTCGCAAGCACGTGGAGGGGAATGGGTATAGGAGGCCAAATTATTGATATCAAAAGATATCTTAATATTCCACAAGCTCGGGCTAGCAATGGCGGTAACACTTCATTAGATAGAAGTCAAGGAGTGTAGCACAGTGTAAAATACAGTGCTATGCTTTTCTTCTTCGGCCCTCTTCAGCCTCTTGCGTTGAATACAGCAGATTAAAACCTGCAGAGGTCATTGAGCAAACTATTAATTTTCATGTACAGCTTATGAGTTGGTGTGCCTTTCTCTTCCAGAATACCTGCTGTGTGTACCACAGTTTTAGTACCACAGAAGGTATGACTATATACTCCACTCCCAGGGCCAATCCTGCCCTTAGAATGAAGTAGCCATCTCAGGCAACAGATTCAGAGTGTCACAAAAGGGAACAGATAATAGTTTAATGGTAATGGGAGGAGGTGATTTGGTGGGATTTTGTGCCCTCTGTGCAGAATAATTTGTCTGGCTCTGGGCACTATGTATTTTAATGTGTGCGTGGGGCATTTTCTGTTCCACCTCCAGTGACAACATTTCTTGGGCGGGCCCAGACCACATCATACTATGGGTGTATCCACACCACACAATTTGAATTCTCTGGTAGAACTACAAATCCCAGGATTTCATAACATGAACCAGGGTAATTAAAGTGGTATGAAATTGACAGACTTGTGTAGGGTGGATATACTATAATAGTTTCAGTGGTAGTATTTTGGCTCAGGTCATATCTGACATACCAGTGAAGAAGAGTTAGAATAGATATATTGAAATACATGGAATTCTCCTTGAATTTTACCCATGGACTTGAGCAAGTAAAGATGATTGTGATACGATTTTACAGTTCACAACCCATGAATTCTCATAGAATAGCTGATCAAATGCTGTTCACTGCTTTCAGAAAAACTGGAGACTTCTTATTAATTACTGGAATATGCAAAGAGAGCTGTTGGCTTTGCCTCTTAACCACTTTGAATATAAATTGACCATAATGGGATATTTATTTGTTTAATTACAGATTCTGGATCTTTCCACACTACACTGTTATAGTGCTATTATTCCACTCTCAACATCTTGTGGAATTCTGGGGTTGTAGTTTACTGAGGCCAAAGAGCTCTCTGGTTGAGAATTCTAAATGTCCTTCCTTAAACTGCAAATTCCAGGACTCAATAGGATGTTGAAAAAGGAATAATAGCACTATAAGAGTGTAGTGTGGAAAGGCCTTCTGTTCATACATTTTTTGGTATAAGGAAATTATATATTTATTTGTCTGTTTTTCTTCTATGCTTGATTGGTTGGTTCTTTGTCTGATCACTTTGAAAATCAATAAAAGTCAACAAAGACAGCTGTAATAAGTTTGATAATAATGATTTTTTTTAAAAAAATATAAAGGTAGGAGGGAACTTAAGAGAAAAGTTCATTTACTAATCCCGTATGCGCTTATCTTTTGTTGTTGTTGTTGTTGACAACTGAATAGCACAAGTAACTGAGTGTAAATAATACTCTGTGATTTGGCTACCAGAAAAGGAGGGAGTGATATTCTGAAATCTTGGACTAAAGGGTGAACAGGAAGCAGGAACTTGTTCAAGATCTCTGTAAGAAGCCATTTTGCCACAAGGGGACTTTTCAGGCTGTTTCTTCTTGCCCTTGTTGGTTGACAATCTGGAGCTCGCAGACTGTGAAACCCATGCAAAGCCCATTTATGGGTATAATAAAGAGCTTGTAGAAGGTACATTTTGGACTACAACTCCCAGACACTTCAGTGGTCATACCTGCTAAGGGAACCTGGGAGTTGAGGTCCAAAAAAGAAACTTTTTCAAGCTCTGTGCAGGAGAACAGCTCATTCTTGTCACCGTTCTTCTTGTGGACCAAGTTTTTGCTCTGTTATCAGAAATTACCGAATTACTGAAGCAGACAAAATGTCTGCACCATCAGAGACACTGAATATTTTCAGAATGTGCATAGTTTTAAATTAATTAATGTAATTGAATCCACATATGGCTGTTGTTGTTTCTTCCCCAGTGGAGGGGAGCAATGACACTGGTACAGAGTACAGTTAGAAGAAGGTTCAAAGAAACATTCTGACCCCAACTCTTCAAAAGTTTTCAAAAGTGCCAGAACACTGTGGGTATCTGAAGCAATGCACATCTTTTGATCTACCATCAGAGATACTTGAGAAGGACACAGGAGGATTATTATGAATTAAAAACCAAAGCCAGTTTGCTCACAAGAGTGCATTCATACAACCTGTTGGTAAGTGAGGGGCTAAAAGGCAAGTGACTTAACTCTAAAGGACAAAATAAATGATGTTTATCTTAGAAGAGGTACTCCCTCAAGTGACCTAATGTATGTTTGTCATGGCATGTGATTGCCCTCAACTGCTTTCTGTACTTAGCATAAGGCTTATCAAGAAATAGGGGGAAAAGGGTCTGGCAGTATTGAGGATTTCTGGTTCTTTTTGTTTTGATTTTACCTGCATATTCATGGTTTTGCATCCAAACTCTTTCTTGAAACATCCTAGGTTTCCCTCACACACCCCATGTGGTCTTGCTTCTCCCCCTCCCACTGATCATACGTCACATTTAGACTCAGGCAATATTTCAGAAATTGAGCGTCACCAATTTTCACCAAGCCCTTTTTAATTATTCTCCACGAGTTAGAGTCAAAGGCCCTTTCCGCGCCCTACCTTTTCATGAATCTGTCTTGTGGGGATTCCAGCATTGGCTCTGTTGGGAGGGGAACATGACAGGAGTGCTACTGTCTGCACCAGCTGGTTCTGTGTCCCAGGAAGCGTGATGGCCACACCTCCTCCTTCTGCAGCACAGCCAGGTACTTTCCCAGAAAGCACCTCCATCGCACTTCTGGGTCTTCTGCAGGGCAGATAAGTCCGGGATAGTTGCACAATTGCATGTCATTGGTGGGTTTTTCCCTGGGAAAAACTTGTTAATGATTTAATGCGCAATTGCAGTGGTTGGTGATGGGATTACGATGATGTCATGCAGAAGCATCATCTCAGTCCCGTCGCCATTGCAGGATGGCAGAGTGCTGTGGAAAGGGCCGAAGTTTTAAAGGGCTTTAGCAATATTACACTAGTTAAGCACTGGATCATTTTCTTTTATTGCTAGCATTCCTCTTTTCCTTGCTTGATTTCTGTTGATTCTGAGTCCTGGAAACAACCACTGTATTTCCTGGCAGCAGCCATTTTAGCTAGTTCTGATATCATACAAACAGACAGCTATGGAAAGGTACATTTCATTAAGGGAATACTGGGTTAATTCAAGATGACCTGGGGAGTTGGAATGAAGAATCCTTGGTAATGCCAGGAGTTCTCTGGTAGTACAGGGAAAATGTCATGTAGATTTCCAAAATAAAATTGGCTTGTACTGGAACAAAACCTGGGACTTTTAGAAAAATTTTTTCTTGACTGGAGATGCTCATGCTTTCTATTGAGTTTGGTCATTAGAAGATAATCATGGACTAATCTGCAGATCTGGTTGCTAAGATATCTCTCTCTCTCTCCAAGGAATAACTGCAGGGAATATACATTTGTTTTAACTCCTACTTGGACCCTTATACAAAGACTACTGAGGAATTGATTAGAATCAGTAAAAATGAGCCATGAACTGTGTTGACATTTTATCAGCCAGCCACAGTCACTTGTGTAGTTAAAAACAGAAATGCTAAAATGAGCGCATCTCCAATGAGGTATTTAAAAAATCTATATTTAAATCTATAAATAATAGGTAGCATTGTTTTTGAGAGACATATGATGTTGCATCTGACAGGCAAGGTCATGAATATTCCTGGTTGATGACGACATGAAGTGCCTGACTTTAGCTATTCAAGTCTGAAAAGACAGTGCTGTTCATCAGAAGAGCTGATCATAAAAGATTAATTGTCAACATATTCACTTTAATAGGGAAAAAAAAGTCGTTTTGAGAATGACAAGCTTGCTCATTTGTAAATGTTGCCCACGCAGCAGTTTATGGAAAAAAAATATCATTGATTTATGGAACGTGTTCTGGGCTATCCAAACAAGCAACAAATGTAGATTGCAAGAATGTTTGTTCTTCCAAAGTAACAACATAGGCAATTAAAATGCAACAAAGATGCTTTTATTAAAGCTGCACACTTATGTGCAATTACGTGGGATTAAGTCTTATTAACTCAGTGGAACGTGCTTCTCAGTAAGCACGCATATGCTTGGGACACAGACAGGGCCAGCCCTCCCATTAGGTAGAGTAGGTCAGCTTTCCGGTGGCAGAAGGTGGGGGCAGGTGGGCAACAATAATATAGCTCCTTGCCATTCTTATTGAACCACTCAGTCCCTTTTCTCTGTTGGAGGATAGAGCTACATATCCTGCTCTCCTGTTGGATGTCCTGCACAGTTTGTCCCGGACTTCCTAAATGAGGGATGGGCACATTCCAGAACCTGGGGTGTTTTACTGCCTATTTTGTACTCCTTTTGAGCTCTGGATTGTCACAGCTGCCATTTTGGAAATTGAAAGTGACATCACATCAGCTTCAGCTGTTTGTCTTGTTGTTCTGGAGCAGTTTTTGCATGTTTTAGGGTAGGGGACACCCCAAAACAGTATTTATAAATTTTATAGTAATTTTTTTCTCAATAGAAAACATTTTTGGCCAAAAAACTGGGGTGCCAAGGACTTCAGGGACTCCACAGTTCCCAAGTCTACTGTAAACTTGCCTACTTTCTCAGGTATTGAGGTGGGTCACTGTATGATCACCAGTGTGTTGCTGAGGTAAAATTCACCTGTTAGTTCCATTCACTTCTGTACACAGAAATCTTGCCCTTTGCCTCAAGTAGCAAAATGACTAGGCTCGCCCTAGTCATACAGTTGTCTCTGAGAGAGGATCTTTGGGACTAATTGTCTCCCAGGGCCACAGCAATTCTAGGTATGGACACCTCATCCTGCGGAAGATCCAGCACCCCTGCAACAAAGAGAAGAAACACCACATGTTTCCTCAGAAACAGTAGGGTGGTGAGTCTACTTCAGGTGTTAGTTTGAACTTTAAGGTAGGTCTCCAAGATGCTGAACCAATTTTGGGGATAGAGTTCAGTATCCTTGGGCAGCCCCTTCAGAATCAGCTGGAATGCATTCAAACATCCCATCAAAAGTGTGCTCTCCTCTAGTTTCTTTTCTAAACCTATGAAAGCCACTTGGCATGAGCTCAGTATTACTAGAGTGCAGGAAAAAAAACCACAACAACAAGCAGGCCAAGTGCTCTGGAAGCATAGCAAACGCTACATTTAATGGAACATGAGGTTCAGGAACCTGATGTGAATTTTAAGACATAAAGCCAAATACAGTGCAGAAATGTGGAAAATGCCTGTGGAAACCCAGAGGCCCGCCCAGCCTGACACATCTTTAAGTCCAGGACTGAACAGCCAGAGAACTCTCTGGATTAAGCCAGGGCTATGACACTCAGGTCTGCTCCTATTCTCCCTTCCTAGAGAATGCAGCCCCTTCTCACTTTTGTCCCTCACTGGCTTCTCCTCCCAGGTTATCTTCCTCTATTGCTTTCCCTAAATCTGCACCCTCTATCAGATATAAGGACAGGCAGTGATTTATCTCTCCAATGATTGTGGTACTGATGGTACTGATGGTAGCATGTGTGACCCAGTACAGAGCAATGGCACTCTCTCGAGACTGTTCTTTATAAAAATATAAACAAATCTTTATTTAACATACTGTCAAGGTAATAGATTTCTGGCAAGTACGGACTCATAAACCAGCACACTTCTCTTTCTCTCAAATCTAAACACACTCTCTTCTCAACATCCACACTCAATTCTCTACATCAGCTCTATGCTCCACTTCCACGCTCTCTCTCTGTTCTGAATCCCAACCTCCTGTTTTTAGTTAAATTTCAGTTATTCACTGGCCTCATCTAGCCCCTCCCTCTGGCTAGTCTGGGGTTCCATTTGCACCAGCCAATCAATTTGAACCCTCTGGGTTACTAGGGTTTGTCACAATGCCTATGTCATATTATGGACCTTAATGGTGGGGGGGAGGAAGTTGTTACTTTTATAGTAAATTATAGTAATGTATGGTCAGACATGTCATATATAGCTGGCCTAAAAACTCTACAGGCATCATACTCTGCCTAATGTTGGAAGCCAAGCAGGGTCAGCTCTGGTTAGTGCTTGTATGGGAGACCACTAATGAATACCAGGTGCAGTAGGCTACATTTCAGAGGAAGGACCTGGCAAAACCACCTCTGAGTATTCCTCACCTTAAAAAAACCCTATGAAATTCATGTGGCTGCCATAAATTGACTGGCAACTTGAAGGCACATGAAACATGCACATGGTAGATGTAATATTGCGAGGATCTTTTGGGAGAGGGGGAATATGGAATGTTGGGAATGACCGGTGATTGGCTGGATATCTGAGCGGATTTTTAAAAAGAGGGTGTTTATAGCAGTTAGAGTGAGAATTGGGTCTGTCAAGGTTAGATTAAGGAACCCATCAGAATTAGGATTAGCAGGCAGCAGGACAACTAATCAAAGTCAGGGACAGGGATTAGTTATGTCAGTTAAGATATGAGTTAGAGAGTGAGAGATGTGAGTGCTAGGCATATGAGAGAGAGAAAAGTAAGGCCATTTCCGCACTAGACTGTTATAGTGCTGTTATTCCACTTTCAACATCCTATGGAATCCTGGGGTTTGCAGTTTAGGGGGGGCCGGCTGGCCCCTCCCTGAACTGCAAAGCCCAGGATTCCATAGGATGTTGAAAGTGGAATAATAGCACTATAACAGTCAAGTGTGGAAATGGCCTAAGTTGGTTAGTTAGCGCCAGTCAGGGTTTAGATGTACTAAACAAGTGATCTTTGATGTTATGTTCAACTTCTGTTTAATGAATCATTTTCGTATTATATGCTTGCACCTCTGAGAATGCTACATAAGGGATATTGAAAAGCTTAAGTTCAGACCCATGATGTCTGTGGTGGCAAGAGTTTTTCAAGGGTGGTGCTGCCCAGTGGGGAAGTTAAGTGAATAAAGTCTCACATTGAAACAAAAAGGGCATCTAGAAGGTCCCCACATTTGATGCCACAGCAGTGAGACAGGAGGATGTCCTCACACTGGTGGCAAAGGTGGAGGATAAATAAAACCCCGCATAGTTGGTGGCAGCAATGGGACAGGTAGAAGCTCCCATAGCCTATCATGCATTCAGACAGACCCTCAGTGTGAAGCAAGATTGGCTTCTTCTTGATACCCTGAAAACAAACTGTTGTCCAAAATCTGTAGTGCCATAGCTGCAGTTGTTACCTGCTGGCTACACTAGGTTTACAAGTCTGCTTGCCAGCTTCCACCCCTGTTTCAGGGGTAATTGCATTTTCACAGCACTAGATGTGCTCTGTTTTACAAGTACCCTTTCTATTTTAGACATTTTCTTTGAGGAAACACAATTGTACATAAATCTGTAAGGTCATCAAGGGTGGCTGATGCAGATCCTTTTTCCCATCTCCAGTCCAGGTCAGCCCTTTTTTTCCCCCTTATTGTCCTGAAGATAATTGGAATGTGCAACTAAGTCATCTGAAGGAGACCTGCTCCCAGGAAGATTCAAGCCTTAAGGTAATGCTAAAGTGCCATTCATCACACTTCATCCCAGATTGGTTTAAGTATGATTCTAAAACATGCAAATAGCAGCTAAATCAGTGATGTTGATACAATAAAAAATCCAAATCAATGAGATAACCAAGTGCATGTCTGTAAAAAATTTAATGGGGTGAAGAAAGTGAGGCCTGTGACCCACATGTAGGCCATGGGACCCATTTTTGTGGCCCCTGAAGCTTGCTGGAGACCCCTGAACCCTAGTTCCCTATTTTTTTTAAAAAAAAATAGCTAACAGCTGAAAAATACAGGAAAAATGTCCATAGCACCACAAAAACATGGTCTTGAGACTGCCTTGACCCACAGCACCTGCCAATAACTCCCCAATAGCACAGATCAGCTGTTTCAGACAGTACCCAGAACTGAAACTGAGACAATTTCTGGTCATGCCAGGACTGACTGTGCAACCTGTGGGGGTGGATGAAGGTGGGAAATTAAAGTGTCCTCACTGAAGTTTTTGAGGTTGCCCAATGTCCAGCATGCTGCGGAAGTCCAACCTTGGAGTTAGTAGTGTAGGACTGCTTGACGCACCTTCAGGTTAGGACCTTTATGGAGTAAGCACTTCCATAATGTCTGCATTCAGCTTCAGTTTGTTTTTCCTCATTTAGCCCATTACCTCATCCAGACATTAATTCAGAGGAGACACATTATTACTAGCTGGTGCTTTTTTTTTAGGCATGAAGAAGTGTATTTGGATATCATTGGCGTACTGATAGTTCACTGCCGATCCCTCTGGATGATCTCTCCCAGTGGTTTCATAGAATCATAGAATTGTAGAATTGGAAGAAACCACAAAGGCCATCCAACTCCATGCCATGCAGGAATACACCATCAACCCATTCTCAACAGATGACCATCCAACCTCTGTTTAAAAACCTCCAAAGAAGAAGACTCCACCACACTCCAAGACAATGTATTCCACTGTCAAACTGCTCTTACCATCAGAAAGTTCTTCCCAATGTTTAGATGGAATCTCTTTTCCTGAAGCTTGAAGCCATTGCTTCATGTCCTAGTCTCTGGAGCAGGAGAAAACAGACTTGCTTCATCCTGCATATGACATCCCTTCAAATATTTAGACATAGCTATCATGTTGCCTCTTAACCTTCTTTTCTTCAGTCCTCATAGGGCACGGTTTCCAGAACTTTTAACATTTTGGTCACTCTCCTCTGGACATGTTCCAGTTTGTCAATATCCTTCCTAAACTGTGATGCCCAGCTACAGTTTATGTAGATGTTAAACAGCACTGGGGATAGAATGGCACCTTATGATATGCTGTATAACAGTCCCTTTTTCTGAGGAGTAGCTTTGCCCAAGCACCACCATCTGGAACCTACTCAAGAAATAGGACCAGAATCACTGAAGCACAGTGCCTCTGATTCCCAGACTCCTCGGCCATTCCAGAAGGATACCACGATGGATGGTATTGAACACCCCTGAGAGATCAAAAGCACCAGTAAGGACACACTTCCCCTCAGGCTCAGGCAAATGCTCAGGCAAAGATCATCCACTAAGGCAACCGTAGTGGTCCCAGTTCCATATCTTGTTCTGCAACAGGTTTGAAATTGCCCAAGAAAGGAAGATTCAATACTAGTCTATAGCTATAAAAGTCCAGAGGGTCCAGGGAAGGCTTTTTAAGAAGAGGTCGTACCAGCACTTCATTTAAACAAGATGGAAAGCTTCCCTCCTTGAGAGATGCATTAATAATATGTTGCAGCTGAGATCCAATTGCATCTCCTCCCTGGACAACCAGTCAAGAAGGACAGGCATTGAGGGGCCAGGTTGTCCCCCTTACTTGTCCTAGCAGTTTGTCCACATCTGCAGTACTCACCAACTGAAATTGATCCAATGTAATCCTGCTCATGGAGTTACTGGACCCCTCATTGTTAGCTTCTGCTGTAGTGACAGCATTTAAGTAGGCTCTTAGTCAAGAAATATTAGCTGTGAAATGATTGTTAAAAGCATCACAGTGAACTGCAGAAAGCTCTAGCATTGGATTCATGGGGAAAGATGCTTCAGGCCCCTCATCACCCTGAATAGTTCAGTTGAATGTGAAGTCACAGACACAAGGCATGTATAAAAGGCTTTCTTCACTACACAGGTTGCTACCTTATAGGAAGAGAGATGTTCTCTATATCATGTCTTGTCAGATATAAGTCCGGTTTTCCTTTGTCTGCACTCCAGCAGTTATCCTTCCCTTTTAAGTTCCCTGAAGTCTTCCACATACCAAGGAGTCCAATTAGTAACAGGCAAAAGAGGACATTTGGGAGCAATTGCATCAACAACACTAGTTAGATCTTGATTCAATCTATAGACCAGAGCTTTGACAGGATTGTTAGTGATACCAGCCATAAAACTCTCTAAGACTTCTTAGATTCCTGAAGGATCCATTAGCTTTTAAGTGCGGACCATCCTAACTGGTCTACCACCTCTGCAATGACAGATGGTAGCTGCAATGTTAATCTGACCAGAAAATGATCTGTCCATGGCAACTCAGAGATATTAATCACTTCTGCCCATAGATCCATCTTCTGAGAACTGAAAACACCATCAAGAGTGACCTGTGTGGGCTGTGAGACCAGTTGGGATAGGCCCATGTTTGTCATGGATGCCATGAACTCCTGAGCTACACCAAACAGACAGGCCCCAAGACCAAAAGTGTGGGCGACTCCAATACCAACTCCAAGGCTGGTTCCATGAGCTTGGCCGGGGAGTCTGATAGGCAGTGGAGTGGCCAATATAC
Organism: Cyclura pinguis; assembly: GCA_030412105.1. Lineage (NCBI taxonomy): Eukaryota > Metazoa > Chordata > Lepidosauria > Squamata > Iguanidae > Cyclura > Cyclura pinguis. The sequence continues at coordinate 258,697,891 of CM059601.1, read as the reverse complement.
AAACAGAATCCCCAATATGGCCCTTTTCGCATGCCAGTCGTGTTGCGAAATAGCCTTGGGAGCATCGCACAATTGCGAGGACTGTTTCACATGATGTCCTCGCAATCGCGTGACGCTCCTGAGGCCAGTAGGTGGCGATCATGCATTATATCATTTTCAGCTTGTTGCTGAAAATGATGTGTGATCGTGCATCCCTCCTGGGACCCACACGCACCTACCTTGCATGTGGAGGCTCCAGAGGCACAACCATCACGCTTCCTCCTCCAGTGCAGCCTGGGAAAGTACCTGGCTGCTCTGCAGAAGGAAGGGGCAGAGCGCTCACGCTTCCTTCCGGCCAGCACGGAGCTGGTGTGGAGGAGAAGCAGAGGGGATGCAAGTACCTCTCGCAAGAGGCTTCTCACGTGATCCCCTTGCGCTGACACTGGAAAAAGGTAAGGTGTGAAAAGGGCCTATGATCCATCTGCTCTGCAGATTCTGGTACACACATTCAATGTGATTCAGTTCCCTAATAGGTAGTCTGATCAGGTTAAGATGACCTTTATAGACCACAGCTATTTTGCTTCCCCAACTTTCCCTTAGCTCCTCACAAACACAGTATTCTGGTGGGAGAGCCTGAGACCACTATCATCATCCAGCCAAGTTTCTGTATAGCATGCCAAGTTGGCCTCCTTGTCCATTGTATGTACATTATCATTGGTTGCATCCTCTCTCCCTACTTTATGACAATTTGCCTTCTTTCTGATTGTAGAGACACTCTAAAGAGGACCACAGTTGAGGACTACACAGGGTTTCATATGTCGTGGCTGAGGCAGGTGAGTGGGTACAAGGTTGGGATGGTACTGGTGGCACAACGGCCACACTGATCTTTAAGCACGTGGAGCTATGAACTAGTGCATTAAAAAAACCTAACAAGGTCATGATGAGAAGCCAGTAAGGTTTAGCAATAATCTATGGAGTCCTTTGTGTGGGAGGCTCCTGACAAATATCAGACACAAGAGACAATTGTAGCTAGAAAACAAGAAGTAAAATTGTAATTATAGTCAATGGGGATGCGTTGGTAGTTGAGATTGCTTCTTTGTTCCACATTATAGAAGAAATGCATGTATAACCTCTAGTCACTAGTGAATGAATGAGCACACTATTCAGTGCTATAAGAATAAATGTCATTTCTGAGCAAGCTGGTTTAAAAGGTGAAAGCTGTACCTTTACCTGTGTAATTGCTTTTTCTTCTTCTCCCCCATCTCTGATGAAAAAAGAGTCTGACCTGGTGCCCTCCAGATATTGTTGGACTGCCATTCCCATTATCTCTGAAGATTGCCCATGCTGGTCAAGGCTGATGGGATTGCAGACTATATATCTGGCAAGTGACTGTTTGCCTTCCACTGTGAACAACCTGACAACTTAGAGCCAAGATGCTCAAGGAAGCCAATGGAAATGTGAGACTTTTCTGTCTCAGAATACATGCTGCATTAAATATATAGCATGCAGCTAAAGATTGTACTCTTTTTTTACATAAAAGTAAGTGTGGGAAGCCCTGATCTGATTTGAGGCTATTGTAAAATGGGTGATGGGAGGCTTAAACTACCCCTATCTACTTTTATTTAGATATTTGGCACACCACAGAGAATAAAACAAGAAAAGGGCAGAGCCCCCCTCCTTTTTTTTTTTTTAAAAAAATTGCATATAGAATTTCTAATAGATTACATGTGGTAGTAAAAATTGCTAGGATATTAGGTGTGTCCCATGGGACAGAGAAAACAAGAAGATTTACATAATTTCTCATATGTGGAGGCCCCTAAATTTTTCAATAAAAGTAGAGGATGGGGGAAGTAAAAGAAAAGAAAAACATATTTAATTTCCTTGCTCTAAAGCCCAGAACATAGCAAAACCTTGTGGAAATTCCTCAAAACACAGATGGTGGCTTTGTAACCATGTGTGTGTTCATTTGTTTGTTTGAGCATGGGGAATTGTTTTAGTGAACAATTCCCTTTTCAAACAACATTGTCCAAATGTGAAAAGAATCTGTCATTTGGGGAGATAAAGCAAAGGGAAGGAAAACAAGGGATGACAACAATTACAACAGGGAATGCCAAATAAAATCAGTAAAGTCACATTAAATTGATGAGCTCCATGTTAACCTACCTGTCTTGAGAGTCAATATAGTGTAGTGGTTTGAACCTTAGACTGGGGCCATTTCTGCACTAGACCGTTATAGCGCTGTTATTCCACTTTCAACATGCTATGGAATCCGGGGGCTTGCAGTTTTGGGAGCCCCTCCCAAAACTGCAAACCCCAGGATTCCATAGGGTGTTGAAAGTGGAATAATAGTGCTATAATAGTCTAGTGCAGAAATGGCTTAGGACTTTCAAGACCAGTGTTTAAAATAAGTAAATGTCTGTATCAAGAAGAGAGACCCAGTGTGGTGTAGTGGTTTGAGCACTGGACTAGAATTCTAGAGACTAGGGTTTGAATCTCCACTCTGCCACAGAAACCCACTGAGTGATCTTGGACAAGTCATACTCTCTCAGCCTTAGAGGAAGGCAAAGACAAACTCCCTCTGAACAAATCTTGCCAAGAAAGCCCTGTTTTACCTTAGGGTCACCATAAATCAGAAATGACCTGAAGACACATGGCAATAATAAGTGCTTTTCTGAGATCTTGGGTTTCAGAGCATATGCGGAGTTGAGTGCAGAGGATGGTTTGCTGGTTTGTGGCCTATGATGTGATTGGTTAGAACCATAGAAATACGTATATTCTCTCTCTCAGTCTCACTTTCTCTCTCACACACTTGCTTATTTACTTTCTTGTCTTGAAAATATCCTCTTGAACTGCACTTCTACTAGAACTAGACTTCTTAAAAACTCACATTTGCACCAAAGGAGGATTTTTAAATGCTTAAATAAAGGGATGGCAATTACCTCCAGGTCTGTAGGCTGCACATGGCCTCTTTTACCATACCAGGAACTCTTGGAGGGCCAACAAACCTCTCCCTATATCATGATTCCCACTGGAGGAGGTTGCCTACTGGATCATATTTGAATCACAAGCTGGTTCCCTATCCATATTCTTTATTATTGTTTACAGCAGTAGTGAGCAACCATGGAGGGTCTGGGGTGGTCATATCAGCCCTGTTTTGAAGCCACCTAGACGTGGGCTGTAGCCATTCATTTCTTCAAAACCATTAACTACTGGACTTGGAAGGGGGAGGAAATTTTTTAGCTCCAAATAGTTTGTTCCTGAAAATTTTCTTAAAATGAAGAATCATGCCCCTGGATGCTTTTAGAGACAAAATCATTATTTTGGGATTGGATGTTTTGTTGGAAGATCCTGGTCTTGTTGAGCTGCCCAGTTCTTACTCCTTGTTTACAGTTTTTGCTGAATAGATTATCCAACATTTATACAAGCAAGCAAGCAAGCAGAAAGCAAGTCCGGATCAACTACATGGTGTACAAAATAAAAGCGTTGCTCCAACTATGGTAGAAAGCATCTGCTGCTTTACCCCCAAACTATTTGCAGGTTCTTTATTGTACAAAGTTCTCATCTTACGTTTTATCAAGATCTTTCTTGGTCCAGAGGCTCTGGAATAGGAACTCAACTGTTCTGCCTATATTTCTTCAGAGCAGAGATCAAACACCTCCGGCCCGGCAGATGTTTTGGACCTTTAACACCCAGAAGTCCTAGTCAGTATGGTCGATGTAAGAGACTGTGGGAGTTGTGAACCAAAACACCTGGAGGAGCAATACTTCCTCATCCCTGCTGTAGGCTTCTTCCAAACATGACGAAGTTCCTACAATGGGGGTTGCATAGCATAAATTTCCCCATGCGGAGGTAGGTATCGATTGTGCTATGCAACTCTTGTGTTAAATAGGAACATTGTATAACTCAATGCACCTGCAAACGTGCAAGCAAATATATAAGTGAATGCACAGGGACACCCACATGGGCATCTGTACACACAATGACACCACATATGCAACTTGGATAAAATGTCCAACAGCTTCCAGAAGGGATGTTACCCATCTGTAAGACACCAACAGAATTCTGACCCATGTTTTATTTGTATAATTTTACAGAAAGCTTGAATGTGCTTTGGGTTTGACATTTGTGACTAGCAGTTCAGGGAAGGCACTTAGAATTCTCAGTCAGAGAGCTCTTTGGCCTCAGTAAACTACTGTGCAGTGCAGAAAGGCCCAAGACAGACCCCATTCATAGGTTGTTGTGGGTTTTCCGGGTTTTGAGGCCGTGTTCTATTAGTATTTTCTTCTGACGTTTCGCCTGCATCTGTGGCTGGCATGCCAGCCACAGATGCAGGTGACATGTCAGGAGAAAATACTAATAGAACACGGCCTCAAAACCCGGAAAACCCACAACATCCTATGGATTTCGGCCATGAAAGCCTTCGACTTTACATAGACCCCATTAATTTTGTCAGTGAAGACTATATATGATAGTCTATTGGCACCATCTTGTGGCTTCCAAGTGAATCCCTTCATAAATTTCTTTAAAAAAATGTATTCAAATACTGTAGGTACCAGAACCTGTCTGATCCTGAAAGCTAGCCTTAGATGGGAGATCCCCACTGAATACGAAGTGCTGTAGGCTGTATTTCAGAGTAAGGAATAGCAAAACCACCTCTGAGTATTCTATGCCTAAGAAAAGTCCCTATGGAACTTCCGGGGATGGACACAGATGAACAGGTGACTTGAAGGCATATATACATGCAATTATCTAGAATACTTTCTTAGATGTGCTTCTGTGAAGGTCTGTCTGCACTGCACATTTATAGTGCTATTATTCCACTTTCAACATTCTGTTGAATTCTGGGGTTTGTAGTTTACTGAGGCCAAAGAGTTTTGTGGTTGAGAATTCTAAATGCTTCTCCCTAAACTGCAAACCCCAGGATTCCATAGGATGCTGAAAGTGGAATAATAGCACTATAACAGTATAGTGTGGAAAAGCCCTGATACATCTGTGATGAACATGGGGCTTGGTCTCTTTTGAAGGAATGAATTGACATTTACCTGATTTGCAGTAATCACTCTGACTGTGCATTCATACTAATTAATTAATTAGCCCAAGGTGGGCTATGTTTGTTGGTATAATATTGCATATGTGGTCTTTTTTACTAGCTATTATTAACAATTCCTCTAGAAAGAATTAAGGGCCCTTTCACACTACATAATCATGTTGCTATGGTTCTACCCTATGGAATCCTGGGATGTGTAGTTTAGGAAGGAGCTTTTAGAATTCTTAGCCAGAAAACTCCAACCTCTCATCAAAGTACAGATTCCAAGATTCCACAGGATGTTGCTATGGTAGTGAAAATGGAATCATAAAAACCTAGTCTCAAAAATACACATAATCAAACCAGCCAGTAGATGTCACTGTTGTGTAAGGCATGGAATACCAAGCTCTTGTTTGACCTAAAAAATCAAAATGTAAGGACTGAACATAATATAGAAGTTGGATTGGATCCAGACTTAAGTCCTGCTTTAAAATGAATGGGACTTATTAGTCATATGACCTTACAGTTTTCCAGTTGTTTGTTGAGATAGGTGTCTTCAAGTCATTTCCAACTTATGGTGACTCTAAGACTTATGGTGACCCATGGTGGGGTTTTCTTGGCAAGAGGGCCTCTGCCTTTGCTTTCCTCTGAGGCTGAAAGAGTGTGACTTGCCCAAGGTCACCCGGTGGGTTTCCATGGCCAAGCACAGATTCAAATCTGGGTCTCCAGAGTCTCCAGAGTTGTAGCCCAACAGTCAAACCATTACACTGTGCTGGCTTGCAGAAGTTACTGCAGTTGCAGAAATTGCACTGGCTCGTCTAAACTGCGGGCTGAAATCCTATACAATACTGACTTTGTAAGGACTAAAGCCCAGAGGTAGCACTGTCAATTCCCCCCCCCCCCCAATTTGCAGTTAGGTTTCCATTTTTGGAACTGAACCTTTTGTTTGGCAGTTATACCAGCCATTCTTTGAAATACAGACTTTACTTAGTTGTTTGATTTATTATTGTTGCTGTTATGTGCCTTCAAGTTGACTCCACGTTATGGGGATCCTATCATAGGATTTCTTGGCAAGAGCTGGAAAAGGTTTATCCTCTCCTTCCTTTGAGACTGAGGCCATTTCTACGCTACATTATTATAGCGCTATTATTCCACTTTCAGCATCCTGGAAATCTGAGTTTACTGAGGCCAAAGAGCTCTCTGGTTGAGAATTCTAAATGCCTTTCTCTAAACTGAAAACCCCAGGATTCCATAAGATGTTGAAAGTGGAATAATAGCACTGTAACAGTATAGTGTAGACATGGCCTGAGAGAAGACTGTTACCTGCTTGAAGCCACCCAGTGGGTTCCCATAGCTGAGTGGAGATTTCTGGCCTCTTGGAGTCCCAGAACCCTATCACACCACTCCTTTATGCTGACTATTTGAATTCTCCTCCAGCCATTCTTGTGAGGGTATGGCTGACTGTTGATGCTCTCTATCACACTCTTTCCGCATTTGCCCTTTAACAGTGGCATTTTCAGTTTGTTCATACACATTAAGGCATCATTATAAACTCTTATATCCCACCCTTTGCTTCTATGATTGGTTCCTTTAGCTATAATTGTGCCGTGATGTCATGATGCCACAATGCTATGACATCATGACACTACAATGTCACAACCCTATGACTTCACAACACTTTGACAGAAGAAAGCACTATGAGATATCCTCACCCTAACTAGTTATTGAATTGTTGAGTGAAAAGGGGTCACTGACAGATTATTTCCATTGTGAAAAATGAACACATTTTCAATGATTCTACAATATGGCACAGTGCAATAGCACCTGGAGAGCAATGACGTTGTGTAATACAGTTGAGGCAAAGTGGGATGGTATAAACAGCATGGTGTGATAAGGCTCCCAGTCCAACATTCAAACTGTTGCACCACTCTGAGTTACGAACAGTTGCAATCCCACAGAATGCTGCACACAGGTTTTTGATTGGCAAGCAAATAAAAACAGATTAAAAAAAAATAACAGAGTAACCTCTGCAGTAAGTTGCATTTGAATACGGTGAGTGTTCTACTGAATTGATATATATATAGGATTATGCTGTCAGGCAGCTACCTGTAAACTCTCTTCCTAAGTGCAGGGACTGGTCCAAGCATTTTTCTGGGCTGGCAGACTTCCTGAATGAAGTCTGGGAAGGTTCTCTGCCGTCTGATGAGAGGGATAATGGACATGCTTGAGTCATCTCGGTGGAGAATACATTCCTGCTCCATCACCTCTTAAAGCCAGGCTGGGAAGTGAGTGAACTGTGAGCTACCATCGGGCAGAATGAGGTAGCCATTGAAGGCAGTAGAGGTCAGGGGACGGAAGCTGGCAGAAAAGTATTGCAGGACAGAGCTCTGTACATCCCACAGACTACTAAACTAATCAAGGGCAATCACAACCAAGTCAGCCTTAGAAATAAATCATGTGCTTATCACTTCCATTGTACATGGAATCTGATTATATTTATAAATGTTTAGTTAATTCACATATTTAACAAATTGTTTTTGAATTGTGCCATTCAGGACCTCAGTCTTTTGACATGCTTGCTTGGATCCTATGTTGCTCTTCAATTCAGGCTGGGACAATTTTAAAAAAGCCCTCCCCTTCCTTCTGTAGCCTTCACCATGTCATGTTTAAGTCATTGCATTGTTTTAAACTATTTTGTAAATGGTTTGGATCTGTTTTGATCTGTTGTACATCATCTTGAAGGGCCCTGGCAAGCTGAAAGGCAATAAACAAATACAGTTAAGTTGCTAACATGAAACCGCTGGGAGAGATCATCAGGAGGCATGAAGCAAGGTGCTATCAGTATGCTGATGACACCCAGATATATCTCTCCATGCCTCGGATAATAGCATCAACTAAGGGTGGCATCTCGCCTCTGAATGAATGTCTTGAAGCAGTAATGGACTGGATGAGGAAAAACAGACTGAAGCTGAATCCAGATAAGACGGAGGTACTTGCTGTTGGGGGCCCTAGCCCAGACATGGAGATTTGTCAGCCAGTCCTAGACGGGGTCACACTTCCGCTGAAAGACTGTGTTCGCAGCTTGGGGGTACTCCTGGACTCGCCACTTCAGATGACAGTTCAAATAGATGCAGCGGCCAAAAGTGCCTGCTATCAGCTTCGGCTGATACGCCAGCTGCGCCCCTTTCTGGAGCTGGAGTACCTAAAAACAGTGGTGCATGCGCTGGTAACTTCGTGGCTCGACTTTTGCAATGCGCTCTACATAGGGCTACCCCTGTGCTTAGTCCAGAAACTTCAATTAGTTCAGAATATGGCAGCCAGGTTGGTCACCGGAAGACCTAAAACTGACCATATAACACCAATCTTAAAATCTCTTCATTGGCTGCCTATTACTTTCCGGGCACAGTACAAGGTGTTGGTTATTACCTTTAAAGCCCTTCATGGCTTGGGGCCAGCCTACCTGCGGGATCGCCTTCTCCCATATAATCCGCCCCCCATATTAAACTCCTCTGGGAGGAATTTACTGCAGCCAGTTAGAACTAGGTTGGCTGCGGTTACCCAGAGGACCTTTTCTCTATCGCTCCCAAGTTATGGAATGGCCTGCTGGGGGAGACCCAGCATATTACCAGTCTGGACTGCTTTAAAAAAGCGGTCAAGACTGATCTCTTCCGACAGGCCTTCCAAGATTAGCATTTCCATCGCCTCCCATCAATTCTCTTCTTGTTTTGTTAATAGTCAACTGATTGACTGTTAATTGTGTGTTTTAAGGGCTTGCTTTAGGTGGGTTGGTAGATGGTGAGGATTGGGCATGTTTTAATCTCTTTTAATGTATTTAATGTATTTTATGTTGTTCGCCGCCTTGATCCTTGTGGAGAGGTGGGATAGAAATAAATATTATTATTATTATTATTATTATTATTATTATTATTATTATTATTATTATTAACAACAACAACAACAACAACAACAAAGATGGTTTGTGGTGGAGGTGAAGAATAAATTTTCCAGGCTTTCCTATGACTCAGTGGGCATTTGCTAGCATTGGCTTATCTCAAGTTATCATGACATAGTTAAGACCAGCTTCTGAGATCTTGGTAGCAGAATTTATTCTTCTAGCTGGTTGCCATCTACAGAGCAGCCAGTGAGAAGCAGGCATTTATTATCTTTGTTATATGTATATTTGTCCAGTACAACTATGATGGACAGTTTCCCTTGCATTGGATATATACATCCATGCTAAAGTCAGGAACAGGATAATTGTGTTTTTTTTCCACTGTCTGGGTTGGAATTATTCCATATCTTGGATTCAGCCCTTGCCAACATGTATATCTTGCGCAAATGAAATATTGCCATTTCTCTCTGACTCTCCTCTTAAAAAAAAAAAGCACCAAACAGCCTCAAAATCAATTGAAAGCTGTTCAGCTTAATTATTAATGGCTGCAGAGCTGACTAATCATGTTTGCACAGCCTTTCTGTAAACAGGTTGAACACAAAACGCCATGTAGTCCAGTCCCTGAGTGTCTAGCATTGATTCTCAATATAAACACACCTTTCAGTGACTATCTCTCAATGCAACAAGTTCAGGGGAGATAGCCAAGATTAGGGCAAGCTCCATTTCTCAGGACAAAAGCCTGGATTCAGCTGTCTTTAACAATGCTGTTTGAAGGGTGATGGAATGCCAGCTCTGTTGGACTCAATATCCCTCTAAAGCATAATGCACTTTTTCTCTTCTGTAGAAAGAATTATTTTCCCTTGAGGGGAATAATATGGATTTTGTTTCTAGAATGAGATAGCCCGCTGCTGTGAAAATCACAAGGTTGCTTTTAACAATCATTGTGTTGTCTTCAAGTAAGCATGTTTACTTAAAAACAAAATCTGCTGTATTTATATTCCCTCCTCTCCCCATCAATTCAAAAGTTGGCAAGCATGGCTTACACAACAACCTTGCAAGGTTGGTTCAGTTGAGTGATGACAACAGGCTCAAAGCCTCTCAAATGACATTCACTGAACCCAGTTCATGATGATCTTTATAAATATATTGCACAGGTTCAGAAGGGAAGGTTTGGAGAAACAAGGAACCAGTCGTCCTGCTGGCTGAGCATCCTGGGAGTTGTCATTACCAAATTAACTTTGCCAAGCTCTGCCTCTCATAAAGAAAGCAGGAAGTCAGGTTAAAATTCTTCCTGATATATACACTACTTTTCTCATTGAGACCCAGCATGGCGTATGCTCTGAGCGTTAGCCTACAACCCTGGAGACCAGGATTCAATTCCCCACTCGGCCAGGGAAACACAATGGGTGACCTTGGGTGTGTCACATATTTTTAGCCCCAGAAGGTCACCCCATGATAGGTTTGCCATAGGGTTTACATAAGTCAGAAAGAACTTGAAGGCACACAACAACTTTTTCTCATTATCTATGTTTACAGAGAGTCACAAACACACAAACACATGCATATCATTGTCACGAGGAGCTTGTAGATCATAAATCTTTCCATAATGAGGAGGACCTACCTAATACCCTAAAGGCATCAGATCCCCTTTGATCTTAGAATCATAGGATCATAGAACCAGAGAGCTGGAAGAGACCACAAGGGTCATCCACTCCAACTCCCTGCCATGCAGGAATATACCATCAAAGCATTCCCGACAGATGGCCATAAAACCTCTGTTTAAAAACTTCCCAAGAAAGAGACACATTTCGAGACAGTGTATTCTGCTGTTACGCTGCTCTTACCATCAGGAAGTTCTTCCTAATGTTTAGATAGAATCTCTTTTCCTGAAGTTTGAAGCCATTGCTCCATGCCCTAGTCTCTGGAGCAGCAGAAATCGGGCTTGCTCCATCCTCCATATGACATCCCTTCAAATATTTAAACATAACTATCGTGTCATCTCTTAACCTTCTCTTCTCCATGCTAAACATACCCAGATCCCTAAGCTTCTCCTCATATAGTATGGTTTCCAGGCCTTCTACTGTTTTGGTTGCCCTCCTCTGGACACGTTCCAGCTTGTCAATATCCTTGTATTGTGGTGCCCAGAACTGGACACAGTATTCCAGATGAGTTCCCAGAAGCTAAGCAGGGTCAGCATTGGTTAGTATTTGGATAGGAGATTGCCAACAAATACCAAGTGCTGCAGACTGTATTTCAGAAGAAGGAACTGGCTAACCAACTCTGAGTATTCCTTGCCTAAGAAAACTCTGTTAAATTCATGAGGTTGCCATAAGTCAGCAGGCAACTAGAAGGCACATACACACACAATGAGGAGGGCAACCAAGACGGGTAAAGGATCTGGAAACCAAACCTGTAAAGAACAGCTGAGAGGCCTCGATATGTTCTAGCCAGGAGAAGCAAAGGTAATACGATAGTCACCTTCAGATATCTGAAGAGCTGTTGTGGGAAAGATGGAGGAGGACCTGTTCTGTTCTGTTCTTTAGGAGGATAGGACTTTAACCAACAGATTCAAACAACAAGAGAGGAGATTCTGGCTGAACATTAGGGAGAACTTCTTGGTGGCAATAGCTGTTCAGTACTGGAAGGCACTACCTTGGAAGGTAATGGGGTCTTTTTTGTTGGAGGTTTATAAACAGAGGCTGGATGGAAACCTGTCACAGGTACAGTAGCTGTGGATTTTTGCACTGACTGGGCTAGATGGCCCTTTGGGCCTGTTTCAACTTCATGATTCTATAATATCTATGCATGTTTGACCATGAGATGTTGATATAAATTAATACAGTGCAAATTTCAAAAATCCAGTATTTATAAATCAGGGATTTAAACCTGCAATCATGAGACCTACAATCATGAGACATGACTGCAAATGTACATAGGGGCTCTTTCACACTACACAAATATAGTCCTACAATTCCATTTTAACTGCCGTATGGCTGCATCCTAGGGAATCCTTGTGGTTTGGCGAGGCACTAGAAGATCCCTAGCTGAGAATTCTAAATGTCCTCTCTCTAAATGCAAGTCCAAGGATTCCATAGGATGTTGCCATGACAGTTTAAGTGGAATCATACTGCCAAAGCTGTGTAGAGCAAATAGGGCCCGGAAACAACCAAAAATTTGTAACTGGAAAGAAAAGAACCTATTAAAAAAAAAAAAGAGTAGTACTCCTGACATATTTTCAAGTAACCACATGGTGGCAATCTTAGCCCATTTCTGCACTACACTCTTATAGCTGGATTATTCCACTTTCAACATCCTATGGAATCCTGGGGTTTGTAGTTTTGGGAGGGGCCAGGTGGCCCCTCCCCAAAACTGCAAACCCCAGGATTCCATAGGATGTTGAAAGTGGAATAATCGTGCTATAAGAATGTAGTGTGGAAATGGCCTAATTAGATTTATTTTTGAGATGGAAGTACCATTGAATTGTTATTGTGGTTGTGTGCCTTCAAGTCCTTTCAGACTTATAATGATCCTAAGGGGAACCTATCATGGATTCTGGGCAAGATTTTCTTGGTAAGATTTGTTCAGAGGGATTTTGCCATATCCTTCCTCTGAGGTGGAGAGAGTGTGACTTGCCCACAGTCACCCAGAGGGTTTCTGTTGCATACTCAGGGCCTTTTTGCATGACAATTTATCTTCCCCAGCCTCTCCTTGGTTCTCTTCCACAGGCAGAAACAGAAACTGCCGTCCAAGATCTATGGGGAAATTTCTGATGGCAATTTTCAGGGAAATAATTAAATTCTACCAGCAGCATGCTATGGTCCTGATGCTGTTTGGCAGCCCTTCCCCTGCAGCTACTATTGTGAAAGGAAGAAAAACAGATACACTAAATCAGCGCCCTCTCTCTAGTTGTTGGACTGCAGCTCCCATGCCAACCGTGGGTGCTCATGTGGCCAAGAATTCCAACCAAAACACTTGCTCCATCTTTAGTTCACTAAGTGGTTTATTTCCAGATCTTGGACACGTTACTTTGGGGGGCTAAAACTCCAAGAATCCTTCAGCCAACATGCCTGCTGACCAATAACCGTGGGCATTCTAATCCAAAAGAAAAGTAACACCTCCAACACCTTTCATGGTTGCTTTGACACAAAACACCCGTGCATTACTCCCCTCCCAGGTTGCCTATCCCATGATTGTGTATCCAGATTGTAACTATTGGCAAATGTTTGAGTTGCAGCCATTTTACAAGGAGTATATTTCGTTTCGAGGCAAAACATTCTGCCAAAACATTTTTGACTGATAATTGGGCGCTGCAGACCACTGCAGGTTCATGGGGTTGTCACTTGGCCCTCTTCTCTAACTGCCAACCCTGATGTTAGTAGTCCTACAGCTGTTTCTGAGATCTTTTATTTATTTTATTTTTTTATATACTTACTCAACATATTATATACCATATTGATTACATATTTTTATTTCATATATCTGAATCTCATTCTCCTTATACTTACTATTGCTATAATAACTTCATTTCTAAATCTATTCTTTTTCAACTATATTTAACCTATTGCTAATACTATATATGATCCTGTTATTAACCATAAACTCTAACCCCAAATGTGAACCCATTCCCAGAGCCAATTATATTTCAGCTTACTCTGCTTTCCAAAACTGTAATTCTTCTTGTGGAGGTGTGACACTTCCTTCTTTTGCTAAAGCTTTTCCCACAAATATTTTATTCAAATATTTGCTTCAAAGTCATTCCTTTTCATTATCCCATTTTTAACCTTGATTCAACATGTTAACTTATCATTAATCACAGTTTTCCACACTTCTTTATACCAAACCTTTATTTGAAAATCTTCTTGAATTTTCCATTTTCTTGATATAATTAGCCTTGCTGCAGTTAATAAATTTGTAATTAACTCCTTCATTGTTTGGGTACAATTAACCTTATAACGCTATACTCGGACATATTTGTAAATCAATTCCTGTTATCTCTTTTATTTCTTTAAACACCATTTGCCAAAATTTCTGTACACCTCACAATTCCACCACATATGGATATATGTGCCAATCTCTTGGCAACCCCTCCAACATAACCTTGAATGATTTTTGTCTGTGTGGTTTAACCTTACTGGTGTTAGATATCTCCAAACCAATTTATAATCATTCTCTTTTATCCTTATGGATACATTTTTAAAATGACACTGATTCCAGATTTTCCCCCAATCTTGAATATCTATTTTTTGTACTAATTCTTCCTCCCATATTTTTCTGAGGTATTCATCTTCATCTTCGTCTTTTAATAATATTTTATATATTTGTCTTCTGGTACCCTTCAATATTTCATTTTCTTCCATGTCATCTTTGCTTAATCATTTGTTCAAATCTAGTATATTCTCTGAAATCTTTTGTTATTGCTTTTCCAATTCCTTGTCCACTGCTCCAGCTGAATATAATGTTTCTGAGATCTTTATGGGGCTCATGTGAATCATATTAATTTTGAATTCAAAACAGCTTCACGATCAATGTATCACATACTCCTGAAAGAATGAAATGAGCAGTATTATTTTGAAAATACAGCAATCATCTTTTTTATTATCTGTATGGAAACATGGACAAGAAATAAAATGGGCTGGTCTTGGAGCACAGAGGTGAACGGTCTTGCATTTTGCAGCTTCTCAGATCTGTTCAGGTTGGGAGATTTTTTACTCTCTGCTGTCAGGCCTTTGACAATGGGTTGAAATGTACCAGGTGAAACTTTTCATATCACGGAACAATGAAACAATAGCAAGACCTTCGAACTATCATTTCTGAACAGGTGTGATCAGCTATTACAGCAAGAATGTGGAGCCAACTGTAGCCATTTCGGTGCTTTTGACAGCCCCCATTTACTTACACCATAGAAACAGGCCCTCCAAAATTGGTGACAATGGTCATAGATCTGATTAGGCTTGCCAGATCTCAGGGCATGATTCTGACTCCCTTTTTTTCATTGATCACCTCCAATTCATGGGAGACAAAGATGCAAATTCTCCAATTTTTGTGTGTGTGGGGGGTGCTCAGTTCCTACAAGAAAAGGGTGTGTATAAATCTCCACACCCCTTTCTTCTAGGAATTGAAGCAACAACTCAGTTAATGAATTTAACTGGGTCTAAGGATTTACTCAGTTAGCTTCCTCTTTCCCTCTCAGTCATTGTGGTGCCAGAGCTCACCCTCCATTCTACTCTGCATTCACTTTCTGACTAGAAGCAAGGAGGCTGCATTTAAATGTTTCTTCTTGTGCTTCCCTTAGTAAAGGAGGACTAATCCCTTCGTTCCACCTTGATTTGGGAAAAGCCCCTTTAGCTAAAACTTATTTTCCAAATGGAAAGTTATGTGTAGCGGTGTGTGCTTGCATGTGTGTTTTCCAACGAGCTGTGAGCAACTGTAGCTGGCAGTTGATACACACTGCTACATCAATGACCTTTCTTGACTCTTAGGTTTTGGCCTGGAAACTTCAAGGCCTGGAACGAACCTCAACTGGCAGCCTTAGGGCTGATACAATCACGACACCAAAAATCATTGGCTCAAACCCCTTCCCAGAAGAACACCAAGCTAATCCAAGTAAGTCCAGAAAGGATGTGGAAAGTCTCCTTTGCCATTGTGACACCCAGGCATGGCCTGCTTCACCCCTGTTTCTCCATTCTCTTAGCTTCCCAGTCAACATGTTTTCTTTTCCAGGTATAGCTCTTGTAACAGTATTTGCTTGAATTAGAGGAAAGTTTGCTCTGCAAACGGTGTTCACCTTTGCCAGAGGGGAGCAGCTGTTCCCTTGACATTCTCACAAGGCTTCTTGTTTGCACAGACTTTTGTCAGCAAATATCCCACCCTAAACAAGTCACTCGCCTTACCTTGCTTTCCAGAACTGATAGGAGAGTCGCGAGTGGTGTCAAAGGACACCTTCTCCCTTGTCTTTTTCTTTCATTAACAGACACCCAGCCCCAAGACGGCGCCACCAAATCATTTACTTCCTTCATTAATCATCTTGGTGAGGTGGATGGGAACCTTGTTCACCAAAGAAGGACGGAAACAAATATTATGAAGGGGGTGTTTTAGGGAAACATCTTGACTATGCAAAGTTGACATGCTTTTGTCCTGATTAAGTGGCTGTTCTCACCTACCTATCTATAATATACCCTGGAAAGGAGGGAAAGATTTGGGTCTATGGAGAAAGTCTAACAAATTACCTTCAACAACCAGTGTGTCCTACTAGACAGTGCTGAATCTGAACCTGGGCAAAAAATGCCTTCAATCCCCAGTGTTGGGACTTCTGGATTTGCAGAGCAGAGATTTTCCCTTTTTCTCTCCGTTGGATGCTGAGAATGCTACACTGATACTGAAAGGCCTAAACTGTTTGCACTGTTTTTCTGACAGCAGTCAGTAAATAAATGTATTTTGCAGTCACTGATATCCTTTCTAAAAACTATGGCCGGGTTACTCTCACCCTCATTTTGTTCCCCCCTGCCATAGCTACATCCCTCAGTTTAGAATCTAAGGTAACGTAACAGAAACTTGTGTAGGATCTAAGGACCTTTACTTATCATTTGAAAACAAACCAAAACAACTGTAAGAGAAAATTGTGTTTGTGTATGTATGTGCTTTCAAGTTGCTTCTTGACTTATGACGACCCTTTGAATTTCATAAGGTTTTCTTAGGCAAGGAATACTCCCAGATGGTTTTGCCCATTCCTTCCTTGTTGGTGGTCTCCTGTTCAAGCAGCAACCAGAGCTGACCCTGCTTAGCTTCCAAGCTCAGATGAATCTGATATCTTTACGGTATTTAGACCATACAAGAGAAGATTAGTGGTTAAGAATATTTGTTCACAATCTGTTTGGATGTCATTAAGCTATCAAACTAGTTGCCCTTTCACAGCTATAGGCAGCTGGCCATTCTGAAGTTCTTAGCTGGGGTCATTTTCAGTGTGTCGACTCTGTAAATGTAAACAGAAGTTCCCAGCTGCTACAGGCTGCTTTTGGAGAGGAGGATGGGTGTAAGTAACTGTGTACAGTTTTATTAGGGGTCATAAGGAGAAACCTTTCTTGTTGTTAACAATGGGGTGACCATCTTCATCTGGACCGTCAATACCCTAGTTCCAAATGTCAATTTCCATGATAATTGCCTTGGTGCAAATGACACAGGAGCATCCTTGCAGTGGGAGGAGAAAATCTGTCTGCTCTTCTTTTAAAATGACTAGCTGAAAAGCACTCTGCAGAGATGAAGTAGGTTTTAGGTAATATAATCCCAATGCTCCTTGCACAAGTAAAAATCGTTCTTCTACATGTGGATTCATGAAAATTTTTGTAAATGTAGATAGCTATCTTAGGTCCCACACCAGGAGAAATAAATAAAATAAAATAAAATAAAATACCTTCATCTAAAATTATACCTCTGGCCCTTATAGTGAAGGGGACAGTTTGATGGTTTGGGCAGTAATATTCAGGTGATATTCAGTACTAGATAAGTAAGCTGTCTTTCAGTGAAACTCATTCTCCAACAAGGTCTTCTCACTGAATTAAGACTTATTCCCTGGAGTAGTTTGATAACAACTGATACACAGCATTAATGATTTAGAAATTTAGACTGGCCATTTCTAATCCAATGCCCTTCCAATATGCTAGGCTATAATTCTAATCTTCCACAGAAAGACCAGCACATCTGGAGGCTTCAATAAATGAAAAGACCTCTGATATAATGAACCTCTTTACAATGCACAAATGTGGCACTATGATACCATTTCATTGCTATGATTCCATCCTATGGAATCATGGGATTTGCATTTTAGAAGGGGTATTTAGAATTCTCTGTCAGAGAGCTTTACTGCTTCACCAAATTATGAATCCTAGTTTTCCATAGGATGGAATTCGGACAGTTAAAGTGGTATCATAGCACTATAACTGTCAGCCCTTCTTGGAATCAAGCACCTTTTCTACATAGAAAATATACTGGATTCTAAGAACAGCTGCCACTTCTGTTTTTTGGCCTCCAGTACAGAGCTTTGTGTTTGTACAGAGCAGCTGGTAATCACATCTGACGAAGGGTAGAAAACACCACTGACACACTTTTTTTTCTTGCTTGCAGGTCATGGATGCAAAATACAAACACAGGATCAATGGCATTCCTTTTTTGAGTCCTCCCCTCTTAAAAGGGACATTGAAGGATTTCTTCCCGTTAGCTCATCCACTGCAAGGGAGGTGGCACAATTATTTTTCACTGTCTCACAAGATGAGGTGATTTTATTGGTGATCACTTTGTTTCCCAGGACAGGGGGGACAGGGGGGAGGACAGAATGTCAGACAGTGGCAGCTGATGGTGCATTCCTTCTAGGTTTTGGTCCAAGCTTTAAGAATTCTACCCAGAAACCTATCCCCAAATATCCTTAGAACAACAGAAGGGATAAGAGTAATATCCAAAGCAGATTCACTGCCTCAGTGACATGGAAGCCCCCAGCCATCCCTGAGTTTTGATATAGTTGAGTGCAGACTTTGGAGATTTCAGCTCTTCATTCTGCCAAGGGGATGTGTATGTCATGTGCAGTGCGTGCATAAGAGAGGAAAGAGGGAGAATATAACATATGAGCCGATAGATCAGTTCTTCCCAACAGCAAATGGAATGTTAAATCAATCATGAAAAAAGAAAAACAGGAGAAAAAAAAGATTCAGCTGGAAATTGGCTGGCTAAAAATAAAGCTATATTCTGACCCTCACAAAGTGGGGGGAAATGAAGCAGTCAATTCATTTTGTCACTTAATGAGAAGGCCAAATGTATTTAGTTCAATACATGCCTTTAATAGGTTTGTGCTCTCTTGTGACCGAAAAGTGTCACATCTTCCTGACCCTAGTTTAACCTCGAGCTGATGATTACCCTGAAGCTTGCATCTTGGGCAAGAGATCCCCCGTGGCAGGTTTCCAGTACAGCACCCACTGGAGTGTCTTTTCCTTCTTCTCTCACTCTCTCCTGCTGTTTTGGATCTGATCCAAAAGCACTACATTCATATATTGTAGATATTTTTCACATTTAGTAATTCAGGTGTGTACGTGAATAAGCAATCCTAGGTAGAATTTACACAACAGCGTGTTTTGAGCCTCTCCTGAATGTGCTTCCGCTTATTTTTGACTCAGGTCAACCCCTGGCATGCCACACAACTCTGAAATTCTCTTGCAACCCACATGCAAGTCTAAGATCAGAGTAAGGGGATGTACCAACAGTGTGAACATAGGTCTCTCTCTAGCATGAAACCCACTGTTGTCGTGGCCACATGGATTGGATCAAAATGAGCTGCATCTCTGGGACTTCTTCTTCTTTTTTTTAAAGCCTTCCCAGAATGCATGCATGTGTGCTTTTTCAAGAAATATATTTATTTATACCTGTCCGTATACATATCTGCTTACATGCAAATTCAATTATCTTGTGCAATCGATCATTTGTCATGTGTTTATTTGTATGTCAAATGTTGCCTTGTCTCTGCCTTATTTACATATACCCCTCTGCATTATCTCTGCTTAACATAACATAAACCTGCACATATCTGCTCAGAAATAAGTCCCATTGACTCCAGTGGTACTTACCACACAGATAAAGACTCTGTACGGCCTCTTTTCACTTTGGTGAGAAGAGGGTGGTGGTGGAAGAATCTGGATTTTCGTTTTGAAACCCCAAATGGTGTGTGAGACCCCACTGAGGCCATTTCCACACTGCCTCGCTAAACGTAGGCCCCTCCCTAAACTGCAAATCCCAGGATTCCATAGGAGGTTGAAAGTGGAATAATAGTGCTATAGCAGGTTAGTGTGGAAATGTCCAAAACCCTCTGAATTCCCACAAAATATTGCAACTGAAGGCTTGGAAGGCTAGAAGCGAAGGATCTACCTCAAGCTCACTCGGCCTCATTCTCCCTACACTGCCCCAAACCAGCAGCACCTTTTATCTTGCTCCATTTGCCCTTGCTTTGGAACATGTCCCCCTTGCCCCACACCAGTTTGGGGCAAATGCTATGATATATATGTATGCATGTGGAGTGCCTGGGCTAGAAAGGAGAAAAAGGTGGTTCCTGGGAAAAAATATCAGCTTGCTCCCTGCCCATTCCTGGTACAGGATTAAAGCTGAGACTAAACTGGGGGCAGATCTCACTTTAAAAGCAGTGGGGAGGGGGGCTGGGTTACCAGGAAAAAATCACAACAAAAGGAAATTTTTTAGAATCCCCAGTTTGACTCGTGACAGTGGGGAGAAATGAAAGTTGCACTTGGGAGTCCCTGAATGTTGTGTGTCAAAACAGGGCTAGAAACATCCCTATGGAGATCAGCACCTGCTATTATAAAAAGAGGAACGGTATACCTATTCCTGCAAAAAACCAATTGTGCATAAATTGCCCAGCATTTTGCTGATAAAATCCCTCAAATATATTCTGGTGTTGATACAGACCCAGTGGAGGTAACACTGGCTCCTTCTTATCCAGTGATAATGGATGCTTTTCAGTTTGTATATATTGGCAGGATCTTTGTAGAGGTGAGAGCTACTATGTGAATGTTCCCAGCCTTTCCCGAACTTTTTACTCAAGAGGAACCCTTGAAATGACTTTCAAGTCTCAGGGAACCATGCCCTCCATTTTTTTCCAGTCATGATCTCTTAGAGAAGCCCTAGTGGCTTCTCACAGAACCTGAGGAATCTGGAGAACCCTGGCTGAGAAATGTATGCCAGATCCTTCCTGGATCATTGAAAAGGCCAGAGTAGGATTCGTTGTGTTGGTAAAGTCAATGGCCAATGCCTGTTTCCAAGGAGGCAGGATTCCAACATACCTAAAGGAGGCACTTGTTAAGACCTCTCTTGAAAAAGTTCTCCCCGAATCTCTCTCTATAGTTATACCTCAATTAATGAAGTAGGTGCGTTCCTGAGCATTACTTCTTTAACAGAAAGTTTGGTATCAGCGGCAGGAATAACATGGAAAAAATAAGGATAGGTTCTTGCACCACAAAGAAAAAGAGCAGTTCACCATATTTCAGTAAGTGTTTTATTCAAAACAAGCACTACGCAGGTCAGGTAAGCAAAGTAAGCAAGAACATTTTGAAACTTCTCGAGTATGCTTGAAAGCATACTCCAAAATAATGCAGGATTTTTTTTTCTTTCGCCAGTCTCCAATTTCTTGATGATTTCCATTCTGGTTGCCAAAGTTACAGATCTATGCTTTTTTTTTTTAACATATTGGGTATAAGTGATGAGACAGGTTTATCTGTTCTTTCTTTTTCCCTTCATTTTGCTGTTCACACATGCTCCGTAAGGGATTCTGAGGGCATCTGCTGTTTACCTTGACTGTTGTAAGGAGGCACATACATCTACAGCAGGAGCAGCTAGAGTACAATCCTCTTTTTTCCCAGTTCAAACTTTATTGCATTGTTAAAATCATAAATAGAGTCATAGCCTTGGAAGAGACCACAGGGGCCATCCAGTCCAACCCCCTGCCATGCAGGAACACCCTCAAAGCACTCCCGACAGATGGCCATCCAGCCTCTGCTTAAAAACCTCCAAAGAAGGAGACTCCACCACACTCCAAGGCAGCATATTCCACTGCCGGACAGCCCTGACCATCAGGAAGTTCTTCCTGAGGTTCAGGTGGAATCTGCTTTCCTGCAGCTTGAATCCATTGCTCCTTGTCCTAGTCTCTGGAGCAGCAGAAAACAAGCCTGCTCCCTCTTCGACATGACATCCCTTCAAATATTTAAACACGGCTATCCTGTCTCCTCTTAACCTTCTCTTCTGCAGACTAAACATATCTAGCTCCCTAAGCCATTCCTAAGCTGTATGTTTGCTGCATACACACTATTGTAACCTGACATTGAAAGTCTCTGTTTCTCCAGCTGTCTTTTACCTTCTTCCCAGGGCCAATCCTGCTAAACAACTGCCAGATATCCAGAGGATGAGAAGGAAATGGAGTGGACAGGTGTAAAAATGCTTTATAAAAAGGAACTTTTTTGTCAGAGGGTTTGCTGACAGAGGTATAACTACATTGGAAAATTACTGGTCAGTCTCCAGCACTGTATTTCATTTCTGAATAAAGCGGTAGAGCTTGAGTGTAAGGGCCTTTCTGTACTATACTGTTCTAGTGCTATTATTCCACTTTCAACATCCTATGGAATCCTGGGGTTTGCCATTTGAGGAAGGGCTTTTAGAATTCTTGGAGAGCTCTTTGGCCACAGTAAGCTACAAACCCCAGAATTCCACAGGATGTTGACAGTGGAATAATAGCACTGTAATGATGTAGTGCAGAAAGGCCTGAGGAAAATATTTTGTGCATCTTACAGAGAGGAGGGAAATGTGATTTCTCAGTCTAATCAGATTTAATCAAAGATTTATATTCCCAGCCTGGATCCAATCCAGGATATAGAACGTAGCCAAAGGATTATGGTTAACATTGTATTAAGAAACAGAATTGGTTGTTAGGGAAACAATTCAGTTAATAATGGCATCTTTCTTAATGGTTCAATCAGCAGGAAGAATCACTACAGACATTCTTCCAAATGTTCTGCATGTATTAACTTCGTCAGTAAACAATTATCTAATCTTAAAATCAGTTCCCATGATAAGAGATAAAGTCAGAGAGGCCTTGGATCCTCTGTGCTTCTTTATTGCGTCATTGCTTAAGTCAAATTTTATCTTGCAAGAGCATTGCTGCCTTTTGTGTAGTACTGAACAGGCAATTGTGAGAGAGATGACCATTCAAATAAGCTAACCAGGAAGAAGGAATACAAACAATAACTGACCTCAGTGTGTGTACATAAAAAAGGGAAAGAGAGAGATTCTAAAGAAGGAAGCGTTAAGAAACTGGGCAACGTATAGTTGGTAAATATACTGTAAAACAAAAATAGTTTCTATATTTAGATTCCAAATACATGCTCTGTTTAATAATAATATATTTTATGGCAGACAGAAAAAATATAGAAGGTGATTTGTACTTTTACTGCACATCACTTATCATTTTTCCTACTTGCTATAAAAAATACTTAAAAGAGTATGTCTTCCTCCCTGGCTTTTGAGATGCATTTCAAAAACTGAAGATCTGGCCAGCAAGTTATAAAGTTTATGATACCTCTTTGTGTGACTCTCCTTTCCTGGAACATGATCCAACTGTGGCATACCAACAATGCCATAGAAAGTCCTGAGGCTGCTGGTAGTAATTTGGGGAATATAGTGATGTAGAAAGCTGAAGAAAAGGTTAGGGGTCTGGCTCCCACACAGTGGGCAGGCCACTAAGTACAACCCAAACCAAGTATAACTTCTGTCTTCCTCCAACAGAATTTCTGGAGTTATACCTTATCCATAATTAAGGGATACAATTCTATACCAGATTGTAAATAGCACAGCAATATTTCTTCATTTAGTATATCTATATCCCTCCCACACTTCTTCTCTATGTAGCTCAGGAGGAATGGGGATAAGATAATAGAAGAGAGGTGGTAGATCAAACCAAAGGTCTATCAGATTCTGTCTATCTATCTAGGTCTAGATAGACAGACAGACAGACAGACAGACAGATGGGGTGAGGGACCACCCCTGTTTCAAACATTATGCTCACATGGTAGTCAAGAGGTGCCTATAGGAAGCCCACAAGCGGGAGAGGGCATTCTCCAGAGGAACTAATGTAGAGAGAGGCATGCCGCCCTCGGTCTTAGAGCTAAAATGTAGCCAGCATACTTACTAGCCACAGTGGTGTAGGGATGGGGGGGCAAGGGAGGCGGTGTGGCCTGGGTGGCACTTTTTTGGGGGTGGCGCTGCTCCTTGCCTGGCCCCCTGCACACTGTTCCACCTCTCCCATGTGCCATCACCCCGCCCCCATGCTCTATTGCCCCGCCCTGTGCACCATCGCCTTGCCCCCATGCTCTATCACCCCACCCTCATGTGCCATTACTCCACCCCGCGCACTGTCACCCTGCCGGTGTGTTGTTGACCCACCCCCTCACACTGTTGCCCCGCCCCTACCCTGCTCGCACCAAGCTACGCCACTGACTAGCCACTGATATTCCTATTTTCATTAAACCAACTAATGCACTTTTCATTAAACCAACTAATGCACTTTTTAGGTAACTTTAAGTTACCTAAAGTTTAAACTTTAAGTTACCTAAAGTGATGGCCATCACTACGTTATGCAGAAGCCCACTCCACAGTTTGACTATGCGCTATATGATAGAAGTATCTCAGCCCCAGAAAACTCTGTGATGGGTTCGCCTTAGGGTCACCATAAAACAGAAACAACTTGAAAGTGCACAACAACAATTTCTTTTTAGCACAGAGCGGATGACTGTGAAGAGGGGAGGGAATGATATTCTCCCTATTAACACTCCCTCTCACTCCATGGGCTGCACTGGCACATCTGGGCACACAGAAAGTGATGTCATATCATTTCCTGTTACCACTTTAGGCCATTTTCAGCTTTTCTTTTCTTTTTTCTTTTTTCCTTTTTCCTTTCTTTCTCCTTTTTTTTTTTTTAAACTTGGTTCTTGAGGTGAGTGAGATGAGCTCCCACATTTGTGGGCAGTTTCTGGGCTTCTGTGTTTAAAAAATTGCCTGAAAATCACTTTCCATTTTTAAAACATTATCTGGAAGTAGAGGAGGCTTTGGTGGTATCGATGGGGGTTCTGAGGACCACATGCAGGCCACAGGCTGCTATTTCCCCACCCCTGAATATCCTCCTATTTAGCCTTAGCAGATGACTCTGGGTACTAGTAAAAATAACTTCTCTCTGCACAGCACTGCAGCCATAGTAATATATATAAAAACTATTGAATGAGGCTGAGAAAATTAATAAACTGCTACTACCACCACTGCTGTTGCTGTTGCCACAGCACAATTCAACTACCAATGAGCACTTTACGTTTTACATTCCACATTTGAAGGAATGTCATGTTGAGGAGGGAGCAGGCTTGTTTTCTGCTGCTGCAGAGATTAGGACAAGGCGCAATGGATTCAATGGATTCAAGCTGCAGGAATGGAGATTCCACCTGAACCTCAGGAAGAACTTCCGGACAGTCAGAGGTGTCCAGCAGTGGAATATGCTGCCTCGGAGTGTGGTGGAGTCTCCTTCTTTGGAGGTTTTTAAGCAGAGGCTGGATGGCCATCTGTTGGGAGTGCTTTGATGGGTGTTCCTGCATAGCAGGGGGTTGGACTCAATGGCCCCTGTGGTCTCTTCCAATTCTGTAATTTGTGAGTTTAAGTTTCACAGATCTGATTATTTGCTAGTTCCTTCAACCCCTACCCCGCCAATCTCAAGTGTTTCTTTTCTGCGGGAACCTTCCCTCTCGGCAGCTCCAGTCAGGCTGCGCAGCCCTTTAAAAACTCACCTGTAGTCCTCCTCTTCCTCGATCAGCCACTGCCTGGCCAGCTAAGGACAGCTCACAGGCTGATTTCTTAGAACCACAAACCCTTCCTCAATGCCCCCCAGACACCCGAGGAAGAAGATAGCTGAGAGAGAGGAAATATAGAGCCACCATGCTGACTTTCTCTTTCCTTTCTTGACTTGGGCCATTTCCACACTAGACTGTTATAGTGCTATGATTCCATTTTCAACATCATAGGATGTTGAAAGTGGAATCATAGCGCTATGACAGTCTAGTGCGGAAATGGCCTTGGTTTGGACCCGGAGTGCCTGTCTGCTCTCCCCACTGTGCCTGGGGCCCCTTCCCACAGAGACACACACACATTTAGATATTTTCAGGTTTTCCACTTTTGTAGGGATCCTGAACTCCTAACCCAAGCTAATGTGGAAGGCTGACTGTAGTTGTAATGTGAGAGTTAGTGCCTTTCGGCACTACACTCTTATAGTGCTATTATTCCACTCTCAACATCCAGTAGAATTCTGGGGTTTGTAGTTTACTAAGGCCAAAGAGCTCTCTGAATGAAAATTTTAAATGCCCCTCCCTAAACTGCAAACCCCAGGATTCCATAGAATGTTGAGAGTGGAATAATAGCACTATAACAGTATAGTACGGAAATCGCCTTACAGTCATTTTTATTCGTAGTGTCAAGGAGACTCCTGAGTACCTAAAATTGGCTCTTTTGTGCTCACAACATTTAGCATTTATATTGCATTTCTAAGAGTTTAAGGTGTTTCACATACAACATTTCAGCATACAAACAGTTCTTTCTCTAAGACATGTATTAGCATTTAATCTGATTTAGACTACAATCCTTGCCCACTAGTGTGGGGGTAAGCTATGCTGAACTCTTACATAAAGCTTATCCAGATTTCCTTGTGTTAAAAAAAGGAAGAGAGCATTTGTGGGAGGAAGTCACAAGAAACGACATCAAAAGGTGTGGCACAAATCAGTCAAAAAGCTCTTACCATTTAATGTTACTTCTTGTCAAACTTCCTGTTCAAATGCTCTCTTGACTTTATGTTCAGTAAAAAAAAAAAAAAAAAAGTGCCACCATTTCAGCTTAGTACTTCAGCACTAATCTTCTAGAGAGATTTTCTAAAAAGAAAACAAAAATCCTAAGAAGCAGAAGGAGAATGTGAGGTCTGCAAAGCTGAAACGCCTCTGGAAACAAGGGCAAAATATAGAGGCGGTGGTGCGAGGATTGGTCAACTCATGGCTAATGTCACAACCCAGTTGTAAGCAAAGATGCCCACAAAGGAACTGAAATATGCTGCCTTTTTTGAACCATACTACAGGAAGCTCCTACCTTTTGACACGACATTATCTGACAACTTGCTCTTTTGATGCTTCCAAATTAAAGCAAGTTCCATTAATTCAACATCATTTCCACTCTTTCATTAGTTTTTCTTCTTCGTAGGAGTGCTGGATGCAGCTGACAATGCCATTTCTGCACTAGACTGTTATAGTGCCATTATTCCACTTTCAACATCCAATGGAATCCTGGGGTTTGCAGTTTAGGGAGGGGTCTCAAAGGATTCCATAGGATGTTGAAAGTCGAATAATAACACCATAACAGTCTAGTGAGGAAATGGCCAATGCCTGCAACACCACAGCTGGGACCAAAGCAGCTAGATATCACTCCATGGATATATCCTGGTCGGACACAGATGGAGGTCTGTCGTATATGCGATCTCTGCATCTGCAAATCTGAGTGATCATGGAGTGTCACGTCTTATACATAAAATGGCAATGACATGACACCATTTAATAACATAGGACGTGATCATTTGCATTTTTTGCTATTTGTGGTGGATTGTGGAACAGAACGCACACAGATACAGAGGATCCTTTGTATTATTAACTGAAGACTATGAAAACTGAATTGTAACAGTAGCCATTTTAATCTCGTATATTTTTTCTCATCTATTTGCTTTATGAAATGCCCTCGTTCCTAACTAGGGTTCATATTGCTAACCAAACAAAATCCTATGTCCTACTGCACATTTTGTTTCCTGGATGCACAAAATGCATCCAGCTGCACATTAGAATAATGCCTGGAGGAGAAGTGTGTAGCTACCAAAGAGATGGCATTTTCAATGGCGGAACCAATTGGTACCTCGTGATTTTCTTTTTGGTGCCAACATTTAATTCCCCCAGGTATTTTAAGAACTGTTTGTAAAGTCATTTTGATGGCAGCTCTTAATTCTGTCATGTATTTTAAGAACTGTTTGCAATGCTTTTAGCTTTCAGCAGTATTTGCTCTTGTTGCTAATTTTATTGTAGCTTCATATACTTGGGAATTTTTATTCTTTGCTAGTTGTATTATGGGTTGTTTACCATTTTATAGTTCGTAACCTATATTTTTATGACTTCCACACCACACAGAGAACTCCAGTAACTGTCTGGTCTAAAAGTGTCACAGACAAAGAAAGAAACAAACTCAATTAGAGTTATATTTGAGTAGACAGTTATAGGGATTGTGCTATAAGCTTGAAATCCCATGCATTTATATTGAAGTATGTGGTCTGGAGAAAAGGATATTACTGAGCTAACATGAATAAGGTTGTGCTGTGTACTGATGGGCTTAATTCTTGTAGTCTGTAATACTTTTAATTTTTTAATTTTTTGTTTGTTTTTTGAGCAGGTGGGACATAAATTGGCCAAATTAAAGTGATGGCATGACATGCTTCAACTGTTAGAGAATAGGAAACTATGCTGTTGTGACAGGAAAGGCAGTCTTTTAGACAAGACGTGCTTGTTTTATTTGCTGTCTAGTACATCAAGGAGAATTTAGTTAAGGAGTGATATGATATAAACTCTAGCATGTGACTTTCTAGTGTATGTAGCAGGAAAATACAAAAGATGGTCAGCAACACTAAGGCTATTGGAATATTTGAGTAGATATATTTGGAGGAGGGTGGGAAACATCAGCAATAAAGCTGATGACTCAAGAGTCCATGGTAAAAGTGGTTTGTTTCAAAATTAGGAGATAGGGTTGTGAATATCTGGAACTCTAGATAATAGTAGCAGAGAAGCAAACTGCCCAGCAGCCAGCCTGCATTCCCGAAAGATGTACAGGTGATGCCAGTCCTGGGAAAACTGGGCCATCATAAGCTGTTATGTAAAAGTAGCGTCTATCTTTGCTTCCCTTTTAACAAGATTAGTCTTGCTTTTCTCCTGCTCTTTATGTGGCTGTCTAGTGGCCACCTCGTTACTCTCATGCTAATGTGATTAGCTAGGCATTGGGGACCATACTGGGAGATACTGTCACAAAGATCTCTTCTTACTTGAGTGCACCTCTTTCCTGAATGCAACATCTTGTGTTGGTAGTCACAGGGGGCATTGTTAACCTGAGGATCCAAACAGAAAGGGATATTTACGATCACACCCCATAAAACCTGATTCAAGGAGACATTTCAGAGAAGAACTGGACAGAAGACAGATGTGTTTCCTAATGTAGATGCTGGACGAGCATTCACTTGTTCAGCATATGGAATGGCTCTTTATGGTGCCTAGTTGCAAATGCTTTTATTTACCCTGCTTTAAAAGGTGTCAAAGACAAATACAGATACACACATACAAGTGGAAAATTTCATTTCCATCTTAAGCAAATTACACTGATTTCTTGAGAACTTTTATCCAAATAAGTATGGTTAGGACAGCAGACAATTCAGTTTGCAGTCTCTTCAACAAAGTGAATGTGGGAAGATCTATTTTTACTCATTAGAAAATTTTATTCATTGGAAAAGATTTACTAGCATGGTTTCCTAGTGGAACTAGGGATGGAGGAGCAATTATTTGGTCCACATTTTCATCAAGATGTACTTAATTTCAATTTAAAACCACTACAAAAGAAAAGTAGTTATTCTGAGAAATTCATATGTCTTTGAATTTTGCAACAGCATTCTCGGATTTAAAAAACACACGCAAAATAGATATATTAGAGGAAAGTGCACACGATATAGCTATATTAGTGAAAATAACAGCAAAATGGATTATATGAAAACAGCTTGCAAAAAATATATATTAAGCATAATTGCATGCCAAAATGCATGTATTAGGAGAAATGCATGCACACACACACACACACACACACCAAAAAAAAAAAAATACATGCAAAAATTTCCTACAAACTTAAAAAAAAATCTTGCTAATGAACTTATGGGTAGCTTAAAGAAACTGAAATAGACAGAGGTGCCCAACCCTAGGAGGAACTCTCAACACTTTATTTCTTGGTAATAATAATAATGACAAGAACAATTCAATTTTCCAGTTTAAAGATGTTTGTTGTTATGAAACATTGACAGACTTCTTTTGTTGGGTTACTGATTATAATTATTCATAATCTGTGGCTGCATTTCCCAGATTGATGACATACAGCTGTGTAGGACTATGGCCATTTCTGCGCTACCCTGTTATGGTGCTATTATTCCACTTTCAGCATCCTGTGGACTTCTGGGGTTTGTAGTTTACTGAGGCCAAAGAGCTCTCTGGCTGAGAATTCTAAAGGCCCCTCCCTAAACTGCAAACCCCAGGATTCCATAGGATGCTGAAAGTGGAATAGTAGCACTATAACAGTGTAGTGCGGAAACGGTCAATGATTCCTGTTGTCTTTAGCTAGTGTGGGCATTGGTTGTTGAAAGTTTCTAAATGAATGCCATATAGAACTGTTGCAACTGATATGAGAAGAGATTGTCCTACAGATGAATTATGTGTTGTCAAACATATGTTGGAAATGCAAGAACTCTCAGCCTTTAAAGCAGGGCTTTCCAAATGGTGTGTCGTGACACAGTGTGTCGCCTGAAGGGTGTAGGTGTGTCACCTTCCTGGACTGAGAATGAGCCCCCCACTTGAGCCTTGGAAATATATGTTATACGTTATAAATAAATCATATATTTTTAAAAATATAAATAAAAAGTTTTCATGAGATATGTTGTGTCCCCATATATTTTATTATTACAATTTATGTATGTGCTCAGATCTCTTACGAGGGATTAGTTTAACTTCCATTTTGCTAGTAAAACTGAATTACTGCATCATGAAATGATGCACGTCTAAAAAGCCTCAAAGGCCCCTCTCTAAACTGCAAACCCCAGGATTCCATGGGATGTTGAAAGTGGAATAACAGCACTATAACAGTCTAGTACAGAAATGGCCCGAGTCTATGTACCTGTAATGCAGTTTTCCTCTTTTCCTACTGTTATCAACTTTACCACCATCAACATATTTTCTTATGGATCATGTCATCTCATGCTGTAGAATAATGATCACAGAGTTCAGGGGCACCATAGGCAATCAAGTCCATTCCCCCTCCCTGCCCAGTGCAGGAACTCCAGCTAGAGCTACCCCAGCAGATAGCTGGCTAGCATATTTTTGAAGATGTCCAGAAACGGGGTTCCACAAATTTTTAGGTAATTGGTTCCATTACTGAACTACTGTTACTATCAAGAAGTTTCTCCTGATGTTCAATAGAAAGCTACCATCCCAGTTCAACCCTCTGGGATATCAGATAACAAACCTGCATTGACTTCTCTGTCCAAAATATGATAGCCTCATTGTAGACATGATGGAGTCTGGAGAATTCAGACTTGATTTTGTCCTGGACCGATTTATGTGTCATTTTGGCAGTCCATGGTATCCACAGAACTTTCCACCAGCACCACATTTCAAATTAATTAATTCTCCTCACTGTCTAGATTTCACAACAGAGATTTGGGAAACTCTTCAGACTGACTTGGAACAACTGAAAGGTATATCTTTATTTTTAGTTTGCAAGCTGTTCATTCAGACTATACACAAACTAGTTTCTAGGGTACTCAGTCAACAGAATTTTTCATAGAACAAATGGTAGCTTATTAATTTATTAGTGACTTCTATATCCTGCCTTTATTCCAAGGAGCTCAACATGGTACACGTGTCTCTTCTCTCTACTTTATCCTCACAGCAGCACTGTGAGGTTGGTTAGGATTTAGGCCCAAGGTCACCCAATGACTTTTATGGCTCAGAGGGATTAGAACTTGGATCTCCAAAGTCCTTGTCCAACACTTGAGCTACTAGACCACACCAGCTTTTTAAATGAGGATGCTGGGATGTTGCTAGGCCTTGGATCCTAATCCCATTAAACAGACATTAAGCTGTAGCAGTGGTCATCTACTGAACCGTCATTTCCTTCATAGGTCTTTCTTTTGTCAAGTTCCCACAGACATCACACACAAGTGTGTCATGAGTAATTTTATTTTTTTAGTCTGATAAATTTAGCCTAACTGGTTCCCATGAGATGTTGCCATTCTCACTCCTGTGCAAAGAAAGCATCACTTGATTTATGTATAGAACAGGCAAAGCTGTCGCTTATTTCATGTATTAATTATTTACTTAAGGAAAGGAAACATCCAGGTTGAAGAATGGTATGTTTCTTTTCAGACAGGAAGAGATAGGGCTAAAAAATAAGCAATCCCCTTATGACATGGGAACAAAGCAGGGGTGTTTTTGGCTTCTTCCACACACACTGGGACAATTCACAAGGTCTCAAGTTAGCATGACATTTCTGTGAGTCTTACAGGAAGTGTTGGTTAGAGATAGGCTAAAGAAAAAAGTCACTTGTAATTGTTGGGATACCTGACAACCCAGAACTTGAATAAGTTATCTAGTGGTCATGTTGGCGCGGGCATTCTGAATGTTGTAGTTTCCAGGATCTATGTGATACCTGTATCCTCCTTTGATACTACACAGTAACTGGCCCCATGGGCTGGAAGAATCTGGAAGTCCAAAACAGTAACTTTCCCAAGCACATTTTTTTGTAATGCAGTGGTTCTGTGTTGTCTAGGTTCCATCAACTGCTGTAGTTTCTCACTGCCACTCTCTTTTTCCCCTTTCTAGGGTGAGCTCCATGTTTAGGGACACTTGGAATGGCCATATACATACTCCTCTCTTTGAAAGGGTCCTGTATTTAAAGGACTGTCGGGGCCAAGTCTTATTTAAAGATAAAGAACTACATGAAGGGAGAGCAGATACTTTAAACTGTTGTTCATCAACAGTTGGGGAGCAGGCTGAACAGCTGACATACAGGTTACCTGGCCACAGTCCTGTATGCTGTGGTGCAGAGATGTACTGCATTTCTAGTATAGTCAGTATTTCTAAGTTTACATCTATACACGTAAAACTGTTAATGCAAGTTTTATGCAAAGACTCTCTTTTATGTTCTTTTTTTGTGATTCATTTCATGTATGTGTCTCTGTGAGCCTTTCCACACTACATACATTGTCATAGACCATTTCCGCACTACACTGTTATAGTGCTATTATTCCACTTTCAAAATCCTGTGGAATCCTGGGGTTTGCAGTTTAGGGAGGGGCCTTTAGAGTTCTCAGCCAAGGAACTCTTTGGCCTCAGTAAACTACAAACCCCAGAATTCCAAAGGATGTTGAAAGTGGAATAAGAGCACTATAATAGTGTGGTGTGGAAACGGCCATAGTTTTGCTGTTGCCTTCCTCTTAAAGTGACCGACAGTATGACTTGCCTAGGAACACTTGGTAGGTTTCCATAGCTGAGTGGAAAGTCAATTGCCAGGCTCCTGGAGTCTTAGGCAGTTTCCACACTACACTGTTATAGTGCTATCATTCCACTTTCAACATCTTATGGAGTCCTGGGGTTTTGCAGTTTAGGGAGGGGCATTTAGAATTCTGAGCCAGAGAGCTCTTTGGCCTCAGTGAACTACAAACCCCAGAATTCCACAGGAGGTTGAAAATGGAATAATCGCACTATAACAGTGTAGAGTGGAAAGGCCCTGTGTGTGAGATGCAAAGGCCTTGTGTGTGAGTATCTCTGGCAGGTTCTCTCCTGTGCTGCTGGACTGCTTATAACAGGATGCAGTCACAACTGCTAGCCGTGAATAGATCTAAGCTTATTCTAAGGCTGTCTTTTTAACTTCCTAGAATACCCTGTTATGATTCAACATGAAAGGTATTGTGAGAAATCTTGACTACAACTGATAGCCAGGCTCCAGTTCAAGAACACTGGCAGAATTTGGAAATGCTACCTTTTGAATGACAACTCCCAGAATTACCGAGCAACTGGGCTGGAGGATAATAGGTATGGGATTTAGAGAAAACCTAGCCAGGGAATATGGCCAGTCAGAGCCAGGGGCAGGGAGAGCAAAGTACCTTTGATAGCTGAGCAGACCACAAAATACAGCCAGTAGCTGAGGCAGGTGCTGCCATTGCTAGTTGGGTTTGAACCCCACATGGTCTCACCTACAGGATATATGACATGTGAGGAGTTTTTCCAGGTTTTACACTAGGAATTTACACCCTGAGATCTAGCCACTGTACACTGCAATCACATGCTGAAAATATTAGAATAGGTCCTCTTATAATAAAAATAAAATCTTGCATAACAGGAAAGGTCTACACACATGCGTGCGCGTACAGCGACAGCGCTTGCACTGCCAGTTTCCTTACAAGTGTCATCTTTTGATTGGTTCTTGTGGGTTTTTCGGGCTTTGAGACCGTGTTCTGGTTGTATTTTCTCCTAACGTTTCGCCTGCATCTGTGGCTTCCTCTGAAGATGCCAGCCACAGATGCAGGCGAAACGTCGGGAGAAAATACAACCAGAACACAGTCTCAAAGCCCGAAAAACCCACAAGAACCAATGGATTCTGGCCATGAAAGCCTTCGACTCTACATGTCATCTTTTGAGGTTTGAAATTTGGCAGAGAGATTTTTAATGAAGAATGGTTTTCCTATCCTTATCTGAGGTACCATCTTATTTCACAGAAATGCGTCTTGTCCATCTGAGTGTGCATTGTATGGATACATTCTTGTTACAACATTACTGATATTCCATTGCTATAATAATGTCTGTTTATACATTCAACATCCATGGCAGATCTGGTTTAGTTTGAAAGGAATCTTTCATAACCTATAATGGTCTTCCATTGCCACAAGATGGCTCTCTTTGATCTCTGATTTTTTTTCTTTTTCTTTTTCCAGGTCTTAATTCTGTATGTGAAAGTGCTTTTGATTTTTTCATCTCCTTACTCCAATCTCCTGATAGCCTATGTTAAGCAAGCACCATTTTATAGATGTCAAACCGGTGTAGCAATGGCCCAGTGTTGGCAAAATGGAAGATTCTTGCTTCTTAGAGAAATTTATTGTGGGGTGACTGAGCATATATACCTTCCGGGACTATCCCTGCAGATCTAAAGTGTGAGACAAAACAGCCTGTGTATCACATTCGCAATACTTGGTCACAATGGCAGAAGGACTTGTATGTACCCATATCGGTTTACATGGTTTGTGTCCAAGTTACCTACAGGATTGCTTCCTCCCATATAATCTACCCCATACACTCAGATCCTCTGGGGCCAGGACTAGACTGGCAATAGTCACCCAGAGGACGCCCCTAGACTGTGGAATGGTCTACTGGAAGAGATTCGACAGCAAAACATGCTGTCTGCACTTTAAAATTTCTAAAGATCCATTTCTTCCTGCAGGCCTAGCCTGTCAATTTTTAACTACAAATTTTAAATAAGTGTTTTCTAAATGGTTTATAAGTTTTTAGCTGCATTTTAATTTGTGATGTACCCTGCCTCAAGCCATGAGGAGAAGTGGGTAAGAATGATGATGATGATGATGATGATGATAGCATAGTAGCAACTGAACAGTCAGCACCCCAACTGCCAATTCCTTCTGCAAAATGACCTTGGGTATAAAGTAACCTGCAGCAAAAAAAAATATGGCAATAAAATGGACCCTTAGCTGCTTTTACAGTTCCACCCCTTCCCAGCATACACAGAATTGCAGACTCATGTTTGCTAGGTTTACATTGCAGTAGTGAAAGCACTGGTGTGGGGGCAGGACTAACAGAGGAAGGGTTATTTCATCCATCTCTGACACAAATTATCTCCTCAAAGGCATTTTGCACGCAGTCAAGAAGGGCCTTTGGAGTTTGTTGTTGTATATGCTTGAAGTGCCAGGGTCTAGGAACCTGTGATACTCCCCACCACCATACTTTTGAATTTCAGATCAGTCGCATAGGAACGGAGGCGGTGGGGGCGGTTCACCCCGGGTGGCAATGTTTTGGGGACATCCTGGAAGTTGAAAGTGGAATAATAGCACTAAAACAGTGTAGTGTGGAAATGGCCCAGGGTTCAGTTCCCTGCTTGGCTGTGGAAATCCATTGGGAGACCTTGGGTGCATCACATGCTTTCAGTTCCAGAAAACCCCATGATAGGTTTTCCTTAGAGTTGCCACAAGTCAGAAACAATTTGAAGGCACACAACAACAACAATACTCTTCTCCTTCATGTCAAGCCTTGGGAAGAGAAATCCTACTTTGGGGCAGACAGATTCCTAGAGTATATGTTAATGCTAGCAATTGCTACCACCGGCCACCATGAATATGCACTACTTCTAGAATCAGGGAAGGATGTCCTTCAATGCCAGTGGTTCAGGAGCAAGAATATGACAGTGCTGTTGCAACCACATCCTGCTTGTGAGTTGCTGTCTGTATGTCCACTTGTTAAGCTATAGAAGTTTCAACTTTCTAAATAAATAAAGGTCTGTTAACCAATGAAACAACAGACAGCTTTGGATCAATCAAGAAAATTAATTTATTAAACATTGTAGCCCTCATCTTATTTTTATTTTTGTAAAACATCAATTCAAGTCTGTCAGTTTCCTGTTCTTCAATACTAGAGCATACACAACAACCTAAACTTTTGAGCTTGATATACCTGTTGTGATTTATCACAAGGCACTTCTCTTGCTGTGTCTATTTAACTGATTCCTCTGTACAAAAAAGAAGAAATATAATTTTTAATTCATTAGATGGAAGACACTAAGAAGTAAAGCAATCATGACACTTCAGATGGTTAAAGATTCTGTTGTCATGTGTTTCTCTTGAAAGCAAGGACAAATAGGCAATGAAATTCCCAGAGCGCTGAAAGCAGAAACATCTGTTAAGACTCTGCTTTGTTGGCTGAACACAGCAGAAGGGAAAAGCTCAACTGATTAATGTTGTTTTTTACCTAATACCATAAAGGACATCTAAGGACACTGACATCAGAAGCCCACCCTAAGCCTGGTAACAGACCAATCAAGTACTACACACATCACATTTTCAATATCCTCTATGTCGCCTAGAGGGAAATCAAAAACAAACATACACACACCAAAAGGTGTGTGCCAGAAACTCATAAGACTACACAAAATCTGGTGCTGTTTCTTTGGGTGGTCACATTTCACGACCCTACTTGTTGACCCAGGATACCCACATTCTCTGTTGGATGGAGCATTTTTTAAAATTTTCCTTATTAAAATATTTAATTATATATATATTTAATGTTTATATTTGGGAGTACCAGAGGAAATGCAGGAAAGGGGATGATTGGGAAATATATTTCTGACAGGAGGATTCTACTGTAATGCAAGATGACTGAGATCTGGGCTGGATTAATAGCACCCTGCTCTCTTACCCTGGAACAAAGCCTAAATGGAAACATAAAGGTAAAAGGGTGGACGGCAGTGTTCCCATTAGACTGCTAAAACTATTCAAACAGCACTGAGAGTGGATTAATGAATTGCAAATAAAGATGCCAAGCACATTTGGACACAACTGATCTCATCCAAGGGAATTAAGAACACCTCTCTTCATTTTCCCCCCTGCAATTTCATTGTCCCAAAATGATACCTTCTATATAAGTCGTACTTCGAGAGTCATGGTGTAATTAAGGAGAATACTTCCTTGTGTTTAAAACATAAGCACAGTTGTTTCACATTAAGTAAAATGATAGAGAAATAAGAAAGAAGAAAGCATTTTAATGGAAGTGCTGTTATTTCAGTCTTGCATAATCTGCTGGGTTCTGCACTACACTGTTCTAGTGCTATTATTCCTCTTTCAACATCCTTTGGAATCCTGGGGTTTGCAGTTTAGAATTCTCCACTAGACAGCACTTTGGCCTCAGTAAACTGCAAACTCCAGAATTCCACAGGATGTTGAAAGATGAATAATAGCACTAGAACAGTGTAGTGCGGAAATGGCCTAAGTGGTGACAGAACTATTCTGTATTGAGTGGTCAAGTATGAACTCTTGCTTAAAAAAATAAGAAATATTGGAAATAACTCTTTCCTGAGTCTCCCTAGCCAATAGCCACACTGATGGTGGATGGTGGATTCTTGCAGTTATAGTCCCGTATCATCAATTTCTGAGGAAGAAAAGGTGATAGGATATGTGTATAATTATATATGGTGAAGACCGTAGAGTGACAATGTTTGAGGTTCCTATCATCTATACTTCCCCAGGAGAGGATCTGCGACCATCTAGCTTCTCAGAGTAGAATTTGTAGCTGAGGAGGTGGGGATGGCAGGGGGGGGAGTTGCTTCAGTGTGCCTGAAACTAGACCGCAAGCATCCTCATCAAACTTACAGATTTATTGTTAGGAAAAACATGAGGGCTCTATAAGTATCCTACATATGAAATACTTATAACCAGAGTGAAAAAGTGCAGCAAATAAACAAGAATCCATGATAGGTGATGTTGAAATTACTTACTGTATTACTAATTTGATTTTTGTTCTGTCTCACTTTTAAGATTTCCCCAAAGTGAACAACATTTTAAAAAGATCAATATTCTAATACATTTAACGTAGAAAGAGGCTTTCAAAACATAAAGTAATATTATGCAGGATTATGAACACTAAGTGCCTCTCCTCCTCCAAGGAGCTGTTCACTTTACATTTTATTAATTTATAGATTCCCACCTTTCAAAATGTTGTGGTCTCACAGGGGGTTGAAACACGTTTTTGTCTTACGTTTTCTATAACCAGGCTCTCCAATAGTTGATTTATCCATTACTAAGAAATTTACCAGGTTGATCGAATAAATTCTGTGTTAAAGTTCTGTTAGAGGATAGATGCTCTAGTGCAACCTTGATGCCGGTTTCTGTCAATGGCAATTAAGATAAGAGAAAGCGCAACTCTTTCATATGGTCAGAATATTTAGAATCCTCACAACTAATATGACCTTTTTTTGGGTGTCTATGCTCTGCTAAATGTCTTGCTTTTCAAATTTAACACTGTAAAATTCTGTTCAGATTATACTGCTAGGCCTACGGACTACAGTAAACTGAACCTGAACTTGAAAATGTCTAACCTGACAAGGTAACAACATATATGTATTTTCTACACAGACGTAGTCATATTAAGAAAATTTTACAATTACCATCCTATTAGTTATCAGTTACAGAGAAAATTGAAAACAATTTGGAAATGGGATCTGTAGGTCTCTTTTTCAGCAAAAAACCGGTTGTGTGGGGGACTTTTAAGATTAACATATCATGCAGTTTAAAATCCTTGCCTGATGAAGAGTGCAAGCTTCAAATGCTTGTATAGTGTATTTTGTGCTTTTCAGTTGGTCTAACAAAAGTATAACTGCACTTCTTCTTTTTTTTGCATTTTGCTGTTCTGTTCCATGATCAGCATGACCATCCCTGAATACATATTATATTGTACAGTAACAGTGTGAGCCTTGCTGGATTACAATCGTCCTCTGAGAAAAATTGGTAACTCTCAGGGGTGACACAGGACTCTTTATCGCATGTTTTTACGTTGTATGTTTTTAATTGTACAGTTTTTAAAATTGTGAGCTGCTCTGAGTCCCGATTTCAAGAAATAAATGAATATATAATGATAATGATAATAATAACAACAATAAATACATACTATATATAACATTATATTTTATATAGTATATATATATAACATTACATATATAATAATTATATATCTATATTACATATATTATTATGTTATTATTATTATTATTATTCATGTTAAGTTTAAAATAAATCACGAGAAAATAATTGAAATTATTGAAGCTCTAGATAATTTTCAGTTTCTTCCCTACGAATTGTTTCCCTTAAAATGATTTTATGCAGTTCTTATTTTAATCACGAAGTATAAAAATACGCAGCACACGCCGAGAACGTACAAAACGCCGCTTAAAGAACCATCGCCCGCTCCCTACGCCCCGGTGCGCCAGCCATATTTATTAAGGGCGAACGAATAAGAGACGCCATCCCCTCACCCGACGGACGGTGAGCAGGAGGAGCCAAAAAGCCCCAACGAAATGCCTTACGCCTCTCTCGCCTACAAAGGGCGGAGCTTTTACGAAGGAGTCACATGGTCAACAGCCACAATATGGACGGGGAGGATTTTGTCGTCGTGAAGCAGGAGGTGGAAAGCGATGATGCCGCCGACGCCACGGAGGAATACCCGCGGCAAAGCCCTGGCCAGGCGGCCGCGCCGAGTATCAGCGAGGAAGAGAGACCTTCCCGTCGCCGGGCTCCGTCCGAAGACAAGGTCTTCATTTGTTCCTTCCCGGACTGCATTGCCACTTTCAACAGGCCCTGGAAGCTGAAGGCGCACCTGCTCCGACACATGGGGCAGGCGCAAGAGGTGAGGGGGGCCGGGGGCCAAGCGGGGACCTGAGGGGACGGAGCCGCAGCGTCCGCAGGGCGGCCGACTGAGGGCCATTGGCGCGCCACGGCGCCTGAGGCAACACGGAGATTCCTCTCTGGAGGCCGGGTGGGCCGGGGCGGCCAATCAGCGCGAGACGGCTTTCCATTGGCTGCCGCCCGAGAGCGGCGCGCGCTCGGGAAGCACTCCTTTCGGAAGTGACGACGTGGCTCGGCTTCCATTGGCGTGGCTGCTTCTCTGTCCCGCCTACGGAAGCTGAGCAGGGTTTGCTTCTGTACCGGAAGGGGGCAGTGCTTCGAGTGTTAGATTTATATCCTCCAGCTGTCCCGGTTGCGTCGGGTAAATCCCTGCTAATCCTCTGTTGTCCTGCTATTTTCAGCTGCTTTTAATATGTCCCAGTTTGGCCATTTCCGCACCAGACTGTTACAGTGCTATTATTCCCCTTTCACCATCCTATGGAATCCTGGGCTTTGCAGTTTAGGGAGGGGCCTTTGAGGCCCCTCCCTAAACGGCAAACCCCAGGATTCCATAGGATGGTGAAAGGGGAATAATAGCACTATAACAGTCTGGTGCGGAAATGGCCTCTGTCTTTCCTCCTACTTCCGTTGTCCTTAGAACAACTTCGCTTGCTGCAAATTGAGCTGGAAGGGCAAAAGGAGTTTACACGAAATTAACAAAGACGGAAGAGAGGAGAGGAGGGCACAGAGTCTTGTCCTTCCCAGTAGGCTGAGGCAAAAGTGGATGACTGCAGCCTTTCCTAACTTGCGTGTTCTTCCTCAGTCATAACTTTTGCCATCTTGAGCATGCTCTGATGTTTGGCTGTGTGTTTCTCATTTTTCGTCTGTGAAATGTTGGAGAGTATGTGGACTAGGACTCCAAGAGAGCAGGCTTCGTATCCCTGCTCTACTAAAGAAAACCAATGGGTGGCCATAGGCAAGTCACGCTGTCTTGGTTTAAAATAATGGCAGTGACAAATCTCCTCTGGTTAAATCACACACACATGCACACACCCCATACAAATATCCTTGTGACAGCAGTGACAACAAATGTGGATGATTACTGGTTCAGAGTATTCTTTGGCACAGTTTGATTAGGTTGGAAAACCAGAAACGGGCAAAAGACTGAACATGTAGAGAATGGGGCAAAAAAGTGGATCTAGACAAGAGTTCTCTGCCAGCAATTACAAGGACCCAGCCCTTCAGCGTGACTTACCATTTGTCCAAACTACACATTTATAGTAGATTGTTACTACTTTAATTTTTAAAGCTGGATCCTATGGAATGCTGGGATTTGTAGTTAGGTGCAGTATTCAGACTTCTCAATAGGCAAGAACTGCTGCACTTATACTGAAAATTCTAAGCACTTTATCTGACAACAGATCCTGGATTCTATAGGATGGAGTCATG
Organism: Cyclura pinguis; assembly: GCA_030412105.1. Taxonomy (NCBI): domain Eukaryota; kingdom Metazoa; phylum Chordata; class Lepidosauria; order Squamata; family Iguanidae; genus Cyclura; species Cyclura pinguis. Next base: position 258,656,719 of record CM059601.1, on the reverse strand, counting down.
ACTGTTGATATGATCTGAAACTGATATATAGGGGACTTGGGCGATCAAGGTTGTAATACCCACTGAACAATGAAACTTAATTGGACTTGTCATTAACTAGTTCTCCCACCCTGCTACCCCGTCAGGTTGTTTCGAAGATACAGTAGGGAAGAGAAGCATCATGCATGCCACCTTGAGCTCACTGGATGAAAGCTGAGATATAAATATAAATTTTCTTTGGAATGTTTTTCGTTCTTTCACAGTGGCAGGTGAAGCATTCCTTTTTATTTATTTATATAATACCATCATTGTACATGGTGCTTTACAAATAAAAACAACAAAACAATCTAAGACATGGCAGGAAAGCAAAAGGGGATGACAGTGTGAGAGGGGATCAAGTCTGGCAGATACTGCCTCTTCTGTTCTTCTGAAGCCACAGGAGTAGCAGTCTGAGCCTAAGCATGATGGGGTTGTGCCTTCCCCTTCTTCTCTCCCTCCAGGTGAGGGCTGTGGCAGTTGGGATAAGAGGGAGGGCCTTCCATCTGCTTCTGGGCCTAGACATGCATTAATTCAGGGATGGACAATGTGTTACCCATCGGCTGTATGCCCTCAATCAGGATTTTGTGCTAACAGCACAGTTGGGCAGCTGTCAACTCTCCTTGTCGCTTAGATTAGACAGGGAGGCTATCAGCAGAAAAGGGGCTGTTTTACCATGGCCACATTGTGACTGACATGCTCTTGATTTATTCTTGGTGCATTGATGCTGTGCCTCCTCCTTGGCCTATCGATAAAGTGAATATAGCAGCGCTGAAAGGACAGTACTAATACGAACTGTTGGCAAACTCTGTGGTTATACCAGGTGTTCCCTCCTCAGTGCCTGTTATAAAAAGAAGCATTCTTATTTAGTTAAGCAGTATTGTATTATTCCATCACTGTGCCAGGAATACTCTATTTGTAATTTCTACACGTCACTGCTCTTTAAAAGCACACAGATAAAACTGGAGAGAAAAGAGTAGTTTCTTTCAATTTGTAATTTTAGCTGGTCAAAAGAGACTTTCTCACTTGTTTATGACTAGGAAGTCTTGTGGACTGGAATATCACCTATTAAAACATATCCCTTCTACTTATTAATTGAATTGCTCTAACTTGATTAAAATGGAAAAGGACATTACATAGCATTATGCAGCATTCCAAGAACTGTTTATAGACGGTGACCAACAATGAAACTTTGATGGAAGAAGCCATAGACTGATTTTACTAGGAGATTTTAGGAAAAGATGCTCACTGTTAATAGAAAGTGGAGCAGAGAGTAGTGGGTGTGTTGGTTAAAAAGACAAGAAAGTGACTAACTCAACAGTGTGTGTGATATCTTGTTTGCCTGCTGATCTCTTGTTCAGTCTGAGAATATTGGTTTACTTGATGCTTTTCCAGAAAAATTGTAGGGCATGGAAAGAGATAAAAAATATTTTTTTTTAATTACTTATCAGCGCCCCTATGTTTGTACTTACGAAGGCTGTGGTAAAGGCTTCACGAGAGATGCTCATCTTAAGCGCCATTTCCTCATACACACTGGAGAAAAACCATATGAGTAAGTATGCTGTGAGGTTAGAGGGGGATGTTGATGGGGAAGATGCTGGGATTTTAAGGACACCATCAAAAGCCCCAAATAGGTCTTGAGACCAATCTCTGAGTCAGTACTTTGCTGGGATAATTTATTTGATTTATAAAAACAGATTCACTGGACACAACTATCTACATAAGTGTTGTCAAGACGACAATTGTAATTAATTAACAGAGTTTGCTTAATGAAGTTGCAGTGTTTAGTTGATTGGTTAAATTAAATATTTTTGACCAACTGTAAAGGAATCCCAGGATTTAACTGGGTTTAAATTGACATTATTTTATTAAGAACTCGATAAGAGGTCCTGTTTTAAGGAAGGCAGTCCTACACTGTTTTTGTGCAAAAGGAAATGATTTTTCTGTGATAGCTCTTCTTGAAACATACCACAGTAGACTGATGTAAATCACCAAGAAAAGACCAATCTGATTCATTGACTTAAATAAAATTTGCCTGAGTACTACTTCACATACATTTTGAACAGTGCTGTAAATGTATTCACTAAAAGATGTTAATTTTCAAATTGATACAGCAGTTTATAACATCTGGAGGATTAGTTTGTGTTGTTTAAAAGATAATGTTCTTTTTATTAATTTAGGAAACAGTAATACCTAATATATTATCCATGTCCAGCTGTGCATGGTGCATTAAAACATTAGGAGTGATAAGAAGTAAACCACTTACACGAATATAACAACACTTAAGGCTAAATGCAAGTGTTAGGCGTAACTAGCACAGATCCATTAAATCAGTGAGAACTTCGTAAGCCAACACTTAAATGTAAGTTCTTTTGATTCATTGAGTCTGTTCTAGTTGAGACGAATAATAGGATTTGGCAGTAGTCTATTAGACTAACTAGACTAAGGCGAGGATTTAGTATCACACTTACAGATGTGTAATCTGAAGTTACATACCCATAACCAATCTGGATTCATAATACCTACATAGGCAAGATCATGGTATTATTGTCACTATCATAACTGCCTCCCTTGACCTACTTTACTGATCATTCAGCTGCACTGAGAGAAGGAGGTCTGTTCTGCTGATGATCAAGGCACAGGTGGATGGTGTTAACAAATTTTCTGCCTGTCCCTCTGCTGCCACCAGCTGTGAGGACTTCCATTTATCCCAATCATTGCCACCAGATGTGAGATTCTCCCTTATCCCCATCTCTGCCACCACTGTGAGGACATCTTCTTCCAGTTCTGTGGCCACCGACTAGGGACCTCCTAGATGTCATCTTCGTTTCTGTGTGATATTTATCTTCCATCCCTATTGAGCATTGCTACAGACATTGTGTCTGAACTCAGCTTTTCAATATGTAGCATTCTTAGGTGCAAAAAAGTATAATACAAAAATAATGATTTATTAAACAGAATTTGTACATAAATTACAGATTAATTATTTAATACATCTAAATCACATCTCTTACACACATTCATCTCCTAGCCAACTCTGACCCTAACTCTACTCTGTCTCTGGCCTGAACTCTCCTAACACTCAGACTCCTAAACCCCACTAATTCCTAATCCTGGCATACAACTCTCTCATCCCTGACCAACTGTCATCCACCAGTCTTTTCAAAATCCTCTCAGACATTGCATTCTCACTCACTCCCCACAGATCCTTACTGATTGCACCTACTAAACAGTGCATACATAGTTATATTACTGTAATATATAATAAATGAAACAACATTTCCCCCTGAAAAGTCCAGAACATCACAGATGCTTCAACTCTTTTCCTGCCAATGTGCAAGTCTTTTACAGAAGCAGGACCCCTGTCACAATTCTTTGTTGCAGCCTTGCATGCTAGCAGGAGATGGGTGGAAACATTACCTACCCGTGCCCCAATAGCCAGCAGGATGGATCTCCTTCTTTCAGTCCAGCTGGTGTCCAGTAAAGTAGATTGGGCGGTGGGCCAGGCCGGGAAGTACTGCTTACTTATTCATATATACCAATGTAATTCCAGCCTAAATCTTAAATGTTGCATATGTGATTTATATTCATTATTGAGGCATTTCTGACTGGTGGTTATTCTTAAAGGTCAGATTGTTCTTAAAGGTCAGATTTTCAAAAGTTCTAATTTTTAATTTAAATTTTTTTTCTACTTTTAAAGTCTCAGTATAGATATGTTTATACTTTTCCTAAAAGTGTCAACAACTAGATCTCACTTTCCACACATGTATCATTTTTATTCAAAGACTAAAACAGAAATAAGAATTTTCCTGCTTGTTCATGTTTGGCTGTAGGTAGCTCAATATTTGTGAATGTTATAAAGCTATTGTTTTATTTTTATGAAACTATCAGTGTAGGCTTAGCTAGCATGTTTGTCATGAGATTCAGTTTTAACTATTAATTTTAAAATGAGAATGGCAAGAATTTTAGTAATTTATGATTTTTCTTTTAAAAATCTTGATTTAGATTTTAAAAAATCATCAGCTTTTATTCACCCTGAAATATATATCTCTAGCATATGATAACACAAAGAATTTTCCATTTTCTTCAGGTATTTTTTTAAAATGTGTCTTTTGTATGTTTATTTAAACTTTTTTAAGAATGTAAGATGAACCATGCTGGATTAGACCAGGGCTCTATTTAACTCTGCATTTTGCTCACACAGTGGCCTGTGGGAAATCCATCAGCAGTGCATAGCGCTACTGCATTCTCAGTATTCTGTAAGAAGTTCTAGAGGTGTTCTGTCTCTGATACAAGAGATAATACAATGACTAGAAGGCATGAATGGCCCCAATTATTTAATTGTCTTCTAAAGACATCCAGGTTGGCAGCAATCACTGTATCTAGTGGCAGTGAATTCTGTGGTTTAATTGTGTATTGTGTGAAGAAGTACTAAATTTTATTTGTTCCAAATTTCTTGCTGTGTCCTTTCAGTGAATGGTGCAGGGATCTAATGTTTATGGGAGAAGGAGCGGTATTAATAATTATTGATAAGATTATTTGATTGGGATTTCGTTAAGCAATATTTCTGGTAGCTAATTATACATGCTTTTATTTGCTCATTCTTGTTATTGAGAACAGATGTGTGTATTTGTAGATGCACAGCAGATGGTTGCAATGAAAAGTTCATAACAAAAGCGAACTTGAACAAGCATATTTTGCGCAGGCATCTACAGAGGAAATACGTAGTAAGTATCTCTTTCTTTGATATTTTGTGCTGGGCGTTAGGAAATCATTCCCCTAAATGTGCTTGATTTATCAGTTGTTTTCACCCTGTTAGTGCTTACATTGCATTTCTGGGCTGTTGTTAAGCACTGTAGACCAATATGCTCATGTCAGCTTTCCCCATTGTCAGCGGTGGCAGGGAGAAGTGCCCTATTTGATTGCAAAGTGCAGTTTCACATAGGTGGCAGTGGGAACCCAGTCTTTGAAAAGCCCAGTCAAACCACGGCCTTGTTTATGCTGTGTAAAGCTTGAAAAAATTACTTTTTGGACTACTGCTCCCAGAATACTGTAGCCAGTGTGGCCACTGGATCCTTTCCTCAGCTTTGCCATGGGTTCACAAACAAACACTGGGCAAGACATAAAATACTGCATATGCTATATTTAACTTTACCTTTGCTGATCTCTGACAGTAACAAATTTGATTTTCGAAACAGTGTGAATTTGAAAATTGTGGGAAGTCTTTTAAAAAACACCAACAGTTAAAAGTCCACGAGTCTCAACATACTGGAGAACCAGTCTTCAAGTAGGTAAATTATTTAATAGCTCTGCCTAGTCCCTTATGCAAGGGAATAAATATTGAGTTTTCGGGGTGCATGTAGGCAAATTATTACTTTGAAAAATATAGGTACAGATGTTACAGGAGGGGTCTTTAGATACTTCTGCAGCAGTCTAATTTTGTATGCTATGTACCAGGAAATATCAGGAGTAATTTAGCCTGTTCGTACCTTTTAACACACCATACACTGATCAGTGGTATGCTTCTAGTTCTTAGCATGAACATCAGCACCTTTACCAAAGTGCTATAGATTATATTGCATGTCCATCATTTTTGGACAACCATTTTGCCATGAAGCTCATTCCAACTACTGTTCTACCCCATCCTCTTCAGGTTAGAGTTTGCTTTGATGTTTGTTTTTTATTTAGTCTGTCTTCTCTACTTCCACCAACAAGCTAACACATCTTCAGCATCCTTATTTCCTTTGCCAGAGTACCATCATTAAGAGCATCCTGATTTTTTTTATAGTTTTAAAAATGGATCAAAACTCTTCTACCTATTGTAACAGCATTTCAGTACACATATGATACTAATTTAAGTTCATCCATTCTTACCAACATCTCTCCTTCATCTTCATTTGCGTTCCTCTGTTCCAGATAAACTTGTAACCTCTTCAGCACTGAGCGCATGTCTCTTGTTGCTCTAAAAAAATCTGTTAAAAACAGCTATATTGTTATAGTGTCAATAAAATCTAAGCCTTTTTTTGATTAATTGTCACTCAAGGTTTAAGACCAAAGCTCCACACCAAAATACTTTTTTGCAAAGTGTAGCTTAAATGTATTGGACAAAAAAAAGAGGTTTGATCCTTCTTATGGAGAATTCTTTGTAAGAAGTTTCTAAAGTGTCCGTAGAGCATCATGTTAATGTTACGATGAAAGCAGTGAATAGAAAAGTCCACTTTAAGAATTGCTGTTTTATAGTTTGTAGGCTGTGGTTTTCATTGCAGTTGTTGAGTGAATATATGTATGTGTGTTTGCCACATAGATGTACCCATGAAGGATGTGGAAAGCATTTTGCTACACCCTCGCATTTAAAACGTCATGGGAAGACTCATGAAGGTAAATAATGGTTTTTCTTAAGCCATGCCAAACCAGCAACGTGTAGAAGACTGGCAGATTCATAGCCCAGGACAAACACTGCACCCTGAGTGGGAGAAAGGAAGATTCAAATATTGTAATTTCACTTTGAAAGGCTAGGATGAAAAAATGTTATAAATGATTCATGAATTAAATGGACAGGCTAGAAACAAATGGGTCTGTTGGTTTAGTCAAAAGCTGGCTCGGTCACATGGCAGGGGGGAGGATTTGTTAATTTTAGTGGTATAAGGTGTGCTAAAGTATTCTTAAACCAACATTAGGCAAGTATAAGGTTGTCTTCTTTGAAAGTTACTTACTTTCACTGAAGAAGGCTCATAAAAAAACAACAGTACTTGACCAGTGTTACGTGCTGAGGAAATATTGTTTTGAGGAATAACATACAAATCATTACTGGAATATGTGTGCTTATCCTTAATATACCTTGAAAATCCAGGCAATTTATTTATTCTGTAGGTAGGAGGAGGAGTGTCCTGTTGCAGATGAATGTGGTTTTTTTTTATATTAGTCTGTTAAACTTCATTTTGATGTTGTTGCTGTTTTTAAACTAGGTTATACATGCAGAAAAGATAACTGTTCATTTGTTGCGAAAACCTGGTCAGATCTTCTGAAACATATGAGATACAGTCATGTGGGTAAGTGTTACTAAAACTGGTACGCAGTGATTCAGTTAAAAAAACAATATTGGCTTGTTACTGCTGTGTGCCTTCAGGTCAACTCAGTGTTACAGCAACTATATCCTGGTTTTTCTTGGCAAAATTTGTTCTAAAATGATTTGCTGTTACCTTCCTCTAAGGATGAGAAAGTCTGACTTGCTCCAAGTCACCCACTGGGTTTCCATGGCCAGACAGATTTGAACCCTGATCTCCTATTTCAACACTCAAAGCCACTATGCTGTACTCGTTCTCATATACAATCAGCCTCAACATTTGCAGATTTCACTTTTGCGGATTTGATTATTTACAGATTATTTGCTGTCACCTCTGCTGCCTCCCTATGCCATGTTTAATAGGGACTGCAAACCTCGTGAGACTGAGAAACTGCAAATGAAGCTTGTAAGTCCCTATTAAAAATGGTATAGGGGAGCAGTGGAGTTGGCAGTAAGCCTCACCAACCCCCCACTTCTGCCTTGTGAAGGAACCCTGATGGCTCAGAGGAATCCATGATCATACTTTTTGTGTGTTAAATATGGTTTGGGAGGGCCTAGAGTTATTTACGATTTTTCCACATTCACGGAGGGTCCTGTCCCCCCAACCCTAGCGAATGTGGAGGGATAACTATATACTAGTACCGTATGTTTAAAAGTTATCATCATTTCTTCTGCTTATCTGTTCTTGCCTCTTTGTTCAGCTGTAGTAACAATAGCAGGACGATGGATACTGTTCTACCCCATGTTTGGATAATGAGTGTTTTAAGATCTGATGTGTGTTTATAAGTATGGGTGTTTACAGGTGCATTATGTATATTCTCATCAATATCGTCATGTAGATCAACATTATCCCCAAGTTTATAGGTAAAGGGCCTTATATATTAATTTGCTTGTGCCCATCTAGTGGGTTCACTGCAGAGGTGAAGTTAGAACCAAACAGTCTTTCTTCACATCTGGGATTGTTTATAGTATACTCTTTTTGCATCCTAGGTGCAAGAAGTATCTGGGGTTTTTTCCCCATTTTGTTTTATCAACATAAGAAGAGCCCTGGTAATATCAAAGGCTTACCTCATTCAGTTGCCTGCTTCTCATGGTGACCAAGCATATCCCTCAGGGAATGCTTCAAGCAGCATGTAAGGACAATAGCTCACTGTTTTTGTTCTGCAGCAACTGGCATTCAGAGGAATTCTGCATTGCATCCTGAAAGCAGTAAACAGTTATTATAACTTGTAGCCATTCATAGACTTAGTCTCTGTAAATTTGACTCATCCCATTTTTAAGGACATCTAAGATCATCTTGTGACAGCAGATTCCACAGTTAGTTATAGTTAGTGGCTGGCATCCTACTAGTGACGTGTACATCCATAAGTGTGGCTTGGGTATGCATACGTCCCTTTTTGGGTGGGCTGCAGGGAGCTGTTCTCTGCATTTATGCTTTGTCCCAAAACCTCACACGCACACACCCCAAGCTGTCAATTCCCGGAAGGCTCTGCTGCTTCTTACCAGTAAGATGCTGGGGAATGGGGAATGCAGTTCAGATCTTGAAGATACGGCTGCTCTGGAGAAAGGAAAAGGAGTGTGTGCTCCATCTGTGGACAGTCTCGCCCCCCACACAAAAAAATCCCTTAGTCCCATGGCTATTTCATAGTTTGAATTGCACCCCTCCCCACCAGAAAGCAGTGTCAGCAGCCGCTTCTGGCACTTGATAGCTGCTGGAGGGGGCAGAGAGGGATGCAGAGCCGTGCAGTTGGGAATGGGCAAAGTCAAGCCCATGGGCCACATGTGTTCCTCCTAAAATCATGTCTGTGGCCCCCAGGGCCTCCCCAAGGATAAAAAAGAATTTTCCCCCAATTTCACAATTTTTGCCCCCCCCGGCTATTTTAGGTCCAGGGGAGGTCTTTTTTTTAAAGCAGGAATGGAATTCTCTTTTTCTTGTTAAAAAGGCCTCGTCTGGGACTAAAATGTCCAAGAGGGCTTTAAAACATGATGAAAATGCTCCCCACATCCCTTAGAGGACATTTGGGGCAAAAAATGTGGGAAGGTATAGGCCTCCAAGATTTCTTGGCAGACTAATGCAGCTCCTAGCCTCCCACAGTTGCCCACCTCAATTTAAAATCTTAACTAGGGCGTAAAGAAATCTTTCCTTCTCTCTGTCCTGTATTCTCATGATTCATCTTTGCTTCATGACTCCAGATTCAAGCATTCAAATAGTGTGAAAGAAAAAGAAAAACTTCCTGGAATGTAAAGCAGAAATTTATATAAGAAGGCTATGAAGGGTGATGGGTGTAAAAGTAGAATTAATATTCTAAAGGTAATTTATCCAAACAGATTGTTTTCTGCCTTGAGAGGAATTAAGAGTGACTGCTGCCAAATTCCACTCTGAACTCAACCTGCCCAAATACCCTAAAAAGACTAGATCCTGTCTGATCTTGGAAGCTAAGCAGATTCAGCCCTGATTACTACTTGGATAGGAAGCCACCAACCAATACTAGGTGCTGTAAAGCTATATTTCAGAGGAAGGAACTGATAAAACCACCTCTGAGTATTCCTTGCCTAAGAAAACTGTATGAAATTCATGGAGTTGCCATAAGTCAACAGGTAATTCGAAGTCACATACACAAACAGTTTCTCCTCCTTTTTTCCTTCCCTAGAACCAGCAATTTGCAATGTGTGTTCCAAAGTATTTACCCGCAAAGATTACCTCAGAAGCCACCAGAAAATTCATGCCACCAACAGAGAAGTGCTGAAATGTCCAAGGGAGAATTGTGGCCGAACTTATACTACCGTGTTCAATCTCAAGAGCCATATTCTCTCATTTCATGAGGCAAGAAGACCATTCAAATGTGATCATCCTGGCTGCGGAAAAGACTTTGCAATGAAAGTAGGTGCTTTTAAGTTACGGTTAATTGTTCATCCTTCTTTTAAGTTTGTACATAAACAGAAATTTTGTTATTTTACAGCAAAGTCTCATAAGGCACACTGTGGTACATGATCCTGAGAAGAGAAACTCCAAAGTAAGTCACGATGTTGTCTTGTCTTTTGTTTTATGAATGAAATAAAAAGTTTCTGTGAAGCACCAATGCCTGGTGGTGACTTGTTAAACTTTTTTGAGGTGGGGGGGTGGTGGTGATGATTGGCTAATAACATATGAATATGGTAAGACTAATGCATATTCACAGAGCTAAGCAGGATTAGTTTGAAGAACTGGTATGGAATAAGAGTAGATTGATTTAAAAGTCTAGTTTAGAATATAGCTTTAGGTTTTTTCTACTGATACTACTTCATATATTTCCAAAATAGTTGTGCAAATCTGATAAACTAGGTTATTTTACTGCTACTGCATGCTATCTACACTCTGGTTTCATTATTCCTTCCAGACTTGCATTGCTTTGTCACACTGTATACTTTGTGAGCTTTCCTTTTTTTCATACCCATAGAGGCAATGTATTTCCACAGAGCATTGATGTTGCAATCAACAGCTGTGACAATTTGTGAGGTTATGTGTAGGGATATAAGGGCCTGTACACTGGACAGTTGTGTGTTCCTTTTGCCTTGACATAGGTTCACCTTCACAAAATTAAAGTAGTCAGGAAATGCTGACAAGTAATGTCAAAGGAAGGTCCAAATGTTATTGGGAAAAGTACAGTTATCGTAAGGAAAATGAAATGGCTATGGTTAGTAGGTACAGTATAAATACTGAAGTTTGAGAAATAATCAAATTGAGGGTTTTTTTTACATAGGTTCAATTAAAAGAGGCTTTTCTGTCTGATGGAAGACACTAATTAGCAATATATTTATAGCAGAACCTAGAAAAGTTTCCTTTTTGGATTACAACTACCTGAATCTCCCAGTCAGGATGACCAGCTGTAGTCTGAAAGTCTCTGGGTTAACACTGGATTATGCTTGAAAAAGCAAGTCTTGAAGTGAAATTTCAGTTTTTCTGACAAAATATTTTGAAGGGATTACTGAAATTACTCTCAGTGATAGGTATGGCAAGCTCGTCCCCAGACCTCTTTCCCCAGTAGATCTTCTAAACATCTTTTGCATATTTGATACTAGTGTACCCATTGGCACTATAAATATTTGGCTAAAAACACTTGATGTTGGAAAATCAAGCATTATCGCCCCTCCCCACCCCATTTCATTGCTGCTAGAGAATTTGGGGATTTTAGATAGTATAGGGCCCCCTCTCAAGTTGTCCCATTTGCTCACCTATCCTAAATACTTGGCATATCTAAGCAAGCAGACCATGTGACTTGAGAAACTTCTGCAGTCAATGGTCATATAAAATTTCCCCCTTCTCTATCAACTTCTCTTTGCTCTTCTCTCCCTCCTTTATCCTCAGCTTCAAGATGGTGAGTTTTAAGTTTTAAGCTTACTGGAGCTCTTTTACCTAATCTTTTCATTAGTTAGGATATAGGGACCTCAAGTGTATATACATTCTGAAAGCAATCAGTAAAGTTCTTTAGTTTGTAACTTGATGCTGCCTGCTTGTTTCTTTACTTAAGTCAGTTCCAACCAGTGTGGTGCTGAAGACTGAGGAAGATTACTTCTGCTAAACTCTACTGAGGGAGACTGTTCCCTAACAGATCCAGTCTTCATTTTTTTTCTTTTCCAAAAGGTCTAACACCATGGGATATACTGCTTTTCCCACATTTTTGGGTTTATGGGCCCAGGCTTAATCTCAAAGTGCTTTTACTGAGACCATGCAGTCGCTGTTTTACCAAACCTACCAAGGGTACCTGCTTTGCTGCTTAAACAGTAGAAGATTAAGCAACAATGGTCGTGGCTAAGTCTAACCCAATTCTTGGCACTGAAAAGCTAAAGGAAAGTAATTACAAGGCCTGCTTGTGGAATAAGCGAATGCATCTCACTTTGATGGACCTATTTAATGCTATGAAAGAACAGAGACACATGGAACCAGGCAAACCCCAGAAACAGTTTGGTGTGAACAATGAGAAAGCAGCAGCTTATATATGCCTGGCAGTGGATGCAAGTATAATGTATCACGTCCAAGATTTGACAAGTAAAATAGATAAAAATATGGGATAAACTAAGGAAATTATTTGATTCTTCAAGTAGCACTTAACTAAGCTGCTCTCATGAGGCTTGTGATTACAAAATTTTCCAGCTCTCTATTTTTGGATGAGCACATTAATAAATTTATGTCCACACTGTCTGGACTTCAGTTTCCTAGAGAATGTATGCCAGAACTCTTGAAACTTGGCCTATGGCTAACCTTCCAAAATATTACACTGCAATAACTAGTGCTTCACAAATTAAGGAAGGTGTGACTTTGCAAAAACTTATCTTTGAAATCACAGAATACCAAAATAGACAAAACCCCATAGAATATAACTGTGAAGTAGAAGTTACAGGTGAAGAATTAGCCCATCCAGTTGGCAAGGCTTCGCGTACTAAAGACTCCTCTTTCTCCAGAACAGTGGGGAGGAAATATAACAACTCAAAGACTAGGAGTCAGCATCGGAGTCTATGTTCTAAGCCAGCCAGCAAAAGCAAGCATGAGAAAACAATATTTAAGTTTAAAGCCAAATCTTAATGTTGATCTTCATAAAGAAATCACTCCAAATTACTGGGAATCACAGTCCCAGTATGATTATTATCAATAGTGGACCCTCTAACCACTTCTTAAGTATAAAAAAAATGTATATACCTTGATACAGATATAAAACTTTTATTTTTGCAAATGGGAAAGAAGTTAAAGCACAAGGATAAGGCACAATCCTTTTGCAAGTGAGACCTGGCCGTAACAGAATAGAGACTATGAATCCCTAATGTTTTGTACGTGCCAGATTTAAGAGCTTCTCTGTGTAATGTGTAGATGTCCACCATAAGAGGTAGCCATGAGGTGTTCAGAAGGGAGTTCTGTTTTGGTTTTCATGGGAAAGATTTAATATTTAAAGGAGTCTTAAGGAATGAATCCAATGAGATTGAAACTAAGTTCATTTGAAAACAGTGTGACTCAATGCAATCATAAAGACTGACTTTGAGGCATCACAGATTGGGGCATCACAGTGTAGAATACATTAAGAAATTTGCATTGAGATAGAACAGCCTTAAGGAGTTCAGATTGCTGGGAAGAAACATGCAACATAAAAAAGAGCAGAGCATGAAGTGAGAAACTAAACTAGCTTCTCGTAAAGCAGGGGTTCACTTTAGGGAATGTTGACAAATATGTCAAGGTTTAAAAATTATATGTGGAGTTATAACTTATGTTGATCTGATCCTGTGCAGTCAAGACAAAAGAAATAGGATATAATCCAAAATCTCAAGGAGATAGATGTAAAAATCTGGGAGACATCTCTCACTATCTTGAAGAACAAATAGAAAGGGGCACTGTTGGAAGTTTCTTTTTTTAATCAACACCAGAAGATAACGGACCTTCTGAACTTCTTGGCCTAAAAGATGCTAGAGTTATGTCAGCCACAATGGAACTAAGTTGCTTAACAGACAGTGGGAAATCTGATCCTTTGAGAAGTAGAGACGGACTCAGAACTGCAGTTGGAAAACTTATATCTGACTAATTTTACCAGGCCTGATACAGGAAACACTGTTGGAACTCTATGCAGAATGATTAACTGTAAGGGATCACATTGCAGTCAAAAGAATTGCCTGATTGTACATCATAAACTGGTGCTGCCAGCCTGTGACCACCCATAGTTGATTGCCTACACAAATGCCGATTGGCCTGCAGACTTGGTAGACAAGAAATCGGTCAGCAGAAACCTGATATTTTATGGTGGAGGAACCATATGTTGGGCAAGTAAGAAACAATCTACAACTGAGATTCTTCCACTGGTGCGGAGTGTATATCAGCAACAGGCGTGAGTGCTGAAGTACAGTGGCTGCATAACTTCTGTACTTTGGAACAGAATCCAGGCCAACCACTTTGATGCAAGATAATCAAAGCTGCTTCAGGATTTCTAAGAGTAAAAAGCCACTCAGGAAGAACATTGACATTGCCTCTCACAGGGTGCCAGAAATGTGTCAGCATGGACTTGCTCAGTTACAGTATTGCAACACTAAAATTATGATTACTGATATCCATACCAAGCCTCTCCCAAGAGAGCGTTTCCAGAGACTATGAGAAGAGATGCTGATTTGGGTGCAAGAGAATGAGAATGGGACTCTTGGAAAGTCAAGCATTCTCTCCCCCGCCTCCATTGCTGTTAGAGCAATTGGGGATCTTAGATAGCATAGGGTCCCCCCTGCATGCCAGTTCTCATCCTGAGTTCTTTAGTTCAAGTTTCCCCATTTGCTCACCCATCTCTTGGAATGCATGGTCATACATACTTTGGATATCTAAGCAATCAGACCATATGACCTGAGAAATTTCTCAGTTTGGTAGTCATATAAAAACTCCCCCTTCTCTATCAGCTTCCTCTTTGCTCTTCTCTCCTTCCTTTGTTCTCAGCTTCAAGGTGTTGAGTTAACGTTTTAAGCTCGCTCGAGCTTTTCCTTTTACCTAATCTTTTCATTAGTTAGTTAGGATGTAGGGACTTCAAGTGTTATGTACATTCTAAAATCAATTAGTAAACTTCTTTAGTTTATAACTTGATACTGCCTACTTGTATTTTTTTTACTTAAGTTGGTTTCAGCCAAGTACTGAAGATTGAGGAACATTACTTTTGGTAAACTCTGCTGAGGGAAACTGTTTCCAACAGATCCAGTCTTCATATTTTTCCCATAAGGGCTAACACCCCAGGAGGTACTCCTTTTCCCACTCTTTAAGAAGCCTACCCTGCCTTATCAGGGTTCCCAGTTATGTAAAGTTTATAAATGCTTTCCCCTGATAGCAGCTGGCAGACATGAGCTTCTGATCTCACTGTGGGTGGGTCTTAAATTCATGTACTCTCCCCCCACCATACTTTAACAATCAAATATACAGGATGAACACTTGGAAACAATTGGTTACAGAAACCACTTCTATGAAAACTGATGGTGTACCTCAGAGCTAGTTGACTTATGGCCCTCCAGATATTCTTACACTGCAACTCCCATTAGCCCCAATCAGCATAGCCAGTGGTGAGGAATGTTGAACTATATCTAGAGAGCTGCATGATTCCCACCCCTCTAGGCTACATGAAAATGAACCTAGTTTGAGAGTATGTCTTACAGTGATTCCATTAGGCAGAGGTAGTCAAAAACTATAAAAAGGCAAGAGACAGGAAGTGGATGGAGGAATGGTGAAGGAAAGATGTGAAAGATTGGATCTCCTTGCTTATGGAAGTGCCTGTTTGCCTCTGCTTATGTTAAATATAGCACATTATAGGAGAATGGCATAAACTTCTAGTGTTCCCCAACGCAAAGAAAACCAAATTTGAGCAGCGATTACCCTGCAACTTCCCTAGCACTGAGGAAATGCAGAGTGCAGAACAGTAGTTTGCCACTTCCCATAAACTAGCTACCAAGAATGCTGATCACAGACAGACATGTGCAACAATAATATAAATAGATTAAGTTTTCTTTTTGTGTGACAAATATCAAATGGAATTCTGTGTTTGTCTTGTCTCCTAAGGTTAAAAAACCACGACCTAAGCGGAGCCTAGCCTCTCACCTCAGTGGATACATCCCATTGAAATCAGACCAAAGAGACATAATGTCCATCACTGATATTTTGACCGAACCTGCAATGAAAAATACAGTGCTGGCAGTGGAAACACTGTCCCTTGGCTAGAGTTTCAGAGGAGCCTGGACAATAGATCTGTGAGCATGAAACAGGAAGAGACTTTATAGAGTGATCATTATGAGCGACTTTATGGGGTCTGTACAGATAACCAGAAATCCACAGAAGCAAATTCAGTCCACTTTTTAAAATCACTGCTTGAGTGTATCCAAGTCAGTAGTGGACTTTCCAGTGGCCCCCTGGCCTTCTTTGATCTTCTCCTTTGTCTTATGTTCACGGATTTCTTTGTCGGACATGTGTCTCATCACACATGTACTCCTCCCTTCTTTAACAATGCGGGGCTCGGAGAGGTAAGTAGCTTTTCCAGGCATGGCATCCAAAATCTGACCAAATAATGCTAGCTGAAAATGAAAAGAGAGTTTGATGTTACAAATGTATTAGTTGAGGCTTTTTTAGGTTTAGTAAAAGGCTTGTGCTGAAATATGACAATTCAGGGACAAGAATAACATGACAAAATATCCTAATTCAGTATGTAAAGGATTCTGAGGGATGGCACATCTGACCATCTTCAGTCCAACATTTGTACTTTGAGATTATTTTGGTGACACTGACTGGAGTTGGAGACTTGCCCATTGTCAGTGATTATATTCTGGTTCTCTTTCTGACATGTTCTTCTGCTTGAACGTTCATTCTCAGTGGGCTTAAAACTGGGCTTGGAGATCTTCACTTTCTGTCCTCTTATGAAGTGAGTATAGATAATAAAGTCAGTATATGTTATCCCTAACTGTATTGAACCAAACCAGAGGTCAGCAATTTCTTCCAATCTGTGTGCCAAATTTTGAGCCTGAAGACTCACACCAGGCCCTGGAATGCACCCACCCCAAAAATAAATCCTGAAAAAATGGAGCCAAAGGAGACCGGAAGGCCACTTTTGGTTTTGTTGCTTATTTAATGTGTGTGTGTGGGGGTGTCTCATTTAAATCTAAAAGCATTGCAAGCCCCAGTTTTTGAAAAAGAACTTGGGGGAGGAGCATTGGGAAGCCAGCAAAAAAAGAAAAAGGCCTCAAACTGTTTGCAGTCTACAAGATGTATTTTGCTTGCTCCTGCTTTGAATAAAACTTCTGGGTAGGGAGCAGGTAGCTGTATGCAACCTTATTACAGTATCTAAAAAATTAAGGTTCTTAAAATTGGTCTTTACTGTTGACTAAAATTGATACTTAAAGTGCTATTAGCTATGTTGGCCATCAATGAGAGACCATATGTTAAAACCTTTTTATTGACTTACCATATTTTCTGGTGCATCAGCAACCTTCTTTTGTTGCACTGTTACCCTCACATGATGCTTCTTGTCAATCCACTGCTGTATTTGTTTTATCTTTGTATCTAAATCATGCTGCGCAATAGCTGTGGAAAGTGTTGTCTCCTTCTGTTGAACAGGCCCTGTGGAAAATAAAGGAAATATCTCTGTATTCAGCAGTTTTACCCCAAACTGGTTCCTTTCATTTCTTAAAATACTTGTGACTGGAAAGGTGACACCATGGAAATCCCTGAAATAAATTATCATAATCAACAGCTGCACATTTTATCACAATGGTGAAAGGACAGCGTGGCATTCCTGCCGTGTTTGAGAATCAAAAGTTGTGTGTTCAGGTATTCATTTAATTATACACAAGACTAAAACTAGAGAGATGTGGGTGGCACCAGAACCCCACCACCCCAGTATCCCCAATTACAAGGATGTAAGCTAGACCTTCATAGGTTGAGACAGATGAACATGGCTACAAAGCTTCTGTAGGCAAGAACCCATCTTCCAACTTGCATGATAACTGTATTCAAACTGAATGTAATACAAAGTGCTCTTCAGGGCTTCAGCCTCAGTGAGTGATGGTCTTAACTTTCAGATGCATGAGGATGCTGGGAGATTGGCTCAAATCCCCAGTTCTAGCTGTGTGCCTATTAGGCGACCAACTGAACAGGGCTATAACTGCAAAGCTTTAGTTCAGGATGTAGGGACTTCACATTGTTTCCAACTTATGGCAAACCTAAAGCAAACCTACCAGGGGGGTTTCTTGGTAAGAGTTGTTCAGAGGGGGTTTGCCTTTGCCTTCACCTTCCTCTGAGGCTGAGAAAGTGTGACTTGCCCAAGGTCACCCAGTGAGTTTCCATGGCCAATTCAAACCCTGTTCTCCAGAGTTCTAATCCAACATTGAAACCACAAAACCATTCTGGCTGACTGCACCACACTGGGGGATGTCGGGGGAGAGGCCCCTGTCCCTGGTTTTAGCTCTGTGCTCTGACAACAGAACAGAGCTATAACCACAAAGCTCTCAGGCAGCTACTGGAAGGTCGGACTGGGCCACTGTGGGTTCTCATCTCTGGATGGAATGGAGAAGCAATCCCTCTGCACTCTGAGCTATCTGGGGCAAGCCACAACTTTGGTTGTTGCGGTGTGACTGGATTATGAGCGAAAGGAGATCAACTGTGCGGATGTGTCCAGGTAATAATCTCTCTAAACCAGCATTTTAGGCAGAATAGGCTGCAACAGTCGGGGCGCACAATCATCAGGCCCTTTGCAGCACCCAGGTATGGAATGTGGTGCTCATACTTCCTTTGGCAAACAGTTGGAGAAAAACAGCAGTGCCCAGCAGGGGTCATGGAACCTTTGCTTTAAGGGCCACAGAAAGGGAAAAGCTAATCTCCACTCCTATAGTCCTGGTAAAGCTTGCTGGGATGTGGACAACTTTGTAAATATCTTTTTCTCTAAATGCATAAGCATAACTCTATCCCCTTTTCTTTCTTAAAAATATTCTTCTTTCAGAAATGTGAATGTCAGTGACTTGCTCAAACACAACTTAGTAA
This sequence comes from Cyclura pinguis, assembly GCA_030412105.1. NCBI lineage: Eukaryota > Metazoa > Chordata > Lepidosauria > Squamata > Iguanidae > Cyclura > Cyclura pinguis. The sequence goes on along the minus strand of CM059601.1, from coordinate 258,638,135 downwards.
CTAGCACAAAACTTCCAGAAAGTTTGGATACCATCTTACTTGTACTTAATGAATACTGTTGACTTGTAAAAGGCATTCAGACACACAAACCTACCATTTTTGGGAACGATAATCATCAAAGTGCTCAATTGTTCACTAATTCTATCAGATTAGTGAAAGGAGGTTGATTCCATTTGGCCAATAAGCTCAGTTAATTGTTGTTATATCCTGACTTCTTCCCCACCTGCAACTCAAGCAACTTGAAAAGGTTGAAACAGTTACAGCTTAAAAATTCATAAAGAATTTAAAGTATGATTAATAGAATGAAAAATAGTTAAAACCAAGTCATTCAAAAGAAAGCAACAAATAAAAGTGCTAGCTGGATGATCAGGATATGAAAGTAAATCTGAGAAAATATGAATTTACATTTTGAAATTACTGCTTTTTTGTGGCTCATGACCACACTTTCAGGGTTCTTTGATGGTAGCCATTGTGGCTGCAACAGAGTAGGCTGAATAGCACCTGAGGCTGCAGGGATTATACACAGCCTATTTCCCAACCCTTCCAGATGCCTACTGGCTGCACATTTGGTTTCTTATAAACCTGGAATTGACCAGAAGGGTCCCTAAATCCAATTCTTAGTTTCAAATGGAGTATACCTATTAATTCAAGATTACAGTCAGCCCTCCACATTTGTGGGTTTGACTTTAATGCATTTGATTATTTGCAAGTTTCTTCAACCCTTGCCCCCCCATCCCAGGTGCTTCTTTTCTTAGGGAACCTTCCCTCTTGGCAGCTCCAGTCAGATCTTGCAGCTCTTTAAAAATCCACCTCTAGTCCTCCTCTTCCTCCACCAGCCACTGCCTGGCCAGCTAAGGAGGGCTCACAGCTCAACTTCTCAGCACCAGAAACCCTCTCCTGATGTCCCGCATATCCAACAAAGGAAATGGGTGAGAGGGAGCATAAGGCCACCACCCTGAGCCACCCCTCTTCCCTCTGCTTTCCCTGACCTGGTTTGAACCCTGGGTGTCTATTCTCCACCATGCCTCAGCCCCTACCTACAGATACGCGCACACCCATTTTGATATTTGCAATTTTCCCACTTTTGCGAGGGTCCTGTGCCCCTAACCCTAGTGAATGTGAAGAGCCAACTGTATGTTGATTCCATGAGTCTAGTCTCCTAGGGACCACAAATTGATTTATTCAAAGAGACAATTCTTTGTTTTTTATTGTTTTTGGGGTTTGGTTTGGCAACGAAGGAGTGCACAAAATCCTATACAAGCCAGAGGATACCCAGTCCTGCAAAGGAATTTTCCAAGCATAGTACAATACTACTGCATACCCTAAGCTTCTTCCAGTCAGGCAGGAAATGCACACAGGCTGAGGCTGACTCCTGCGTATCCCATATGCTGCTGAAGCAGCTGTGTATTGAAGCATTTTAAAGACTTTAGAACATTTTGGACAGTGAGGGTGGGAACCATTTGGCCTGCCAGATGATGCTGTACTGCAAGTCCCAGCAGCCCTAACCAATGGTGAGGAATGCTGGGAGTTGTAGTCAGCAAATGGATAGCTGCATGATTTCCCACCCCCTCATATAAAAAGAAAGGTAGAAGAAACGGCACAATTTGTGCAGAAGACATTAAATGGAGACAACTAAGCAGCCAGACATTATCTGGAAATTGTGAGGAAGTAGAAAACCACCAACACTGCAGGGCTATTTAAGTTGTTCTATGCTTCCAAGTTGTTTCTGACCTATGGCAAGCAAACCTATCATAGGGTTTTCTGGGGCTGAGAGTGTGTAATGCACCCAAGGTCATCCAGTGGGTTTCCATATCTGAGCAGGGAATCAAACTCTGGTCTCCAGGGTCATAGTCCAATGCAAAAAACCACCACACCGGCTCTCAAGAGCTATTTATACTCCACCTTAAAGAAATAAAATCTGACATCAAGGAAATCCAAAATACTGTTATTTTAATTATGCAAATGTGTATATTTGCATAGTGTATTTAGACTATGATAAACAGCAAAGGATTATGAAATATCCTGAAACCATATCCTCACCAACCATTGCTAGAAAATCAACTTAGCTACACACTTCACTACTGCAACTGCAAATTATGTCAATCTATCATTTGACCTAAAACTGAATAGACTATACAATCTGTTATGCTATCATGGAACACTTAACAACCCTGCATATTTCCACTCCCATTTGAATGGCCAGTGCCTCTGATTGCCTATTAGAATGATTAATAATTTGGTCTATAGGCATGTAGTTAAACTGGCTTTTCAAAAGTACCTAGAGCTCTCTTCTGTCACTGCCACCAAAATAACAGAAGTCAAAAGTCAGCGATTCTATTCTATGCTTACAGAGAAAAAAAACCCAATGGAATGTGTCCCAATCAGCTTTCGAAAGAAGACCTTTCAGAAACAGAGAACTTTTAACAAGAACCATACACACCATGTGAAGGGTTAGCTTTCTGCTTTTCTTTAAGTTTGAGGCGTTCTTCATGAATCTGCTGCCCTGACATCAGTCTGTACACTGGAGGATCTGCCTTCTCCGAGAGCAAAACGAGCTTCAGCCCCTTTTCATCCATGATTCGAATCACATCGGCTCTGTGCATTGTTCCCTCATTCTTGCCATTCTCACCAATCAGTTGAATAATCCGATGTGGGATTTTCTTTCCAACACTTTCAATCGTCTTTTTGGCTTTAGGATTTATTTTCTTTCCTTTCAGTTTCTCCTCAGCAGCTTCATGGGTACAGAACGCTTGTGTGGAAACAGGAAGAAGTCCTTTCTTAGCACGATGTGTCAGAACCCATGTCTGAGATGGTGTTTCCCTTTTTGGTGGATGCAACCCAAAACTGGCAAGGTATCTACTGATACAGTTCACTTGATTCCTTCCAACCTGATCTATTAGGTTCTTTAAGCACAAGGCAGCCATTCTGGGAGAACTGGAAAAAGAAGTCAGAAAAACCCAGACATTTCAGTATATAAAAGAAGCATAAGCAGGACAGTTATTTAAGAAAGCCATTGTGGGGGAGGTGCAACTTGTTTTAACTTTCCAGTTTTCTTTCCTTATAAATTTATCAAGCTGTATAGTGGTTCTACTCCCAGTTCATTAGCAAATTGATTTATCTGTGATTTATTAGAAGGCCTTGGTTCTAGTGATGTGATATCTCCCCCCCCCCCGTCATTTTAAACTGTTATTTTATTTTTATTTGTATTTATTTTATTTTTATTTTATTTTATTTTGCAGTCCCCAAGTAGAACATATGTATCAAAATACAGATTTCTGGAGATTTGGAAATATGAAGGATCTGAAAAGCAGAAAAAGTTTTCCATTTTTTTCTTGGAAAATTGCATCACACGTGGGAAGACAGAATGAATGTCTTGAGTGCATGTGTAGCTTCACACACACCAGTGGTCCTCCTCCTCATATCACACTCAGATGTGTTCACAGGGAGCAAAAGGAGCTCATATATATGATATGCAACTACAGCTTTCCCACATTACATTGCTGCTAATTTCTGCTGCACTTGTATCCAGAACAGTAAAGGAATGCAACATTCATATCGCCCAGTTTAATTTTTTTAAAAAGCATATTAGTTCTAAAAAAAAAATCATGCCAAGGATGAATTTTGCTTCTAGTATACTGAATTCTGACAGATGTTCTTTACTTAAGGATTTCTATGTACCTATCATGTACGTACACCTCCTCATTATACCTTTCAACTGCTTGCAAATTGCATTCCTTGCAATTCAATAAAATAAATAAATTCAATAAAATCCATGCTGCTTTGCAAATAGATCAGTCACAGAGAAATATTGCAACAATAAAGTGCCAAGGAGGCATGCATGCTGCTTTAAGTTCGTTGGAGGATGACAGAAGATATGCAAAAGCAATAAATAATAAACTGTAAACAAATTTGTTTTCCACGGATTATTCCCCCACTTCAGGTTTCTTGCCTAAAAGCAGAAGTTATTTACATTTTCAAAACCAAGGAAACACAGCAAGACATAATATACAGGAGCCTTTCACACTGCACAATTATAGTGCCATGATTCCCCTTTAATTGCCATGGTAACATCCTATGAATTTTGGGATGTGTAGTTTGTAGAAATGTATTTAGAACACTCACCTAGAAAGATCGAAGTTCCTCACCACATTACAAATCCCAGGATTCAACATGAGCTCCCATGGCAGTTGAAATCGAATCAGGGACCTCTGAGAAATACCAGGCGCTATAGCTTGTATTTTTGAGAATGGCAATGGCAAATGTCCTACGAGTATTCCTATGAAATTCATAGAGTCACCATTAGAGGCACATTTGCACACAAAGAATAAAGCCAAAATGGGCCCACAACCCTTTTTTTTTAAACATTTAATCACTAAGGGCACTCCTGAGGCAGTCTTCCAGATAGTGTTCTTTCGCTTCTGCTCCCACAAATGCAATCACACGTGTGAAAGGGTGATCAACAAGGTTAAGCCTCTTTTTTTTCTTAAGGAACTGCCTCCTGTAAATACGGTAATAGCAAAAACTCGTTCTTCACTGTGCACACGAATGACCTGGGGTAGAAATGATTGGTAGCGTAATATCTGCAACATAAGTCTTTGCTCTTCAACTATATAAGCCACTCATATGCACAGAAGCTGCTTGCGCTTTCGCAAAACGGGGACAGGCGGGGAGCTGCACTTAAACCAGAGTGGCCCTCCGAGGATCTACTACAACTCCCATCAAGCCCAGCCAGCACTGCAAATAATAGGGGGTGCTGGGTGCTGCACTCCTACATCGCCTTCCCCATCCCTGATCTACACCCAGACAGACTAGGCTTGGTTAGGGTTACAGTTAAAACGCTCTGTTCATTCTCAGAGGTGCTCCCTCGCTGATACAGCAAAGCAAAGCCTCTGCAGCGAATCGCGCTGCCAACTCACCCGCCCGGGCAGGAACGATTCCACTTCCGAGGAGCGGAGGAAAGACGGCGGCGGACGCAGAGGAAGAGGCAGGGCTCGCGGAGGAAGCGGGGCGGGTGCTTTGGGGGCGGCGGGGAGTCGGGGGGCCGCCGTGGGGGCTTCGGGAGCCGCTCTCCCTGTTGCGTGTTCATCTTTCCAAAAAGTGGGTCCCTTTGCATGATGAAACTGGGAGCGCTAAGCGCCGGGGAGGATATAGAGAGTGTCGTGTCCAGCGCCATGTCCGCACTAGACTGTTATAGTGCTATGACTCCGCTTTCAACATCCTATGGAATCTTGGGGTTTGCGCCAAGGGCCCCTCCCGAAACTGCAAACCCCAGGATTCCATAGGATGTTGAAAGTGCAATCATCACGCTTATAAGAGTGTAGTGCGGAAATGGCCCATGAGTTATCTCCACTTTTCAATCTAGTGGGGACTAAAACCAAGACTTCCAAAGTCTCTGTCCCGCACTCTTTTAACAACCGCGTCACGCTACATTGGCTTTGTTTTTTAAAAGGATGCTGAATGCTGTGACTTTCGTTTGGAAGAGGCCGGGAAACAGGTGGGGGGGACTTCCCAGCTAGAAATATTTCCAGCAGGGTTCACCTTGCTCATAGCATGGGGACGAGGTAAAATATCACGGAGTTTTGGTTTTAGAAGTCAGGCTTCGGATTTAGCTATTGCGCCAAATGATTTAAATTGGAGGGTGAGGTCACTCGGTGAATGAAATTGTTCTTTGGCAAACAGCTTGACAGATGAAATTAAAAAAGGTGGAGTAACTCCAGGCTCCCAGATCTCTCATCCCATCTCTGAGAAATTTTGTTTGTGTGTGTATGGGGGGGTGCAGAGTGGGAACTCGTTGCTCCTCTTTCCACTGTTGCTTATGCTTTAGGGGCATGTATGGAAAATGACCAGAAGATCATTGTAATTTAAAGGAGCTGTAAGGTCTGGCCTTGCCCCAGTTTGTTCCGCCGTGTTCTAAGTTCTTCCATATTGTCGCTAAGCAAGGTCTAGAAAAACCTTCTGGTATTCTTCCATGCTGCAGGTTTCTCGATGCTGTTGCTGTTCAGGGTCTTCTGACTTGTTAAGCGTACTGCTTTGATTCTTGTATTTTGTCTTAATTTTGCTTTCATGTACTCTGTATGCTTACCGGCTTAAAATATAGACAAAGTTGCAAGTGATCTCTGCTAAGTGGCATCTGCTAGATAAGGAGTGCTGGGAGGAACCCAAAAGATACCCACTTAATCAGTGACCTTGATGGTTGCAAAGAATTTTGCTCGTCCCAAGTTTGTAAACAATTACAAGGTTCCCAACCTAAGGAGTATAAAATCCACTCCGATGGTGAGCTCAGCACGGGCTGATAGCCGTGCGCAGGTGGTTACACAGAGGGGTCTCTTTCACTGTTTCCCCAGGGCAGCTGATTGAAGGAGTCTTTGCTTGGTAAGAAATCCATCTTTATGTTATCTGGGCATCGTAGGTTTAAGTGGGTTCCCTCTGTATGCTGATAATTGCTTATATGCTTATGTTGTTTAAATTGCTTGCTGTTTAATAAAATCTAAGACTTTTCCACTACAACTGGTGTCATTTGTTGGCTCCAGATCCCTGAAAACGAAAACCCCTTGCCTTTGGCGAACTGGCCAATCACCTTTGGCAAGACGGGGCACCACGTCAGTGAGGCAGTGGCTCCACAACGTTGCCTGAAGAGAATGTTAGGAGTCCCCGTCTGCCCACTTGTTTACCCTTTTAGAGTATTGCAAGCATGGCCACTGAAGGAGCAACCATCTTGTGCTTCCTCTTTTTCTGTCTGAGTGGTTTTTTGGGGGGCACCAACTACCCCAATTGTCCACACCACCCACTATTACAGAGTGAGTGGACAAAGGTGGTGGATGCTCTTTGGAAGATCCCTGTTTCCTGCACACCATCCACTGAAAGCAAGTGAATGATTAGGCTACCACCACTACTTATGCATTTGCTCTACCTGGTTGTTCATATCTCTTTTTTCCAATAAATATCCGATGCTTTTGGACTGTGAGCCAGGTCCTGCTTTTGAAAAAAATATAGAAAAACTCTCCATCCCCGCAAAAAACTCACCTGATTAGGGTGTGAACACCCCCTCCACCCAAATGTGTGGCTGTGTTACTACTACCTCATCCAAAGAGTTGTGATGGATATGCAGGTAGAGATGAGTTATATGGCTGCATATGACCGTCATTATCACTGAGGATTCTGTGTGAGAAAATTGTGAACGATATGACGACTGTATGTAGTAATAAAAAGATGGATTAAGTCTTGGACCCAGTGAATTGGAGTCCATTGCATATTTTCCTTTGTTGCTCCTGGCTCTCTCCTTCCTTGATCACAAGTAGGCTGATACAGCCAAGTTTGCTATTGCTTATGGGGAAGTTTCTGTCTGTTTCCTATTGCCTGGTGATCAGTTTTACTGAACTTAGACTGTAGTTGCTTCCCTACTAGGCTCCACTCTCTACAATTTTGTTTCATTGGTTAAAAGCATTGCTGGAGTGTACTTTGCAGGTCAGCTGGGAATATTAATTTGAGAGGCAGATTTTTATTTCCTTATGTGACATGCTGTTTTAAAAATTCCCAGAATCCACAGAAAGGAGATAAATCGGCATAAATCAGGCATGCCTCGGTTAAAGCTTCTGAGAGTGAAGCCCCTTCTTACAAAGGCCTTTGGGTACACATGGCTAGAAGTGAGCTCTTTCCCTCTCTTCCTTCTTGGTAGAAGAGACAAAGCACACACACACATACCTGTACCAGCCTAAGAGGTCCCACCCATCAAGCTTTAAGATGTAGTCGTGAATCAGTTCTCTATGTGTTGTGATGAACCAGAAAGAGACTAACTACTTAGATTGCGAACAAAGGTTTATTGGAACTAAAACATATTACCAGCTTGCATCAGATTAATTCTGTGAGGAGACAAAGAGGCCCCTTAGCATCTTTGAGAGTAAGGCCATTTCTGCACTAGACTGTTATAGTGCTATTATTCTACTTTCTACACCCTGTGGAATCCTGGGGTTTGCAGCCTGAGGCTCCTCCCTAAACTGCAAACCCCAGGATTCCGTAGGATGTTGAAAGTGGAATAATAGCACTATAACAGTCTAGTGCAGAAATGGCCTATGTGAGAGAAATAAGTCTGTAAACTAGAAAGAACTTTTTGCAGACCCAATTTACCTCATGAAAAAGAACACCCGATGAGCAGTCTGAGCCTATGAAAGCATGTATTTTGTACTTTTTTCAGTCTTAAAGGTGCTGCAAGGTCCTTTTTTTAATAGTAAAGCAGATTAACATGACTATGTCTTTGAATAGGTCTTCCAGTGGAGAAAAACACACAGAGACAGAAAGTGACTGTAATGTAATTCTCAAAACCCACTTATAACTCAGAAAGATACAGTTTAACCCTTTTTGCTCAGGTTTTCACTAACTCAAATCCTTCAGTAGAAGCCTTGGAGAACTGTGCCAAATTAGACTGCTACAGTGGGATGCTATGTGCTAAAAGGGGGCGTGGGAATCAGGAATAGTGTAAGATAAGCTAATGCTCAAAATGAGCTGAGGCTGGCTAGGCAAGCAAGTGGCAACAAAAAGGTTTTTTCAGATACATTCGAAGCAAGAGAAATGGTGGGACCACTGCTCAGCAGATCATAGTCAAAAGACAGAACTTGTCAATACCTATTTTGCTTCAATTTTTTTCTCAAAAAGGACTATGTGCTTCCATGCATCATCAGAGACCTTTGCAAGGAATCAGGGTTGCAAATCAAGACTGATAAGGAGTTAGTTAGAAACCACCTAGTTAACCTAAGTGAGTTCAAATCTCCAGGGACAGGTGAGCTGCATCCCAGAATACTGAAGGAACTTGCTGACGTACAGAACCACTTGCCATCATTTTTGAGATATCTTGGACAATGGGTGAGTTGCCAGAGGACTAGAGAAAAGCAAACATTGCCCGTCTCTTCAAAAAAGGCAAAAAAAGAGGATTCAGGAAACTACAGACAAGCCAGCCTGATCTCAATATCAGGAAAAATATTCGAGTGGATTATACAGGAGTCTGTCTGGAAGTATCTTGGTGACAATGCAGTAATTAGTAGGAATCAGCATGGGTTTGTCAAGAACAAATCTTGCCAAACTAACCTTATATCTTCTTTTGATTGGATCACTAGTTTAGTAGATGGTGGGAATGCTGTGGATGTCATTTATCTAGATTTCAGCAAAGCATTTGGTCCCCCATGATATTTTGACTAGCAAACTGACTAAATGTGGAATAGATGGAAATACCATCAGATGGATTCATAAGTGGTTTGAAAAACATGCTCCAAGAGGTATCATTAGTGGTTGTGCTTTAAATTGAAAGGAAGTAGAATGCCACTGGATTCTTTTCTGGGGCTGACACTCTTCAATATTTTTATCAGTGATTTAGATGATGAGGTAGAGGAAATCCTTATCAAATTTGCAGTTGACTCAAAACTGGGAGGAGTTGCTAACACATTGGAAGACAGGAATAGAATTCAAAATGACCTTGATAAACTAGAAAACTGGGCTGAAATTAATAAAATGAAATTCAACACAGACAAATGCAAATGTCTACATTTAGGCCACAAAAACCAAATGCACAGACTAGGATGCAGGACACATGGCTCAGCATGGGATACATGGGAAAAGGACATTGAGATTATTGTTGCTCAGAAGTTGCACATGAGTCAACAGTGTGATGCTGCAGCAAAGAAGGCAAATGCTCTCTTACCCAGTAGCAATAGAAGCATAGTTTCTAAATCAAGAGTGGTAATAGTCCCATTACATTGTGCGCTGGTCAGGCCTCATATGGAGTACTGTGTTCAATTCTGGATGTCTAATTTTAAGAAGGACACAGACAAGTTGAAGCAGGTTCAGAGAAGAGCAACAAGCATAAGAGAATCAAACATGAGGAGAGGTTGAATGATCTGGGCATATTCAGTTTGATGACGAGACTGAAGGGTGACATGATTTTTAAATATATCAAGGACTGCCAGAAAAAGGAGGATGTGGGGTTGTTCTCTGCTGCCTTAAGCTAGGACCAGCTCTAATGGCTTTAAGCCACAGGAGGATACATTTTGATTGACCATTAAGAAGAACTTCTTGACAGCGAGTGCAGTTTCGTTGTTAGGGAAGCAGTGTTCAGGAACACATGAACTTCATTAATTGAGCTGTACCTGTAATCAAAAATCCTATCCTCACAGAAAATGGAAACTAGTGCTTCTGTTAAGATTTACAGGCACAGAATTTATGAAGTTAAATGGCTAGTTCACACATGTGAACTACTGTGTTGAGCTGTAATTATAAATCAGGTAGGGAGAATACAAGGAGATTAAACAAAGGGAATGTAAAGTGTCTAAAGAACACCCGTCAATTGTCCAATATTCTGCAAGCAGGGAGTAGTCCAATTCAGGTTGAGCCATACAGTTAGAAAGTCTGTGTGTGTATTCTGTACTGGTAAGAGTGTTTTATATGAAATGGATAGTATCTTCTTCAGGACTGAAGAGTGAGGCCATTTCTTCACTACATTCTTATAGTGTTATTATTCCACTTTCAATATCCTATGGAATCCTGGGGTTTGCAGTTTATGGAGAGTCATTTAATTGCCTCAGTAAATTACAAACTCCAGAATTCCATGGGATGTTCGAAGTGGAATAATGGCACTATAACAGTGTAGTGTGGAAATGGCCTAAGTACAAAATAATCAGCAAAGTTATAAGTCTCTTCTTTAGGTTGGCTGTTATCGTCCCAAAAATGTAGTGGTTGAAAGCATGGTAGAAAAACCCTGTGCTGAGCTTTGATGTGAGCCAGCATGGTGAGTGCTGGATTAGGACACTGGCATACCATGGCTCAAATCACTGCTTGATAGTGGAAACCTACTGGGGGAACTGGGGCAAGCCACCCTCTCTTAGCTTCAGAAGAAGGCAAGATCAAACTCCTCCTGAATGAATTATGCCAAGAAAACCCCATGATAGATTGACTATAAGGTGCCAGAAATCAGAAATGACTTTAAGGCACACAACAACAACAACAACAAACTTTGATGTAGTATCAAGAATGTAGAAAATGCATACAGTGGACCCTACATGCCTGTGGGGGGTTCAGTTCCAGGTCTCCCTAGAAATGGCAGAAAATTCAAACAATCACATTGTGTATTATTAAATAGTGAGATGCGCATGGACACTTCAGCAGAGTCATGTTCATTGTTCCCTCCATTTTAGGCACTGGGCACTCTGCAGTCACTGGAATTCACAGATCTGGAGGTTGCAGATCTGGAGGATCCACCGTGTGGTTGTGGTGTGCCTTCAAGTCATTTCTGACTTAAGCAATCTTAAGGTAAACCTATCAGAGGGTTTTCTGGAGCTGAGTGTGTGTGATGCACCCAAAGTCACCCAATGGGTTTCCATGGTTGAGTGGGGAATTGAAGCCTGGTCTCCAGAGTCATAGTCCAACACTCAAAGCACTACTTGTATTCAGAATTAAAATAGTGCATGAAATCATATGGGACTATAGTACTGGGAGGCTGTGTTAATAATTTCTACTGCCTCTCCGGTTGTGTTTGAGTCCAGGATCTCATGTTTTATAAGCTGCTTCTCTTGATATGTGTGACACATACACTGAAAGTGGTACGTAAAATAATTTCATTTTAATACTGCCAAAACTCATGCACATACATGCAGAGGGTTTAAGTGATTCTGGTAGTTTCTCTCTTAATCTGTTTCAAATTTCTTTGGTTTTCTAAAGTGAATGCACAAATACCTTCCATCTTAATAGATCACAACAAATGTGGACAGAACAAATGATAGCTTATTGCATTTGATCTGGAGGTTTATGCAAAGAATATAAATGTTCAACAAAAAACAGTGCTTCAAAAAAAAACCAGGAGAACAGTCATCTTTTATGGGCCTTTTAAAAATTCTTCTAAGAAACACATGCCAGCATAATGCTGCCCGTACAGCTTTTTAAAAGAATTTAAATAAGAATCGTAATCCTAAAACAAGTTGCCCAGTCTTTCTGGGAGGAAATAGAGTAGAGTAAAGTAAACAACAAACTCTGGCAGTGTAACAAGTGCATTAAATGTCTAGTTGAACGTGGCAACTGTATGGCGCGGGCCTTTCCCTTGTACATCTGAGACATTGTTCCATAGCTTTTGCGAGTTGCTGGGTTCAGCTGCAAAGATTTTGAAAGGTGCTTTGTTGGCAGCCTAGGAGAGATCCGTGACCTTATTAAAAGGGAAGTGAATGCGCTCCTTTTTTTGCAACAGTAAATCTACTAATTTTACAGTCAGTTGAACAGCAATAGATTAATTTGTTTAAAGTCTGTATTCACAAAGCAAATGCAAACTTCTCTGCCTTGAATACCCTGAACTACAGTGTGGATTCTTCCCCCTACCCCACACCGTTGGAAGGGTAGACACTATTACAGCTTGCCCTAGAATGATCCATGCAGTTCACTGTCACCTGCTTCTCAGCACAGGTGCTGACCTCTCTGTCTATTCTCTACCTCCTGACAGACTAACAACTAGATTGAGCCTTTGTGTGCAACAGAGAACGCTTTCCAAGTGACTGGACCAGTTTTCTTCAGCAACCACAGGAAGCAGAATAAAGAGAAGGTTAAGGGCCATACCAAGGGTCAGAATGGGTTAAATTTAGTTAACATCAGAGGTTATAGCTTTTAACAAGGAGTTTGAAGGAAACTTATTTGAAGATGCAATTTGTTTCTTCTTTGTCAATCTTTTTTTCCCCTTTATCTCTATTGAGAGTGACAGCTTAACAAAGTTTTTATATGCTGCCTTTTTTCCCTCCGTCCTTTATACGAGATAAAGGCACTGCAAAGCTCAAAAAGAGATGCAGGTGGAAAACGACTTTATAAAGCTTCCATGATTTTCAAATTGAGGGTTGAAAGTAGGTTCCCTGCTTGGCTAAGTCAAAATTAATTTGTAGATGTTAAAAAGACAGACACATTATTGGCAGAAGCAGGAATTGATGGTGGCAGGCTGTTTTATGGGACACATTATAACAGCAGAGTCTTTGTGCAAAGGGGTTTTTCTCCCTCCTCCCTTTTTCTACTTTTTCTCTCCTATCTCCCACCAACAGGGATCTGAGTGAAACCATCTAAATGAGATTCCTGATAAATCCTTTCTTTAGAATACATTGGTGTATTCTGTGTGGAGCTAGTTAGCATTTAGAAAATCTCCAAACACATGCAGACTTAGAGGCTGTATATTACAAAAATGGCCCACCTGGATATTCTTTCACTGGTTCCTTCAAATCTAATAGATAGATAGATAGATAGATAGATAGATAGATAGAGAGATAGAGAGATAGAGAGATATTGGCTGCTGATGGATGCTTAGCTCCACTTAAAAGTATTTAAATGATTTAACATGGAAACATAGGATTTTGTTTTTTTGACAGATTGTGCTACTAATTTTGGTCCTGAAACCCAGCTATTCATCCTTTCGCCCTGCCTGTTTAGCACCATCCTGTAACTTTTTAAAAAAAGGATATATGAATACCTAGAATAAAATTATGTATAGAATCCTTTTCTGTTGCCACTGAAAAACAGCAGTTCATTCCTATGCATATAGGGTTGAACGACATAAAACTCTGAATAAGTAATTGGAAAATATGTTATCATTTTTTGCATGTGTGTGTATCAGGGATTGGGTGGTTTTAATTGGTCCTGAAATGGGTGGGTGGAAGTTGGAACCTTGCTTCTACATGCTGTGGTTCCAGTGGAAATGCTCCTCTCATGTTTATTGCAAAATAAGAGAAACAGCAGCACTTCATATGTCATTAGAAAGCACATCGTATGCATCTCAGCCTGTAGAATTAGTGATGAGTTTCTTTGCAAGGCCCATGGAAGGTACCTGACTTTTCTTGGCATCATTCTGAGAACAAAATCCAAGAACTCTGGAAATATTTGGTTGAGATTTAGGAGAGGACATTTCAATGGCTGCACCTGAGCTGTGGCGCTCCATTCCAAAAATGGAGTTGAAAATGTCTCACAATGTTTCAAACCAATGTTGAGGATATTGAGATAAAGAGGGCTCCTTTTTTCATGTGGTGGGCCTGTAAGAAGGTGAAAAGTTACTGGTCTAAGATTTATATGCTAACCCCAAAATTTTAAAAGTAGATTTTGTAGTGTTACCAGAAATGTTTTTGTTGGGTGTTACGGATAAAGAACCAGATAGTAAATATGGATTGCTTCTTTGTTACGTGACAGCAGCAGCAAGAATACTGTTTGCTCAAACTTGGAAACAGACTAAAGAACTGACAACGGAAGAAGGGACTGTTAAGGTTACTGAGCTGGCCCAGATTGCCAAATTAGCATTGGTTTTGAAGGATAAGCTAATCGAAGATTTTTTGAAAGACTTAAAACTCTTTATGGATTTTTGAACAATGAGAAATCTAATGATGTAATAATATGTGGTTAAGTAATTTTAGTAGTATTATTTAGATGGATCTGTAAGATTAGAATAATATATTTTTCTTATTTTTAATTTTCATTACAGACAGGGTTGGGAGTCAGAGCCCTAGACACATGTTTCTCCCCCTTTCTTCCCCTTCTTTCCCTCTTTTGTTCCTTTAACTGTATTTTCAATTTGATTAAATTGTTAGCATTATAAATAAATAAATAAATAAATAAATAGCCATACTTCAATCAGCCTTTTGTGGCATAAACCAGGAATGGGAACTTTGTAGCCCTCTGTATGTTGCTGAACTACTATTGCCCACAGCTCTAATCAGCACAGCAAGTGGTGGAAATGCCATTCAACAACATCTGGACAGCCACACCACTGAGCCATGTCAGGGTTCTTTATGACAGCCCCAAGGCAAATTCATACTCACCTCCCCTGGATAGATAGATTTTTACCTTTATACTCAAAAGCTGAAATCCAGTTGTTAGTACTAACAAGAACAGGCCCACTAAATCAATGAGAACTTGCTGAGTTGATATTTAAGTTCTATTGATCTAATGGGTCTACTTGACATTTACAGCTTTAGGCCACCTCTAATTAAAACAGGGATGGAAAGAATATTTGAAAAATGGTCATATCCTGATAAGAATCCTGGATCAGCAAGAATCTTTGCAGTTTGGAATGTATTACATGCAAAAATTGCACATGATTTTCCTGAGCATAAACCAGGCAGTTCTGCACAGGAAATAATATTTCTGTGCAAAATATTTATTTTGTGCAGAAAAGGCTGTTTTCTGTACACACGTGCACACAAAATCCCATGGATGAATTTTACGCAAAATAAGTCCCAAACTGAGTAGTACTTGAAAATTGCAATTGTCAAAGAATTTTTTCAGAGTGAGAAAATTACTGCAAGAAATTTCATCCCTAATTAAAAATGCCATCACAAACCACGTATTTCAGGCAGACAAAATATAAAATCTCATAAGGGCAATGACTTCAGTCATATGTTATGTGGAAGTAAACTCCAGTGAATTTAGTGATGCTTCCTTTTTGTGTCTACTTTGGTTCATTTTGTAAAGTTCACTGAGCATTAACTAAAAATCTTAAGCGGGCTGAAATGGAATGTTTACCTTTTCATTAGAAATGAAAGCTCTGTAAAATAGTATCACCACTTTAACTGCTAGCATGAAGTACAGATAGCATTAAAGAAAGATTATCTGTTTGGTTATTTCCCTCATTCTCTGACTTCCTGAGTCAGGCTCTTCAAACTGGATTGCAATCCACCAACACATTCTCATGGGTTCCTAATTGGGTGACAAAATGAAGACTTTTGTGCCATTTTCTGGGTTATTTTTTCTGTCAAGAGGCTGACCACACAATGTTAGTACTCTGAGAAACAAGCTTGCTCACTCTTACCATCCATATGTGTCATGTCTAATTCTATGCAGATATTGCTCATTGAATACAAAACTATCTGTTACAAATAAAACAAGCTTAATTCAGGTTAACAACTAAAGCAATATGCTGGCATTTTCCATTGTAGAGCAGCAAAGTAGGGCTTGAAAGGTGTTGGTTTACAAGGAGATCCTAAAGGTTTAGGACATTTAGAGATGGATCCCATTTCAACATGCTTGAGAACTACCGTACTGCTCTATGCTAGTCAGTCAAACTATAGTACAAAGCCTTGTTATCACCTCATTTAACTTGCTACATCAAAGAGATTCTTTCCATTCCTCTCACTGACAGTGGCAGCTGGTGGCTTGCATGTCTCTGAGACTGTGAAACCAGTCTTGTAATATGAACTTTCAGGGAGAAGTCCAGGGTGCTGAATTCTGTCCTTCAAATAGATTCAGAAACCTGGAGAACTCCTTTAAAGTTTGGACTAAAATCAGCAGATGGACCATTCCTTTGACATAAAAGCCACCAGCCACCCTTGAAAAGTTGTGCTTTCCCTTACCTCAACCACTGCAAAGCTGGAAAGATGGTTTTAGTTTCCAGTGTAGGTCAGGCTGTTTTCAGATATTTTTGTGATTGCACAGAGAATGCTTTGCTTCTATCCATAGATTTGAAAGACTAAACAAAATTATGACAGGGTAAGCATCTTTTTGGCATCTTAATCCAGATACAGAAACGCACCCTCCACACACACGCATAATTCCCCCCACTGAGATAACTTTTGCACAAATCTAGCTGTTGCAAGGAGTTTGCTCACAGTAAAGAAGTATCCTGAAAACACTTACTCCAGAGCAGAGGTGAGCATCTGTTGCTCTCCAGATGTGTCTGTCTTACAACTCCCAGTAGGATTAGCCCACTTAGCGAATAGTAAAGTATTAGCTACAGTCCAAAAGATCTGGAGGACAAAGCTGTTCTCTAGAGTCACTTCGTTTTCAATGGAATTCCCAATTTGTTTTCAATGGAACTTTTCCAAATTAGTGGGGTGTACATTCAAACCCTGATCCCAATTCCTGAACTACTGGGATATGCTTAATGAGTGTGCCAGATTTAATAATTAGTATATGCACAATATAATTTTAGACTCTAGTACAGGAATTTCTTTCTTGACATCTCTTCTTCATTTTGCACCAAGATTTTGTACCAAACTGGTATAGGCTTCATTAAAGCAAACAGGACCTTTAAAGATAGAAAAGTCTTGTGATTTAAACAGATGAGACCTTGCTATTTTTAAAATGAGCAGTCCAGGGTCTTGGTTGTCATGGAGAAAAACACTGAGCACCTAATAAATTAACTGTTTGTCTTAGGTGCTAGCTCTTCATGGGGATGTTGAGAACACTCATTCTATACAATTCTGCTGATAATACAATAAAAGAACTCATTCTGCCTCATTCAGATGATGCAGTGGGAAAACAGACTCATGCCATGATGGAAAAATTTTTTATGTAGATATCATGTTGTACTGTGTTTTGTCTGATGGATATTAATGGGATAGATCTCCTCTTGTCTTATCTTTCTTTGTAAATGTACTCATCAAATTACTGTGTCCTACATTTCCATTGAGATATTCCTCAAGCCTCATTATTAACCTAAAAGGCTTTTTTTAAAAAAAAAATATTAAGAGTCACCTCTTCATATTGAGTTCTTTGTGTCTTCTGAAGAGAAAGAGGTGAACACAAACTCAGGCATGCCAGAGAGGAGAAAGGGAAGCCAAAAGCTGCATAGATAGGTTGAGTGTAGTGAGCACTATTATATGATTCAGTCATTAGATGGCAATGGACTTAATTATATTTAGGAATGTTAATGGTTTTATAGTATTTTAAATGGATTACAATTTTTAAAAATTGTTTAAACTGATTTTAAATAACTTTCTTTAACTTGCAGTCGCATAGGGATGGAGGTGATGGCAATGAAGTGGTTTGCCCCAGGGAAGCAATGTTTTTGGGGCTGCCGAACCCTTAGCCACACCCCCGTGTGCCCTGGCCACACCCCAACGTACCATGGTCATGCCCCCACACCATAGCCCTGCCCCTCCTCCCGCCCTCCACACACTCCAAGCTCCACCACTGTTAACTTGTAAAATTGTTTAGCAGGTATATAGCAAGTTTAAATTATTTCCTACTGTTTTATACAGTTTAAACTGATTTCCTGAGACCATATGATATAGGGTTGGATATAAATATTGTATCAATCAATCAATCAATCAATTAAAAATAATGCTCACACTGGGCAGTTTTAACAGTTTGGTACCCTTTTAACTACCATGGCTTCATCCCATGGAGCACTGGTATTGGTAGTTTGGGGAAGTACAGTTGGTCTTCCACATTCATTAGGGTTAGGGGCACGGGACCCTCGCAAAAATGGAAAAATTGCAAATATCAAAATGTGTGTGTCCGTGTCTGTGGGAGGAGGGCTGAGGCATGGTGGGAAGAACGGGCACCCAGGGTCCAAACCAGGTCAGGGAGACGGAAGGAGAGGTGGATCGGCATGGTGGCCCTGTACTTCCTTTCTCTCACACATCTCCTTCTTTGTGTGTGTGTGTGTGGGGGGGGGGAATCAGGAAATGGTTTGTGGTGCTGAGAAATCATGCTGTGATCTGTCCTTAGCTGGCCAGGCAGCAGCTGGTGGAGGAAGAGGACCAGGACCAGAATGAGCGGGTTTTTAAAGGGCTGCTTGGTCTGATTGGAGATGCTGAGAAGGAAGGTTCTCCCAGAAAAGAAGCACCTGAGATGGAATGGGGCAGAGGTTGGAGAAACCTGCAAATAATCAAATCCATGAAAGTCAAACCTGCAAATGTGGAGGGCCGACTGTATTATGAATTCTTTGCTACAGAACTCTAATGTACTCTCAGAACTAGAGTGCTAAACTGCAACCTAAGGACGTAGCCATAATAGTTGAAGTTGTATCAGACTGTTATGAGTGCACACCATAGTCACACTTTAGTTGAAATGAAACTTCTAAACAGACAACTGAATATACTACTACTTTATTGTTATCTCACTGGTAAATGCTGTCCCGGGGTCTACAATTTTGATATTAAAATATGATTCAATGTACCTGAGAGGTCACCCGGATGGGCACGTAGGCAGCAATGGTCATCAGGCCAGTAAAATCCCCAGTCACGTAGCCCCAGGAGACCTCAGGATGTGTAAACCCACAATAAACAAAGGGTCCTCAGCCCCGAGACGCCAACCTGAGGGGATTAGCGTGTCTGCCCCAAGTTGAGCAAATATTCCATCAGGCGAGGACCATTTACATGAAGTCACACCACAAACTAACACAGCCGAAGATCCTGAGACTTTGGCAACACCTTGCAATCCCATCACACAAAGGAAATTGCCATGGTGGAACTTCGTTATTGTTCCAACACCCATTGTTCTCCCCGGGAAAGGATTAGTCCTCCAGGTACTTTTTCCCCTACATATAGTCCCAGTTTTTGAGTGGTTCTTTGGATCACTCCTGGTCACCCCAGCAGACAGTTGCTCTGTCTGTTGAGTGATCCCCTCTGTGCTGAGCACCACTTCTCCGCTGCCTTCCCAGACCCAGGACTTCAGGAAAAGGTGCAGTATTACCCCAACTGTACCCCTCCAATAGTCCCCTATCCAATTTCCTCTCTTTTGTTTCTTAATAACTGTTGGGTGCATGTGTGCATGATTGTGTTGGTGCGTGAGACTTGCATTCAATAAAATTATTTATTAGACATTCTTGTTTGGTTTTTGGCTTGGCCTGACCCCGTAAAAACTAGGTAAAAAGACCCCACTAGGTTACCCTGCCTCCCGCATGGCTATTGCTTGTGCTCTGGCTAGTTTCCATTCCCCATCACGTGGAGCACATTGAGGTGTCCCCCAAGGGACCCCAGAAATCAGGGTAACATTATTCAAACTGGCTGTTGCAGCTCCTCTCCTTTCCAGCTCTACCTCTCTTTTTGAACACCTGCTGGCCCAAACCAATAGTTCACAGGGGTTATGTTTGCACAAGAGAAAAGCCCCAACACAACAGTTTCTGGTCTGCAAAGCACAGCCCAGTTCCATGCAGCAGCTCCCATGGCTTTAAATGCACCTTTATATCAGAAAAATATTGTGAGTAGATAGAGAACGTCCACAGGGTAGAGTTTTTGCACTGCTCTTCAGAACTTGGAAACCTTATTGAAAATAGCTAACATTACCATAGCGATGGGTACATTCCTCTGGATTCTGGGTGGGCCATGCCAGTACTCTCACTAATAACTGGCTGCATTGTTTTGGGTGACTGGAAATCACTTGTGGCCACTGGATTTTAAGATTTGTGGATTTTAGGTCTGTTTGTTTTTTAGGTGATTAGGGGTGAATCCTCCCAAAACAGCATTTACAGACTAAAATGGCCCACAGAGTCTCCCCTTGGCTCCGAAGAGGAATTTTTATTTAAATCTCAGGGTCTGTACACAAAGGACTCCATGCAGCCCATGGCCTGCAAGATCTCTGGCCCTACACTAGCATTAGGCATTACTTTCTAAGTTTTTAAAGTATTATAGTGACCAATATCTTACTAATGTATTTTTTTTTATATTTTTAATTATTAAACTTGCAAAACAGAAAAATGGACAAAAATCCCTCCAAATTACTTTAAAATTTAATTGTTAAATATCACTGTTAAACATTTCTTGCTATAACAAAAACAAGACACTTCAGTGTTAATGTAAAAATACCTCCCCCCCCCCCAAAAAAAAGACAAAAAAAAGACATAGGTGGGCACATTGTTCCTTTCATGCATTACTTCCAAGGTGTGTCCTTACTGTAAACTATTATAGGTTTCAATCTATATTATGGTAGTGGAGCTAACAGCAGGAAGCAGATCTGGGGAGTCTCAACCTACTAAGGACAAGAAACCTAGGGCCTTTCCACACTGCACTGTTATAGTGCTATTATTCTGCTTTCAACATCCTGTGGAAGTCTGGAGGTTGCAGTTTCCTGAGGCTCAAGAACTCTCTGGCTGAGAACTCTAAATGCCCCTCCCTGAACTGCAAACTCCAGGATTCCATCAGATGTTGGAAGTGGAATAATGGCACTGGAACAGTGTAGTATGGAAATGCCCCTAGAATAGCATCAAAGTTGTGTTACTCTGAGAGCTGTCTGTTGTTGAACTCAGTTCCTTGGCTCTAGTCTCCTGCAGCAGACTTTTCAGCCTGCTTATTTAAAGACAGGGAGCACAAAGGTAGGCATAACATATGAGATGCCCCCAGTATGTGTAGGCCCATTTCTTGAAAAACAACAATTTGGATAGAGATGGTGACTTTCTGAGACCGGGTGTGCTTGTGACAGGCTGAATCTCTGCTTCAGCTCCAGTTGTATTATCCAGCATCTCATTTGCGTAACCACTCTCCTGCCCATAATTACCTGATGCCTCCAGAGTCGCAATGGCAGCACCATTAAATGTAAGGCGGAAATTAGAAAAGCTGTTTTGTCTCTCTCTAACAGACTCTTCCCTGAGTTTTATGGCTGGCACGGAAAAAGGTCTGTTATTTGGGGGCAGCTATGCTGGGATGTGCACTTCAGCAAAGGCTACGGCCAGCATCATTATATGCAAATTTGTGACAGCATTTATCCCACTCTTCATTAACATAATATCATCTGATACCTGAGGTAGCAATTAGTTGATCCTGGACAATTCTCATCACTGATGTGTGTGTGAGGAGAAGCGGGAAAGAAAGAGGAGTTTGCTAGAAAATGCAACAGACATTCCCCTCATATATTACATAAATAATCTGGATATATCTGAGGTGTACATTGGGCCAGTACGGCAGGCATTATTGTATTGGAAGCACCAGGGAAACTGAGGTCATGGACATATTGGATGCAAAGAGTAAGTCTGGGCCCACATACTTGCTGTCTGCTTTTGTTGCACAGCCAAGGAAAAGGCATTGTACAAAGAGGTGTGTTACCCTGTTTGCTGGGGGTCCCGTGAGAGACACCAAAATGTGCTCAACAATAGGTGGGGAAGATTAGCTCTGGGCACTGCTTTAGCGACACGAGAGGCAGGGTAACTTAGCAGGATCTTGAGCCCTATGTCTACGGGGTCAGGCCGAGTCAAGGAGCACACAGAAGTTGAAATAATAAATGAGATTTTATTGAAACACAATCAAACAGTGTATGCGGCACACTCACACAAGATAACTAAAGAAATAAAGATTGGAGTGGGATAGAAGGGTTTTTAGAGGAGTTGTTGGTTTGGGTGATACTTCACCTGTCCTGAAGCCCGGTTGGAAGCGGAGAAGCTGGGGAGCGTGGATCTCAGCACGTGGAGCTGAGGGGAAGGCTCGCTGGACAAAGCGACAGCAAGGCGGGATGGAAGCCAAGAGCGATCTAAGGAAGCGCTCAAAGTCAGGGGTTTTTATAAGGAGAATTGTGACCGCAGGCTAGTTCGGACTTGGGGAAAACAATAGATTTGGGGTTGGAGACAAAGCCTCCGAAAGGTCAGAATTTGAATGATTGAGTTATAGCCAAATTGTCAATAGGATAGCCGGTATGCAAACGCGGAGTACTTGAGCGTTGTATAGTCCGATCATCAAGCTGCCAGCGTGGGGCAGAGGATCTTTTGAAAGTTGCGTGCATACCTAATGGAGGTACTTGCCTTGAGGTCTCCTAAAGCTGCAAGTTGGCTATTTCTGGCCTGCCTGTATTGTGTTGGAATATTACCGCGATTATCGGCCGAGCCTGTATGCGTGCTTGTCTGGGGGCCTCGCAAGCATGTGGAAGGTAATGGGTATATGAGGCCGAATTATTGATATCAAGAGATATCTTTTTATATCCCCCAAAGCTCGGGCTAGCCAGGGCAGTAACAGGTGCTTGATGTCTCCTTTTAGAACACCAGGAAAAGTACTCACATTGTTGGGAAATGTGGGGGATAATAGGGGATCTCTCTAGCAGGGCAATCAAAATGGCAAGGCAGAAGCTGAAAAACAACCAGTCTCACACTTACCACATCCACTAGGTCTAGGAGAGAAAGAAATAAGCGCAGTCTCCTTTCTAAAAACATATAAAAAATAGCTTCGCCAACAAGTTATTTGTACTAGTCAAATGCATAGTCTAATGGAGGAGAGTGAAGGAAGAGAAAATGGCTGCAAGTTAGAATAATGCAGGAAGAGAGATGTCCTGGAAAAGACTCAAAAGCCACTAAGTTGCCATAAATGCATGCTGTTCCTTAAACCCTAGAGAGTAACATGCCAACTAGCCGTTTGTGTGTACAGGCATGCAAAGGTTGCAAGATCTTAAACAGCTGTAACTTCTAATAACGTCAAGATGAGCCATACCTTCAGTCATCTATGAAGCTTACTGGGTGACCCTGGGCTTGTCACTCTGGGTGCAGCCTAAACTACCTTGAAAGATTGTTGTGAAAATAAACTAGGGTGGTTTACTTAGGAATTGTATATAACTCGTAAGCCCCCCGCGTGCTGCCTTTAATGCCTGCCAAGATCCCTTCCCATAGTCTGTTTGTTTAAAAAATTATGTTGATTAAATTTATTTTAAAAGAAATGAATGTTGCAAAGTGACTTGCTAATCTCCAGCACCATCTTTATGTGTTGGAAGCATACTTAGCAAATAAGCATAGCAGGAGGCAGCCTTCTAGTACCTCTTTTGAATGTTGCCCAGACAGCTAGAAAAAAGGAAAAAACAGCTACTAGCTATGCTAGCTGGGACACTGTGGGAACTGCAGTTTAAAAAAATAACTTTTCAGTGTTGAGGTTACAGGGAGGGTAGGGTTAGAGAGGAAGTATTTTGCCTAGGAACTCTGTATGTGTGTTTTTGCATGCATGGGCACACAGTGCTTATGTGAGAGAGTTTTGTCATTTTGTTTTGCTGGTATGGTGTGTGTTATTTTTTTCCCAGTGGTATTGTCAAAGTTGACTCTGAACCAGGAGTTTGATGTGTGCTTTGCCTGGTGCGTGTGCGGTGTGTGGATGAGTATGCCTGTATGTGTTGGTCTTCACATCACCAGTCTGCCTTTTGTGAAATGTATAATTTGTTGTGTTTTGTGGGGATAAATATACAAATTGACATTTTGGAGTTAGATCCCAGCTTTGCCTTGTGCTCATTTTCTTGACCAAATTGTATGTCTCTGAAGCTCCTTAGTTTGCCATCTGTGAAAAGATGCTGAAGCAAGAAGCTCTGGTTTCAAAGATTGGCTTTACCTTTCAAGAACTCAGCTCCCACCTCTGCTTTGTATTTCAGTTCTTGGGTATTTTCTATTTCACCTTCACCAGTTCAGCCTTCATATATACAAGACAAGCTATGCCCATTGTGGCAGCCATCTTGTGAAAGCCCTCACAATACTCTTTCAAGACTCCAGATGTGTCCTCTGGATCAATAAAGGTTCTTCAAGAAAATGTAGGGCACAAGTGATTCCCCCAATTCCATTCAGAAAAGTTAGAGCAAGGAAGAATATTGTTTTTGTTGGAGGAAGTCCAGCATTCCCCCCCCCATCTTGTTTTTAAAGTAAGTGGGCATAGATAGCATAGGGCTTCTTGTTTGCATATCAAAGCTTCACCATTTGCCTTTGTGTCATTTAAATGGATGATCATAAAAAAAAAACTTTTGGTGTTTAGGTGATCAGATCATGTGACCCAGGATTGTTGCTTGGGTCGTCAGTCTTACAAAATAAAAATCCCCCTTCTCAGATCTCTCTGTTTTCCTCCATTTTTGCTTCCTCTTTCTCCTCTCCAGCCATGCTTCACATCTCCATCAGAAGACAGTGGGTTAAGAATGAAGCTACTATCTTACCTGACCTATTCATTAGCTAGTTAGGATGTAGATTTCCCAATGCATATATAAATGTAATAGCAATTAGTAAACTTTTCTAAGTTTGTAAGCTGAAACTGCCTGCGTTGTTTTTGTTTTCTTAGTTTCAGATCATAGAATCATAGAAATGTAGAGTTGAAGGAGACCCCAGGGGCCATCCAGTCCAACCCCCTGCCATGAAGGAACACCCTCAAAGCACTCCTGACAGATGGCCATCCAGCCTCTGCTTAAAAACCTCCAAAGAAGGAGACTCAACCACACTCCCAGGCAGCATATTCCACTGCCGGACAGCCCTGACTGTCAGGAAGTTCTTCCTGAGGTTCAGGTGGAATCTCCTTTCCTGCAGCTTGAATCCATTGCTCCTTGTCCTGGTCTCTGGAGCGGCAGAAAACAAGCCCACTCGCTCCTCTACATGGCATCCCTTCAAATATTTAAACATAGCTATCATGTCCCCTCTTAACCTTCTCTTCTGCAGACTAAACATACCCAGCTCCCTAAGTCTATCCTCATAGGGCATGGCTTCCAGGCCCCTCACCATTTTGGTCACCCTCCTCTGGACCTGCTCCAGCTTGACCATGTCCTTCTTGAATTGGGGTGCCCAGAACTGGACACAGGATTCAAGATGAGGTCTAACCAAAGCAGAGTAGAGTGGTACCAGTACCTCCCTCGATCTAGACACCATACTCCTATTGATGCAGCCGAGAATTGCATTGGCTTTCCTGGCTGCCGCATCACACTGCTGACTCATGTTCAGCTTGTGGTCTATTAAGACTCCTAGATCCCTTTCACACGTACTGCTATCCAGCCAGAAAATTGCAAAAAAGCCACACAGAAAAGCCACACAGAAATTTGGGCATGCTTTTCTGCCACTCTGCTGAAAGAAGGTTGAATCCTTACAGTTTTAACTTTCATAGAATTTCCCAATAGGGCTAACACCCTGGGAAACTCTAATTCCCAACAGTTTTGATATGTACAAAACCAAGGCTCAGTCTGGGTGAGTCTCAGGCAAGCTATCTTCAGTGGGTTCTCTTGATATGGAAGGGACAGGCTATGTGGTCATATGCTGAGTCTAAACTTGTTGGATGCTCTAATAAATGTGAGGGAGTAGCACTGCACTGTTGGTTCCGTTAGCCCTTTACCAACTGGGGTTCCAGCAGATTTCCCTGTCCCTTGGAGGTGAAAAGTGGTCCAGCCAGCCAGAAGAATAAATGGGTGATTGGCAGGGAAAAGTAGGGTTGCTAGATCTCATGGTCTGGCCCCGAGTCTCTGGTTCTCATGGGTCATCTTCAGGCAACAAGAGTGCAAATTCTCCAGTTTGGGGAGGCTCAGTTCCAGGCAACAGGAAAGGGCTGTGTGCAACTCTGGCCATTTCCACACTACACTGTTACAGTGCTATTATTCCACTTTCAACATCCTATGGAATCCTGGGGTTTGCAGATTAGGGAGTGGCATTTAGAATTCTTAGCCAGAGAGTTCTTTGGCCTCAGTAAAACTACAAACCCCAGAATTCCACAGGATGTTGAAAATGGAATAATAGCACTATAACAGTGGTATGGAAATAGCCTCCACTGCAGCTAGTAGAGCTTTAGCTTGCTACAATTTTGCGAGGCTTAATTGATTTGTAGCTACAATTTATGAAGACTCTCTGGTGGGGGATGTGGAGGTCTTTGTATTTACTTAGTTAGCTTCCTCTTTCCCTCCCAGTCGTTGTGGTGTCAGGGTTCACCCTCCATGCTACTCTGCATCACCTTCCAGCCAGAAGCAAGGTAGGTGAGATTTAAACGTTCCTTATCTTTTAAATGAGAAGGAATAATGCCCTCATTTCACCTTGATGTGGGAACAGCCCATTTAACTAAATCTTAATTTCCAAATGGGAAAGTATATTCCGCATGAGTGCACATTTGTGTTTGAATGACAGGCTGTGAGCAGCTTTGGCTGGTATTTGATAGATAACAATTAATGAGATCACTGGAGCCTTTCCTAGGTCTCAGGTTTGGGCCTAAGCAACCTCATGGCCTGGCGTGTTCCTGCAAAGAAGGGAATACAAACTTTTAGATAATCAGAGAAGGGTAGATATTTACATTTCTTGGTACAATATGCTGATGATTCTATTTTTCATTCATAGGCTTAATTGCTTTAATTAAATATCATATTTAGCATTCCCTATCGTGCTTTCAAGTGTTTGAAGTGTTCCACATACAGTGTATTATTGTAATCCTTACAACAACCTTGTAAGGTGAGTCACTATTCTTTTCTAGCACCAGACTAAATCTTCCTGGGGAGTTCATGGCAAAATTACACTAGTATTTTTAATAATTTAGATGTGCACAATTGCAAATAAGTCACATACAGCTTTTGTAAAAAAAGACTACTGAGTTCAAATGAGGCTAATCTCTGGGTTGTGTACGTATGTGCACTGTGTTCTGCCTTAACATGTGCAGTTCTGGCCTTTCTTTGAATATTTCTTTGATTGTCAAAAAAGCCACACTTTTGAAAATGCCCTCTTCTTGAACTTATTGTTTATTTTATTATTAAAATGTGTTTAAAAACACACTTCATCCTTATGAACAGTGAGAGTACAACTACAGGTATACCTGAGTTAATGAAGTAGATGTGTTCCTGGGTATTGCTTTTACAGGAAATTTGGTACCAGAGGCAGGAATAACATAGGAAGAATAAGGATAGGTTCCAACACCACAGATAAGAAGAGCAGTTCAACGTTATTTCAGCAAACTTTTTATTCACAACTAACAATATGCATTTGTGAAGTGAAACAACCAGGCAGGTAAACCTTCCTTAAGTAAACAAAAGCATGTTGAACACTTGAAGGCTTCTTCCAGAATGTATCCAGGGATGCCATTTTCTTTCACTAAGCTATACTCCTCTTATGTTTTACATTTTGGAATCTAAACAGATCTATGTACTTTTTCTTAACCATGCTGGATGTAGCTGGTGGGGCAGGCTAATCTGCTTTCCCCTTTTCTCTCTGTTTTGCTGTTCATTCATGCTCAGTGAGGAATCGTGTTGGCAGCTGCTGTTTGCCTTGCCTGTTGTAGGCAGGCACACACAGCTACAACAGTATCAGCTAGCACAGAATCCCAGTCTTTCCCAGCTCAAGTTTTGTTGCATGTTTATCGCATGCAGGTATGCTGCAAGAACCTGACACTGAAACACTTGTGTTTCTCCAGCACCCTTTCACCATCCTCCCAATGTGGATGCTGCTGAAGAAGTTTCCAGCTGTGTAGAGGATGAATAAGAAAAGGAGAACTGGGCTGGCATAAAATAGACTTCATAAAAAGGAGGTTCTTTGTCAGAAGCTTTGGTAACTGAGGTATGCTTGTACAATGAAAACAATAAAACAATACAATATGTTTCCTTTTAAGAGGGCAAATGTGTCAGGAGGTTGCTGTAATTTTAGCTGTAATATAAATTTTCCTATTGTCCTGGAATAATATTGGATAGTTCCTGGCACCAGCCACGACATTTTATTCTCATCTTTTAATGGGTTTAGGGGTTTGCCATTGCTGCCTTTTGAGGCTGAAAGTGTGATTTACCCATAGTAATTGAGTGGGTTTCCAAGGCCAACTGGGGCTTTGAAACCTGTTTTCCCAATGTTCTAGTCCAACACCCAAAACACTGCAACACACTGGCTCCCTAAAGAAAGAAGAACTGGCCGAAATTTTCAAGGACTTCTCAGTAGAATTTCCTATTCTGAATTCTACAGCTTTATCTACTGTTGCTATGGGGTGAGAGCTCCAGCAAAATTTCCCACAGTGCCACAAATTAACTAGCAGCATTAGGGAAATTAAAATGATACCTCCCAGGTCCAACTGTTCTTCAAAAGGCAGGACCAAGTCAGGCATTAATGATGGACTTCCTTGAGAGCCTGACAATTCATGTCTAAAGACAATGCTTTGTGTTGATGCCGTCTCTCATTATGCACATTTTCTTCTTCCTTTCCTGTCCCTCATCCCACATGCATGCTATTGTACCCGGTGCTGGTCCACAAGCTATTGTTTGCTAGTCCAGAGTGAATATCCAGACAAGAAAGAAGTTGTAGTGAGTGAGGATAAGTATGTTGCCAAATCTTGCCACATTAGGAAAAAAAAAATCCCCTCAGTCCCCCATTTCGGATACTCTAAGAAGCGCTGGATTTGAAGCCCTGCTGTATTGTGCTGGAAAGGGCCATGAGGTGGAGGGGACCTTTACAAGGCTTTTTATATCAACAGATTAAATCACAGGGGTGGGGGTGGGGGATGGAATTTTTCTATGCCGACTAAGGATATAACCAATTCCAAATTCCAAAAGAAGGAAAATTTGGATCCAGGGGATGCAAAGCCACCTTTGGCCTCAGGAACAGATTAAGACATGTTGATCCAAGTTTAAGCAGCTCTACAACAGGGATGGGAATCATGCAGCCCTCTGGCTATTGTTGGACTACAGGTCCCAGCAGCCCGAGCCAGCATAGCCATGCTGGGACTTACAGGCCAATAGTTTCTCCTGAAAGGCCACATGATTCTCACCCTTACAATATTTCTAAAGTAATGTGTATTATTTTAACATTTATTTGTAAGTATTTCTTTTTTAATTCTGTGGCCCTTCATAATATCAGCCCCAAAGGCAGGGGTGGATGTGCTCCAGAACTGGGAGGGCCAAACTGCCTAATTTTTTAGGCCTTTCGGAAGTCTACAAGGTGTCATCTCAGCTCCTATTTTCAGCCACCAAAGGTGATAATGTTCCACTTCTGGTTGCCTCCTAGACTTATTTATTTTTTAATTTACAGTCATCCCTCCACATTTGCTAGGGTTAGGGGCACAGGACTCTCATGAAAGTGGAAAAAATGTGAATAACTCTAGGCCCTCCCAAACCATATTTAAGACACAAAAAAGTATGATCACCATATTCATCCCACCATGGATTCCTTTGAGGCGTCAGGGTTCCTTCACAAGGTAGAAGTGGGTGGCTGTTAGGGCTTACTACCAGCTCCACTGCTGCCCCACACCATTTCTAATAGGGACTTACTAGCCTCATTTGCAGTTTCTCAGGCCCTTTTCACATGTGTGTGTGTGTGGGGGAACGGGTGAAAACGCCCAGAAACGGAGCTTACCTGAAACCGAGTAAGTCCGTCGCCACGTGGAGCAGCGCGAGCTCGCTGCTCCGCAGTCCTCCGGCGTCCCAAATGGCGGCTTCCGTTTGGTGGAGGCTCTCCACCAACCGGAGAAGCTCGCCAGCTGGAAGCCCGCCCCCGGCAGATCTGCAGGCACGCACTTGCACGCGCCTGCAAATCTACTTTGGAGCCGGGCGACGGAGCGGCGTGGGGCTGCGCTCTCCATGCTTTTTAAAAACCTCGAAAAAGAGCCGCTCCTGAGTGGATTCTGGTGTGGAACTACAAAAAGTAGTCCACGCCAGTCCACTCTAGGGTGTAGAAGATCTCCATGAGAGGTCGCTCTCCACCATTTCAGAAGCCCGGTGTGGAAATGGCCTCAGTCTCATGAAGCTTGCAGTCCCTATTAAAAATGGCATAAGGCGGCAGCAGAGGTGACAGGAAATAATCCATGAATAATCAAATCCACAAAAGTGAAACCTGCAAATGTGGGAGGCTGACTGTGTTTACTAATTATTCCTTGGTGGGGAACCTCCC
This sequence comes from Cyclura pinguis, assembly GCA_030412105.1. NCBI lineage: Eukaryota > Metazoa > Chordata > Lepidosauria > Squamata > Iguanidae > Cyclura > Cyclura pinguis. Next base: position 258,607,888 of record CM059601.1, on the reverse strand, counting down.
AGATCTCTTGTCATGCTCTCACAAAGTGTTTTTTCTTCATGTAAAGATGCTTTTCAGCCAAACCACACACTCAGTCAAAACATTTTTTGGGGCAAGTGATCGGGCCTTTTGGGGTGTTAGTGGGTCCCTCAAGGACCTTATACTGTCCACAGGCCACACAATGTACACTCCTGACCTGAACTGTAACTTTCACAGCTTATGTATACATCCAGCACCATCTGGTGCACTCCAAAGGTACTCTGTTTCAGGACGTCTCAGTCAACCACTGCCAGTGAAGTTGATTTATGCCTATGGACTTTGGGCACAGATAGGACAGAATATGGAAAAACAGAATGGTTTCCAGTTGGTAAAGGGGTCAGATAAGGCTGCATTTTATCATTCAATCTGTTTATCTTGTACACCGAATATATCACATGGTATGTAGGATTAGATCAGAGGAAGGAGGCATGAAAACTGGCTGAAAGAACATTAAAAATTTAACATATGCAGATGATACCATATTACTAACAGGAAATAGCAAAGACTTGGAACAACTACTGCTGAAAGTTAAGGAAGAAAGTGTAAAAACAGCACTACAGATGACCATTAAGAAATAAAAAAGAATGACTACAGATAATGTACGTCAAACGATTTTAAAGCTTATCATGAAGATATTGAAATAGTTTAAAATTTTCTATACCTTGGCTCAGTTGTTAATCCAAATGGACACTATGCTCAAGAAACCAGAATAAGACTAAGACTTGAAAAGATAGCTATGAAGAGCGTAGATAAGATTTTTAAGTGTGAAGGTATATAGTTAGGTACCATGCCACAATATTTCCACTTGCTATGCATAGATGTGAAACCTGGACAGTGGAGAAAGCTGACAGGAAGAAAGAATCAGTTCATTTGAAACATGTGCTGGAAGAGAGTTCTACGAATACCACAGACCACCAAAAACACAAAGAATTGGGTCTGAAAGCAAAGTAGGACTAGACTTTTGCTTGAAGCCAAAATGACTCAACTGAGGCTATAGTACTTTGGACACATCATGAGATGACACGGCCCCCTGGAAAAGGCAGTAGTGCACGGTGAAGTGCAAGGAAAGAGGAAGACCATTACAGAAGGAAAAAGAGGAAGACCATTACAGGCAAACTGACTCAGTCAAGGCAAATCCTGCATTGGCTCTTGGAGGCTGCTCAATTGTAGGGGCATTTGATGGCAAATAACAACAACAAAACTTGGGGTAGATCTGTTCCCTCCTTCACAGAGCACTTTTCTCCTGGTGAGGGTGCTTCTTCCCTGCCCTCAGTCACACTCTGCCAGTGAATCTGAGGGTTAGGATAGCTCTGCCTGTCCTTATTTTAAATTGTGGATTGTCTTCTTCCTCTTCCTCTTCTATTTATATCCCGCCTTTATCCCAACAGTGGAATTCAAGGCAGCTAACAATATTAAAACAGAACAATTAAAACATCTGTAAAACTATAAATATAAAGGTCAGAAAACAATTAAACTATTTACAACATTAAAACATTACATGTTAAAAATATTAATATTAAAAATATTTAATACATTAAAATACCTTTAAAAACTATACCAACCTTAAAAGAAACCTGCACAGCATAAAGAGCCTACAACCAGTCAATTTACCAACACCCGCCAGTACAAAAATGCCTTAGCCTGTTGACGGAAAGAAAGCAAGAAAGAGGCCATCCTGGCCTCTCCAGGGAGGGAGCTCCAAAGTCTGGGAGCAGGCAGTGAGAAGACCCGCTCCCTTCTTCCCACCAAATGCACCTGAGGGGGTGGTGGGACAGAGAGAAGGGCCTTTCCAGATTATCATAAAAGTTGTAATTGGCTCTTAAAGGAAGATACAGTCCTTCAGATAACGTGGGCCCAAGCTGTATAGGGCTTTATAGGTCAAAACCAGCACTTTGAAATGTGCCAAGAAAGGGATCAGCTTCCAGTGGATCTGTTGCAACAAGGGAATTATGTGTTCCCTGTAGCCAGCCCCAGTTAACAACCTGGCTGCAGTTCTGAGCACTTTTCAAAGGCAGCCCTACATAGGACACATTACAGTAGTCCAAATGCAGAAAAGCAGTACATAGCAAGGATGGAGGATGTATGACTTTCCAGATGTTGATGAAGTATAACCCCCATAATCCCTTATCACTGGGCAGGCTAACTGGGACCAGGGAAACCATTGACTCCCGTGTTCCTGGAGTGATCAATCTGTTCCAGGTTTTATTTTAAATTTTAAAGGAGCTATAGCCAAGGTGTTAACCCTACTTGGGAGATAGCATTCAACACTTTGGCCATCTCCTTTAAAGATGGGATTGAAACCACTGGCTAGGATTAATGGGAACTGGAATCCAACAGTATCTGAGTAGCTACAGGTTCTCCATCCTTGGTATATAGTTAGTAAATAGGAAATAGATAAATTGTATCTGGAGTAAGAGCTACCTCAGGCATTCCTGAGTGTAGGAACATACCATGAAGGGTTTTTGTGAGCTTTTAACATCATCTGAACACCGATTGTGTAGCTTTTGTTTGCATGGGTATTGCAACTAATAAATATAAGTAGAATAGGATGTCTGAGATCAAAAGCTGATTTGTTTTTACCACTGTGTTTTGTTGATTTTTGGGGGCTAGAAAGAAGAAGAAAAGAAAGAAATGGAAATATTTATTTTAATGACATTGGAGGAAAAAAATCCCTCTTCTCCCTTCCATCCCATTTTAATTCCACACCCTTATGCCTCTGGTGGTACTAATTAACTCACTGTGCTAATGAGAACCCTTGGAGGAAAGAGTGACAGGATTAATTAATGGGTGAATTTCACTTTAATAAATGTATAGGCAATTTTCTAAATGCAGATGGCACAGTCCATCCTGGTGGGAGTTCTGCATAGAGCCACTTCATATGGTAAGTGTCTGAGAGAAGTGGTTAATTGGTAAAATGCTACATGATACTGATTAGAAGAGAGCTAATGGCTGCCTTTGCTTCCCAATGTATTATTCATTGCCAGACAATGTGAAAACCTCATCTCCTTTTAGAGGTCCCCCACAGTCAGATATTTTCAGTAAATTGGACGAGGTTAAAAGCAGTATCTCCCTACCTGTGAAACCAGCAAGGACTTCAGCTTATAGGTTTCCTATAGTGAAAGACATATCTATCAGTTTTGGACATATTTGTGTGCTGCTTGTGTATCCCACATTTCCTCTAGCAAATTCAAGGCTGTGTACACAAATCTCCTCCACCTTAGTCTTGCAGCGATCTTGTAAGGTGGGCTGGGAAGGCTAAGACCGAGTAACTTGGTCAAGGTCAGCCAGTAAGTTTCATGGCTCAATGCAGTCTCAAACCTGGGTCTCCCAAGTCCCAATGTAATGCTCTGCTATTCAGGAGCAACCCTGCTATTATGCAAAATGAGGCAGCTGCCTCATTTTGTGCTGAGGGTGGCAAGACTGGATTGCCAGTGGTGCAATGTTAGGGGCCCCATGGCATTGCTGGCACTTTATACTTCTTCTGCTGCAACAGGGCTATAGATCTCTCCCCCTCTGTCGTCTCCAAGGGTTGGCATCATTTACTGCCCACTGCAGCTTAGTCACCAGTGTGATTTGAGTGAAGATGAAGGTAGCGTGTTGTTGCTGCTACCAGCTGTGGTACTGGCAACAGAGCAACTCATTCTGTGCATGCCTTCAACAGTTCACCAAGGCTAACTGAGTCACATGTGGCCAAGCCAAATCAGAGTGGGTGTGCACTCAGTGAATTCAGCCTTGGGGGGAGGAGAGGGGAGGGGAGGAGACGAGAGGAGAATCTTGCTCTTCTGTGTTTTCAGCAATGAACAGTTGAGGAATATGCCATAGTAAAGAACCCTCTATGCCTAATTTTCATACAGTGGAGAAGACTGTGTAAATCCAATGATGGAGAGACAAGTAAGACAAGATGCCTGTTGTTACTATTTTCACACGATCAAGGTTAGCTTCCAGCAGATCTTTTTAAGAAGTGAAAAGAAACGAAACTTGTGAAACAGCAGCTGACAAACTGGTAAAACTGCAGGTCCCTGCATTCATCAACATGAGCTATCCTGGCTAAAGCTGCTGGGTACTGTAGTTCATAAACATCTAACAGGCCATATTTTGTCCACATTTCCTTTAAAACTTATTATTTTTCATGTAGAAAGAGAATTCCTGCTATTTGAGCAAATGGCTCTTCTGAGGCAGAAAAGGGCTGTATTTTAAAATCAGTTTTCCAGGTTTTTTTTCCTCCTTGGATATTGTTGCTGGGACTATTGTGGACATATTGTTATACCATTCCAGATGATCTTTTGCTAATCTTATGGATATATATGTGTGTGTGGAGAATATATATATGGAGATTATATGTCTGTGTATGTGTGTATATATAAAGTGCACGTTGATTTTTAATGCTGTTTTAGGCTTTAGGTGTTCTTTGTTCCACAGGCCACTCAGAAAGAGATAGCAAAGCTAGTAGAAAAAAAGCTAATGTGTTTAGTCAGTTATTAATAAGCTAAACAATACAATTGTATTTACATTGAGGAGGGTTACTAAAAGCATTAGGGAATGAATTAAAAAAATGCCCAAGCTTATGTCTCCGTCTTGATCTTGGGAGAGAAGGAAACAGATACCTGAATTTTTGAAAATCCTATTTCTTATCGATCCCACCCAAATGCTTTATGGGGTATTTGGTGCTGAAGACCCAGCTGGATGCAAAGAATACCACTCCCCTTCCATGCGGCCCTTACTATTTCTCAGTTTAAACTCATTCAATTTTGGCTAAGATTCTAGATCAGATATTAACTAAGTAGAGTATTCTGGCCTAACCCATCCTGCCTTAACAGGCAGCAGCCAATTTGAGTGGTGGAGGTGAGCTCTCCTGTCAATTGAGGTGCAGCAGAGTGCACCGCTCCTATGAATGATCTCTAGTTTTACAGTCAGAGGCAGGATCCCTGTTGCAGTTCCTCCTCACCCCAGAGATTTTTAAATGTAACAAGTTCATTTTTAAAAGTAGCTTTCAAAACTCTCTGGTTTTCTCCTAATTCAGCTTCCCAAGAGCGGTATGGGGTTTTAAAATGCAAGTAGTAGGTGCCAGGAGTGGACGTTCTGACAATTATGGGAATCACAGCAGGTAGGAGGAAGGTAATTTAACCCGTTCTTCCCAGATGTGGCAGCCTGCTTGGCTTCTGTATTGGGTTTGTTGCCCCCTTGGTCAACCCTGTCCCGGGGTCTACAGCTTTGATATAAAATTATTTTAACCCACCAGAGAGGTCACCCGGATGCGCATGTAGGCAATAACGGTCGTACGATCGAACGAACCAGGTCAGGCCAGTAAACTCCCCAGTCACGTAGCCACAGCAGACCTCATGTTCTGATAACCCACGGTGGACAAAAGGTCGTCAACTTTTAAAGAGCCAGCTTGAAGGGACTAAGAGTGTTCCCATAAAGTTGGGCACCGGAAGCAATAAAATCTTATCAAATCTATCTCCAGAAACTCACATCGCAGCCTCAAAGTGGCGGAAGATCCTGTTACTTGGATGACACCTTGTTATCTTCCCATATCAAAGAAAGTGCCAGGTGTGGAGTTGTTTTCCTTTGCTGTCCCTTTTTGTCCTTCCCGGAAGAGGATTTGCCTTCAAAGTAATTTTTTCCTACAAATAGTCCCTGGTTTTGGACTAGGAGAAGAGAAGGATGCCTCCCGGTCATACCAACTGACTGGTCCCCCCTCCCGATAGACGTGCGATCTCCTCAGCGTCTCTTCGCTGAGTTCCGTTTCTTTCGCTGCTTCCCGGACCAAGGACTTCAGGAAAAGGTGCAGTATCGCCCAAACTACGAATCCTTCAATAATCCCTCTATCTTATTTCCACTCTTTATTTCTTTTAGCCCTTGGATGTGTGTGTGTGTGTGTGTGTTTGCAAGAGCTATTACTGTTCAATAAAGTCATTCATTGGACCTTTTTGTGTGATTTCTGACTGAGCCTGACCCTGTCAAAACTGGGTAAAAGATCTCGCTAGGTTACTCTGCCTCTCGCATTGCTGTTTCTTGTGCTCCATTGAGCTCACTTTCCCCATCATTTGGAGCATATTGAGGTGTCCCTCTGGGACCCCCAGATTTTCGGGATAACAGGTTCAGGGGAAGGATACAGGTATACCTCAGTGTACCAAGGACATGTGCTCCAGGCATTACCTCTTTAACAGGAAAATTAGTACCAGAGTAAGGAATAACATGGAAAGAATAGGGGTAGGTCTCTAAGAACATTTCTGCACAACACTCTTATAGCATGATGATTCCACTTTCAACCTCCTATGGAATCCTGGGGTTTGCAGTTCCGGGAGGGGCTGGGAACTGCAAACCCCAGGATTCCATAGGAGGTTGAAAGTGGAATCATCGTGCTATAAGAGTGTCATGCGGAAATGTTCCAGGTTAGGTAAGCCTTGCATGAGTAAATAAAAACATTTTGAGCCTTCTAGAGACTAAGGGATGACTTTTCTTTCACTAGCCTGCAGCTTTCCTATCATTTTTATTGTAGTAGTCAAATTTATAATTTTATGCTTTTTTTAACAGGTATTAGAGAGCTGGTGAAGGCTTATCTGCTCTCCCCTTTTCTCTCTGCTGTTCACACAGGCTCAATAAGGGATTCTAAAGGCAGCTGCTCTTTACCTTGCTTGTTCTAGAGAGGCTCCCACTGCTACAGTAGGATTACTTAGAGTAGAATCTCATAGAATCATAAAGTTGGAAGAGAATATAGGGGCCATCCAGCTCAATCCTCTGCCATGCAGGAACACACATCAAAGCACTCCCAACAGATGGCCATCCAGCCTCTGTTTAAAAACCTCCAAAGGAGGAGACTCCTCCATGCTCTGAGGCAGCATATTCCACTGCTGAACAGCCCTGACTGTCAGGAAGTTCTTCCTGAGGTTTAAGTGGAATTAAGCAGTTTGAATCCGTTGTTCCTTGTCTTAGTCTCTGGAGCAGCGGAAAACAATCTTGTTCCCTCTTCGATATGACATCCCTTCAAATATTTAAACATGGTTATCATGTCCCCTCTTAACCTTCTCTTCTGCAGACTAAACATACCCAGCTCCCTGAGCGGCTCTTCATAAGACATGGCTTCCAGACCCTTCACCATTTTAGTTGCCCTGCTCTGGATACATTCTAGCTTGTCAATATCCTTCTTGAAATGAGGTGCCCAGAACTGGGCACAGTAGTCCAGATGAAGTCTGACGAAGGCAGAATAGAGTGGTACTATCACTTCCCTTGACCTAGACACAATATTCCTGTTGATGCAACCAAGAATTGTATTGGGTTTCTTGACTGCTGACTCATGTTCAACTTGTGGTCTACTAAGACTCCTAGACCCCTTTCACATGCACTGTTGGCATTCTTTCTCAGCTCAAACTTTTTTTAATTTTGAATGCTACTGCAATCCAACACCAAACTCTGTGTTTCTCCAGCCCTCTTTCATCATGGCCTCGATACCAATACTGTTAAAAACAAAAACAAAAAAGACATTCCAGCAAGGCAGAGGATGAGGGGGAAAAGGGGAGTTGGGTGGGTCCAAAAAGAAGCTTCACTACCAGAGGCTTTGTTAACTGATTCATACCTGTTCCTTTCTGCTCACCCCACCTACCTGGATAGCAGTACGTGTGAAAAGGATCTAGGAGTCTTGGTAGATCACAAGCTGAACATGAGTCAGCAGTGTGACGCGGCAGCCAAGAAAGCCTACGCGATTCTTGGTTGCATCAATAGGAGTATGGTGTCTAGATCGAGGGAGGTAATGGTACCACTCTATTCTGCATTGGTTAGGCCTCATTTGGAATACTGTGTCCAGTTCTGGGCACCTCAATTCAAGAAGGATGTTGACAAGCTGGAACGTGTCCAGAGGAGGGCGACCAAAATGGTGAAGGGTCTGGAAGCCATGCCCTATGAAGAACGGCTTAGGGAGCTGGGTATGTTTAGTCTGCAGAAGAGAAGGTTAAGAGGGAACATGATCACCATGTTTAAATATTTGAAGGGATGTCATGTTGAAGAGGGAGCAGGCTTGTTCTCTACCTCTCCAGAGACTAGGCCAAGGAGCAATGGATTCAAGCTGCAGGAAAGGAGATTCCACCTGAACGTCAGGAAGAACTTCCTGACGGTCAGAGCTGTCCAGCAGTGGAACATGCTGCCTCGGAGTGTGGTGGAGTCTCCTTCTTTGGAGGTTTTTAAGCATAGGCAGGATGGCCATCTGTTGGGAATGCCTTGATGGGTGTTCCTGCATAGCAGGGAGTTGGACTCAGTGGCCCCTGGGGTCTCTTCCAACTCTCTGATTCTATGATTCTGTGTAATTCCTTGTCACTTGTGCATACCACATGAATGTTTCAATACGCAGCTAAATTAATGTTGGGTCTAGTTGTCCTTGAAACTTAATCAGGAGCAAACCTATTCAGCTTTATTTACAAATGTATTGTAATAGCAGGACAGGTTTGAAGCACTATAATGGCAGCTTCTGTGCTGAAATTAAAGTACGGGGTCATGTTCCTGGGATGGGAAAGTGTTTGGCGATCCTGTGCTTGATACCTTGGGTGGTATTAGGGAACAAATGCAGAGAATAAATCAGGGATGAAGGAAATGTAGCATCCTAGATGTAATTGCATTACAGCTCCCATCATCCCTTGCCATTAGCTGTATGGTCTAGGGCTGATGGGAACTGCAATTGAGCTACATCTAATGAGGCATACATTGCCATTCCCAACCCTCCTCTAAATATAATATTTCAGTATGGGCAGATTTTTTGAAATGAGGGCTGCAAGCTCACTGCCTGCCTTTTGTGACATGGCCTGATTATTTTATTACAGTTGTAGACCAGCGTCTACTGTTACAAAATGAAGGAGTGCAAAAGAAATGGGTACAAATTACAAGCCTAGGAAAGTTCCAACCTGTCTGCATACAATAGCAAAATGTAAGTGACTTTAATAAGTATCCAGGGGGTGGGTGGGGAGTGGGCACAACATCTGATTAAAATTACTAAGAGGATTTAACCAGATCGTTCCTAGTAGAAGAAGCTAGAACACAAATTTTGCCAACATATAATTTCATAAGTAGAGTCTGAAAGAAGAAGAGTACAGTGTTAATGATTAGATCTGCCAGGAAGGGCTGCTAAAATTGGGACGATATATAAAAATTTCGTGTCTTTGTAGTGTAGGCAGTAGAGAAACATATGTACAACTGTTTCAACCATGCTTGATTGGAAAGGACAGACACATTGGGAGTAAGAGAATATATGCGTACAGTTGGGTCTCCACATTTGTGGGTTTCACTTTCACAAATCTGATTATTTGCAAGTTTCTCGAACTCCCGCCTCCCCCAGTGCTTGTTTTCCAGGGGAACCTTCCCTCTCAGCAGCTTCAAACAGGCCATGCAGCCCTTTAAAAACCTGCCTCTGTCCTCCTCTTCTGTCCAGTCACTACCTGGCCAGCTAAGGATGGCTTGCACCCCAATTGCTCAGTACCATGAACTCTCCTGATGCCCCACATACACCAAGGACGGAGATGGGCAAGAGAGAGAGAGTACAGAGCCATTGTGCTGACTCACCCTCTTTGGCTGACCTGTTTTGGACCCTGGGTGCCTGCTCTCCTTGCCATCCCTTGCCCCCCTTCTCACAGACAGACCCACATTTTTTGATATTTGTGGGTTTTCCACTTTTGTGAGGTTCCTGAGCCCCTAACCCTCACGAATGAGGAGGGCCAATTCTATTTACCCTTTAAGAACACTGATGGTAGAGCATTAAAATAAGAGAGATTGAAGGCTGTACACTATTTGGGGATATCTATGGCATAAAGAATTTGCATCTTAGTCTTATCTGCCCCGTAGTCTATTTTGAAACCAGAGCTTGGGAGTGGGATGAGGGCATCATTTTTTTGAACGACAACTTCAGCTTCCCCAGTCAGCATGGACAGTAGCCATGCTGTGTGGTGACAATGGGAGTTGTAATTGTAAATCTAAGTTTCGTATGCTCTGGTTTAAACCAATCCAGCAAAAAACACATCCAGCAAAAAACACATTGTAAAACTCTTGAAACCAAAATTATCCTGTTCCAAAATTTGTTGTGATTGCTGTTATGTGCCGTCAGGTTGGCTCCAAATTCTGGCAGCCTCCTCAGAGAGTTTTTTTTTTTTTGGCACAATTTATGCAGAGGAGTTTTGCTGTTGCTTTCCTCTTATAAATTGACTGACAGTATGACTTGCCTAGGATCATTCAGTAGGTTTCCATAGCTGAGCAGAGAGTCAATTGCCAGGCTCCTGGACTCTTAGGGTCTTCTTGCACTACAGTATTATAGTGCTGTTATTCCACTTTCAACATCCTATGGAATCCTGGGGTTTGCAGTTTAGGGAGGGGCACTTAGAATTTTCTCAGCCAGTGAGCTCTTTGGCCTCACTAAACTACAAACCCCAGAATTGTTGAAAGTGGAATAATAGCATTATAACACTGTCGTGTGGAAATGACCTGAGCCTGGCACTCTGACCATTACATCATTCTGGTTCTCATTGTTTTCTACATTTTAACAACAGAACAAGGCAATTTCAGTCCTGGTATACAAGAATGCTATTGTAGTCAGCTTTTCCATGCAAGGACATGGTTAGGTACCAGAGCTCCACCTGGGTCCACCGCATCTCTTTATTTTATAATACATTACTAAATGGACCATCAAATTTGATATTCCCTCATGAAGGTCTAATTAAGAAAGAAGCAAAATCCCATGACACGTAAAACCTCTAATAGTACTAATAAAATGCCCTGAAATGTTTGAGAGAGCTTTCACATACTAATTGCCATTCATTAACTTTAACACTGACTGAACTGATCAGAGGAGCACTGGGCCAGGGTACGATACTCCAGGAGACGATGATTACCATGGGGGGAGAATGGTACAAATTAGCCACAAGCAAATGAAAAGGGAAAAGAACAGAGGCCATTTCCACACCGGGCTTCTGTAACGGTGCAGAGCGACCTCTCACGGAGGTCATCTACACCGTAGAGTGGACTGGCGTGGACTACTTTTTGTAGTTCCACACCAGAATCCACTCAGGAGCGGCCGGAACTAGCCGCGCTGCATGTTTTTTAAAAACCTGTTTTTCGAGGTTTTTAAAAAGCAAGGAGCGCACAGCCCCGCACCGCTCCGTCGCCCGGCTCCGACGCGGATTTGCAGGCGCGCACAAGTGCATGCCTGCAGATCTACCGGGGGCGGGCTTCCAGGTGGCGAGCTTCTCCGGTTGGTGGAGAGCCTCCACCAACCGGAAGCCACCATTTCGGACACTGGAGGACTGCGGAGCAGCGAGCTCGCGCTCCTCCGCATCTCGACAGACTTACCTGGCTGCCGGTAAGCTCTGTTTTGGGGCGTTTTCGCCCATCCCCCCCCCACATGTGGAAAGGGCCAGAGAGGAGGAAGAGGAAGAGGAGGAGGGGGAGACCAATTATCTCAGTTATCATATATGTAACTTATTTATTATTTTATATCCTGCCTTTCTCCTTGTACATCATCCAAGGCAGCTTACAGGCAATTTTTAAAAACAGAGTATGGTTTAAAAATTATTTATACAAAAGTAAAAAAGCAGTTAAATGACAGTTCGGTTCAGTTGAAAACAGAAGATTAAAACAAAATAAAACACCAGGAAGACACAATAAAAAAAAGATAAAAATGCAAACTTTTAAAAAATTATCACATAAATTATAAGACAAGCGACTGAGAAAAAGTTTTAATACCCTTCTGATCAGACGAGTGCAAACTTGATAAGGATTCCCACCACCACACCATCATGTGGAGGGAATTCTTATCAAGTTTGCAGATGACACAAAACTGGGAGGGGGGCTAACAAATTGCAAGATAGGAACAGAATTCAGGACCTAAATGAACTAGAAAATTGGGCAGAAATTAATAGAATGAAATCCAATACAGACAAATGCAAAATTCTACATTTAGGCCCATGAAATCAAATGTACAGCTATAGAATGGGGAATATATGACTCAGCAGTACTACATGCAAAAAGGATCTTGAGATGATTGTTGATCATAAGTTGAACATGAGCCAGTACTGTGGTGCTGCAGCAAAGAAGGCAGATGCTATTTTAGCTCTCATTAATAGAAACATCAAGGGAAGTGTTAGTGCCCCTGTTTTCTGCCCTGGTTGAATCTCATCTGGAGTACCGTGTTCAGTTGAGCATCTTGTGAGCATCTCCCTGACAGTCAGAGCTGTTCAGCAGTGGAATTGTTACCCTGACTTCTGGGGGTCCCCTGGGGGAACACCTTGATTCGCTCCAAAAATGCAAAGAGTGAGGGAATTAGTGGAGCACTGGCCTTGGCAGAACAAAGGGCAGGGTAACCCAGCAAGATCTTTAACACAATTTTTATGGGGTCAGACCACATAAAAACCAGCCAAAGATTAAAAAGTAAGTTAAAAATGTATTTTTATTGGAGGAATTCACTCATGCATGCACACAAGAGCTAACTGAAGGAGAAAGGGAGGAAAAAAATATGGATAGAGAGGCTGAGGGTTTTTGGGGTTATATAGTTACCATTCCAGAAGAGTAGCGAAGAGTTTGAAATGTGACTTAGACTTCAGTCTAAGGGCAGACAGATCAGGATTTAGAGCGACATAGTGGAGTCTTGCATTTCATCTGACTGCAACTGGCTTCTCAAAACCAAGGGTTTATATACTCTCTTTTCCTCCCTGAAGGGGTGTGAATTGATTGCTCTCCCACCCTAGTGCGCAATGGGAGTTGCAACACAGACAATGGGGTCTGGAATGGATGGATTGGTTTCAATGTCTTGGTTGAGAGGGGGATTCTGGGCTAGCTGCAGTAGGATATGCACACAGTAGGGGTCCTGGCCTCTGCCTCCAGGCAACTTATTGTTTTCTGATGTTGGCAGTTGATAGGATTAGCTCAGAGCCGTTAAGTCAGGTTTTCTTGGCTAATGTCAGCAAACTTTTGACCTGGCCATGCTGAGGTCACGTCTGACCTACTCCCAGCCAGTGTCCCTTTCCACATGGCCTTGCCAGCCATAAGTATATGCCAACCCATCTACCAATTAATATATTTTGCCAATTAGACCATATCAAAGTGTGGAGGTGTACAGCCTGGTAACAGAATATGCTGCCTCAGAGTGTGGTGGAGTCTCCTTCTCTGGAGGTTTTTAAGCAGAGGCTGGATGGCCATCTGTTGGGAATGCTCTGATGTGTGTTCCTGCATGGCAGAGGGTTGGGCTGGATGGCCCCCGGGTTCTCTTTCAACTCTATGATTCTATGATCTCATTTTAAGAAGGGTATAGACAAGTTGGAGCAGATTCAGAGAAAGGCAACAAGGAGGATAAGAGGTATGGAGAACAAGACACATGAGGAGAGGTTGAATGAGCTGGGTATGTTCAGCTCGATGAAGAGAAGACTGAGGACTGACATGATTGCACTCTTAAATACCTCAAGGGGTGTCACAGAGAGGAGGAGGAGGAGGCAGAGGTGGAGGCAGACGAGGAGGCAGGCCTGTTCTCTGCTGCTCCATAGGGTAGAACTAGGTCTAATGGTTTTGGAGTTATAGGACAGTAGATTTTAGGGATGGGCCAACTGAATCCTCAAATCCTCAAATCCTTGGGAAGGATTCGAGATTCACAGATCGGAATCCCTGGGCCAAAACAGGCAAATCATATCTTTCAAATCCCTGCACGCCCGGAGGCCTGAGCTGGCGCAAGCACCCCAGATCAAATTTGCTCCTGCTGCCTGCCCCTGTGGGTGCCTCCCTCTGCAAGGTAATTATTCTCTTCTTCCTATTCTTTTGACTTGAGACTGGAGGGTAGGGATTGGGACTGAACTAGAGGCTGGTGTTTGTTTTTTTAAAGTGCTTTCTTTGTTGCAGGACTTGAGCCTGGACGTCAGAGTAGAGAATTGAGACTGGGCTAGAGGCTAGTGTTTTTGTTTTTTTGTTTTTTTAAAGTGCCTTCCTTGTTGCAGGACTTGAGACTTGACTGGAAAGTACAGTGTTCTTGAGATTTCAAGGACAGCTGAAGACTCCTTTGCATGGCTCCCTTGCAAAGCTCTTTCATACACAGTTCTGGGGTTTGTAGTTGGACAAGGTGTCAGAGCCTTCTCTTCCAAAGTGTGCTGGTGCATGATCAAACTACAAACCCCAGCATGCCATAAGGAGCTATGCAAAGAAAATCCAGTTTTGACCTGGATTATCTCTGTACTGTAGTATGTGGCCCTGTTTACACAGGCAGCAAAATGTGGGATTAATAATCCACATATTCCTGCTTTTGTAGAAAGGGCCTTCATGTCATTTTCAATCTGGGGAGATCCTGAAGAAAACTATGACAATTGTCCTGGCCAGATTTCTTCAGAGGGAGGTTAACTTTTGCCTAGGCTTTTGCTAAGGCTGAGAGAGTGCATCTTTCCCAAGATTATCCTTGCTCTTTTTTTTGTTTTGTTTTGTAATAGTCAACCCAGGAGATGGCATTATCTTGAGCATCTTCCAACGTCTGGAGCTACTTCCAAATTACATGTAGTTCTTAATAAGAAGTATATAGGTATGTTTTCCTGGAAGTGAAAACTATTATTTAATTAGTTTTTCATTAAACAAAGATGTCAAATTCTGCTTCAAAACACTTTGCAGTAGAAGTGCTTTGTTCCCCTTGCTTTTTAAACCGTTTTGTAAAAAAGGATTCGAAAGATTCGAGATTCGTGGATTCGCAGAACCTTCCAGGGATTTGGAAAATTCTGGATTCATCCCATCTCTACTAGATTTCAATTGAATATTAGAAAGAACTTTTTGACAATGGAACCTGTTGTCTAGAGGTGATCTCCTTCTCTGGACGTCTCCAAAGAGAGTCTGGACAGCTGCCTGCTGGGAATGCTTTAGCTGGAGATCCTGCATTGAACAGGTGGTTGAGCTTGATGGCCCATGAGGCCTCCTTTCAGCATTATGATTCTAAGTCTTCTGATCCATGAAGGTTTTGCCTGTAATTCAGGGAGAGAAAGTAGATCAGGATGTATTGATAGATTACTGAAGAGTTTACAGCAGGGTAATGGTTTCCATCTCTGCATTCTACAACAATAACAACAAAAGCCATCCCCCTCTCTCTAAGTTAAGCTCTTAGAATTTCTGGGCTCTAGTAAACCATTTTTTTTTACTTAGGTATGGACCTCATTTCATCTATATGCCCAGCCCATTTTCCACCTCAGTTAGAAAAAGTCGGGTGGTGGGAGTAGGTTTGAATATGCAGAGAGAAAGAGACACAGCATAAACTAATTATGATCTCAGATAGAGTTATTGACTAGAGGCCCTTTCACACTACACTGTTGTACCTCTGTGATTCTACTTTAATCATGGCTGTAGCCTACAGAATCCTGGAATATGTAGTTTGGTGATGCAACAGAGTTCTTTCTCTGGGGATTCTAAATACTTCTTCCTAAACTGCACATCTCAGAATTCCATTGAATGGAGACATGGCAGTTAAAGAGGAATCATAGCGCTAAAACTGTGTAGTGCAAAAGATCTTTGGAGATCTGTCTTTTTGTAGCCAAAAGAGCGCCATCCGTGCATGATAGGGAGATAATAGGAGACATGGAGAATGCCAAGATTTGCAGAACAGAAAATCAAGGATTGGGGAGGGAGCTAGTGGTTTCTGTGTCAGTGGGGTAGTAAGTCTGCTCTGGGATTTAGTCTGAACTTTAAAGAGCTATCCACAGTGCTGAACCTATTTGCGGGATAAGGCTTGGTGCCTTGGATAGTCCACTGACATTCAGACTAAAACTCAAAGTGGATTCTTTGTCCCACTGACGTGAGAGTCAGTGTGTGTATGTCTGTGTGTCCATGTTCCCATTCTTCCATGCTCAACTTAAGATGCAAGATAATCTTGAGTGTCCTCTGCCTTTAGAAGAACCTATAAGCTACTGTACCAGCATCTCAAGACAGTCTTGCTGTTTTGGCAACCTTATCCACTGTGGGGCTCTCAGAGTGATGATTAAATCATTTAATAAACCATCTCATTTGTGTGTTGCTTTAGGCAGAGCATTTGATTTGCCCTTTCTTTCTTTTCTCACTTTGTATTCCCTTAAAGCTCGGACAGTCTCAGCCTGTGTGTAGTGCTGTTATTGTTGCTTGGAGAATGTTTACTCCTAGCTCTCTTTAGGACTTAAAAGGATGGGAACTGCCTCCTAATTGCCCAATTAGTCCTAATGCCTGCGTAGTGTTGACTGTTTAGTTACCACGTATTGTGTACAGAACTAATTGTGGTGAAAGCAAATGAATGGGAAGGAAACAAACAAGCTACTAGAAAATAATTACATGGAGTGTTTCTTTTTAGTACCTGTAGAGCAGATTTCATTATAGTCAACAGCTTCTAAAGCTGCTCGAAATAGCGGTATTTGTCATTTTCATAGAAACTTGATAATGACATTAATTTATCTTAATGGTCTGTTCTATTGTTATAAATAGTAAAATTAGCTCAAATTGTCTTGCTTTTGCTGGTTTTGGATGGCTCCAGAGAGCCCCACAACAGCAGATGAGTAGGTAATTTGGTGTGCTTGACAGACTTCCAATAATTTGTTATGTGGAACATGAGTAATGTTAGGGCCATTAATGTTCATTTTCCTCTAAATTCATTACTGCCCTTTTCCCTTTTATCTTTTTTAATGTCTGGGCCATTTTTCTATATTTCAAGTGGCTCCACCAAGCCTATTCCTATTCCGTTATAGTAGCTATTAACATTCTGAACATAGCGAACATCAGGTAGAAAAACAACTCTTTATGAAATGATGGGCTTAGTGGCTATTTATGACCAAAAGCAGGTAAAGCAGGGTGGTATTAGCCAATGGCCATAATTAAGTCAAATCTCATTGTAACACAATTTAAATATTTTCATGTTTCTTGCAAAGATTAATGGCGAAGGTGGGGGGGGGGATATCTCAGGAAGTGTAAATGCTTTAATAAATAACAAATTGGAACAATAACAATAATAAAGTCCATTAGCACAACTAATTTCTGTCCTCTAGTATCACCTGTGTTTAAACTTCAACAGATTTTTAGAATCTCATACGGTAGCTGTACATATATGGGATTTTTTAAAAGATATGTTTAATTCTTGGGAAACAATTATAGGGAAATTGGAATGAAGTCTGTTGATGTGATTAATCAAAACAAACCGGAGAACATTTAGAATGGTAAAAATGAGTAGCTGGAAACATGTCTGCCTTTGAATTCTATCAGCCTTTAATTCTAGACTCTTTTCCTAACTTTTAGACTGTATCTGTGTTTTGTATCTCTGCTGAGATAAGGGGCAGGATTTTCAGGAAAAGTGGAAACTTTGCTTCATACAATTTTGCTGGTAGAATAGTACCCATGCACACCACAAGCTAGATGTGAGAAAGGGGTTGCATTGGCAGAGGCAGATGAACGTGGGGGCGGTGGACATGCATCGCCCCTGGCAACAAATTTTTTTGGGCGTCCGGGCTCATAGCCCCACCCCCACGTGCCGTGGCCCTGTCCCTGCCCCCGTGTGCTGTGGCCCCACCTCTAAGTGCTGAGACCACACCCCCATACTGTGGCCCCACCCCCACGTGCTGCAGTCCTGCCCCCACCCCACCCCACTCATTCCAAGCTCTGCCACTGTGTATTGGCTGAGCCCTTGGACCGCAACCCAGCCCTTAGCCCTTGGCTATGTGAAATAATAAGAGATAGTGGAAGCTGATGCCCACTAGAACTAGTGGGGTGGAAGGAGGGGTTACTACGATAAAGCCCAGAGGTGGAGCCAGCTGCATCTACCCTACCATCCAATGTCCAGCCTTGCAAAGTCCAAGTACATCTCCCCACACACACACTCCCCCCCCCCCGCAACTTGCTGGTTGGGAGTGCTATCCTGAGTGGTAGAAAAGCTACTTAGCAACAGGTTGCGAGCCAACTAGAATGGCCACTCCAGAGGCAAACCCAACCCCTTTATTGGGAAGGAGGGATAGAAGCCTGAATGGAAATGTACTTATACCAGGCGCACTGGTTTGGTTGAGAGAGAGATATTTCCAGAAGAGGCAGACTTTCAGGGACCCAGAGGAGTTCTCATTCAATCAAGGGGAGGGCTGAATGAGAGGGGTGTTTTCTCAGGAAAAACATAGAGAAAGGCCAGAAAAGAAATCAACCCACTCTTATATCTGGTCAGAGAGAGTGGCCTGGATTTGGCAACATAGCCTTTGGCAAAGAGGGAAGCCAGAGGGCTGTGTGTGTGTGTGTGTGTGTGTGTGTGTGTGTGACCTATGCCTTTATTCTGTTGTAAAGAGACAAGGAACTGTTTAAACACACTCTGAAAATCTGTTTGAACTTAGACATACATACAAAACCAATACTTTGTTCTGGTTTTCTTTTTTTAATAAATATTACAGTATATTTTTACAAAATTGGACTCAACTGAATGATTCTCAGTAGTTCTACCAGAACCATAAATCATTAAAGGGAGTTTAATTAACAACTGAAAGGCTTTACCCTGGTTGCACAAAGGTGGTGTTTTTAGGGAAAGTCAGAACTGTTCATAAAGTAACAAGGTGCTTTGGCAGACTGGGGTGGCAGGGAAACTGCCATTTCAACCTGAGAGAAGAAAAAGCAAGGCTTTGTTATGTTGTCACCACAATATTCCCCGTCCACCGTGCTGGTTGGGAGGCACGTTGAGGTTTACGTGGTCAGTGCCCCACCTGCACAAACAATAGCATCATCCCTCATAAAAGACTATCTTTTAATATGTGCAGAGTTAATTTTCCTCTCTGAAAAGTAACCAGAGCCTGTTGTATGCACCTGGGGTGAGAACATAAGAACGGACATTACGTTAGACTGACCGAGTCACTGGTTACAGTGAAAAGAGAGAAGAATGGCAGCCTATTAACTACTTCCAATGATATAAAGAATAATTTTTTGTCCTGAATTATACTAGTCAGAGCTAGATCTGGAGATTGTTTTAAAGAGATTTCTAAATGCTCTCAACCTGTGTTCACTGACAGGATCACAACAGCTATTTGAATCACCCAAACTTAACTGAGAGAACTGAAACAGTGATCCTCTCAATTAAATTAGACAAACTCTCAGGGATGGATGGGGTTTCAGAGGAATTTTACAAGGTGTTTGAAGACTCTCTCATCCCTTGTCCTCATACTCACTAAGTGTTCCCATGAATAATAATGATCTCCAGGTTGTAAGTGCCTGCATATAGATCTATAATCTTCCTATATCAAGGTCATAAAATATTAATGGCTATTTCTGCATGGATATTGAAGTACGGAATATATTGTGAATGAACAAGTGGCTTTATGCCTGAATATCAAGTCACAGATACCATTAGGCAAGTTCTTAATGATATTCAGTAGATCTATATCAGTGAATAACCTACAACTCAATTATTGATGTTCTTAAGACATTGGACATGTGAGAATGGCTGTATCTTACAAATTGCTAGAGAGACTTGGCTTTGGGGATACTGTATGTTTTTCTCATCAATTGTGCAACTGTGTAACAAATCAAAAACGTTTATGTTGCTGCTATTAATTGCTGTCAAACTGGCTTTTAGTTGTAGTGACCGTATGACTGAAGAACTGCTGCGAGCTCCTGTCATCAACAGCCCTGCTCAGAGTCCTGTGAGCTCAAGGCCATGACTTCCCTAATTGTGTCAATCCATATGTGATGTGCTCTTCCTCTTTTTCTCATTCTTTCTGCATGAGTAAGCATTGTCATCTTGTCCAATAAGCAATGTCATCTCATGATATATCCAAAGTATGACAGCCTCAGTTTAGTCATTTTGGCTTCTAAGGAAAGTTCAGGCTTGATTTGCTCTTGGGCCATTTCCGCACTAGACTGTTATAGTGCTATTATTCCACTTTCAAGATCCTATGGAATCCTGGGGTTTGCAGTTTAGGGAGGGACTTCAAAGCTTTTTTTTTGTCCTTTTTTGGCAGTTCATGTTTCTGTAGAACTGTCCTCTAGCACCACATTTCAAATGAGTCCATGTTCTTCCTGTCAGTTTTCTTCACTGTCCACCTTTCCAATCATCCATAGAAATAAAAAAAAACAGTGCCGTGAATGGATCTGACTTTGGTATTCGGTTATATATCTTCCACTTGAAAATGCATTTATGCAAACTAATAAACTGGTGTCCCTGCTCCTATATATCTTGGCCCAGCCTTGTTTGCAAAATCAACAAAGCTACTTGCAGAAATGACTTTTTTTTTTATAATGAAGAAATTCAAACAAACAATTGCATGATTTTGTAAATTTATTTGCACATGATTGTTATTTTTAACAAATCCATAAACATGTATCAAAGCATTATGGAAAACTTTAGAGGACCTTCACTAGTGCATAGGTTTCAGAAGTCTAAACTCCTCTGTTTAAATAGCCCAGTCCCCCTACAGTACACAATACAAAATCAAACTAAAATTTCCAGTTTTAAGTGCCTGAAAATTACATTGCTCAATGATCTGAGCCAAATGCTGTATCAAAATTTCATTCTAGTTGGCAACTGGATGAAACAGAAGCCAATAACTTAGTCTCTTTACAATTGTTATTAGGGTGAAGGGCAGCTGTCAACATGCATATATTATCTAAATTAGCATAATTATTCCCAGCTATTCCTCTTCAACCAAATTACTCTAAAATAACAGCTTGGCAGAATCTAATAGGAAAATTCATCTCTGGTGGGAAGAGACTCAGATTTACTAAAAGAGTCCAAAATAATCCATCCAATTTTTTTTGGGGGGGGGGGGCTGAATTATATTCCATTGCTTTCATGGTGAGGCAAATGTGACAGTTCATATAGAATGGGAATCTTATACCTTGCATATAGAATTCAGATGTGAACTTCTGGTTACTGGTTTACTCCCATTCACACGACTTAATAAAAAATCTAATGAAGAAGACTTTTCTAAAAACTTCAGACATGGTGTCGATGGGTAAAATCTTTCTCACTTGTGCCTATCTCAGTTTATCCTTCACTTCTGCTCTGTTTCAAAGAGAAAGTTGTGCCATTTACAGAGTGGAGGTGTAAAAGTTTATTTAGGGTAAGAGATCTGTCTTACAGGGTTGCGCTGATCCTACTGGAGGTTCTTCATAGAAATCAACATGTCTGGAGAAGATGCAAGCCTGCAATTGTGCTAGGATATCGTTGCCCCAAAGCAGCAGTCCTAGGACATTCACCCTGCTTTCTATTTACAGAGAAGTAAATGATACCCTCTTTCAAAAAGATCATAAAGATATTGCATGATTGAAGATTGCCAAACACTAGAAATCCTTGGATGGTTGGCTCAATAGTATTTGGTCCTCAGTATTATCTGAAAAGTTGACTTACCAGTTAAGAGAACCAAGAGGAGACAGTAAGTTGATCATTGTTTCCCAAAATATTATTGTCTTTCTATCAAAGAACTGTCATCTTACAGCTCCGCCTCTCTGGACTACATATGAAGTATTGTGCAAGTCCTTTTTGAAGTCTGTCCATTTGGAATTTGTCTTTTTATAACTTGCTGGTCCCACCTAGGTTGACAGCCTTCTTGTCAGATGGCCACTTGCCTTTCTAATCAGTTTTTTCCATTGTCTGCAATCCGGGGAAGAGACCTTTAGCGTGGCCCAGAACAGATAAATATTTTGTATTTTATTTTCTGCATCTTACACAAGCGCAACTCTAGTTCTCCTTAGCCAGCTATTGGCTCAAACTAAATTCTAACCCACTTAGGTCTTAGACCTCCTTGAACTTACTGGATAATTTTTCTTTAATCTGGGTAAGCACTGTTGAGGGAAACCTGCAGCAATACTGGTTTCCTCCTTCAGCTCTCCTTTGTTGTTGTTAACTGCTGTCAAGTTGACTTTTAACTTATGGCAACTGATGAATAAGAAACCTCGCAGATTCCCTGTTATAAACAACCCTGCTCTAGCCCTGACAGCTCAGGGCTGTGGCTTTCTTCAAGTGAGTCTATCTACCTGTGCTACTACAGCTGAGAAATGTGGGAGACAAACAGGTAATCAAACAAAGGATATAAAAGTAAAATAGAACATGGATTTCAAGCTAAAGGACAGCCTGGAACTACAGCAAAAATTGTCCTGGCCAATTATCTTTATGCCCTGTAGGTTCTTAAATACTCTAGAGACTTCGTCTGGTCTTGTTTGACTACTTTATCACCAACCATCTTAGAAGGAAATACTCATGTATCCCTTACTCCCAATAACTCCACCATGTTTGAACAGTTGAACATAAGCTTCTATATTGACTATACTACAAGAACATCTGAACTTTATAAATTAGCCCAACTGTAGTAGATTTTTCCAGGTGGATTTGATAATTTTCATTCTACTGTTCTTCATTCAGACTCCGTAAGTGAAATTTTGAGGTGGCAAAGTTTTGTTTTTTTACCATCAGAACTAGCATGGTGTAGTGGTTTTAGTGTTGCACTGGGACACTAGGAAGCCAGGTTTTGAACCTTTGCATGGCTGTGGAAATCCACTGGGTGACCTTGGGCAAGTAACCTTCTCTCAGCCTCAGAGGAAGGCAAAGGCAAACTCTCTCTGAACAAAGCTTGCCAAGAAAACGCCATGATAAGTTCACTTTAGTGTAGGGATAAGTCATAAATGACTTGAAGGCACATAACAACGACAACAGCAGCAGCAACAATAAACTAGAAAGCATGTTAAACCTTCTTAGTAATTTTATCAGTAGTAGTCGGCTCCAACAGCTTCCTTACTGAGGACAGTTATGTTTCTGTTACTGTGTGCACATGCTTTACAATTCTCCTAGATTTGTAATTCATACCTGTTCATTTTATGCTTGTTTATTTGGTAACTACAGAAGCTGCTCTATAACTGTAATAAATGTATGTATACACCTGTAAGATCATACCATCTTGTAGCTTTGTAGAAGGAGCCCCACAATAAATGCAGTAATCAAAATATATTCAGGTGTGGATTGTTCTTTGTCTATATGTATTTTTTTTGCAAAAAAAAAAACCCTGGAAGATAATGCTTTTGTAATGCAGTGTATCAGAGATGCAGTTCATAAATATTTATCCTAATAATGTAAATGCACCCACCTGCCTTCATTTATAAAATAATAGCTTTTGAGAATCAGGCACAAACCTTATTCCATTTAACTGACTTTGCCTAGAGTCCATTAGACTCAGTTAGGTATTGTGCCATGGAAGCCGCAGCCTGTCAGCAGCCCATAATGGTTCATGGAAGATAAATGGAATTAGGCAATTGAATAATTACAGGGCCACTCTCTATAGCGCTATAAGTAAAGGTTTGTCAGCATTTCCATTAGGAAAACCAGTCCCTTGGCTTCAGCATACATTTGTGAAAAGTTTGATTGAGGATGGGGAGTTCAGTAAACAGGAACTTTTTCCTAGGAGAGCTGTTATTCTACTTTTCTTTCAGAACTTTGTGACATACACACAAACACATCTAGTATGTTTGTGTGTAAACACATCTTCTCTCACACACCTTTCAGTTCTTGTGGGCTTCTCATTGGAACGTCTCATTGTGCCCTGTGGGAATAGAAGGCTGGCGCAGAGAATGGTTAATCCAGCACAGCTCTTCTTACATTCACGTTATAGTGGAGAGAGTGGTGTAAATGAAATGAGCAGCAATTGCATCTTTAAATCTGAACTGCTTTCCACACTTTCTTGGGAGTACTTTCCACTGAACATGATGAAATTTACTTGTGAGTAAATAGAAGTAAACTTTCAATGCTTTTCATTTTAAATTTTGTATACTGCCTTGGGTCCCTTGGCAGGAGAAAGATGGGAGTATGAATGGAATGAATGAATGAATGAATGAATGAACGCATAAACAAACAAACAAACGAACAAACAAACAAATAAATAAATAAATTCTGCACTGCAATGTGCCCCAAGATTTTGGCAAGGGGAGTCTTGATTAATTCTCTGCAGTCACATTTTGTTAGATGCTTTTAAAATGTTCCAGTTTCTCTCACCACCTCCCACTTGCCTCTTACTTCAGCTGCTGCAAACTAACTTCAATGTGCAAAAGTAGTTTGCACTAAATCAGCTCGGCAAGGAGAAGGCAGAATCTCACCTTTCCCTGTAGGCTCAGTCAAAAGCAAACTGTTGCAGCCTTTCCTAGCTTGTGTGTTCTTCCTCATTAATAACTTTTGCCATCTTGAACACACTCTGATGTTGTTTGGCTACACCTGTCCCAGCGTTCATTTCTGAAGTATTGGAGCATATGCTGTGATATGGGCTTACTAGAAAAAGAGACTGAGAAGGGCTTAGGTAAGAGTAAAGCCCAGTTAGATACATAGGCAAAGACTCATTTACATAGAAAGCACTCTGAATACAAATTGTGCTTCATTTAATATATTTGTCCTGTTGCTAATACGTATATAAAGTAATAGATTTCCAGTAATATATCTGTGCAAGAGAATATAATCAGTGGTACTGGCATCTGACTTCAGAGATGAACTAGCTATATATTAGAGCCATGACTTCTCATAAGACCAACATGAACTGAGGACTCACTTACACCCAAAGCGTTTTAACAGCGGATGTCCCTAGCCTTCCCCACAGAACTGCATTTCTATTCAACTGGCTGGGTGAATTTTGGCCAGCTATTCTTTCTCAGCCTGACATATTGGAGGAAAGGTGATGTATAAATGTGGCTGATTACTAACCAGTATATAATAAATAAATACTGAATTGATTTAAGAGAATGATCCTTGGTATGTTTACTTAAAAGTAAGTCCTGCTGAGTTTAGTGGGAATTATGCTCCAGTGTGTGTATGAATGCCACTTTAGGGCCAGAATATATGAAAGAATGTATTGCCCTACACAAACCTGTCCAAATTTTAAAATCTTTGGGGAGGTGGTTCTCTCCCAGTGTAAGGGTGGATAAGCAGACCACACCTCACCATACCCCAAATGGACACGGAGCTGATACGAACTCCCAAACACAAGATGGGAAGGTAGAAAAGAGAAAGACACACACACACACACACACACACACGTACTTTGCCAAAGGATCCCAGGTAGGATTATTTATCCTTTCAGGCTTCTCTTCTTATACCATTTTTATGTTTATATTAAAGAATGCTTACAGGAAAAAAAGGATTCATGCATCAGCATTTAGCAGAGTCACAGCTCATAAACATGTTACATTCTATTTGACCTTTAACATTCCTAAATCTACATTACCCTGTTACATCCTAGGTCATTCTCAAGAGTCTTTCACTTGTACATACTAATTATAAACAGGAGCGGAACAGAATAAACAATTCTAAAGCAAGGTTGTTTCCTGAGCTACAATTGTCCGAACTATCAATCAACATTACATTAAATGATTAATGATTATGAATTCTCCGATAAATTTCCAAGCCTAACACCAGCACTGTCACAGGCACATTTGGTGAGGATCTGTCAGAGCGCCTTCTTGGTAGCTGCGCCCAGGTTGTGGAATTCCTCTGGTAGGAGGCTAGCTTAATCTCTCCTCTGCCCTATTTTTGTTGGTAGGCAAAGATCTTTTTATTTAGACATGCTTTCTGTTGCTAACACTTTGTTGCAAAAGGGTCTTTTAATAGAGCGTGCAACACTTTTATTCTCATGACTATGTTTTAAACCTTTTAAAACTGTTCTAAATTAGTGTTTTTTTAAAAAAATAACTGCATTGAGCCTGGTTTGGAGGGAAAAGTGGGATGTAAATGAAGATGATGATGATGATGATGATGATGATGGCGACTGCATAATTTTTAAAATTATTTGTTTGGAGTATAAATTGGTTTTAAGGGGCATTTTATTTTAACATATGCTGTGACCTGCTTGGGGTCCCCTATCGGGAGAAAGATGGGATATAAATTAAATGAATAAATGAAACTAACAGCATTACCTGTATCCTGGTATATAGTCATATATGTGTGTGTAGAAGTAAGCCCCACTAAGTTCAACAGGAGTTATTTCCAGACAAGATAGGATTGCATCCTATATTTGTTGCAGGCATGCCTTTCATGTTGACTAAGATGGTCCATCCCTTGCTTTTTGGAATAGCAGGCTGTTAAGTGTTTAGGGATGTTTTTGCTGTAATACTCTGGAGGCCACCATTCTAGAATTTTAACCAGATCACTATTGGGAAATCCATAATAAATCTACTAGCCATAAAAGGGGCATTTAGTCCCCTTTTGAAGCATCAAGCTGGAATTCATATGCTTTTAATTGCAGGACCTATCAGTTAGATGTTTGCTCATAAATAGCTCTGCTTCTGGGGCAAAAAGGTAGCTGTGCTAATCTTTTGTAGCAAAAGCAGCAGAGTCCTGCAGCATCTTAGAAGCTAAGAAATTTATTATAACACAAGCTAAGTGCACAGACGTTCATGTTAAAATTAATGTATTAGTCTTTAAGGTACCACAGGCTTTAAAGCAGAATCTTCCTATGGGGATGTAAGCTGGCAGGTTACTTAGACCATTTCTGCACTGGACTGTTATAGTGCTATTATTCCACTTTCAACATCCTATGGAATCCTGGGGTTTGCAGTTTAGGGAGGGGCCTCAAGGCAAACTGCAAACTCCAGGATTCCATAGGATGTTGAAAGTGGAATAATAGTGTCTTGTGCAGAAGTGGCCTTAGTCTTCTCCAGTTTAACATCCTCCAGATATGTTGGGCTATGGCCATATCAGATGGGAAAGATAGGTGTTGCAGTCCAACATGTCTGGAAGGTTGTTCTACCGCATCATCCACACTTTGGTTTGTCTTCCTTTTTGCATTGATTACCTTTCTTTTTGCCCTTCTGCTGGTATGAAAGGCACCATTCTGAGCCACACAAGCAAGGAAGATCAGATTCAAACAGTTCATAATTATCAATCCATTACATCTTAAAAATCGGGACATGTTCGGGATCCTACAAAACCTGCCCCAAGATGAGTTTGTACTATATGAATTATTATCCCATTTGAACGACAGATTCCTCCTCAAATGGCTTTAAAACCATATTGTAGTGAAATATGCAGTTTATTCCATTAACTACTGACTGAGTCAATTGGAGAAGTGCTGTTATTAATTTCAATGGAAAGCTAAGATGCAGTTCATTTTCTGTAATTGCAGGCCCATGGCCTAAAGAGTCCGTAAAAGCTTTTAATCTGAGGCATTTTTAGAAGGGCATGATCAGAATTACATTTACCATCATCAGAAGATGTGTAATTATGAAAGTCTCCGTAGAATGAAAACAGCCTTACTCAATATGATCTAAACCTCCAAACCAGACAGGTAGAGTACGCGCACCTTCAGACAGTTAAACATAGTTGTTAGACATATAAATGTTTGGATCTCAATCTGAAACAAATTTTATTTAGAAGTAAAAAACAAAACAAAACAAAAGGATCATTAATTGCATTTGACTATCTTGGCCTTTTTCTAAGTAGTTCAGATTGGCATATGCGAAGTTCTCCCATTTTATCCAGTTTTGCATGGTAGGTGAGGCTGTGAAGTAATGACTAGTACAATCGTACCTATGAGCACTGAATCCCATTTTCTCTGGTCCGAGACCAACATTGTCAAAGAATCATAGCATCATAGAGTTGGAAGAGACCATGAAGCCCATCGGGTCTAACCCCTTGCCATGCAGGAAAACGTTCTAGACAGATGGTCATCCAATCTTTGTTTAAAAACCTCCAAAAAAGGAGATTCCACCACACTTTGAGGCAGCATATTCCAGTGTTGAATCGCTCTTACTATCAGGAAGTTCTTCCTAATGTTTAGATAGAATGTCTTTTCCTGAGGTTTGAAGCCATTGCTCCATATTCTAGTCTCTGGAGCAGCAGAAAACAGGCTCGTTCTATCTGCCATATGACAGCCCTTTAAATATTTAAACATAGCTACCATACCACCTTCTAACCTTCTCTTCTGCAGGCTAAACATAGCCAGCTCCCTAAGCCACTTGCTCCTCATAGAGCATGGGTTTCCAAGTTTTCTACCATTCTGGTTGCCCTTCTTTGGATATGTTCCAGAATGTCCATATTCTCTTCCTGAACTGTGGGGTCCAGAACTGTATTCCAGGAGGGGTCTAATTAAATCAAATAGATCAGACTGGATTCATACAACCCAGTGTCCTCCTCATTTCTTTCCTACTGCTCATTCATATGCCCTCTATATCAGGGCCCAGCCCTAAAAGCAGGCAGCAAGACAAAGAGAGGTTTTCTCTTGCATCCTTGCCAGACTTTCTCAGATGAAAACCAGGACATGTGTGACCAAGCAACATCAGAGTGTAATCAAGATGTTAAAAGTTATTAATGAGGAAGAACACAGAAGCATGGAGAAAGTGCAGCAATTTTCTTTTGTTTGAGCCTTTTGGGAAAGACAAGATTCCACCTCCTCCTCTCCTTTTGCACTTCATTTTCCAGCAAGCAAAGAAAACTGAGAACAGAGGTGGAAAGTTAGAAAAGGAAGGAGAAACCAAGACATGTTAAAAATGACTGAAAAAAATGGGATGACAGATTGATCAGGACTGTCCCTGCCAAATCAAGATGGTTGGAGAGTATGCTCTTGTTCTTCTTACTGAATGTACGTTTACTGAATGACTCCAGAAGGGAGTCAACAAGGAGTGTTCTTCCAGGGTTTAGACCTTGGCAGGTGGTCCTAAAATGGGAATTTTTGGCACTGGCCCATAAAGTGGGATGACAGTGACTTTTAAGTCAAGTGAAGATTTACACCCATCTGAAATGTCATTATGCCATAATCCATGCACTACAATCTATGTGAAAATGGTTTTTTTTATACTTAGCTCAAACTTCTTCGAGCTTGGTGCTGGTGTTGGGAGAGGGGGAATTAACCCAGAAGCTAGAATCTCCAAACATGACACTTTCATGCTTGAGTGAGTTAGTAGATCTCTTAAGGAGATCCTTAATAGCATCCATCTGAAGCAGATAGCATCCATCTGAAGTCAGCTGGGGTGATTTCATTGAGTGTAAGAAATATTTGGTGCCTCCACTCATATATTTGGTAGTTCTGGACAACCATGACTACATTTCTTATTTGCAGCTTCTTGGTGAATATTCTGCCATAGACACTAAAAAATTGCAGAAGGGGGAATAGTACAGGCTGTATCTGGACTTTGGGTCAACCAGTGAAACCCTTGACATCCCCCCTAGACCTGCCCCCCAAATATTTTTCATCCTGAAAAAAGTTTTTAGTAAAACAATAACAGCTACTACTGCATACATATGCAAAGTGTCAAAACCCTTTGTGGGTCCCCCTTTTTTTTTTGGCCATTTTGGGGTGTGACCCTCAAACCAGCCATATCCCCCCCCAAAAAAAAACAAAAAACAAGAGGGGACCAAAACTGACACAAGTAACTTCTAGTTGCCAAAAATGGCAAGTGTGACAGTGCACTTGTATACCCCCAGACTGTCCCGATTTGGCACTCAGTTTGCTCAGCAGAGGTGAGAGGAGAGGAAGAGTGGACTCTTCCCCTTCCCTGTAGACTCAGGCAAAAACAAACTGCTGCAGCCTCTCCTAGCTTTTGTGTGTTTCCTCATTAACAAGTTTGGCCATCTTGACTGCACACTGATATTGCTCAGCCACACAACGCCTGGTTTTCATTTGTGAAATGTTGGTGGATATGCAGTTACAGCCTTTCGGTGGAGAAAAAAAAAATCAGTGTGGCTTCCTAGGTTTCAGAGCAGCCACACTTCTGGCCCATAGCGCATGCTCCCATATTTGTACTTGTAAGTGACCCACAAAATAAATTGTTACGGACCTCCCATCAGTGAACAGGGCCACCAGTTAGGTTGCCCCAAGGCAATAATCACAACAACTTAGAATCATAGAATTGTTACTGCCCTGGCTAGCCTGAGCTTTGGGGATATAAAAAGATATCTCTTGATATCAATAATTCAGCTTCGCATATCCCTTCCATGTGCTTGCGAGGCCCCCGCCGTAATATTCCTAGACAATACAGGCAGGCCAGAAAACAGCTGACTCGCCGCTTTAGGAGACCTCAAGGCAAGTACCTCCATTAGGTATGCGAGCAACTCTCAAAAGATCCTCTGCCTTGCGCTGGCAGCTTGATGATTGGACTATACAACGCTCAAGAACTCCACGTTTGCATACCAGCTATCCTATTGACAATTTGGCTCTAACTCAATCATTCAAATTCTGACCTTTCAGAGGCTTTGTCTCCAGCTCCAAATCTATTGTTTTCCCTAAGTCTGACCTAGCCTGCGGTCACAATTCTCCTTATAAAAACCCCTGACTTTGAGCGCTTCTTTGGATTGCTCCCGAGTTCCAGTTGCTTGGCGAGCTTCCCCTTAGCTCCACATGCTGAGATACATCGAACCCCAGCTTCGCTCTCCATTTTCTCCTGGACTTCAGGACAGGTTTCGTATCGCCCGAACCAATCATCCCTCTGAAAATCCCGCTATCTTACTCACACCTTTATTTTCATTAGGTATCTGTGTGCTTGTGTTGCTTACATTGTGTGCCTGTATTTAATAAAGATCATACATTATTTTCCAACCAGTTTGCTTCTTGACTTGGCCTGACCCCGTAAATACTGGGTTGCAAGATCCTGCTAAGTTACCCTGCCTCTTGTTTTGCCAACGTGTGCTCTGAACTAATTTCCTCAACTTGTATAATTTTGATAGCAATTTGGTGTCCCTCCCGGGACCCCCAGAAAACAGGGTAACAGAATCTTAGAGCTGGTATGGACTGCAAGGGCCATCTAATCTAACCTTCTGCCATATAGCAATAAACAATTACAGCCCTCTTAAAAGATGCCTATCTAACCTCTGCTTAAAGACCTCCAAAGATGAAGGGTCTATCAGTCTCCAAGGTGGTCTGTTCCCCTTTGAACAACTCTTACAATAAAAAATAAAGTTCTTCCTAGTGTTTAGGTGGAATCTTTTTCCTTGTAATTTGAATCCATTGGTTCATATTCCAGTCTCTGGAGCAGCAAAAAGCAAACTTGTTCTGTCTTCTACGTGACTTCCTTTAAGATATTTAAAAAGTTATTTACATCACCTCTCAGCTTCTCCAAGCTAAACATACTCAGCTCCTTAAGTTGTTCCTTGTACGACTTGGTTTTTAGACCTTTGATTATCTTGGTCACTCTTCTCTGGACATGTTCCAGTTTGGGAATGTCGCTCTTGAACTGTCATGCCCAGAACTGGACACAGTATCCCAGATGAGGTCTAATCAAAGCAGAATAGGGTGGGACTACTATTTCCCTTGATCTGGATGCTATATTCCTAAGGCATCATACCCTCCAACTTTTTCCTGGATAAAGACCAGGACACAGGTGGCCAAGCAACATCAGAACTGGACAAGGTGGCAGAAGTTATAATGAGGAATAATGTGTAAACTAGGAGCAGTTGCAGCAGTTTGCTTTTTCCTGGGCCTGTTGGGAAAGTTAAAATTCTGTGCCTCTCCTCTGTCCCCTGCTGAGTTAACTAAGCACAAACTACTTTTTGCCCTTTGAACTTAGTTTACAGCAGCTGAAGGAAGCTGAAGACAAAGGGGAGAAGGGGGAGGAAGGGAGAGAAACCAGGACATTTTAAAGGCAGGTAAAAATGTAGGACAACAGAGAATTATCTGTTATAGACAAATTGAGAACAGCAGGAGTGTTAATGAGGCATGGCTGGCTGGTTCTTGAGCTGGAATGCTCCATAGTACTGCTGTATTTTGTGGTGTGTCCCACTTATATTGTCCTGTGTTAAAAATAATAAAACCTTCGCCACCTCCTCTTTCTTCTACTATTTGTCAGCTAAGGTTGGTGACCACAATTACCCAGGATGTTACTGCTAGAAAGTTCCTCTGTAGAATATATAGTGTTAAGACAGACAGTGCCATTTCAAGGTGATAGCTAAGTGAATAGACTCCTGAGGCCCTTAACCCTCCCTGTATGCTGCTATTGCAGTTTTGCTATGGTTTAATATAATGAAATGGCAAGTCATTAAATCTTAACAGATACATGCTTCCTACATTACATGCAGTAAAACAAGTTTGTGCATTAGTGTAATTGCCTATAGTGCGGGAGCAGAGCTTGGAACAGTTTCGTAGGAGGGGGAGTTACAACTCCCAGAATCCCTCAATGAGCATGCCTTCTGGCTACGGTGGCTAAAGGATTCTGGGAGTCGTAATATAATCAGTACTTCTCCAGGCTCCAAGAAAACTGGAAATGACCATGACATCCTTTGCGTTTTGGGACTTTTTCCTGGAAAATTCTTCTGTGCTAAAATGTCTTTTTTTTTTTTTTGCATAGCAAACTTTTTTCTCTCCCTCCCCCCCCCTCCATAAAATGCAACATTTGTGGTATAGGGAACAATGTATTTGACATGCATGCTGTGCCAATTTTTTTTTCTTTTTTGCACACAAAAACCAAGCTTTTGATTCAAATAACAATTTGCTGAGCAAAAAATAGCACATTTTGTTCATGTTTTTTTTTTCAGGGAGGCGGGAATATCAGAACTGCAGAAGCCCTTGTGAGGAGGAAACTTGGAATAATTAATTCTTGCATGAAAGGATGAAATAAGAGATTTACATCCCTAGTGGACATATCAGCTGAGTGAACTGTAGGATTTATGGCTGTCCAATTTTATCTTCACAGTACATTAACACTCACAGTAATTGTTCCCTTATAGTGAATGTGGGAAACTTGTGACCCTCCTGCTGCTGTTGGATTCACAGCTCCGTTTTGTCCCATTCAACAATGGATGTAGAATTGGGGATCTAGAAACGTGTATGTTTCCCATTCCTGCCCTGTAATACTCTCCACCTGATATTAGCTGTGTGTACCTAGTGAAAAGAGACACATGCTGTATTATCTACATTACTCTTTATGAAGGTTAACAGCAGCTTTGGGGAGTCTAGCCTTCATTAACATTTCCTCCTTATATGCACAGACCCTGTGGTCCTTTAGATTCTGCCAGACTACAGTTCCCATCACCCTTCATCTTACTAGGTGCGTCTGATAGGAGCTGGTGGAGTTCAAGAACATCTGGAGGGACACAGATTTCCCACCCCTTTCAAGTCACAAAACAATGACATGAGATATGCCTGAATCCTACTGGTAGAATGGACTAGAGCAGGGCTTTCCATGTGGTGTGTCGTGACACGTTAGTGTGTCACCTGAAGTGTGTGTGTTGCCTCCCTGGGCTGAGACAGACCCCCCCCCATCTGAGCCTCTCCCGCTGCTGCTGCCACCACAGCAGCAGGCCAGGATCAGGTAGGGAGACTGCCTTTCCCATGGCTGCCGCCCTCGCTGGGTTCTTTCTTCAGCAAGGGCAAGGGCAGCAAACCAGGATCGGGGGGTGGGGACTGCCTTTCCTGCTGCTGCTGCCCTCACTGGGGTCTTTCCTCAGCGAGGGCGACGGCAACGGGCCAGGATCAGGTAGGGAGGCTGCCCTTCCCACTGTTGCTGCCCTCACCAGGGTCTTTTCTAATTGGGGGCAATGGCAGTGAGCCAGAATCAGGGTGGGGGTGGGGCTGCCTTTCTCGCTATTTAACCTCTGGCTTGCTAGTAAAAGTGAATTACTGTGTCGTGAAATGATACATGTCCAAAAAGCGTGTCACCAACATGAAAACTTTGGAAAGCTCCGGACTAGAGTGGACTCATTAAATGAATGGCATTTCTATAGTTGTTGACTCATCATTCAAGAGGGGGTTCAGTGAGTCTGCTCTAGTTGCTGATCTTTGGCATTATATGTGGTTTAGTACTTGCTCTCAAGGCTGAGTTAAGAACAAGTACTGTGTTGATGTGAAGACAGAGAAAGCTTTGCTCACATGACTGTGTAACATCCACTGAGAGGTCACAGGTCATATCAAAGAGCTTTCAACTGCCAGAAGCCCTAGTCACCTTGGCCAATGGTTAGGCATTCTCACAAATGAAGTCTAAAACATTTGGAGGACCATAGATCAGAGCACCCAAAAGCAACTGAGGCTGAGAACACTAGTTTCCTGGGGGAACCTTTCTTTACATGGTAATACAGTCAGTCCTCCACATCTGCGGGTTTCATTTTGTGGATCTGATTATTCATGGATTATTTGCTGTCGCCTCTGCTGCCTCCCTATGCATAAGGACTGGAAGCCTCATGAGACTTAGAAACTGTGAATGAGGCTTGTAAGTCCCTATTAAAAATGGTGTGAGGAAGAAGTGAAGGTGGCAGTAAGCCCCACCAGCCCCTCACTTCTGCCTTGTGAAGGAACCTCAATGCCTCAAAGGAATCCACAGTGGGTTAAATGGGGTGATCATACTTTTTTGTGTGTGAAATAGGGTTTGAGAGGGCCTAGAGTTATTCATGATTTTTTTCACTTTCAAGGGGGTCCTGGGCCCATAACCCTAGCAAATGTGGAGGGATGACTGTATATTCTAGCCACCTACACCTTAGAAACAAAAAAGCATCATATTATGAAAGGAAGAAAGCAACCCATTAATTTGTTGTGAACAATTAAAAAACCCCACAAAGGTTACTGTTTTTTTTTAAAGCTACTGTAAAAAAAATTCCATACTACATGGTTTTAATGGGTTGAGTGGTAGGAAGCGAAGAGGGAAAGCTCATGCTTCCAATGGATATATCACAGTTTGGAAAACTTTATTTTTAGATTGCAGGTTCCCAAATCCTCCAGCTAGCAGGGCCACTGATCGTGCTGGCTGTGGGCTTCACGAAGTTATAGTCCAGGATGTAACTTCTCTACATTCCAGGAAAGTGATACTTGTGGGTATTGAAATGAAATCTTCTTTCAGGAATACTAGCATGGTAATACACAAATCAGCCAGAATCCTGCTGGGGTGTTGGAAATGTATAACCAATGTAGTTACATGGCTACACAATGAGTCCTGGCTTGACTTCCTCAGTTCCCATTTATCAGGCAGCAGCTGCTGCAATTGATGGGTCCATTCCCCTGTCACTTATTTGGAAAGCAGCTAACATTCCTATCTACTCCCATGAGTGATCTCCACTGAGATAGCAGAAACGAGGTTCCTGTAGCAATTTCCCCTCATACCAGAGATTGCTTGCAGAAAGAATGGGTGGATGGGAGCATCAGTTAGCTGCTTCCTGAACAATGGGAACTGATCCCCATCAATTACAGAGGCTGCTTCCTGATAAGATAGGATTGATGGATTTTCACAGTCCCTCCATGTCCCCTAATCTAGGGAACATGTAGGGATCAGGAATACCAAGCAGTTATGACTATGCAACTCTAGATTATACATTCATGACTCCTAAACAGGATTCTGGTTCCCATTCATAAAAATGTTTGAACCATCTGGAATTGTGTTTTGGGGTTGAACCATCTGGGATTGTGTTTTAGGGCTGAACCATTTGGGATTATGTTTTGGAGTTGAACCACCTGGGGATGAACCATCTGGAATTGTGTTTTGAAAGAGGGGAAACTTCTGATGAAGTTTTGATCTAGTCCAAAAGCAAAAGGTTTTGAGTTCTTTATAAAAGGATAACCTGTTCAGGTCAAAGACTAACTTAAACACATGCAAAATTATGGGCTAGACAAGCTACTGTAAGATAACAAGTGAGGTGTCATCAACTCAGTGATATTAACCAAGAAAATGAATCCACAAACACAAGAGATTTTTTTTTTCAGCATTTTTATGTGAAGGCATCTGGGCTTTTGTCAGCAGATGACAGAACAGGGGGAAAATGTGCAGTTCTTTCTCTCATTTTGGGTTGTGGGGAGAAGAATCGCTCCCTGTTAGAATTCCTGAAATTGTAATATAGCATTCCCAGTATCAGACTTTCCCTTTTCTTAAATTATTCCTTGGATTTTGCATACAATACACTTGAGAGCTACAGACAGTTGCAGTATAAACTGTAAAAATGGTTTTTAGAAGAAAAAAGATTCATCAAAACTCTTACATAGCAAAACATTCACTTTGGAACAGTAGTATCAGTAAACACTGAGACTGCAGATTTAATTGAAGTCACCTCCCAATTTGGTTTTTCATTCTTGCCAGAATTGCAAGTAATCACATCAGCAACATGTTTTTATTGTAGGGTATAAACCTCTTTGTACACTATGTAGTTTGCTAAGAAATAATCCAATTATTGCACTTCATTACAAAATAAAAATAAAAACCCAGGCTTTTGTCCTACTGAAATGAACACGTGCAGCCTGCAAATGAAACTATGAGATGAAAACATTTCCTTATAAAAAGACAGACTCTTGGAAAATTATGGAGAAAACAGCAGGTGAATATGAAGATGTTCATAAGTGTCTGCCCTTTTCAAAATGTGTATTAAGGAGCACAAAAGGATACTGGCTGGATCTTTCCTGTTACAGCTCCTTTGGGGGAGAAGGAGACAGACAATACCTAGACGATCCTTCCACTCTAGTTTGCAAAAATTGTAAGGGAAATTTAAAATCAACAGGACAGATTGATTTTTCCAGGGTATCACTCATCTAGAAAAGTTTAGGCTCTGCCTATACTACTGGAAAAAAAAACTGCATGTAAACATTGCATATCTAATCCAGGCAAAAGAGTTCCGGTATGCAGTGTACCTTTTAAATCAGGACTGGTGGATTGATCCAGTGCAGAATACCCACTTATATTATGATTGCAACAGCCCTTTATCTATAGTCTGGAAACCAACACAGCATATGCATTGGAGGGTTTCCAACCCTCAGTTTAGACCAGAGTTTTCAAAAATTACTGTTTTGGAGTACAGCCACCCAAATCTTTCCAGCCTACATGACTACAGCGGTTCTGGAAACTGTAGTCCAAAAACAACTTTTCCAAGCTTTGGTCTGACCTAAATACTGGAAGTGATCTGATGCATTTGAGGAAAGGGCTATGTCAGTTCTGAGTATCCTATGACACACTGCATGGGACTGAAAACCAATGTTTGGCACACAATTTAAAATTGCCAGGATCTCAACTTTCATTTCAAGGAAAAAAAGAAGCAATTTTCTAGCCCTTATGGCTGAAGATATTCATGAGGATGAAGAATTCAAACTTTGTGAAGGGTCATGTATTTTATGAGCTGTTTGTTGTGTTTGCTGTGATTATTGATTCGCAAACTTTAACATGTTAATACCAAAATTAAAGAAAGAGAAATACTGAAAATCAAAGCAAGGATGAATAGGACTTCCAGGAGCCAGGGCTTCATAGTTTCCATGGCTCCATATCTTATTCAATGATTGCCAGAGCAGAATAAATTATGCAAAATACAGATGTAATTGCAAGTTTTCATAATTTATTCAGGTTACAGGATTTCAATTTCGATTTCTTTTATCACACAGGATACACAACCTTTTTCTGGAACACAGTGGAGATTATGCATGTAGGATGTACTTTGTGTATCTGATATGTAAACCATCCATGTCATAGTGCAGATCTCACAGGCTGCCACGGGCCTGACATCATAACCCCAGTGCAACCTATGCTACAACCTACCTAAACTGTAACTGGATGACATAGAGGCTGCTCTTACAAAGCTATTGCCATGCTTGGCCATGAAACATGGGACTGCAGATTTGCGTGTAATTAGGAACAGATTCATACACTGACACTTACCGTCCACTACAGTAAATGCTTTTGTGAGGGTAATGGCCATAACGTGGGGCTATGCTCACACTGCCGTCTGCATCCCTGGAAATATCTCCACTGCATTCCCTGGAGATGCCAATAGCTACCACTGGAGGCCAGACATTGCAGACAATGCAGGAACTTGATGTGTTCTTTTTCAAGTGGGACAACTGTTATGTCCAGCATGTGCCCCTGGGACTGTTTCCTGCAGCTTCTTCACAGCAGCCATAACATAAGGCATTGCCCACCCTCTGAGAGACATGCAGGGGCTGTGAGACAGAGCAGCAACTTTCAGAAGCACTCTTGGGTCACATGGTAACACTGGGAACATACTTTAAGAACCATAAAGCATGCTTCCAGACATTCCTTGCCCAAACAATGCTAGCTGCAAACCTAGAAGCAAACAGCAAGTGCTTTACAAATGAGGCACCTTTAATAGTCGGTGTTTTGTATAGAGCCTGGAAAATTTACTTTTTTAGACTTCAATTCCCAGAAGCCCTCAGCCAGCATACTGGTTGGTGGTTTCTGAGTGTCTGAGTCCAAAAAATTAAAATTTTCAAATTCTACTTTGTAGCTTAACATTAGAGGTCCTGTATAACAGTTGCTACCCACCCTCCTCAGATCTTGCTGATATATTTGGATTATCTCCTAATAGTAAAAGAATTGGCATAGCTGTGGTCTAGTGTACTTGCACATTAGCTCACCAGTTCTATGCGAATAAGCCCTACAGTTTCCTGGAGAAAGACTGCCTCTGCACGCACTCTGAGACCCTCCAGTGTGTGCACACATGGATGTTCTGAGTGTCAGCATGTGAAAAACAAAAAGAAAACCCAAGAAAGATGATAGAAATGGCTGTTTCAAGATGGAAGAATACAAACAGTGAGGTTGAGAATCTTTTCCTCCCACCCTCCCTTCCCAGCTATGAAGGTAGCATTTTTGGCCCAGCTTATTACCAGCTGCATCAGTAGTAGAAAAGAAAAGGAACAGAAGAAAAGAAAATACAGCTTGCTTGAAGGTTTTGAACCAGCCATTTAGAAAAAAGAAGCTGCTTGAACACAAGTGGTGTTGCTTTTTGAGTCTATACAAGACTTCCTGGCCAGCAGATAACTGTCAATGTTACTTTATTCCTTTGCTCCTTCAACATAGGAACCAGTGCTGAATGGCTCATCCCCACAGTTGAAAGTCCATTGACCGCAACAATCATATCACCACATCTGTAGAGGAAAACAGTGAGGAAAGATGGCAAAGTTTAGTTAATATGGACAAAGTATGAATGCAAAGAATGCTCATATTGTTTTCCTTTCTCTTGGTGAGAAAAGGAATTGCAACACATCGAAGCACCCTAGCAAGAAAATAATCAACCTCTTTAAAATTTTTCACATTGTTTTGCATTAAGAAACATTTTTGCCTAGAAAAAGACTGTATTGTGCACTGTTTCTGTGATGAATTATTGACCTTTTGCACAAATGATTTTTTTTAAACAGAAAAGAATACCAACTCAAAATGCCAAATGCAAAAATAAGTAAATACAGTAGGCCCTCGGTATCTGATAGGGTTTGGTTCCAGGATCCCCGGGATACCAAAATTCATGAATGATCAGGTCCCATTATGTACAGCGGTATAGTAAAATGCTTTCTCTCATATAAAATGGCAAAATAAAAGTTTGCATCTTGGAATTTATTTGGGGGACAATATTTTCAAGCCATGGTCAGTTGAGTCTGTGGATACAGAATCTACGAATATAGAGGGCTAACTGTAAATAAAAAATGAGAAAAATGTAGAAAAACTCTCATAATTTCATCCAGCAGTGAGAAATGATTCATTATCACATAAAATAACAAAATCAGCAAAGATTTTCATCCTTAGAACAAAATGACCTTACTGGCTGGAAGATCTGGAGAACTGCAATCTAGACAAATAACTTTTCTAAGTTTGTCTCTCCAAATCATTTCTGTTGTATGCGTAGCAATGTTTCTGTCTACCTCTGCTACTTTAAATGTTTACCGTAATAAACACTTGAGGAATCCACATAAACATAGAAAGTATCTCTGACAGAGATCACGAAACAATACAGGGCTGTTGTGGGCAGAAGAGAGAGCTGGATGGATGTACAGGTAAACTTTCCCTAGTTCTATGTTACCAGGTTACTGTATGTAACCCATACTGTTATTTAAGAGTGTAAGAGCTGAATGTAAATGGAGTACACTATAAAATTATCATCTGTGTGCTCCCACCAGAGGGCCTATCAATTGTCTTTCTGTCTTCATTTACAGCAAACAAAACATGCTTGCTAAACTGGTTTCCCTCTGAAGGACAGTCAGCAGGGACTTAAGGGCTGCTCCTGAGGAGAACAGAGCTTATCTGTTTCAAAATAGTGCAGGCTGGTGCAAATATTGTCTGCAGTTCTGCTAATCACAATGGTCAATACCAAACACTTGTAGTCTCTTTGGTTCCCGAAGAGGGCTCAGGATTCTAAGCATTCATCCATACTTATATTATGTACAGAACTGGCTGTTGAAGGATTCAGTGGAGACAAAAGAGAGGACTACTTCATCCAGCACATCCCTAATTTGTGGAATTTGCTGCAAATGTGTGGTGACGCACTAGTTTAGATAGTTTTAAAGGAGAGATTACAGAGAGAGAGGAGAAAGAGTGTGCGAGAGATACTGTGATATGGAGATTTACCCAGCAGGAGGGTGATCTTGCTTATGATTCAAATCAAACAGTTAGAACCTATGATGCTTAAAATTTATTTCACACCAAGGTTCATGCAAAAGGGACCCAAACAGCAACTTTTTGAATCCCTCCTCCAACCTTTTATAACTGATCCTGAACTTGAACAAAAATGTTCACAATAGCAACAATAAGTCTAAATAACAAGTTTGTCAAATTACTAATTGCTGGAATCCTAGATTGTCTACTTAGTTAGGGAGAGGTAATTAACTAGTGTCTCCAAGCCCAACTCCAACCTCCGAGTCCACTTTAAGAGCCAGCTGCTGGGTGAGGTAAAGGAGCTATATTCAGCTGGTCATCAGGGTGCAAGAAGAATGATGTTTCTACCCTACTCCTGTCACTGAACAAGGCTGTGACAAGGACTTGCAAAAGAGGTTCTGCTTCTGATGGCTGCCAGGTCACTCAGTGTTGGAAGAGGGTGGACACGCCATTCTCCTTGTGCCTTAATCACCAGCTGGACAGATTTCCTTTGCCTGATCTGGTGGCTGGCTCTTAAGGCATTTACATAGCCTTACTGCATACAAATCAGTTACAGATCTGTAACTCCAAGTTACAAATTTGTAACTGCAATACTGAATACCAGCCAATATCAATACCAACTTGGTCAAAATCAGTTGATAAAAGTGCATCTTAGAGAGAGAAAAAAAATGAAATGTTTGCCTCATGAAGTAACCAAAGTAGCTGACAGATCAGCTCTAAACATTACTATAGTTTTTATTTTGGTCCCCATTAGGTAACATATCAAATGTTTTGACTCTGTGATCCAGCATGTAAATTTGTATAGCACAACTGAGAGATAGGCACTTTGAATTAGAATAATAAATTATAGTAATAAAGATATCAAACCTAATTTATATTTTGAAAGGTAGCATAAATTGTGCAAAAGGGTAGGCTGTATGGGTGGAACATGCAGATAAACTCTGAATGAATAAATTAGCAAGTTGCATAATAATACATTTGGAACATGTACAATGTGATTCCGAATTTGCAGAATCACACATTAGCCTACTGTACCTCCTTGTCTCAAAGAAACATAAAGGAAGGAAGTGAAATTACTTACTTAAGTCTTCCATCATAATATGCTGGTGTTCCCAGTACAATAGTTTTTATGAAGAAAGGCTGGTTTGTGTGATTCTCTTCGTAGCCCCCAACAATGCTAAAACCCCAGCTTGCCAAATTGCTCCTCCGTAGCACTACATCATGGCAACTGTGCAGACAGCTGTGGAAAGATGGATAACCTATGTTCTTTGGATAACCCATATTCTTTGTAAACAGTGCCTCAACAGGTTTCCAATATACATTGTCCACAAATAAACAAAACATATTATACAGTTTTTAAAAACAAAAATAGAAACAGTAGCTAGTAATTAGCTCATACCAATTCCCTAAGACTTAACCTTTCTTAAACTTTTCTTTACCAGGGACCCCTTGCAAATATAATTTGTCTCCAGAGACCTCCTTAATCAGCTGAGACATTTTTAGAGTGAACTGACCACCTATTAATTGACCATGGTTAAATATGCCACAAAGCCAAGACCATTACTATTTAGATGGCTTAGCTGCCATCTAACTGCATTTTAAAATGGCTACTGCTCCTTTGCTTTTATAACTGTAGAGTGGCCCTTCCACTTTCATGAGAGTTCAGGGTGCAAAACCTTGGCAAAAGTGGAAAAACCATGAAAAGCTCCCTCCTGCTATCCACCTCCCCTCCCATTCCCTTCCGGAGTTCCCCCCTCCCATTCCCTTACCTTTTGCCTCAGCACACATAGCAATAGCAATAGCATGTGTATTTCTATACCACTTCCCAGCTAAGTGCTCTCTAAGTGGTTTACAACGTGTTAGCTAATTGCCTCCAACTAGCTGGGTACTCATTTCACCAACCTGCGGAAGGATGGAAGGCTGAGTCAACCTGGAGCCCTGGAGGATAAAATTCACAAACTTGTGGCTGCAGTACTGGCATATTCTGCACACATTTGGCACACTGGGGCCAAAGGCAAGGGAATAGGAGCAGGGAGCTCTGGAGGGGAGAAGGAAGGCACATGCACGTCTCCCCCCCCCCCATTCCCTTGTCTTTTGCCTCAGTGTGCATTTTCCATGTTGGGGCCAAAGCAAGGGAATGGGAGAGGGGACCCCTGGAGGGGAGAAAGAAGGGACGCCCATGCCTTCCCCCAGCCTCATTCCCCTGCTTTTTGCCCTGACATCCTTGCCTTCCTTCTCTGAGCCCAGCAAAATGCAAGGGAATGGGAGAAGGAGAACGTGGGGGAGAGGGATAATCAAATTCACAAAAGTCAAATCTGCGAATGTGGAGGGAGAACTGTATTCATCTTTTTTGGGTTGGTATTTTTTTTTAACTGCAGGCTGATCTGGGCGAGGAGTTGCTTGCGTTTAGTGGAACACTTGCTAACATTATTAGAAATCATTATAATGTAATACATTATTTCTTTAAAAAGGCTTTTTAATTAATTCACATTAATGGCAAATTAATTTGTTGCTTGAATAAGTATAACCATTATGCCTGTCAATAATTAGCACTTCTTTCCTGTTGCTCCAATCAAGTTAATACTTCTTAAAAAAATACTGTCTGACTATGTCTGACCATCAAATTGACTAGAATATTTTGACCAGTCCAATATCTACGCAATCTTCCTGCCTACCTATCCCATGTAGTCCTGCTGTCTACTTCCCCATTCAACATGTTAGGCTCCTATCTACTCTAGTGCTTACTGGGGTGGGAATGAGGTTAGTTGAATACACATGTATCCTGCTTTTTCTCCAATGAGTTTAAGACGGTGCACTTGGCTCTCATAGTCCTCATTTTATCCTTACAAAAAACCCTGTGAGGTAGGTCAGACTGAAGGAGAATGACTGGCTTGAGGTCACCCACTGCCTTTCAGGATTCAGTAGGGATTAGAACTTTGACCATTCACCTCCCAATCTTAACACTCTAAGCACTATACCATTGTCTAGTGGCTGTCTAGTGGTACTAGATCATGTTTAGGACTTGTAGAATGCATACATCAGCATAGTGACTTTTCTACAAAATGTCAGACAGATGACCTTAACGCAACTCTGGACCAATCCAAACAAAAATACAACAGCTAGAGAAGACCACAAGTAGTAGCACAGGTGTTTAGTTGGTTGTGAAGCAATACCTTGGCAGTCCCAGCCACATCACCCAAGACGGTGACCAGCTTGCATCATATTCGTTCTCACTGATGGTGCTTGGAGGGTCTTCATTCACCTGAGGCTGTTCTTCAGCAATCTGAACTTCCAAAGCTTTAAGGGCAACAACTGAAGAGGCAGCACTGGCTTTGAGCATTGCCACCGCCTCACTGTGACTTAAATTGGTCAAATCAATGCCGTTAATATTCATCAGCACATCACCTGGGGAAAAAGGAAGCAGAGAGGGCCAAAAACTCTTATTAGATTTTCAGAAACCTGTGATTTTCCTGTGCAAGAATGTAAATTGCTGTTTTATGCTGCTAACTGGCACTTGGATCATATAAATCATTGCAGCTGCATTGGCACATATTGGCACATACATCATGCTTGCCTAGTGCAAACCTATGTAGTTATATGGTGGTTGCACTACACCAGTCTTCTGCAGATCTACCAATTTGACTGCCTATTGCCCCATTGTGCAATGGGGAGTGCTTCATGGTTGTTTCTGCAACCCCAGTAAATCAAATGGTGCACTGAAGGTACTGATGAATATTTACAGTCCATCCAAGAATATAAAACTGTGTGTGAAACAGTTATACTTGTGGAACTCTGCTTACACAACCATGAAATATGCTGATTAAACAATGGCCAAAAAAGTACAACTGCAGATGCTGCCTTACACCATGGCACGTGGTGTCTTATACCGTGGTTGATGCAGCAGCATTCTGTATAGCAGTGACACCTAAACTTGTATATCTGGGCCACATTGTTGGTAGCTATTTGTGCCTAGCATGCTCCTGCATGTAACAGCCCCTTCCCTTCCTTCTACTAGCAGCTATCGCCACAGCAGCAATGTCAGCTATGTAAGTACAGCAGTGATAGCTGAAAGGAAAGGTCAGAAGTTAACCCTAAGGTGAAAAAACAAAACAAAATAACCCCATGCTAAAGAAAAAGTATTCTGAATCAAAGAGAAATTTAGAAGCTGCGTAGTTACCAAAGCTCTTAGGGTTGTCAAGGAAAAACAGATTAACCAGAGCATTCTGATCTTATCATTAACTAATTGGCACTTCCTACTAATAACAAGAACAATCTGAAACATAAAGAAAGCAGTCAACATGAATAGTTTTCATTTGGTGCTTGCTTGATAATTTTCCATTATGGCTTAATGATTGCTGTTGCATGATTG
The DNA here is from genome assembly GCA_030412105.1 of Cyclura pinguis. Classification (NCBI taxonomy): domain Eukaryota; kingdom Metazoa; phylum Chordata; class Lepidosauria; order Squamata; family Iguanidae; genus Cyclura; species Cyclura pinguis. The sequence goes on along the minus strand of CM059601.1, from coordinate 258,563,301 downwards.
GCTAATAGATCTCCCAAATCCTCCCTATGAGAGTCAGCATAGTGTAGTGGTTTGAGTCTTGGACTAGAATTCCAGGAGGCTAGGGTTTGAATCCCCGCTTGGCTATGGAAGCCCACCGGTTGACTTTCGGTAAGACACAGTCTCTCAGCCTCAGAGGAAAGCAACGGCAAACCTCCTCTGAATGAATCTTGCCGAGAAAAGCCTGTGATAATTTTACTTTAGGGTTACTGTATGTTGCAAACAATGAGAAGACACACAGCTCCCATGGTCCAATGATTTGCTACAGGCAAGTTGCATGCTGTTGTTAGGTAGACTTTCCGAAACTGCTATAGATGTTGGATATGTTTGCTTTGGTGCTAGATTGCTTGGACTGACTGATATCTGGTCCGGCACTGTGTTCTTAAATAAACTGCTATCTTTAAGCCACTATGCCTCCATTTCTCAACCAAAACTGGACAACTTTTCCCTTCAGGGGAATGGAGGCTTATGAGAAAGGGATACCCTTTATTAGTTTCAGCTTGGAATAAGCAGTTATTTCCTTGGATGTGGGGGAATAGTCCAGCTTATTTGCAAGCCAAGTCAATTCACACTGGTCCATACTGTGCAAACCCAACTGATAAGTTTGCCTGTTAACTCCTAAGAAAATTATTATGACAACTATGCAGGCTGCAAAGTATTAATGATAGGACCAATGTTAGTGGCTATGTGACTGTATATTGAAGATTCATCTCTAGTCTTGAATAGCTTCTTGCTCTTTATCCATGGCTAGCAGATCCAGGATAATATACACTTTTTAAAAATTCTGTTGTAGTACATTTTAATCTTAGAATGTGACCTTTTCGGATTTGCACATACAGGTTTGTCTTAGTTTTTCCAGCCAGCCTTCAACATAACCAGGAATATGTCCATAATCTTTGGAGGCTCACAAAATTCATTTGAAAAGGAAGACAATAAGACTTGCTTTACAAGCCAAGATCTCCAATGCTAAGCAATAAGCAAACTGTATTAATACCAGCTGTGACATATATTGTTGTAATTTTTGAAACTGGCAATTTTACTAGTGATTGTTAAACAAGTGGGAGATGGAAACCATACTGCTTTATTGCAAACTGGCTAGAGAAATACCAGCAGATCTCGGTCTATCTTCTGTCCAGCTCAGCTCTTCAATAACATGCATGTAAAATGGATGCATTTGCAATAATTGCATAGCTCTTGCAGAGTAGCACCAGGAGGAAAAAGGTCACAGGTACAGACATCATGAGAGAAGGAAAGCATGAAAGAAAGAGGCTGCTCAGCACTGGTAGCTTTTGTCTACCTTCCTTTGTCACAGCTGCTTGATTCTGCCCAAAGTGCAGCTGCTATCACAGTGCCTCAACAGGATTCTGGGCATTATCTCCTACATAAGTCTCATGAAAATGAAAGGGGAGCTGTGCAAGATAAAGGTAGCTCCTCATATATTTCAGTGAGACTTGTATTGAACAGAGTTTTCCCCCACAAACAATCTCCTTCAAGAGGCATTCCACTCCCACCTCTTTTGATCCTGCCATCTCTGGCCAAGCAGCCATGAGGCTGTACGCTCGTAACGAAGATGGGCAGTTCTCCACTTTTGCTGCCTCTGCCTCCCGCTACAGTCATGCCAAGGGACTCATGGGGCTCCTTCTTCACTGTGATGTGCTTCTCTTGGCAAGTCACACACTGAGAGAGGTCCTGAAAGAAGATATTAAATGTTGCTAGCTCAGGCAGACATTTTGGTCAAGCTGGATCTGAAACCCACATTCAGTCAGGTACAGATGTGTGGGCTTCTCTTTCACCCTCTCCCTTTGACAACCAAAAGCACTGAGATCTTGAATGTTTTCATGAACATCCTGGGAAATGTAAAATTTTGGTGGACCCTCTCATCTACCATTTATATTTAATCTGGGCTGTACAATAACAGCACAAAAGCCAAAATTGAATTGCTAGTCCTACTCGGAATAAACTCACTGAATCAATGGAACTTACACAAGTGTTGACTTACTAAACTCCCATTGATTCAATGAGCCTTTTCTGTTTGGGATTAACATGGGAGTAGGAATTGTGTATTCTCCCAGATGTTGCTGGACTGCAACTCTCAGCATTTCTGACCATTCACAATGGTAGCTAGGGCTGCTGGGAGTTGCATTCCAACAACATCTGAAGGGAGACAAGATTCCTGTCCCTGGACAGACAATGGCATTTAGATCACGCATTCCAACGTTTTGGGAGTGGGATGGGATGGGAATTAGAACTGTGGTCTTTTGGATCTGCTCAGGCATACAGCAGTGGAGACTTAAGCTGTGCCAGCTGCTGAAGTGATACATTCAGAGGTTGGCTGAAGTCCTCCATTGCACATGGACAGTTTTCAGAGAACACAGGTGAGGTGTAGTGGGCAGAATGTTGGACTGGGATGGGGGTGGGATCCAGAAACACACTAAGTGACCTTGGCCCAATCATTGCCTAGCTTCTGTCAATGTTATGCAGATAACATTATCAGTTGTTATGAGGATAACATTTAAGAAAATGTGAGTCACATTTGCTGTTCTGCGCTCAGTGAAGGAAAGGTAGAACAGAAATGTAACGTGGTAACAAAACCTTAATTTACAATGTGATTGATCAGCACCATTCAAACTGTTCTATCCATGGATGAGTCATTCTCTTACCTGTCTGCACACCTATTGACTCTTATGCAGTTGGTAGGTTCAACTTAGGACTGTATCACACAAGGCAAATAAATCACAATTACAGCAGGGTGATAACATCTTTGGCTGGGACTTACCATATTACCATGCTCCTCTTCTGTTGTTCCGGTGGGAAACCATTTAAAAAGCATTTCTTTTACAAAGGAGGTCATTAATGGATTTTGTGTGTGAATAAAAGAAACACCTTTCAAACAGCCTCCCACTGGGAGAACAACAGAAAGAAAAAATAGCATGTGATATGTCCTAGCCAAAGATGCTATTGTCCTACTGTAATTGTAATTTACTTGCCTTTTGTGATATAGTTCTAACTTTTTTTTTTAATAATGATTGGGTACTAATTCTTTCAGCAAACTATGAAGATGTTGGTTTTTGTTTTCCCTCAGTTTCTCATTTTTTCAGTCTTATGTTTGTTCTATCTCAAATTTGCATCAGTTTGTATTTTTTAAAGAAAAATCTGCACAGAAATTCATGAAAATACATTTTTTGTGCAATTTTCCCCAATGTAAAGCAGTTTTGTGTGTTATTTCCAAAAACACACATGTTTTGCATGAAATGTTCCTTAACATAATTTGCACTGTGTTTTTTGAGATCTGGACAGCAAAATTAGGAGAAGAATAAATTTATTTTTGGTTTATGTACTGGTTTAGGAAATGCTGATTATGAATTTTGCACTAAAGATAGGAACCAAACAAATTTAGCTCCCATCCCAAAATGAATGCCAGGCTGTTCAAGCTTACCCTGTGTGGGCTGGGCCTGTTGCTGTGGTACAGCGGATGAGATGGGTGCTGGCTGACTGGGTGAGTTCCTCCATCCCTTAGGATGCTCACAATCTGTGACTTGGCGGGCCTGGAAATGGTTAGGCTCACCCGCTCTCCACTGGCCTGCAGAAGACACAGGGAACATGGAGTAAAATCAGCACTACTGCTCATATGCCATAGAACTGTAAGAAATGAAAACATTCAAAAGATCCTGGAAGCTTAATTTCACAGGTAATACCCACAGATTCTTAAGCTAGATTACACTGCAGAAATTAGGGCAATCACTTTATAGGTATATCTTTGCCTAACTCTTAAGTCATGAATTTGCATAATTCTTGGTGCAGACATGTTAATATTTTAGGTCCATGTGGCCAGAGCTCATACAAGTTATTTTCTAGACTACATCACCAACAATCCCCTGGCTATGCTGGTTGGGGGATTCTGCAAACTACAGCCTTAAAAAACAACAAGTCCAAGCTCCACAAATGTCTGATCAAATATCCATTCTCACCATCGCAGTTTGCTAAATAGCCATTTTGGATTTCTAGAGATGTAGCAATTTTTAAAAAACCAGTAAATATAACTATGTGAATAACATGTATATGCGTGCCTGCTGCCTTCTTGCACCTGCCCTCCCTCTACTGTATTCAGTGGGACAGAGAATGAGCTTGGTTAGATCTTCCTCTGGAGATACCTTCTTTGACTGACTTAGTAAACCCACCTTGGTCCTTTCACCCAGATGTGTAAGTGGCATCTCTGCAAGCCATGTATCAGACAGTGTTGCTTCTCATATGGAACTCCCAGTGCCAAGGAAGCATTCTCAACTAGCACCACTTTCAAAAGCATTTAGCAGTGAAAACTTTTAAATGCTCTACACAGCTAGGAGTTCTAATGCAAAAATCAGTGCTACGAGTCACTTATAATGGCAATGTGTCACTACACAAGAAAAATAGAAGAAGCACATGCACTAAAAGGTGGCTTCCCATATATATCAGATAACTTGCAAAAAAAAATCACCCAAACTGATGCCTTTCAGGTGTGTGGTCTGTAATCCCCTTCATCCCCCAATATGGACAGTAGACAAATAAAGGAAGGCTGGTAAAGAGCATATCTGAGTCTGGATGCCTCAAGTGACAGAATCAAGCTATGCGCTACAGATATACAGATCTCTATAGCAGCACAGATGTGCTACAAACAGATGGGGATCTCCAGATGTTTTAGACAACTGCCATCAGCAACACTCAGATGATGGAAGTTGTAATACCAAGAGAGCATCAGATTGCTCACCTCACAGGCAAAAGAGAATTTCTTTCAACCTAGTCTAAGGAAGAGGGCATCAAATAGGAAAGCTGTCATGTGCTGTGGGTACCCCTTCCTATTAGGCAACATAGGTCTTGCATGCAGAAGGTTTTTGGTTCAATCCCTGCCATCTCTAGTTGGAAGCATCTCCTGTAGCTAAAGTCTGATAAGACCACCACCTCAGTCTATAGAGAGCTCCACCGAGTACCAATGTTTATCTCCCTTTATGAGATGTATATCTGGTTTTCTTTCTTCCAAAATGGAACTCAGATCAGTTAACAATACAATGAATGAAACAAACTACAAGTTATTTATTTATTAAAATGTTGTTGTTGTTGTTTTGTGCCTTCAAGTTGTTCCTGACTTATGACAACCTTAATGTGGACCTATCACAGGGCTTTCTGGGGCTGAAAGTGTATGACATACCCAACGTCACCCAGTGCGTTTCCATGGCAAAGCAGGGAAATGCGTCCTGGTCTTCAGAGTCATAGTCCAATGCTCAAACCACTACACTGTGCTGGCTCTCAAATATTTATACCCTGTCCTATATCAAGTTGTTGTTGTGTGCCTTCAAGTCATTTCTGACTTATGATGATCCTAAGGCAAATCTGTCACAGGGTTTCTTGGCAGAATTTGTTCAGAGGGTTTGCCCTTGCCTTCCTCTGAAGCTGAGAGAGGGCAACTTGCCCACAGTCACCCACTGGGTTACTATGGCTGTGCAGGAATTCAAACCCTGGCCTCCCAGTGTCCTAATCCAGTGTTCAACCACTATGCAACTTTGGCTGTCTTGCATTAAAACAGGTTAAACAGATTATAAAACAGTAACATTATTTAAATAAGCTAACAACACAAAACTCAACAGTTTTTAGAACTGTATATAACAATCTTTGAATAGAATTAATGAAGTCTAAGACTTTGGTGAAGAGCCAAGTTTTAACTTTGCACCTAAATGACATGAGTGTTGCTGCCAGTTTGGCCTCCAGGGAAAGAGCATTCTATAGTTGTGGTGCCATGGCTGAGAAGACCTTCTCCTGCGTCCTGACAGTTTATTGAACTCACTGGTGGGAACAGAGGATGGTCCCCTCAGCAGATCTTAATCCTTGGGCAGTTAAAAATGTAAAATATATCAAATAAAACACAGAACTATAAAAGTAAGTAAAAATAAATGAGTGAAAAACATGAAGCAAATGCCTTATTAAAAGTCTATGATAACTGCCCTGATGGTGCAGTGGTTAAATGCCGGTACTGCAGCCACAAGGTTGTGAGTTCAATGCTGCCGGGCTCCAGGTTGACTCAGCCTTCCATTCTTCCACAGGTCAGTAAAATGAGTATCCAGCTTGTTGGGGGCAATTAGCTAATACATCGCAAACCACTTAGAGAGCACTTAACTGATAAGCAGTAGAGAAATACACATGCTATTGCTGCCAAAAGTCTTGTCTGTATAATTAAAAAACAAAGTCTTTACTTTCATGTACAAGGGAAACAGGGTTGGGCTGGCCTAGCTTCCTTTGTCAAGGAATTTCATAGCCCAGGAATGTTCACTGAAGATGTCCTCTCTCATGTCCCCACAAATGTTACTCTGGGTGGTGGGACTGAGCAAAGGGCCCATAACAATCTCAATGCCAGAGCAGGCTCACTTGGGAGAAAATGGTCCTTCAGATAGCTTAGACCCAGAAAAATAATACTAGGTTACATGGACAGGCAGTCTGATCTGCTTCAAAGGCAGCTCCTTATGTTCCTATGAGAGGCATTGCATTTCTTGGTTGAGTACAATATAGGCATGATGTTAAGTCATAGAAGAATAATTGAGTTGGAAGAGACCAAAAGGGCAGTTGGGTCCAACCCCTCCCACGATGACAAAGATGTCATCATACGGAGGATGGAGCAGGCTTGTTTTCTGCTGCTCCAGAGACTAGGATACAGAGCACTGGATTCAAATTACAGGAAAAGAGATTCCATCTAAATATTAGGAAGAACTTCTTGACAGTAAGAGCAATTTGACAGTGGAATACTTTGCCTTAGAGAGTGTGGTGAAGTCTGCTTTTTTGGAAGTTTTTAAACAGAGGTTGGATGGGCACCTGTTCGGAGTGCTTTGATTTTGTATTGGTGCATGGCAGGAGGCTGGACTTGATTGCCCTTATGGTCTCTTCCACTTCTATAATAGAGTGGTACTATTACCTCCCTTGACTTAGACGCTATACTCCTATTGATACAGCCTAGAATCACATTGGATTTTTTTAGCCGCCACATCACACTGTTGACTGAGTGTTTTTCTGTCCCAGGCACCTTAAGTTACTGCACTGTGCTAGAACCCAGTGCAATTTATGCTGAAAAACTATTTACCTCTACTATCGCAGTTAGAAAACGGACGTAGATAGAGCAGTAGTTTGTGTGTAGCTCCTGCTCTGCCAATTGGCACTCAGATACTGAGGGATATAAAAAAAAGCCCAGAAAAAAACTCAGAATTTCTGCTGAAGCATCCTTCTTACTGGGGAAGGGGCAAGGAAGATAAACTGAGAGACTGATAAAATATGAGGGTTAATCTAACAACAGAAAAAAAAGGCCTCATGTATAAAAAATGTTACACAAGTTAAGTCTTTTAATCATGGTGATTTATCATAATTAAAAGACTGCACAACTATATCCCAGGATGCTGTAGTAGTTCTCCTTAAAGCAGGGGGAAAAAGTGCTGTTTATCTCGCATACCACAAGATGTCCTGTTACAGGCTGCTTTCCTACGGGATTTGAGATAATATATATGTGTGAAACTGTAATGAAAGAGGCACTGAGATATTGGGAGTGTCTTTCATGCTGTGTGATTGCAGCTTGCAGCCAGCACCATTTTCACATGGTTTTTTTTTTGTTTTGCTTTTATTTTTTTGAAGGGGGGTGATTGATAAATAAAGGTCTGAGGACAGAATGTTAACCAACTGGTCCAGCTTCTTGAAGATCTGTCCTAGTAGTCATATATGCCGTTTCTCTACTGATACTCCCTCTCAATTGAGACTTGATATCTAATAGAATGGGTGGGCAAGATAAGGTTCACTGACTGTGTGTGGCTTCCCATCCATCTTTGCAGCTTTTCCAAGCCCTGCAAGTTTCCCTGGCCTTTGCTGTCACCGAAACTGCCATTAAAAAAAGAGCATTGTTTACTTTTAAGAATAGATTTCCCTTTCCTGCCTTGATAATAAGCAGATAACAGGCATACTGCAGTTATCAAAGCCTGACAAAGCCGTTCTGTTTTACAAAGTATTTTTTACATCTACCCAGTCCCCTCTCTTTTCCTCCTCATCCTTTCTCTAGCTTAGGGGTGGGCAACTGTGGAATGCTTAGGGGGCCAATTTAAACCCCCCCAGACCTTTGAGGTCCACATCCCCCATAGTACCACACACATATACACACACACAAAAAAACCCTGCACCCTTCAGACTCTCTCTAGGAGGCATGAGGGGATTGTCAACATGTTTTTAGGCTTCCCTGGGTCATTTTAGGCATAGAACAGTCCTTTTTTAAACAAAACGAAGTGAGCAGAAGTAAATTCCTGTTTACTTTCTTTTTAAACCAAAAACAAGGGTTTAAATTAGCCAAAGGGACGAAAAACATGGAAAAATGCCTTCCCATTTTAGAAAACATTTGGGGCATTTTAAGGCAAAAACATTTTTTGTGGGGGGAGGGGGGAACAAGATTTTAGAGAAGCTGCCTCCAGAATCCCTTACTGAGGATCTGTGAACAGAAAAATAGAGAGGAAGGGAGTGAGAAGATAAGCCTCCTTCATTAGCTACCCTAGCAAGTTAAAAGAAAGAAAGAAAGAAAGAAAGAAAGAAAGAAAGAAAGAAAGAAAGAAAGAAAGAAAAGCATAGTTTAAGTTTAGCCACCAAAATGGAAAGTGTAAGAAAAATGAAAGGTGGTGAAAGAAAAAGTCATACTTGGATGCAGTCTCTAGACAGTTTAAAATGTTGTCTACTTACGCAGGGTTAGTCAGACCTGGTTGTCTCATATCACGTGTGCATATTATTTGTTTTGAACAAAAAGTCTGCTAAAGCATGTTGAACTGCTCTTCATTTCTGTGATGAAGGCACCTATCCCTACTCTTTCCATGTTTCTTCTGCCTCTGGCAGCAAATTGTTAGTTAAAGAACTAACACGTCTACTTTGTTAACTGAGATATACCTATAGTGCTTCTGGAAGGCTCGCACATTCGTTTCAAAGGAAGATAATTTGTTCTTAAAGGTGATCTGTACTTTTTTGGCTGCTTTTTTCAATGTGCTGGGGAATCTGTAGGACACTTTGGGGATAGAAGATGGGCATGTCCTGTATGTGGTAGGTTTAAGGTGACAGTGCGGTCCCCCAGCACCAGAAGAACCATTTTGTAATAAATGATTGTGACTTCATTCCTGCTCAACAGGATTCAGCTTGATCCTTACCTGAATAATCTGAGCAGCCAACTCAGGTGTCCCATGTTTCAGGTCGTGCCCATTGATGGCTAACACTTTGTCGTTGCTACACAATCTGCCATCCTGAGCAGCCAAGCCCCCTTCTAAGAGGTCAAGGATAAATACTCCTGGCTCGTCTGTTCTGCGCACCAATTTAATGCCAAGTTGCTCGCTGGAATCCCGTTTGTGCAAGGTCACGTGGAAGCTTTCCTCTCGCTGGGGAGGGCTGTCACTGTGGTTGTGAGTTCGGCTCCCAAAACGTCTCTCTCGGAGTACGGTGAGGTGTAGCACTGTACAAGGCTGGGAAAGGATGGCTCTGGCATGGTTGTGGGACACATTGCTGATATCAAAGTTATTGATCTGGGGGGAGGGCAAAGGAACAGAGAAAGACCAGTGAAATCTGCAACAAAATTTTGCAGTGCAGGGAAATACAGCCAGCCATGCCCTTTTCTAGAATACGTCATTAGCTCTCCCCTGTTCTGCCCCATTCCATTGCCCCGTCCAGCTGCAGCAGCAGTCCATTGCCACTGAGCATGCTAAGCCCTCATTAAGCTCTTGAGGTTTGGGGGATTTCTCCTAGATCTGTTCTTTATTTCTGCAACCACACTGGCTCCAACAAATCTAACCCTTCCCCTACTCAGTATGGGTGATATCATTTTGTATACAAAGATAAAAAATCCAAATTTGGAGAATCGGTCTACTTTTAACACAGAAAAGACATACTTCCTCCTCATTGTCAGTTTAGAGATGTTAACTGTTTAAACTACAACTTTACTAAGTCATGCCGCTGGGGGATTCTGGGAGGTGGAGTCTCCCCCAAAAAAGAACTTGCCCAAGCTCTCTTCAGTGTATTCTCCTTACCAGAACAGAGCCAAAAATACTGACCATTTTTGGCAAACATTTTCAACAAAGCCTCAGCACAGAAGATATCTTTTGTCTCTGTTGTCCTCTGCCTTCCCCTACTCAAGCAAAGCTTAATGGCAAAAAGTTAAAAAAGAGGAGGCAGCAGAGATGGAGGGAAACTAGAGGACTGGGATCCACACAGATCTAATTTGCACTATTACAGCAGGCCACGTGTGTTTGCTCTAATCTGGCTCGTGAATTAATCATATGGGCCACTTTGTGCTTCTGAACTCCTTTGATTGTTTTCCCATGACATCCCAACTTCCCCTGTAGCCTTCCCAAGTTCTCCCATCCTGCCGCTGCCCAGAATTTGGCTGAAGAATTCTAGGAGCTATAGTCCAAAAAAGGAACTTTTCTAAACTCTATCCATGCTGCACACAGGAAGACACAGTCTGTTTTTACTTGAAAGGGTTCAAATGCTGAGAAAAAGTAAACAATAAAAGTTAGCTTAACCTTCTTGGGGGAGTTGTTGAGATAAAGCAGTCCTGGGCTATGGTAGGGGGTCTAGCAGCCTATTTCCCGCCCCCCCCCCAACTCTCTGGGAACTACAGAGTCTGCCAAAAAGCCATAAGCAAAACACAAAACAAACAGAAACCTGGAAGGGGCTAGATGTCCACTTCTTGGAAAAGGGCATTTTGTGTGTTAAACAGTGCAGGGAAGCCCTGAAACCTTTTCAAAAATGAATCGATGTTCTTGGAGGCTTCCAGAAGAGGCAATTCATCTTTTTTGCCTCGGCTGGAAGGAAAAAAAAAACCAGTCCGGTGGCTTCCAAGGCCACAGGAAGAGCCCTGAGAGCCACATGGGGTCCAAGGGCTGCATTGTGTCCACCTCTGAAACAAAGGGAGGTAAGAAATGTACATTCAGTGTATGTACGTACTGGTGCCAACAGAAGCAACAGAAATTATCAAAAGCAATACACACCATTGTGCATGGTAAATTATGCTAATATCTTATTGCAAAACAATCCCACAGGATATTGTGAGCTACAAGGAACCTTCCGGCAAACCTTTCATATCATTCAGAAGAGGAAGACAGACATTTAGCCTGACTTCCCCCATTTAGAAACAATGCACTGGACCCAAAACAGTGATGGGATGCAAAATCCCAAGAGCCAGGTTAATAACCAGGTTAAGCATTGAAATAGCAAATCCTTCTTGGTCTGAATAATAATAGCTTTTCTTTCCAACCTGAGGCTGCTATGCTAATATTTGCCTAGAAACAGAGAAATCCAAGCGGCTGCCAGGAAATGATGACTCCTTCCTGGCTACATCTCCTGCCCCCATTTGATATGGCGCTGCACAGTCCAGACAAACACAAGCCAAGATGAATATATAATTACATACGTACTTGCAGTATTTGATCTCCGGCAAGGAGCCGTCCATCTCTGGCAATAATCCCATCTCGATAAACTTCCTGAATAACAATGTTGATCAGAGGTGTTTCATTGCCACCCACGATGCTAATTCCCAGCTCAATATAAGGATTGGACCGGTGGATTTCAATGGTTGTGATCTCACCTTCTGGCAAACTTGGCAGGTGATGGGTTGCTGCCCGAAAAAGCACACACAATATGTACACCTAAATTGAACCACACAATATTCCTGTTCCATTATTTAGTGAAGGTATACACCTATAGCTTTACATATATCTAAAAAGTTACAGTTACACTAAAAAGGGTGAACTTTTCCAAGCTCTGCTCAAAACCATTTTTTTCCATGAAGCCATGCCTACTGCGACTAAGCCTAGGAAAGATCATAAACAACTGACTGTTGCTTTTTCCCTTTGGAGCAGCCTTCTCTGTGGGCCTCCACACTGCATTGGATTGTAACTCCCATCAGTCTTAGCCTGAACAGCCAATGATAAGGAACGATGAGAGTCACAGTCCACTGATATCTAGAGGGTTGCAAGTTGCTCATTCCTGCTGCCAAGCATCATACTCATGGATGAGGCTTTATTAATAAGAACACTCCTCATAAAACACGCATTGCCATACTTGTTTTTTGCTTAACTCTGGGCAAAATCATACTCTAGGTTGCTCAATCCTAGCTGCATTTACTTCGGAAGAAAAGGTCACTGCACAATATAAAATTTAATTCTGGGTAAACATTTAATATTGCAGTCGTCACATGAGCATAAAGGTGTGTGTTTGTGAAGTGGGAGGGGGAATCCTACTTCTTTTGGCCGGGAGTCCCTAGGGGTTGTAGTCCAAAAAGGTAACTTTCCCGAGTTCTGAGCTGGCTAAACAAAAGCAGCAAGTGCCATTGTCTCATGTATGAGATGTCTTGCATTCCATGTTGTTGTATGTCTTCAAGTTCTTTCTAACTTATGGTGACCCCAAAGTGAACCTGGTCAAACTCTGATCTCCAGAGTTGTAGTCTAATGCTCAAATCACTCTACCATGTTGACTCTCCCTCTCCCATTTTATCCTTGCAACAACCCTTTGAGGTAGATCAGACTGAGAGAGAGTGACTGGTTCAGTTTTTTCCTTTCTAAAAGGGCCTCTGCTGGACCTAAAATGGCCAGTTGTGTGTGTAACAAAAAATGCCCTCATGCTCCCTAGAGAGCATTCAGGGCCCAAAAAATATTTTCTTGAAAACTTTTTAAAATTGTTTTTTAAGACTTGGGGAATGCTGAGGGCTACCAAAACAACCCTGCCAGATCAAGGAAACAAAAGCAAAACAAAGTGCTGCGATGTCCTTGGATTATGTAAGCAAGCCTAGGATAATGAGATGGCTGTATGCCAGAAGGCATCTCTCCAACTTGGTACCTCTTGGTAACCATGATATAGAGAGGAGCAAGCTCATGCTTCAGGAACAGGCTTCATGGGTAACAGAAAAAAAACCCTACACAAAAATAATCTGAGAATGCACCTTTTTGCACGGTCCTCAAGCAGTTAAAAAACTGAAGCCCTGCAGATTCCTTATGATTCCATACCAGGCAGACATTTGAAATTTAGCATTATGTCACTGGAATGACAATGCTTTTATTTTTAGTCGATGAGAGGTTCATAAATCATAAACCCCAGAGGATGCTCCTGCAAATGCTGGCCAGAGCTTGGAAAAAGTTCTCGTTTTGACTACAGCTCTCAGAATCCCCCAGCCAGCATTAGCACTGGCTACTGGGGTGCAGAACACAGGTCCCCCAGATGTTTTAGACTACAGTTAGATCATTCCTCAATAAAGGCTAATTAGGGGCTGTTGGGCCTTGCAGAAAGGCTGCTTTTTCCCTGACTGTATTCTAAGTTCTGGCCACTCTTTTTATGGGGGATACTGGGAACTGAAGCTCCAAAATGTGACCTTTTCCAAGCACTTCTCCTGATGCTATATTCCTTCCTGATCATTACTGAGCTCAGTGATCAATGTCAAGCTCAGTGAGCTGATTAAATAGACTATTAAATTAAATTAATTAAAATGGTTATTTGAACTGCTTAAAACTGTGTGTTAAATAATCAGGCAGATTTTTTTTAAAAGAGCCTGTTAATTTTTCTAAAATACATGTACCTAGCAGTCTATGGGGGGCATCAAAGCTTGGAAAATTATCTTTTAAAAGTAATTATTTACATTTACAGTTGCAAAGCCTGCAAAGATAATTTCTGCTTTAGTTATAATGCTTTTTTAAAAAACGATCCTTTACTTTCTTATTTCTGAAAAGTAACTACTGCCTGTGGTACGAAACATCTTCCTCCTATCCACCTTGTTGTGACTTCAATATTCACAACAGAGTATAAGGCATCAGCAGATAAAAAAGCACTTGAAGGAATATTTCTCTTCCATTACTCAGTGAAGCCACAGCATAACTACCTAAATATCAAAAGTTACAATTAGACTACAGAAAGAGTAAAACTATTCATCACTAAATTATCATAGCAATGTAATGGGGTTAGATCTTTGTTATTGATGGAAGAATTTTATATAACTAGGTTTTTTTAATCAGCTGTTTCCAAGCTCTGGGTGGTGGCCCTAACTGCTTCACAAGGTTGTGGTGAGGTAATGAGATAAGTGAATTTATTATGAGCTAGTGTGATAAAAGGTTAAAAATGAAACAGGTGGGTGGAAAAAGCATTTACTTGTCTGCAAGCAAGAATAAAACCTGTCTTGGAGAATGTCTACTTTGTTTGTTTTTTAAAGATTTCACAGAGACAGACAAACAGGGTGTCAAGAGAGAAACGTAACATACTGTCAGCTCCCGTGCTCTCCTCAAAGGCAGGGTTATCAAGGCCAGACTCATCTGTCCACACTGGAACCGTTGCTGATGTAACGTTCTGCTCCGCTGGTGCTGTTCCTGTCCCAGCATGCTCTGCATCCGGAGACTGGGAACCGGGGCGATCGATCACACTGCTCTCATTTTCACTCTCATTGTCTGCCTGCAGTTTGCTGTTTTTCCTTCTCTCCAAGGCAGCTCGTCGATGAGAAGCTCCAGGACACCTGGGATAAAACAGAAACTATGTCTTCACAAAAACAGGGAACTCACAAAGTGTCTGAACGTAATTCAAACTTCCTTATGCATTAGTTGCATAACCGAGTGTAGTTCTTTTCCCAACAGAGTGCCCTAAAGAGGTTTCACACCACAATGACCATCATCCCTGTCCACTTACCAGGCTGGCCTGGCTTGATGGGAGTTGTAGCCCAACACATCTGGCAGACAATACAGTGGGGAAGGCTGTTAGCATCTTGTTAAAATACCAACAGTTTCACTGAGAATAAGCCAATGAAGTACACTCCAAACTGAGCTCTTTACCAAATACTAACAGTTTTATCTTGGGTGATACATAGGGATGTGAAAAAATATCACTATTGCCAAGATTTTGGCATGGCCAAAATCTAGCAAGACAGTTTGTTGAGGACTGAGCATTTCTCTTGCAAGAACTTGCTTCCACTGTGAGATCAAAACACCTTGTAGGGTTTTTTCATTGCTTTCCCCCATAATTTTGAGTAAAAAGTCTCTGTGCAAAACCAATGTCTTCTTCCCTTCATGAAGCTAAGTACACATACGAGTGCAGCAAGCCCGAAAGGACAGACTGATTGTTCACAAAAATACAAAGAATCCATCCAATGTTATTATTTTTTTTCACAGTCTATACAAACAAGGCAACATTTATAATTGCTTTTCAATTTGGGGCATTTCACAGAAACCTACAAAAACTGCTCTCAAAGAAGTGTAAAATCTGGTCAGGACCAACTAAACTAAACCAAAAGAATGCCCATCCCTGACTATTTCACAGCAGAAGAACTTGTTTTTCTTTCTTTCTTTCTTCCTCACTGTCTCCTTTGTCATCCAGGGATGAAACCAAACAGGATTTACATCCCTGGGGATGGGTAAATACTGTATTTGCTGGTGTTTAAGACTCATTTTTTTCCTGAAAAATATTGTTTGAAAATGGAGTGCATCTTATACGCCAGTGCGTCTTATACACTGGCAACTGGTATTTGCTGGTGTATAAGTCGGGTGTGTCTTAAACACTGGTACGTCTTATATGCCGGCAAATATGGTATTTACTAGTCTTTCTTTCAAGACTAGGATAAACAGGGGTGGGGAGACTCACCAAATGTTTTTGGCCTACAACTCTGAACAGCTCTTGCCAGCATAGCCAATAATACTTGAGAAGGAAGGTCCAATGGAGGAGCTGGGTATGACAAGCCCAGGTATACCTCAGTTAACAAAGCCTCTGAGAAAGAAGCTTCTTTTTACAAAGTCCTATGAACGCTTGCCTCACTTCTCTTTTCTCTCTTGTCCTGCATCTAGTTGGATTTTTTTTTGGTAGTATTGGCTTTGGGAGGATGATGAAAGAGGTCTGAAGAAACACAAACTTTGAGTGATGGGTTGTTGTAGTATATCTCTCATAAAAAATGTAGTAAAGCCTCAGCTGGGAGAAAGTATGGCTCTGCTCTATCTGATATGACTGTAGCTATGTGTGCCTGCCTACAACAGGTAAGGTAAGCAGCAGCTGTCTCCAGAATCTTACTCCTTACAGAATCTTACTCAGCATGAGTGAAAAACAAAACAAAACAATCTGGGATAACAAATATGTCACCTGAATGCTTTAAAAAAACAAACAAAACCAGAACTCTAGCTACAAATACCTGAATCTCCAGCAACATTTGCCCTGTCTGTTTCTGCCCTATAATATCGCAATAGAAAGAGAACAAAACATCAAAAACAGATAAATGGCAGACTGTGAAGTGTCCATGGTGGGTGCTACTGGTAAGAATATTGCTTACAACAGGAGCAGGGAACACAGGGCCTTCCATACGTTGTTAGCCTCCCATCAGTCTCTAGTTAGCATAGCCAGTGGTAAGGAATAACAGAAACTGTAGTCCAAAACACCTAGAGGGTTGTGCATCCTACATCTGTGTCTTAGAAGAATCCTTAAATGAGAATCTTAAGAAATTTTGGTACTAAGTGAAATATGGAAGGGAAGGAACTGAACATAGGATGGAAAGTAATAAGTTGTATGCAGTTGCTTGGGCTTTGGTGTTAATGAAACCAGTGGGACTTATGTTCACTAAATGTGATTTGCATCCAACTCATTGAATGCTGGAATCTTCAAACAGAACTGATTACATGGATCCAAATACTTTCCATCAGCCAAGAAGATTTAACCACCAGTAGGGCTACAATTCAAAATATAAGGGGCCTGACATGATTGCATGCAGCCAGCCAACTGTAGACAGTCCCCCACAGAACATGTAAATTATTCTATAAAATCTCAACATTTGGAGAACATTTTTATTGTATACTGGGCTGCCGTTTGTCCTTTTTGATTCTTAAAATTGTTTTTCTGAAGAATCAGCAGATAAAAAGTAGTCACCTTCAGATAAATAATGGCAATACCTAGTTCAGTAAATGACTTTTCGCAAAGCCCAGTCTAGAAAGCTATTAAATGGTAAGGTTTCTAAAATATCATATGCTATGGAATTTGAAGTCCACTCCAAACTAGTGGCATTTTATTACAGATGAATTAGAAGCCTCTCCTGGGGTTTGAGGCTCTCAGGGGAATCTGCTGAACCTGAAAATCTGATAAACCAAGGGGATGCTAATGAGGCAAAAGGGTAATATTGGAGGTGGGATTAGTGACCAGGAAATAATTACATTTGTGCCTCATTCTTCTAATCTCCTTGTCAAACTGGTTTGCAGATTTGCCACACACTCCACAATTGCTTCAGGGTTACATTGACATTCTGTTCAGCTTTTATGCTCAAATGAAGCCAATTATTTTGTCAATGGAAACAACCAGGTCTGAGTTTGAAAGTCTACAATGTCAAGGCCAAGTGGATCTGTTTAGTTCTGTAAGGTTCACAATAACAGAGGATGGCTGTAGGGCTTGGACTGGGAGAAGGGACATTATCCCAGCCACATACAGTAACTGACTATGGGAACTTTGACCAACCAATATTTTCCAGCAATGGTTGTGTTCTGTGGAATCCTGGGGCTTTGTAGTTTGGTGGGGCACTTGAAATCTCTGGCTGAGAATTCTAAATTCTAAACTGCAAATCCCATGTATAGGATAGAACTACAATAATCAAAGTGGAATCACAGTGCAATAACTGTGTTATGTTAAAAGCCCCTAGGAACTCCCTAGGAGTTCCCTAGGAACTTATGTAAAAGTACTTACATGAGTACAACTCCTCATTACACAACAGTAAGTCATAACCAAGAAGATTTTGGAATTTAATTTATTTTGAGCAGAGAACTGCATTGCAACATTTGGCAAAATGCAAGAATCCAATTGACTACTGCATTCTACCCTGAACATTAGTACAGAAGGTGTGGATGAGATCCATTTGTATCAAAACATGCAAAGATCAAACTCTTTAAGCATCCCTAATGCATTTTTTGATCCTTCAGAAATATTGTTTTATTTAGAGGAAGGGAAAGAAAAGCTTAGAAGTGCCTCTTTTTTCTTCAAAGAGAGAAGTAGATGAAATGACAGTTACTCCAAGAAGCTGAATCAAGCTTCTTATCTCCCTGGCTTACCTGTTTTTCAGGTGAGCTTCTAGGTCGCAGCGTTGCATTACCTCATCACATACTGAAGCAAAGGGACATGACACAAAGAGCTTGTCGAGCAGTTTATGAACGAGGATGCTAGATTTTTTGCACAACTTAAAGTGGAGCCTTTTGCGATCTAAAGGGCAGAAATCCTTCTCCTGCAGAAAGTTCCGTAGGCACTTGTAGCAGAATGTGTGACCACAAGGGGTATCTAATGGCTGTAGCAAGGGTTGAAGGCAAATATGGCAGACCAAGTCATCGTCCACATCGTTCTGATAATTGTACAAGTGGTTCTCCCTTGTCCAGTGCTGTTGCCCGCATTCAAAGCACAGAGGGTTCAAGTTCTGTTCCACAGGGACCGTCTCTTCATTTGTGGTACCCATTATAAAGCAATAAGGTGGGGCTCCCTTGTCAATGGAGAACTCCTTTATTGAGGTTTCATTCGTTCTTTATGATTTTTCTTCTTTAGGAAGGAATCACTTCTCTGAAACATTGAAAAAAGAATTAATTATTTGTACAAATATTGACTGCTAACACTGTAAGACCAACTTTACAAACAGACGCCACTGAGGGAAGAGGAACACGTTTGTTACATTTGGAGCCAAGAATGAAACAGTTCGTTAACAAGGTTTGATAAAGATTAATCAGAAGTTGAGGAGGTTGCTCAAGAAGACGAAACAGTTCTATATTACCCAGGGAGAACTGTCCTTGTTGTTTTTGCTTCTATGTAATTTTCACGCAGGAAGAGTTGTTTTTTGCTATTTCCACAAACGGACTATATATTCTCGCTGCCTTGGATATCTGCACATGCTAATTAGTGGACACGGACGGTTTATAGCATTAAAATGCTAGGTAAAACTATGCTTGTTATTTTTATTTGGTTCCATTGTGTTTTGTCAGTGCTGGTTCTTCAAGTGGATATTTTAACTAACTGAAGGTTTATCCATATGTACAGGAATGATTTGTATGCTTTGATTTATTGTAGCTTTTTCCATTACATTCTCTGTCCATTCCACTTGTTTGCTATATACACCCATAATATCTATATGGTTCACATAGTGGCATTGTTATATGAATACAGTTATATGATGTAACTATATTGCATGAGCATCATAACAAGCTTAATGCTATAACATTACCTGATTGCTAATTATATAGTTTCAACACTATAAGATGAGCAAAATACTGAAAATCAATCTGAGCACAAATATGCCTAGGGAGGCATACTCCACAGCTGAGCTAAAAATCCAGGTGAACACAGAAAGAAAGATGAGCAAAACTGCAGCCCCCGTTTGGCATTTTGGGGCCATGGGACGACTACTAGGGGCAGAATCGGGCAAACTCACTGATGCTCCTCTGACTCCTTCCCTTCCTCTCACTGGTGAACACCATTTCCCTCTCTTCCCTGGGTTTCCATGACTGAGTGGGAATTTGAACCCTGATCTTCTGGAGTCCTAGGCTAACACTCAGGTCACTATACAATGCCAGCTCTGTGTTATGCACCAGCAATTATACTCTTTTTGGCCATATGAGAACAGGTGAGAAGGGGGAGCATTTAGGTTCCAAACAAAAACAATTTGTTTTGTTCATAGCACAAAATAAATGTCCCCATTGTGGAACAAACTTTAGGCAGTTCCATTAATCAAACCTGTGGTTTGAAGCTGGAGAAAGCACAGACATATATACATAAAAGTTTGGCACCATTTCCCCCTCTTTCAGGACTTTTTATACAGATGTTTTATTTCAGGCTTTTATGCATATGAGAAGTCAGAGGCATATATCAAATGTTTATCCTTGTGCTAATCTCAGTGACAGGCCATTAGCAATCAGGCTCTGTATGCACCATCCTAAATGTATATCGCTTTGATGATGCTTATTGATCATGCTTGATTATTGTTCCGTCTGCATTTTAATGTAATTGGTTTGCAACGTGTTATTTGATTGCTTTAAGCTGCTTTGTTATTTTACCAGCAGCCACCCTGGGCATGTAACTGATAGAAAGGCAGGATAAAAAAAAATCTGCTTAAATAAAAACAAATATGAAAAGTTCTGGTAATATCCTAGAAGCCACTGAAGGCATAATACTGACTTTGTTTGGATGATCATTCCAAACTCCCTAAACCACAGATGTGGCCATGCCTTAGGACTTCTTGACAAGCCACTGTTAGTATGATAGTGGAATTTTGTTGTTTTTCCAGTTGTGCAGGCAGAAGCACATTTGTTCTTATAGTTCCTACTCATGGCAAGACTTGTGCAATTGGTATAGTTTGTGTAAGAATTTATGAAAGCTATTCTTCAACTAGTTACTCCAGCTGAGTAACTCAAAATTGCATTTGACACCTCCCCCATACATATTTTGTAGCAAAGTGTCCTTAAGTGACATACCATTTGTCCTAGCAGAATAACACCACTGGATATTGGCCCAGGAAATTAAATCAAAATTCCCCAGTTTAGAAGCAGTGGAGAAATCTGGACTAATATAGGATCTTCAGTCCAAGGTCATCATCCAACAGTGCGAAGGGGAAAAGAGAAGCAAAGAAGGACCAATATTCATTCCTGGTTTCATAAACCAGTTTGTGGAACAATCATGCAAGCCAGCCCACTGCTTTCCTATTAATTTCCAATTACCAAAAGCAGAGGCCAGGCTAGGAAAAGTGAGCTCTCCTTCCATAGTCTTCTCCCTATCTTAAATATGGGAATCTCAGCCCCTGGGGCTAAGGTTGGCCCTTTCTGGAGGCCAAACCTGGTCCTCTGGGCTAACACCTTTTTCCTGATAGCTTTGTCTGTCAGTTTCTCAGCTTTGTACTGTCCCCCAATTCTAAAAGACTGATACTATTCTCCGAAAGCTTTGTTCCTGGCAGGAAGAGCTTTAAACTAGTATATGTTGGTAGTTTTTGATCTCCCCTTTCGACCTTGGTCGCACCCATCACTGGAATGTTGTCCCTTACTGCAATTTAATCTGGCCCACAGGTAGAAAGAAATTCCCAGCCCCTTGCCCTACTTGGAGGAAATCTTTTTCTCTCTTAACTAGGCAGCTCACTGGCCCACTACGGCTATTAATGTGTTAATTGTTGTTGGGGGGGGGGAGTCAATTTCCTTGTTCTGTAGCACAATAATAGTACGCACTCAGCGTGCAGAACAAAGAGCAAGTCACGTAGGCAGGCTACTGTTATAAATAGGTTTTATAATTAATAGTTGGCAACCAATCCCCTGGCTTTTCTGCCTAATGAAGTAAAACATACAACTTGATGAGATGGAGAGAAAGTTACTCTGATGATTAAAATGTCAGTCCCAGCCAAGTGTAGTATTCACATGTTAATGAGGTTGCCTCCCCTGAATGTGTTCACTGGAGTTGCCATTAACAGTTGTCATTAACAAGACAGATATCATAGGAAGACTTAACAACAGGCAAAGCTGGGTAGGTCAGTGGGAGAGTGCACACACTGCCTACATAAAGAGACTCCATTTCTGGCACCAGCAGTTTAAGAGAGAGAGAAAAAATGTAAAGAGCTAAAAAAAAGGGGGGGGGGACGGAACCAGTGTGATATCATGATTTTGAACCTGAGACTGTGATTAGGAGATCCAAGTTCAAGTCTCTACTAAGCCATGTGATTCACTGGATAAGCTTGGGCCATTTTCAGTCTGTACCAGCCTGGCTTACCTCACAGGATTGTTGTGAGGATGTGTATCACCTCAAGTTCATAGAAGGAATGGAAGGATTAACTAACAAGCAAGAAATAAGTTATGATATATAGACTGATGGAAGACATCTTAAAGGTAAAGATTCAATTCAAACTTGAGGTTGTTTTTTTTTAATTGGGTCTGACTGATGAACAGATTGATAAGAAGCTGGGAAGAATCTTTCACTACCTGATCACGGTGGCAAGATTGCTTTATGCACAGAAATGGAAGACTGCGGCTACGCCTTCACGTGAAGACTGGCTGTTGAAGATGCTGGATTGGGTAGAAATGGATAAATTAACTATTTTAACTAAGGAAGGATCTTTGGTGAAACTTAAAAATGATTAGGATAAATTTAATGTATAGCTGATAGACTGTTCGGGGAAAGTCAATTATTGGTTTTGAAGGTTAAACTTATAGTTTGTAAATACTAGGCAGCAGTGTGATAATGATAGACAAATTAGAAGTATCATAGAATCATAGAATCATAGAAATGTAGAGTTGGAAGAGACCACACGGGCCATCCAGTCCAACCCCCTGCCATGCAGGAACACCCTCAAAGCACTCCCGACAGATGGCCATCCAGCCTCTGCTTAAAAACCTCCAAAGAAGGAGACTCCACCACACTCCCAGGCAGCATATTCCACTGCCGGACAGCCCTGACTGTCAGGAAGTTCTTCCTGAGGTTCAGGTGGAATCTCCTTTCCTGCAGCTTGAATCCATTGCTCCTTGTCCTGGTCTCTGGAGCAGTAGAAAACAAGCCCTCTCCTTCCTCTACATGGCATCCCTTCAAATATTTAAACATGGCTATCATGTTCCCTCTTAACCTTCTCTTCTGCAGACTAAACATACCCAGCTCTCTAAGTCTATCCTCATAGGGCATGTATATTTTCTGGACTATCTTAGAACCAAAAGCTGGTCAGTTAGAAGTTATTTATATGCAATTTTGGCCCCCTATTGCTACCACTATTACTACTACTACTACTTATTATTATTATTTTTATTTATACCCTGCTTTTCTCCTCAAAAGGACTCAAAGTGGCTTACAATAACTTAAAAGAGAACATAGTTAAAACTATAAAAGAACATAGTTAAAACTATAGTTTTAACTTTTAGTTTAGTTGTAATCTAGTTTAATTTAGTATTATATTAGATATTAGAGTTTCTTTGTTTATTTACTGTTTTTTTTAATCCCCTATATGTTATCTTATATATTAAATACATGCTAATAAAAACTATTTTTTTAAAAAAAAGAAAAGAAATAAGTCAGAAAAAGATTCTCAGGTAGTCTACCTGAGATCTGGAGCCAGAGGTCATTTTCACTCAGGCTAGTTTTATATCAGTGTAAGGGAATTCCTCAGGGCCAGGGCCAGGGCCAGGGCCAGGGCCAGCCCCAGTGTTGTCTGAAGCAAAGGACAACGATGCTGCCTTCCTCGTCCCCTGCCACATTCAGATGCCAACCTGACTGGCAGTCACATTTGACTCTGGCAAAGGACCAAGGTCTTCCACTGAACCAGGCAGAGCAACAGACTAGCTCAAGAGGCAGCTCAGGTCATACGAAACAAAGACAGCTCTGTTCTCCATCAGAGGGAAACAGTCAGGGGACACAGGAGAAATTAGGATGGGCCGATGCTGCTTTTGCTGACTAAAAGTGCTACCTCATTCTGCCTAATGGCAGGGATGGCCCTGCTAATAACTACTGTCTTCCAACCAATTAGAGAAATTCCATTCCTACAAGCAAAAGAAAAGTAGTCCTAACATGAATTTATGCTGGATCAGGCCAATGACCTATGTAGTCTAGCATCCTGTTTCCTCCACTGTCCATCCGGATGACTCTTGAAAAAACACAAGCAAGACAGCTTCAACAGCACCTTCCCACTAGAGCTCCTTAGGTACACAGAGGCAAACTGCTTCTGATACTGAAGTTCAAATACAGCCGTAAGGACTAGCAACCATCACTGACAGCCTATCAAGCTGAGGAACAGAGGCTAAATAAAGTTGATAAGGTTTTGCTGAAAGTAAATGGAGCAGTTGTCAAAACTTACAAGAAGAACCAAAGAATTTTAGAACTGAAGCGGTTTGTGTGTGTCATGGAAGATTACTGAGGTTCAGAGATCACTGTAGTAGGTTCAGAATTAACCAACAGATTAGATTGATAGAGAAAGAGGTAAAATTTTATTTTTGAGAAACCATCTTGTTTGCCAGTCAAAATTCTGAACTGAACCACGTGTGTTTCATCTAACACTAGTTAATATGCTCAGAAAAGAGATTTGAAAAAGTTCAAAATATTCTTGACATACTTAGCTATCTCTTAGTCAGTACTTCATTTTTATATAATCTTCTATCACTGTTTTGCTTGGCTATGAGAAAATTCTAACTTCACTTGACTGAAAATTAGATTTTAGGTACATACTACATGGATTATATCACCAGTTGATACGGAAAGGATTAAATGGCAACCACTACTTGCAGGGTACCACACTGCCTTGGGAACTCAGATTCCTTGTTACCTTGTCTTTTTGAAGAAAGATGTTGCTTCTAGAAAGTATTTCAGTGTAGCGTTTCCTCTCTCCTGGTGACACAGTGATGCAAAACTAGCAGTATCAATTCCTCTTTTTCCAAAAAATGCATGGAAATTTGTTTATGTTGCAAATTGAAAGGAAGGTATATAAAAATAAATAAATCGAGGCATCTAATATCCAGTGCTTTGCACAAAATATATTTCATTGCATCTATCATCATGTTTGTCCAAGGATCAGATGCAAAAGGCTTGCTTTGCAGTGTATGCCTGCCCTCAGCAAAACCACTCAACCAAAACCAATTCCATTGGAATCAATGGAATGTAAGTGGTTTTGAGATTGTTCCTCTAAGTACAGGGTGGATGGAGTGGAAGTGGGGATCAATTACATTTTGAAACCTAAAAATGTACATTTGCCAGCTAAGACGCAAAGCTAGGCAATCTATATGGCTCCTAAACATTCCAGAATGTAGCAGCAACAACATATTGTCAGATTATAGATTTCAGCAGCGGAGTGACGAGAGATAGCACTTTCACTGTAATCGCTTAGCAAACATACCTAAATGTCAAAATCTTTCTGAAAAGGCATATATTTAGAAAGACAAACACTCTTGGTATTGCTTGATAACTGACCTGTTTTCCTGAATCAAGCAAGAGAAACCTGTTGTGCAGGCAACGCACACAAACATCATGAGGTTCACTTCATTCCCAGATGAATTTATCTATTGAAGTGGACAGAGATATACATTCCCCATCTGGGGTAATATCTATGAGCTGCACATAGAAAAAAGAGTTGGATGAGGGCCACTGGCAATTTAGCTTAAGACACTGAGACAGTACAGTACATCATAGTACTTTTACAGATAGGTTAAAATTAGAATTTATTAATTTCCCTTTAAGGTAGATGAATTATTATTTTAATATTTATTCTTTGGTATTCCACCTTTCTCCCAATAATGAAATTCAAGGCTGCTTATAACATATTTGAAAACAAATACAGATTAAAAAATTATCTGCAAACTTCAATATAAATATAACAATTATTTAAAAGACAATTAAACAGTTTAGGAGCTTAAAGACATTAAACATTCATTAAAAGAATATACAAACTATAAAACAGCACAATACACTATTAAAAGCCAACCCAGTTCTAAAAGCCTGATGGCACAGATTTGCCTACGGAAGGACAGAAAGGACAGAAGGAGTGAGTTCCAAAGGTTTGGAGCAGCCACTGAGAAGGCTCTTTCTGTTGTTCTGCCAGCTAAGCTTGAGAAAGATGAGCAGTCCATCCTACCCTAAAAATGATCTAACACATTTTGGTAAAGCTTGGGAAAGCTGCACTTTTTTTGGGGAGGGGGGTAGTACAGTTCCTGGCCTCCTGCAAGCTAGCATAGTCAAAGGCTTGTGGACAATGGGACTTCTAGTTCAACTACTATATTTTATCACTATCTTTATTTAACTGACATGCAGAACATGTCATACAGAAAGTGTATCAAATGGAAATAATAAGAAAACAAAAATAATGACCATAGATGATTTACACAATTTTAGGATGGAGCATGAAGTCATGGAAACTGTTAAAGGTTTTCCACACCATAGCTCAGTCATCCATCAATATGGATAGTGTACTCAAGAAAACAGAAGAAGAGAAAACTAAGAAGGGCAGTTATGAAGGAACTATGCAAGGTCCTCAGGTGTAAAGATGTATCATTGAATACCAAAGTTAGAATCATTCATGCCATAATATTTCCAATTTCTACTTATGGACATAAAAGCTAGATAATGAAGAAAAAAACTGACAAGAAGAGACTCATCTGAAATGTGGTGCTGGATGAGAGTTCTGTGGATACAGAAAACCACCAGAAAGATGAAGAAATGGGTCCTAGAGCAAATTACTATACTGAGGAGATGGGGCGTTAGGTTTGTCACAAGATATGAGACGACATGACTAATTTGGGGGAAAAAAAGATGCTTGGTAAAGGGGAAAGCAGCAGGAAAAAGAGGAAAAGAAACAACAGGAAAAGAGGTGTGGGGATGTGGTGGCTTTGCAGATGTTGCTGGGATGCAATTCTCACCATGTGCATTGACTCAGTGAAGGAAGTCACAACCCTGAGTTTTCGAGACCCGAACAAGGCTGTAGGTGCTACCAGTTAAACATTTATTACATTGAGCTCATAAGCAAAATCACTAAAATCAATCCAGGCAATGTCGGAGAAATTTCCTAATTCCTTATTAATTTGAGGTGGGCATAATGATCACCTAATCTTATGATTTATCATTAGCCACTATTTTCTAATGGCTTCAAATAAAGCCCTTCTGGAATACGGTAACATGCTATCAGTATTGTTGCCGGGAAAAGTATGCAAAGAATTTAGAACTACAGCACAAGCCAGTGACAGCAGCAAAAGGAGTAGATTCAAAGTAACCAAATCTGAGCCAATGTGCATAAATTTAAGGAGTGTGTTGGTTTCTACAGGCAGCTTATTTATTTGTGCTTCTCTTTACATTCATTCCTCTCAAAGAGAGAACATGGCTGGTGGAAACGTCTCTGTACACATTTACAATTGAGTGGGCTTAGCATGCATGAAAGGATGACAACTGAGACATTCACCCTTGCAACATGTTTATTATTCTGCTTTCCAGCATAAGAGCCAGGAAATGTCATTTCCTTTTCACCTACCAGCTGTTGCAAGCAGGAAATCATATACGCATTAAATACTTTTAAAAGAATTTGGAGGACGCTCAAGTGGTGAGGCTGGCTGACGGCACATTTCCGCAACTGAACGTATCTGCTAAACACGTGAACAATTGGTGGAAAAGTCAGGGGCGAGGGAAGGTCTAAACGTGTTTTCAGTTACGTTTAAAGTTTCTGAACAGGTTGTTTATTTTCCTCTCAGGTCCAGATAATCAAAGCCCTATCCGTTATGCTTCATGGACAAAAAGGTACAAGTTTCCCCCAGTTTGGTTGCAGCATATATGTGTACAAAGAAACATATGCACGCGTACATGTCTATTTAACCTACATCATCCCACATACTTTGATTGGTATAAAATATAGTTATTCTACAAACTAGTTACTTTTGTAGTGCTATGGTCTTTTAACTGCTTTTAAATCATTTTAAAGTGTCTAATTGTTTGAATATTGCTAATTGTTTAATTCTATATTGATGTATATTTTTTGTATATTTTTAACTACATTGTAATTCTTTTAATGTCTAAGCCTCCCTGAATTTCAAGCTTGGGATAAAGGGACGTTATAAATGATGATGATGATGACAGACATACTCAAGAATAAACTATATATAAACTACATATCTAATACATAAAAGTCAAAGTTTGTGAGTTTGTCTGTGTCAGGCAGGTGAAGTCCCAATATGATTGGCTGCCTGGGAAGATTCTATGGAATCCTGAGGTTGGCAGTTTAGGGAGGAGCCTTTAGAATTCTCAGCCAGAGGGCTCTTAGGTCTGGCCGTTTGCTATGGAAATGAGGCCTAGCAGCAGGGAGGAGGAGGAGGACAGTGTATTCCCTCAGAAACCAAACCTCTGTATGTTAACAACTCTGAATACAGATTGGATTAGGGAATATGGGGAAAAGTTACAGGTACTGGACAAGGCAGTTTGGGGAATTACAGACATAGGATCTCAAATCTGTGTATTTCAATCGCATGTAATTCCTAAAGGAAGGTAAGGTAATTCCTAAGGTATTTCTAACAAGTGTTACCTATGAGAAAATAAAATCCCAGGCAACACCAGGTAAATATGCTAGTAAACTGTAAACTCTCTCTCTCTCTCTCTCTCTTCTACATATATAGTACAGAAGGAGTGTCATGGCTGTTCAACGATTTGTGAACTCCCCCCACACACACTTTTATGTAAAATAAACTTTCATTGTAACAATGCAATCCTCTGCATATTTAGTCAGAAGCAAATCCCATTGAGTTCAATTGGGTTTACTTTTACACTGCAGACTAAATGTAAGACTTTCTGCTTAAAAAATAAAACCCTTTCTTTTTTAAAGCATAGAATTCCAGATTCCTCAGGTGTACAAGATATGTTGCCTTCATCTGGGCCCCAGCAAGAGATAAGGCATCCCACAGTGATGACAGAATGCTGTTACTGTGCTATAACCACAAAGAAGAAGATCTCCCCAAAGATGCAGAAAACCAAAAACTGAGTTGGTGGAACTCTGAAAATGCTAAAGTGAGATAATGATACAGAACTTTAGTGATTATATACAAACCAGTGTAGTGTAGAGGTTATGGTGTAGGACTAAGACTCTGGAGACCAATGTTCAAATCCCCACTTGGCCATGGAAAACTCACTGGGTGACCTTGGATAAGTCACACTCTCTCGTCCTCAGAGGAAGGCAATGACAAAGCCCTCTGAACAAATCTTCCTAAGGAAATCTCATGATAGGTTTGCCTTAGTGTCACCATAAGCTGGCAACGACTTGAAGGCACACAGCAGTAATGAACAAACGCAGAACCCATTCAACAGTGGGCTACTGTAATACCATCCTTTATTAATACTACTACCCATTTTCTACTTTTCTATGGATTCCTTTGACTCAGTCTCTGGCCATTTCCGCACTAGGCTGTTATAGCACTATTATTCCACTTTCAACATCCTATGGAATCTTGGGGTTTGGAGTTTAGGGGCTTTTATATGTGAGAAAGGAGTTGAAGCCCCTCCCTAAACTACAAACCCCAGGATTCCATAGGATGTTGAAAGGGAAATAATAGCGCTATAACAGTCTAGTGCAGAAATGGCCTCTGTTTTTCATAGAGAGAGGAAGGGGGATTATACCAATTCAGTGCCAATTACATGGAGAGTATGGAAGCTGAAATTAGAAGGAGGACAATTTTTAACATTATGATACAAAACAAAAGCTTGATAGAAGAGGAAAGGAGTGGAGATACAAGACATACAGAGCTGGGCAGAGAGAGAGAAGGAAAGATATTTATATTCAGAATAAGAGAGTTCCAGAGATTAAAAACATTACTTTTGGGCACCACAGTTTCTTAAATTCTCCAGCTAGTTATAATCCAAAAAAGGAGTTTCTGAACTCTGGTTTTGCCTGCCCATCACTACCAATGCTATTCAGGCCATGGTTATCTCTGGGGAGAAAACATTTCAGACGTCAGCTCAGAGTCCTATACCAAGTCGTAAGGCTCTTTCCTCTTGAGTTCGAACTATGAAGTTCCTACAAACTAGTATGCATGGATCAATATTTTCTCAAGGGATTCAGTTTGAACTTTTCCCTAGACCTACCTGGAAATACCAGGTATTGACAAGGAACTGCCAAACAGACAATATATAACCAGCTCTGGAAGCAATTTTGGCTAAAGAGTGGGGTATAAATATTGCAAATAAATGAGTAACTAAGTATCTAACAGATCTTACTTACCCTGTTTACTTCTGAAATTAGCTGGGATTAGTGTGAACACCTGAGATCTCCAGGTAAGGCTATAAAAGTATCCTGCCTGGAAACTCTGGAGAGCTTCTGCAAATCAGCTACTCTTGATGGAGCAACAGACGAACTTTGGATAAAGGCAGCTTCTGAACTTGTGCTGATCACTGTTATCTCAGTGTTGTCTACCTGCTGGGTTGCTGTGAAATGTGTGTGGGGTAAGGGGGGGCAGACAGCAAGCAAGTAAGAGAGATTTGAAAACCATGCATGCTGCCCCAAGTTCATTCACAGATGGTTAGGACAAAATTAAATTAATTTCGTGAATGAACAAACCAAGCAGAGTACATTCTAAATTTGAATCTGGACAGGAAATTTTCAGACTAGATACTGGAAGACTAACATGGAGAGATGCTCCCTCATATGAAAATTCCCTGCACACAGAAAGCTGGCATGACACAGAGAAGAACAGACTGGAACCCTAATTTTCTACATGCAAAGAATTTTTTGGAATAAGGAAGGATTAAATTAAGTGAACATCCATCTGATGTGTACAGGAGTGCAATCCAGGCATAAAGTCCACCATTTTATCTGCTGCTGGGAGAACCATCAGCCACTCTTTCTTGCATAACATCTTGCATCCAGTGCAATACAATGGCCATAAATGACTTATCAGTACTATGGTAATAGCAATGTTTAAAGAACTGCACACAGATGAAAACAAGTGTCAAGGAAAACAGGAAAAAAATGATACAAGCATATTTTTCAAAACATGTAATTCACTTGGAAATAAACCTCTCGGAATTTCAGAATGACAAGTAAATAATAGCTGATGCCCTTGTCTCTCTTTTAAAATTACAGTCCATTGAGCAACGGACCAAAATTTGGCTAGCCATCTGTCCAAGGAGGATTTTTCAGTTTATTTTTCATCTAAATTTGGGTGTGGAAGGTGTTCTGTTTTTCATGATGCACTGAGAATCTTGATTTTTGCCTACAATTCTTCAGTGAACAGTCACTTCAAATGTACAGTCCATAAAAGGTGACTCTTAAGTTACATTTTGCACTTCTTTTGAAAGAATGTGAAACAAAAGCACCTAGCTCTTGGAAGGTAACCAATTACATGGCTGCTGCCATCACATTAAACTTTACTGCAACTGGGCACTATACTTGGTGGAGCCATCTCAATAGTTTCTGGGGGTCGGGGCAGCAATCAACTAATTTAAAAAGCCATTCTATACATAATCTACACCCAGGATTGTTATCATATAGTCTTTCAGATATTGCCACCTGGTACAAAATGTAGGCCTGTGACTCCACCATCTTCACCTTTCCTGTATGATTTTTTAACATCTTTTGTCTGATGAAGAAGCCAGTAGAGTTTTGAATGCTTACAGGATGAATGCTATGCATTTCTGTTGGCCAACAAAGGCATCGCTCTTTTGTGGATTTTGTCGTATTTTGCTGAATGGCCAACATGGCTGTCCCTGAATCCATTTTCTGACTTTACTTCTACCGTTATAAACAAGCACGTTCTCACTGCTAAAGAAAACCCAATCTAAAATAAGTTTTCTAGATATCCCAACAGTTAAGAAAGCACTATTCAAAACAAAATGGATGACTACTTATACAAACAAGCTATTCCCAGTCTAGTGCCCTCTGGATATTTTAGATTCCTATCATTTCTGCACAAGCTGGCTGGGCCAGATGGGAATTACAGACAGATATTTCTGAAAGCCTTCAAGCAAAAAGCTGATGTATACCAATCTACCTATAGTTTCTTAATGGCAGTTAGACCAGCATAAATGACCATCAAGTCACACCTATACATTTAGCAATTTATATTGACAAATACCCTGCACAAATGATTGCAAAATCCTGCATTTCTCCTAATGAGCTCAAGCAAACATTCATGGTTATTCACACCTTTGTCTTATCCTCTGGGGAAGATAAGAGACTTTGGCTGAAATTCAATTGTCTCTGCTAGAGAACACCCATTAAATCAATGGAACCTCATAAGTGCTGACTTGTGTGTGTGTGTGTGTGGGTATGGGCCTTCAAATCACTTTTCAACTTCTGGCATGAATTTCATAGGGTTTTCTTAGGCAAGGAATACTCAGGAGATGGTTTTACCTGTTCCTTCCTCTGAAAGATAGCTTACAGCACCTGGTATTTATTGGCAGTCTCTCATCCAAGTGCTAATTAGAGCTGACCCCGCTTAGCTTCCAAGATCAGACGAAATTTGGTGCCTTTAGAGTATTTTGGCTAAATGCTGACTTATCAAGTTTCAAATGATTGAAATTTGGTATGATTGCATCTAATTAGGACTGACAATTGGACAATTACATCTAATTAGGACTGACAACTGGACAATTGGTGCTTTTAGGGTATTTAGGCCCCAGTCTAGTCCAAATTCAATCACTCAATTTCACGGCTGAATCAAGATTTGAAAGTGATCTGATGCTGTTACTACTGTACCACCAGGACTCACTTGCCAAACAGTGAAAACCCACTTCAGTAGGACCCCATATATGTATCAGGTCTATATATGTGCTAGATAGTGTGTGGACTTGGATGATAGAGCCACCAAACCTCTTAGCTGAACTTAGAGATGGTTTTGTGATGATAAAAGAAGACAGACCCATGTCTTGTTCTGAGCCTCCCAAAAGCCTGATAGGATACGGATTTGATCACTAGGAGTCAAGCCTACATTTGATTCTGAATGCAAGATTTTGCTGGTGACGCAAGGCACAGCTCCTGACCTCAATCCCAATCAATCAATCTGTGCAGCTGCCCTTTTCTTTCTGCAAACTCACCCCTGGGTACACTGATAGAGCTTTGCACTCTGCCAGCTCTCAACAGAATTTCAGCCAGAGTCTTTAAGGTGCCAAAAGACTTTAATGATTCAAATGAATAATTTCTGATTTTTTAAAAATAGCGACTTATAATTCATCATTTCATATGTTGCTAATGGGATGGAAAAATAGTTGAAAAATACTCTTACCTAAATCCGATTGTTTGTTAATCCCAAATAATCCAATGGTTAATCCCAGCTAGAGTAGACCCATTGAATTAATATGAATTTGGTAAATCAAGATTTATGTAAATACCATTAATTCCATGGGTATATTCTAGACAGACTAACAATTGGCTTTAGATTTCTGAAACAACCTGTGCAGGTCATTGAAAAGTTACTGGGATGAGGGCAAGGAAAGCAATGTGATTGAAGTGCCAGAATGACTGAAAATTACATGTCAAAAGACCTAGGTGGATCACGCATCAAAATAAATGGAAAATGAAAACAAATAGGTATAATGAAAACAAACAAACTAGTTCCACATTTCTAAATATTCATAAATGAATGAACAAAACTTGTAATAATAAAAATAATAAGTAATTACATGAAGAAAAAGAAACCTTTCTTGTCTAACCAAATTCTAGACAAGCATCATGGCAAACTGCTTGGATTGACTAAGATACAGCTACAAACTGCCCTTTCCTACATTCCTTATTTAGATCTTGGAAAAGTTACTTTCTGGACTATAAGTCCCAGAACTCTGAGCCACTATGACCACTAGCCTGGACTGACAGTGACAAATAATTCACCTGACTACAAACTAGGTTGAAACCATCAGCAAGGTTCACATTTAAGTCTAATTATGTCTTGGCTCCTCAGCAGATGCTAATTTCATCTCAGAGTTCAGCAAAATTACAGAATCTGATTGGGAGTCTTAGCCAGCTGTCTTAACTAGACAGTGATAGAGCTGGATAATTAGAGATGATAGAAATTGCTCTATATTTGGTCTTGTCACATATTTTTTTCATGAAAGACATCTGGTGCTATAAAGCAAAGCAATGCTCCATGTCCATTTCTGATGACTTCACTCTCCATCAAACATGACCTGTCTCAAAGGGTATCTGACACCATGACTGAAAATGCAATGATGGTGGGGGGGGTGGGGGTGGAGTAGTGACAAATTATGTGAAACCACAAACTATTTATTAATATGTATATTGTTCTTCTGATTTCTTCTCCCCTTCTCTTTTTAGAGCACATTCCATCACATTCTTTCTGCTTTTAGAAGGCATTCATATGCGCTCAAAGCAGCATATGTGACTCTGTTCCTCCCTAATTTATCTCCAAAAGAGATCTATGAGGTAGTGTTGCTTTGGATGAAAGCTCAGAAGAGCCACGTTCAAGCCCCTGGGTCATCTGGGTTATAGTCCAAAACAAAACAGGCTCATCAATATATCTATATATATCTGCATGTGTGTGTATGTGCCTTCAAGCTGCTTGTTGATTTATGTCATCGCCATGCATTTCATAGGGCTTTCTTAGGTAGGGAATATTCAGAGGTGGTTTTGCCAATTCCTTCCTCTGAAATACAGAGCCTGGTATTTATTGGCAGTCCGAACTAGAGATGACCCTGCTTAGCTTCTAAGATCAGACAGGATATGCTGTCTGTAGGGCATTTAGGCGTTGTTGTTGTTGTTGTGTGCCTACAAGTCATTTCTGAATTATGATAACCCTAAGGCAAACCTATCCTGGGGTTTCCTGGGGCTGAGAGAGTGTGACATACCCAAGGTCACTCAGTGGGCTTCCATGGCAGAGCGGGGAACTGAATGCTGGTCTCCAGGATCATAGTCCAATGCTCAAACCACTACGCTACGCTGGTTCTCATATAGGCATGTCAGAATAAAAATAACAGTCATTGTTACTGCCAAGGGACATGTGGTCAGAGAAATGGGATGTTGAGAATAAGGGCAACTGTGGCAACAAGTACAAGGAAATGCTCGTTGAGGGGATGGAAGAGGATGGAGCATAAAAAGAAGCCTTGTAAGGAAAAAGGGAAGAGAATAGAGAAAGAGGAAGGAATAGAGCGAAGGGAATATGTTCTCTATATGAAGTGGGAGTCAATGATTGTCACAGGCACTTGGGTGATCACTGAGAGGTAGGAAGGCCCTGAAGAGCAGGCAGGACAGGTGGCCTACTATGTGGAAGTTCACCAGAGAAATGAATAGTTGCAGCCTACTGGCATCTTAGCAGTTACTTCTGCACATACAGTAACTAGAATCAAGGGCCAACAAAAAAGGCTGTGTAGGAGGAAACAAAGGTTCAATGAGGGAGAAGAATTTGTTGTCTTTGGATTTTAGATGGAGAAGGCTGTGTTGATTTGTGGGCCAGAAGAGAAATGCTTCCAGCTGCTCCTGAAAGCTCCAGCTGACAGCACGAAAGACCATCTGCCACTGTCTCCAATCATCCATTATCTCTGATTGGAGACAAGAGTGGAGAAACTAGTAGCTTCCCTTTAACACTACAAAATAATAGTACTATATTCCACTTTGAGAGTTACCATGGCATAGTGGTTTAACTCTTTGGCTAGGACCCCAGGAGACCAAGGTTTAAATCCCCACTCAGCCACAGAACCCCACTGGGTGACCATGGGCCGGTCACACTTAGCCCAAGAGGAAGACAATGGCAAATGTCTTCTGAACAAGAAAACCCCATGATAGGTTTGTCTTAGGGTTAGCATAGATTGGAGATGACCTGAAAGCATGCAACAATAATTCCACTTTTACTGCCATGGCTGCATCATATGGAATCCTGGGGTTTGTAGTTTGGTAGTATGGTATAGTGGTTTGAGTGTTGCATTATGACTCTGGAGACCAGGGATCCAATCCCATAGAGTCACAGAAATCCACTGGGTGATCTTGGGCAAGCCATACTCTCTCAGCCTCAGAGGAAGGCAAAGGCAAATACTCTCTGAGCAAATCTTGTTAAGAAAGACCTGTGATAGTTGTGACTCAGGGCTGCCATAAGTCAAAAATGACTTGAAGGTGCACAGCAACAACAAAGTCACTAGCACCCTCTGGCTGAGTGTCCTATCTCAGTCCCAGCAACACAGCTGATAATTCAAACAAAACCAACTGAATAGCTCCTGGTTTGTTACTTACTTTTATTCAGTAAGCAGAAGGTCAAAAATAAAGTCCAGCAGAATTTGAAGGCAAGTGAGTCCAAAGTCAGTCAAAGTAATCCAAAGTCAGGCACAAAGTTCAGCAAGGCATCCAGCAAACAGAGAAGCCGAATAAGCTCTAACAACTCCTGGAGGGGAAGGGTGGCAACTATATAGGTCAGCAGCCTAATGGAGCTGTTGCCTGAGTAATTGTTGCTGGCTATAAATTCTCTGGGATCAACATAAGCTTTCTCTTCGTTGCTTGCACTCAGCAAAGGTGGTACTGGTAAGTTATCACGTGTCTGAAGGGGCAAGACTCTCTGCTGCAGCCGGCACTGCCCCCTGTTCTGTTTGTTGCACTGTAACCTCTTCCTGTATAGTAGGTCCTAGCATGTCCCCTGTTTCAGACTCTGAATTTTCTGGAAGCAGGGCATGACACTGAGAATTCTAAACACCTCATGAAAATGTGGATCCCAGGAGTCCATAGGATGTTTCAATTGCCAATAAAATGAAATATAGTACTATAATTGTGTAGTGTGAGAAAAAAAATTGAGGAGACAATCAGGGGAATCTCAAAATATTCAAGAGCAGTGATGGGGAGAATATGGGCCACAGAATGCACACAGCACTAAGACTGTTTCTGAGACCCTCAAGATTACTCCAACAAACTATTTATCTACCTATCTATGGGCAACATCTTTTTTTAAAACAACAAAAACAACATTGCTTTAATCCCTGTTTTATAAAAGGACGCTCGAGGCCTTTTATAGACAGTGGGGCCTCAAAATCAAGGGAAAATCACCCCTCCCCTGGGAGCCAGTAGGCTTTTCTTTGTGTGTGTGTGCTTTTCTTAGAGTCAAAAAATTAGAGGGAGCAATGGGCTGTATGGTATCTTAACATTTCTACAGGATGCCAATGCACTCCCCCAACCAATCCTTAGCAGTTGCCTACTCCTGTTTGACAGGGTAGATCTGAGCCTTCTGTGGGCCAGAGCTTCTACACACTCACTGTGTCAGGTGTACCATAAAGATTGCTGAAAAATGGAAGTTGTTTGGACAATTGAAAATGTTCTCTAAAATATTCAGCATTATTATATAAAGTTCTAAGTTTTGGGATATTTCACCACTGGGAGCATCATCATTTTGGAGATATTGGAAACCAATCTATGTTAAAGGGTCTTAGGCCAATCCTCACTTCACTTCTTTAAAAATTATGCTACCTTTTTCTGCCTCTAACTGGGTGCAAACAACTAATATATAACACCATCACAGGAAAGATGCTGACAGCAGGAAGCTGGCAATGTTGTTAGACTGCCAGAAGAGAATGCTAAGATTAGAGCACTGTTAAGATTACAACCGAGAGAAGGGAAATCAGGCATATTTGACAGCAGACTTTCCCTCTTGCTTCCAAACATATCCCATCCCCAATACAAACTGATTTTCCAGTGCTAGGGAAAATGGTTTCTTCACTACAGAAACTCTAATGTGATCACAAATCTTTTTTTCACAGGGGTATCCAATTCACCCGGCTCTTATATTGTAATATTTTCTATGTAGGAGTAGGAAGAAAATCTGATCATTTCTTCAACTTGCACTGCATTCAAACTGGCTGGGTGCCAGTTCATTTAAAGGATATCCTCTGTACCTATGAACCTGTTCATATTTGAAGATCAGCTCTAAAGGCCCAGATTAAAGGCCAGCTGCTAAGATTAATTAGGTCGATGGATATAAAAACCCTAGGGACTTTTAAATTATACTTTAGGGATCCTTGAGTCTCTTTCATTCTTAAAACTTGAAGTGGCTTAAAAGCAGAAATGGAAGCCATGGTTGGCCATTTTTTTCCTGTGGCAGTACTGTTGGTTGGCCACACTTTGGTCACCTGAAACAAATAAAGTCATAGCTAGTATCTAAATAGTATGCCCCTCTGATGTAAGACATCCATCAGCAGAATGAGGGAGGAAATAATTCCCCCTGCAGCCTTGCATGCCTTCCCAATATCTGATCTGTGGTACTGGAGAATCCACACATTGAGAGTCTGTATGGAAGATGTAGGGGAGAGAGGAAGGAAAAACCATGAGTATGACATCGGATTTTATCCTATAAATTATAAAGATGAGTTAAAAATTAAGAGGGAGTTTTGGATATTTTACAATGTACCACGTTATTCCTTTGTATGTGTGTCTGTATTTATTTTATATCCCGCCTTGCTCCCAGCATGAGATTCGAGGCAGCATGCACCATTTTAAAAAACAAGGTATACATGCATACAGGTCTTTGTTACCTTAGGCTTATTCCAGTCCAACAATAATTACTGTTAAGACTGTTAATATACCCTGAAAATCAGGGAGAAACAAGGATGAATGCTGTGTCTTTTAATGGATGAACTCATATAGACAGCCCTGGTGGCACAGTGGTTAAATGCTGGTACTGCAGCCACAACGTTGTAAGTTTGAACCTGCAAGGCTCCGGGTTGACTCAGCCTTCCATACTTCCATAGATTGGTAAAATGAATACCCAGCTTGTTGGGGGCAATTAGTTAAAAGCATTGTAAACCACTTAGGGAATGCTTAGCACTGACAAGTGGTATAGAAATGTAACTGCTATTGCTATTGCTATTAATGCTAAAACAAACAGTGGCTCTCTTTGAGCAGAACAGAGCTATAATTTTATCCTATTGGTATCAGTTTATATAGGTTACTAGCTATATAATGAATACATTTTCTTTAAAAGCAAAATATATGAGACTCTTTTGAGGAGAACAAGCCTGAAAAATTGATTATGAACTTGCATAATAAGAAAAGTTTTGGCATCTAAGATTTACAGCATTCTTTGAGCCATGGATGGCTCCAAAAGTAATAGATTTATGGGCTAATAAGAAAGAGTTGATTGTAAATGCAGTACTCGAACAGAAATTATATATTTTTTTACTAGAAACCTTGTGTTCACAAAATATTCTGAGTGTTAAAGAAAATCGACATAAAATTATTTATCTCACACCTGCTTTGTTTGTTTGTTTGTTTGTTTCTTTAAAGTATTTCTGTATCACCTCCCAGTCCACAAAGGCTCCCAAGGCTATGAACAAATAAAAACCAATTAAAACAGTACAAAGATAAAAACATTTTGAAACGCATTAAAATACTCTTTAAAGACCCTAAAAACAGTCTAAAAACAATCCCAGAATCCAGTTTTGAAACAGTTAAAACAGCAATTGCAAATATATACGTAGGAGTAAGACCTAAATTGGTGATGAAAAGCAACAAACATAAATTAGCTCATATTTAGTGGATGTGTTCAAGGTAATCATCTTTCAGAAGAAAATTAAAGGTTTTTATTGAGAATGCTACATTATAGGATTCTGCTTGATTCACCTATAACACAGAATTGTTGCTGGATAAATATCAAGAACTAGCTTGACATTTCTTTATAGCTGTTAAATTATTGATAGCTACCAAACATAAAAATAGAAAAATACCTGCTATGAAAGCTTGCTCAATGAAGGGAGGGAGGAATGGTGAAAATGTCAAAATTGAAAGGATACATGTTTTTACGAGAAAGAAAGAGAAAAGCCTTTTCAATAACTGGCAACTCTTTTCAATATATGCATGTAAGATATAAACTTGACGTTGACAGGTGTAAGATTGGTGAATAAGGCCATGGTATTGCAGTGATACTTCAAATGCACTGATATTTTAAAAGGATGCTATTGGAGTATTGCACAATTAGTAGCTACTAGCATATATACCCAGCATTGTCCAGGATTTTATTTTCTCATAGGTAGTATTTGTTAGAAAGATTTGAGATCCTGTGTCTCTAATTCCCCAAACTGTTTAACTCTTGTAACCTGTAACTTTTCCCCATATTCCCTAATCCAATCTGTATTCAGAGTTATTAACATACACAAGCTGGGTTCCTGATGGAATACACTGTCCTCCTCCTTGCTACTAGGCCTCATCTCCATAGCAACCTGCTTATTCAAGACGGTCACAGTTGACTGAGGTCCACGAGCTCTCTGGCTGAGAATTCCAAAGGCCCCTCTCTAACCTGCAAACTCCAAGATTCCATAGAATCTTCTTAGGCAACCAATAATATGAGGTCTTCGCCTGACACAGACAAACAGCCAAACTTTGACTTTTATATATTAGATATATTTATACCATACAGATGCACACATGCCTACTTCATATTTATTTGATTGCAAAATCAGAGACCAATATATATTATTAGAGAAATTGTCTCTGTAATAAGCAAAGTATAATAAATAATATTAAAGAAAGAGGGAAAACTAAGCGTCAGAAACACAGATCGTGGCCGGAATAAATTAAAAGCACCATTGTTATTTGTTACTTTTTAAAGTAATAGGGTCTAACATTGTTACTTTCAAGTCTTCGAAGGAAAGTAAGATAAATATGAATGAGCTTCCTGCATAAAACATTAATCTTTACTTGCCACTTAAAAACATTTTTGCCGGAGCAGGGGGCATCATTTTCGCCTGCCCATTCAAAAAGTATTATGTTAATAATGGGTAATTTTACTCATGAGCAACAACCAACCAATTACTTTTTAGAAAAGGTAACACTAACCTGTGGACTCTTCCAGTAACATTTTGTAGTACTGGCAGAGGGGGGAGAGAGATGGGGAGGGAGAGAAAGAACCAGAGATCATGTGAAGAGGGAGGAGATAAGACAGCGCATAAGACTAAGGTGTCAGAGAGAGAGATATGCACCTGTATGAGAGAGAATGAGAGAATGTATTTCCTTATCCATTTTTTGCTTTGGCCTCACCTGCTGCTAAATTTGAAAGCACCTGGTGTGGTGTAGTGTTTTGAGTGTTGGACTAAGACCCCAGGAGACCAGGGTTTGAATTCTGGCTTAGCCATGAAACCCCACTGCGTAGTCTTGGACAAGTCACACTGTTACTGCCCTGGCTAGTCCGAGCTTTGGGGATATTAAAAGATATCCTTTTGATATTACAATTCGGCTTCACTTCTCTATTCCCTTCCACGTGCTTGCGAGGCCACCGGACAAGCACGTAAACAAGCTCGGCCGTCAATTGCCGTAATATTCAAACAACAATACAGGCAGGCCAGGAATAGCTGACTCGCTGCTTTAGGAGACCTCCAGGCAAATACTCTAATTAGGTATGCATGCAACTTACAAAACAGCCTCTGCCCCGTGATGGCAGCTTGACGGGTAAACTATACAATACCCAAGTACACTGTGTTTGCATACTGGCTACTCTATTGAGAACCTCTGCGATAACTCAATCATTCAGATTCTGACCTTTCAGAGGCTTTGTCTCCAACTCCAAATCTATTGTTTTCCCCAAGTACGGCATAGCCTGCAGTCACAATTCTCCTTATAAAAACCCTTGATTCCGAGACCTTCCTCAGATCGCTCCCGAGTTTCATCCCGCCTTGCTGCCGCTTTGCTTGGCGAGCCTCCCCTCAGCTCCACGTGCTGAGCTATATCGCACCCCAGCCTCGCTCTCTATTTTTCCAGGCTTCAGGACAGGTGAAGTATCACCCAAACCAGCAATCCCTCTAAAAATCTCTCTATACCACTCCAACCTTTATTTCTTTAGTTATCTTGTGTGAGTGTGTCGCATACACTGTTTTGCTTGTGTTTTTAATAAAAAATCATTTATTGCTTCAACTTCTGTGTGCTCCTTGACTCGACCCGACCCCGTAGACATAGGGTTCAAGATCTCACTACGTTACCCTGCCTCTCGTAACGCTAAGCCGTGCTCTGAGCTAATTTTCCCCACCTTTAGTTGAGCACATTTTGGTGTCCCTTCCGGGACCCCCAGTACACAGGGTAACAACACTGTCTCAGCCACAGAAAAAGGCAATGGAAAACCTCCTTTGAACAAATCTTACCAAGGAAACCCCATGATAGCTTTGCCTTAGGGTTGCATAAATTGGAAATGACTTGAAGGCATACAACAACAAATGCTAAGACACGGGATCCAACAGTTGGTCCCCCCTATCCAATCCTCAACAGGTAAAAAAGTTTGTCATCCGTCTTTTAAAATTACTGGTTAAGTTGGAAATATACCATCAGTTCTTTCCCCTGCTTTTTATTTCTTTTTGCATCTTCTTGCTATGCTGTATACCTTATCTGCACTGAATCATCATTTGATTCACCAATTTGATTCACAAAAGTGATTGACACTACTTTAACCACTAACACTTCATCCTGTGGAACCCTGAGGATTGCAATTAGGAGAGGTACCTAT
Source organism: Cyclura pinguis (assembly GCA_030412105.1). Taxonomy (NCBI): domain Eukaryota; kingdom Metazoa; phylum Chordata; class Lepidosauria; order Squamata; family Iguanidae; genus Cyclura; species Cyclura pinguis. The sequence continues at coordinate 258,521,416 of CM059601.1, read as the reverse complement.
AATTCTCTAGTGTTACAGTACTTCAGATTCTTGGCAGAAATTCCAAGCATCTCATGAAAGTGCAGATAAACAGGATAAATCCATGGCACTAATAGTGGTATTGAACTGTTATAATTGTGCAGTGTGGATATATGGCCGGAATCTTTTTTTCTGCAGTGGCACTGGGAGTAGACTGTCAATAAGACTGCAGAAAGTAGGCGAGAAAAGCTGGGCTCTATCATCTTCTCACTACATGAATAGTTCAGTGATCCCAGACTGTCAGGTCCCAGACAGGGAAAAAGGTGGGGGAAAAGAGCCAAGTTCCTGTGTCATGAACAAATTGGGTTGCTCGGTTGAATATAGGAGAGGGCTCCTGTACCTTTAATTGTTAACAGATCCTGGAGGAGGAAGACACAGTATAAAGTTGCTCCAGAACTATGTGATGTCTCCTCCATCACCCCCCAACCCACCTTGTAGTTGCTGCGTCTCCCCACCAACATGGCCATTTATTGGATGGTGGAGAGGAGCGGGGGTGAAGCATCCCACTGTGTTCCTATAGCTAGATGCACAGCACTGGATGACACCAGTGTCATGTGTCCAGCTATAGGAACACAGCTGGACACTTCTCCGCCACCCTTCCCAAATCTTCATCAGTAAGCAAACAAACATACTGGAGAAGGGGGTGCAGCAGCTAAAAGGTGCACTGGAGGGTAACAGAGGCTTCACTTATTTCATTTTGGTGGAACTATCTTGTTCCAAGATCTGTTAACATTAATGATAGAGAAGCCTTGCCCTATATTCGACATGAAAACCCTATGAACCAGCAATGTGCTTTTATGAGATGGAAATATCTCATGTAGCATCTTGGCCTTCTAGAAAACCAGACTGGTCCTTTCCCGCATCCCACAAATACTTCCTCCTCTCCCTCACCTCACTGCCCAACAGCCCTTCTTCAAATTTACTCTCAAGAATAGCAAGTGCTCTCTGTTCAAGGACCATTCATGTTCCACCATGTGGAACAAGATGGTTAGCAACTGGACAGAAAACAGAGAGGGAAGCAGAGAGAGAGAGAGAGAGAGAGACAGGGAGTGGGTTACTGTACTTCAGTTTCATGAACAGATAATATTAAGGCAGAATTAAATACGGCCCTGAAACCAGTGTTCCATATTTCTGCTGCTTTGGGTTTCCATGGAAACAAGAAGCTTCAGGCTTTAATTACAACAGTGACTTTAAGAAGAGTGCGAACTCCTCTCACCCTCTTTCTTTCAAGGACACCTCTCTGTATGTTGTCTTACCAAAGGCTAATATTAGGTTCTGGAATAAATTATATGCCATACTCTGTGTACCATAAAGAGGGAGTGGGATGAAAATTAGTCTCTCTCTCTCAAGATAAATTCTGCCATCTAAATATATTACGGAGTTCCAGGAACAATATGCAACTCATATTTATGTTGCCTGTGCTGGCCCAAAGTGAGAGGCAAAGATATTTGTATGATACATCACTACGAGCACTGCCCAGTTCTCCTTGAAGCAAATAAACCTGCAACTAAGGGTTAGAAACCTTTTAAAATAAATTTCTACCCGACACTGTTATACAGTCATCTCTCCACATTCGCTAGAGTTAGGGGCACAGGACCCCCGTGGAAGTGAAAAAACCATGAATAACTCTGGGCCCTCCCAAACTGTATTTAACACACAAAAAAGTATGAAAAGTATTCAACACACTGTGGATTCCTCTGAGGCATCACAAGGCAGAAGTGGGGGGCTGGGGGGGGGCTTCCTGCCACCTCCACTGCTGCCCCACACAATTTTTAAGAGAGACTTATGAGCCATGTTTGCAGTTTTGTAGTCTCATGAGGCCTGCAATCCCTATTAAAAATGGCATAGGGAGGCAGCAGAGGTGACAGCAAAGAATCTGTGAATAATCAAATCCGCAAAAGTGAGACCTGCAAATGTGGAGGCCTGACTGTAGTGCTATTACTCCACTTTCAACATCCTGTGGAATTCTGGGGTTTGTAGTTTCCTGAGGCCAAAGAGCTCTCTGGCTGAGAATTCGAAACACCCCTCCCTAAACTGCAAACCCCAGGATTCCATAGGGTGTTGAAAGTGGAATAATAGCACTATAACAGTGAAGGGCGGAAATGGCCTTCATAAACCTAAATGTCCACAGAGCTGGGAAAAGTTGCTTTGTTCAATCATTGTTTCAGAAGCTGATAGTTATTCTAGGAGTTAGAGTTCAAAGAAGTAACTTTTCTGAGCCTCTCAGGATGCCCTAGTGATAGAGGAACTCCTCTTGGTTTACCTATTAACTTGCTTTTTACAATCTTTCCATGTAAGTCCTGAAACAAACAGCTTTGGTCTTTTTGGCACGCATAAAAGAAAAAATAATTAGAACAGAACAACTGTACCGATAAACAAGCTCCCTGGATCATCCCATGAGCCTATCATTCCTTATGCTTCACTTCAATCTGAGCCAACCCAAACCTACCTTGACAGTGGCAGCAGCCTTTCTCTTTCCTAAATCCTCCTGGATGTAATAGTCCATATTTAAGGAGATATGCTTTGAAACTCTACTATCAAGTCAGTTTAGGAAAAGAGAAAGGAACATTGGAAATTGGAAAAATATTGGAACATTGGTTGGATTCAGTGACAGCAGTGGCCAAACTTTAAGATGAGTCTTTTTGAAAATCTGGAAGGGCCTGGGCTTGCCTTATATTCCTCTAGGGTCCCGCATTTCAAACTGGGGATGTTTGGATTCTGAATATCCCCAAAGTAACCTTCATCACCAATGTGGGGTTCTGTGCTGATTAATAAAATTCATATTTTGGACACAGTCTCATAACTGTTTTCCTTGTTATATGAGATACATTAGAACAGTCTTTTCCACAACTGGACACACTCCAGATACGTTGGACTATATCTCCCAATATCTACCAGTAAGCATGTTTTCGCCTCAGAGGAAGGCAAAGGCAAGCTCCCTCTGAACAAATCTTGCCAAGAAAACCCCATGATAGATTTGTCTCAGGGTCGCCATAAAATTGGAAATGACTTGAAGATACACAGCAGCCATATCACTCGTGCTTTTTCCGCATTTACCTTTAGATGTTGTGTAACAAATAAAAAGGGAAAACTGAAGCTGATGCTGACCGAGGAGGCTCAATCTAGGATTCTCACCTAAATTGTAGTGTGTATATATGTGTGTGTGCGTAAAACAGAAATAGTTCAGTTTGACTAACAATGTTCCAAGCTTATGCTTGCTCTCTCAATTCACTTGTCAAAATTAACACTGCTGAAGCAAGCAGGCATATCAAAGGTGTTAAAACTCACTGGAATTTGGAGCATAGCCATTGTTATATACTTTCATAATACAGAAAATGCATCATGTTGGTAATATAACACACAAAATGGTACACAGTATGAAAAAAGGGAAACAGCGCTGAAGAGGAAGGAGACAAACACTGATAATGTTCAAGTAGGAGCCTAATGCTGTTTACAGAATCTAATGCCAGTAGTAAAATCATAATGAGCAAAGAAAAAAACAAAACAAAAAAATCCCCAGTTGAACTGTCAATTTTAAAGCAAGATAGAAAAGTACTTCCTACATGTCTATGACATTAGGATAATATATTCAACCCAAATTAAAATTCCTGAGTTGTAATAAAGACCTCAGCTACATATACCCATTCTGAAGTTCTGAATTTGGAAGCACGAAAATGCTGGATGAAAAGTCAGTTGATACTTCTTGCACAAGTCCTGCCAAACTGTTTGTCGATGTACCAGATTAAGCAAGGAACCTTTGCAAATGACATAGTAAGTAGGTCTAGAACTACTTCTATGAGGTATCACTATTCTGGAAAGTGATGAGCTATTGCGGACTCACTAAGGGGTGTAGCTATGGGGGGATGAGGGTACTGACCCTCAAATAAGAATTCTGCTCCCCAATTTTCAGCCCCCAGACTTCTAGCATTGCAGAGTTAGAGATGTTGAAAATCATTCTATCTAGAACTCTTATATCTGTATCTCTGCCTGCTTCTTTTCTACATTGTATTTGTTAATGTCTCCTTTTCTGTGGGGAAGAGAGAAAAAAGGCCTTTTTTGTGATGCTGAATTTTAGTAAGCACTCTTCTATTAGTGGCAAAGGGGAAACTGGATTTTCTAAAAAGAACTGGGGAGGCAATATTTTTCATCCCAGTTCCAGATGGGCAGCTGATACCACTAGAAATCAAAAGATAATATACCATTATTCCAACTTTTCCCTAGTGGATTTTTTATGGCTAAAACATATGGAAGCAGTGTGAGAAAAAACATAAAGATAATAAATGGGAGATTACACAGTCTTTGGACACACATACCTATAACATAAACATGCCCGCCAACATTTCACTGTGGCATATTTGGCCAAACAATATCAGAATGTGGTCAAGATGGCAAATGTTATTAATGAGGAAGAACTAAGAGAGGCTGCAGGGGTGTATTTTTGCCTGACCCTAAGGGGAAAGGAAAGGTTAACTAACTAACTAACTAATTAATTATCCCATCTTTCTCCCAATATGGAATTCCCAAAAGCAAGCAGTGCAGTAATACTGCTGAAGCTAAGCAGGCTTAGAATTGGTCAGTGCCCTGGTAGGAGACCACTTGGGGACTCCAGGTAGGCCAATGAGTTCCATCATGGAGGAAATGTGCTACTTAACTGTAAGTAGCTGCCTTGGATCTTATTTGGAAGAAAGGTGGAATATAAATTAAATAATAAAATTTTAAAAATACATAAATAATGCAAGAGCAGGGAAAGTGCAGCTTACAGGTCACAGGGGGTCACTGAACCCCATTTTTATTGATCTCAAAAGTCCTCTGGAAGCCCCCCAAAGATACAGTGGTTTGCTTTGCCCCCATTCCTTTGCTATGGGTGAAACTTGGCTAAAGATGATGACAGGGAGGGAAGCCACATCATTTCCAGTATGCCACCATGTGCAAAGCTGGCCCATAGGAGAAAGTGGAAGAGTAAAAGCTGTAAATAAGCCAATAAACATCAAATTGCAGATAAGCAATTAAATATCTGAGTAATACAGGAAATAAATATCTAAGTTTCTGTATCACAGGCTTATTAAAAAGAAATACAGCACTTGGAAAAGTATATGAAACAGTATACCACATACAGAACCACAGAAGTAAAAATGTACTGTTTATTCATCACACTGCATGATAATCACTCACTCTACAACAGAAAGGAAAATAAAAGGCCATACCTTATTCAATGCATGCTCACCAATCCAATGGAATTGTTTTTAAAAAGCCGCAATGTAATCTTTAAATATAAAATAAGTTCTTCTGCATGCTCAAGCAACTCCAGCTCAATTCAGTAAGATCTCTTACACATTAAGAAAATGTCCCCACCCACATTTTCCCAGAATACTTGGATGGGCAGAATTTTCTGCTTGCAATCATGTAATTAAAAGAAAAGGAATAATTAGCCAAAACTGATTCCTTCTCACTGACCAAGTGAGTCTGAGGAGGCAGGATGGTAGAAAAAAAAACTGCTTTTGCTGGAATTTGCATGCATGGAATTCTAACTACTCAAAGGACACTAGGTGCTCTTTGGGATTACAAAGTCTAATGTGGTCAGTCAAGCCCTTAGCTTTTATATAAGTGCATGTGCTTCTAAAGATCAGAAGAAACAGAGAAGGTTTTGTTAATCATTATTGAAATGACAGCATCAATCCTTTTCTCCTGTTAATAATCAAACTTTCAGAAGAGAAGACCTTTACAAAACAATTTGTTTAATTGACTCAATAGTAGTGACTCAATAGTAGTATCGCTTATGCTCATTTTTACGCTGCCTTACTAAAAACTCACACCAATCATTAGATGCACTTAGTCTGAATAGGAGAGGCCACAGTATGCAATGCATGCCCTTTGAACTTCTGCTTTCATCAGACAACCATTAAGTCTCTCAAAGTGTATTTTTTTCAGGGGTCGTGTGGTGTGGTGTGAATCATCTAAGTATGCTCTCTCCATTGAGAAAGCCCTATGCCCACTTTAAAATAAGTGAGTCAAAGAGATTAAATTAGAGTATAAGCACTGTCACAGACAAAATATGAGAGGGATCAAGTTATTCCATGAAAGAGCAATGGGTATATGCAGTCTGTGGTCTCTTTCATACGAGATAGTACTACTTCCATACTACAACATGTTGGACTTTGATACCACTTTAACTATCATGGTTCTGTCCTATGGACACTGCCAATGAGGTCTAAGTGCCTCACCAAACTACAAATCCCAGGATTCAGTAGGATGCAGCCATGACAATTAAAGTAGTATCAAAATGCTATTAGTTGTGCAGTGTGAAAGAGACCTGAGGGCTGCTTCAGGCATCAGGCGATCATGTAGGGTCAGCTTCCCAGCTCTTCCTTTCTGGCTAGAGACGGGCCAACCGAATCCGTGAATCCTTGAATCCTTGGGAAGGATTCGAGATTCGCGGATCCGAATCTCTGGGATAAAACAGGTGAATCGAATCGTTCAAATCCCTGCAAGCCCCGGGGCCTGAGCTGGCACAAGCGCCCCAGATCAGGCCCGCACAGGTGTGGAAGGCCGGCGAGAGCCATGTCCCTGCACGCCCCAGGACCTGAACTGGCACGAGCGCCCTGGATCAGGCCCACACGGGCTACGTCCCTGCATGCCCTGGGGCCTGAGCGGGCGTGAGAACTCCAGATCAGACCCACACAGGCGTGCTGGGCTGGCGAGAGCCGCATCCCTGCATGCCCTGGGGCCTGAGATGGTGCAAGCACCCTGAATCAAGCTTGTTCCTGCTGCCTGCCCCTGTGGCTGCCTTCCTCTGCAAGGTAATTATTTTCTTCTTCCTATTCTTTTGACTTGAGACTGGAGGGTAGGGATTGGGACTGGACTAGAGGCTGGTGTTAGTTTGTTTTTGTTAAGTGCCTTCCTTGTTTTAGGGTTTGAGACTGGACATCAGGGAAGAGAATTGAGATTGGGCTAGAGGCTGGTGATTTTGTTTTTTTTATTTTTTTAAAGTGCCTTCCTTGTTGCAGGACTTGAGACTTGACTGGAAAGTACAGTGTTCTTGAGATTTCAAGGACAGCTGAAAAAGATTCCTTTGCATAGCTCCCTTGCAAACCTCTTTCATACACAATTCTGGGGTTTGTAGTTTTACAAGGTGTCAGAGCCTTCTCTTCCAAAGTGTGCTGGTGCATCATCAGACTACAAACCCCAGCATGCCATAAGGAGCTATGCAAAGAAAAGCCAGTTTTGACTTGGATTATCTCTGTACTGTAGTATTTGGCCCTGTTTACACAGGCAGGAAAATGTGGGATTAATAATCCACATTTTCCTGTCTAGGTAGAAAGGGCCTTCATGTCATTTTCAATCTGGGGAGATCCTGAGGCAAAACTATGACAATTGTCCTGATTTCTTTTCTTTCAATTTCCAGATTTCTTCAGAGGGAGATTTGCCTGTGCCTAGGCTTTTGCTAAGGCTGAGAGAGTGTGTCTTGCCCAAGATTATCCTTGCCCTTTTTGCTTTGTTTTGTTTTGTTTTGTAATAGTCAATCCAGGAGATGGCATCATCTTGAACATCCTTCAACATCTGGAGCTACTTCCAAATTACATGTAATTCTTAATAAGAAGTATATGGGTATGTTTTCCTGAAAGTGGAAACTATTATTTAATTTGTTTTTCATTAAACAAAGATGTCAAATTCTGCTTCAAAACACTTTTCAGTAGAAGTGCTTTGTTTCCCTTGTTTTTTAAACCCTTTTTTAAAAAAGGATTCGAAAGATTTGAGATTTGTGAGATTCGTGGATTTGCAGATCCTTCCAGGGATTCAGAGCCGGTTTCAGATTCAGAAAACTCTGGATTCGTCCCATCTCAATTTCTGGCTGTTCCCCACTGGTGACAGACAAACCTACGTAAGCCATACTACCTGTCTCGGGCCCTTCAAACTAGCCTGCTGCTTCAGTTGTGGTGAAGCTATCGCATATCCCTAATAAAGGGAAGTTTAGTTGCCAGTCACATCAGCTTCTGTACTGGGAATAAGCAGTGGCTGCCATCTTATCCTTTGCAGTAGCAGGTCTTGAGCCACCACTGGTGACGCGCAATGGTCCCAAATCCCTCAGTGATATTCTAAGTCTCTTTCCAGAATATCCAGTTGAAATATTTAGTCTTTAACAAAATATAAACATAGAGGTAGAGAACTTCAGTACCTGCCTACAATGAAATCCAAGCAACTCACAAAACTACATATCCCAGGATTCTACAGGATGAAAGCACAATAGTTAGAGTGGTATGAAACTGATACAATTGTGTTGTTTAGATTCACCCTAGTATTTCATTAAGGTAAGTACTTAATAGGAAGTAAATATGATACTATTGTATGAAGTTCTGGCCAATGAATGCAAGAGTAACCCGTATTACTGATGACCTTTTGACACTTTGTCTTTTAATAAATCTTCTATTTATATAGAACTTGCTTTACTAACAGGACAATTCTATGCATGTTTATTCAGAAATACCCCCAGTGATTCAATGGAGTTTGCTCCCAGGTAATTTTGCAAAGGATTGCAACTTAAGTAAATTTAAATAGTGGGTTATAAGCTGTTTTGCAATGATTTATGAAGATCTGATTTCAGTTATATCACCTCCTGCTCTAAAATCTATCACACCTCTGCTAGAGAAATTCTCCCCTAAGGACCAGAGACAGCCTGCGATCTATGACAAAGAGGTGCTCTCCCTGAACTAGACCACAGGTTGCCAGTGGCAAAGATGAGCATGAGCCCTCAGAGTTAGGACAACCAGCTGATTACGGACCTTCAGGGGTACAGGCCAAAGAGGGATACATCCTAAGACTGAAGGAGCCCTGCCCAGAAATCAGAAGATGAGGCAGAACCTCTCTCGTGGCTTAAGACTACACCAGTAGTTAAAAGCTTTGGAATAATGGATTCCACATTCAGAGAGCCCTCTTCCAAGTGAAAAGCTTTGGACAAAATGCCTATAGCTGTGCTTTGGATGGGACTTACAGAGATTAGCTTTATAAGCCTCACTCATGGGCAGGGTAGAATGGTGAAAACAATTATTAGCAACTGGATTGATTTCATTGTAGCCTTCTCCTGGATCCTTTGATGTTTGCTCTGACAGGGCCCTATTTTGTTCCTGAACCCTGTTTTCTGTTCCTCTTAGTTGGACTCTGCCTGTTTGAAACCAAGATGGCTCTGGACTCTGATTTTGGATCATCCTTGCCCAACACACCTTCTGCTGGTGGAACTCCAACAGCTCAAATCTGGGCTGTTTCTGGTCTTGTTCCTGGAATATCCTTGCCTCAACTGCTGCTTTGGCTTGACCTCTACCAGCTTACATTGTACCTGGAATGTACCTAGTCTGGAATAAGCCATAATGCCTACAAAAGATTTATCTGGATGCATATTGCAACATTAGGAGCAGACAACCTAGTGACTTCCAGATGCTATTGAATTATAACCCCCATAATTCTTGACCTATGGCCATGCTGCCTGAAATGCACAGGAGCTGCAGTCTAAAATATCCTTAAGGGCATTAAATTATCTGCCCTTTTGCATCACCATCTGTCTCTTGGTCTAGATATAACAGATTGGGATGAGTATTTCTACAGCTATGTAGCTGTGGGAATCCCATATCTCTACATCATACAGGATTTGTTTGTTCTGAATCTAGAATACAAAGTTTCCAATATTTTCTGCCTCTCTAGCTCATGTGTAGCAAAACAGAGAAGCTCACTTTCTAAAATATCCTTCCCATCATTCCCAACAACAGCAGCAAAATGGCCATGGTAACTGATACAGGCCTGGTTTTAATAGAGTTTGATTTATCTTCACTGGAATATTTTTGAAGTTACTCTTATGGATGCCATTCATTGAAAATGGTTATATATGGATTCGCCACTCACATACATTTCCTAGGAGCGCTTGAAAACAAGATGCTGATATTTTGGCCTAGGTTCAGCTGAGAGACAAATTAGTATTGATGTTTAGCTACTGAAATAATATTTTCCATATGCAAGCTTTCATGAAAATTATGCCCAGGAAGTGTTCTAGAAAAGTACTCTTCTAACCTGATATGCTATTGATTTTTACATCAAAAGAGGTCCAAAGTCTAACATGAAAAGTATTCTACAAAGTAAAACACAGGGATTAATCTTAGTCCCCACCTAGAGTAGACCCAATGAAATCAATGTGATTTACACCAGTGTTTGTTAACAACACTATTCATTTCAGTGGCTAAACTCTAACAAAAAGTAAGATTCAATTTAGTCTTCAGGTCAGAAACAAATCTTCCACACCTTTTTTTTTTAAAATTCTTGGCCACAAAGTAAAATCAAGACGAATTAAGACGAACAAACTAGGAACAAATCATTTATGTGATCTAAACCAGGCAAGCAGAATTTGCTTTTCCTGTTGCTTTTTCCCGCCAGCTCACTGAAGGATTTCTCAGGATAGAAAGCTCAGTGACAAAGCATCTTAACCTCCTGGCTGGAAACTACAGGCTGTTAGTTATACAGACTCTAAAACCCCTTCTGTGCTAAGGATTGTTGGATACACAAATGGAATCTGCAAATGCAGTTTACAGTCTATGTCAGCAGTATGGTCCACTGGGCAGCTAATGAGCAACAGCCAACTCATAGAGCATTTTGATCTGGCCACACTGGAGTGAATGTGACAGAGGTAGAAAGTAATAGAGTCATGGGCCACATGGAGAACAAGAGTGGTGACAATCACCTTGCTGAACATCCAGTGTTTTCAGTTTTGTTGTGTCCTTTCATCTCAGTGGCTGTTGCACCTGATTGTCACACTTCCCCTTCATTGTCTTGTCCCATTCACTCTGACAGCAGAGATGGAGAAATGTGGAACTTCCAGATATCATTGGACTGCAGCTCTCATTAGACTGCCCAGAGAACAACCACTGAATAACCAATAAAATTATAATGTTGAAGGAATACTATAATTCATAGTATGGCCTAAATCCAATTACTGGCCCCAATTAGAGTAGACCTATTGAAACAATGTGATTTACTTAAATAAAATTCAACAGTTGATTCAATTGTCTTGCTCTGCTTGCATTAACAACTGGATTTTGGTTTATGAAGGGAGAAACAAACTGTAAAAGCATTTTATTTAATACAAAGAGCAAACAAAATAGGGTGGAGAAATAGAGATAGGGTGGAGCTGGGGAAGTTAATGCTTTTTAAAAAAGAGTTATCTTACTGGATTAAAAACTCATAGGAGAAAAAAAAGCTCCCAGAAATTACAAAATTCAGCAACGTAGTTACGCAATGTAAAAGGGAATAAAATGGTATCAGTGTAAAGGCTTGTGCTGCTAGGATTGTATTGGTTGAAAACAAATGCATTATCTTAAACTCTGACAGGTCCACTGATGCAAAAGAAATACATGAACAAAGAACACGTGACACTCTTCAATGTTCTTTTAAATAGGAACCATGTTTGGAAAGATTAGCAAGCCTTTATGCAACTGCACTATCAATATTAGAGGCAGGATTTTAAACATAGCCTGCAGATAGGCGTCTTAAAGGCAAATGGCCATTAGATGATTATGTAAACTCATGTCTCTATCCGGGGGAGAAAAAGAATGTACAAATTAAGATAATGCTGCATTTGTCAAGTCAATAGCTAGGCATGATACATCCCCTTATTTCAATCTTCATAATTCTATATGCATGAAAAGCATTAAAAGGTTTCTAAGAAAGCATTTGTCAGATCAAACAAGGGTCCTCCCCTCCACCTTCTCATATCTACTTTCTATGTGATGTGTTTCTCACTCTTAATAAGCTATTCACTATTTCAGGCTATTTTCCATTTTATTCACAGGCTCTTTTCAAATAAAGCAAAACATTGTTTTAAACAAATGTCAACAGAATAAAAGAAAAGAATGGTACGCTAAGCCTGTCTCATCATGGAAAGTATGATTACCGCTTCCTATTGAATGGCACCAGCAGAACAGTTGTAGCTCCTTGGAAGAACTCAAAGCTTGAAAGTTTCCTTTTTGGACTGCATCTCCCCAAATCTCCAAGACAACATATGCTCACTAGGGCATTTGGGTGTAATCAAAAAACGGGACAGTTTTTCCAAGCTCTGGTAGAGCTTGTGGTTTGAATGCTGGAGGTCACAGATTCAATCCTTTGAATCTCCAAGTAGAGCTAGGAAAGACACCTGTCCAATCCTACAGGGCCATTAGCAGTCATAAGCAGGTGATAAGCAGGTATTACACTGGAGAAACAGGGGCCTTGACTAGACCCCCATCAACCCTTCAGGGGCCACACTGTTGATCCTGAATTCAGTTGTTCTCAAAGTTCTCTGAAGTATGTTAACTACCAAAACTCTGTGGCAACTGCAGCACTTCACGATAGTGGAGGAATATCCCAAAGCTTCCTCCAACAGCATAGAGTCCTCCTAGCCTGTTTGATAGAGGATCTCCATTCTTGCTGAAGAACCTATTTTTGACATGTTTTCTACCTCTGATGCAGACTGTACTGAGGTAGAGGAACCAACTGTTGGCTTGAAAAAAGATAGCTTCCATGCTACTCCTGAAATAGATGAATGGTTGATTAATAGAATTTATAACATTAGATGACTTAACTTCTGCAATGAGGGGTGAGATGCAGGGGAAGAATGAAAGAGAAATGGCACCAATAGAAAATTATGTGAAGCAAAGCTGGGCATTACATAACTAAATAATGATAGAATAGGATGAAGCAAATAGCGAAACTATAGTGGAATGAGAATGAGGAAGGAAATTAAGCAAGAGGCATGCAAAATTGACGATGTTGGAATCTTTCATGAGTTGCTGGCAAGCCATCAGGGACTGTACAGATATAGAGGAAACTTATAGGAATAAAATTGTCAACCAAAACAAGAGAATGTGGGAAGTGGATAATATGTACCTAGAATGCAGACAAGGATTAATTAAAGATAATCAATTGAATCTTTGTAAAGACAAATAGACGACCCTTATCGAAATTGTATTAACAAATGTAATTTAAAAAAGTTCGAAGAACTGCATTTTATGAAATTGAAAATCAAATATTGCCATTAAAATTGAGTACTTATAAATACTGAATAATTTTAATAAAAATAATTAAAAAAAAGGAAAGAAAAAAGATAGCTTCGTTTATTCTCTCACACAGCTGTTAAACCACACAGAGACCTTTGCATTTGGCCAACAGCAAAATCATTTGTAATTTACAGGAACTCTCCTGAACACAATGTACTTCAAGGCTAAAGTCTAGGATGAGAGAGGTCAAGTAAAACTAAGTGGAAACTCGTAATACTGGAAATGCAAGAGTGATTTTCCCTAACAGATGCTGATTCATATTCTACATTTACTTTTTAATCTCGCATGACATCATGACACCAGATGTTAAAAGCTTTTTTGCTTCATTACATTAAACAAAAGGTTATGTTCTTTTAGAAACTGCTTTAGGAGGAAACAGAAAACCTCCAGCATAGCCTTACCTAGTAATTTATTTAATCTTTAAAAACAAAACAATCATATTAGAAGCAAACTTGAAATAATACCCTAAACCAGTGACAGCAATTGTGTGGTTCTCCAGAGGTTACTGAACGGCAGCTCCCAGCCTGCCTCACAACTGCCTATATTGTCTAAAACTGCTGGGAAATGCAGTCCAACAACATCTGAAAGGCTGCTCAAATTTCAATTCTGCTGTAAAACATAGTATACACATGCAGCAGAATTGAGAAGGGGGGACAAATTATGTCAATTCAGACCAGTAGAAAAGGCCTCTTTTTTAATTTAGTACTGGCATGACTTGTTTGTAACACCCGGCCTTTACTTTGTAGCAAAGGAAATTTCCAAAGTGTTTTCAGTAGCAGCCCACCTAAAATAAATTATACAAATAACGGCCTGGATCACTGAAGCCAGGCTACCTTTGTCCATGTAGTCATAACATCCCATCATAAGCCAGACAGCACTGTTATGACCTTCAAAGGCCACTTTTTAAATACCTCTTCCTGTTAATTTCAAAACAAGCAAAAATCTAGTAGAGACAGAATAGACTGGATTAGAACCTTTCGCTGCTGTATCATTGTTTTTTTCCTTCCAGGGAATACTCAAAAAATTATCATTCTGTTCCATCCCCCAATTGGCAACTGAAGTGTTAAAGCCCATTCTACCACCTCATTTTTCTTCATGCCTCCCTTAGTATGAAGCAAATGGAAAACTCTCCCTGTTGTTGTTATGTACCTTCAAGTCAATTCTGACTTATGGTGGCTCAATCACAGGATTTTTCTTGGCAAAATTTATGCAGAAGACATTTGCCATTGCCTTCCTCTTAGGCTTAAAATGTGACTTGCCCCAAAGCCACCTGGGGCAAGTGATGTAGACTCGAGTCAATAGACTCAGACTCAAGTCAGACTTAAGTCACTTCAGTGACTCGACTCTGCAATCAATGATGCACTGACTCGATTCAACTCTACTCGAGACTTGAATATTTTTAATGACTGACTTGCTGACCTCAGTTCAATAACATAACACATTCATCCAGAAACCTTATGACTTTGAACAACACCTCCATCTCTTTTTGCCTACTGGTCACATGGCAATCTGTCTCAAGCCCAAAGTGTGGGCTCATTTCTCAGAGGGGAACAGCAAATGGGCTGGCAATGGGCTTGAGGCAGGCTTGAGGTCTGCTCAGCGGTCTGTCCTTGCTGCATATTTGAGGAATCTTCTAAAACTTTTCCTAAGAGCAGAAGACAAGACTCACCCACAGAGTCCAGGGTGCATTTCTCAGAAGGGAACAGCAAATTTGTTGGACAACAGGCTTAACGAGGAAGGGCTCTTCCTTCTCAAGCTTTTGAAGCTTCAGTAATGGGGAGTAAGCAGGATCCTACTCTCCACTTCTGAAAAGTCATCCAGCTTCAGAAATGGAAAGCAAGAAGGATCCTGTTCCCCACATCCAAAGCTGCAGATGGCAAAATCACAAATGTGATGGGCTGACTCTGCTTAAATTGTTAAAACTGACTTTATTTGGCTTTTGGTGGGGGTATAAAGTTGACTTCTAGACTTGAGACTTGACTTGAGACTTGGAGTAAAAGACTTAAATATATCACTGCTAGGGGGTTTCCATGGCTGAGTAGAGATCCAAACCCTGGTCTTTCAAAGTGTTAGTCTAGCACTCTAGCTGCTATTCCACACTTACTCTCTAAACCCTTCCTCTCTGCACCCAGTAATACAGACATTAGAGAGATTTCCAGAAGTTATAATATATTCAAGGAAAAAAAAATCAAGAGATGTGAAAGCAAGTAGATGAGGGAAGCACTGCCTATCCATTCATTCAAACACAGAACCGATCCCATCCAAACAGCTCAGAATAATTCAAAGTCTGGATATTTTTTTTTAAAGTCTAAATGTACAAATAAACCAATCTAAATGGAGGTTTATCATGCTTTTGGACAACATGTTAGAGATGAATGAGAATTTCAATTTAAGGCACTTTTTATATTTAAAAAGATTACAAAGAATGTCAATTCTTTAATATCTGAGTCATCAAATAATTGAGGTGTTGTTTTAATGTGAATGTGGGAGAAATCAATGACTGGCAGTTAGTCTACCCAGGCCCAGGCATTTTGAATGTTTGCCTCTTAAAAGTCAGGATTCCCATTCTTGTGTATTCAACAAACTTAGTGCTTATATTAGGATTACCACCTCTTTTCCTAAAAGGGTTCCTCTTCTTTTAATACACATGTGGCAGCCAGGAACAATGTGGTATTCATCAACTGAATTTGACCATTGTTGATCGGCATCAGTTTAGTTTCACTTTGCTTTTTATAAGAAGTTACCAAAATTCACAAGTATCTTCATATCAGAGACAGAAAGCACTTGAAGATGAGAAAATCTCAGTGTGGAACACCTTTCCATAACCAGCTGCCACACATCACAAATTCAGTTACCTGTTGTTGTTGTTGTTGTTTTAATCCCTTGCATCAGTGCCACACAATTAAATGCCGTCTTTTTAAAAGGAGCCCTGGTGACACAGTGGTTAAATGCCGATACTGCAGCCACAAGGTTGTCAGTTTGATCCTGCCAGGCTCCAGGTTGACTCAGCCTTCCATCCTTCCACAGGTCAGTAAAATGAGTACCCAGCTTGTTGGGGGCACTTAGCTAACAGATTGTAAGCCGCTTAGAGGGCACTTAGCTGATAAGCGGTATAGAAATACACATGCTATTGCTAAAACAAACCATGCCTCTGCTGGAATCTACACTTAGTGGTCAGTTTCCAGCGTTTAGTATGAAGATGTACATACATACCTAAGTAGCATGTTAAACACTACTCTACCAAGATGGAAAAGATGATATGAAACAAAGGAGCAACAAGCAAGCAAGATTCTAGATTTAGTCTTTCATCAACTTTCACACATTTCTACTCAGCACTCTGTCTCAAGTGAGATGCTCAGTATTCTTTAGGATATTTGTGGATTTTTCTTTCCCTTTCCTACAGCTATTTCCTACTACTGAAAACTTGGGGCTAACCTCCTCTCTTATGTGCATGTGCTATGACCTAGGTACTCAAGCAAGGGCAACTGAAGGCCTGAATTGGTATAAGTTCAGGTCCAGGTTAACTGAAGGACCATATTCTCCCGTATGAACCCACCTGTGTTTTGAGATCTGGGGAAGCCCTTCTCTCTGTCCCAACACCCTCGCAGGTACATCTGGTGAGAGCATGGGAGAGAGTCTTTTCAGTGATTGCTCCCAGGTTGTGAAACTCCCTTCCCAAAGAAGTTAGGTTGGCACTCTCCTTGCTATCTTTCTGGAGCAAGTGAAGACCTTTTTGGTTTCAGCAGGCCTTTGAGGATTGATATTGCTTAGGGGAAAATAAGCATTGTATAATATGCTGGATTTTCTATTTTCTCCCTCTTTTTTTTTTAAATAGTGCATGTTTTCAACTGATATTAATTTTTTAATAGTTTAATTACTTACTCACTTTTATATGCTATAAATTATTAACTATGTTTGTTCTAAATGTTGTAAGCCATTTTGAGTTCCAACCCTGGAAAAAGGTGGGATGACGACAATGAGGGGAGGACAACAATATAATAATAGCTGTATATCACTTACAATCTAATCCTATCAAGTTGCTCTGCCTGTGGTGATAAGAAATTGTAACAGCCATGACTAAGAGGTACGTGATGCTGCTTTCACTATACTGGTTCCAGATTAGACTGTAGGTGCAAGTTTGTGGGGGGGGGGGAGGACCTCAGGTTTAGAGTCACTTGAGAGAACAGAAAGCAAAAAACCTACTTCTAAAAAACATTATGTAAGAAAGAAGTTCCACCAGTATGAGCTTCGTATGTATAGAGATTTGTATTTTCATTTTAAATATGGAGGACTATTGTAATGGTTGCTACCTAGAGTAGAATTCTGAAAAGCTGCAGTCCAGCTTAAGGAAGAATAAGGCCTGGTCTACCACAAAGGAGACTTGGGCCATTTCTGCACTATACCATTACAGTGCTATTATTTCATTTTTAACATCCTATGGAATCCTGGGGTTTGCAGTTTAGGGAGGGGCATTTAGAATTCTCACACAGAGAGCTCTTTGGCCTCAGTGAACTACAAACCCCAGAATTCCGCAGGATGTTGAAAGTGGAATAATAGCACTATTACAGTGTAGTATGGAAATAGCCTTGGACTGTCTTAAAGGAAGAATGAGACAATTACCTCAAATGCCAGATGTTGGGGGGTGGGCTTAAGTACATGTACTCCCCATTCCTTTTGGCCTTTTCCTTCTCACAGAACACAGATCTATGTGCACCACATAGACTGTCTTGAACCTCCAAAACTAGCCTACTGCCCTTAGGTGTGGAAGGGACACTGCCCAGATGCCAGTGTTGAATTAAGTCCAGTCAGTTTCTGTTCATCAAATGGAGGAAGGTGCCATCTTATGCTTTGATTTGAAGAACAAAATGTCTTGGTCCAGCCCTTCAAGTAGTTTTTCACCACTGTATATGTGAAGATACATTTGAAAGTATATGAGAAATGTCAATGAAATCTCAGTAGGTAATGGTGTAGCTGAATGAAATTTCCAGAGCTTTGGAAAGTTTCTCTTTTGGACTATAACTCCCAGAATCCTTCAGCCAACATGACCACTGGCCATGTGAACTGGGGTCTATAAAATGAACCTTCCCAAACTCTGAAGACTCCCAAGGGACAAACTTTAAGAATCTCATTTTCCAGGACCTTGCCCTGTCTTATGAGCAGGAGAAGCAGAACAAGCAAAGCAGGCAAAATGTCCTGAAGAACAGTTCTTTTAAAACAGCACATCATAAGAATGTCTTTCCGAAAATGCAGCGAAAGACAAGCTTTTACTTAAAATAATGTGCCTTCAAATTTGAAAGAGAAAACAACTTTTCTGTCAAAAATGTTTTCTCTTTCAAATTTGAGGGCACATTATTTTAAGTAAAAGCTTTCCAAACAGATCAAGATACTAGATGATCATACATAAACAAGTAGAAGGCTTCTGTGCAGTGAACTGAACGGTGCAGACTATTTAGAGAGATTTTCTCTGTGTTACAGTAAAGAACTGTAAATAGATAACTGTAAAATGATTACAGAGTATGTATCCTAGGAGACTAGACATAGCTCTCATAATTAAAAAGGCCCAGTACTTTGCCTTGTTTCCAGTGCTAAGTATATGCTATATAAATAATGGAAGGAAGGTTAACAAATGAAGTTGATGTCTCATTTTATAAAGTATGTCTTGCTGTTTGCTTATTTTGCCAATTATTTACAGGTATTCCCCACAGACAACTCATCTTTCACTTCCCCACCTTCTATGCATCCCAATTGCCAGGGCATTAGAATTTCCTACTGTGACTTCGCTTAAAAGCAAGGAAGGGTCTTTATAGGAGCATCTTGACATCTGGGATTCAACACTCTTTTAAAACAAACCTTCTAACCAAAGAAAGAACTTTTTCCAGTAATAATATTCCAAATTAATGTCCAGAACAGAGTGTTCCTCATGATACATAAAGCCAAATGTATGGAAGAAGCAGCTTTAAGGGAAAAAAAATTAAAAGGGATTAAAAATATTAAAAGGGGGAAACAGAAATATAGTTCACTTTAGGCTACCAGATTTGTGCTGACTTGGTGTTTTTAAATGGAACTGCTTCTGCATTCCAAAACGACAGGATTTTGAGAGGAGGATGCATTGAAAAGATTCCCAAGCATTCTTGCCTCTAGATAGAATTGCAGTTCCTTGAGTTCTAAAACCGTTTATTTTTTTATGAACTACATGATGCCCGCTTCAGAAACTAAGACAGATCATGAAAGGAAAAGCAAAGTAGGATTCCTTGAAAATCCTCTGCAGGAAAGGTAAGAAAGCAGCACCAACAAGCTATTAGAAAAGATGCAAATACAAAAGACCAGTTAGCCCTCTCTCCCTCTCCCTTCATTCCTACGCTCTCACTTTGTTCTTGCAATTCAGACAGAAGCACAACATACCTGCACAACGTATAAAGGCATAGGACGAGTGGCATTGTTCTTCCCAGGGAAAGAGATCACGTGATAACACTGAACTTCAAGAGAGGAGGCTGCCAGCATGTCGATATAAGCAAAAATACACTACTGGAATAATTAAAAGCACACAAGCCCATCCCCTCTCTAACCACAGCAATCTATTGCAGCCTACGCTTTAAACACAGTAAATGGGTTCTCAGGCATAATAGCACATAAATGCAAACTCAGCCTTGACACCCACAGTTCAGTACGTGTTGTAGCAGCATCTGTCATAGTGAAAAGGATGCAGAGCCGTGAGCATTCAAACTGCTTCCCCCTGGAGGGCACATTAAAGAAAACCTGCCTTTTAAGACAGCCTCTAGGCTTTGATTAGGCATAGAAATGTTTCTTCAGGTGCATCAAGCCAGCTCCATTTTGTAATTTGGTTTTTTTAGGACTGGCTTTGAGCACAGTGTTTATAACACGCAGCAGAAGCAAGTATACATGACATGGCTTTCCTGTCCTCTAAACTGCACAGAGAGCATCCACAAGTAGAGGAGGCCCTCCTTTTCAATCCGTTATCTTCCATGTGAGGAGAGAAACAGAAATGTGTGCAAAAGTGGTGGGATCAACACTCAACCCCCTCACATATTTATTCCACCCAGTTTTTGAGGATCCAAATAAGGCTAAGGACTCTGATCCAGAGTTTCTGAAAGGTTTTTTTTTTTAAACTATGATTTCCAGAATCCCAAACTACAGTTTGTGGGAGTTGCAATCAAAAGACAGAAGGTTCCCAAATTCTGGTCTGATCATTCATGCATAAAAGAACATACAGCCAACACCTGGGAAAGTGTTCAAGCAAGACTCAGTCGCTGGAATGTTCCCACAAATGGAAAGTTAGATCTGTGTTGAAAATAAGACCCAAGAGCATTGTCCTACTACCTGGGCGCCAGGTATTTCTGTGTCTTTCAGAAGCCTTGGAGCGGCTTCAGAATCTCTGTTCCAAAGGTTCCCAATCAGTCACAGACTCTCCTGATCCTGGAGGCAGGTTAAGTATTATATCATTCACACTGAAACTGTATCTCCACTTCCCCTTGGTTCAACAGTTTAATACACATTAAGGAAGGGTTTCCAAAAAGTGGACCCACAGTCTCAACCAGTATCTCATTGCCAATTACCATGCCAAGCAGAAAGCCACTTGTACATTAGCAGCAAGAGGTGGAGGACGAGCAGGAGCAGAAGAACAAGAAGCCAGAGATTTGTTTAGGTTTTCATACTCTGATTTTGGGGGGAGGGTCCAACCCCTCCCACTTCTGGTTCTGGCCCCACCCCTGCAAACATGTTGACTCAACAAACTACTTGCAAGCCCTCAGCAGGAAAAAAAATGATTATCCACTTCTGGTCTGGAGAAGGAACAGAGACTTAGACTTTTTAAAAGACTTTTTAAAAAAACACCACAGACTAATCATGCAATGCATACAATCATGCAATCCATGTGTTTCTTATATTTTTTTCAAAGTCTAAGAAATATATGCAGTGCATGATTACATGCTTACGTTGAACCATCAAATTCATTCTCTACGTGTTGCTCTCTTTGTAGCTAAAATGGCAATACCAAATCATGGGCACAAAGCCAGGGTAAGGAGCCATGTGGCACGACAAGACCTTACCTGCTCCGCTTTCCACCCCTTGGACCCACATGGGCTGCCAATGCCCATTTTTTCCAAAACTAAAAATGACCGCCATCATCATCTTTATGCCTTACCTTCTTCACAAAGCCGCGACTCAAGACAGGTTACGAATTAAAACAGATGACGTTAAAGCAGACAAAAGATTGTCATTACAACAAAATCAAAGATTGCCATTAAAACACAATCAAACTGTCAATGATACTAATAACAATTTGAAACAAGCAATTAAAACTATAAAAAGATTTATAAACACATTTATAAACACAGCAGCCTTGTAAAAGATGTTTCTTTAAATGTTAAATGCCCTTTATTTAAAACTTTTGATTCTCAAAAAAAAAAATCGCTTGTGGAAAACTAGAAAGAAAGTTGCACAGTTCATGGTCAGCCACTGAGAAACAACGGGGTGGTCACTTCTGGGCTGGGGAGGGAAGACTATTTTGGGCTTCATAAAGGGCTCTGGAGAGCAGGATTCCATTGCCCACTTGGCCATGGAAATCCATTGGGTGACCGTGGGCGCATCAGTACTCTCAGCCCCAGAAAACCCCATGATCTTAGGGTCACAGTGACCTGTTCGGCACTGGACTGTGATAGCACTATTATTCCACTTGCAACATCCTATGGAATCCTGGGGTTTGCAGTTTTGGGAGGGGCCACCTGGCCCCTCCCGAAACTGCAGACCCTAGGATTCCATAGGATGTTGCAAGTGGAATAATAGCGCTATCGCAGTCTAGTGCGGAAATGGCCTGTGAGTCAGAAGCAACTTGAAGGTGCACACCACCACCACCACCACCACCACCACCACCAACACTTCCCCATTAAAATGGAGGATTGTTGGTACAATTCCCTATTTCGGAGACAATTTTTTTTTCAGCAATGGAGGGCTCAGTGGACCTCAGGGGGTCATACGCAGCCTTTGACCCACATTCTTCTCATCCTTGGTACAAAGGGCTTGAGAATATGGAGCTCAGATGTTTGGGCTTCATGGGATTTGCTCAACTTTTTAATGTGTACAGTTTTATTCATTATACCTGTTCCCCTAAAAAATATACAGAGAAAGACAGAAGAAATAGATGACACGGCAGGAAGTCAGACTCTTGCCTACGCACAATTTACAACCAACCAGTCCTTAAAACTCCCATGGATGTCAACCACTTATTTTGGTTGCCTCCACAACACCCCATTTTCCCCTTTTTTTGCTGTCAGGCAAAGGCCTTTTTATTTAGGCAGGGCCTTGGCCCTTAATCCATGTGGCAGAAGGTCCTTTTAATTGTGTATGCTGTGCTTTTATCTTTTAAAATAAATTTTAACCTTTTTTTTTAACCTGAATTATTTAATAGGTTTTTAACTTTTGTATGAATAGTGTACTTGGTTTCAGTTTGTTGTGAGCTACCTTGAATCCAGTGCTGGGAGAAGGGTGAAATATCAATTAATTAGTTAAAGAAGGGAACCTTCTCTGCAAAAAGAGATAGTGTTGTTTTTTTAAAAAAAAAATAATAAACCCATAACGTTTTGTCCAGTTGTTTTTCCAGAGTGGTACTCCAACATAGAATTCGAAACTGTGACCTGAACACTAGTCCACGTGATGTTCAAGAATGTTCCTGTAGAAGAATAGCAGTTCAAAATATGTTGAGTTTAAAATAAAAATAACAATTTGCTTTTCATGTGTCCTTGAAAATTTCCTTCCTTTCTTTCTCAGGGATTGCGCCCTTCCTGTCTGCTTTACTCTCGGTTTCCTCTCTGAAGGTTGCAGACACCAAGTCAGGATGCTGCAATTTCTCTACTTCAGCTGGGAGCCAAGGGCTAATCTAACTGTTAGCTTCCACCACAGCAGACTCACTGAATCAATGGATCTTGAAATGAATGTTCACTTAACATACCCACCAACAGTCCTAGTTTGGCGAGAATGGTCCCAACTATTCCTCTCTCATTCCACTCTTCCAGTTGTTTTTAAAGGGTCTCAGCTTCTATCTCCTCCTCCCACTTTCCCTCTTTGTCCTCAGCTTACTTCAATTGCTGCAAACTGAGTTCAAGGTGCAAAAGTAGTTTGCAGTCCATTAACTCAGCAGAACGGACAGGAAAGGAGGGGAAAGAATCTTGCCTTCCCAGTAGGCTCTGGTAAAAGCAAACTGCTGCAGTATCTCACATCTTGTGTGTTCTTCCTCATTAACAACTTTTGTCATTTTGACCACACTCTGATATTGCTTGGCCACACATGTCTCAGTTTTCATCTGTGAAATATTTGACAGTGCATAACGAGTGCCATTCATTCACTGAGTCTGCTGTAGTGGGGACTAGGAAATGAATTTTGCTCCAAAAACAGAAGAAATAAAAATACTAGTTTTCCATTTTTCATCTTTACGCTTCTCACTGATTCAAAGCAGGCTGAGGGTGGAAATATCATCAACTGATATCTCCTCTAGTCATTGAGCTCTCAAAATCAATTTGGGCTGAACATAACAACAGAAAAATCAGCTCAATCTGTAAGCTGCCCTTCTCCTCCAGTAACTTCAGGATATAAAAGCGTTTCCCATTTGTACCTGGCTCGTGATCATGCATAAAATTGGAACGTGAGGTTTTGCAATTTCTGCCAAAAACTAGTGACATATCATATAGGCCTTCAGGACACTGATACCAACTGGGTGTCTATGGCTCATTGCTGTAATAATATTCTAAAGCAAGGACATCTGCTGCTGCCATGTAAATCAGAGCCTATGGATCTTTGGCTCCCACCTGTCCTGCTCTATCAGAAATGCAGGCTGATACTAGCTACTTTAGATACTGCAGGCTTTCAGCTGTAGCACTGTAGGACAAGTTTTTTTCCTGAAAGCAAAGAACTGAGTAATCTCACATTCCTAAGCAGACATTCAAGTTGTGTTCAGTTCAGTGGACCTTACTGTCAGATAACAGGAACAGGCAACATGCATCTACCTTTTTTAAATGCAGCTCCTAGTACATCCAGTACCACCACCATCCGAACAACTTCAGTGCAACACTAGGTGATAGAGCCTTAATTAGTCTTTAAAACAATCCATGTAAGTAGTCTGCATCTTGTTCAGGTTCTGATTAGCACTTCCAGCAGACTTTTCAGAGTGTTGATCTTATAAATGAAGCATATACTATTCTCACACAATAAAGCAGACTGTGGTGTAGTATGGTCTGAGTGTTGGACTACAACCTCATTTGGAATACTGTGTCCAGTTCTGGGCACCTCAATTCAAGAACGATATCGACAAGCTGGAGTGTGTCCAGAGGAGCGTGACCAAAACGGTGAAGGGTCTGGAAGCCGCGCCCTATGAGGAACGGTTTAAGGAGCTGGGTATGTTTAGTCTTAGAGAAGGTTAAGAGGGGACATGAGAGCCATGTTTAAACATTTGAAAGGATGTCATATCAAAGAGGGAACAGGCTTGTTTTCCACTGCTCCAGAGATTAGGACAAGGAGCAATGGATTAAAGCTGCAGGAAAAGAGATTCCACCTGAAGCTCAAGAAGAACTTCCTGACGGTCAGAGCTGTCCAGCAGTGGAATATGCTGCCTCGGAGTGTGGTGGAGTCTCTTTCTTAGGAGGTTTTTAAGCAGAGGCTGAATGCCCATCTGTCAGGAATGCTTTGATGTGTGTTCCTGCATAGCAGGGGGTTGGACTGGATGGCCCCTGTGGTCTCTTCGAACTCTATGATTCTATGATTCTATGATTCAAGAGACCAGGGTGTGAATCCCCACTTGGCCATGAAAACTCACTGGGTGACCTTGGGCAAGTCACACACTCTCAGCATCAGAGGAAAGCAAGGGCAAATGCCCTCTGAAGAAATCTTGCCAAGAAAACTTCATGACAGGATCACCTTAAGGTTGCCATAAGTAGGAAACTACTTGAAGGCACACATCAACAACAAGTATCCAAAAGTAAAACCACAACCTACATACTTGGATCTTGGAGTAAAAATAACTTTAACATTACCACAATGCAGCCTTCCCCAAATTAGCACCTGTCATATGTGGTGACTATAACTCTCATTATCCCTAACCAGCACAGCAAATAGAGCTAGGGCCTAGGTTCACATTTGAATGAATATATGATATGTACAAGCAATTATTCAAAGTGCATCCATCCAGTCACATTGATCAGAAGCAAACCTGGATGGGCTGAGTGCTGAACAAACATGGATGGTCTGATAGCTATTTTGTATGTGATCCAGATCCACTATGGACCACACCTGCCCCACCCACTGAAACTGGAAATGCATGGAAGTTTA
Organism: Cyclura pinguis; assembly: GCA_030412105.1. Taxonomy (NCBI): domain Eukaryota; kingdom Metazoa; phylum Chordata; class Lepidosauria; order Squamata; family Iguanidae; genus Cyclura; species Cyclura pinguis. The sequence goes on along the minus strand of CM059601.1, from coordinate 258,495,998 downwards.
CTTCCAGGTTTCAATCACTAAAATCTATTGTTTTGTTCCTAAAACAAGATGACGGAGATGCCCCATGGTTTGTTTTAGAGAAGAACTGCACTTGCTGAAGGTTTCTGGAGGTGTGATTCTCCCACAGAGGTGCTGAAGCAAGACAGACTCTGGGAGCTGCACCCCCGAGACCACTTTTAAACCACTGGTTGCCTGATTCCCATCCCTACCCAATATAGTCCTGGCTACCAGCCAGACACCTCTTTAGCACTTTCACACCTTAAGCTTCTTATGAGAGCTGGCAGGTATAGTGGTCTGAGTGTTGGACTCTAGGAGACCACAGTTTGAATCACTGCTGAGCCATGGAAAATCATGGAGCGCCTTGGGCAAGTTAAGCTCTCTCAGCTTAAGAGAGCACCATAAGTTGGAAATGCCTTGAAGGCACACAACAACAAAACGTCTCATCTATAAAGCAGGATGTAATATGCAATTGCACATAAAATGCTTTTCAATCTTGTGTTGCTGGAAGCAAGTGCCTGAATGCAGGGACCTAACCTGCTGACTCACTGATAAACCACCAGTCCAAGGTTGCCCACTCTCAGAAGTCAGGCTCTTCTGTTTTAAAGAGGTGGCCTTCAACAGAAATGCTTTTAGGATCAAAGTGCCAAGAACCAATTGCTTGAGCTTCCCCAAATGCAATTAAAGAGGCAATCCCAAGTCGCCTACTTAGAAGTAATTTCCACTGAAAATCAACAGAATTTAATTCCAAGTAGATTTGTTTAGTGTAGGGCAATGAGACAAGGAAACAGATGGCCTGCTTGGCAGATGCTCTGCCTGGCCTTCAGCCCAAAGGAAAAAGGGAAGTGTTGAAGCTTCCCCAGGAAGTAGGAAGCTTATGAAAAAAAAATACAAAAAGATGAACAGAAAACAGTACAATTGCCCCTTGAACTGCTGCAATAACAATGACGTTGAAAATTCATCCCTGAGGTGGCTGAAATATTTACAGTATTATCGAGAGTTTAGGGCATATTACTCTCTCAAATGAAAGAAATGCTATATCATATCAACATGGAAGCTCTCAGCCAGCAAGTCCCAGATACTTACTAAATGTATTTTACTTAAAACATTTACATACTTCCTTTTCAGTGAAGCTTCCAAGGTGTATGTGTGTGTGTGTGTATGTGTTAATGCATGCGTGTGCACATTTTGTGCATATATATATTTATATACAAAAACTTGCTGTTGTGCAAAGAATCATTTTTATGTAAATTTTTTTTTGTACAGAAATTATTGTTGAATTCGAGGGAAAAAATCAAAATTACTTGTTCCTATAAGAACAAACTACATGAAGAGTTCCATCCCTTGGGCACAGTAGTCCAAATGTTGTCTCTGATCAATGCATTTTGCAGATATTCATATGTTTTTGGAAACTTGCAAAATTTCTTTCAACCAAGATAACACTGAGGTAAAAGAAAAAACTATATATTGGGATTCACTAGTGGATCTTTGTGTGAATTTCATGCAGTTATTGATGGCTGAAGGTTTGGCTTATCAAGAGTGGATTTTTGATGCATGGGGACAGTAAATACCATCATGTTCTGGTACTCAGAACAAATTCCCTTGAATTAGTATTGTGAACCAGAGTGATAACATGGTTATGTGTGTTAGACTAGGACTCTGGAGACCAGGGTTTGAATTCCTGCTTAGCCAGGGAAACCTACTGCAGGACCTTGGGCAAATCACACTCTCAGCCTTTAAGGAAGGCAATGGTACCTTCAAACAAATCTTGACAGGAAAATCCTCTGACAGAGTCACCATAAGTTGGACTTACACTGAAGGCATATAACAGCAACATGGCTTATGCACCACACTTCCATTGGTGGACTTTAGGGTCCCAGAGGTGAAAACATAACCAAAAACAGATTCTACAAGCCTGAAGTCTGCCTGCACCTGATATACCCGACATCGGCAAAAACGCATCTCTCTCCAACGACTTTCATTTCTCCCAAATGGTACTGCATGTCTCCAGCCTTGAGAGAATAGCAGCGACAGACTGGGATCACTTGAGACACACTCTATAAAATGCTATTATGAAATCAGAAAAGCAACAAATGTGGCATTGTTATCCTGTCGCAGTGCCATGTTCCTGCTCTACTGGCTCAAACTATTTCCCCCTCATTATTTCCCCAGTTGGCAATGCTCCTTCGCTTGCTTGTCATCAACAGTGAAATCACATGGAGCCACTCACCTCCGGCACATGTTGCTGCACAGCAGTCAATCTCTAACTACCCCATAACGCAGCCGATTGTTGTTTAAAATTCAGTTTTATTCTTCAATTACTCTGCTAGCTTGACTCTAATTTATTACATTTTCTGGTACATTTGATTTTGGATATTATGACATCGTGGCTCATGCCATTAGAGAGGAAATAAAGTGACAGCAATGCCAGAGGATAAAGGAAGATAGAATATCAACGGCCTGGAAAATTAAGACTATCATGGCTTGTTTGGCTTCCTGTGGATGCCATCTCCACATTAGCACTCAAATGTAAATAGTACTTTTTTAAAAATAAAAAATAAAAAATACAGGACTACATATAGTTAAAACCCTGGGGATTCGGCAGGAAGACCTTCCCGATTCAAAATGCAACAGCTTATCTAGTGAGTAAAAAAAAAAGTGGTAAAGGATTTTTTACACTGAAAATTCTTTCAGAAAAAAAGTCATGGAAAATGGATGCCTGCCTTATGTTGGTTCTGGGCCTCAAGAACATAAGAATGACAATTACAGGTAAACAAAAAATATTCTAAAGTATTCTGGATACAACTGGACAGCTACTTTACAATCTGATATTTTACAAACTTTGAAACTTATGTTACAATCCTGCACACAGTGATCTGGAGTCCTTACACACTACTATGGTGCTATAATTCTACTGTAAGAGCCATGGCTGCATGTTATGGAATCCTATGGCCTGTAGTCTGGTCAGGCACTAGAGCTCTCTTGCTGAAAATTCTGAACATTCCTCCTTAAAATGCAAATCCCATAATTGCATAGGACAGAACCGTGGCACTTGAAGTAGAACAATAGCGCTATAATTGTGTAGTGTGATAGAGCCCCCAGGGTCTCTCATGCATGAGAAGGAATCCTGCTAGGAGAAGAAGGAAAGCTTTTCCAATTCAGTTGAACTTGAAAAAACAGAGGCAGAGAGACAGAGATATTAGCAGCAATTATAAATGGAGACCTTATTCCACCACTTTTGCTTATTTGTGTGGGATACTTTACCCAAGTGGCAAAAGTGGAGTGGGAGTTCGTGATGGATAATGCCTGATAGATGTAAGATTCTGGTACAAAAAGAGTTTATACCCTTGTTTTCTGATTTTTATTATCTTTATTTTCTCATTTTCTAGTTTCCAGTAAAGGTTCCAACAGCTCAGGATGTTTATATTTGAAGGGATACCATGTTGAAGATGGAGCAAACATGTTTTCTGCTGCTCCAGAGATTAGGACACATAGCAATGGATTCAAACTACAGGAAAAGAGATTTCACCTAAACATCAGGAAGAACTTCTTGATGGCAAGAGCTGTATGACAGTGGAACATGCTGCCTCGGAGTGTGGTGGAGTCACCTTCGTTGGAGGTTCTTAAACAGAGTCTGGATGGTCATTTGCTGAGGATGCTTGGAGTCTGTGTTCCCGCATGGCAGGGGGTTGGACTCAAAAACCATTGTGGTCTCTTCCGACTCTGTGGTTCTATGATACAAAGCACTCCCTTTTGTAGGCGAAATGTCCAATCCCTATAGTTCTCAGCACAAAATTCATGACCTGATCCCTAATCAAAATATATACTGAGAAAACTTTAAACTAAAAGTCCCAGAATCCCCCAACCAGCCCAGCCAGTGTATAAGCTGGCCGGCAGATTCTGGGCCTTGTGAGTTCCCTGCCTGGGCTTTACTTAACTATTAATAAATTAATTTCAGATGTTTATAACAACAGTAAGGAAAATGCATCCTGTGAACCCCATTAAGGCCCCAGGGCTATTTTTGTGGCTTCAATTTTTGCCCCTAAGTACCCTTTAGGGGATGTGGGGCAATTTAGCCACATTTTTGCCCCTCTAGGCCATTTTAGGACCAGCAGAAATCTTTTTAACAAGAGGAATGTGGTGAAATTACCCTCCTCCATGCTCCCTAGAGGGCCTTTGGCACCATTTAGGAACAATTTTTTTGTGGGAGGCTATAGGCCTCCAAGGTTTGCTCAGAGAATTTGTGGCCCCCAGTCACTGACAGCTGCCCAGCTCTGATTTCAATCCCATCTTTCCCAATGTTGGGCAACAATGATACATTAAAACAAGCAATTTCAAATGAGCAGCAACACTGAAAGTAGCAAGGAAATCCTAAAACAAAAGAATAACGTGAAATAAAAAAAGGATAGGCACCCACCAAAATTAATTTAACCAGACAGCTTCTAGCAAGTTAAAACAATTCATTGAGAAAGAATCATTCATGGCCCAAAGGGTTTTCTAAGGAAGGAAGATTTTAATCCCCTGATGCCAAGCCATTAAAGAGGAAGATTCATAAACTGCTGTGGGCAAGCTACAGTTAGCTGCAATGGTAGAGCTTGAATGTAAAGAATTACCTAAAATTAATACTTTTATTTTGCAGTTATATCACTATTTAGGACTTTAAAAAGAGATAAGGTAACTTGTTTTGCAGTGAAACTGTGGCCATTTCCACACTACACTCTTACAGCGCGATGATTCCACTTTCAACATCCTATGGAATCCTGGGGTTTGCAGTTTCCGGAGGGGTCGCCTGGCCCCTCCGGAAACTGCAAACCCCAGGATTCCATAGGATGTTGAAAGTGGAATCATCGCGCTATGAGTGTAGTGCGGAAATGGCCAAAGACACACTGATTATTTTTACAGTTACAGTTGTGTGATTCTACAATATAGTGGAGGACATGTGTCACATGGTTCCAATACCATCATGAAGCTGCTGCTTCATGATCTTTTGTGGATGTTGAAGTAATAATAAGATGGGGGAAAAGTGTGTGTTTTGTGCCAGAGGCCAAAAGTTTATAGCATTCAAATGTTTTTAAGTACCACCAAGTTACTATTTTAGTTACTTCTGAGGGACATGAAAGTTAAAAAGTAACTTCTTGAAAGCAAAATTATCAGAGAACTACTCTGGGGACAGCTTTGGTGTTATAAAGGTAACTCATCAGCTTTAGAAAGTAACCCTTGTGTGAGCTGGTATCCTATACTCTGCTATGGCTAAATAGATGGAGGAGAATTCCACCACAACCTCAACTGCATTTTTTGCACCAAATACCTCCATGACACGCTTCAGTATCTAAGTATACTTTTTAAATCCAAGCCTTAAAATGTTGCTTCTTCACCAATCTGGTCAAAAAACAATATCAGCATCACAAATACCAGTCTGCTCTGCTAAATTTCCATTTCCCCCTCATTTCAGGCCTCAAATGGTTTTTTTTCCCCTGGATTTTCAGTAATTTCTTCCTCTGCTTCCTCTAGTTTTTCACACTCTGATTAGGCTGCATGAAGATATTACAACCTAATCCTATGCATTTTTAGTCAGAAGTAAACCTTTCCATATTTAGTGAGGCTTGTTCTGAATAACACAGTTTGAAATCTTATACATATTTACCTGGAAGAAAGCCCTACTGAACTCAGGGAAGCTTGGCTGGATGGCCAATTGTTAGGAGTGCTTTCATTGTGTATTCCTTCATGGCAGGGGGTTGGACTTGATGGCCCTTGTGGTTTCTTCCAGCTGTATAATTCTAACTTCTGAGAACATATAGAATCGTAATTTGAGTTAGCTAGAAGTCATCCCTTGCTTTCTACCAGAACAGGCAAAAGATTGTTAAATCTATCTAATGACCTAAAAGAAGTACCTGTTCTCCCAGATACTTGTTGTGTGTCTTCAAGTTATTTCTGACTTATGGTGATCCTAAGGTGGGGTTTTCTGGAGCTGAGAGTATGTAATGTACCCAAGGTCACCCATTGGGTTTCCATGGCCAAGCAGAGAATCAAACTCTGGTCTCCAGGTGTTACTGCCCTGGCTAGCCCGAGCTTGGGGGATATAAAAAGATATCTCTTGATATCAATAATTCAGCTTCACATACCCATTCCCCTCCACGTGCTTGCAAGGCCCCCGGACAAGCACGCATACAGGCTCGGCCGATAATAGCCATAATATTACAACACAATACAGGTAGGCCAGAAATAGCCGACTCGCAGCTTTAGGAGACCTCAAAGGCAAGTACCTTCATTAAGTATGCACGCAACTTTCAAAAGATCCTCCGCCTCGCGCTGGCAGCTTGACAATCTGACTATACACCGCGTTTGCATACTGGCTATCCTATTGACAATTCGGCTATAATTCAATCATTCAAATTCTGATCTTTCGGACGCTTTGTCTCCAGCCTCAAACCCATTGTTTTCCCCCAGTCCGACCTAGCCTGCGGTCACAATTCTCCTGATAAAAACCCCTGACTTTGAGCGCTTCTTCGGATCGCTCTTGGCTTCCATCCTGCCTTGCTGTCGCTTTATCCAGCGAGCCCTCCCCTCAGCTCCACGTGCTGAGATCCACGCTCCCCAGCTTCTCCGTTTCCAACCGGGCTTCAGGACAGGTGAAGTATCACCCAAATCAACAACTCCTCTAAAAATCCCTCTATGCCACTCCAACTTTTATTTCTTTAATTATCTTGTGTGAGTGTGCCGCATACACTGTTTGATTGTGTTTCAATAAACTCTCATTTATTATTTCAACTTCTGTGTGCTCCTTGACTCGGTCTGACCCCGTAGACATTGGGTTCAAGATCTCGCTACGTTACCCTGCCTCTCGCAGTGCTAACTTGTGCTCTTTGACTAATTTCCCCAACTTGTATAATTTTAAGAGCAATTTGGTGTCCCTCCCGGGACCCCCACAAATCAGGGTAACACAAGGTTATAGTCCAACATTCAAACCATTGCACAAAGCTGGCTCTCCAAGGTGTGAGCTTGATAGTTTGTATTTTGAAGGAAAAAAGATAAAGACAAAAACATCTACATATTACGGCTACTAGATTCAAGAATCCACTATGAAATCTGCAATGAAATTCAAGCCTGCACCCCAAATTTGAGCAGCACCTTTAAGTGCAATCAAAATGCACACTAAAAAGGTCACTTCTATGAAAATCCCATACTTGATCAGCAAGACTCTGCACATAACAGAATTCCAGTAGCGGATTCTACCAACGATGATAGGAATCCTGCACATCCTGGCTCTGTTCCCACTAAAACAAGCACATTCTCCCATTTGATTTCCAAAGAGTATAATTAGTTTGTTCAATTTATTCTGGGGAATACTGCAATGAATGGTTTTAACTGCTATTCTGCATACAAAATCCCGCAAGGTATCTTCCAATCAAGCTACCAGTCACTCTTTAACAGAAAGAAGTACATTCATTATGTATTTTAGGACACATTTCTACAGTGTGAATATTGCAAATTAATTCTTTTCAAGTTATAATTCCCATGGTAATTTGCCAATGTATACATTTTAGGGTACTACGCATTGCATGTAAAGGGAATTAGTAGTGTTCTACACAGAGAAGTAGGACATTATTTTAAAACTCATTCTCTGTCAAAATATTTTTGAAAATTCTAAGCAATAAGATCCCATATTCTGCTAATCTGCTTGTTACTGTGTAGTGCTTGTTTTGTTTTTTTTCTAGTAAGCATGTGTGTTTATATATGCATGCCTTCAAGTCGCCTGTTGAATTATGGTGACCCCACAAATTTCATAGGACTTTCTTAGGCAAGAAATACTCGCGGGCATTTTTGCCAGTTCCTTCCTCTGAAATACAGCCTACAGCACTTGGTATAGAATCATAGAAATGTAGAGTTGGAAGAGACCACACGGGCCATCCAGTCCAACCTCCTGCCATGCAGGAATACCCTCAAAGCACTCCCGACAGATGGCCATCCAGCCTCTGCTTAAAAATCTCCAAGGAAGGAGACTCCACCGCACTCCGAGGCAGCATATTTCACTGCCGGACAACCCTGACTGTCAGGAAGTTCTTCCTGAGGTTCAGGTGGAATCTCCTTTCCTGCAGCTTGAATCCATTGCTCCTTGTCCCGGTCTCTGGAGCGGCAGAAAACAAGCCCTCTCCCTCCTCTACATGGCATCCCTTCAAATATTTAAACATAGCCATCACGTCCCCTCTTAACCTTCTCTTCTGCAGACTGAACATACCCAGCTCTCTAAGTCTATCCTCATAGGGCTTGGCTTCCAGGCCCTTCACCATTTTGGTTGCCCTCCTCTGGACCTGCTCCAGCTTGACCATGTCCTTCTTGAATTGGGATGCCCAGAACTGGACACAGGATTCAAGATGAGGTCTAACCAAAGCAGAGTAGAGTGGTACCAATACCTCCCTCGATCTAGACACCATACTCCTATTGATATTCATTAGCGGTCTCCCATCCAAAGACTAACCAGGACTGATCCTGCTTAGCTTCCAAGATTAAATGAGATCTGGTTTCTTTAGGGTATTTAGGCCCTTTTCCAGTATGTATCCCAGATGAATTTGACACTGGCCATGATCTAAAGCTCCACAGAAGAGCTTTATGTTACACATTAAAGTGGAGATTAGCCAAAAGATAAGAAAAGAAAAAAAATACATTTTTTAACTAAAGGGATTGACTTAAGTTTGAATTCCAGCATTACTGTTTCTCTTAGAAGTCTTATTATTAATACAGGCTTCTCATGCTTATCTGCCAGACTGGGGACTGGAGCACTGTCAGAAAACGGAACTGATCGAAAAGTAGAAACCATGTACTGTAATGTAGGGAGCATGAAGGACTTATGGACGCTGACTTGGGAATGACAGCGTACATGCTGTTGCAAAGTCTCTCAACCAGCTTAGCACTTTTTTCCTCTCTTCTCAGCTCACTTGGCAAGCAGTTTCAAGTGAGCCTCCATAGGCAACAAAAACTGATAAAAGAGCAAACCCTCATCAAACTAACCCCCATGGAACTTGTCCTTAATTTGGAAGTGTCAAAAAAGCAAATCATCAGTTAATCGGAAGCAAAAAGTTTGGGGGTTTCTGTAAATACAGTCATCCCTCCACATTTGCTAGAGTTAGAGGCATAGGACCCCCATGAAAGTGAAAAAACCATGAATAACTCTAAGCCTTCCCAAACCATATTTAACACACAAAGAAGTATGATCACCATATTCAGCCCACCATGGGTTCCTCTGAGGCATCAGGGTTCCTTCATAAGGCAGAAGTAGGTGGCTGGTGGGGCTTAATGCCACCTCCACTGCAGCCCCATACCATTTTTAATCAGGACTTACAAGCCTCGTTCGCAGCTTCTCAGTCTCACAAGGCTTGCAGTCCCTATTAAAAATGGCATAGGGAGGCAGCAGAGGTGACAGCAAATAATCTGTGAATAATCAAATCTACAAACTGAAACCCACAAATGTGGAGGGCTGACTGTAGTAAGTCATTAACAATGGCAAGATCCTGTCTCACAGTCTATATTTTGTAACATTACGAATCTGTGGCTACATTGCAGAAACACAACAAAATCCTATTAGTGAACCATGAAGATGAGCATTCAGGTACTGGCAGGAGTGCTCCAATAAGCATCAGTACTTGGGAGCACCTAGCACACATGTAGCACATCCTAGTCAATGTCCGGGTGTGCATCAGGAAGCACCTCAATGCACATCAGTGCCCACTGCACATCAGGAGATGATGCATCAGTCACACCACCATTGCACAATGGAGGTCCGTATGTTAGAAAGTCAGCCTTAGGGGAATATGAATGTTGCAAAACTACTTAATTCAATTTTGTGGACATATAAGACCATTTACAAAAATGTCCCAAGCAGCATGCCACCCAAGTTATTAATTAAGTAATTCATTAATGCTGAAAGTGCCTAATTTTCTGGGTTTCTGTAACACTATATCTCAAGGTTTTTCTATTTTTTTTCAGTCTCTGGGGGAGGGAATTACAAAATTAAATAACAAGTACAAAGGCTGGAAGAGAGGGTCTCCTCTGCTTCCCAGTGGTGTTCACTCCATGAAGAGATAATTTATAAATGCTGAGATTTAAGAAAATGCAGAACACAGACTACTCTTTTTTAAGCTGTTTCCTCCTGTCTAGATTTTGAGTCTACACATAAAGAGTGCATATTGGTTACACTATAATGTACACTTTCTGCACCAACTTCACACTATTCATGAACTGCCACCTTAATTTCTAAAGCAGGATGCTTATTATGTGCATTTTAAAATTCATTACCAGTGAGACAAAGTTCAGTGACCACTACAACTATAAATGAATTCTACATTCACTTAAACTGGTGGCATCACATCCATATTGATTTTAACAAAATTAGAACGTCATCTCTAGCTCTTCAGTAAAATCACTCAGATTTACAGCTGAACAATTCACCGTGGGCCAGGAGGGGGAGGGAGAAGTCTCTATAATCTTAAAAACCCATTTCATAAGCGCTCTGTGTGTATTCTGAATTGTAGCTAAACCAGATTGCCCTGCTTCACCCTCAGAGTAAAGGAGGGAGGAATCATGTAATCCAGAAAAGGCAGTACTGCTGATGTTATGGGAGGAAGACACAGAGAACAGAGTCAACACAGGGCTATCCAATGGCTTCCATGTCAGTAGGAGAGAAAATCTGCTGCTGTTCAAAGCTTAAGAAATTCTGCCCAAAGCACTGAATTCAGGGGTGGGAGGTGGGGATAGTGTTCAGTACCCTGGATAGCTCCCTGAAAATCTGGACTAAAATGGTTACAGTACCCCATTGACATGGAAGCCCCCATCCTTATCTGCCTAAATTTAAGAGCATTAGATCTGTATGGAGGTGCACACAACTGGGCTGATGGTAGCTGACTTCCCTGTCCCCACCTGCTAATGGCAGCCCTTCCAGAGAGTACAATGCACTGCTGAATGAGGAAAGTGGTGGGGGTGGTCCTTAAAATCAGATGGATAGAGATGCAAAATTTTTGCAGACATTAAAGCCATGGGAATTTTTCCACTTTTTTTTTCCAGTAAAAAAAGTGAAAATTCTTTGGGCAGAGGAACTGAAATATATGCAATACTTGTTTTCACATCAAACCTAAGCTGATTTTACAGCTTTTACAATAAAAATGCTTCATTCACGATTTCACTAGTATATCAAATTATACTATTTGGAATATTTGCAAAATTCAAAAAGAGCAATTCCTTAGGCCTAGATTAGCGAAATTGTAATTAGGATACAGGTTATACCAGTGTGTCTTAACCTGGGGTCCACAGAACCCTCACAGGGTGTCCACAACGCCCTACTGTTGGACACCACTAGAGGTAGTAACAGGGATGAATCAGTGGTGGGGTGGGGTGAGTATGCTATGTGGGTGATGAAACTGCTCCCTCGTTTGCTCCCTTTTGATCAGGGATGTGGCAGCAGGGGGCAGTTTTGGTGCACACACACCCCTCCCACGCCACATCCCTGATGAAAGGGACATGGAGGCAAGCATGTGCACATGCCCAAACTATGACTCTGGAGATCAGGGTTTGAATCCCTACTTGGCTACGGAAACCCACTAGGTGACCTCAAGCAAGTCACATTTTCTCAGCCTCAGAGAAAGGCAAAGGCAACAAATTTTGCCAAGAAAACCCCCATGATAGGTTCATCTTAGGGTTGTCAGTTTTCAAAGGGGAGAGACATGATGGCTAGAAAGAACCTCCCCCTGCCAGCAGTACTTTGTTGTCATGTGCCTTCAAGTCAATTCTGGCTTATGGCAACCCTAAGGGGAACCTATCATAGGTTTGGGGGGTTTTTTTGGCAAGATTTCTTCAGAGGGGGTTGCCTTTGCCTTCCTCTGAAGCTGAGAGAATGTGACTTGCCCAAGGTCACCCAGTGCCTAACCAAGGATTTGAATCCTAGTCTCCAGAAAAAAAGAAATAAAGAAATTTTGAATATTTAAATCTAAAGTTAAATCTTGGGGGTCCCTGGCAACAAATTATATTTGCAGAAGGTCTTCAGTAAAGAAAACGTTAAGAATCACTGTCCTATACTAATGGAAGACAGCTGCAACCTTCTGCACTGTTTCTTTTACCTAAGCACTTATAGCTTAGTTTTTCACACCCGGGTACACAATAAACTGTAGTACATGGAAAGAAATATTTTCATGTACTTACAATCTTACAGAATAGGCTAGCAATACACTGGAAGATTAAGTTTAACTAAACTCTGCAGATATTAAACTCTGCAATAGTATGGGATCATCATATACATTATAAGGCATATTAATTATGAACAAAATTAGCCACACTTAACAAGTATAGCCTTGCAAGTACTATCATCATGAGTCTCTTGTCAGAAGCAGTTCCTGATAGATTAACTTCCAAATTTGAGATTTCATTTTTTAACTTCATGGACTTCAAAAATTGAAGTTTGCATAAGTTGCAGCACCCACTAAATGCAGAAACCTCTTTTGCATTCACTGATGCTTCTGTCAAAAGTATGTGCGTATGTTCCTTCAAGTCATCTGTATTCACAGGAATTATTGTTCCTTAATTTTGTATCCCAGTGCTACTCAAAGTGGTGGTCCTTGAACCAGTACTGTAGAAAAAGAGAGATCTGTAGCCAACAGACACATGGCATGTTAGAAAAAAACATACTGCCCTTTGTATCATATTGCCTAAGAAGCACCACAGTAGACTCTCTTAAATACAAATTTTCGCATTGTGCTGTTTCTGGCATTTTGAATTAATCCTTACATGTTCTTTACTCAATCTAAAGAGGAAAATATTTCATCAGAGTTTTTTTGCCTACATTTTCCCAGAATTTTCTTTTGGGAAAATTTGTCTGTTCCCACCCATCGACCCCTTGCAGGCCTTCACACTTCTGAGTCTAGACACCTTTGATAAACAAAGCCCTTCCATTCACAAAAGGCAAATGTTGGATTCAGTCCAGTGAGTGAATATGGCAGTGTCTGCAAAAAAAATAATTTTTTTTTACTACAACTCTGATTCATCCAATCACTACAACCTCGATGCCCCAATGACATGACTGACAATATTCACCTCACATTAGCCAATTTTATATATACCGTATTTGCCAGCATATAGGACACACTCGTGTATAAGACACACCCCATTTATACACTGGCAAATACTATCTGCCAGCATATAAGACACACTGGTATATAAGATGCACCCCATTTTCAAGGAGTGTTTTTCAGGAAAAAAAGTGAGTCTTATATGCCAGCAAATATAGTAACACTCCACTGGCAATTTTATAGTATTTCATACAAGGTTTATAACATAACAGTATAATATAAGGTGTATAATGCAAAGTACATAATAAATAATAAATATAAATAAATAATATAATATATAGTTATATTTAATAAAGTTATGATTCCTGGTTGTTGTTTTTTTTGAAGAATCACACATGCCTTAGGGAGGTAGAAAAAACAAAAGCTCATGCAAATACATATCCATACAAACATACTCAGAATAAAATTACTAACTGATAATATCAATTTAAACAAATGTATGCAGTGGGAATATTTCAATAAATACCATGGGTTTTTTGTTTTTTGAGATCAATATCGCTTAATTAGGAATAAGATAACTTTTAGTTCAACAAACAACCATTGGAATAAAACTCCTATCAGAAGCAACACCATCCTTAATATTTTCTATTCCTTATTACAGTAACACGTTGGAACCAAAGTAGCCTCAAGCAATAAACAAGAATGCTCTTAATGTTCACCCTAGTTAATTTAAAAACTGAGAGCCTCACCAATTAATTATCTTAACCTTTTGTTTAGTAGAAAAAAGCCATATGGGAATCCAGTCGAAACTAGCCAGGAAGAAGAAATCACTAGATTAAACTTTCATGGATTCAGTCCACTCCATCTGATGCAACTGAGACCCTAAAAGATCATGCTAAAAATTTCATCTTCCCAATTAGTCCCAAAGAATTTACAAGATTCCTTTATGTCTTTTTATGCTGAAACAGACTAATACTGCTACCTCTTTGAATATTAGCTTTAGTTTAGCATACAGATTAATGTACATTCTAACTTAATGAGCCAGCATGGTGTAATGGTTTGAACATTAGACTATGACCCTGGAGATCAAGGCTTGATTCCCTGCTTGGCCATGCAAATCCACTGGGTGACCCTGGACACATCACACACTTTCCGCCCCAGAAAACCCCATGATAGGTTCACCTTAGGGTGGCCACAAGTCAGAAATGACTTCAAGGTACACAACTGCAACACATACGTTCTAACTTAAAAGGCTAATGAATTTGCTTCTGCTCCCTCAGTGTATGCATATAACAGGAAAAATGTGTTGCGGACCTAAGTAAATGCATGAAGGACCCTTCCTTAGGGAAAAAGATTGGATGGAATGAAATTCAGACAGTTGCCATCTTTATCACAGAACCCAGTAGGAAGGGCCATTCCACTCATATGTGTGGAAGCAACTGAACATGTACAATCAGGTATACCTCTACAATTCTATTACCTATATAGAGGTAATACTGTGTTGATTACAGATTATGCAGAATGTGAGTATTTCATTCTCTAGTTGTGTAAACCTGTGCTCAGTTACCTGAAAGTAAACCCCACTGAATTCAACTGGGCTTGGTACTGAGTAAATACAGAGATGATTGGACTGTTAGCGTACACTGTGAAGTATGGGTCCTCAGAATTTTTATGTTTCTAACTGTGAAAGGAAGAAGAAATACTGTAAGAGAATTTTTCCATCACTGGCTTCTAGGAAAAATGTTTTAAAGGGGATGCCAATGGGTAAACGCTTTTGGAAACTGTCAGTCTCCTGCTGAAGCAACATGAATATTATCTCCATATATTAAAACAGCAATGTCAATAGCTTGAAGACAGAACACTGGAATCTCTTGTTTAAGCAGTGTTATTGGAGTGGAATATTACTTAGATCAGCATCATGCTCCCCTTGGAAGTACACTTAAATGCATGAGATATCTTGACATTGATTTAAGGAGATCTGCACAGCTCTTGGAAGGTTACGCCACTGTTTAATGCACTAGCAATTATTGCCATGGGGACAGAGGAGTGTATGTTAGGCAGCAGTCCTAAGAACAATTATCTGGAAGCTAAGTCTCACTCAGTAGGCCTTATTTACTAATAAACATGCTTGAGATTGGGATATAAAATAATAAGACTGCAAATTCTATATGCTCTTTGGAATGCTTTGATCCTGTCCCACAAAATGAAGACTACTGACCTCAGCTGCCGTGCTGATGCTAGTAAGAAAAAAACAAAACCCAACTCACTACTGTTGAGTTCCAGCTATTTCCTTTTATGCAGCCTACAGATATTTGAGAGAAGAACCTACTGAACTCAGTGGTGCTTACCTGTGAGCAAACATGAATGGGTTCATGTGGTCAATGCAGTTGTCTTTCTTCTCTGAAATTATAATTTTTCTACGCATAGTGTTGTTACAGGGATGTCTAGCAACTAACTACTCCTACTCTGAGCGAAACTCAGTCTGGCCATTTCATTATGAAGACTATGTGATCCGTAGTAACAAGCTGGATAACATTCATTCAGTCTACACCAGAACCTTGTCCTCAGGCTAGTCTGGAGTATTCCTGAACTAGGTCTGCATTACTGGAGACATACGGGCACATCTTGGTCTGGTGCGATTCCAGGAACAATAACCATATATCTCCTAATTCTGGGGTAAATTCATTTCAGCAGAATGTACCCATCATGTTTATGCCCACATAATGGTTTACACTAATTTGGGATGTGCCAGGCTACACAGAGTGCAATTGCCTACCACCCTCAACATTTTTTGTGATTCCTCCTCATAGATGCATGTGCACACTGCTTCTGCCCTCATTGGTTATGCCTCATGTGAGATGCCTTGCCTCTTCAGATTGACCTCAAATCTAAACTGGCCATGAGACACACTAAAAAGAAAAAGAGGAAGGAAAAAATTGAATGTTTAAAAAGAAGATTGGATTGAAAGTGAATGAATTTTAGTCTATCTTCTAGTCAATAGGGGATAAAAATGTCTGGCTGCTTAGGGAAGGAGTGAGTGTTGTGCTGTTTGGAGTCATGGGTAAGTTGCCTTTTCTGCCCTATGTTGATTCAGCTCCAATGTGTTAAGGAATGGATAAAGTATGGTCTTTATTATCTCCAGAATCTTGTTTTTAAAAATGGAATTCACTGGCAAACAGCTAAATGGTCAGTGGGAAAGAAATGAAATTGATTACTAACCCACTGACTTTAGTCAATGATATAGTCAATAACATATTCAATGTCATAGAATCATAGAATCATGAGTTGGAAGAGACCACAGAGGCCATCTAGTCCAACCCCGTCATGCAGGAACACCCATCAAAGTACACCCAACAGATGGCCATCCAGCCTCTGCTTAAAAACCTCCAAAGAAGGAGACTCCACCACACTCCCAGGCAGCATATTCCACTGCCAGACAGCTCTGACCATCAGGAAGTTCTTCCTGAGGTTCAGGTGGAATCTCCTTTCCTACAGCTTGAATCCATTGCTCCTTGTCCTAGTCTCTGGAGCAGTGGAAAACAAGCCCGCTCCCTCCGCAACATAGCATCCCTTCAAATATTTAAACATGGTTATCATGTCCCCTCTTAACCTTCTCTTCTGCAGATCAAATATATCCAGCTCCCTAAGCTGCTCCTCATGGGGCTTCATGGCTTCCAGACCCTCCACCATTTTGGTCGCCCTCCTGTGGACATGTTCCAGCTTGTCGATATCCTTCTTGAATTGCCCAGAACTGGACACAGTATTCCAAATGAGGTCTAACCAATGCAGAATAGAGTGTTACCATTACCTCCCTCAGTCTAGACACTACACTCTTATTGATGCAATCAAGAATTGCATTGGCTTTCTTGGCTGCTGCATCACACTGCTGACTCATGTTGAGCTTGTGATTTACCAAGACTCCTAGATCCCTTTCACACGTACTATTATTCAGCCATGTGTCCCCAATCCTATATTTGTGCATTCCATTTTTTCTGCCTAAGTGCAGGACCTTACATTTCTCTCTATTGAAATTCATTTTGTTAGCTTTGGCCTAGCTCTCCAATCTGTCAATATCCTTTTAAAGTCCATATAGGAACATTTAAGGTTCATTTATTTGTTAATAATGAATCTAATCTTTCCAAATACTGATTAATTGAGTATGAGTAGAGGTACATTTTGTTTGTTAATAATAAATGGGGGGAATTCTACCGGCTAAGAATGAAATATAAAAATAAAAATAAAATGAATGGATTAGTCATTTTTGTGCCTATTTTACTGTTTGTTTTTTTTTGTCATTTAAAAAGCCTGCTAAGATCCACCCTTTTCCTGTAGGCCATGCTCCACAGATGTTGGGCCCTCTCCATTCGTCCAGTCTGAAAACTGAGCCCCAAGATCCACAGAAGTTGCCCGCCCCTGTAACAGGCAGTTATGAGAGTCGGCCTCATCTTCTGCAAATAACTTCTCTAACTAGTTTATTATTACAGCTCACATAAAGTCTTACTAGTACCTAACTCAGAACTTTAGGATATCACATTATTGCTCATCATTTCCAACCTTATTTTTAAACCACTTTAATAATGGTATAAAATAAATATGTAGATATGCTCAACTGCCAGTGAAATATAATCCCAGTTTAAACGCAATCTGCAGGATCACCAGCATTTCATATATAAAATTCCATTTTGGCATTAGTAAGGGAGCAGAAGCCTCCAAGTAAATGATAAGGAACAGGACAACCCCTGAATCAGAGGAGGTGAATCAACCTGAAACACTTTCCAAATTCCCAGCAGCACCACATTAAAACACTACATTGTCCATTTGCAGCTTACAACAATGATCAGGTATAGTAACTACTGTACAAGTGTATCAGAAAGCATGATGTTAAGGCTGGGGCTGCAGGCTGAACAGCAGCCGAAAGGTTTGGACTGAGATGCCAGATGTCTTCCCATTTACGTCAGCCTGTTTCTTAAATTCCTCTCCATGCTGGAGGGGATTAGCATCTCACCAGGATATATTGCCTTCTTAGGGTACATTCCACCCAAAGCTGTACTCAGCAATCCAGCATTCATTTTGGTGTGAGGACTAATAGCTATCATTAATTGGTTCTTAATTTAAAGCCCAGAACAGAGGCTGAACCAGTTCCCAGAACTCATGGGACAAAATGGCGGGGAGGGGGGCAGCCCAAAGGAAATCTGCTGCAGAGTGGATCCACTGCTGGTTGAAAACTCTTGGCTTTTGTGAAAGGCGACATTACGCATGACTTAGTTGCAAATCTCAACCAAACTTGGCATTGGCCAAATTTAATGGGTAGACCTATTTCCATTATGAGGAGGACTGTGTCATACTTGCCTATCAGATAGGTGTAGGGTTCCCAGATCACAGAGTCTGGGTCCAGTTCTCCAGTCCTCGGGGCAGCAGGGGAGGAATCTCAGGGCAAGAGCACTGCCTTGAAAAGTGTGTGTGTGTGTGTGTGTGTGTGTGTGTGTGTGTGTATTTGCCTTATATATTCATTTTGTTTTTGTTTTCTGTTTTTTATTTGAATGGCACACTTTGTGCCACCTGTGGTTGATGCATAAAGTGTGACATTCCAAGGGGCTATTCCTAAGTCTCTGGTTCTGGCCCAGAAAGCTCAAGGCCTAGGATAGTCTAAACTTGGGAACACTAGATAGGTGCTGGAGGCAAAGAGCTTCTGTAGTGAGCTAGGCCTCTGCCACTAGGCAGATGGGTTTTGGAGTCCTTGTTAGCATCATGGCCAAACTTTAACAGCTGTCCAATAGTGTGAAAGAGTTAACTTGTGTCAGTGAACTTGTTGGATACTTTTTGCATTTGCTTTGCAGTTTGAAGTTGGGGAAAGTCAAGAAGAGTGAGATCCAAATGGAGGAGCAAATTTTTCTGCTTCTATTAGGGGGAGACAGGTCATGCTTGTGCACTTTGGTTTTCTTTTGTTTGGTTATGCAATATATAACCCTTGGAAGTCTATCTTCCACTGGCATCAACTGGGGGTGGGGGATGTGTCCCAGCTCAAGGTCTCTTCATATGTCCACTAATGCAGCTTTGATTTGATTTTGGCTGAGACATAGTCTGAGTAATTTATTTGGGGGCCAATTTGGCTGTGAGGAGTGCTGGACTCCATCAGTAAAAGGGCTACAACACTCCTCCGCTGTATACCATCTACCACACGATTTACTATCAATAAAGCTTATGCTATAGCAGTAATGTGTGTCACTGTTCACCACTAAAAGTTCCAGAATGAGCAGCCTCTCAGGAAAAAAAAGAAGTGGACAAATCTGTCAGCTTCTGGTTTCTCTCACACATATTTTCTTTTTAAATATCCAGGTTCTTTGCATATGATAACATCTGACATTTTTATTTCAAAAAATCCTCAAGCAGAAATTGTCTCCCATCCTTACAAGCATTCATATTATCCCTGATCTGGAACTTGAGGAGATATACATTTACACCAGAAAATGAAAACAATCCAAGCCACAATCTTTGAAGGGGAAAACAGGTTAACATTTTATATACAACCATGACAACAGAAGACTGCTGAAAATGCATTATACCAAATTCAAACCGTAAAGGAAAAATGTAAAAGATATGCTTTGCATTTTATTCCAGAAAACTTGAAAGAGTCAAATGGGTGCATCTTCTCTAAGAGGTCATTCCAAATCTTAGTGTTCCTAACTATCTCTGACTTTACATCACTGCTTTACGGGATATTGAGCAAAGCCTTCACATTCAACCCTAAAAAGCAATGATAAGTAATAACATGATCTGTCCAATAACGTCCAATATAGATCATGGTCGATCTGGGGCTTTAAAAGTCAGCATGAAAGTGCTCATTATATTTTTAAATTTATTTTATTTATTAAAATACTTATATCCCACTCTACATCTTATGATCTTAGGGCAGTGTACAATAACATCAGTTTAACCACTGATTTCTTATAAGAAATAATTTAAATAGACTAAAAGCATATTAAACAGTTTGACAAATTAAAACAAAGACAAAATAAAACAGTTTAAAACAATTAAGAACTGTAAATTGTTTGAATTCAGATCAAATCAACTAATAAAAGCTATGTTTTGATGTGGTGCTGGAACGACACAAATGTTGGTATTAATGGAGATTCTAAGGGGAGGGTATTCCACAAATGGGGTGCCAAAGCGCAACCCCATGCAGCCTTAGTATATTGGCCCTACTTACCAAGACTGCAGCAGGTTGCAACATACGCCATACTTGAGATGCTTTTTATGGTCTAAATAATCTTAAGTTATCATAGCCACTAAAAAACCTTTCCTGTACTACACTTCTCTCAAAACAAGCTGTAAAACTGCAGAAGGTTATTTATGTGCCTCACTGTCTATTTGTGGAATTAAGATGTGCTCACACAATATTTTGCATGAAGCAATTTATATAGGACACAAAGGGTCAGAGAAAAAGTATGACTTCACAGAAAGTGCTCAATAAAACCGGCGTTAATTACTGTTAATTATTCAAATATGGTCAAGATTCCAGCACTATTTACTGTGATTGAACCAAACAACAATATTTCCTGATTAATGGTAAGTATAAAGTGACGAAACCACCCAAGCACAGCATATCTGCAGGTATCCTCTTTCAACTGTTTATACAAATTTAATATTACACAGAAGCATAGGTCTGCCAGCTCTTATGGAAATATTCACATTTGAAGTTAATTACTTGAGCATCTGAAAGACTGCATCCAAAACCAAGCACACATTAACACATTGCTATTCAGTTTCACATTATGACCTAACATTTACAGCATATAATTAATGACATTTAAAATTATTTAATTTTCAAATGTGCAAGGGCCTATAATTTATACACAACAAATACCAGCCATTTTAATAAAGGAGTGAAGAGACATGAACATCAATTATATGCTACTAAATTACTACAAATTGAATTCAGAGAGAGTTTTAAATATCTTAACATATGGTTGCTGTGCTGATTTAGGACTTGGCTTACTGCACCAGTTCAGAAGATGCCTCGCTATCTACCATCCCCATGGTAGATTTTGAATTGCTCCTAACAGAACCTATGACCAGAGTATGGAATATTATTACAGTATTAGTAATAGTAGTAGTATTAAAATTAATATT
Organism: Cyclura pinguis; assembly: GCA_030412105.1. Classification (NCBI taxonomy): domain Eukaryota; kingdom Metazoa; phylum Chordata; class Lepidosauria; order Squamata; family Iguanidae; genus Cyclura; species Cyclura pinguis. The sequence goes on along the minus strand of CM059601.1, from coordinate 258,474,822 downwards.
GGACAGCAGTCTTGCTGGCTTAGAGATTCTGGAGGGTGTAGTCCCATAGTTCTGTTGGGTGTAATCCTGCCAAAGTAACATTTCCAAGTTCTGTCTATAACATTCTTAGTCCAAGTTTCATCATCACAGGTTCCAGGGATGAAAAAGGGCTACATGTGCTCCCTGGAACCCCACATGCCTTGCAGGTATTTCAAAGCTATATGATCCTGCCCACTTTCACTATGTTTTGGGTTGATGATTTCATGAACTTCCTAATATGTACATTGGGAAACATGATAAAAGTTAAGAGGAGAATGTCTTGCGGGCCCATCTACATGGGACCTTCCTATACTCTTGGTGTGGAGACATCATCGTAGATTGTGAAACTAATGAAATTCTGTCTTACTGACTTTATTCATAGGCAAGGAAACTATTATTGTTTCCTTGAAGATGGATGGCAGGATCCAAAAAACCATTTATATAGGCCTATAAGCCCAAGGGGACTTTAGCCCAATCCTGGTCTGGGGTCCTTTTGGCCTTCCAATGTTGCTGGACTTCCAGCTGCCATCAGCCCCAACCAGACAGGCAAATGGTGAGGGATCATTGCAACAGCAGTTAGGCCGTTTCCGCCCTATGCTGTTATAGTGCTATTATTTCAGTTTCAACATCCCATGGAATCCTGGGGTTTGCAATTTAGGGAGCGGTATTTAGAATTATCAGCCAAAGAGCTCTTTGGCCTCAGTAAACTACAAACCCCAGAATTCCACAGGATCTTGAAACTGGAATAATAGCACAGTAATAATGTAGTATAGAAATGGCCTTACTGATTAATATCTGGAGGGTCATAGGTTCTCCTGCCTTGGGTTAAATCCTGGTTTTGATATGGTTTTCCAATCTTGATTTGGAGGGGAAACACAAATAAAGAACTGAGCAGCACAGAACGTATGAAAAGGAAGAGCCCCCTTTCAGGACATTCCTATAACACTAAGCCAGGAGTGGAGAACTGCCAGTTTTTGTCCCTGTGCTCCTCAAGGGTGCTACACTGGTGCACCTGACATAACTGGAAATGATGCTGTGTCATTTCTGGTTTCCACCTGGGCTGCTTTTTGGCCAGTTTGTTTTTTATACTTTGCTGGGGGAGGAGGCAACATTTCTCTAGCACTCTGAAGACAAGAAATGGCCCAGAAAAAAGGTTCTTTTTTAAATTTTGGGGTCTAGGGAGCTTTGAGGTGATTCAGGAGCCCCAAGGGCTACATGCAGTCTGCAGTCCATGGTTTGTCAACTGCTCTACTAAGCCACTGTTGGACATTAGAAAGTGCTGCGCTTCAGTGTCAGGGAACCCTAACAGCACCATATTATGTAAGTTAGCTCAAAAAAGAAGTCTCACTCACAGTTCAGTGGGACCTTCTCCTTGGTAAATATGTTTTGAATTGCAGACTTTAGTATTTAGTTTTAAGTTGGATCACTTTAAGAAAGACACTTTAACACAACCTTGCCAACCTGGCACTCTCCAGATGTTTTGAACTTCATCTCTTCTCAGCCTCAGTTAACATGGCCATTGGCAGGGGATAATGGGAACTGGTGCACCACAGATGTGGGAAATAAAGTCTCACATCTTCTGGAGGACCACAAGTTGCCCATACCGGTTTCAGAATTTAAATCCTTGTTATTCTTCATAATTTAGAACCAGAGGGGTGTAATGTTGGATTAGGACATTGGAAGACCAGGGTTTGAATTCCAGCTCGGCCATGGAAACCAACTGGGTGATCCTGGGCAGGTTACACCCTCTCATATTCAGAGGAAGACAAGGGCTAACCCCCTCTAAATAAATTCTGCCAAGAAAACGCTGTGATAGGTTCACCTTAGGGTTGCCATAAATCAGAAATGACTTGAAGGGACACAACAACGACAACAATCTGTCATAATTGGCCATGTTAGCTGAGGCTGATGGGAGATGCAGTCAAATAGAACTGGAGGATATGAGACTGGGAAAGGCTGCCTTATCACACAGAGAAGTTAACACATGTTAACATTTATGTTTTACAAAAGCCTGCTTTTGTCTACCACAGAGAACAAAAGACCATTTGACTCAATATTATAATCTATACCAACATTCACAAAGAAGCTAATTTCTAGTGTGCTACCACCCATCCACAGTCATTAGGCAATACCACCAACCCACAGCCATTAAAGAATAATGACAGCATGTGACAGAATATTCCGTCCTGTTTTGTTTTGTTTTTACATCAGAGCTTGGAAAAATAATTTGGTGACTGCAGTTCCTAGAATCCCCACACAGTACAGGCATGCTGAGTGGGGAATTCTAGGTGATGTTGTCCCCTCCTCCCCAGCCAAAAATAATTTTTCTAAGTTCTGCTTTAATTTTTCTCCTTATTTGTGATCAAAATATCTGTGTTACTGAACAATTCTAGTTATCAGTGTACTATCTTGCTGCTTATTACAATGCCAACACTTACAGGATACCACGCAAAATAAGTTATTTCAGGCTTCATGGGTTCCTATACCTCATCCTGCAAATATTTTCTAATAGTTTTCCCATCAGGCAACTATGTGATGCACTTCACTTCTCTTGCAAAGGAATTTGTTTCCAGAAAGTCTGAGAGCGGCATATGGTAAAAGCATCTTGATTGGGACAGTAGCTCAACCCAGCTGATGTTTCCTCCTAAGCTGCCTTGATCTCTTGTCTGATTGTATGCTTAGCAAATGTAAAACATCCATGAGTCACAAAGAACTAGGAAGAATTCACATTGGTTACATTGTTGATTTAATGAGATGAAAGGTCTAGCTAGCTAGAAACAGTTTCTCTTAACAGAAAGTCAACCGTATTTATACTTCAGAAATCATTTTCAGAAAAAAAGCATACCTTTGAACTAATCCATAACAGACTTTTTTTAATGCGTACAAAAGGAAGGGGGAGAAACCAAACCAACAATATAATGTAATTAAAAAAGGAATTAAATGAAGCTCAGAAGTACTTAATAGTGGATTTCTACCAAAGCAAACAATCAAATAGCACTAAGCGTGCATTAGCAATGGAAAGGAGGGGGTTAGAAGGCACAGGCCAGATTCACCCATGTAAGATCAAAAATAATTGATGTTGTAATTATTGTTATTATTTATTTAACCCTCATCTAGGCGGATGAGACATTTTAGTCTTCCAGAATCACATTTTGTTGCAGAATGCACAAAGAACTAGACATACGTGGTCGGCATTTTATGACATTGTCTGCTGAAGAGCTGTAAACAATATCCTCAGGTTTCTATTGAATGTTGGGTTGTGGTTGTTTTTCACAGATAAAACATGACTGGGACATAAAGGGTTGTAAAAATCTACTACATTTGTTTTAGCTTCTTTTTTTTCCCCAAAAGAAGAGGCCTGAAAGCTATCCTAACAAACTTTCTACCTCACAGGAACATAAATTTGCTTGCTCTGAGTTCTGTGAAAGTACTTTCAATTTGAATCCGTAAATGTCCCTGTGGGCAGGGGGCATTTTATACCCGGCAACACACTAGACTGTTCACTGGGGTAAGAAAATATTCCAGATCAAGGCAGTGGACGAAAGTCTTTTACAAAAATCTGCATGGAGAGGATGAGCTATTTTTTATGCCGACCTGCAAGAGAAGTGTCCTCACAGCAGCATTCCCACATTCCAAAACTCTTGTCCTGTACTTTTGATCCTCACAACAATTCTGCATGGTAGGTCAGGCTCGGAAACAGCAGTCCCAGTTCATTCAGTGAGCTTCATGGCTAAAAAGAAATTTGACCCTGGATCTTCCAAATCTGATTCCATCACTCATAGCACTACAATTTTATGATTTAACTAACGTATTTACCTGGTGTTGCCTGGGGTTTTTATTCTCCTCTTAAGAACTCACCAAACTGTCTTCCCCATTTGCTGCAACTTTGCTCCATATTTCCAAATGCAATCTATATTGAGAGTTATTTACATACACAGTTTGGGTTCCTGAAGGAGTACACTGTCCTCCCCTTTGCTGCTAGGCCTCATGTCCATGGCAACCGGCCTATTCCTGTACCTATAACATTTCCCCATGTTCCTCAATCCAATCTTTATTTGTAGCTGTTAACATTCAGAGGTTGGGTCCCTGAGGGAATACACTGTCCTCCTCCTTGCTGCTAGGCCTCATCTCTATAGCAACAGGCCTATTCTAGTACCTGTAACTTTTCCCCATAGTCCCCAATCCAATCTGTGTTCTCTGGTGACACTGACGTACTGGCTTTTGATTTTTTTTTTTTTTTTGCTTTCTGTTGAATTTGTGCAATGGCTTTATGTTTTTCTGGAAGTATTTTTTGTTTTGAATTTCAACTTTAAGATTCCTCACGTAGGGAACCCATACAACGTACTGTGTGAGGCAAGAAGATCTTGTAACTATGTTGTGTATGTCACTTTAATTTTCTCACATATGCCTCCCAAAAGTTTCTGGCATCCTTACTGACGGTAGGCCTCATCTCCATAGCAACTGGCCTGAGGCCCAAGAGCTCTCAGCTGAGAATTCTAAAGGCCCCTCCCTAAACTGCCAACCCCAGGATTCCATGGAATCTTCACAGCCAGCCAATCATATGAGGTCTTCTTGCCTCACACAGCCAATCATATGCTGACGCAGACAGACAAATGCACAAACATTCACTTTTATATAGTAGATAATAAGGAAGGGTCTTGCAAATCTTATTCCATCACTCATATCACTACAATTGTATGATCTTATGATAAGGAAGGATATTGTGTGGCCCCCTAGATGCTGTTGGACTGCAGCTCCCAGCATTCCTCACCACTGTCTATGCCAGCTACAGTTGCTAGGAATTACAGTCTAATAACATCTGGAAGGCTGCATGATTTTCACCTCTGTTTTATAAGGTAATTCGCTTTCAGTTATATGAAGATAATGTAATTGATATCACACAGTCACTGACAGAACCCTAGAAGGAGAATATTTTATCTTAGTGTCATATACAAAGTATGATCTGACTTTATTTATTCAAGTTGGAATCATCCAGTCATGTCACAGTTTCAAAGAAGTAAAAATAGGTAGAGAAAAAAGACATTGCAAATCTATTATCACAAATCACACCTTCCAAAGTTCAGTTACCAAGTAATTGAGGCACCTAAGTGAAAGTTTACATGTTGCCATGGTTCCTTTTGGCATGGCAGTAAAATAGACAACCTAAATCCAATTCTTATAGTCTGGACTGAAGCTGTTTGTTCCTTCACCCACCTGTACTATGCAATTCCATTTTTCCCCCACATTAGAGCTTTTTTACAGAATGACATCCAGGCAACTAAGCAATATTTCACTCTTCCAGAAATGCAAACAGTCTTTCATACAGAAAACAACTTGCATTAGCCTTCTTCGGCCTGATCCTCTCCCATTCGGTGGTAGTGCTGTCAGGGATGATGATGGAATTTTTACTACCAACACCATGGGGAGTGAGGAAAGTTAACTTGCACCCACAAACACAGTGCTGATATGAAAAAGATACTTCAGGTTTAATAAACTATCTTTAGCATCTAATGATGACAAATTGGTTTAAATAAAAGTAAGACATTCTTCTAAAGACAAAGAGAGTGAAGTCCTTTGGCATTACATTTCAGGATTACAGCCATTTCTTTTCTTAGGGTAATTATCCAGCAAACTCAGGATTCCCAACACCCCTTTTTTTCCTGCATAAAGCCAATGAAAATGATGGGTCAAAGCATACTGGCAGAGGAGTTACTGCTGGGAGTGGGTGCTGAACCTTCCTCCAGCCATCAAGCTTCCCCTGACATTTGTTTCCTGAATTATCTTTGACTGGGATCCTATATTGGCAACAAGCCAATAGCCTTCTTTTAGGTAACTGATAAAAAGGAAGAAGTTCAGGAACTGAGTTTTTAAAAAGGGATATGGCTTGAAATTTAAATGGGTAAACTATGGAAAAGTCTAAATACCTGAATGGCGCTAGATCCCATCTGATCTCGAAAGCTAAGCAGGGTCAACCCTGGTTAGTACTTGTTAGTGCTAGTTAGAGTGTCAATGGATCAGATGCTGTACACTATATTGCAGAGGAAGGAACTGACAAAGTCATATCTGAGCATTCCTTGCCTAACAAAACCCTATGTGGTCACAATAAGTTGACAGGTGACTTGAAGGAACACATGCCCACACACACGCAGAAACTATGGAATACCAGTATGGTATAAAGATCTGTGTGTTGGACTAAAACTCCAGGAGACTCGGGCTTGAATCTCTGCTCAAGTCACGGAAATTCACTGGGTGACTCTAGGCAAGTCATAGGGCCTTTCCGCACTACACTATTCTAGTGCTATTATTCCACTTTCAACATCCTATGGAATCCCGGGGTTTGCAGTTTATGGAGAGACATTTAGAATTCTCAGCCAAAGAACTTTTTGGCCTCAGTAAATTACAAACCCCAGAATTCCACAGGATGTTGAAAATGGAATAATAGCACTACAACAGTGTAGTGTGGAAAAGCCCTTAGTTTCTCAGCCTTACTGAAAGGTGATGGCAAGCCACCTCCTGAATGAGTCTTGCTATGAAAACCCTATGATAGGGTCACCATAAGTCCAAGTCAACTTGAAGGCGCACAACAAAAACAATTACAATAGCAATAAGGAAAAGCTAGAAAGAACTCAGTCATCCACCAAAATTGGGTGGGAATGATGTCAAAGATATTGAAAAAAGAAAAAAAAAAGGAAATAAAAGATAAAAGAAATTTTAAAAAGAAAAGAAATATTTCTTTAAGAAATATTTCTTTAACCTATGGAACTCAAGATTTCCTGATTGCATCTAGCACAAAAGATTTTAGAAGAACAATTAGAAATGTATTATATGGATACAGTGGCTACTGAATCCAAGAGCCTCAAAAGCAAACTCCTTAATCAAAAACACTAGTCCAGATGCCTGGGATTAAGAAAGAATGGCCATCCCCACCATGCTCTGATTGGTACATTTCCCAAGGCTAATAGAGGTAAACACAATGCTGAGAAAACTAAACCATTCCTTTGATGAGAATCTTCCTTTTCAAGCATGCAACTTTTGAGCCGGGACAGTCAGAGTAACTGGTGGAATTTTCTCAGGGATCCTGTTTTATCCAGCATTTCAGCAGTGTCCTTGGGGAGGGCAGGTGCAGAGAGCTGGTGAAATCTGATAACGCCATGCTGAGAAGCATTTGTAACACAGGAGGGCTGCAGGAGTTATACAAGATGAAACAGATGACCTTAGGAACTGAGAGCAATATAGAATAGAATTAAACACAAAAATATAAAAGTGACGCCTTGAGGAATAATCAAAATCATTTCTGGTATTCAGTAGGCTAGGGACTTCTCTACCAAAAGAACATAGGAAGAAAAAGGACTGGGGCCTTGATCAGTCTTAAGCAGGCCATGACAAAAAGCAGCAAAGCAAGTGACTGACAGTTTCTGGATATGTCAGGCACAATAATTCTAGCAGGAACAGGGAGAAGTTTAATACAATTGCACAACTCACTGCAGGGAGAACACAGGAAACTACCTTATACAGAGTCAGACCAATGCTTCTTTGGGTCTTTCCGCATCACACTGTTATAGCGCTACTATTCCACTTTCAACATCCTATGGAATTCTGGGGACTGTAGTTTACTGAGGCCAAAGAGTTCTCTGGCTGAGAATTCTAAATGTCCCTTCCTAAACTGCAAACCACTGGATTCCACAGGATGTTGAAAGTGAAATAATAGCACTATAATAGTATAGTGCAGAAAGGCCCTTTATCTTTGGTCCTCCAGACCACTTGGCCTTCATTTCCAGGACTCCCTAGATGAGGCATCTGGGAGCTGAAGTCCAAAACACTTGGGAGGACCAAAGGATGAAAACTATTGATCTAGACATACAGGAAATCATAGCTGGGAAGAACAACACAGCAGTGAGAATTCTGAGTAGTTTTTGCCCAATATTCACACATCCCAAAGAGTTTTTTGGGATATTATTCTGTGCAAAACTACACATGGGATCTTTATGGAATAATTGTGAGGGTTTGTACAAAGAAATCACTCTCTCTTCAGGTTGCTACATGAGTTTGTTGTGCTCAAACTGCCACATGTGTTTTTTTGTGCAAGACTGTGGGGTTTTTGTGCAATACGATCTTGCACAAACCTTGCATGTGGCTATCACTTAGTACAGGATTGCGCTCTCTCTCTCTCTCTCTCTCTGTGTATGTACGTGTAAAAACAGAAACCTTGCACAAAAACACATATGGTTATCAGGAGCAAAAGCTTTTGTGCAAAAATGCATGATTCTCATGCAAAACCCCTGCATCTGTTTCTGCGCAGAATAATTTCCCCAAACACTATATATGTTGTGTATATATACCAGGCAAGAACAGCAGAGAAATATTGTTTTCTCTGCAGCAGGGGAAAAACTGTAATTTATTCATGCTCACTTGTGATGATTAAATAGTAGAATATTTATATCTCTAAATTCAGGGATGGGAATAATGAGTTCTGAAGACCATATGTGGCCTCAAGGTCTATTTTTGCAGCATTTGAGCACTTCCTTCAAGCCCTGAGGCTCCCTGCTGAAAATAATTTTGGTTAAAAATGAGAATTGTCAGTCCTGGAAACTTCCAGAAACTTCCAGAACGTTATAGCCTCTCCATACATGAGTCATTTCTGCACTAGATTGTTATAGTGTTATTATTCCACTTTCAGCATCCTATGGAATCCTGGTGTTTGTACATCTAGAAGGACCACAGGAATGGAAAGCCTACAATACAAGCAAAGATCAAAAGAAGGGAGCTTGCTTCCAGTTGCTTCCAGTTTAAGGTACTTGCTTCCAGTTTAAAGTAAGAATCATAGAGCTGGAAGAGACCACAAGGGCCACTGAGTCCAACCCCCTGCCATGCAAGAATAATACCATTAAAGCATTCCCAACAGATGACCATCCAGCTTCTGTTTAAAAACCTCCAAAAAAGGAGACTCCATCACACTCCGAGGCAGTGTATTCCACCATCAAACTGGTGTTACCATCAGGAAGTCCCTTCTAATGTTTAGATGGAATCTCTTTTCCTGAAGTTTGAAGCCATTGCTGCATGTCTAGTCTCTGGAGCAGCAGAAAACAGGCGTGCTCCATCATCCATATGACATCCCTCACGATTTAGTGGTAAAATGGATCCTCAGCACACAGACTGTCTCAGGCTTGATTCCTAGCTTAAATGGATCCCAAATAGCAAGGCAGATGACTGCCACGTGTGCATTCTGTAGAGTCCTCAGATTTATAGTTTCATGAGACACTAATGCTTCCTGGTAGAGAATTCTAAATACATTCAAAAACTACAAATACCAGGAGCCATAGCAATTAAAACAGGATCAACGTGCCATAACTGTATAGTTTGAACAGGATAAGCAGTGACTGCTAACTACCATCGAGCTAACTTTGACTCATGGCAGTCTTATGAATAAGAGAGCCCTACTCAGGTGTTGCAGACTCAGGGCCATGGCTTCCATGATTACCCATCTGTAATGTGGTCTTCCTCTTTTCCTGCTGCCTTCTACCTGTTCAAGTACGAAGGCAGACAATACTGTCCTCATCATTTGACGGTCCAACTCAAAACACAGTAGACATGTGTATAGATGGAAGTTACAGAGGAGACCAGGATCCCCTTAAACACTGAAATGGCATTAGACACAGTGATGGATGGTCTGTTATATTTTTACAGCATATAATCAGCTATGGTTATTTTATATCAGGCATGACTTTCAGCAACCTAGGAAGCTGCCTTTGCTCTCAAACCACTGATCTAGCTAGCACAGTGCAACTCACATTGACTGGTTGAAGTTCTCCAGGGTTTCAGGCAGTAGACTCTTACGTTTCTACCTGGAGATGCTGGGAAGTGAACCTGGGAGGAGGATGTGCTCTACCACCAAGTTACAGCCCTTCCCCTAACAATGTGTGCAGATTTCCAGGCAGTCTCCTTTCCTGACCACTTCCTGCTTAACTTCAAGAAGACGATTACATCATTATATGCTACATGGAGACACGGGAGAGGGCCTTCTTGGCTGTGACACTCCAGTTGGGGAATACTCCCTCCTTGGAGACTCAATAAGCAAGACACTGCTCTTATTTTGACGCTAAGGTCATTTCCGCACTAGTCTGTTATAGCGCTATGATTCCACTTTCAACATCATATGGAATCCTGGGGCTTGCAGTTATGGGGGGGGCCCAGCATAACTGCAAACCCCAGGATTCCATAGGATGTTGAAAGTGGAACCGTAGTGCTATAACAGACTAGTGTGGAAATGGCCTAAAGTTAAAACCTGACTACTCATCCAAGTTGCTGTGTCTCAGTAATCCTAGCCTGGTTTTGGCCAATTGGGTTGCGGGGTTTGTGTTGTCTTTCTTCATTCTTTAATTACGTTGGATTGTTTTAAATACTCAAATTGTTTTACAATTGTTTTCAAGGTGTTTTTTTTTAAACTGACTGTGCCTCACCCACCCTGAGATCTTTGGATATAAAGCAGGGATAAAATTATCTTAAACAAACGAATAAATAATCAGTCTTCTCTTTTGTAAGACTTGGGATGGGCAAAGGAACTGATTTAAGACATCTTTCTGCTGTTTAACCTTATTCCTTGTTTTTTTTTTGCCACTGGCACACAATAACCTAGAGTCTGTATGAATTATTCTGTTTTAAAGCAAAACTGACTTGGTAATCGTACTGGTAAGTTTCTGATCTTTAGATTCTGACATATTAATACCAAAAAGGCCAATTTTCACTACTTCTAACACACACTTATGCCACCTAGCACCCAGACTGTACTCTTACACACTCTACCATGCAGCCTTCCTCACATCCACTTGACACAAGCCCTTGCGCATATCTGAAGGTCAGTGATTGTCCAGACAGTTTTCTTAATGTTTGAAGACCCAGGGCAAATGCACACGAACAATACACAAAATATTATGCTCCATGAGACATCCTCTGCACTGGATATAACAACTCACAAGAAGTTTCTAAACTTTCACTGGGAAGGTGAGGAAAAACCTAGCAGAAGAGTCCTACTTGTTTCACTCTCTTGAACTTTGCCCCCATGTTGTGTTGTCTCCAACATCCACTACCAACAGAGGAGACACCCCTTTGTGGATCTATAAATACACCCTCTCTTTCCTAGAACTTCTTTAAGACAAGGGGAGGGGGATTGTTTTAAAAAAGCATACCCTTGCAGGTACCAATTAAGCAAAGACAAAATAAAGACTGATAGTTCAGCAGAGGCTCTCATTTTCAGTTCATCCCTGCGAACTGGAAGATTAGAATAGAAAGGAGAGGCTGAAATCACTCAAATCTGCAACAAAATTCACCATGAGACACAGGACGACTAAGAGGCACTCCACAGCATGGGACACAAAATTGACCCACTAGCCTAGCAGCAAATCATAGAATCAGCACTATGGGTGAGTCACATCAATCTCTGAACACAATCCACCAAAACTGGTCTGAGAAAGCAGATTCCAGCAGGCTGTGTACATGTCCACTAATACTGCTTCCTTCAAGAAGACAACCTCCCAAACTTTGAGGAACAGCTGCTTTGAAAGTCTATTAACTGATCAAAGCCAGCATTACAAAGTTACCTGTAACAAATAATAGAACCATTTTGAAGCATGATAATGCATGCGCGAGAGGGTGGAGTGCTATATCTGACTGCATGAAGCAATGCTACTCTCACTTGCAGATTTTAGAAATCAGTAATTTATGTTTGGGTCATCCTTCTGCTCTCTGTACCAATCTTGAACTCTTGGGAAATTATGTGGATTGATTCCCATTCCATCCACCCCCACCCCACCCCACATAGCTATGAAGTGGGATGGAGAATCATTTCTCTCCTCCAATACCAGCCTCCATCAGCATCTTCTTTTGCTAACCTGGGGGCTCTGCTAAACAGTTTATTTTGTGAAGCAGCTGAAATAATGGAAAGCCCATCGCCTGAAAGAGAAGGAGGAGGAAGAGATGATGATGATGATGCCATAGGTAGATGTCACATCAGCCTGCAGGCAAAGGCTGCGAACGGAGGTGGCGACAGATCAAAGCCGAGGCTTTGCGGAAAAGGTACGGAAACCCACCGAGAAACCCCGGCCAGTGCAGCCGGTTACGGGCTGGAAAAATAAAAGAGAGGCGGTGGAGCAGCCCCCGCTGCAGAGAGCAAAGGGGCTACCAGTTCCAAACCCACAAAGCCCAAGGAGGAACACTCCGGAACCGCAGTGCCCAGAGGGACCTCCAGGAGGGGTGGCGAAGGAAGCGAATCGGTCCCGAAACAAGCGCCAGGCAGGGTGGTTCTCTGGAAAGAAGGCGGTCGGGAGAGGGGGAGAGGGAGGAGGGGTGGGGGGGAGAGGGCGACACAGCCTCCAGGTCGCGGCGGGCCGGCTCTCTCTTGCCTTTGCCCATTGGAAGTTACTCACCCTAACGGGTAGGAGGTGCCGGGCGCTCCCGTCTCGCTGCCCCGTCCCGCGCAGGCATCGTGGAAGGGCGGCCGGGAGGAGGCAAGCGGGAGCTGCCAGGGGAGGCAGCGGGGCAGGTCCTCGCCCCCGCCGCGCCGCAGCTGGAGCCGCTGGGACCCGCGGGCGGGCGGGCGGGCGGACTCGCTCTCTGGCTCCTCCTTCTCCCTCGGTTCCTGCCCCTCTTCCTTCACCGCCGCGGAGCTCGGGGAAGGCGACAAACTCCCGGCAGGACTTGGCAAGCAAGCGCGACTCTCCCCCCCTCTCCCCAGCTTGGATGGAGGCCGCTCCTCCTCCTCCTCCTCCTCCACCGCCGCCCTTTCCCCGGGGCTCCGCGACGGCCCGCCTCAGCCACTCAGGGCGGCCCCAGCGCCGCGGGAAGAGCCTCCGGCAACCTATGGGAAGCCGGCCCGGGCGGGATCCGGCGGCGCAGGCCGTAGGAGTCCCCGTCGGTCGCCTGATTTCCCGAGGCTGCCTTTGGAGCAGGAGGAGACCCCTCGAGAAAGGACCGGACGGGGATGGGCGCGAGGGGTGGGGGGCGAGTGGGTTTGATGCTAGTTGTATTCCTGCCCAGACACTGCAAAGATGCCTTTATAGGTGGGTTCTAGGTGCGCCTTTTGAGAGAGGCAAAAGCGCCAGATGCCGCCCGAGTATAAAGCGCCGGAATTTGAATGCGTTTGCATTCTGAAACAAGCACCTGGGGGCTGGGGCCTCGTCCGTTTGTTAAAGTATAGTTGAATCGATTGCTGAATGGTAAGTCAAGGGCCATTTCCACACGACATTGTTATAGTGCAATTATTCCACTTTCAACCTCTTAGGGAATCCTGAGGTTTGCAGCTTAGGGAGGGGCATTTAGAATTCTCAGCCAGAGAGCTCTTGGGCCTCATTACATATAAACCCCAGAATTCCACAGGATGCTGAAAGTAAAATAATAGCACTATAACAGTGTAGTGCGGAAATGGCCAAGGAGTTAAGCCCTGGGTGCCAAAGGTAGAAGGATATGGCAAAGCAGTTATGTGCCTAAACAGAGCCCTAGATGGTCCTTCTAAGTGTGGAACAAGGAACGCTTGGTCCACCGAGGCCCTTTGACACTACACAGTTATAGAATTATGATTCCATGTTAACTGTTGTGGTTCTATCCTATGGAATCCTGGGATTTGCAGTTGTTGTGTGCCTTCAAGTTGTTTCTAACTTATGGCAATCTTAAGGTGAACCTACTACTGGGTTTTCTGGGGGCTGAGAGTGTGCAACGTGCCCAAGGTTACCCCATAGTTTTCCATGGCCCAGCAGGGAACTGAGTCCTGGTCTCAGACAACTACACCACTCTGGCTCTCATTTACTGTTTAGGGAGGGATACAATCATAGAGTTGGAAGAGATCACAGGGGCCATCCAGGCCAACCCCGTGCCATGCAGGAACCCACATCAAAGCACTGCCGACAGATGGCGATCCAGCCTCTGCTTAAAAACCACCAAAGAAGGAGACTCCACCACACCCCGAGGCAGCATATTCCACTGCCGGACAGCTCTGACAGGAAGTTCCTCCTGAAGCTATTTAGAGACCAAAGTCAGAGTCATTCAGGCCACAGTATTTCCGATTTCTGCATATGGTTGTGAACAGTGAAGAAAACTGACAAGAAGAAAAACAAAGTTAGTGAAATGTGGTGCTGGAGAAGAGTTCCACAGTTCTACGTGGTGCTAGAGAAGAGTTCTACAGTTGTCTTTGCCAAAAAGACAAATGAATGAGTCCTAGAGCAAATAGGTCTGAACTCTCTCTACAGCAAAGATGACTAAACTGAGGCTGTCATACTGTGGACATATCATGAAATGACATTACTCATTCAAAAATATAATAATGCTTGGTAAAGTGGAAGGCAGTAGGAAAAGAGGGAGACTGTGTTGCAGATGGATTGACTCAGTCAAGGAAGCTATGGCCTTGACTGCAATACCTAAGCAGGGCTATTGATGACAGGTGACTTGGAGATCTCCCATTCATAGGGTCACCATAAATTGAAGTTGACTTGACAGCAGATAACAACAATAAATTTAGAAATCTCACTCAGAGAGGAGTTCCAGTTCCTCACCAAATGGCAAACTCAAAGTTTCCATAGGATGCAGCCATGAAAGTTATAGCAAGGCATCAAACTCACAAAAACGTCTTTACTTGCTGTGTGCCAGCCCACCAGCTGGCCTTTAGAGATTCATAGTCTCTGAACCTGTAAGACAAGGTACATAGGTAACAGCTATTGATGATAAAGAGACATGGCAGGACATTTCTTCAACAGCCTCTGTACTGATGACTTGTTGGTACATTGAACTCAAAGGATATATAGGTATTAATCAGTTCTGGATATGTTTGTATTGCTTATAAGTTGCCTTTTCTAAAAAGCATATCCTTGCAGAATTTATAAATGTGTTTGAAATATTCATTTGAAACATTTATTAAAGCCATCAACACAAGAGACAGGGCACTAACTTAAAAAGATCTCTAGAAAGATATCTGGTGGTCCTAATGACGGTATTAAACCAATAAATAATTTTTTTTCCCATACAGCTGACATGGATTGAAGAGGTTTTTTCCTTTTGTCCTAATTCTTTGTGAGCATTCAGATGCATCTGTCTGTCACATAATATTTTGTACACTGTCCTGAGATCTGTGATACAAATATTTTAATAAATGTTAAAATAAATAAATATGGGACTAGTTTGATGGTTTTGAAGAAGATGCTTCTTAGGCATTGGGCCAGAGCTCCACAACTTCTTGATCCTGGGAGTGGGGAAGGGAGTGTGGAACATTTTTTTTTCCCAATGGCCACAATTGCTTTAGAGGTCCTGTATCAAGGTCCCATGCCAGTGAGTGGGGCCAGAGCCACAAATGTGAAGGCTTACTATATCCCTCTCCTTTTATTTCTTCCTTGTCTAGAAGGCTGCTGGGTAATGAGCTGATCATTTTTGCCATGAGTCTTAACTACTCTATATCTGTGAGAACGGGGATGTAGAGGACATCCAACACTACCTTTTACATTGTCCTCTATATACATCTCCTAGGTAAAAGTTCCTTAACCGCCTCCTCCATTCCTCTCCCCTTTTCAACAGACCAGCTCTTGAGCAGATTTGTGGACTATTAGCTGATAACAATCCTTATGTCACTGCTATGGTTGCAAATTTCGCTTTAGCTGCAAGTAAGATAAGATCTAGATATTAAATCTATTCCCACGAACAATACGGAAGTGATAAAAGTAATTGATCCTGGTCTTATAGAATATATAAGTGCAATTTTATATTGTATATTTTATATAATTTTATACTGAATCCCATATTAGATTACATTATATCATTTTGGAGATATATTTTATATTGTCCTGACTTTTAAAATCATTATATTGATTGTTTATTCCTTATACGTCGTTTATATATGTTATCTTTTATATGGGTCCATTGCCGTTCGTAATGTCTCATCTAGTTATTCAGATGTACTTTGTCTGACTGTGGCGAGTTGCAATGGCTTTTAGCTGAGCAATAAAGATTTATTCATTCATGAGTCTTAACTGATCCCTTGCAGGTGGCTTTTGAAATTAAACCGAGGCCCATTCACACAGCACATTTATCGTGCTATTTTTCTGCTTAAACTGCCATGGTTCCATCCAGTAGGATTCTTGAGTTTGTAGTTTGGTGAAGCACTGGAGCACTTTGGGTGAGAATTCTAAATTTTCTTTCCTAAACTAGCAGTCCAAGGATTCCATAGGGTGCTGCCATGGCAGTTAATGTGGAATAATGACACTACTTTTTTTAATGTGCATGGGCCTCTGATATCAAATGTAAGCTACAAGTTCCCTACTCTTCCTATAGCAGCTTGTCCATCGTAAAGCTCATTCAAGTATATGACCCCCAAGGAAGCTCACTGAATGACATGTGGAAAAAGAAATTGGGCTTTTTTAAATTATAAGTGGGCTGACATCACATCTTCTAGGAGGTTATTTACAGCTCACATCTGCCCCACGGATACATACACGCTCACCCAAATAGATCTGGCTTACTGTATTGTATCTCATACACTATTCTGTATATACTATACCATATAGGTTATACTAGGTTACAACTAGTACTTTTTTAGGTATAATCCCAAGCTGTGAAGATGGCAACCAAAATGCCTGCTCTGTAACAGCGGTTCTATATTTCCAGCATAAGCATTTCAATTCACACATCAGTTAGAAAACTCTGGCAGATAAGGATGTTGAAGACATTACTACTTAATTTTGACAAAAAGTAATCTCAGACATGTTGTCTTCAGGAGTCCCATTGGTTCTTATTATTGATTAATTCACAACCTATGCTAAGCATGCTTAGCTGGAGGTAAATCTTCACTGTGGCCAGTGCGGTTTATTCCTAGGTAAGTATTGCATCCCTAATTTCTAAATAATCTGCTAAACACAGCAAAGTCTTATATATTTACTTGTGAGTATCATTAAAGAACTAGTGATGCATTATATTGTCATTAGTGTGGAATTGGTGTGAATGACCTTCTTGAGATCCTTTGCAACCTAGTGCTTCTGAATGCACAGGGGATCAGGATCCATCCTTGAATCAAAGATTTCTGTAAATACAGTGATCAGTGCCTGTTTACACTGAGGCAAGACCTAACAAAGAACTTCTGATTGCCAGTTATGTTCTAACGAGGAGTTTTGTCTGGAGTTAAGATAGCCCAAGAAGACATTAGGTGGAGGTGACTCTTCTCCCCACTAGATAAGGCAAAAGGCAAGCTAGATCTGTGTATGCAGCAAGACATGAGTCCTTAACAGGGTTTAAGGCCGTTTCTGCACTACACTGTTATAGTGCTATTATTCCACTTTCAACTTCCTATGGAATCTGCGGTTTGCAGTTTAGGGAGGGGCCTGTAGAATTCTCAGCCAGAGAGCTCTTTGGCCTCAGTAAACTACAAACCCCAGAATTCCACAGGATGTTGAAAGTGGAAATAATAGCACTATAACAGTGTAGTGTGGAAATGGCCTAAGTCTAAAAAGAAGCTGAATTTAGTTGTATGCAGGAAATCCATTCACAGTGTGGGATCCTTCAGAAATCTGGTGAGGAATCGGAATTGGGAGGCTAATGCTGTGAACTCCCATCTTTTAATCAGCTTGAAGAACAGCCACTATGAATTAGCCCAAAGGCCTAAGTCAGTATTCTGTTCTCTCAAGCAGCCAACTGGTTGTCTGTGGGAAATCTGTCAGCAGAACATAAGCACATCTGTACCCTCGGTGTCTTGTTCCACAGCAACTGACATAGAGGCACACTGGCTGATGACAAGTGAGATATTGCTGTCCTGGCTAGAACACTGATGTCCCTGCATCCTCTATGAATTTATCTGATCTGCTTTTTAAAGCTATTCCAAATTAGTAGCCATTGCTAAACTTGTGGCTGTGAATTCAATATTTTTACAATACATTACATGAAGATACTTGCTTTTATCTCTTATCATTAACCTTTAATGGATGGCCCCCATTTCTTTTCTTATGAGACAGAGAAAAGCTTCTTGCTATCTACTTTCTCTACGCTATAATTTTATAAACATACATCAAGCTTTAACCTTACCTGGCATTTTTCTAAGCTGTATATAGACCAGGGATTTGGTGTTTTTATTTTGTTTTCTTCTTGGGGTTATTTGTTTGCTTATACTTTTTATCTTAATGAGGGTAAAAAAATCTGGGGGGCTGCATCAAATCATTCAGCTAATAATTTCAATTTACTTTATGGTCACCACTACTGTAACCCCAAGTGCCTCATATAGCACAATTCTATATGACTTTAATTATAAGTTAAGCTCCACAGAGTTCAGTGTGGAGCCTACTGATTATGCACAAATTATGGGCACAGGAAACCTGTTACAGTATTCAGCTAGTCTACTCAAGAGGAAGCTCCCCTGAATGGACCCCTACACCCTACAAAATTATGACGCTGTGATTTTACTTGGGCCCTTTCTGCACTAGACTGTTATAGCGCTATGATTCCACTTTCAACATCCTATGGAATCCTGGGGTTTGCAGTTTCCGGAGGGGCCAAGTGGCCCCTCCTGAAACTGCAAACCCCTGAATTCCATAGGATGTTGAAAGTGGAATCATAGCGCTATAACAGTCTAGTGCGGAAGTGGTTTTAAACTGCCATATCACCCTGTGGAATCTCGGGGCCTTTCTGCACTACACTCTAATAGTGCTATTATTCCGCTTTCAACATCCTGTGGAGTTCTGGGGTTTGTAGTTTCTTGATGCCCAAGAGCTCTCTGGCTGAGAATTGTAAACGCCCCTCCCTAAACTGCAAAACTCCAGGATTCCATAAGATGTTGAAAGTGGAATAATAGCACTATAACAGTGTAGGGCGGAAAGGCCTTTGGATTTTGCAGTTTATGGAGCGGTGTTCAGAACGCTCGGCCAGAAAATTCTAGTGCCTCAACAAACTACAAACCCCAGGATTCGTTAGGCTGCAGCCTTGGCAGTTAAAACGGAATCGTAGCGCTGAAACTGTATTCGTGTGAAAGGGCCTCCCAGACGCTGGAATACTTTGCCTTGGTTTTGCTTGTTCGGATTGTAAACCTCGCGCGCTTCGTGTAGGTGAGGAACGGTTCCCTCAGGTAAGGTTTGGTCTCCCAAGAGAAGAAGGAAACCGCTCTATGTGTTCTCTGCGCCGAGCAATATCCGTAACGTGCGAAAGGACGCGCCGCGGTGAGGGAGGGGAGTTCGGCCTCGGTGAGTCCAACGAGGGAGGCGGGAAGGTGGCGCGGCGGGCCTGCCTCCGCCCCTTCTGGGCGTCCTCGCGGGCGGCCGTTCGTGCTTGTCGCGAGCTCTGACGCCTCCGTTTTCGCTCCTGCGTGGCCGGTAGCAGAAAGAGATGGCGGCGGCGGCGGCGGCGGCCCGCGCCTGAGAGAGAGAGAGAGAAAGCGAGCGAGCGAGCGAGCGGGCGGAAGAACCACCACTACCGTCCGCCATGACGGAAGACGCGGAGTTGGAGAGGTGAGGCCTGCAAGGCGGGAAGAGGCGCGGAGAGGAAGGCCCGAAGGCTGCCCCTCCCTTGGTAGCCAATAGATTGGTAATGGCTGTGAGCACCGGAAAGAGGGTCAAAAAAAGCCCTTGCGTGTCCTCCTGTGGCCATTAGTAACCTTGTGTGGGTCTAGAGGAGTGAGGGAGGGACAGAAAGCTCCCCTTTCCCTATCTCACTTATAAGGGGGATGTCGTTACGTAGCGACTCTCATTTCATTACACGTAAGATGGTTGCGCCTTCACGGGTAAACAACAGTTCACTCCTATGCTTGCCTCTTTCCCGCCGAAATAAGCAGCACTAAGGCCATTTCCGCACTAGGTTGTTCTGGCGCTATTATTCCACTTTCAACATCCTATGGAATCCTGGGGTTTGCAGTTTCGGGAGGGGCCGCCTGGCCCCTCCCGAAACTGCAAACCCCAGGATTCCATAGGATGTTGAAAGTGGAATAATAACGCTAGAACAACCTAGTGCGGAAATGGCTATAGTGCTATTATTCCACTTCCAACCTCCGGTGGAATTACGGGGTTTGTAGTTTCCTGAGGCCCAAGAGCTCTCTGGCTGAGAATTCTAAAGGCCCCTCCGGAAACTACATACCTCAGGATCCCATAGGATGTTGAAAGTGGAATAACAACACTATAACAGTAGTGCAGAAATGGCCTGAGTTCCCTGGCAGTTACTCTGATGTAAGTGGTAGGTTGGGTTGTGGGCTGGAATCAGATTGGTAGGACTAACAGGAAATAATTTGTATATAGGGTGGAGCAAGCTTGGGGCCCTCGCTTAAGAGTGATGGGGGACATCCTCTTGGCTGCAGGCCTGAGATTTTGCGTTTTCTACCCTTACTGGCCACTTTGTGAGTGGTGTGGCATGATATAAGGTTCAAAGGCACTAAAAGTCATAGGGTGTTTTTGGTTTTTAAAAGTTCTGAAGTATATTAGTAGGGGTCCTTGGACTGAAAAAGGGAAGATTTCTACTGATGTCAATTAGACAAACCCACTCTTTCCCAGTAGTAATATCACAGTGGATTAAAATGGATATATTTCCCATGAGGTGAGATGACCCTTTAGCTCCTATTTCTTATTGATCACCTAAGAAGGAATTTAAAGTAGTATTTATTTAATTTATATTCTGCCTTTCGCCAAATATGAAATCCAAGGTGGCTAACAGTTTGCATTTCTTTCTGTGCTTCTTTTCTTTTCCTTCTACCCCTTCCAAAAAAAGGGGGGGGGGGACCTCTTCCTGCTCTGTTTCACTGATTCTACTGAAAATTGGTTCATCTTTATAGAAAGGCCTTCTTTAACTCCTTGTATCTGATACAGGTATTGATTCATTTTGGAGAATAAGCAAAAGATTACACTCAGCATGATTTCAAGTGTCTTATTCAGTGAGATGAGGATAAAGTTTGAGGAAAAGAAGAATAAAGAGGAGTTTTGACAAAAAGATGGTCCAGTAGGAAAGCAGCTTGAAACAGTTGAGACAGGACTTAGTTTAGCTATTGATATAAATTGTTGGTAGAATGTGAGGCAGCCAGAAAGCATGAGAACTCAGAAGCTGGATGATCCAAGAGATATATTCTTGAAAGGTGTACAGGAAAGCAGGCATTGGGGTGAAAAGCAGTAACTAAAATAACAATGCTTGGTCTGAATTGATCTGAAGGCACCAGATCCAATCTGATCTTGGGAGCTAAGCAAGGTCAGACCTAGTTAGTCCTTAGATAAGCAACTGCCAAAGAATATCAGGTGTTATAGGCTGTATTTTAGAGGAAGGCCATGGCAAACTACCTCTGAGCATTCCCTTGCTAAGAAAACCTTATGAAATTCATGGGGGTCACCATAAGGCAACAAATGATTTGAAGGCACACACATGGTAATGGTGGATGATACAGTGGAGTTTAAGAAAGGGCAAACCAAATGGAAAATTGTTAATAGTGGAAAGAGGATCTGTTCTCATTATCTGACTTGAGACTGGAAGGCTGTTGGCCAAAGAGGCTGAGAAAATGAGTTATATTCTAATGGATTTCAGCAAACTAGCTGCAGTGCCTTGCAGAAGTATTCATTCCCCCTTTGCCTTTTCTGCATTTTGTTGTTTTATAACTTGAAATTGAAATAGATTCATTGTTACTGCTTGATAGACAAAAGATACTCAACACTATGAAGGTGTAAAAAATGCTATTATTGGAGCACAAAAGTTAAATAAACATGCAAACTGGCATTTGGTTGCACACATACGATCCTCTGCCGTGTGCGCGCGCACACACGCACACACACTGAGTCACTCACTTGAAAGCACTTGTGGCAGCAGTTGCAACTGTGAGTCTTCATGGCTAAGTCTCTGTCCACTTTGCCTATCTGGATCCTGCAAGTTTTGCCCATTCTTCTTGGCAAGATTGCCCCAGCTTTGTCAGGTTAGAAGGGGCCCTTTGGTGAGCCACTCTTGAGTCTTGCCCCACGTTTGCAGTTGGATTTGAGGACTGGGGTTTGACTGAGTTATTCTAAGACATTCAAGTTCTTCTTTTTAAACCATTCCAGTGTTACTTTGGTTTGGTGTTTAGGGTGATGGTTATTATAGAGGTGAACTTCTGACCCACTCCCAGGTCCCTAGCAGTCTGAAACAGACTAGCCCTGTGTTTGACTCCATCCATCTTCCTCTCAATCCTGAGTAGTTTCCCAGTTCTTACCAAAGAAGAACATCCTCATATTATCATCCTATACCACCATGCTTCACTTTAGGTGTGGTGTTCTCAGGGCAGGGAGTACTATTCTGCATCTGGCCAGGGGCATAACCAGATGCTTCTCTGACCCCCACACTCTCCATCAGTCTCTGAATGGGCATGGGGGGGTGTTGTAGGAAAACTGTGAGACTTGGCGGGGGGTTGGTCATCATGGGGAATAGAAAAGAATAACCTCACGGTGACAAAAAAGACACACACATGTATAAGATGAACATTTGCCTGCATATGTCACTGACAGTGGCATACAGTGACACGTAGTGTTGTGTATCCAGATGATGGTTGTCCCACGGACAGTCTCTCCCATCTTAGCTAGAGATTTCATCAGCTTCTTCAGAATTACCATGGTCTTTTATTTGCTTCTCTGACTTCTTAGCCAGTCAATAAGCAAAATGAACTCACTGATCAAAATGGATTTAACAGAGCTCTGGGGGATGTTCATAGTTTTGGTTTTATTGTTAGTTACCTTACTCTGAATGATATTTCTACGCAACATTATCCTGGACTCTTTTTTTTGGTACCTCCTTGGTCTTCATGAAGCTATTTGTTTCAGTATGTTCTCCAACAAACTTTGAGGCCTCCAGAAACAGATATATTTAATCTGACATCATGTAGTACTGAAATTGCACACCATTGGACTTGATTCAACTATTCAGGTGACTTTTGGAAGCAATGGATTACACCAGAATTTATCTAGGCATGAGGAGTGAATATGTATGCAACCAATATACGCAAATCTGTTTTGGTTTGCTTAATTTTTGTGCCACAATAACAATATTTTACACCCCTACAACATTGGGTATTTTGGGTACATCTACTATTTTTATAAACATTGGATAATGGAGTGCACCAAAGAATTTCAAAAGAAAATCAGCCTGTGCTTTATAGATTATAACAAAGTCTTTGTGTAGATTGTTGTTAAAGAAATGGATGTGCCACAACATTTGATTGTCCTAATGCATAACCTGTACGCAGGAGAAGAGGCTACTGTTAGGACAGAATATAGAGAAACTGAATGGTTTCCGGTTGGCAAGGGGGTCAGGCAAGACTGCATTTTATCACCCTATCTCTTTAACTGATATGTTGCACATATCATATGTACATATATATTTCTAGCCCTCCTTTCTCCCAAAATTGGGACTCCAGCTTATAATTTAAAAAGCAGCATAGCTAAAACCATACAAAAAAGTGAACATCAAAATGGAGTTAAACTATTGACAGTACTAAAATAAATTAATAAAATACATTAAAACTACTCTTAAAAAGATGAAATGCAGTTAAAAGATAAAAACATTAAAATGTCTGGTGGCAACAATGTCAGTTAAATCCATTTCATTTCCAGGTTGTAATAAGGCAAAATATGGAGAAGTCAAAACACAGTGAATGCTTCTGCAAGACACTGTAATTCCTTAGCTGTCTTGCTTCTGAATTGATATGTTTGTTGTGTGCCTTCAAGTCATTTATGACTTATGGTGACCCTAAGGTGAATTTATCATGTTGGGGTTTTTTTGCAAGATTTGTTTGGAAGCAGGGGGTTGTCTTTGCCTCCCTCTGAGACTGAGAGTAGGTAACTTGCCCAAGGTCACGCAGTGGGTTTCCATGGCCCAGTGGAGATTTGTACCCTTGCCTCCAGAGTCCTACTCCAGCACTCAAACTACGCTGCCTCTTGAATTTTTATGTACTGTGAAGATTTTGGTACTTAGAGGAGATAAAAGGGGATTGCCAATGCATGTATGGGTGGAATTCCCAATATCAGTGGTTCTTAAGTTTTTCTTTACTGTGGACCTCGTGTAAACACAATTGGTTGCTGGGGACCCCCAAGACTTAACTCAGAATTTAAATATTTAAAGTTAGATTTAAACATTGGAAGATTTATTTATTTATGGCTTCTGGAGACTAGGATTCAAATCCCTGCTCAGACATTGGGTGACCTTGCTCAGGTCATATTATCTCCGCCTCAGAGGAAGGCAAAGGCGAACCCCTCTAAACAAATCTTACCATATGTGATAGTTTGACCTTGGGGTTGCTGTAACTGAGAAGTGACTTGATGGCACACAACAACAAAGTGCTGCTGCCAGGAGGAAGAGTTCTTTCTAGCCATCATGTCTCTCCCCCTTGAAAACTGACTTATGCAACCCTATTATGGCAGTTTTCTTGGCAATGTTTATTGCCCTTGCCTTTCTCTAGGCTGAGAAAATGTGACTTGCCTGAAGTCACCCCGTGGGTTTTCATGGCTGAGTGGGGGTTCAAACCCTGGTCTCCAGAGTCATAGTTTGGATGCACACACATCCCTGCTGCCTTGTCCCTTTCATCAGGGATGTGGCAGTGGGAGGGTATAGGTGCTGAAACTCTTCCCTTGTTTGCAAATGAGGAAATAGTTTTGGCACTTCACCCCCGCCCCCACCATGGTCCTGTTGCTGTAGCTGCTGTTGGTGTCCAGCAGCAGGGTTTTGTAGGCCCCCGTGGGGTCCACGAATCCCAAGTTAAGAACCACTGCCCTATATTACATCTGTGTGTGGTGGTGCTGTGTGTGTGTGTGTGTGTGTGTGTGTGTGCGTAGAATGTAATAGAATGAATGGAGGAAATTTTCTCTATATTATCAGATTTTTGTACAGTAACACATAAATTCTTAGTGACAACATATGTCACTAATCTGTGGTATGAACCCTTAATCCAGCAAATACTTCACATCTATCTAGGTTTTCCATATTAGTAAGATTCTAGCTATCTGTCTGAGGCTGTTAGAATTTCCCAGGTAACTAGAATTGAAACATACATGTATTTTTAACTCATGCATTAGATAACTTGGGACTAAACAGTTGTAAATACAGTGATGGGAGAAGACTAGCGATAGGATATCACAAATGTAATAGAAAAATCAAGGTCTGAGCATTTGTATTCATCATTTATTGCTTGTATTTCATTTTTCCATTTACAAATACATTGAACTGGACTTCATCAATTAAAGTGAAGTTAATAGAACTGGGTTGAATAGGTACTTAAGAAAATGTGATGCTGGGCTGTTTCAATTTCCAAATAACTTTTGTTAGAAGTCAACTTGGAGTGACATCACCTTTTCATTGGTGCCAGTATTCTTTCCAGTCTAGATCAATTTGCCATCCATCGTCTTTTGATGAACTGTCTTTTTAAAAGAGCGAGTAAGCAATTGTCTTCTGTGTTTGTTCAGTGAGTCATGGGATTTAGGCTGTAAAAGATACAAATGATGAATTGAGCATGCATTGCCTTAATGCTTACAATTTTATTTGGGAAAGTGACTTTAGTGAACCTGGGATGGGTTAGTCACTTGCACTAGTGTTTCTTCATGAATAACAGAAATAAATAAATGTTCCTGTATTTCAAAGACATTCAAAAATTGACCAAATTAAATGCTTTTCTCATTCTTATGTTTAGGAAGGCAGTGGAAGAACTTCTAACAGAGGCCAAGCGTGGGAAAACAAGAGCGGAAACTATGGGAGCCATGGGCTGGTAAGTTGTTCAAGCTAAGTGGTGCTTTTCTAACATATGAACAACGCTTAAAGAAAAATTACTGGGGCTGCGCTCATAAATACATTTGGAGTGATTAATCCCCACCGGGCACAGTAGGAATTATTTTAGAGATCTAAATGCTGTTGCTAGTCCCAACTAGTGTAGACCCACTGAATCAATGGGCTTTATGTAGCTGATGTCTTTCAGTTTAGCAGCTGATTCAGTGGGTCTGATCTAGCCAGTGGTAGCAGTTGGATTTAGGCCAGAGTAAACATGCCTAGCATACCACTCTAAATATTCCATACGTGAATGAAATTATAAGCTTCTGTTTGGGCTACCATGTTAAGCACATGTACAATAATTCTGTTCACATCAGTCTTAATTAATTTAACACGACTGCTCTGATAAAGCAACCTTTTTCTTATGTGAAGTGATGATAGTCATAGGCCATTATATGCAGTATCTGTCTGTACAACACACGGGTAAACATTTTAGGCAGATCCAATTTGGTACTTCAGCTGATGGAAGACAGTTCCAGGGAGGCCAATTTTTCTCACACATGCCCATAACTCTTGTGTGTCTTCAGTGTCTGGGCTGGAGGGACTAGAGCATGCTTTCAGAACAGTTTCATGTGATGCAGCAGGCAGTGGGGGGCAGATACTGTATTGGGGAGGGAAATCAGATCTTCCCAGATCTGTTGATAGGGCTTTCTCCATAAGTACCGTATTTGCCGGCGTATAAGATGTACCTGTGTATCAGACGCACCCGTTTTATACACTGGCAAATACTATTTGCCAGCGTATAAGATACACCAGCATATAAGACGCACTCCATTTTCAGACAGTATTTTTCAGGAAAAAATGTGAGCCTTATATAGCAGCAAATACAGTATGTTCTTGGATTCTGGCCTTTTTTTTTTCTCCAAAATATATGTACACAACGTTTCTGTGTTACTAAAACTAATGCAGCATTTAATGCAACCTAAAGCCTAATTCTGCCATCTCCTCTTTAAAATTGTTGTGCCCTAAATTCGTATCTTTTGGAACAGGAAAGGCATTAGTAGAAGTTCTAAGAAAGTTTATTTTAGATGCCCAAACAAAACTGGTTTGCTTACCACAAATTATAGGACTTGTAGACCCAGTCTTTCACACATATAATGATAAAGCATGACTCATTAGAATGTAACAGTAATACTGGGAAAACCTGGAAATGATATTACAAATGGATTGACCCAATAAAGGGAGTCATGGCCCTAAGCTTCTGGTACTAGAGCAGGGGTGTTAATAACAGATTTTTTAGGAGGGATCTCATTTGTAAGAATTGCCATAAGTCAGAGCTGACTTGTCAGCCCACTGAAAACAGCAGACCCACTCCTTTCCCCAGTGTGGAAGCAAGCTCTCCCAGGAGCTCCACTGGGCCTACTGCTGTCTGTTTCTTTCCCCCTCGCAAACGGTGTCATCTTACAGAGAATGAAAAAGTGGTGGTACTCCCGGGTTCAAGATTAGTGGGACTCTGCTTACATCAGAACTGCCCAAAGGAGCCCCAAAACATGCTTTTGAGTATCTAACAACTGCTTGGTGCTGTGGCTGTGTAATGTGGAGGATTTCATCCTTTTTCTGCTTCAGAATACTGTATTTATTTACACTTCTGTTCAGAACCTCTTGGAAATCATATAAATAAGGCCCCAAGTATAACCATTTCTGAACATAGTTGTGTGTAGATTGTTTTGCTTGCTGTTTAAATACAAATCCATACGTAGCTGCCATTTCTGTCAAATCTCTGGTCCATCTAGCCTGGCTTACTTTGACTCAGAGTGACTTCTGGAGATCAACCTGAGACTTTTCTGTTTGCAAAAAATGTGTGCTACCACTGGCCTGTGGTCTTCCCTGTATTTGAAAGGGCAGGTTCTTGCCCCACCCATTGATAGTTTTCAAGCAAAAGAAACACTTCACAGTTCTTTACCATAGTTTTTTTAATCAAGGAGAATGGCGGATGTCAGCAAGACCATTTTCTTCATCACTATTGCTCTTCATTTCTTAATATTTTTAACTATTTTATGGCTAAGGAAAAGGAGAATCATTTTAAAATAATACTTTCGTCTCTTAGCAACATTCTATCTTAATAATCATGTCTGAAGTGGTACTCAGTACTGTAGAAGTTCAGTAGTATACAGACATGATTGTCGCTGTGTACTTCTTCAGCAACCAAACAGGAGAATTATATCAGCTGTGAGATATAAGGAGAGCTGTTGTAGACTTACATCACTGTGCCTGACATCTGGTTAAGGATATAGGCATGCATAGATCACAGTACATATGCAGGGGCAGGAAGTCAACATTGTGCAATGGATATATTCTGCTGATAGTGATGGAAGCAGATGTGATTGTGTATTGTGGTTCTGCATTGTGCGTTATGTATTGTGGTGGTACATTGTGCATTACAGTTACGTATATATTGTGCATTGTGGTTGTGCAGCATATATTGTGTGTTATGGTTGCGCATTGTGAAATGGCATCTGTTATAGACATGTGTTACACGGTGTTGCTGTTCTGCATGGTGTTTGCATCTCTGCATGTGGATATTTACACTATGCTGAGGGGCTATTGAACTGCAGCCTGTTTCTCATTAGGGACTAGTTATTGCATCATAAGTTTGGTGTGGCAGACCCCCCCTTGACAGATGTGTAACTGTGATTATATATGTGTACCTGTCATAAAAGTCACCACATTGTGTAACTTCCATCTTTTAAGAGAGAAATTTGACAATTTGATAGTTGCTTTCAGGCCTGTGAGAAAATGCATACATCTTGGTTGTTTCTTTCCATACTACAACTGTACACTAGGTGGCATACAAGGAAAGCCAAAACATGTGAAATT
Source organism: Cyclura pinguis (assembly GCA_030412105.1). Lineage (NCBI taxonomy): Eukaryota > Metazoa > Chordata > Lepidosauria > Squamata > Iguanidae > Cyclura > Cyclura pinguis. The sequence continues at coordinate 258,446,235 of CM059601.1, read as the reverse complement.
GAGCTATTTGGGTATATGCAGCATTTATTTTTTTGGTCATGTTACATATTTACATGTTGTTGTTTTTCCTAATGTTTCTGCAGGATGAAGTGTCCTCTTGCCAGCACAAATAAAAGGTTTCTTATTAATACTATTAAGAATACATTGCACTCTGCAAAAGAGCAAGACCAGGGACAAAAACATCAGGAAGATGATAAGGAATCTGAACCAAAGCAGAGCAGGGAAGAAACCAAACCAAAGAGGCACAGATCATATCCTTATACACCCAGCTTTCGATCTAGGAGAAGAGTCAGCTCTTCCCCTCCTAGGCACCGAAACAGAGACAGAAGGCAGCACGCAAAGGAGAAGTATGAAAAGCGATCAAATAAATGATGAGAAAATCAGGCCATTCCAAGCCAAGTATGAAATTAAACAGTGAACTGTGGGGAAAATGTTTCTTTATCTTCAATTAGAGTGCATTCTTCGGTACAGATATCTGTGTTGATAGCAGGTTTTTAGAAGCAAACAAGCCTGCTTCTTGTGAGTATTCCTTGAAGAGTTCTTATGTACTTAAAAAGAAGTTGATAGTGTATTTGTTTTCTCCCCCCAACACACATTCACATCCTTCAAGTTAAGCTTTTCGTGTCCTTTCTTTGGGTGGTTATAACATGTTTGTGCCTGTCTTGGAAACATTATGTTTTAGATTAGTATACATGAACGTGTGTTCTGTAAATGATAAGTTACTTGGTTCCTAAAGATCTTTGCTTTTTACTCTTTCCTTCTTCCATAAATACGGAAAAATTGGTTTGTTCTGTTGCCCCACAGAGCTGCAGTCTAGCAAATGTATTATTCATTCAAATTTATTATTCATTCATTCAAATTCATTAGATGAAAATCGCTGACATACACCTGAATATTGCAGACTCTTTTAAATAAATGCATTAATTTAATGTATGTTGGTAAACATAAGGGAGATGTGTCCTGAGCAGGTGGTTCACAGTGGTGCACACAGGCATTCTTTAATCACACAGGATTCAGCATGAGCAATAGCTTCTTATTCACTCCAGATTTTGTGGGATTTATTAGTCATACAGTTTGTTTGAATGAACAGAATATTTTCCAACAGCAAAATGTGAAAGCAGTGTTTTGTTGCTACTTGAAGACTTGGGAGATCTTAAATTGGCTTTCATTGTTTTGTATCCCTCTATTTAAATAGTGATGTCTCTCAGACACGAATACAATTTTGAGATATCTCTCAGTAGGCATCAGGAGTGTCAGAGAAATAAAGTTGATCACAAGTTGCTAGTTAAATAGTGAAACAGTACAGGGAATGTCCACTTAAATTCTGATCACTGTTTTGTTAACAGTTGTATTGGTCAGGTTCTCTGTGACTCCTTTATATGCCAGTAATTTATCTTTATAGTTCCTCTGTTCTATGGAAATATTGACATGTAAGTCTTTGGACAGCATTGTTTGGGTGGTTTTTCTGAATTGATATTAAACCTGAGCTGTGATATTAAAATTGTGTCAAGTATTTTATCGTGTAATTAAATGTTAAACTAAATAATTTGATGATTACACATTCTTAATTACCAGTGAAAATCACTTGTTTCTTCAGTTTATCACGAGTTTAGTGCAGGTAGTGTGCTGGCCTCAGCATATGCTAGCAGGTCAGCTAAATTCACAGTCAGTCCTAAATTCACATATAGTCCTCTTTTCTGTGTGAATCAGTCTTCAGCCTGAACAGCAAACAGCTGTATACTCAGAGCATCAAATACTTAGCCTTAGAATAGAATCATAGAATCATAGTGTTCGAAGAGACCCCAGGGGCCATCGAGTCTAACCCCCTGCTATGCAGGAACACACATCAAAGCATTCCCAACAGATGGCCATCCAGCCTCTGCTTAAAAACCGCCAAAGAAGGAAACTCTACCACACTCCAAGGCAGTGTATTTGACTGCTGGACAGCTCCGACCATCAGGAAATTCTTCCTGAGGTTCAAGTGGAATCTCCTTTCCTGCAGCTTGAATCCATTGCTCCTTGTCCTAGTCTCTGGAGCAGCAGAAAACAAGCCCGTTCCCTCCTTGACATGACATCCCTGAAGAAAAATGAATGGAAGGTTGAGGTAAAAGAGATCAGATAGATGAAATTAAAAAATGCAACTCAAAGCTTTTTTAGGTTGAAATTCAAAATGACAACAAGACCAGAGGGAAACATTTATTTTAAAACTGGTCAGAGAAGATAGAAAGGTTGTGTGTAGGAAAAATCAGTGGAAAGTAATAGACATTAACACCTTGTTAGTTGCTGAATTACAGAGGGAAAACTAATGCAGTTTTAGCTGTGTAAGCTTAATCTGCATGTGCTGAAGTGTCTTACTGGATGCAGTGGGGCTCTCTTCCAAGTAGGTGTGTACAGCAGTGAAGTCTAAGGGACAATCTGACTTCTTTTGAGAGGGTACCAAGATGCAGACCTGGTATGGTGTAAAGATTTGAGTACTGGATTGGACTCTCAAGACCAGGGTTTGAATCCCTGTTCAGCCATGGAAACCCACTGGGTGACCATGGGCAAGTCACACTGTCTCAGCATCAGAGGAAGGCAAAGTTAAGTCCTCTCTGAACAAATCTTCCAAAGAATCCCTGTGATAGGGTTACCTTACGGTCACCCTAAGCCAGAAACAACTTGAAGAAAAACAACAACAAAGTATTTCATTTCAAAATGTTAAACCAGTGGTTCTCTATCTGGGGTCCACAGAGCCCTCATAGGAGGTCCATGAAGCCCTGCTGCTGGAGACTAAAAGCAGTAGCAGTGACAGAGATGCAGCAGTGGGGGAAGTACAGATGCCAAGGAAGCAGTTTCAGCACCCACAGCTCCCAGCTATGTGTCCATAACGAAAGGAAAATGGCACTAGTCCTATGTGCATTCCCAAACTATAACTTTGAGAGCAAGGTTTGAATCTTCACTCAGCCATGGAAACCCACTGTGTGATCTCAGGCAAGTCACATTCTCCCGGCCTCAGGGAAAGGCAAAGGCAAGAAATCTTGCCAAGAAAACCCCCATGATAGGTTTGCCTTAAGGTTGCCATAAGTCAGTTTTCAAAGAGGAGAGACATGATAGCTAGAAAGCATCTCTCCATGTCAGTAGCACTTTGTTGTTGTGTGCCTTCAAGTCACTTCTGACTTATGGCAACGAGGCCAGAGGGAAATGTTTCTTTTAACAAAAACTGGTCAGAGAAGATAGAAAGGTTCTGTGTAGGAAAAATCAGTGAAAGTAATAGACATTAACACCTTGTTAGTTGCTGACAGAATTACAGAGGGAAAACTAATGAACCTATCACTGGTTTTTGTTTGGGCAAGATTTGTTTGGTGAGGGGAGTTGCTTCTGCCTTCCTCTGAGGCTGAGAGAAGGTGACTTCCCTAAGGTCATTCAGTGTCTGAGTGGGGATTTGAATTCTAGTCTCCAGAAGCCATAAATAAATCTTGAGTTAAATCTTGGGTATCCCTGGCAACAAATTATATTTACAGGGTATCCCTGATAAAAAGTTAAGAACCACTGTATTAAATTATAAACAAGTGGTATTGCACAGTGCAGAGGGAGCCAAACCAACGTTCCTCTTCCAGAAGTTCTAGAGCATGGGTGTGATTATTGAGAATATCCTAATGGAAATTTTTCAAAGTCTTTTTGATGTTTCTATTTTTTGGCTTCAACTCATTCCCAATTTATGGCAACCCTATGGCAAATAACAGGATTTGCTTGACCTGATTTGTTCAGGGGGGGTTGAACATGACAGCAGAATTTTAGATATGCAGTATTTACTTGGTTATCTGAATATATTTATTAAAGTCGTCTTGAGTGAAGTTCTTGTGCTCTGCTTTGCAATGTTCATCCCAGGGGTGTATGTATGGAGACGGGGGAAATGAGGACCTTTCCCTCCTCAAGTAAGAATTCTGCTCGCTCCCTGCCAAAATTTCATTCTGTTCACAAACTTCTAGCACTGCAGTGATTCAAAACTCAAGTTGAGTGTTCAGAGATACAATTTAGGCATCCAGAGAAAAGGGGCAGGCAAAGTGACTAAGCAAATATGAACACAGCAAGTGAGGGAGTTGTAGAGACGGGAAATTTTCAATGGCTCACGCTCTGCAATGCTAGAAATTTGGGAATTGAAGGGAAATACTTGTTGGGAGGGGAAAACAGAATTCTTGTTTGAGAGGCAATACCATCATCCCCCCCCCCGACAACTGTACCCCTGATTCATCCACAGAATTAGAAATTCATTGCAGATGCAGACATATAACATACAGTCCTGCCCCCACATTTGCAGATTTCACTTCCACAAATTTGATTATTCACGAGGTGCCTGCTTGCCTCTCCTCCATTCTCCCCCTCCCATTCCCTGACCTTTTGCGCAGGCACAGGGAGGGGAAAGATCTTCACCCCCTGGACTCTCCCATCCATCGCCAGCATGGGCGGTACCAGCAGCGGCTGGCAGGAGGGTGCAGGGAAGAAGATCTGATGATCCAGGAGAGCTATTTGCGATTTTTTGACATTTGTGAGGGTTCTGTGCCCCTAACTCTCACGAATGTGGAGGGCCTACTGTACTTCTTCTTATGGCAAGAAAAATCCTTTGACATAAGATCCCACCAGTAGGACCAATACACTAAATGAGTAATGTGGAACTTCATTTGTGGAAGGCACCCGCCCCCCATGGACAGCCAGTTGGCACTGATATTGGTTTCTTTCCAGTATCAAGTTAAAACCTGACATATTAAATCCTTTGGGGCTTTATGATTTCATCTCAAACTGTAGCACATATGCTCTTAAACTGCTGATGAACCTGCTTGTCATTCCCATCAACTGAGCTTCAATTTGGATGGAATGGGGTCCCAAAGCAGTACCTGAGATGTCAACTTGAGATGGAGATACTCATGGGAAAATGTAGTCCTTAAAGTACCTCCAGAATGCCAACTAAACTTTCCATTGTCACTGGTTGCATGCCCAATTTTCAGCTTTTTCAAAGGTACAGTCTATATGGGTAGGGAATTTCTGGTCAACACAACCCTTTGTCATTCACCATGGTGACTGAAGCTTCTGTGAATCGCCACTCTCAAATCACATTTCCAAGACCATGCCATGGAGCTGGCCAGCCGCACCTTGCAACTGGTAAACCTGACCTCTTCCTCATTTCTGCTGTACTGCTATGAGCCTGGAAGGGTTTAGGATGGTTGGAGACTTCATCCTTAGAGCATTCAAAATCTAAATATAGGATCTTCAGTGTCCTCACCCATCTTCAGGTGTCCTTTTAATTTAAAAAACCCCCAACTATATAGTACCATGGAAGTGGGGAATGCCCAACACTATATATATATATCTGTAATCCACAATCATTATGCTGCAAAATATGCTTTTTAAGATTTCACCAGCACAAATAAGTCTTAGAAGCTTATTTATGATTGCTACGTGCCATAACTTTTAAAGTGCGTTCTGCGATATAGATTCAGTCAGTCGTAAAAGCTTATTGCTGAATGCTTTGTGCTGCAATCCTGGCATATTTTGAGTTACATACTGACTAGTATTGTGATTCAGAAAGGTAACCGTGCAGAACAAAACAGCTACTGTGTGAAGCAGAGACATGGCTGCATTGTAAATGGAAGAAGTAATTAAAGGTAACGTTATCTTCATCAAGTTGCCATTTGTCTTCTCTCTCACACAGTCCCTTATAAAATATAATTCCTTTATTTCCTTGTCTCCAAGGCTTTGTACGTAGGGAAAGAGCGGGAAGAGGTTGCGAGCGGAATGGAAAGCGAGGTCATCATCAAATACATTTAGTTTTTATTTGACTGCCTAGGATGTCATGCAGAATCTTCAGGGCAGGTGGTTGAATTCACAGACTCTTTAGAAGGGAATATATAGGTCTTAGGAACACACTGGTTAAGGAACAGGGAGAGTGGAAACGGTGGGGGGTGTTGTCAGTGAAACCCTGACAACATCAGCTGCTTGCCAGCAGAAAAGCAAGCTAATCATAGCAACTCCCCCCCCCCTTTTTTTTTTGGAAGGAGACTTGCAGCTGTCAAAGCAATAAGGTAAATGAGTCTTCTCAGTCGAACTCTATAAATAGGAGAGACAGGGCTATAGAGCAAGCGTCCTCCTCTTCCTTGGTAATGCACCGTTTGGTGCCTGACTGGGTGGTCTTAAGTCCGTTGCCACAGTGGCTAGGAGGGTTGATACCAATCAAGGCCCGCACAGCTGAGACCCCCAGTGACCTGCACAAGCAGCTTTTTTTTTTCCCCTCACAGGCCCCCCGATTGGCTCGTTTGTGTGTGGGATGCTTTTTCTGCCACTCTATTTATGGGATTACATAAATGAGCCATTAAAAATGTAAATCTTCAGAAACAGTTGAATAAGAAAGATTTAAACAATCAAGCAAAGGGCAGTACAGTACAAGAAACTGCCCCGGAACCAGCCGTGCCATGACCCAGTATTGTGGCGAGGAAGACAATGGGAGGTTAAGGGAGAGTGTAAGAGAAGAAGTGAGGGAGAAAAACAAACTATCTCGCCATTGTGACTGTCACTGGCACCAAGGGGAAGATTAAGGTTTGGTGGGTTCCTCCCCCTTTCTTTTCTTTTTAAAAGCGTGTTAGAACAAAAATGATGAGCCATTATAAGTGACAAAGGATGTCCATCCCAGCACCCTCCTCACAGTGCAGGTGCCAACACAATCAAGTTTTAACACAGAACTCAGTTTTGGTAGTAGAGGAGAAGATAAAGATTATAGTATTTCCCCACAAGGCATTTAACTCCTTCGGATCTATTGCAAATTACTAACTCTGCCCTTCCCATCACAAAGTAAGCGCTGCTATCTCCAGTCTGTTGTTCCTCCCCCTCCATGGTTGCTACAAACTTCATTTGCTCAGCTTTTCAGTGTTACACTCAGCTTCTGGACATACTCAGTGCATTGATTTTGGTGGTGCAGGCCTTCAGATTACAAACTGGGTGTAGACTTAGTCCAGGGCCAGTTTGAGAGATTTCACTTCCTGAGACAGAATAGCAAATGGCACCCTCCCCCACACCCTTTAAAGCTTAAATATATTTGGGTATCATCAGTGTACTGATAGCACCCTGCCCCATGCCTCTGGATGATCTCTCCCAATGGTGTCATGTAGATGTTAAAAAGCATTGGAGATAGAATGGCACCTTGTGGTATGCCATATAACAGCTCCTTTTTTGAGCAGCTATCCCCAAGCACTGCCATCTGGAACTGTCTGAAAGGTAATACTGGAACCACTACAACGGAGTGCCTCCAATTCCTAAGCCTGCCAAGAGTTCCAGAAGGACACTATGGTTGATGGTATTGAATGTCGCCGAGAGGTCTAAAAGCACCAATAAGGACACACTCCTTCTATGGATGCTCAGACGGAGATCAGCCACTAAGGTGACCATAGCTGTCTCAACTCTGTGTCCTGCTCTGAAGTGGGTTTGAAATGGAAGTGTGTGTCATCCAAGACCTGTAAACCTGCCTTTAAGCTTTGTAGCTTGACTTTCTTCTGTAATTGTTCAAGTCTTTGCTATTTTCTGCTAATAATACGCTGTCATCTTAAATTGTTGATGTTCCTTCCTCCAGTTTTCATGCCTTGTTCTTTCGGCTTGCCTGACCCCTCCCGCTGCTTGCTGATTGGAATCTATTACATTTCTCTGTGTTCTGTCCTGATGGTAGCCTCTTGTCCTGAGTGCTGCCTATGCATCAGGACAGTCAAATGTTGGGACACATCCATTTCTTTAAGAATGATCCAACATTTTTCATGAGCTACACAATCAAAGGCTTTGCTATAATCTGTACAACACAAGTTGATTTTCTTGTTTCAGGATACTGTATTCTATACTCCATCATCCTCTTTTTTTCTATTTCCTTTCCCCAGGTTGGTCTTCATTTTCTGACCAATGGGCAATTTTCTGACTTGATATGAGTGGAGTAGTGAATCCTCTCTAGATGTTTGTCTGAACTTTAAAGGAGTGCAGAACCTTATCTACTAATTAGGTTCAACACGCAGGACTATGCCTTTGAAGTTCAGTCGAAATCCTAAAACAGATTCACTGCTTTGCTGACATGGAAGCTACCAGATGCCATTGACTGAGCCATTTTTGAGCTGCCAGGGCCAGAGACTGGAATATTAACAGAAAAAGTTTAAGACATTTCATTAGTCGTTGGTCATCTTGGACAACTGAATGGAGGGTGTGTCTCATGCCCTCCCATGGACCAGAAGGTTGCTCCCATCTCTACCAGAAATGATGTAAATTTACTCCTAATTTCAATTTTTGGCTTGAAAACAGCTATTTTGTTCAGAGGTTCAAACTTCTATATTTTTGTTGCTTTTTGGGTGTTTTTTCACCAATTCTGTTTTTTTAAAATCAGCTGATTTTTTTTTTTTTTAAAAAGGGAGAGTCAGAGGACTTTGGAGTCTCTTGAAGGGCTTCAAGAGCTGGAAAATGGGGGAGGGGGGAAGGCTTCACACTGCCCACCGGCTGCCCTTTCCCCACCCCTGGATTACATTAAAGAGGAACGCGGGAAATTTTAACCTAGTCGGTTGTCTTTGTGTCGCTCATTAGTTGTAAAATCAGAAACCATGGGGCTGATAGAGAAGATATAATACTTTGGCTGATTCTATCACCTGCCAGTATTTTGGGGTGTTCAGGTTGCCTTTCCCAACCTGTCATTTTCCATATGTGTAGCACAATCTACCAGGTGGGGCTGGTGAGATTTGTAGCCCAACAAATCTGGGAAGTGCCAGATTGACGAAGCATAAGATCTAACAACATGTGCAATTACACCTTGGCACTGATCTTCTCTATCTTTTCTCCTCATCCCATCCCTAACACCCCTCTGTGGCAACAGGTATGTTTTCACTCCTCCTTCAAACAACATGAAAAAAAAATGACATAGAACTTGAAAAATCCCTTCCAAACTTCTTCTTAAAACGCTCTTTAGAATAACCTTTAAAAGGAATAACAATATGCCAATTCAAGTAATATAACTTTGTTGCGCCCTTGTTATATCTCTATTATCTATATCTGTATCTATCAGTAGTTAAGTCTAGGAAGCTATACTGCTTTGACATGTTACTTCTGGTTCTCAACTGATAGGATGTTTCCCTGAATAGACTTTTTTTGGGGGGGTACTTCTGTGTATCTTGGTGTGCCTCCAAATCTGCTGGTATCTGCCTCCTGTTTTAGCCAGATGTAGATGAAAGTGGACAATGAAGACATGGAAATTATTACAGTTTCTTCTATACCTTGGTTCATTCCTCAATCAAAATGGAGAACGTAGTCAAGAAATCAGAAGAAGACTAGGATTTGGAAGGGCAGCTATGAAGGAACTAAATAAGATTCTCCAGTGCAAATGTTCATCATTGACTACCAAATTCAGGATCATTGATGCCATAGTATTTTAGCTTTCTATGTATGGTTGTGAAAGCTGGACAGTGAAGAAAGCTGACAGGAAGAGAATTGTCTAAAGTGCAGTGCTGAAGCAGAATTCTATGTATACCATGGACTGCCAAAAGGATGAGCAAATAGGTCTGAGAGATGTCAAAAAGACTAAAATGAAGCTATTGCACACTGAACACTTCATGAGAGGCCATGATTCATTGGAAAAGATAATCACAGTCAGTAAAGTCAAAGGCAGTAGGAAGAAAGGAAAGACCACATTACAGATGGATCAACTTAATCAAGGAAACAACATCCTCAAGTTTGCAAGACTTTAGCAGACCTATTCATTATAGGGTGTCTTTGAAATCTCTTATACATAGGGTTGCTAAAAGTCTAAGCTGACTTCACAATATGTAAGAACAACAATCGTAATAACAACAATGGATTCATATTTGAAGAATGACTTTGCTCTCATTTTATATGATGTAAACTGCCTTAAAAATCTTTCTGGATTAGAAGCCAAAGTAGAAATCAAATAAATAAGATCATAATCTTACACACACTTACCTCAGAGTAAGCCACACTGAACTCTATTGGATTTATTTCTGAGCAGGCATACATAGAATTGCATCTTCAATAACAATCAATAAACAGGAGCATTGGGCAATAGACACAATCTTGGCTTGGATTTTACCACTAAATCAATAGTAGACTTTTTTGGAATTACAAATGGGAAGTGTTTCCAGTTGGAAGATTCTTGGTACATAGGACGAGTTCTCTGGGATGAGTAGTTAAAAGAATCTTTAGTAGTGCTTGAAACTCTGCTGCCAGTCTGTGTAAGATTATGGACTAGATTGACCAATGCTTTGATATCATTGGATTCTTCACTTTTCTAACTTGCAAGTCTAGCTTGCAGTCTTCATCCCACATAAATTCCCCTACAAAAATCTTCCCTGGATTCAATTAATTGTATCAGTCACTATGTTTTTCAGTACTCAGTCTCAAGCCTGCCCTATCAATATTCCGAATAAGTCAGATTCATTTCAAATTTGGTTGCTGAAGTAGAATCTACTCGCAAGTTAGAAAAGTGAACAGTCTATACACACACACACACACACACACACACTAAATTAGAATCTTAATTAGAATCTATTATATATACTAAAGTAGAATCTATTGTCATATCTACTTTAGTATATATAATAGATTCTGCTTTAGTGTATATATATATATCTTTTGCTTTAGAGAAGGTATGAAATGCTCCACATTTCAGAAGAAAAAATTAGGTTCAGTTGCCAACTCATTAGATTATAAAACAGCTCTGGTGGGGAGTTTTGGCCACTGAGCCCAATGTTTGATATATACAGTGGCACCTGGTGGCTCCCATGTCAGTAAGATGCTGAATCTGCTCTGGGTTTTAGTCAGAACTTTTAAGGAACCATTCAAGATGCTAACTCTATTTGGGTGATATGTTAAGCACTATGGACAGCTCCTTTCCAGTTCAAGCTAAAACCTGGAGCTAATTCACTATCCCACTGACAGGAGAGCCATCAGCCACCACTATATGTGTGTAACCAATAATTTTGGACTACTGGCTAAAACTATTTCTGTTAAACAAAACATGAGCATTATTTTCATCCTGTAAACATGCTTGAACTGTGTGACCCATCTATTTGAGTTAAGATACTGGGTTACATTCAATTTCTGCTGAATTGACAGACAATGAAATATATGTGTACACCTCTTCCCGAGACTGGAAAAATTACTTTTTGGACTGCAACTCCAAGAAGCCCCCAGCCATCATGAAAGCAAGGTTTCCAGACCTTTGATCACCTTGGTTGTCCTTTCTGGACATGCTCCAGCTTGTCAATATCCTTGAACTGTGCTGCCCAGTGTTTCATACAGAAATAACACAATGACTGATGAATGCCCCAGCTGAGTCAGTCACACTGTGTAGACAAAATGACTTTCTGTTTCTTGTTTATATACACCGGAGCTGTTATCTCAAAACATAAATGAAACTTACATTTGTTAACAAAAGATTTCCATGGTGGTAGCTAGTAAAGCAGTGATTTATTTCAGGATTTAGTTTGAATTTGAACAGGGATTCCTTGGTATTCTATCTATGTGGGGGATCAGGTCCAGGACCTTGGATAGCTCCTTGAAAATTCAGGAGAAAATCCGAAGTGGATTCATTGTCCTACTACGTGGGAATTGCCAGCTACTATGGTTGGTCCAGAACCATAGACTCTTTTTTATAGTAACAAAAAGCTGTATGTACACATGCAGTTACCAAATGGATGGATGGCAGGGGTGGAGCTTGATTACATATTTGGACAGGAGAAGAGAGAGGACCAGCCCTGCCATTAGGCAGAGTGACACAGTTGCCTCAGGGAGAATTTTTGAGGTGCCATAAAGGAGGAAACAATTGTAAAATTTTTGCTGGTAGAAAGAGAGATGTTTTGTTTTGTTTGTTTGTTCGTTTTTAAAAATCCCATCCTTTTATTGTGAGACCTTAGGACAGCAAGCAGATAGAACAATGGTGAAGAATTTAGACAATTCCCAATGAAAATCAATCAATAATTTAAACAAGACAAAAATGACTCAATCATCTAAAACAGCTTTAAAAAGCTAAAAAATGAATATAATAGCTGTACATATGCTTGAAAATATATTAGACACCAAAGACCTGAATAAAAAGCCATGTTTTGACCTGACACTGAAAGGAAGCCCACGTAGGTGCCTGCTGGTCTTTCAAGGGGAGAGCATTTCGTAAATGGGTGTAACAGCAGAAAAAGCCCTCTTCCATGACCTCTTCCATTGTATTGCCCCTATTGGTGGGACATAAGGGAGGGTCCTGCCAGCAGATCTCAGTCCGCTGGCATGCAAATGCAGGGAGAGGTACTCCTTCAAGTATTAGATTTATAGGATTATGTATTCTAGGTAACCAAATAAATGTGGCTGGCCTTGGGGACTGTGTATCTTGACTTAGGGAAATGGATACCATTTGTTGTCCTGCCTCTGACAGTAAAATCAGACCTAGGAAACCCTCTACTTTTTCTGCAGCACAACTCTCAGAATCCCACAAGTAGAATGATGAATAGCATTTTGGCTGAGGTATATTGTAGTCCAAACTTTTACAAGCTCTGAGCAAAATGTCTTGAATCAGTCTTGAATAAGAGGTTTCCCCACAGATCTTTAAGCAGTTTGTGTCATCAAAATGGTAGAACTAGGTTTCTCAACGTCTGATGAAGCTAAGCCAAATGTATGAATTGCTTTGAGTGAAAAGTCATTTGCTGGGTTGACTTTGAGCTCCACTCAATATATTCTTCCTGGTATGGCAATGGCAAGTTACTGAAGTTATTATTCACACTCCTACATCTAGTCCAAGACTTTTTTCTGCCTGAACCACCTCCTTACTCACCTAAGTCAATGTGTGTAGTCCCAAGGGCAGTCAAGTTATTTTGGCATATGAGAGAGAAAGTCACACAATCACCTCTCTGTATTCTTGGCTATAAATATACAAGAAGAGCAAAGTAAATAAGTAGCAATTTGCTTCCCTTTCCTGACAGCCATAATATGCTGCTTCATACCCTCCAACTATCCCATTTTTTATGGGATAATCCCAGTTAAACTTCTGTTGTCTCACTTTTTTAGCTGCTTTTAAAAGGTCCCAGCTTCTATCTCCTCCTCCTCCTTTGTCCTCAGCTCATTTCAATTGCTACAAGCAGAGTTCAAAGGGCAAAAGTAGTTTCTACTTACTAACTCAGCCACTGGAGAGAAGAGGATTGGAAAAGTGAAATCTTGTCCTTTCCTGTGGGCTAAGGTAAAAGCAAACCACTGCAGCCTCTCCTTGCTTGTGTGTTCTTCCTCAGTTATAACTTTTGCCATCTTGATCACACTCTGATGTGGCTTAGCTGCATGGGTCCTGATTTTCATAGATGAAAAGTTGGAGGGTATGCTTAAATGGCTACTGATAGAGTTGTCCTTACAGGCATTCAAGAGCAGCATTATGTGATATTGCAGAAAGGTAGTCCCATGGAAATTTTGAGGATTAAAATTTAAGTCTTTCTTTCTTTCCTTTCTTCCATTCTTCCATTCTTCCTTTCTTCCTTTCTTTCTTTCTCTCTTTCTTTCTCTCTTTCTCTCTCTTCTCCTTTCCTTCTCAGGCCAGGCACAAATTACTTAGAATCAGTTTGCCAGTCAAGGCTATTTCTCATCAAAAAGTGTGTCTATGACTGCATACACAAGACTGGACATCATGCGCCTGAACAGAAGAAGAAAAAAAATTACTCCAAGCAACACAAAATAATGACTGCGAATTCAAAGTGAAATTGAATAGGGTCTACCTCATTTATAAATGTCATATGAGACTTTGGCTTAAAAGGCAAACCCGTCAGCCCAGGGCTAGCAGCTGTTGTTATGTTGAACAAAATGGATACAAATGGGTATTATTTTAAACCACAGTGCTTTAATTTCAGACCTAACGAGCACCCTGGCTTCTTGGTAACCTTGTGTCATCCAAGCTATGATCTCCAGTAGAGGGCTTTATTGCACAGGAAATCAAATGTACTGGCTTGGGCCTAGCAAACAAACTTTTTCTCTTTGCCCCCACTCCACACCACCATGACAAAAAAAAGCCACACAAAACACAAAACACCCCTAACACACTGGCAATGTTTGAGTTACTATGGCAATCACAAAATAGGAAGGCCTTTTCTTCTTCTTCCCTCATCTCTGCATGCAGCCACGGACCGCTCTTGAATGGCTCACATCTGCAAAAAGTTTTAACACGGTCCTCAGATAAAGAAAGGGTCCCCCAAATGGGCACTGACCCGTCTCAAAAAATGTTGCAAATTTTACATGCGGGGATTGGGGAGCTGTTGCCACTTTGCGCAGGTTATGTCATAATGCAAACAAAAAGCTATAAAAGCGGACGAGGGCTTTTGCCTGTCAAATATTGAGAGGGGAGGAGGGAGAGGCAGAAGTAAATGACAGCTTTAATGCAGATGTAAGGAGAAAAGTCAAAGATGGGTGACAGAGAGTTGCCGGTCAATGAATGAAGGGGAAAAATTTTTCAAACACAAAAAAGTAGACAAAAGGGTAAAATACAATAAAATAAAAAAAAATCTAGCTATAGGGAATTACTGGGGAGAAAAACACCCTCAAAAAAGCGCAGTGTTTGAGATCGTTGCGCTATGAGTGCATGTGAAATTGGCATGTGGTTCATTGGAGTGGTCTTTCCAAAACATAAATAAAAGATCAATGTAATCTCTGACCTGGCAGGTTGCTTTTTGTAACAAAAAGAGGAAAGAGGAAAAAAAAAATCACATTTATTGCCAAGATCACAGAAGCCTTATTAAATTGCTAGTCATGCTAATGAGGATTCTTTCTCCAAAGCTGACAGAACTTTTAAATAGGGGAAATAAAAAAGCATCACTGAAGTCGTCAAATTCTTCCTTCTGTGCTTCGGACTTTGACACTATTTTAGCTGCCATTTGCCACTGTTGGAAAAAATCCCACGAAGTTGCTGGAGTGGAAAGTGGTCATTTAAACACTGAATATGAATCTGCATCCATCCTATCTTCCCATTGAATTTTTGTTTTGCCAACAGTGCCTAGCCTCATGGTATGGTATCAATGGAATCTGTTTTTTTCAAAAAATCTATTTTATGAGAAAGGCCGAGGATCTCTAATTTAAATCTTCATTTCTATTAATCTAAGTGAGTCCCAACCCACCATAGTTTTCTTGGCACAATTAAAGGGTTTGTTGTCTGACATGGGTGACTCAACAGTCACAGTGATTTCAGAGATTTTAATGTGTGGCGAGGAATTTAAATAGAGTGAACAGCCCACAAAAAAGTCCAAAGAAATCCAGTAAAAAGTGAGACTGCATTATACATTCATTGACTCTTGTTCTTTTTTTGGGGGGTGTTTTCGTATGAAGAGAAACGGACAATGGAAGACAATGAGCCTACCTTACCAAAGTTCATTCATGCAGCCATTTCAAATACTTTTAACTGCTTGTCAATGGGACTTGCAAGACTCTGAGATTCTAAACATTCTGTCACATTTGTGTACTAACCACTTAAAGTTTTGCTAAAGCTTTTTGACCTAAACTGACTCTCCTTTATCTGGGTCAAAATGCAAGGCAAAGCTTTTGTGCTAAATGGCCTTCATTAAATTCATTGATTTGACCCGTATTTTAAAGACCAAAAGTCAAATGGGATGGGAAGTTAAAGTTCCCATACAAAACTTTCTTCAGAGGACTTTTCTGAACTATATAACAGTCCTTGAACTATATAACAGTCAGAAAAGGACATCTGATGGGCTTTTGAATTGTGAGTTATGTAGGGGAGATGCTGTGGGATTTTTTTTTGTCCAGTTTCGTGTGGCATTAAGGTAGAATGAAAGTTCTTTTTTCAACACTCTTCAATGCGAATAATAACAACAACAAAAAAGAAGATATGTGTTTGAGGGCCATCATGCTTGGCTTTTGTCTCACTCCATCCTGCCTAACACTACAGTTTAGTAAAGTACCATTTTGAGGCTTTGGACACTGTCAGTGATGGGCTTTGCTGTCTGATATCAAAGGCCATTTCTGCACTACACTGTTATAATACTATTATTCCACTTTCAACATCCTATGGAATCCTGCAGTTTGCAGTTGAGGGAGGGACCTTTAGAATTGTCAGCCAGGGAGCTCTTTGGCCTCAGTAAACAACAAACCCCAGAATTCCACAGGATGCTAAAAGTGGAATAATAGCACTATAACAATTAGTGTGGAAATGGCTAGTCTCATTCCACACAGAGTGATAATGACCAATAATTGCAATACTGTCAAAGCTTTATGTATTCATTTTCAAGAGGGTGTTTCAGCACTAAAATGAAGATTCAAACCAATGGGCAATACAGAATCAGAAGCAAGAGCTGTAGACACATCATCATTTTATGTTATCTTGTGTTCTGCTTATTTGTGATATTCTTATTCTATCTCTCCTCCAAGGAATTCAGTGGGGTGTGCCTTCCACACACCTATACTCATAACAGCCATGGAAAATAGGTTAGGCTGAGAATGAATGGCTCTAGACCATCCTCTGAGTGGAGGACTCCTCAACTTTAGTCCACAGCTACACATTGACTTATGTGGGAGTAGAAATGGCAATGCAACTCTCTGGCTATATCCTAGCATTTGATACCACTTTAAGTGTCATTCCTCACTGCTAGAATTTACACTTTGGTCATGTAATTGGAATTCTCTTCTACAGAGCAATGCTGCACTCTTCTGAACTGTAGCACCACAGCCCTCTAACAGAGAAGAATTCTGAATAGCACATCACATTACAAATTCTAGGGTTCCATAAGATACAGTCATGCCAGTTAAAGTGGTATCAAACTGCCATAACTGTGTAGCAAGTATTTACACATACATCTTGAATTCTGAAGTGAAAAGTGGAGAGAAATTTTTTAAAAAGATATGCTTTTATTTAAACAAAAAACCCCACCTATTCTTAGAAGATATAGAATTTAATATAGAAAATATAGAATTTAACCAGAGGTGGTCTTAGCTATTTCTCTTGCATTGTTGGCTAGTGACTTCCATGTCAGATGATTGTTGAATTTGTTCTTTGCTTTAGTCAGAATGTTAGAGGAGCTGAACTTGTTCTGAGATAGGGTTCAGCAGTGCTTGCAGTGCTCCTTAATGCTGAGAAGAAAACCAGAGATGGATTCATTGTCCCACTAACATGGAAACCACAAGCCACTACTGTGTCTCCTACTCAGAATTTATTTATTTTGTCTTAGTAGCTTCACTCTAGAAAATTTTACAGCAAAACCCAGTTCAAGACATAAAGAGATTTTAAACCTCCAGTTCTGAAAAGGCATTTCTTTCAGTCACATTATAAACCAATTCTTTGTGAATTCTTACTGTTCACATTGTCCCGATTCAGTTGATAGAGCTCTTCAAAGTGTGGAAGTGTGACAATCTTGTGCCTGCCTGCCATGCATCTGTTAAAGACAAGGAAGCTGTTAGGAAAAGGCAGAAATGAGATGACCCTAATTAAATACTACAAACGTGGGGGAAAAATAGATGAGTCAAATGTTCTGGAGCTATGTCATTTGTAGTTCTCAGAGTTTTTTTTTTCTTTTTCAAAAATCCAAATGCCATTTTTGTTATTATGCATTATTTGATGGCAGTTCCCAGCAACAACTGCAACTTTTTATTCCCTCTCTCCAATTATTTTGTGAATTAATTCTGAAACACTTCATCCAAAAAGTGCTGTTTATTTCTTGTTGTGGTTCATGCTGCGATTTTGGTCACTCCTGCAATTATGTGTATAGCGATGCAGACTGCAGTGTTTGCACCTTGGATGATTTTAAGATGGATGATAGAAAAGGCAAAGGTAAAGGCAATTCTTTCATCAACTTCCCTCCATGTACTAATAATATCATCATCATCATCATCATCATTTATTTAGGGAGAGGACATCAACATATATAGTCAAAGACAAGAACATAATGCTGTAATAGTATGGTCAGTCCTCCACAACTGCTAGGGTTAGGGGTGCAGAAGTGGAAAAAACGGGAAAAACCACAAATTCCAAAATGTGTGTGTATCTGTGGGAAGGGGGTCAGGATCTGGTGGCAATAGTGGACACCAACGATCCAAACCAGATCAGGGTGACTCAGCATGGTAGCCCTGTACTTCCTGTGTCTTGCTTGTCTGCTTCCTTGGTTGTGTGTGAGGGCATCTCAAGAGGGTTTGAGATGCTGTGAAATTGGGCTGCAAGCCATATTCATCTGGCCAGACAGTAGCTGGTAGAGAAAGAGGAAGAGAATTAGGGCTAGGTATTTAAAGGCCAGCCTGACCTGTTTGGAGCCACCAAGAGGGAAGGTTCTCCTGGAAAAGAAGCACCTGTATCTCACATGAGACAACTATTACATGTGGTGCATGACACATGGAAAGGTTTCCTGCAGCTCCTGTCTACAACATAAAACATTACCCACCCTCTGAAACACATGGGGGGGGGTCTATGAGATAGGGGAGCAACTTGTAGAAGTACTCTTGGCTCCCATGGCAACATCAAGAACCCACTTTAATATCTGTTAGTGGTATTTCCAGATGCTTCTTTCCCAAACAAACAGCAAATACCTTACAAATAAGGTGCCTTGTTATGGGTGTTTGGAACAGAGCTTGGAAATGACTTTTTGAGATTGTAACTTCCACAAACCGCCAGCCAACAAAAAAAGTAATGTTTCTAGGCTTTGATTTTCAGTTACCACCCTGTGGCAAAGAGATGCATTTTTCAATGTAGCCAGAACCTTAAAAAGCATTCAGTCAATGTGAGATAGTGCCTGGGTGCTATGAAATCATACAGCTCACAGGGCCTTGAAACAAAGTGGACAAAGGGTTTTATAAACTGTGTGCATCAATGGAAACAATTCTTGCAAAGCTTTGTGGGTCTTGCATCTCTGGAATGAAATGATGACCACACAGATATGTGTTCATCCTCCCCATGGCTCATCAGCAAAGCATTACTGGGCTGTTACTTTGCCTAATGGGGGGAGAAAGCCAGCTGCAGAGAACAGGGGCTCTTTTAGCTTTGTAGAAGTCCATTAAAACAGAAGAAGATGACAAGAGCTAGGATCTCCTCTGTTTCCAAAGCTTGTGTCAATCAGGCACCGAATCCCCAGGGTCTTAGGTTCACTTTAGGAAAACAACTGAATAGTCAAAGAAAAAGAGTCAGACAAGACTTCAGAGAATCTTCTTTTCACATACGCATCCCCTGCACACAGAATACAGGCTAAAAACTGGGGGTTTGGAGCTGGGACTTGGGGCTGTGTATGTGTGTGTGGCAGGGAAAGCTATTCAGTTTATTCAACAAATCGACCCCCTTTTATATTTGTGAGTTAGCTGGAAAAAGACTTTAATTTTCTACTAATCTGTTAATTATTCAGAGCTATTTGTGGAAAACATCACTCTGAAGCCGACTCATTGTGGCTCGGGCTTTGAACGTTTACTTCCCCTATTAGGTCACTTGGTGCCCCCCTGTGATTGGTCTACCTTTCTTTGCTCCATGCTCCTGTTTCTGCTCATCAGTTGAGCATCCTTTGAGACCACAGAGAACCTCCCAAGGTGGCTATGCAAAGCAGGGAATGCTCAATCCCACTTCCAAATACAAGGGACAGTCTAATATGTAGACCTATTCTGTTGTATGGAGCTGTCATTTTAGGACAATACAGAACAGGATTCTCATCCTCCTTGCTTTACAGCACAAAATAGAACATACTAGAAACAAAAATGCCGCAATAGATAGAGCACACGGTCCTGTGCTATGCTCTGCATTTTTTGCCCAAATGTGTTCTGTTGACTGTATTCACTTACATTTATAAAAAATATATAGAATCATAGAATCACAGAGTTGGAAGAGACCACAATGGCCATCAAGTCCAACCCCTTGCCGTGCAGGAATAAACACCCAAAGCACCCCCAGCAAATGGCCATCCAGCCTCTGTTTATATATTTATTAGTTGTTCCTTATATTTATGTTTTTCAACGAGCTCCAGAAGAGCATGCTTGGCTTTCCTCTTTCTCTGTTTTTTATCTGCATAACAACTCTACGAAGCAGCCTTCTCAGGCTGACGAACTCTCTTTCAAGACAGGCCAGCTGGCAAAGGCCTTTCTGTTCAGGTGCGCTTTCAGAAACTGAATTGACTCTTAAGGACAGGATGTTTAACAGATGAATGCTCCAACTTCTTAATTTTTTATTTTTTAAAATTTTGATTGTAAGTGATGCGCTTTCAAAGCTGTTTAAACTTCAGACATGTTTCAATATTATAACTTGATTGATTGTGTTGTTGTACTAGAAACTACTGAAATTGGAAAGTTGCCTTTGTCTTTTAATTGTTCCGGGAGCTGTCGCGCATCACAAGTTCCAGGAGAAAGGTGAGAGATAAAATAAAGAAAAAATGAATAAATAAGACAGGTCAGGCTGAGAAGGGATCATTGGCTCAGCATCACCTAATGAGTTTCAGGGATGAGAGGGACTTGAACCTCCATCTCCTGAGTCTAGCCCTCTAACCAGTGCTCCAGGGGTGGGCAATGGTGAAAGGCTAGGGGACCATATTAACCCCTGAGGAGACCTTAGATGGCCACTGTCCACTCTGCACCTCCTGCTTTCTAGGTGATGCTGACAGATGCTGGTTCTGTCCCGCCATGTGACCAGCCAAAACTACACAGAGGGGAGGGGAGGGGAGATCCAAAAGTAACTTTATTTGTTGCAACAAAACAGAGATTGCCTGGGGATGAGATTTCCACAAATCAGGCAGACAAAAGGAAAGCAATATCCTTTATACATTTCTACATGTTAATGAGAAAAGCATCTGCAGTTAAAATCACTTCAACGTAAATCTGGCGGGCATCAGGTATTGGGGCATGTGAACTAAGCCAGTCATGCACCAAAGATCCCATAATAAGCATTGGGGGTGATAGTGCATCTTGTAGAAAAAGAAATTATTTTAAGAAATTGTTTTAAATAATTGAAAAATATTTAGCAGATGGAGAAGTGAAGTGAAGCCATGTCTTTTACCCTTAAAATAAGGGTACGTGGCTAAGCAAACGGATACTGCTTGTTAAAAGATTGAAAGTAAGAGATAAGAAAGATGTTCCGGGAAGAAAAGCAAATTAGACAGGTTCTATTTGATAGAGACCAGCTAGAAATCAGAGGAAAGCAAAGTGACCTTTGTACTCTTGATACAATACAGAGTTGAAAAACAAATTTCAGGGCAGAGATAAGCAAACTATGCAGTTTTTGAAAGATTAATCTGTAGTTTACGTCAGTGTGCGTTTTATCCAATGGGAATTATAAATATGTATGAAAAAATACTAAGGGTGTATAAATTTCGGATGAAAATCATGTTCAGCACCAACTCATTTTCAGAGCTAAGTGCTCTAGTTGGTCCAATTGTGGAAGTGTAATCTTTAATTGTCTTAATTAAACTGTTTTCTCACTTCATGCAAGACTCTCTGAGTTTCACTGGCTCCATAGCTCAGGGGGAGGCAATTTTGCGGCAACAGGGGCAATTGACATATTAAATTCTCCTCCTTGGTATGATTTTTACCATTTAAATAAGGTATAGGTTAATAAAGTTTAAACTCCTTTTCCTCTAGCTACATGCTGCATTCCTTCTAAGCAGCATTCCCCATTTGTCTATAGGCCATTCGCTTGGGCTTCTGCAGCTTCAGATAACAAAACAATGCTGTTCTTTAAAGCATCAAAGCAGCGGGCAGCTTTTAAGAAAAAGTGATTTTCTTACTTTTTACATATTTCTACATGTTCCATCATCCAAGGTCTTTTCTAAGATAGGGAGAATGGGTGGGGGCATTTTCACCACATTTTAGGCCCACTTTAACTGTCATGGTTGCATCCTGAGCAATCCAGGGATTTGTAATTTGGGGTGACATTAGAGGTCTCTGGGTAAGACTTCTAAATATCCCACCCTGAACTGCAAAAACAAGGATTCTGTAGGATGGCACCATGGCAGTTAAAGTGGAATCATAGTGCTATAACTGTCTAGTGTGAAGGGGCGTTTAGATGGCATAATGGAGAATATCGACAATTTTATTACTGTGAAGCGCCAAGTTTTTCTGGATCTCCCTATGCTACAACATCATTATTGCGATGATTCATTCAGGCCTAGCTATGCCCTTCAGGCACTTGTAATACTGTGCACACAAATGCAGTCAAAGATCTGCTTTAACCATCATCATCCTAACACCACATTTTTGTCTCTCTAACATCAAACTCCTCAGTTCTCCCACAAATCTTTTGAGCTTCAAATGGTGAACCAGCCCCTTTTTGGGGTGCAAGGTGGGGGATGGCGGGAACCTCTAGATTGTTACTGAATCAGTGGGACGCATTACTGAGCAACAATAGGTTCACTTTCATGTGGATGCTGCAGCAGGCAAAGCCTTCTGGGGGCAAGAAGAAAAGTTTGAATGTGAATTTAGCTAGTTTTGGATAAAGACGCCTTTCAGCGTCAATAAACACCATGAATGCAGCCATGGTAGAGTTACAACTTAATGAGATGAGGGGAAGTGCACCAGGTCAGGCCTCATCTTCTAGGCTCTATCATGCTAATGAGTTGGGCAGCCCGCAGCTGAAAAACTGCTGGAATTTTTATTTGCATTTGATTCACTTGGAAGGAAATTGACCCAGATGGTCCACAGAGACGATGGAAGACTGGCAAACTGTCCAGCACTGCACACTTTCTGAAGAACTCACTCTTGTTTGCCCATCCCTTTCGAAGCCCAAGGCATAAAAGATCAAAACAGCGTAAAGGAATTGATTTCATGATATTTTTTTTTCAAAAAAGATCATTTCCCCAAAGAGTTCAGAAAGGACCAAGTGGAATGGAGGAAGACAGAAATAGAATCCCCTAATTTAATCAACCAGGACTTCAAGAGTAATTAAAGGGAAGAAAAGCCCAGCTCATGAAAGAGATGGTTGGGATTTTTTTTGTTGCTGTTTTTTTTGCTGTTGCTGGTGGGAACTTTTCTTAATTAGGAAAAGTCAAAAAACTAAATGATGTTAATAGAGACAACCATGACCATTTATCGCTAAGGCCCCACAGCTGTGGTCACCTCAAATGATTGATTGTACAAACAGCTGACTGGACTTCATGAAGGCACAAAATGAATCGCCAATCCAACAGTTTGCTCTGGAAATGAAGAATACCAGCCCTGTAATCAACACTTCCACACTATCAGCCTAGAGCTTTTTCACCATGAACTTCACCTTATCAACCTAGAGCTTGCCATGCTTCTTTAGGTTGCCACCTAGAAACATGCAGGGAAAATTGTAGTAAGACAGAATAGTGCTCCATAACCTACTGTGAAGAAGGTTTGTGGCTTCAGACAAGGATATGTTAAGGATGGATTGTGGCACAGCTGGCTGTCTTGTCTTTCTCACAAATCTGTGTAGTGTGTGCAGGCTTCAGGAAACACCAGCAGTGGTAGGCAAGATCACTCGCTGGTGGATGGGATCAAAGAAGCTTAATTGTAGGCTTTATTCCAGTTGGGTGAAGGGTACATAAATAAGCTCCCCGATGCTCCAGCCAATGGTTGACTTCAGAGTGACAAGCAAGATAAATTATGCAATTCATTGGGTGGCAGGGAAGTCAGTCAATGCCTGGATATGGACCCATGCAATTATCAAGCCTGTTAGGAGCTGTAACCAATAAAGTCATGCCCTATTTCATTCCAACCAGTTTGTTAAGGTATGATGTTTGGTAAGCTGAGCCAAATTTGCAATTCTCAGGTATCTGTTTCATCCTGCCAATACCCAGAAGAATCTATAAAGCCTTGATTGGGATCATAGACAACTTGTGATGACAGCAGGGCAGGGAGGCAACCCATCCTAAAATTTGTGGATGGGCTCCCATTGCTTGGACCACAAGCTCCACTGTTTAGGTGTGTTTCTTATCCAATGAACTTCTTGATTATGCATTTGTTTAGTTACCAAGAGATAGTGGGTGTATGTTCTCTGAACACTTATATCAGTTTCATTCTACCTTAATTGTCATGGCTCAGGCCTATGAAATTGTGGGATTTGTAGCTTGAGGAAGAACTTAAACATCTCTGATAAAGAGCTCTATTTCATTCTATTGAACCACCGTTCTACAGGTACTCTCTATCTGTCTGGATTTCTCAGCTAGAATTTCTTACCTGATGTACTAACCTCTGAATTATTGGCTTGAGAGACTTGAAAGCTGGTGTTCACCTAACTAAAGTTTTGAATACATCTTCACATGAACTGTTGGCATTGCCTTCTGATTTTCAACTAGAAATTAAGAGAGCCTACTGAGTTTTAATGATAACTGACAGTTTGGATCTAGTCTAATTGTTACTCAATTTTTCTGTGTGGTTGCTTCAAATTGCAAGGCAGTGTGGAGAGCTCCAGTGAAAATCAGATAAGGTGGGGATATTTCCTGACTATACAAAGGAGATAAGTTATCAGAGAAGACAATTTACCAAAGAAGAATGCCAGCAAGGCAATTAAATATGAAGTTTTACATTAAGTATTTGGCTATATTCTGTGTCTTCGTGAATGGTGATTTAAAGAAATTCCAGTTGGCTGAGGCAGTGGAATTTTTTCTCACTGGGATTAAAACCAAGTCTGAGACTGCATTGCAAGCTCAACTTTCACGTTCCACATCAACTGTCTGATGAAGACTTTCTACAGATAAGGTGATGTCGTTATTTATTGAGCCAGTATCAGCATAACAGCTACCAGCCCATTTCAGCATCAGACTCCAGCCTGATATGTATCAGTTTCAATCTATGGATTGATTTTTCCCTTTTTCGCTTTCACTATTCTTCTTCCTTCTTTTTTTCTTTTATTTCTTTTTCTCCATTTTCTTTCATTTTTTGATCTGATTTATTAATTTTATCGCATTCTATTAATGCAATCTTTATATTTGAGTTTCAATTATTCTATTTTTTTTTTCTTTCTTCCCCCTGCCTTTCAACTGAAGGTGTTCTGCGAGACAAATTAGTTAATGGGACAGAGAATAGTGGAGCAGTGAATCACATTGCTTTCTCCAAGGGGTTTCTTTTTCTTTTTTAAAATGATATACATACATACATACATACATACATACATACATATATATATATGTATATATCTTGCATTTGTTTAAATGTTTTGGGAGGAGGAAATTTTGGACACTAATTTTTTATTTATTCAACCAGTTGATGTGCTTATTTTCTGTACATTTTTATTTGATTCACTTTGATTTGATTTTATAAGGTTCCTCAGAATTTGTAAGATTGTCATAAACAGTATAAGCAGTGGACTGATGGTTTACAGAATTAATAACTACAAATCACAACTTAGGAAATATATACTATTTTATGCAAACTATTTAAAATCTAGTTTTGTAATAATGGAAATCATGGATATGACGCAGATGCTGAAATGTACTGATAGTTTAATGCTTGACATAGTTTCATGGAATATCAAAGGGCTATAAGATGTAGCAAACAAAAACAAGCATTTTCTCAGTTAAAAGAATTCAAAGCTTGTTGCATTCCAACATCCCTGAGCACACGCTCTGACTAACGAGGGGGAGGAGCCAGCTGGGGGGGGGAGTCTTATTAGGAGCTCCCAATGGCCCTCTAGCTCATTTCCCAGAGGAGAGAGAAGAGGGGGAGCTGGGTCTGTGAAGACATCCTAGACCAGGTGTGTTTACAGGCTTGTGGGGCTGTGCTTGTTTGTCTGTCTGTTTGCTTGTTTTTGTTTAGTCTCCTTGTGCTGGCCGTGTGCTCTCCCTGAGCACACGGTCTGACTAATGAGGGGGAGGAGCCAGCTGGGGGGAGGAGTCTTATTAGGAGCTCCCAACGGCGAGCGCCTTTGGCACGCGCAGTTGAATCCTTCTTGAACAATCCTTGAAGTTCAACCCTTCGCAATCAGTAGAGCAGACGTAGCTTATACAGCTGAATTTCAGAAAGAAAGCCCAGTTATTCTTTCTTGAACTACTTCCTGTACTACTTTCTGTAGTATCTAGGATGGAAAGTGAGGGAGCTGCCACGGTCACCTGTAGCACTTGTGGGATGTTCCTTTTCTTGCCACAAGATGTTGTCGGGTACACCTGCACCAAGTGCAAGCTGGTGACCTTCTTGGAGGAGAACGTTCGCCAGCTGGAGGCACGAGTTTCTAATCTTCAGCTTATTAGGGAAGGGGAGGAGTTTTTGGATAGGGCAGAGAAGACCTACTGGAAGACCGAATGTGCGGAGGAACTGCCAGATCAGGAAGTCAGCACACTGTGCCAGGAAACGGAGGCTTGGAGGAATGTCACACGTAGGAGTAGAAGGTCCAGGAAGATAACAGAGACTCTCAACCTACACAATCACTTCAAAGTTCTTGGCCTTACGAACGATGAGGAGCACCAGGAGGAGGGAACAGAATGTCAACAAGAAGGAATACAACTTCGGCAATGGGAACTAGATCAACACTCCCAGTCTCAACAGAATGCCCAGGCAGTCCCAGAAGAACATGCTCGTCGAGGAGCCCTGGACAAGCCTCAGAGGAGGCGAGTTCTGGTTGTTGGAAACTGCTTGCTCAGAGGAACCGAAACGGCAATTTGCAAACTGGACAAGCTCAATCGAGAGGTCTGCTGTCTTCCTGGGGCCAAGATCAACCACATAACGGAGAGGCTAACCAGGCTGATCAAGCCCACTGACCACAAGCCCCTCATTTTGGTTCATGTCGGAACTAATGACACTGCAAGGAGCAGCTTTTACCACATCGCAAAGGATTACGAGCTTATGGGGACAAAGCTTAAGGACCTTGGTGCGCAGGTGGTTATTTCGTCTCTCCTCCCTGTTCAAGGATATGGCGCACACAGGGAAAGGGCAATAGCAGAGGTCAACAACTGGCTCCTCACATGGTGCCACCATCAACGGTTTGGGTTTTTGGAACGCGGCCTGAATTTCCATGAACATGGGCTTCTGGCAAGGGATGGGCTGCACCTCACGAAACTTGGCAGGAATGTTTTTGCAAACAGTCTCGCAAGGAGAATTAAGAGGTCTTTAAACTAAGTTCTGCTGGGGAGAGAGACAATATTATTCAGGGCAAGGACTCGGTGAGCTCAGGGGGAAAAGGCCCAAATGATATTGGACAAGTAGTACAAGTGGCCAGTGGTGGGAGGAGTAGAAACTATAGTACAGGACTTGCAGGAAGGGCCCGGGGACTTAAGTGTCTCTACACTAATGCACAGAGAATGGGAAACAAGCAAGATGAACTTGAACTCCTAGTACAACAAAATAAATATGATTTGATAGGCATCACTGAGACCTGGTGGGATGAGTCTCATTGATGGAATGTAGGAATAGAGGGGTATAGCCTATTTTGTAAAAACAGACCAAACAAGAAAGGAGGAGGAGTAGCCTTGTTTGTCAAGGATGTTTTCACCTGTGAAGAGATCCGTGATTTAAACCCAGAAAGCCAAGTTGAGAGCAACTGGGTAAGAATTAAGGGAGCGAGAAACAATAGGGATATTCTGGTGCGGGTTT
The DNA here is from genome assembly GCA_030412105.1 of Cyclura pinguis. Lineage (NCBI taxonomy): Eukaryota > Metazoa > Chordata > Lepidosauria > Squamata > Iguanidae > Cyclura > Cyclura pinguis. The sequence goes on along the minus strand of CM059601.1, from coordinate 258,418,767 downwards.
ACTATAGACCTCCAACCCAGGCTGAGGACCTTGATGATGCCTTCCTCAACCAAATGACTGCACATTCAAAAAGGAGAGATACAGTAATAATAGGAGATTTCAGTTACCCGGATATATGTTGGTAGTCAAACTCTGCCAAGACAGCAAGGTCCAGCAAGTTTCTTGCTTGTCTTGCAGACAATTTCATGGTCCAGAAGGTAGAAGAGGCCACAAGGGGATCAAATATTCCAAATCTGATCCTGACCAACAGAGATGACCTTGTTAATGAGGTAGAAGTGGTTGGATCTTTAGGGGGGAGTGACCATGCCCTATTGGAATTTGGCATACAGTGGGAAGGAGAAGATAAGTGTAGCCAGACACTCATCTTAGATTTTAAAAAAGCGGACTTCTGTAAACTTAGGGAGCTGCTGGCTGGAATTCCGTGGTCAAGAATAGTGAAAGGGAAAGGAGTTCAGGAGGCATGGGAGTTCCTTAAAAGGGAGATACTGAAGGCACAGTCGAAAACTGTGCCAAGAAGGAGGAAAAATGGAAGGCATCTGAAGAAACCAGAATGGTTGACTAAAGAACTCTCAGTTGAGCTAAGTGTTAAGAGAAACATGTACAGGAAATGGAAGAAGGGGGAAACCACCAAAGAAGAATTTAAGCAAGTAGCCAGGAGATGTAGGGAAGAGGTCAGAAAAGCTAAAGCACAGAAAGAACGTAGGCTGGCCAGAGACATTAAAAACAATAAAAAGGGCTTCTTTAAATATGTCCGTAGCAAAAGGAAAAAGAAGTAGACGATAGGGTCGCTGCGCAGGGAAGATGGCGAATTACTAACAGAGGGAAGAGCAAAGGCAGAACTACTTAACACCTTCTTTGCCTCAGTTTTTTCCCAGAAGGATACAAGCACTCAACTTGGTGGTTGGAGAGCAGGTGAGGAAGCAGGAGAAACGAGGCACATAATAGGTAGAGAGGTGGTACAGGAATACCTGGCCACACTGGATGAATTCAAGTCTCCAGGGCCAGATGAATTGCATCCTAGGATATTAAAAGAACTGGCAGAGGTCATTTCGGAACCACTTCCTATAATCTTAGAGAAATCTTGGAGGACAGGAGAAGTTCCAGCAGACTGGAAGAGGGCAGATGTTGTCCCCATCTTCAAGAAGGGAAAAAAAGAGGACCCAAATAATTATCGCCCAGTCAGCCTGACATCAGTACCCGGAAAGATTCTGGAGCAGATCATTAAGCAGTCAATTTCTAATCACTTAGAAAGCAATGCGGTAATCACGAGAAGGCAACATGGATTTCTCAAAAATAAGTCATGCCAGACTAATCTTATCTCTTTTTATGATAGAGTGACTAGCTTGAAAGATGAAGGGAATGCTGTGGATGTAGCATTTCTCGATTTCAGTAAGGCCTTTGACAAAGTTCCACATGACATTCTTGCAAAGAAGCTAGTAAAATGTGGGCTGGACAGGGCTACTGTTAGTTGGATTTGTAATTGGTTGACTGACCGAACCCAAAGGGTGATCACGAATGGCTGCTTTTCATCCTGGAGAGAAGTGACTAGCGGGGTGCCACAGGGTTCTGTCCTGGGCCCAGTGCTGTTCAATATTTTTATCAACGACTTGGATGAAGGAATAGAGGGCATGCTCATCAAATTTGCAGATGACACCAAATTGGGAGAGGTTGCTAATACGCCAGAGGACAGGATCAAAATTCAAAATGACCTGGATAGATTGGAGAGCTGGACCAAAGCTAACAAGATGAAATTCAACAGAAAGAAGTGTAAGGTCCTACACTTAGGTAGAAAAAATGGAATACAGAAATATAGGATGGGGGACACGTGGCTGGATAGCAGTACGTGTGAAAGGGATCTAGGAGTCTTAATAGACCACAAGCTGAACATGAGTCAGCAGTGTGATGCGGCAGCCAAGAAAGCCAATGCAATTCTCGGCTGCATCAATAGGAGTATGGTGCCTAGATCGAGGGAGGTACTGGTACCACTCTACTCTGCTTTGGTTAGACCTCATCTTGAACAGTTCTGGGCACCCCAATTCAAGAAGGACATGGCCAGGCTAGAGCAAGTCCAGAGGAGGGCAACCAAAATGGCGAGAGGCCTGGAAGACATGCCCTATGAGGATAGACTTAGAGAGCTGGGTATGTTTAGTCTGCAGAAGAGAAGGTTAAGAGGGGACTTGATAGCCATGTTTAAATATTTGAAGGGATGCCATGTAGGGGAAGGAGAGGGCTTGTTTTCTGCTGCTCCAGGGACCAGGACAAGGAGCAATGAATTCAAGCTGCAGGAAAGGCGATTCCACCTGAACCTCAGGAAGAACTTCCTGACAGTCAGGGCTGTCCGGCAGTGGAATATGCTGCCTCGGAGTGCGGTGGGGTCTCCTTCTTTGGAGGTTTTTCAGCAGAGGCTGGATGGCCATCTGTCGGGAGTGCTTTGAGGGTGTTCGTGCATGGTAGGGGGTTGGACTGGATGGCCCCTGTGGTCTCTTCCAACTCTACATTTCTATGATTCTATGATTAACAAGAAACTCATTTGATGACAGAGGATGTGAACATCCTTCATAAAAAAGTGTTTGGTGAGGTCTATGTTACAAATATTTCTAGATGGTGTAAAGGTGTGGCATTAATACACACATTTTTCTATTATAGTACAGTGAGCAATAATAGGTCCTGAAGAATGTTTTTTTATTTCACTTGTAAGATATTTTGAAAAATCTGTTTTGATTAAAACTTATGAGTCTGATAGTGATGCACCAATATGATTATTTGATTGTTGGTCGTGATTTTACTGAAATTTTGGATCATTTGTTAGATATACACCTCTGTCAAGGAAACAATTTATGGTGAAAGCTACTTTACAGGCATATATAAAACAACACGTTTTAACTAATTCTTGGAAAAATGTACATTCAAGGGACAAGAAATACACTTTTGTCTCTCTGGTCCACCACAACTGTTTCAGATTAGATTATTTCTTAATTTTTGCATTTTTTTGGAAATATAAACACATGCAAAACTGAATCCTTGATACTATCAGACCATATTATAATTTGTCTAGACTTCCACTTTTCTAATGTTCCTAAACCATTTAGTCTCTGGCAATTTAATTTTTCACTTCTCAGTGATGAACAGTTTAGGCCTCATGTGTCAACAGATCTGATGGAATATTTTGAAATGAATGAAGGCTGTGTGAGTTCATACACTATTGAATGGGAAGCTTATAAAGCCTACATTCAGGGTAGAGCCATTGCTTACTTTTCTTAATAAAAAAGACTTAAAAATTAAAAAGGAATTCTTGAAGAAGCAGCTGAAAGTTCCTATATCTAAATTTGATGTTTCTTCATCTGGACAACTTTATCAAGAACTGCAAGAAGTTAAGTATGAATTGAATAATATTCTCTCACAACAAATTGAACTTGCTTCGACATGCCTATGGCAAAAATATTAGGAAAATGGGGAATGTCCCAACAAGATTCTGGCATATCACCTTAAGAATCAACAGCAACACAATGTTATTTCAGCTTTCAAAAATAAAAGCAAGAATTTGTATAAATTGCCCACAAATATAAATCTACAGTTTTTGAAATTATGCAGATCTTTCTAACTTCAGTAATGAGATTCACCAACAGGATATGAAGGTTTTCTTTTCTCATACTGATACCCTCCATCTTAGCATGTCACAGCAACATTTTGTTTCAGAATCTTTATACTTAGAGGAAATTATTAATGTTTTAGCAAGTGTGATAAATGAGAAGTCGTCTCAGCCTGATGAGTTTCCAATTGAATGGTACAACATTTTTTCCAGTCTATTAAGAACAAGACTGCTCCAACTTTACAAACATATCTTAGAATCCCACCCCCTCTCTATGATTAAATGATGCCTCTATTACCCTTATGTCTAAACCTCATAAGGATCATACTTGTTGCACTGACTACTACCCTATATCCTTAATTATGTTGATATTAAAATATTGACAGTGATTTTATTTAATAGATTACAAAAAAGTCATTTCATCTTTGATAAGTCCTGACCAGAAGAGATTTATCAAAAACTGGCAGGGAGCTGATAATATTTGCAGTCGCTTAGGGATGTGGGGGCAGGGGTGACGATTCACCCCACGTGGCAATGCTTTTGGGGTGTCCCAGCCGGTAGCTACACCCCCATGCACCCTGGCCACACCCCATAACTGCAGCCACACCCCCGCGCACAGTGGCCATGCCGCTCACGCCATAGCCCCCCCCACACACACACCCTCCATACACTTCAAGCTCTGCCACTGAATATTTGATTGGTTGTGGCATGGACTGCTATAAACTCAGATAGAACTGATTAGCCAGCCATTATTTCTTTAGACTCTGAGAAGTCCTTTGATAAAAGTTATTGGCTGTTTATTTTCATAGTCTTGAAATTTGGGTTTCCTAAAATACTTCTGAAATTTTTGATTATAACCTGTGTTCTTGGTGCTGTGTTTGATCATAACCTGTGATAAAAATTTTATATTCGGCACCAAGAACATAGGTTACGATCAACATTTTTTTCTCATCCTTTTTTCACATTGAAATGGGGTACGAGGTAAGGATGTCCATTGTCTTCTTTAATATTCAATTTATGCCCAGAACCTTTAACATATGATGTTAGACAAAATGCCAGGATCTGAGCATGTCAGTATAAGATTTAAAAACATTCTTTTTGGAGATGAGCTTTTCTTGTTCATTTCAAAACCCTGAAAGTCCATCCCTGTTTTGACACAATTGGTTAATAATTTTGGTAAAACATTTGGGTATTCAGTCAATGGGAGACAAGACAGACTGTAGTATATTTAAAGCATAGTAGTTTTGATATCACCCAGATTCTATTACTCATTTCATTATAATTATCCCTAGGGACTTATCTCAGATGATTGATCTTAATATAAGTAAGCTGACAAAAGATATTGCACAAGATTTAGAGAGATGGCCAGACATAAAGATGTGTCTGTGGGGTAAGATAAACGTGATTAAAATGAATACCTACAATTATACCTACAATTGTTTATGTTTATCATGGAATTCCTCTACCTATACCTTGCAAGTATTTTTAAAAACTAAATTAATTGTTTGGGAGATTATTCGGGGGGGGGGGTCATCTCCTCCTATAATTTCAATGAAAAGGATGCAAATTCCAATTCGAGAGAGAAGGTTTGGCTTTCCAGATTTCCTCACATCCATTGGGCATATCTGTTGTATTAAGTTTTTGACGTATCCACTTAAAGTAAGTAATCCACCATGGTCAGCCTTGGAGTCTTCATTTCTCTTCAAATGAACAGTATTTGGTTCTCAGTGTTTTGCCAACAATTCCAGCAATTAGAATTGTGTAGCTAATATTGCCTCATCAGTTCCAATTCGATGCTCATGCCAAATTGAGTTTATGGGGGAATCCAGATTTGAAAATTGGTAACGAATCATTTTTATGGCCTGACAATGGGACTGTTACCTTAAATAAGATACTTTGTGATGATGAGTTTTTGCTCTTTTCAATTTTACAAGAGCATTTTAAATTACATCTGTCAATTAAATGGCAATATCTAGAACTGAAAGATTTGTTAAAATCCAGATTTGGCCCTGGAGTGTAAGTGCATCTGAGGTTCTCTTAACATTAAAGATATTAACGGAGGACAACCAAGTGTCCAAGCCAACAATTTATATTTATAAATTTCTGCTATCTATAAATATGACAATACAATAAGAATGGAATGGAGAATTGGAATATCCATTTCTGACTTATCAATAGCCATTGATTTTAACATCTGTAACTAGTATGGCTACAGATCTCTGACTATGTCATAGACAGCAGAAATTGTTCTTTTGAGCCTATTGATCTCCACAATGTCTATTCAAGAAAGTGCTTTCCAAATCAGCAAATTGTTGGAGATGTAATACTGCTAATGCTTCCTTAATGTATATGTTTTCGAATTGTCCCATAGTAGCTACATTTTGGGATGAAATAATCACATGAGTAAATTTTGGTTTGGAAAGTTCCTTGATATTCAAGGACATGAACATTCTTTTGAATTATTTACCTTTTTTCTTGGAAATTCACAAATGACCAATGGAAGTGGATTTTTTGCACCCTTTTGACTACTAAAAGACTGATACTTTGTTACTGGAAAGATATTTTTCCTCTACCTGTGATCCCATGGACAGAACATCTAATAACATTTACAAAATTTGGAAGAATGATGTATGGATGAAATTTATATTGGACATTTGGTCAGCTTTTATAGAAACTTGCAACTAATACGTTGTTTTCCTCCTTTTGTGTTTTTATTTTCTTGCTTTTGTTATATTGGAGCATTATCGTATGTAACTGAGATCCCTTTTGAATGTAGCTATATTTTTTGCCTTTGATGGACCAGGCAGAATGTTCTGGCCTACTGGATCTCCAGAGGAGGCCAAAATAGTATGGTACAGCTCTCTGAGTGCAGGAACTTGCCTGTCAGAATGTATGTGGAGAAAATGGGGAATAGCAACATGTAAAGAATTTCTGGTGTTGGCGGTTACTGTTATTATCTAACATCTAAAATGTCTAGATGGTGCTAAGTACTGTACAAAAATCAAGCAGACAGGATAGTTCTCCCTGAAAGGTTTAGAATATCATAGATAAGACACAGAAGGAAGTGGGGTGGAAGGAAAGAGGAAAATATAAAGGAACTCAGACACCTATGCTATTTAAGGCAGCATAGCTGGAATGGATACTAACAGGTGACAATTTGTGGACTTCTTATTATGGGCCTAAAGTTGTTTCTAATTTATGGTAACCCTAAGGCAAACCTGTCACAGGGTTTTCTGGAGCTGAGAGTGTGTGATACACCCAAGATCAGCCAGTATGCTTCCAAGGCTGAGCATGAAATTGAACCCTGGTCTCCAGGATTGTAGACCATCGTTCTGACCACTGCAACATGCTGGCTCTCTGCATCATGCTGGAGAGGAGGAGCTAAATGAAAGCATGCTGAAAACACTGTAGTAGATTAAAAGTTTAGCTCTCCCATCTTAAAACATTCTAGCATCCAAATACCTTCACAAGTTTTATTTCTACTTACTCTTGTAGTAAATCCTAGTTACCACAAATAGCTGCAACTTGCAGCTTTTCTCACGTAATTTAAGTATATTATATCGATGCCTGTTGTTGGCTGGAAAGGCTAGTTCCAGCTTCATGCAAATGAGAAAGGTAAGAGAGGGGAGCAAAAGCATCTCATGCAGGTTAATACTCCCAACAGCATAAGATCACTTCTCCTTTTTAAAACCACCCATGAAATTATTGCTATTGAACTGGAGTCAAGGAAGGTGATAGATGCTTCTCTTTTCTTATTGCAGTGTCACTTTGCAGCTTTGTGCTTTCAACATCATTCTCCCTGGAGGTGGAAGCAGGCAGTAGATCACTGGGCTATGGCATGTTTTATCTTGCTTCAGCTGCTGCTTGCTAAAGGAGGCCTGTTGCTGCTTTACTTAGCGATAAACGCAAGAAACCAGATTAGTAGTTTCTGGGTACCTTTTGTACATGTATGACAAATTCACAGCAAGAGCTGTTTCATACCTCATGTACATTTCTGGATCTTTTCACTTCATAACTTTACAGTTGACAGTTCTGAACACCAAAAGAAACGTTCTCTACAAGCATGTGCAAATTTTGTGCAGAACTCCCAAACTGCAAATAAATTTCAAAAACTGTGTATTTTTGAAGATTTTTTTTATAGCAGGAAAAATTGCCAATACTACTTTTTGCTTCCTACAGGAGCAAAATTAGTGAAACTTGCATATGTAGCTCAGAGCCATCTACTCCCTGAGGCCTAGAAAGGGGTTGTCTCTGGCTTTAGGAAGCATTCCTCTTGGCCTGTCAGCACCAACCAGCTTGATGTAGCACAGTGCAAAGTCAGCCTTCCAATGAAAATGGTCACATGTGCACATGAAGGGAGACTGTTTTTGGAAATGCCCGAGGACATGCTCCGTCATTCTAATTTGGCCTTGGCTGTGGGGCTTAATCTCCCCCAGTTCTGTCTACGTGGTTTTTCTGTGCAGCAAGAATTAAAGCCTTTGGGATGGAGAGGCAGAGTCACAATGCTCTTTTGGGATTCCTTCTCCCTTTCCATGGTCTGCTGGATTTAAGTATATATATGGGTGACCAGGACAGAATGGGGATCTGTTGATGCCATCAAAGACCCATCCCCTTTCTCAACAGTCTCCCTTTCTGTGCAGTGTCTTTTCCTACGCAGCCTTAGTTGGTGTTGGTGTTGGACATCCCCTGGTTTGTAGTGCTGGGGGAAATGAACATACATGCTGAGACCCCTCTGTTAGAAGCAGATCGGACTTCATGTCCTCCATGATGACCAAATAATACCTAGTGTTACCAACGCTGCAAGTTGCTCTTTAGCCTTAGTTTTCTGTACTGGATGTGATGATGGCAATCTGGATGTGGAAGAACTTTCCATAGCATCATTGTCATGGACAGATCATTACCTGGTATGGTTTAGACTCACTCACTCCGAGCCTCTGAAGAGGTGGAGAAATAATCAAATGGTCCATCCCATACGGGTCCAGATGAATTCATGATGCTCTTGAGGGGTTTCCTGGCCAGATTTTATTTCAGCTTTTATTCCACACAGTGGGCTTTTCTGCACTACACTGCTATAATGCTATTATTCCACTTTCAACATCCTGTGGAATTCTGAGGTTTTTAGTTTACTGAGGCCAAAGAGCTCTCTGGCTGAGAATTCTAAAGGCCTCTCCCTAAACTGCAAACCCCAGGATTCCATAGAATGTTGAAAGTGGAATAATAGCACTATAACACTTAAGTGTGGAAATGGCCTTTGGCAGTTATGCTTTAAGTTCCAAAGTGTAGGGCTATAGCATAGCTGTGTTGTGCATAAAATAACGTGCGGTGCTACACTGAAGGAAAATGTTTCCTCCAGCCAGCCCTCTGTGTCAGCACAAGGTCATCATCCCTGTGACTGCTTCCAAAATTTTTCCTAACTGAAAACAAAAAGGAGAGGGAAAGGGAAGGCAGTAAAAGAGGTAAAGAATAAATTGGTGACTCAAGAAATTAAAATTGAATCAAGAATGAATGAAGAAATGAATGAAGACACTAAGGAACTGTTAGGAAGTAGGGAAAAATAAGGAAATAGGAGAAGGAAATAACAAGTTTCCTTTAGGATAGCCAAGGAGTGAGGCTCCCTCTATAACAGAGGATCTGAGAACCCAGTTCCTGGATTGTATCAGTGAGTTCTGTGTGGTGTGCCAGATGTACTAAGATAGCTTCCCCAAAACATTGGGACTTTCCCCACTAGACTGTTACAGTGCTTTTACTCTGCTTTCAACATCCTGGGGAATTCTGGGGTTTGTAGTTTACTGAGGCCAAAGAACTCTCTGGCTGAGAATTCTAAATGCCCCTACCTAAATTGCAAGTCCCAGGGTTCCATAGGATGTTGCAAATGGAATAATAGCACTATAACAGTCTAGTGAGGAAAGGGCCATTGAGTGAAGATACATTGACACTGTTCCTGAGGTATGATGGCACAGTGGACTGGACCAGAATTGACAAAACCTATGTAATGCTGAAAATCACTACAAAATCTAGGGATGACAAGCAGAACTTTCTAGGTGCCAGTGAACTTAGCAGCCAAGGAGCAAAAAGAGTGCTGGATGCAGCTGACAATTCTTAAAGCAACACAGCTGAGTCCAAAGCAGCTAGACAGTTGAACTTCTAGACACAATTCAATAGGCCTGTTCTTCACTGTTAATTTTGCAATGGGACTGTGAATAAGAAAAACAATAAGATGGTGAACCACGTATGAAAACTTTGCTTGCGAGGACCACTAAAATGTTTAAGCTTAAAGTTTCCTCTTTGTTTATTGAATCTTCTTTGGCTTCCATATGTCCAGAAGGAAATAATCTGAAGACCTGAGACATCTCCCAACAAACCAAGCAGAGTAAAAAAGCAAGAAAGAAAAAGATGTGTTACTTTTGTGATTTTTATTTTAGACAGTAGCTCACTTCCTTCAGTGGCCTGAAGAGGGCAGCAAACACTCCTAAACTAAGGCAAGTCTGAGGGAATTTTGCTGAACATTCAGAAGGATAAAGGATACTTGTTGCTATGTGTGTTAATTCAAGGCTACAATAAGGCAGCTCATTCAGGCTGGGAATGAAGGCTGCACCAGTTGGCAAAGCCATCAAAGCAGCCAGTGTATAGATAGAAACACAAGGAGAAAATACTTCAGCAGTGCACACAGCAAAACAGAGCCAAATTAAACCATGAATAGTAAGAACAAAGTGGTGTAAGTGTATAACTGCTATAGAGTTTGAAAAAGTTACCTTTTGGACTACAAACCCCAGAATCCTTCAGCTAGCATGGCCTGTGATCATGCAGGTAGAGGAATTCTAAGAGTTGTGATTCACAGAAAGTAATTATCCAAGCACGTAGCTATGAGGGTGGGTGGGCAAGGACATTGCCCCCCCAAATAACAGTCCTGCTCCCAAAATGAAATTTCTCTCAGCCTGCAACATTTCTAGCATTGCAATAACTTAAAACTACAGCTGAGCATTCAGAAATACAGTTTGGGCCTGGGGTTCTTAATCTTTTCTTTACCAGGAATCCCCTTTAAATATCTTTTGTTGCTGAGGACCCCCAAGACTTAACTCAAGATGTAAAACTTTGAAGTGCATCTAATATTCGTTTAAAATTTCGTGGGTCTTCAAATTGGGGCAGAAGGGAGAAATAAGTAAATACATACTTCCCTCAAAGGCTTTGGAGGGGGAAGAAAGACTTTTTTCCTGCTTCTTCCAACAGCTGGATTGAACAGCAATGCACAGGCCCTGCTTGTGTCCCCACCCACCCACCTGCCCACTCTTGTCCTATCAGGAGCCTTGCTGGGCAGCCCTTGCGGCTTTGCAGACCCCCTGTTAGAATATTGTGGACCCCAGGTTAAGAACCACTGTTTTAGGCATCCAAAGACAAACGGGCAGGCAAAGTTACCAAGGGAATGCAAACAAAATAGAGTTCTAGGGAACCAGTGGGGTGTAGAGGTTTGAGCACTGGACTACAGTCCTGGATACCAGGGTCTGATTGCCCGCTTGGTCATGGAAACCCACTGGGTGACCTTAGGTTCATTACATACTCTCAGCTCCCAGAAAACCCTGTGATAGGTTCTCCTGAGGGTCACCATAGGTCAGAAACAACTTCAAAGCTTTCGATAGCAGTACGTGTGAAAGGGATCTGGGAGTCTTGGTAGATCACAGGCTGAACGTGAGTCAGCAGTGTGATGCGGCAGCCAAGAAAGCCAACGCGATTCTTGGTTGCATCAATAGGAGTATGGTGTCTAGATCGAGGGAGGTAATGGTACCACTCTATTCTGCATTGGTTAGGCCTCATTTGGAATACTGTGTCCAGTTCTGGGCACCTCAATTCAAGAAGGATGTCGACAAGCTGGAACATGTCTAGAGGAGAGCAACCAAAATGGTGAAGGGTCTGGAAGCCATGCCCTATGAGGAACATCTTAAGGAGCTGGGTATGTTTAGTCTACAGAAGAGAAGGTTAAGAGGGGACATAATAGCCATGTTTAAATATTTGAAGGAATGTCATGTTGAGGAGGGAGCAGGCTTGTTCTCTACCGCTCCAGAGACTAGGACAAAGAGCAATGGATTCAAGCTGCAGGAAAGGAGATTCCACTTCCACTTTTCAGTGTCTCAATCTGTGCAATGCTAGAAATTTGTTGGAAGGAATCATAGAGTTGGAAGGACACAAGGGCCATCTAGGCCAAGCCTGTGCCATGCAGGAATAGACAACTAAAGCACTCATAAAAGATAAACCATCCAACTTCTGTTTAAATACTTCCATCATCCTCTACAGCAGCCTATTTTACTGTCAAACACCTCTTAACATGCACCCCCCCCAAAAAATGCAACAAATATCTGGGACTCCAGCAGTTGTTAAGTCGAAGTGGACAAGGCTTCTCAAGGCTTAAGAACAGGACAATTCCACATCCAGTGCAAAAGATTTTAACATTTTATGTATTCAGTAAATTCAGTGTGGTGCAGTTAGACAATGGCTCAAAATAGGATAGCTCACAATAATGGCTGGCTAAGAGGACTGTGGAAGTTGTGGTCCAAAAATGTCAGTTCCCAAGTTGAGCATGAGCTGTTGTTGTTGCTGTGTGCCTCCAAGAACTGATTTATGGCACTCCAATCATCAGGTTTTCTTGACAAGATATAGAATGATCCCTCTACTTGTGTGGGGGTTAGGTGTGCAAGACCACCGTGAAAGTGGAAAAAACATGAATAAAAATAAAAATGAAAGAAAAATTATGAATGCTATTTTTCTTACGTGACAACACATCCGTAGGAAACTCTAGGTCCTCCAGTGTAATTCTATGATCAGCTTCTGCTGGAAGTAGACATAGAGTCGTGCTGGAGGACCTAGCAATGTCTGAAGAAGTGTTTTCTCTAGGAATCTCTAGGTTGTCCAGTATGACTGTCTCCACTTGTGGCAGAAGCTGACCATAGAATCACACTAGAGGACTTAGAGGTTCCTAGACATTTTTTCCATGGCAAGGTCAAATAGAGTAAAAAAATTTAAAAAATAAATTAAATAAAAAATGAATAATTACATGCTAAATGCATGAAAGTAGAGGGCCAACTATATTCAGAGAATATTTGTCCATGCCTTTGTTACCCTGGTTTCTGGGGTCCCTTGGCAGACAACTTAATGTGCTCCATGTGATAGGGAATGGAAAGTAGCCAGAGCACAAGCAATAGCAATGCGAGAGGCAGGGTAACCTAGAGGGTCTTTTGCCCAGTTTTTACAGGGTCAGGCCAAGCCAAAAACCAAACAAGAATGTCCAATAAATGATTTGATTGAATGAAAGTCTCATGCAGCAATGCAATCACTCACACAAACACACACACACACACACACACACACACACTCAAGACCTATTAAGAAGTAAAAGAGAGGAAACTGGATAGGGGAATATTGAAGGGGTTGTAGTTGGGGTAATACTGCACCTTTTCCTGAAGTCCTTGGTCTGGGAAAAACAGCGGAGAAGTGGGGCTCAGCACAGAGAGGGCTGAGGAGATTACTCAACGGACAGAGAAATGGTCAGCTGGGATGACCGGGAGTGATCCAAAGAACCACTCAAAACTGGGACTATTTGTAGGGGAAAAATTACCTGGAGGACTAATCCTTTCCTGGGGTGAACAATGGGTGTTGCGACTAGAAAGAAGCTCCACAAAGGTAACTTCCTTTGTGTGATGAGATGACAAGGTGTTACCAAAGTCTCAGGATCTTTGGCTGCATTTGGTTGTGGTGTGATTTCATGTAAATGGTCCTCGCCTGATAGGATATTTGCTCAACTTGGGGCAAACATACTAACCCCCTCAAATTGGCTTCTCACGGGCTGAGGACCCTTTGTTTATTATGGGTTTTCACAGCTTGAAGTCTCCTGGGGCTATGTGATGGGGGATTTTATTGCCCTGACCTGGTTTTCGATTGTTTGACCATTGCTGCCTACGTGCCTATCCAGGTGACCTCTCAGGCACACTGAATCATATTTTAATCTCAAAATTGTAGACCCTGGGATAGGGTTTCTCCATTGAAGTAACACCTTCCTCTGAGGTTCAGACAGTGTGACTTGCCCACAGTCACCTAGTGGGTTTCCATGACTGAGCAGGGATTCAAACTCTGTTCTCCTAGAGCCGTAGGCCAACATGCAGACCACTACACTATGTACAAGACTGTACAAGAGTCTTGGATTCAAAGTCTCCACTCAACCATAAGCTTGTCAAATGACCTGAGGCCTCTTTTTTTCTCTCATCAACTCTTATCTCTTTCTCATCTATCTTTCAGGTTGTTTTGTAAGAACAAAATGGCGGAGGGCGGGGTTTGAATGTTTGCTGCTTTGAGCCTCTTGAAGGAAGGAATAAAAACATAACACATAAATCAGATGGGGCAAAAGTGAAAGGCCATTCCCAAAGAACAAGTTACCCTGTGTGTACACGGAAAAATATATAGTGGAACAATTGACAGTCACGTGGAATGGTTTGAAGTGGCCTTCCTATGGCAGATCATATAGGATGCTGCCCCACCTACAGGCTGTGGTTATGCAATATGAGAAAGATGACAGCTTCCAATACTCAGCTAAGCTCTTTCTTTCTTTCTTTCTTTCTTTCTTTCTTTCTTTCTTTCTTTCTTTCTTTCTTTCATTTTTTATTACTCATACCTGGCTGCAGAAGACAATTAGCATGATTCCAGCACCTGAAACCTTTTGAAAATGTAACTGGGGACAGCAATAGAATAGTGGAGAAAAAAAGTCTCATTCTTTAAACTCCCACAGCTGACTTGTTAGCACACCTATGTTTCATTACTTTGCCTTTATTGTTGTCTTTGTTTTTTAAAAAAAGGCCCCATATTTGAAACAATTTAATCTCGGAGATCCTCCATTCACAAATTGAATAAATACATTCATTAGAACGTTGTTATTTGGATTCGTCATGACATAAGAACAGAGAAGGCAAATTCTAGTGTATAGTCGCACCACTGACAGTACAATCCTGCACATGTTTCTTCTGAAGTGAGTCCCACTCACTTCAGTGAGAGTGTATAGCATTTCAGCTTTGGAAGCCACAGCCTTCCACCTCTTCCCATCCAGAACCCAGTTTTAAGTCTCACTAGTACATGGGCTACATTGGACTACTTTTCTTTATTTATGATTACTCTCTAGTCCAGGACTGGCCAACTTTAGAGGGTTAGGAGGCCTCATCTGACCCACAGACCTTGGAGATCTTCCTCTGCCACCTCCCCCACTTTTTTTTAATGCTCTTAAATGCCTCTCAACACACACTTTGGGATATGGGGGGTAATTTTGCCAAATTTCAGCCCCCCTTTGTGTTCTTTTAGGCTCGGAAAAGGAAATAAACTTCCAGGTCACATCCTGTTGGGGAAAAAAAAGTGCCTTGCCTTAGTCTGAAATGCTCCTGGAGGGAAGGCTGAAGATGTGGCAAATGAAAGTAGGCATTTTTGGCTAACAATGTTGTTTCAAAATATTTTGGGAGTCCTCAGGGGCCATGGAAGTCACAAAAAGAGCCTTGGGATCTCAGGCAACTATAGGTCCCATTTTCCCAACTCCTGGTTTAGGTATATATAGATTTATCTTTTTGTTTCTCTCTGATCTGATTTAGCCACAGGTGAATCTATTTTTAGTTTTCTCTCTCCAGCTCCTGCCCACACATTTTCTCATGATTTCTTCCCTGATGCCTCTCCATTTAGAAAATGGCAGTAGCTCAGCACATGACCATTAGAGATTTACCAGACTCCCTCAACCTGTGGCTTATAGATGTATTAGGTGGAAGATCTTTTCATTTTCAGCCAATGGACATGCTTGCAATCGATGAACAGATCTGCCGGATGCCAGATTGGAGAAACTACCCTGTGACTTGTTTTAGGGTACCTACAGACCAGTTATCTTAGAGAAAACACTATACTCAAATTCAACACAAATAAAGATGGTGGATTGTTCATTCATTTGCTTGTGGCTGGTGATGGAATTGCTGTTCTTTTCCATAAGCCCCCCAGAACAATTCCTCTCTCTGTGGAATTTTAGACAGGTGTCAGAAGGATCACATCGATGGTAACCAGTAGTTTAATTATAAATTACATTCATCACAGTTTGAGTGGAGAAATATTTATTAAAGGTCCCATTTAAAGGAATTTCTTGATTAGGAGAGCAAACTATCTCAAAATTCTGTTTCAGATTCTCATTTCTGAATACTGAAAATCTGAAATTTGGAATAAATATAGGAAGTACTTTACCAACTTTATTAACAAATGTATTTTAGATTTTTTAGTATAATGGGAAAATATAAGGCGAGAGGATGAGAATCGGATGTCAGATTGTGTTTGTTCATATTGAAAAAATGTATTATGAAAAGATTTCTATAATATCAAACTATGTTTGCCTTCAGTTTTTCCAGTACCTTCATCATTTCTTCTGTAAGAATTTGAAGATCTTTCCGAAAGATAGCTGGAGAAAATCTTAAACTATAGAGGTTAGTTCAGGCTTTTAAACTAAATGTCATCTTGTCAATGTGTGGGAATATCTCTTTAAAAGAAAATATAAAGAAAAAAATAAAATATAACTACAACCTAATCTGTGAAGATTTCTGTTCATATCTTTATGTTCTATCTCAGATTTTGTTTTGAGTTTCAAAGAAATGCTGTACAAAATGTTATGCCAATGGCATTTAATACCTAATAACATTAATCAATGCTCAAATTTTATAAAATCAACACACAGGAATGCTGCAAATAGTTCCCTTGAGTTGTACTTTGGACATACCATGAGACAACATGACTCATTGGTACGGATGATAATGCTGCAGAAAGTGGAAGGCAGCTGAGTAAGAGGGAAACCACGACACAAGTAGATTGATTTGACCGAGAAAGCCATGGCAAGTTGAATTTGCAAGACCTGAGCAAGATTGTCGACGATAGTTGGAGGGCCACTATTCTTAGGGTCACAGGCCCCCCTCTTACTTTCCTCTTAGTGGCAGGTTAAGCAAGCATTTGGAAGCTAAATGGTTTTGTGGAAAGAGCTGTAATAGGAGTGTGTGTGCTGCATTGTTAATTGGTCTTGTTATGGTTCTTATGGTTTAAAATGTATTTATATTGTTTCTTATTGTACTGGAGTTTTAACATGGTAGCTTATTTAATTGTATTTTATCTTTTTAACTGCCAATTTTTAATCCATGTGCTGTGTGTTAACACATGCGTGAGCTGCCTCAGGTCCTGTGTGGGAGAAAGACAAAATATAAATTCAATAAATATATAAGCTAAAGCCAACTTGTTAACGCAATGAAGCGGAATCATGAATGTGCTGGAAAATACTGACAATAAAGAGTATTTTATAGCCTGAGTTCTATTGGATTATTTAGCTAAAGTAGATTTATGGAATCTATTGCTGAATGATGAATCAAGACATATGTAAATCCCACTAACCTAGTAGGTTTATTCTGTTTTGGAATACCTACTCGATTCAGCCCAATATCTACAGAATTACATAATATTCCAGCTGGGTCATTTTAGACTCTGGACATAGTGCTCATATTGGTTTGGTCTATATATGTGAAAGGGGCAATCTTAGACGGTCCATAAGTATTATTTCAGTTGTGAAACACAACAAATTCAAGTAACATTTTTCTTCAGTTCCCTCCTCCATTTCCATGTTTTATGACTACTTCTACTTTTTCTGATCTTAGAGTCAACAAACATGTTTGTCAAAGATCCTTTCCTTAAAAATACTCTGAGCATGTGCAACTTTGCACTTCAAACTCATTTAAATCACAGTAACATCATGACTACAGGAATAAAATGGACATTGCTTCTGTTGCCCTGATGCCAAGCACATTCACATAGGGAAAATACAATTAAATAGCATACATTCCAAGCAAAAATAATAAAATGAGCACTTGTAAATATGCATGCACCCAGCTGGTCCCCTCTTGGCGATATATTTGCTTTAAAAAAAAATAAGAAAAGAGAAAGGATGATGTGGTCACCACTATCATCCTGAGTGGGTTCCCATATACCAGTCCAAGGGGTTATACTGGGCACATTTGCCACTGCTGCTACCTGCTACCACTCACTTTGGCTAGTTCCTTTGGGGTGGGTCTGGAGTTCAACCACAGCATGGCTAAGCACATCACTAACCTCACACACTACTCCAACAATTGTCAACAGAGAGAAGAATTGTGCAGTTTCTCGGTGCTTATTTCACTAAGTGCTCACTGATCTTCTAAAAGAGATTCTATGGCTGGATATACTGCCTGAGTTTAAAACAGCACTAACAGCTATTCTCTTCCAGCTGGCCTATCCAGATTGTATTTAAACTATGTGTTTTTCAATTATGAATTGATTTTTTAAAACATGTATGCTCTTTTAACTGATGTTATGCTATTTTAACAGGTTATGTATTGTAATTGGTGTCCTCTTTTCTTTGGTAGTATCTTTGTTGCATTTTAATCTGTTTTCCCCACTTCGATCCATAGGAAGAGGCAAGTAAGAAGCACTAACAACAACAACTTAGAATGAAGCTTGGAACAAAAAAAAGGTCCTTAAATAAACCCAAAGCAATTGGAGTTGATTCTCTTGAACCATAGGTTAGAAAGATTATGCTTAGGAGATGATGGCTTATGACAGCCCTGTAGCATAGTTCACACCAAATCCTGCAGCAGAGGTCCTGAGTGCTTTACAACCCCCCTGCAGTGTTGTCTAGTGGTATTACAGCTCCAGAACAGATTAAGTTAATGCTGAAAGAGTTACAACTACGGTTGCTTTCATCCTCACATTGCAGGTTGGGGTTATGGCACAGGGTACAATAATCTTGCCACATAGGTCACTGTTATGTTCCTATTAGCCTTGTGCTGAGAACAGAAATTGGCTTTTCTATGAAGTGAAATCCTCACCTCAGAGGGGAGGATCAATATTAGGAGTAAATCATGCTCCATTTTGTGGGACGGCCTAAGATGCCCCTCTGAGTACTCCATGAAGTGAGGTACTGGGGTAGCCACATACTCCTGCTTGTGCTAGGGACCATGAGCTTACATATAGCAACAATGGTGGAGACAGACAGCTGGGACTGCCAAATATATCCCCACTTCATTTTGCTTAATACATCTCATTCTTGCCTAGACTGATGTGACTTCATTTCCTCTCTTTCTCTGAACAATCTTTCCTATGCACATAGCTAGCTGTAGCACTCCAGCTTTAATCTCTGTTTGTTGTTATTGTTAATTGCTATTTTTAACTGCCATCAAGTGACCTTCAATTTATGGCAACCGTATGAAGGAGAGACTTCTAAAGTACCCTACTGTTAACAGGCTGCTCTGGTCTTGTAAACTCAGACCCGTGACTGCCTTGATAGCAATAGCAATAGCAGTTACATTTCTATACCGCTTATCAGCGCAAGCACTCTCTAAGCAGGTTACAATATGTAAGCTAATTGCCCTCAGCAAGCTGGATACTCATTTTACCCACCTACGGAATGATGGAAGGCTGAGTCAACCTGGAGCCCTGCAGGATCGAACTCACAATGTTGTGGCTGCAGTACTTGCATTTAACCACTGTGCCACCATAGCTTGATTGAGTCAACCCACCTATGTCCTAGTCTTTAGCTGGTGGACTGCCTTCTGATCTAGGAGTTTCATCCCCCAGCACTATCTCTTGCTTCATTTTGGATTCTCTCATCATCAGAGGGCTTAGGGGATAAAAGTAGTTCAAAAGTGGTTTAATGCCTTCTCCTTCTCTGAAGAACTAATAAGAATTTAAGTGTCACTGCCATTGCCTCTTCCACCAGTGCCACCCTCCACCTGTTGCTCAATAGTTGTTTGGCACATTGAGTGTGGCTCCTCGCTAAAAGCCTATTTGACCTGGGGACCCTACCATATCATGGGAAAATGTAACTCACTAGGAAAGACCATAATGCATGGTAAGGTAGAAGCCTACAGAAAATGAAGAAGACTGCATTACTGATGGATAGACCCAATTAAGGAAGCTACAGCCCTGAATCTACAAGACCAAGCAGGGGAGTTGATGATAGGGTGACTTTGAGATCTCTCATTCATAGGGTCATCATAACTTGAAGCTGACTTGACAGTTAACAGCATGCAGTTACAACACCAACAAAAAGTAGCGCCAAGGCCTCTGTCATGGCAAATACCATCTGAAATGGTTTTTTTTTTCTTGAAATATGGTTATTATAGGAACTATGGTTGAAATCCAGTTATCAGTTCCAACTGCAGTAGACCCACTCAGTCAATGTAACTTAAATAAATGTTGACTTACCTAGTTCTCACTGATTCAATGGGTTGACTCAGGCTAGGGATAAGAACCATATGGCTCTCCAGATGTTGTTGCATTGAAACTTCCAGCATTCCTCACTATTAGCTATAGTGGCTAGGGCTGCTAGGACTTACAGCTGAAGAATATCTGGAGAGCTGCATGGAAGCAAGTATGGAGTAGTGGTTCAAGCATTGGACTATGACCCTGGAGACCAGGGTTTGAATCCTTGCTCAGCCATGGAAACCCACTAAGTGTCCTTTGGCAAGTCACACACTTTCAGCCTCAGGAGAAGGCAAATACAACTCTCCTCTGAACTAATCTTGCCAAGAAAATCCTGTGATAAGTTCATCTTAGGTCACTAAAGGTTGAAAATGACTTGAATGTACACAGCAACAATGATTCCAGCGCCTGATTAAGGCCATATTTCTTATAATAACATCTTCTTTTTCAAAAAATGCCACTTGTTTCAAGGGCCATCTCTCATCCATATCCAATACTGAAGATCCTTGCCAGCCATTTTCCTACTTTAGCAAATGATGCAGCAGGAAAGCTGTTCATTCTTTTCTCTGCAGTAGAATGTATTTTCAAGGGAACCTTGGAACGAAGCATTAGTGTGGGTAATGTTGCAGAAGGACACATTGGCCACTCTTGTGCTTTGACTAATGCCCTGAGAGGACAGCAGTCAGTGTGGCTCTTGAGAACAGCCATCCACTCAAAGACTTGTTCCTAGGACCCCCTCAGAGTGACACACTGCATGGGCCAGCACTGCACAGAGACTTCCATAGCCTTGTTCTGAGAGGGTCCTTCCTGAGAGGAAGGCATGGAGGTTGAGGCTTTGGCAGCACAGTCAGTTGCCAGGGCCATGTCACTCATAATAGCTTCCTGCAGCAGTGAGGAATGGCAGTGAGTCTGGGGGCTACTTTTCTGATCTTTGGATTCCTTGGGGGCATTTATGGATTGCCAAAAATTCAAACCACCATCAACCCAAAAGCAACTCAGACATGAGCCATTTCCGCACTAGACTTTTATATCGCTATGATTCCACTTGAAACATCCTATGGAATCCTGAGGTTTGCAGTTTTGGGAGGGGCCTGCGGGCCCCTCCCAAAACTGCAAACCTCAGGATTCCATAGGATGTTTCAAGTGGAATCATAGAGCTATAAAAGTCTAGTGCGGAAATGGCCCTGGTTGAACATCCATTTTCTCATCTTGAAAAACAGGCATTTGCCCCAATTTTAAACCATGCAAGGGCAGGGGCTTCAACTTGTTTAAAAAGTGATTATCAAAAATAAAGACTTCCTTCCAGGAGCAGCAAAATGTATTTTGGCCACAGAAAGGGCCAGGAAATCACAAGGACCACAAAAACAGCTTTGGGGACTGCATGCTGCCACAGGACCAAATTTTCCCCGCCCTTGCCTTACCGCGAACAAGGACCCCCTCAGAGTGAGAGGGAGGCAGTGGTAAGGAGACAACAGGAGGGGAGAGTGATGGAGAAGCAGTGATGGAGAGGCAAAGGGAAAAGAGAATGGAGGAGTGGGTGGGGAGGGGAGAACACTGGCCAGGTGTCCTTGCAGCTCAAACAACAGGGCAACTTGCACCACCATGGCTAAGACAGAGCAGCTATAAAAACTCTGAAAGGTAATCCATTGTTAATGCTGCAGGTCAGAGATGAGTCTGAGGCAAATTCTGATTCCAACTCAAGTCCTTTGCCCTTATCTCTGCCAGCAGCAAAAGTCTGTCTGCTTTAAAAAACAAAACAAACAAGCGAGCAAAAACCATGCAGACTCTTTCTCCCTGGCCAAAGTGAGTACTCAAATGCCACTCTGAAGTCTCAGGCTCCTTTGACTTGCAAGCAAAGAGGTTGTGGTTTGAAATACTGTTGGCCCTCCACATTTGCAAGTTTCACAGATCTGATTATTTACGAATTTCTGCAAGCCCTGCTCCCCCCCCACAAGCACTTTTTTCTTAAAAAAAAAATACTGAAAATTTAATTTGAAAATAAAATCCCCCCTCCCCACTTCTAAGCTCACATTTTCCAGTTGAATCTGCTTATTTTCATTACATACTTTCATATATGCATAATTTCTACTTAACAAAAAGAAAAACGATTACATTGTTTCTTTTCCATTTCTTCTACCTTTAAGTCTTTATCCAATCCAAGACTACTCTCCATTCCCTTTCAAAAAATTCTGGATAGGTTTGTTTTTCAAAGAAAATGTTATCTTTTCTATCTCTACCATATCTAAAACTTTTAACTTCCATTCTTCAATATCAGTATATTTCTTTTCTTTCCAATATTGCGCATATGTCAACTGTGCAGCAGTTACTAAATATAATAATATCTTCTGGTGACATCTTATTTCTCTTTGTTGCCCTAGCATATTTAACAAATAAAACTCCGGTTTCATTTCAAAATTCAGATTACAAATTCTTTGGATTTCATCATGTATCCCCTTCCAAAATTTTTTGCTATGCTGCAAGTCCACCACATATCAAAAAAAGACCCCACCTTTTTGTCACATTTCCAACATCTTGCATTTCCGTTTTTTGTTATTTTTTGTAATCTTTCTGGGGTCATGTACCATCTATGCAGCATTTTATAAAAATTCTCTCTTAAATTTAGATTTAGTGTGAATTTTATATCAGTTTTCCATGCTCTCTCCCAAGTTTCTAATTCAGTTGACTGTCCAATGTTCTGTGCCCACCTAACCGTTGTATCTTTAACAATTTCTGATCCCATTTCTCTTTTCAACAATATTTTATAAAGTTTGGAGATTCTCTTCTTCTGATCACCCCTCATCAGTAGGTCTAGTTCGTTTTCTTTTCTTTCAAATCCATATAAATTTTGGTTCATTTTGAATCTCTCCTTGAGTTGCCTCCATGGGAACCAGTTTAACTCATATCCTGACACAAGCTCTTTTTTCTCAGGGGAACATTCCCTCTCAGAAGATCCAGTCAGGCCACGCAGCCCTTTAAAAACCCATCTCTGGTCCTTCTCCATCAGCCGCTACTTGGCCACCTAAGGATGGTTGGCAGCCCAATTTCTCAGCATCTCCTACCCTCTCCCATTGCCCCAACATCCAAGGAAGGAGATAGGTGAGAGAGAAGAAGTATGGGGCCACAATGCTGACTCACCCCCTTTTCCTGACCTGGTTTGGACCCTAGGTGCCCATTCTTCCCACCATGCCTCAGCCCTCTTACCACAGACACACACTTGTATTTTGATATTTATGTTTTCCACTTCTGTGGGGGTCCTTCATCCCTAACCCCAGTGAATGTGGAGGGCCAACTGTATTCAGTAACTACAAAATATTGACTGACCCTGGCTGGGAAGAATAGAAAAGACAAGAGGAACAGGGATGGAATGGTGGTGTTGAGAATCATTGAAGAGAAACACTCCACACAGTAGCATTTTGCTGTAGTCATCTTTATGTCTTATTAAATTTCAAATGTACTCTTTTCATTTTATCTACAGCATTCTTCAGAACATCTGAAAGTCTTCCAAAGGAAAGTGTTAGATAGTACTTGAAGATGGTAAAGTAGTCAACATTTTCTTTCTTTCTTTCATCTTTCTAGGCAAGTTCAAGCTTCCAGCCACCATTGCTAAATGAAGGTGGAAAACTGTTTTGTCTACATTCTGCAAGGATGATATACTGCAAGTACCAGGGTGGAAACTTGTGCTACACTCTCTCCAACAATTCACTTATCACCACCCTTTGTAAGCAGACAGAAAAAATCCAGAACAAAATCTCAAACTTAAAGCAACAGGTAAAGAAATAAACTTTCATTCCATTAAACACTTGGCAAAAATTCTCCAAAATACAGCAGGTAACTTGTCAGACAGATTTTGCTTCTCTAAAGAGAAAAACAGAAACAAAACTATATGTACTATTGCATGACTCCGCCCAGTGGTGACTGGTGGCTCTGATGACAGTGGGGTGGTAATCTGTGCTGGGTTTTAGGCTGATTTTAAAGGAGCTATTGGAGGTGCTAAGGCCATTTTAGGCATACAGTTTGGTACCTTGGATAGCTACTTTAAAGTTAGGATTAAAATATGGAGCAGATTCACTGCCTCTCTTAAGGGAGCGCAACTAACCACTGACTCCATTAACTTCAACTGAAAAATACAGGAATATAATAGCCTCTTTGAATGTGAACGTAGAAAATAGAATTATAGGTATGGCATAAGCATGTGGATGGTTATCAAACCCTCATCTGACTTCTCTTTGTAGTTTCACATAAAACTGAGGTGAGAACCGTTAGTCCTTGGGATTTGGGGCTACAGCTCTGCTAATTTCTTACCATCAGCCATGCTGAGTGGGACTACTGGAAACTGAAGTTCAAAATGTGGTAGGCCAAACATTGTCCACCTTGCTAGAAGTGTAGCAGCACCCTCACAGTTCACGAGATAGAACAGAATTCACCCAGAAATGCCTGCCAGGACCAGCTATACAACCACTTATTCACAGTAATTTCTCACTGACTATTCATTTAGTCCTGGACATAACCCGAAGAGATCTGGGCTGTAAATGCACAGGAATGTAAGAGCTAGTAGTGTATCCTGCAATCCAAGTAGTTAGTATTTGCAAATAGAAGGTGGGCAACAATGAGTCCCACATCACTATCACCCTCCCCCACAGGCTCTAGTAAAGAAATAAAGCAGTCTTAGGGCATTTCTGCACTATACTGTTATAGTGCTGTTATTCCATTTTCAACATCCTATGGAATTCTGGGGTTTGCAGTTTAGAGAAAGTCCTTTAGAATTCTCAGCCAGAGAGCTCTTTGGCCTCAGTAAACTGCAAACCCCAGAATTCCACAGGATGTTGAGGCCAAAGAACTTTCTGGCTAAGAAGTCTAAGTCAAGAAAAGTCAAGTCAAGAAAACCTGAGAGGTTTGGTACCCCAGCTCCATACAGAGACACCACAGGCAGCACATACTTTTAATCAGTGGTGGCTGGTGGCCTCCATGTCAGTGGGACAGTGAATCTGTTCCAGAGTTTAAACTGAACTTTAAAAGAACTCTCTAATGTATTGAACCTATTTAGGAATGGGATTCAGGGATACTGCCTTTAAAGCTTGGTGTAAAACTTGGATGGATTTACTGCCCAACTGATATGGAAGTCCCCACTTCTGAATGCAACATTGTTAAGAATAACTCTGTCTGCTCATTGATTTTGCTCCTGTTCTTCTGATTTGTTGGGAAATACTTCTCCAATCAAATATTTTCATACTCCCTCTACTGTTTGCTATTAAAATAACGGGGGATATTAAAATACTGTCTGGGACAGTACTATAGGTCTTTCTGGTATGCCTTTATTGTATTTCCCACTGTCTCTGGAGCTTTCCCCATTTGCTCAGCTATAGTTTGCACTGCATGTTCATCAATAATCAGTATACTTAGGCAACCAGACCATGTGACTTCAGAAACTCCCAGGTGTTTGTGCTCACCTAGAGACTCCTATCTCTCTTTCTCCTTCTCTTCTAATCTTGCTGAGTTCTACCTCTATCCAAAACTTTCTCTTACTTAGTTAGGATCTAGGCAATCTCAATGTTTAAATGCATATGATAAACTTTCTAACTGTATAACTTCAATGCTGCTTGTTTGCTTGTGCTTACTGACATTATCTCAGAGCGTTATGTAAAGATTTCAGTGCATTTCTCTGCAAACTCTGCCAAAGAAAACTGCCTTTTAACTCAACCAGATTTGAATCTACCCAAAAAAGGGCTAAAATCCTCCAAAGACTACCCCAATCTAACACAATCATTTTAGGGACTGGACCTTTCATTCATCTTCCATGTTGCCTGGATGTCATGCACACGCACCCAGATGTTGGACTACAACTCCTAGCAGTCCTTGCCAGCATAGGCAATGGTGAGGAATACTGAGAGTTGCAGCCAAACAGCACCTAGGGCCCAAACATTTTTCACTGCTGCTCTAAAATCAGCTCAAGGTAGAGTTTCTTCTTCGGTACTACTGGTACTGGCAAATCCTCCAGTTATGTAGCACCAGAGGTTGATAGGGATATAATTCCATACATTTGGAAGATGCTAGATTGGGGGGAAGCTGCTCTAATACTCACAGCTATGCTAATAGGTTGACAGACAGAATTCAAAATCTTTCAATACTTTTTATAGCTAAGGAATAAATTGAACCTCTGGTTTCAAGTCCAAAGTTCTATCCGATCTACTTTAATAAGAGTGTGTTTGTGTGTGGGGGGTGTTGGTCCTCCAGTTGCTCCTTTTGTTGCTGCTGCTATTTATATCCCCTTCCCCCACTCCCAGTTTGGGACTCAAGACAGCTTACAAAAGATTTGTAAAAATTGTGAAAATCACAAATTACAAAAGTTAAAAAGTGATTAAACTACTTCCCCCTAAAATTAAATAAACAAAACTTGTTAAAAACGTAAATCATAAAACACAACAAAAATAACCAATCGAAAATCCAGCATGTCATACAAGGCCCATCTGGACTAAACAATCAGGACTCGATGGCCTGTCAAAATGGAAAGGTCTACAGAAAGAGAGTAAGGAAGGCACCAATCTAACAACTTTGTGAAGGGATTCCAGAGACTTCTCAGAGCCACTGAGGAGACTTTCCCTGGTTGTTGTTGGAATCTGTATCTGACTCTCAGAACCCCAGCTGTCAATAAAGTGGTCAGGGATGATGGATTTTGTAGTCTAAAAATCTCAGGAAGTCAATAAGATCCTCAGTTCTGTTGTCCAGTTTGACCCCATGCCATGTCTAGGACAGTACTACAGTTTAGTGCTGTAATATGTATTTGGTGAGTATAAGATTTCTGCATCTCCACTTCAATCAATGTTCAGTCAGTTCAATCAGATGTGGGAATGGGGATTGCTAATGATGTTTTTTTGCTTGAGGTGCAAGACTGTGCTCACTTCTATTTCATGTAAAGAACCAACTTCAGTCTTGAAGGTTAGGGAGGCTGCCAGAAGCACTCAGGTCGGCTACCCTATAAATACAGACCAGGTGATCGTTCCTGTTGCTGCCCTTCTTCTATTAACTGATATCTGTAGGATCTGTTGAATTAAGGGTAGATTCCTGGGATGTGGAGCCCTTTTTGGCAGGTGACAGGGTAGTCCTACTGTATGGGGTGGTAAGCTTTTTTGGGGGGGGAGTAATGGACATTGTTGTCATGACCAGAGTGGATGTAAAAAATGTTGGGAATTAGAGTTTCTCAGGGTGTTAGCCCTTTAGGAGAAATTCTATGAAAGCGAAAACTGTTAGGAATCAGTCTTCTTTTAGCAGAAAGCAGAGAAAGCATGCCCAATTTTCTGCGTGGCTTCCCTGAATTGAAACTGACTAAGAAAGCAAAACAAGGCAGGCACTTTCAGGTTACAAACTTAGAAAAGTTTACTAATGCCTTTTACATTTACATATGCATTGAGGAACCTACATCCTAACTAGCTAATGAATAGATCAGGTAAAATAGTAGTTTCACTGAAAGAAAAATGAAGAAGAAGAGAGAGATCTGAGAAGGGAGGTCTTTTACAAGACCAGTGATCTGGTCATCTGAACAACAAAGGCATTCATAACTATGAATTTAAATGACACAAAGGCAAATGGTGAGGCTTTAGACGAGAAGAGAGAAGGCTTTGGCACGCAAAAGAAAAGAAACCTTATGCTATCTAAGCCCCACTTGCCCTAAAATAAGAGGGCAGGGGAGAGAGAATGCTAGATTTTTTTTTCTGAATGAAATCACACACCTGGTGGGCTGCATTTGGGTTACTGAGTCAGAACCTGGCAACTCTGGAGCCCTCATTGAAGCTCATCCGTCCTGCAGCTGGCATGGTGAAAACAATAGGTAATAGAAAATGTCCAGGGCCTGAAAATTTTCTTTTTTTGTACTCCAACGCCCAGTGGTTATGCTGACTGGAAAATCTTGGTTGCTACAGGCCACAAAGAAATGGTTGTGATCTGGTTGCATGGCTTTAATACTTGTTGCCTGTGTATCAGAGTTTGGAAACATTATTTCTTTGAATCACAGCTCCCAGGACTAGAGGGTCCTGGGAACTGTCATCCAAAAAAATAACATTTCCCAGCTCTACTGTGGATCAAGGCCCTGCTCTGGTCCCATAGTTGATTCTCAGTCCCAAATCCAGATACTCTGTAAAGCAAAAGAGCTTTGCATCTTCTGCCCAGTCTGGAAATGGGCCACCCCAAGCCAGAATTCCAGGGGCCCTGCTGGATTTGCAGCTCTTCTCAAGCCAAAGCTGTGGAAAAGTCGAGGGAAAGAAGGAGAGGTTCTCTTAGCCTGCAGTTCTCTTCTTCACTCTTCTTCCAGGCCAGGGCCCTTTTTCTTCTTCTTGCCCAAAAGAAACCATTTCCAACATTTTGCCACCACAAACCAAGATTCCATTGTCGGGGGAGACTGTGCATTAAAAAGTGTTCTTGGCTTTGAAGTTTTTTGTTTCAGGGCTCTAAAGTGAAAGAAAATGTTTTCCTATTACTTAATTCAATCATAGCGAAGAAGCTTGGTAAAAAGCCCATGGATTTTGCCCAAAGTGTGACAGAGTTCCCATTGTGTTTGCTTATCCTCTGCTGTCACACAGTTTAATTCGCCTCTCTTTATCTGGCATTCAAAACTTTCTTCAATGACATTCAATAAGGTCCAGCGGCTGGAGAGAGAGAGGGGGGGGCGAGGGAGAGGGAGGGAGGGAGAGGGAGGGAGGGAGGGAGGGAAGGAAGGGGGGAACTGGCCATACACCCCCCTTCATATTCTTCTTTCCCAGTAGCTTTGGGCTTGGTGTGTATTCAGGGGTTATTAACCCTTTACCACCCTAAAGCATCATAGATTGGGGATCAGTCCCCAAAGTACAGGAATGCATTAAGATTTGACAAATCCCACTATAGGACTAAGCAGTTGCTGGGGAGAGGAAGACCGACCTTCTTCCAAATTCAGCTGGGGAGTGGCAAATAAAATAACATCTCACAAGGCAAGAGTCTAGATTAGACCAAGAGAGGCAAGACAGAAGCCTACCTTTGCCTAGGAAAGTATTGACTGGTGCAGTAAAAGGTCCGGGACTTAACACTCCTGTCCTAAGTAGGCTGAGGACTTAGAGGAAAACTCTATTGAATACCAAGGGAGGCGAAATCAGTGTTCTTTTAAGGCTGATCTGCTTCTCGGTACAGCTTTGCATGCTTTCACAGCAACAGGGGAAGGTATGCTGCTGATCGAGTCCGAAAACATTTGTTTGGAAGTTACAGCCGTTTCTGTTTTCTGGGTCTTTAGTCCAAGCAAGCCGCGTTTGAGGAGGGGGACTTCAGGTTGGGTTCCCAGTGGGGTGTGTGCGTGGGGTTTGAACATTTACTAGAAAAAAGAAATTAGGCCCGCAGAGCACTAAGAAGATTTCCTTCTCTGAGCCCCGAGAGGTTCACTCTCTTTCGAGCAGAAAACAGCACCAGCAGGGGCCTTGGAAGGAAGCTCTCATCGTATACGCACCTTTCGCAATCGGCATGCAAAGGATTGCATTGTAAGCATCCAAAAGATCGGAGCTCATTTAGTTCCTCATCACACTATCCAGAAAGTAATCCATGCCTATCACTTCCGGCAGACAGTTAACTCGTTAAGTTGCTAGCGCCGCACTCGTTGCTATTTTGGAAGGGAGGCATGGCGAAAACCGGCATGTAGCGGTTTGAGGGCTAGACTGGGACTCTGGGAGACGGGGGTTCGAATCTCCACTTGCCAATGGAAACGCACTGGGTGACCTTGGACAAGTTACACTCTCTCAGCCTCAGAGGGAGGTCACTGCAAACCCTCTCTGAACAAATCTTTCCAAGAAAACTTCGTGACAAGGTCTAGATAAGGCTGAAACCGTTTATGGTACACAACAACGGCAATAACAACCCATAGCATTAATAAGAAAATGAAATAAAAGCTGAACAAGTCCTGTAGAACGGGTCTTTTAAAAACAATACTCCTTTGAAACAATTGGAAACCGTTATTTGTCACTTCTACAAAGAAACTTTGGTCTTACTTGTAACAGTATAGTTACACGTTGGCAACATCACTGCTACCAAAAAAAGTGTCCAGCATTAATTAACAACTGTGCCTCCTCCCACGAGGCTCGTTATTTCCAAATAAAGAGCCAAGCTGTAGGAAACAAGAGGTCGTTAAAGTCGAATTCGACTGCCCATTCGGTTCCCAGAATATGTGGGCCAGATATACAGGTCCGCAAGCTTGCTTGTGCTTGTGGTTGGGTCAAGTCATTTCTGACTTATGGCGACCCTACGGTGAACCCGTAACTGGGTTTTCTTGAAGATTTGTTCAGAAGCAGTTTGCCTTTGCCTTTGCCCTCTTCTGAGGCTGAGAGAGTGTGACTTGCCCATGATCACCCACAGGATTCAAACCCTTATCTCCTGGAGTCCTAGTCAGATCATTATGCCTGGCTGGTTCTCAGACCATTTCCGCACTGTACTGTTATAGTGCCATTATTCCACTTTCAACATCCCCTGGAATTCTGGGGTTTGTAGTTTACTGAGGACCAAGAGCTCCCTGGCTGAGAATTCTAAATACCCCTCCCTAAACTGCAAACCCCAGGATTCCATAGGATGTTGACAGTGGAATAACAACAGTGTAACAGTGTGCTGTGGAAATGGCCTCAGTCCTGTGTCACGCTTGATATACCTCGGAGACACACAAAAAGCAAGCCCCGCCCCATCCCTCTTTCTCTCTTTCCCAGGACCGATGCAGGCAGGGACCCTGGAACTGTTTTTAAGCTTAAATAAACCTAAGGCAGGAAAATCATTCCTGAGTTTGTCTACATGCAAGTGCGTTTCTACAAAGCACTGAAAACAGATGCATCGCGTTAAGACAATCGTCATGGGTCGTCGTCAGCAGCAGTGCAAGCTGGTAACACTCTGAGGACCGATAAAGCAATAGCAAAATAAGGATCGTACACCTCTGATAGATAAGCGACAAGGGAAGGCTTGGCTACGTACAAGGTTCAGTGCTCCAACTTCGCCAGATCATTTCGGGGGTGCTGGGGCCCCCCAACTTCTTCTTGAGAGGGGCTAGAACCCTTCCTGTCCTCTTGTTCTGGGGTCCCTGCACGCAGACAAATCCAGTAAGATCCAATTTTCATCCCTTTAGCTTTTAAAACAACGGACCCTACCCAGCAATGTCACACAGTTTTTTTTCAAGGACCCCACCCCCCCATTGGTTGAATTTTGGATGGGAAAGAGTTTTGTTGTCGGTGTGTGTCTTCAAGTCACGTCCCGCAGATGGGAAACCTAAAGCGGACCTATCCGAGGTTTTTTTTTTTGGTCAGGAGAGGTTTGCCATTGCCGTCCTCAGAGGCTGAGAGACTGTGACTTGCCCGAGGTCATCCAGGGGATTTCAGTGATCCAGTGAAGATTCGAACCCTGGTCTCTCGAGTCCTAGTCCAACATTCAAACTACACTGACTCAAGGGAAAGAGTTACACAGATGCGTAACCCTTCGATTCAAATAAATAGTATGCCAACGTGCTGGATTGCACCCAGTATTAGCAAAGCAACAACTTTGCGTGTTTCTATTGAATTGTCTGGCTTTTGGTGCGGTCGCTGTTTCTAAATGGCCAAGGGAAGAAGACAGAATGGGGAGAGAAGGCGTTGTTGCTGTGTGCCTTCATGTCGTTTCCGACTTGGCGATCCTAAGGCGAACCTATCACGGGGTTTTCTAGGGCTGAGAGTGTGTGACCACCCAAAGTCTCCCAGTGGGTTTTCGCGGCTGATCGAACCCTGGCCTCCAGGGTCGCAGTTCAATGCTCAGACCACCACGTCACGCTGGCTCTGAGGACTTTGTATGCCGCAGCAAACGTACCGTCGAGGTACACGTGTATGTCCTCTCCTATTCGGACCCAGGAAGATAAAACAGTTGCTTGTCTTCATCCCGGATTTTATACCACGTTCAGATCATGCGAGGTGTGTGTGAGACACTGTGTATGCGAGGGAGGGAAGGGAAGACAAAGGACACACGAATGTTCATATTTCCCTCAAATGAAAGGAAAACTAAGTCTGCCCTTGAAGGAACAGGAATAAATTAAATCAGCGCGGATCCTAAATAAACGTAACCGGAAGGTAACTTTCTCCCCCAGTCGAATCCTCCTTCCCCATCCTTGCGGTGCAGGCAGGATCACCGTGCCTTATCCGATCCCTTTGAAAAATCTCCAGAGCGCTGTGTTTGGAATCGGAGTGTGTGAGAGACAGCATTCACACCTCTGAGTACGCATGCGTGTATCCACCCGTGCGCGCGGGATCCATGTGCAAGCCGGCGAGGTCAGTGAGAGAAGGACAGCGGCCGCCGTGCTGCAGCTGCACAAGCCGCCTGTGTTGGACTCCCGACCCGTTTACCCCGCACACGTGTTGTGCTCCCTTTGCTGCCACCCAGAAGTGAACGCGCGTCTTTCTAAATTCCATGGATATTCTTGCAGTAGGCGTTCAGAGCCGGTTAGAAACATACGAGACTCTTAGAAAGGGAAACTATTTCAATCTTAACTGGTGAATATACCTTTGTATACAGTCAGCCCTGGTTAGTACTTGGATGGGAGACCACCAGTGGATACCAGGTGCTGTAGGCCGTATTTCAGAGGAAGGAGCCGGCAAAACCACCTCGGAGTATTCCTTGCCTGAGAAAACCCTGTGAAATTCACGAAGTCTCCAAGAGTCAACTGATAACTTGAAGGTACACGCGCGCACACGATCAGATTCGGCCTGCTGGTAGCGATTCCCTCTCTCTCTCTCTCTCTCTCTCTCTCTCTCTCTCTCGGATGGTTCCCCTCTTTCTGTTTAGTATGTTTTGAAAAACTCTTTGGTTAGGACCTTTTTTTTTTTGCCAGCGTGAAAGTGAAGGGGGAGGGAGAAGAGGGAATAACCTCTAGTAGTTAGAGCTCTTTTGAATTCTTAAATCCTCTGAAGGCCTGCAAGGTCTATAGGAATAATGACAGGAGTCGCTAGAATCCCTTCGAAGAAAATGGTCGTCAGGTGCTGTCAGTTTCCTTGGTTTGTGTATGATCTTGGAAACTAAGCAGCGTCAGGCCTGGTTAGTACTTGGATGGGAGACTGCCAAGGAACACCTATTGAGGACCGTAGAATCCTAGAGTTGAAAGACACCACAACGACCATCGAGTCCAAACCCTTGCCATACAGGAATACACACTCAAAGTAGTGGTCAGGCAGCCTCTCTTTAAAAACTTTCAAAGAAGGAGACTGCACCACACTCCGAGGCAGCATATTCCAACTACCGAACGGCTCTTACCGTCAGAAAGTTCTTCCTTATGTTTAGCTGAAATCTCTTTTCCTGTAGTTTGAATCCATTGCTTCATGTCCTAGTCCCTTGTCCAGAAGGGGGAAAAGAAGACTCCATAACGACAGTTTTAAAAAAGGTGAATATGACAGTAAATAGTTATTGTGAAACAGCATAAAGGGCACAGAACAACCTGGAAGGAACTCCAGAAGCTGTAGGCTGTATTTCAGAGGAAGGCAATGGCACACCTCCTCTGCCTATTCCTTGCTTAGGAAACCCTATAAAATTCATGGAGTCACTATAAATTCATAGGTGTCTTGAAGCCTGCGCGCGCGCACACACACTCACACAACAGGAGCGTTAGGCATGGGCCTGCTGAGTATTGCAGTCTAAACATATCTGGTCAGCATATTGAATGAGGCTGAAGTGGAATGTTATGCATAAATCTGCCACCATTCCACAGCAGCATTTAGCTCCCCCGCACCTTTTTTTTCAGGTTTCTTTGGCTGGAGGTTTTACCTTCTATAGGAAGCAAGGTCCTAGGGAATTCCTTTCTCTTTTCTTGCAAGTTGAATCTTCCGCAGTGAAATCGCATCCTGTCTTCCCAGATATACACGAAAGGAGTATATACACCACATAGCGTCGCTTCTGAGGTGCTCAAGAATGTTGGAAGGAATTCATTCTGAAGATGTTTTTGGGAGACAACAGAACTTCAGGGAGAAGACGAAAGAGGGAGCATTTGAAATCACTGAAATTCTTTGCGATGCGAAGCACCTTCATGGTTCCACTCTGTACCTGTCTAAGTAAACCGTGCTGACTTCTATGAGAGCTGCTCCCAGATATGGGCATCTCAGATCGCAGCCACAGGAAGGAGGCCTTTCCTGCAAAGAAGGAAGGGAGGTGGGTAACAGTTGACTCCCAGGGCCCTTGCAACTGAGTGGCAAAAGCTGCCATAGATTTCCAAAGATTAGCCTAGATTAGCCTCCCTATTCAGAAACTTCCTTCACTGGCAAATCATTTAGGGATCTTAAAGGGTCGTGTTGTGAACCATTCCTCCTAAACCTATTTATTTGGAAGTCACCCTCAGTTGATTTTTCCCTCTCTCCAGTCTAAATTTTGAGTTTGCAAGTCCCTCGGGGCAGGGATATCTCTTTGCTGCTGCTGCTGCGTGCCATTGTTGCTTTCACTAACGGCGTTATATTGTTGCTATTGATGAAGTTATTAGCCGTGGCTGTAGTAAAGTAATAATAGGCAGTTACTAGATAGTAAATAACACCGGGTCTTATTCCTGACTGACTGAGCAAAACTGCATATTAATCCTTTGACGTTCATGTTCAAGTGTCAGGAAGTTTTGACAACCAGTAAAATGTATTTGCTCTCATTTATTCTTTGGAACTGGTAAAACCACCTCTGAATATTCCTTGCCTGAGAAAACCCTGTGAAATTTACGGGGTCTCCGTAAATCGACCTGCGACTTAAAGACACACTCACACACAAACTTCTATCTCGTTCCTTCTCTTGTCTTCTCCCTTCTCTTTTCTGTCTGTAGGATCTTTGGAATTATTTCTGACTGTACGAAAGTTTAACCGTGCCTATGAAAACCCTTTCAGGCTCGAGTTATGCTGTGCCAATAACGACAATAGTGACAAAAATAATTACAGTACAGCAGTAATAACACCTTTCCGAGTAAGCCGCAGAAAAACAAGTGGAACCCTTTACTGGGACTGTGAACGGTATTGGCTTATGTAAGTTATAGATTATATGACAGGTAGTCTGAACCCAACAGAACAATCCCAATAAAGTATTCTTAAGATTTCTCCATTTCAGATGTGGAATTGAAGTGCACTTACTATGAAGGGACGGAGGGAGGGAATTCTGAGTAGAACTGGAGGACAATTTTCTTACAGTGGATGGAAATTATATCCAGGTAACTTTGGGGTGCGTTTTGGTGGGCATAT
This sequence comes from Cyclura pinguis, assembly GCA_030412105.1. NCBI lineage: Eukaryota > Metazoa > Chordata > Lepidosauria > Squamata > Iguanidae > Cyclura > Cyclura pinguis. Next base: position 258,383,709 of record CM059601.1, on the reverse strand, counting down.
TTTGACTTGGATACAAATCTTGTAGGTTAGGGCTTCCGAACACATAGACTGAGTTTGAATTTTTTTCTTTTTTGGACGGCAACTTCTAGAACCCCAGAGGGATAATGAAACAACAACAACCCCACAACCTTTCCAAAACTCGACACTTCCTGAGTGGGAATAAAGTCCTTTCCCCGATGCCCCTTGATTTCTGCTTCCAGCCCTAAGGGAATGCGCTTCCTTGGAGCGTCGAGGACGCTTAGGGACTTCTGAACTCCAGACACGCCAGTCCAGTTATGTCTACACGAGACAAACGACTTGCCACAAGCTCCTGAAGGGGAGAAAGGGTGGGGGTGGGACCGTGGGGCAAACAGAATGGGATCGTCGTCCCCTTTCTCCCGTTCCGAACAATCGTGCAGCACGAAACGGGGCGACGCAATCAAAAGAGGAGAGGAGCGCACGGGGAGGGGAGAGCGAGGCCTGGGAGGCTGAGGAAGAGGGAGCCAATAGCCTGGTGGCCGGGGGCGAGCGAGGGAGAGGAGAGGAGGGGAGGAAAAGGGAGGGGAAGGGGGGGGCTTAGGGAAAGCGGCCCGAGGAGAGCGTGGGTGGGGTTGACAAGAATGGGGGACATTGTGCCGTCCCTTCGGCGAACAAGGGGCACAATGCGGGAGCGTGCGGCGGCGGAGCCAAGGCGCGCCACGAAAAGCCTCCGGACGGCGCCGGCGGGGGCGCCGGGCCCAGCCCGCATCACATGGCCCCCGACGGGGCTATTTAAGGCCGGCCGCGCGGCCCTTTCAGCACCACTGGCGCTGGTCAGCGCCCTGCAAGGAGTCGGCCGGGCGGCGGCGGCGGCGGCGGGAGCAGCCCGGGGGAGCGGAGGCGAAGCCGGGGCGAGCCGGGCGGGGCGGGGCGGAGTCATGCCGCGCTCCTTCCTGGTGGATTCGCTGGTGCTGCGCGAAGGCGGCGGCGGCGAGGACAAGAAAGGGGGCGCCTCGGCGTCGAGCAGCAGCCCGCCGCCCCCGCCGCTCTTCCCGTACGCCGTGCACCCGTCGCACCCGCTCCACGGGCTCTCGGCCGCCTCCGGAGGGGCTTGCCCGGCCGCCCCCGGAGCCGCGTCGGCGGCGCGCAAGGCCGGGCTGCTGTGCGTGTGCCCGTTCTGCGTGGCCGCCGCCTCGCAGCTGCACCCGCCGCCGCCGCCGCCGCCCGCCTTGCCGCTCCTCAAGGCCTCCTTCCCGCCCTTCGGCTCCCAATATTGCCCGTCGCCCCTGGCCGCCAGGCCGGCCCCCGGAGGCTCCGCCGCCGCCGCCGCCGGTGCGCACGCGCCCGCCCTCTACCAGAGCGCCTACCCCCTGCCCGACCCCCGGCACTTTCACTGCATCTCAGTCGGTGAGTCGGCCGGTGGGGGTCGAAGGGACGGGGGGGGGGAGAACGGGGGACGCGATCCAGGCGACGGAGGAAAGGAGGGGGCGGGACGTCGAAGTTTACCTGACTTGGTTTACAAGCTGCGTCAAAATAAATGTTTCCGATTTGCACGGCTCTAGGTTTCCTTCCTTAAATGGATTTGGGAGCAAATGAGCTAAGGATCAGGGTGGAGATACATTTAGGATCGGGACCACTTATATTTTTGGACTACAGTTCCAAACATGGCTGGCTGGGGGACTCTGAGTATTGTAGTCCAAAATATAACTTCTTCGAGCTCTAATTGAGACGCTTTTGATGGGACAGCGGCGGGAGGAGAAAGGTTAGGAGTCTCAGACCTTGTCTCCATCCTCTTGTCCTTAGGCGCGATCCTGAAGAAAATTACGGCCAACGTTCCGTCTGTTAGATCCTGAAGTCGGTAGGATGCGCGCTAATGCATTCTGTAGTAATAGATTTAAGCGCCCTTAATGAATTGTGAACCATTTGGAACCCAATTCCATTGGAACTGAAAGCTAGTTTACACATTTATCTTTTGTAAAAACTAAGATCCAGGGGGCTTGCCCTTAGGCGTGTCTTCTCCGGGGGGCTTCGAGCTCTATCGTACGCGCCACCTGCATCGTGCCAGGGCACCGGGACCTGTGAGTCGCGCCCCTGTAAGGTGCCATATTCGGGCCGTTTAACTTTTCACCGGCCGGCTCAGACACGATACTGAGGCGCGACTTCCAACAAGTAAAAACAGGTGGGGAAATACCTGTCCAGGAATGTGCGGAAGGAGATATTGTCTCTCCACGCCGTCCCTTCCTTTGCCCCCCTTCAAAGGAGAGGAGTGATCTTTCAATCCACTCTTTCCTACAGCGCCCCGAATTTCTGTAACCTCGACTTCACTTTATCAGACGTGGTTTTGAAGTGTGAAACGGCTTCCTTCATGGGAGTTTCCGGCAGAACTGGAACTACGACTTCTGGGGAATACAATTCCCTATGGGGAGCCACATATCCCTGAATCCCCCTCCATTTTCTGGGAGTTGTAGCCACCCCCCTCCGGAACTTTCCCCAACTCTGCTTGGAGGCAAGCTCCGCTGTGATGAACCCTGGGACGCGTTCCTAAGTTAGCCGATTCGTTTCCAACGAACCAGAAGAAAGAGACGCTACAGCTACCGCCCTCCCAACCTACCTTGTTCTGGCTGAGATCTTAGCAGAGCCTGGAAATATCTTTTGGGAAGGGGAGGACTACAGTTCCCAAAATCCCCACGGTGGTTGGAGATTTGGGAGTTGTAGTCCTAGGGATTTCTTCGAGCCCTGAGAACTTTTCGGAGTCTTAATGAATCGTTTTAGAATTAGGGAGGGAGCGGGACGGGGAAGTCCTGGCGCTTTGCGTTTTGCATCCTTGGCCGCCCTGACCTTCGCACTCTGCTCGTATCCTGAGGTTTTGTGCTTTGCTTCCTTCCAGACAGCACGTCGGGCCAGTTGCCCAGCAGCAAGCGGATGCGCACGGCGTTCACCAGCACGCAGCTCTTGGAGCTGGAGCGGGAGTTCGCCTCCAACATGTACCTGTCGCGGCTGAGGCGAATCGAGATCGCCACCTACCTGAACCTCTCCGAGAAGCAAGTGAAGATCTGGTTCCAGAACCGTCGCGTCAAGCACAAGAAAGAAGGCAAGAGTGGCGGCGGGGGCGGCGGCGGGGGCGTCTCTCACCGCGCGGGCGGCGGCCTCGCGGCGACGGGGGCGCACAGCTGCAAGTGCGCCTCCTTCGCTGCCGCCGCCGCGGCCGCCGCCGCCGCCGGCACCACTTCCTCCAAATGCTCCGAGGACGACGAGGACTCGCCCGCCTCGCCTTCTTCCTCCGGCAAAGACGAGAGAGACCTGGCGGTCACCCCCTAAACTGGGGTCCCTCGGAACTCCTTCCCTGTAAATGATGGACAAGAGACTCTAAGCTTGGCCGCTTCCCGCAATACCCGACGGCCAGGCAGACTCTGTAAATACGTTTTCCCCTAACGCCTTCCCCACCCCAGGTTTCCAGAACTGTCCGGGATATTCCACTCTCCGGACCATCTCTCTCTCCTCCCCCCGTTCTGTTACGGAGCGGGTTGAAATTAAGTCTCCCCAGCGAATGGAGAAGGCCAGGTCCCGTCTCTCTTATCTCCGTCTCCCCGGGGTGGGATGGGGAAAGGAGGGGACGCTGGGTCCTCTCTGTTAAAATCTGGGGAACGTTTTGCTTTGCTGTCTCCAAACCTCCCGCCTCCCATAGTCCTTCCTAGGAGTAAAGTGTAGATCCTACGATCCACGAGGTCTTTCCGTCTGCTTTAAGGGGGCCGTAAACAGGTGGAGTCGACAGCCATTCAATTTCTCTTAGAGCTTCAATTCCCCCGGCCCCCTAAATATTGGTTGATGAAGCTTCTTTGGCTGTATAGTGCGTTGCGACTCTACAGGTTTCTGTAATCCTCGGAGATATTTATTTATTTATTTATGTACACACATCTAAAAAAAAAATTAAAATAAAGGCTCTCCCTATTTCTCATTCTAAAACTTTTCCTTCTCTCATCTCCGTAGGAAAAAAGAAGTCTGGATATCAGCTCCTTGGATTTACAGAATCTATTGAGCATCGTCCAGTAAAAATCCGCCTATTTATTTAATTACTGTGTTAATATGCCGCCTTTTCTCCCCAAGTGGGACCCCTACCCCCGCTCCCAGTTTCAACGGGGAAGTATCTGCTTAAGTCTTCCCATTGGAACAAATGTGACTTGATTTTGGCTGGGCGATGCTCAAAGTCTGAATGCTCAAGATGTTGTTTCTGTTGTTAGTATTATTATTGTCGTTATCATTATTTGATAGAGCTCGAACGGGTTTCAGTGGGAAAGATAACCCTTTCCCAGTGTAATCCACAGGACCTGAAAAAGTTTCCTTAGGGCCTGGTTGCTCCTGGTGTGTTATCAGGCCGCGCAGCTTCTGGGTAACTGAGACAGTTACAGGGATCTGATATGCTTTCTTGTCCAACGTGACTCTTCAAAATTTGACATTCCTGCCTCGGTAAGGCATAGCGTCCGGGTGTATTATACAGTAGCACTTAAACGTGCAGGTATTATATGCTTTCACGCGCAAACTTCGCCTGGCCGTTTTCCTTCGAGACAATCAGGGAGGCAAAAAATTGGTGCCTTATGAAATATGGGAGGCTTTTATAAATACGCGCCCATTTGGGTTAAAAAAAAATCAGTTTTCTTTTCTTCTGCTTTTGGCCGACCGACCTGTTCAATGATACGTGTCTGATAATATTTATTGAACGCAGAAACCTGAATCCTATTGTTTAGTCCTACTTAGAGTAGACCCATTAAATCACCTGTTGAGTGATGAGTCAACATATCGCGAAATCCCATTGTTTTGACGGGTCTGCTCTAGTTGGGGCTACTAACAAGATTCAGAGCGAAGTTGCATGATGGTTATAAGATATAACACGTCGAAGTAACACATTGATCTGGTATCCTTATTTATATAAACACACATGTTATAGCACTGGAATCATCAACATTTTTTCCTTTCGAAATAAATCTCTGAAGATTTGTGCGGAAGGCATTTTGTGTAAGATCGCGTCCCTTTAAAAACTCCAGTCCAAAAAACTATTTTGTTCCAGTCTAAAGGAAATACTCCTCTAGCTCTCTGCATCTTTACGCATTCAGCGATATTGGTACCCATACTTTAGCCTTAGGTAGATTGTTTGGCTTTTGGAAAGAAAGATGTGTTCTAAACATGATATGTTCTAAACATGATATGTTCAGAGGTGATTTTGCCAGTTACTTCCTCTGAAATATACCTTACTTTATATGTCTTTTATTTCCTGTGAAAACACAAGGTACGGAAGTAATTTGAAAGACGAAGGTAAGCCAAACGCTTCAAGGGCGTCACGCGAATCCTTCCCATTTCCCTAGTACCCAAACGTGGGCAAGAACATTTTCAGGTTAATACAATCGTTAGGAAGCGTTAGTTGGAAGTTTCTGTGCCTTAAAAAGGGAACACCCTGGCTCCGTTCAAGTTCCTCCGCGTGTATTGGTTTCTTCTTTCCACAAATCAGTAGCGCAATTCCAACTTTGGAAAGGACGCTTGTATTGAAAGGAACGTCGGAATTCCCTTGAACCCCAAGGCGCCAGTGAGAAGGATTCCCATTCCTCTTAGACCTAGAACCCTTCTTGACTTTGGAAGTGAATGGCATCTTTTCCAATCTGCTTTGGAGCTCCGTGTAGGGTTTTTGCGCATTTCTCTTAGAGCGCACGGAGGCTTCGCCTTGGCCGTGCATTCTGCTTATCCCCACACCTTCCACAAGGAGAACCGTGGCAGGGAAAAACAACCGAGGCCCTTATGTGGCCATAACGATAAACCAATTTATCGTGGTACCAGCTTTTGTGAGCCAGAATTCACTTTCACCGACGCACGAAATATTTCTCCTGGCTTGGGAAGGAGGAATGGTGAGGTAATGTGGATCGCAAATAGTCTCCTGCTCCTCTTGATTTTCTGGTCAAGAAGACTAGGAGCAAGGGGCAGAGATTGAGGAGTACCCCTCCTTGATTCTGCTAAAAATGCGACGGAGTTCCAGACAAAACGCTTCATTCTCATCCTCGCCATGAAGTTCAGCTGAAGTCAATCAACACCGAATCCACTAGGATAACTGGGAGGGGAGGGGAAAGGCCCGGTCCTTTGAAATGATCCCTGGTTATCTAATCTAATTCAGGGTGGGGGGAGATCTAATTTTTAAGAGGGTTAGTAATGTAGAACAACAGCAGCCTTCTTTGGCCTCAGAAATTTTGGCCTTTGAAAATGCTCAATCGCAACATTTCGGGCTTGACTCGAAGGACAGTCGGGCTGGACTGAAGCGCGCTCACTCCGGAGCAAAGGCACGCAGTTACACCCTTGCAATCTCTCGCTAGACTGTTATAGCGCTATTATCCCACTTTCAACATCTTATGCAATCCTGGGGTTTGCAGGAAATGGCACCTGTCAGGCAAACTGGAGAGGTTCGTGTAGGGTTGACCGCGGGGTCGAACTTGAACCGCAAGAGAAAATTTGTGCTGATAAAGTGGTGAGATCTGATGTGGTCATCTTTAGTTGACTGCTTCCCCGTTTAATGGAACTTCTTTACCTTCTTGCGTTTTCCTTTTCTTGTAACTTCCTGAAGTGTGCAGTACAGAGACAAACACCGACGGTTATCTATGCCTAACTATAACCTGTTTTGAAACAGGGTGAATTTCAAACAAAATTTTTTACAATGTGATGAGGAATTCACAGGTAGTCTCTAATTTAAAGCAGGGGGAATTTCCTGAGACAATTTAAAAGATCCCTATTCCCTTGATGTTTAGGTGCCATTACAGATATTTAGGACTAGATCCACCAGATTCGGTCTGATTTTGGAAGGTAAGCAGGGTCACTACTTGGATGGGTGACCGCCAACGAATACCAGGTGCTGTAGACTATATTTCAAAGGAAGGAACTGGCAAAACCGTCCCTTAGTTTTCTTTGCCTAAGAAAACCCTACGAAATTCATGAGATCTCCCTAAATCGACAGGCAGCTTGAAGGCACATAAACACACCAGACAGCATCGGTCTTAGAGTAGTCCTAAATCAGTAATAACTAGATGAGCCCGAATTTAGTTAATTCCCAGGTTTTTTTTCCCCACCTCTGGGGCTCTTCTCTAAATCAGACTGACTCTACATCTAACTTCATCATTTTTTTATGGTAAGGACTCCAATGAGAGTATGCACAACGGCCATTTCTCTCCTGAGCACACTTAGTCAAAGGCTGGAAAACACCGACTAATTTAAATTGATAACTTATACAGGCTTAGCTGGGACTAAGTCTAGTGGCGTTCAGTGGGACTTACTTCTAAGTAGACAGGTATAAGCTTGCATTGTAAGTCTTCGTGTTTTCAAAATGAAGCCCCTTTAAGAGCAAAGCATTTTTAAACTATATTCTTGGGGTTTGGGGACCTATACCCTGGGATAATCTGAGTGTATATCTAGCTTGTTGCCCTTGTCCTTAAACCGTTAAGATTTTGTTTAGTCCAATATTTCTATCCCTTTACTCCGCAGTTAAGCAGATGACTTGATTTAAGATAATGTGCGCTCCGCTGAAGCACTTGAAAGGGATGCGAGGTGTTCACTTTTTAATGGAGCAGAGATCTGTGCTTATAACAGCACCATGGCAAGCAGAAATCAACAGGTACTCAATGTTCATTCATGTTTGGACAAGCAGCACCCGCTGAATTCTGGCTTCTCATCTAGGTGCTAAAGATATAGAAACAAAATCTATTAGAAGGATGGTACACATATTTGGAAGCAAATAAGTACATTTGAAAGTAGGTTCCATTGATATTAAAAGAGAGGTTAAGCAAACTCACTCAACACTGATTTATAGGAATTGGTGTATAGGATTCAGAAATAAGTCATCTCATAGTGTTAGAAAGACCCAGCCTCACCTCAAGCTTGGGTACACATTCCTCCACTTCATACAACTAAGGTTCATTGGAACTGGGACATTAGAGTTGGTGATGGCAAAACCTCTAATGCTGATCCTTTAAGACACATCCCATGATTTTTTCCACACAGGCAGTTGTGACACAATCCAGTAACTCTTGTCCTCAGGTGTCGCACTTCTGTCTAGTGTCTCAGAGCAGATCTTGCTGCTTTCCATTCCAAACTGTGGGTCATAGCTTCAGTTTCTTCAGAATAATGCCCTAACCTTCTGTTTGTCTCCAGCTTTTGGTGTTTTCAGCTAAACTGCCTCAAAATATCAAGGTTCCATTTAGGTATCATTTACAAAAAGGCACACTTCTTTCAGCCTAGTTGCACAGTTTTGCCTTGAACTTGAACTCACACTTCCTCTCACACTGAAAGGAAGAACTAGATCAATAAAGGGGTGCATTTCATTGGTCTGATCACTTAAAGCACAGGTGGGCAAAGTCAGGGGAGCTAAAGACCCCAGATAGGGGAGCAAACACCCCCATCTCCTTCTCCCTCCCCTTAATTTCTGTTATCATTTGAAGGAATAGCACTTTTCACACACAGAGATACACAGGGAAAGTGCATCCCTATCTTGCAGCCCCCTGTTCTTTTTCTTTAAAATGGGTGTTGCAGTTTGCTGATGATGGAGATGCAGCTCTTTCCCATACACTTGCCCCTTCTGTTCTCCTGCCACCTGAGTTGAGAGCTAGAGTGGTGCAGTGGCTTGAGTGCTGGGACTAGGAGTCCAGGAGACCATGCCCTCTCAGGCGTGGAAACCCACTGAATGACCCTGGGCAAGTCACACTTTTCCAGCATCAGAGATAGGCAAGGGCAAACCTTCTCTGATTAAACCTTGCCAAGCAAACCCAGTAAAAATTGAGTTATAATCGTAGAATCATAGAATAATAGAGTTGGAAGAGACCACAGGGGCCATCCAGTCCAACCCCTGCCATGCAGGAACACACTTCAAAGTACTTGAAGGCATATGATAGCAACAAACCCCTGAATTCAGTTCCAGGGCTTCCCCTGGGCAAAATGCAGCCCTGCAGTCCCCCAAAGCTGTTTCTACAGCCCTTGATCCTCCTTTTTGGCAGTAGGAATAACTCCTTTCTTTCTCTTAAACTCTTCCTCTATCATTATGTTTTCCTGATTGGCTTCCTTAGACTAAACAGTCATGTGTTCCCAACATCAAACCTGTGAGGTGGGAATATCATGATTGATGCAACATACGGCTGATCTGTATTTGAGTGACAGATTCGGACAACCAAGAAGGAGGGAAAGGTTATAGTGTATTTTTTGCAGATAGTCTTGGGTAGGTTGTGCTCCACATTGGCTTATGATTCTGTGACAATACAAAGGGATAGGTCAATGGATATTGCTCTGCATGGGACAGCTGGAGGCAGGGGGCCACAAGTGGTGAAGAGGCTTATCTATCTATTATCTATCAATCTATCTCTCTAGTATGTTTGTAGGCCATCTTTCTCTCAGAATGGGATCCAAGGTGTCTTTCACCCCACATCTGCCCTTAAGAAAACTGCTCAAGCAAAGAGTGGACAGAATGGCATCATGGCATTATAGATGACCAACACACACACACACACCTAAAATTTCTCATGGAAAATGTGCACGAAGAAATCTAGAATCATAGAATCATAATGCTTATGTGGGATATCTTTTCTTGTGACATACAGAAATTCAGCTACCTACACATTACACACGGCTAATTCAGGAGATCATAGATAGTTAGACCAGATTAAAAATTACATGTAGAAAGCACTGACAATGACAGCTGGCAGTTCAAGGTCCTAGAAAACAGATTGGAGCATCTCAATGCAGTTTACCATGTTCAGAGGTGTGAAGCAGGAAAAAGGTTTCTTATGACATACTACATGTTTTAATCAGCTTAGTGGCTATTATCAGGCTCTTCATGTTATCAGCAAAAACAGTGGTTTTATGAAGGAACAGTGTTGATAATATAATTGTAGCTGCCAGTGGTTTCTGGAATTAATCATTCATTCCCAGAAAACAAGTGGCAGGAGAAGACACCCTAAATTTCAGCATTTGGCTTTACCCTTCTTCCTCTGTTCACAGAATCATAATATCATAGAGTTGGAAGGGGCCTCATGAGACATCTAGTCCAACCCCCTGCTGAATGCAAGATTTCCAACTAAAGCATCCTCAGCAGACAGCTGTCCAGCCTCTCTTTAAAGACAATCCCCACTGAGCCATGGAAACCTATTGGGTGACCTTGGGTAAGTTACATTCCCTCAGTGGAAGGCAATGGCAAATCTCCCAGGAACAAATCTTGCAAAAAGACTGGTGTCAGAGTCATCTTAGGGTTGTCTTCAGTCAGATACAACTTGAAGGCACACAACTACTACAACAAGTAGGGAAAATAGAGAATTCTTCACCTGATGTTGAAAAAAACATAATGTAGGCACCATGTGAGCTTTCCTGGAGAGACCTTGTTACCATACTCTACACTCCACTCTGCAGGATCTGCTATTTTCATAATTGAACATATTTATGGCTGGGAAACATGGTTAAAAATGTACTGACTGGAAAGCATGTTGCTGGGTCAGACTGCCCGTAGACATGGTCAGCTCATAAGTTCAGAGAGGATTCAGAGGGAAACTCAGATACAAATGGGTCTATGTTAGTCTGTCTGACACCTCAGGCTCCGTGCTCACCTGAACACAAAGGAAGGTGAACTGCCCAGGTGAAGCAATTGGAGCTCATCCCTTAGTCTCGCCCTACAGAAATCTTCCCTATGCCCCCCGCCCAATCAAGACATTAAGAGATTATCATGACTCCCATCAATGTTTTGTCACCTGGAATTAAGGCAAGCAGCCCTTTCTGGACTCCTTTGTCAGTTCTATGGGAAAGCTGTTACTGGTTTGTCTACACATTCCTTTCAGGGTAAGAAATAGGGTATATAAACCCTAGCTTCAACCCCAGCCACTTGTAGTGCCTTGGATGTAGTACGTTGGGTGTATTACACTGCATGTGGTATCCCAGATTTCCATTCTTCTGTGCTACCTTCAGATGCTGTCTGAGCCACTCTGCTTTGACTTTCTTCTTCAGGACTGGTAACTATCACCCTTTACGTCCTAATCTCTCTATCCAACCTTTCTTTCCTTGCTTTCCAATAGCCTTGTATGATTCATAGAGTGGCTGATTTCTTGTGCATTTGTTAACTCCAAAGTTTTAACTGGAGTCCTTTCTACAGTTATTACTGGTATACATAGGTGAAAAGATCCTGCTGTTACACTCCGTTCGCAGGCCTCCTTTGAGCTATAATTTCCCCAGATTCTAAGGAGACAGTTGTATTGTGGGTGAACCTCAAAATTCCCCACCTCTTAAGGTAACAACCCTCAACCCCCCAGCATGCTACCACCAAAAGTACCCATCCATCTTACCTCATTTAGTAGGGGCACCCTAAACAGGGCCTCTGAAGATGATTGTAAGTTCCAGGCAGTCACAGTGGCAATAGCAATAATAACAAGATGTTCATGCTTAAGTTTTGGTTGTTTTAATCTTAAATTCTTTTTAAATTTTTAAAAAGGAACCTTAAGTGTCTAATGATGAGCCAGTGTAGTGTAATGGTTTGAGCATTGGACTACAACCCTGGAGACCATGGTTTGATTCCCTGCTTGGCCATAGAAGCCCACTGGGCAACCTTGGGTGTGTCACATACTCTCAACCCCAGAAAACTCCATGATAGGTTTGCGTTAGGGCCACCATAAGTTGAAAATGACTTGAAGCCACACAAGTGTTTAATTCTACAGGACAGAAAGGCATAAAAACACAGGAAAAGATATAAAATATTTTAATAATAATGATAAATACAATAAAATTATCAATCTTCATATAAGAGGCTATAAGAATGCAGCTTCAACTACTATGGCCCAGCCTGGATCAGTGCTGTGTACCTGTATTCAGACAGAACTCTTACCTATACAAAGACCTGCCTGTGTGCATGTATGAGGCTAGATGGATCAGAACCTCAGGGTCTCTACTGTGTATCTATTAAAACAGTAATATGTGTGGCAGCCCCCAGCAAACAGCAAACCTGTCAGTGGGACTGCCAAAACTGAACATGCAACCTGTTTCTGTGTATGACTCCTGCTTATTTACCATCGTTCATTGATTATCCCAGTAAGTATATGTACATGTATTGTGTGTATGTGCTCCAATTGCATTAGAAGTATCAAGGTTACATTTTGTGTATAGCTCTCTGCACAAAACAAAAGCTTTCTGGTTTGCATACAGAATTCAGACAGTAGCCTAGAAAGGGCATCAGGATATTACTATGCAAATGAGCCTCCCAACCCTGTTTAGATTGTACCTTGGAAAAGTAAACAAGTGAATTGTCATGGCAACTTGAAAGAAATCTGTGTCCTACAATTTCATCTCCAAACACACAAACTGGGATTTTTACCATTTTGGTATGTAAGTTGTTCAGCTTAATTTGTCTGTTACTTTCCAGAGATCTTTGATTACATAGTTATTCCAACTTTTTTAAAAATTACAATAGTGACGTTGCATATTTCATACTGCAGATGTTTGAGCCAGTCATTATTATTATTATTACTACTCTTTGAAAGAACATTCAATATTCAGCACATGTGAATCACTTCACCAGTGTACAAGGGGGAATGCCTTCCAATCTTTGAAAAGTTTTCATCCATTTCAGAACTTGAAGAGGTCTCCTGCTTACTGAAAAATGTGACTTACTGGTTCTTGTGTACTGCTGCTAAGGCTGCAAGTTCAAATCTCACGTGTGCTTTGCAGAGGTGGACATGCTTCATACATACATGGTCTTAAATTCCATTTTAGCCATCTCGGGTAACAGGACTGAGAAATTTCCTGAGCTGGGTTAATCCTACTGCAGCAAAAACAACAAAGACTTTTGCTGCACCTTAAAGATTAGGATATACATTGGACACAATCTTTTGTGGGCCACATTCTACGTCATCAGATAAATGACATCTTACCCTGAGTTTTAAATGCACACACACACACATGTGGTAGGGCATATATATCTGCCCACCAGTGGAAGGGAGGGACAACATCTGTGGGAGGATGTGGAAGAAAGCCTTCTTTGCTGTGGCACCCCGTTTATGGAATTGCTTCCCCTTAGGAGCCTAAATGGTACCAACATTGGCTTCATTCTGGTGCCAGGAGAAAAAATGGCTGTTTGGCTTTGGGGTTTTAATGTTTGATTTAATCCTAATCTATTTATGTACATCCTTGTCAATGTTTTTAACCTGTTTCAGGTGTTTTTAAATGAACTTATTTTAACTTGTCAAATTGTTTAATATGTTTTTAATCTGCTAAAATTATTTTTTACTATTTTAATCATTTTACATTGATGGTGCCATATGCTGTAGGAGCCAATGTGATGTAGTGATTTCAGCACTGGACTATGATGATAGAGACTAGGGTTTGAATCTCCCTTCAGCCATGGAAGCCCAGCAGGTGACCTTGAGTAAGTCACACTCTCTCATCCTCAATGGAAAGCAAAGGAGAACCCACTCAGAACAAATCTTGCCAAGAAAATTCCATGATAGATTCATCTTAGGGTCGCCATAAGTTCGAAATGACTTGAGGGCACACAACAAAAACATTATACGCTGTCCTGAGATCGCATGGTGTATTGTGGGATGTAAACATTTTAACAGCAATAAATAAATGAGAAGGAGAGAGAGAGAGAGAAATTGGGGCAGTCGGGGACTGAAAACAGGGATCTCAGAAGTGAAATATACAAAGTACAGAAAGAGACAAGTATTAAAAGAGACAATTATTAAAAGCCTTTTTCATATTACAGGGAGTGATAATACAGGTGTTTTAACACTGATAATGAATTACCACACCCTGGATAAATATGGCTTAAAAAACCAATCAGAATACCCTTTGTCCCAACTCAGGCTATTGAAAATAATTCCTTTGAGATGCCTTTGTTTAAAAAATGACCTCTTTAAGGGCACTTACAGAGTGTCCTGCTTGTCTGTTTTTAATGTTTGAATGTCTGATGTTAGATTTGTGTCCATTTATTCTTTTCTGTGCAGTCAATTAGAAAGATGTGTGCCTAAAACCTTTGAGATATATCTCTAGGTTGAATCAAAACAGGGAGGAACAACTTACAGTGAGGTGCGCGGAAGGTCTGGTCCATGGGCCTAAGGCCATTTCCACATGAGACTGTTATTGTGCTATTATCCCACTTTCAACATCCTATGGAATCCTGAGGTTTACACTTTAGGGAGGGGAAGAGGAGCAAAGCAAGTCCTTGGTGTCCAGTTCTGGGTGCCACAGTTCACAACTATTGACAAGCTGGAATGTGATCAGAGGAAGTTGACCATGTCTGTAAATCAAGCCCTGTGATGCATCGCTGATGCATGGTATATTGGTATATTTAGCTTGTAGAAGATGAAGAGGTGTTATTTAAATACCTGAAGAAATATCATGTGTAAGACGGAATGGATTTATCTTCTGCCGCTCCAGAGACTAGAAGATGAACTAATGAATTCCAGTTACAAGGAAGGAGAAACCATCTAAACATTAGGACAAACTTCTTGATTGTAAGAACTCACCACCTTCTTTAAAAGTTTTTAAGCAAACACTAGATGCCCACCTCTCAGGAGTGCTTCAGTTGCATATGCTTGCATGGAAGGCAATTGGACTAGGTGGCCCTTGTGGACTCTATGGCTATTTCTGCACTATACTGTTATAGTGCCGTTATTCCACTTCCAACATCCTATGGAATCCTGGGGTTTGCAGTTTAGGGAGGGGCCTTTGAGGCCCCTCCCTAAACTACAAACCCCAGGATCCCATAGGATGTTGAAAGTAGAATAGCGGCACTATAATAGGCTAGTGCAAAAATAGCCTACGAGTTTATGCAAATACAGTACCTAACACTTTGTCAAGGACTTGGTTGTACCCAATATCATCTTGTGCATAGAGGACTGTGTGCAGAGGGGGTTACAGACTTCACCAGGTTTATAATTCCATACCCATGGCCTCAGACCTTAAGGGTGCCTTGAGTCTTCTGATGTAAGGCCCCAATTTTCAACCAGTTTACTTCAAATCACTCTTTCCCCTTTTCCTGTCCACCAGTTCAAGGAGAGGGTGATTTGCATCTGGATCACAGGAAAAAAAGAGTGGGAAAAATGAAAGAAGGTATCTACAATGTGTGTTTGTGCGCATATAAATGTTTCTACGTGTGAGCATGTGTGCCGCCCTGAATCCTGAATCTATATCACATGCTGCCCTTGAGGCTAGAAGGAGGAAGTGCCTCAGGGTAGAAGGATCCATGATCTTTTTCAGCAGAAAGACCTGGCCCTGAGAATGGATTCTCTTATTTGACACAGCCTTTGCTAACCTGGGGCTCTCTGGAAGTACTAGACTACTGCTTCCATCATCACTATCCTCTATGTCCATTTGCTTGACCATATAAACAGCAGAATGAGTTAGTGGAATGCCAGTGCTGAAAGGATGCACTGTATCAATCTACAGGGGGAAGAAAAAGAGGAAATCATACATTCAGATAACCCTTACATTAAGTAGAGTAAGAAGAACAGAAAAAAGATTGGGTTACAACCAGAGGCTCTGATGGGCTAACTGCATATTTTCAGTGAGTTTTCAGAATGACACTATATGTCAGTAGCCTGAAATGGGGGGGGAGGAGACATCTATCTGTCTCTCTATCTGTCCATCTATCCATCCATCCCAGGGGAAAAATATCTCTGGAAGTCTTGAGAATTTCCAGTTCTTTTTTGTTTTTCTGTGTATGCACGAGTTGCATTAATAAATTTCATAGAATCATAGAGCTGGAGGGGGGCCCTATGGGCCATCAGGTCCAAACCCTTGCTCAGTGCAGGATCTCCAACTAAAGCATCCCTGGCAGGTTTCTCTCCAACCTTTTTTTGAAGACATTCGGAGAAGAAGACCCCTCTACCACTCTAAGCAATTGGTTCCATTTACTGAACCACTCTCACTGTCAGTAAGGTCCTTCTAACGTTCAGTCAAACTCTGCCCTTCTGTAACTTAAATCTATTAGACCTGTTTCTAGCCTCTAAGACAAGCCTACACTCTCCTCTTTCCGACAGCCCTTGAAGTATTAAAAGAGTGCGATCATGACATCCCTTAATTTTCTCTTCATCAAGCTGAACATGTCCAGCTCTCTCCTCCTAAGCTTCGTTTTCATACTGCTTACCATTCTCATTGCCCTTCTCTGAACTTGCTCCAACTTGTTTATATCCTTTTCAAAATGAGGCACACAGAGCTGAACAGATACAGCCTGACCAACACAGAATATAGTGGTACTGTTACTTCCTTCAGCTTGGAAACTATGCTTCTATTAATGCAGACTAAGATAGCATTTCCCTTCTTTGCTACAGCATCACACTGTTGGCTTGTGTTCAACATTTGATCAACAATAATCCCAAGGGCCTTTTCACATGTAGTACTACTGAGCCAAGCATCCCCCATCCTATACCTGTGCATTTGTTTTTTGTGGCCTGAATGTAGAATTTTGTATGTGTCTCTGTTGAACTTTATTTTACTAATTTCAGTCTAGTTTTCCAGTTTATCAGTTTATCAAAGTTCTTTCGAATTCTTTTCCTATCTTGCAATGTGTTGGGCGCCCTTGTCATTCTTCTATCATCTGCAAATCAAATAAGGATCTCCTCCATCCCATCATCTAAATAATTGATGAAAATACTGAAGAACGTCAGTTCCAGCACAGAACTCTGAGGCACTCCACTCAAGGACCTCCTTCTAGTAGCAGAGCCACTGATGACAACTTTTTGAGCCTGGTTTTCCAAGCAACTATGGATTCATCTGGTGGTGCTTCCATTCATTTCATATTTAGTCTTTCTTGAAATATGTCAGATTTCCTTCCTTCCCTTCAGGCCTACGACTCCACCCCACCACTGATCACATACCACATCCAGTCCCATGCAGGACTCAGAAATTGATTTACATTGTTTTCCACTAAGCCTGTTTTAAAATTATTATTCAGGAGTTATAGTTAAAGTGCTTTAGCAATATTGCACCTGTAAAGCACTGGGACCATTTTGGTTTTAGAGTTAACATTCCCACACTTGACCTCTATTGAATCTGTGTCTTGGGGAAAAAAATCCTGTGTTTACTTGGTGGTGATCACCTTTACAGCTTCTGTGACAGTACAAATGCACAGCCAAGTACAAATATATTTCATTTTGGTAAGTCCTGGATTAATTTAAACTGACCCGGGGAATGAGAAAGAAAAGTCCTTGGTAATGCCTAGAGCTCCCAGGAAATATTTCTAGATGATATGAATGTCATGGGGATCTCCAAAATAAAATTGTAAAGTACAGTTATAAAACCTGGGACTTCCAAAGTTTTTTAAAATCAATCTGTAGGTAGCCTAAGAGATTATCAAAACATTTTTTTTATCATTAACAATAATAAACTACTGGGGGTGGAGGGAATTGCAACAAATTATTTTTAAATCTACCTTTCCAAGCACTGAATCAAAGACAGCTAGTTTCTCAGCATAGCTCACAGGCTGGGCTTTGCACCCCTTTCTTCTCTCAGCTGCAGAGTACAGTCTGATGGCATGACTGCTGTCAGATTGCAGTAGAGCCAGTGCTATGGTCTGGCTTGCCTTTTCTTCTTCTTCTGCAGGCTAATGGAATGTTCCTGGCCCTGGACGCCTTTCCTTACTCATCATACTACCACAATCTATGGAACAACCTCAAGGTTGTCGAGTTCTCTACCTCTTGCTGGGAAAAGAGCTTCAAATGTTAAGTCTAAAAATTAATTAATGTTGCAATTGATGGGAAATTAAATTCTTGTCAGGAGAGTGCATCTTAATTTGTTGTATTGTCATTAATTTGTTACTAAATCATGCTTTAAAAAAAAGAAAGAAAGAAAACACGGGATTTGCAGAGAATAGCCTATTTTGCTATTAGTGGTGCCCCCTAGTAACACATTTGTTTATTAGCTCCTTTGAAAAAGCTTTCTTGGGTTTTTAAATTTTTTAAATTTTTAAAGTTGCTTCCTTCAGCTTCACATTTTTTGGATGGACTATCTACATTGTGGTGTAGCAGTTTGAATGCTGAACTATGACCCTGAAGAGCACGTCCACTTCCCCACTCAGCCATGGAAAACCACTGGATGATCTTGGGCATGTCGCAGACTCTCAGCCTCAGAAAACCCCGTGATTGAGTTCACCTTAGGTTGCCATGAGTCAGAAAAGACTTGGAGGCACACAGCAGCAACAACAGCCTTCCGCCCCCAAAAATAAAATAAAATAACATAACATAACATAAAAATAATCTCGCAATCTTATTTCTGGCTAAGGATGGTGGGATTTATAGTGCCAGGCATCTGGAAATTGGTAGGTTGTGGAAGGCTGCCTCTTCAATTAAATGTTATCACTAATCTAGCGCTGTCTTCTTTCTACGACTATTCACATTTTTACTGTTCACTCATCCATCCAGACACCGTGGTTTGTTTATCTGCCTTGGAAAAGGTGAAAAAAGAATGACGAGTGCATTCCAGTTGAAACAAACTGAATCACTGCACTAACACAGTTCAGCAATAAGTAACTTCATGGATCAAGTGGTGAACATTTAGTTATGTATATAAGGTCCTTAAAGCCTACTGGTTGTAAATTCTGATAGTCCCCACTGAAGAGTTACATATTGTTTTTTTTATATTGTTTATGTTCTTTTCTGTTGTTCTACTTCATCCTATGAAGAAGGTTCTGTTGTAAAAAAAGATGGCAAGTTCCTAATTTAAAATATTTTGAATGCCCCTGTGCATATGCAGAATATTTCCTGCAGTATCGAATAACTGAATCCTCTCTGCCTCCCCACTTACTTAGAATCAAGAACCATGGTCTACAAAGATCAATGCTAGAGTACATATTTGTCATGCAAGGGATGTCCCTGCCACCTTCAGTTTCCAGCAATCTCCAGTCTCCAGTCCCACTACCCTTGAGATAACCTCTGCAATGAATAATCTGGCAAATCTTTTATTCATTGCACCATAGGAATAATAAGTCCTGTGAAGCAAAGAATTTACTTGTATAACCCCATTAGGGAAGAGGTAGAAGAGTTTGCATACAAAATCAGTTAAATTTAACTAGTTTATTTTGATCATCTGATAGTGAGTTCCATTAACCAAAAATTAGCTAGTTAACTCTTGCTGGATGAAGGGGGTAACTAATTAGCACATAACTAGTTGAACGTAACAAATTATTTCTGTGCTCTGGTAGAGAGATAAAAAGACTGACTGCTATCCATACCTTCCTGACCCCATTCTGACACAGAAGTCTCATCCTGTGCCCAGTTGTAAGCTGGGCAAGAGGCAGGAGAGGTCTTCTCAGTAGACGAACACCAGTAGTACAATTCTTTCCTGGAGGAGATTCATTTAGTGGCAATTAGTGGTTTCTACCATCAGTATGAGAGTGAATTTGCTCTCAGTTTTACTCTGAACTTTAAAAGTGTAATGCAGGGCACTTGACCTATTTTAGGGATAGAGCTCAAAACTTGGGACAGCTCCTCTAAAGCTTAGATTAGTGTACAGAATAGATTCACTGCCTTACTTATGTGACAGCCACCAGCCACTGCTAGGTTCATTCCCTACTATTTTTTTTAAAAAAGGCTTGTCATAAAATTTGAATTATCTATTGCATTCTGCTACTATCTGTTTCTTCTCTATTTTGGTTGTGTAAGACTGTATTGTATTTTGAGGATATTTTTAGCTGCCTAGGAAGACATTTCAATAGGTAGCATGTACATTATCTAAGCGTGAATGCACACGTATACATAAGAGTTTGGAAATTTTGGGCCAAAACTCACAGAATCTCCCAGGTAGCATGGTCATGGCTAAGGAATGTTTTCATGTTCAGATATATACATCTATACAGTGGCAACTGTTGCCTCAGTGTCAGTAGAATGGTGAATTTGCTCCTTTTTTCAGTTCATCTGTCAAAGGTCTTTTCCAATGTGCTGAACCTTATTTGCAAAATACAAAATATATCCAGCACCTTGAGCATCTCCTTCAAAGTTCAGACCCTAAGCGGATTCACAGCTTCACTGGCATTGAAGCCATGAGCTGCCACCGTATACATACATATTCCTTGCTTTTCTCCAAGGCCGACATTTTACTCTCTTTCACAAATAGATCCTACCTGGAAACTTGTTATCGCTTATCCAGTCTTCTTTATTGATGCCAGGTTGCCTGGGATTCTTGCTGCTTCTGGGTTCCTTGGTTTGCTTTCAGGCCTTCTGTTCCATTAGGTTCCCTGCCCTTTCTTTTAAAGCATTACTGTAGTTGGTGTGGCTAGGCAAATCATACAAACAGAATGATAGAATTTTACAAACAGGAGCCAAGAAAGGCCAGTTAACACATACTCAACTCAAGGTGCTTGCTGTAGCCATTAAAACAATCACAGCTGATGGTTTACATGTTGGTGGAGTAATAAATCTATTTTAGGCTGTAAAGGAGGAATCCATGGTGCCAAACCTGATTCCAAAATAGATTTAGCATTTCTGATCACTTCTTTAAAGTTTGGATTAAAATCTGGAATAGATTCACTGCTCTGTTCACATGGAAGCCATCCACTGCCACTGCAACTCTTCTTGTATGCCAAGACCTATCTCAAGGGTCCTTCTTGAGTGCCCGCCATGGAGATCCACAAGATAGGGAGGCATTAGCTGCAGGGCCTTCTGAGTGGTAGCTCCAAATCTATGAACTGATGTGGACCAGCTTGGGTCCCAAGCCAGGAAAATGGCAGAAAATCTCTCTCCCCCTCTCCCCGCAATCAACACTATGTTTTGTTCTTTTTTTTTTCAAGTCTACCTTTGGTTTTTTTTTTCTGTACTAAGAAACTGACCTGGCATTCCTCAGATTGATGTTGATGATTTTGCTTATGACTCACATTAAAGTTTTGACTGGTAGCACCTACAGTCCTTGAAATGTGTTTCACACCAAGTCCCTCACAAAATGAACCCAATCCAGCATATTTAAAAACAAAATACCAGATTTTCTGATTGGTCTTAGACTTGCAGGAAAATGTCTAGGCTGTCATTCTTAGTGTAAACAACAAACAACAAACAAAAGCCAGAAATTGAAAGCATTTGCTTTGGAGATACCTGAAGTAGCCAATGGATTGGGTCCAAAACCTTGCTACAGTTTTCACCCCCTCCCTTATTAGATAATACACCAAGTTTGGTAATTCTGTGACCAAGAAAATCAATTTGTATAACATAACAGATATTCAAAAATGTAGACAAAAAACTTTAAATTATGATATAGATGCATCTATGAAAAGGCACAGATCTTATTTCAAGCTAAGTGGGATCAGCTCTGGTTAGTACTGGGAGGGGAGGAACCGGCTAAACCACCTCAGAGGACTTCTTGCCTAAGAAAACCCTATAAAATTCGTGGTGTTGCTGTAAATCAACGGGTGACTTTAAGGCAGGTGACACACACACATATGTATGAATAGTACACAATCTGACACTTGATAATCAAATTCCAGGCATGATCATCTGTCATTCATACTTTGTTTTTCACTTTTTATGTACACTGTTTTGAGAAAGTATGCCTCTGAAAGTCAGCTGAAATATTCTGAAAACTGACCAAAGAGAGATGCAGTCATTTTGGTAGTAAAATATCTCAGAAACCACCTGCCTCCATATAATCCTCTGTTAGGTCTTAACTTTGGTGCCTTCCTTCAAGTTTCCCTGACTTCAGAATTAAGAGAGCCTTTTACTCAGGACAGAGCCTTCTCGATTGTGGCTCCCAACATCATACAGGTCAAGCTGCAGGGAAGACAAGAGAGGGCCTTCTCAGTGGCTGCCCCTAGACTGTAGAACTCCCTCTCTATGGAGGCTAGAATGGCCCCCTCCTTGACATACTTCCATTGCTATGTAAAATCATCTTTTATTCAGGTAGATTTTAGGATAGAAGGCTTTTAACCAAAAGCCTGTAAGTACTATATTGTTTTTAGATTGCATTGCTTAACTTTTTAAAAAACAATTAGAGTCTATGTTTTTAATATGGTTAATAGTTTAATTCGGTTTTAATACTGATCTTTTAATTTTGTCTTTTAAATGTATAAGATGCCTTTAGTCCTAGTCTAGGCAGTATATAGATGATGATGATGTCTGGAACAGCCACACTAGAACAGTCTGTCTGCTGCGAGATGGGTAATGTATGGAAGATTATTGCTCTCAGTCCATGCACGCAGAGCCTGCCTTGAGAGCCTTTTCAGTAAAACAGTAAGGTTTTCCTTTCTTTTTCTAATGACATGGGTTGGAGGATGCAACCTTGAGCAATTTTTAAAAAAATCTCTCCATCCAATATT